>JADMNL010000026.1:52415000-54915000 GCA_016271365.2 Neoceratodus forsteri
ACTTTCGATGGGAGCTTCTGATGGGAATATGGAAGTAGGCATCCTTGAGGTCCAGGGAAGCTAGCCAGTCCCCTGGCCTTAGAGAGGGTAGGATAATTCCCAGAGTCACCATTTTGAACTTTGGCTTTAAAAGAAGCTTGTTGAAATATCTGAGATCCAGGATGGGCCGCCATTCTCCTGTCTTTTTTGGGGTAAGGAAGTACCTGGAGTACAAACCTTTGCCCTGGCGTAGGGGAGGAACCCTTTCCACAGCTCTGAGAACCAGGAGGGTAGAGACCTCTGCCTCTAGGGCGAGTGCCTCTGATGGAGTTGCAGGTGGAAAAGATCTGGTTCTCAGCTTTGGAAATTTTTTGAAGCTAAGAACCAGTCGCTGGCTTACTACTTCCAGGACCCACTTGTCTGATGTTAAAGACTTCCAGTCCTGGACAAAGTAAGCCAGCCTGCCTGAGTAGAGGAGAATCGGCCCTGGCAATCCCATCAGGGTGCCTGCTTGGCAGGGGCTTTGGGCTGAGGGTGAAGCAGACCTGCTTGTACCTGCCTGCCTCTCCCTCAAAGAACCCCCTCTGAGCGAGGGCAGAGGCGGAAGCTTGGGCTTGATAAAAGGCCTATGAAAAGGCCTACCCTGCCCCTAGGAAGCTGCTTTTGAGGAGTGGCCTGCCTTTCCTTGGCCTGTGCACTCCTATAGGTAGTCCTATATTCATCCATTTTCTTCATGTAATTCTCTGTTTGCTCCCCAAATAGAGAATTTCCCTAACAGGAAAATCCATGGCCTTAGACTGGGTATCCTGAGACAGGGTAGTACATCTGAGCCAAGCCATCCTGCAAGTGCCACAGATGTAGCCATGACTCTTGATGAAACATCATTAGAGTCCACTGCAGCATGAAATTGCACCTTGGATGCCTCAATACCATCCACAGCCACCTGTTCCAGCTCCCTGGAAAGCTGGTCAGGGACTTGTTTTACTAGGGCCAGCACAGTATCCCATCTGGATTTCTGGTACCTAGCAGCATAAGCCATATAATTTGCTTGTCTGAGTTCCAAAGATGCTGCCATGTACTGTTTCTTTGTCTAGCATCAATCTTCCTGGAGTCCTTCTCAGGGGGGTGTGAAGCTAGGGGAATATTAGCCTTGTCACAGGCTGCAGCCTGCACTACCCCCACATGGCTGCATTGTTGAGTGAGGAAATCAGTGTCAGAGCCTGATAAGGTATACCTCTTGTCTATCCTTTTATCCACAGGAGGTATAGTGTGAGGAGTTTTTAAAACTTTTACTGTCTGTTTCTGAAAAGGTTTATACAAAGGAATAGACAGTCTCCTAGACTCTGGAATATCCATCATTTCTACATAGTCTGGCTCCTCTTGGTCATCAATGGCTTCCTCAACAGGGAGCTGGAGAGTTTCAGCAACTTTTTTATAAAACATGAAATGAGAAGGGGACTCAGACAGCCTTAGAGGAGAAACCCCTAGGGGTCTATCTGGAGAGATGTTCGGATCAATGGGCACATCCAGATCTTCAAAACCATATTCACTCTCCTCATATTCCTCTTCCCCTTCCCCCGGTTCATAAAAATCCTCAAAATCATAATCTTGAACCGGTGGAACTGGCTGAACCGAACGCTTACCTGAAGGTATCGGTTCAGTCGGAACCGAAGAGAGAGACTGGACAATTTCAATTCCTTTAGCTATTTCCTCACCAGTTGGGAGAAATTTTAGGCTCTACACTAGCTGACTTTCTAGTCCTTTTGCTGGAACGGCTCCTCAGAACCGGTTCTTGCGTTCTCCAGTATACAGCCCTGGTCAGAGGCACTCCCTCCGGTTCGGTTGGTACCGAACCGGGCTGTCCATCCGGGTCAGCGGACTTTGGCCTCCCTTTCTCTGAGCCTACCAACTCTCTTTTCTATGGTGGCAACAGGGAAATTGTGACAAATCTGGCAGTCTGAACTGAGGTGGTCAAACCCCAGACAATAGACACATGTGGTGTGTGGGTCAGCTTTAACAAAAGCTTCCCCACAAACACTACAGTGCTGAAACCCAGTGGGTCCGGTTTTTCTTTTGGGTTTCTCAGACATAATGCCAGCCTAACCAACTTGCCCGTTTATGGCAATCCACCAAGCAATACACCCTTATCGGTTCCCAACCGTGTCACGGGTCGTGGAAAAAACACGTAATGAAATCCGTTTTTTTTAGAACCGATAAGAACCGGGAACCGCACTCTAAAAAAGGACTAGTAGGTTTTAAATATAACCTGATTGGTTCAAACCGAACCGATAAAGAATTACAAGTTCCACACAAAAAAAATAAATGTAAAACCTATCTATTACTTACATTACCACAGACAGCGCTTTAACTGACTGGTTGCGGTTTAATTTTGGCTAAAAACCGAAAAATAATACTTTTAAACTGACAAAATGAACCGAGCAGAAGGAGAAATCTCCAGAGCGACTCTTCAGTGAGGCGGAGTAAAGAATCTGACAGTTTGCATTTGAAGCACAGCAGACAGGGTTTTCAGCCGAGCTCGCGCTCTAAGTTCTATGCCTGCATGGAAAGTTAACTATTTCACCTCCGGAGCAGTTCTAACCTGCGGTCATACTGCAATTGTCATAATATAGCAAGACTTCATGTTGTTTGAAGCAGACTTTCAGAAGCGGACCAGATACAAGTCAGACTGAACAGTGCAACCACAGTGACCAGACCAGCAGTATTTGTGCAAGTTGCACCCAGTATGGCCAGTTTGGATTTTTATAGAACTGCTGTGGCTCAGGTCTGCCAGTCCAGTTTTTAATCAATCTTTATTTTATAATGAAAGGTATGTGAGTAAAAATGCCCATTTACACAAACGTCCAGTTTAGCATAAAAAGAGAACAGAACACCAGGTCAAACAACTGCATAGTAAAACACTGTATAAACGGGTCTAACATAAATAGGTCTAACACAGAGATCTTGAGGGATATACAGAAGAAAGGGGAAGCAAATAACAGTGACAAATTTACAGCATGGGGTATACCTGGAGATACAATTGAGGAACATGAACAGTTGGGTGATGCGTCAAAAAGAAGAAGTGCAAGTCCTGCGGCACCCAGATCCTACATGCTGATGAGTATTCCCGCTGTGTGATCTGCCTAGGCGCCAAACACCGGGTCAGGGATTGTGCGCCCTGACAATGCTTCAACCAGGTCACACGGATTAGGCACCAGAAAAAGCTCGAAGCCCACCTGCTGGAGAAGTGCCTACCTTTGATGGAAAAGGGCTGCAGAATTTGAGGGAAAAAATGGAAATTACGTACCTACCGTAATTCTTGATCTTCTCTTGTATCTTCACCATTCATTACTACATGGGTGTTAGCCAGAGGCGTGCACCCGCTACGGGAGTTTTTTTTTTGGAGAGGAGTCGGCGCTGATGGCGCCACCTCCAAGAGCGATGCACTACATGGTGCGTGAGGGGCGGCCGTTAGATGCTGCACACTCCTCCTCCATCTCAGTTCTGTAAGCCAGAGAGGCGAAATAATGATAAGAAAAAAGAAGAGCGAGGCAAGAGAACTGAGGATAGGTAAAGGAAAAGATATATATTGAAAAAGGAATAAGCCAACAGAGGGCAGGAAAGAGGAAACCTACCCTATGGGACCGCAGGGCCTCACTCCTGGGGTGGCTCCGAGGGAGGAACTGGTAAAGGAGAGAGAGAAGAAGGAAGAAGAAGAAGAGGGAAAGAAAGGGGGATGCTGGGAGGAGGGAGGAATTCTGCCAAACTCTGAGAATTGGCTTGAAGGCTCATAAGCTCGGAACCAAGGTGAGGGAGCAAGGATCCCATTTAAGAAAACTGATGAAGAAGGTTCAACTAAACCTTTGGCACAGCTTGTTACACAAACGGCAGACACTCTGCACACACTCAGTATCTCCCAACTCCTACACCATAGCTGAGGCTACTTGGACTGCCAAGGCAGATTCTGTTCCAAGAAGCGCAACTAGGAAGGAGAAGGAAGGCCACAAGCACCTTGTTACGTGCTAACACAGATGTGTGTGGGGGGAAGGGGTTATTAGAAGCCCTACAGAGGGCACCACTTTGCGGAAGGAAGAGTGGGAACTCAGTCTGCCTCCCTGAAGGTAAGGCAAACAGATCACTTGTTCAAAGAATTGCAGAGCCAGGGCAGTGCTAACTAGCAGAGGCAGGCGCAAACAAGAGATTCAGACATGCCAGAGGAAACCTAGAGAAAGAAACAGAACCATTTAAGGAATGGTTTCCTTAACTGTGAATTGAACAGCATGGCTTAAGAAGGAGCCAAGAGGTCACACCTAGGAGCAATCAGAAAGAGTTCCCTCAGGATAGAGATAAATTCTACTCATTCCCCTCTCCTCCTCAATTAAATGAATCCATTCTGAGAGAAGAACGGAAGGCTCAAAACATTTTTTTTTTTAATTAGGCTTTAAGGCCATGAAGGAAGGGAGGAGGAACGAGCAGGGAGGGGGAGACGCCGAAGAAGGAGGCCCGTGAGGGGAAGGTGGGCGGGTATCAGTAATGAATGGTGAAGATACATGAGAAGATCAAGAATTACGGTAGGTACGTAATTTCCATATCTTCCCTTGTCAATCTTCACCATTCACTACTGCTTGGGTGAATACCAAGCCTCCCCCGAAGGGGGACCAGGAAAACCCCTGAGGGAACAAGACCCTCTGCCTCCTGCTGATGAGAAACAGAAGGAAGAGACCCTGGCCTTACAAGATAGGAAGCCTAAGGCCAAAGAGAGCTAGGAGATGTCTCCCTAAGATGAGGAGATGGAGGAAGCCCCTGCAGAAGTCTCCTAGCCCTGGTGGAGAAAAAGTGGGTCCCTTGGAATGCAGAGCGAAATACCCTACACCAGGCCAGGGGTGACAATCTTGATAGATGAAGCCATGCCATCCACCTAATGCAGAGTACTGTCTTCACAAGCCTGGAGGCCACCTCACTGGTGGCATAGAATGCCCTTGCTTGGAGCCTTGCCAGCTCCAGGCCTATAGCAGAGAGGGCAATGGCTTGTCTAGATGGCCCCGTATCAGGCATAGATGCTAGAACCTGAGAAAGCATTGACCATAAACGCCTGTTGTAGGCAGCATGGTGAGCCTTATGTGATGCAATGCACAACATCGCACAAGAGGAAAAGAACACTCTTCGCCCCCACCGGTCAAAGTGTAGGGAATCTGAGACCGGTGGATGGTCGTGCACCAGGCTGCGACGCCCGGAAGGAGTCTCTAGAAACTACAATCCTGAGAGTGGGTTGGAGAGTGTACCTAGAGATTCCAAAGGGGCACAATACCTCCTCCTGCAGTCTGCCGGGTCTGGAAAAGGTGCTTCTGGAGACTGCCAGGTGCAGATAGACACCTCCTGGAAAGGGATAGGCCAGGATGGCACCAGCAGATGTTGGGCACTGAATTCCCCAAGGAATTCATGCATCTGCCCCTCGGTATTGTCTTGTCTGAGAAAGGAAACACTGAGATCCTTAACCATCCTTGAAAGGAAGCGCTGATATTCCGTGAAATCAACGTCGGATGAAAGGTGAGCAGAGGGTTCCTCTCCCTCAGAGGAGGGAGTCGAGGAAGATGAGGAACTCGAATGCCCAGAGAGCTCCTCCGGTGGTGGGGAAAGGTGAAAAACCTGCTCATGCATATACCTAACATATGACGGGAAGGCCTCCTCAGAGCCTCTGAACTTTTCCCAGGATAGCGGTTCCATAGGACCGACATGGCCTGGAAGAGAGAGGGATGGCTGCAGAGGAATGGGAGAGGGGCACCTACAAGAAGACAACTGTCCTCTGCTAGGGCTCTGAAATCCAGGGAATGAAGCCTGAGCTGGTGGGATCCTGGATATCAAACCAGGTCGCAAAACGGAACCCTGGGGATGCGAACTCTGGAAGAGCCTGGCAGGGGAATCTCCCCTGTGGAGCACCTGGGGTTGCAAGGGTCCAGAAGGGCAACCCACAGCAATGCCAATGGAGGGGTCCCTTAAGCCTAAGAGGGGGAGGCGGGGCTCGGCACTTCAGCTCCTCCCCACACCCCGAGGGGTGGTGGGCAGAACTCAACACCCTTCACCTCGGCCCCTCAACCCCTCAGACTCTGAGGATGCCCTCCTCCTCCTCAATCCCCTGACAGGCTACGTCGATCCTGAGGCCCCCCCCCAAGGTGGGCCTCTGGAGACAGAACCCTGAGTCCACCCGAGAAGGTGCGGCAGCACCTGAAATGGCAGCTGCCACAGCTCCCTCTGGGGAGATAGACCGGTCCCTGATCTCCAAACCACTCTCCCGATAGGTTCCAGGCCACCCACAGCCTGGAAATCCTCAGAGAAAGATAATTGAGGAGACTCAGGAATCAGAACGCTGGGCTGCCTGACACACGTTCCAGAAAAGACTGATTCCGAAGAATCAGGGAACCAGGTCGGGTCAACTTCCGAATCGTCTGATTCCAAGGAGGAGTTGACCAGAAGGACCTTGATAGGCCATACAAGAGTCCCTTGAGAATGCATGCGGTCCGGTGCATACCTGCAGCTCAGAACCCAGCCTTGATTGCCCGGCTCTGGCTAGAATCCTGCATGCCGACCTCGGCACCAGAACTAACATGGCACCGCCACGGAGTCGACTGGATCAATGGTGCTGCCAGCGGCACCAAAAGCCAACACAGCACCGCACACGGCACCACCCGGATCACCAGCACTGCGGACGGCGCCGGGATCAGAGACAGCGCCGGAGAGTGGTGTCGAGGGTCCACCAATGCCGGACCCAGCAACCGTGGGCCGCGACACTGGGGGAGCCTGCACCTCCACAAAGGTGACTGCCGAGACGGTGTCACGGTGTTCCTCCGACACCACAAAAGAGGCCTCCTCTACAAGGCTGGAAGATGACGAGACCTCCTCCTCACCAGACCGTATAGGCTTGGGAGGGAACCCGGAGGAAGAGCCAAGAGACCTGACCTGGGAGGCCAGAGAATGACGCCATTCTCCAAACGTCAGCGGGGCTTTGCCGACTTTGAATGCGTGGACTTCGAGAACACGGTGCTCCATCGAGAAGCAGGCACTGCATCTGTCCATATCATAGTTAGGACCCAGGCACCGAAGGCAGACATCATGTCGAGCACCAACACATGGGGGCACAGCTCCGCTTTCAACTTACGCTTAGCTCCGAACCAGACATGATGCAAAATTAACTATAACACAGAAAAGGGCCGACCTGGTGGTGCTGAGGGTTGAAGCTCTGGACGCCTTGCCTCACACCACGCCAGCGACCCGGGTTCAGGAGCAAACTCGGGCTGCTGGGGGTGGGGGGGGCAGTGGATCGAGCATCCTATGGACTGCTCTCCTCTCCTGGGGTGGGTCTGGATTCAGTGTCTGGCGTAAGTCTGACACCTAGCGGAGGCTGGGTGTCAGCACGTCTGGCCTGGTAAAATGGGGTGGTAGGCGGGGCAGCCGGCGGGCACACTGCATGCGGACGTGTGCGCAGGCAGCCCTTGTCTGTATTGCATGCCCTGCATCCAAAAGAACATGGAAAAGGGGGAGTGCCCAGCTGTTGCGGCTTGATGCCCATCCACGATGTCCTGCGCCGCTCTGAGGGACCCGAATGATCGGATCCGTTGTGTGGAGGATTTGATCAACCCCACCACCCGCCATGGAACAAGCTGTGGGAGTAAGCGGTGGTTGTCCTCAGTAGGAGGCGAGCGCAGGTTGGATGGCAGTTGGATCACAAGGGATGCAAGGACGATGAGGCCGGCTGCGACCCCCATGGGAGAAAAAAGTAACATACAAAAAAAAAAACTATAAGACAGAAAAGCTCCCGGCGCTGTTAAAATATTAAAGAAAAGAACGATCTTACTAGCAATGGCGACAGGAAAACGAACTGTGACGGAGTCATTGACGAAGTCACAGAGAAGGCCTAATGGCATAGCACTGTAGAACTCATGCAGCAGGTGCTGCCTCGACGGCGGGAGAAGCAGAACTGAGATGGAGGAGGAGGAGTCTGTGGTGCCTAACGGCCGCCCCTTGCACCACATTGTCGTGGCTCTTGGGAGGCGGTGCCATTGGTGCAGACTCCTCCAAAATAATAATACCATAAAACAAACTTCATAGCGGTTGCGCGCCTCCAGCTAACACCCAAGCAGTAATGAATGGTGAAGACTGACAAGGGAAGATTCTTCTTCTTCAATGCCAGCACCCAAAAAAGAAGAAAAACAACAAGGAGAGGCACCGAGACCGGGATAGGTCTCCATCCAGTTGGCGGCAACCATTAGGTACAACTGACACCGGAGGGGTCTCCACTTCCGTAAGTACCCCTACTGCCAGGTCTCCTACTGCTCCGGCAGCCCAGACCATGGCCTCCCTGCCTACTTTACTCACGGTGCAGTCAGGGCTCTTCTTGGATGACGGAACCCCTACTGTGCTCCTTAGGCCCATAACTTCTTCAGGGTCTATTGCCAGCAGCCAGGTCAATAAGTCACTCCCCAGCCCCACCAAGGAGCGCACAGTCACAGTCAGTAAACTGGACTCCAGCTCTGCCGTTGTCTGCATGGCCCATGCCAATATGTGGGATGTTAGTTCTTCTGAGTCTGCACTGCCACAGCTGATAAGTTGCTCCCCAGTTCCTCTGGGGACCTCGCAGCTGGGATTCTCCCATCAGGGTCACAGTATACTCCCAACATCGAGTTGAACCAGCTGCTGGACATGCGACAGTCTTTTGAGTGTTCTTTGCTCCCACTGACACAACCAGACCCTCCAGGCTTGTCTGAAGATCAAGAGCCGGAGGTGGGCACTAATCTGAAGGTTCCCCCTCCTCTGCTAGGTCAGTCTCTTAGTGATTTTCCCACTGGGCCTATTGTTAATCCCTCTGGGGACCTTCCAGTGGGACTTCCTCAACCCAAGCTCTCTTGGACAACCAGGTTCCACCATCTTGGACTCTGGCTCCCCAGACAATGGCGAGTCTTTCGTCGGGATCTACTCACATCCTGCTGCCAAGTGACCCTTCGCCATGTGACTCTTCACCAGGTCAGGGTATATCTGATACTCCAGCAATTCCTCAAATGCTGAACAGCCTTCCATCAGACCCTAGGAACAGAATCTTCCAGTGACAGACATTCCTGTGCCTGATCCAGTGCCAGCCCCTTTTGAATGTCCCTACAGGGACAACACCTGATCCTTCCAGACCTCCTGCTGGGCCCTAGGCCCCACCTCCAGCCAAGCCTTCAGCTCTGCCTCCAGCTGGACCTATGGGCAATGTTCCAGGCTACCCACCCCCACAAGAGCCAATGTACCCTTCATCGGGGTATCCAATGCCTGGTCATCAGCCCCATTATGTACCCAGGTACCAGACGCTGGACTATGTCTAATCAAGGGTATGCTCCTTCTGGCTTTCCCTACTCTTGTCAGACGCATGAATACCCTTAATATCAGATGCCAGGCTATCCATTATACCAGTCTTCTCCTCCACCACCTCCTCCTCCTCCTCAGCCCCAGCCTCTGCCTCCATAGCAGCCTCAGGCTGATATCCAGGCAGTGTTTTAGACCCTGATTTAGGAGGACAGGACCCAACTAGCTACGGAGCTTGACTGTCAGAAACCAGTGACCGCCTCTACTCCCGTTTCCTTTCTGACTCCTAAATAAGCCTCTCCTGTGGATTGCCACATTTCCAGAGAAGGCTCCTCTAGACACCAGGTCAGGGATAAAACCCAGGACAGTCCTCTAAAAAGGATTCAGACCCCCAGCAGGCACTCTTCTGACTCTGACTTGTCCTCCAGCTCTGGTATGCATACACCTATATAGCCTCAGCCTAAGGAGTCCCCGAAGTCCCCTCTGGAGGACCCTTCCTTTGCAGAACTCCTCATAACTATACAAAACGCATGTGGCTGGGCTATCCAGGAACAGGCTCCAAAGCAGAAAAGGCAGTAGACCACGAAGACAGCGACCGCATACAGGCGACTGTCAAAACAGTGACCCATATGAGAGTGCCATCATCATGGACAACGGTAGAGGGATGGCGACAGTTGCGACGGTGAGAGTAGTGTGGGTGACAGGAAGGGAGGGTGGGTGACAGGATGTGGAGGGATAGGAACAGGGTTGTGACCCTGTAGTGTGCCTGCTTCCACCGAACCAAGCATGTGGTGTGGTGGGTACAGTGGTTGGCTCTAATGGAGCAGGACCTGGGTTCGGGATTGGGGGCAGTTGCACCTGCAGGACTTAATAATTTTTAAACCGGGCTTGCCCATTCCTTCCCGACATGCACCCCCCTGGAGTTGAAAATGTTCAGTTACGGGTGTGCAGGGGGTGAAGCCCCCTCGGGGGTCCACATACACAGTTTCCCAGTTGTCTTTCAAACAACATCTAGTCTTGCTGTATTCTGACAATTGCAGTGACTTCCAACCTTTGAACTGCCCCGGAGAACTAAGGGTTAACTTTCCATGCAGGCATGGAACACTGAGCTCAAGCTCGGTTGAAGTCTCTGTCTGGAGTGTTTTGAACTCGAACTGTCAGATTCTTTACTCCGCCTCACTGAACGGTCGCTCTGGAGATTTCTCCTTCAGCTCGGTTCGAAGTCGGTCAAAGTTTTCAGTTTTTCGTAGGTTTAAACCGAAAAAAAGTATCTGTATAGTCGGTTCAGTCTCTGTCTGTGGTGCCATGAGTACTAGATAGGAATTGTTCTACTATTTCTGTGTGGAACTTGTAAAAGTGTAGTCGGTTCGGTTGAACCGATCATTTGATTGTGAATTTTGCTATATTTAGTGTGTGTTTACCGGTTCTTATCGGTTCTAAAAAAAATGTGTTTTAACCATTTTTTTCCAATACCCGTGACACGGATAGGTACCGATAAGGGAGTCTTGCCTGGCGGTTGCCATAAAAAGGGTAAGTTTGGTTAGGTTGGCCTTGTCTGAGAAACCCAAGAAAAAACCTGGGCCCACGGGGTTTCAACACTGCAGTGAGTGTAGGGAGGTCTTTGCCAAGGCCGATCCTCACACCACCTGTGTTTATTGTCTGGGGTTTGACCACCTCGATTCAGACTCCAAATATGTAAAAATTTTCCCAAATCTACCCTTGAGAAGAGATTAGGAAGACTGAGGGAAAAGGAGGCCGAGAAGTCCGCTGAACCGGATGGCCAGGCCAGTTCGGTTTCGACCGAACCAGAAGGAGTGCCCGCTGACCAGGGCAATATTTCTTCGGGCAAAAGGAGAGCTGATTCTGAGGGATCAGTTCCGACAAAAAGGAAGCGCAAAGATAAATCGACCGGTTCGGATCCAGAGGTTCATGTTCCGACCGCCGAAGAGATAGCCATGGAGATTCAGATTGTGGAATCGCTCTGTCCGGTTCCGACCGATCCGGCTCCTTCTGGCAGGAGTTCGGTTTGGCTGGTTCCCTGGTTCAAGAGTATACACTTGAAGAATTTTATGAACTGGAGTTTGAAGAGGAAGGGGAATTTGAGGATTATGATGTAAGTGAAGGTCTGGATGTGCCTGTGGAACCGGACATCTCCCCAGAAAGACCATCAGGTGTTTCCTCTCCAAGGCTTTCTGAGTCCCCTTCCCATTTTATGTTCTACAGAAAGGTGGCTGAAACCCTCCAGCTTCCTATGGAAGAGGCTGTGGAAGATCAAGAAGAGCCTGACTATGTAGAGATGATGGACATTCCAGAGTCCAGGAGACTGTCTATTCAGCTCCATAAATTTTTTGGGAAACGGACACAAAAAATCTTAAATTCTCCTAACACTATACCTCCTGTAGATAAAAGAATGGACAAGAGGTATACACTCTCAGGCTCAGATACGGAGTTCTTATATCAGCAAAGTAGTCGTGTTGGGGTAGTGCAGGCTGCTGCCTGTGACAAGGCAAATATTCTCTTGGCTTCACACCCCCCTGACAAGGACTCCAGGAAGATTGATGCCATGGCAAAGAAGCAGTACATGGCATCTTCTTTGGGACTCAGGCAGGCAAATTATATGGCCTATACAGCCAGGTACCAGAAGTCCAGGTGGGACACTGTACTGGCACTGGCTAAACAGGCCTCCCACCAGCTAGCCAAGGAGCTAGAGTAGGTGGCTGCAGATGGGATTGACACATCTAAAGTTCAATTTCATGCTGCTGCTGCTGTGGACTCTAATGTTGTTTCAGCAAGAGTTATGGCTACATCTGTGGCTCTTCGGAGGATGACTTGGCTCAGATGTACTAGCCTCTCGCAGGACACCCAGGCTAAGGCTATGGATTTTTCTGTAGTGGGTAATTCTCTGTTTGGGGAGCAGACAGAGAATTACATGAAGAAAATGGACGAATACAGGACCACTTACAGGAGTGCTCAGGCCAAGGAGAGGCAGGCAACTCCTCAAATGCAGCAGTCTAGGGGCAGGGCAGGCCTTTTCAAAGACCTTTTACCAAGCACAGGTCTCTTCTTCCTTTTGCAGAGGGGTTCTTCAGAGGAGAGGCAGAAGAGGATGAGCAGGAATGCATCTTCCCCTCAGCCTAAAGCCCCTGCCAAGCAGACACCCTGATGGGTCTCCCTAGGTCGACTCTCCTATTCTAGTAGGGGACAGGCTGGCTTACTTTTTCCAGGACTGGACATCTATTACAACAGACAAGTGGGTCCTGGAAGTAGTAAGCCAGGGACTGGTTCTCAGCTTCAAAAAATGTCCCAAGATGAGAGCCAGATCTTTTCCACCTGCAAATCTTTCAGAAACCCTTGCCCTAGAGGCAGAGGTTTCTTCTCTCCTAGCTTTAAGAGCTATAGAGAGAGCACTTACCCTACACTGTGGCAAAGGACTGTACTCCAGGTACTTTCTGACCCCAAAAAAGACAGAGGAGTGGTGATCCATCCTAGACCTCAGACATCTGAACAAACATCTTTTAAAACCTAAGTTCAAGATGATAACTCAGGGAATAATCCTTCCCTGTCTAAGGCCAGGGGACTGGCTAGCCACCCTGGACCTCAAAGATGCCTACTTTCACATTCCCATCAGGTGTTCCCACAGAAAGTACCTCAGGTTTGAGTTGCCCTCAGGCCACTATCAGTTCACAACAATGCCCTTTGGCCTAACCTCAGCTCCAAGGGTTTTCACAAAGTGCCTGGCAGTAGTAGTTGCCTTTCTAAGAAGGCAAAAGATTTCCATATTTCCTTATCTGGACGATTGGCTATTAGTGAGTCAGTCTCCAGACCAAGTCAAGTCTCACCTGTAAGTGACCCAGCAAGTGCTCACTTCCCTAGGATTTCTTCTCAACCTTCCCAAGTCAGTCTCGAACCAGTCCAGCTCCTTATCTTTATAGGGGAAGAACTGGACACACTCAGAGCAAGAGCCTTTCTTCCTCTAGAAAGGGCAAGGGCTCTTATGGAACTAGCTTCTTCTTTCAGCCTTCAGGTATCTCAGCCAGCAAGGCATTTCCTCCAGCTCTTGGGCCACATGGCAGCTTCAACAGTAGTGGTCCAAGGGGCAAGATTCCAGATGAGGGATATTCAGTTCCACCTGAGAGCTTACTGGTCTCAGAGAAAGGACTCCCTTACCAAACTGATTCCAGCTACTCCGACCTTGATCAAGGCCCTCCAGTGGTGGCAGGATCAGGACAATTTAAGGCAAGGTGTTCCTTTTGTTGCTCAGCCTTGTTCAGTGGTCCTCACCACAGATGCTTCTCTTCTGGCCTGGGGAGCCCACCTGGGGTCCCTCACTGCCCAGTGCCTATGGTCCCCCCCGAGAATCCCTTCTCCACATCAATCTTCTAGAGCTCAGGGCAATTTTTCTAGCTCTAAAAGCATTCTCACAGTCAGTTCAGAACAAGGTGGTTCAAGTCAGAACAGACAAAACTACCACCATGTGGTACAACAACAAGAAGGGAGGCACTTGGTCCATGGCCTTGTGCACAGAAGCTATGAAGTTGTGATCCCTGACTTATTCCCTGCAAACCTCTCTTGTAGCAGTTCACCTTCCAGGCAAGGACAATGTGCTAGCAGATGCACTAAGCAGGATTTCACAGGGCTATCAGGAATGGTCCGTGGACCATCAGGTGTTGAAAGTGATTTTTTTCAAGGTGGGGCACTCCAGAGATAGATCTCTTTGCAGCCCCAGACAATCACCAACTCCCTCTTTTTTGTTGCAGACCTCCAGTCCTGGGCTCAGTCCCCCTGGATGCCCTGATTATGAATTGGGAAGGGAAGTTTCTCTATGCCTTTCCCCCTTCCCACTCCTGTCCAAAGTTTTAGTCAAAATAAGGTCTCAACCTTGCAAGGTGATTCTGTTTGCCCCAGATTGGGCCAAACAACCCTGGCACCCCCGTTGCTGTCCCTAGCAGTCCATCTTCCCCAGTCTCTTCCCAGGAATTACAACCTATTAACATCATCTCAAGGGAGGATTTGGTACCCAAATCTTCAGTCCCTCAATCTCAAAGCATGGCTCTCGAAGAGTTAGAGTTTGCAGATCTGCATCTTTCCCAAGGGGTTCTGGACATCCTCAAGGCTTCTCAAAGGCCCGCCACCAGAAAGACTTGCAACTCCAAATGGAAAAGATTCAGCATTTGGTGTTCTAAGAAGAATATTTCTCCAGACACTGCTGAATTGCCTACGGTTCTGGATTATATGGTCCATCTTAATGGCCTAGGCCTCAGACCAGCTACTCTCAAGGTACACTTGTCAGCTGTTTCTGCATTTTTGTCTGTGGGGAAGCCTACCTCACTATCTTCCCATCCTGTGTTCTGTACACTTTTTAAAGGATTATTTCACACCAATCCCCCTTTTAGAGACCCTGCCTCTGCCTGGGATTTGAATGTTTGCATTGCTCAGCTTATGCAAGCCCCCTTTGAGCCTATGTCGTCAGCAGAGCTTAAGTACTTGACTTGGAAAACTGTGTTCTTGGTAGCCATTACCTCTGCCAAGCGTACTAGTGAATTGCAAGCCCTGTCAGTGGAACTCGATTTTATCTCCTTTCATAGGGATAAAGTGGTCCTTAGAACCAATAGAAGGTTCTTGCCAAAAGTGGTTTCAGACTTCCATTTAAACCAGTCTGTGTCCCTCCCTGTTTTTTTCACTGATCATTCTTCCTCAGGAGAGAGGAGGCTACATAGTTTAGATGTCAAAAGAGCCCTTAGTTACTACACAGAGCGTACCAAGGGTCACAGGTTTGACTCCCTCCAGTTGTTATGCACTTATGGAGAAGTGGGAAAGGGCAAACCTGCCACCAAAAGATCTATTGCCAGGTGGATTGTGTCTTGTATACAATTCTGCTATGAAAAACTGGGAAAAACTCCACCCCTCAGGCCTGAGGGCTCATTCCTAAGAGGTACAGCAGCTTCCTAGCTCTGCCAGGAATATCCTCTCTGGAAATTTGTCAAGCAGCCACCTGGAAAACAGTCCATACCTTTACCAAGCATTACTCTCTGGATATCCAGGCTGGGAGTGATGCTCGGTTTACACAACAGTACTTCAGGCCTATTCTCAAAGTAGGTTCTGTCCCTCCTGTTTGGAGGTACTGCTTGAGTAGTCTGCAATTGTCAGAATACAGCAAGACTTCATGTTGTTTGAAGAAAAAATTACTCACCTTAGTAATTATATTTCTTCTAATGGAGTCTTGCTGTATTCTAACCTCCTTCCCTGCATCCCCTCTCAGAACCTGTTTTTAGGGAAGAGGGTGGGCAGGTATAGTGTTGCACCCCAGTGGTGTATTTGTTGGCACCCTCCTCCCTTTTGTTTGGATGCTTATTTATTATTTTTTTTAAGTATATTGGGTTTAGTTTTTGGGGTTTCCTGACTTGAGTCTTCCTTGTAGGGACTCAAAACTTTTCAGCCAGTTGGCTAGAAGAATTTTTACAATTTCCACATAGAATTTTTAGTTTAGTTGGGCTCGTAAGAATCTGACGGTTTGAGTTCAAAACACTCCAGACAGAGACTTCAACCGAGCTCGAGCTCAGCATTCCATGCCTGCATGGAAAGTTAACCCTTAGTTCTCCAGGGCAGTTCAAAGGTTGGGAATCACTGCAATTGTCAGAATACAGCAAGACTCCATTAGAAGAAAAACAGGTTACTCACCTGAAACAGGAGTTCTAGGAATGGTATATGTTGTGCATCCACACTGTCTGGCAGGTTCCTTGCCGCTTTAAATCTTGCTGGTAGGTCTTCAAGCTGGCTCCTGCCACCCACCCGGGTGGTAAAACTCTTGGCTCTGCCCCATGATGCCAGATCTAGCCCGCTGGAAGCAAGGTTGTGCGTCGAAGCCGGGAAGGCCGGGTGGGTCATGTGGATGAACAACATATACCATTCCTAGAAAGTACAGTTAGTAAGAGCTTACGTAACAGTAGATCTTGAGAGGCTCTTGCAGTGAGTAATTACACATAGGACTTCGCCGACGAGCGCTGGGATACGGAAGAATTTCTGGCTAGCACAGTCCTGGCGGGGGACCACCCCCACGTCAGGTGACCGGCAACAGACGACATCAGTATAAAGGGGCGGTCCCGGATGCCCGCCTCCCAGTTCTTTCCTGCCACAGGCCAAAAAAGAGGCCAGACGAGAGAGAAGCGGATATTTCACTAAATGGAAAAGGAGCTGAAAAAGCCTAGGGGGATGGAGGGTAGGAAGGTATTACCTACTGCAAGAGTCTTTCTCGAAGATCTACTGTTATGGTAAGTTCTTACATAACTGTACTATCTTTCTTCGAGAGGGCTCTTGCAGTAAGTAATTACATATAGGACTGAATCCCAAGCAGTCTGGAATAAAGAAAAGGCACCGGGAGGAGGGAACTACTCCAAAAAGTAGCTCTAGCCGTGCAAGTCTCAAGACAGGAGGCCTTGCAAAACAGTCAACCCAAAGCCTGCTCTACAGCGAGAGGCAATGTCCAAACTGTAGTGTTTCATAAAGGTATAGACGGAAGTCCAGGTGGCAGCAGCACATATGTCTGCCGCAGACACATTCTTGAAACAAGCTGCAGAGGCTGCTACTCCACGAGTGGAGTGACCTCTGACTTGACCCGGGAGGGTTTTGTGGTACTTGTCATAACAGAAAGTGATGCAATTAGCCAACCACTTAGACAGGCATTGCTTGGAAACAGCTTTGCCTTCCTTTTGTGAGCAAAACAGATGAACAACTGATCAGTCTTTCTGAGATCCTTCATCCTGTTGGTGTAGTATCTCAGAATCCGGTGAACATCCATAGTATGGAATAAATATTCCCCTTGGTAAGAGTACTGCATAAAAAAGGCAGGTAGCTCTATGGACTGATTTAAAGTAGACTCTGCTACTACTTTAGGTAGAAACTTAGGATTCGTACGAAGAGCAACTCGTTCCTTGTGAAAAATCAAGTAGGGAACTTTACACATCAGGGCCTGGAGCTCGGAGATTCTTCGAGCTGAAATAATGGCCACCAAGAAGAAAGTCTTCCACGAAAGAAACTTCAAATCTGCAGAAGCTGCAGGTTTGAAGGGAGGAAGAGTAAGTTTCTCGAGAACAAAATTCAAGTCCCAAGGGGGAGTAGGAGTACGGATGGGGGGCCTCAGATGGAGGACCCCTCTGAGAAAGGTCTTAGAGACCTCCAGTTGGGCGAAAGCTTTATCGGCAAAGGGAACATGATAGGCTGAGCTAGCTGCCATGTGAATCTTCAAGGAGGAATGGCTGAGACCCAGGTCGAACAGATAACGTAAATACTCCAGCAGAAAACCTGCTGAACAGGAGAAAGGCTCCACGTTCTTGGAGGCTACCCAAACAGAGAATCTCTTCCACTTCATGGCATAAGTGGACCTGGTGGAGGGCTTTCTGGCCTCCACTAAAATCTCCGCCACTTTTGGAGACACACCAAAATGGGATTGGGCTAGGTCTGCAGGAGCTATGCATGACGTTGGAGGGATTTGAGGCCTGGATGGACCAGGGTCCCCTGATCCTGGGTCAACAAACCTCGAGATAGAGGAAGAGGAAGAGAAGGATCCTCTGAATATTGTTGTAGAAGAGAGAACCAGATTTGCCTGGGCCAGAAAGGAGTGATCAGAATCATTCTCGCTCCTTCTGAGGCTAGTTTCTGCAAGACTCATGGGGTCAGAGAATTGGGGAAAAGCATAGACGAATCTGTCCTTCCAGTCTAGAGACAGAGCGTCGCTCCAGAAAGTGCCTCGCTCTGGAACGAGCGAGCAAAAGGTGGGAAATTTTGTGTTTTGGAGGGAGGCGAACAGGTCTACCTGCGGACTCCCCCAAAGCTGAAAGATATCATCTAGTACCCCTTGGTCCAGTTCCCACTCATGAGTCAGAGCAGAAGAGCGGTTTAGCGTGTCTGCCAGAGTGTTGTCGACTCCTGGAACATGAATCGCCATTAGGTGAAGGTTGTGTTGTGTTGCCCAATCCCAAACCCTCATTGCCTCCCTGCATAGAGGGTAGGACCGAGTTCCTCCCTGTTTATTGATGTACCACACTACGTACATGTTGTCTGTCTGGACGGCTAGGTGGCCGGGAAGGATGTATTGGTGAAGGGCTTGGAGAGCGTACAACATAGCCCGAAGCTAGAGCAAACTGATGTGGAGAGCTTGTTCTAGCCTGGACCAGGAACCCTGGGTCCGATGAGGGCCTAGATGGGCTCCCCAACCTTCGCCTGACGTGTCTGTAGTCAGAGTCTGGGAGGGGGGAGGATGAAAGAAAGGAACCCCTCGAAACAGGTTCTCCCGAACCATCCACCATTGCAAGTCTCGCACCATCAGCGATGAGATCACAACTAATTGATCTAGGTCGTCCATTAGTTGATCCCACTGAGAGCGAAGAGTCCACTGAGAGATCCTCATGTGGAGTCGAGCTCGAGGAGCCGTCGAAATAGCAGCCGCCATGAGTCCGAGAAGACGGAGGACCGACCTCACCGAGACCCTCCTGCGTTCTTATAGCAGAGAAATCTGGGTCTGAAGACAGGCCACCCTGTCCGGAGGCAGGAATGCCTTGCTCACGGTAGTATCGAGGACAGCCCCGATGAACTGTAGCCTCTGGGAAGGGTCTAGATGAAACTTGGAATGGTTGATGGTAATACCCAGGCAAGCAAAAACCTGCTGGGTGAGGGAGAGGGAATGCAGGAGTTCCTCCCTGGACGAGGCCACCAGGAGCCAGTCGTCCAGGTAAGGGAACACCTGTACTCCCATGGGACACAGGTGGGCTGCCACCACTGCCAGGCATTTGGTAAATACTCAGGGGGCCGAGGATAGATCAAAAGGGAGCGCCTTGAATTGGTAGTGGCCCCACTGAAATGCAAAATGAAGGTACTTGCGATGTGAAAGGCGAATGAGAATGTGCAGATAGGCATCCTGCATATCCAGGGCACAAAGCCATTGACCCGGCTAAAGGAGGGGCAGAAGGCTCTGCAGAGACAGCATCCTGAACCTTTTGTACTCTACATAAAGATTCAGGGAACTGAGATCTAGAATTGGTCTGAGATCTCCCGTCTTCTTTGGAACCAGGAAGAAATGGGAATAGTACCCTCTCCCCTGAAGATGAAGGGGGACGGGCTCTATCGCTTGCTTCATGAGAAGAGCCGAGATTTCTTCCTGGACCAAAGGAAGGTGTTCCCTTGAATACGACGACTTCAGAGGGGGGTGGCAGGGTAGTATCTGAAGAAACTCTATAAGAGTGTCCTTCCGCTATAAGCTGGAGCACCCAAGAATCCGTGGTTATCCTCTCCCATCCCGGAAGGTGGAGGGAAAACCTCCCTCCTACCGGTTTCTCCGGGAAGTCCAGAGGGGGTGGGAGGGGAAAGGAGTCAGGTGGTGTGGGGCAGCGCCGCAGCTGAAGCACTCGTTGCTTTTTGGGGCGGAGGGGGCTTAGCAGCCACGGGGGCCCGTTTGGTGGCCCACCTTTCCTGTGGTTTCGCCTTTGGCCGATTCCGTCTGTGAAAGGACGGCACTGCTGCTGATGGGGACGGTACATGGAATCCACTGATTTCAGAGCCGTCCCCTTCTCTTGCAAATCTGTGATAATGTCCTTGACATCACCTCCGAAAAGCATTGACCCCCGGAAAGGTGCCTCCTGAATAGCGGATTGCACCTCCGGGACCAAACCTGACACGCAGAGCTAGGCATGACGCCGTAGACCCACGGCAAAAGTGTAGCTCTGCCCGGCAGTGTCCACTGTGTCATATGTCGCCCGCAGGATGTGGCGAATGGCCAAACGAGCAGAGCGGACGAGGTCAGCCAACTCCTTTTTGACTTGGGAGTCAGGCAAGGAGTCCAGCAGCTTCCACCTGAGTGAGGCACGGCTTTCTGGTAGTCCCCCATGTGCCTGACGTAGTTCAGGGCCAGAATCCCCAGTGTGGAGGAAGCATAAATCCTTCTTCCGTACTGGTCCAGAAGGCAAGATTACTTATGAGGAGGGGATGAGCTAAAATGCTTTGAGTGCGCTGACCGGCCATGAGCGGCGCTAATCATGACCGAGTCAGCACGAGGGTGAGAGTCTAGGAAGTCAACACTCTCTTGAGCCTGATATAGCCTGTTCGACTTCCTTGGAATTGGGGATAATGCCAATGGCTGTTTCCAAATCGTGGTGACAAGGTCGGTGTGAGGCTCTATACAGGGTGGTACTAACGTAGGACCTGTCACGGGCAGATCTAGATGTTCAGCAAGTTTCAGTCGCTGAGGATCTGGTTCCAGAGAGTTCCCCAGATGAACCTCCTGGATTTTTCTAAGCAACTCCATAAAAGAAGGATCCTCCGGAGGAGACTTCGGAGGAGTCCCCGGCCGGGGCTTAGACGGAGAGCGGGGCTCATCGTCTCTCTCAGAGCATCCGTCAGAAGAGTCCGAGGAATCTGAGAGTGAAGAGGAGGAAGAAGAAGAATAAGATTTCCTTACCCGACTCGAGGGAGGAACGGGTCCCTTGGGTAGCACCCATGAACGTGTGTCCTGCCCCTCCCTGGATTCAGACGCAAGAACCCTGAAATCCAGAGGTGGGGAGGGAGAGTGCCGCCTGGGGTGTGCAGGAGCCAGAGGCAGCACTGTCACGGAGGCAGCTCGACCTCCTTGGTGAGCTGAGCCTTGGCCTCAGCCCACCAGGATGCCAGAGTCTCCCGCAGGTCCACCGGCGGCTGTGAGGGCGGTGGAGGAGGAGGAGGTGGTGGATAAGAATAGGGGGGAACCAATAAGGAGCGTATCCAAAACCCGGCTGCGGATAACCTGGCATCAGGTATTGAGACGTCGAGTACAGCGGCGTCGGGAAGCCCGGCATTTGGTACTGCAGCATCGGATACGACGTTCCCGGGTACACTGGTGTCAAGTAAGACGGCGGGTACCCGGGAGCCGGGGGGGGCTGCCTGCACAGACAGCCCGGCTAGACACCTCGCAGGCGGGTCCGAAATGGAGAGCCGGGGGGCCCGGCGGGGAGAAGAAATTTTCCCTCGTCAGTAAGACCCGGCCGTCCCGGAAGCCCTGATGTCAGGGGTACCGATGTCAGAGAGGCCGGCGTCGGAGCCGGTGTCCGGGAAGCCGACGTCGGGTCCATCGTACCAGATGGAGGAGGGACCGACGGAGGCAACAGAACCCCAACTGCACCAGGGGATGGGGGGACAAGCCCCCTGGATCGGGATGGGGGGACTCTGGTTCCCCAGACTGCAATGAAAGCTGCGGTGAACCGGGAACGGCGGACACGACGGGGTCCGTCGTCGGTTCACTCACTGGCCAGATGTCAGACAAGCCAACGTGAGGCGTAGATGCAGTTCTGGAGACCTAATCTCCGCAAAGACATAGACAGGATGGAAGCTGTCCAGAGGAGGGCAACTAAAATGGTGCAGGGTCTGCACCGGAAGACATATGAAGAGAGACTTAAGGAGCTTAATATGTATAGCCACAAGGAAAGGAGGGAGAGGGGGGACATGATAGAAACTTTCAAGTACCTCAAGGGAATCAACAAAGTCCAAGAGGGTAGCATCTTTCAAAAAAAGAGGTGTGCAAGAACAAGGGGGCACAATTTGAAGATAGAGGGAGGCGGCTCAGAGGTAATTTAAGGTATTTTTCACAGAGAGGGTTGTGGATGCATGGAGCAGCCTTCGGAGGAGGTTGTGAGTCAAAATCAGTGGTGGAATTCAAGCATGCATGGGATAGTCATAAGGCAGTTCTGGGGGTGGGGGTAGGAAGAAGTAGGCTGCTGGTTAACTAGGATCTGCAGCTTATCCAGTAAGTAGGGAAATGGGCAGACTGGGTGGGCCAAGCGGTCCTTATCTGCTGTCAAATTCTATGTTTCTATGTAGAGGCGAGCTCTCGGCGGACGCCGAAGAGGCCAACGTCTGACGTACGAGCGCCTTCACTGGAGGCAGGTCGAGAGGAAGGGTTGGCCTGGTCCGTGGGAAAGGGGCCGTGCGTCGCCCCGAAGGGTCGGACATCTTACCGCTCCTCTCTGGGCGGAAGTAAGAGGAGCCGATGCCCGGCTTATCGGAGTTGCCTGCTAAGGTAGGCCGCAAGCCTGCAGCTAAACCAGGGGCGGAGGCCTCCAATAGCCCGGAGGTGCCCGCAAGACCAGAACACGAGCCAGACGGGCGGGCTGACGCTGCCTCAGAAACCTCCAAGGTGGCCGTCGATGAGCGGTCCCCCAGAGGGGATGTTACCTGAGTGCCCGCAACTCCCAAGGGAGACGCAGTGGAGGAGCCTTTGTCCCGGTGCCTGTCCTTGTCCTTTTTCTTGCCTTGGCCTTCAGGAAAATAGATGCCTGCCTAAGCTTTTTAAGCTCCTTCTCCATTGAGCTCATTTTCTTGTTGAGGATATGGGCCTCCAGGGAATGCTGCCGTCTTTTCTGGGTGGCCGCGTTAAAGTTAAGGCAATGCTGGCACTTCTCGACTGGATGATCCGGGCCTAGGCAGAACAGGCACAGGGAGTGGCCGTCCTTGTGCGGTAGTTGGGAGCCGCACGAGTCACACTTGTTCTTGTGCTCGGAAGGTGTAGGGGACAACATACACGGACGTTAACACTGACGTTAAATCGAAAAAATAAGATTTTTGGTAGAAAAACCGACGAAGGGTAGGGCTGACGAAGCACGAACTTTTCCGCGAGGCGCTGCACGAGATAACGGCGGGAAAGAACGCGAGGCAGGTGTTCAGGACCACCCCTTTATACCAACGTCGTCTGACGCCAGTCACCTGACATGGGGGGCCGGCTCCAGGAACTGCTAGCTAGAAATTTTTCCGTGGGGTCCTGCCGCCTGCCGGCATCAGTCCTATATGTAATTACCTACTGCAAGAGCCCTCTCAAAGTAAGATCTGCTGTTACAGGTGAGTAACCTGTATTTCTAGGGACATAGATATGTTGTTCATCCACAATCTCTGGCAGACTTCTAGCAGTTCTCTGGGAGGAGGGAGGCAAGGCGCACACCCCCTACTTAGGGAATAATGACTGGGGAACCGAGGCCCCAAAACCAGCATCCCGGCGTGACTCAAGGTCGATGTGGTAGTGGGTAATGAAGGTGTGTGCTGACTTCCAGGTAGCAGCCCTGCATATTTCCTGGATAGGGATGTCCCTGGAAGCAGCCACCGATGCAGCGGTATGGTGGATAGAATGAGCTCTTATCCCTCTGGGAGGCTCCATGCCCGCCAACCTATAGCAGAGATCTATGCAGGAGGTGACCCACCTGCCAATCATCCTCTTGGCCGCAGGTCTGCCAGGTGCGGCTTCACGCAGGTGACAAACAGCTGGCGAACCTCTCCCCGAACTTCAGCCGTCCGCTCCTTGTAATAAGCGAGCGCTCTTCTAGGGTCCAAAGTATGGAGCCTATATTCGGCCTCCGAGGAGTGACAGGGGTAGAACACCGGCAGAGTCAACACCTGGTTAAGGTGAAACTCCGACACCACCTTCGGAAGGAATTTCGGGTGGGGGCGCAGGACAACCTTGTCCCTGTGGAAAACCAGATAAGGAGACTCGATGGAAAGCACCTGGAGCTCTCCCATCCTTCTGGCTGATGTGATAGCCACCAAGAAGGCGGTCTTCCACGACAGGTGAGAGATGTCACACCTGTGCATTGGTTCGAATGGTTTGCCCATGAGCTTGGCCAATACCAGCAGTAGATCCACGGAGGTGGAGGTTCGCACCGGAGGGGATATGTGAGCAAGGCCTTTGAAAAAGCGTCCGACCACCTTCTCCTGCACCACTGACTGCTTCCCGGCCCACGCCTGGTAAGCAGAGATGGCTGCCAGGTGCACCTTAAGGGTCATCGACCAAAGCCCTTGCTGAGAAAGGGACCACAGGTAGTCCAGAATGCTTGCCAAGAAACAGGAGGAAGGGTCCAGGCCCTTGCCCTGACACCAAATAGAAAATCACTTCCATTTGAAGGTGTAGCATTTTCTGGTCGCCTCCTTACAGGATGCCTCAACAAAGTTGAGGACCTCGTCGGAAAGACCCAAGGCCTGGAACTCTAGCCGCTCAGGAACCAGGCTGTCAGGTGCAGGAATTGAAGGTCTGGATGGAATACCTTCCCCTGATTGACTGAGATCAGGTCCGGGCGGGCTGGAAGCCACCTCGGGAGCACGGAGCTGAGACTGAGGAGATCTAGATATCGGAACTGGCGGGGCCAGTCTGGGGCTACCAGAATCACCTGCGCCTTGTCCCTCCTCACCTTGAGAAGCACCTTGTGGATCAAGGGAAATGGGGGAAAGGAGTAGAAGAGGCCCGGGGTCCACAGCCTCGAGAAGGCATCCCCCTGCAGTGAGCCCTGCTGAGGGGGGCGGGCATGAAACAGTCTCAGCTTTGCATTCTCCCTGGAGGCAAACAGGTCCACCTGAGGCATGCCCCAGTGGGAGAACAGATCATGTACTACTTCCGGCAGGAGAGACCACTCATGAGACGCAGCCCTATCCAGCTGAGGGAATCGGCCAGAATATTGGAAGCTCCTGCCACATGGATGGCAAGGACATCCGCCTCCAGGCTGCGCATGAGGGACCAAATGCAGAGAGCTTCCCTGCACAGAGGCATGAAGCGTGTCCCGCCCTGGCAGTTTAGGTAGTACATGGTCGTGGTATTGTCCGTCTGAACCTGGACCACTTGACCCCGTACAAACGAAGCGAAGATGGCGAGGGCTAGATGAACCAGTCGAAGCTCCAGCAGGTTGATGTGGCATCGGGACTCCCAAGGGGGCCAGAGGCCGTGCGCTCTGTGCTCCCCCAGATGGGCACCCCCAACCCATCAGAGAGGCATCGGTTGATAGACCATCAGCTCGGGGCGGACAAATGGGATGCCCTCCTGCAGATGAGCTGGAATGGTCCACCACTGGAGAGCGTTCCACATCCCCTGGGTCACTGTCACTAGCTGAACCAAAGGATCGGAGTGCTGTGACCATTGGCTGGCTAGTCCCCATTGTAGGGGACGCATGTACCAACGGGCCCAACGGACCACGCTGGTGCAGGCCGCCATGAGGCCCAGAAGGTGCAGGAAGTCCTGGGCAGGGCGCAATTGCCCAACCTGAAATGACTGGGCAAAGGAGGAAAGAACCTCACCCCTGTCCACCAGGAGCCATGCTCTGGCTCGCAGAGTCGAGCTCTGCCCCGATGAATTGTATCACCTGCTTTAGCATGAGTTCCAACTTAGCTTCATTGATAAGGAGGCCTAATTGAGAGCAAACCTGGAGGGCCAGATCCCTGGACTGCTCCACCTCCATTCTGGAGGAGGCTGCAATCAGCCAGTCGTCCAGGTAGGGGTACACCCGGACCCTTCGGCGCCGCAGGTATGCTCTCACCACTGCCATGCATTTGGTGAAGACCCTGGGAGCTAGAGAAAGGCCAAAGGGCATGGCCTGGAACTCGTAGAGGGATTCCTTTGCCCTGAAGTGGAGGAATCTCTTTTGGGACAGACGGATTTGGGACATGAAAGAACGCATCCTCGAGGTCAAGAGAACAGAACCACATGCTTCGTTCCAAGAATGGAATGATCTGAGCCAGAGTGACCATCCTGAAGGTTCGAGACCTTAGTAAACTGTTGAGGTCATGCAGGTCTAGAATGGAGCGTCAGCCCCCCACCCGTCCATTTTGGGACCAGGAAGAAAAAATTACTCACCTTAGTAATGTTGTTTCTTCTAATGGAATCTTGCTATATTATGACAATTGCAGCTTGATCCAGCTCTAGAACTGCTCCGGAGGTGAAAGAGTTAACTCCATTCTAAGAATGGAACTTAGAACTCGAGCTCTATTAGAGAAGCTCTGTCTGGGTTATTTCAAACCCAAACTGTCAGATCTTTTCGACAAAAACTCACTAAGGTCTGTGTGGAAGCTGTAACCTACACTAGCCAACTGGCTACCTAAATATTAACACCCAATGCTAGTCCCAACACAAAGACTCAAGTCAGGGGACCAAAAGTAATAGTATAATATAATAATATGAAGTAATATAAGATAAAATAAAAACACCACACACCAAAACCCCAAGAAGGGGTGGAAAATATATAATGGGCATAACTAGTGCCACACTAGGCTGCCCACCCCATACCCAAGTAGAAGTTCTGAGAGGGGCAGGCTGGGGGGGAGGTCATAATATAGCAAGACTCCATTAGAAGAAACAACATTACTAAGGTGAGTAATTTTTTCTTCAAACAACATGAAGTCTTGCTATATTATGACAATTGCAGAATACACAGCAGTACCTCCATGGAGGAGGGACAGAACCTACTTAGGGAATAGGCTCTGAAGCACAGCTGTGCCAAACCGAGCATCTCTCCTGGCCTGGACATCCAGGGAGTAATGCTTGGTGAAAGTGTGTACCGTTTTCCAGGCAGCTGCTTGACATATTTCTAAAATAGGGATGTCTCTAGCAGCAGCTATGGATGCAGCTGTACCTCTGGTAGAGTGTGCCCTCAGGCCTGAAGGGGGAACCTTCCCCAGTTTTTGATAACAAAATTGGATACAAGAGACAATCCACCTGGCAATTGATCTCTTAGTGGCAGGTCTCCCTTTTCCGACCTCACCATAAGTGAGAAAAGTTGGAGGGATTCGAACCTGTGACCCTTGGTACGTTCTATATAGTTACTAGGGCCCTCTTAACATCTAAACTGTGCAATCTCCTTTCGCCAGAGGAGGAATGTTAAGTGAAAAACACTGGAAGGGAGATAGATTGATTAAGATGGAAATCTGAAACCACCTTAGGCAAAAACTTCCTGTTAGTCCTGAGGACTACCTTATCCCTGTGGAAAGAAATAAAGTCAGTTTCTACTGACAAGGCTTGTAACTCACTTATGCGCCTGGCAGAAGTGATAGCCACTAGGAAAAACAGTTTTCCAAGTTAAGTACTTAAGCTCTGCAGAAGACAGAGGTTCAAAGGGTTACGTGCTGAGCAATGCAAACATTAAGATCCAGGCAGGGGCGGATCCTAAAAGGTGGATTAGTATGAAGTAATCCTTTAAAAACTTGGAAAATACAGGGTGAGGGAAAGAGAGAGGGCTTTCCTGCTGAAAACAAAACAGAGACAGCTGCCAAATGTACTTTCAGGGTAGCTGGTCTCGGGCCCAAAGAATTAAGATAGACCATATAGTCCAAAACAATGGGCAAATCAGCAGATTCCGGGGAAATATGTTTCCCAGAACACCAGATGAAAAATCTTTTCCACTTAGAATTATAAGTAGCCCTAGTGGATGGCTTTCTAGAAGCCTTTAGGATTTCAAGAACACCTTGAGAAAGGTGTAGGTCAGCAAATTCTAACTCCTCAAGAGCCGGGCCTTGAGGTTGAGGGATTTGAGGTTCGGATACCAAACTCTCCCCTGGGCACAGGTTAACAGGTTGTGATTCCTGGGGAGACACAGGGGAAGATGGACTGCTAGGGACAGAAGGAGTGGGTACCAGGGCTGCCTGGCCCAATCTGGGGCAATCAGAATCACCCTGCAAGGCTGGGATCTGATTTTGACTAGCACCTTGAATAGGAGAGGGAAGGGGGGAAGGTAAAAGAAACTTCCCTTCCCAATCTAGGAGAAAGGCATCCAGGGGGACTGAGCCCAACACTGGGGGGCCTGCAACAGAACAGTGGAAGTCGGTGATTGTCTGGGGCTGCAAAGATCTATCTGAGGATGCCCCATCTGGCAAAAACTATCCCCAGTATTTGAGGATCCAGAGACCATTCGTGATGGCCCTGGGAAATCCTGCTGAGAGCATCTGCCAGGACATTGTCCTTTCCTGGAAGGTGAACTGCTATGAGGGAGTGTTCAGGGAATAGGCCAGAGACCACAACTTCATTGCCTCGGTGCACAAGGCCGAAGACCGAGTGCCCCCTTGCTTGTTGATGTACCACATTGTTGTGGTGTTGTCTGTTCTGACTTGTACCACTTTGTTCTGAACAGACGAGAAAACTACCAGAAGTGCTAGAAAGACAGCTCTGAGCTCCACCAAATTGATGTGGGGCAGAGATTCCTGAAGGAACCACGCCCTGAGTGGAGAGGTCGCCCATGTGGGACCCCCCACCCCAGGAGGGATGCATCCGTAGTGAGGTCAGGAGTGAGACAGAGGAATGAAAGGACCCCCAGTCTTAAATTGCTCTGATCTGCCTACCACTGGAGGGCCTGGATCAGGGTTAGTCACTGGGACCAACTTGGAAGGGGTCTCTTCTCCTGAGACCAAAAGGCTCTCAAGTGAAACAGAATGTCCCTCATCTGAAATCTTGCTCCTTGCACTACAGCTGTGGGCGCAGCCATGTGCCCCAGGAGCTGCAAGAAGTATCTTGCTGGTCGAGAGACCTGCAGAGTGAAGAAGGAGGCCAGAGCCCCCAGGTTCCTTACCCTCTCTAAGGGTGAAAGGCTCTGACCTGCTTTGTGTCCAATTCTGCACCTATGAAGGTGAGCACCTGAACAGGTTCCAGAACTGACTTTGGAAGATTGAGCAATAAGCCCAGAGGTGAGCAGCTGCTGGGTAACTTGCAGGTGAGATTTGACCTGTTCTGGGGACTGGCCTACAATGAGCCACCGTCCAGGTAGGGAAAGACAGCAATCCTTTGCCTTCTTAAATGAGCAACTGCTACTGCCAGACATTTTGTGAATACCCTTGGGGCAGAGGTGAAGCCGAAGGCATTGCTCTGAACTGGTAGTGACCTGAGGGCAGTTCCAATCTGAGGTACTTTCGGTGGAGCTTCTGATTAGGACATGAAAATAGGGCATCCTTGAGGTCCAGGGAGGCTAGCCAGTCCCTGGCCTTAGAGAGGGTAAAATCATTGCCAGAGTTACCATTTTGAACTTTGGTTTCAAAGGTGCTTGTTCAGCTATCTCAGGTCTAAAATGGGCCGCCATTCTCTGTCTTTTTGGGGTAAGAAATATCTGGAGTACAGACCCTTGCCCTGATGTAGGGGAGAAACCCTTTCTACAGCTCTGACAGCCAGGCGGGATGAGACTTCTGTTTCTAAAGAAAAGGTCTCTAAAGGGTTTGCAGGTGGGGAAAAATCTGATTCTCATCCTTGGAAATTTTTGAAGCTGAGAACAGACCTGACTTACTACTTCCAGGACCCACTTGTTCTGAGCAGAGTAAGCCAACCTGCCCCTACAGGTAAGGAGATCGGCCTGGACCACCCATCAGGGTGCCTGTTTGAGCAGTGCTTTAGGCCGAGGGAGGGAGCAGGCCTGCTCACACCCCGTCTGCCTCTCCCTCTGAAGAACCCCCTCTGAACACAAGCAGAGGAGGCCTGGGTTTGGTAAAAAAGGCCTGTGAAAAGGCCTACCCCTACCTTTGGGGGCCTGCCTCTGAGGAGTGGCTTGCCACTCCTTGGCCTGAGCACTCTTATAGGTAGTCCTAGATTCATCCATTTTCTTCATATAATTCTCTGTCTGCTCCCCAAACAGAGAATTCCCTACCACAGGAAAATCCATAGCCTTAGTCTGGGTATCCTGTGACAAGCTAGTACACCTGAGCCAGGCCAACCTACGAAATGCTACAGATGTAGCCATGACTCTAGGGGATACATCATTAAAATCCACAGCAGCATGGTACTGCACCTTGGATGCCTCAATGCCATCAGCAGCCACCTGTTCCAGCTCCTTAGCAAGCTGGCCAGAGGCCTGTTTGGCCAAAGCCATGACAGTGTCCCATCAAGATTTTTGATACCTTGCTACATAAGCCATGTAATTTGCTTGCCTGAGTCCCAAGGACGCTGCCATGTATTGTTTTTTTTTTTTTTAGCCATGGCATCAATCTTCCTGGAATCCTTGTCAGGAGGATGTGAAGCCAAGGGAATATTAGCTTTATCACAGGCTGCAGCCTGAAACATGACTGCATTGCTATGAAAGGAATTCTGTATCAGGACCTGACAGAGTGTACCTCCTGTCCATCTTTTTGTCCACAGGAGGCACAGAATTAGGAGCTTTTAAAATTTTTATTGTTTGTTTCCTAAATGAATTATGCAAGGGAATAGACAATCTTCTAGACTCTGGAATATCCATCATTTCTACAAAATCAGGTTCCTCTTGCTCATTCACAGCTTCCTCCAATGGGAGCTGGAGGGATTCAGCAACCTTTTTATAAAACAGAAAATGAGAGGGGAGCATAGGGGGAGATTCTAAGGGTCTGTCTGGGGAGATGTCCAGTTCAATGGGCACATCCAGACTCTCAAAGTCACATTCACACTGATCATAATCCTCCTCCCCCTCCTCTGGTTCATAAAAATCTCCAATAACATATTCTTGAACCCGGTGGAACCGGCCAGAACCGACCTTTTACCAGACAGTGGCGGTTCGAGGGAACTGAAGAAATGACTGTACAATTTGTGTAGCTTTTGCTATTTCTGCAGCAGTTGGAGAAGGAATTTTGGACTCCATACCTGCTGATTTTTTAGTTTTCTTTGCTGGAACTTGCTCCTCACAGCCAGCTTTACGTTTGCCCGAGGAAGTCTAGCCCTGGTCAGAGGGCACTCCCTCTGGTTCGGTTGGCACCGAACCGGGCTGGCCATCCGGGTCAGCGGACTTTTTGGCCTCTTGTTCCCTGAGCCTGCCCACTCTCTTATCCAGGGTGGCTGCAGGGAAATTTTTACAAATCTGGCAGTCTGAATTGAGGTGGTCAACCCCAGACAATAAACACATGTATTGTGTGGGCCAGTCTTGGCAAAGGCTTCCCCACCGACACTACAGTGTTGAAACCCAGTGGGCCCGGTTTTTCTTTTTGGGTTTCTCAGACATGATGCCAGCCTAACCAAGAAACTTGCCCATTTAACGGCAGTGCCAGGCAAGACACCCTTATCGGTTCCCAACCGTGTCACGGGTCGTGGAAAAAAAACGTAATGAAATCCGGTTTTTTTAGAACTGATAAGAACCGGGAACCGCACTCTAAAAGCTTCAAAATGCTTACTCTTTAAAGTTTTAAACAACCTGATCGGTTCGAACAGAATCGATAAACATTTACAAGTTCCACACAGAAATAAAACCTGTCTATTACTTACAATACCACAGACAGAGCTTGAACCGATCGGTTTGCGGTTAAAATAATAATACTCGCGGTTAAATTTAACCAAGAAAATACTGTTTAAACCGAGAAATGAACCGAGCAGTAGGAGGAATCTCCGGAGCGACTGTTCAGTGAGGCGGAGTAAAGAATCTGACAGTTTGGGTTTGAAATAACCCAGACAGAGCTTCTCTAATAGAGCTCGAGTTCTAAGTTCCATTCTTAGAATGAAGTTAACTCTTTCACCTCCGGAGCAGTTCTAGAGCTGGATCAAGCTGCAATTGTCATAATATAGCAAGACTTCATGTTGTTTGAAATACCTGGACACAAACCCCGGGTCTGGTGGAGGGTCCGCCACCTTCCTGATCACCTCCTTTTCGAGGAGCAAGGCAATGTCGGCTCAATGAGCTGACAGGGAGGCTGAGGACCCTGTAGCCCCCCGTAGGGCGACGGCTCGGAAGGGCAGGGCCTGCTCGAACTCCAGAGGCAGGCCCTTTCCTACCACCTCCAACACCCAGCGGTCCATGGTGATAGCGGACCAGGTGGAAAGGAAGTGGCGGAGACATCCCCCCATGGGGGGAACCCAGGGGGGAGCGATGAGGCTTGGAGCGACACCCCTCAACCCGTCACTGGGCAGGCGTGGAGGAGGAGGCACCGGCCGAAGGACCTCCTGGGGCTTTTCCTCCCTGCTTCCTGTTAGAGGAAGCCGTTGGCATGGCTTTGAGGTGCCAAGTGCGAGTCTGCTGGCCCTGATGCTGGTGTTGCTGGGCCGGACGTGCCGCAAGCGCAGAAGGGTGAAAGGACTTATGTTGCTGACGATGGCCCTTGTCCTTCTGGGCGGAGGTGACCGAGTCCAGGGTAGCATTGGACTTTTCGATCCGCTGGAGGTGGCCTTCCACTCCAGGGCCAAACAGGTCAGTCCCCAAGAAGGGGACGTCTGCCAATTTGTGCTGGGTATCCGCCGTGAAGGTGGATATCCTCAACCATGCTCTGCAGCGCATGGCCACCGCGGTCGCTACTGATCGGGCACAGGAGTCTCCAATGTCTAGAGCCATTTGGAGCTGCTGTTTCACCACTGCCCTTCCCTGATCCTGCACCTGCTTGACCGTAGTCTGCAGGTCGGCCGGGACATGAGGGATCACCTCATCCGAGCTGGCCTGACAAAGGCCTAGGGAGGATGCAGCGTACACCTTGCGGCCCGCATAGTCCAATTTTTTGGACTCCTTGTCGGGGGGCTTATCCACATCCCTAGTGTTCTTGGAACGCCGGAAAATGTTATCGGTGACCAACCTCTCCGCAGAGGGGTGCTCCGAGAAACCGGACAAAGAACCAGTAGGGGCCGCATACTTCCTGGCCATCCTATCCGAAGGCACAGGACAGGAAGCTGGCCACTGCCAAAGCTCCAAGGCTGGGCCAACAATGGCTTCAGCCACCAGAAAGGCCTCCGTGGGCGAATCCCCTTGGTCCAGAATCTCTGTGAGGGGATACTTGGCCCGCTTGGATATGGGCTCGAGCTGCATCCCAGTGGACTCCGAGATGAGCTGAAGCAGACCCATGAAAAACAATGGGCTCTCGTTCATCGACTGCCCCCCTGAGGACTCCAGGTCAAGGGGCCTGGAAAACAGGGAGGAGTCATCGCTAGACTCCGAGGAGTCTGCGAAGAGCTGCCTGGGGCCTGAGCCACCCTCCACCTGCCGAGGATGGTCGGGAGTGAGGGTGACTGAGAACCGGTGGGGCAGACCCTGACCCGACCGAGAGTCCTTGGTCGGCGCCCCTGTTTTCAGTTGTGGAGGTGGAGGTTCCATCACATTCGGTGGGGCAGCTGGTTTCGGCCGAACAACCGGCCCAGGCTTGGGCACCTCGACTACCACGAGGGGTTGTTTCGGCCTTTTGGGTGACAGCCACTTAAAGGCCAGGGAAGGCGATGGTGTCGGCTTGTTCCCAGACAAAGGAGCTGCTGCCACATTCAGTCCTCCTAGCGTCGACGCAATTTGCGCTGAAGCCTCTCCTCTTCCGAGGAGGAAGACGAAGACGAGGGGCACTGCCACCTTCCTCGGTGCCAAGACCACCGATGTCAGTGGGATCGGCTGGACCAAGATGAGGTCCAAGACCGAGACCCTCGGTGTTTCCGAGGGCGGGTCTGGGAGGGAGCAGGGGACACCCGCTCCTCCCTCGGCTTGGGAGCCTTGACCGGGGACTCCGGCACAGGAGGCGCAGACAAGTCCTCGGTTTCCATCAGGGGAACTGGTGATGAAGGGTTGTCGGCTTCACCAGTCGACAGCCCGTCCGACGGGTCGAGAAACATCTCGACCGCGTCGACGGGTGTCTCAGCCGGCTGACCTGACGGGGACACTGTGAAGCCAGCAGTCTTAGCCACAACCTCGACCGAAGTCGAGTGTCAACTGTCCGTGGGAAGGGGGACTCTCCCGCTCCCACGAACGTTGATGATGTGACTTACCCTTCCAGTCCTTCTTTTTCGACCATGAAGAGTGTCCCGATGGCCCCTCTCCCTTCACGGAAAGGGATTGGCAAAGCTCCTTAAAAGAAGCTGTGTAGGAGGATTCCAGAGAGAGCGGGATAAATGCTGCGACCGAGGAAGATGAGGATGAGGCCTGGGCCGCCTCCTCCTCCTTGAGGGCGATCATCTGCTCGAGTTGCTCAGCTGAGCCAGCCACCGCGGACACCACCCAACAGGCCTCCTTGGACTTCACCAGCGGGTAGCGCTTCTCAGGGCGCCCTAGTTGTAACCGGGCAGCGCAGTCTTCAAGGACGTTGACTGAAAACGATCTACACAACTCTCAGGCCTGCGGGTCGTGATCAAGGCCGAGGCAGTAGACACACGTGTAGTGCGGGTCCATCCTGGACATATTCTGCCCGCATGGGTACCGTCGAAATCCAGGAGTCGATTTGTCCATCGCAGCTGTAAGGGAAGAACATGACCGAAGTCTTGAGAATTTTAAAATTATTTTCGGGCGAACCGAAGAATTAGGATCCATTCTATACGCAGAGCGTTAAGGAGGGTGTCACCACTAAATCTTGATTTCCCTAATACCTTGAGTAGGTAATTCCTGAGCTTCCAAGCAGTAAGGAAGATCTGGCGTCATGGGGTGGAGCCGAGAGTTTTACCACCCGAGTGGGTGGGAGGAGCCAGCTTGAAGACCTTCCGGCAAGATTTAAAGTGGCAAGGAACCTGCCAGACAGTGTGGATGAATAACATATCTGTGTCCCTAGAAATATAATTACTAAGGTGAGTAATTTTTCCTTTTCTGCATACCACTGAAAATGTTTTCGTCGATAATGCAGTTCGCGATAATAGTGATCGCCTTTCAGCGGTTGTTATTATCACACAGAACCGAAAAGGCTTGCAGAGCATCTTGACACAGCTCCTATGCCCATACTGTATTGGACTGGGTCCTATGAAGACCTGATGTCTACTATCTGGCAACAGCCTTCCTCCATTCCAGCTTTTCCAAAAAAGGCAGACACAGTGTACCACCCCCCAGATGGGGTCACACACCTTACTGGCCACTCTAATGCAGACTCGGCTGTTATCATGGCTGCCCATGACCGGTCCTCTAAACCTAACATTTGAGCATGTCTCCTTCTGATAAGGAGTCTAAACAGCGGGACAATTTCGGTCGCAAGATCCATTGCTCCTCCACTTGCGCCCTCGGGTCCCTTAATTATGGGGCTCTTATGATTTCCTATCAGAAATCTTCCCTGGCCTCACGCGAGTCAAAAATGGAAGCCATCCAGTACCAGGAGCTTAAGGCCGAGTTTGCCAAGACAGTAAGAATAACTAAAATCTTCTGTCGTCATTCCCTCCGGGCCACTTATGACACAGTAGACTCAGCTGCTCGCACCACAGCCAATGCTGTCTGCATTTGGTGACATTTGTGGCTCAGGATTACTGGCCTGGCACAAGACATCCAGACCTCCATCTTGGATGCCCCTTTCAGGAGATCCGTGTTATTCAGAGGTGACTCTAAGGAATGATGTTATCACTATTGCAGGACTGAGGTAAATCCATCTGTGATGTCCGCTTCATGTATCGAGGGGGTTACAAAAGCAAACAGCCTTTTCTTCGGCAACAGAAACACCAGACAAAAGAGGCCCCTGCCAAACGGCAGGCCAAATGCTAGTATCCAGCATCAGGAACCCATACTCCCCCTGTCAAGTCTGAGAAGCCACCAGATCCTCTAGGGGAACCAGTGGAGGGCAATATTTGACTTTAACTTTCTGGGTTCGCAGAACATAACCATGGAATCTTGGGTCCCTTAGTTAATAGCAAGAGGTCACACCATAGAGTTCCTAGACAGGTCTCTGGACAATCCCTCACGCCTTTCCCATTATCCTCCAAGGCACCTGTCTTTGATAGGGGACGAGATCCAAGCTCTTCTGCAAAAGTCAGCCATAGAGCCCGTGGCTCCAGCACAAATAAGAAGAGGGTACTACTTCCATTTCTTCCTAGTGCACAAAAAGTTAGGCGACCTAAGACCCATCTTAGACCTCAGCATGCTCAACCTGTATGTCGAGTACAAGACATTCTGCATTGTCACCATCCAGGGACTTCTACCCCTGCTCCACAAGAGCCACTGGCTTGGTGTGCTGGACATGCAGGATGCTTACCTGCACATCCCTGTCTTCCAGGCCCACCGCCACTTTCTTCTGTTTGCCTGGGGGACATTGCCAGTTCAAGGCTCTCCCTTTTGGCCTATCCTCAACACCTCGAGTTTTTACCAAGTGTCTAGCAGTGGTTGCTACGGCCCTATGCTGCAGAGGGATCTAACTGTGCCTCTATCTGGATGATTGGCTTCTATCATCCCCATCACAGACCAGTCTGAGGGAGTCACTCTCCTTCACCCTGGATCTCTTTTCCAGACTTGGAACAACAGTCAACTATCCCAAGTCCCATCTCTCCTGTCCCAGTGCCTACAATTCATTTGAGGCAGTGCTGGATATGGTTTAGGGCAGGGCCTTCCTCCTATCAGACAGAGCAGACACCCTGCAGGAAAAGGCCAGATTAGTGGCCAGCTTATGATGGAACACAGCCAGGTCGATCCTCCATCTTCTCAGGTTGATGACAGCTGTGATCCCTACAGTTCCTCTAGCCAGACTGCATATGAGGGTGACCCAATGGACTCTTCATGTCCAATGGAATCAGTGGCTGGACAACCTGGACTACAGGGTCCTAGTGTCTGGGTACATAAAAAAAAGGATCTTCTTTGGTGGCAGGAGTTGTCCAATCTCTATATGGGGGTTCCCCTTTCAACTCCCTGCTCCTACCATGACCCTTACAATGGATGCTTGGAGTCAAGGCTGGGGAGCCCTCCTAGGAGACCATCAGACCCAGGGAACATGGTCTCAGCTGGAAGCATCTCTACACATCAAAGTGTTAAAAATGAGGGCAGTACTGCATGCTCTCCAGGCCTTCTGGCCTCTTCTATGTCTAGAGACACTCCTGATTCAGACTGACAATATGTCTGGGGTCTATTACCTGAACAAACAGGGAGGTACTCGCTCGTACCCTCTATGCCAGGAGGTGAAGCGAGTGTGGTACTTGGCAGTCCAACACGACCTCCGCCTTACTGCTGTCCATGTGCTGGGTGTCAGCAACATCCTGGCAGACAGTCTCAGCCACACCACTATCAGGGTTCATGAGTGGGAGCTAAATCAAGAGGTGGTTGAAAGCTTATTCGACCTGTAGGGTTGGTCGGAGATAGACCTCTTCACCTCCCCATCCAGCACAAAACTACCCAATTGTTGCTTGCTCGTTCCCAGGCGTGGTGTTTTCTGGTGAGATGCGCTGTCTCTTTGCTGGACAGGGAGGTTCTTGTATGCCTTTCCTCCCCTCCCAGTGCTTCAGAGAGTTCTCCTGAAGCTACAGGCAGAAGGGGCTCACATAGATTCTAATAGCCCCTCTTTGGCCTGCATGAATTTGGTTCCCTCTGCTTCAACAGCTATCAACAGAACCCCCAGTATCTCTGCCTCTCCACCATGATCTTCTGACTCAGGAGCAGGGCAGACTGGTTCATCCGGCCTCAGATCCCTCCACCTGCACGCGTGGCACCTGTGGACATATCTGGAATAACTCCCATTGTTATTTATTTATTCATTTTTTTTTTTTTTACAAAAATTGCCAACAGTGCAGACCCATTTGAAAAAAATTATTTATTTATTTTTTACTTTTTTTTCTCCCCCACCACTCGGCGCTGTACCCATCTCCCCTGACTGTTTCCTATCCACCTGAGGTTTCCCCCATGGAGCCTTGGCTTACCTCCCAGGCAAAGTAGTGATGGCAGGGGAGCTCCCTATACCCCCATCCCAAGGAATCAAGTCTTCGTCGGGGACCTCCGCAGCAGCTGGTTTGGCTGGCTGGGGAAGGACACACTATAGAGCTCTCGTGTTGCTCTGCGAGCAGCATATTTTTTGTGAGTGTGCGCCCCCCCCAAGCGAGATGTGCTATGTGACACGCCGGCATCCGTCATGCTCCCCCAGTGGTTTTGACGCCACGGCTGTTGTACCTCCTGGTCACTGCCGGAGGTCAGGCCACTCCCAGGCCAGGAACCCCCCCTCCCCCGGAGGAGCTGAGCAGTCCATCGGATGCTCAGACTACCTCCCCCCCCCAGCCAGCCTTCTGGCACCTGGTTTGCTCCCGAACCTGGGTCACCAGTGTCGCAAGCAGAAAACCAACCGCTGTGCTGGCGGGCCAGCTGGCTGTAAAAAATTAATTATAATAGTGAGACTTTTTGAAATGTTATTTCGACTTACCATACTCATGGTTGTCTACCCACTTACTCAGTCTCCTACCTGTTTCTGTACGTGTACTAACTAATTACTGTAGCTTCATATCAAGGGGTTGTTGATTTTCATATTGTGTGTGCCTGGGGTGGAGCAGCAATAAAAGATAATCTATGCAATACCCTCAATAACACCCCAACCCCAGTTTACTTTTACCTGATGCCCATTTTTAGGCTTTACAGAGTAAGATCTTCCTTCAAGAGAACAACTTGTAATGAAATGTGTAAGATGTACATTGACATTTGAGTATATGCACTTTTATATTATACTAATTATGTTTGTGAACTGTATAGCAATCTCTAAAAATATCAATTAAACACATCAAATGTCTTCAAAAACATGTCTTAACATTGTGTTTGTCTTCCATCTTGTCACAACATATAACTGTCTCAGCAGTGTTTGCAATTAAGGTACATTACCTTCATGTATATGATGGCCTGATTCTGTTGAGTTGATTGCTATAACAGTGCATAGAATAAATTGTGAAACATATAGGTAGGTGTAATACAGATGATGGCATTATTTTTTATATCTGCCCTTTCTCAATGTACCGCACTTTGATTCAGTTAGTGTATGAAACAGCAATTCATGTTTATGCTTAAGCCCATGAAACACCTTTATCTAGTTAATGTATTTAGAGTTGCAGTGGCTCTGCCAGAGCTTGTTTCTCCAGATACTTCTTCTCCTCACTCTTTAGCTGTGCATATAATCCTCTGTTTCCGTATTTTGGGTGAAAATACAGCTTCTTGATCCATATGTGTAGTCGCTGCTTCTTTAGGTGAAAAAATCCTGTTGCAGAACACTGGATATCCTCTGAGAGCTTTCTGCCCCCGTTTTCCCTGTTTTTCTCTCTTCAGTCTCTAGGTGATTTGAGGCTAGGGGAGGAGACCTGCTTCCCAGCCTCTCGCACAACTGACTCCACCGTCATCTTGCTGCAAGTAGCCATCTCGTAACTGCCAAGAGTTCCCCCTACTGGAGGGCAGGGGAATTTTTATTGATAAACAAAAACAGATACTGGCAAAGTACAAACAACATCTCAACATAACACTGTAACATAGCACGGAATGAAACCATAACTTATCGTAATACTCGTTACAATTAAACTCCAACCGCATCTGTAAATTAAAAGTCATAAACGTAAAATTCTCATTATATAATCATAACATTTTGCAATATTTTGTTTAATAAGACAATCATCCCCCATTCCTGCTGATCAAGACATTCGAATAATCTTCGCAAAGTTATAATAACATTTCTCAAATAAGTATACTTCCCCTTCACCCTACCCAATCCAGGCCTTTCCATAAATATTGACGTTTCACATCTCCCAGCGTAGTCTTTTCATAGTGAAAGACTTCATCCAGTTCCTGAATAGTGTGCCAAATTGTCCATTTAAGATAGGCAAACATCATCCAAATAGAACTTTTATTTGATTTTCTCCATTCCTTTGTCAATTGTCCCAATACCAAAATATCATAATTCATCTGTGTAAACAGTTGTTCGCCCTACAATGCAGCTAGGGAATTCCAAAATCCCTGTACAGAGGTACAATCGAAGAATAAATGCTGCATGGTCTCTATATTCCCCCACACAAGTCCCTTCCATACATATCCTCTCTTCCATCATTTTGGGCTTCTGATTACCTTTGACATTCAATTTTTGATGTCCACACAGCCATATCACATCCTGCATTTTTAACGGTATTCTTGGCTCAATTATACTTTCCAACAACAGCATACTGTCAGTGTGAGCATCAATGTTAAATAAAGGTTCTTCTAAATAACAATTTGCAACCAGTGTTTTACAGAAGATTTTCCTGTCTGCATCCGCAAACCAGTGCAACACAATTTTCCACAATCTAATGTATTTCAAGGTTGTCTGTATATAGGTAGGTAAGGCTTTTTCTAACACATGCCACTTTCCTCTCCCCCATGCTTCCAGAAACTGTGCTTCCCACCTTTTCATACTCCCTCTCCCTAATCCTGTTTTTCCTAACATCAGTGGCTTTATATTATTATAAAAAAAATTCCCAAATAAGTAGACTAACGGTTGTATCATATCCAGACCACCTTCTTTTTTAGCTCTATAACTATGTGCCCACTTTACTGGACTCAACCGACTGCCCCACAAAAACAGTCCCATCATCTTAGCATGCATGCTAAACTGTAAGGGATGTATATGTGAAACATACAATAAAGTCGGCATAATGTAAGCTTTCAATAAATATACCCTTTTCTTCCTTGTCATTTTCCATGATTTCCATGATTGAACTTTCCTATGTGCAGCTTTGCATACTTTATCCCAGTTTGATTGTTCTGCCTGTCTAGTACCAAATAAAAGCCCCAGCATTTTTACATCCCCTTTTTCTACTGGAATGGAAACGTTTTCCTGCACAGGTGCATTGCCCAATACCAACACCTTACTTTTTGTAGTATTAATTTTTATCCCTGTTCTTCCATTCAAGTCCTCCAGTATGTCCAGGACACACCGTCCAGAATCCAAATCTTGCACTGTGTTTGTACAATCGTCTGCATATGCTGACACTTTCTGAAATATCTGTCCTTCTACACTACAAACTGGTTTCACATTACCTGCATTTTCTATAACTCTTTCAATTGGATCAACTGCAAAAACATATAACAGCGGACTCAAAAGGACAACCCTGTCTCACCCCATTTCTCAGGTGAACAGGGATTCCTAAGTGTCTATTTACCAAAGGGATCATCATGGCATATTCATACAAACATCTAACCACATCAATAAACTGATTTGGAATCCTATATTGACACAACGTCTCCCATAGATAATCCTGCTGTACTGCATCGCAAGCAGTTTCTTGATCTAAGGACATTATGTACCCATCCAATTTCATTTCAACCCTTGTTCCACAATCTCCCTGATAAAGATCAGATTTTGTTGAATGTTCCTATCAGACACTGCACGTTTGTTGTGGCAAAATCACACACTTTGCCAGTCATGCTAACCTGGCCGTCAAGACTTTAGTTCTTATTTTATAATCTGTGGTAAGTAAACTCAAAGGCCTCCAATTCTGTATATTCTGTGGCTCACCTTTTTATATAAAAAGGTCATAACTCCCTCCTGCGTACTAGGGACCAAATTTCTTCCATCTAGTATCTCCTGATACACTTTCTGTAACCATGGCACTAATTCAGCACTAAAAACCTTATAAAAGCCATTGGATATACCATCCAACCCAGGCATCGTATTAACCGATAATCTGTCAATAACCAACTTAATCTCTTCCCTAGTAATAGGTGCTGCTAACTCCTGCATTTCTTTTCCTGGAATCTCAGGTACAACAGTGTCATTCAAAAGGTCAAACCACTGTGTAGATGCATCTTTCTGAAATGTTTTACAAATGTGTACATAAATAGTATTTTGTATGCCCTGTTGAGTATCTTGTACTGTACCAGCTTGCCTTATCAGGGCTATAATTGTCATTTTCTTTACCCCTTGCAGTTCCACCTCATAGGGATTTACTATCTTTTTCCTACCTAGTGTAGCATATTTTTGAGGGTTTGCAATCTCCCCCTCTCTCATATTGTGGTACTCATACATTTTGTCTTTCAATAATTTAACCCTGTAATTTAGCCCCTCTGTCTCCTCCTACAGTCCATGCTTACGAACATACGAAATTTGCCAGCATATAAAGACCTAGAGGTCTATCATAGAAACATAGAGGTTGACGGCAGATAAGGACCGCAAGGCCCATCCAGTCTGCCCATTTCTTTTTCTACCTTATAAGTGTGCCATCGGCCTTTGCTCTGTCAGTGGCCTATCTATTCATACTCATCTGTATTGCTCCCTTATGCCTAACCCATGCCTGTTTGAAGCCCTGCACTGTATTCATAGCCACCACTTCCTGAGGTAGGCCGTTCCATGCATCCACTACTCTTTCTGTGAAAAAGAATTTCCTCACATTCCCCCTTAATCGGCCTCCCTCTAATCTCATGCTGTGTCCCCTTGTCCTGCTATTTTTCTTATATTTAAACATGTTAGATTCTTTCATCTTGTTTATGCCCTTAAGGTGTTTGAATGTTTCGATCATATCACCTCTCTCCCTCCTTTGTTCAAGGGTATACATATTGAGCTCCATTAATCTGTCCTCATATGTCTTCTGATGCAGTCCCTGCACCATTTTGATTGTCCTTCTCTGGACTGCCTCAATCTGGTTAATGTCCTTGTGAAGGTGTGGCCTCCAGTAATGCACGCAGTACTCCAGATGGGGCCTAACCAATGTCTTGTAAAGAGGGATTATTACCTCCCTCTTAGGACTTGTGATACCCCTACTAATACACCCTAACATCCCCCTAGCCTTACCTACTGCTTTAGAGGTCTGCTTGGATGATTTCAGGTCATTGGTGATAATGATGCCCAAGTCTTTCTCTTCCTTTGTCATTGCCAGCAACTCCCCTCCCAGCCTATAGGTGGCTTCAGGGTTTCTCTTTCCTATGTGCATGATCTTGCACTTCTTTGCATTAAATCCCAGTTGCCACTCTTCTGACCATTTTGCTAGTTTATCCAGATCTCTTCTCATTCTGCCCACCCCATCTGGATCATCTACTCTGTTGCAGATCTTGGTGTCATCTGCAAACAGACAAGCCTTACCCTCTAGTCCATCTGCAATGTCACTAATGAAGATAGTTAAGAGGACTGGCCCCAGGACTGATCCTTGAGGTACCCCACTTGTGACTTGCATCTCTTCTGACTGTACACCATTTACCACCACTCTCTGTTTTCTGCCCAACAACCAGTTTGCCACCCAGCTGACCAACTTCTGACCCACCCCAAGCCTACCCAGCTTATTTATCAATCTTCTACGTGGAACAGTGTCGAAAGCTTTGCTGAAGTCAAGGCAGGCGACATCAACTGCTCCTCCTTGGTCCACCACTCTGGTTACCCAGTAAAAGAAATCTATGAGATTAGTTTGACAGGACCTTCCTTTTGTAAACCCATGCTGTCTTGGATCCTGTGCCCCTAGGATTCCAGGTGTTGCACTATTCTTTCCTTAAGGAGAGCCTCCATAATCTTGCCCACTACTGTAGTAAGACTGACTGGTCTGTAGTTCTCTGCCTCCTCCCCGCTACCACTTTTGTGGAGCGGGATCACATGAGCCCTTCTCCAGTCTTCTGGGACCTCTCCTGCGCTCAGAGACTCACTAAACAGTTCTGCTAATGGCTCTGCGAGTTACGCCCTTAAGTACCCTGGGATGTATGCCATCAGGTCCCATTGTCTTGTCCACCCTGAGCTTAGTGAGCTCTTGTAGGACCCTTTCTTTTGTGAAGGGAGTAGTGCTCACCTCCCTCCCCCCTGTGTCCATGATGCTGAGCTGTGGGCCCTGCCCTACCTTCTCTTCAGTAAATACTGAGCAAAAGTATCTATTTAGGATAGAAGCATTTACAGGGTCCTCCTCCTCACATGCCCCATTTATTTTCTCCTTTGAGCTTAGCAATACCCCCCTCTGGACTTTGTCCTTTCACTAATTTATCTAAAGAAAGTCTTGCTACCTTCTTTTACTGTTCGTGCTAGTGTTTCCTCAGTTTGGGACTTTGCCTGCCTTACTGCCTTCCCTGCTTCCCTTAGGACAGTTTGGTATGCCTCCCTATCTTCATCCCACTGTGTTCCCCTATATTTCCTGAAGGCCATCCTTTTGGCTCTGACCTTTTCTGCTACTGTATTTGAGAACCATAGTGGTTTCCTTCTTCTTTTGCACTTCCTTTTCTGTCTAATACAATGGGATGTTGCTTCAAGTATTGCATCCTTAATACTTGCCCACTTTGCCTGTACCCCTCATCTGTGTTTCTTTTTGCCAGGGCTAGCTTAACTCTGTTGGCCATCTTATCAAAGTCAGCTCCTCTGAAGTCAGCTCCTCTGAAGTCCCATATTTTTGCCTTGGAATGGGATGATTTAGATGTAGTGGCCAAATTGAACCATACCATGTGATGGTCACTGGCCCCAGGTGACCTTCTACCTGGAGATCTGTGATCCCTTCCCTGTTAGTCAGTACTAGATCTAGGATAGTCCCGTCTCTTGTGGGTTGTTGTACCAGTTCTTTGAGGCCCTCCCCCTGCAGGGAATCCACCATGTGTCTAGTTCTAGCAGATGTTCCTGCTGGTATTGACCAATCTGTATCCGGCATGTTGAAGTCTCCCATTATTAGAACCTCCCCTTTAGCTGTCATGTTTTGTATATCTTCTAACAGTAATGTGTCTATGTCCTCCCCCTGGTCTGGGGGCCTGTAGACAACCCCAATTCTTATGGCTGTCCCATTTCCTGTTTCAGGGTGACCCACAGTTCTTCTGGCTCCTTATGTGTATTCTGAATTTCTGTAGCTTTGATATTTTCATTGACATACAGGGCCCTCCACCCCCTTTTGCCTTGGTCTCTTCTGAACAGTACAGAGCCAGGTACTGAAGTCTCCCAAGTGTGGTTATTGGTAAACCACATCTCATTAATTGCTACTATGTCCAGTTTAGCCTCTGACATTTTTGCCTACAGGTCTGGGATCTTATTTCCCAGGCTCTGAGCATTTGTGTACATGATTTTCCATTGGCCAGATTTCAGTGTGTTAGTTGCTGGGTGAGGTTTGGCATTTCCCCTGTGCATCGTATGGGGAGACGGACCTTTTTTCTTACCTGGTGATGCAAATGAACTGCAAACATGCTGAATCCACGTTTGACCACTAGCTGAGGGGGGAGGGGTGTTCTTCCCATTCGATGTATGGGGTGCTGCACCCCTTTCCCCATTTGCTAGTTTAAATATTCTGCAAAGACATCAAACTTCTGCCACAATATCAAGTCTGCTCAAATGTGCAGCTAGCACCCCTTATTCTGCAGCTGCCCCTCTCTTCTACCCTTCCCCTTCATTAACCCTCCCTCTTGTCCTGTCCCATCCCCTTTTGAAGCAGTCCACAGTTCTACTGCATACCACTTCTGTAGGTAACGCATTTCACCCAGCCACCACCCTCTCTGTAAAAAAGTGTCTCATCTCCCTCCTGAACCTTCCTCCCTCCAGTCTTATATCATGGCCCTTGGTGTCCCTCCCCTTCCTTACTTTGAACAGCCCCTCTGTACCTGTCTTGTTTATTCCTTTCATGTACTTAAAGGTTTCAATCATGTCCCCCCTGTCCCTCCTCTCCTCCAGTGAATACATGTTCAGCTCCCTCAGCCTCCTCTCGTATGGTAAGTCCCCCAGCCCCTTGATCATCTTTGTCATCCTGCGCTGCACTCCTCTGGTAACTTAATGTCCCTCTTCAGATACAGGCGCCAATACTGCATGCAGTACTCCAGGTGCGGTCTAACTAATGACCTATACAGTGGCAAAATCACCTCCTTCCTCCTCGAGGATATACCCCTTGCAATACAGCCCAGCATTTTGTTGGCCTTTGCAGCTGCCTTCCTACATTGTGCCGAGTTGTTCATTGACCTTTGTAATGAGCACCCCAGATCCTTCTCCTCCTCTATCTGGGCTAGCTGCACTGCCCCAGCTGGTAACTCCTCCTTGGGTTCTTCATCCCAAAATGCAGCACCTTGCACTTTTGGTATTAAACCCCAGTTGCCAGGTGTCCGACCAAGTTTCAAGCTTTGCCAGATCATCCTGCAACCTTGCCATCCCCTAGGTCATCCACCACCGCTCCTACCTTGGTATCATCAGCAAACAGACTGATCTTGCTCTTGATGTCCCATGATATGTCTGCAATGAATATCCCAAACAACACTGGTCCCAACACCGAGCCCTGTGGAACACCGCTCATCACTACCCTTGGGTGTGAGAGCTCCCCATGCACCACCACCCTGTGTTGCCTTCCCTGAAGCCAGTTTCCTACCCATCTCACCAGCTTTGCATTAACAACTTTAAATATTGTGCCCTTAATCTAAGATAGTTTATATACTTTGTATTTGCTGTATTTCTCAAAAGTCATTTTAAAAATCCCCAATGTCCCTTTTTGTATCCTCTCCCAACTCACCGGAAGTGTCATACAAAAAGCTAATGTCCCTACGGATTTCTAGCAAATCTCTAATTTCTTGTTGTACACCCTCACTCTGTAATACAGAAGTGTTCAACTTCCAGTAGCTGCTCCCAATAGTGATCTTATGTACTGTCCCAATTTGGGCCTGCACCTCCATATGATCTGATGTTTCCATAGGTAAAATGTGCACTGCAATACATCATTCTATCTGTAACAAGCCAAAAATCAATCCATGTAGACAGTCTCCCTTTATAAAACATATGCTCAGGAGCACTATCTACAAGTTCATAAATATCTTTTAAAAAAGCAGTTTTTAAGATAGCAGTCAACACATGGGTGTCACTGTAAATTTTCCCTGTCTTTCTACCCCAATCTCTAGGTGCCAGTCCACAGTTAACATTTCTCCCCCCACAAAATTAACTTAGAGATAGCTAGGAAAGGCTCTATTGTTTGAAATAAAGAAGTTCTGTCTGCCTTTTTCTGGGGTGCATTGATGTTAATCATTCTATATGCTAATCCATAAAGAACTGCGTCTACCAGCAGGATTCTTCCTGGACAGACATCCAAGACCTTTAGTATTTGTATATGTGTGTTAGTGAATAATATACCGACACCTGAGCAGGGTTCTTCACCCACTGACCACAAGGAGGGTCCCCATCGCCAATCCTTTTTAGCTGGCTCAATTTCCAGAATCATCTGCAATCTAGTATCCTGCATAAAAATTAGCTGTCCTCCCCCCTTATGCAAACTAGCAAATGTAACCATATGTCTTTCAACATTTTTAATGCTGTTAACATTTACTGTTGTAATAATAAGATGAGGTTGCATCAGCAGAAAAAGTCAAGTTAAACACTTAGTCCTATTCATTTTTGTTTCTTCCTTTTTTTCAGTTTTGGGTTTTCACTTTTACCAGGCCCAATGATAAGCTTCAGTTGTGAAGACGCCGCTGATGATCCATCAGATTCTCCACCTCCTTCCTCATCCTCTACCTCCATTAAGACATCATATGAATTGTGCACTGGAGTATCATCCAGTTTAGGAGCACTTTTGTGTGCAGTTTTTGACCTCGTAACCTGTTGAAAAGGGGGCTCCGCCAATGTTCCTGGGGGTGGCATTACAGCCTCCATCACTTCTTTTTCAGCCAGAATCTCAGGCCCTGAATTTACATTATTCAGGAGTGTCCCTTCTCGGCCTTCCTCAGCTGGCCCCTGGTCATTGACCTGGCTCTGTATCAATTCCTTAGGTTGTTGTGATCCTTGCTGCGAGGTCATGGAGGGAGTTGAACTGTGCTCCAACTGCACCATCATATCCTTAGTACCCTGTACAGGTGACCTTGGACAAAGGTCTCTCTGTGGGTCAGGCTCTGTGGCATTCAACTCGACCATTAGCTAATATACACGCATTTTTTCGAGCCGTAGCCACATAAACATCATGTTCCGCCAGCACGGATTGATCAATACTATTGTGGGAAGCCCAAGAACAGTTTCTGAATGTGTGGCCCTGTTCCTCACATAAATTACACTTCTGAGGTTGCTTGCATTGTGCTCCACAATGTCTCACCTCTCCACAGAGCCCGCATTTCTGTCTCTCACAAACACTGCTGAGGTGCCCCAATTCCTCACACTTGTAGCCTGCTCGGGGTTGGCCAGGGTAAAATATCACCCCCATCTCTCCCCAAAAAGAAACAGTTCGGGAGATGCTGTATTACACCTTTATCTTGCTTTAGTGTGATTTTACATTTCCATCACCTTGTCCATAAACGTTCCTCATCCAAGATGGGCTCTGGATACCCATTCACTATGCAATGCTGTTTCAACCAATATGAAATGTCTGCCATATTAACGCCCTCATTTCTAAAGAGGACTGTTATTGTTTTATACATGGGCTTAGTTAATGGTATTGCTAAAAAATGTCTCCACACAGAGCCATTTTTCAGCAACTGGTACTGTTTCCAGAAACGTTCTAGTCCAGATGGATGTTTAAAACTAGCTTCATACATGGTATCCCCAGGCATATGAATCAGAGCATAGATCTTGTATGCAAAAAACTTCACACTGTTTTTCAGTACTGCACGCCCCACAAAAAGTCTGTCAGGAATATCCACTGAATCACCTCTGAAATTAAGCCGGACCACATTTCGCCTTGTGGCAGGTTCCGAGGTATTTCTAGTAGCATTTGGAAAGTTTTTCTTTAGCTCTTGCAAGCCATACATTTCCATTTACAGCAGGAATCCCTGTTTCCTTATCACAGAGAGCAGGCCTTACAGGATTATTAGATCCATTGCTTATTACCATCTCAGCAGCCTTATGTGCTGGAATGGGGGGGTGTAATTCTCCAACCCCTGCGGCATATTGTCTCCCTCCAGCTCCCTGATAACAGATAACATAGTACCTGTCTCAGCGATAATGCTTGATACATTGCCCACAGGCACCTGCCCAGGTGGTATCTGTGAGGTCTGGGAACCAATGTCCTGACCAGAACACTCCTTCTGGTGTATAGGACTCACTATATTGTCTAGCAATCTCATGATGTTCGCCTCTCACCCTGTGCCATCTGCATTCTTTACACAGCCTGCTACTTCTAATGATTTAGCCACCCAGTCTGCAGCAGCCATTGAGGACCCTAACAACACTGCAGCCGGTATAGAGCTTGCTGATGGTAAAGGCACCTGAGCAACTTCCCCACCATCCCCTTTGTTTCTTCCCTTTTGCTGCTGTTCTTTACTAGACAATTTTTTACAACCCTCCGTAGAAACTCCGATGGTAAATGAATCATTTTGGCTTAGCATTTGTAATGCCATCCCATCCCCACCATTACACTCCTCTGTCCGCTGCCTCTGTTCCTCAGTAATTACCCAAGGAGAACAACCTTGCAGCACTGCTTCCTCTCATTCATTTTGCTTCCCCCCGCTCCCACCTGAATTCCATTTCTCACCCATAAACATTGGTACCTCTGAAACTGGAGAGCCATCCTGGGGGTCCTCCATCAATTCTTCTGCTGTAGCTCCCACAGTCCCTCCTTGCACCACCTTTCAACAAACGACGTGTGTAAGCGTGTCACCTCCTCATGTTACACAGTCCATCTCTCCACTTGTCCCCTGCTCCTGCAGCTGTTTCTCGAGTTCCAGCTTTCGTGCTTGAAATCTCCATTCTTCAGCAGCTATTAGTTCGTGGATTTCCTCCGCCTTTGGGCCCGCCGCTGACTTTTCCTGATCATTCTTGTCACAATCCAGGTTAGTTACCTCTTCTGCAGCCAAAATAAAGACATCCTCATTTGAATTCTCCTGTCCCTTGATGGCCTCACATAGCACAATAACCATGGGGGGAGGCCTGCTCCCCAGCCCCTAACACATCCATCCTCCATGACTCTCCAGGCTGACTGGCCTTTGCAGCACCAGTCTCAGTGCCCCCTACCTGCGAGTACGGGAATTTCCCCCCATTCACTAAATATACCATCAACAGCTTAATCTGGTTTAAGGTCAGTTGGCATTCATCTGTATCCCCGTCCCCCGGGTCGTGCCTGAAAATAGGCAGAATTAGTCTAGTGTACTTACCAGGTCAACAAAAAATAAATAAATAAATAAAATAAATAAGTGATGGCGTCATTCATTAGCTGTAGGTGTCCGTGGAGACAATGCTTGTGAGCTGAAAGTGGGGAAAAAAAAAGAGGTATGCTGGGGGACCGTCCCTTTTATGATGTATGGGACATCAGAGGCGGTCCCCTGCTCTATGTAGCTAGCTAGAAGTTTTCCGTGGGGTGCTACTGCCTGCCGACTTCATTCCTAATGAAGTAACCTGCTGCAAGAGCTGTTTCTCGAAGTAAGATCTTAAGTAGATTGGAAATCCTTCAAGTGGAAATAATGGCAACTAAAAATAATGCTTTCCATGAGAGGAAGAGTAGCTCGTAGCTTGTGGCTGGTTCAAAGGGAGACAACGTAAGCTTCTCTAACATAAAAAGAAGGTTCCTTGGAGGGATGGGATCTCTCCTGGGGGGCTTAATATGCAAGATACCCCGTAGGAAGGTCTTGCACAAATCCAATTGAGCCAGAGCTTTCCCATCCATCAGCACATGTTAAGCACAGAAAGGTGCACCTTGATGAATAAGTAACTGAGTCTCCTGTCTGATAGGGAAAGAAGGCACTTCAGCACAGACTCCACCAGACAGTGGAAAGGGTCCAAAGAATGGGGGAATGCCCATAAGCAGAAACGTTTCCGTTTCTTCTGGTGGAGGGTTTTCTCACTGCCACGAGAACCTCTGCCTCTCTAGAGGATACTCCAAATCTGTCCATGATCAGGTCTGCAGAAGCCATGCATGTAAATGCAGAGATCGAAGATTTGGATGTACTAGGGTACCATGCTACTAGGACAGCAAGCGAGTGGACAGGGGTAATGGTACCAGCGGTTCCGAAGCCAATTGCTGGAGCAACGGAAACTAGATCTGACAAGGCCAAAAGGACGCTACAAGAATCATGCATGCACTCTCTGCCTGCAACTTCAGTAGCACTCTCTGGAGAAGCAGAAAGGGAGGGAAGGCGTAGAGAAACCTCCCTGTCCAAGAGAGGGGCAATGTGTCATGCCAGAAAACACCAGGCCCTGGATCTAGCAAGCAGAAATTGGGCAGTTTGGCGTTCTGTGGGGACACAAGGAGGTCCAGTTCTGGCTTACCCCACTTTTTAAAGATGTTGTCTACAACCTCTTGCAGCAGCTTCCATTTGTGACTCTGAGACCGAGAGTGGCTTAGACTATCTGCGAGGACATTGTGAATCCCTGGAACATGAAAGTACAGTTACATAAGAACTTACCGTAACAATAGATCTTCGTGAGAAGCTCTTGCAGTAGGTAATTACATATAGGACTGATGCCAGCAGGCATCAGGACCCCACAGAAAAATTTCTAGCTAGCATTCTCTGGCAGGGGACCGCCCCTACGTCAGGTAACTGACATTCTGCAACGTCAGTATAAAGGGGCGCGGTCAACCACGCCTGCCTTCCAGTTCTTTCCTGCCAAAGGCCAAAAGGTGAGACGAGACAGAAGTGGATATTTCCCATTCTGAAAAAGGAGCTGTAAAAGCTTAGGGGGATGGAGGACAGGAAGGTATTACCTACTGCAAGAGCCTTTCTTGAAGCTCTACTGTTACGGTAAGTTCTTACGTAACTGTACTACCTCACTTCGAGAAGGCTCTTGCAGTGGGTAATTACATATAGGACTGAGTCCCAAGCTGTCTGGAACAAGGAGAAACAAACAGGAGGAGGAAAACTACTCAGAAGTAGACCCTCTGGCTGAGAAGGCCTTAGGAAAGGAGGCCTTGCAGAACAGCCAACCTGAAGCCTGCTCTATGGCGAGAGGCAATGTCCAAACTGTAATGTTTCATAAAGGTATGGACAGAAGTCCAAGTGGTGGCAGCACAAATGTCAGCCACTGACACATTCTTGAAACAAGCCACAGAGGCAGGTACCCCTCTGGTGGAGTGGCCCCTGACTTGACCTGGCAGGATCTTGTTGTACTTGTCATAACAGAAAGTGATACAATGAGCAGACCATTTCGATAGGCATTTTTAGAAACAGCATTGCCTTCTCTTTTGTGAGCAAAGGAGACAAACAGTTGATCAGTCTTTCTGAGATCTTTCGTCCTGTTGGTGTAGTATCTCAGAATTCGATGAACATCCAAAGTATGCAGGAAGTACTCTCCTTGATTAGAGTGCTGCGTAAAGAAGGCAGGCAACTCTATGGATTGATTCAGCATAGATTCTGCTACCACCTTAGGGAGAAACTTAGGGTTGGTACACAGAGCCACACATTCCATGTGAAAAATCAAATATGGGATTTTACACATCAGGGCCTGAAGTTTGGAAATCCTATGAGCAGAAGTAATGGCCACTAGGAAGAGAGTCTTCCAAAAAAGGAACTTTAGGTCTGTTGAGGCTGCTGGCTTGAAAGGGGGCAGAGTAAGCTTCTCTAGAACAAAATTCAGATCAAAGCAGGGGCAGGAACCCGGATAGGGGGTCGCAAGATGAGGATGCCTCTAAGAAAGGTCTTAGAGACCTCCAGCTGAGCAAACGTCCTGTCTGCAAAAGGGACATGGTATGCCAAAATGGCCGCAATATGAACCTTTAAGGATGAATGACTGAGACCCAGATAAAGAGGTGTCGCAGGTAATCCAGAAGCCATCCAACAGAGCACGAGAAAGGCTCAAAATCTTTGGAGGTGGCCCAAATAGTGACCTGTTTCCATTTCATGGCATAAGTAGATCTGGTGGAGGGTTTCTTGGTCTCCACCAGAATCTCAACTACTCGGGAGGGGGGGACCCCGAATCTGGCTTGAGCTACGTCTGCAGGAGCCACGCATGCAACTGAAGGAACTTGAAGCCTGGATGGACCAGGGTCCCCTGATCCTGGGTCAGCAAATGTTGTGACAGAGGAAGAGAAGGAGGAGGTTCTTCTGAGTACTGTTGCAGAAGAGCGAACCAAACTTGCCTGGGCCAAAAAGGAGTGATCAGAATCATTTGAGCTCCTTCTGAATTGAGTTTTTGTAAGACCCTCAGAATCAATGGTATCGGGGGGAAGCATAGACAAATCTGCCCTTCCACTCTAGAGACAGAGCATCTCTCCTAAAAGCAAGTGAGCAGAAGTCGGGACGTTTTGCATCTTGAGGGGATGCGAACAGGTCTACCTGTGGTGTTCCCCAATGTAGGAAGATATCGTCTGCGACGCCCTGCTCCAGTTCACACTCGTGAGCTTGAGCAGACGACTGACTGAGTCTGTCTGCCAACATGTTCTCGACCCCTGGGACATGAATAGCCGTGAGGTGAAGGTTGTGCTGCACTGCCCAATCCCAAACTCACATCGCCTCCCTGCAAAGAGGGTGGGAACGAGTTCCTCCCTGTTTGCTGATATACCAGACCACACACATATTGTCTGTCTGTACAGCCAAGTGACCGGGAAGCAGATGCAGATTCAGATCCTGAAGAGCATACAGCACTGCCCGAAGCTCGAGCACACTGATGTGAAGAGATTTCTCGAGCTTGGACCAGGAGCCCTGGGTCCTGTGAGGCCCGAGATGGGCTCCCCAACCCTCGCCCAAGGCGTCCGTAGTCAGCGTCTAGGAGGGGGGAGAAAGACAGAAGAGAACTTCCTGGCAAAGGTTCTCCTGAACCATTCACCACTGCAAGTCCCGAGTCATAGGAGTGGAGACCAGAACGAGTTGATCTAGGTCGTCCACCAGCTGATCCCACTGAGACCAAAGCGTCCACTGAGAAATTCTCATGTGGAGCCGAGCTCGAGGGACTATCGGAATTGCAGCTACCATGAGCCCAAAGAGACAAAGGACTGACCTTGCACCGACCTGCCTGCGGCTGGACAACAGACTGACCTGGGCCTGGAGTGTGGCCGCCCTGTCCGGTGGCAGGAAAGCCATGCCAGAGGTCATGTCCAGGATCGCCCCAATAAACTGAAGCCTCTGGGATGGGATCAAGTGGGACTTGGTGTGGTTGATGGTAATACCAAGGCAGGCAAAAACCTGCCGGGTAAGGGAAAGGAAGCGCAGGAGTTCCTACCTGGATGGGGCTGCCAGGAGCCAATCGTCCAGGTGTGGGAAAACCTGCACCCCCTGGGTAGGCAGATAGGCTGCTACCACCGAAAGGCATTTGGTGAACACTTGGGGCGCCGAGGAAAGACCAAATGGGAGGGCCTTGAACTGGTAGTGGTCCCCATGGAACGCAAAACGTAGGTATTTGCGGTTGGAACGGCGGATAGGGATATGCAGGTAAGCATCCTGCATATCCAGAGCGCACAGCCACTCTCCCAGCTGGAGTAGGGGCAGGAGACTCTGCAGAGAGAGAATCCTGAACCTCTTGTACTCCACGAACAAGCTCAGGGAGTTGAGGTCGAGAATTGGCCTCCGTCCCATGACTTCTTCAGGACCAGGAAGAAATGTGAATACTATGCCATCCCCTGAAGAGGAGGGGGGAACGAGTTCTATTGCCTCCTTCAAAAGAAGAGTGGAAATTTCTTCTCGAACCAGAAGAAGATGCTCCAGAGAGTACGATGACCTTGGGGGGGGTTCCAAGGAAGCTTCCAAAGAAACTCTATTGAGTGACCCTCTGCAATCAGCTGAAGCACCCAGGTGTCTGAAGTTATCCTCTCCCAACCCAGAAGATGGAGGGAGAACCTCCCTCCTACCAGTTCCTCTGGAGACCCCAGAGGCTGTGGGAGAGGAAAGGAGTCAGGTGGTGTGAGGCAGCGTCGTGGCTGAAGCCCCCGCTGCTTACTTGGGCGGGGGGGGCTTGGCAGCCAGGGGGGCCCAGCGTTTATTGGCCCGCTTTCCCCTGAGGTTTCACCTTTGGCCAATTCCGTCTGCAAAAGGGACGACGCTGCGTCTGAGGGGGTTTGTAAATGGAGTCCACAGACTTCAGTGTAGTCCCATTCTCCTGTAGATCAGTGATAATGTCCTTGACATTGTGACAACCCACCTCTCCCTCTGGGCTGAAACAGCTTTTAGAGAGGTGTGTGTCCTCGGGTATTCGCTGCCACCAGCCGGACTTTCCTTCCGGCACCTCTTTCAGGTGTACAAACTTGAATAATCACACGTGCAATTGCACAAGTTAAAGTCTGGTAGTGTGTCTCTTTCAGGTGGCGGATGCTACACAGAGTTTACCTTAGCCAGTGGAAAACCAAATCTTACCTTAGAAAATGACATCAGAGTCACAACTTTTGAGCAAATAAATAGCTTTTACTTAACAGAAAGTGCAATGAGCATTTACAGGAAATGTATTTACAACACAAGAGAATAACACTTATACAGGAAAAGTAAACAAATGTTTTTAAACAACAGATGGCAAAAGAAGAAGGCTATTACTGAAATATACTATCACTAAACTTACCCTTCCCTGTCCTTACAAGAGACACTGGACCCTGTTCTAACTGCCAGCTCCCACGGACATACCAGGTAGGCTCCAAGCTTATGTTTCCCCTCACAGCTTCCAGGGCAAGAGAGAGAGTTCTCGGTCTTACAGAAGCTTATATAGTCTATGGAGACTAGATCATTCCTATTCTCCCTTAAATGCACCAACCACCTAACATGTATGTATTTAATTGTCCCAATCAGAGTGAACACCTATTGGTGACCAATTATATTCCTTTTCACCTTAAGGTTATATTTGAATGATCCAATCCATTCAAACTGCCCTGTGTCCGTGTCTGCAAGGTCTGTGTGTGTCTGAGATGTCCACTGAGATTTATGACCCAGCTCTTATCTAGCAGCTAGGAATTCCACAGGCTGGTTGCTGCTGGAGGATTTCAGCCTCAGTGTATTTTTTCCACACTGCCAAAAAAATAAGGCATCTACAGAATCCAAACCATTAACTCTTTCCTTCCCATTTCTGTCACATCTCCCCCAGATAATGAAGGCGTGTCCTTAGGCTACCCAAGTGACACAGCCGTTCATGCAATTACTGGGAAGTGCCCAAAGTATCCAGCCAGGCCATTAGCCCTGCCTAGATAGCCCATCCGCAGATTTGCATTTTGTTTGCCACTGCGATGCTGTATGGTCATGTTGTATGCCTGCAGTACCAAACTCCAACGTAGTAGTTTACCATTTTGTCCACTGGACCTATGAAGCCAAATCAGGGATTATGATCTGTGACCACAGTAAATTCTCTCCCATATAGGTAAGGCTGCAGCTTCTGGAGGCCCACACTATTCCCAAGCATTCCTTCTCAATTGTGGCGTGTGCCTCCTCTCTGGGCAAAAGCCTTGGCTGAGGTACACAACTGGGTGCCCTCCCCCGTTGAGTAACTTGGCTCAGCACAGCCCCCAGCCCATGATCTGAGGCATCCACATGAACCATAAACTTAAACTATAATTAGGCTAGCTAATACAGCTGGGCCACTTAAGGCCTTTTTAGCTCATGAAAAGCAACCTCACAACCTTCTGACCACTTCACTGCATCTGGCTTTCCCTTCTTGGTTAGGTCTGTCAGGGCTTAGCCAGATCGCTATAGCGGGGAACAAACCTTCGGTAGTACCTGCAGTCCCTAGAAATGCCCTGACCTGTTTCTTTGTGGTGGAGTAGGCCAGGCCAGGATGGCATCAACCTGCAGGATCCGGACGGATGTGTCCACTACCCACCGGTGCCCAAGGTAGGATACTTCTGCCATACCTATCTCACTCTCTGCCTTGACTGTCAGACCTGCCTTCTTTAACCTGTGGAACACATCCGCACATTCTTGATGTGTTCATCCCAGGTCTGGCTATATATGGCTATATCATCCATATAAGCCAATGCAAAACTCACTACCCCAGACAGAATCACGATCTACAAGCCGTTGAAAGGTTGCAGGTGCATTCTTCATTCCAATAGCATTACCTTAAATTCATATAAACCAAATGGAGTAATCAACGCTGATCTTTCCTGGCTGCAGGGGCAGAGGTACCTGCCAATAGCCTTTGTTAGGTCTATTGTGGTCAAATACTTGGCTCCCCAGTCGCTCCAGGGTCTCATCTGTTCTGGGCATGGGATAAGCATCAGACCGGCAGCTGTTAAGCTTCCGGTAGTCCACGAGAATCGTGGTGGTGCCATCTCTTTGGGATCAGTACCACGGGTGATGCCCAGGGGCTACTAGATTCCTGGATTACCCCCAGTTCCAGCATCTCTTTGAGCCCTCTTTCACAGTCTGCTTAACATGCTCAGGTACCCTGTAGGGGACTGTTTCAGGGATCCTGGGTCCCTGTATCCACATGGTGCTCTGCCATCGTGGTGTACCCTGGTTTCCTGGAACATGTCTTCAAATTCTCTCAGCACCCCCAATTTCTTGCACCTGGGCTGGTGTCAGCTGTTCCGAGAGGGTAAGGCTGTCCACAGAGGATGCACCCTGGCCTCCCAAGTAGGTCCACCAGTGGATCTACCTCAGTTTCCTCCTCTTGAGCACTGCATACAGCGAGGACCATTTCCTCTCTGTCATGGTAGGGCTTCAGCATGTTAACATGATCACCTGGTTTGCATCTCCTGTCCGGGAGCTCTATCATGTAATTGACGTCACTAACCTTTTGGACAATGGAGAATGGCCCTCCCATGCTGCCTGTAACTTATTCTGTCGGACAGGATGAGTGCCATCACTTCTGTCCCACCTCATATTCTCTGGCTCGGGCCCCACGGTCATGCCAGACTTTCTGCCGCTGTTGTGCAGTGGCCAGGTGCTCCTGAGCAAACCTCATGAGCTCCTCAGGTGGGTCCTGAGTTCAGGACATACTCCACAACAGACTCCCCTTGGGAGGCACGGTCACCCTCCCATTCTCCCGAATCAAACCTAGTGGCCCCGCACCCTATGACCAAACAGGAGCTCGAAGGTGAGAACCTGGGGACTCCTGGGACTTCCTGTATGCAAATAGAGATGAGGCAAATATTTGTCCTAGTCTCTCTTATGCTGGTCAACAAAAGTCCTTAGCATGGTCTTAAGGGTTGAATTAAATCGCCCACTAGACCATTAGCTTGGGATGGTATGGGAGGTTTTGAGCTGCTTTTACCCCACACTCTCCCACAAACTACTCATTAATCCTGACATAAATTGGCACCTCGGTCTGACAGTATCTCCTGGGAAAGCCCACCGGCTAAATATTTCCAACAGTGCATCTGCCACTGGTCCTGCCTCAGAGGATGTTAGGGGCCACTGCCTCTGGGTATCTAGTGGCATAGTCTACAACTACCAGGATATGCCGCTTGCCAGTGCGACTTGGGGTGCTCAATGGCCTCACTATGTCCACTGCTACCCTCTTGAAGGGTTCATCAATAGGGCAGGGGCACCAAAGCTGCTTTGCCTTGTCCCCATTTTCCTACCGCTGGCACTGTGGACAAGTCCGGCAATAATTTGCCACATCCTTGCAATACAGGCCAGAAGAATTGTTGAGTGGCGCTTTTACAGTAGCCTGCACTCCCAAGTGCCCTGAAAAGGGATATCATGTGCAAGGGCCAAAAGCTGCTGACGGTGAACCTTAGGGACTACCAGCTGCTGGAGTACCTCACCAGCTAGCCCTTCCTCTGTTGTACATTCTCTGTACAACAGCCCGTTGTCCCAGTAAATGGACTCCTTTACCCCTGAGAATGCTCAGCCCCATGAGCTATTTCCTCAGATTTTCCAGGGTGGGTCAGTTCACTGTGCAGCACTCAGCTGCCTCTGCCTGACCCTTCCCAGTGCCCCCTTCTAAAGGAAGTCCTGTGGGTTCCTCTCATTTGTGACTGGGTTCTGGACTGCAGCTTCTAGCCAGCCCCTCCTGTGCTGGACACTTCCTCAGCTGCTGAGGGTGTGGCTGGACCACCCAGAGTCCTTCCACCTTCCCCTCAGAAGCTGCCCTTGTGCCTGACCACGAGTTACAACACACACCAGTTTTTACTGGGGTCAAATCCTTCCCACAATCATACTTACAGGTAGGTCCTCTACACTCCCACCTCCTTTTCACATGGCCCTTCCAGCTCAGGAAGACTCTAGCCATTGTAATGGGACTGGTGGCCCTGTGAATGCCTCAACCTTGAGTATTTCCCAGGCACGATCTGCTCTGCCCGGAATGAGATCTTGCCTTACCAGGAGATGTTAGCACCTGTGTCCCATAGTCCTGTGTTACTATTCCATTAACTGTAATGGGACGCAGATTCTCATCAGAGAGAGTGGTTCTCTGACTGGACACACCCTACAAACACACCAGTGCCCTTTGATCACCCCCTCCTAACATTCTGCCCCTTAACCAGTTTCTGAGGGCAGTTATATCTCAAGTGTCCCACTTGATTGCAAATATGACATTTCTTGGGACCTATTTCTTGAGTCCCCTAGGAACCAGAGGGCTCTACTTTGGGCTCAGGTGCAGGCTGGTTTCCTTTGGGCTGCCTCCATGGGATCCCTTTATACCCATGTGCTGCCCCCATACCATAAGACTTACGCGTGTGTGTGGTCAGCAGACAGATATCTGGCCAGCGTTCCTGCCACCTCTGTGGAAGAGGCGCATGCCTGTCTCTGAGCCATACACGCATGTCCTCAGGTACAATTTTAAGGAATTGTTCTCTCACCAATACATCTTTAATCAGTTCCACAGTAGTTGCTTTTGCCTCCATCCACCTATCAAGGTAAGTATACAGTTTAACCTGCAGTTCTGCATAACTGTCTTCTGGCTTTCTTTAACTCCTAAATTTTCTTCTATAAGCCTCAGGAGTTAATTCAAACGTTTCAACAACACTGTTTTTACTTTATCATAATCAGCATAGTCTTCATTACTCATTTTAGCAAATGCATTCAGCGCTCTCCGCCAGCAAGGGTGTGAGATAAGTTGACCAGGAAGCCTTATTTAATTGTAATTGATTACATATCTCAAATGACCTTAAAATAAATCAAGGTCATCTCTCTCTTAAACTGAGGGAACAATTTGGAATTCATTTTGGCTTCATGAGGTAAACTCACTCCACCATTACTCACGGTTTGCTGACCATGGAGGGTCATCATCTCCTTCTCGTGCTGTTGTCTCTGGAGTTCATGCTGTCATTCTTTCTCTCTGTCTTCACGTTCCTTCTCTTTGTCTTGGTGTTCTTTCTCTCTGTCTGCCAGTCTCTTTCTTCAAGTTCTGTCTCTGCTTCCTGTCTTCTTGCTTCTGCTTCCAACCTTCTTGCTTCTGCTTCAGCATCCAGTCTTTTCGCCTCCAATGCCTTGTCTTGCAGCAATAGCTGCAGTCACAGTGCCTCAAGCTGGTTTGGGGCCTGCTGCCTCAGTTCCTGACTCCACCCCCGCGACAGTCTGCTTCAGATCATGTGCCAAGAGAGTAGCTATGAGGTCTGCCTTTTTCTTCTGCTTTAGACTTTCTCCGGTTGAACTCTTCCAGCACCTTTCAAAAAGCTGTGTTACAGTAAGTGAGTCACACTATGAGCTCATTCTCTACTGCTACACTTTACTGTGCTATCTAGAAACCAATAAACTGTTGTACAAATGTATCCTCTTGTATATCCTGTTTTGCAATGCTAAGGTAACTGTTCCACTGGCAAACTCTGTATCTCAGTAAGCTTCATGATCCGCTATCCTCACCCCACCACTGCCAACCAATATGTGACAACCCACCTCCCTCTGGGCTGGAAACAGCTTTAGAGAGGTGTGTGCCTCGGGTATTCGCTGCCACCAGCGGACTTTCCTTCCGCACCTCTTTCAAGTGTACAAACTTGAATAATCACACTGCAATTGCACAGTTAAAGTCTGGTAGTGTGTCTCTTTCAGGTGGCGGATGCTACACAGAGTTTACCTTAGCCAGTGGAAACCAAATTACCTTAGAAAATGACATCAGAGTCACAACTGTTGAGCAAATAAATAGCTTTACTTAACAGAAAGTGCAATGAGCATTTACAGGAAATGTATTTACAACACAAGAGAATAACACTTATACAGGAAAAGTAAACAAATGTTTTTAAACAACAGATGGCAAAAGAAGAAGGCTATTACTGAAATATACTATCACTAAACTTACCCTTCCCTGTCCTTACAAGAGACACTGGACCCTGTTCTAACTGCCAGCTCCACGGACATACCAGGTCCAAGCTTATGTTTCCCTCACAGCTTCCAGGGCAAGAGAGAGAGTTCTCGGTCTTACAGAAGCTTATATAGTCTATGGAGACTAGATCATTCTATTCTCCCTTAAATGCACCAACCACCTAACATGTATGTATTTAATTGTCCCAATCAGAGGAACACCTATTGGTGACCAATTATATTCCCTTTTCACCTTAAGGTTATATTTGAATGATCCAATCCATTCAAACTGCCCTGTGTCCATGTCTGCAAGGTCTGTGTGTGTCTGGAGATGTCCACTCGAGATTTATGACCCAGCTCTTATCTAGCAGCTAGGAATTCCACAGGCTGGTTGCTGCTGGAGGATTTCAGCCTCAGTGTATTTTTTCCACACTGCTAAAAAAATAAGGCATCTACAGAATCCAAACCATTAACTCTTTCCTTCCCATTTCTGTCACAGACATCACCACCGAACAGCACAAAACCCCGGAAAGGCACGTCCTGGATAGCAGACTGCACTTCCGGGACCAACTCTGACACATGGAGCCAGGCATGACACCGTAAACTCACAGCGTAAGCTGAACTCCTACCGGCAGCATCCACTGCATCATACATGGCACGAAGAATGTGCTGACTGGCCAAACGTGCAGAGCGGACAAGACCAGCTACTTCCTGTTTCACCTGAGAATCAGGAAGGGAGTACAACTTGGATTCCACGTCACTAGGAATCGTTTTCTGTTAATCCCCCATATGACCAAAATAATTCAGGGCCCTAATACCCAGAGTGGAAGAAGTGAAGACCTTCATGCCATACTGGTCCAGAAGACGGAATTCCTTGTCAGGTGGCGACGAGCTCAAATGCTTCAGGTTAGCTGACCGACCGTGACCGGCACTAATCACGACTGAGTCAGCTCGAGGGTGAGAAGAAAAACTTGCTCACCTTAGTAATTATGTTTCTTCTAGTGGAGTCTTGCCGTATTCTGACAATTGCAGTTAGGTCCTGCCTTCAACTACCTCAGAGAACATAGGGTTACTTTTCTATGCCTTGCATCGAATGTTCATCACGAGCTCGGTTAAAGTCTCAGCCTGTTGTTATTCGAACTGCAACCATCAGATCTTTACGAGCAAAAACTCACTAGGTGTTCTGTGCGGAAACTGTAACATTTTTATTACCCAACTGCTAAATATATAATATTTTTGGTTCTCAAAGGAAAACTCAAGTCAGGAAACCCAAAAACAAAAACACACCCAAAAAACAACATTCCACCCAAACAAAAAAGAGGGTGTAAAAGGACACCCCTAGGGTGCCAACACTGCTCCTGCCCACCAACATCCCAAAAACCAGGTTCTGAGAGGTGAGACAGGGAAGGAGGTCAGAATACAGCAAGACTCCACTAGAAGAAACATAATTACTAGGTGAGTAATTTTTTATTCAAACAACATGAAGTCTTGCTGTATTCTGACTATTGCAGACTACCAAGCAGTACCTCCATGGAGGAGGGACAGAACCTACTTTGGAAACAGGCTCTGAAGTACTGCTGTGTTAAACCGAGCATCACTCCTAGCCTGGATATCCGGAGAGTAATGCTTGGTGAAAGTATGGACTGTTTTCCATGTGGCTGCTTGACAAATTTCTAAGAGAGGAATATCCCTGGCAGCAGCCAGGGAAGCAGCTGTACCTCTTATGGAATGAGCCTTCAGGCCTGAGGGTGGAGTTCTACCCAGTTTTTCATAGCAGAATTGTATATAAGAAACAATCCACCTGGCAGTAGATCTCCTAGTGGCAGGTTTTCCCTTACCAACTTCTCCATAAGTGAGTAACAACTAAAGGGATTCAAACCTGTGACCCCTGGTACGCTTTATGTAGTAGCTAAGGGCTCTTTTAACATCCAAACTGTGTAACTTCCTCTCTCCCAAGGAAGAATGATCAGTGAAGAAAACAGGAAGAGATATAGACTGGTTGAGGTGGAAATCTGAAATTACTTTAGGCAAGAACCTTCTGTTAGTTCTAAAGACCACTTTATCTCTGTGAAAAGAGATGAAATCAGATTCCACTGACAGGGCTTGCAATTCACCGATACGTCTGGTAGAAGTAATGGCTACCAAAAACACAGTTTTCTAAGTCAAGTGCTTAAGCTCTGCTGAGGACAAAGGCTCAAAAGGGGGTTGCATAAGCTGAGCAATGCAAACATTAAGGTCCCAAGCAGGAGCAGGATCCCTAAAGGGGGGATTGGTGTGAAGCAATCCCTTGAAAAACGTACAAAATACAGGATGGGATGACAGAGAGGAAGACTTGCCTACAGACAGGAAAGCAGAAACAGCTGCCAAGTGTACCTTAAGGGTAGCTGGTCTGAGACCTAGGCCATTAAGATGTACCATATCATCCAGAACCATAGGCAATTCAGCAGAGTCTAGAGAAATATTCTTCTTAGAACACCAAATGCTGAATCTTTTCCATTTGGAGTTGTAAGTCTTTCTGGTGGAAGGCTTTTGAGAAGCCTTAAGGATATCCAGAACCCCTTAGGAAAGATGTAGATCTGCAAACTCTAACTCTTCAAGAGCCAAGCCTTGAGATTGAGAGACTGAAGATTCGGGTACCAAATCCTCCCCAACAGGTTGTAATTCCTGGGAAGAGACAGGGGAAGATGGACTGCTAGGGACATCAACAAGGGATACCATGGCTGCCTGGCCCAGTCTGGAGCAATCAGAATCACTTTGCATGGTTGTGACCTTATCTTGACTAACACTCTGAACAGGAGAGGGAAGGGGGGAAGCATACAGAAATTTCCCTTTCCAGTTCAGAATCAGAGCATCCAGGGGGGACTGAGCCCAACACTGGGGGTCTGCAACAAAAGAGAGGAAGCTAGTGATTGTCTGGGGCTGCAAAATGATCTATCTCTGGAGTGCCCCATCTTGAGAAAATCACTTTCAACACCAGGGGATCTAGGGCCCATTCGTGATGGCCCTGGGATATTCTGCTCAGTGCATCTGCTAGAACATTGTCCTTCCCTGGGAGGTGAACTGCTATCAGAGAGGTTTGCAGGGAATAGGCCAGGGACCACAACTTCATTGCTTCTGTGCACAAATCCGTAGACCGAGTGCCTCCTTGCTTGTTGATGTTCCACATGATGGTGGTGTTGTCTGTCCTGACCTGAACCACCTTGTTCTGTACAGATTTAGAAAAACCTGGCAGTGCCAGAAACACTGCTCTGAGTTCCAAGAGATTGATGTGAAACAGAGATTCCTGAGGTGACCACAGTCCCTGGGTGGTAAGATCCCCCAAATCAGCAGGGAAGCATCTGTGGTGAGGGCCACTGAATGAGACTGAGTGACAAATGGAACAATTTGCCTCAAATTGTCCTGATCCTGCCACCATTTCAAGGACTGGATCAGGGTTCGAGTCACTGGAATTAGTTTGGTAGGGGAATTCTTTCTTTGGGACCAAAAAGCTCTTAAGTGGAACTGAATGTCCCTCATTTGGAATCTTGCCCCCTGGACCACTGCTGTGGAAGCTGCCATGTGCCCCAGTAGCTGAAGGAAATGCCTTGCTGGTCGAGACACCTGAAGGCTGAATGAAGAGGCCAGTTCCATGAGGGTCCCTACCCTTTCCAGGGGAAGGAAGGCTCTTGCTTTTTTTGTATCTAGTTCTGCACCTATGAAGGTGAGGAGCTGCACTGGTTCGAGAACTGACTTTGGTAGGTTGAGAAGGAATCCTAAGGAAGTCAGCACTTGCTGGGTCACTTGCAGGTCTGACTTGACTTGGTCTGGAGACTGACCTACTATGAGCCAGTCATCCAAGTATGGGAAAATGGAAATCTTTTGTCTTCTTAGGAAGGCAACAACTACTGCCAGGCACTTTGTGAATACCCTTGGGGCTGATGTTAGGCCAAAGGACATTGCTCTGAACTGATAGTGGCCTGAGGGCAACTTGAACCTGAGGTACCGTCCCTGGGAACACCTGATGGGAATGTGAAGGTAGGCATCTTTGAGGTCCAGGGAGGCTAGCCAGTCCCCTGGCATTAGAGAGAGAAGGAAAAATCCCAGAGTTATCATTTTGAACTTTAGCTTTAAAAGATGTTTGTTGTTCAGATATCTTAGGTCCAGGATGGGTCACCACTCTCCTGTCTTTTTGGGGGTTAGGAAGTACCTTGAGTACAATCCTTTGCCCCAGTGTAGGGTAGGAATTCTCTCTCTCTATAGCTCTGAGAGCTAGGAGAGAAGAAACCTCTGCCTCTAGGGCAAGGGTCTCTGAACGATTTGCAGGTGGAAAAGATCTGGCTCTCATCCTGGAAAATTTTTTGAAGCTGAGAACCAGTCCCTGGCTTACTACTTCCAGGACCCACTTGCCTGATGTAAGAGACATCCAGTCCTGGACAAAGTAAGCCAGCCTGCCCCCTACTGGTAAAGGAGAATCGACCTGGGCAGACCCATCAGGATGTCTGCTTGGCAGGGGCTTTAGGCTGAGGGGTGGATGCAGGCCTGCTCATCCCCCTTCTGCCTCTCCCTCTAAAGAACCCCCTCTGCAAAAAAGAAGAAGAAGAGGCCTGTGCTTAGTAAAAAGGCCTTTGGAAAGGCCTGCCCCTGCCCCTGGACTGCTGCCTTTGAGGAGTGGCTTGCCTTTCTTTGGCCTGTGCACTCCTATAAGTGGTCCTGTATTCGTCCATTTTCTTCATGTAATTTTCTGTCTGCTCCCCAAACATAGAATTACCCACTACAGGAAAATCCATGGCCTTAGCCTGGGTATCCTGTGAGAGGCTAGTACATCTGAGCCAAGCCATTCTTCGAAGAGCCACAGATGTAGCCATGACTCTCGATGATACATCACTGGAGTCTACAGCAGCATGAAACTGAACTTTCAATGCCTCAATCCCATCAGCAGCCACCTGCTCCAGCTCCTTGGCAAGCTGGGTAGGAGCCTGTTTAGCCAGTGCCAGTATAGTGTCCCACCTGGACTTCTGGTACCTGGCTGCATAGGCCATATAATTAGCCTGCCTGAGTCCCAAAGATGCTGCCATGTACTGCTTCCTTGCCATTGCATCAGTCTTCCTGGAGTCCTTGTCTGGGGGGTGTGATGCCAAGGGAATGTTTGCCTTATCACAGGCAGCAGTCTGTACAACCCCAACATGGCTGCATTGCTGAAAAAGGAACTCCGTATCTGAGCGGGAAGGAGTGTACCTCTTGTCCATTCTTCTGTCCACAGGAGGTATAGAATTGGGAGACTTAAGAATTTCTTGTGTCTGTTTCTCAAAAGATTTGTGGAGGGGAATAGACAGTCTCCTGGACTCTGGGATGTCCATCATCTCAACATAATCAGGCTCTTCCTGATTCTCTACTGCCTCCTCCACAGGAAGCTGGAGGGTATCAGCCATCTTTCTGTAGAACATGTAGTGTGAAGGGGACTCAGAAAGCCTAGGAGGAGAAACACCTGAAGGTCTGTCTGGGGAGCTATCTGGGTCAATAGGCACATCCAGACTTTCACCATCACCATAATCATCCTCATACTCTCCCTCCTCCTCAAACTCCGGTTCATAAAATTCTTCAAAAGTATAATCCGGAACTGGGGGAACCGACCGAACCGAGCCCCTGCCAGATAGTGCCGGTTTAGTCGGAACCGATCGAAGTGATTCCATAATCCTAATCGCTTTGGCCATCTCATCGGCAGTCGGAGTATGAGATTCTGGATCCGAACCAGTAGATTTGTCTTTTCTTTTTGTCGGAACCGATTCCTCAGAATTGGCTCTCCTTTTGCCCGAAGAAGTATCGCCCTGGTCAGAGGGCACTCCTTCTGGTTCGGTCGGAACCGAACCGGGCTGGCCATCCAGTTCAGCGGACTTCTTGGCCTCCCTTTCCCTCAGTCTACCTAATCTCTTTTCCAGAGTAGATTTGGGAACATTTTTACAAACTTGGCAGTCTGAATCGAGGTGGTCAAACCCCAGACAATAAACACAGGTGGTGTGGGGATCAGCCTTATCAAAGACCTCCCCACACACACTGCAGAGTTGAAACCTAGTGTGCCCATTTTTTTTTCTTGGGTTTCTCAGACATGGCCAACCTAACCAACCTTACCCTTTTTTCAGCAATCAGCCAGGCAAGGCTCCCTATCGGTTCCTGATCGTGTCACGGGTCTTGGAAAAAAACGTACCAAAATCCGTTATTTTTTTAGAACAGATACGGACCTGTAACCACACACTAAAGTAAAGTACAAATTTAACCTCAAAATGATCGGTTCAGCCGAACCTATCCACGGTTTACAAGTTTCTCACAGAAAACAGAACAAAAACCTATCTAGTACTCACGGTACCACAGACAGAGACTTGAACCGACTATGCGGAAACAGCAATTCGGAAGAAACTGACGGAAAACTGACACTTCAACCGTCTTTTGAACTGAGCATCAGGAAAAATCTCCGTAGTGACTGTTCAGTGAGGTGGAGTATAGAATCTGACGGTTGCAGTTCGAATAACAACAGGCAGCATCTTCAACCGAGCTTATGATGGAACATTCTATGCAAGGCATAGAAAAGTTAACTCTATGTTCTCCGGGGTAGTTGAAAGGCAGGACCTAACTGCAATTGTCAGAATACAGCAAGACTTCATGTTGTTTGAATTAAGGGAGTCAACACCCTCGGGAGCCTGATATAGCCCGTCCAACTTCCGGGGAAGAGGGGCTATTGGCGACGGTTGCTTCCAAATAGTGGAAACAAGGTCGGCATGAGGCTCAATCCAGGGTGGCACCAAGGTCGGAGCGGTCTCGGGCAGATCCAGGTGCACAGCGAGTTTTTTACACTGTGGATCTGGCTCCAAGGAGCGCGACTGATGAATCTCCTGGATTTTGCACAGCAACTCCACGAAGGAAGAATCCTCTGGAGGAGGCTTCGGAGGAGTCCTTGGCCTGGGTTTATCTGGAGAGTGGGGCTCGTCGTCCGAGTCGGAACAACCATCGGAGTTGTCCGAGGTGTCCGAGGAGGAAGAAGAGGAAGACTCCCCCTCCTGGCGCGGGGGAGGAACAGACCCCTTGGGAAGCCCTCAGGGAAGCATATCCTGCCCAGCCCTGGAACCGGAGGGCTTGCCTCTGGTATCCAGAGGTGGGGAGGGAGTCACTTCATCTCAGACGTATGGGAACCGGAATCGACACCGTCACCGGGAGACGACCCTCCAACTTTTCTGGTGAGCTAAGCCTTGGCCTCAGTCCACCAGGAGGCTAGAGTCTCCTTCAAATCCACCGGTGGCTGAGAGGGCAGTGGAGGAGGAGGGGGATAAGGATATTGACTATATCCATATGGTGTGTATCCACAACCTGACAGCGGGTAACCCAGCATCGGATAATGAGGCACCATGTACTGCAGCGTCGGATAGGCCGGTGTCGGGTACTGGGGCACCGGATACTGGGGACCCGGGTATGACAGCGTCGGATACGATGGGGTCAGATACCCAGGAACCGGGGGGTCTACCAGGGCAGACGGCCCGGCAAGGCACCCAGCAGGTGGGCCTGGAACTGGAGGCCCGGCAGATGGTAGGTCCAGCGTGGGAGGGCATCTGGGAGAGGGATGAGGGAGGCAGGACCGGTGTCGAAGCTGGCGTCCAGGGAACTGACGTCAGGTCATCTGGCCCAGTGGGAGGGAGACCAGATGGGGGTGCAGAAAGATCCTCGGCATCGCTCGGGGAAGGAGGGGAGAAATCCCCGGGGTCAGGCTGAGGAGACCCAGGGTCCCCAGAGGGCAGCGAAGGCTGTGGGGAGCCAGGAACGGCACACAAAATAGGGCCCGGTGTCAGCTCAGCAGAGTCCGGGTGGGTGTTGGGGGAGCCGACGTCCGACTTAGCGGACCCATCACCCAAGGCAGGCTGCAATGGGAGAGCAGTCTGGTCAGGCAGAACGGGGACCGTGCACCACCCCAAAGGTTCAAGCTACTTAATGGCTGGTGGGCATCAAGAGGAGCTGACGTCCGACTTACTAGAGCCACTCACTCCAGTAGGCCACACGGCAGCGGTCTTACCAGGAGTGGGGGCCTCCATTAGCCCTGAGGCGCACGAAGGGCCCGAGAACGAGCCAGACGGGCAGGCTGAAGCCGTCTTGGAAGCCTCCCAGATGGCCATCGTGGAGCGGTCTCCCAGGAGGGATGTTATCTGTAACACGGCGACTCCAGCCAAAGTCGCGGTGGATGAGGAGCCCAGGTCCTGGTGCTTCTCCTTATTTATTTATTTATTTGTACATCGGTTTACAACCTTTGAGCCAGAGGCTCGTTTCCAAAGGTACCTGGTCACAAAGAGGACAAATACAGTACAACATTTAGTTACAATATTGCGGTTACAGCTTACATCATTGCGGTTACAATGTTGGTAGATACAGGCAGTTGTAACTTAGTTACAAGTTAAGTGTTACAGGAATGGTATTCACAGGTTATTACAGTTATATGGGTACAGATTGAGCGATAAGCATACATTGGTAATGTGGATAAGAAGTCTTGAGCAGGGACTGCTAGAGGTGAATGAGTTCAGGGGCTAAGGGACACGGTTTGTGATTAGTTTGGGTGGCGCCACTCAGAGAGTTTTGTCGGTTAGTTTGGGTGAGGAGCCACTCAGAGAGTTTGTCAGGGCATATCGAACTAGATCACCTGGAGACAGGAACAGCTACTCAAGTTAAATAGCTGACTCCAAAGTGAGATTTTGAAAAGGGAGATTGTAGGGGTGTCAGAGATGGAGGTGGGGAGAGTGTTATACCAGGAGGGAGCTCTGTAACGGAAGGACCTTTGCCCATGTGTGGTCCTGGACCTAGGGACTAGCAGGGTGGCCTTAGAGGAGTTACAAGTTTGGACTAAGGGTTGTGCAAGGTGGATAGAGGCTGTCAGACCAGGTGGGGATAGTCCAAGGAGGTTTTTTTTTGTTATGAGGCAGGTTTGGTATCTGAGCCGTTCATCCAGGTTAAGCAGCCTAGCCATGTCATATAGCTCTCAGGTATGTGTGAGTCTAGGGGCTCCCGTAATTAACCTACAGGCCTTATTCAAGGTGAGGCAAATTTTATTGAGGGTGGTCATGTCCGCAGCACCATAGACTGGCAAGCCATAGTTCACAAGGGACAGTATTGAGGAGGTGACTGCTAGTCGGAGGGCATTGGGGGGGAGGCAGTGCTTGTAGCGGTAAAGGATTCCTAGCTGAGCATTTGTAGCTGAGGCTAGATTATCTATGTGGTCGTGGAATGTGAGGGCTGAGTCAAAGGAGACACCGAGGTATTTGTACAAGCGGACTAGATCGAGAGATGCTTGGAACCAGGGAGGATGCGGAGTGGGAAATTTCTGGATTTGTTTGGGGGATGGGCAAAGAGCATAGTTTTTTTTTTTTTTAGATTGATTACAAGTCTGTGCTCTTTGAACCAGGTTTCAGCATCAACAAAGACTTGTTGCAAGGAGTCTTGTAGGGAGTTGGGGTTTCAGTGGGTGGCGAAGATGACGGCATCATCTGCATACAGCAGGATTTTACCAGTGCAGGCTTTGGGGAGGGTGTTGAGATAGAGTGAGAAGAGAAGAGGACCAAGGATGGAGCCCTGGGGGATACCTGAGTGGATAGGACATGTATTGGAGAGGGTCACATTAATTTTAACATGCTGGGAGTGGGCAGACAAATAGCTGGAGCACCAGGAGACTAGGCCAGAGGCAAAGCCGGTGCAGCTGAGGGCATCCAGCAGGAGGGGGTGGGAGACAGTGTCGAAAGCCTTAGAGAGGTCAATAAACACTGCCCCAGCGAGCAAGCCAGAGTCCAGGGAGGAATGAAGAAAATTTGAAAACTCAATAAGGGCAGTGCTGGTACTGTGCCCTGCCCGGAAACCGTGTTGTTCATGGTAGAGGATGTTGTATTTGGTCAGGTAATCCGTGATTTGGGTAGCCACCAGTTTTTCTAGGGCTTTGGAGAGGGGTGGAAAAATGGAGATGGGCTGGTATTTCCCGGCTGAGGACCTGTCACCTCCTTTGTGAATGAGTGTAACTGTGGCAATTTTCCAGGCTAAGGGGAATTGCCCCAGGCAGAGGGACTTATTGAGCAGGCTAGTTAGTGGGGCAAGGACCTGATCCAGAACCCGGCGGAGGATACTGGAGTCCAGAGAGTCACTGCCAGTAATATTGCACTGTAGAGCTTTAATCAGGTGTGGCCTGACTTCCTGGGCAGTGACCCTGCATAAGTGGAAACTAGGATATTGAGTATCTAGGGCAGGTAAGGAGGAAGGAGGATCAAAGAAATCACCAGGGAGGACAGAATTAAGGTCCGTGAAGGATGAGTTGAGGAAGCTGGCAATGCGGGCAGGGTCAGTGGAGACAGAGCCTTCAATAGAGATCTGAGAGGGGGGTGGGGCGCGCACACTCCCATTTAGTTGTTTAATGCTGTCCCAGAAAATTCTCGCATTCCCCCAGGAGGTGGTGAGCGCGGCCTGATAGTGATCAGCTTTTGCTTTTCTGATGGCCCATGAGCATTTGTTTCTTGCAGCATTGTAAGCCTGTCTGTCTGCCGACTGACCTGATTCGGAGGCCAGGGGCCAAAGGTTATTCCTGTGTTTGAGCAGTTGCAGCAGGGCCGGGGTAACCCAGGGGGCATTACGAACTTTGGTTCATACCGTAAGGTGCAAGATGTCACAGGCTTTGTTGAAGGTTTGTGAGAAGAAGGTAAGGGCAGTATCTATATCAGGGGCATAGTGTATGGGAGACCAGTTAATTTGGGCAAGATGTTGCTTAAGGGCTTTTAGTCCACCCAGTCGGAGGCACCGACGTAGAGTGGGGAAGACAGTGGGTTTGGGAGTGGTGGTCACCCAACGGAAAAGGATAGGGGAGTGGTCACTAAGGGAGTCAGGAAGGACCTGGGTATCATGGATTTGTTGAGGGTGGTTGGTCATGACGTCTAGTAAAGTGCTGGTACCTTTCTTTGAGTTAACTCTGGTGGGTTGGAAAACTAGTTGGGGCATGTCTAAGGCTGCGAAGGAGTCACGGGGGGTGTTGGCAGATGGGCTGAGCCAGTTAACGTTCAGGTCACCCACAAGGATTTGGTCAGCTGTATGGGGTAGGGTTGAGAGATAATCAGTTAGTGAAACCAGTGCCAGAGTTTGGTTTTTAGGAGGAAAGTAGGCAGTGGTGAGATACAAGGGACCCTAGAGGGGTAAGGGGATCAGTTTGAGGGTTAGAGCCTGCGCCTCGTATGCGAGATGGCCTCCGGGGGAAGTAGAAGCCTGACGGAGCTTTTTCAACTCCTTCTACATGGAGGTCATTTTCTTTTTAAGGATGTGGGCCTCCAGGGACTGCTGCCTCCAACTGCGGATGGCGGCGCTGAATTTCAGGCAATGCTGGCACTTCGTCACCTGATGATCCAAGACCAGACAGAGGAGACACTGGGAGTGGCAGTCTTTGTGCGGGAGTTGGGCACCGGATGAGTCACACTTATTCTTGTGCTCGGAGGGTGTAGGGGACGACATACACTACCGAAAAGAAAAAATTACTCACCTTAGTAATGTTGTTTCTTCTAATGGAGTCTTGCTATATTATGACAATTGCAGTATGACTGCAGATTAGAACTGCTCCGGAGGTGAAATAGTTAACTTTCCATGCAGGCATGGAACTTAGAGTGGTAGCTCGGTTGAAAACTCTGTCTGTTGTGCTTCAAACGCAAACTGTCAGATCTTTACGAGCTAAAACTCACTAAGGTTCTGTGTGAAGCTGTAAACCTACACTAGCCAACTGGCAACTAACATAAACACACATTTTGGCCTAAACAAAGACTCAAGTCAGGAGACCCAAAATGCAAAAACACAACACCAATTCACCCAAAAGGTAGGTGAAAACAACAAGGTGGGCATCAAAAAAAAAAGTGCCAACTCTATACTGCCCACCACATCCCCAAAACAGAGGTTCTGAGGGGCAGGGAGGGAGAGGAGTTTATAATATGCTAACATTCCATTAGAAGAAACAACATTACTAAGGTGAGTAATTTTTTTCTCAAACAACATGAAGTCTTGCATATTATGACAATTGAAGACTACACAGCAGTACCCCATGGAGGAGGGACAGAACCACCTAGGAAATAGGCTCTGAAGCATCGGTTGTGTTAAACTGAGCATCACTCCCAGCCTGGATGTCCAGGAGTAATGCTTGGTAAAAGTGTGAACTGTTTCAGGTAGCTGTTGACATATTTCTAGAATAGGAATGTCTCTGGCAGCCAGAGAAGCAGCTGTACCTCTGGTAGAGTGAACCTCAGGCCTGAGGGGGAACTTACCCAACTTCTCATAGCAGAATAGGATACAAGAGACAATCCACCTGGCAATGGATCTTTAGTGGCTGGCTTGCCTCACCAGCTTCGCCACTACAGGTGGAGGAAATAATAACTGGAGTCAAACCGCGACCCTTGTACGCTAATGTAGTAACTATGGCCTCTTCACATCTAGGTTGTGCAGCCTCCTTCCCCAGAGGAGGAGGGTCAGTGAAGTATACTGAAGTGAAATAGATTGACTAAGGTGGAAATCTGAAACCATCTTAGGGCAGGAACTTTCTGTTAGTCCAGGGACCACTTATCTCTGTGAAAAGAGATAAACTCCTGCTCCACTGACAACGCTTGTAATTCACTTATGCATCTGGCAGAGGTGATGGCTACAAAAACACAGTTTTCCAAGTCAAGTACTTGAGCTCAGCTGAAAGAGAAGGGCTCAAAGGGGTTGCATAAGCTGATCAATGCAACATTAAGATCCCAGGCAGGGCAGGATCCTGAATGGAGGGTTAGTGTGAAACAACCTCTTAAAAAACTTGGAAAATACAGGATGAGCTGAAAGGAAGAGGATTTATCTGTTGAAATAAAAAGCAGACATAGCTTCCAAGTGCACCTTCAGGTAGCTGGTCTCAGCCCCAAAGAATTCAGGTGGACTATATAATCCAGGACTGTGGGTAGATCAGCAGAGACTGGGCAAATATGTTTTTCGAAGCACCATATGGAAAACCTTTTCCATTTGGAATTGTAGGTAGCCCTTGTGGAAGTTTCCTTTTGGCCTTCAATATATCCATTACACCTTTGGGAAAGGTGTAAATCAGCAACTATAACCTTCAAGAACCAAGCCTTGAGATTGAGAGATTCGAGATTCGAGTACCAGACCTTCCTGGACACAGGTTAACAGACTGTGATTCCTGAAAGGGACAGGGAGGATGGATCATGCACAGCAGGAGGATACTGGGCTGTCTGGCCCAATCCGGAGCTATCAGAATGACTTTGCATGATTGGGACTAGATTTTGACTAGCACTTTGAACAGGAGAGGAAAGGGAGGAAAGGATGAGAACTTCCTCCCAACTGAGGGCTAAGGCATACAGGGGAGTGAGCTCAACACTGGGGGTCTGCAGCAAAAAGAGGAAGTTGGTGATTGTCTGAGGCTGCAAAAAGATTCATCTCATGGGTGCCCCATCTGCAAATACTACTCCCAAGACAAGGGGATCCAGTGACCATTCAGTGGTGGCCCTGGGAAATCCTTGTTGCAAGCATCTGCCAGGACATTGTCCTTGCCTGGGAGGAGAACTACTGCAAGGAGGTGTTTAGGAGTAGCCAGAGACCACTAACTTTACTCGCTGGTGCACAATACAAGGTCAGGACCGAGTGCCCCTTGTTGTTGATGTACCATATTGTAGTGGTGTTGTCTGTTCTGACCTGAACACACTCTTGTTCTGAACAGATTTGGAAAAGCTTGAAATGCTAGAAAACTGCTCTGAGCTCCAACAGGTTGATGTGGAGCAGAGATTCCTGGGAGACCACAGATCCTGGGTGGTGAGGTCACCCATGTGAGCTCCCCAGCCCAAGAGGGACACATCTGTAGTAGGATTAGAGAATGAGACAGAGTGACAAAAGGAACCCCTTGTCTCAGGCTGCTCTGATCCTGCCACCACCGTAGGGCTTGGATCAGGGTTCGAGTTACTGGATCAGCTTGGTAAGAGGATCCTTTCTGAGACCAAAAGCTCTCAAATGGAACTGGGTGTCCCTCATCTAAATTCTTGTTCCTTGCACAACTGCTGTGGAAGCAAGCCATGTGTCCTAGGAGCTGCAGAAAATGCCTTGCTGGCCGAGTCCAGCAGGGTAAATGAGGAGGCCAGGGAGACTAGGGTCTTTGCCCTGTCCAGGGGAGGAAGGCCCTGGCTTCCAGTGTGTCAGTTCTGCACCTATGAAGGTAAGAAGCTGGACCCAATTTCTAGAACTATTGATTTTAGAGATTCAGAAGGAAACCTAAAGAGGTAAGTTAAGTTGCTGCGTTATCTGAAGGTGTAATTGATCCTGGTCTGAGGACTGGCCTACTAAGAGCCAATCATCCAGGTAAGGAAAGATGGCATCTTTTGCCTTCTTAGGTAGGCACCTGCTACAGCCAGGCATTTGGTGAATACCCTTGGGGCAGAAGTGAGGCCAAGGGCATTTCTCTGAACTGGTAGTGGCCTGAGGGCATCTCGAACCTGGGTACTTTCGATGGGAGCTTCTGATGGGAAGGTAGTAGGCATCCTTGAGGTCCAAGGAAGCTAGCCAGTCCCCTGGCCTTAGAGAAGGTAGGATAATTCCAGAGTCACCATTTTGAACTTTGGCTTTAAAAAGGTGCTTGTTTAAATATCTGAGATCCAGGATGGGCTGCCATTCTCCTGTCTTTTTTGGTAAGGAAGTACCTGAGTACAAACCTTGCCCTGGTGTAGGGGGGAAACCTTTCCACAGCTCTGAGAGCCAGGAGGTAGAGACCTCTGCCTCTGGGGTGAGTGCTCTGATGAGTTATTGTAGGAAAAGATCTGGTTCTCAGCTTTGAAATTTAGCTGAGAACCAGCCCTGAGCTTACTACTTCCAGGACCCACTTGTCTGATGTTAAAGACCTCCAGTCCTGGACAAGGTAAGCCAGCCTGCCCCTACAGGTAGAGGAGAATCGGCTCTGGCAATCCCATCAGGGTGCCTGCTTGGCAGGGGCTTTGGGCTGAGGGGTGAAGCAGACCTGCTTATACCCCATCTGCCTCTCCTCTAAAGAACCCTCTGAGCATAGGTGGAGGAGGAAGCTTGGGCTTGGTAAAAGGCCTCATGAAAAGGCCTGCCCCTGCCTCCAGAAAGCTGCTTTTGAGGAGTGGCCTGCCTTTCCTTGGCCTGTGCACTCCTATAGGTGGTCCTATATTCATCCATTTTCTTCATGTAATTCTCTGTTTGCTCCCAAATAGAGAATTTCCCACAACAGGAAAATCCATGGCCTTAGACTGGGTATCATGAGACAGGGTAGTACATATGAGCCAAGCCATCCTGCTAAGTGCCACAGATGTAGCCATGACTCTTGATGAAACATCATTTGAGTCCACTGCAGCATGAATTGCCCTTGGATGCTCCTTTACCATCCATAGCCACCTATTCCAGCTCCTGGCAATGCTGGTCAGGGCATTGTTCTCGCTTAGGGCCAGCACAGTATTCCATCTGGATTTCTGGTACCAGCAGCATAAGCCATATAATTTGCTTGTCTGAGTCCCAAAGATGCTGCCATGTACTGTTTCTTGCCATAGCATCAATCTTCCTGGAGTCCTTCTCAGGGCGGTGTGAAGCTAGGGGAATATTAGCCTTGTCACAGGCTGCAGCCTGCACTACCCCCACATGGCTGCATTGTTGAGTGAGGAAATCAGTGTCAGAGCCTGATAAGGTATACCTCTTGTCCATCCTTTTATCCACAGGAGATATAGTGTGAGGAGTTTTTAAAACTTTTTCTGTCTGTTTCCGAAAAGATTTATGCAAAGGAATAAACAGTCTCCTAGACTCTGGAATATCCATCATTTCTACATATTCTGGCTCCTCTTGGATATCAACAGCTTCCTCAACAGGTAGCTGGAGAGCTTCAGCAACTTTTTTACAAAACATGAAATGAGACGGGGACTCAGAAAGCCTTGAAGGAGAAACCCCTAGGGGTCTATCTGGAGAGATGTCTGGATCAATGGGCACATCCACATCTTCAAAACCATATTCACTCTCCTCATATTCCTTTTCCCCCTCCCTGGTTCATAAAAATCCTCAAAATCAGAATTTTGAACCGGTGGAACCGGCTGAACTGAACGCTACTCTGAAGGTGTTGGTCTGGTTGGAACCGAGAGAGAGACTGGACAATTTGAATTGCTTTAGCTATTTCCTCAGCAGTTGGGGAGAGAACTTTGGCCTCTACACTAGCTGACTTTCTAGTCCTTTTGCTGGAACCGCTCCTCAGAACCGGAGCTCTTCGTTGGCGTGAGGAAGTATCGCCCTGGTCAGAGGGCACTCCCTCCGGTTCGGTTGGCACCAAACCGGGCTGGCCATCTGGGTCAGCGGACTTTTTGGCCTCCCTTTACCTGAGCCTACCAACTCTCTTATCTATGGTGGCAGCAGGGAAATTCTGACAAATCTGGTAGTCTGAATTGAGGTGGTCAAACCCCAGACAATAGACACATGTGGTGTGTGGGTCAGCCTTAGCAAAAGCTTCCCCACAAACACTATAGTGTTGAAACCCAGTGGGCCCAGTTTTTCTTTTGGGTTTCTCAGACATAATGCCAGCCTAACCAACTTGCCCGTTTATGGCACTCCACCAAGCAAGACACCCTTATCGGTTCCCAACCGTGTCACGGGTCGTGGAAAAAACCATAATGAAACCGCTTTTTAGAACCGATAAGAACCGGGAACCGCATTTAAAAAAGGACTAGCAGATTTTAAATACAACCTGATCGGTTCAAACCAAACCAATAAAGAAATACAGGTTACTCACCTGTAACAGGAGTTCTAGGAATGGTATATGTTGTTCATCCACACTGTCTGGTAGGTATCCTTGCTGCTTTAAATCTTGCCGGAAGGTCTTCAGCTGGCTCCTCCCACCCACCCACCCGGGTGGTAAAACTCTCGCTCCGCCCCCATGACGCCAGATCTGGCCCGCTGAAGCTCAGTTGTGCGTCAAGCCAGGAGATGAGGGGTTTGTGGATGAACAATATACCATCCCTAGAACTCCTGTTACAGGTGAGTACCCATTTCTAGGGACATGGATATGTTGTTCATCCACACTTTCTGGCAGACTCCTAGCAGTTCTCTGGGAGGAGGGAGGCAAGGCGCACACCCCCTACTTAGGGAATAGAGACTGGAGAACCGAGGCCCCAAAACCAGCATCCCGGCGTGACTCAAGGTCGATGTGGCAATGGGTGATGAAAGTGTGTGCTGACTTTCAGGTAGCAGCCCTGCAGATTTCCTGGATAGGGACGTCCCTGGAAGCAGCCACCGATGCAGCAGTATGGTGGGTAGAATGAGCTCTTATCCCTCTGGGAGGCTCCATGCCCGCCACCTTATAGCAGAGATCTATGCAGGAGGTGACCCACCTGCCTATCATCCGCTTGGCTGCAGGTCTGCCAGGTGCAGCTTCAGCATAGGTGACAAACAGCTGGCGAACCTCCATGAATTTCAGCTGCACCTCTTATAGTAAGCGAGCGCCTTCTAGGGTCCAGAGTATGGAGCCCATATTCGCCTCCAAGGTGTGATTGGTGAGTAACGCCGCAGAGTCAACACCTGTTAAGGTGAAACTCTGACACCACCTTCGGAAGGAATTTCGGGTGGGACGTATGACAACCTTGTCCCTGTGGAAGACCAGGTAAGGGAGACCTCGATGCAGAGTGCCTGGAGCTCTCCCATCCTTCTGGCTGACGGATAGCCACCAAGAAGGCGGTCTTCCACGACAGGTGAGAGAGTTCACACCTGTGCATTGGTTCGAATACTTGCCCATGAGCTTGCCAGTACCAGCAGTAGATCCCACGGAGGTGGAGGTTCGCATCTGAGGGGAAATGTGATCAAGGCCTTGAAAAAGCGCTAGACCACCTTCTCCTGTGTTACACCGACTGCTTCCGCCCGCCGCCCGTAAGCAGAGATGATGGCCAGGTGCACCTTAAGGGTCGCCAACCTAAGCCCTTGCTGAGAAAGGACCAAAGGTAGTCCAATATGCTCACCAAGGAACAGGAGGAAGGGTCCAGGCCCTTGTTCTGACACCAAATGGAAAAATCGTTTCCATTTGAAGGCGCAGAGCATTTTCTGGTCTACTCCCATGGGGCACCTCAACTACGCTGAGGACCCGCCGGAAAGACCCAAGGCCTGGAACTCTAGCCGCTCAGGAACCAGGCCGTCAGGTGCAGGGATTGAAGGTCCGGATGGAATACCTTCTCCTGATTGACTGAGAGCAGGTCCAGGTGAGCTGGAAGCTGCCTCGGGAGCCTGGAGCTGAGGCTGAGGAGATCTGGGTACCAGTACTGGCGAGGCCAGTCTGGGGCTATTAGAATAACCTGCGCCTTGTCCATCCTTGCTTTGAGCAGCACCTTGTGCATCAAGGGGAATGGGGGAAAGGCGTAGAAGAGGCCCGGGGTCCACGGCTTCGAGAAGGCATCCCCCGCAGCGATCCCTGCTGAGGGGGGCGGGCATGGAAGAGCCTCAGCTTCGCATTCTCCCTGGAGGCAAACAGGTCCACCTGAGGCATGCCCCAATGGGAGAATAGATCTTGTACTACCTCCAGCAGGAGAGACCACTCGTGGGACGCAGCCCCTATCCGGCTTAGGGCATTGGCCAAGGTGTTGGAGGCTCCTGCCACATGAATGGCTAGGAGATCTGCCTCCAGGCTGCGCACGAGTGACCAGATGCGGAGAGCTTCCTTGCATAGAAGCATGGAGCGCATCCCGCCCTGGTGGTTTAGATAGTACCTGGTTGTGGTGTTGTCAATCTGGACCCGGACCACTTGACCCCGAAGAAACAGAGCAAAGACGATGAGAGCTAGGCGGACCACTCAGAGCTCCAGCAGGTTGATGTGGCATCGGGACTCCCTCGGGGACCAGAGGCCGTGCGCACGGTGTTCCCTCAGATGGGCACCCCAACCCATCAGAGAGGCATCGGTCGATAGAGAGACTGTCCGCTCGGGTGACAAATGGGATGCCCTCCTGCAGATGAACTGGAACGGTCCACCACTGGAGAGTGTTCCACATCCCCTGCGCCACCGTCACTAGCTGCTCCAATGGATCGCAGCGTTGGGACCACTGGCTTGCCAGCCCCCACTGAAGGGGGCACATGTTCCAGCAGGCCCAATGGACTATGCTGGTACAGGCCACCATGAGACCCAGGAGGTGCAGGAAGTCCCGGGCAGGGCACAATTGCCCAACCAGAAATGATTGGGCAAAGGAGGAAAGAACCTCGACCCTGTCCGTCGAGAGCCGTGCCCTGGCTCGAAGAGAGTCGAGCTCTGCCCCGATGAAAAGAATCACCTGCTTCGGCTCAAGTTCTGACTTGGCCTCGTTGATGAGGAGGCCGACCTGAGAGCAAACCTGGAGGGCCAGATCTCTGGACCGCTCTACCTCCTGTTTGGAGGGGGCTGCTACCAGCCAATCATCCAGGTAAGGGTAAACCCAGACTCCTCGGCGCCGCAGGAATGCTGTCACCATTGCCATGCATTTGGTGAAGATCCTGGGAGCTGGAGATAAGCCGAAGGGCATGGCTTGGAACTCGAAAAGGGATCCCTCCGCCCGAAAGCGAAGGAACCTCTGATTTGATGGACGGATAGGGACGTGAAAGAACGCGTCCTGCAGCTCCAGAGAGCAGAACCACATGCCGTGTTCCAAGGATGGTATTATCTGAGCCAGAGTGACCATCCTGAAGGTTTGAGACCTTAGGAACTTGTTTAGGTCGTGTAGGTTGAGAATGGGGCGCCTGCCCCCCAGTCCGTTTCAGAACCAGGAAGTACCTGGACACGAACCCCGGGTTTGAGGGGGGGTCCGCCACCTCTCTTATCACCTCCTTCTCAAGGAGGAGAGCGATGTCGGTTTGGCGAGCTGACAGCGAGGCTTCAGACTCCGAGGCCCCCCGAGGTGCAACGGCTCTGAAGGATGGGGTCTGCTCGAACTCCAGAGGCAGGCCCTTTCCCACCACCTCCAACACCCACCGGTCTGTGGTGATAATGGACCAGGCGGAAAGAAAGTGGCAGAGCCGCCCTCCCACGGGGGTACTAGGTGAGGTCGACGGGGTTGGGGCGACACCTCAACCCGCTCACTGGGCAGGCTTGGAGGAAGGACTGGCGATGGACCCTCCAGGGCCTTTACCTCCCGCCTCCTGGAGGAGAGTCACGAGCTTGGGTTTGGGACACCAAGCGCGAGCCTGCTGGCCCTGATGCTGCTGGGCCGGACGTGCCGCAGGCGCAAAAGGACAAAAGGGCTTGGGTTGCAGTCTGCGGCCCTTGTCCCTCTGAGCAGATGAGACCGAGTCCAAAGTGGCATTGGACTTTTCAATCCTCTGGAGGTGGCCTTCCACTCCAGGGCCTAAGAGGTCGGTCCCCAGGAAGTGGACATCCGCCAATTTGTGCTGGGTATCCGCCGTGAAGGTGGATATCCTCAGCCATGCCCGGTGGCGCATAGCCACTGCAGCTGCGACTGACCTGGCGCATGAGTCTCCAATGTCCAGAGCAGTCTGAAGTTGTTGCTTGGCCACCGCCCTGCCCTGGTCCCGCACCTGCCTAACCGTGGTCTGCAAGTCAACCGGGAGATGAGGGACTACCTTGTCCAGGGAGTCCAACAGGGCATGGGAGAAATGTGCCATAAGCACGGCCGAGCTGGCCTGATGAAGGTCAAGGGAGGACGCAGCGTAGACTTTTCGCCCGGCATAGTCTGATTTCTTGGACTCCTTGTTGGTAGGTTTGTCCACATCCCTAGCATTTCCGGCACACCGGAAAACGCTGTCGGTAACTAACCCTCGGCTGAGGGATGTTCGAGAAACCGACAGGGAACCGTAGGGACCAGATACTTCCTGGCCATCCTGGCCAGGGTGCAGGGCAGGGAAGCGAAGGCCACAGAGCTCCAAGGCCGGGCCCACAATGGCCTTGGCCACAGGGAAGGCCTCCGGGGAATCCTCGGTCCAATATCTCCGTGAGGGGATATTGGCCCACTTGGATACGGGCTCGAGCTGCATCCCGTGGACTCTGAGATGAGCCTGAGCAAACCCAGGAAGCACGACGGCTGTCGTCCAGCCGACTGACCTCAGAGGACTCCAAGTCCACTGCTGGAGAAGAGGGAGGAATCGCCGCGACTCAGAAGAGTCCGCAAAGAGCTGCCTAGGGTCTGAGCCACCCTCCACCTGCCGACTGCGATCGGGAGCGAGGGTGACCGACAGCCTATGGGGCAGACCCTGAGCCGACCGAGAGTTCTTGGTCGGAGCCCCAAACAGCGGCTGTGCGGGCGGAGGTTCCACCGAATCGGTGGAGCAGCTGGTTTTGCCAAACAACCGCCTGGGAACAGGGCCTCGGTAAAACAAGGGGTTGCTTCGCCGCTCGTGACAGCCACTTAATGGCCGGGGAAGGGGATGGCGTCGGCTTGTTCCCGGTGAAAAGGAGCTGTTGCCACATGAGGTCCTTGTATCGTCGACGCAACTTACGTCGAAGCCTCCCCTCATCCGAGGAGTAGGACGAGCGGTGGCGCCGCTTACCGTGGTGCCGAGACTGAGACCGCCTATGACGGCGGGATCGGCTGGACCGCGAAGAAGTCTGAGACCGAGACCGAGAACCTCGGCCTTTCCGAGGATGGTGTGGGGAGGGGACAGGTGGAACCGGCTCCTCTCTCAGCTCGGAGGGTTCACCCGAGGGCTCCGGAACCGGAGGCACTAGCAAGCCCGCAGGGATCCTCAACTCCACCGGGGAACCGGTGAGAGGATTTCGTCTACCGTAGACAACCTATCCAACGGTCGAGAAAGATCTCGACTGCATCAATGGGAGTCTTGGTCAACTGACGGGACACCGTGAGACCAGTGGTCAAGCTGAACGATCGACCAAGTCGGATGGGCCGACCACTCGGGAGAGGGACCTTCCGCCTCCCAAGAGCCGACGGAGGGACTTACCCTTGTCTTTCTTCTTGGACCAAGAAGAAGGTCCAGCAGACGTTGGTCCCTCCTCTCACTGAGAGGGACAGACAAAGCTCCTTAAAGGAAGCTGTAAGAGGAACCTCAGGGAGAGCGGAATAAATGCGCAGTCGAGGAAGATGTGCCCACGCCGCCTCTTCTGAGGGCGTCATCATCTGCTCTAGCTGGATCTCATCGAGCCCCGCCGCGAAACCGCCGCACCGGCCTCTTTTGACTTCACCGGAGGAAAACGCTTCTCAGGGGCCCCAGTTGCAAATGGGCAGCACGGTCTTCGAGGACGAGGGCTGAGAAGGAAAAGACAGGTCGCAACCTGTGGTCGTGCTTCAAGGGCCTAAACAGTAGACACGTGGAGTGTGGATCCGTCTCGAGACATCTTCTGATCCGCAAGGCACCTCCGAAACCGGAGTCGATTTGTTCATCGCAGCCACAAGGGATAGAAGACCGAAGTCTATAATGCAAAAAACTTTTACATTCAGAAAACCAAAGAATTAGGAACCAGTCTTATACGCAGAGCATTAAGGAGGGAACCTGACCTTCCAAGCGGTAAGGAAGCTCTGGCGTCATGGGGCGGAGCCGAGAGTTTTACCACACGGGTGGGTGGAAGGAGCCAGCTTGAAGACCTTCCGGCAAGATTTAAAGCGGCAAGGATACCTGCCAGACAGTGTGGATGAACAACATATCCATGTCCCTAGAATTACAAGTTCCACACAGAAAAAATGAATGTAAAACCTGTCTATTACTTACATTACCACAGACAGAGCTTGAACCGACCGGTTGCGGTTTAATTTCGGCTAAAAACCAAAAAATAATACTTTTAAACCAACAAAATGAACCGAGCAGAAGGAGAAATCTCCGGAGCGACTGTTCACTGAGGTGGAGTAAAGACTCTGACAGTTTGCGTTTGAAGCACAACAGACAGAGTTTTCAAGCGAGCTCGAGCTCTAAGTTCCATGCCCGCATGGAAAGTTAACTATGTCACCCCCGGAGCAGTTCTAATCTGCGGTCATACTGCAATTGTCATAATATAGCAAGACTTCATGTTGTTTGAAAGTAAACTTTTTATCGAATAAATTGAGAAAAAAACGACAGTAGCACTACCAATGACAGACTGACGAGCGCTGAACTTTACCTCGACGTGCTGACACGAGCTAATGATGGAAAGAACTGGAAAGTGGATGTGGGGGACCTCCTCTTTATACTGACGTCGCAGGACGTCGGTCAAATGACGTAGGGGCTGTCCCTCGCCAGAGACTGCTAGCTAGAAATTTTTCTGTGGGGTCCTGACGCCTGCCAGCATCAGACCTATATGTAATTACCTACTGCAAGTGCCCTCTCGAAGTAAGATCCGCTGTTATTTCCAGGTTATGATCCACTGCCCACTGCCAAACTCTCATAGCCTCTCTGCACAAGGGGTAGAAATGAGTGCCCCTTGCTTGTTGAGACAGAACACAACTGGAGTGTTGTCTGACTGGACTAACAGAAGACCTGGCAGGAGCAAGGACTGGAAGGCCTGCAGGGCATAAAAGATGGCCCTCATCACCAGCATGTTGATGTGAAGATTGCGTTCCATGGAGGTCCAGGTGCCCCTTGTTTGATGGGATGCCAGCTATGCCCCCCAGCCCATCCCAGAGGCGTCCATAGTTAGGATCTACCGAGGACTGGGTGACTGAAAGGGAACCCCAATGTCCAGTCAAGAAGGGGTGAGCCACTATTCCAGAGTGAAAAGCACCTCTTTTGAGATCCTGACTGGTTGATCTAGATCGTCCATGCGTTGGTCCCATTGAACCCTAAGGTTCCATTGCAGAACCCTCATATGCAAGCGGGCAAGGAGAACCATGGTAGTGGCCATGGCCACGTGGCCTAAGACCAGCAGCAGCACTCTGGCTGGGATCGTATTTGTGGAGATGACCCTCTGAGCGATCACCCTAAGCCTGTCTGCTCGATCTGAGGGGAGAAAGGCTTCTTCCCTGGACAGTGTCCAAGACTGCCTCTATATACTGCAGCCTTTGTGTAGGCCAGGAAACTACTTGAGGAGGTTCAGAGTGACTCCAAAGTCTTGGAACAGACTAAGGTCTCCTCTATTGACTGCGCAGCTGCTCTCCTCTGTAGATGCTGTTAGAAGTCACTTGTCCAGGTAGGGATAAATACAGTGACCTTTCCTCTGAGGGCTGCTGCCGCAACTGCTCACCATCTGGCAAAGACTTTTGTCACCAAGCAAAGACTGAATGGCAGTGCTCTGTGTCACAAACCCACTCAGCAGGTCAGGCCCTCTACTCCCAAAGTGACAACCTCCGAGTGCAGTCTTGTGAATGGTTTAACAGAACAAGGTAACCCTCTTGTCTGTTTTGTGAGTTCGGATCAACATTTGGTCTCAAGTCTTGGTGGGATTCAAACTGTGAACCTCTTGTTAGCATACGCAATGCACAGGCTCAGATATTTCTGTCTTCGAGAGGCCAGATATCTTTGCCTATGGGCACCTAACCAGATATACAGAGATGAACCCTTAAAAGCTTTAATAAAGACCTCAGATCTAAAACGCTTCTCTTTCCAGTTTGGTATCACCATTCAAGCTATGCCTCGTGTCTGCTATAACCATATATACTTTTCTTACAACTAAAAGAAATTCAAAGACAGACCAAATATGGTCTAAAAAGAATTTTACTAAAACAGATAAAAATATGCAAAACACAAAAATACAGAACTGTTATATCACAAGACATACAACTCTTTTAAAACAACAAGGTTTAAACAGTGCAAATTCCTACTTACAGTACTTAGATTTCACTCTCTTTCTAAATACTTGTTTAAAAGTGCTCACGATCTTTCCTTGTCAGAGTCCAGGTTAAAAAGCTCTCTAAGTAAAACAGAATTATTCCTTAAAATAAACTGTATTTGCCAACCCCTTTTGTGTGAAGTCATCTAGCTCCTCCTCTGTCAGATTATATATAAAATATATATATCTTATACAAAAACAGGATGTCTTTTTAAAGTATTACATTCTGCAACTTCAGCTTAATTCATGTCCTTCAAATGACACTACTTTTGATCTCATAATAAGCTTCCTCCTTCCAGGACATGAAAGCATCTTTATGATTTCGCACTTCTTTGTAATAACCTGGGTCTTTCCTCCATCATAAAATGGATATGATAAAGCAACTATGGCTGTAATTAACTCAGACAAACAGAATCCTTGATTAAGGCCTTCCATGTAACACCTAGTATCTAAAACTGTGTGTGTGATCTCACATGTTGTTTTCAGCATTTTCTCATGGCTTGCATCTTTCAGAAGAAACCTGGGAGGGGGATGAGTGAGGTCATTCTAAGAGCACCAGAGTTTTCAGCAGGGACAGCCAGTAATACATTTTATATAAAAGAAAATGATACAGCACTCAGAACTGGCTGTCCACATTATACTCTGAACTGAAAGTCCTCTCCCTGGAAGACGAATTGGAGATACTTTCTGTGGGATTGCAGGATCTTTATGTGCATGTAATAGTCCTGCACGTGCAGAGACCAGAGCCAATCCCCTTGGCGACTCATAGGCAGCAGACCCTGAAAAGTCACCATCCTGAACCTTTTGTACTCAATAAAGTTGTTCAGCTGGCTTACATCAAAAATGGGATGGAAGAAAAAATTGCTCACCTTAGTAATGTTGTTTCTTCTAATGGAGTCTTGCTATATTATGACTATTGCAGTTTGTCCCAGCCTTAGAACTGCTCCGGAGGTGAAAGAGTTAACTGCCATGCAGAGCATGGAGCTTAGAGCACGAGCTCGGTTCAGAAGCTCTGTTAGGTTGGTTTCAAACCGAAACTGTCAGATCTTTACAAAAACTCACTAAGGTTCTGTGTGGAAGCTGTAACCTACACTAGCCAACTGGCCACTAATATGTTAACACATTTTCCTGGTCCCAACACCAACACTCAAGTCAGTGGACCAGAAAAATAAGATAAAATAACTAAATAAACACAACACCCAATCATCATGAAAGAGGGCATCAATAAATGCCAATAGAGGACTACCCACCCATACCCAAAGTAGGAGTTCTGAGAGGGAAGGTTAGTGATATATAGCAAGACTCCATTAGAAGAAACAACATTACTAAGGTGAGTAATTTTTCTTTAAACAACATGAAGTCTTGCTATATTATGATTATTGCAGACTACACAGCAGTACCTCCATGGAGGAGGACAGAACCTACTTAGGAATAGGCTCTTGAAGCACGGTTGTGTTAAACCGAGAGCATCCCTCCTGGCCTGAATATCCAGGGAGTAATGCTTGGTGAAAGTATGTACTGTCTTCCAAGTAGCTGCCTGACATATCTCCAAGATAGGATGTCTCTAGCAGCAGCTAGAGATGCAGCTGTCCCTCTGGTAGAGTGAGCCCTCAGGCCTGAGGGGGAACCTTACCCAGCTTTTGATAGCAAAATTGGATACAAGAAACGATCCACCTGGCAATGGATCTCTTAGTGGCAGGTCTCCCTTTCCCAACCTCACCATAAGTGAGAAATAGTTGGAGAGAGTCAAACCTGTGACCCTTGGTACGCTCTATGTAGTAACTTAAGGCCCTCTTAACATCTAAGCTGTGCAGCCTCCTCTCACCAGAGGAGGAATGGTCAGTGAAGAACACTGGAAGTGAAATAGATTGGTTAAGGTGGAAATCTGAAACCACCTTAGGCAAAAACTTCCTGTTAGTCCTGAGGACTACTTTATCCCTGTGAAAGGAAATAAAGTCAGTCTTTACTGATAAAGCCTGTAACTCACTTATACGCCTGGCAGAAGTGATGGCTACCAGAAATACAGTTTTCCAAGTCAAATACTTAAGCTCTGCCAAAGACAGAGGCTCAAAGGGCGGTTGCATTAGCTGAGCAATGCATACATTAAGATCCCAAGCCGGGGCAGGGTCCCTGAATGGAGGATTGGTGTGAAGCAATCCTTTAAAAAACTTAGAAAATACAGGATGAGCAGAAAGAGAAGAGGGCTTCCCTGCTGAAATGAAGGCAGAGACAGCAGCCAAGTGCACTTTCAGGGTAGCTGGACTCAGGCCCAAGGAATTAAGATGGACCATGTAGTCCAATACAGTGGGTAGATCAGCAGATTCCGGGGAAACATGCTTCCCAGAACACCATATGGAAAACCTTTTCCACTTGGAGTTATAGGTAGCCCTGGTGGAAGGCTTCCTAGCAGCCTTCAGGATTTCGAGAACACTTTGAGAAAGTTGTAAATCAGCAAACTCTAACTGCTCAAGAGCCAAGCCTTGAGGTTGAGGGATTTGAGATTCGGATACCAAACTCTCCCCTGAGCACAGGTTAACAGATTGTGGTTCCTGGGGAGACACAGGAAGATGGACTGCTAAGGACAGAAGGAGGGTACCAGGGCTGCCTGGCCTAGTCTGGAGCAATCAGGATCATTTTGCAGGCTGAGACCTGATTTTGACTAGTACTTTGAACAGGAGAGGGAAGGGGAAGACATAAAGAAACTTCCTTCCCAGTCGAGGAGAAAGGCATCCAGGGAACTGAGCCCAACACTGGGGCCTGCACAAAACAGTGGAAGTTGATGATTGTCTGGGGCTGCAAAAGATCATCTGAGGAGTGCCCCATCTGGCAAACACTATCCTCAGTACTAGGGGATCCAGTGACCATTCGTGATGGCCCTGGGAAATCCTGTTGAGAGCATCTGCCAGGACATTGTCCTTGCCTGGGAGGTGAACTGCTATGAGGGAAGTGTTCAGGAATAAGCCAGAGACCACAACTATCCGTGCACAAGGTCAAGACCGAAAGCCCCTTGTTTGTTTGATGTACCACATTGTAGTGGTGTTGTCTGTTCTGATCTGTACCACCTTGTTCTGAACAGATGCAGAAAAAACCTGAAGTGCTAGAAAAACAGCTCTGAGTTCCAACAGATTGATGTGGAGCAGAGATTCCTGAGGGGACCATAACCCCTGGGTGGAGAGGTCGCCCATATGAGCTCCCCATCCCAAGAGGGATGCATCTGTAGTAAGGGTCAAGGAATGGGACAGAGGGATGAAAGGCACCCCTGTTCAGATTGCTCTGATCCTGCCACCACTGAAGGGCCTGACTCAGAGTTCAAGACGCTGGGATTAACTTGATAGAGGATCTCTTCTTTGAGACCAGAAAGCTCTCAAATGGAACTGGAATGCCCTCATCTGAAATCTTGCTCCCTTGCACCACAGCTGTGGAGGCAGCCATGTGCCCTAGAGCTGCAGGAAATGCCTTGCTGGTCGAGAGACCTGCAGAGTGAAGGACCCGGCCAGGGCCACTAAGGTCCTTACCCTTTCCAAGGAAGGAAGGCTCTGGCCTGCTTTGTGTCCAGTTCTGCGCCTATAAAGGTGAGTACCTGGACAGGTTCCAAAACTGACTTTGGAAGACTGAGAAGAAATCCCAGAGAGTAAGCAGCTGCTGGGTAACTAGCAGGTGTGATTTGATCTGGTCTGGAGACTGACCCACAATGAGCCAGTCGTCCAGGTAGGGAAAATGGCAACTCTTTGCCTTCTTAGATGAGCGACTGCTACTGCCAGACATTTTGTGAACACCCTTGGGGCAGAAGTGAGGTCAAGGACATTGCTCTGAACTGATAATGGCCTGAGGGTGAGGGCAGTTCGAATCTGAGGTACTTTCGATGGGAGCTTCTGATAAGAACATGGAAGTAGGCATCCTTGAGGTCCAGGGAAGCTAGCCAGTCCCCTGGCCTTAGGGAGGGTAAAATCATTCCCAGTGTCACCATTTTGAACTTTGGCTTTAAAAGGTGCTTGTTTAGATATCTTAGGTCCAAGATAGGCCGCCACTCTCCTGTCTTTTTTGGGGTAAGGAAGTACCTGGAGTACAGACCCTTGCCCTGGTGAGGGGGAGAAACCCTTTCTACAGCTCTGAGAGCCAAGAGGGTTGAGACTTCTGTTTCCAAAGCAAGAGTCTCTAAAGGGTTTGTAGGTGGAAAAGATCTGGCTCTCATCTTTGGAAATTTTTTGAAGCTGAGAACCAGACCCTGGCTCACTACTTCCAGGACCCACCTGTCTGAAGTTAAAGACTCCCAGTCCTGGACGAAGTGAGCCAACCTGCCCCCTACAGGTAGTGGAGAGCCGACCCTGGGCATCCCATCAGGGTGCCTGTTTGGCAGGGGCTTTAGGCTGAGGCGTGGGAGCAGGCCTGCTCGAACCCCGTCTGCCTCTCCTCTGAAGAACCCCTGTACATAGGCTGAAGAGGAGGAAGCCTGGTCTGTAAAAAGGCCTGTGAAAAGGCTCTACCCCTACCCCTGGGGGCTATTTCCTGAGGAGTTGCTTGCCGTTCCTGGCTTGGCACCCTGTAAGTGGTTCTATATTCATCCATTTTCTTCATATAATTCTCTGTCTGCTCCCAAACAGAGAATTTCCCACCAAGGAAAATCCATAGCCTTAGACTGGGTATCCTATGACAAAGTAGTACACCTGAGCCAAGCCAACTCCTCGAAAAGCCACAGATGTAGCCATGACTCTAGAGGATACATCGTTAGAATTCACTGCAGCATGGAATTGCACCTAGATGCCTCAATACCATCAAGAGCCACCTGTTCCAGCTCCTTTGCAAGCTGGCCAGGGACCTGTTTGGCTAAGGCCATGACAGTATCCCATCTAGATTTCTGGTATCTCGCAACATAAGCCATATAGTTTGCTTGTCTGAGTCCCAAGGATGCTGCCATGTATTGTTTTTTGGCCATGGCATCAATCTTCCTGGAATCCTTGTCAGGAGGATGTGAAGCCAGTGTAATATTAGCTTTATCACAGGCTGCAGCCTGAACTACCCAACATGACTGCATTGCTGTGAAAGAAAATCTGTATCAGGACCTGACAAAGTGTACCTCCTGTCCATCTTTTTATCCACAGGAGGCACAGAATAAGAGCTTTAAAATTTTTATTGTTTGTTTTCTAAAAGATTTATGTAAAGGGATGGACAACCTCCTGGACTCTGGGATATCCATCATCTCCACACAGTCAGGCTCCTCTTGCTCATCCAAAGCCTCCTCTAAGGGAAGCTGGAGGGTCTCAGCAACTTTTTTATAAAACAAAAAATGAGAAGGGGACTCAGAAAGCCTAGGGGGAGACTCACCTGAAGGTCTGTCTGGGGAGATGTCCAGTTCAATGGGCACATCCAGACTTTCAAAGTCACATTCACACTGATCATAATCCTCATCCCCCTCCTCTGGTTCATAGAACTCTTCTATATCATAATCCTGAACCATTGGAACCGACCTTTTGCCAGACAGTGGCGGTTCGGAGGGAACCGGGGACAGGGACTGGACAATCTGTATTGCCCTGGCTATCTCTGCAGCAGTTGGAGAAGGAATTTTGGACTCCAAACCTGCTGATTTTTTAGTTTTCTTTGCTGGAACTGGCTCCTCAGAGCCAGCTTTTTGTCTGCCAGAGGAAGTCTCGCCCTGGTCAGAGGGCACTCCTCGGTTCGGTTGGCACCGAACCGGGCTGGCCATCCGGGTCAGCAGACTTGTTGGCCTCTCGTTCACTGAGCCTGCCCACTCTCTTGTCCAGGGTGGCTGCAGGAAAATTTTTACAAATCTGGCAGTCTGAATTGAGGTGGTCAAACCCCAGACAATAGACACATGTAGTGTGTGGGTCAGCCGTGGCAAAGGCTTCCCCACAGACACTACAGTGTTGAAACCAGGTGGGCCCGGTTTTTCTTTTGGGTTTCTCAGACATGATGCCAGCCTAACCAACAAACTTGCCCTTTTAATAGCAGTGCCAGGCAAGACACCCTTATCGGTTCCAAACCGTGTCACGGGTCGTGGAAAAAACCGTAAAGAAATCTGGTTTTTTTAGAACCGATAAGAACCGGGAACCGCACTCTAAGAAGCCTTAAAAGGCTTTAAACTTAAATTTTAATACAATTCGATCGGTTCAACCTAACCGATAACACTTTACAAATTCCACACAGAAAAAAACTATCTATTACTTACGATTACCATAGACAGAGCTTGAACCATCAGGTTTTACGTTAAAATACTAAATCACGGTTAAATTCAACCAAGAAATAGCGCTTTAAACCGAAGAAATGAACGAGCAACAGGAGGAATCTCCGGAGCGACTGTTCAGTGAGGCGGAGTAAAGAATCTGACGGTTTCGGTTTGAAACCAACCTAACAGAGCTTCTGAACCGAGCTCGCGCTCTAAGCTCCATGCTCTGTATGGAAGTTAACTCTTTCACCTCCGGAGCAGTTCTAAGGCTGGGACAAACTGCAATAGTCATAATATAGCAAGACTTCATGTTGTTTGAAGTCCCCCGTTTTCTTTGGTACAAGGAAGAAATGGGAGTAGTATCCTCTTCCTTTGTGACCTGGAAGTAGCACCTGACTCACTCTTTTGTCTAAAAGAGCTTGGATTTTGGCTTTTATGAGAACCGCATGGGAAGGGGAGCAGTGGGCAGGGACAGGTGGGTTGTCTGGTGGGATCTGTGTGAACTCTAGGGGGCACTCTTTTTCTATTTGCTGGAGTACCCACTGATCCATGGTAATGTTGGACCATCTGTTGAGGTAGAGGGAGAATCTGTTCCCTACTGCCTCCCGAGCCTCTGCCAGAGGCGGCAGGTAGGGACTGATGCAGAGGTGGAGGGGATAGGTGAGGGAGCTCTGGCATTCTTTGCATTTTTGGGTCCCTGGGTGTTGGAAGGCAGGGGAGGGCCCCTGTGCTTGAAACCCCCTTTACGTTGCTGATGCCTTCCCTGTTGGCTTGGCTCTTATGAAAGGGGTGGCATCTGGTAGTTCCTGGTTCTGATTTGTACATCCTGTGGATGTCAGAAACTGCCTCACTGGAGTCCTGTAGCCCTGTGACATGTTTTTTGGCTTCTGGACCAAAGAGAACTGACTATTGGAAGGGTGCATCCAAGACCCGTAGCCAAGCATGGCGCCTCATACAAACCCCTGTGGCACCCACCCTGGTGGCTGTATCTGCCGAGTCATATGAACTCCTTAGAAAGTACAGTTACATAAGAACTTACCGTAACAGTAGATCTTCGAGAGAGGCTCTTGCAGTAGGTATTCATTTATAGGACCGACCCGCCAGGCGTAAGTACCCCATGGAAAAATTTCTAGTTAGCAGTCTCTGGTGGGGGACCACCCCCACATCAGGTGACCGACGTCATGCAACGTCAGTATAAAGGGGTGGTTCCCCACACCCGTCTTCCAGTTCTTTCTCCCACCAAGGGCCAAAAGAGGCAAGACAAGAGAGAAGAGGATACTTCCCCACATGGAAATGGAGCTAAAGAAGCTTAGGGGGATGGACGGCAGGAAGGCAATACCTACTGCAAGAGCCTCTCTCGAAGATCTACTGTAATGGCAAGTTCTTACATAACTGTACTATACTACTTCGAGAGGGCTCTTGAAGTAGGTATTCACACATAGGACTGAGTCCCAAGCACTCTGGAACAAGGAAAGTACTCAGGAGGAGGATAAGTATCCATGGCATGGAACCTCTGGCTGAACTGGTCTTAAGAAAGAAGACCTTGAAGCACAGTCAACCCGAAACCTGCTCTATGGCAACAGGCAATGTCCAAACTGCAGTGTTTCGTAAAGATATGGACAGAAGTCCAAGTTGCGACTGCATAGATGTCTGCCGCTGACACATTCTTGAAACAAGCTGCAGAGGCAACTACTCATCTGGTGGAGTCACCTCTGACTTGACCCCGGCAGGGTCTTCCTGTACTTCTCGTAACAAAAAGTGATACAATGAGCCAGCCATTTTGATAGGCATTGCCTAGAAAAAGCATTGCCTTCTCTTTTGTAGGCAAAAGAAACAAAAAGTTGATCAGTCTTCTTGAGATCCTTAGTTCGAGTGATGTAGTATCTCAGTATTCTATGGATATCCAAAGTGTGCAAGAGGAATTCCCCCCTGATTGGAGTGTTGCGTAAAGAAAGCGGGTAGCTCAATGGATTGATTCAGCATAGATTCAGTCACCACCTTAGGGAGAAACTTAAGGTTGGTGCTTTGACGTGGCCCAAATTGAAAACCGTTTCCACTTCATGGCATAGGTGGACCTGGTGTTTTCTCATACTGCCTGTGTACCTCAATGTCCTCTGCCTTGTATATATTCTGTACCTATGTTAAAACTATGTAAATACCTATACTGAAGTACCCTTTGTAATTCCCCCAGGTCGCATCTGGAAATGAGTGATCCCCCGCTCAGTATGCCTGCCTGGTTAATCTCTTAAATAAATAAATAAATAAATAAATAAGGCTTCCTGGCCTCTACCAAGATGCCTGTTATGAGCGGAGAAAACTCTGAAGCGTGCTTTTGCTACTGTACTTCTGCAGGAGCAACGCATGTCACTTGAGACCTGGATGAACAAGGGTCCCCTGATCCTGGGTCAACAATTGTTGTGACAGGAGAAAAGGAAGTGGAGGAGGGAAGGCATAGTCGAATCTGTGCCTCCAAGAGAGAGACAGAGTGTCCCGCCAACAAATGCCTCGCCCTGGAGTGAGCGAGCAGAAGGTGGGAAGTTTTGCGTTTTGGAGAGACGCAAAGAGATCTATCTCAAGCATTCCTCACTGCAGAAAGATGTCATCTACGACTTCTTCCTCCAGTTCCCATTCATGGGCCCTGGCTGAGGACCGACTGAGGTGGTCTGCCAGCGTGTTTTCCATCCCCAAGACGTGGATGGCAGTCAAGTGAAGGTGGTGCTGGGTTGCCCAGATCCATACTCTCATCGCTTCCCTGCACAAAGGGTAGGAGTGCGTTACTCCCTGCTTGTTGAGATACCAGACTATGCACATGTTGTCTGTCTGTATGATGAGATGACTGGGAAGGATGAAGAAGTGCAGAGCCTGAAGGACATAAAGGACTGCTCTCAGTTTGAGCACATTTATGTGCAGATTTTGTTAGAACCGGGACCAGTTACCCTGAGTCCTGTGAGACCCGAGATGGGCTCCCCAGCCTTCACCTGAAGCATCGGTCGTCAATGTCTGGGAGGGGGGTTCGATGTTGAAGTGAACTCCCTGGCAGAGGTTCTATTGTACCATCCACCATTGCAACTCTCTAATCATGGGACTGGAAATTAGTACCTCTTGGTCTAGATTGTCCAGGGTTTGGTCCCATTGAGACGGAAGCGTCCATTGAGAAATCTTCATATGGAGCAGTGCACGTGGGACTGTCAGAATGGCAGCCGCCATTAGCCCGAGGAAGCAAAGGACTAACCTGGCTCTGACCCTTTGTGACTGAACAGGAGACGGGCTTGAGTCTGAAGGGTGTCCACTCTGTCCTGAGGCAAAAAGGTTTTGCCGACGGTCATGTCCAGAATCGCTACAAATTGGAGGCATTGACAAGGGACCAAATGAGCCTTTGCCTAGTTGATGGTGATACCCAGGCTGGTGAAAACCTGCAAGGTAAGGGACAAAGAGTGTTGGAGTTCCTCCCTGGACGGGGCCACCAGAAGCCAATCATCCAGGTACGGGAATACCTGAACTTTCTGGGTACGCAGGTGGATCGCTACCACAGACAGGCATTTGGTAAATACTCGGGGAGCTGAGGAAAGACCAAATAGGAGGGCCATGAATTAGTAGTGGTCCCCCTGAAAGCAAAACCGGAGGAATTTGCAGTGAGAAGGGCATATGCGGATATGCAGGTAGGCATCCAGCATGTCCAAAGCGCACAGCCACAGTCCCGGACGAAGAAATGGCAGAAGGCTCTCCAAGGATAGCATTCTGAAGTGTTTGTACTCCATGAACATGTTCAGGAACTGAGGTCTAAAACAGTCCTCATGTCTCCCATCTTCTTTGGAACCAGGAAGAAATGGGAATAGTAACCCATCCCCCAGAGGTGGTTGGGGACTGGTTCTACAGTCGTCTTCAAAAAAAACACAGTGATTTCCTCTAGGACCAGAGGAAGATGTTCCGGGGAGTAAGATGACTTGAGGGGTGGTCTTTGGGGTGGTTTCTGTAGAAACTCTATAGAGTGTCATGCTGAAATCAACTGGAGCACCCAAGCATCTGACAGTATCCTCTCCCAACCCGGTAGATAGAAGGAGAATCTCCCCCACTACTGGTTCCTCTAGAACCTCCAAAGGCAGTGGGAGAGGTGAGGAGTCAGGAGGTCTGGGGCAGCATAGCAGCCGAGGCTTATGCAGCTTTTTTGGTAGGGGGACTCTTGGTTGCTGGAGGGGCCCAACTCTTGTTGGCCCGTTTGCCCTGTGGTTTTGGTTTTTGTCAGTTCCGTCTACGAAAAGAAGGTTGCTGCCCCTGGGGGGGTCTGTACATAGAGTCAACAGCCTTGAGTGCAGTGCCCTTCTCTTGCAGGTCGGTAATGATATCCTTGACATCACCCCGAACAGCACGAACTCCAATATATCAGAATTACCTTCACGTATACACTTTACCCCAGGTCTGGTTCCGCACTGGGACCTCCTGTGAAATGAGATATATAACAATCACAGTCTGCATTTTAACATAGACAACACTTCAGGCAGTATAACCTTATGGAAACATGAGCCTGATTTATTTAGGGGATATAACAAGGACAGGGAAACAGGTTAATTAGCTTATCACTCTATTACTCCTTCTATGGTTTGTGCACAGGCTCATCCCTTTATCAGTTACTGTCCTTGGGTACCCAAGCCCTAGTACTAGTCCAAACTGTGGTAGCTGGTAGGGCCTTCACTATAAGAGAAAAGGAGAATTAAACAGTCAGGCAGTACAGTAATTCCATTTGGATTAATGTGGCAATTCAACAGGGAGCAACCCTGAATTAGTACCTCACTTAATTCCAAATAAGATAGGGTCCTTCAATGTCACAGGGCTCACTTGAGGTACACAAAACCTCTTCACACATCCATATAAAAGAAAGTACTTATCAGGCAGGCTGCATCTGTATCCCGATCGCACTACTGCACAATACCCGGGAGAACACACTATAGATTCAGTTCTGACAGACCGAGTGCACTTTTTCAGCAATTCTTCCAGTCTTCTACAGGGTGAGCCTGGTTTCTACTCTTCAGAGATCCTTGATTCTTTTCAGGACGGATTCAGTCCAACAAGCTGTTACACAAGCTGCAGACTGAACTCTGGGCTTATACACGCTTTTTTGACTAAACTGCACACTGAAAAGCACAGGTCCTTCCTTCTTTCACTGCCAAAGCTCAAATTGAACTCCAACTGATGAAACCGGCACTTCCCTTTGAGTTCCTCCCAGTTCTTGACTGGATTGGCTGTCACCAATAGACTGCTGTTGTTGTCCAAAAGGCACTTAGTGTCTAAGTTCCATCTCCCAGGAGTCACTGCCCATACAATCCCTTGTATCTACTCAGATTATGAGTCCAAGTTCTGATTCGCCCAAGGCATCATTTTAGAGCTAGCTTACCTCTACACCGATTGGTCCAGTTCAGCAGTTCAAAACTAGAATGGTGAACTAGCAGACATGCAGTTCTGACTCAAAAGAAAGCAGGTTAGACAAACTGTAATTTCATTATTACTCTAACTAATTTCTGGCAAAGCAGTTACATCTTTCAGATAGGTTCCTTTGCACCCTAGTGACTGCAAAATGAAGTAATTGGGTGCAGCTCGAGTGGTACCTGTGAGTATCACAGTCCCCCATATAACTAATTATGTCTGCAAGCAGACAGTTTTAAAGCCAGCACAGAGGTTTTAAAATTTCATTGATAATGTTTAATGCTAAACACCATTTAGCTTGAGATCTCAAGCCCTGAAGTCTTTGGGAACTCTATTGCAGGGGTTTGTTCCTTCCTGGTTTGGGAAAGTTTTGACGTCTGCCGCAAGCAATTTTTCTATTTCAACTGCAACTATATATATTTGTATTAGGTCTTTATACGTGATCATCATATCATTTTACTAAGAACAGTTTCTGAAACATTGCAGTACGCCACTTTACACAGTATTACATACACATTGTACTACAATCATTATTACTCTTTACATGAAACCTGAAGAGAGTGTTCCTCATCAGTTACCTTTGGGCTGATGGGCAATTACACTTAGAGGGCAACACAAGCAACTTGAGTTAGCACCCGTCGGCAATGAGCTCGTGACACATACACTTTTAGGACAACATTGAGAGTGTCCATGTGCCCCAAGTGAATCGTAACTGAGGTGCCCAGGCTTACAGCCTGGACCAGTCTTTCTAGGGGGAACTGTTATAGTTCTGCACCTGGAGCCCTTCTTTTCAGCATTGTCCTCACTTGTCAGAGTCTTGGTGAAAGAGTTGGTACTGGGCACTTTCAGCCCAGGAGTTGCAGTTTCTGAGTCCACAATATTTGCTCGATGAGAGCTGATACTGTAGGATCGTCAGGGACCAAAATACTCTTCTTGTTCGGGTACACCAGTCTGGCCCAATTCATTTTCTCCCTGAAAGCTCAAACAGTTCAACCATGCACAATGATTCCATTTCATCTGATCTGATGCTTTGCACTTACTTTCTGGGAGCATTGGCTCCAGGATGAAGCTGGGGCTTAGACAGTCCAGAAGGCCCAGCTTTCTGTCCAGTATTGACTAGGGATTGCCCTTAAACAATTGATCCAGTTCGTAAGAAGGATAGTATTCAAAGTCACTCTCACTTCTTCCCGATATGGACTGGGACGTCATGCTCAACTGGGACTTGTGGAGGGGAACACTTTAATTTTGCTTCTGTAGGTGCAGACTTTCTTGATCTTTTCTTAGCAGCAGCCCAGTCACCTGGTCCAGAGGGGCATCTTCTAGCTCAGATTTCAATTAAGATTTGTCCAATGGGCAGTAAATGATTTCTATGCATTGTTTTACATCTTTTGAATTATTCTCAGGTCTTACTTTGTACACTGGCAGATCATCTAGTTTGCTCTACTACAATGGAGGGAGATGGTGCCATCTGTCAGCAATCTTGGGCTTGCCATGCAGTCCCAGATTTCTTAGCACACCCATCTCTCCTGAGTTCCTAGGCTTTCCCTTTTATCATAATTTTTCTTTGTTGGCCAGATTTCTTTTGGCAGTCATGGTTTGAGCCAGTTGGTACGCATGAGTTAGCTGGGCCTTTAACTTTGCACATACTGTAAATAGTTGTCAGCTTGAACCCCATCAGGAGAGACCCTAAAACACACATCTACTGGTAGTCGAGCTTCTTCCAAACATCAGGCTGAGGGGAGAATCCAGTGGCATCACTTTTGGTGCAGTTATAAGCATGTACCAGGGTGCTAATTTGTTGGCTCCATCTAGGCTTGTCCTTTGGGTGCAGGGTGCCTAGCATATCTAGCAAAGTACGGTTGAAGCGTTCAGGCTGTGGGTCCCCCTGGGGGGTGGTAGGAGTGGTTCTGGACTTTCGCCTCCCCACAGAGAAAGCATCTCTTTGATCAGGCGACTCTCAAAGATCTCTCCCTTGATCAGAATGGATTCTTTGTGGCGCCCATAGTGAACAAAAAGTTTTCTACAAGTACTTTGGCTACAGTGGATGCTTTCTGGTCTTTGGTGGGAAAGCTTGGGCATATACCTAGTAGAAGTGGTCAGTGACCATCCAGCACATTACTGATATTTTCTTTGATCTGACTCAAACTTAGAAAATCAATACAGACCAGCTCCATGGGTGCAATTGGTGGTTGTGTTAACAAGGGGGCCCTCTGGGGCAAAGTTTCCTCTGTAAGTTAGCGACTACAAGTTCGAATGTGTTGCTCCACATCAGCCCCCATCTTAGGCCAATAGAATCTGGATCTCACCAAGTCAAGTGTTCTGTCTATACCAAGGTGCCCCATGTGGTTGTGCAAGGACCTCAATACTGAGTCTCGAAAGGCAGTGGGCAGCACTAGTTGTTGTTTGTCTACTTGTCCCCTCTGTCTACTGTTTCTCTGTATAACAGTTTATTGATCAGTTTCAACTTAGGACCTTCTTTGTATAACAGTGCAGTTCTCAAATCAGTGGAGCGTAATTTGGACACATCTTTCCTGCATAGAGGGCTTAAAGCTGCTTTTGATCATGGGATCGGATTGGGCCCTCGAATACTGTGTTGTCAGCTGAGGCAGTGCACCAATGTCTATTGCAGGAAAGTGGCAATAAGCAACAGGTATGCAATTCTCAGAGGCTCCAACAATCCACCATGCAGTCCACTGGTCCATGTGGGACATTTCCTCCCGTCAAACTTCCGGCAGAGTGCCCGAATGTCAGGTTCTCCAGTCGGACCCAATCATTCTGGGGAACAGGCCTCCGGGAGAGACATCAGCATCTATGTGGTTCAGACCTGCTCGGTATTCAGAGCATAGTCATATGTAGATAATGCAGAAAGCCACCTATGGCCAGTGGCATCCAACTTAGCTGAGGTCTGCACATAGGTCAAAGGATTATTGTCAGTTTTACTAGTATTTTACCCCATACAAGTACTCATGGAATTGGTCAACAATAGCCTCACTTCAAAGCTAGGAACTCTAACTTATGTACAGGATAGTTCTTTTCGGATGGGTCAGGCTTCTACTGGCAAAGGCCACTGGTCTCAGGCCATTCTCGTGCTCTTGGTACAACACAGCCCCCAACCCTTGCAAGCTAGCATCAGTGTGCAGGACGTAGGTTTCTTGGATCGTATAGGCCAGCACTGGAGCATGGGTAAGTTGATATATGATCTCTGAAAAGCAGTCTCACAATCAGGAGTCAGCGGGCCCAAATACTTCACTCGGATGAAAATACACTCTTTCAGTCTTGAGGGATGCTGACTTTGGTATTTTTGTGGGTTGGGGATACCCTTGAGTAAGGTTAAGTAAAGGCGGATCATCTTGAATAGTCCTTGATGAGGCTACCAAGATAACCACAGAATCCCAGGAATCTTTGCAGTCTCTTTAGATTTTTGGCTGTGGCCAGGTGGTCAAGGCCTCAACTTTACTTGGCCTGGGTTCTATTCCCCGGTGGATACTATGTGTCCCACATACTTTACTGATGTTTGAAAAATTGACACTTATCAATGGACAGTTTAAGGCCAAAGTCCTCCAGTGGGTCCAATACAGCAAATAATCTGCTCTCATGTTCCTCAGTGAGCTGCCAAACACAATAACATCATCTAGGTATACCAGGCACTCTAGTAAGTTCATGTCCCCCACTGCACGCCTCCATCAATCGTTGAAAAGTGGCTGGGGCACCTGAAATCCTTGAGGCATCCTCATGAATTCATAGAAGCCAGCGGACAGATAAAGGCTGTCTTTTCACGGTCCTCTGGGGCCATCGGGATCTGATAGTACCCATCATGGAGATCCAGCACGAGAGAACCACTTGCTCCCGCTTTAGGCAGTCCAAAGCATCCTGAATGCGGGCATTGTGTACTGATCAGGGATAGTCCGCGGTTTAAGGTGCGATAATCCACACACATCCTTACTGTTCCATTCTTTTCCTCACTACCACAATGGGGGAAGCATAAGGGCTTCTGGATTCTTGTATTACACCAGCAGCTAACATCTCTTGCAGATGCCGTCTCACATCATCTATGTCAGGAGGTGCCAGGCTGCCGAGACCTCTCACGAAATGGTCTTCGTCATGCAGCGGATATTGTGCTCAGCTCCTTGCACGCATCCCACATCCCATTCCTTTAAAGAAACACCTGGTCCTCTGGGCAAGCTTCTCACTGATCTTCTTTTCCATTCAGCTGGCAGCGGGAGTCGCGAAATCAAACAAGTCAGGCGCTACTCTGTCATTCTTCCTTGAACTCTGTTGCTGGAGCATTGCAGTGTCTGCACAATCGCATTAGCCAGGATGCAACCTCTGTTTACTCGAATGTCTCTTTCAGACACATTATGAACTTGGACCATTACCCTTCTGGCATAAGCATGGGCTCTATGGGCAAAATACTAGGCTTGACCAGCAGTCCTCTGGCAATTTTCCATCGCCTGGTGCATCCAACATTAATATTTTATTCTTAACATCCTTTCTGATATGGACCTCTCCTGTAAGGTACACTGGGCATTTGGCGCCAGGATCAGAGACTCAGGATCCTTCTTCCATACAATTCCGACCGGTTCCTCTGGTTCTGTTTTTTAGCATCTCTTCAGCCTCATAGGCCTTCTTAATTAAAGCGGAACTCTTAAAGCTCTACTAGTCTTTGACCCTGTTTTTCATAACACAACTGTGCCAGCCTTCCGAACATATGGAGCATTTGTTCCAATCAACAAAGGACACCTATCATACAGTCCAGTGGGGGGACACACTAAGGCTAGGGTCTCTACTTGTTCTGCTACTCCAGCCACGGAGGTGGGAAAGACAGCCAAATTCGGATATACCGGAATAGGGTAGGCCTTCACCTAACCCCATACATGTCCTTCTAATGGTTGTAAGGGTACGCCTGACAAATGCTTCTGATACCAATCTTGGAACATAATTGTCACTTGGGAGCCACTGTCTAATATATTTTGTAGACACCTGTTCACCTTTACAGTGGTCTCATGGAGGGACCCACTATTCTGGACCAGTCTGGAGGCGTAAGGTAGGGGGCCTGGGCAACTGACCTTGCTACCACAAAGGACGTGAATTAGCATTTTGGTGCCCTCACTGGGATCATGTCGTGCACCTCTTAACCACTGATTTCTTCTCCAAGCTCTCCTGTAGCCTATATGCAACTTTGTCAGTGTCTTTTGGGGACTGGCATTCCTTTCATGTGCCCATCTTTCCCACAATTATAGCAAAACATACTTTCTGGAGTTTGAGCTGGCCGAGCGCCACACTGGGAGCCAGGGCGGGGTATTACTAACTGGAAACCTTGGTGCCATCTCTGTCGCTGCGTGATAAGCATTTGGAGACATCTCGTCAGTTTCTCCACTTCCATGGTCAAGGAATCGAAGTTCGGAGCTGTTATCAGCAGGAGATACATGGGTGGGTACCCCACCCCATAGCAGATGCAGTCGGATATAGGTCAGGGCCCGCTTGTATGGCGTGGCCTTCATAAAGGGACTGTTTTTGAATTCCCGGATCTCTCTCAACAGTTCGCCCCATTGTGACATATCTTTTCCTTGTCAGAGCACTCATTGACTGCCAACCTCTGCCCCTGAACTTCACTTGATGGGTCACCCTCGGTCACTCGGTCGTGGCAGCAGCTATTGGTGCAGGTCCCTCCCGAGTCGGCTTTTCTCAACTCCTCAGATTTCTCTCATTAACTCACTCATAGGAGGGTGGGGATTCCAGTCGATCTGCCAGGTGTAACTGAAGCAACAGCAGTTCTGAGAAGGGGCAGACTTAAGGATCCTGTCCAGCCTGGTTCGGTCCAGTTCAATCGCTGGCAAACTACCTTTCTGAGGCATTCTTGCAACCAATTTTTCCAGCCGAGATACATACACAGACAACAACTCCCCTTGGTACTGCTAGCATCTCTTTACTCTCCACCATAGGTCCTCATCAGAATCTGGGCTCCCATACACATTCTCCAAGGCCTCAAGATAGGCCTGTGCAGTCGCTTCAGGGTTACTGGCCCGTTTAGCACGGATGGTAGCCAGGGCAGGACCTCGGAGGCTCTCACACCAACCCTCTTCGCTTTTCACCTTCCAGATTGCCATTCTAGCACTTGGGGGCAACATAGTTCTATCCAGGTCTCCCAGTCATCCTCCCCTTTGGGGGTGGGAGGGTGCCAGAGAAGATCCTCAACCTTCGGTAAGAGTCGACTAATGGCAGGTGCAGAAATAGGAGTTCGCATTGGTTCAGCCACCATTACGGCACTGGAGCAGGAGAGGTGTTGGGGAGGAACACCCCAGGTGGCAAGAATAGTTTCTTCAAGTCCTCCACAGTTTTCCCTCTCCCAGCAACCATTCAGCAAATTCTCCTCAAAGTTTCAGATAGTGGTGGGGGCTGATTCCCCCGGTCTTTCTGTCCTTAGTTATCACTCCAAGCAGTGAGGGCTCCCTCTGGGGTAATGGTCTGTGGCACTTTGGAGCTATCTATGGGATCCTTAAACTCTACTAGGGCCAGGAAAGTGTGGTGAGCAGATTAGCATGCCGACCCACCACCACAGGGTTTTGTAAACCTTCCACCTTGGAAAGTACTCCTGCACAGTGTCCGTATTGATACCCAGAGGGATGTCCAGGATAAGCATATGCATTTGAGGTCGATCTCCTCCCCAGTACACCACTCCACCAGCCGGTCACAGCCACTTCTGTCAGGTACCTATTTTTCTTAACAGTGGTTCTGAATATGGCCACTAGAGGACACACAATCCAGCGGTGAGCCTCCAAGATGTAACCCCTAGATGGCGCTATCCCAGGGCTACTACCCTGCCTGATTTGCCACTAACAGGTTGAGGGGCCTGGATCCAATGGCGGGTGCCTCCACCCAGAGGTCAGGGTTTGCAATAGTTAACTAACTTGGTCACAGCCCTCTGGGACACTGCAACCCCCTTTCTTCCCACTAGTGGCCCACACAATATATCAGAATTACCTTCACGGTATACACTTACCCCCAGGTCTGGTTCCGCACTGGGACCTCCTGTGAAATGAGATACAGTGCAACAATCACAGTACAGTACTTTAACATAGACAAATACCTCAGGCAGTATAACTTTGCTGGAAACAAGCAGCTCTGATTTATTTAGGGGATATAACAAGGACAGGGGGAAATCAGGTTAATTAGCTTATCACCTAATAATCTATCTATGGCTCTGTGCACAGGCCTATCCCTATCAGTTACTGTCCCTGGGTACCCAAGCCCTAGTGGCTAGTCCAAACCGTGGCAGCTGGTAGGGGCCCTCACAGAGAAAAGGAGAATTAAACAGTCAGCAGTACAGTAATTCCATTTGGATTTAATGTGGCAATTCAACAGGAGCAACCTAGATTAGTACTCACGACCTCCAAATAAGATAGGGTCCTTCAATGTCAGCAGGGCTCACTTGAGGTACACAAACCTCTTCACACATCCATATAAAGAGTACTATACCAGGCAGGCTGCATCTGTATCCCTATCGCAATTACTGCACAATACCGGAGAACACACAGCAGATTCAGTTCCTGACAGACCGAGTGCAATTTTCAGCAATTCTTCCAGTCTTCTACTAGGGTGAGCCTGGTTTCTACTCTTCAGAGATCCTTTGATTCTTTTCACAGGACGGATTCAGTCTACCAAGCTGTTACACAAAGCTGCAGACCGGAACTCTGGGCTTATACACGTTTTTGACTAAAACTGCACACTGAAAAGCACAGGGCTCCTTCCTTCTTCACTGCCAAAGCTCAACTGAACTCCAACTGACGAAACTGGCACTTCCTTTGAGTTCCTCCCAGTTCTTGACTGGATTGGCTGTCACTCACAATAGACTGCTGCTGTTGGTCCAAAAGGCACTGAAGTCTAAACTACATCTCCCAGAGTCACTGCCCATACAATCCTCTTGTGGCTGGCTCAGATTATGAGTCCAAGTTCTGATTCGTCCAAGGCATCATTTTAGAGCTAGCTTACCCCACACTGATTGGTCCAGTTCAGCAGTTCAAAACTAGAATGGGAACTAGCAGACACAGTTCTGACTGCAAAGAAAGCAGGTTAGACAAACTGTAATTTCATTATTACTCTAAATAATTTCTGGCAAACAGTTACATCTTTCAGATAGGTTCCTTTGCACTCCTAGTGACTGCAAAAATGAAGTGAATTGCAGCAGCTCGAGTGGTACTCAGAGAAGCACACAGTCCCCCATACAAACTAATTATGTCTGCAAGCAGACAGCTCTTAAAGAGACAGTACCAGAGGCTCTAAAACACTCACTGATAAATGGCTTAAATGCCAAACACCATTCAGGCTTGGAGCATTCAAGCAAGCTCCTGAAATCTTTTAGGAACCCCCCATTTGCAGGGGATTTACATTCCTCTTCCCCTCCCCGTTCTTAAAAACTCTCAAAATCATAATCTTGAATAGGTGGAACCGCCGAAACGAATCGCTACTTTGAAGGTGTCGGGTTCGGCCGGAACCGAGAGAGAGACTGGACAATTTGAATTACTTTAGCTATTTCCTCAGCAGTTGGGGAAGAGAACTTTTGGCTCTACACTAGCTGACTTTCTAGTCCTTTTTGCTGGAACCGGCTCCTCAGAACCGGCTCTTCATTTGCCTGAGGAAGTATCGTCCTGGTCAGAGGGCACTCCCTCCGGTTCGGTTGGTACCGAACTGGGCTGGCCATCTGGGGCAGTGGACTTTTTGGCCTCCCTTTCCCTGAGCCTACCAACTCTCTTATCTATGGTGGCAGCAGGGAAATTGTGACAAATCTGGCGGTCTGAATTGATGTGGTCAAACCCCAGACAATAGTCACATGTGGTGTGTGGGTCAGCCTTAGCAAAAGCTTCCCCACAAACACTACAGTGTTGAAACCCAGTGGGCCCAGTTTTTCTTTTGGGTTTCCCAGACATAATGCCAGCCTAACCAACTTGCCCGTTTATGGCAATCCACCAAGCAAGACACCCTTATCGGTTCCCAACCGTGTCACAGGTCGTGGAAAAAAACATAATGAAATCCGTTTTTTTTAGAACCGATAAGAACCGGGAACCGCACTCTAAAAAAGGACTAGTAGATTTAAATACAACCTAATCGGTTCAAACTGAACCGATAAACAATTACAAGTTCCACACAGAAAAACTAAATGTAAAACCTATCTATTACTTACATTACCACAGACAGAGCTTGAACCGACCGGTTGCGGTTTAATTTCGGCTAAAAACTGAAAAATAATACTTTAAACCGACAAAATGAACCGAGCAGAAGGAGAAATCTCCGGAGCGACTGTTTAGTGAGGTGGAGTAAAGAATCTGACAGTTTGCGTTTGAAGCACAACAGACAGAGTTTTCAACCGAGCTCGCGATCTAAGTTCCATGCCTGCATGGAAAGTTAACTATTTCACCTCCGGAGCAATTCTAACCTGCGGTCATACTGCAATTGTCATAATATAGCAAGACTTCATGTTGTTTGAAACTGGATTTTCGATGCCTCAATCCCATCAGCAGCTTCCTCCTCCAGTTCCTTGGCAAGCTGGGGGGAGGCCCGCTTAGCCAGTTCCAGTACAGTGTCCCACCTGGACTTCTGGTACCTGACTGTACAGGCCATGTAATTAGCCTGTCTGAGTCCCAAAGAAGATGTCATGTATGAAAAAATTACTCACCTTAGTAATTGCTTTTCTTCTCATGGAGTCTTGCTATATTATGACATATAGCAGTTAGCCACAGCACTTGAACTGCCCCGGAGAGGAAGGAGTTAACTCCAGGCTGACTGGAGTTCCAAGCGCGAACGCCTTGCTGAAAGCTCTATCTGGCTACTTTCAAATTGAAACTGTCAGATCTTTACGGAGCCAACACTAAGCAAAAGTCTGTGTGGAAAAACTCTACACTAGCCAAATGGCTACCTACTAGTAGAAATAACAATAACAGAAACAACAACAACAATATCACCCTGACAAGTTTATTAGCCCCCTCCCAAAAGACCAAGTCCAGGAGGGGCCAAACCTACAAGTAAAACAGAAATACCTAGTTTTCCTAATCCTAAAGAAAAGGAAAAAGGAAAAAAGAGCTATAATGGCATGACACAGTGCTTGCACCAATTTGCCAACCCCTTACCCAAGTAGAAGTTCTGAGAGGGGCAGGTTGGGGGGGTGGTCATAATATAGCAAGACTCCATGAGAAGAAAAGCAATCACTAAGGTGAGTAATTTTTTCTTCAAACACCATGAAGTCTTGCTATATTATGACATATAGCAGATTACACAGCAGTACCTCCATGGAGGAGGGCCAGAACCTACTTAGGAAATAGGCTCTGAAGCACGGTTGTGCCAAACCGAGCATCTCTCCTGGACTGGACATCCAGGGAGTAATGCTTGGTAAAGGTGTGAACTGTTTTCCAGGTAGCAGCTTGACAGATTTCCAGAATGGGAATATCTCTAGCAGCCACTAGAGATGCAGCTGTACTCCTGGTGGAATGGGCCCTCAGTCCTGAGGGGGGTTCTCTACCTAGTTTTTGGTAGCAAAATTGGATACAAGAGACAATCCACCTGGCAATTGTCCTCTTAGTGGCAGGTTTCCCTTTGCCAACCTCACCATAGGTAAGGAAGAGTTGGAGGAATTCGAACCTGTGACCCTTGGTGCGTTCCAAATAGTAGCTTAAAGCTCTTTTAACGTCCAAACTGTGCAATCTCCTCTCACCCGAGGAAGAATGCTCAGTAGAAAATACTGAAGGGAGATGGATTGTTAAGATGGAAATCTGAAACCACTTTAGGTAAAACTTTCTGTTAGTCCTGAGGACTACCTTATCTCTGTGAAAAGAAATAAAACTTTTTCCACTGACAGGGCTTGTAACTCACTTATGCGTCTGGCAGAAGTGATAGCCACTAGGAAAACAGTTTTCCAAGTTAGGAACTTAAGGTCTGCTGAAGACAGAGGTTCAGAAGGAGGGTTGCATTAACTGAGCAATGCAAACACTAAGGTCCCAGGCAGGGCTGGCTCCAAAAAGGAGGGTTAGTGTGAAGTAACCTCTAAAAAACTTGGAAAACACAGGGTGAGAAGAAAGGGAGGCAGGCTTTCCTGCTGATATAAAAGCAGAGACAGCTGCCAGATGAACCTTTAAGGTAGCTGGCCTGAGGCCTAAGGAATTAAGAGATGGACCAAGTAGTCCAGCAAATGGGCAAATCAGCAGATTCTGGGACAATTTGCTTCTCAGAACACCAGATGGAGAACCTCTTCCATTTGAATTATAAGTGGCCCTAGTGGAAGGCTTCCTAGAGGCCTTTAAAATATCAAGGACACCTTGAGAAAGGTGTAATTCAGCAATTCTAACTCCTCAAGAGCCAAGCCTTGAGGTGGAGGGATTTGAGGTCCGATACCAAACTCTCCCTGGGCACAAGTCAGGAGGTTGTGGACCCTGGGAGGCCCAGGGAGGGTGGGCTGACAGGACAGAAGCAGTGGGTACCAGGGTTGCCTGGCCCAGTCTGGTGCAATCAGAATCACTTTGCAGGCTGGGTTCTGATTTTTACTAACACCCTGAAGAGAAGGGGAAGGGGGGATACAGGAACTTCCCTTCCCAATCCAACAGAAAGGCATCCAGGGGACTGAGCCCATTACTGGAGGCCTGCAACAGAATAGAGGAAGTTGGTGGTTGTCTGGGGCTGCGAAAAGATCTATCTGAGGAGTGCCCCATCTGGCAAAAACTGACCCCAGCACTAGGGATCTAAAGACCATTCTGTGATGACCCTGAGAAATCCTGCTGAGGGCATCCGCTAGACATTGTCCTTCCCTGGAAGGAGAACTGCTACTAGGAGGTGTTCAGGAAGTAAGCCAGAGACCACAACTTCATTGCTTGGTGCACAAGGCTGATGACCGAGTGCCCCTTGTTTGTTGCTGTACCACATTGTTGTGTATTGTCTGTCCTGACCTGAACTACTTGTTCTGGACAGATGCTGAGAAAACCTGAAGAGCTAAAAGACAGCTCTGAGTTCCAACAGGTTGATGTGAGCAGAGATTCCTGGGGGACCACACTCCTGAGTGGAAAGGTCGCCCAAGGCTCCCCACCCCAGCAAGGAGGCATCCGTGGTGAGGGTGAGGGAATGAGAAATGGGGATGAAGGGGACCAATAGTCTTAGATTGCTCTGATCCTGCCACCACTGAAGAGCTAGAATCAGAGTTTGGGTCACTGGGACCAATTTGGTAAGGGGGTCCCTCCTTTGGGACCAATAGGCCCTCAAATGAAACTGAATGTCTCTCATCTGGAATCTTGCTCCTTGCACTACAGCTGTGGAGGCAGCCATGTGCCCTAGAAGTTGCAGAAAGTGCCTTGCTGGTCGAGAGACCCGCAGGGTGAAAGAGGATGGAAGGGCAATCAGCTTCTCTACCCTTTCCAAGGGGAGAAATGCCCTGGCCAACTTTGTGTCCAATTCCGCACCTATGAAAGTTAGTACCTGAACTGGTTCTAGAACTGACTTTGTAAATTCAGCAGGAATCCCAGGAAGTGAGAAGTCAGCTAAGTGACTTGCAAGTGATTTTACTGATCTGGGGACTGACCCACAATGAGCCAGTCAGTCCAGGTAGGGAAACACAGCAACCCCTTTGCCTTCAAGTGAGCCACTACCACAGCTAGACATTTTGTGAATACCCTTGGAGCAGAGGTAAGACCGAAGGGCATTGCTCTGAACTGGTAGTGACCTGAGGGCAGTTCGAACCTGAGGTATTTTCGGTGAGAAGGCCTGATCAGGACATGAAAATAGGCATCCTTGAGGTCCAGGGAGGCTAGCCAGTCCCCTGGCCTGAGGAAGGGCAAAATCATTGCCAGAGTTAACATTTTGAACTTTGGTTTCAAAAGATGCTTGTTCAGGTACCTTAAGTCTAGAATGGGCCGCCATTCTCCTTTCTTTTTTTGGGGTAAGGAAGTGTCTGGAGTACAGCCCCTTGCCCTGGTGACAAGGAGGAACCCTTTCCACTGCTTTGCAGTCTAAGAGGGAAGAGACCTCTGCTTCCAAAGCAAGGGCCTCTAAAGGGCTTGCAGGTGGAAAATGTCTGTTCTCATCTTTGGAAACTGTTTGAAGTTGAGAACTAGACCCTGGCTTACTACCTCCAGAACCCATTTGTCCGGAGTTAGGACACCAAGTTCTGGCTGAAATAAGCCAACCTGCCTCCAACTGGTACAGGAGAATCGGCCTGGGCATCCCATCAGGGTGCCTGCTTGGCAGTAGCCTTAGGCTGAGGGGTGGGGACAGCTCACCTGCGCCCTGCCTACCTCTGCCTCTGAAAACCTCTGTGCAAAAGCAGAGGAGGCTTGGGATTGATAAAAGGCCTGTGGATAGGCCTGCCCCTACCTCTGGGAGTGTGCCTCTGTGGAGTGGCATGCCGCCTCCTTGGCCTGGGCACTTTGTAGGTAGTTCTGTATTCATCCATCTTTTCATATAATTTCCGCTTGCTCTCCAAACAGAGAATTTCCCACCACAGGAAAATCCATAGCCTTTGACTGAGTATCCTGTGACAGATTAGTGCACCTGAGCCATGCCAACCTACGAAAGCTACAGAAGTGGCCATGACCCTAGAGGAAACATCATTAACATCTACAGCAGTATGAAATTGAACTTTAGAGGCTTCAATGCCATCAGCAGCCACCTGTTCCAATTCACAGCCAGCTGGCCATGGGCCTGCTTGGCTAACTGCAACACTGTATCCCATCTAGATTTCTGATATCTAGCCACATAAGCCATATAATTTGCCTGCCTGAGTCCCAAAAGAAGCTGCCATATACTGTTTTTCGCCATGGCATCAATCTTCCTGGAATCCTTATCAGGAGGATGTGAGGCCAGGGGGATATTAGCTTGTCACAGGCTGCAGCTTGTACCACACCTACATGACTACACTGCTCAGTGAGGAAGTCTGTATCAGGGCCTGATAAAGTACACCTTCTGTCCATTTTTTTATCTACAGGAGGGACAGAATGAGGATTTTTTAAAATTTTTGTTGTTTGCTTCCTAAATGACTTATGCAAAGAATAGACAACCTCCTAGACTCTGGGATATCCATCATCTCAGCATAATCAGGCTCCTCTTGCTCATCCACAGCCTCTTCCAAGGGAAGCTGGAGGGTTTCTGCAACCTTTTTGTAAAACATAAAATGAGGAGGGGACTCAGACAGCATAGGGGGAGATTCTAATGGTCTGTCTGGAGAAATGTCCGGTTCAATGGGCACGTCCAGACCCTCCCAGCCACATACATAATGATCAAAATCTTCCTCCCCCTCCTGTGGTTCACATCATACTCTTGAACCACTGGAACCAAACGACCCAACTTTTTGCCAGCTGTTGGTGGTTCGGCCGGTCCCTGAGACAGTGACTGGACAATCTGTATGGCTTTAGCTATCTCTGCAGCAGTTGGAGAGGCAATCTTGCACTCCAGACCTGCTGATTTCTTAGATTTTTTTACTGGGACCGGTTCCTCAGAACCAGCCTTCCTTTTGCCCAAGGAAGTCTCGCCCTGGTCAGAGGGCACTCCCTCTGGTCCAGTGGGTGCTGGACCGGGCTGGCCATCCGGGTCAGCGGACTTTTTGGCCTCTCGTTCCCTGAGCCGGCCCAATCTTTTCTCCAGGGTGGCTGCAGGGAAATTCTTACACACCTGGCAGTCTGACAGGAGGTGGTCAGCCCCCAGACAATAAACACATGTGGTGTGTGGGTCAGCCTTGACAAAGGCTTCCCCACAAACATCACAGTGTTGAAACCCAGTGGGCCCGGTTTTTCTTTTGGGTTTCTCAGACATAATGCCAGCCTATCCAAAAACTTGCCCTTTTTATGGCAGTGCCAGGCAAGACACCCTTATCGGTTCCTAACCGTGTCACGGGTATTTGAAAAAACCCAATTTAAAAGTTAGGTTTTTTTAGAACCGATAAGAACCGGGAACCGCACTCTAAAAGCCCAAATTATTGTTTAAAATTAGTATTTTTGAAACCGATCGGTTCAAAACCGAACCGATAATGAATTTCACACAGACTTTAAAATCCTGTACTTACGGTTTACCAGATAGAGCTTTGAACCAAAATTGCGGTAAAGTAATTACTTTTGCGGTTAAAATGAACTGAGAAACACTCTTTGAACCAGAAATGAACCGAGCTGAAGGAGAAATCTCGGAGCGACTATTCAGTGAAGCTGAGTAAAGAATCTGACAGTTTCAATTTGAAACTAGCCAGATAGAGCTTTCAGCAAGGCGCTCGTGTTTGAAACTCCAGTCAGCCTGGAGTTAACTCCTTCCTCTCCGGGGCAGTTCAAGTGCTGTGGCTAACTGCTATATGTCATAATATAGCAAGACTTCATGGTGTTTGAATGTTTCTTTTCCATGGCATCCAACTTCCTGGAGTCTTTATCTGGGGGTGTGAAGCCAAGGGTATGTTAGCCTTATCACAGGCTTCATGCAGCCTGCACAACCCCAACATGGCTGCATTGCTGGTACAAGAACTCCATACCTGAGCCTGACAACATGTACCTCTTGTCCATCCTTCTATCTACAGGAGGTAAAGAATTTGGAGTTTTTAACAACTTTGTGTCTGTTTCATAAAAGACTTATGAAAGGGAATAGACAACCTCTTGGACTCTGGGATGTCCATCATCTCCACATAGTCAGGCCCCATTTTGCTCCTCGACAGCTTCTTCCAAAGGGAGCTGCAGGGTTTCTGCCTTTTTCCTGTAGAACATAAGAAAAAATTACTCACCTTAGTAATGTTGTTTCTTCTAATGGAGTCTTGCTATATTATGACAAGTTGCAGTTTGTCCCACCACTAGAACTGCTCCGGAGGTGAAATAGTTAAATCCATTCCATGAATGGAACTTTGAGCACGAGCTCTAAGATAGAAGCTCTGTCTGTGTAGTTTCAAACCTGAACTGTCAGATCTTTTACGAGCAAAAACTCACTAAGGTCTGTGGAAGCTGTAACCTACACTCAGCCAACTGGCTACCTAAATAATAACACTCATTGCTGGTCCCAACACCAAAGACTCAAGTCAGGGGACCAGAATTAATAATATAATTTAACAATATGAGAAATAACACAAGAGAATAATAAACACCACACCCCAAACCCCAAAAAGGGTGAAACGCCTAAAAAGGCATAAAATAGTGCCCACACTAGGTTGCCCACACCATACCCAAGTAGAAGTTCTGAGAGGGGCAGGCTGGGGGGGAGGTCATAATATAGCAAGACGCCATTAGAAGAAACAACATTACTAAGGTGAGTAATTTTTCTTCAAACAACATGAAGTCTTGCTGTATTATGACAAGTTGCAGACTACACAGCAGTACCCTCCATGGAGGAGGACAGAACCTACTTAGGAATAGGCTCTGAAGCACAAGCTGTGCCAAACCGAGCATCTCTCCAGCCTGGACATCCAGGGAGTAATGCTTGGAGGAAAGTGGGTACCTGCTTTCCAAGTAGCAGCCTCGCATATCTCCTAATATAGGATGTCTCTGGCAGCAGCTAGAGACGCTGCCACCTCTGGTAGAATGAGCCCTCAAGCCAGAGGGGGATCTCTGCCCAGTTTCTGATAACAAAATTGGACACAAGAGACAATCCACCTGGTAATTGATCTCTTAGTGGCAGGTTTCCCTTTCCCAACCTCACCATAAGTGAGGAAAAGTTGGAGGGATTCAACCTGTGACCCTTGGTACGCTTCTAAATAGTAACTAAGGGCCCTCTTAACATTCAAACTGTGCAATCTCCTCTCACCAGAAGAGGAGTGTTCAGTGAAGAATACTGGAAGGGAGATAGATTGGTTAAGATGGAAATCTGAAACCACCTTAGGCAAAAACTTCCTGTTAGTCCTGAGGACTACCTTATCCATGTGGAAAGAAATAAAGTCAGTTTCTACTGACAAGGCTTGCAACTCACTTATGCGTCTAGCAGAAGTGATAGCCACTAGGAAAACCGCTTTTCCAAGTTAGATACTTCAGCTCTGCAGAAACAGAGGTTCAAAAGGAGGTTGCATTAACTGGCAATGTAAACATTAAGGTCTCAGGCAGGGCTGGATCCCAAAAGGTGGATTAGTATGAGTAATCCTTAAAAACTTGCAAAACACAGGGTTAGCGGAAAGAGGAGGATGACTTTCCTGCCGAAACAAAAGCAGAGACAGCTGCCAAATGAGCTCTCAGGGTAGCTGGTCTGAGGCCCAAGGAATTAAGATGGACCATGTAATCTAACACAATGGGCAAATCAGCAGATTCTGGGGAAATATGCTTCCAGAACACCGAAATGGAAAACCTTTTCCATTTAGAATTATAAGTAGCTCTAGTGGAAGGCTTCCTAGAAGCCTTTAGAATTTCAAGAACACCCTGAGAGAGGTGTAAGTCAGCAATTCTAACCCTCAAGAGCCAGGCCTTGAGGTTGAGGGATTTGAGGTTCGGATACCAAACTCTCCCTGGGCACAGGATAATAGGTTGTGATTCCTGGGAGACACAGGGAAGATTGACTGTCAGGGACAGAAGGAGTGGTACCAGGGCTGCCTGGCCCAATCCGGGGCAATCAGAATCACCCTGCAAGGCTGGGATCTGATTTTGACTAACACTTTGAATAGGAGAGAAGGGGAAAAGCATAAAGAAACTTCTTCCCAATCCAGAAGGAGGGTGTCCAGGGGGACTGAGCCCAACACTGGAGGCCTGCAGCAGAACAGTGAAGTTGGTGATTGTCTGGGGCTGCAAAAGATCTATCTGAGGGTGCCCCATCTGGCAAAGACTATCCCCAGTACTTGAGGGATCCAGGGACCATTTGTGATGGCCCTGAGAAATCCTGCTGAGAGCATCTGCTAGAACATTGTCCTTTCCTGGAAGGTGAACTGCTATGAGGGAAGTGTTCAGGAATAGGCCAGAGACCACAACTTCATTGCCTCGGTGCACAAGGTCAAGACCGAGTGCCCCCGCTTGTTGATGTACCACATTGTTGTGGTGTTGTCTGTTCTGACTTGTACCACTTTGTTCTGAACAGATGCAGAAAACACTTGAAGTGCTAAAAGACAGCTCTGAGTTCCAGCAAATTGATGTGGAACAGAGATTCCTGGGGAGACCACACTCCCTGAGTGGAGAGGTCGCCCATGTGGGCTCCCCACCCCAGGAGGGAAGCATCTGTAGTGAGAGTCAACGTGTGAGCAGGGGAATGAAGGGACCCCAATCTTAAATTGCTCTGATCCTGCCACCACTGGAGGGCCTGGATCAAGGTTCGAGTCACTGGGACCAACTTGAAAGGGGGTCTCTCTCTGAGACCAATAGGTTCTCAAGTGAAACTGAATGTCTCTCATCTGAAATCTTGCTCCTGCACTACAGCTGTGGATGCAGCCATGTGACCCAGGAGCTGCAAAGTGTCTTGCTGGTCGAGAGACCCAGAGTGAAGGAGGAGGCCAGAACCACCAAGTTCCTTACCCTTTCTAAGGGAAGAAAAGCTCTGGTCCGTTTGTGTCCAATTCTGCACCTATAAAGGTGAATACCTGGACTGTTTCCAGAACCGACTTTGGTAGATTTAGCAGGAAGCCCAGGAGGTGAGAAGCTGCTGGTGACTTGCAGGTAAGATTTTACCCAGCTGGGGACTGGCCTACAATGAGCCAGTCGTCTAGATAGGGAAAACAGCAATCCTTTGCCTCCTTAGTGAGCCACTGCTACTGCCAGACATTTTGTGAATACCCTTGGGGCAGAGAGGTCAAGCCGAAGGGCATTTCTCTAAACTGGTAATGACCTGAGGGCAGTTCGAATCTGAGGTACTTTGGTGGGAGCTTCTGATTAGGACGTGAAAATAGGCATCCTTGAGGTCCAGGGAAGCTAGCCAGTCCCCTGGCCTTAGAGAAGGTAAAATCATTGCCAGAGTTACCATTCTGAACTTTGGTTTCAAAAGATGCTTGTTCAGATATCTGAGGTCTAAGATGGGCCGCCATTCTCCTGTCTTTTTTGGGGTAAGGAAGTATCTGGAATACAGACCCTGCCCTGGTGTAGGGAGGAACCTTTCTACTGCTCTGAGAGCTAACAGGATTGAGACCTCTGCTTCTAGAGCAAGGGTCTCTAAAGAACTTGCAGGTAGAAAAGGCCTGGCTCTCATCTTGGGAACTTTTGAAGCTGAGAACTAGACCCTGGCTTACTACTTCCAGAACCAACTTGTCTGAGGTTAAAGACACCCAGTTCTGACTGAAGTAAGCCAACCTAACTCTACTGGTAAAGGAGATGGCCCTGGGCACCCCATCAGGGTGCCTGCTTGGCAGAGCTTTAGGCTGAGGGGTGGGGAGCAGGCCTGCCCACACCCTGTCTGCCTCTGCTCTCTGAAGAACCCTCTGAGCATAAGCAGAGGAGGCCTGAGTTTGGTAGAAAGGCCTGTGGAAAGGCCTACCCCTAACCTGGGGTGTGCTCTGGGGAGTGGCTTGCCGCCCTTAGCTTGGGCACTTTTGTAAGTAGTCCCATATTCATCCATCTTTTTCATATAATTCTCTGTCTGCTCCCCAAACAGAGAATTTCCCACCACAGGAAAATCCATAGCCTTAGTCTGGGTATCCTGTGAGAGGCTAGTACACCTGAGCCAGGCCAACCTCACAGGCTACAGATGTGGCCATGACTCTAGAGGAGACATCATTAACATCCACAGCAGCATGAAACTGCACCTTAGAAGCCTCAATGCCATCGGCAGCCACCTGTTACAGCTCGCTAGTAAGCTGGCCATGGGCTTGTTTGGCTAATTCCATAACAGTATCCCATCTAGATTTCTGATACCTTGCTACATAAGCCATATAATTTGCTTTCCTGAGTCCCAAGGACGCTGCCATGTACTGTTTTTTTGCCATGGCATCAATCTTCCTGGAATCCTTGTCAGGAGGATGTGAAGCCAGGGGAATATTAGCTTTATCACAGGCTGCAGCCTGAACTACACCAACATGACTGCAATGCTGTGAAAGGAATTCTGTATCAGGACCTGACAGAGTGTACCTCCTGTCTATCTTTTTGTCCATAGGAGGCACAGAGTTAGGAGCTTTTAAAATTTTTTATTGTTTGTTTCCTAAATGAATTATGCAAGGGAATAGACAATCTCCTAGACTCTGGAATATCCATCCTTTCTACAAAATCAGGTTCCTCTTGCTCATCCACAGCTTCCTCCAATGGGAGCTGGAGGGATTCAGCAACCTTTTTATAAAACAAAAAGAGAGGGGACTCAGAAAGCATAGGGGGAGATTCTAAGGGTCAGTCTGGGGAGATGTCCGGTTCAATGGGCACATCCAGACTCTCAAAGTCACATTCACACTGTTCATAATCCTCCTCCCCCTCCTCTGGTTCATAAAAATCTCCAATATCATATTCTTGAACCAGTGGAACCGGCCGAACCAACCTTTTACCAGACAGAGGCGGTTCGGACAGAACCGGAGAAAGTGACTGTACAATTTGTATAGCTTTTGCCATTTCTGCAGCAGTTGGGGAAGGAATTTTGGACTCCCTACCTGCTGATTTTTTAGTTTTCTTAGCTGGAACTGGCACCTCAGAGCCAGCTTTACGTTTGCCCGAGGAAGTCTCGCCCTGGTCAGAGGGCACTCCCTCCGGTTCGGTTGACACCGAACCGGGCTGGCCATCCGGGTCAGCGGACTTTTTGGCCTCTCGTTCCCTGAGCCTGCCCACTCTCTTATCCAGGGTGGCTGCAGGAAATTTTACCAATCTGGTAGTCTGAACTGAGGTGGTCAACCCCAGACAAAACACATGTAGTGGGCCAGCCTTGGCAAAGGCTTCCCACAGACATCATACAGTGTTGAAACCCAGTGGGCCCGGTTTTTTCTTTGGGTTTCTCAGACATGATGCCAGCCTAACCAAGAAACTTGCCCTTTAACGGCAGTGCCAGGCAAGACACCCTTTATCGGTTCCCAACCGTCACGGGTCATGGAAAAAACCGTAATGAAATCCGTTTTTTAGAACCGATAAGAACCAGGAACCGCACTCTAAAAGCTTTAAAATGCTTACTCTTTAAAGTTTTAACCAACCTGATCGGTTCGAACTGAACCGATAAACATTTACAAGTTCCACACAGAAATAAAACCTGTCTATTACTTACAATACCACAGACAGAGCTTGAACTGATCGGTTTGCGGTTAAAATAATAATATCATGGTTGAATTTAACCGAGAAAATACTGTTTAAACTGAGAAATGAACTGAGCAGTAGGAGAAATCTCCGGAGCGACTGTTCAGTGAGGCGGAGTAAAAAATCTGACAATTTGACTTTGAAATAACCAAGACAGAGCTTCTCTAATAGAGCTCGAGTTCTAAGTTCCATTCTTAGAATGGAGTTAACTCTTTCACCTCCGGAGCAGTTCTAATGGTGGGACAAACTGCAATAGTCATAATATAGCAAGACTTCATGTTGTTTGAAAAGGCCATCGCACAGACCCCATACCCCTCGACCCCTTGGAATCTGAAAGCACTCTCCTCCTTGAGAGAGCCAGCCTAGGCAGCTGGCAGCCCTGGTTGACCTCTGAAGGGGCTATCGAGGGAGCAGCACCCTCCCCTTCCCTCTTGTGGGTGCTCCGATCAGCCCCAAAGTTGGGCGATCCAGGAACACCACCTGAGGTGGTACCACCACTGAGGGGGTCAGAGAACCCTCCAAGTCCAGGCTGCAGAGCAATGGTGGCCTGCACCACAGCCTGCTGGTCAGCACCCCTGACTCTGGACCCAGGAGCCACTGTCCATTCCTTGAGGGGGCTGGTTTCGGCCTGTCAAGGACACTACCAAGGTGTCCATGTGAGCAGCCAACTCCAAAGAGTCAGACTGCCTGTCTGACTCAGAGTCCAATTCCTCCTCTGAAGAGATGGAGATCGAAGTCCTGTGCCAAACAGTGCATGGACGCCTGCTACCATCACGACTGAAAAGGGCACCAGATCTAGAGACTGCACCAGAGTCGGCACCGACGTCCCCAACCGCACCATGAACGGTGCAGGAAGAGGACACAGCTTCAACAATGGCAGCAGCCTTGGAGCCGGAGCCCATCACGGTGCTGTCCCGACCCACGACGGCTCCTACAGCGCTCTCAGCACCGTGAATGGTGCCAAAGTCAGAAACCCCCACGGTGCCATGAGAGGCATCCAGGACAGAGATGGCGCAGATGATGGTGCCGAGATCCAAATCCCCCATGGAACCGTGTTCTCGCTCGGAGCCATGAGCAGCTCCAGAGCTCAACATGACACTGTGCTCAACCACGGTGCTGCAGACAGCGCCAGGCTAAGAGACAGTCAAGGATGGCACCGTAGAGCCTCCCATGGCAGTGCGTGCACCATCGGCCCCACAAGTGGAGCCAATGGGAGCAATGGGGCTGAGCGACGGACCTGCGCCGTCAATGGCACCATCAGGGCCCACAGAACTGCAAACGGCACCGACCCAGGCCTTCCGAGCCGAGGGCGCGACACCGGGGGAGCCTTCACCCCCAAAGGGGCGATTGCCAAGGTGGTGCCTCCCACCCGTCCCCGAAGGGGGACAGACTGGGCCTCCTGCACCGTGGAAGGGACTTTTGCCATGGCTAGGCTAAGAGAAGCAGAAGCCCCTCCTCCTCAGTCTGTATAGAACCGGGAGAGGACCCGGAGGAAAGGCTGAGAGAATGCAGCTTGGCCCAACGAGTGCGCACCCGTCCCACAAAAGTCGGCGGAGCTCATCCAACTTTCCACGCGTGTTGATCGATGACACGATGGTACATGGAGAAGCAGGCGTCACACGAATCCATGTCGTGAGGTGGGCCAAGACACATGAGGCAATGGTCATGCTGGTCGGTGACAGAATACTTATGGCCACATGGGCACCAGCGCATAGGGGGCCGTCCCGTCTTCACAGATTTCTTGCCCCCTGAATGAGACATGGACCTATGGAATAAACAACAACAAAGAAGATCTGATGTCGCAATAAAGAAAAAAGGAACAATCTTACTTTAATTTCTCAGGCAATGTCGAGTGGGCACAATAAAATCGGCAGGTAAATGAATGGAGTCGACAGACTTGAACGGAACCGAAGGCTTCAGAAATTCTTACAAGCCTCTCAACAGCAGAGCTTCCATGAGGTGATCTAGACGGCGGGAGACAAAGAACTGGCGGGAGGGCAGAGTCAATGGCACCTAACGGCCAACCAGTGAGCGCCACGCAGTGTATCAGCCTCGAGGGCGGCGCCGATGGTGTGTCGACTCAGCCCATCCCCCACCCAAAAAAAGAGCTCCCACGGGGTCATGAGCTCCAGCCAGTACCCAAAGGTAATGAATGGTGAAGACTGACACCGATAAGATCGGGCAAGATCCGCCATTTCCTGTTTAGTCTGGGACTCAGGAAGGGAGTTTAATTTGGATTCCACCTGACTAAGGATGGTCTTCTGGTAATCCACCATATGTGCTACACAATTCAAGGCCCTAATACCTAGGGTAGAGGAGGAATAGATGTTCTTCCCGTATTGGTCAAGAAGCCTTGATTTCTTATCAGGCGGAGACGAGCTGAGGTGTTTTGGATTTGCGGAGCAGCCGTGAACGGCGCTAATAATGACCGAGTCTGCCTTGGAGTGTAGGTTCAAGAAATCTACTCCCTCGGGAGCCTGATATAGCCGGTCTGCCTTCCTCGAAAGGGGGGCTAATGCGGAAGGTTGCTTCCAAATAGTATAAACAAGGTCCGTGTGAGGCTCTATCCAGGGTGGAATCAATTTAGGAGCAGCCTCGGGCAGATCCAAGTGTGCAGCAAGCTTTTTACACTGTGGATCTGACTCCAGTGATTGCCACTGATGAACTTCCTGGATTTTCCTCAGTAGCTCCAGAAAAGAAGGATCCTCCAGTGGAGACTTCAGAGGGGTCCTTGGCCTGGGGCAATCTGGAGTACGTGGCTAGTCATCTGGATCAGAGCGTGCCTCTGAGTCTAAGCCAGAAGTCTCTGATGAAGATAAGGAAGACTCCTCCCTACGCGGGGGAGGGACGGCCCCTTTGAGAAGTTCCCTGGGGCTTGTATCCTCCCCACCCCTGGCGCTAGAGGGATCACCTCTGGTGTCAGGTAAGGGGGAAGGAGTCTCCTGTCTCCAACATAGGGGATCCTGTGATGGGTCCGGCGTCGGTAGATGACTCTCTACTTCTCTGGTGAGTTGAGCCTTGACCTCAGCCCATCAGGAGGCCAGAGACTCTTTCAAATCTGCCAGCAGCTGCGGTGTAGGTGGTAGAGGAGGAGGAGGGGGATACGGATACTGAAGATATCCGTAAAGAGAGTATCCATAACCCAACGGCAGGAAGCCTGGCATCGGGTATTGAGGTGCTGGGCACTGTGGTGTTGGATAAAGCGGCGTCGGGCACTGCAGCACCAGATACAGTGGAGCCAGGTATGATGGCACCGGGAACTAAGATGTCGGATACCCCGGGGCCAGGGGCTCTGGTGGAACAGAGGGACCTGGCAGAGGCCCAGATGGTGGGCCAGGCAAAGGAAGGGCTGGTGCAGTGGGCATCAGGCCCAGCGTGGGAGCGCTGTCCGGTAAGGGGACGTCAGCCAGCATCGGGTAAGCCGGTGTCGGCATCAGGGTGTCTGGTCCCAAAGGAGGGGGGCCCTGATGCCAGCGTGTCAAGATCCTCTGTGACAACCAGGGAGGGAGGATTAGAGTCCCCAGGGGTCAGCAGAGGAGACACAGGGACCTCAGAGGGCAACATCACGCACTGCAGTGAACCTGGAGCATCAGATCGGTCAAGAGGGTCCGGCGCAGGCTTCTTGACTGGGCGGGCGTCGGAAGGGCTGACGTTCGGCGTATCAGCTGCATTCGGGTGGGCGTTGGAGGAGCTGACGTCCGACTTATCGGAGCTCTTACTCGAGGAAGGCTGAACTGGAGATGCGGCCTTGTCGAGCGAAAGTTTGACTGTGTGCCCTCCCGAAGGAGCAAGCGGCTTAGCAGTCTTGTCCAGGCAGACGTTGCTGGCACCAGCGTCTTACTTAGCGGACCTGCTCGAACCTAAGGGCCGCGTGGTGGAAGCGGTCCTCCTGGGAGCAGAGACCTCCTTTACCCCGGAGGCACCCGAAGAGCCCAAGCGTTGGCCACATGGGAGGGCCCACACCTTCTTGGAAACTGCCAAGACGGATGTCATGGAGCGGTCTCCCGAAGGAGATGTTACCTTTAATACCGCGACCCCGGCAGGAGTCGCGGTGGCCGTGGAAGCCGAATCCTGCTCCCGATGCATCTCCTTTTTCTTCTTATGGCCTTTGGATGAAGTGGACGCCTGCCTCAACTTCTTTAGCTCCTTCTCCATGGATGCCATTTTTTTTCTTTAAAGTATGGGCTTCCAGGGACTGCTGCCTTCTTTTTTAGTTAGCGGAGTTTAATTGTTGACAGTGCTGATACTTCTCCACAGGATGGTCTGGGCCCAGAGAGAAGAGGCACAGGGAATGGCCATCCTTAGCGGCAGCAGAGAGCCACACAATTTGCATTTATGCTTATGCGATTCGGAAGGCGTCGGGGACGACATACACAACAATCAAAGAATTTGTCGATAAAGTGAAAAAAGTAGGTTGAAAAGTCCGAAAACTGTACAGACGAACAACTGACGAGCATTGAACTCTACTGCAAGGAACTTTCACAAGTTGACAGTGGGAAAAGAACTGGAAGGTGGGCATGGGGGACCACCCCTTTATACTGGCGTCGCATGATGCTGGTCACCTGACGTTGGGGCGGTCCCCCGCCAGAGGCTGCTAGCTAGAAATTTTTCCGTGGGGTCCTGACACCTGGCGGGTCAGTCCTATATGTGAATACCTACTGCAAGAGCCCTCTAGAAGTAAGATTATATTCTCTCAAGTCAATGCCGGACTGAATGACAGCCATAAGTTCCAACTTGTTGTCCAAATCAGGCTGAGCTTTGGCTAGGTCCAAGACCTTGATCCACAAGGATTTTTGGTATATTACCACATGTGCCAAAAAATTAAGTGATCTTAAAGTGCAGGGTGGCCGAGGAGCACATTTTGCGGCCCATCTGGTCCAGTTTCTTGGATTCTGGGTCTGGATGTTGGGACCTCATGTGGTTAGGCTGCTGTGCCCTGCCATGTCAGCACCATGGAGTCTGCCTTTGGTTGCACACTCATGGGAGGCTCTCCTTTCGGCATCCTGTAGAGGCGGTCTGCCTTCCTAGGGACTGCTGAAGTAGTGGAAGGATGCTTCCAGGCCAACTTAGTGACATCCTGGAAAGGCTCTACGAGTGCGGGGATGTCCATGGGTTTTGGGTCGTTCGCCCCTAGGAACTTTGCCAGGTGCCAGCATTTGGGGTCAAGTTCCTCTGTGTCCCACTGAATGAATATTTCTGCTCAGTATTCACAAAAGAGGAGGGGGAAGTGCCTAATCCAATTAACAGAAGCACTCTTGATAGGGGGGTCGATCCCAGTCCTTTCACAGAAGAAAGGGTTCTGCAAGAACTCCTAAAACTGAAGGTGGACAAAGCAATGGAGCCTGATGGAATTCACCCCAGAATTCTAAAAGAATTAAGGGGGAACTAGTGAAACCACTGGCTACTCTTAATAAATCATGGGAGGATGATGTGGTACCCGAGACTGGAAGAAGCTGGATGTGATTCCCCTTCACAAAAGTGGGACCAAGATAGAGGCAGGAAACTACAGACCTGTCAGTTTGACCTCTGTGGTAGGGAAAGTGATGGAGTCACTTCTGAAGGAAAGAATAGTTGAGTACCTAGAGGCCAGTGGGGCACAGGATCCAAGGCAGCATGCGTTCACAGCGGGATGGTCGTGTCAGACGAATATAATAGATTTCTTTGACTGGGTGACCAAAGTAGTAGACCAGGGAGGGGCTGTGGACATGGCCTACCTAGACTTTAGCAAGGCATTTGACACAGTCTCACACAAAAGATTAATAGTCAAATTAACCAGCCTGGAAGTGGGTCCCAGGGTAGTAGCCTGGGTAAAACACTGGCTGGACAACAGGACACAGAAGGTAATTGTAAATGGAGTCCACTCTGAAGAAAGAGGGGTTACTAGTGGGGTACCGCAGGGTTCAGTATTGGGTCCAGACCTTTTTAATGTCTTCATAAGTGACATTGCAGAGGGACTGGAAGGAAAAGTATGCCTCTTTGCAGATGACACAAAGATCTGCAACAGGGTTGATACATAAGGAGGCGTGGAAAGGATGAGAAGGGACTTGGCAAGGTTGGAGGAATGGTCAGAAGAATGGCAGCTAGGATTCAATGCAAAGAAGTGCAAAATAATGCAACTGGGAAACAAGAACCCAGGGGAAGAATACACAATGGGGGGCGGTAGTAACAACACAAAAAAGGAGGGACCTGGGGGTAATCATATCAGATGACCTTAAGGTTAGCAAGCAATGTGAGAAGGCAGTAGGGAGGGCTGGGAGTATACTGGGATGCATAAGGAGAGGCATCACCAGCAGAAAACAGGAAGTTGTTATCCCTCTGTACAGACAGTTGGTGAGACCCCATCTGGAGTACTGCGTCCAGTTCTGGGGACCCCATCTCCGCAAGGACATAGACAGGATAGAGGCAGTCAGAGGAGGGCAACTAAAATGGTGCAGAGTCTGCAAGAGAAGCCATATGGAGAGAGACTAAAAGACTTATATGTATACCCTTGAGGAAAGAAGGTAGAGGGGGACATGATAAAACTTTTAAGTACCTCAGTGGAATCAACAAAGTCCAAGAAGGTAGCATCTTTCAGAAAAAGAGACATGCAAGAACAAGGGACACAATTTAAAGATGGGGGTGGTTCAGGTGCAATGTGAGAAGTATTATTTCACAGAGAGGGGGTAGTGGATGCATGGAACAGCCTTCTGAGGAGGTTGTGGGTCTAAAACTGTGGGAGAATTCAAGAATGCATGGGACAGACATAAGGCAATTCTTGTAGGGGGCGGTAGGAAGAAATAGGCTGTTGGTTAACTAGGAACTCGGCCTATATCACATAGGTAGGAAATGGGCAGACTAGATGTGCCAAGCCGGTCCTTATCTGCCGTCCAAAGTCTATGTTTCTATGTATATAAATAGTATTGGATGTGCTGCATCACATCCAAAAATGAAGGGTCATCTGGGGGAGACTTGGGAGAGTCCCTCTTGCGATCAGGAGAGGGTAGAGGCAACTCATCCTTAGAGGAGTAGAGGATGAGGAGTCCCCTGTATCCTTGTCAGAGGACGAACGCGTCCATCCTTTGGATGAGGGTATGGACAACGGGTGTCGACCATGTCCGCTAGGCACTGGAGACCACTGGTCATCATCTCCTGACAATGGGTGGTCTGGCATCGGAGGCGGTCTCAGAGGCTCCTGGGGCGGGGGTTACCTGGGCAGAACTGGAGGCGGGAGTCCTCTAGGGCTGGGGAACTGCTCCCATGGCATGGGCAGCAGATCCCCTTTTATGATGTTCCACCACGAATTGAACAATGCACCTACTTCCTCCAACGGGATGAAAAAGTTGTTCTGGTGGCGGGGTAGGAATGTTCAGGGCCCCTGGTGGTGGCCCATGAGGTGCATCCAGTGGGGTCATCTGGTCCACCAATTTTTTGTCATCAGGCGCTAGGACCAGTGGTGCTGTGCCTTCTGGGGTACTGTCCCTGGAGGTCAGACGTCCAGCTATTTGGGAGGAGGCGGGATGATGGGTTTGAATCTCTTTCAAGAGGCCTGGACATCTGGTCCTCAGGAGTAGGGTCTGTTGCCTGCTCTGATGTCTGGTCTGTAGAAGCAGAGGGCTATTTAGGAGGGGGCATCTGATCTGCTTACGATGTGGAATCTGAGGGCTCTGAGGTCTGGTGTCCTTCTGAAGCAGTCAACGCCCTGTCTCGGGGCGGCAGGTGCTTCTGGTGGTGCTCTGATTCCTGGCATCTGGTACTGTCACTCAACCCCTTTGACCTGTCGGACAACTCTAATGTCTTGCGGGCGGCAGACAACAACTTGCCCCCGAAGAAGACGCCTGTCCATCTGACTTTGACCCTAGCGACTACTTGTGGTGTCTTAAAGCCAGGGACACAGTGGTGGACAAATGCCAATGTCCAGAGACTCCCTGTACTGCGAATGGGAAGAGGCAGGAGTTTTCTTCACAGTAACCCTGGGAGGAGTCAAGGTGCCTGAGGGAACAGATTCTGACCTCTCACCGGAGGCAGAGGATGTAGAGGTCTTGTGGGGGAACCTAGGATGTGATTCTGACCTGGCTTGATCCTTGTCCCTATGATGGTGTTTCCCACCTGATTTCTTCTCTCTGGGGGAGGATTCTCTGGCTGAGGAAAAAGAACTGTGTCCCAAATGAGTCCTCTGCATGGTGGCCACTTGCTGTTTCAGGAGGCAGGCTTTCAATGTCTTGAGTCAGCGGATTTGAGTCTTTTAATGACTTTTTGGCAATGTGGAGTTGTCCGGCTTGTGGCCCGGGCTCAAGCAGATAAGGCAGGCTGAGTGGCCATCTCTTGCCAGGATCTGCTTGCCACATGTACACTTAGACTTCTGCCACTGTGAAGATCATGAAGACATGCACAAAAATCGGAAAATTGCAAGGTGAAAAATGCTAACGAATGGTAACTGCGCAAAGCACGAAAATGGTGGTCGACTGTGAAAGAGGCATCCATGGAGCCAATACCAGTGGGTCGATGGCAGAAAAAGAACTGAGGTGTTGTTGGGGGATCACCCTGTTTATACGGTTTTATGTAATAATAGCGACCGCACAAAGGCAATCGCTATTATCCTGACCTGCAATATCGCCAAAAACAATTTTGGCGATATGCACATTAAGGCTACCGGGAATTGTGCACGCGGGGTGGAGGCTGTCCCCCCCATCTAAATAAAAATTATCAACTGCAGGAAGATGCATGTCAGGGACGGGGGCACATCCCGGCTCAAAAAAATATCCTAAGTCCCGCAGCTGCGGTAATCGCAAAATGTATACACCTGCCGCCAGTCCCGAACCAGGAACTTGCTCCGTCAGAGCCATGCACCCTACCCACCACACCACACGGCTGGCTCGGCGGAAGCAGGTTCCCCCACTGGTCACATCTCCGTCCCCATCCCACCACATCCTGTCGCCACCTCCCTTCCCGTCGCTTCATGCTACTGCCGCCATGTGGCAGTCGCCATCCCCAACGGTCGCCCACGAGGAAAGTGCCACTATTGGTAGCCTATTACAGTCGCCCATATTTGGTCGCCTTCCTCACGTGCTACCGTTTATACCATGCGAGACGTTGAGGCAAGACTGACGTCAGGGGCGGTCCCCTGCCTTGGACTGCTAACTAGAAATTTTCCGAGGGGTCTTAGTGTCTGGCGGCATAGTCCTATATGTGTTACCTTCTGCAAGAGCTCCGTCTTGAAGTAAGATCACAAAATCCCCATAGGGAAAGAAAAAATCATGGGTCAGTTCCAACCGTAATTAAACAATTATTTTTTAAGGAAAAAAAAAGTTTACAAAGAAAAAATACATGTAACCCCCCCTACAAATGGGAGTTCCTAAAAGCTTCCCCGGAGCTCGTTTAAATGCTCCACGCCTGGCTGGTGTTCAGCGTTTAAGTCGTTTTAAATGGGTAGCCAGTGAGCGCCTTTAAAGCCTCCGTATACTGTCTCTTTAAGGGCTGCTTGTTCGCAGTCATATTTAGCTAAACTGAGGGGGGGGGCTATGTGGTTGTATGCCCGAGTCCCGCCCGGACTTCCCAGTAAGTGCTCCGTACTACCCTCGCTAGGTTGTGCAGTGGGAGGCCTCTGGAAGGATGTAATTGGTTATTGATGATAGCATAGAGTACTAATGATAGTGTGTTTGTTCTAACCTGTTTCCTTTGCAGGCAAGACTGTTTTGATTATCTCCTCCATTTTGGTCCCGAACTGCTGAATTGGACCAATCAGTACCTTGGGACTTTGCAGAGCTGTCTGACCAATCGAGAAACTGCTTGTAATTTGGGAAAGGCATTATGGGCTATGGCGCTTTTTCGCACCACTGAGAGGAGGAGTTATCGACTGGCAGGTTTTGCCCACCAATGGAATCAGGTATGCCCGAACTGAAAGGAGTGCCCCAGGCTCTAAGGGGGCAGAGGCATGGTGACTGAGAAGGAGAAAGGAGCTCTGAGCTTCTGCACCGTTGAGTGCTCGTGCGGGAAGCGCGTGAAAGGCGTTAGACGGCCGTCTTGAATTGCCAGCACTACTCAGACTAAATCCGTCAGCGGGCGGTAAGAGGAGGTTGTGTGCCAGCACAACTACCTACCAGGCTCAACCTGTGGAGGACTGGAGAATCTGCTGAATCGCACTTGGTCCATCGGAAAGTTGAAGCTGCCATTGTAGCACCTGAGTCTGCTGTGAGTTTGTGTGGGTCTTGGAAGCAGCTGCCTGGTATGGTACCCCTCTGTTGTTTGCCATATAAATGTGTGAGGAGGTTTTCGAAGCTCAGGCTCAGCCCTGCAAGTGGTGAAGGAGTGGTTATCTGCTGGAGGTGTGAGTACTGGATCAGGATAGCTCCCTGGTAATCTTTCAGACAAGTGTCAAGACAAACCAAATCATTTCAGTATACTGCTGCCTGCATTAAGCGAGCCTCCTGCTCATTCTGATCTGTTCGGGACAGTAAGGTTCATTTGTGTCAGGGCCCCAACCAGCTGCCACGAGGGACTAGCCATTAGGGCTTGGGTACCCAGGGACAGTAATTACTAGGTTTAGGCCTGTGCACAAAGCCCTAGGTAGATAAGTATAGTGATAAGCCAATCACCTTGATTTCCCCCCCGGCCTTGTTATTTCCCTCCCTTAAATAAATCAGATTGTTTGTTTTGCACTTATACCCTGGCTGGATTGTGTCTTACTGAGGATATATTGTACAGTGAAAGTGTAATAACGGTACCTTACTTTCCAGGGGGTTCCCGGAGTGAGCAGAGAGATACGACCCTTGGGGTAAGTGGACCAGGGAAAAGTATTGTCAGTACTTCAAGTGAGCCACTAGAGGGACAAAAGTGGGGTTGCAGTAACCCAGAGGGCTGTGACCGAGTCAATCTTGACTGTTTTGCCCCCGACCTCTGGGTGGAGGCACCCGTCAACGGATCTTGGCCCTTCACCCTGTCACAGTTGAGGCAGGCAGGGGTAGTAGCCCTAAGGGTAGCGCCCCCTGTGGGTTACAAATTGGAGGCACCGCTAGTATCAGCGTCCCCTAGTGGCCAAGTGAGGAAGTGCATAAGAGATGGAAAAACAGGAGGAGGATATGTTGGTGAAAATTAAGTTGGGTCCTATTAAGACAATGGTGCACCAACTGATGGGGTGGGGTGAAGCCGAAGAGCTGGACTCCCGGAAAATTGTGTTACTGTTAGATGTGCCTCTGGGAACCAATACTGCTGACATCATTTCCGCAGCTGAGCAAGTTAAATATTTGGGCAAAGTGGAGGTAAAAGGGCATATGGCTGACCTGCTCGACCAGACGTAGCAGGTGCTACTCCACAGGGATGGAGGCTAGTTCATATCCGAAGTGGGTCAGTCACTCCTGGGGGGGTCCTCCCAGATGAATAATTTTAAAGATAAACTGCTTCAATTGCTGGTTGTGGATGGGAGGACTACCCAGGAACTGCTGCAAGCATTAGATTTGTCTAGTGATGCTACCCCTCAGGTTTCCCCAGGTACCTCCCCCTGTCCCCCCAAGAGTTCTATTTTGGCTTCACTGCCCCTAGTAGACCCTCCAAAACAGCTCGATTCCTACCGTAGGCTGAAACTTTTTTCTGGCACCGTGCCAGTGCCTACCGGGGAGGATGACCTGGAAGCTTGGATGGACTATGCCACCCCCTTAGTTGAGGAGTGGCAGTGCTCTGAGGGGGAGAAGAGGAAGAGGAAGAGATTGATGGAGAGCCTGCGGGGCCCCGCTTCAGAAGCCATTAGGTTTTTGCAGGGCACCAACCCGGAAGCCACTGCCGCAGAGTACCTTTCTGCTTTAGAGGGGGTGTTTGGGACCACAGAGACTGGGGAAGATTTATCATGGAAATTCAGGTCTGCCAAGCAGTGGAGGAATGAGAAGCTCTCTGCCTTTGTCACTAGGGTGGAGCGGGCTTTGCAAAAGGCCTATAGAAAGGGGAATCACAGCCACGGCCATGAATCAGGTCAGGCTGGAACATGTTTTAAAATCTGCTAGATTCTCTAGTGCAATACTGTTAAAACTTAAGTTACATGATCGATGGGCTACCCCGCCAGAATATTGTCAGTTGATGAGGGAAATTAGAGAGGTGGAGACCGATGAAGAGGGGTGGGAACCCTATGTGGGGGCGGTGAACTCTGCTGCGACCCCTGAGACTAGCACCCCCGAGGAGACCCGCCTGTCAGGAGGGGCTAATGGGTCTCCGGACTTTCCAGGCGATGTGGGAATGCGAGCTATTTCCTCCGACCCCCACGTAGAGAGTGAGTTGAGGGCTGAGGTCAGAAATTTGCAGGAACTGGTGAGGGACCTGAAGCAATCTACCATGTACCCTGTTAGGTCAGGGGAGCCTGAGCTATCCAGAAACCAGAACTCTGGCCCAGGGGAGCCCCCTCTTCCCCCTCAGGGTCTTCAACAGATAAGGTGTCCACCGCCCAATAGAGATTCCCGGGACCCCAAGTTCTGTTACCATTGCGGGGAGGATGGGCATTTTCAGCCTGAGTGCCAGATGTCGGAGAATTTAAGGAAAGTCAACAGCAGACTGAACACTTGGCATCGCTGGGCCCACACTCGACCCCCTCAGGAAAAACTTTGTGACCCAGGCCCATGCTCAACCCACTGTCACTGCTGTACCCCCCAAATGGTCTGATGTGGTCGGGCCCTCAATGGAGACCCCAGTGCGAGTAAATGGGATTCCCACCCGAGCTGTATTAGACAGTGGCTCTCAGATAACCATGATGTTTCAGGACTGGTAACAGGCACACTTACCTGAGGTGCCCCTACAACCCTTGGATGGCCTACATGTGTGTGGATTGACCGACAAGACTTATCCGTATTTGGGGTATATACGAATCTGGTTGTCATTCTCTGCATCTGTGGCTGGAATGGACGAGCAGGTGGAAACCTTAGCTTTAGTTTGCCCACCCACTGGACTGTATGATGAGGTGCCCTTGTTGATTGGGACGAATGCTCATATGTTTGGATGATTGGCCCAATTGTGTTCGGAAAAACAAGCATTCCAGACCGGGCGTGCTTTAAGCATACCCGCTGTGATCCAAAAGGCAGTTGCGACTCAGGTGAAGGGTAGTCGGGAGGAACCCAAGGGTCCAGTGGGTGTAGTGTGGAAAAAGGACCCAGCTCCAGTGATACTTGCCCCGAATGCCCACTTTGTCCTGCATGGAGAAGTACAACTAAGAACAGATGTTAAGAATAAGTTGTTGATGTTGGATGTGCCTGTGGAGGGAAGATTACCTGAGGGACTGTTGGTCAAGCCCAGTATCTTGCCGGCTAGGGCTCATGCTTATGTCAAGAGGGTGATGGTTCAAGTGCATAATGTGTCCGACAAGGAGCTTCGAATAAGAAGGGGGTGCAAGTTGGCAAGTGTGCATTGTGCGGATACTGCAGTGCTGCCAAATAGTAAGGGTTCTAGGGCCGCTGACAGAGTTACTCCTGACTTGTTTGATTTCGGTGACTTCCCGCTGCCAGCTGAATGGAAACAGAGGATCAGTGAGAGACTTGCCAAGAGGGACCAGGTTTTCTCCCTGAAAGAATGGGATGTGTGCAAGGGGCTGAGCATCACATCTGGCTGCATGATGAAAGGCCTTTCCAGAGAGATCCCGCGCCTGGCCCGGCTGATATAGATGATGATACGGCATCTGCAAGAGATGTTGGCTGCTGGTGTAATACAAGAGTCCAGGAGCCCCTATGCCTCCCCCATAGTAGTAGTAAGGAAAAAGAATGGGGCGGTTCGGATGTGTGTAGATTATCGCACTTTGAACCGGCAGACCATCCCAGACCAGTATACCATGCCATGCATACAGGATGTCTTGGATTGTTTAAATGGTAGTAAGTGGTTCTCTGTGTTGGACCTTCGCAGTGGGTACTACCAGATCCCGATGGCCCCAGAAGACCGAGAGAAGACTGCATTCATTTGCCCTCTAGGTTTCTATGAGTTCATTCGGATGCCTCAAGGGATTTCAGGTGCCCCAGCCACCTTTAAGCGCCTGATGGAGCAGGCTGTGGGGGACATGAATTTGCTCGAGTGTTTGGTCTATCTAGATGATGTCACAGTGTTTGGCCTCTCGTTGGAAGAACATGAGCAACGATTATTCAAGGTCTTGGATCGGTTGGAGGATTTTGGCCTCAAGCTGTCTATAGACAAGTGTCAATTCTTCCAAACTTCTATGAAATATGTGTGCCACATAGTGTCCACTGAGGGCATAGAGACTGACCCTAGCAAAGTGGAGGCTTTGACTACTTGGCCTCAGCCCAGGAACTTGAAAGAGCTGCAACGGTTTCTGGGGTTTTGTGGATATTATAGGTGGTTTGTTAAGGATTATTCTCGAGTGATTCGCCCTCTCCGCAACCTCACTCAGGGGTACCCTCCTATGCAGAAAAAGTATAAGAAGGTTGTGCGCTCTGCGATGGAGAAGAAGTATTTCCAGCTGAATTATGTGTTTGGGGATCGTTGGACTGCTGAGTGTGAGACAGCTTTCTATGACATCATATATCAACTTACCCATGCCCCAGTGTTGGCCTATGCTGACCCAGCCAAGCCATACATTCTCCATACGGATGCCAGTCTACAAGGATTGGGGGCTGTGTTATATCAGGAGCACCCGAATGGTCTGAGACCTGTAGCCTTTGCAAGTCGAAGTCTGGCCCCTTCCGGAAAAAATTATCCAGTGCACAAACTAGAATTCCTAGCCTTGAAGTGGGCCATTGTTGACCAGTTTCATGACTATTTGTATGGTGCCAAGATATTGGTAAAGACTGATAACAATCCTTTGACTTATGTACAGACCTCAGCCAAGTTGGATGCCACAGGCCATAGGTGGCTCTCTGCCTTGGCCGCCTACGACTATGCTGTTGAGTACAGAGCAGGCTTAAACATATAGATGCGGATGCCCTCTCTCGGAGACCTATGCCACCATCCGATTGGGTCAGGTTGTCGGAGCCTGACATAAGGGCCCTGTGCCAGAAATTTGACAAGGAGGAACAGGTGTCTCTTGATGCTGTGGACTGTATAGTGGATTGCTTGGGGCCATCCGAGAACTGCATACCTGCTACCTACTGTCATTGTTCTGCACTGGACACCAGTTCACTGCCCCAGTTTGACAATACTAGTCTTCAACGGGCTCAATCCCGAGACTCTATGATAAAAACAGTTGTGGAAGCTTTGCAGGCCGGGCGGGACGTGTCCAAGTTGCGCTCCACCGAATTGAGAACTGCCTTGTTATACAAAGAAGGGCCCAAATTAAGGCTGATTAACCAACTACTATAGAGAGCGACTGTGAATAAGGAGGACCAGGTCATCAAACAACAGCTGGTGCTGCCCTCAGAATTTAGGGAACTGGCCTTGAGGTCCTTGCATAATAACATGGGGCATCTTGGCATAGACCGAACACTTGATCTGGTACGGACCTGAGTTTACTGGCCAAAAATGAGTACGGATGTAGAGCATTATGTCAAGACCTGTAGCCGTTGTTTGCAAAAAAAAAGCCCTACCCCAGAGAGCTGCTCCCATGGTCAACATTACCACTAGTGCCCCTATGGAACTGGTCTGCATTGATTTCTTGAGTCTAGAACCAGATCTGAAAAATATCAGTAACATATTGGTGGTCACTGATCATTTTACCCGGTATGCCCAGGCTTTCCCTACTAAGGATCAGAAAGCAACCACAGTGGCTAAAATACTTGTTGAAAACTTTTTTGTCCTCTATGGGACCCCCCAGAGGATCCATTCCGACCAGGGGAGGGACTTTGAGAGCCGCCTGATTAAAGAGATGCTGTCTTTGTGGGGAGTGTGAAAGTCAAGAACTACCCCCTACCACCCTCAGGGAGATCCCCAGCCTGAAAGGTTTAACCACACATTGCTTGATATGTTGGGCACACTGCAACCCAAAGACAAGCCGAGATTAAGCCAGCAGATTAGCACCCTGGTTCACGCTTATAACTGCACCAAAAGTGATGCCACAGGATTTTCCCCGTACAGACTGATGTTTGGGAGAGAGGCTAGATTGCCTGTGGATGTGTGCTTTGGAGTTTCCCCTGATGGGATGCAAGCAGAAAATCTTCTACAATACGTACAGAAGCTGAAGGCCCAGTTAAACCATGCTTATCAGTTGGCCCAGACCATGGCTGCTAAACGAAACCTGGCTAATAAGGAGAGGTATGACAAGAAAGTGAAGACAATGGAACTGAGAGAAGGGGATAGAGTGTTACTGAGAAATCTGGGACTGCATGGAAAACATAAAATTGCTGACTGATGGCATCACCTCCCTCACATTGTTGTGGGACAACTGGCAGATTTGCCTGTATATAAAGTGCGGCCTGAAAACAATTCCAAAGATGTGAAAACTATACACCAAAATCATCTGCTGCCAATCGGGCAAATCCTGATTAAAACTGAACCTCCGAATGCCTCCCTCTCCTGGCCTATGACTAGATCTGCTGCCAGGAAAAGAACCAAACCAATTAATTCTTCAGCAAACCAACTAAGAGGGCCTTGTCCAATTCCTGTCGATGGAGATGATCGCAAATCGGTGTCTGACGACAATGAAAATGATATTGAATACTGTCCCTCTTATGAACTGAGCCAATTGTTTTGGGGCAATCCCCTTGTTAACTCTGGAGATGAGGTTGGGCCTTCTGGACTGTTTGAGCCCCCTACTTTGTCTCCGGAACCAATGCTTCCAGAGGATGAGCTGGGTAGCAGTAAAGCCCAAGAGGTGGGGTCCTTGAGCCTGGCTGAACTGTCTGGCCTGGCTGAACTATCTGACTTTTCAGAAGAAAAAAGTGATATGAGGGAACCAGCCAGTGATATGCCGGAACCTGAAGAATATTTTGAATGCCCTGATGGTTCTTTACTAGTGCCCGAACCATCCTCAGCTGAGCCAAGTAGTGTGGGTCCTGGTATAGAGGGTCATGCTCCTGAAAGTACTATGAGCGCTGGGTCCACTTCCCCTGTGGAGATTTCCCCTACTAATCTCAATGAGGCTGAAATGGGGTCGGGATCTGTGGCAGAGTTTTCCGAGACCCCTAGACGTTCCAGCCGGAAGTACGGGCGTGGTAAAATTGAGCTATGAGTCTCTGGGTCAACCTGTGGATTTGCTCTCACGTGGTCCACAAAGGGTGTATGTGTCCCCGAGCTCCTTGCTCAAGCTTAGCCTTGGGGATAACTCTAGTCTGTTAGCATTGCCCTTCGAGTGTGGTGCCCCTGCTTTAGGTAACCCACCAGTAGCTGATAGGGAAGGGTCCCCTCTGCCCAGGTGTCATGGGCAGGAACTAATGACCTGAGTTAACAGGGGAACAAAAGGTTATGTGTGTGTGTAACGTTGTATAAACCATAGTACAATGTGATTATAATATTCATGTATGTAATGCAAAGTGTGATATAGTGTTAATTCAGTTGTTTGCCTTGAAATGATTTAAGAGTAACTACTTGACGGGGACACCAAGTTCTTTTCAGGCAAGGAAGGGTGTAACCCCTCTACAAATGGGGTTCCTAAAAGCTTCCCCGGAGCTCGTTTAAATGCTGCACACCTGGCTGGTGTTCGGCATTTAAGCCATTTAAAATGGGTAGCCAGTGAGCGCCTTTAAAGCCTCCGTATACTGTCTCTTTAAGGGCTGCTTGTTCGCAGTCATATTTAGCTAAACTGAGGGGGGGCTGTGTGGTTGTATGCCCGAGTCCCACCCGGACTTCCCAGTAAGTGCTCCGTACTACCCTCGCTAGGTTGTGCAGTGGGAGGCCTCTGGAAAGATGTAATTGGTTATTGATGATAGCGTAGAGTACTAATGATAATGTGTTTGTTCTAACCTGTTTCCTTTGCAGGCAAGACTGTTTTGATTATCTCCTCCATTTTGGTCCCGAGCTGCTGAATTGGACCAATCAGTACCTCGGGACTTTGCAGAGCTGTCTGACCAATCGAGAAACTGCTTGTAATTTGGGAAAAGCATTATGGGCTATGGCGCTTTTTCACACCACTGAGAGGAGGAATTATCGACTGGCAGGTAGTGCCCACCAATGGAATCGGGTATGCCCGAACTGAAAGGAGTGCCCCAGGCTCTAAGGGGGCAGAGACGTGGTGACTGAGAAGGAGAAAGGAGCTCTGAGCTTCTGCGCCGTTGAGTGCTCACGCAGGAAGCGCAAGAAAGGCGTTAGACGGCCGTTTTGAATTGCCAGCGCTACTCGGACTAAATCCATCCGTGGGCGGTCAGAGGAGGCTGTGTGCCAGCACAGCTACCTACCAGGCTCAACCTGTGGAGGACTGGAGAATCTGCTGAATCGCACTCGGTCCATCAGAAAGTTGAAGCTGCCGCTGTAGCACCTGAGTCTGCTGTGAGTTTGTGTGGGTCTTGGAAGCAGCTGCCTGGTATGGTACCCCTCTGCTGTTTGCCATATAAATGTGTGAGGAGGTTTTCGAAGCTCAGGCTCAGCCCTGCAAGTGGTGAAGGAGTGGTTATCTGCTGGAGGTGTGAGTACTGATTCAGGATAGCTCCCTGGTAATCTTTCAGACAAGTGTCAAGACAAACCAAATCATTTCAGTATACTGCTGCCTGCATTAAGCGAGCCTCCTGCTCATTCTGATCTGTTCGGGACAGTAAGGTTCATTTGTGTCAGGGCCCCAACCAGCTGCCACGAGGGACTAGCCATTAGGGCTTGGGTACCCAGGGACAGTAATTACTAGGTTTAGGCCTGTGCACAAAGCCCTAGGTAGATAAGTATAGTGATAAGCAATCACCTTGATTCCCCCGCCTTGTTATTTCCTCTTAAATAAATCAGATTGTTTGTTTTGCACTTGTACCCTGGCTGGATTGTGTCTTACTGAGGATATACTGTACAGTGAAAGTGTAATAATGGTACCTTACTTTCCAGGGGTTCCCGGAGTGAGCAGAGATACGACCCTGGGGTAAGTGGACCAGGGAAAAGTATTGTCAGTACTTGAGTGAGCCACTAGAGGACAAAAGGTAGGTTGCAGTAACCCAGAAGGCTGTGACCGAGTCAATCTTGACTGTTTTGGCCCCGACCTCTGGGTGGAGGCACCCGTCAATGGATCTGGGCCCCTCACCCTGTCACAGTTGAGGTAGGCAGGGGTAGTAGCCCTAAGGGTAGCGCCCCCTGTGGGTTACATACAGCTATAAAACAAATATTGCCTCAGTTCCTCAGACGTGGAACTGAGATGAAAAAACAAGTAAAATGATACCAAAGTCAGAAATAAACACAATTTGCCTCATTTTTACCTCAGAACTGAGAAAAACATGATGCTTTTCTTCAGGTAAAAATGAAAATACATGCGGAGTTCTCCGGTTCCCAGAAACAAATACAGAACCGGAAAACTCATGCTAACATTAATTAAAACCAAAATTTATAACTGAACCAAGAGGGCAGGGACAGAAGAAATAATACAAAACTGAGGTTTTTAACACCTGTACTTCAAGCGAGTTGCTGACGAGAGCTCTTCAGGGTGACTTTCTTGAGCAGGTGGAGAAAAGGATCTGACATCAAGCTGCAGAACGCAGCACTACCCAGAGGGCAGAGATTTGAACTGCATTCTAAATATCATTCCACGCACTCTGGGGCAGCTCCACCTGTAATGCTCACTGCGTATGTTAAGCATAATGAACTATTCCTGGGGTTTGAAAGATTGATTCTTGGAAGACCAGGAAATCGACAAGAGAGGTAAAAATGAGTTTTCAATGACTTGCTCCCGCAGTATCATGGTGCCTCTAACTGGGACCCAGGAGTGGGATTCTATGGAGAAGATCATTCTTGTAAGATCTACATTACCACATTTTATAGGTACTATACTGTATTAATTTCTGAGGCTATAGCAAAGTGTCCATAAATTATTACAAAAAATACTTACTCGTTCGTTGTCCACCACCGTAAAGATCTCAATATATGTTTTTGGAAATTGATAATCACCTACTGTTTGGAATTGCCCTAAATCTGACAGATCAATCTCTGTGCTGTCTGCACTTTCAGACGGATTACCACCTGTACCCTGGAAGCAGACCAAAAAAAGGTAACAATAAATGGCAATTAGGTCTGAGAGAATTTTAAAATCTACAAGGTCAAAAAAACTGTCAACATTCTGTACTTAGCACTCCCTGTTTGCTGGTGCCCTGCCACCTCTAACTTCAGTCTCTTCCACCCGTCTTCATCCCTTTACTCCTCCCCTTAACTTACAAAGTGCCTTTAGATTTTCCTATCAAGCTGTGTATCCTCAGATTTTTTTAGCAGGACAGTCTACCATATTAGAAAGGAATGAAGAACTCTTATCAGACTTATAAAAATGAAAGCACTATAAGGAAACAATCTTCACCATTGATTCCCACTTAGGCACTAGGACCCCACAGAAGTAAAACTGTTTTGCATGGAGGAAGCCAACATTGGGTAATAATAGTGCTTACATATCTTATGTGGTGCCATGCACACCAGCTAATATACACTGTTGGCCCCCTCAGTTCTGTTCTTCTCACCATCAGTGCACATTGTGGGAGGAGCAGCAGCAGCGCCATTCACCATTCTTAAACTGCTTCACCATTCTTTAAGGTACCCAACACTGTTTCTTTTCTTCTACATTTATTAATTTTCCGACAATGTCAAAACCAGACAAGAAGGAGGCTAATAAAAAAACACTGTCTGCCCCCGATCATGCGTTAGTACACCTGTGGGAAACAGCTGGTGATGACGGACTGGATCGGACCTGCATGGTATGCCTTGGCCCAGCTCACATGGATGAGTGTGATGCCTGCTTCTCCATGGGCTACTGCATGATAGAAATTTGCACGATGAGGTGAGGTCAGTTGACCCCAACCTTTAGAGGCAGGCATCACACTCGTGAGGCCAAGGTAAGCTCTCTGGGCATTTCCCCTCAGCCCCTTCCAGGACTTCTGGTTCCAAGGAAGGACAGGGTCCTCCTCGACCTCATTGTGTTCGGGAGTTGGAGGTCCTGGTGCATGGGTCAATTGGATAGCCAGCTCTTTCTGGGCAGTTGGCTGCAAAACTCCACAGTCTATCTGCACTGGGCAGCAGATGCCCCTGGTCATAAGAAAAAAGGTATACACCCACTATCCACTGATGGACACCTTGGTGTCACGGCCTGGTGCCACCTTGGTTCCTGGCACCATTTATGGTTTCAGTAAGCAGGTGGCAATGACCACTACATCGGGTTCCCCTCAGACACCATTAGTGGTCTAGGAAGAGGGACCAACACTGGGGCCGTGCGCTGTTCTGTTACTGAGGTGCAGGTGTTTTTTTTTTCCAATGTCACTATCAATGCCGAGGAAGTACAGATGGGCAAAGTTGTAAATTCTGCTTTAACAGAATTTCTGAAAAATTTCACAACTTTCGTGGAATTTCTCAAACTTCCACCTTTGGTGAAATCAGAAATCTTCCAAATGTCTAGTAGCACCCCAACCCTATGATCGACATCCCCCTATGAAAGAAATGCTTCCCTGGAGCCTAGTGGCACCGCCCACCCTTCGATCACTATCCCCTGTGAGAGTAATGTTTCTCTGGCATCTAGTGACACCCTCCAATTGCCATCCCCTATGAAAAAAATGTTTCCCTGATGTCTAGTGGCATCCCGCACCACCAGTTGCTTTCCCCATGAAAGAAATGTTTCCATGGTATCTACTGGCAACCGCTAGCCTTTGATCCCAATCCCTCTATGAATGAAATGTTTCCCTGGTGTCTAGCAACCCCACCATCCACACTGGGTGGATTACAGTAACCTGCCACCCACCCCCCTTTCCATGGTCTTTTTGGGCCTCTGCTGTACTGCCGTGGGGAGTCCATAGGGTGACCAGCACAGCCCTGCTCTCACTACCTCAGCTGGCCACAGTATGCAAATGATAATTACATACTCACTGTAATTTTTTTTTCTATACTATATATTTATGATATTTTCTTTTGCAAAATCATAGGACAGTTTTTACAGTGTATAAGTTAAGACAGTACACAATTACATCAGTCAGATACGTAGCAATGCATTAGTCAAAGGTCTCAGGACAACTTACATATTTTACAAAGCAATTCATGTAATGAGCACTAAGACATTTACATAAACCATCATCAGGGTCGATATGTTTTTAAGGTACAAAAGTAGGGTCTAAAGATGAAATATACAGAATCCATTTCCTCCATTTAAGCTCAAATGCAGACCATTTATCTCTGCTTTTAGCTATTAATCTCTCTAATACATACATTTATCCCATTATTCCCTGCCAGTTCTGTATGTTTGGAGGCATCTTCTTCCCCCAGTTTCTAGTAATTGCTTTTTTAGCTGCCAGCATATAAGTGATTAACAGTGATCCTCTGGGTATTGGGAGACCCTCTGGTGGAATTGAAAGTAATACTAGCTCAGGGGTCAATACAGCTTCCGCATCTACCAATTCTTTTAATGCCTCTAAATTATCTCTCCAGTAACCTGCTAACTGCAGGCAGGCCAAAAAAACATGTAACTGATCTGCAGATATTTCTCCACAATCTTTCCAGCAATTGCTTAGTGCCTCTGATGAAAACTGGCCAGTATAGAAAAATCTGTTTCTAACTTTCCAGGCAAATTCTCACCAATAGGGGGCTCCCAAAAGTCCCACTGAGAATTTAGTATACTTTTCCCAATCTTCCTTTGATACCTGGAGTAGAAACTCTTTATTCCAGGAATTTAGAATTCCCTGAGTTGAATTTTTTGATAATTCCCTCAAACCCCAATATATTAGTCCTACAAGGTGGGGCCTCAACTGTCTCCTCCCTGTGGTCATGGCTAAAGTAAGCAATAAGGGGGATCTGGGAGTCTACTAAAGGCTGGTCCTTTACATTCAACGCCCTCTCTTAAGCTTGTAACTCACCGTAATTTTTGATCTTCCAGGATATCTTCATCATTCAGCACTGGTGGGTTCTGGATGGAGATGCAGGACTTTGCAGGAACCATAGCTTTAAGATTTTAGTAGTGGGGAGCCAATGTCGAGGACAGCACCACCCACAAGGCTGACATATGACGCGGTGCTCATGGACTAGCCAGTACCCTTATCGCAGGGTACGTGGATACGAAAATAACACTGGACACAGTAATAGTGTACAACACAGCCGCAGTGTGTTTTATTTCATACAAAAATAGAAAAAAATAAATGAACAGAAATGAAACAACTCAAACAAAATAAGAAAATAAACAATAGCTCAAGGCTATTTCACTTACATCCGGAATCTCAAATCAATTCATCAGCAGTCCTGCTGTTAGAGATAAATTCTTGTTCAAGCTCAGGTCCTTCTGCTTACCTTCCTTCAGGTAAGTGAGATTGGCTATGCAGCTATTCTGACTGTTAGTGTTTGAGAAGGGCTTTTAAAGCCCTCCCACTTACGGGAAGTCCCTCTCATAACATCCAATTAGTTCTAGAACGGTCCCTAAACAGTGAAACTCCTTCCCTATCACATAATGAGGTTTCAACTCACAGAGTATGAATACAGCCTTCTTAAGACTGCAGTCCCCCTACAGAAAAAAAAAATTACTCACCTTAATAATGTTGTTTCTTCTAATGGAGTCTTGCTATATTGTGACAATTGCAGTATGACCGCAGGTTAGAACTGCTCCGGAGGTGAAATAGTTAACTTTCCATGCAGGCATGGAACTTAGAGCGCGAGCTTGGTTGAAAACTCTGTCTGTTGTGCTTCAAACACAAACTGTCACATCTTTACGAGCTAAAACTCACAAAGGTTCTGTGTGGAAGCTGTAAACCTACACTAGCCAACTGGCTACTAACATAAACACTCATTTTTTGGCCTAAAACAAAGACTCAAGTCAGGAGACCCAAAAATGCAAAAACACAACACCAATTCACCCAAAAAGGTAGGTGAAAACAACAAGGTGGGCATCAAAAAGTGCCAACCCTGTACTACCCACCCACATCCCGAAAACAGAGGTTCTGAGAGGGGCAGCAGGAGGAGGTCATAATATGAAAGACTCCATTAGAAGAAACAAGATCACTAAGCGAGTAATTTTTCTTCAAACAACATGCAAGTCTTGCTATATTATGACAATTACGAACTACACAGCAGTACCCCCATGGAGGAGGGACAGAACCTACCTAGGAAATAGGCTCTGAAGCATGGCTGTGCCAAACCGAGCATCACTCCTAGCCTGGAAGTCCAGGGAGTAATGCTTGGTAAAAGTGTGAACTGTTTTCCAGGTAGCTGCTTGACATATTTCTAGAATAGGAATGTCTCTGGCAGCAGTCAGAGAAGCAGCTGTACCTCTGGTAGAATGAGCCCTCAGGCCTGAGGGGGAACTTTACCCAACTTCTCATAGCACAATTGGATACAAGAGACAATCCACCTGGCAATGGATTTTTTAGTGGCTGGCTTCCCTTTACCAACTTTGCCATAGGTGAGGAACAGTTGGAGGGAGTCAAACCTATGACCCTTGGTACGCTCTATGTAGTAACTAAGGGCTCTCTTCACATCAAGGCTGTGCAGCCTCCTCTCCCCAGAGGAGGAGGAGTGGTCAGTGAAGTACACTGGAAATGAAATAGATTGATTAAGGTGGAAATCTGAAACCACCTTAGGCAGGAACTTTCTGTTAGTCTGAAGGACCACCTTATCTCTGTGAAAAGAGATAAACTCCTGCTCCACTGACAACCCTTGTAATTCAATTATGTGTCTGGCAGAGGTGATGGCTACCAAAAACACAGTTTTACAAGTCAAGTACTTGAGCTCAGCTGAAGACAAGAGCTCAAAGGGGGGTTGCATAAGCTGAGCAATGCAAACATTAAGATCCCAGGCAGGGGCAGGATCCCTGAATGGAGGGATGGTGTGAAACAACCCCTTAAAAAACTTGGAAAATACAGGATGAGCTAAAAGGGAAGAGGATTTATCTGCTGAAATAAAAGCAGACACAGCTGCCAAGTGCACCTTCAGGGTAGCTGGTCTCAGCCCCAAAGAATTCAGGTGGACCATATAATCCAGGACTGTAGGTAGATCAGCAGAGACTGGGAAATATGCTTTTCCGAGCACCATATGGAAAACCTTTTCCATTTGGAATTGTAAGTAGCCTGGTGGAAGGCTTCCTTGAGGCCTTCAATATATCCATTACACCTTGGGAAAGGTGTAAATCAGCAAACTCTAACTCTTCAAGAACCAAGCCTTGAGATTGAGAGATTTGAGATTCGGGTACCAGACCCTTCCCTAGGCACAGGTTAACAGATTGTGATTCCTGGGAAGGCACAGGGGAGGATGGACTGCTAAGGACAGCAGGAGTGGATACCAGGGCTGTCTGGCCCAATCCGGAGCTATCAGAATGACTTTGCATGATTGGGATCTGATTTTGACTAGCACTTTGAACAGGAGAGGAAAGGGAGGGAAGGCATAGAGAAACTTCCCCTCCCAACTGAGGGCTAAGGCATCCAGGGGGAGTGAGCCCAACACTGGGGGTCTGCAGCAAAAAAGAGGAAGTTGGTGATTGTCTGGGGCTGCAAAAAGATCTATCTGCGGGGTGCCCTATCTGGCGAATACTACTCCCAAGACCAGGGGATCCAGTGACCATTCGTGGTGGCCCTGGGAAATCCTGCTGAGAGCATCTGTCAGGACATTGTCCTTGCCTGGGAGGTGAACTGCTGTAAGGGAGGTGTTCAGGGAGTAAGCCAGAGACCACAACTTCATCGCTTCAGTGCACAAGGCCGTAGACTGAGTGCCCCCTTGCTTGTTGATGTACCACATTGTAGTGGTGTTGTCTGTTCTGACCTGAATACTCTTGTTCTGGACAGATTTGGAAAAAGCTTGAAGTGCTAGAAAAACTGCTCTGAGCTCCAACAGGTTGATGTGGAGCAGAGATTCTTGGGGAGACCACAGACTCTGGGTGGTGAGGTCGCCCATGTGAGCTCCCCAGCCCAAGAGGGACGCATCTGTAGTAAGGATTAGAGAATGAGACTAAGTGACAAAGATAACCCCTTGTCTCAGGTTGCTCTGATCCTGCCACCACTGTAGGGCTTGGATCAGGGTTCGAGTTACTGGGATCAACTTGGTAAGAGGATCCTTTCTTTGAGACAAAAAAGTTCTCAAATGGAACTGGATGTCCCTCATCTGAAATCTTGCTCCCTGCACAACTGCTGTGGAAGCAGCCATGTGTCCTAGGAGCTGCAGAAAATGCCTTGCTGGCCGGGAGACCTGCAGGGTAAATGAGGAGGCCAGGGAGACTAGGGCCTTTGCCCTGTCCAGGGGGAGGAATGCCCTGGCTTCCTGTGTGTTCAGTTCTGTGCCTATGAAGGTAAGAAGCTGGACAGGTTCTAGAACTGACTTTGAGAGATTCAGAAGGAAACCTAGAGAGGTAAGCAGTTGCTGCGTTATCTGAAGGTGTAAACTGACCTGGTCTGGGGACTGGCCTACTAAGAGCCAATCATCCAGGTAAGGAAAGATGGCAATCTTTTGCCTTCTTAGGTAGGCAACTGCTACAGCCAGGCAGTTGGTGAATACCCTTGGGGCAGAAGTGAGGCCTAAGGGCATTGCTCTGAACTGGTAGTGGCCTGAGGGCAGCTCGAACCTGAGGTACTTTCGATGGGAGCTTCTGATGGGAATATGGAGGTAGGCATCCTTGAGGTCCAGGGAAGCTAGCCAGTCCCCTGGCCTTAGAGAGGGTAGGATAATTCACAGAGTCACCATTTTGAACTTTGGCTTTAAAAGGTGCTTGTTTAAATATCTGAGATCCAGGATGGGCCACCATTCTCCTGTCTTTTTTGGGGTAAGGAAGTACCTGGAGTACAAACCTTTGCCCTGGTGTAGGGGAGGAACCCTTTCCACAGCTCTGAGAGCCAGGAGGGTAGAGACCTCTGCCTCTAGGGCGAGTGCCTCTGATGGAGTTGCAGGTGGAAAAGATCTGGTTCTCAGCTTTGGAAATTTTTTGAAGCTGAGAACCAGTCCATGGCTTACTACTTCCAGGACCCACTTGTCTAATGTTAAAGACTTCCAGTCCTGGACAAAGTAAGCCAGCCTGCCCCCCTACAGGTAAAAGAGAATAGGCCCTGGCAATCCCATCAGGGTGCATGCTTGGAAGGGGCTTTGGGCTGAGGGGTGGAAGCAGACCTGCTTGTACCCCGTCTGCCTCTCCCTCTAAAGAACCCCCTCTGAGCATAGGCGGAGGAGGAAGCTTGGGCTTGGTAAAAAGGCCTATGAAAAGGCCTGCCTCTGCCTCTAGGAAGCTGCTTCTGAGGAGTGGCCTGCCTTTCCCTGGCCTGTGTACTCCTATAGGTGGTCCTATATTCATCCATTTTCTTCATGTAATTCTCTGTTTGCTCCCCAAATAGAGAATTTCCCACAACAGTAAAATCCATGGCCTTAGACTGGGTATCCTGAGACAGGGTAGTACATCTGAGCCAAGCCATCCTGTGAAGTGCCACAGATATAACCATGACTCTTGATGAAACATCACTAGAGTCCACTGCAGCATGAAATTGCACCTTGGATGCCTCAATACCATCCATAACCACCTGTTCCAGCTCCCTGGCAAGCTGGTCAGGGACTTGTTTCGCTAGGGCCAGCACAGTATCCCATCTGGAATTCTGGTACCTAGCAGCATAAGCCATATAATTTGCCTGTCTGAGTCCCAAAGATGCTGCCATGTACTGTTTCTTTGCCATAGCATCAATCTTCCTGGAGTCCTTCTCAGGGGTGTGTGAAGCTAGGGGAATATTAGCCTTGTCACAGGCTGCAGCCTGCACTACCCCCACATGGCTGCACTGTTGAGTGAGGAAATTAGTGTCGGAGCCTGATAAGGTATACCTCTTGTCTATCCTTTTATCCACAGGAGGTATAGTGTGGGGAGTTTTTAAAACTTTTAACGTCTGTTTCCGAAAAGATTTATGCAAAGGAATAGACAGTCTCCTAGACTCTGGAATATCCATCATTTCTACATAGTCTGGCTCCTCTTGGTCATTAACAGCTTCCTCAACAGGGAGCTGGAGAGTTTCAGCAACTTTTTTATAAAACATGAAATGAGAAGGGGACTCAGAAAGCCTTGGAGGAGAAACCCCAAGGGGTCTATCTGGAGAGATGTCTGGATCAATGGGCACATCCAGATCTTCAAAACCATATTCACTCTCCTCATATTCCTCTTCCCCCTTCCCTGGTTCATAAAAATCCTCAAAATCATAATCTTGAACCAGTGGAACCGGCCGAACCGAACGCTTACCTGAAGGTGTCGGTTCAGTCGGAACCGGAGAGAGAGAGAGACTGGACAATTTGAATTGCTTTAGTTATTTCCTCAGCAGTTGGGGAGAGAACTTTTGGCTCTACACTAGCTGACTTTCTAGTCCTTTTTGCTGGAACCAGCTCCTCAGAACCAGCTCTTCGTTTGCCCGAGGAAGTATCGCCCTGGTCAGAGGGCACCGAACCGGTCTGGCCATCCGGGTCAGCTGACTTTTTGGCTTCCCTTTCCCTGAGCCTACCAACTCTCTTATCTGTGGCGGCAGCATGGAAATTGTGACAAATCTGGCAGTCTGAATTGAGGTGCTCAAACCCCAGACAATAGACACATGTGGTGTGTGGGTCACCTTAGCAAAAAGCTTCCCCACAAACACTACAGTGTTGAAACCAGTGGGTCCGGTTTTCTTTTGGGTTTCTCAGACATAATGCCAGCCTAACCAACTTGCCCGTTTATGGCAATCCACCAAGCAAGACACCCTTATTGGTTCCCAACCGTGTCACGGGTCGTGGAAAAAAACGTAATGAAATCCATTTTTTTTAGAACCGATAAGAACTGGGAACCACACTCTACAAAAGGACTAGTAGATTTTAAATACAACCTGATCGGTTCACACCGAACCGATAAAGAATTACAAGTTCCACACAGAAAAAATAAATGTAAAACCTATCTATTACTTACATTACCACAGACAGAGCTTGAACCGACTGGTTGAGGTTTAATTTCGGCTAAAAAATGAAAAATAATACTTTTAAACCGACAAAAAGAACTGAACAGAAGGAGAAATCTCTGGAGCGACTGTTCAGTGAGGCAGAGTAAAGAATCTGACAGTTTGCGTTTGAACAACAGACACAGTTTTCAACCGAGCTCGAGCTCTAAGTTCCATGCCTGCATGGAAAGTTAACTATTTAATCTCTGGAGCAGTTCTAACCTGCGGTCATACTGCAATTGTCATAATATAGCAAGACTTCATGTTGTTTGAAATCCCCTTTACTGAGGTCTTGCTAACAGGTCAGCACTTATTTTATTTCCAAACAGTGAAAAATGAAAATTACGTACCTACCTTAATTCTTGATCTTCCAGTATATCTTCACCATTCATCACTGGTGGGGTGTCAGCCATTAGCGACCATGGAAGCTTTTTTTTTTTCAAGGGGAAGGAGACTGCGCCATCCACGAGGCCGACGTACATCATGGCACTTGTGGACTGGCTAGCAACAGCCATTGGCTCCTCCTCTGCTTCAGTTCTGCAAGCCAGTCAGACAAAGGAAAAGAGAATAGAGAAAAATAAGGGTGGGGCAAGGGAGCCCCAGTGATAGCAAAAGGAAAAGGCCGGCCAGAGGACAGACGAGGATGAGGATTTGGGGATATGGACCATAAGGCCCCAGTCCCTGGACGGCCAGAGAAAATAGGAAAGGTGAGAAGAAAGGAAGCTAGAAAGAAAAGGGAACAGGGAGGGGGAAGGGTGAGGGACCCGACAATAGCCCAGGAGAAGACCAAGAGTGTCTCCAAAGGAAAGCAGTGAATTTAAAGATAGTAGCTTTTTAGTGCATCCAGCAGAATTAATTCCTCTGGCTAGAAGGGCGATCGGGAAGGTCCCCCCCCATCCTCAGTTAACCAGGGAGGAATTCCACTGGATGGGAGACCACACCTCCCCACCCCGGCCAAAACTCGCAGAAGAGAACCCACAGGGTTCAGGCCGGGGGGAGTGAGGTTTCCACCCATCAACAACTGCGTCCAAGGAAGAGGGAGAGGGAGAGATAAGGGCTGGAGAAGGGACAGAGAGGGAGTATGTGGAAGTCCTACTGGCTCCGCTGCCCCAATCCAAGGGACCTCCCCGAGGGCCAGGCACACCGAAGGAGGAGGACCGGTCCTGGAGGTTCAATCGAGGGCAGAAAGAAGGTCCCGCTAGGAGTCCCCCACCCCAAGATTTTCCCGGAGGCCCTACTGGCTCTCCTCCCAAAAGAGATCCTTCTCCTAATTTTGGAAGAATAGGGTCCTAAGACTGCAGGAAGAAAGGTGTCCCCCCCCAAGGACCTGGGGAGCAGAACCAGCAGGGTGGAGGTCTGCCCAGAGACTGAGGCCATCTGAGGGGAAGATGGGCAGGATTCAGTATTGAATGGTGAAGATACATTGGAAGATCAAGAATTATGATAGGTAAGTAAATACAGGTTACTCACCTGTAACAGGAGTTCTTGGAATGGTATATGTTGTTCATCCACACTGTCTGGCAGGTTCCTTGCCACTTTAAATCTTGCTGGAAGGTCTTCAAGCTGGCTCCTCCCACCCACCTGGGTGGTAAAACTCTCAGATCCACCCCATGACGCCAGATCTAGCCCGCTGGAAGCCAGGTTGTGCATCGAAGCCGGACAGGTCGGGTGGGTTTTGTGGATGAACAACATATACCATTCCTAGAACTCCTGTTACAGGTGAGTAACCTGTATTTCTAGGGACATGGATATGTTGTCCATCCACACTGTCTGGCAGACTTCTAGCAGTTCTGCGGGAGGAGGGAGGCAAGGTGCACACCCTCTACTTAGGGAATAATGACTGGAGAACAGAGGCCCCAAAACCAGCATCCCGGCGTGACTCAAGGTTGATGTGGTAGTGGGTAATCAAGGTGTGTGCTGACTTCCAGGTAGTAACCCTGCAGATTTCCTGGATAGGGACGTCCCTGGAAGCAGCCATCAATGCAGCGGCATGGTGGGTAGAATGAGCTCTTATCCTTCTGGGAGGCTCCATGCCCGCCAACCTATAGAAGAGATCTATGCAGGAGGTGACCCACCTGCCTATCGTCCACTTGGCTGCAGGTCTGCCAGGTGCGGCATCAGTGTAGGTGATAAACAGCTGGTGAACCTCTCCCCGAACTTCAGTCGTCCACACCTTGTAATACGCGAGCGCTCTTCTAGGGTCCAAGGTATGGAGCCTATATTCGGCCTCCGAGGTGTGACTGGGGTAGAACACCAGCAGAGTCAACACCTGCTTAAGGTGAAACTCTGACACCACCTTCGGAAGGGATTTCGAGTGGGGGCGCAGGGCAACTTGTCCCTGTGGAAGACCTGGTAAGAAGACTCAATGGAAAGTGCCGGGAGCTCTCCCATTCTTCTGGCTGATGTGATAGCCACCAAGAAGGTGGTCTTCCACGACAGGTGAGAGATGTCACACCTGTGCATTGGTTCGAATGGCTTGCCCATGAGCTTAGCCAATACCAGCAGTAGATCCCATGGATGTGGAGGTTCTTGCACCAGAGGGGATATGTGATCAAGGCCATTGAAAAAGTGCCCGATCACCTTCTCCTGCGCCACTGACTGCTTCCCGGCCCGCGCCCGGTAAGCAGAGATGGCTGCCAGGTGCACCTTAAGGGTCGTTGGCCGAAGCCCTTGCTGAGAAAGGGACCACAGGTAGTCCAGAATGCTTGCCAAGGAACAAGAGGAAGGGTCCAGGCCCTTGCTCTGACACCAAATGGAGAATCTCTTCCATTTAAAGGTGTAGCATTTTCTGGTCGACTCCTTACAAGATGCCTCAATGACATTGAGGACCTCATCGGAAAGACCCAAGGCCTGGAAATAAAAATTACATACCTACCGTAATTATGATCTTTCTGTGTATCTTCACCATTCATCACAGATGGGTACCGGCCGGAGATCAGGACCCCGCAGGAGCCTTCCCTTTTTTTTTTTTTTTTAAAAGGGTAGGCGGAGCCGACACAGCATCGGCACCGCCCTCGAGGCCGACATACTACGTGGCGCTCGAGGATTAGCCGTTAGGCTGCGTCGACTCCACCCGCCTACCAGTTCTGAGTCACCAGAGAGGTAAGAGGAAGGGATGGAGGGTGGCACAAGAGAGTCCAAGGGACAGAAAAAGGAAAAGAAAAAATTGAACTAAAAGGAGAAATAACGACTGAGAGGACAGCATAGAAGAAGTAAGACTAAGGGGATTGGGTAGGGGCCCCAATCTCTGGAAAAGGAAGAAGAGAGGGAAGGGGGGAGAGAGAATTTAGGGAGAGAGTGAGAGGTAACAAGGATTCAGGACCCTTGCCCGTCACCAGACTGTATAGGAACTGTAAGGAGTAGCAAAGCTCATTTGTCAGAATTCAAGACACAGAATAACTGGCAATACCCCAAAAGCAGAGTCGGCTATTCTGGAGAAGGACAGGGTACAGGGACTCAGTACTCTCTCTGTAAAGATATTTGGTGAAAAAAAGGGAATTTTTTTTTTTTTTTTTTATAAAGTTAGATGGATAACAGAAGGAGTGCAACCACCAGCTCTCATCCCGTAGGAGTGAAGATATGTAGTAGAGAAGGAGTGCCACTCGAACTGTACCCCTTAGGGAAGAAACTTCCCCCCTGTGTGTCCCAACTTTATCCTGCTCAAAAATAGGGGTAGGCACAGAGGGAGGAGGATCCAGAGACTGAAGCCCCAGGAGGATGGCGGGTGGGATTGTGATGAATGGTGAAGATACACAGAAAGATCATAATTACGGTAGGTAGGTAATTTTTATCTTATCTGTGTCAATCTTCACCATTCATCACAGATGGGTGAGTACCAAGCCCCCCGAAGGGGGTTGATTCATTGCACCCTAAGGGACAGGGTCCCTTAGCCCTCAGTGGGTGACACACTAAGGAGGGAACCTTCTGGGCCTGAAGAGGCCTGAGAGTGGGGAGAGCGAGACGGGGTCCCCCGAGGGGGGAAAGAAGTTGCCCTGACAAACGTCGTCTCGCTCTATGGGGAAAAAAGATAGGTTCCCTGGTGAGCGGAGCAAATCACCCTATGCCGGGCCAAGGGTGACAACCGGGAAAGGCGAAGCCATGCCGATCTCCTGGTGCAGATCGCTGTCCCTACGACCCTGGTAGCTACCTCATTGGCGTCGTAAGATGCCCTTGCTTGGTGCCTTGCTAGCTCCAGGCCACGTGCAGAGAGTACGATGGCTTGCCTGGTTTGTTCCGAGTCAGGCAAAGCAGCTAGGATCTGACCTAGCGCTGACCACAAGAACCTGTTGTAGGCTGCATAGTAGGCCTGATGAGCAGAGATGGAGAGAAGCAACCGTGCCGAGTAGAAAGTCCTCCTCCCCCAGAAGTCAAAATCCAAGGAGTCTTGATCTCGGGGCCGGTCACGGTGGAGGGTGCGAAGCCTGGCCAGGGGTGTCCAGGCAGGCCAATCCGACCGCGGATGAGGCATAGAACCTGAGACTGGGAGCGTAATACCCTGGCTGAGGTCCCTAGGGGCAGGAACTCCGGAGAAGGGCCTCTGCCAGAAACGCATGGATGCCTCCCGAAAGGGAGCAGGCCAGGGCAGCACCACAAGGGTGGCCGCACCGAAATCACCTAGAAAGGCGTGCGCCGCATGCTCAGGATTGCTCACAGACAGGGGAGAAAGGTGAAGGTCCTCCATCATCCTCACGAGGAAGCGCTGATACTCAGAGAGATCAGCAGCAGGAGAGATATGGACAGATGGTTCCTCTCCCCCAGAAGATGGGGATGAGGAGCTGGAGGTCACCATGTGCTCCGAGGGTGGCTGCTCGGGGGGAGGTTGAAAAACCTGGCTGTCCATGGCCCTAACGTAGGCAGGGAACTGAGCAGCCACCGCTCTGAACTGCTACCAGGTGATAGGGCCGCTAGGACCAAGAATGCGTGGGAGCGCTGGAGAATGCGGCAGAGGGATAGGGGCAGAGCTGAGAGAAGAAGTCAGCTGACCTCTGCCAGGGCTAGGGAGCGAACCATGGACACCTGAGGAGGGTGTCCCGGAAGACTCCGCAGCCGACAGCTGTACAACCATGTTGGTACTGCCTAGGCTGCGCCCAGAAGAATCCCCCCAGTGAGGCGACCGGGGCCGTATAGATCCAGAAGGACAGTCCCCTGCCTCCAAAGAATGGGACCCCCTCAAGGAACTGGAAGGGGAAGGGCGGAAGTCCGCACTTCAGCTTGGTCCAGGGCTGGGTGGACCCCAGAGAAGGGCCGACGCACCGACCCCACACCCCTCGACCCCTCAGAGTTTGAGAGGATCCTGGTCCTCGAGAGGGCCAGCCTAGGTAGCTGGCAGCTCTAGGCTGCCCCTGAAGGGGAGACCCAGGGAGCAGCACCCTTCCCTCCTGTAGACTTCCCGATGGGCCCCAAAGTTGGGCGATCGAGACACACTATGGGAGGGGGTACCACCTCCAAGGGGTCAAGGAACCCTCCAAGGCCAGGTTGCATGGCAATGGTGGCATGCACCATAACCTGCTGGTCAGTACCACTGACCCCAACCTCGGGGAGAACCTGACGCTCCTCAGAAGGGGGCTGGCTGAGACTCGTCATCGAGACCACCGGCTCGGCCTCCTCTGCAGACAACCCTGAAGGGTGTGACTGCCTGTCCGACTCCGAGCCCAATTCCGACAAGGTAGAGTCTGAGGCCCTAAGCCAAACGGTAGGAGGGCGAGGGAAGGCGACCTTACCAAAAGGCCCAGTAGTTACAGCAGTGGCCGAGGCAGCACCCGTGCCCTCCACAGCCCCGCAAGTGGGGCTGACAGAAGGCGGCAGGGCAGCTCGGGCCAAAGGTCCTGAGCCAGGGCCAGCCGTGGCGGCGTCAAGTCCACTGGCACTGGGGGCGGTACCAGGAAGAGAGACGGTGCCAACGGCAGCCCCAGCAACAGCCTCGGCGCCGACAACACCGCCAGGCCATTCGGCGCCGCGAGCGGCACCGAGGACCGAAGCGGCGCCAATGGCTCTGAAGGCGGACTCGGCACCAAACATGGCACCGCTAGGATCCTCGGCACCGCGAGCGGCACCAAGAGCACCAACGGCACCGAGAGCGACACCGGCAGACGACTCCAAAGGCCCCACGGCGCCGTGCTCAACCTCGGCGCCAAGAACGGTGCCGAGGTGAGACATGGCGAAAGGCGATGCCGAATCCAGGGTCACGGCACCGCGAGCAGCGTCAGCACCACAAACAGCGCCAACAAGGCCCACGGCACCGAGAGACGAGTCGGCGCTGAAGGCCCCGTTGGCACCGACTGACGGCGTCGAGGACGGCATCGACCTGGGCCTACCGGACCATTGGAGTGACACCGGGGGAGTCTTCACCCCCGAAGGGGCAATTGCCATAGCGGTGCCTCCCGCCCGCTCCCGGGAGGAAGTGGGACGGGCCTCCTGCACCGCTGAGGCCTCGCCAAGGCTACGCTACAAGAAGCCAAGGCTCCCTCCTCTTCAGTCCATATAGAACTGGGAGGGGACCCGGATGAAAGGCCGAGAGAGCACGGCTTGGCCCGAGGAGTGTGAACCCTACCCCCCAAAAGTCGGCGGAGCTCGCCCTACTTTAAACGCGCTGTTCAAAGACGCAGCAGTCCATGGAGAACCAGGCATTGCACGAATCCATGTCATGAAGCGGGCCAAGACACGCGAGACACCGGTCATGCTGGTCAGTAACGGAGATCTTGCAGCCACACGGGCACCGATGCATAAGGGGCTGCCCCGCTTTAAAAGATTTCTTGCCCTCCGACCGCTACATGACCTACGGGAAAAAACTCCAAAACAGACTCGCCGTCGCTATACTTTAAAATAAATGGAAAGATCTTACTGGCGACATCAAGTGGAGGCAGAAGCCAGAACTAGCAGGAGACCGACGGACTGTCGAATGAACAAATGTGAAAGGCTAAAGGCCTAAAAACTCTTCAAATTTCTTCAGATGGCTTCCCACGAGGCAACCTCGATGGCGGGAGACGAAGAACTGGTAGGCGGGCGGAGTCGACGCAGCCTAACGGCTAATCCTCGAGTGCCACGTAGTACTTCAGCCTCGATGGTGGCGCTGATGCTGCGTCGGCACCACCTATCCTTTTTTTAAAAAAAAAAAAAAAGGGAAGGCTCCTGCGGGGTCCTGATCTCCGGCCAGTACCCATTTGTGAAGAATGGTGAAGACTGACACAGATAAGATCTCTACCCACTCAGGAATCAGGCCGTCAGGTGCAGGGATTGAAGGTCCAGATGAAATACCTGCCCCTGATTGACTGAGATCAGGTCCGGTCGGGCTGAGAGCCGCCTCGGGAGCCTGGAGCTGAGACTGAGGAGATCTGGATACCAGAACTGGCGGGGCCAGTCTGGGGCTACCAGAATCACTTGCTCCTTGTCCCTCCTCACCTTGAGAAGCACCTTGTGGATCAAGAGAAATGGGGGAAAGGAGTAGAAGAGGCCCAGGGTCCACGGCCTTGGGAAGACATCCCCCTGCAGCGAGCCTTCTGAGGGGGGCGGGCATGAAACAGTCTCAGCTTCGCATTCTCCCTGGAGGCAAACAGGTCCACCTGAGGCATGCTCCAGTGGATGAACAGATCTTGTACTACCTCCGGCAGGAGAGACTACTCGTGGGATGCAGCCCCTTTCTGGCTTAGGGCATCGGCCAGAATATTGGAGGCTCCTGCCACATGGATGGCAAGGAGATCTGCCTCCAGGCTGCGCACAAGGGACCAAATGCGGAGAGCTTCCCTGCACAGAGGCATGAAGCATGTCCCACCCTGGTGGTTTAGGTAGTACATGGTCGTGGTATTGTCCGTCTGGACCTGGACCACTTGACCCCGTACAAATAGAGCGAAGGCGGTGAGGCTAGATGAACCGCTCGAAGCTCCAGCAGGTTGATGTGGCATCGGGACTCCCGAGGGGACCAGAGGCCGTGCGCTCTGTGCTCCCCCAGATGGGCACCCCAATCCATCAGAGAGGCACCGGTTGATAGAGAGACCATTGGCTTGGGGCGGACAAATGGGATGCCCTCCTGCAGATGAGCTGGAAGGTTCCACCACTGGAGAGCATTCCACATCCCCTGGGTCACTGTCACTAGCTGATCCAGAGGATCGGAGTGCTGTGACCATTGGCAGGCCAGTCCCCATTGTAGGGGATGCATGTACCAACGGGCCCAATGGACCACGCTGGTGCAGGCCACCATGAGGCCCAGGAGGCGCAGGAAGTCCCGGGCAGGGCGCAATTGGCCAACCTGAAATGACTGGGCAAAGGAGGAAAGAACCTCTGCCCTGTCTGACGCGAGCCGTGCTCTGGCTCGCAGAGTCGAGCTCTGCCCCAATGAATTGTATCACCTGCTTTGGCACGAGTTCCAACTTGGCCTCGTTGATAAGGAGGCCAAATTGAGAGCAGATCTGGAGGGCCAGATCCCTGGACCGCTCCAACTCCATTCTGGAGGAGGCCGCAATCAGCCAGTCATCCAGGTAGGGGTTCACCTGGACCCATCGGCGCCGCAGAAATGCTGTCACCACTGCCATGCATTTGGTGAAGACCCTGGGAGCTAGAGAAAGGCCAAAGGGCATGGCCCGGAACTCATAGAGGGATCCCTCTGCCCTGAAGCAGAGGAATCTCTGGTGGGACAGACGGATTGGGACGTGAAAGAACGCTCCTGAAGGTCCAGAGAACAGAACCACATGCCTTGTTCCAAGGATGGAATGATCTGAGCCAGAGTGACCATCCTGAAGGTTTGAGACCTTAGGAACCTGTTCAGGTCGTGCAGGTCTAGAACGGGGCGCCAGCCCCCCGTCCGTTTTGGGACCAGAAAGTACCTGGACACAAACCCAGGATCTGGTGGAGGGTCCGCCACCTTCCTGATCACCTCCTTTTCGAGGAGCAGGACAATGTCGGCTCAATGAGCCGACAGGGAGGCTGCGGACCCTGTAGCCCCCCCCGAGGGGCGACGGCTTGGAAGGGCGGGACCCGCTCGAACTCCAGAGGCAGGCCCTTTCCTACCACCTCCAACACCCAGTGGCCCATGGTGATAGCGGACCAGGCGGAAAGGAAGTGGCGGAGCCACCCCCCCATGGGGGGAACCCAGGGGGGAGCGACGAGGCTGGGGGCAACACCCCTCAAACCCTCACTGGGCAGGCTTGGAGGAGGGACCAACCGAGGGACCTCCTGGGCCTTTTCCTCCCTGCTTCCTGTTAGATGAAGCTGCAGGCTTGGCTTTGGGGTGCCAAGCATGAGCCTGCTGGCCCTGATGCTGGCATTGCTGGGCCGGATGTGCCGCAGGCGCAGAAGGGCGAAAGGACTTATGTTGCTGACGACAGTCCTTGTCCTTCTGGGCGGAGGTGACCGAGTCCAGGGTAGTGTTGGACTTTTCGATCCGCTGGAGGTGGCCTTCCACTCCAGGGCCAAACAGGTCAATCCCCGAGAAGGGGACGTCTGCCAATTTGTGCTGGGTATCCACCATGAAGGTGGATATCCTCAGCCAGGCTCTGCGGTGCATGGCCACCGCGGCTGCTACTGATTGGGCACAGGAGTCTCCAATGTCTAGAGCCATTTGGAGCTACTGTTTCACCACTGCCCTTCCCCGATCCCGCACCTGCTTGACCGTAGTCTGCAGGCTGGATGGGAGATGAGGAATCACCTCATCCAGGGAGCCCATGAGGGCGTGGGAGATGTGTGCCATCAGCACGGCCGAGCTGGCCTGATGAAGGCCTAGGGAGGACGCAGCATACACCTTGCACCTGGCATAGTCCAGCTTTTTGGACTCCTTGTCGGGGGGCTTATCCACGTCCCTAGTGTTCCCGGAATGCTGGAAAACACTATCGGTGATCAACCGTCCCGCAGAGGGGTGCTCCGAAAAACCGGACAAAGAGCCGGTAGGGACCACATACTTCCTGGCCATCCTGGCCAAAGGCGCAGGACAGGAAGCTGGCCACTGCCAAAGCTCCAAGGCTGGGCCAACAATGGCTTCAGCCACCAGAAAGGCCTCCCTGGGCGAATCCCCTCGGTCCAGTATCTCCATGAGGGGATACTTGGCCAGCTTGGATACGGGCTCGAGCTGCATCCTGGTGGACTCCAAGATGAGCCAAAGCAGACCCATGAACAACGATGGGCTCTCCTTCGTCGACTGCCCACCAGAGGACTCCAGGTCAAGGGGCCTGGAAAACAGGGAGGAGTCTTCATCAGACTCCGAGGAGTCTGCAAAGAGCTGCCTGGGGCCTGAGCCACCCTCCACCTGCCAAGGACGGTCGGGAGTGAGGGTGACCGACAGCCGGTGGGGCAGACTCTGACCCGAACGAGAGTCTTTGGTCAGTGCCCCCGATTTCGGTTGTGGAGGCGGAGCTTCCATCACAATCGGTGGGGCAGCTGGTTTCAGCTGAACAACTGGCCCAGGCTAGAGCACCTCGACCACCACGAGGAGTTGTTTCGGCCTTTCGGGTGACAGCCACTTAATGGCTGGGGGAGGCGACGTAATCGGCCTGTTCCCGGACAAGAAGGAGCTGCTGCCAGATTAAGTCCTCGAGCGTGTCAGCGCAATTTGCTCAGGCCTCCTCTTCGAGGATGAGCGGCACCGCGCTTTCCTCGATGCCGAGACCAAGACCGCTGGTGTTGGCGGGATCGGCTGGACCAAGATGAGGTCTGAGATCAAGACCCTAGGTGTTTCTGAGGGCGGTCTGGGAGGGAGTGGGGGACACCCACTCCTCCCTCGGCTCCGGAGCCTTAACCGGGGACTCTGGCACAGGAGGTGCAGGCAAGTCCTCGGTTTCCACTGGAGGAACCGGTGATGAAGGGTTGTTGGCTTCACCAGTTGACAACCCATCCGACGGGTCAAGAAAAATCCCGACCGAGTCGACGGGTGTCTCGGCTGGCTGACCTGATGGGGACACTACGAAGCCAGCGGCCTTAGCTGCAACCTTGACCAAAGTCGAGTGTAGACTGTCCGGGGAAGGGGACCTCTCCCACTCCCACGATTGTCGAAGGTGGAACTTACCCTTCAAGTCCTTCTTTTTTGACCGAGAAGAGTGTCCCGATGGCCCCTCTCCCTTCGTGGAAAGGGACTGGCAAAGCTCCTTAAAAGAAGCTGTGTAGGAGGATCCCAGAGACAGCAGGACAAATGCCACGACCGAGGAAGATGAGGATGCGGCCTGGGACGTCTCCTCCTCAAGGGCGATCATCTGCTCGAGTTGCTCAGCCGAGCCAGCCGTCGCGGACACCGTTCAACGGGCCACCTTGGACTTCACCAGAGGGTAACGTTTCTCGGGGCACCCAAGTTGTAACCGGGCAGCGTGGTCTTGAAGGATGTTGGCCGAGAACGATCTACACACCTCGCAGGCCTGCGGGGCGTGATCAAGGCCGAGGCAGTAGACGCACATGGAGTGCAGGTCCGTCCTGGACATCTTCTGCCCGCATGGGCACTGCCGAAATCCGGGAGTCGATTTGGCCATCGCAGCCGCGAGGGAAGAATTTGACTGAAGTCTTGAGAATTTGAAAACTATTTTCGGGCGAACCAAAGAATTAGGATCCAGTCTATACGCAGAGCGTTAAGGAGAGAATCTGAGCTTCCAAGCGGTAAGGAAGATCTGGCATCATGGGGCGGAGCTGAGAGTTTTACCACCCGGGTGGGTGGGAGGAGCCAGTTTGAAGATCTTCCGGCAAGATTTAAAGCGGCAAGGAACCTGCCAGTGTGGATGAACAACATATCCATGTCCCTAGAATTTTAATATCTTCCCAGTGTCAATCTTCACTATTCATCACTGATGGGTGAGTATCAAGCCCCCCAAAGGGTGTTTAGCACTTCCCTGAGGAACTAAAGTCCCTCAGCCTTCCATGGGAGAACCACGGGAGGAGGAGGAGACCCTTTACAGGATAGCTAGATCTGAGACTGGTCAGGATGAGGAAGGGTCCCCAGTTCCCTGGGGGAAGAAAGACGCCCCTGTAGTTCTTTTCTCACCCCACGGGAGAAAAGGCAAGTCCCCTGGAACGTGGAGGCAATCAACCACTCCAGGCTAGTGGTGATAACCAGGACAGGCAAAGCCACGCCGACCTCCTAATGTAGATCACTGTCCCCACAAGCCTTGAAGTGACCTCACTGACATCATAACATGCCCTTGTCTGCTGCCTTGCCAACTCCAGGCCTATTGTGGAGAGGTCTGTGGCTTGTCTAGTTACCTCGGTACTAGGCAACGATGCCAGTACCTGGCTCAGCATCACCCAGAAGTGACTGTTATAGGCCACGTGGTGCGCCTGATGTGAAGCAATGCAAAGAAGCATCCATGCTGAAGAGAAAACTCTCCGCCTCAGACAGTCGAACTCCACAGAGTCTGGATACAGGGGACGGTCGAGGACCAGACGTCTATGCCTGGTAGGGGTGTCTAGTTGCATCAGTCCTGTAGGGAGATGGGGCAGTGAACCTGGACACCTCTGGGGTGCACAGTACCGATGCTGGCAGTCCAACAGTGATGGAGCTGGGGAAGATGGAAACTGCCAGGTGCTGTACAATGTCTGCTAGAAAGGAACAGGTCAGCATGGGACCACCAAGTGATCCGCACTGTATTTGTCCAAGAAGGTTTGCGTTCCATGCTCAGTATTGTGTGGAGCAATATAAGAAAGTGCAGGTGCTCAACCAGCCTCACGAGGAAGTGCTGATACTGTGTCCGATCGGCATTAGAGGACAGGTGCACAGAGGTCTCCTCTTCCTCGATGGAGAAAGATGAAGTGGCCAAGGAACCTGACAATTCAGACTCCGGCTGCAGTGGGGGGAGACAGGCGAAGACCTGCTCATCCATAACCCTAAAACATAGCAGGGGAAATCCGCAGCCTAGGATCTGAACTTTTCCCAGGTCAAAGGTCCCGAAGGACCCACAGGGCCTAGGTGAAGAGGGTCTGGATGCAGAGGCAAGAGAGAAAAACTCGTAACAGCAAGCAAATTCCTCTGCCAGGGCTAGGAGACCTAGCAGGCGATCCTGGATGAACAGGGAATCCACAGGTCTGCTCTGTCAATGGCCAGAGAAGCAGCCCAAAGTGTTCTGGACTGAGCCCTGTAGGGGAAGCATCCCTATGAGGGGACCGGGGCCGCATGAGTTCAAAAGGGTGATCCCCAGCCCCACCCAACCAGGACTCCCTCAAAGGAGATGAAGAAGAGAACTTGGGCTGGGTGCTGTGACTCCTCTCCGAGCCCCAAAGGACTACAGAGGAGCACCACAGCCCCTCACCCTCTCCCCTCAACCCAGCCAACTCTGAGCAAGACCTCTTTCTCACACACTGTGCCATGGGCCCCCGAATTCCACAGGCCCCCCAAGGGGGACTGCAGAGGAGTGATGACAGCACTGGGGATGGCAACTGACCCCTCCCCAAACACCCAGACCACAACCCCCCCTCAGCTCTGGGACCACAATCCTGCACCATGCCCCCAGCACCACCACTGGCACTGGAGTCAGTACTGACTGTCGTCACCGGAGCCGCGGGAGGGGGCATCTGGGAAGACACAAGGATTCTGGGCCCTGGAGAGCCCACCAACTCTGAGGAGTCAGGCTGCCAGTCGGGATCAGCCTCTTGATCATCCGGCTCTGGACAGAAGGAGATCCAAAATACCTCCAGCCTGGTGACCCTGGGGGTTCTCCTACCAACGGCACCACGAGTGGCACTGCAGGCGGTACCAGTACCCCCATGGTGCATCTCGATCACTAGAGCTATGAATGTCTCCAAGATCCAAGATGGCACCAGTGGGTGGTGCCTAGGAATGCCCTGAGTTGGGCCCAGTGATCATGGGCCCCAACAATCTGCACCTCTGAGGAGGTGACTGCCAGGGTGGTGCTTCTGGGCCTGGCCCTGGGGGGACCAGACCAGACCTCTGGAACCACAGTAGAGGTCTCCTCCACGGCAAGGCTGGAATAGGGGGAGGAGGCTTCTTCCTCACCGGACCATACAGGCCCAGGAGGGGACCCAGAGGAAGGGCAAAGAGACCTACGCTTGGACCGCAGAGAGTGGCGCTGCCTTCCAAAAGTCGGCAGAGCTCTAACGACATTTAACACGCAGTGCTCGAGAAAGCGGCGGTCCATCGAGAAGCAGGCATCGCAGTGATCCATGTCATGCTGGGGTCCAAGGCAGGTAAGACAGACATCATGCTGGTTCGTAACAGAAAAATGCTGGCCACAGGGACATAGACGCATGGGAGGCCGGCCTGCCTTAGAAGAATACTTTCTGTCCCCTGAACCAAGCATAATGTCATTGAAAAATTAAACCACAACCACAGTGCAGACTTCATGCCGCTCAGGAAAAAAAAACAGTAAAGGTTTTACCGTGATTCAGGCACAGTGTTGAGTAACTTGGATGGCAGAACCAAGGCGAAGCACAGAGGAACGGCATCAACAACATCGATATACACGGCCCTGAACTCGATGTAGTGGTGCCACACCAAACTAGGCTGCTGACGCAGAAACCACGATGCAGGATGCGAGATGCTGTCTCGAATGGCGGGAGAGGCAGAATTGAGGTGGAGGGAGCCAACAGTCATTACTAGCCAGTCCACGAATGCCATGACATACACTGGCCTCATTGGTGGCGCTGTTGGTGCCGGCTCCTCCCCCTTGAAAATAAAAAAGCTCCCACAGGGTGCTGTGCTTACAGCTGACACCCTACCAGTGATGAATGGTGAAGACTGACACTGGAAAGATGATTTATTTCATTTATATATATGCAGTATTGTTGTACTATGGACACTAGCCCTTTATATCTCAGGGCTCTATACATATAATTACGCTCCTTTAGAAACCTGCAGTGTCTCTTTATTCTTTAATTTATTTAATTTCTTTATTGTGTTTATCTTGCAGCCCAATCCTTATTCTGAGGGCTACTTCAACTGTATAGCCTTTCCACATACATAGGGACGTTCCTGTCCCTTTAAATCATTTGTTTTCTATGTTGTAGCAGAGCGGCAAGGACAGTCATTATCTAGCCACTCTGCTCTGGGGCTCTGCATAGCTTTGGTAAGCCCTTTTTATTTCTTTTTATACTGGGCTGTAGCTGTCAAAGACTTAATTAAGCACTGTAGCACTTAATTATTCATTCTATGCATTAAATGCATTATATGCACTTTAACTCATTCTCTCGGGATCTCTGCAAAACCAAAAGAGTAACTCTCTCAAATATTCCTGAGAACCCATTTGACCATTGTAATGGACCTCCACTGGTTGTAAAATTGAGTCAGATGACCTCCCACTGCTGTGGAGGTGTCCACCTCGGGCAGCTGAGGTGGGACCAGGGCCAGATTTTCAGAGGGTGGTACGGGGGGCTTTCGGGCCCTGTGCCTTCTGCTGTGCTTTCTTTTGCAGCTAAAGAGTCTAATTTCTGTTAAAGGCTCCTCGCCTCGGCCTTTCCCCCAAAAGGACTGCCTGTTACAAAATTGTTGACAGTTCTCACCCCTTTGAGGGACAGAAGGAACTGACCTGGCTGTTTTAATGGTAGTCCTGGTTTTCTTAGTGGCCTCTAGTGCTTGTTCAACTTGAGGGTCGAACAGATGAGCTCCATCAAAGGGGACAGTCATAACCTGCTGTTGAGCATCAGGTGAGAAACCTGATATTCTGAGTCAGGAGTGTCATCTGATACAGATCTCAGAGACAGCTGCCCTAGCTCCAGTGTCACATGCATCCATAGAAGCTTTTTGCTGATGACTATTGGACTTTATGCCCCTGGTGATTGTCTGGAGAAGTGCTCTGTAACTGTCAGACTCTGGGAGGTTCTCAACTACCAATTTGAGAGAATTGCAAAGGGTGTACTCATATTGAGAAAAGTGGCCCTGATAACTGGCAATACGCATGCCCAAGGTTGTGACTGCGAAGGCCGGTTTCCCAGAGTGTCAGTCTTGCGAGATTCCTTATTGATAGGCCATGCTGAAGCCTCCTGAGGGTGGACAGCATTGTCATTCTATGCAAGTACCACTAAAGATCTGCAATTGGTTCTGATGCTTGGAAGGGTCTTTCTTTGGGAGGGGCATGTTTCCTATCTCTGGCCTTGGCCACAAAAGGGATTAGTGCTGGCCTCTCTCATACTGCTTGCGACAGGGTCTCAAGAGGGAGGCACAAGGGGTGAAAGGTTCATAGGAATGTTGGGAAAATGAAGGAACTCGAGGCATAAGAGTCCATTGAGAAGGTCTGAAGGGCCAGGGTTGATCCTACTGTAACCACCCAGTCCCTGGGTTACTAGAATCCCATCAGTATAAGACCAGAAAAGTCTCTAGACAGATAGTAGGGACTTTTTAGAAGCTCTCTACATACACACCTCATTGTTTACTTAGCTACGCTAGGTAGAAAAAGGAAAATTATGTACCTACCGTAATTCTTGATCTTCTTGGACGAGTCTCCACCACTCATTCACACTAGTGGGATTAGTGCCGGAGGCACTAAGACCCATCGAGCAAACTTTTCTGGAGGGTCGGGCGTGGCGAGACGCAGCCATGGACACGGAGTCAGCAGCAGCGGCTCGAGCCGTAATGACCATCTTCGCATTCACCTCCAACCACCTCAGTACCTTTTTACCAAGGAGGTGCAGCGCAACTAACATAAAGAGTAAACCCAACATTAAAAAATGGACATAAGATAGTCCGTATGACCCGTGTAAGAAGGGTCAGCAAAGAAGTCCTCACGGCCTAAAGATTTGAGGGAGTGAAGACCAATACAGCAGTGAGCTCGGGAGATGGAGGGTGGGCGTGTGAATGAGTGGTGGAGACTCGTCCAAGAAGATCAAGAATTACGGTAGGTACGTAATTTTCCTATCTTCCTGGACATAAGTCTCCACCACTCATTCACACTAGTGGGAGAGTACCAAGCTGATAATCCCCCAAAAGGGCGGCAGGAGAGCCAGAGCTCACGCGTCTAAGATAGAAGCCCATTAAGGATAGTTCTGCCGAATGCGGAATGTCGCCAGCATGAACATCCAGTGCATAGTACTTAACTAAGGTATGCACTGAGCTCCAGGTGGCGGCGTTGCATATATCTGCAATTGGAACATTGCGACTCCTAGGGACACGCATGACCGCCTCTAGTAGAGTGAGCGCACACCTACCTTCTAATTTAACTTGAGCCATGGAATAGCAATGACGAAGGCATGCCACTAACCATGAAGAGATGCATCTAATAGCGACAGGTTGACCCAGCCGAGTGTCGCTGAAAGAAACGAACAGTTGCTGAGTTTGCGAACATCCTTGGTTCTATCTAAATAGAACCGCAAGGCTCTCTTAACATCCAAGGAATGAAGAGCTCGTCCCTTCATTTTGAAATTAGCTAAGTAAGCGGAAGTACCAGAGGTTGGTTTAGATGGAATTCTGACACAACCTTGGGAAGAAATTTAGGATGAGTACGGGAGAACTACCTTGTCTTTATGGAATACAGTATACGGAGGGTCCGTAACCGGGCATGTATCTCAGAGACCCCGGGCTGAGGTAATGGCCACCAGGAAGGCAGTCTTCCAGGTAAGAAATTTTAGCGACAGGTAGCTAAGGGTTCGAAAGGCTTCCGAGTGAGCATGTCCAGCACCAGGTTAATGTCCCAGGCTGCAACTGGACGCTTAACAGGGGGTCTGGTATGGAGAATCTCCTTAAGAAATCTCTTCGCCATAGGTAACTGAGCCAGAGTTAAGGAAGAAACCGGCTCATGGAACACTGAGATGGCACTAAGGTGAACTTTAACTGTGGAGTACTGAAGACCTAAGTTTGACAGGTCCAAAAGATACTCCAGAACCTTGCCAGGAGGACAGGAAAAGGGATTCCAAGAGGATTTTGCACACCAGAGAGAAACGCTTCCATTTGGAAGCGACGCTTTTCGGGTGGCTGGCTTCCGAGCAGCCAGAAGGATGTCTGAGACTCTACGAGAGACGTTGAACCGATTCACTTCTATCTCTTCAGGAGCCAAGCATGAAGGTGAAGTGATTTCAGGTTGGGATGGACCAACGAACCCTGAGTCAAAAGACTGATTTGCAAAGGAAGTGGTCTCGGAGAGGCTGCCAACATACTGTTGAGTAGAGGAAACCATAGTTGCCGAGGCCAGGAAGGAGCAATGAGAATCATCTTGGTCCCCTGAGACTCGAACTTGAGGAGTACTCTCTGGATTAGAGGAAGCGTGGAAAGGCGAAGAAAGCGTTTTGTCCACCGCAGCCTGAACGCATCCTGACAGAAAATGCCAGGCCCTGGATTTCTGGAGCAGAAAGAGGCAGTTTGTGTTGAGTGGGGATGCAAAAGGTCCAGGTCTGGAGTCCCCACTCTTTGAACAGGGACCAAGCTACGGCTGGATCGAGACCACTCGTGAGGGTCTGCCTCCGTTCTGCTGAGGTGATCTGCTAGGTCGTTTTGTATACCTGGCAGATAAACCGCTTGAATCAGAGACTTGTGCTCCAAGCACCACTCCCACACCTCATTGCTTCCCTGCAAAGGGATAAGAATGAGCACCGCTGCTTGTTGATGTAATACATCACTGCTTTGTTGTCCGTTTGAAGGAGAATGTTCTTGTGACAAAGGACATCCTTCAGAGCTCGGATTGCATAGAGGACCGCTCTCATCTCCAGGACATTTATGTGGAGATGAGTTTGAACTGAGTCCATACACCTTGAGTGTGGAGGAGAGACAGTGAGCTCCCATCCCATTCGTGATGAGTCTGTGATGATGGAGATCTGATGATCTCGGGGAGCAAAGGGGAACCCTTCAAGGAGATTGCTCTCTTGAGACCACCAGGTGAGAGACCTTCGAAGGGGCTCCGTCACCTTGATGGGATAAGACTGGGGGTGAGAGGTCGGAGACCACTGAGTGGAGAGCATCCATTGGGTGGTTCTCATGTGCAGTCGGGCCAGAGGACAGTGAAGACCGAGACGCCATGAGACCCAACATGCGTTGCATCGAGAGGCTGTAACGATTGGTTCTCCTGATGTAACGGGCCATTCAAGGATGTCGAGTCTTCTGTCCTCTGGAAGGAAAGCCTTGCTGAAGAGGTGTCTAGAAGCATCCCTATGAAAAGGAGCCTCTGGGAGGGTTGCATTTGAGATTTTTCAAATTCAGCAGAACTCCCATGGACGTGAGAAAGAGAAGTCATTTGCACGGCTTCCAAAGTCCCTTGGCCGGAAGGGCTTGCAGAAGCCAATCGTCCAGGTAGGGAAACACTCGAGTCCGACTTTCCTGAGATGCGCCAGCAGAACTGCACAACACTTTGTAAAACTTGCTGGCGCCGAGGATAGCCCAAAGGGCAGGACTCTGAACTGATAATGCTGACCCAAAGCTACAAACCTGAGGAACTTCGGTGGGTCGGGTGGACGGGATATGCTGGTAAGCATCCTGCATATCCAGAGAGGCCAGCCAGTCGTGCTGATGCAGCAAGGGTAACAGGGTACCTAGGAAATCATCTTGAATTTCTCCTGGGGAGGAATTTGTTTAACTTTCTGAGGTCTAGAATGCGCATCCCCAGATTTCTTTGGAACCAGAAAGTAATGGGAGTAGAACCCTGTGTTTCTGAGATGCGGGCACCAGTTCTATTGCCCTGTTGTTCAGAAGGCCCTGGATCTCCGCGGTGAGGAGGTCTCGATTGAGAGGCCGACAACCTGGGTTGTCGTCTGGGGACACGGGGTTCCAAGAAATTGAGAGAATAACCCTCGCGAATTATCCGAAGGACCCATTTGTCCGAAGTTATGGACTTCCACTGGTTGTAGAAGTACATCAGACGACCTCCCACCGGAGGAGAAAGTTCCACCTCGGGCAGAGTGGATGGAACTTGGGCCAACGACTCATAAGGTGGCGCTGGGAGCTTAGGCCCCTGCGCTTTCTGCTGCATCTTCTTTTGAGGTTGGGCAGGTTGGCTTTTATGGAAGCTTCCCCGTCTCTGCCTCGAAGCGACTGACTTACTGTGAAACCGACGCCTGTTCACATGCCCCGAGAGGGGCAGGCGGAGGTCTGGCCAACTTAATGGCCGATCTAGTCTTCTGAGTGGCCTCTAAGGCTTGCTCCACCTGAGGGCCAAAAGAAAGGAGCCATCAAAAGCAGCGCCATCACCTGCTGCTGAGCATCATTCGTGAGAAGCCAGAAGTGCGCAGCCAGGAATGGCGCCGGTACAAATCGCGGCTGCTGAGCGAGAAGCAGTGTCGAAGGCGTCCATGGTGGCTTTGGCCTGTTGGTTATTGACTCAATACTCTAATAACGGTCAAAAGAAGCTCTGACTTGGAATCCGAATCTGGAAGAGCTTCAACCATTCTTTGATAGAGTGCCACAGGATATACTCATACTGAGAAAAATAGCCTTGATAACTGGCAATACGCATACTTAGAGTGGAGGCAGCAAAGACTCTCTACCTAATGTATCAATCTTACGAGACTCTTTGTTAATAGGTCGAGCTGTAGTAGTTTGAGGAAGAACGACCTTGTCATTCTCTGCCAGGACTACAATAAATCCGCAAAGGCTTGGGATGCCAAATGGGACGATCCTTGGGAGCTGAATACTTTATCAATGGATTTAGCCACTGAGGGAATAAGAGCAGGATTATTCTATACCATTTGAGACAGCGCTCAAGGAAGGCTGGATCGGAGGAGCAACCGTAGGGATCTCCGAAGCATGAAGATACTGGAGTCTTAATATCTTCCCAGGATCGATGTCTGTAGTCTGAGAGAAAGAGTGGATCCCAGGTTCTTCAACAGAGACTTAAAGGACAGGTCCTCGACCACAGGCTCTGTAGCAAAGAAAGATCCTGTTTCCTCCACTTCATCACCCAACCGAAGGTCTGGGTCAGGGCTCAACATCATCTCCGATGGTCCAGAAAGGACTGTTTGGACAGGAAAGGAGTGAAAATTAGGAGGAGGAGAATAGCAGAGAAACAAGGAGAGTCCCTAGGCTGCCGCGCCGAGACGGCAAAACGGGCTGAAGACGGCACGGTGAGGCGACGGGCGCGCAAGAGGCATGCGGCTCTGCAGCGCCGGGCGGTGCCGCTGGATGAAACGCGCATGGCGCCGCCGACAACGCCACGCGACGGGCGCCATGGACGATGCCGCCAATGGCGCCACGGATAACGCCGTGAACGCGCCGCGACAACACCGCGAACAGCGCCGCCTATTCAATGGCACCACAGGCGGCGCCATGAGACCCTCGCTAGCGCCACGGACAGCGCCAGAAGACCCAGCGGCACCAAAATGGCGCCGACAAGCCAACAGACTCCTCATGGAAGGCGCCGAAGAGCCTCAGGAACCTGGAAAGCTAGAAGAAGGAAAAAAAACAGGAGATAAGGGCATCGGTGAGGCCCCTCGCCGCAGCCATGTGAGGGGGAAACACCTAGCAGGAGTCGCTGGCACCGAGAAGGCGCCACGCGACTAGGAAGGTCCAACCGCCCTACCTGATCGCCGGAGGGGCCCGAGGCTCCGAGGCAACCGGCCAGGCAGAAGAACCAACCTCGAGCCCATTGCTCCATAAGAGCGGCCCACTGATGAAACTGCTCATCTGGAGTCCTACCTATAGGCGGGAGGGCTCGATGTCGAGGCGACGACACGGAAGTTGGCGACTTCAAGAAGGAGACCGGCAACTAGCAATGATAACCGCCGCTGCCGCCGCAGACATACCAGAGGGCGACCCGAGTGATGCCTTCTTTTGACCTGTGGGTCAAGAAGAGGTTCGAGGCCGAACGGTGCCGAGAATGCGACCGTTTATTTTTATGCCGGAGGGGACCGCCCATCCCCCCGGGCATCGGACTGACCGTTGTCGGAACCCCGCTGAGGAGAAGGAGACTGACCGGACCCAGCCCGGCTGACTGAACAGCTTTCATACGAAGTCTCCCTACCGTCACCTGACCTGCTCATGGTCGACTCCGTCCAGTAGACCGAGACTTCTTCAAGTAAAATTTAAATATTAGAAAAATTTAACGAAAATAGAATAAAATTAAGCGATACTACTTATCGTGATAAAGTTACAAAAAAACAAACTGAAAACTATGCGCTAGTTTGAAGTTTGACTCCCGACAGGCGGCGGTCGTCACTGAACGCACTCGGCGGCGGAAAAAAGGAACTGAGGTGGTTGGAGGGTCATCACGAGATGGTCATTACCGCCGAGCCGCTGCTCGCGGGCGCCCGCGTCTCATGGGCGCCGCTTCTCGCCCACGACCTCCAGCAAAAGTTTGCTTCGATGGGTCTTAGCGCCTCCGGCGCTAATCCCACTAGTGTGAATGTGTGGTGGAGACTTATGTCCAGGAAGATCAAGTGATGTCATTTCGAACTGTCGCAGCAGCATAAGCCTTTTAGCTCAGCTGCAGGGGAAGCCGTTTAGAATCTTGGGAGTTCAGCGTGTGAGTTCTAGTTGGAGAGTGAAGAAGGAGCTCACTGTCCAGCAGAGGACAAGAGGTGCCTGCCAGCCTCCTTTGGGCTGGTCATCATTTTTCTCACCCTAGTGTGTGGAACAACAGTGTGCCTAAAAGACATGGTGGACACCTGTGTCAGTGGGACCCCAGTGGGTTCATTTCTTTTGAAATGTGAATAAGGACCAAGAAATCAGTTTCTAAGGGGCAACCCCCTGATGGACTGAAGACTGTCACAGCTGCCCAGAGAAGAAAAAATTACTCACCTTAGTAATTATGTTTCTTCTAACGGAGTCTTGCTGTATTCTGACTATTGCAGTTATCCCCAGCCTTTAAACTGCCCCGGAGAACAAAGGGTTAACTTTCATCAGATTCTTTACTCTGCCTCACTGAACAGTCTCTCCAGAGATTTCTCCTACAGCTCGGTTCGGAAGTCAGTTAAAATCTCGGTTAAATTGCCGTCTTTAAACCAAATTTATTTCTGCACAGTTGGTTCAGTTTCGAACCGAGCTAAAGGAGAAATCTCCGGAGAGACTGTTCAGTGAGACGGAGTAAAGAATCTGATGGTTGGATTTCAAAGGGCTCCAGACAGAGACCTCACCCGAGCTCGAGCTCAGCATTCTATGCTCTGCATAGAAAGTTAACCCTTTGTTCTCCGGAGCAGTTTAAAGGCTGGGGATAACTGCAATAGTCAGAATACAGCAAGACTTCATGTTGTTTGAAAGGGACTAAAAGAGTTTCTGGTAAAAGTTATGTATTTCAAGGAATGAGTGTTTCTTCAAATATTGCCAGATGCCTGTAACAAAGGGAATACCAAACCGTGAGTACAATGAGCATTTGGTAACGACTTTTGGGTTCTGTGGTGGTGTATGTGCTCTATGCTGGCTAGATTACATATCACTCAGGACCCAGTTCACCACAGATATATGATGAAGTAATGTATCAAAGTAAAGGATGTCTCTAGCAATCTAGAGGGGGTTGGAGAATCCAGATTGAAAGTTGCCATTAGCAATCCAGGAGGATTTGAAGGATCCAGTTTGTGAGCCCTAGAAGGAATGGCAGAGGCTGACTGGGGCCAGGGTGGGCAGACCCTCACTTTTAGTCATAGGTCAGGGCTAACAGGTTACCAGATAGGCACCGATGGCTGCAGGTGTTAACATAGTTCATCTCGTCAGGAGTTGGAAGTATTGTGTGTGGTAACCCCACTATATAGACACTTGGTCAGAAATCCAGAGATCCCTAAGCAAAGGGGTGGAGAGTTCATGTCTTGGAAAAGGTTCATGTTGGAATGTACAGTACTGCCTGTGTTTCTGTGAGAAAAACTGCAGTTACGCAAGAATTACCGTAACAGTAGATCTTTGAGAGAGGTTCCTGCAGTAGGTCTTCACATATAGGACTGCACCCCCTGCCGTCAGGTCCGCACGGCAAACTTGCAGATAGCAATCATCAGTGGGGACCGCCCCCAACGTCAGGCATCGTGATGTCAGCCTGACTATAACTCACTCAGCTCTAGAATGGAATCTTGAGTGAGTGCTGTATTCCTGCGTAAAAATGACTGTTTACCTGAGCAGTTAGAATGTTCGGAACTAAAATGGTAATACTCCGAATTGGAGTATAAATAACTAAAAAAGTATAACTCCTGTCACAAACCTTACAGCAGAAGTTTGCTCACAATAAAAAAATCTTTACAATGAGGGGTCGCACATGTTAGTAGCATTGACCCTTTTTTTTTTTTTTTTACAGAGCATGTAATAATGAAAATTTATATATTTTTTTTAACTCAAAACAAACCCACCTTGGAAGTGGCAAATGTCTGTTGTATGATGGTTTTCCATCACACCAACATCTGTGCATTACACTGCCATAGTTTAGAATATTTCTGAGCTGTTTTACGTAAGAAAACAGACCATAAAGCAAGGCAATGTGCCAACACATAACGCCAGTAAACCGACTGAATTTGGAAAAATGCTCTGCACAACTGCCCACATGACGCACAAACCATGATAACTAAAAAAGTATGCCTTCTAGCCCCTAGACACCTGCACAGAAAATGTTCACAATACCAAGAGCTTTAAAATGATGGGCCACCCATGTTAGTGGCATTTGCAGATATTTTTTTACAGTTCCTGAAATGATAAAAAAAGAAAGATTTTCTTACATTTTGTTCCCAAGTAAAAACCTGCATCATAAAAAGTACACCTCCTAGACCCCAGACACCAGCATGATAATTGTCCACATTAAAGAGACTTTTCAAATGATGGGTCACACACTTTTCTAGCATTTACAGGGTTTTTTTTTACAGTACCTGAAATGGAAGAAAATCACATTTTTACACTTTTTTTATCCCAAAAAAACTAAAAAAAAAGTTCACCTCCTAGGTCCCAGACACCAGCATACTATTTTTTCACAATGAAAAGAGCTTTCCAATCAGGGATCACACGTTTCTAGCATTTACAATTTTTTTAACGGTACCTGCAATGGAGAAAATAGTATTTTCTTCACTTTTTAACCCAAATTAAAACCAAAAAAAAATCTGAAAAGTAGCAAATGTGTCCAACATAAAGTCGGCATTCTGGTAGGAAGGAAAGTTTCCTACCTACCTGCGCTTTCCAATAACCTTATCCCTGATTGGTTGATCCAGAAAGTGCATAAGAAGTGCAGGACGCAAATATGCGCTCTGGGGCTGAGATGAAGTGAATACCTGATGCACATATGCGCTATGGGGACTAGAGGAATTTTACTGAAGATGCACATATGCACTATGGGGCTGAGTGAGATAAAAGGGGCGGTCCCGAGCTCGCTCTCCAGTTCTTTTACAATCGAGACCTATAGAAAGGTAAGGATGAGAACGGAGTAAAAACTCCTCAGACCCTGCTTCCACTCTAGTCCCAAAGGACTAGATAGGATGGAAAATAAGGATAAAACATCCAAAAACTGGAGGAAGGACATCTGCTGTTACGGTAAGTTCTTGAATAACTGCAATATCTTACATCGAGAGGGTTCCTGCAGTTGGTCTTCACATAGAGGACTGAATACCAAGCAGTCCCAGAGAAAAGCCAAAAGAAAAAATTACTCACCTTAGTAATGTTGTTTCTTCTAATGGAGTCTTGCTATATTATGACAATTGCAGTTTGTCCCACCATTAGAACTGCTCCGTAGGTGAAAGAGTTAACTTCCATGCCAGGCATGGAGCTTAGAGCGCGAGCTAGGTTAGAGAAGCTCTGTCTGCATAATTTCAAACTCAAACTGTCAGATCTTTACAAGCAAAAACTCACTAAGGTTCTGTGTGGAAGCTGTAACCTACACTAGCCAACTGGCTACTTAAATATTAACACATTTTCCTGGCCCCAACACCAAGACTCAAGTCAGGGGACCAGAAAATAAGATAAGATAAGATAAAATAAGACACAACACCCCAAAAAGAAGGGGTAGAAAACATAAAATGGGCATAAACAAGTGCCAACACTGGACTGCCCACCCCATACCCAAGTAGAAGTTCTGAGAGGGGCAGGCTGGGGGGGAGGTCATAATATAGCAAGACTCCATTAGAAGAAACAACATTACTAAGGTGAGTAATTTTTCTTCAAACAACATGAAGTCTTGCTATATTATGACAATTGCAGACTACACAGCAGTACCTCCAAGCAGGAGGGACAGAACCTACTTAGGGAATAGGCTCTGAAGCACGGCTGTACCAAACCGAGCATCCCTCCTGGCCTGGATATCCAGGGAGTAATGCTTGGTGAAAGTGTGTACCATTTTCCAAGAAGCTGCTTGACATATCTCTTAAGATAGGAATGTCTCTGGCAGCAGCTAGAGACGCAGCTGTACCTCTGGTAGAGTGAGCCCTCAGGCCTGAAGGGGGAACCTTTCCCAGTTTTAGATAACAAAATTGGATACAAGAGACAATCCACCTGGCAATGGATCTCTTAGTGGCAGGTTTCCCTTTCCCAACCTCACCATAAGTGAGAAAAAGTTGGAGGGATTCGAACCTGTGACCCTTGGTATGCTCTATATAGTAACTTAGGGCCCTCTTAACATCTAAACTGTGCAACCTCCTCTCACCAGAGGAGGAATGGTCAGTGAAGAACACTGGAAGGGAGATAGATTGATTAACGTGGAAATCTGAAACCACCTTAGGCAAAAACTTCCTGTTAGTCCTAAGGACTACCTTATCCCTGTGAAAGGAAATAAAGTCATTCTCTACTGACAAAGCTTGTAACTCACTTATGCGCCTGGCAGAAGTGATGGCTACTAGAAAAACAGTTTTCCAAGTCAAGTACTTAAGCTCTGCTGAAGACAGAGGTTGAAAGGGGGGTTGCATCAACTGAGCAATGCAAACATTAAGATCCCAGGCAGGGGCCGGGTCCCTGAAAGGTGGATTAGTATGAAGTAATCCTTTGAAAAACTTGGAAAATACAGGGTGAGTGGAAAGAGAAGAGGGCTTTCCTGCTGAAATAAAAGCAGAGACAGCTGCCAAATGCACTTTCAGGGTAGCTGGTCTCAGACCCAAAGAATTAAGATGGACCATATAGTCCAAAACAATGGGCAAATCAGCAGATTCCGGGGAAATATGCTTCCCAGAACACCATATGGAAAACCTTTTCCATTTAGAGTTATAAGTAGCCCTAGTGGAAGGCTTCCTAGAAGCCTTCAGGATTTTGAGAACACCTTGAGAAAGGTGTAGGTCAGCAAATTCTAACTCCTCAAAAGCCAGGCCTTGAGGTTGAGGGATTTGAGATTCGGATACCAAACTCTCCCCTGGGCACAAGTTAACAGGTTGTGATTCCTGGGGAGACACAGGGGAAGATGGACTGCTAAGGACAGAAGGAGTGGGTACCAGGGCTGCCTGGCCCAATCTGGAGCAATCAGAATCATCTTGCAGGGCTGGGATCTGATTTTGACTAGCACCTTGAATAGGAGAGGGAAGGGGGGAAAGGCATATAGAAACCTTCCTTCCCAATCTAGGAGAAAGGCATCCAGGGGGACTAAGCCCATCACTGGGGGCCTGCAGCAAAACAGTGGAAGTTGGTGACTGTCTGGGGCTGCAAAAAGATCTATCTGAGGGGTGCCCCATCTGGCAAAAACTATCCCCAGTACTCGGGGATCCAGAGACCATTTGTGATGGCCCTGGGAAATCCTGCTGAGAGCATCTGCCAGGACATTGTCCTTTCCTGGGAGGTGAACTGCTATGAGGGAAGTGTTCAGGGAATAAGTCAGAGACCACAACTTCATTGCCTCGGTGCGCATGGCCGAAGACCGAGTGCCCCTTTGTTTGTTGATGTACCACATTGTAGTGGTGTTGTCTGTTCTGACTTGTACCACTTTGTTCTGAACAGATGCAGAAAACACCTGAAGTGCTAGGAAAAACAGCTCTGAGTTCCAGCAGATTGATGTGGAGCAGAGATTCCTGAGGGGACCACATTCCCTGGGTGGAGAGGTCGCCCATGTGAGCTCCCCATCCCAGAAGGGACGCATCTGTAGTAAGGGTCAAGGAGTGAGATAGAGGGATGAAGGGGACCCCTAGTCTCAGATTGCTCTGATCCTGCCACCACTGAAGGGCCTGGATCAGGGTTCGAGTCACTGGGATCAACTTGGAAAGGGGATCTTTTCTCTGAGACCAAAAGGCTCTCAAGTGGAACTGAATGTCCCTCATCTGAAATCTTGCTCCTTGCACTACAGCTGTGGAAGCAGCCATGTGTCCTAGGAGCTGTAAGAAGTGCCTTGCTGATCGAGAGACCTGCAGAGTGAAGGAGGAGGCCAGGGCCACTAGGGTCCTTACCCTTTCTAGGGGCAGGAAGGCTCTGACCTGCTTTGTGTCCAATTCTGCACCTATAAAGGTGAGTACCTGGACAGGTTCCAGAACTGACTTTGGAAGATTGAGAAGAAAGCCTAGAGAGGTGAGCAGTTGCTGGGAAACTTGCAGGTGTGATTTGACCTGGTCTGGAGACTGACCTACAATGAGCCAGTCGTCTAGGTAGGGAAAGATGGCAATCTTTTGCCTTCTTAAATAAGCAACTGCTACTGCCAGGCATTTTGTGAATACCCTTGGGGCAGAGGTAAGGCCGAAGGGCATTGCTCTGAACTGGTAATGGCCTGAGGGCAGTTCGAATCTGAGGTACTTTCGGTGGGAGCTTCTGATGAGAACATGGAAGAAGGCATCCATGAGGTCCAGGGAAGCTAGCCAGTCCCCTGGCCTTAGAGAAGGTAAAATCGTTGCCAGAGTCACCATTTTGAATTTTGGTTTCAAAAGGTGCTTGTCAGATATCTTAGGTCCAAAATGGGCCGCCATTCTCCTGTCTTTTTTGGGGTAAGGAAGTACCTGGAGTACAGACCCTTGCCCTGGTGTAGGGGAGAAACCCTTTCTACAGCTCTGAGAGCCAGGAGGGTTGAGACTTCTGTTTCTAAGGCAAAGGTCTCTAGAGGGTTTGCAGGTGGAAAGATCTGATTCTCATCTTTGGAAATTTTTGAAGCTGAGAACCAGACCCTGGCTTACTACTCAGGACCCACTTGTCTGATGTTAAAGACTCCCAGTCCTGAGCAATCGCCAGCCTGCCCCCTACAGGTAATGGAAGAACCCGACCTGGGCACCCCATCAGGTGCCTGTTTGGCAGGCGCTTTAGGCTGAGGGGGAGCAGGCCTGCTTGCACCCCGCCTGCCTCTCCTTCTGAAGAACCCCTCTGAGCATAAGCAGAGGAGGCCTGGTTTAGTAAAAGGCCTGTGAAAAAGGCTACCTCTACCCTGGGGGTCTGCCTCTGAGGAGTGGCTTGCCGCTCCTTGGCTTGTGCACTCCTATAAGTTGTTCTATATTCATCCATTTTCTTCATGTAATTCTCTGTCTGCTCCCCAAACAGAGAATTTCCTACCACAGGAAAATCCATAGCCTTAGTCTGGGTATGCTGTGACAAACTAGTACACCCGAGCCAAGCCAATCTACGAAAGGCCACAGATGTAGCCATGACTCTAGAGGATATATCATTAGAATCCACAGCAGCATGGAATTGCACCTTGGATGCCTCAATACCATCAGCAGCCACCTGCTCCAGCTCCTTAGCAAGCTGGCCAGGGGCCTGTTTGGCCAAAGCCATGACAGTGTCCCATCTAGATTTTTGGTATCTTGCCACATAAGCCATGTAATTTGCTTGTCTGAGTCCCAAGGACGCTGCCATGTATTGTTTTTTAGCCATGGCATCAATCTTCCTGGAGTCCTTGTCAGGAGGATGTGAAGCCAGGGGAATATTAGCCTTATCACAGGCTGCAGCCTGAACTACTCCAACATGACTGCATTGCTGTGAAAGAAATTCTGTATCAGGACCTGACAAAGTGTACCTCCTGTCCATCTTTTGTCCACAGGAGGCACAGAATTAGGAGCTTTTAAAATTTTTATTGTTTGTTTCCTAAATGATTTATGTAAAGGGATAGACAATCTCCTAGACTCTGGGATATCCATCATTTCCACAAAATCAGGTTCCTCTTGCTCATCCACAGCTTCCTCCAATGGGAGCTGGAGGGTTTCAGCAACCTTTTAATAAAACAAAAAGTGAGAAGGGGACTCAGAAAGCGTAGGGGGAGATTCTAAAGGTCTGTCTGGGGAGATGTCCGGTTCAATGGGCACATCCAGACTCTCAAAGTCACATTCACACTGTTCATAATCATCCTCCCCCTCCTCTGGTTCATAAAACTCTTCTATGTCATATTCTTGAACCGGTGGAACCGGCCAAACCGACCTTTTGCCAGACAGAGGCGGTTCGGACGGAACCGGAGAAAGTGACTGGACAATTTGTATAGCTTTTGCTATCTCTGCAGCAGTTGGAGAAGGAATTTTAGACTCCACACCTGCTGATTTCCTAGTTTTCTTTGCTGGAACTGGCTCCTCAGAGTCAGCTTTACGTTTGCCCAAGGAAGTCTCGCCCTGTTCAGAGGGCACTCCCTCCGGTTCGGTTGGTACCGAACCGGGCTGGCCATCCGGGTCAGCGGACTTTTTGGCCTCTCATTCCCTGAGCCTGCCAACTCTCTTATCCAGGGTGGCTGCAGGGAAGTTCTTACAAATCTGGCAGTCTGAATTGAGGTGGTCAAACCCCAGACAATATACACATGTGGTGTGTGGGTCAGCCTTGGCAAAGGCTTCCCCACAGACACTACAGTGTTGAAACCCAGTGGGCCCGGTTTTTCTTTTGGGTTTCTCAGACATAATGCCAGCCTAACCAAAAACTTGCCCTTTTAACGGCAGTGCCAGGCAAGACACCCTTATCGGTTCCCAATCAAACACGTCGGTCATGGAAAAACTGTAATGAAATCCGTTTTTTAGAATCGATAAGAACCGGAACTGCACTCTAAAAGCTTTTAAATGCTTGAAGATAAAGTTTTAAAACAACCTGATCGGTTCAAACCGAACCGATAAACATTTACAAGTTCCACACAGAAATAAACCTGTCTATTACTTACAATATCACAGACAGAGCTTGAACCGATCGGTTTGCGGTTAAAATAATAATAACAATCGCGGTTGAATTTAACCGAGAAAATACTGTTTAAACCGAGAAATGAACCGAGCAGTAGGAGAAATCTCCGGAGCGACTGTTCAGTGAGGCGGAGTAAAGAATCTGACAGTTTCAGTTTGAAATTATCCAGACAGAGCTTCTCTAACCGAGCTCACGCTCTAAGCTCCATGCCTGGCATGGAAGTTAACTCTTTCACCTCCGGAGCAGTTCTAATGGTGGGACAAACTGCAATTCTCATAATATAGCAAGACTTCATGTTGTTTGAAGCATAGGTGCATCCGGAAGGAAGAGAAGTCACCATGAGAGATCATGACAGGAGGCCTTGCAAGGCTGCAAGACCAAAGCCAGTTCTGCACCGACAGGCAATGTCCAGACTGTAATGCTTAGTGAAAGTGTGAACAGATGACCATGTGGCCGCTGCACAGATCTCTGCCATGGACACATTCCTAAAAAAGGCAGTAGAGGTCGCCACGCTACGGGTGGAGTGGCCTTTAACTGCCCCTGGAAGAGACTTCCCATATTTCGTATACAAACAAGCATTTGTCAATGCCGAATGTTTGCTTGCTGGCATTGGTAGTGTAGAAGTTACAGAGCTGCGTAATAGGAATGGCAGTGAAGTATTGAACTGAAGCCAACCCCACCACCACTCTGCGGAGAGTGACAGGCATTGGGGTGTGCATTTGGGTCATCAGGCATAACGGCCACGCCATTTCACCACACCCCACCCTGCAGACACTCGACAAGTGCCACGATGTCTTTGTGGTCTTTGGTTCTTATGCGCGAATCTTATTTCATTAGAATATGGTGAGATGGGTGCGATATAGGAGAATGGGGTGAACTTAGGTCAAGAGTCCAAGTCATACCTCGATGCCTCTCAGTGACTGCAGGGTGTGGAATGGTATGAGAATCACAGGCAAGAATCCCAAATCACACCCCTGATTCCTGTCATTCTCTATAGGGTTGGGCGTTATAGTTGAAAAGCCTAATACCTCAGGCATTCGTTGGTATTTTCACTCCAAATTTTCAACATGTTTGTTTTGTGACCCCACCTCATGAACAGGGGAATATCAGTCTGTTAGCCGAAAGCTGCTTACCGTATATACTCGCGAATAAGTCGGATTTTGTGGAGTTGAAATCTACATGTTGTTTAACCGTCCGACTTATACACGAGATATAGCGCTGGTTTGCTAGAGACGGCTCTGAACAAAGATTAATATAGTCACTGAGCCATGTCGGGAAGATCTTGCTGACTCATAAGCCAGTTACAAAGGCTCAGGATGGGTTTGCCAATCCATGCCGCCATATAAAAAGAAGGGAATCATGTCTTGGTGACCTCCAAAGCGTGGCAAGGAGATTAGCGGCTAATGTATTCAGAAGGGTCTGCTCCCATCACACTGAAATGTCCATGGACCACACTCACCCTGAGAGAGGAAAAGGACAAAGTAAAAGGGAATGAGCCTCAGCCAGATGCAAGGTCTTTAACCAGTTCAGGACATCCGTAGCACCGATCTAGGATAAGGGCTAAGTCGCCGTTCCCTCACGGAGTCGCAGAAATTAAAACCACCTGATTACCACCATAAAGGAAGCTAGGATACATAGTGAAAAACCCACTTCCGCCAGCACAAATATGCGCATCCATGCAGCTCCAAACTGACACTGCAGCTAAATCGCCATTCCCTCACGGAGTCGCAGTCACCTGCACTGGAAACTCAGTACCCGACTTATACGCGGGTCAATAACAAAGTTGTAATTTGTTGCGTTCAAGTTGGGACCCCAACCAACTTGTACGCGAGTTTTTACGGTATGCACAGTGACTACGGCATTTAGAACCACAGGTGCAAAAATATTCCAAACAGGATGTAAAAAATGACAGCTGTACTCTTTCATGGGGAGGTGTAAAAAATGGCTATGTTGCAAATGTGTAGTAAAAATATTTAAAAAATGGTGAAGTCACGAGCGTACATAGAAACTGTGCAACGCACAGCCGTAATATAATTAGGTTGGGTATTTCTTACAGCAGATTGTCAACTCAGGCATTTTGTTGCCTCCGATCATGAACAATGTCACTGTGATTTTCTTTATCTGTGCCGAACAATGATTTCCCACAGCAACCACGCATCTCTGCACTGAAAGTGTGAAAACACACTTCGGCTATGTTGTGAAAAATGGCAGCTGTACTGTTCATAAGGAAGTGTGGAAAAATGCCACTGGTGAAAATCTGGACTGAAAATATTACAAAGTCATGAACTAACGAGAGTGCGTGGAAACTGTGCAATGCTCACTATGAACACAGTCATTTTATGGACTTTGTCACCAAATTTTCAACATAGCCATTTTAAGACCTCCGCTCATGAACAAGTGTAACTGTGATTTCTTAATCTGTCCTAAACATTGCTTTCGCACACAAGAGCACCATTATGCGCATGTCTTAATACATTTTGGGCGACATATGAAAAATTGCAGCTGTACTGTTCATAAGGAAGTTTAATAAAATGGACATGTTGAAAATCTGGAGTGAAAATATTACATTTGCAAACTTACGAGCATGCATAGGAACTGTGCAAAGCACACTCGTAAAAGTCATTTTTAGGAATTTTTTCACCAAATTTTCAACATAGCCATTTTAAGACCTCTGCTCATGAACAGTGTCACTGTGATTTTCTTAATTTGTCCTGTACATTGATTTCGCACACCGACTGCGCCATTGTGCGCTACATGGGCGGAAACACATTTTGGGTGCGATGTGAAAAATGACAGCTGTACTACTCATAAGAAGGTGTAGTACAATGGCAATGTTGAAAATCTGGAGTGAAAATATTGAAAATTCACGAACTTACAAGCCTGGGTAGGAACTGCGCAACGCACACTCGTAAAACAGTCAATTTTGGGAATTTTAGCACCAAATTTTCAACATGGGGTTTTTGAGACCCCTTCCCATGATTGACGTCACTGTCATGGCATTATTCAGGCCCAAAGGGTGATTTCGCAGTCACTGCGCAAAATCACCCTTCGGGCCCAAATAACACCATGACAGTAACATCAATCATGACAAGGGGTCCCAAAAACCCAAAGTTGAAAATTTGGTGCAAAAATTCAAAAAAATGCCTGAGATATGCAATAAAGTTGAAACCCCTATCTAGCCCATTATACAGCTTACCAGCATTTCTCAGTTCGCGGTCGCCTTTGAAGAGTGCAGACGTGTTCCCGTCCACCAAGAGCGCCGCCGAGGTTCGGAGGTGTGCGGGTGAGGGGTGGGGAGGTTAAAAGTAGTGTGGGTGGGTGCGGTTGTGGGAGGGGGCGAGATCACGAGGGACCGCGTTTTTTTCTTTACAGGTGACAAAACAAAAACGGATGACGTGACGCTTGCCACGCTGGGGTGGGCTACCAGCGGGTACAAGGACGCTGGGGGGCCGCTCAGCTGATGGGGACTGGGCACCCCTGTCGGCCCATGATCTGCTTGCCACGCTTGGTGGCCCAGCGCACCTTACTACTGGGGGAGGACAGTGCAGCCGACGCAGGATTGGGCACCCCTGGCCGGCTATATGATTAGTTGCCACGCTGGGGTGGGCACCCAGCATGGCATTTTGAAGCCTTTGGGGAGGCGGAGGAACGCAGATACAGCCGACGGGATTGGGCACCCCGTCGGCTATAGCGCGCGTATGGGACGCGCACGCCTCATGGGACGCCTGTCTGGGGGAGCTGCGCATGAGCAGCCTTATCTTATCATTGCTCACTCAAGCGTAGCTCCCCCTTTCAACTGTATACCACTGCATTTTGGAGTGTGTCATAGACAGCTCCAAAATGCATTGGCTTACAGGGGCCACGCCTGCCAGCACACTGACTGAATTGGAGGAGGAGGTGACACACCTCTGAAATCTCCGATGATGGCACTATGTTTCTTGCACATGCGTGCAAGCAAACATAAAAATGGATGCAGTTAGCTAGCCATCGAGAGATGGTTTGCTTGGATATAGAGTCGCCCTGGCACTGTGGAGCGAAGGCTACGAACAGTTGGCTCAATTTCCTAACCTGTTTAGTCCTGTTCCTGTAGTACCTCAGAATCCGGTGCACATCAGGGGTGTGTAAAATGTGTCCCCCCCCCATTGGAATATTGTGGATAGTACACTGGTAATTCCATGTTTCTGGTTCAAAGTGGTTTCAAACCACTTTGGGTAAAAAGAAGGATTAGTCCAAAAACTACTCTGTCCTTATGAAAAATGCAATAAGGTTCTTTACAGACAAAAGCCTGTAATTCAGAAATCCTTCTGGCCGAAGTAACTGCGACTAAAAATAAGATCTTCCAGGAAAGGAAGCGCAAGTCGCAGGAAGAAGCTGGTTCAAACTTGGTAAAGTCAGCTTCTTGAGCATGAAATTCAGGTCCCGGAGGGACAAGGATTATGGATTGGAGACTTTAAATGAAGGATGCCCTTCAGAAAGGTTTTGGCAACCTCCGGCTGAGCCAAGGTTTTGCCCTCCACTGGGAGGTGGTAAGCCGACACCGCAGAAACGTGGACCTTAATGAAAGAGTAGCTAAGGCCCACCTCAGACAGATGTGCGAGGTACTCTAGAACCTGGGAAGAGTCAACATACGAAACTTCTTGTACTCGACGAAGACGTCTAGTGTGCTGAGGTCCAGGATCAGTTTCAGGCTGCCCATTTTCTTCGGTGCCAGGAAGAAGTGGGAGTAGAATCCCCTTCCTATTTGGTTTGATGGGACGGGTTCTATGGCCCTCTTAAGAAGAAGTGCCTGAATTTTCTGAAAGACAATGGGGTCCTGATCCCAAGGATAGAAGGACCATCTCGGTGGTTGAGGGGCTGGAATCTCACTGAGTTCTATCAAGTGACCTCGCTGGATGAGCTGAAGCACCCAAGCTTCTGTGGTGATGAACCTCCAACTGTCCAGGAGGAGGCCGAACCTCCCTCCGTCTGGTTCCTCCTGTGTTACTGGAGGAAGCAGAAGGACGGGAAAGGAGTTAGGACGCCGAGGGGAAGGAAGTTTTTGCCCCAGAGGTCTGTTTAGGAAATTTGGCCTGTGGGGTTTGAGCTCCAGATCCTGGGGAGTGTTTCTTTCCTTGGCGCTTTGCCTGGAATTTGTTCCACCTTCTTTGGCAGCGAAAAGGCTGCTGCTTCTGACCTGTCTTGTATAAGGAAGAGACGTCCCATAAAGAGCGTCCGCTCTCCTGCAGACCAGTAATGATATCTTTAGTGTCACCGCCAAAGAGGAAGGAGCCCCTAAAGGGGGCGGCCAGCAGAGAGGATTGTACGTCCTGCACCAGGCCTGCTATGCGAAGCCAGGAGAGGCAGCGGAGACAGATCCCCGAGGTTGCCACTCTAGCCATAGAATCCACCAAGTCATAGGTTGCCAGTAGGGCGTGATGACACAATGATTTCCCCATCCTAACTTTGTCTAATAACTTCTTCCTCAGGGTTTCATCCTGAACTTCTTGAAGGTCTCTTTCAAGATCCAAAAGAAGCGTTTTGAAAGGCGACCATATGCGAGACGTAATTAAGGGAACATATCGCACAAGAGGAAGAAGAGTAGATTTTACGCCCAAACTGATCAAGCTGACGCGAGTCCTTATCAGGAGGCCAAGAGCTCAAGTGTTTGGGCTGGGCTGAACGGTCGTGAGCGGCCGTGATGACCATGGAGTCAGCCTTAGGGTTGGAATCAAGGTGAGGGATCCCTTCCGGGGGATAATAGGTGCAGTCTGCCTTGTGCAAAACCACTGGAATGGAGGACAGTTGCTGCCAAACTGTGGGTACAAGGTCCTCATGGGGGAATGGGGATAGGGTCGGAGGTGGCCAGATCCAGGTGCTCCGCAAGGCGTTCTTTGCGGGTCTATCTCTTTAGATGGCCATCCCCCAGCCACCTGAATGGAACGCAGCAAATCTCAGAAAAAGGGGTCCTCCGGTGAAGACTTGGGAGAGTCTTTGGGGGGAACCTCTACGGGAGACCTAGGGTCCGACGCATCCATGTTGGACTCGGAGTCAGAGGACTCAGAACTACTAGGAACAGAGGGGTCTGGGTCCGTGGTGCCCACAGTCAAAGAGCCCGAAGCTCTGGTCCGAGGAGGTGGTGGAGAGGTGACCCTGGGGGTGGGCGCCTCTCCCGACTGTCTTAGCTCTGACAGAAGTTGCATACTGGCGTCCTTCCACAAAAGGGGAACGAACTCGCGGTCCAGTACTGGAGGAGGAGGAGGAGGAGGAGGAGGGGGCTGGAAGCTCGGATACCCTGGATACTGATGATACTGCCAGGAAGGGTAATAGTAAGAGTACCCGGGATAACCTGGCATGGGGTGTCCTGGGGTAGGAAACCCCGGCATTAGATAGCCCGGCATCGGGAGGCCCAGCAACGGAGGCACATGGTCTGGCATTGGGTGCTGAGTGACCAACGGAAGGCCGCCCGGGGGTGGGAGGGAAGATTCAGAGTCAGGGAACCCAGCTGAGGGACACACGGAGGGCAGTGCCGTAGTGCCAGCAGATGGCGTCGAATCTGGGAGTGTGTCCGAAGCACCAGAGGGTGGAGGCTCCATGGCAGGATCCCCAGCCGGCAACGGACTCCTGTCCGGAGACAGTGGAAGGCCTAGTGAGGGGGGAAGCTCGAAGGGTCCCCCGACGGCAGGTCCGAGTGCGATCCGGCTAATGCAAAAAGCAAAAGATCGAGTGGCGAGTCTCTGGGCTGAAGAACCCTAGGGGATGACGGGTCGACTTTTCCCTCACTCTATCCAGTGTCGGGGGCCAAACTGGAGCCTGACGGGAGAGTGGATGGATCCGGACAGACGTCAGAGGAGCCGGCGTCCAAAACAACAGATCCGGCAGAGCTAGAGATGGCTGGAAGGCCACCACTAGACTGATCGGTGGAGGAAGTGCATCCTTCGCTGGAAGTGAGGGGAGTCTTACCGGAAGGACAAGGTGAGGAAATTACAAGCTCCAAGGAGGCTACCCCCAGCTGCCCGCTCACCTCGGCAGAAGGGGGAGAAGGGGCCTAGCCCAGTAAGGTGGACGGAGCACCTGAAGAAGTACTCAGAGTTGTAGGCCTCTCGTGTGGCGACGGACTCCGGTCCCGGTGCTTCTCTTTGCTTTTCTTCTTTTTGGGGGCTGGCAATGATGACCTTTCCCTCGGTTTTTGGAGCTCCTTTTCCATAGACGCCAAGTATTAGGTCAGAAGATGGGCCTTGAGGGACCGCTTGCGCCTGGTTCTGGTCGCCTGGTTGAAGGCCTGGCAGATGGAACACTCTTGGACATTGTGTCTGGAACCCAGGCAAAGGAGGCAGCAGGAATGGTCATCCCTGTGCGGGATTTGACAGCCACACTTAGAGAACTTTTTCTTCTGTCTAGAAGACAACAATTGAAGAAAAACTTGAGTAGAAATATTTAGTAAGAGGCAAAGAAAACTTCGACAAAATACAGCACGGACGTTGGATTGCTGTTCAAACACAAGCTGAACGTTACTGAGGTGACAGTAGAAAACAACTGGAGAGCAGGCGTGGAACCGCCCCTTTTATAGTCGGGCTGTTGTCACAAAGCCTGACATCGGGGGCGGGCTCCGCTGATGATTGCTATCTACAAGTTTGCCGTGCAGACCTGATGACAGGGGGCGCAGTCCTATATGCAAAGACCTACTGCAGGAACCCTCTCGAAGTAAGATCAAATGTTTCTTTTACTGCAAGTTGTGTTATCTGTTTGGACAGTACAGTCTTGGGGGACCACTCTAACTCTGCTTAACATCTTGTCAGAAAATGAACCCATACAAATACAATCCCAATTTCTGGTTGTAGACAATCCATCTGTAAGTCCAAGTGAAATGTATGGGGCCCCCTCAGATAGGAGACACAGCATAGCCCTGGCACCTCTCTCTCGGACTTAGAGTAAATATAAATGTTATTCTGTGCCTTAACCCCCTGACCTCTTAGATGCCCGAGTCAAGTATTTACCCTAATGCCAGAGGTGATACTTATTTTCTACCAACTTGTGGTTTGTTGCCTTGTCTGTCTAACAACCCAGTGCGGGTGGCGCAAATGGTGACTGCTGATGATATGCCAGCACATCCCAGGGGATGGGCTGAATAACGGGAATGGGGTGCATGCACATCCCTAGATGTGCTGGCCACAAATACCCGATATTCAGCTGGAATATGCAAATGGGGCCATCAGGCATGTAAGGTGCAACCGGCCCATTTGCATGCCCATTATGGCCCCATTAGCATACATTACCATGCCTTCACCCAGCAAGTTGCACCGGGCCATCATGCCTTCCCCCATCAGATCCCCATCCTGTGAAATACAGTTACATTCCTCAGTTTCTATAGTGTAAGGTACCCCCCTTCCTGCCCGATCCCTGTCCTGTGAAATACAGTCACAATCCCTAGTGTCCAGTTTGGGGACCACCCTCCCTGCCCGACCCCTGTCCCTGTAAAAGACAATTAAAATCCTACCACTTTCTGTAGTGTAGGGTACTCCCACCCCATACCCAATCCAGGATCTCAATTCGAAAACACATCCCTGCCACATACCCACCCCGTTGTATAACAATCCCCTGCTGAACAACATCCCCGGTCATATAATAAACCCACTCCGCATGGCTTTCCATAGTGTAGCTGCCCCCACCCCAGTAGGCATGACCCCCACCCCGGACCACCCAAGCCAGCGACTGACTCAGCCCTCCTGCTCACCACCACGGCCAGCCACTGACTGAACAGTCCAGACGAGTCTGGCGTGCCATTTAAGAGGCTGCCCTCCGAAAGTCAGCAGCGTGCGGCTGACCTTAAACATGTGGCTCTCAAGCACTCAGTGGCCCACGTAAAAGCAAGCATCGCATCGGTCTATGTCATAGTCTGGGCTCAGGCAAGTCAAACAACGATCATATCGGTCCGTAACAGAGTATTGCTGGCCATAGGAATACCGATGCATGGGGGGCCCGCCCACTTTGGAAGACTTTTTCTTGCCCCTAGGGTGAGACATGATCAGATGGAAAAAGTAACTAAAATCACAGAAAACGGTCTCCAGCCAATAAAAAGGAAAGGTCTTACCAGTTTCGGTGATCCAGAGTCGAATCAACACTGATAGACAGCAACAGCACACAGAACTATGGCTTTGGCATTGATGGAAATGGAACTAGGCCACGGTGTCACAGTTGAAATCTTGCTTGCCCACGAGGTTGCTCTTCACTCAATGGTGGGAGAAGCAGAACTGAGGTGAGAGAGGAGCCAGTGTTGTTTACTGGCCATCCGGTGGGAGACCTGCTGATGTCGCACTGAGCAAGTCTAGAGCTGAGGAGGACTTCGAAGGAGCCGGCAGTGCTAGGGTTACTAGATGCTTGACACAAGATTTACAAAAGGTTTTCAGATTCTGGAGAGCCGCCAGCATTTGCAGAAGCACTGAGGAGGAGGAGAAGGAGCGGAATCAAACAGTGGAGGAGCCTGAGGCATCACGGCAGCCTGTCTGGAAGCAGCCTACCTACCCAAATAACAGAGAAGCCAGGGAGCCACATCTTATTGTGACGAGAAAGAAATGAAGAGAAAGTAAGGTAGTCTGAGTAATCTGGGCATGCACTATGGTCGCCATTCTTGGCTGTGACCTTCATTTGCTGACTTTTTGACTCCTGTATCAAAGGACAAGGGAAGATGTCCAGAACGAGTGTTTGGAGGATGGTGCAGGTACGCCATTTAACAGAGTAGTCGCTCAGTCGCTCTGGTAACAGGTAGGGAGGAAGAAAAAATTACTCACCTTAGTAATGTTGTTTCTTCAAATGGAGTCTTGCTGTATTCTGACAGTAGCAGTGAGTCCCAACCTTCGAACTGCCCCAGAGATGAAAGGGTTAACTTTCCATGCCAGGCATGGAACGCTGAGCTCAAGCTCGGTTGAGACTGTGTCTGTTGCTGTTTAAACTCAAACCGACAAATCTTTATGAGCTAAACTCACTAAGGTCCTATGTGGAAGCTGTAAACCTACACTAACCAATTGGCTACTAAACATAAAACACATTTTTTGGTCCCAAAACAAAGACTCAAGTCAGGAGACCCAAAAAATGAAAAACACAACACCAACTCACCCCAAGAAAAAAGGGGGTGAAAACAACAAGGTGGGCACCTACTGAGTGCCAACACTGCACTGCCCACCCACATCCCGAAAACAGAGGTTCTGAGAGGGGCAGGCAGGGGGGGAGGTCAGAATACAGCAAGACTCCATTAGAAGAAACAACATTACTAAGGTGAGTAATTTTTTCTTCAAACAACATGAAGTCTTGCTGTATTCTGAGAGTAGCAGACTACAAAGCAGTCCCTCCATGGAGGAGGGACAGAACCTACTTAGGAAATAGGCTCTGAAGCACAGCTGTGCCAAAACCGAGCATCACTCCTAGCCTGGATGTCCAGGGAGTAATGCTTGGTAAAAGTGTGAACTATTTTCCAGGTAGCTGCTTGACATATCTCTAGAATAGGGATGTCCCTGGCAGCAGCCAGGGAAGCAGCTGTACCTCTGGTAGAGTGAGCCCTCAGGCCTGAGGGTGGAACCTTACCCAGTTTTTCATAACAAAATTAGATACAAGAGACAATCCACCTGGCAATGGATCTTTTAGTGGCAGGTTTCCCTTTACTAATCTCACCATAAGTTAGAAACAGTTGGAGGGAGTCAAATCTGTGACCCTTGGTACGCTCTATGTAGTAGCTAAGGGCTCTTTTCACATCTAAACTATGCAGCCTCCTCTCACCAGAGGAGGAATGGTCAGTGAAGTACACAGGAAGAGACATAGATTGATTAAGGTGGAAATCTGAAACCACCTTAGGCAAGAACTTCCTGTTAGTCCTGAGGACCACCTTATCTCTATGAAAGGAGATAAAATCAGGCTCCACTGACAAAGCTTGTAATTCACTTATGCATCTGGCAGAAGTGATGGCTACCAGAAACACAGTTTTCCAAGTCAAGTACTTAATCTGCATATTGTAACCAATGTCCTGTGCTCTCCCGGGTCGTGCCTGAAAATAGGCAGGTCTGTTGCCTAGCGCACTTACCCGTTACCAAAAGCTAATAAATAAATAAATAAATAAGCTCTGCTGAAGACAAAGGCTCAAAAGGGGGTTGCATAAGCTGAGCAATGCAAACATTAAGGTCCCAAGCAGGGGCAGGGTCCCTGAATGGAGGGTTGGTGTGAAGCAATCCCTTGAAAAACTTGGAGAATACCGGGTGAGCTGAAAGAGAAGAGGGCTTACCTGCTGAAATAAAAGCAGAAACAGCTGCCAGGTGCACCTTCAGTGTAGCTGGTCTCAGCCCCAAGCTATTAAAATAGACCATATAATCAAGGACTGTGGGCAGAGCAGCAGACTCTGGGGAAATATGCTTCCCAGAGCACCACATGGAAAATCTTTTCCATTTGGAATTATAAGTAGCCCTGGGGGAAGGTTTTCTAGAAGCCTTCAGAATATCCATTACACCTTGGGAGAGGTGTAAATCGGCAAACTCTAACTCTTCAAGAGCCAGGCCTTGGGATTGAGAGATTTGAGGTTCGGGTACTAAACCCTCCCCTGAGCACAGGTTAACAGGGTGTAATTCCTGGGAAGACACAGGGGAAGATGGACTGCTAAGGACAGTAGGAGTGGATACCAGGGCTGTTTGGCCCAGTCTGGAGCAATCAGGATCATCTTGCAGGGTTGAGATCTGATTTTGACTAGCACTCTGAACAGGAGAGGGAAGGGGGGAAAGCATGCAGGAACTTCCCTTCCCAATTGAGAACTAAGGCATCCAGGGGGACTGAGCCCAACACTGGGGGCCTGCAGCAAAAAAGGGGAAGTTGGTGATTGTCTGGGGCTGCAAAAAGATCTATCTGTGGGGTGCCCCATCTGGAAAATATCACCTCCAAGACCAGGGGGTCCAGTGACCATTTACGATGGCCCTGGGATATCCTGCTGAGAGCATCTGCCAGGACATTGTCCTTGCCTGGGAGGTGAACTGCCGTGAGGGAGGTGTTCAGGGAGTAAGCCAGAGACCACAACTTCATTGCTTCGGTGCACAAGGCCGTAGACTAAGTGCCTCCTTGCTTGTTGATGTACCACACTGTGGAGGTGTTGTCTGTTCTGACCTGGATAACTTTGTTCTGAACAGATTTGGAAAAAGCTTGAAGTGCTAGAAATACTGGTCTGAGTTCCAACAGATCGATGTGAAGCAGAGATTCCTGAGGGGACCACAACCCCTGGGTGGTCAGGTCGCCCATGTGAGCTCCCCACCCCAAGAGGGAGGCATCTGTAGTAAGGATTAAAGAGTGAGACTGAGTGACAAAGGGAACCCCTTGTCTCAGATTGTTCTGATCCTGCCACCACTGTAGGGCCTGGATCAGGGTTCGAGTTACTGGAATCAATTTGGTCACAGGGTCCTTCCTTTGAGACCAGAAGGCTCTCAAATGGAACTGAATGTCCCTCATCTGAAATCTTGCTTCCTGCACTATTGCTGTAGAAGCAGCCATGTGCCCCAGGAGCTGTAGAAAATGCCTTGCTGGTCGAGACACCTGCAGGGTGAATGAGGAGGCCAGAGAGACAAGGGTCCTTGCCCTGTCCAGGGGAAGGAAAGCTCTGGCCTTTTCTGAGTCTATCTCTGCGCCTATGAAGGTGAGGAGCTGGACAGACTCTAGAACTGACTTTGAAACATTCAGAAGGAAACCCAAAGAAGGGAGCAGTTGCTGAGTTATCTGTAAGTGTAATTTGACTTGGTCTGGGGACTGGCCTACTATGAACCAGTCATCCAGGTAAGGGAAGATGGCAATCCTTTGCCTTCTCAGAGAAGCAACTACCACTGCCAGACATTTTGTGAATACCCTTGGAGCAGAGGTCAGGCCAAAGGGCATTGCTCTGAACTGGTAATGCCCTGAAGGTAGCTCAAACCTGAGGTACTTTCGATGGGAGCTTCTGATGAGAATATGGAAGTAGGCATCCTTGAGGTCCAGGGACACTAGCCAGTCCCCTGGCCTTAGAGAGGGTAGAATAATTCCCAGAGTCACCATTTTGAATTTTGGTTTTAAAAGGCGCTTGTTTAAGAATCTGAGATCCAGGATGGGCCGCCATTCTCCTGTCTTTTTTGGGGTAAGGAAGTACCTGGAGTACAACTGTTTGCCCTGATGTAGGGGTGGAACCCTTTCCACAGCTCTGAGAGCTAGGAGGGAAGAGACCTCTGCCTCTAAGGCAAGTGTCTCTGAAGGATTTGCAGGTGGAAAGGATCTGGTTCTCATCTTTGGAAACTTTTTGACGCTGAGAACCAGTCCCTGGCTTACTACTTCCAGGACCCATTTGTCTGATGTCAGAGACTCCCAGTCCTGGACAAAGTAAGCCAGCCTGCCCCCTACAGGTAGTGGAGAATCGGCCCTGGCAACCCCATCAGGGTGCCTGTTTGGCAGGGGCTTTGGGCTGAGGGGTGGAAGCAGGCCTGCTTGTACCCCTTCTGCCTCTCCCTCTAAAGAACCTCCTCTGGGCATAAAGCAGAAGAGGAGGCCTGGGCTTGATAAAAAGGCCTATGGAAAGGCCTGCCCCTGCCCCTGGGAAGCTGCCTTTGAGGAGTGGCCTGCCTTTCCTTGGCCTGTGCACTCCTATAGGTGGTCCTATACTTGTCCATTTTCTTCATGTAATTCTCTGTCTGCTCCCCAAACAGAGAATTACTCACAACAGGAAAATCCATGGCCTTAGTCTGCGTTATCCTGTGACAGGCTAGTACATCTGAGCCAAGCCATCCTACGAAGTGCCACAGATGTAGCCATGACTCTAGATGACACATCATTGGAGTCCACTGCAGCATGGAATTGCACCTTGGATGCCTCAATACCATCAGCAGCCACCTGCTCCAGCTCCTTGGCAAACTGGCCAGGGACCTGTTTTGCTAAAGCCATAACAGTGTCCCATCTGGATTTTTGATACCTAGCAGTATAGGCAATAAAATTGGCTTGTCTGAGTCCCAGGGATGCTGCCATGTACTGTTTCTTTGCTATGGCATCAATCCTCCTGGAGTCCTTGTCCTGTTGGGTGTGAAGCCAAGGGAATGTCTGCCTTATTACAGGCTGCAGCCTGCACTACCCCAACATGGCTGCATTGTTGTGCAAGGAACTCCGTGTCTGAGCCTGACAATGTATACCTCTTGTCCATTCTTTTATCCACAGGAGGTATAGTGTTAGCAGTCTTTAAAATCTTAAATGTCTGTTTCCCAAAGATTTGTGCAAGGGAATAGACAGCCTCCTAGACTCTGGGATATCCATCATTTCTACATATTCACAAAAGAAGAAGAGGAGGAGTTACCTAAACCAAACAGTAGAAGCACTCTGGATAGTGGGGTTGATACCAGTCCATTTAAAGAAGAAAGAGTACTGAAAGAACTTCTAAAACTCAAGGTGGACAAAGCAATGGGGCCTGATGGGATTCACCCTAAAATCCTAAAAGAGCTAAGGGAGGATCTAGTGACACCATTAACCACACTTTTTAACAAATCATGGGAAGATGGGGTGGTACCTGAGGACTGGAGGAGGGCAGATGTGATTCCCCTTCACAAAAGTGGGAGCAAGGCAGAAGCAGGAAACTACAGACCTGTTAGTTTGACCTCAGTGGTGGGGAAAATGATGGAATCACTTCTGAAAGAAAGAATTGTTGAGTACCTAGAGGCCAGCGGGGCACTGGACCCAAAGCAGCATGGATTCACAGCAGGAAGGTCATGTCAGACAAATCTAATCGATTTCTTTGACTGGGTGACCAAAGTAATAGACCAGGGAGGGGCTGTGGATATGGCCTACCTAGACTTTAGCAAGGCATTTGACACAGTCTCGCACAAAAGATCAATAATCAAGTCAGCCAGCCTGGGAGTGGGTCCCAGGGTGGTAGCCTGGGTAGAAAACTGGCTCTTTATAGGTGACACTGCAGAGGGTCTGGAAGGAAAGGTATGCCTCTTTGCGGATGACACAAAGATCTGTAACAGAGTTGATACACAAGGGGGCGTAAAAAGGATGAGAAGGGACTTGGCAAGGTTGGAGGAATGGTCAGACATATGGCAACTTAAATTCAATGCAAAGAAGTGCAAAGTAATGCACCTGGGAAATAAAAATCCAGGAGAAGAGTACACAATAGTAGGGGAGGTACTAACAACAACAATAATGGAAAGGAATCTGGGTGTAGTCATATCAGATGACCTAAAGGTGGGTATGCAATGTGAGAAGTCAGTAGGGAAAGCCGGGGGATACTGGGATGCATAGGGAGGGGCATCACAAGTAGAAAAAGGGAAGTGGTTATCCCTCTATACAGACAGTTGGTGAGACCCCATCTGGAGTACTGTGTGCAGTTTTGGAGACCTCATCTATGCAAGGACATAGACAGGATGGAAGCAGTCCAAAGGAGGGCAACTAAAATGGTGCAGGGTCTGCATCAGAAACCATATGAAGAGAGACTGAGAGAGCTTAATATGTATACCCTTGATGAAAGGAGGGATGGGGGACATGATAGAAACGTTCAAGTACCTGAAGGGAATCAACAAAGTCCAGGAGGGTAACATCTTTCAGAAAAGAGATGTGTAAGAACAAAGGCACAATTTAAAGTTGGGGGACGGCTTAGGGGTAATGTGAGGAAATTCTTTTTCACGGAGAGAGTGGTGGACGCATGGAACCGCCTTCCTGGAGAGGTTGTGGGGTCTAAAACAGTGGAGGAATTCAAACATGCATGGGACAGACATAAGGCAATTATAGTGGGGGGTTGCAGGAAATAGGCTGTTGGTTAACTAGAATCTGCAGCTTATCCAACAGATAGGGAAATAGACAGACTGGGTGGGCCAACTGGTCCTTATCTGCCGTCAAAGTCTATGTTTCTATGTCTACAGTCAGGCTCCTCCTGGTCATCCACAGCTTCTTCCATAGGAAGCTGGAGGGTTTCAGCCACTTTTTTATAAAACATGAAATGGGAAGGGGACGCAGAAGGCCTAGGAGGAGACACTCCTGAAGGTCTGTCTGGGGAGATGTCCGGGTCAATAGGCACATCCAGACTTTCAAAACCACATTCACTTTCCTCATACTCCTCTTCCTCCTCCTCTGGTTCACAAAATTCCTCTAAATCATACTCTTGAACTGGTGGAACAGGCCGAACCGAGCGCCTGTCTGATGGTGCCAGTTCGGTCAGAACCGGGGAAAGCGACTGTACAATTTTGATCGCTTTGGCTATTTCTTCAGTGGTTGGAGAGGAAAGTTTTGGCTCCACACCAGCTGATTTTTCTTTTCTAGTTCTTTTAGCTGGAACTGATTCCTCAGAATCGGCTCTCCTTTTGCCCGAAGTCTCGACCTGGTCAGAGGGCACTCCTTCTGGTTTGGTTTGAACCGAACTGGGCTGGCCATCCGGTTCAGCGGACTTTTTGTCCTCCCTTTCCCTGAGCCTACCAACTCTCTTTTCTAGGGTAGCTGCAGGGAAATTTTTACAAATCTGGCAGTCTACATTGAGGTGGTCAAACCCCAGACAATAAACACAGGTGGTGTGGGGCAGCCTGGCAAAGACTTCCCCACACACACTACAGTGTTGAAACCCAGTGGGCCAGGTTTTTCCTTTGGGTTTCTCAGACATTGTGCCAGTCCTAACTAAACTTACCCTTTTATGGCAATCCGCCAGGCAAGACCCTCTTATCGGTTCCTGACCGTGTCACGGGTCATGGAAAAAAGGTAATAAAATCCGGGTTTTTTAGAACCGATAAGAACCAGTAACCACACTCTAAAAGTACAAATCAAGATTTTTTAAACAACTCGATCGGTTCAAACCGAACCGATGAACCGTTTACAAGTTCCACACAGAAAGAACAAAATATAAACTATCTAGTACTCACAAATACCACAGACAGAGACTGAACCGGCAGGTTACGGTTGAAATTTGGTTGAAAACCGAGAAAAGTGGTACTTTAACCGACAAATTGAACCGAGCAGAAGGAGAAATCTCCGGAGCGACTGTTCAGTGAGGCGGAGTAAAGAATCTGACGGTTTGAGTTTAAAAAGCAACAGAAAGAGTCCCAACCGAGCTCGAGCTCAGCGTTCCATGCCTGGCATGGAAAGTTAACTTTTTCATCTCCAGGGCAGTTCGAAGGTTGGGACTCACTGCTACTGTCAGAATACAGCAAGACTTCATGTTGTTTGAATTAGGAGTTTTTAAAATTTTAAATGTCTGTTTCCCAAAAGACTTATGGAGGGGAATAGACAATCTCCTGGACTCTGGGATGTCCATCTTCTCAACGAAATCAGGCTCCTCCTGATCCTCTACTGCTTCTTCCATAGGAAGCTGGAGGGTTTCAGCCACTTTTTTGTAAAACATAAAGTGGGAAGGGAACTCAGAAAGCCTAGGAGGAGAAACACCTGAAGGTCTGTCTGGAGAGATGTCCGGTCAATGGGCACATCCAGACTTTCATAATCACCATCACTATCTTCATACTCTCCCTCCTCCTCCTCCTCTGGTTCATAAAATTCTTCTAAAGTATAATCCGGAACTGGGGGAACCAACCGAACCGAGCCCCTGACCGATGGTGCCGGTTCCGTCGGAACCGAAGTTAGCGACTGAACTATCCTTATCGCTTTGGCTATCTCATCAGCGGTCGGAGAAAGAACTTGTGGATCCAAATCAGCTGACTTATCTCTTCTTTTTCTTTTAACCGGAACTGACTCCTCAGAATTGGTTCTCCTTTTGCCCGAAGAAGTTTCGCCCTGGTCAGAGGGCACTCCTTCTGGTTCAGTCGGAACCGAATCGGGCTGGCCATCTGGGTCAGCGGACTTCTCGGCCTCCCTTTCCCTCAGTCTACCTACTCTCTTATCCAGGGTAGCTTTTGGAAAACTTTTACAAATTTGGCAGTCTGAATCGAGGTGGTCAAACCTCAGACAATAAACACAGGTGGTGTGGGATCAGCCTTAGCAAAGGCTTCCCCACACACACTACAGTGTTGAAACCCAGTGGGCCCGTTTTTTTTCTTGAATTTCTCAGACAAGGCCAATCCTAACCAAAACTTACCCTTTTTTCGGCAATCCGCCAGGCAAGACACCCCTATGGTTCCTGACTGTGTAACGGGTCTTGGAAAAAAACGTAATGAAATCCGTTTTTTTTAGAACCGATATGAACCGGTTACCACACTCTAATAAGAATAGAAAACTTTTTTCACAAACCTGATCAGTTCAAACCGAACCGATGCAATGTTTACAAGTTCCACACAGAAAACTAATATAGAAAACCTATGTAGTACTCACGGTACCACAGACAGAGACTTAACCGTCAGGTTAGATTTGTAGAAATTCGGTTGAAACCGAGAGAAAAAAAACGACAATTTAACCGACTTTTTTGAACCGAGCGAAGGAGAAAACTCCGGAGTGACTGTTCAGTGAGGCAGAGTAAAGAATCTGGCAGTTGGTTTCAAACAACAGCAGACAGAGGCTTCAACCGAGTTCGAGCTCAGCATTCCATGCCTTGCATGGAAAGTTAACTCTTTGTTCTCCGGGGCAGTTCAAAGGTTGGGGATCACTGCAATAGTCAGAATACAGCAAGACTTCATGTTGTTTGAAAGAGAGAATTACCAGTTGCAGGAAAATCCATGGCCTTAGCCTGGGTATCCTGTGAGAGGTTGGTACATCTAAGCCAAGCAAACCTCCTCATGGAGATAGATGTAGCCATGACCCTAGAATGAACATCATTAGAATCAACAGCAGCGTGGAACTGCACTTTAGATGCCTCTATACCATTTGCAGCCACCTGCTCCAGCTCCTTGGCTAGCTGGGGGGGGGGCTTTTTTAGCCAGTTCCAGAACCGTATCCCACATAGATTTCTGGTACCTAGCTGTATATGTCGTGTAATTAGATTGTCTGAGTCCCAAAGAGGATGCCAAGTACTGTTTTCTTTTTTTTTTTTGCCATGGCATCCACTTTCCCTGGAACCCTTATCTGGAGGGTGAGATGCCAGGGGAATATTAGCCTTGTCACAGGCTGCAGCTTTTACCACTCCAACATGGCTGCTATGATTTGAAAGAAATTCCATCCCAGGACCTGACAAAGCATACCTCCTGTCCATTCCCTTTTCCACAGGAGGAATGGATGTAGGAACCTGTAAATTTTTTTTGTGTCTGCTTCCCCAAGGATTTGTGTAAGGGGTTAGACACTCTTTTTGACTCTGGGACATCCATCATTTCCAGATAGTCAGGTTCTTCCTGATCCTGTTCAGCCTGTTCCATAGGAAGCTGAAGAGTCTCAGCCACTTTCTTGTAAAACAAGAATTGGGAAGGGGACTCAGAAAGCCTGGGAAGAGAAGCCTAAGAAGGCCTGTCTGGCGAGATGTAAGGCTCTGCTGGCTTATCTAGGCCTTCACATTGCTCTTCTTCATACTCTTCATCCTCCTCCCAATCACCCTCATAGTATGCCTCAGGATCTATATCCGAAGCAGCTACTTCCGACCGAACCGATCAACTCTGAGCTGATGCCGGTTCAATCGGAACTAGGCAAAGTGACTGAACTATTGAAATCGCTTTCGCTATCTCATCAGCAGTCGGACCATGGGAAGCCGGATCCGAACCAGCAGATTTTCTCTTTCTTTTACTCAGAACCAATTCCGCAGAATCGGCTCTCCGTTTGCCTGAAGAGGTATTGCCCAGATCAGTGGGCACCTCTTCAGGTTCAGTCACAACCGAACTGGGCTGGCCATCCTGGTCAACAGACTGCTCGGCCTCCCTCTCCCTCAGTCTACTCAAACGTTTATTCAGAGTGGCTTTGGGAAAGTTCTTGCATATTTGGCAGTCTTCCTTGAGGTGGTCAAACCCCAGACAATACACAAACACAAGGTGAGGGTCGGCCTTAGCAAAAGGCCTCCTTACACTCGATACAGTGCTGAAACCCAGTGGGTCTGGTTTTCTTATTGGGTTTCTCAGACATACCTTCAAACCAAAAATCACCCTATACAGCGGTTAATCCAGACGACTACACACTTAACGGTTCCAACCGTGTCAAGGGTCGGTTAAAAAAAAACTAAATATCGGATTTTTTTAGGAACCGATAAGTATCAGAAAAACCACAAACAAGTATACAATAAATGAAAATCAGTTTCGGTTCTGAACCAGACCGACTGGCAAAGAACCGAAGTTAAAACAATTTCTTAACCAAAAAAACACTAAAATAACCACTACCTACTACTACCACTTTCTGGTACTGAGACAGAGGCAAGAATACCGAATTACTGAAGCAACGGTTTGAAAAAAATGACCGATTCAAACTGTAACCGAACCGAAGCGCAGGAGGGATCTCCGGAGTAACTTCACAGTTAGGCGGAGTAAAGAATCTGACGGTTACACTTCAGAGTACCACAGACAGAGGTTTGAAAACCAAGCTCGAGCTCAATGTTCTATGCCTTTGCATAGAGTTAACCCTTTACTCTCCGGAGCAGTTCAAGTGCTGGGGCTAACTGCATATAGTCAGAATACAGCAAGACTTCATGTTGTTTGAAACCGGTATTAGCGGTTCTAAGAACAAGTTCAATTTAATAAAATTAAACATAACTAATAGAGTTTTTTAGTCAGAAAACTCAGATAAATATAAAATAAGCCTCGGTATACCCCCGGTTATGTCGATCCAGGAGAAACCAAGAAAACATGCAATTTAAACACTAAAACTATAGTTTAACTTAAAATTACAAAAAGTAAAAGGCAGCAAATGAAATGTACAAAATACTTATATACGTTTTATAAGTTTTCTCACATCAGAACAAAATGATAAGGAGAGGATCTCCGAGCATGTAGTCTTGACAGGCACAGAGAGAAAGGGGTTTAGAACTAAGGCAGTTAGAAAGCAGTAGTAGTAGAGCAGCATTTGAAAAAAGTGGCACATGCAAAAGATTCCATCATTTGCATATGTTCCATCTCTCCGGGCAGCTCTATCTTAAAGGGTCACTGCAAGAGTCAGGAATACCCGAGCATTACTGGGGTTAGAACTTGGAATGTGTATGGAGAACCACCTTGTCTTTGTGGAAGATGGTACACAGAGGGTCCGTGATCAAAGCATATATCTTAGATACCTTGTGAACAGTGGTGATGGCTTCTAGAAAAGCCATTTTCCAGGTAAGGAACTTAAGAACATAAGTAGCCAGAGGCTCAAAGGGTTTACAAGTGAGCATGTCTAGCATGAAGTTAATATCCCAGGGATTAACCGGTTTTCTAACCAGGGGCCTCATCTGCAGAATGCCCCTCTGAAATCTCTTGAAAAGAGGCAGTTGGGCCAGGGTCATGCTTTGGATTGGCTCATGATAGGCTGAAACTGCACAGAGGTGGACCATTACAGAACAGTACTGTAGTCTAGCATCTGAAAAGTCTAATAAGTACTCCAAAACCGTGTCTGGTGGACATCGGAATGGGTCCATACAGAGCATTACACACTATTCTGAGAAACACTTCCATTGCAGTGTCAGTGGCTCAGTAGGTAGCACACTCGCCTCTGAGGCTGGGAGATCAGAGGGCTGTGGGTTCAGTTCCCACATCTGGCACTTGAGCTAATATCCCAGTACTGACACTGTAGTGCGGCATGAGAGGGGTGCTGCACTTCTGAGGTGCCATCTTTCAGATGAGATGTTAAACCGAGGTCCCATCTGCCTGGATTGGTGGTAGTTCAGGTGGATGTTAAAGATCCCATGGCACTTATTGAAAAGTGTAGGGGAATTTTTTTATTGAAAAACATCAAAAGGAATAAGGTAAATCATAACAAACAGTGTTTTAATCACGCAAAATCAAAAAAAGTTACTCACAGAATAACCCAAACCCTTTAAAGTACAACCCAGTTATGCCACCCTTCACCAAAACCCACTTTTTACCATATAATATTAAAATTTAGACAGCCAAAGGTAGTGTAAGACAGTGGTAAGCACTCATTTATATTTGATGAACATAGAAAATCCCTTCCACCAATTATTTACCTTCCTGGTAGTATGGACTTCTACATCTTTAATGTAGACATTCTCCATTGCCTTTTGAATCAACAATCCTACTGTCCCATAGGGCATAAGCCTCTGATACAAAAACCATTGGCATATAGCTTGCCATAAATAATACTTGAGACAACAGCAAACAAGCATTTGTCAATGCCAAATGTTTGCTTGCTGGCATTGGCAGTGGTAGTGTAGAAGTTACAGAGCTGTGTAATAGGAATGGCAGTGAAGTATTGAACTGAAGCCAACCCCACCACCCTGCAGAGAGTGACAGGCAGTAGAGTGTGCCTTTGAGTCATCAGGCATAATGGCCACGCCATTTCAGTACATCCCACCCTGCAGACACTGGCAAGTGTCACGGTGTTCCTTGGGGTCTTTGGTCCTTATGTGCACCCCATTCCATTAGGAAACACAGTGGGATGGGTGCGATATAGGAGAATGGGGTGAACTTTGGGGCCGAAGAGTCCAAGGCGTACTTCAATGCTTCTCACTGGCTGCAGGGTGTGAATGGTATGAGCATTACAGGCAAGAATCCCAAGTCACACCCCTGATGCCTGTCATTCTCTATAGGGTTGGGCATTATGGTTGGAAACCCTAATACCTCAGGCATTCGTTAGTATTTTCACTCCAAATGTTCAACATGTTTTTTTTGTGACCGCACCTCATGAACAGAGGGAATATCAGTTTGTTAGCCGAAAGCTGCTTATGCACAGCGACTACGGCATTCCGAACAGGATGTAAAAAATGACAGCTGTACTGTTCTTGGGGAGGTGTAAAAAATGGCAATCTTGTAAATCTGCAGTAAAAATATTTAAAAAAACGGTGAAGTCGTGAGCGTACATAGAAACTGTGCAACGCACACCCGTAACATAATTAGGTTGGGGATTTTTTTACAGCAGATTGTCAACTCAGGCATTTTGTTGCCTCCGATCATGAACAGTGTCACTGTGATTTTCTTCATCTGTTCCGAACAATAATTTCCCACAGCGACCACGCATCTCTGCGCTGAAAGTGTGAAAACACACTTCGGCCATGTTGTGAAAAATGATAGCTGTACTGTAAATAAGGCAGTGTGGAAAAACGCCACTGGTGAAAATCTGGACTTAAAATATTACAAAGTCATGAACTTATGAGGGTGCATGGAAACTGCGTAATGCTCACTCGTAACACAGTCATTTTATGGACTTTTATCACCAAATTTTCAACATAGCCATTTTAAGACCTCTGCTCATGAACAGTGTAACTGTGATTTCCTTAATCTGTCCCAAACATTGCTTTCACACACCAACAGCACCATTGTGCGCTACATGTGCAAAAACACATTTTGGGCGGCATATGAAAAATGGCAGCTGTACTGTTCATAAGAAAGTGTAATAAAATGACAATGTTGAAAATCTGAAGTGAAAATATTAAATTTGCAAACTTATGAGCAAATGCAACGCACGCTCATAAAACAGTCATTTTTAGGAATGTTTTCACCAAATTTTTAACATAGCCATTTTAAGACCTCTGCTCATGAAAAGTGTCACTGTGATTTTTTTAATGTGTCTCATACATTGATTTCGCACATCGACTGCGCCATTGTGCGCTACATGGGCAGAAACACATTTTGGGCAAGATGTGAAAAATGACAGCTGTACTGCTCATAAGGAGGTGTGGTAAAATGGCAGTTGTTGAAAATCTGGAGTGTAAATATTGAAAATTCGCGAACTTACGAGCATACGTAGGAACTGCACAATGCACGCTTGTAAAACAGTCATTTTTTGGAATTTTTTCACCAAATTTTCAACATAGCCATTGTAAGACCTCTGCTCATGAACAGTGTCACTGTGATTTTCTTAATTTGTCCTGTACATTGATTTAGCACACCGACTGCGCCATTGTGCGCTACATGGGCGGAAACACGTTTTGGGTGAGATGTGAAAAATAACAGCTGTACTACTTATAAGAGGTGTGTTAAATGGCAATGTTGAAAATCTGGAGTGAAAATATTGAAAATTTTGAACTTACGAGCGCGTGAGAACTGCACAACGCACGCTCGAAAAACAGTCGTTTGAAATGTTTCCACCAAATTTTCAAAATAGGCTTCTTGAGAGCCCACCTTATGAACACGCAGTGTCATTTCGTTAATCGGTCCCGAAAGGTGATTTCGCACAGTGACTGTGAAATCACCCTTCGGGCCCAAATAACACCACGACAGTGACATCATTCATGAGAAGGGGTCCCAAAAACCCCATGTTGAAAATTTGGTGCAAAAATTCAAAAAAATGCCTGAGATATGCAGCAACATTAAAAACCCCCATCTAGCCCATTATACAGCTTACTGGCATTTCCTCAGTTCGCGGTCGGCTTTGAAGAGGGCAGACGTGTTCCTGGTCCACCGAAGATCGTCGCGCCGAGGTCCGGAGGTAAGTATGGGGTGAGGGGGTGTGGGGAGGCAGGGTGCGCAGTAGGTGGGTGCGGGTTGTGGGAGGGCCAGGGAGACTATGTGGGACCGTTTTTCTTTACAGGTGTTCTTTTTGTTTCCAATGATGACGTGGATGTTTGCCACACTGGGTGGGCTCCCAGCATGGCACAAGGATGGCCAGTGCATTCAGCCGATGGGGCATTGGGTACCCCTAACGCCAAGCATCGATTGCCATGCTGGGGTGAGCTCCCAGCGTGGCACCCAGTACTTGGGGAGGACAGTGGAGCCGACGGGGATTGGGCACCCCTGGCTATATCATGAGTTGCCATGCTGCGGTGGGCACCCAGCGTGGCATTTGGAAAGCTTTGGGGGTGGGGCGCTGGCAGCCGATGGGGATTGGGCACCCCATCGGCTATACATGTGTGCGTGCATGCGGGGCGCTCACACCTGCGTGTGTGTGTGTGTGGGAGGGAGCTGCGCATGAGCAAGCGATATCTTATCGCTGCTCACTGAAGCATAGCTCCCCCTTTGAACTGTATGCCACTGCATTTTGGAGCTTGACATAGATAGCTCCATCATGCATTGGCTTACAGGGGCCACGCCTGCCAACACTCTGATTGAATTGGAAGAGCGGGTGACACACCTTCGAAATCTCGGATGATGGCACTATGTTTATTGCACATGCATGCAAGCAAACATAAAAAACATAGTAAATGTATCTTAATTTTTGAAGACCGTCTTTTTTTTTTTTTTTGTGCGTGCATATGTGACGTATGAATGAGGGATCCACTCACTGTAGATCAAGGGAGGATGTGAAATGGTGCAGGTACATGGGGGGGTGAACAAAGTGGTAGACAGTAAGCCCTACCAGAGCTTCAGGCTGATGTAGCACAGCTGGACTAAGGCAAGGGAGGATGTGAAATGGTACAGGTACATGGGGTGGTGAACAAAGTGGTAGACAGTAAGCCCCACCTGAGCTTTAGGCTTATGTTGCACAGCTGGACTAAGACACAAGCACCCACGGCATGTTCTTATAGTCCCCATTTATATGTCCATTTATTTTCTTACAGCGCTGATTGCCTAACTGAGCCAAGATGTAAAACAGATACTAAAATGTCAGGTTTATTTCAGGTGACCAGGATCATAGTGGGGAGAGGGGGCAAGTGAAACAATGTCCTGAGAATGTGCTTAAACGTATTAACCGTTGCTGTGCCACGGAGTGATACACCGGTCCAGAATCCCTATACGTTCAAATTATGTTTGCAGCCTAAAGGTGCTTCGGTGGACTGGCATTTACATTACTCAGCAGCAAATCTTTTTCATGCTTTTTTTGATCATCGGTTAAGATATAACCACTAACTGATGAGACATTGGGGCATGAAACTGTGCTACCAGAAAAGTTGCATTTGCAAAGCCCTGAATATTTATCTGTTGATAATGAAATGAAAACTGTCAGCTGATAACATTCAGCCACTGTCCATTGCACAGAATAGACATCTCGCTGATAGATCTGGAGCAAAGGGACATGCACTTGCCAATAACACCACTACAGCTCCAGACACGGAAGAAAGAAGTTCATGCACTTTCATCGCTGTTAACTTTTTCAGCATTTTAAAACAGTTACTTAGCATCTGCACTAAGATGTTACACGTCGCTGAACTGAATTGTGACACCAGAATCCCTGCGATCAACATTTGTCAGAAAAAGTGAATTGAAAAAATCAATAGATGTATAAAATGGTAAGTGACATGAGTCAATAACAACATATCTGCATGTAATACTTGGCTTAAAATTTTAGCACCACCGTATTCCACACCACTGAGTCAGACAGGGATGCCATTTATAATTCAGCTAATGTCAAGCAGTTTTTGAGCCATAAAAAGTATTACTGTATCAGTATGGTGGCAGTAACGGGATCAGGAAATTATGAAATAAAATGCAACAGCACCCCTGTCGGCCATATGTTGTGCGGTTGGAGGGAGTGCATGAGCACCCAGGGGTGGGCTGTTAGGCGGCTTCAGATTCACTGGAGAAAAGGGTGGATTCGATTGTGAGCTATGGTTGAATTTGTGTTTTCCTTTTCTATACTTAGTTTTCGCTATTTTGTTAGGGCACATGTCCAACCCTAAGATGTTTATGGTCACAAGGTGATGTGACTTCATTGAGCATCTGATTTGAGAAAGAGCTGTGTGATTCTATCTAAATGCCAGCTCACGGCAATTCAGAGAAAAAAATAATATTTTGAAGCTCCATTACCAGACTAAGTTTGCAGTTTAGTGAATTACCACACAGGGGTGTGTATATATGACAGCACTAAAAGGTGCATTAAAGTGCTTCAGTCATGAAAACCTCCCCCACTGGTTGCTGCTGAAATGCATAGCAGTATGTTCTCCTTTGTGCATTCTGGCAGTTCTTTGCTTCAGCTGCAGGTAGTACAGTACGCTCAAGTTTGTTTGCATAGGTTTTAGCAGTGGGGAGTTCACATTGACAGAGTCTAGTAAGAGGAAACGCTTGGAATTACACATACAACGAAGTCTGAGTTTTCACATCAAATGCTCAGGTATTTTTTTTCCGGAGGATTAGAACCCATGGAGTCCATGAAGGTGTGCTTTGGAGAGCTGGTGTGTAAGGACTGTTAGGCACCCACACATTTTGGTGGTCCTGCTTTGGCAGGGAACAGTTTATTAAAGTAATGATGTGTGGCTTGTCTCTAAGCTAGACAAGACTACACCATCCTATCAGGCAACTGACATGCTGATCTGATCTGTGTGGGGGGGAGGAGCTGCTCACTGAAGCGTAGCTCCCCTCTTTCAACTGTATGCCATTGCATTTTCAACTGCTGTCATAGACAGCTTCAGCAGTGATTGGAGAACTGTGACCATGCCTGCAAACACACTGACTGAATTGGAAGATGCTGACACACCTCTGAAAAACTCAGATGATGGCACTATGTTTCTTGCACATGCGTGCAAGCAAACATAAAAATGACCAATGTATCCCTATGATAAAGGTTTCTAATATTACGAAATTGTCCCAAACCTAAACTGTCATAAGTTAAGCTCCTTAATCACCCCATTTTCCATTTCAAGGCTAGGAATTTCCAGAGGGAACAGGCATAGGAGCACTGAAACAAAAAATGCTCCATGGACTCTTCCTGATTTATACAAGCATCATATGGACAATTTCTTTCTTCTCAGACTTCATGCTTAGCGTTACCTCTAACACCTATCTGCCCATAGACTGAAAGCCACAAAAATTCCCACATGTGTACAGGTATTCTAATATTATTCAATTGCTGCAGGACTCCTGGAATTAAAGGAGTGAGGCAGTTTTTAAAACCTGGTTCTGTAGGGCGGAGTGTGGACATCACAACCTGGTATAACTTAGACCCTTTATTGTTCCTCACCAGTTGTTTGTTTAGGCCCCATTTATAAAGCTTTTGTGCCGTAGGTCTAAAAAATGGTGGCACATGTAGGTGTTCTGATAACTTAGGGGGAGTTATGTGCCATGCCGTATAATACCTAGACCTATGCGATCTTATTAAAGTATTACACAGCGAAATCATGGGAACCAGGCTGTTTCTGATTGTCTGGAAAAGGAGAAGAGTGTGAAAAAAGACTACTGGGTCAATCATCCCCAGACCCCATTTTTTCTTGGCTAAGTAAGTGTATTGTCATTTTATAGGATTCAATCTATTACCCCAAAGCATTTGGAAGAAAAGACTGTATAGTTTAGTTTCTAGATGAACTGGAAGGGGAAAAATCATTGCTATATATAAAATCATAGGGATAATAAACAGTCTAATAATTAGAACACATTTAAGTTTGGCCAACTTCCAATGTTTCCACCTTTGAATTTTATGATCTACAGCTGTCAGGGTGTTTTCCCAATTCAGGGAGGGAAGATTTTGGGGTCCAAAAAGAATCCCCAAAATCTTTAGTGGTTCTGTAGAAATTTGAATGCCATGAATAATCTCCGGATCGGGACATCCAACACCCACAAACAGGCCCTTACTCTTCTGGGTATTCAATTTGGAATTTGAAATAAAAGAATAAGTATGCATAAATTCCAAAAAGGGATACTTGGGTATGATCAGAAAAAAATAAACAAATATCATCAGCATAGGCTTGTAAATAAATTACCTCATCTGTGGATGCCCCTGACACCCCTGTCCAACGGGGAAAATCAGTTAAAGACCGAATGAGTGGGTCAATAGTAAATATATGGAGAAGGGGACTGAGCGGACATCCCTGTCGAACCCAAGTCTGTAATTGGAATCCTTCCTTGACCTCATTTTTTATTACAGGGTGTACTATTGCAGTGGCATATAAGGATCTGACCCATCTTATTACTTGAGCAGGGACACCAAATGTCTCCATGGTTAAAAACAAGAAGGGGTGGTAGACCCTATCAAAGGCCTTCTGTTGATCTACTGAAACAATATTCCCATATTTCCCATTTAATGATAAATGTTCAATCAGATCTCTGATAATCATTAGAGCGTGTTGAATTTTTCTACCCAAAAGGCCGCAGAATTGCATAGGGAAAGGACCTGAAAAAGCATAAATCCTTAACCTGGCATTCAAAATACCAGTCAAGATTTTGTAGTCTGAATTTCGAATGGTGATAGGTCGCCAATTGTCTAGAGAGGTTTTAACCCCAGATTTAAACAAAAAAATCAGTAATCCCTCCGTGAACCATATAGGAAAAATCTCTGATGATAAAAAGAAGTTTAATACTTTTTCTAAACATAATGAGAATTCTTCAGGAAAAGTTTTATATAATTCATTGGTTAGGCCTTCAAGGCCTGGGGATGCCCCCCTCTTCAGGGTCTTCATTACTCCCTCAATTTCTGCTGCCGTAATGGGTCTAGTCATCCCCAAGGACCCTTCTGGATCCTGTGGAAATCAATGGTGTATAAAAATTGTAAAATATCTGACTCACAGGGGAGCACTGAGGGGTAATGAGATGACAAAAAGTCTTTCATAGTAGTATGAAGACCTTCCTTAGAATGAATAATTCTTCCATCTTTATTTTTAAAAAAGACCAAAAAAATCACATCTTTAAATTTTTTAAAAGCTTTGTAGGGATCTCCCTGTGGGGATTTTTTTGTTACATCATGTAATAATGCCTTCATGGTGTCTGCCCTATCATATTGATACTCCTGCATAGTGTTCTTTAAAGTAGCTATCTGAGTGTATAATCATGTCTGGAAATATTAGCTATTGAAAAATGGTATTGCAATTGCTGCTGTAATTTAAGCTATTTGAGAAATTTGACATTTTCTCCTGTACTACCCAATTTCATAAGTAAGGTCTTAAGGTCCGCTTTTGAATCCATGCACCAGTCTCCTAAATTATCATAAAGGAAGATAACAGAAAGTCTAGCGAGTAATAACTCCTTAATTTTGAACAACACAGTGAGGTTCAATAAAACAGAAGTGTTCAGTTTCCATCTAGGTTTCTGTGGTATTTGCAATTGGGATGGTAAAAAATTACATTGCAAAAGCAAATGATCTGAAAACTCAGCTGGAATAGTCCTAAAGTTAAAGGGGGAAGATTGCTGGAAAGAAACATATAACCTATAGTAGAAGTGTATTTATTTTGTTTATAAGTAAACCCAGGACCACTGAGTTGATTCTGTCTACTATCCAGGAGACGTGTCGTGTCCACAAGGTGCCAAAGGGCATTTCAATCACAATAAATCTTTTTCCTTTGCCCTACTGGTCCCACAGTCTTAGGTTGCAATACACAATTAAAGTTCCCACCTAAAAAATTTTGTAAGAAGTAAGTAGAAAAGGCCTCAGGGCAGAAAAAAGGCTTACCCTTTCAACCTTGACCTGGGAGCAATATACAATAATTAATCTATAGGCCACATGTTTCCATAAGCCATCTATAATCAGTAGTCTCCCAGGAATTAAATCTATCAATTTAAGTAAAGAAAAATCATAAGAGTTAAAAAGTAATCCTATCCCATCAGCTGTTTCTGAACCGAAAGACCAATAGGAAGGACCCCATATCCACTCTTTCTGGAAAAAACATGCCTGGTCACTTGTAAACATCCACATTTCTTGAAGAAAACAAATATCAATAGCAGTTCTGTGAATATACTCAGAAATCACCTGTCGTCTCCTAGAATTTAATAAACTATGAACATTTAATGATCCTATGCTAAAAGAAGCCAACATTTAAGCAGAAAATCAAAAATATTTTTTCCTCTTCTTTTTCTTCCCATTATACCCCTCCTGAGGATGCAGCGGGGTCTGTGGGTCTACTTTAGAGGACTGGGAATCGGAATCTCCACAGTCCATCTCCAGATCTCCCCATTGTGTGGCGAGAACTGCAAAGGAATTGCTGGACTCAATATCGGGCTTAATATTATGGGTTGATCTCCAAACAGGTACTACCAGAGGAGGTGCAGGGGGTGGGTCAGAGCCCTCCGTCACCTGCGGTTCTGTATAACACACTGGTGTCAACATAAGAGGGACAGGAGGAAGGGGGAGGGGAGGGTTCTTCTGTTCATCTAATTCTTCTTGTAAAGAGATAAGACGGGGAGGCTGAACCTCTGTGGGACGTGGATGAGGCTCAGTCAGAGCCTGATTAGGGCAAGAAACAGAATCCTGTGCCTGTTGAATTAAAGATCTGGACTGATGCATGAAGCCTTATTCTTGGCTACCCAAGTGCATTCTGAAAAGACATGCTCAGTGTCCTCACATAGGTTGCATTTTGTATGATTGGCACACTGGAATGCGATGTGACCTATTTCCCCACAGTTGTCACATCAGGGCTTGTCACAAGAGCTAGATAAATGGGTTCTAGACCCACACTTATAACAGGCCCGGGGTTGCAAAGCATAAAAACAGACACCCCTATCACACCCCAACAAAAAAGAGTTTGGAATATGTTCAATTCCTACATTTGTTTGTCTGAGTTTCACCTTATAGCGCCACCCCCCCATCCAAAACTGTTCTGTATCAAGTATAGCCTCAGGTGAACTTAACACTTCACATTTAAGGGATAACCAATAGGTAATATCCTCCACGTGTGCCCCCTCATTCCGAAACATAACTGTTACAAACTTAATCAATGGTTTAGATAATGGAATGACCAAAAAGGTGGTCATGTGGGGGAGAACTTCACCTGGTTATACCGTTCCCAAAAAAGGTCAAGTGCATAAGCAGAACGTAAATTGACGTCAAAACTGTCTTCCCCGAGATATTTATAAAAGCAAATACTTCCCTCAGGGAGAAGTGCAAGGATTCCTTTAATCATAATTTTCCAACATAATGCCTGTCAGGCCGAACCTCCAGTCCACCTTTGTAACATATCCGAACCGTGTTCCTTCGCGGTGCAGCTTCTTTCTTGATTTTCGAAAATAAGTCAGATAATAAAGATTTGGTGTCCTCAGGAGTGTCCTTTATAGGGGAAATATGTTCAATCTCCCTCTTAGTAGGAATGTCTGGAGCTGCCATGGTATTCAAGTTAGATATAATTGGATCTACACCCTGTCGTGGTAAATCTTGATGTACCCCATAAATATCCAAACCAGTCACTGGGAGAGGGGTTGAAGAATTTCTTGGAGTAGCTAATATCTTGGGCTGCCATTTGGGCATATTTTGTGAAAAATTTAATTTGGTGTCCCAATCAGGGGTGGGGAGCCATGTCCCTGATCCATTTTGTGTCCAGCTTGCCTCACTCAGAGCCCTCTGAGGTAACCAGGGCTCAATGGGAGACGTAGTTGGATTTTGGGATGAAGATTGCAGGTTACTGAAGGGAAGAAGTAATGCAGGCGACCCCTCTTGGGCTAAATTGGACCCCACTGTTGTTTGAAGAGCAACATTACTCCCCAACCGCCTATTTGCCAAAGTTATGGCAGTACGTTTGTCTTTTTTCTCTCCTCCAGACCCCAACCGAGGTGGCAAGCCTCATTTGGAGAAGGACAAAACAGTCATTCCATCCTGTACTGCAGGGTCAGTTTGAAAAATTACCTCATCCCTGGGAGAAGACGGAGATGGATCGCCGAGGAAAATGAATCCCATAGTTTTAGACATAGTGGTGATCCCGAGAGAATCATACTTGCTAGGCTGAACGATGTCAGCCACATTCGTTCTCTCAGGCCCTGTGAATTGTTTACCTCCATTGCTGCTATTTCGAGTAATATGCTCCTCAGAATTAACTTTGACTATCTCAGACTTTAGGCACGAACCCTGTATGGTTCCAGAACTGCCAGTCTCTGAATCAAGTAGAATACCTTGAGCATTTACAGAGAGAACAGAAGAAGAGCAGGGAGACTCACCCGACATTGCAGCTGCTTTTGCTGTTGCCACGTCATCCCTTAAATCAGGCCCTTTGACAAGTGGCATCAAAGGTTTGACAGCCACGCTCTTCTTTCGCAATTGTGTCAGCCTTTCCTGTAAACAATCCATCTGTACCTGCAATTGCAACCTTTCTTCGGTTCTAAGAATCTCTCGTCGCGCAGACTGCTCGTCGGTTTCCACACCCAACTTACTCAAATCTTCGGCGGACACAAAAATCTCTGCATCCTCCTTTTCACTATGAATTATTTTCAGCTCATTGAGTACGATGCTCTCCGAAAAGTCAGAACACTGTATTCCCTCACCATCGTCATGGACCTCCATTTCAAACGGAACTGCAGTCTCCAGACTACCAAAATCCATTTGCAGAGGAGCAGCCATAGCTCCAAACTCCTCCACGTCTTCCACTCTCCACACACCGACCAAGACTGACACAGAGACAGTCAGTCTATCCTCCTACAGGTGAGTAGGGGGATTTTTTATTGAAATCATAACAAAATATATAAAAATCAGTATTACATCATACATAACCATAAAACAGAAAAAAAAACAGAAACATAAAACAAGTATTAATTCATATAATAATCCTAAACATAAAAAGAAAGTGATAACCCCCCTCCCCCTCCCCACTATAAGAGTAGAGAATTTTTTTTTTTTGAGATTAGAACAATCAAAAACAAATTTTATACTGATCAGTTATTAATGTCACCTAAATCATAAAGAAAAAACCAAAAGAACAGGTTACTCACTTGTAACAGTAGTTCTAGGAGTGGTATGTGTTGTTCATCCACACTCTCTGGCATGTCCCTTTCCCATTTAAATCTGGCCGGAAAGTCTTCAAGCTGGCTCCTCCCACTCACCCCAGTTGTAAATACCTAGACTCCGCCCCATGACGCCAGATCTTAACCCGCTGGAAGCAATTCCTTACGCGATGCCTCCACCACAGTGTAGACATCCTCGGAAAGACTCAGAGCCTGGAACTTTAGCCGCTCAGGTACCAGGCTTTGAGGTGCAGGGATTGAAGGTCCAGATGGAATACCTTCCCCTGGTTCAATGATATCAGGTCCAAGCATGTACAAAGCTGCTCCAGGGCCCTAGGTTGGATGGGTGCTTGTGGATGAACAACATATACCATTTCTAGAACTACTGTTACAGGTGAGTAACCTGTTCTTCTAGGAGCGTGGATATGTTGTTCATCCACACTCTCTGGCAGACTCCTAGCAGTTCTCTGGGAAGAGGGAGGCAAGGTGCACACCCCCTATTTAAGAAACAGAGATTGGAGAACCAAGGGCCCACAACCAGCATCCCAGCGTGACTCAAGGTCGATGTGGTAGTGGGTAATGAAGGTGTTTCCTGACTTCCAGGTAGCAGCCCAACAGATCTCCTGGATAGGGATGTCCCTGGAAGCAGCCACCGATGCAGCCGTATGGCAGGTAGAATGAGCTCTTATCCCTCTGGGAGTCTCCTTGCCCACCAATTCATAGCACAGACCTATGCATGATGTAATCCATCTAGCAATGAATGGTCCACTTCGCTGCAGGTCTGCCCGAAGTGGCTTCAGTGTAGGTGACAAACAGCTGGCGAATCTCTCCCCGAATTTCTGCCGTCCTTTCCTTATAACAGGAGAGAGGATGTCTGAGGTCCAGAGTATGGAGCCTGTACTTGGCATCCGAGGTGTAATTAGGGTAGTATACCGGCAGAGTCAACACATGGTTAAGGTGAAACTCTGACACCACCTTCGGCAGGAATTTCGGTGGGGGTACAGGACAACTTTGTCCCTGTGAAAGACCAGATAAGGGGAGTCCACCGAAAACACCTGGAGTTCCCCTGTCCTCCTGGCTGACATGATAGTCACCAGGAAGACCGTCTTCCATGACAAGTGTGAGAGCTCACACTTGTGCATGGGTTCGAATGGCTTGCCCATGAGCTTTGCCAAAACCAGCAAGAGATCCCATGAAGGTGAAGTTCACGCACCAGAGGGGATATGTGATCCAGGCCTTTGGAAAAGCGCCCGACCACTATCTCCTGTGCCAATGTTGGCTGACTGGCCTGCACCCAGTAAGCAGAAGTGGCTGCCAGGTGTACCATAACGGTCAATGACCGTAGACCCCCTATGGACTGAGAGACCAAAGGCAGTCTAAAATGTTAGCCACAGAGCAGGATAAGTAGTCCAGACTCTTACCCTGACACCAAAAAGAAAACCTTTTCCATCTGAAGACATAACATTTCCTTGTCGGTTCCTTACACAACGCCTCCATCACAGTGTAGACATCCTCGGAAAGACCCAGAGCCTGGAACTCTAGCCTCTCAGGTACCAGGCTGTGAGGTGCAGGGATTGAAGGTCCAGATGGAATACCTTCCCCTGGTTCAATGATATCAGGTCCAGGCATGTACAAAGCTGCTCTGGGGCACTGCAGTTGAGGCTGAGGAGATCTGGATACCAGAACTGGAGGGGCCAATCTGGGGCTACCAGAATCACCTTCGCTTTGTCTCTACTCACCTTGAGTAGCACCTTGTGGATCAAGAGAAATGGAGGGAAGGCGTAGAGGAGGCCTGGGGTCCACAGCCTCGAGAAGGCATACTCCTGCAGAGAGCCCTGCTGAGGGGGGCGGGCATGGTACAGTCTCAGCTTGGTGTTCTCCCTGGAGGCAAACAGATCCACCAACAGTTTGCCCCAACAGGAGAAGAGATTGTAAGCTACCTCTGGATGGAGAGACCACTCATGGGATGTCTGACCTATGCAGCTGAGAGCATCCGCCACATGGCTAGCAAGGAGATCTGCCTCCAACCGGCTGACAAGGGTCCAGATTCAAAGCACCTCCTTGCATAGCAGACGGGAGTGCGTGCCGCCCTGTTGGTTGAGGTAGTACATGGTCGTGGTATTGTCTGTCTGGACTTGAACCACTTGACCCCAGAGCCGAGGAGCAAAAGCTGACAGGGCCCGTCTGACTGCTCTGAGCTCCAACAGCTTGATGTGGCATCGGGACTCTTTGGGGTCCAGAACCCATGGACCTGTTGTCCCCATTGTGGGCTCCTCAGCCCATGAGAGAGACATTGGTCTTCAGGACGACCGTCAGCTTGGGGCGAACAAACGGGATTCCTTCCTGCAAACGGTCTGGGACGGTCCACCATTGGAGTGCATTCCACATCTTCTGGATTACAGTGATCAGCTGGTCGAAGTGACTATATCGCTGAGTCCACTGAGTGGCCAGTTCCCATTGGAAGGGGCGCATGTACCACCTGACCCAACAGACCACCAAGGTGCACGCTGCCATGTAGCCCAAAAGGTGCAGAAAGTCCCGGGCAGAGCGCAAGTGCCCAACCAGAAATGATTGGGCAAAGGAGGAGAGAACCTCCACCCTGTACACCGGGAGCCGAGCTCTGGCTTGACGAGAGTCGAGCTCTGCCCCAATAAAGCCCATCACCTGATAGGGCATGAGTTCCAACTTGGCCTCGTTGATCAGGAGGCCTAGTTGGGGGCAGGTTCAGAGGGTCAGATCTCTGGAACTCTCCACCTCCTGAAGGAGGGAACCCGACAGGAGCCAGTCGTCAAAATAGGGGTATATCCAAACTCCTCGACACCGGAGATGGGCTGCCACCACTGCAATGCACTTGGTGAAGACCCGAGGGGCCGATGACAGGCCGAACGGCATGGTTCGGAACTCATACAGGGTCCCTTTGACCCTGAAGCAGAGGAACCGCTGGTGGGATGGATGGATTGGGACATGAAAGAATGTGTCCTGTAGATCCAGTGAACAGAACAACATGTTTTGCTCAAGAGATGGTATGATCTGGTTCAGAGTTACCATCCGGATGGTGCAAGACCTGAGATATTGATTCAGGTCGTGGAGATCTAGGATGGGGCGCAACCCCCCATCTGCTTGAGCACCAGGAAGTACCTGGATATGAAGCCTGGGTCTGTAGGAGGTTCAGCACTGGAGCTACCACCTCCTTGCGGAGGAACTGAGCAATGTCGTCTCAAAGGGCTGACAGAGTGTGAGCTCAGATCCTTTCCTCCCAAGGGGCGCGGGCTCAGCTGGAAGGGTACTGCTCGAATTCTAGAGGCAGTCCCTGGCCGACCACTTCCAGAACCTACCTGTCCAAAGTGACATTGGACCAGGCAAAAAGAAAGCAACGGAGCCAGCCCACCACGGGAGGACCCAGAGCTGGCGTGATGGGTGTAGGGGTGGCAACCCCTGACCTGTCACTGAGCAGGCTTAGAGGAGGAGGAGGAGGCTCCTGGACCAGCACCTCGGCCTCCTTTATGGGCCTGTTGAGGACCCTGCTTGGGCCTGGGGTGCCAAGGTTGAGCCTGCTGTTGCTGCTGACCTCCTTGATAGGAGGGCTGTCTAACCACAGGGGAAGAGTGCCGAAAGGGATTCTTCTTGTGCTTCAGCTAGTTCTTGCCTGAAGAACCCTTTGCAGAGGTAGCATCCAAGGTGGCACTGGACTGCTCTATTCGCTGGAGGTGACCAAGGAAGGGCATGTCAGATAACTTACATAGATACATAGATACATAGACAGTGTCAGCAGATAAGGGCCTATGGCCCACCCAGTCTGCCCAATTGAGCTTGTAAGTTCAGTTTATGTTTTCCTAGAAGTCTGTTGCCCCTTACCCCTGACCTTCAGAATTCCTTCATGTCTATCCCATGCATTCTTAAATCTCATGATTGTTTCAGCCCCCACCACTTCCTCTGGCAGGGTGTTCCACTTGTCCACCACCCGTTCTGTGAAGAAATTCTTTCTCATGTTTCCTCTGAATCACCTCCTCCAACTTCATCCCATGCCCTCTAGTCCTGGAACATCTTTTCGCTTAAAAATAGTGTTTTCCTGCACCTGTTCCTCCCTGTAAGATACTTGTATGTCTCTATCATATCCCCTCTCTCCTCCCTTCCTCCAGGAGTACATGTTCAGTTCCTTCAACCTGTCTTCATAGGACTTGTGATGCAATCCATGCACCATCTTTGTTGCCCTCCCTCTGAACCTTCTCTACCCTGTCTATGTCCTTACGAGGTATGGTCTCCAGAACTGTACACTGTACTCCAGGTGGGGCCTCACTAGTGTCTTGTATAGTGGAATTATGACCTCCTTTTCCTGCTGATGATGCCCCTGCCTATACATCCCAGCATCCTATTTGCTTACCTGCAGCCTTGTCACACTGTTTCCTACCTTGAGGTCATCAGAGATGATAACCCCAAGATCCCTTTCCTGCTTGGTGCATGCTATATCCTCACCCCCAACTGATATATTGTGCCAGAGTTTTGTGCCCCATATGCATTATCTTGCACTTCTTTGCATTGAATTTCAACTGCCAAACACCTGATCATTCTTCAAGTTTCTACAGGTGGCTTCTCATTCTGTCTACACCCTCTGGTGTGTCTACTCTGTTACAGAGCTTTGTGTCATCAGCGAACAGTGAAATTCTGCCTTCAGGTCCTCGCCATGTCACTGATGAAGATGTTGAATAGGACCGGTCCCAGCACTGATCCCTGTGGTACCCCACTGGTCACTCTTCCTCTGTGGAGTGACAGCCATTTACCACCACCCTCTGTGTCCTGCCACCCAGCCAGTTACCTACCCACCACACTACTGTCCTGCCCACACCCATATTCCCCAGTTTGTGTAATAGTCTTCTATGTGGCACAGTGTCAAAGGCCTTGCTGAAGTCCAGATAGGCCATGTCCACTGCCCTCCCCTGATCCACCTCCCTAGTCACCCAGTCAAAAAATTCAATGAGGCTGGTCTGACATGACCTTCCCCAGGTGAAACCATGCTGCCTTGGGTCCTGTAGTCCATTGACAACCAGATGTTCCACCAATCTCTCCTTCAGTAGTGCTTCCATGATCTTCCCCCTATCGAGGTGAGGCTAACTTGTGCTGAGTATCCGCCGGAAAGGAGGATAACCTCAGCCAGGCCCTTCGGTGAGTGGCCACTGCGGCTGCTAAGGACCGGGCACAGGAATCTCCAATGTCCAGGGCTGGCTGGAGCTGCTGTTTTGCATCAGCACGGCCCTAGTCACGGACCTGCTTCACCGTGGTCTGCATGTCCACTGGGAGATGAGGGAGGACTTCATCTAGTGACCCCAAGAGGGCATGAGAGAAGCGTGCCATGACAGCCGAGCTGGCCTGATGAAGGCCCAAGGATGAGGCCGCATAAACCTTCCGGGCAGAATGGTCCATATTCTTGGACTCCTTGTCCGGAGGGCAGTCAGTGTCAGCTGAGCTACCCATGTGTCTAAACACAGAAGCAGTCACAAGGCTCTCGGCCGAGGAATGCTCTGTGAACCCCACCAGGACCCATGGGTACCGTATACTTGTGGGCCATGTGGGCAGATGGAGCTGGGCAGGAGGCAGGGCTTTGCCATAGCTCAAGGGCCAGGCCACCAATGGTTTCAGCCACTGGAAAGGCCTTCCCCGTGGTATCTCCCCTCTTGAAGATATCCATGAGGGGAAATTCCGCCTTCTTTTGGATGGTCTCCAAGGGCATTCTGGTCGATTCAGAAATCAGGTGGAGGATGCCCTGAAAAGAGGAAGGACCTTCCTCCAAGCCTGCCACTGAGGACTCATCATCCTCAAGATGAGAGTGCCGACCAGTGGCATCCAAGTCCAAAGAGTCAGGATATAAAGGTCTCCCACCCATGTCTACCTTGATACACCGAGGGCGATCGGGGACAACTGTAATGGACAGATGACAGGGGAGGCCGGTGTCTGTTCGATCCTCTTTTGAGGGATCCCCTTCCTGAGGCTGCTTAGGTGGTGGTTCCACCAATATCGGTGGGGAGACCGAGACAGGCCAAGTTGGAATGCATGCCGGCCCTACGGGTGGGGGAACTGAGCCCTTCGGTTCAGGAGGGGGTCGGCATCGGCCTAAGAGGCTGAGGCCAAGTAACTGACAGTGTTGCCGGTGAAGCCGGCTCTTGACCACTGAGAATCAGCTGCTGCCACATGAGATCCTCATAACATCGACAGAGCTTCTGTCGAAGTCTCTCCTCATCCGAGGAGGGTGAGGACTGGTGGAGATGCCTCTTCCTGGATTGCTTGTGACCTTTATTCAGTTTTTGAGCGAAGGGGACCTAGTCCTCGATCAAGACCGATGAAGTTGACTCGTTCGATCGGGAGAAGCTGGAGTCGGGGGAACCGAGGTTCCAGCATCTTTCTCTCGACTGGGACACCCGAGGGCTGGGTCTCCTCATCGGGGAAGGAAAGGATAGGTGTCCTTTCCAAGGAGTCATCGACCACAGTCAGCAACAAAGGCTCAATTGGGTCGAGATAAATCTCGGCCGGTTCAGCCGCTTCCTCTGCCTCGGTGCCTTGGCCTGACGGAAGGTCCGTGAAGCTGGCAGCTGAGGAAGTGATTTCGACCGGTCGAGACCACAAGTTCCTGAGAATCGGACCTCTCTTGGTCCCAGGAACGTCTCCTTCAGGATGAAGAAGACTTGGGGTCCTTGTCCCTTTTCCTAGGATGGGAGGAGTGCGAGCCTGAGGGCACCTCACCCCTGGCAGGGAGAGACTGGTACAGCTCCCGAAAGGACCCAGTGAAGATAGAGCCACGGTTAAGAGGCACGAAAAAACTTCAGCTGGCCGAAGCTTGAGCAGCTTCCTCTTCGAAATCCACCATCTGATCGAGCTGCTCGGCAGATCCCACGGCCGCGGAAACTGCTCACCTTGCATTCCTTCGATTTCACAGGTGGATTATGGCCTGCCTCTCAATTTTAGGCGCGCCTTGCAGTCATCCAGGACGTTGGGATGGAAGGCCAGACAGATGGTGCAAGAGGTGGTGTCATGTACGACACCCAAGTAGTAGACACACGAGAGGTGGGCGACATTTTCTATCCTCAGGGACACCAGCAAAATCCGGGGGATGACTTGTCCTCCATGTCCGATGCGCTTGGATTGGTATTGTAACCTCTAGTGAGTTTTGGAGAAAGCGTTTGAGGTGAAAACCATCGTTGAGAATCCAGGGCCTACGAACTGCACAAGTAGCACGAGGGAACCTGAATCTTCCAGTGGAAAGGAAGATCTGGCATCATGGGGCAGAGCCAAGGTATATACCACCCAGGTGGGTGGGAGGAGCCAGCTTGAAGACTTTCTGGACAGATTTAAAGGGGAAAGGGACATGCCAGAGTGTGGATGAACAACATATCCACGCTCCTAGAACCATGAATACGTGCAAATTCATACAATAACTCTAAAGATAAGAATTATAATAACCATCCTCTCCTCCCAACTATAAAAGTAGGGATACATTTATTTATTATTTTTCCCACATCAAATGAATCATAAACAACATACATACAAATCAATAATACTACCATACAGAAAACAAAACAGAAGGAGAAACAAAATCATATTTAGGTAATGATCCATAAAATAATTTCTCATCATAAAATACATTTATTCTAAATCTCCTCAAATAAAGTCAAACTCTCTCCATAATACCTTCCATTTAGAAACTGCATACTGTTTCCGTTCATCTAATTTAAAGGAGTGTATATTCATTATTATGATATGTACTAACTCCAATTCTGAAATATCCTTTCGTTGTAGCACTGACATCTACTTAGCCATAGCCAATATAATAAATGTATATGAATTATTCGCAGCGTATTCACACAATCCTCTGACACTTGTGAAGAAAAAATACCATAATACAATGCTTCTGGTAATGGGGGGAGGGGGGAATCGTAAATCTACACTTCCATCTATCCTTTAGTGCGTCCCAAAATCTAACAGCATAGGGACATTGAAAATATAAATGATTCATTGTTCCTATCTTAGCTGTACAATCTCCCCATCAGACAACAATGTTCTTGCAACCTTTTTTGGTTTTAGTTATTATGCTGCTTGCACGCATGTGCAAGAAACATAGTGCCATCATCCCAGTTTTCGGAGGTGTGGCAGACCTCTTCCAATTCAGTCAGTGTGCTTGCAGGTGCAGACGCAGTTCTCCAATTCAACGCTGCAGCTGTCTATGACAGCATTTGAAAATGCAGTGCTGTACAGTTGAAAGGGAGAGCTACGCTTCAGTGAGCAGCGATAAGATCGTGTGCTCATGCGTGCTCGCCCCCACACACACACACGCACACTGCATGCTCGTGCTTCCCCCATGCACATATTGTATTCCTGCAACAACTCCGACAGTACACACTGCTCCTCTCATGCAGAGCTGTTGCTGCTTAGCTGTCCCAACTCATCTTCCAGCCTACACCATTCATTCTCTTCTCCACTCTACTATAAAACTGCTGCCGACTGTTCTCTCAGCTCCTGTAGCCCTATTTTCCAACTCCCTGTCCCTGCGCGTCTACTGCAGACCACAACTCTCCCAGCTCCATCTCCCTGCACTGTCTTGGCCTGGCTGAAGACCCATCTCATTCCTTACAGCTCCTGTTTCCTACATAGTTCTGTTTAATTCTCCCAGCTGCTCCGGATCCATCTCCTGATTCTGCATGAATGCCACCATAGATCGGTTGGCTCCTGCTGCCGGTTCCACCAACTCACAGCTCAAATGAACTTCGCTGCCAACCAGCTGCTGCCTAGTGCCCACCCTATGTCCCACAGAACTGTCCATTCATATCGCCTCCTAGCTCTGCGTAATTTAGCAAGACCGTACCATCACCACGAGGGGAGGTGAGTAGTGTAACAATCGCAGACCAGTTCCCTTCAAATACCTACACATCTCCCTGCTGGGTAATCCCTAACGTTATTTTTGTTATACAGTTTCTGGGCTCCTGCGATGAGTGAATGTGTGTAAGGAGACAGAGTGAGTCGCTGGGCTTCTGGTATGTTGGTTCACCCCTTCTAGCATTGGAGGCAGTTGGTGCAGTCTGGGAGTGAGCAGGGTGAGCGTGCGTGGCATGAGGGAGGCCACGCGGCCGTGGTGGTAGAGGTATTGGAATGCTTGGTGGGCTGGCAGTGCAGGCAGTGTGGAACAGCCATGGCAAGGAAGGGCAGTGAGCACTGCAGTACAAGTAGACTTTGGTGAGTGAGGAACAAACAGTGAGTGAGTGGGGAGTCAGGGCGGCGGAAGGGTGTCTTCTCATTCTCTCTAGAATGATGTCCACAGCAGGGGGTTGTCGCTGCACCGAGGCAATTACTATTACGGAATTAGTATAAATAACTAGCAGTCAGTAGGGGGCAGTACATGTCTGTTCCTGCCCCATTTGGGGCATTATCTGAGGTTCTGCCGAGTACCTGCTTACAAACTACAGGAGCAGTACCTCTTTGGTATTACCATAGGGAGGGAAGGATCAACTAGTACCGGCTCAGAAACAGTAGGGAATTAGCTGGACATGTTGTTTACTGCCCCAGCTGGGGAGAGGCGATACTTGGGGCAGGGCTGTGAACTTGCTTACATACAAAAGGAGGTTGTAACTGGCATGCTATGCTACAGGAGCAATATTGGGGCAGAACCAAATTGCCAACTAAGTGCCACTTATCAGACTGAAGCACTTGCCTCTTATTGTCCCGGTAGGAGCATTACTTGGTGCAGTGTTGAGTACTACTACAGCTGGGATAAATCGGAGCACTGCGGAAGTACCTGTTGAATGGCTGGAAATGCAGTACCTCACCTAACTGATACTGCCCCAGCAGGGGCATTACTAGGGACAGCGTAGAAGGTGGCAGTATTTGTGTGTTACTGCCCTGGTCCCAGCAGGGGCATTACCTCACCTAACGTCTGTCTAAGGCAGTATCTGCATTGCAGCTGGGGGCAGTTCCTAAGTAACTGCTACCTGGACAGCTGAGGGCAGTACAGCACTCTAAGACACCTGTTGCAGGGGGCACCTTATGTCCGCTGCTACTACCATAGCACAGTACTCAATTTAATACGTGCCTATAGGTGGTTACTACTTGTCCATTACCATGCCATATGGGTGCAGTACTGTACCCCAGTACCTATCTGGAGGGAACACTATATCTGCCTGTTGCTTTACCGGCAGTGCACAGTACTGCACCCAGTACCTGCCTGCAAACACTTACTTTATGTTTTCCTCCCAACCCACACGCACACCCTGAATCCAGGACAGCAGTACAGAGTGTGCAGCTGCTGCCTCTTCCAATCCAGCTTGGTTCTTCGGAGCCTGTAGGGACTGTATTGCTGAGGGCTGTGAGTTCCCCTTAGCAGCCTTTAATGCTGGAAGTGCTAGTGCTTTTTAAATTTCTACTTCCCATTCATTTCAGAGGGCTCCATATGTACTGTGTAATAATATTAAATGCATACTAAAAATAAAAATTAGAGTTAGAATCGACGTTTCAATTATAGAGCTTCTTCAGGAATTATGTAAAAGAGAACTATGCAAAGTTAGTCCCTGCTTTTTTCTGTCTTTCAAGTAATTCCTGAAAAAGACCTATGGCTGAAATGTCGATTCTAACTATAGTTTCTAATTTCAGCGTACAGTTAATATTACCTTTTTGTTTTGTTTTCAGCCCACGTGCTGATGCAACATTATGTTTTTTGTTTATTAAGATATGTATTGCGGTCTGCTGAACTGCATTTATTAAGTATGTGTGTGGTTTTGTGTTTGCACTTCCAACCAGTCCAGTATTGCTTTTTGTGTGTCTGGGGGGTGTGGGGTGGGGGATGGTAAAGCTGACATTGGGCTAAAGTTGGTTGCCTGATGATTGCCATTTGCAGTGATGACCTGCCCAAGAGGTTTTGCGGTCTACAGAACCTACACAGTGAAAAACTGACAATGTTTAACATTGAGAGTGGGTTTTATTAAAAAGCTGGCCAATAGTTATTGTTCCCCGCCTCCTCCCTGCTGCCGGACTTGTGTAGAGGGACCACATGTGCCCTCCTCCAATTGACTCATGTTGAATGACTCAGGGAACATGGCTGCTAGAGGTACTGCTATCTCCCTTCGCAGTTCTCTTAATATCCTTGGGCATATGCCATCTGGTTCCATCACTTTGTCCACCTTCAGTTTAGTGAGCTCCTGCAGGACTCTTTTGCCTGTGAATGGACTACTGTCCACCTCTTCACCCCCTTGGCAACTGCTATACTGCTGTGTCCCTTGCCCCCCCACTCGTCTGTGAATACTGAACGGAAAGACAGTGCATGTCTTGGGAGGAAGGCATGGAACTATCACTTCCAAATACCTAAACAGCACAAACAAGCAAGCAACATTCGGCATTGACAAATACTTGTTTTTAACATGTATCTTATTGTGAATTCCCAACCAGACAGTATCCCACTTTTGAGCGGGAATTCTGGGATTTGTAATGTAAGAAGAAATTTGATTCTGATGAAGAGCTGGAAAGGCCGAAAATGGATGTTCTATAAAATAATTACACATCACCTCTTCATACAAATTCTTCCATGACTGACTTAAAATCCTTACATAAAGTACAGTTACGTAGGAACTTACCGTAACAGTAGCTCTTCAAGAGAGGTTCCTTCAGTAGGTCATCACAAATTCGACTGACGTCGCCTGACATCAGGCTGCATGGCAGACTTTTCTAGCAATCTCTGATGGAGGACCACCCACCCAACGTCATGTGACAGACATCAGCGTGACGGTATATAGTGGGCGGTCCCCTCGCCCGCCCTCCAGTTCTCCCGCCGGAGCCAGGAAGAGGCCTAACAGCAGGAGCGAACAGGATTGGAGACTCTGTAAAAAACAAAATGAGGGGAAGGAGGAAGGGAAAAATATGACCTACTGAAGGAAACTCTCTCGAAGATCTAATGTTACGGTAAGTTCCTACGTAACTGTACTATCTTACTTTGAGAGGGTTCCTTCAGTAGGTCATCACAAATAGGGCTGAGTCCCAAGCAGTACCTCTAAGGAGAGACCGAGAGAAACTAGAGAGGAGGCAAAACAAGATCCACTGAAAAGACTGAAGTCCAAAAAGGACCCAGCCTAGGAGAACAGACCCTGCAGGACAGCTAGGCGAAAGTCAGCCCTCTGCCTAGAAACAATGTCCAAATTATAATGCTTCGTAAAGGTATGGACAGAACTTCAAGTAGCGGCAGCACAAATATCCGCTGCAGAAACATTATGAAGGAAGGCTACAGAATGACCCCTGATAGAGTCCAGGAGGGGTTTATCATACTTTTGATAACAGTATCTAATGCAGTTGCCCAACCATTTGGAAAGGCACAGCTTGGAAACCGGTTTCCCTCGTGTTCAGTGTGTGAAGGAGATAAACAAATGATCGCAAGAGCGAAGGTTTTTGGTTTGGTGTATGTAACACCGGAGAATCCGGCGGACATCCATCATATGGAGGAGAGCCTCACCCCTATTAGCGGGAGCCGGATAATATACTGGAAGCTCTACCGATTGGTTCAGAGTAGCTTCCGACACCACCTTTAGAAGGAACCTCGGATGGGTTCTGAGAACCGCCCTGTCCCGGTGAAAAAGTAGATAGGACTCCTTACAAACCAGCGCATGAAGGTCTGAAATTCTTCGAGCTGAAGTGATAGCAACCAGAAACAACGCCTTCTAAGATCTAAAGTGTAGGTCACAGCTCATGGCTGGCTCGAAAGGAGGCAAGGTGAGCTTTTCCAGGATGAAATTCAAGTCCCATGGTGGTATTGGACTGCAGATGGGGGGTTTCAGATAGAGGATCCCTTTTAAAAAGGTCTTTGAGATATCCAACTGAGCCACGGGTTTACCATCCACCAGTTCGTGGTACACCAAGATAGCAGAGAGGAATAGGCTAGACCCGAGTCTGATAGGTGAAGGAGGTATTCCATGACTTGCGGGGCAGAGCAAGAAAAAGGGTTCCAGCCCTTCGCAGTCGTCCAAATGGAAAACCGCTTCCACTTTAATGCATAAGTGGAACGGGTGGAAGGTTTTCTGGCTTCGACAAGGACCTTTGCCACTCTAGAGGATACCCCAAAGCGACAGATAGCTACGTCTGCAGGAGCCATGCATGGAGATGCAGGGTCCTGAGCCCCGGATGAACTAGATGGCCTTGATCCTGAGTAAAGAGGTCGTGTGTCAATGGAAGTGGAACTGGTGGTTCCCTGGGCAGCTGCTGAAGCAGCGGGAACCAAATCTGTCACGGCCAAAGAGAAGTGAAGAGAATCATCTTGGCATTCTCCGTCTGAAGTTTGAGGAGGACACTCTGCAGAATGGTAAATGGAAGGAAGGCGTGTAAATATTTCTCTATCCAGGATAGAGATAATGCGTCACTCCAGTAAGCACCTTGCTCTGGAACAAGCAAGCAAAACTTGGGAAATTTTGGATGAATTGAGAGGGGAATAGGTCGAGTTCCTGCGCCCCCAATTTTGGAAGATGGATTCCGCCACTTCCTGATGAAGTTCCCACTCGTGAGCAGGGGTCCACAATCTGCTGAGACTGTCCGCCAGGACGTTTAGAAATCCTGGTACATGCACGGCCACTAGAGACAAGTGGTGCAGGACTGCCCAGTTCCACACCCTGGTCGCCTCCCTGCAAAGAGGGTACGAACGGGTTCCTCCTTGTTTGTTGATGTACCAAACCATCAACATGTTGTCCATTTGGATCAGCAATGTTCCGTCGGGCAGCAGGGGTTGAAAGGCCTGTAAGGCATACAGGACTGCCTTGAGCTCAAGAACATTGATGTTAAGAGAGAGTTCCAAGCCGGACCACAGTCCCTGGGCTTTATGTTCCCCCAGATGCGCACCCCACCCCATGGTCGAGGCATCTATGGTGAGCATGGCGATGGGTGCAGGGTTTCGAAACGGAAGACCCAAGGAAAGATTGCGTGGATTCATCCACCATAGAAGATCCTTCTGGACCATTGAAGAGATGAGGACCGGATGGTCCAGATCGTCCAAAAGAAAAAATTACTCACCTTAGTAATGTTGTTTTTTCTAATGGAGTCTTGCTATACTCTGACTAATTGCAGTGATCTCCAACCTTTGAACTGCCCCGGAGAGGAAAGAGTTAACTTTCCATGCAAGGCATGGAATGCTGAGCTCGAGCTCGGTTGAGACTCTGTTTGCTGTTGTTTGAACCCCAACTGCCAGATCTTTACGAGCTATACTCACTGAGAGTTCTGTGTGGAAACTGTAAACTCACACTAGCCAACTGGAAACTAAATTTAATAAAAAGGGGTTTTTGCTTTCAAAGCAAAGACTCAAGTAGGAAACACAAAAAAACAAAACACAACTCACACGCAAAAGTAAAGAAGGTGAGAAAAAGGAGGCACCTCTAGGGTGCCAACACTGCTCCTGCCCACCCACATCCCAAAAACCAGGTTCTGAGAGGGGAGGCAGGGGGAGGTCAGAATACAGCAAGACTCCATTAGAAAAAACAACATTACTAAGGTGAGTAATTTTTTCTTCAAACAACATGAAGTCTTGCTGTATTCTGACTAATTGCAGACTACCAAGCAGTACCTCCATGGAGGAGGGACAGAACCTACTTTGGGAACAGCCTCTGAAGTACTACTGTGCCAAACCGAGCATCACTCCTAGCCTGGATATCCAGAGAGTAATGCTTGGTAAAAGTATGGACTGTTTTCCAGGTGGCTGCTTGACATATCTCTAAGATAGGAATATCCCTGGAAGCAGCCAGGAAGCAGCTGTACCTCTAGTAGAGTGAGCCCTCAGGCCTGAGGGTGGAGTCCTACCCAATTTTTCATAGCAGAATTGTATACAAGAGACAATCCACCTGGCAATAGATCTTTTAGTGGCAGGTTTTCCCTTACTAACCTCACCATAAGTGACGAACAATTGGAGGGAGTCAAACCTGTGACCCTTGGTGCACTCAATGTAGTAGCTAAGGGCCCTTTTCACGTCCAGGCTGTGCAGCTTCCTCTCTCCAGAAGAGGAATGGTCAATGAAGAAAACAGGGAGAGACATAGACTGGTTAAGGTGGAAATCTGAGATCACCTTGGGCAAAAACTTCCTATTAGTTCTTAGGACCACCTTATCTCTATGAAAAGAGATAAAATCAGGCTCCACTGACAGGGCTCGTAACTCACTGATGCATCTGGCAGAACTAATGGCTACCAAGAACACAGTTTTCCAAGTCAAGTACTTAAGCTCTGCTGAGGACAAAGGCTCAAAAGGGGGTTGCATAAGCTGAGTAATGCAAACAGTTAGGTCCCAAGCAGGAGCAGAGTCCCTGAAGGGAGGATTGGTGTGTAACAATCCCTTGAAGAATTTACAAAATATAGGATGAGCTGAAAGAGAAGAGGGCTTACCTACTGACAAAAAAGCAGAAACAGCTGCTAAGTGCACTTTGAGAGTAGCTGATCTGAGCCCCAAGCTATTGAGATGAACTATATAGTCCAGAACTGTAGGCAACCCAGCAGACTCTGGAGAAATATGCTTACCAGAGCACCAAATAGTGAACCTTTTCCATTTGGAATTGTAAGTCTTTCTGGTGGAAGACTTTTGAGAAGCCTTTAGAATATCCAGAACACCTTGAGAGAGATGCAGATCAGCAAACTCTAACTCTTCAAGAGCCAGGCCTTGAGATTGAGAGATTTGAGACTCGGGTACCAAACCCTCCCCTGAGAGGATGTCAACAGGTTGTAATTCCTGGGGAGAGGCAGGGGGAGGTGGACTGCTAAGGACAGCAACAGTGGGTACCAGGGCTGTCTGGCCCAGTCTGGAGCAATCAGAATCACTTTGCAGGGTTGAGACCTGATTTTGACTAGAACCTTGAACAGGAGAGGGAAGGGGGGAAAAGTATACAAAAACTTCCCTTCCCAATCGAGAACTAGAGCATCCAGGGGGACTGAGCCCAATACTGGGGGTCTGCAGCAAAAAAGAGGAAGTTGGTGATTGTCTAGGGCTGCAAAAAGATCTATCTGTGGAGTGCCTCATCTGGAGAAAATCACCTTCAAAACTAGGGGATCTAGGGACCATTCGTGATGGCCCTGAGATATCCTGCTGAGAGCATCTGCCAGGACATTGTCCTTCCCTGGGAGGTGCACTGCTATCAGAGAGGTTTGCAGGGAATAGGCCAGAGACCACAACTTCATTGCTTCTGTGCACAAGGCCGTAGACCAAGTGCCCCCTTGCTTGTTGATGTACCACATTGTGGTGGTATTGTCTGTTCTGATCTGGACTACTTTGTTCTGAACAGACTTGGAAAAAACTTGCAGTGCCAGAAACACTGCTCTGAGTTCCAAAAGATTGATGTGAAGTATAGATTCTTGAGGTGACCACAGCCCTTGGGTGGTCAGATCCCCCAAGTGGGCCACCCAACCCAAGAGGGAGGCATCTGTAGTAAAGATTAGAGAATGAGACTGAGTGACAAAAGGAACTCCTTGTCTTAGATTGTCCTGATCCTGCCACCATTGCAAAGCCTGGATCAGGGTTTGAGTCACAAGGACTAGTTTGGTCAGAGAATCCTTTCTCTGGGACCAGAAGGCTCTTAAGTGGAACTGAATGTCCCTCATCTGAAACCTTGCTCCCTGGACCACTGCCGTAGAGGCTGCCATGTGGCCCAGGAGCTGCAAAAAGTGCCTTGCTGGTCGAGACACCTGAAGGGTGAAAGAAGAGGCCAGTTTCATAAGGGTCCTTGCCCTGTCCAGAGGAAGGAAGGTTCTTGCCCTTATTGTATCCAGTTCTGCCCCATAAAGGTGAAGAGCTGTACTGGCTCCAAAACTGACTTAGAGAGATATAGGAGGAACCCTAAGGAAGTGAGCAATTGCTGAGTTATCTGGAGATGTGACTTGACTTGGTCTGGAGACTGACCTACTATGAGCCAGTCATCCAGGTATGGAAAGATAGAGATCTTTCTTCTCCTTAGGAAAGCAACCACTACTGCCAGGCATTTTGTGAACACCCTTGGGGCTGATGTTAGGCCACAGGGCATTGCTCTGAATTGATAGTGGCCTGAGGGCAACTGGAACCTGAGGTACTTTCTGTGGGAGCACCTGATTGGAATGTGAAAATAGGCATCTTTGAGGTCCAGGGAGACTAGGCAGTCCCCTGGCCTTAGAGAGGGCAGAATCATTCCCAGAGTCACCATTTTAAATTTTGGCTTTAAAAGGTGCTTGTTTAAATATCTTAGATCCAAGATGGGCCGCCATTCTCCTGTCTTTTTGGGGGTTAGGAAGTACCTGGAGTACAATCCTTTTCCCCTGTGTAAGGTGGAACCCTTTCTATGGCTCTGAGGGCCAATAGGGAAGAGACCTCTGCCTCTAGGGCAAGTGCCTCTGAAGGATTTGTAGGTGGAAAACACCTGGTTCTCATCTTGGGGAATTTTTTGAAGCTGAGAACCAGTCCCTGGCTCACTACTTCCCGGACCCACTTGTCTGATGTTAAAGACTTCCAGTCCTGGACAAAGTAAGCCAGCCTGCCCCCTACAGGTAGTGGAGAATTGGCCTGGGCAGACCCATCAGGGTGTCTGCTTGGCAGGGGCTTTAGGCTGAGGAGGGAGCAGGCCTGCTCCTACCCGTCTGCCTGCCTCCTCTAAAGAACCCCCTCTGAGAAAGGCAGAAGAGGAGGCCTGGGCTTGGTAAAAGGTCATGAAAAGGCTGCCCTGCCCCGAATGCTGTCAGAGTGGCTTGCCTTTTTTGGCCAGAGCACTCCTGTAGGTGGTCCTGTACTCGTCCATTTTCTTCATGTAATTCTCTGTCTGCTCCCCAAACAGAGAATTACCAATGACAGGAAAATCCATGGCCTTAGTCTGGGTATCCTGTGACAGGCTAGTACATCTGAGCCAAGCCATCCTTCAAAGGGCCACAGATGTAGTCATGACTCTAGATGAAACATCATTGGAGTCCACTGCAGCATGAAATTGCACCTTGGATGCCTCAATCCCATCTGCAACCACTCGCTCCAGCTGCTTGGCAAGCTGGTCAAGGACCTGTTTAGCTAGAGCCATCACAGTGTCCCACCTGGACTTCTGGTATCTAGCTGTGTAGGCCATATAATTAGCCTGCCTGAGTCCCAAAGATGCTGCCATGTACTGTTTCTTTGCCATGGCATCAATCCTCCTGGAGTCCTTGTCTGGGGGGTGTGAAGCCAAGGGTATATTTGCCTTATCATAGGCAGCAGCCTGCAATACCCCAACATGGCTGCATTGCTGGTAAAGAAACTCCGTATCTGAGCCTGAAAGAGTATACCTCTTGTACATTCTTCTGTCAATAGGAGGTATGGAATTAGGAGTTTTTAGAATTTTAAATGTCTGTTTCCCAAAAGACTTATGGAGGGGAATAGACAATCTCTTGGACTCTGGGATGTCCATCATCTCAACGTAATCAGGCTCCTCTTGATCCTCCACTGCTTCTTCCATAGGAAGCTGGAGGGTTTCAGCCACTTTCTTGTAAAACATAAAGTGGGAAGGGGACTCAGAAAGCCTAGGAGGAGAAACCCCCGGTCTGTGTCTGGGAGATGTCCGGATCAATGGGCACATCCAGACTTTCTTCAATCACCATTACTATCTTCATATCTCCTCCTCCTCCTCCGGTTCACAAAATTCTTCTACATTATAATCTGGAACCGGGGGAACCGACCGAACCGAGCCCCTAACTGATGGTGCCGGTTCAGTCGGAACCGAGGTTAGTGACTGAACAATCCTTATCGCTTTGGCTATTTCATCAATGGTTGGAGAAAGAACTTGTGGATCCGAACCAGCTGACTTATCCCTTCTTTTTATTTTAACCAGAACCGACTCCTTAGACTCGGTTCTCCTTTTGCCCGAAGAAGTCTCACCCTGGTCAGAGGGCACTCCTTGTGGTTCGGTCGGAACCGAACTGGGGTGGCCATCCAGGTCAGTGGACTTCTTGGCCTCCCTTTCCCTCAGTCTACCTATTCTCTTATCCAGGGTAGCTTTGGGAAAACTTTTGCAAATCTGGCAATCTGAATCAAGGTGGTCAAACCCCAGACAATAAACAGGTGGTGTGGGGATCAGCCTTAGCAAAGGCTTCCCCACACACACTACAGTGTTGAAACCCAGTGGGCCCGGTTTTTTTCTTGGGTTTCTCAGACATGGCCAGTCCTAACCAAACTTACCCTTTTTTCGGCAATCCGCCAGGCAAGACACCCTTATCGGTTCCAGACCGTGTTACGGGCCCTGAAAAAACGAATGACATCCATTTTTTAGAACCGATATGGACCGTTACTCGCCTCTAATAATCAAAAACTTTTTCATAAACCTGATCGGTTCAAACCGAACCGATCCAATGTTTACAAGTTCCACACAGAAAACTAATACATAAACCTATCTAGTACTCATGGTACCACAGACAGAGACTTAACCGACAGGTTAGATGTAGAAATTCGGTCAAAACCGAGAGAAAAAAACGACACTTTAACCAACTTTTTGAACTGAGTGAAGGAGAAATCTCTGGAGCGACTGTTCAGTGAGGCAAAGTAAAGAATCTGGAGGTTGGGGTTCAAACAACAGCAGACAGAGTCTCAGCCAAGCTCGAGCTCAGCGTTCCATGCCTTACATGGAAAGTTAACTCTTTCCTCTCTAGGGCAGTTCAAAGGTTGGAGATCACTGCAATTAGTCAGAATACAGCAAGACTTCATGTTGTTTGAAGCTAGTCCCATTGCACCCTCAGGGACCACTGAGTGATCCTCATGTGGAGCCTGGCAAGGGGAACGCTACAAATGGAAGCTGCCATGAGGCCTAACAGGCAAAGGGTCTCCCGGGCCGGGATGGTCCTGCAAGACGCCATCTTGGAGACCTGGTGGACTAGAGTCTCCACTCTGTCCGAAGGAAGAAAAGCTCTGCACTGGACCGTGTCGAGGACCGCCCCAATAAACTACAGTCTCTGGGTGGGGATAAGGTATCACTTGGGCACATTGACAGTGATTACTAGTCAATTGAACAGGTCCAGGGTAAACGACAGAGCCTCCAACAACGCATCCCTGGATGGGGCCGCTAGAAGTCAATCGTTCAAGTAGGGAAACACTGCAATCCCTCTGTGGCGTAAAAATGCCACAACCACTGCTAGGCACTTGGTAAAAACCCGAGGTGCTGAAGACAGCCCAAAGGGAAGCACTCAGAACTGGAAGTTCTCCCCCCAGAACAGGAAATGCAGGAATCGACAGTGGCTGGGGAAAATAGGGATATGTAGGTAGGCATCCTGCACATCCAGGGTGCAGAGCCAGTGATTATCCAACAGAGCAGCAGAAGGTTCTGGAGTGTCCAAGTAAAACTCTGGTACCTGGACATAATGGTTCAGCTGACTGAGATCTAGAATGGGTCGTAAGTCCCCGGTCTTTTTTGGAACCAGGAAAAAATGGGAGTAGAAACCTTTTCCTGCTTGCCCTGAAGAGACTCACTCAATCGCTTGTTTTAGCAAGAGCAAATTTATTTCCTCTTGAACAAGGATAGCCTGATCCCGAGTGTATGAGGACTTCAATGGAGGATTTCCCGGAGGAAGCTCCAGTACTCAGGGTGTGACCTAAGGCCTATTTGCAGGACCAACTCATCGGGTAATCGCCTCACTCCCTGTATGTGGAGGCGAACCTCCCCCACCTGCTCCTGTGAGGCTGAGGAGGCAGGGCCAGGAGTCAAGAAGTAGGGTTGGTCAGGGCAGGACCCCTGAACATTGCAGATTCTTGGAGACACGAGGGGTGACGGTACCCATGGCCTTCTGCTTACCCTGGTGATGTGCCTGAGCGGGTTTCCCCTGACTCCAGGTCCCCTTCTGAAAGGGTTGCTGTTGTCATCGCTGAGGAGCACCCAATTGGTACATAGACTGAACAGATCTAAGGGCAACACCTTTGTCCTGTAGTTCTGTAATGATGTCTTTGGTGTCACCTCCGAAAAGGACTGGGCCCTAGAATGGAGCGTCCTGAATTGCTGACTGAACCTCATTAGTGAGGCTGGAAAGGCGAAGCCAGGAGTGCCATCTCAGGGCCGCGGAAGACGCCGAGGTACGGGCCACGGAATCGACTGAATCACAGGTGGCCCGTAAGGCATGCCAACAAGAGATCATGGAGAGGTGGAGATCCTTGGCTAGTTCCTCCTTGAGAGGTGAAGGATCCATAGACTGGTCCTCCGCCTCCAACCTGACCATAGTCGCTTTTTGGTGGGCCACCATATGGGCTACGTAACTGAGGGAGCGGAGCACGCACGTGGCAGAAGAATAGATTTTCTTGCCAAACTGGTCCATCTGCCTCAACTCCTTATCTGGAGGAGTAGTGCTCAAGTGCTTGGGTGTAACGAAGCAATCATGAGCCACTGAAATGACCACGGAGTCTGCCTTTGGATGGGTCTTCAAAAAAGGAGCATCCTTAGGCACCCGGTTATGCCTGTCCACCTGCTTGGGGACAGCCGGGATAGAGTGAGGCATCTGCGAGATGGTGGTGGTGAGGTCTTGGTGGGGGCCCATCCACGGAAGAACTGGGACGGAAGACAGGGACTCTAAATCGAGGTGCTCCATGAGTCGCTGTCTCATCAGGTCCTGTTCCTCTGACTCCCAATAAAAATAATCTCTGAGGGCCCTCAAGAGATCCGTGAAGGAAGGATCCTCAGGTGGTGATTTAGGTGAGGTCTTGCCTCTCGGCTCAGGTTCCTCCACAATTTCCTCCTCTGAAGGGTCCTCTCTCCCATCAGAACTGTCGTCGGCCTCATCCACTGGAGGACGTTCCAGGCGAAGGAGCGTCAGTTGAGTCCCGAGAGGTAGACAGTCAGACCTGAACTGCTCGGGGAAGGGGATCTGTGAAGTGGCGGAGGTGGGAGCCTCGCTTCCGGGTCCAAAACCAACTCCGACCTCGCTCCCTGCCACCAAGACTGTAGGAAGGACTTGAAGTCTGGTATAGCCGGAGGTGGTGGAGGTGGAGCTGGTTGAGGCTTGGGGAAGAGAGGAGGAGGAGGTGGAGGGGGAACAGCGACTGGAGGAGGGTAATTTCCCTGCGGACCCATATAATGAGTATTGGGATGATAACCCTGGTAAAACTGTTCCATTGGACTCCATCCAGGAGTGGGAACCTCTGGGTAATGATCCCCAGGATACCCATGGGGGTAATGGGGGACAGTGAGGGGACGGTTATAATACCCCATCGTCAGCCCTGATGTCAGTGGAACCCACATTGGACCTGCTGTGGTGTAGATCAAGTTAGGATCCGGCATCAGGACAGTCCACGTTATAGGGACCGACGTCGGCACTGGCACCACCTGATCCGACACCGGATGAGGATCCGGCATCGGAGGAGCCGGCATTGGCATCGGACGAAGAGTCTCAGTTGTAAGAGTCAGGTCCAGCATCAGGGACAACGGAATAGGCCTGACCACCAGTACCGGCATTGGGATTGTTCTAGAGACTGGCGGCGTTGGAGGCGCCGGTGGTCCCAGCATCAGGATTGTTGTAGTGAATGGCGGCGTTGGAGATGCCGGCAGTCTGCCCTCGGGCTGAGGAAGGGCCTCCAGAGAAAGGCCATTTGGCCGAGGAGGAGCCTCATGACCCCAGTCCCCGGCGGGGGAGCTCGGGGAAGAACCCCCGAAATCGGCTGGTTCTCCAGCGTCCCCATCAGCCTCACCAGACATGTCCATGGTGCAATGCAAGGACACAGGTGAGGGAAGAACAGGGGGGAGCAGGTCTGTCTCCCTTTCGTCCTGCCGGACGTCGGTTGATGCGCCAGTAGGCCCTGACAGGGGAACCGAGCCCATGCGGTCGTCAGGAACTTAGTGAATGGTCGAGGTCGGGAAAGGATCCCATGCCGACTTAGCAACCGAGCCTGGGCGACTGCTCCCAGCCGAGGAAGTCGACTTAACGGCCGCCGGGTGGTCTCTGGAAGAGCCGGAGGCTGACTTACTGGCCGATGCAGTGCGGTCACCGGAGGAGTCGGTGGCCAACTTATTTGCTTGAAGTTTCTCCTTACCTGAGTGCTTCAACGGTGGCTGGGTCTTGCTGGTAGAGGGCCTGACATCGTCCATGGAGTGAGCCCACTCCCCAGTCTTCTCGATATGCTTTCTGGGGGAAGATTTGTCGGACGAGTCCCTTAGCTTGTCCATCTTCTTCTCAAGCAAAAGTAGACGGACCTTGAGAAGATGGGCCTCCAACGCCTGCTGTCTCCGCTTTTTGGTAGCCTGATTTAAGGACTGACAGTCGGGACAGGAGAAGACTGGATGATCTGGGCCTAGGCAGATGATGCACTTGGAATGTCTGTCTTTGTGTGGTATCTGAGTGCCACACTTGGAGCATTTCTTCTTTGTAGAAGACATGAACTAATGAAATATGAATGAAGAAAATAGCGAGTTTGAAAAAAAAAATGCACGAAAAACAACTTTCCGACAAATGCTGAATGAAGTCTGCGAAGCGACTAACATGAGGCGATGGCAGGAAAGAACTGGAGGGTGGGCATGGGGACCGCCCACTATATACCATCACACTGACGTCTGTCACGTAATGTCAGGTGGGCGGTCTCCCATCAGGCATTGCTAGAAAAGTCTGCTGTGCGGCCCGACGTCAGGCGACATCAGTCCTATTTGTGATGACCTACTGAAGGAACCATCTCGAAGTAAAATCTTATATTCCACAATTTGACTTTGTCAAATACCTCTTCCCGAAATTGTAACAATCTGGGACATCTTTTGCTTTTATGCAAAAAACTAGCCACTTTCCATTCTCGTAAAACTCCATCTAATTTCAAGAATCCCCACGACATCCATGATTTCCCCCTCATTTTTAATCAGTGGGATCACATTGTGATAAAAAAATATCATAAAGAAAAATAACAGTGGGTTAATCATATCTACCCTTCCTTTTTTTTTGCTCAAATATACTATATTCCTTTTAACAGGATTTAACCTGCTACCCCAAAAACAACTGAAAAACACCCTCAAAATCTTAGTTTCAATTGCTTTTGTAATGGAAAAATAGCACTTAAATATAAAAAAACTGGTATTATGAAATTTTGAATACAGTATACCATCTTTTGTTTTGTAACTTTCCATTGTGACCAAACTGCCACTTTTTTTTTGCAATTTCTATTGCCCGTTCCCAATTAAAGGAGGCCGTGTCTTTTCTCCCTAAATATATTCCTAAAATCTTACATGGCTCTTGTGTCACCTGAAAATTACCCATAAACCTTCTGTCACTAGAAAACCCATTCAGACTTAAAATTTTGGTTTTGTGCAAATTCAACGCTGCTCCAGTACTACATCCTATTTTCTGTATCATTTCACAAGCTAAGTGGAATGATAATTAATCTTCCAAAATCAAACACATGTCGTCTGCATATCCTATAATTTTACAACAAACCCCATAATTTTGATTTACCCCTTTAATTAATGGCGATCTGTTCAAGATTCTTATTAATGGGTCCAAAACAAATATGTATAAAAGGGGACTTAAGGGGCAACCCTGTCTTAACCCTCTGTATATCAAGTGTGTACCTCCCCTTCACCCATTTTCGTAGGGCACTACATGTGCTAATGCATAACACAATTTAATCCATCCAATAAACATTTCTGGTAACCCAAAGGCCTTCAAACATGCACATAAAAAGGAGTGTAATACTGCGTCAAAAGCTTAAACTTGACCTAAACTCACTAGATAGCCATTTCCCCTCTAAAGGTTCTGTATTACCCACATATTGTCCCATAATTTCTCTCATTATCAATAAGGCATCTACAATACTCTGCCCTGGAACTGCACAGAATTGCATTGTGCTAATCAACGAAGGCATAATTTCTGATAGTCTAGTCCCTATCAATTTTGCAAAAATTTTAACATGAACGTTAAGTAAAGTTAAGGGTCTCCAATTATTTATGTCCATACAATCCCCCGATTTAAACAAAAAAATCAACAGACCTTCGTACATTCGTGTGGGCAAATTGTACTCAACCAAAACATGGTTATAAAAGTGAAGCAAAATGTCTGGTACTATTGTCCACAGAATTTTATAAAACTCACCAGATAATCCATCTGACCCTGGTGAATCATTTGAATGTAATGAATTAATAACCCTATTTAATTCCTGTGGGGCAAAGAGTTTCACAATCAATGCACTTTGTAAACTAGACAACTGCGGAAGATCAGCCTTCTGCAAAATATCAAACACCTGGTCATCTGAGTCTTGTGCTAGCCCAAAGGTCTTTTAAATATATTCTTCCACGACTGTCATAATCCCAACATTATCCTCATATTGCACCCCTGTTGAATCATATAGAGATGTAAACCCACGTCTCCCCTTTCTTTTTTTGCACGCCATAAATGGGTTAACCTGTTCTGATTTCCCTTGTGTGCCAAACATTTGTTCTTTCTGCAGTGATAGAATTCTGGAATACTGATAATCTTTTATATCTTGTCTCACTTTAGTAATTCGAACTTCTGTATTAATATCCTCTCTTACTTGTATCGTTAATAATCCTCACAACTCCCTCCGTAATTCCATATATTTCTCCTTTTGAGTTTTTATTTTATCAATACCTAATATCTTCAAAAGGCTAACCAAACACTCTTTAAAATCTTCCCACCATATACTAATATTCTCACACAGTTCTAATGTAGTCAATTTATTCTGTATAATAATTTTTAATGCCTTTAGTATATTCTCATCTGCTAATAAAGAAGCATTCTATCTCCAAATCCCTACTCCTGTCATACGTTTTGGGAGGGATTCAAACCATATACCTAAAAGACAGTGGTCAGAAGTTTCTATTGGAACTATTTGTGTAGAATCTCCCTGGAAGGATGTTTGAACAAAAATAAAATCTATACGAGATGAAAGAATTCCTTTGTAAAACATAGGTTTTAGAGCTTGACGTGAATTCAAAAAAGCATCCTTTAAATCAGCTTGTAATAACACCTGTTTAAAAAATTTTTTTATCACAATATTGTTTCCTGCCACCACATTTCTCCAAAAAGTTTCTATTAAAATCCTCTCAAAAAATCAATTGCTAATTTTTGAAGAGATAAGGCTGTATTTCCTTTAATAGATCTACTCGTAATGCTTTCATTTGTGGATTATAAATATTTATCAAATGAAAATGAATTCCACATTATTCTATATCTAACATAAAAGCCCTTCCAGGTTCAATGTCTACTATTTTCTGAACTGTAACATCCATGGTCGAAAAACAAAAACCCACCCGCTACATGAATCCATACCCAAAGACCAGTAAGAATCTCCCCAACCCCAATCCTGTTGTGCTTGTTTAAGCTCTCCCTGTGTATGCAATCTTGTATCTTGAAGAAGCACGACATCATATTGTAAGGAATGTAAAATCCCAAACGTCATAAGATGTCTTTTCCTAACATTTAATACTGTTTATATTAAGACATGCTATTGAAAGTATCATTAGTCTATGGGGGGGGTTATGGGTTTCCCACTTGATCTTGTTATCCATCTAGAGGGTGTGGATGCATCACCCTCTTTAACCAGTGAGGTCTCCTCTATTACCCCTACCAATGGAATTTGGGTATTTTCAGTCCCCTCCTTATCAATGGGAAATTCCTGCTCCATCTGTTCACTCCAAGACATGAGTGGAGTAAAGCTATTTGAAATAAGTACTGGAGACATAGGGGGGTCAGGGAAAGGCCCTTACCACCCTTCTTTTTGTTTACTTTTGTGAACGGCTTTTTCTCCTGAATAAATTCCTCAAGTACCAAGGCTGTCAATGGACTTTCTGTATCAGAAACTTCCACCTGCATGCTATACAGTGCGTCTCTAGAAAGCACAGTCTGTGGCCTAATCGGGGAACCCTGAGGGGTGACAAAAGGGGTTTCTTTATCCACTGAACCTTCTCCATGTGGTTTCCCTACAACACTTTTAGCAATTTCCTGATGTGTAGCTTTTGAATATCCAGAAACCCATCTGGGTAAAGGTCTGGTACTCATTCCTCCTTTTGCCCCCCCTTCCCCTACATCTCTTATTCATACCTAAAGGATGTCCTGTCTCTATTGGTTCTACATAAGGGAGTTTTGCTTGCTGTAAAAAAAATTCCTGATCAGAAGATTCATCATGATCATGTGTTGCCCATGGACTGGTCTCATAACCATGTTCTGTATCCCCACATAAATTACACACCGGGGAGGCTTCACAATCTGCTGCTACATGCCCAAGACACCCACAGATAAAACATTTAACCACATCATAATCATTATTTAAATGATCCAGCAAACCACATTTGTAACAGCTTTTAGGTTGACCCATATAGAAGATGATACCCCTGTCCCTTCCTAAAAAAAAAGGAACTAGGCAGATGTTGTATGCCTGTATCACTGTGGGATAACTGTACCCGATAAGTCCAACCCCCTGTCCAAAATTTATTTTCGTCTATGATGGGTTTAGGATGTTCCATTATATGACATCTTTGTTCCAACCAGTACATGATGTTAGCCACATTGACTCCTTTGTTACAAAAAAGAAGTGTTACTGTCTTAATCGTAGGTTTGGTAACTGGAATCGCTAAAAAGCCCTTCCAAATCTCCAGATCTTTCACATCATAGTAAAGTTTCCAGAATTTGTCCAATAATTTCATGGAACAAAAACTAAGGTCATAATTGTAATTCCCGGCTGAATGTATCAAAGCATACACTTCGGATGGTACAAAATTCAAATTGTCAATTATTAAGGTTTACCCCTCTCAAATTCTATCCGGTACTACTGCAGCCTTACCCTTATATCTCAAACGTACTAACAATCTACATTTGGCTTCTGTAGCAGGACGTTTAAACAAACCTGCATAAGTTTTTTTTTTCTGATGTCTTACTTTGTTCTCTGCTTGTATTCATATTATTTTTGTGTGCAAAAGAATCTTGTCAGCTGTATTCTACCCACCTTTCCTCAGCAAAAAAACTCACCTCGTGCTTCCATTTCTCCGGTCGGTCGGTGGCTGGTTCATGGCATCTGGTGCAGTTTCACTCTCGGCTGCCTCCCCCTCATCCGATGCATGCGCAGTATAGGTTTTCAGGGACTTTGCATTTTTTTTTATTAGAAACCTTCTCATTTATTTCCTCAGTCAATTGTTAGTCTGAAACTAAGATAGATCCGGGGAGAGGAATGTTTGGATCAGGAATCCATATATTGTCTTGCCGAATCCATCCCGCTTGTGCTAGTACTTCCCCTGTAGTCCACAAATCTTCTCCAACCTTGTCCACACAGGTAATGTAGTCATGTTGTTTTTCCAGATTTTCTCGTCCTTCCAAGGAGGTACCAGGCAGTCTCTTTGGTGAACTAATAGGCAATCTTTTATTTCCTGTAGATGAGGGACTAGCTATTGATCGCTTTCTCTTTTTTTCTCCCTCTAAATGTTCTTGACATAATCCAAAATCCTTTTCTGCTACAGAGATTAAGTTCAATAATAGTACCTTTTTCAGGTCCAATTTTCTTTGTAACATTTATTCTGTCATTAATTAATTTCCAGATATCTCCAAGCTAATGTCCTGGTTTTCTAACTGCGGAGCAATATCTAGGGCAGCATTCAGTATTTCGTCTACAGCGACATTGGATGATCCTCCCCAGAGCTCCAGAGCTCAAGGAACCTTCTCCTTCCATATTCTCCATCAGACTGAGCTCCTCTATCCCTGCAGACAGATGGACAGCGCCACCCGTCTACAGAGTAGGGGACATTTTTATTGCAAAATTCAAAAACCAACTAAAATGATTATACAGAAGGAAAAAATTATTCACCTTAGTAATGTTGTTTCTTCTAATAGAGTCTTGCTCTATTCTGACATATACAGTTAGGTCCTGCCTTTTAACTGGCCCGGAGAACAAAGAGTTAAACTTCCCATGGCCAGCATGGAATGTTCACCACGAGCTCAGTTGAAGCCCTTGTCTGCTGTTGTTTAAACTGCAACCATCAGATCTTTACGAGCAATACTCACTAGAAGTTTTATGTGGAAATTGTAAAACTAATACTAGCCAACTGGCAACTACATCTATAAAAAGGGTTTTTGGTTTCAAAAGGAAGACTCAAGTCAGGAAACTCAAAAATAAAACACAACCAAAACACAACCACTCACCCAAACAAAAAGAGGGTGAAAAAAGGACACCCCTAGGGTGCCAACACTGCTCCTGCCCACCCACATCCCAAAAACTAGGTTCTGAGAGGGGAAGCAGTGGGGAGGTCAGAATACAGCAAGACTCCATTACAATAAACAACATTACTAAGGTGAGTAATTTTTTCTTCAAACAACATGAAGTCTTGCTGTATTCTGAGAATAGCAGACTACCAAGCAGTACCTCCATGGAGGAGGGACAGAACCTACTTTGGAAACAGGCTCTGAAGTACTGCTGTGCCAAACCGAGCATCACTCTTAGCCTGGATATCCAAAGAGTAATGCTTGGGGAAAGTATGGACTGTTTTCCAGGTGGCTGCTTGACAAATTTCTAAAGAGGAATATCCCTGGCAGCAGCCAGGGAAGCAGCTGTACCTCTAGTGGAATGAGCCCTCAGGCCTAAGGGTGGAGTTCTACCCAGTTTTTCATAGCAGAATTGTATACAAGAAACAATCCACCTGGCAACAGATCTCTTAGTGGCAGGTTTGCACTTACCAACTTCTCCATACGTGAGGAACAACTGGAGGGATTCAAACCTGTGACCCTTGGTACGCTCTATGTAGTAGCTAAGGGCTCTATTAACATCCACGCTGTGTAGCCTCCTCTTTCCAGAGGAGGAATGGTCAGTGAAGAAAACAGGGAGAGATATAGACTGGTTGAGGTGAAAATCTGAAACCACTTTAGGCAAAAACATTCTGTTAGTTCTTAGGACCACTTTATCTCTATGAAAAGAGATGAAATCAGATTCCACTGACAGGGCTTGCAATTCACTGATACGCCTGACAGAAGTAATGATTACCAAAAACACAGTTTTCCAAGTCAAGTACTTAAGCTCTGCAGAGGACAAAGGCTCAAAGGAGGGTTGCAAAAGCTGAGCAATGCAAACATTAAGGTCCCAAGCAGGAGCAGGATCCCTAAAGGGGGCATTGGTGTGAAGCAATCACTTGAAAAACTTGCAAAACACAGGATGAGATGATAGAGAGGAAGGCTTGCCTACTGACGAGAAAGCAGAAACAGCTGCCAAGTGCATTTTAAGGGTAGCTGGTCTAAGGCCTAGGCCATTAAGATGGACCATATAGTCCAGAACCGTAAGCAACTCAGCAGAGTCTGGAGAAATATTCTTCTTAGAACACCAAATGCTGAATCTTTTCCATTTGGAGTTGTAAGTCTTTCTGGTGGAAGGCTTTCAAGAAGCCTTAAAGATATCCAGAATCCCCTGGGAAAGATGCAGATCTGCAAACTCTAACTCTTCAAGAGCCATGCCTTGAGATTGAGAGACCGAAGATTCAGGAACCAAATCCTCCCCTGAGAGGATGTCAACAAGTTGTAATTTGTGAGAGAAGACAGGGGAAGGTGGACTGCTAGGGGCAGCAACAGGGGATACCAGGGCTGTTCTGTCCCGTCTGAGTAATCGGAAGAAAAAATTACTCACCTTAGTAATGTTTTTCCAATGGAGTCTTGCTATTATGACAAATGCAGTATACCCAGGTTAGAACTGCTCGGATGTGAAAGAGTTAACTTCCATGCAGAGTATGGAATCTGGGCGCTTGACTCGTTGGACACTCTGTCACGTTGAAGCTCAAACTTAAACTGTCAGATCTTTATGAGCAAAAACTCACTAAGGTTCTGTGTGGAAGCCAGAACTACACTAGCCGTTGGCTACTAGCTACAAAATACCTTTTGATCTTGATCCCAAAACAAAGACTCAAGTCGGGGATTCAAGAAGAAACTTAAACACAACACCTAAGCACCCTAGAAGGGTGAAATAAAGTGGGCATCAAAGAAGTGCCAACATTGCATTGCCCACCCACCTCCCAAAAACAGAGGTTCTGAGAGGGGCAGGCTGAGGGGAGGTCATAACATAGCAAGACTCCATTAGAAGAAACAACATTACTAAGTTGAGTGATTTTTTCTTCAAACAACATGAAGTCTTGCTATATTATGATATATGCAGACTACACAGCAGTACCTCCATGGAGGAGGGACAGAACCTACTTGGGAAATAGGCTCTGAAGCACAGCTGTGCCAAATCGAGCATCACTCTAGCCTGGATATCCAGGGTAATGCTTAGTAAAAGAGTGAACTGTTTTCCAGGTAGCTGCTTGACATATCTCTAGGATAGAATGTCCCTGGCAGCAGCCAGAGATGCAGCTGTACCTCTGGTAGAGTGAGCCCTCAGGCCTGAGGGAGGAACCGTCCACGTTTTCGTAACAGAATTGGATACAAGAGACAATCCATCTGGCAATGGATCTTTAGTGGCAGGTTTCCTTTACCAACCTCACCATAAGTGAGGAACAATTGGAGGGATTCGAACCTGTGACCCTTGTACGTTCTATATAGTAACTAAGGGCTCTTTGACATCTAAACTGTGCAATCTCCTCTCACCAGAGGAGGAATGGTCAGTGAAGTACACAGGAAGAGACATGGATTGATTAAGCTGAAAGTCTCGAAACCACCTTGGGCAAAAACTTCCTGTTAGTCCTGAGGACTACCTTTCTCTATGAAAGGAGATAAAATCAGGCTCCACTGACAAGGCTTGTAGCACACTTATGCGCCTGGCAGAGGTGATGGCTACCAGAAACACAGTTTCCAAGTCAAGTACTTCAGCTCTGCTGAAGACAATAGCTCAAAAGGGTTGCATGTTTGAGCGATGCAAATATTAAAATCCCAACAGGGTCAGGATCCCTGAACGGGGGATTGGTGTGAAGCAACCCTTTAAAAAAATTGGAGAACACAGGGTGAGTTGATAAAGAAGAGGGTTTACCTGCTGACAAGAAGACAGACACAGCTGCCAAGTGCACCTTTAGGGTAGCTGGCCTCAGCCCCAAGGAATTCAAATGCACCAAATAATCCAGCATTGTCGGCACACCAGCAGATTCTGGGAAAATATGTTTACCAGCACACCATATGGAAAATCTCTTCCATTTTGAATTACAGGTAGCCCTGGTGGAAGGCTTTCAGAGGCCTTCAAGATATCCATACACCTTGAGAGAAAGTGTAGGCTAGCAACTCAACTCTTCAAGAGCCAAGCCTTGAGATTGAGAGATTTGAGGTTGCGATACCAAACTCCCCTGGGCACAGGTTAACAGGTTGTGATTCCTGGGAAGGCATAGGGAGGGTGGACTGCTGGATACGAGGAGTGGGTACCAGGGCTGTCTGGCCCAATCTGGAGCGATCAGGATCATCTTGCAGGATTGAGATCTGATTCTGACTAGCACTTTGAAAAGAAGGGGAAAGGGGGGAAAAGCATAGAGAAACTTCCCTTCCCAACTGAGAAGGAAGGCATCCAGAGGGACTGAGCCCAACACTGGTGGCCTGCATCAAAAAAGGAGAAGCTGGTGATTGTCAGGGGCTGCAAAGAGATCTATTTACGGAGTGCCCCATCTGGCAAATATTACCTCCAGTACTAGGGGATCCAGTGCCCATTAGTGATGACCCTGGGAAATCCTGCTGAGAGCATCCGCTAGGACATTGTCCTTGCCTGGGAGGTGAACTGTCGTAAGGGAGGCGTTCAGAGAATATGCCAGAGACCACAACTGCATTGCATCAGTGCACAAGACCGTAGACTGAGTGCCCCCTTGCTTGTTGATGTACCACATTGTAGAGGTATAGTCTGTTCTGACCTGAACCACCTTGTTCTGGACAGCTGTGGAGAAAACCTGAAGTGCTAGAAAAACTGCTCTGAGCTCCAGCAAATTGATGTGGAGCAGAGATTCCTGAGGGGACCACAGCCCTTGGGTGGAAAGGTCGTCCATGTGAGCTCCCCACCCCAAGAGGATGCATCTGTAGTAAGGGTCAAGGAATGAGACTGGGGGAGTGAAGACCCCTGTCTCAGATTGCTCTGATCCTGCCACCACTGGAGGGCCTGGATCGGGTCTAGTCACTGGAATCAGTTTGGTTAGGGATCCGTCCTCCTGAGACCAAAAGGCTCTCAAATGGAACTGAATGTCCCTCATCTGAAATCTCGCTCCCTGCTACTACTGCTGTAGAAGCAGCCATGTGCCCCAGGAGCTGTAGAAAATGTCTTGCTGATCGAGAGACCTGCAGGGTGAAAGAGGAGGCCAGAGACACCAGGGTCCTTTGCCTTCCAGAGGAAGGAAGGCTCTGGTTCTTTTGTGTTCAGTTCTGCGCTATAAAGGTGAGAAGCTGGAGGCCCAGAACTGACTTTGGAAGACTGAGAGAAGGAAACCTAGAGATGTAAGCAGGTGCTAGGTTACTTGTAAATGAAGTTTGACTTGTTCTGGAGACTGGCCTACAATGAGCCAGTCGTCCAGATAAGGAAAGATGGCAATCTTTTGCCTTCTTAAATGAGCAACTGCTACTGCCAGGCATTTTGTGAACACCCTTGGAGCTGAGGAGAGGTTGAAGAGCATTGCTCTGAACTGGTAATGGCCTGAGGGCAGTTCGAATCTGAGGTACTTTCAATGGGAGCTTCTGATGAGAACATGGAAGTAGGCATCCTTGCGGTCCAGGGAGGCTAGGCAGTCCCCTGGCCTTAGAGAGGGTAAAATAATCCCCAGGGTCACCATTTTGAACTTTGGCTTTTAAAAGGTGCTTGTTTAGATACCTGAGATTCAGAATGGGCCGCCATTCTCCTGTCTTTTTTGGGGTAAGGAAGTACCTGGAGTACAACCCTTTGCCCTGGTGTATGGGTAGAACCCTTTCCACGGCTCTGAGAGCCAGGAGGGCAGAAACTTCTGCTTCCAGGGCAAGTGCCTCTGATGGGTTTGCAGGTGGAAAGATCTGCTCTCATCTTCGAAATTTTTAGGCTGAGAACCAGTCCCTGGTTTACTACTTCCAGGACCCACTTGTGTGATGATAAAGACTTCAAGTCCTGGACAAAGTAAGCCAACCTGCCCTACCGGTAGTGGAGAATCGGCCTGGCTACCCCATCAGAGCCTGTTTTGCAGGGGCTTTGGGGTTGAGGGGTAGAAGCAGGCTTACTAGAGCCCATTCTGCCCTTCCTCTAAAGAACCCCTTCTGGGCATAAGCAGAAGAGGAGGCCTAGGTTGGTAAACGGTCATGAAAAGGCCTTGCCCCTGCTCCTGCCCTGACATGCTGCCTTGAGAGATTGCCTTTCTTTGGCCTGTGCACTCCTATAGGTGCCCTATACTCATCCATTTTCTTCATATATTCTCTGTCTGCTCCCAAACAGAGAATTTCCTGCAACAGGAAAATCCATAGCCCTAGACTGGGTATCCTGTGACAGGGCAGTACATCTGAGCCAGGCCATTCTGTGAAGAGACACAGATGTAGCCATAACTCTAGATGAAACATCATTAGAGTCTACAGCAGCATGAAATTGCACCTTGGATGCCTCAATACCGTCCTGCAGCCACCTGCTCCAGCTCCCTGGCCAGTTGTTCTGAGGTTTGTTTGCTAGGCTGGACAGTATCCCACCTGGATTTCTGGTACCTAGCTGCGTAAGCCATATAATTTGCCTGTCTGAGTCCCAAAGATGCTGCCATGTACTGCTTTGCCATGGCATCCATCCTCCTGAACTTTTCAGGAGGGTGAGAGGCTAGAGGAATATTAGCTCTTGTCACAGGCTGCAGCCTGCACTCACCTCACATGGCTGCACTGCTGACATAGGAACCTGTATCAGAGCCTGATAAAGCATACCTCTTGTCCATCCTTTTATCCAGGGAGGATAGAATGAGGAGTTTTCAGAATTTTTACTGTCTGTTTCCTAAAAGATTTATGCGAGGAATAGACAGTCTCCTAGACTCTGGAATATCCATCATTTCCACAAAATCAGGCTCTTCTTGATCATCAACAGTTTCCTCAACAGGGAGTTGCAGAGTGTCAGCAACTTTCTTGTAAAACAAAAAATGAGAAGGGGACTCAGATAGTCTGGGAGGGGATACTCCTGAGGGTCTGTCTGGAGAGATGTCCGGTTCAATGGGCACATCCAGACTGTCAAAATCACACTCACTCTCCTTGTACCCCTCCTCCCCTTCCCCTGGTTCATAAAAATCTTCAAAATTATAATCTTGAACCGAGGGAACCGACTGAACCGGGCGCTTGCCCAATGGTGCCGGTTCGGACAGAACTGGGGAAAGAGACTGGACAATTTGGACAGCTTTGGCTATTTCCTCAGCGCTGGAGAAAGAACTTTTGGCCACAAACTAGCCGACCTTCTAGCCCTTTTAGTTGGAACCGGCTCCTCAGAGCTGGCTCTTCGTTTGCCTGAGGAAGCATCGCCCTGGTCAGAGGCACTCTCAGGTTCGGTTGGAACCGAACTGGCTATCATCGGGTCAGCAGACTTTTTGGCCTCCCTTTCCTGAGCCTACCAACTCTTTTTTCCACGGTGGCAGCAGGAAAATTCTTACAATCGGCAGTCTGCATTGAGGTCAAACCCCAGACAATATACTTAATAATGGTGTGTGGGTCAGCTCTTGGCAAAGTTACTCCCCACAGAGGCAACAGTGTTGAAACCCAGTGGGTCCGGTTTTCTTTTGGGTTTCTCAGATATAGTGCCAGCCTAACCAAAACTTGCCCGTTAATGGCAATCCACCAAGCAAGACACTCTTATCGGTTCCCAACCGTGTCACGGGTCGTGGAAAAAAACGTAATAAAATCCGTTTTTTTTAGAACTGATAAGAACCGGGAACCGCACTCTAAAGGGCTAGAAAGTAATTTTAAACCCTCTGATCGGTTCAAACCAAACCGAAAAAGACGTTTACAAGTTCCACACAAGAAGAAAAATAATAAATAGTCTATCTATTACTTACAATACCACAGACAGAGCTTGAACCGACGATTATGGTTAAATTTCGGTAAATAAACCGAGAATTATACTTTAAAACCGATAAACAAACCCGAGCAGCAGGAGGAATCTCCGAGTTTACTGTTCAGTATAGGCGGAGTAAAGAATCTGACAGTTTAAGTTTGAGCTTCAACAGACAGAGTGTCCAATCGAGTCAAGGGCTCAAGATTCCATGCTCTGCATGGAAGTTAACTCTTTCACTCGGAGCAGTTCTAACCTGGGGTTATACTGCATATGTCATAATATAGCAAGACTTCATGTTGTTTGAATCACTTTGCATGGTTGTGACCTTATCTTGTCCCTTCCCAGTTCAGAATCAGAGCATCCAGGGGGACTGAGCCCAAGACTGGGGTCTGCAACAAAAGAGAGGAAGTTGGTGATTGTCTGGGGCTGCAAAAAGATCTATCTCTGGAGTGCCCTATCTCGAGAAAATCACTTTCAAAACCAGAGGATCTAGGGTCCATTCATGATGGCACTTGGATATTCTGCTCAGAGCATCTGCTAGGATATTGTCCTTCCCTGGGAGGTGAACTGCTATCAGAGAGGTTTGCAGGGAATAGGCCAGGGACCACAACTGCATTACTTCAGTGCACAAGGCTGTAGACAGAGTGCCACCCTGCTTGTTGATGTACCACATGGTGGCGGTGTTGTCTGTTCTGACTTGGACCACCTTGTTCTGTACAAATTTGGAAATAGCTTGCAGTGCCAGAAACACTGCTCTGAGTTCCAAGAGATTGATGTGAAGCAGAAATTTCTGAGGTGACCACAGTCCTTAGGTGGTAAGAACCCCCAAATGGGTTCCCCAGCCCAGCAGGGAAGCATCTGTGGTGAGTATCACCGAATGAGACTGAGTGACAAAAGGAACCACTTGTCTCAAATTGTCCTGATCCTGCCACCATTGCAAGGCCTGGATCAGGGTTCGAGTCACTGGGACTAGTTTGGTAAGGGAATCCTTTCTTTGGGACCAGAAGGCTCTTAAGTGGAACTGAATGTCCCTCATCTGGAATCTTGCTCCTTGGACCACTGCAGTGGAAGATGCCATGTTGCCCAGAAGCTGAGGGAAATGCCTTGCAGGTCGAGACACCTGAAGGGTGAAGAGGCCAGTTCCATGAGTTTCCTTGCCCTTTCCAGGGGAAGGAAGGCTCTTCCCTTTACAGTATCCGGCTCTGCCCCTATGAAGATGAGGAGCTGTACTGGTTCGAGAACTGACTTTGGAAGGTTGAGAAGGAATCCTAAGGAAGTGAGCACTTGCTGGGTCACTTGCAAATGTGACTTGACTTGGTCTGGAGAATGACCTGCTATGAGCCAGTCATCCAAGTATGGGAAGATGGAGATCTTTTTTCTCCTTAGGAAAGCAACCACTACTGCCAGGCACTGTAGAAAACCCTTGGGGCGGATGTTAGGCCAAAGGGCATTGCTCTGACTTGATAGTGGCCTGAGGGCAACTCGAACCTGAGGTACTTTCTGAGGGAGCACTTTATGGGAATGTGAAAATAGGCATCCTTGAGGTCCTGGGAGGCTAGCCAGTTCCCTGGCCTTAGAGAGGGAAGGATAATTCTCAGAGTCACCATTTTGAACTTTGGCTTTGAAAGGTGTTTGTTCAGATATCTTAGGTCCAGGATGGGCCACCATTCTCCTGTCTTTTTGGGGGTTAGGAAGTACCCAGAGTACAATCCTTTGCCCCGTGAAGGGTGGGAACCCCCTCTCTATAGCTCTGAGAGCTAGGAGAGAAGAAACATCTGCTTCTAAGGCAAGGGTCTCTGACAGATTCACAAGTGGAAAGGATCTGATTCTCATCTTGGGAAATTTTTTGAAGCTGAGAACCAGCCCCTGGCTTACTACTTCCAAGACCCACTTGTCTGATGTTAGAGACTTCCAGTCCTAGACAAAGTAAGCCAGTCTGCCCCCTACTGGTATGGGAGAATCGGCCTGGGCAGACCCATCAAGGTGTCTGTTTGGCAGGGGCTTAGGCTGAGGGTGGATGCAGGCTCACTCATCCCCCGCCTGCCTCTCCCAAAGAACCCTCTGAGAGAAAGAAGAGGCCTGAGCTTGGTAAAGGCATTTGAAAGGCCTGCCCTGCCCTTGACTGCTGCCTTGAGGAGTTGCTTGCATTTTTGGCTGACCACTCCTGTGAAGTAGTCCTGTACTCATCCATCTTTCATTAGTTCTCTGTCTGCTCCCAAACAGAAATTACCAAATACAGAAAATCCATGGCCTTAGCCTGGGTATCCTGTGAGAGGCTAGTACATCTGAGCCAAGCCATCCTCCGAAGAGCCACAGATGTAGCCATGACTCTTGAAACATCATTGGAGTCCACAGCAGCATGAAATTGTACTTTAGATGCCTCAATCCCATCTGCAGCCACCTGCTCCAGCTCCTTGACAAGCTGGTCAGGCCTGTTTAGCCAGAGCCAGCACAGTGTCCCACCTGGACTTCTGGTATCTAGCTGTATAGGCCATATAGATAGCCTGCCTGAGTCCCAAAGATGTTGCCATGTATTGTTTCTTTGCCATGGCATCAATCTTCCTGGAGTCTTTGTCTGGGGGTGCGATGCCAAGGGGATATTTGTCTTGTCGCAGGCAGCAGCCTGCACTACCCCAACATGGCTGCATTGCTGGAAAAAGAACTCCGTGTCTGAGCCTGAGAGAGTGTCCCTCTTGTCCATTCATCCGTCCACAGGATGTGTAGAATTAGGAGACAAGAATTTTATGTGTCTGTTTTCCAAAGAATTTGTGGAGGAGAATAGACAGTCTCCTGGACTCTAGGATGACCATCGTCTCAACAAAATCAGGCCCCTTCTGATCCTCTACTGCTTCCTCCACAGGAAGCTGGAGGGTCTCAGCCACTTCTTTGTAAAACATACGGTGAGAAGGGGACTCAGAAAATCTAGGAGGAGAAACAACTGAAGGTCTGTCTTGGGGAGATGCCCGGGTCAATAGGCACATCCAGACTTTCATAATCACCATAATCATCCTCATACTCTCCTTTTCTGTCTCTGTCTGTTTCCCTTTGAAAGGTAACCATCAGATTCTTACGAGAAACACTCTAATAGTATTCTAAGTGGAAATTGTAAAACAAAATTTTTAATAGCCAACTGGCAACAAAAAGTTTTGGACTACCAAACAAGACTCAAGTCAGGAAACCCAAAACTCAAAACCCGAACCAAACAGGAATATAACAAAATAAACACCCACAAGAAGAAGGTGTAAAAAAAGCACCCCTGAGGTGCAACACTGCACCTGCCCACCCACTTCCCAAAAACAGGTTCTGAGAGGGGAGGCAGGGAGGGAGGTCAGAATACAGCAAGACTCCAACAGAAGAAACATAATTGCTAAGGTGAGTAATTTTTTCTTCAAACAACTTGAAGTCTTGCTGTATTCTGGCAAGTACAGACTACCAAGCAGTACCTCCAAGGAGAAGGGACAGAACCTACTTTGGGAATAGGCTCTGAAGTACTGCTGTGTCAAACTGAGCATCACTCCTAGTCTGGATATCCAGAGAGTAATGCCTGGTAAAGGTATGGACTGTTTTCCAGGTGGCTGCTTGACAAAATTCTAAAAGAGGGATATCCCTGGCAGGAGCCAGGGAAGCAGCTGTACCTCTTGTGGAATGAGCCCTCAGGCCTGAGGGTGGAGTTTTTCCCAGTTTTTCATAGCAGAACTGTAAACAAGACACAATCCACCTGGCAATAGATCTCTTGGTGGCAGGCTTGCTCTTTCCCATTTCTCCATAAGTGAGGACCAACTGGAGGGAGTCAAACCTGTGACCCTTGGCACGCTCTATGTAGTAACTAAGGGCTCTTTCAACATCTAAACTGTGTAACCTCCTCTCTCCTGAGGAAGAATGATCAGTGAAGAAGACAGGGAGAGACATATACTGGTTTAAATGGAAGTCTGAAACCACTTTGGGCAAGAACCATTTATTGGTTCTAAGGACTACTTTATCCCTGTGAAAGGAGATAAAATCAGGTTCCACTGACAGGGCTTGCAATTCACTGATATGCCTGTTAGAGGTGATGGCTACCAAGAACACAGTTTTCAAAGTCAAGTACTTAAGCTCTGCTGAAGACATAGGCTCAATATGGGGTTGCATAGGTTGAGCAAAGCAAACATTCAAATCCCAGGCAGGGGCAGGGTCTCTAAAAGGAGGATTGGTGTGAAGCAATCCTTTAAAAAATTTACAGAACACAGGATGAGAAGATAGTGAGGAAGACTTCCCCACAGAGAGAAACGCGGAAACAACTGACAAGTGTACCTGGAGAGTAGCTGGTCTGAGGCCTAGGCCATTAAGATGGACCATATAATCCAAAACCGTAGGCAATCCAGCAGTATCTGAAGAAATATGCTTCTTAGAACACCAAATGCTGAATCTCTTACATTTGGAGTTATAGGTCTTTCTGGTGGAGGGCTTTCAAAAAGCTTTGAGAATATCTAGAACCCCTTGGGAAAGATGCAGATCTGCAAAGTCTAACTTTTCAAGAGCCATGCCTTGAGATTGAGAGACTGAAGTCTGGGGTACCAAATCCTCCCCTGAGAGGATGTTAGCAGGTTGTAATTCCTGGGAAGAGACAGGGGAAGATGGACTGCTAGGGACAGCAACAGGGAGTACCAGGGCTGTCTGGCCCAATCTGGAGCAATCAGAATCACTTTGCAAGGCTGAGGCCTTATTTTGACTAAAACTTTGAACAGGAATAGGAAGGGAAGGAAGCCATACAGAAACTTCCCTTCCCAATTCAGAATCAGGGTTTCCAAGGGGACTGAGCCCAAGACTGGAGGTTTGCAACAAAAGAGAGGGAGTTGGTGATTGTCTGGGGCTGCAAAGAGATCTATCTCTGGAATGCCCCACCTTGAAAAAATCACTTTCAACACCTGAGGGGCCAGGGTCCATTCGTGATGGCCCTGAGAGATCCTGCTCAGTGCATCTGCTAGCACATTGTCCTTCCCTGGAATATGAACTGCTACCAGAGAGGTTTGCAGGGAATAAGCCAGGGACCACAATTTCATGGCTTCCGTGCACAAGGCCGCGTGGGACCAGTGCCTCCCTGTTTGTTGATGTACCACATGGTGGTGGTGTTGTCCGCTCTGACCTGAAACACCTTGTTCTGTATTGACTGAGAGAAAGCTTTCAGGGAGCCAGAAAACTGCCCTGAGCTCTAGGAGATTGATGTGGAGAAGGGATTCTTGGGGGGCCACAGCTCCTGGGCAGTGAGGACCCCCAGATGGGCTCCCCAGCCGAGAAGAGAAGCGTCCGTGGTAAGGACCACTGAACAAGGCTGAGTGGCAAAAGGAACACCTTGTCTTAAATTGTCCTGATCCTGCCACCATTGGAGGGCTCAGATCAAGGTCAGAGTCACTGGGATCAGTTTGGTAAGGGAATCCTTTCTCTGAGACCAAAAAGCTCTTAGATGAAACTGAATATTCCTCATCTGGAATCTTGACCCTTGGACCACTGCTGTTGAAGCTGCCATGTGGCCCAAGAGCTGGAGGAAATGCCTTGCTGGTCGAGATACCCAAAGGCTGATGGAAGAGTCTAGTTCCATAGAACCCTGCCCTTTCTAGTGGAAGAAAGGCTTTCTGTTTGAGTGTGTCCATTTCTGCCCCTATAAGGTAAGAAGCTGGACTGGTTCGAGAACTGACTTGGGAACGTGGAGAAGAAATCCTAGAGAAGTGAGCACCCTGCTGGGTCACTTGTGGTGAAATTGACTTGGTCTGGAGACTGGCCCACTATTAACCAATCGTCCAGATATAGAAAATGGAAATCTTTGCCTTCTTAGAAAGGCAACTATTACTGCCAGGCACTTTGTATCAATTCTTGGGGTTGAGGTTAAGGCCAAAAAGGCATTGTTCTTGACCTCGATAGTGGCCTGAGGGCAATCCGAACCTGAGGTACTTTCTGTGGGAGCACCTGATGGGAATGTGAAAGTAGGCATCTTTGAGGCCCAGGGAGGCTAACCAGTCCCCTGGCCTTAGAGAGGGAAGGATTATTCCCAGAGTCACCATCTTGAACTTTGATTTTAAAAGATGTTTGTTTCGCTATCTTAGATTTAGAATGGGTCGACACTCCCCTGTCTTTTTTGGGGGAAAGGAAGTACCTGGAGTACAGCCCTTTGCCCCAGTGTAGGGTAGGTACTCTCTCTATGGCTCTTAAGGCTAGAAGAGAAGAAACCTCTGCCTCTAGGGCAAGGGTTTCCGAGAAATTTGCAGGTGGAAAAGATCTGGCTGTCATCTTTGGAAATTTTCTGGAAGTTGAGAACCAGTCCTGGCTTACTACTTCCAGGACCCACTTGTCTGATGTAATTGACATCCAGTCCTGGACAAAGCAAGTTTCAGCCTGCCCCTACTGGAATAGAAGAGTTCGACCTAGGGCAGGCCCATCAGGGAGTCTGCTTGGCAGGGGCTTTAGGCTGAGGGGTGGATGCAGCCCTGCTCATCAACCTTCTGCCTCTCCCTCTGAAGAACCCCCCCTCTGAGAAAAGGAAGAAGAGGCCTGTGCTTGGTAAAAAGGCCTTTGAAAAAACCTGCCCCTACCCCTAGACTGCTGCTTTTGAGGAGTTGTCTGCCTCTCCTTGGCCTGAGCACTCCTGTAGGTGGTCCTGTACTCATCCATTTTCTTCATGTAATTCTCCTTCTGCTCCCCAAACAAAGAATTATCTACTACAGGAAAATCCATGGCCTTAGCCTGGGTATCCTGTGAAAGACTAGTACATCTGAGCCAAGCCATTCTCTGAAGAGCCACAGATGTAGCCATGACTCTTGATGACACATCATTAGAGTCCACAGCAGCATGAAACTGAACTTTAGATGCCTCAATCCCATCTGCAGCCACCGCCTCCAGCTCCTTGGCTAGCTGTGGGGAGGCCTGTTTAGCCAGTGCCAGTACAGTGTCCCACCTGGACTTCTGGTACCTAGCTGTACAGGCCATATAATTCGACTGTCTGAGTCCCAGAGAAGATGCCATGTACAGCTTTTTTGCCATGGCATCATCCTTCCTAGAGTCTTTGTCTGAGAGGTGTAAAGCCAAGGGAATGCTTGCCTTATCACAGGCAGCAGCCTGCACAACCCCAACATGGCTGCATTGGTGGTATAAAAACTCCATTTCTGAGCCTGAGAGTGTATACCTCTTGTCCATTCTTCTGTCCACAGGAGGTATAGAATTGGAAGACTTCAGAATTTTTTGTGTCGGTTTCCCAAAAGAAAAAATTACTCACCTTAGTAATGTTGTTTCTTCTAATGGAGTCTTGCTATATTATGACAGTAGCAGTTTGTCCCACCACTAGAACTGCTCCGGAGGTGAAATGCTTAATACCATTCCAAAATAGAACTTTGAGCACGAGCTCTAAGAAGCAGCCTGTCTGTCTAATTTCAAACCTGAACTGTCAGGACTCTTACGGTAAAAACTCACTAAGGTCTGTGTGGAAGTGTAACTCTACACTAGCCAAATGGCTACCTAAATATTAACAACCATTGCTGGTCCCAACACCCAAGACTCAAGTCAGGGGACCAGAACTACTAACACAATTCTAACAACATGAGAATAAAAACAACAGTATAATAAAACACACACACCCCAAACTCCCAAAAGGGGAGAAACGCTAAAAGGGCATAAGCAAATAGTGCCTGTTTGTTGCCCGCACCCCCACCCAAGTATAAGTTCTGAGAGGGGTAGGTTGGCAGGTCGATAATATAGTAAGACTCATTAGAAGAAACAACATTACTAAGGTGAGTAATTTTTCTTCAAACAACATGAAGTCTTGCTATATTATGACAGTAGCAGACTACACAGCAGTACCTCCATGGAGGAGGGGCAGAACCTACTTAGGAATAGGCTCTGAAGAACAGTTGTGCTAAACCGAAAGCATCTCCTGGCCTGGACATCCAGGAGTAATGCTTGGTAAAAGTGTGTACCGCTTTTCCACGTAGCAGCCTGGCATCTCTACTATAGGATGTCTCTGGCAGCAGCTAGAGACGAGCTGTACCCTGGTAGAATGAGCCCTCAAGCCAGAGGGGGTTCTCTGCCCAGTTTCTGATAACAAATTGGATACAAGAGACAATCCACCTGCCAATTGATCTCTTGGTGGCAGGTTTGCCTTCCCAACTTCACCATAGGTAAGGAAAAGTTGAGGATTCAACCTGACCTTTGGTACTCTATATAGTAACTAAGAGCTCTTAACATCCAGGTTGTGCAACCTCCTCTCACCAGAAGAGGAGTGATCAGTGAAAAATACTGGAAGGAGATAGATTGGTTAAGATGGAAATCTGAAACCACCTTAGGTAAAAACTTCCTATTAGTCCTAAGGACTACCTTATCCCTGTGGAAAGAAATAAAGTCAGTTTCCACTGACAAGGCTTGCAACTCACTTATGCGTCTAGCAGAAGTGATAGCCACCAGAAAAAGTTTTCCAAGTTAGATACTTAAGCTCTGCAGAAAACAGAGGTTCAAAAGGGGTTGCATTAACTGGGCAATACAAACATTAAGGTCCTAGGCAGGGGGCGGTTCCTAAAGGGTGGATTAGTATGGAGTAACTCTCGAAAAACTTGGAAAACACAGGGTGAGTGGAAAGAGGGGATGACTTTCCTGCTGACACAAAAGCAGATACAGCTGCCAAATGGACTCTCAGGGTAGCTGGTCTGAGACCCAAGGAATTAAGATGGACCATGTAAACTAATACAATGGTAAATCAGCAGATTCTGGGAAATATTTTCCTAGCACACCAAATGGAAAACCTTTTCCATTTAGAACATAAGTAGCTTAGTGAAGGCTTTCTGGAAGCCTTTAGGATTTCAAGAACACCTTTGAGAGAGTGTAAATCAGTAAGTTTAACTCCTCAAGAGCCAGGCCTTGAGGTTGAGGGATTTGAGGTCCGATACCAAACCTTCCCTGGGCACAAGTTAACAGGTTGTGAATCCTGGGAGGCAAGGGAAGATGGAATGTCAGTGACAGAAGGAGGGTACCGGGCTGCCTGGCCCAATCCGGGCAATCAGAATCACCCTGCAAGGCTGAGATCTGATTTTGACTAATACTTTGAATAGGAGGAGAGGAGGAAAGCATAAAGAAACTTCCCTCCCAATCCAGGAGAAGGGCATCCAGGGGACTGAGCCCAACACTGGAGGCCTGCAACAGAACAGAGGAAGTTTGTGATTGTCTGGGGCTGCAAAAGATCTATCTGAGGGTGCCCCATCTGGCAAAGACTATCCCCAGCACTTGAGGATCCAGGGACCATTCGTGATGGCCCTGGGAAATCCTACAGAGAGCATCCGCTAGGACATTGTCCTTCCCTGGAAGATGAACTACGACAGAAGTGTTCAGGGAATAGCCAGAGACCACAACTTCATTGCCTCGTGCACAAGGTCAAGACCGAGTGCCTCCCTGTTTGTTGATGTACCACATTGTTGTGGTGTTGTCTGTTCTGACTTGTATCACCTTGTTGTGGACAGATGCAGAAAATGCTTGAAGAGCTAAAAAGACAGCTCTGAGTTCCAGCAAATTGATGTGGAGCAGAGATTCCTGGGGGGACCACACTCCCTGAGTGGAAAGGTCGCCCATGTGGGCTCCCCAACCCAGAAGGGAAGCATCTGTAGTGAGAGTCAAATTGTGAGCAGGGGGAATGAAGGGACCTCAATCTTAATGCTCTGATCCTGCCACCACTGGAGGGCCTGGATCAAGGTTCGAGTCACTGGGACCAACTTGAAAGGGGGTCTCTTCTCTGAGACCAATAGGTTCTCATGTGAAACTGAATGTCTCTATCTGAAATCTTGCTCCTGCACAACAGCTGTGGATGCAGCCATGTGTCCCAGGAGTTGCAGAAAGTGTCTTGCTGGTCGAGACCTGCAGGGTGAAGAGGAGGCCAGAGTCACTAAATTGGTCACCCTCTAAGGGAAGAAAAGCACTGGCTAGCTTTCTGTCCAACTCTGCCCCTATAGGTGAGTACCTGGACTGGTTCCAGAACCGACTTTGGTAGATTTGTGCAGAAAGCCCAGGGAGGTGAGAAGCTGCTGGATAACTTGCAGATGAGATTTTACCTGTTCTGGAGACTGGCCTACAATGAGCCAATCATCTAGATAGGGAAAACAGCAATCCTTGCCTCCTTAGTGAGCCACTGCCACTGCTAGACACTTTGTGAATACCTTGGGCAGAGGTAAGGCCGAAGGCATTGCTCTGAACTGGTAATGACCTGAGGGTAGTTCGAATCTGAGGTACTTTCGATGGGAGCTCTGATTAGGACGTGAATAGGCATCCTTGAGGTCCAGGGAGGCTAACCAGTCCCTGGCCTTAGGGAGGTAAAATCATTGCCAGAGTTACCATTTTGAACTTTGGTTTCAAAAGATGCTTGTTCTAGATATCTGAGGTCTAATATGGGCCATTCTCCTGTCTTTTTGGGGTAAGGAAGTATCTGAATACAGACCCCTGCCCTGGTGCAGGGAGGAACCCTTCCACTGCTCTGAGAGCCAACAGGTTGAGACCTCTGCTTCCAGACCAAGGGTCTCTGAAGCACTTGTAGGAAAAGTCTGGTTCTCAACTTGGGAAACTTTTGAAGCTGAGAACTAGACCCTGGCTTACTACTTCCAGAACCCACTTGTCTGAGGTTAAAGAAGCCCAGTTCTGACTGGAAGTAAGCCAGCCTATCCTCTACCGGTAAAGGAGATCTGCCCTGGGCACCCCATCAGGGTGCCTGCTTAGCAGGAGCTTTAGGCTGAGGGGTGGGAGCAGGCCTGCCCACCCCTCTTCTGCCTCTGCCTCTGAAGAAGCCCCTCTGAGCATAGACAGAGGAGGCCTGAGTCTGGTAAAAAGGTCTGTGAAAAGGTCTACCCCTACCCCTGGGGGTATGCCTCTGAGGAGTGGCTTGCCGCTCCTTAGCTTGGGCACTTTTGTAAGTAGTCCTATATTCATCCATCTTTTTCATGTAATTCTCTGTCTGCTCCCCAAACAGAGAATTTCCCACCACAGGAAAATCCATAGCCTTAGTCTGGGTATCCTGTGACAGACTAGTACACCTGAGCCAGGCCAACCTACTTAAAAGCAGATGTGGCCATAGACCCTAGAGGAAACATCATTAACAGCCACAGCAGCATGAAACTGTACCTTAGAAGCCTCAATGCCATCAGCAGCCACCTGTTCTAGTTCGCTAGCCAGCTGGCCATGGGCTTGCTTGGCTAATTCCATAACAGTATCCCATCTAGATTTCTGATACCTAGCTACATAATCCATATAATTTGCTTGCCTGAGTCCTAGAGAGGCTGCCATATACTGTTTTTTCACCATGGCATCAATCTTCCTGGAATCCTTGTCAGGAAGATGTGAAGCCAGGGGGATATTAGCTTTATCACAGGCTGCAGCCTGAACTACCCCAACATGACTGCATTGCTGAGAAAGGAATTCTGTATCAGGACCTGACAATGTGTACCTTCTGTCCATCTTTTTATCTACAGGAGGCACAGAAATAGGAGCTTTTAAAATTTTATTGTTTGCTTCCTAAAAGACTTATGCAAAGGAATAGACAGTCTCCTAGACTCTGGAATATCCATCATTTCTACAAAATCAGGCTCCTCTTGCTCATCCACAGCTTCTTCCAAGGGAAGCTGGAGGGTTTCAGCAACTTTTTTGTAAAACATAAAATGAGATGGGGACTCAGATAGCATAGGGGGAGATTCTAGAGGTCTGTCTGGGGAAATGTCCGGATCAATGGGCACACCCAGACCTTCCCAGCCACATTCATACTGTTCATAATCATCCTCCCCCTCCTCTGGTTCATAAAATTCCTCAACATCATATTCCTGAACCACTGGAACCGGACGAACCGACCTTTTGCCAGATAGTGGTGGTTCGGACGGAACCTGAGACAGTGACTGGACAATTTGTATGGCTTTTGCTATCTCTGCAGCAGTTGGAGAAGGGGTTTTGGACTCCAAACCTGCTGACTTTCTTGTTTTCTTTACTGGAATTGGTTCCTCAGAACCAGCTTTTCTTTTGCCCGAGGAAGTCTCGCCCTGGTCAGAGGGCATCCCTCCTCGGTTCGTTGGCACCAACCGGCTGGCCATCCGGGTCAGCGGACTTCTTTACCTCTCATTCCCTGAGCCTGCCCAATCTCTTTCCAGGGTGGCTGCAGGGAAATTCTTACATATCTGGCAGTCTGACTGGAGGTGGTCAAACCCAGACAATAGACACATAGGTGTGTGGGTCATGCCTTGGCAAAGACTTCCCACAGACATCACAGTGTTGAAACCCAGTGGGCCCGTTTTTCTTTGGGTTTCTCAGACATAATGCCAGCCTAACCAGAAAACTTGCCCTTTAAGCGGCAGTGCCAGGCAAGACATTTTCGGTTCCTAACCGTGTCACGGTATTGGAAAAAACGTAATAAAATCTGTTTTTTAGAACCGATAAGAACCTGGAACCGTACTTAAAATGTTAAACTTTAAAGTTAATAAGTTTTAAACCCAGCTGATCGGTTCAAAACCAACCGATAAACTTACAAGTTCCACATAGACAAAACCTTTAATTTACTTACGATTACCACAGACAGAGCTTGAACCGAATGGTTTTATGTTAAAATAAAACTATTCTCTGTTGAATCGAACCAGAAACACTGTTTAAACCGAGAAATGAACCCAGCAGTAGGAGAAATCTCTGGAGCGACTGTTCACTGAGAGGCGGAGTAAAGAATCTGACAATTCAGGTTTGAAATTACACAGATAGAGCTGCTTCTTAGAGCTCGTGCTCAAAGTTCTATTTTGGAATGGTATTAACCATTTCACCTCTGGAGCAGTTCTAGTGGTGGGACAAACTGCTACTGTCAGAATATAGCAAGACTTCATGTTGTTTGAAGATTTGTGGAGGGGAACAGACTGTTTCCTGGACTCTGGAATATCCATCATTTCTGCATAATCAGGCTCCTCCTGAACCTCCATTGCCTCTTCCATAGGAAGCTGGAGGGTCTCAGCCACCTTTCTGCAGAACATAAAGTGGGAAGGGGACTCAGAAAGCCTAGGAGGTGATACACCTGAAGGTCTGTCTGGGGAGATGTCCAGTTCCACAGGCACATCTAGACTTTCACCATCACCAGCTTCAAACTCCCCTTCCTCCTCAAACTCCGGTTCATAAATTCTTCCAAAGTATAATCGTGAACCGGGAGAACCGACCGAACCGAGCCCCTGCCAAAAGGTGCCGGACTGGTCGGAACCGGGCACAGCGATTCCACAATCTGAATTGCTCTGGCTATTTCTTCGGTGGTCGGAACAAGGACTTCTGGATCCGAACCAGACGATTTTTCTATGCGCTTTCTTTTAGTCGAAACCGACCCCTCGGGATCGGCTCTCCATTTGCATGAAGAAGTATCTCCCTGGTCAGAGGGCACTCCTTCTGGTTCGGTCAGAACCAAACCGGGCTGGCCAGCCGGGTCAGCGGACTTCTCGGCCTCCTTTTCCCTCAGTCTACCTAATCTCTTTTCAAGGGTAGATTTGGGAAAATGTTTGCAAATTTGGCAGTCTGAATCGAGGTGTTCAAACCCCAGATAATAAACACAGGTGGTGTGGGGATCAGACTTAGCAAAGACCTCCCCACACTCACTGCAGTGTTGAAACCCAGTGGGCCCAGTTTTTTCTTGAGTTTCTCAGATATGGCCAACCTAACCAAACTTACCCTTTTTTCGGCAACCACCAGGCAAGACTCTATTAACGGTTCCTAACCGTAACACGGTCTTGGAAAAAAACGTTTTAAAACATGTTTTTTTTAGAACCGATAAGAACCGGCACCCACACACTAAAGTTACACAAGAATTAAACAAATGATCGGTTTGGCCGAACCGATCCACACTTTTTACAAATTCCACACAGAAACACAGTACAAAACCTATCTAGTACTCACAGTACCACAGACAGAGACTGAACCGACTATGCGGGAAACTTTTTCGGTTAGAAACCGACTAAAAAAACGACACTTAAACTGACTTTCGAACCGAGCTGCAGGGAAAAATCTCCGGAGCGACTGTTCAGTGAGGCAGAGTAAAGAATCTGACGGTTAGCTTTCAGAGGGAAGCAGAGAGAGACATCTACCGAGCTTGAGCTCAACATTCTACACTCTGCATAGAAAGGTTAACCTTTTGTTCTCCAGGATAGTTTAAAGGCTGGGGCTAACTGCACTTGTCAGAATACAGCAAGACTTCAAGTTGTTTGAAGGCCCGGTGGGCGGAGGGTCCGACGTTGGAGCGGCATCCAGGAGCGGGACATCGCCCGGCCTCAGCAAGACTGGCGTCGGGGCCGGCAGCTGGGGAGCCAGCATCAGGTCCGGAGTCCAGGAAGCCGACATCAGGTCAGTCGGTCCACCGGACGGACGGTCTGACAGGGGCACAGCAGTAACCTCGGCATCGCCCGGGGATGGAGGGGGAAATTCCCCGGGGTCAGGCTGAGGAGAACCAAGGTCCCCGGAGGGCAGCGAGGGCTGCGGGGAGCCAGAAATGGCAGATGTGGGAGGGTCCGGCGTTGGCTCAGCCGCTGTGTGGACGTCGGGCAAGCTGATATCCGACTTATCAGCAGGGTCCGGGCAACACCAGAGGAGCCGATGTCTGATTTAGCGGACCCGTCACCCAAGGCAGGTCGTGAAGGAAAGGCGGCCTGGTCGGGCGGAAGAGGGGCTGTACACCGCCCGAGGGGTCGGGCGACTTATCGACCTTCTCTGCGGGTGTCGGCGAGCCAACGTCCGGCTTGAGAGGAGCCAATAACCAGCAGCAGGCCACACAGTGGTGACTTTACCGGAAGCAGAGGCCTCCAATAGCTCGGGAGGCACCCAAAGGGGCCCAGCGTGAGCCAGCTGGGTGGGCGGCTTGCGCCTTGGGAAACCTCCACGGTGGCTGTTGTGGATCAGTCCCACGGGGGGACGTTACCTGAAGCACAGTGACTCCCGAAAAGACGCGGTGGATGAGGAGCCCTTGCCCTGGTGCTTCTCGTCTTTTTTCTTGCGATGGCCTTCGGGGGAAGTGGACACCTGCCTGAGCTTTTTTAACTCTTTCTCCATGGAAGACACTTTCTTCTTTAAAATATGGGCCTCCAGGGACTGCTGCCGTCATCTGCAGGTGGCCGCGTTGAATTTAAGGCAGTGCTGGCACTTCTCCACCTGATGATCTGGGCCTAGGCAGAAGAGGTACTGGGAATGGCCATCCTTGTGTGGGAGTTGGACGCCGCACGAGTCACACTTGTTCTTGTGCTCGGAGGGTGTAGGGGACGACATATATTGACAAATACCTGACAAAAATTTGAAAAATCGAAAATAACTCGGGGGGGAAAAACTACCGACAACTGAGGCTGACGAGCGTTGAACTTTACCATGAGCTAACGTCGGGAAGGAACTGGAAGACAGCGTGGGGGACCACCCCTTTACACTGACATCGCATGATGTCGGTCACCTGACATGGGGGTGGTCCCACGCCAGAGACTGCTAGCTAGAAATTTTTCCGTGGGGTCCTGACGCCTGCCGGCTTTAGTCCTACATGTAATTACCTACTGCAAGAGCCTTCTCAAAGTAAGATCTCCCCATGTGAGCCAAGTGTTGTGAACTCAGAGATTGCAACTCCGGAAGCTGAAAGTGCCCCAAGTTCTAGCCTCTCTACCCCAATGAAAGTTCCCCTGACAAGTGAAGACACTGCTGAAAGCGGGGATAAAAACACAGAGACTGTAACGGTTCCCCCTAGAAGGACTGGTCCAGCTGTGAATCCTGTGGTACATTTAAGCTATGAATCCCTTGGCAGACCTGTGGACTTGCCTCTTAATGTGGTCCATAAAGTAATGTATGTGACCCCCAAGCTCATTGCCCAAACTAAGCCTAGGTGCTAACTCCAGATTACTTGTCTTGTCTTCTAAGTATGGTGCCCCTTCCCCATCCAGCCCCCAGGTAGCTGATAGGGAAGGGCCTCCTCTCTTCAGGTTTCATGTGCAGGAAGCAATGACCTGATTTTTAAAATGTTATTGTATGTGTAATGTGTGTAACATGTAGTAAGCTGTGAAATACAGAATTAGTGCATATGACTAAGATTTAACATATGACTGTGGTTTAAGGAATGCAAACCTAACTGTTAGTGATGTAAACGTATTTGGTAATCTTCTTTAAAGTGTTATAAAGGTACCTACTTGACGTGGAAGCCAAGTTCTTCTCAGGCCAGGAAGGGTGTAACCCCCTACAAAAGGGGGTTCCTAAAAGCCTCCTAGGAGCTTGCCTAAGTGTTCCCCCTGCTGGCATTCAGCGTTTAAGCCGTTTAAATGGTACTGTGAGTACTTGTAGAGCCTCCACATGCTGTTTCTTTAAAAGCTGTCTGCTTGCAGACATAATAAGTGCTGATGGAGGAGGACTGCTGTTTCCCTGCTCGAATCCCGCCTGAGCTGCGGTGTAATCGCTCCATTTTGCAGTCGCTGAACACACAAAGGGAGCCCATCTGAAAGATGTAACTGTTTGTCTGTAATCCTTTAAAGCATTAGTGAAATTGCAGTTTTTCTAACCTGCCTTTATTGCAGCTGGGACTCTGTGTGTGTTGCCCCTCCATTTTGGACTTAAACTGCTGTGCTGGGCCAATTGGGTTAAGGGAGCCCTAAAATGGAGACTGCTTGGGCCAACCAGAATTGGGACTGTCATTGGAGCCGGATTACAAGGGGAGTATATGGCTAGTGCTCATGGGAATTATAGTTTGGGCCTTGGCGCCTTTTTGCACCAACAGAGGGAGTTCTGGAGTGACTGACAGCCGAACCCTCCAACTGGACCTGTTGGAACCTAAGGGAAATGCCCTGAACTGAAGCTGGAAAGGCATATCATTGTTGCCTGTAAAAGGAGTAGGAGCTCTGTATTTTTCTCCGGTGTACAGTTCACACAGGAAGCACATGAGAGGCCTTGAAGTTGGCCTGCAGCCGTTGAAAGCTATAGTCGGACTGAATCCGAGTTTCCTGAGGAGAAGGAAGGCTGAAGAGTGGATATCAGGCTCACCCTGTAGAAGACCAGAGATATTGCTGAATCGAGCTCAGTCTGTCAGGAACTGAAACTGCTGTGTGTGCTCCCGGGTATTTTGCAGTAATTGCGATTGGGATCGAGGAGCAGCCTGCCTGGTATAGTATTTTCCCTTTACATATGAATGTGCGTAGAGCTTGTGTGGAATCGCTGTTTCTTGTCCCCTGTCCTGTGTGCTGTGTAGTGAAGCTGGAAGCGAACCCCAGCATGTTTCGGACTAAATTTGTCTGCTATCAACTGCCTAGGGGTCCAGCCACAAGGGCCTTGCATCCATGCCTTGTTTCTGGCAATCCAGAAGAACATCCACCATCCAGTTTTCAGCTTGGGTATTGTGAGTACAAATTAGGGTATTCCCCTGCAGCCTGTTTTCAATCACAAGTGTGTCATCTAATTCTTGTCGTTTCCCATCTTCATGGACTGAGCCATCCAGCTCCAGATTACAACTGGGTGTTGTGCATATATTTTCTTCTACAGGGCCCCCTCCATCTACGCCTGCCGGCCAACCCCGGGCAACAGACCTGGCTAGCCCCCCCCAACCTGGGAACCCAGAGTGTGACTTTTCAGACCCTGTATGTGTGCACAGTACTGTGATTTATTACTGCCAACTAACCTGATTTTCCCCCTCCCATGTTCCATCCCCTAAAATAAACCAGATTTGATGTTATTGAACTTTATACTGTCGAAGTGTCAGTACCTAGAGAACAAGCATTGTATTGTGCTGTGTATGTTGTTTAACCTTATTTTACAGGGGGTCTTCAGAGATGTGCTGCAGAATCAGTCTCGAGGGTAAGTGGTACCTTATGAGTGAACAGTGTGTATATGTGGGGTATTGGGACTGTAACTCCTGCATACTGGGTGAGCCACTAGAAGGAACCAAAAGAGGTCACGGTGTCCCAGAGGGCTGTGACCAAACTAGTCTAACCACTACAACCCCTGCCCTCCGTGTGGAGGCACCCATCATAGAACCTAGGTCCCTCAACCTGTCTGTAGTCAAGCAGGCAGGGGTAGTAACCCTTGGGATAGCGCCACCTGGGGGGTACATCTGGAACGTGCACTGCTGTAAGATGAAGATGGTGTTGGACTGCCAGTACCATACTCTCATTCCTTCATGGCAGAGGGGGTATGCGCATGTTCCTCCCTGTTTGTTTATGTACCAGACAATGCACACATTATCCATCTGAATCATGACTTGTTCCAGCTGAACCAGGTGCTTGAAGGCCTGTAAAGCGTTCAGCACTGCTCGCATCTCCAGTATGTTGATGTGGAGTGAGGGTTCGCTGTTGGACCAAGAGCCTTGACTCCTGTGAACACCCAAGTGGGCTCCTCATCCCAACCTGGAGGTGTCTGTCGTCAGGGTTTGGGTGGGTAGGTCTGTGTGGAACGGGACACCCTGAAGTAGGTTGACCAGGTCCTGGCACCACACCAGGTCCCAAGCCATCGGGTCTGAGACCAGGATCTCGGGATCCATGTAATTTGATCTCTGGTCCCACTGTACCCTGAGAGTCCACTGTGTAACCCTCATATGGAGTCTGGCCAGGGGCACTGTAGGTATGGCTGCTGCCATGAGACCGAGAAGGTGGAGGACCATTCTGGCTGATGTCCTTCTCTGAGAGGCCACAAAGTGTGCCTGTTGTTGCAGAGTTTCTATCCTGTCTAGTTGCAGGAAGGCTGTCCCCTAAACTATATCCAACACTACCCCAATAAATTGGAGGTGTTGGGTAGGGAAAAGGTGGCATTTGGGGTAGCTGACCATAATGCCCACCTGCTTGAAAAGGTCCAGGGTCATAGAAAGGGAATTTGTTAGGCTGTCCCTCGACAGTGCAGAATAAAAAAATGACTCACCATAGTAATATTATTTCTTCTAATGGAGTCTTGCTGTATTCTGACAAAATGCAGTTAGCCCCAGCACTTGAACTGCCCGGGAGAGGAAAAAGTTAACTCTATGCAGAAGCATAGAACATTGAGCTCAAGCTCAGTTTTCAAATCTCTGTCTCTGGTACTTACCAGTGTAACCGTCAGATTCTTACGAGCAAACTAAGTAGCAAACTATGAAAATTGTTTAATATATGGCCAAAAGGCAACAATTTGGGTCCCAAAAAGATTCAAGTCGAGAACCCGAGAAAAAAAGGTAGTGACAATATAATATATATATTAAACATAACAATAGTAACAATAAAACAACTACCCCACCCCTAAGAGGGAGGGTACAAGGTACATCCCTGAGGTGCAACACTGTACCTGCCAGCCCACTTGCCAAAAACAAGGTTCTGAGAGGAGAGGTAGGGAAGGAGGTCAGAATATAGCAAGACTCCATCAGAAGAAACAACATTACTATAGTGAGTAATTTTTTTCTTCAAACAACATGAAGTCTTGCTGTATTCTGACAATATGCAGACTACCAAGCAGTTCCCCCAGGAAGAGGGAATGCAGAACCTACTTTGGGAACAGGATCTGCAGTACTGCTGTGCTAAATCTAGCATCACTCCTAGCCTGGATGTCCAGAGAGTAATGCTTGGTGAACGTATGTACTGTTTTCCAGGTGACTGCTTTACAGATTTCTAGCAAGGGTATATCTCTGGCCGCAGCCAGAGTAGCAGATGTACCCCTAGTCAAGTAAGCCCTCAGGCCTGGAGGGGGTGATTTGCCTAATTTGTCATAGCAGAATTCTATATAAGAGACAATCCACTTGGCAATAGTTATTTTAGTAGCAGGCTTACCTTTCCCCACGTCATCATAAGTGAGAACCAACTGAAGAGTAGTTTCTGTGTGCCTTAGTAAGCTCTATGTAGTAGCTAAGAGCCCTTTTAACATCCAAACCGTGTAATCTTCTTTCCCCTGCAGAAGAATGGTCAGTGAAAAACACATGAAGAGACATAGACTGGTTCAGATGAAAATTTGATACCACTTTGGTAAGAACTTCCTGTTGGTTCTTAGGACCATCTTATCCCTATGGAAGGAGTTGAAGTCAGGTTCGACTGACAGGGCCTGTAATTCACTAATCCGTCTGGCAGAAGTAATAGCTACCAGGAACACAAGTTTTCTAGGTCAAGTACTTCAGTTCGGCTGAAGCCAGAGGTTCAAAGGGTGGCTGCATAAGCTGGGCAATGCAGACATTAAGATCTCAAGTAAGCTCTCGAAAGGGAGGGTTAATATGAACCAGACCTTTGAAAAAACTTACTGAAAACAGGATGAGATGCCAGGAAAGAGCCCTTCCCTGCTGAAAGGAATGTAGAGACAGCTGCAAGGTGAACCTTCACAGTTGCAGGCCAAAGGCCTAGACCATTAAGATGAACCAGATAATCTAAGGCTCTAGCAATGTCTGCAGAATCAGGCACAATGCTCTTCTAAGAACACCAAATACTGAATCTTTTCCATTCGGAATTATAAGTTTTTCTAGTGAAAGGTTTCCTGGAAACCTTCAAAATTTCCAGGACTCCCTAAGAAAGATGCAGGCCTGCATATCCTAACTCTTCAAGAGCCAGGCCTTGAGGTTGAGAGACTGGATATTGGGGTACCAGATCCTCCCCTGAGAGGAGGTTAGAAGATTGTATCTCTTGAGAAGAGACAGGGGGCTTGACACTGCCAGAGACTGCAGCATAAGATACCAAGGCTGTCTAGCCCAGTCTGGAGCTACCAGTATCACTGTGCAGGGTTGCGATCTGATTTTGATCAGGACTCTGAACAACAGAGGAAAGGCATAGAGAAACCTGCCCTTCCAATCCAGAATGAGAGCATCCAGAGGAACAGTCCCCAGGACTGGAGGTCTGCAACAAAACAGAGAAAGTTGGTGATTGTCTGAGGTTGCAAAGAGATCTATCTCTGGAGTGCCCCATCTAGAGAAGATGACCTGTAGTATGGGAGGATCTAGGGGCCATTCGTGATGCCCCTGGAAGATTCTGCTCAGAGCATCTGCTGGTACATTTTCCTTTCCCGGAAGGTGAACTGCTATCAGGGAAGTCTGAAGAGAATAGGCTAGAGACCACAGTTTCATGGCTTCTGTGAATAAGGCCGTGGACTGAGTGCCCCGCTGCTTGTTGATGTACCACATTGTGGTGGTGTTGTCTGTCCTGACTTGGACCACTTTGCCCCTGACTGACTCAGAGAAGACCTGAAGGGCTCAAAAAACTGCTCTGAGTTCCAGGAGATTGATATGAAGGAGAGATTGTTGTGGAGACCAGACCCCTTGAGCTGTAAGGGCTCCCAAATGGGCTACTTAACCTAGGAGAGAAGCATCTGTAGTTAGGACTACTGAGGGGACTTGAGAGAGAAATGGAACTCCTTGTCTGAGGTTGTCCTGGTCCAGCTACCACTGGACAGCTTGGACCAGAGTCTGAGTCACTAGAATCAATTTGGTGAAAGAGTCTCTTTTCTGAGACCAAAAGGACCTTAGGTGTAACTGAACGTCCCTCATCTGAAATCTGGCTCCTTGCACCACTGCAGTGGAAGCTGCCATGTGGCCCAGGAGTTGAAGAAACTGCCTTGTTGGACGAGAGACCAGAGGCCGAAAAGAGGAAGCAAGATCTGTTAGGGCCTTTACCCTACTCAGAGGAAGGAAGGCCTTTGCTTGGATAGTATCTAATTCTATCCCTGTGTAAGTAAGAAAAAATTACTCACCATAGTAATGTTGTTTCTTCTGATGGAGTCTTGCTGTATTCAGACATAATGCAGTTAGCCCCAGCACTTGAACTGCCCCAGAGAGGAAAGAGTTAACTCCATGCAAAAGCATGGAACACTGAGCTCGAGCTCGGTTTTCAAACCTCTGTCTGTGGTACTTCCCAGATTATTACGAGCAACTAACTAACTAGGCACTAAAATATGGAAATTGTTTGAAACATATAACCAAAAGGCAAAAATAGTTTTGGGGTCCAAAAGACTCCAATCGAGAACCCAAGAAGAAACAAGGTAGTGACAATTTAGGTTATAAACATAAGAATATACATAACAGCTACCCCACCATAAGGGAGGGCACAAGGTACACCCCTGAGATGCAACATTGTACTTACCAGCCCACTTCCCAAAAACAGGTTCTGAGAGGGGAGGCGGTGGGGAGGTCTGAATTCAGCAAGACTCCACTAGAAGAAACAACATTACTATGGTGAGTAATTTTTTCTTCAAACAACATGAAGTCTTGCTGTATTCGGACATAATGCAGACTACCAAGCAGTTCCCTATGGAGGAGGGAATGCAGAACCTACTTTGGGAACAAGCTCTGCAGTACTGCTGTGCCAAACTTAGCATCACTCCTAGCTTGGATGTCCAGGGAGTAATGCTTGGTGAATGTATGTACTGTTTTCCAGGTGGCTGCTTTACAGATCTCTAACAAGGGAATATCTCTGGCCGCAGTAAGAGAGGCAGCTGTACTCCTAGTGGAGTGAGCCCTCAGGCCTGAAGGGGGTGTTCTACCCAATTTGTCATAGCAGAATTGTATACAAGAAAAAATCCACCTGGCAATAGATCTTTTAGTGGCAGGCTTACCTTTCCCCACTTCACCATAAGTGAGAAACAATTGAAGACAGTCATTTCTGTGTACCTTAGTATGCTCTATGTAGCAGCTAAGAACCCTTTTAACATCCAAACTGTGTAATCTTCTTTCCCCTGAAGAAGAATGGTCAGTGAAAAACACAGGGAGCGATATGGACTGGTTTAGGTGGAAATCCGATACCACTTTAGACAAGAATTTCCTATTAGTTCTTAGGATAACTTTATCCCTATGGAAGGATATGAAGTCAGGTTCAACTGACAGGGCCTGTAATTCAGTAATCCACCTGGAAGAAGTAATAGCTATCAGAAACACAGTTTTCCAGGTCAAGTACTTAAATTCAGCCGAAGCCATAGGTTCAAAGGGTGGCTGCATGAGCTGAGCAGTGCAGACATTAAGATCCCAAGGCAGAGTAGGCTCCCTAAAGGGAGGGTTAATGTGGAGCAGACCTTTGGAAAACATTCTGAAAACAGGATGAGATGCCAGGGAAGAGCCCTTCCCTGCTGAGAGGAATGCAGAGACAGCTGCTAGATGAACCTTCAGAGTGGCAGGCCTAAGGCCTAGACCATTCAGATGAACTAGACAGTCTAAAGCTGTGGAAATGTCTGCAGAATCAGGAAGGTTGCCTTTCTGACAGCACCAAATACTGAACCTCTTCCATTTGGAATTGTAAGTTTTTCTAGTGGAAGGTTTCCTGGAGACCTTTAGAATATCCAGAACTCACTGAGAGAGATGAAGTGCTGCATATTCTAACTCAAGAGCAGACCTTGCTGTTGAGGGACTGGAGACTGGGGAACCAGATCCTCCCCTGGGAGAAGGAGAGAAGATTGTATCTCCTGGAAAGACACAGGGGACGTGACACAGCCAAGGACAACAGAAGAGAATACCAGGGCTGTCTGGCCCAATCTGGAGCCACCAAAATCACTGTGCAGCATTGAGTTCTTATCTTGATCAGAACTCTGAACAGGAGAGGGAAAGGAGGGAAGGCATAGTGAAACCTGCCCTTCCAGTCCAGAATGAAGGCATCCTGGGGAACTGTCCCCAGGACTGGAGGTCTGCAACAAAACAGAGGAAGTTGATGATTGTCTGGTGCTGCAAATAGATCTATCTCTGGGATGCCCCACCTGAAGAAAATGAACCTCAGAATGTGAGGATTCAGGGACCATTCGTGATGTCCCTGTGAAATCCTGCTCAGGGCATCTGCTAACACATTGTCTTTCCCTGGAAAATGAACCCGCTACCAGGGAAGTCTGAAGGGAATAGGCCAGAAACCAAATCTTCATGGCCTCCGTGCACACAGCCGTGGACCGAGTGCCTCCCTGTTTGTTGATGTACCACATTGTGGTGGTGTTGTCCGTCCTGATTTGGACCACCTTGCCATTGACTGAATCTGAGAAGATCTGAAGGTCTAGGAAAACTGCCCTGAGTTCCAGGAGACTGATATGAAGAAGAGACTCCTGCCGGGACCAGATTCCCTGAGCTGTTAGGGCTCCCAGGTGGGCTCCCCCACCCTAGGAGAGAAGCATCCGTAGTCAGTACTACTGATGGAACTTGAGGGAGAAATGGAACCCCTTGTCTGAGGTTGTCCTGGTCCAGCCACCACTGAAGAGCTTGTGCCAGAGTTCGGGTTACTGGAATCAGTTTGGAGAGAGTGTCCCTTCTCTGTGGCCAAAAGCACCTTAGATGGAACTGAATGTCCCGAATCTGAAATCTGGCTCCCTGAACCACTGCAGTGGAGGCTGCCATGTGGCCCAAGAGTTGGAGGAACTGTCTCGCTCGAAGAGAAACCTGAGGCCGAAAGGAGGAAGCGAGGTCTACTAAGGTCTTCACCCTTACCAGACGAAGGAAGGAAGGCTTTTGCTTGAACAGTATCCAATTCCACCCCTATGAAGGTGAGAAGCTGTACTGGTTCGAGGACTGATTTGGGCAGATTTAGAAGAAACCCCAGAGAACTGAGCAAGTCCTGGATGGTTTGCAGAGCTGGCCTGACCTGATCTGATGACTGCCCTACCAGCAGCCAGTCATCCAGATATGGAAAATGGTGATACCATGTCTTCTGAGGTAAGCCACCACTACTGCAAGGCACTTTGTGAACACCCTTGAAGCTGATGTTAGGCCAAAAGGCATGGCCTTGAACTGATAGTGGCCTGAAGGCAACTCGAACCTGAGGTATTTTCTGTGGGAGCACCTTATCCTCTACCTGCTATTTAAACCCTGCCTTATCCCTATCTTTTCCAGGTCTCTCTCCTGCACTTTTGTACTCCTCCTGTTTACCCACCTAGTGCCCCCCCCAAAGGTATGGCTTACCCTATATTGTTTGCCCTGTTGACAATGTCTGTACTATTCTGTATTATGCTGTTATCTACCAAATCATCTATTATGTATCTTATGCTGATGTCTAAACATTATCAGTTTGTGCCTAAAGTCTCTTATGCTGTTAGCTACCTATTAATCTCTGTTATGCCTGATGTTTTCTGTACGTTAACATTGACTCTTCCTGCTGTTCTTGAATGTATGTACCTTGTAATCCTCCCGGGTCGCACCTGAAAATAGGCACTTGGCTATCTAGTGTGCTTACCCGGTTAACAAAAGCAAATAAATAAATAAACTGTGTTCTCTTCTGTTTCTTAGCTGCTGAGGTTATGAGGGCAAGCAGGTTTCAGCCCTCCCCAGAGCCCCCAAGCACCGCAGATCGCCAACAGAGCAGAAGGTAGTGTTCCCATGCCTAAGGCAGAGCTACAGCTGACTGCGGCAGAGGGATCCGAGGGATCCCCGCCACCCCCACCACCACCCTTGGTGAGCTTCTACTTATATAGGCAGTACCACGTGACTGTCAAAACCAATCAGCCCTCTTTTCCATTTGCTCCTTATACTTTCCTGACACTAGTGGCCGCCCCTGAGCAGTGTTCCAAACACATTAAAATGTTCTCTCTCTCTCTAGCAATGGTTGTTCTGCTCATAACCATATAGTCCCTTCCACCCTCTTCCTACCCCAATCTACAAAGCTCTCTGCCCCTCATCTCTGAGACTGTGAAGCAGCCTCCCCACTCTTCCTCCACCCTAGGGCACCGCCCTCTGCACTGCTGGCAAACCTGGGTACTGGGAGCTACCACCCTTCCCCCATCTTTTCATGCTGGGTTGTCTGCCCTAAAGGTCTCCTACTCTTTAGACCATGTGTCTACCTCATGTACACTGTACCACCTCCCTATCCACTGTAAGTCACAAAGGAACATGTGCCTATTAAAACAACTCCTATCACTCCTGCTCCTTATAGTTGGCGATGTAGAACGAAACCCTGGTCCCACCTCTCCAATAAGTGAACGCCTCTCCGCCCCGGCAAATCACCTTCCAAGAGAGTTTAAAATAGTACTTCTAAATATATGCAGCATTCTGAACAAAATGATGGCCTTACAAACAAATGTCTTAGCCCTATGCCCTGATATCTTAATCGTTACAGAATCCTGACTGAAGCCCCACAACCTTGATGCCGAATTTTCAATACCTGGCTACTCCCTCATTCGGCAGGACCGTCAGGGCAAAAAGAAGGGTGATGGCACAGCCATGTACATCTCCTCCAAACTACAGTTCTCCACAATCAGACCTACCTCACCCACATTGTCAATAGATTCCCTACTAATCAAAATGTCTCTCCCCCACACGATCCCAATATACATAGCAGGGTCTTACTGCCCCCCCGAACACACCACTGCCCATCATCCTAGACCACCTAGGTACCCTGAGATCCCTTGTGGCTGGAGGCGAACTTCATATCCTTGGGGATTTCAACCAGAACTGGCTAGCCAGCACAGCCTCTAAAGCACGTTGTCAAGTATACGCGCAAACCTGTCCCAACAAATAAGTGAACCCACTCAACATACTCTACTGGATTGGACCCTTACCACCCACCCCCATCGTATAATTGATGCTGGCCTACTACCGGACTCCCTCAGCAATCACCACATGATTGATTTGGTGTGGAAAATATTCAGACCAAAGGCCCCTCCCCCCTCGTATATTGTACAATAGATCGTACAAATCCTTAGACATGACCGCGCTCCTAAATTACCTCACCAGCATCGATTGGTCCTACATCTCTAGGGCTCCCTCCAAGGATGAGGCCCTCGAATTCTTTACAACCAGATTCTTGGCTATCTGGGACTCCCACGCGCCACTCAGAAGATCCAGAGTAAGGGGATCCCGTCTACCCTGGGTAACCGCCAACCTCTTGGAACAATTACTAGTCAGGGACCGAGCCTGGAAAACCTACAGGCAACAGGTACTCAAATGGCTCTACAATACTACTGCTCACTAAGAAATTCCTGCACAAGACTCATCCGACAAGCCAAATCAAATTATTTCAAGTCTGCATTCCACAATAACTTTACTCATCCAGCACATTTCTGGAAGTCAATTAAATCCCTTCTCACCCCACTGGTCCAACCCCCTACTCCAACCCTCAATATAGCAGAAAGTATTATCACTGCACCGTGCACTGTAGCCGCAGAGCTTAACTCCTATTTCACCAACAGTGCATCCTCTCTAATCTCCTCTCACCCCTCACTCCCTCCCTTCCCCTGTTGCCCCAGTTGTCTCCTCACCTGCCAATTTCTCGCTTCGCTTTGTTACACCAGCTGAGGTACTAAAAATACTTCGGTCACTAAATCTAGCCAAAGAAAAATGCCCCTTGGGCCTTGACTCCAAAATGCTCCATTTCTCTGCCCCTCCCATAGCCAGCCCTCTAACTGCTCTCTATAACCTGTCATTCAGACTTGGTAACATCCCTAAAAAATGGAAACATGCCACAGGCATACTTCTCACCAAAGGAGGCGACTCTTCCTCCCTGTGCTACTACTGGTCTATATCGCTGCTCCCCATCCTAGCAAAAATCCAGGAGCACCTTGTACTAGCCCAGTTCTCCCACTACCTCGACTCCATCTCCTTCTTCACCCCTTACCAGGCTGGGTTTAGAAGAAAATCACTCCACCATCACCTCTCTCCTCCGTCTCACTGACACCTTCCTCATGGGCATGGATAAAGGAAAGATAGCTGCAGCTATCTTCATCGACCTGGCTAAGGCGTTCAACATGGTCTCTCATGCTCTGCTACTGTCCAAACTCACCCAAGCTGGACTGACTGAGCCTGTCACCAATTGGTTCCAGTCATACCTGGTAGGCAGGTCTCAGTCAGTCTATACTGGCTCGGCCATCTCCACCTCACTCCCTGTTACCATCGGGGTTCCCCAAGGATCGGTCCTGGGCCCTTTGTTGTTCTCTGTTTTCCTCAATGATCTGCCTGCAGCCTGCCCTCATACATCGCTCCACATGCATGTATAAGACACGGTGCTGTATGCCTCTGGATCATCCCCCACTGCCGTGGCAGCGTGCCTGCAGCAGGACTTTGACTCCATCCAGTGCTGGTTCCGTTCAAATCAGCTATTTCTAAACCCTAAAAAAACTGTCTCCCTAACTTTCAGCACTCAGGCCAAACTGTCCCAGCCTCCCCAACTTTCCACACATATGAAGGCTCCCCCCTCCGGAGGGTTGCACTACCTACAGATACCTTGGGGTCTGGTTAGACCAGGAATCTTGACTTCTCTGTGCATATTGATGCTATACATAAGAAGCTACACCCCATGTTAGGTGCGTTATATCATAATAAAAGTCGCATCCCCCTGCCCACACGCCTGGCTATCGTTCAACAGATGATCCTCCCAATAATGGACTATGGGGATGTAGTCTACTGTGAAAACCCTAAATCCTCCCTGACTAGACCAGGGTTTTAAATAATTGATCAGCAGTTTCTTTCTTGGGACAATACTAACCATACAAAAAGCATTTATATAGATTTTCTAGAAGTGTTATGTTTGTTAAACACAGTGAGGCAAGTGCTATGCATTTTCACAATGTTTTTGAACTTTTATGAGCAAAACACTAATCAATTTTTAGAGTTAAATAAAATCCTGTAGACTAGACCGTCTCTTCAACTCCTTCTGCCGTTTCTCCCTGGACTGCCCCCCCCAGTACACATCACTGCAACCTCCACCACTCCTTAGATCTCCCTTTTCTCCACAATCGGAGATTGGTACACTGCGCTAGAACTGCTGAGAAATTCTGGTCGCAGTCCCTCCCCTCCCCTCCCTTCCTACCTTGCAACCACCCTGAATGCTCTTCCCCTCCAGCCTACTTGCTCAGGAACATTGACTCTCGGCTACTTCATATCCCCCACAGGTCCACCAGGTCTGGACAGGCTGCTTTCAGCTTCCGGATGCCCAAATTATGGAACTCCCTGCCGGCCGATATTAGACATGCTGCCAACACTCCGCACCGCAATGCTCTACTTAAGACTCAATTCTCCACTACTTGCTCTTGCATTCTGCCCTGCTGAAGTCTTTGCAGCCTTGATATAAGTTGTTTATTTGTCTTCACTATTTTTATCCTGCTGTTGACAACCCTGCCTATTGTTATGATGTGGGTTGCTGTGTAATATCTAATTCTGTGCGTGTTGCTACCATGCCTTTACTACCCTGTCTGTATATTGCTATTTATTTATAAGAATTTTTGCCTGCTCTATTATGATCATATTGAATCATGTACATGTGTAAATTCTACTATTACTGTATCCTGCCCATCCCATATTCCCCCAGGGCGCATCTGGAGTCGAGTGGTATACTGCTCAGTATGCCTTCCTGGTAAAACTCTTAAATAAATAAATACGGCAGTAGGCATCCTTGAGGTCCAGTGATGCTACCCAATCTCCTGGCCTTAAAGAGGGAAGGATTATTCCCAGAGTTACCATTTTGAATTTGGGTTTTGATATGTGTTTGTTCAAATACCTTAGTTACAGGATGGGTCGCCACTCCCCTGTTTTCTTTGGGGTAAGGAAGTACCTGGAGTACAGGACTTTTCCCCTGTGTTGAGTAGCAACCTTCTCCATGGCTCTGAGAGCTAGGAGAGAGGAAACCTCTGCCTCCAGGGCAAAAGTTTCTGAGATTGATGCAGGTGGAAAAGACTTGGCCCTCCTTCTTGAGTACCTTTTGAAACTGAGGGCCAGTCCCTGGCTTACTACTTCCAGGACCCACTTGTCTGAGGTAACAGACTTTCAGGCCTGAAAGTAGTAAGCCAGCCTGCCTCCTACTGGGATTGGGGAGTCGACCCGGGCTGACACCTCAGGGTGTCTGCTTGGCAGGAGCCTTAGACTGGGAGGAGGAAGCAGTCCTGCTCACCCCCCTCCTGCCCCTCCCTCGGAAAAAAAACCTTTGAGGGTAAGACAAGGAGGCCTGGGCTTGGTAAAAAGGCCTGTGAAAAGGCTTGCCTCTGCCCCCGGACTGCTGCTTTTGAGGAGTGGCTTGCCTTTACTTGGCCTGTGCACTCCTGTAAGTTGTCCTGTATTTGCTGTGATAGGCTAGTACACCTGAGCCAAGCATGCCTCCTAAGAGACACAGATGTAGCCATGACTCTGGATGCCACATCGTTGGGAGTCCACAGCAGCGTAAAATTGTACTTTGGATGCCTCAATTTCATCTGCAGCCACCTCCTCCAGCTCTTTGGCTAGCTGGGGGGAGGTCTATTGAGACAGTTTCAGAACCGTATCCCACCTGAACTTCTGGTGCCTGGCTGTATAGGCCATATAATTTGCATGCCTGAGTCCCAAAGAGGATGCCAAGTATAGTTTTTTTGCCCATAGCATCAGTTTTCCTGGAGTCCTTGTCTGGGGGATGTGAAGCCAAAGGAATGTTTGCCCTGTCACAGGCTGCAGCTTGCACTACCCCAACATGGCTGCAATGTGAATAAAGGAACTCCGAAGCTGAGCCTGATAACATATACCTCCTGTCCATTCTTTTATCTGCAGGAGGTAAATAGTTAGGAGTCTGTAGAATCTTTTGTGTCTGTTCCCCAAGGACTTATGAAGTGGGAATAGACAACCTTTTGGACTCTGGGATGTCCATCATCTCCACAAAATCAGGCTCTTCTTCCTCCTCAGCAGCTTCAACCATAGGGAGCTGGAGGGTTTGGGCCACCTTCTTGTAAAACAAGAAGTGTGAAGGGGGACTCAGAGAGCCTGGGAGGAGAGATATCAGAGGGCCTGTCTAGGGAGATGTCCGGTTCAATGGGCATCATCATCGTCGGGATAATCTTCGTCTCCCTCCCACTCCTCATAGAAAGCATCCGGATCATAATCCGAAGGAGCCGGTTCCGACCGAACCGACCGCCTAACCGGCAGTGCCGGTTCGGACAGAACCGGGTGAAGCGATTGGACAATACTAATCGCTTTGGCTATCTCATCCGCTGTTGGAGTATGCGGTACTGGATCGGAACTGAGAGACTCTCATTTCCTTTTTGACGGAACCGACCCCTCAGAGTCGGCTCTCCTTTTGGCCGAGGAGGTATCACCCAGGTTAGTAGGCATCTCCTCAGGTTCGGCCGCAACCGAACCGGGCTGGCCATCCGGATCCATGGACTTCTCAGCCTCCCTTTCCCTCAACCTACTCAAGTCTTTTTTCTAGAGTGGCTTTGGGAAAGTTTTTGCAAATTTGGCAGTCTGACTGGAGGTGGTCAAACCCCAGACAATAAACACAGATGAGGTGGGGGTCTGCCTTGGTAAAGGCCTCCCCACACTCAGTACAGTGCTGAAACCCAGTGGGACCGGTTTTCTTTTTGGATTTCTCAGACATGGGCAACCTACCAAAATTACCCTGTAGAAGCTTCCAAGCCAGGTAATACCAACCAATTGGTAACAACCATGTCACGGGTTTGGAAAAGAACCGAGAAAAAGCCCAGTTCTTTTGAAACCGATCGGTACTGGAACACCACACGAATCCCAGAAAGATATTTAAAATGAGGGAATTCACAAGGTCGGTTCCTAACTGGACCGACCGAAAAGAAACTGAAGAGACAAACGATTTCTACAGTTAAATAAAATAAAAACACAGTCACTACCTATCTACAACTGTACCGCAGACAGAGGTTGGAAATCCGAAAAAACAATAAAGAAATGTTTTTTAAACCGAACACTTTACTATACTGAACCGAGCAGTGGAATCTCCAGAGCGACTTCACTGTTAGGTGGAGTAAAGAATCTGAACGGTTACACTGGGAAGTACCACAGACAAAGGTTTGAAAACCGAGCTCGAGCTCAACGTTCCATGCTTCTGCATGGAGTTAACTCTTTCCTCTCCGGGGCAGTTCAAATGCTGGGGCTAACTGCATTATGTCTGAATACAGCAAGAGTTCATGTTGTTTGAAGAAGTTGTACTGGTTCGAGAACAGACTTCGGGAGATTGAGAAGAACCCCCAGAGAACTGAACAAGTCTTGAGTAATTTGCAGAGCTGACTTGACCTGGTCGGATGACTGAACTACAATTAGCCAGTCGTCCAGATATGGGAAAATGGATATACCCTGCCTTCTGAGGAAGGCAATTACTACTGCAAGGCACTTTGTGAACACGCTTGGAGCTGATGTTAGGCTGAATGGCATGGCTCTGAACTGAGAGTGACCTGAAGGCAACTCGAACATGAGGTATTTTCTATGGGAGCACCTGATAGGAATATGGAAATAGAGATCCTTGAGGTCCAGCGATGCAAGCCAATCCCCTGGCCTTAGAGAGGAAAGAATTATTCCCAGAGTCACCATTTTGAATTTTGGTTTTGAGATGTGTTTGTTCAAATACCTTAGGTCTAGGATGGGTCGCCACTCCCCTATCTTTTTTGGGGCATCGACCTTCCTGAAGTCTTTGTCTGGGGTGTGTGAAGCCAAAGGAATGTTAGCCCTGTCACAGGCTGCAGCCTGCACAACCCCAACATGGCTGCAATGACTGTATAAAAACTCCGTACCTGAGCCTGTTAGCATATACCTCCTGTCCATTCTCTTATCCACAGGCTGTAAGGAGTTAGGTGTTTGTAAAATGTTTTTTGTCTGTTTCCCCAAGGGCTTATGAAGAGGGATAGACAAATCTTTTGGACTCTGGCTTGTCAATCATCTCTACAAAATCAGGCTCTTCCTCCTCCTCAGCAACTTCAACCATTGGGAGCTGGAGGGTTTCAGCCACCTTCTTGTAAAACAAGAAGTGTGAAGGGGACTCAGAAAGCCTGGGAGGGGAGACATTTGAGGGTCTGCCTTAGGAGATGTCCGGTTCAATGAGCACATCCAGACCTTCAAAGTCGTTATCTTCATCCACATCCTTGGGATACTCTTTGTCTCCCTTCCACTCCTCACAGAAAGCATCTAGATTGTAATCCGATGGAGTCGGATCTGACCGAACCAACCGCCTGGGTTCAGACGGAACCGGGTGAAGCGATTGAACTATACTAATTGCTTTGGCTATTTCATCAGTGGTTGGAGTATGCAGTGCTGGATCCGAAGCTACTGACTTACGCTTCCTTTTCAACAGAACTGACTCCTCAGAGTCAGACCTCCTTTTGCCCGAGGAGGTATCACCTAAGTCAGTAGGCACTTCCTCAGGTTCGGCTGCAACCGAATCGGGCTGGTCTTCTGGATCTACGGACTTCTCGGCCACCCTTTCCTTCAGCCTACTCAACCTTTTTTCTAGAGTGGCCTTAGGGAAGTTTTTGCAACTCTGACAGTCTGTTTTGAGGTGGTCAAATCCCAGACAATAAACACAGATGAGGTGGCAAAGTCCTCCCCACACTCAGAACAGTGTTGAAACTCAGTGGGACCTTTTTTCTTGGGTTTCTCAGACATGGCCAACCTAAACAATTACCCTTAAAAGCTTTTTAAGCCAGGTAATAACCAACCGATCGGTTACAAACCATGTTATGAGTTCTGTAAAAGAACCAGAAACAGTCCGGTTCTTTTGAAACCAATCGGCATCGGAACACCACACTAAATCCCAGAGAAAATAAAAACAAGCAAAGACAAGCAAAAAGGTCGGTTCCTAACCGGATTGGCTGATGAGAAACCGAGACAAAACAATTTCCACTGAATTTTAAAATAAAAGACAAGTCACCACCTATGTACCACACTACCTGTACCGTAGACAGAGGCTGGAAATCCGAAAATAATAAACGGTCAGAAAAACAAATGCTAATTCAAACTCTACCGAACCGAGCAGAGGAGAAATCTCCGGAGCGCCTTCGCTGTTAGGCGGAGTAAAGAATCTGATGGTTACACTGGTAAGTACCAGAGACAGAGGTTTGAAAACCAAGCTCAAGCTCAACGTTCTATGCTTCTGCATAGAGTTAACTCCTTTCTCTCCAGGGCAGTTCAAGTGCTGGGGCTAACTGCATATTGTCAGAATACAGCAAGACATGTTGTTTGAAAGAAGCCAATCATCGAGGTAGGGGAACACCTGCACCCCCTGTCTGCATAAGACCACTGCCACCGCTGCTAGGCACTTTGTGAACACTCTTGGTGCTGATGACAGGCTGAAGGGTACAGCTTTGAACTGAAAATGCTCTCCCTGAAAACAGAATCTGAGAAACCTGTGGTGGGGTGGAAAAACTGGGATGTGCAGGTAAGCATTCTGCATGTCCAGTGTGTACATCTAGTGCCTCTTCTGCAAAAGAGGGATCAAGCCTGAAAGAAACAGCATTATGAACCTCTTGTATTCCATGAAGAGATTCAAAGTACTCAGGTCCAATATTGGTCTGAGGTGGCCCGTATTCTTGGGTACCAGGAAGAAGTGTGACTAGAAGCCTCTTCTCCGGTGTTCCAAAGGAACCGGCCTTGTTGCTGCTTTTGTCAGCAGGGAATCCTTTCTCTCTGACTAGTGGAACATGACCTGGAGGGTAATACGAGTGACCTGGAGGATATATAGGAGGTCGCTCTGTAAATTCTATTGTATAGCCTTGTGCCACTAGCTGGAGTACCCACGAGTTTGTGGTTATTGCTTCCCATCCCAGTAGGTGGTATGCAAATCTGCCCCCTACTGGATCCCCTGGGACTCACTCCAGAGCAGGGAGGGGCTCCAGCAAGTCAGGAGGCAGTGAGGAGGGTGGAGGGAATGGATCCCGAGGATCTATGAGTTTTGGCCGGGGCAGCAGTGCCTGTCGAAGAGACCAACGTTTGTTCTGATGTTGGTTTTGATGTTGCCTTTGTTGGTGATGTTGCTGTCGTCGAAAGGGCTGTTTATGCTTCTGTGGAGGCTTATACATGAACTGGAAAGAGCGCAAAGCCTTGCCCTTGTCCTGTAAATCTGTAGTGATGTCCTTGACATTGCTTCCAAACAAGACTAGACCCCTGAAGGAAGCGTCTAGAATTACTGTCTGAACTTCGGGTGCAAGTCCCGAAATCCTCAGCCACACATGCCTCCTGTGGCTAACGGCAGTGGCTGTTCCCCCAGCCGAGGTGTCCACGGCATCATAGGTAGCCCTCAGGGTGTGTCTACTAGCTGACCTAGCCGACCTGACCATGTCTGCCATGTCTTCTTTCAGCTCAGAGTCCTGGAGTTTGTCAGTCTTGAGACTCCAGTTGACCCAGAATTGATTTCTGGTAGACCACCATGTGGACAATATAGTTCAGCACCCTAATAGCCAAGGTGGAAGAAGAATAAACCTTCTTTCCAAATTGGTCAATCACTTTAGATTCCTTGACCGAGGGGCAGGTACTAAAGTGTTTAGGCTTGCCTGAGTGGTCGTGAGCAGCACAAATGTTTTTGGGTGGACACTAAGGTGGTCTTTACCTTCTGGGGTTTGATACAGTCTGTCTCCTTTCCTGGCTACAGGTACCAGTGAAGTGGGCTGTTTCCAAATAGTGGAAGCCAAATCCTCATGTTGCCCTACCCAGGGTGGAATGAGGGTAGGAGACAAATCTGAGAGTTCCAGGTGCTCTGCCAACCTCTGGCATTGGGGATCCTAATACCCTGTACGCCATTCATAGGCTGCTTGGATTTTTCTGAGAAGCCCCATGAAAGATGGGTCCTCAGGGGGAGACTTCTGTGACTCCTTTGGCTTCGGGTCATCATGAGTGGGTGACTCACAGTCTGACCCTGAATGGCCTGAGATGCTGTCTGAGTCCAACACTGGACTATCTTCGGTTGAGCTTAGTCTCAGTAAGGCAATGTCCACTGGTCTCGAGAGGTCAACTGATTTCTGTGTACCACTGTGGTTGTGGAGGTGGCTCCTCTGGTCTGCCCGATGGAGAGGTCTTGGCAGAGGTTCTCTGGGAGCCGGCGTTGGGGTCAGTGGAGGCTGACACATTTTCAACTCAGACATAAGCTGCAATTTTTCCTCATCCCAACAGGACCACAACCACCTCTGCAGGTCCACCTGAGTTTGGGGTGGAGGACGAGGCAGTGGGGGTATGTGCCCATATCCCAGCACTGGATAACCTGCAAAATAGGGTTGGGGGTATCCTGACATAGGAAGGCCCGGTGTCAGGTAATTAAACCCCAGCATCAGGTACCCCAGCCATAGGTATTATAGTGCTGGATACCCCGAAGGGTAATGCAGCATCGGGTAGCCTGGCGTTGGGTATCCCGGTGGTGCACCCGAGAGACCTGATGTTGTCCCAGAAGGAGGGCCCAATGGCCCAGACGGTGGGGTCAAAAAGTCCCGGCAGTGGCCCCGACGGGGGTGCAGAAGGCCCTGGAGTGGTCGGAAGAAGGGGGACCGGTACTCCTGACTGGTCCGATGGTGTAGGCGTCGAGCCCGGGGGCAGCCCTTCAGGAGCCGATGAGCCTTGATGGCCCGGTACAACCTTCAACAGGTCCAGTGGTGCCTCAGACATGGGTGGCTCCAGCGTCGGGACAGGCATTGTCCCGGATGACGGTCTCTCTCCAACTTCCAGGAGTTGGGGAGACCGGAGGGACCACCTCTATGGACACAGAGGGAGAAGCCGGAAGGGACTCCAGCATCATCTGCGGTTCAGACGTCAGCTGGTCTGACTCCTCGACATCAGGCCTGTTATCGGGGCCTGTCAGAGGAGCCAGGACTAAGCGCTCATCAGAGGGTTCGACGTGCGGTTTACCAGCCGGTTCCATGCAAGCACCGGACAAGCCGGTGCTCGACTTACCGGACCCACTGTACTCGCTAGGCCTCCTAATCTTGAGAGACTTAGAGGAAGAGGGTACTTCCTTTGCCCCAGAGGCTCCCATCGGGTTGGAGCCCAAACCTGATGGGGGGGCCAGCAGCTGCTCCGTAGCCACAGAGGCAGCCGAGGTGGAAGGCACTTTCCCGGGGAGGGGGGTTACCTCCTTGGCGGGGCTACGGGCTTGAAGGGGACTGTTCCCAGTCCCGATGTCTCTCCTTGTCCTTCTTCTTCTTTCAATGATGTTCAGGGGAAGAAGATGAGCTCCTGAGTTTCTTCAGCTCCTTCTCCATGGATGCCATCTTAAGTTTTAAAAGATGGGCTTCCAGGGACTGCTGATGGTGCTTTCATGTGGCCTGGTTAAGACCTTGACAGACTTTACACTCCTCGGTCTTGTGGTCTGGGCCCAGACAGAAAAGGCGGAGGGAATGGCCATCTTTGTGAGGGAGCTGAGTCCCACAGGAGTCGCACTTATTTTTATGCAAATCGGAAGACGTCGGAGACGACATGCATGATAAAATTTTCAGCACCATTTATGAGTAAAATACAAAATTTCATTGTAAAATAAGTGAGTAATGCAAATCCAAGATGGCGCAGACAAAAGCAACATTCTCCGCGAGGTCAGACGTGTGCAGCTCGACAGCAGTAAAGAACTGGAGGGCGGGCATGGGGACCACTCACTATATAGTGCCACGCTGATGTCGGTCATGTGACATTAGGTGGGCTGTCCCCCGCCAGACACTGCTAGCTAAAAGTTTTCCGTGTGGTCCTGGTGTCTGACGGCTTCAGTACTACCTGTTAGTGCCTACTGCAAGAGCCCTCTCGAAGTAAGATCTACTAGTTTGGAAAGATGGTCACATGGTATGAAAACAACTTCCGTAATATTGACAAGAAATGTAAAGTATTGCTTAATTTTATGACCTTCACACTGACACAGATGAAACTTCACATTAGTTATTCCTTCTGAACTTTTTATCGCAGCTAAATTTCAGACTTCTAAGCTTCATTTCTTCTCTGATATATGTATTGTTGTCCTCTTTCTCCTCTTCTTTATCATTTCTCTCTTTACTTTTTTCATCTATTGATTTCGTAGTCATGTGTTTCTACTTGGATGCCATATTTAAATTCTAGGTAAAGAATATAGTCTTGCTAATTACAGTTCCTAACTTTAGATATAATTTTATTATTTGATAAGATTTTTTCCTGTTTTTATCTTTGGTAGAATTTTCTTTTATGATATTCTTCATGAGGAAGAAACTGCTTTCAAGTTCTCTTGTTTATATGATTATTGTTATTTTTAATGATTGATGTTATGGTTGTATATTTTCCATTCTCATTCTAATAAAAAGATATAATAAAAAATAATTATCAGGATGGGCATACAGATATTCCACTCCGTTCCTGTCCACCTGATGTTTTTCTCAATTTTTTTGTTGACGGCTGTAGCTGAGGTGGGTGAAGCCATGATTTTTGCAACACACTTTTTAATTAGTTTATGTATGGGAAGCAACATAATTCTTGGTGGAGTTACTCCCACCCAGCACGTCCATAAATATCAGCATCCTCTACATCCTTCTCTGTTTCTACAGTAGTGGGGGAGATGTTGAGGGTATCAACCATTTGTCTGACAAATGAGGAAAAAGATGAGTAATCCTCAGTTTGCCTTTAAGAAAGTTCAAAATATTGCTCAGGTGTGCCCTCTAACTCCGTGGGGTCACCTTCCTCCACATAAACATAATATTCTTCTTCCTCTCCTCCGCAGGCAGATAGATGGGAATCTGAGCCTGGGGAGGGAAGTGGCAGGTACCTTATTGTAATGTCCCACAGCCTACTCCATCTGGAAGCATTGCCACATTTTTCACGTCCTCTGATGAGGGCATATTTTCTGTGCCATCTGCCTGCTCCCTTCTCCATGCAGGAGGCCTGTCAGTGACATTATTTTCTTTCATCCAGTGCCTGCTCTTAGGCTCTATTATTTTTTAATTTTGCTATCACTCGATCAGGATTCCCCCTTTTAGACACACTGATATCTGAACCATCTTTATCAAGTCTTTGTGATGGCTGTGCAGCTCTATCTTTTTTATTTTCTTGTCACATTTTACATTATTTGCTGCTGTACATCAGGAGATGGGCCCTTCAGATGCATGCTTTCCATCATCATTGAGACCACATTTAGAGCTTTTTTTTTATTATTTTAGTTGACACAAAGGCAGACTGAGAAGGCATGTTTCTTTTTAAAAATGTTACCCCTTTTGATGAGTTTTTTTGAGATAAAAATATGACAGGGCTTAAGCTCATGACAGTCTGCCCTTGCCAGGAGCTGTAAACAATTTGTACAATTTTTGCATGGTCCACAAGGTCTCTCTGACAGACCAATTAGACAGAACCCTAAAATAATCAAAACAGTTCCCAAAAAACAATGCAGTACAAGAGCCTAGTACTGAATAAACTGTACCAAAGGTCAAATCATGGCTCCAGTTACAGGAACCGATTAAGTTGAAAGGGCACAGACAGAAACAGGAAGTGAAAATGCCTGTTCTCTGTAAACTGGATAACTAAAAATAATAAACCATTAAAATTAGCTAAAAGGAACGTGGTTTACTAGTCAAAATAGCTTAAAATAGTCATAGTAGCCAAGTACGATATTCTCTGGTTCCTGGGAATCAAACAGGAACTAGAGAAAAAACAGGTTACTCACCTGAAACAGTAGATCTTACTTCGAGAGGGCTCTTGCAGTAGGTAATTACATATAAGACTGACGTCGGCAGGTGGCAGGACCCCACGGAAAAATTTCTAGCTAGCAGTCCCTGGCGAGGGACCTCCCCCACGTCAGGTGACCGGCGTCAGACGACAATGGTATAAAGGGGCGGTCCCGGATGCCCGCCATCCAGTTCTTTCCCGCCGTCAGCTCGTGCAGCACCTCACGGTAAAGTTCATGCTCAGCCCTGTTCTTTCGTCGGTTTTTACCGAAAATTATTAGTACTTTATTACGATATCGTCAGGTGAACGTCGGTTTATGTTGTCCCCTTCCAAAAATAAGTGCGACTCGTGCGGCGCCCAACTGCCTCACAAGGACGGTCACTCTCTCTGCCTTTTTTGCCTAGGCCCCAACCATGTGGTCAACAAGTGCCCGCATTGCCTGCATTTCAACGCGGCCACCCTCAGACGACGCCAGCAGTCTTTGGAAGCCCATCTCCTTAAAAAGAAGATGTCTGCAATGGAGAAGGAGTTGAAAAAGCTTAGGCAGGTGTCGACCTCTCCAGAAGGACACAAGAAGTGGGACAAAGAAAGGCACAGGGAGAAGGCCTCCTCGTCTGCGACTCTGGCCGGAGTTGCGGTTCAGGTAACGTCCCCTCCTGGAGATCGCCCGACGGCAGCCTCCAAGGTTTTTGAGGAGGCGCCGCCCACCCATCGGACTTATGCGTTCGGTTCCGCGGCGCGGCGCCGGGCTAAAGGAGGCCACTGCCCCAGTACTGCTGCAGGCTTAGCGGCCCACTGGCGCGGCTTCTAAGCCGGACGCCGCCTCCGACGCCCGCCGGGAAGACCGCCAGACGCCGACCTCGGGCAGCGCACGGTCACGCCCTCTCAGACCGGACTGCTTCCACTCGCCTGCCTCCGACGAGGGACCCTTAAGTCGGACGCTGGCTCTTCTGGCATCCACCGAGATTCAGCCCCTAAGTCGCACGTCGGCTCCTCCGACGTCCGCCGGGCGTTGGAGCCTACGACAGACCCTCCATCGTCTGTCGTCCCAGGTTCCCCGCAGCCTTTGCTGCCGTCCAGGTAACCCGAGTCGCCCCTGCCTGACCCCGGGGACTTTTCCCCTCCGTCCCCGGGCGATGCACGGGATGCTTTTCCGCCGTCAGACCCTCCTCCTACTGAACCGGATCTGATGCCGGCCCCGACACCGGTCCCACCGATGCTGGCCACGACACCGGCCCCGCCGATGCCGGTTCCGACGCCGGCCCCACCGACGCCGGCAGGGGATATCCCTCCTCCGTCGGGCTCGACCCCCCACAGGCCTATCACTGTTGATCCACCCGTGGGGCTCCCTACTGGGCCGTCTGCTCCGGCAGCTCCACCGGTACCTGAGTATCCACCGTCCTATCCGATGCCGGCTTACCCGGGTCCACAGTATCCAGCGCCGCAGTACCCAACGCCGGCTCCACCGACGCTGCAGTACCCGATGCCACAATACCCGGCACCAGTATTCCCGCAGCCGGGTTATGGATACTCGCCTTACGGATATAATCTGTATAATTATCCTTCTCCTCCTCCTCCACCGTCCCACAGGCCGCCGGTGGATTTTCAGGAGACTCTGTCTTCCTGGTGGGCTGAGGTCGGCTCAGCTCACCAAGGAAGTCGAGAGCAACATGCTCGGCGACAGTGCCACCTCCAGCCCCCTGTGATGCCCGAGACGCACACTCCCTCCGCCTCCAGATTCCCGAGCTGTTCCCTCTGGATCCAGAGAGGGGCAGGACACGCGTCCAGGGATTTCCCCTAAGGAACCCGTTCCTTCCCCTGGACGAGTCAGGGACTCTTACTATGCTTCTAATTCTTCTTCTTCTTCACTCTCGGATTCCTCCGATGGATGCTCCGAGAGAGACGACGAGCCTCGCTCTCCATCCAAGCCCCGGCCGAGGACTCCTCCGAAGTCTCCTCCGGAGGATCCTTCATTCACGGAGTTGCTTAAGAAGATCCAGGAAGTACATCAGTGGCGTTCTTTGGAACCAGATCCTCAGCGGGTTAAACTCGACGAACATCTGGACCTGCCCCTTACGGCCCCTACTCTGGTGCCACCCTGGATCGAGCCTCATGCCCACCTTGTTTACACTATTTGGAAACAATCGTTGGCTTTAGCCCAGCTTTCTAAGGAAATCCAACAGGCTATACCAGTCTCCGGAGGGTGTAGATTTTTTGGATTCTCACCCCTGTGCAGACTCGGTCGTGATTAGCGCCGCTCACGGCCAGTCAGCACACCCCAAACATTTAAGCTCTTCTCCGGATAAGGAATCTGCCTGATCAGATCAGTATGAAGGAAGATCTACGCTTCTTCCACACTGGGGATAAGGGCCCTGAATTACATAGCACATATGGGGGATTACCAGAAGACTATCCTTACCCAGGCGGAATCTAAGATTGACTCCTTACCTGACTCCCAAGTCAAGCAGGAGTTAGCTGACCTAGTCCGTTCTGTTCGTTTGGCCAGTCGTCACAGTGGACACTGCAGGGCAGAGCTCCGCGTTCGCCGTAAGTGTTCGGCGTCACGCCTGGCTCTGCGTGTCAGGTTTGGTCCCGGAGGTGCAGTCAGCAATCAAGGAAGCATCTTTCAGGAGTTCAGTGCTTTTTGGTGGTGATGTCAAGGACGTCATCACCGATTTGCAGGAGAAGGGGGCGGCTCTGAAATCTGTGGATTCCATGTATCGTCCCCATCCCCCGCAGTGCCGTCCTTTTCGCAGACGCAGCCGGCCTCAAGCGAAACCCCAAGGAAGGCGGGCCACTAAACGTCGGGCCCCTGCAGCTGCTAGGCCCCCGCCGCCCAAAAGAGCAGCGGGTGCCCCAGCTGCAGCGTTGCCCCACACCACCTGACTCCTTCCCTCTCCCACCGCCTCCAGACTCCCCAGAGGAACCGGTAGGAGGGAGATTCTCCCTCCGCCTTCCGGATTGGGAGAGGATAACATCGGATTCATGGTTGCTTCAGATTATCGCGGAAGGGCATTCCATAGAGTTTCTACAGAAACCTCCACGCCACCCCTCTGAAGTCCTCTTACTCAAGGGACCATCTTCCTTTGGTCAGGGAAGAAATATCTTCCCTTCTCGTGAAGCAGGCCATAGAACCCGTTCCTCCTCACCTTCACGGGACGGGTTACTATTCCCATTTCTTCCTAGTACCAAAGAAGATGGGAGATCTCAGACCCATTCTCGATCTCAGCTCCCTGAACCTCTACGTAGAATACAAAAAGTTCAGGATGCTATCCCTTCAAACCCTTCTGCCCTTCTTGGCCGGGTCAATGGCTTTGTGCGCTGGATATGCAGGATGCATATCTGCACATCCCCATTCGTCCCTCGCATCGCAAGTACCTCCGGTTTGCTTTCCAGGGGGACCATTACCAATTCCGGGCACTCCCATTTGGTCTTTCCTCGGCTCCACGAGTTTTTACCAAATGTCTGGTGGTGGTAGCGGCCCACCTGCGTACTTTGGGAGTTCAGGTGTTTCCCTACCTGGACGACTGGCTCCTGGCGGCCTGGTCCAGGGAGGAGCTCCTGCATTTTCTCTCCCTCACCCAGCAGGTTTTCACTTGCCTGGGTATCACCATCAACCATTCCAAGTCTCATCTGGACCCCTCCCGGAGACTTCAGTTCATTGGGCCAATCCTCGATATGACAGTGTGCAAGTCCTTCCTTCCTCCGGACAGGGCAGCCTCTCTCCAGTCCCAGATTTCCCTGCTATCAGAATGCAGAAAGTTCCAGCAAGGTCGGTGCTCTGTCTTTTGGGGCTTATGGTGGCCGCCATCCTGATGGTTCTGCGTGCGTGGCTCCACATGAGGATTTCTCAGTGGACTCTCCACTCTCAGAGGGATCAACTCGTAGATGACCTAGATCACCTGGTACTGATCTCCTCACCGATGACAACAGACTTGCAATGGTGGATGTTCGATAGAACCTGTTTCGGGGAGTCCCCTTCTGTCATCCTCCCCCCTCCCAGACTCTGACCACAGATGTATCAAGCGAAGGTTGGGGAGCTCATCTGGGTCCTCACCGAACCCAGGGTTTATGGTTCAGATTGGAGTTAGCTCTCCATATCAATGTGCTAGAGCTACGAGCAGTTCTATATGCTCTTCAAGCCCTTCTCCAATACATCCTTCCCGGTCACCTAGCTGTCCAAACGGACAACATGTGCATGGCGTGGTACATCAACAAGCAGGGAAGGACTCGATCCTAACCGCTGTGCAGGGAAGCGATGAGGGTTTGGGACTGGGCGACGCTTCACAACCTCCATCTCACGGCGATCCATGTTCCAGGAGTCGACAATACCCTGGCAGACAAGCTAAGTCGCTCCTCAGCTCTGCCACACGACTGGGAACTGGACCAAAAGGTTCTAGATGGCATCTTCCAGCTTTGGGGGACTCCACAGGTAGACCTGTTCGCCTCTTCCCAAAATGCAAAACTTCCCACCTTTTGCTTGCTCGCTCCAGAGCGAGGCGCTTTCTGGAGCAATGCTCTGTCTCTAAGCTGGAAGGGCAGATTCGTCTATGCTTTTCCCCCAATTCCTCTGGTCCCTCGTGTGCTGCAGAAACTTGCAATGGAAGGAGTGAGAATGATTCTGATCGCTCCTTTCTGGCCCAAGCAAATCTGGTTCTCTCTTCTACAACAAAACTCAGAGGTTCCTCCTCTTCCTCTTCCTTTATCTCGAGGATTGCTGACCCAGGATCAGGGGACCCTGGTCCAACGGGACTCAAGTCCCTTCAACTTCATGCATGGCTCCTGCAGACCTAGCCCAATCTCGATTTGGCGTCTCTCCAAAGGTGGCCGAGATTCTGGTGGAGGCTAGAAAACCCTCCACTAGGTCCACCTACGCCATGAAATGGAAGAGATTTTCTATTTGGGCTGCCTTCAGGAATGTGGAGCCTTTCTCCTGTCCTGTGGCCGTTCTGCTTGATTATTTACGTCACCTCTTCGACCTGGGTCTGAGTCATTCCTCTTTGAAAGTTCACATGGCTGCTATTTCAGCCTACCATGTTCCTTTCGCTGATAAAGCCTTTGCCCAATTAGAGGTATCCAAGACTTTTCTCAGAGGGGTCCTTCATCTCAGACCCCCTGTCCGGACTCCTGCTACCCCTTGGGATTTGAACTTTGTTCTCGAGAAACTTACCCTTCCTCCCTTCGAGCCTGCGGCCTCCGCAGATCTGAAGTTTCTGTCGTGGAAGACGCTCTTCTTGGTGGCCATTACTTCTGCTTGAAGAATTTCCGAGCTCCAGGCCCTTATGTGTAAAATCCCCTATCTGATTTTTCACGAAGAACAAGTAGCTCTTCGCACGAACCCTAAGTTTCTTCCGAAAGTGTTAGCGGAGTCTACCTCAAATCAGTCTATAGAGTTACCTGCCTTTTTCACGCAGTACTCCAACCAGGGAGAATATTTGCTCCATACCATGGATGTTCACAGGATTCTGAGATACTACACCGATAGGACAAAGGATCTCAGAAAGACTGATCAGTTGTTCATCTCTTTTGCTCACAAAAGGGAAGGCAATGCTGTTTCCAAGCAACACCTGTCAAAGTGGTTGGCTCATTGCATCACTTTCTGTTATGACAAGTACAACAAGACCCTTCTGGGTCAAGTCAGAGGTCACTCCACTCGTGGATTAGCAGCCTCTGCGGCTTGTTTCAAGAATGTGTCTGCGGCAGACATATGTGCTGCCGACACTTGGACTTCCGTCCATACCTTTACGAAACATTACAGTTTGGACATTGCCTCTCGCCGTAGAGCAGGCTTTGGGTTAGCGGTCTTGCAAGGCCTCCTGTCTTAAGGTTTGCAAGATTTTTGCTACTTCTTGGAGTAGTTCCTCCTCCCAGTGCCTTTCATTTGTTCCAGACTGCTTGGGATTCTGTCCTATATGTAATTACCTACTGCAAGAGCCCTCTCGAAGTAAGATAGTACAGTTACATAAGAACTTACCGTAACAGTAGATCTTCATGAGAGGCTCTTGCAGTAGGTAATACCTTCCCACCCTCCATCCCCCTCAGCTTTTTCAGCTCCTTTTCCATTGAAGGAAATATCTGCTTCTATCTCGTCCGGGCCTTCCGGGCCTGTGGCAGGAAAGAACTGGAAGGCGAGTGTCCAGGACCACCCCTTTATACCGACGTCATCTGACGCCAGTCACCTGACGTGGGGGCGGTCCCTCGCCAGGGACTGCTAGCTAGAAATTTTTCCGTGGGGTCCTGCCGCCTGCCAATGTCAGTCCTATATGTAATTACCTACTGCAAGAGCCTCTCTCGAAGATCTACTGTTACAGTAAGTTCTTACATAACTGTACTTTCTAGGAGTGGTATTAAAGGAATAATGCATGACAGGGTGTGTGTCATGCTAGAATGACACCATGCCTGGGGGGGGTTGGGCACGAGGCCGCAGGCCGAGTGCATCCAGTGCCCCAGGCATGGCATTATCCCAGCACGACACACACCCTGGAGTGCATTATTCCTATTATACAATGGCTTGTTGTTATATATAAAATAAAAAAATTATTTAAAAAATGTTTTTATTGTTTCTTAAGAGGAGATGCAAAAAAAATATCCAAATGGTCATCCAAACACTCCTCAATTGGTTTACAGTGCTGAGACTAGACCTGTGGCGTTATGCTGGGATAATGCCATGGGTCAAGCCCCAAACTGACCAGTCACAGTCCAAGATTCTTTCTAGCCATTGTATAAATGTTGTTCATCCACACTTATTGGCATGTCCCTTTCCCTTTAAGGTTCACCGGAAGTCTTCAAGCAGACTCCTCCCACCCACCCGGGTGGTATATATCTCGGCTCCACCCCGTGATGCCAGATCTTAGCCCGCTGAAAGCCAGGTGTTGTGCGTCCACAGCTGAGGAGGTTGGGTGGGTCCGTGTGGATGAACAACATATACCACTCCTAGAACTACTGTTATAGGTGAGTAACCTGTTTTTCTAGGATCGTGGATATGTTGTTTATCTACACTTGCCAGACTCCTAGCAGTTCTCTGGGAGGAGGGAGGCAAGGTGCACACCCCCTACTTAGGGAACAGAGATTGGAGAACTGAGGCCCCAAAACCAGCATCCCGGCATGACTCAAGGTTGATGTGGTAGTGGGTGATGAAGTGTTTGCTGACTTCCTGGTAGCAGCCCGATAGATTTCCTGGATAGGGATGTCCATGGAAGCAGCCACCAATGCAGCAGTATAGCGGTTACAAGGAGCTTTTATCCCTCTGGGAGGCTCCTTGCCTGCCAACTCATAGCACAGACCAATGCATGATGTAATCCATCTTGCAATAGTCCACTTCGCTGCAGGTCTGCCAGAAGTGGCTTCAGCATAGGTGACAAACAGCTGGCAAACCTCTCCATGAATTTCTGCTGTCCTCTCCTTATAATAGGAGAGAGCACTGTGACATGGACAGCCAGTTCTGAGTGTTGTATCATTTTTTTTTTTATATAAAATGTATTACTGACTGTCTCTGCTGAAAATCTGTCACCCCCCCCCCCAGGTTTCAGCTGAAAGATGAAAGCCATGAGAAAATGCTGATACAGCATGTGAGATCACACACACTCAGTTTTTAGATACCAGGTGTTATGTAGAAGGCCTGAACCTAATTACAGGGTGGAAGAAGCTTGAGAGCATATCCATTTTATGACGTTCCAAAGGCAGAAAAGCAGGTTGCGATGTATTAGTGCAAAACTCATGAAGATGCTTTCATGTCCTGAAAGGGGGAAGCTTATCATGAGATCAAAGAATTGTCATTTGAAGAACATATGAGTCATGCTGAGGATTGCGAAATTAATACTTTGAAAAGACATCCTGTTTTTTTATTAGATATGTTTTTATATATATAATCTGACAGAAGAGGAGCTAGATGACCTCACACAAAAGGGGTTGGCAAATACAGTTTACTTTAAGGAAAAATTCTGTTTTACTTAGACACTTTTATCTAGACTCCGACAACGAAACCTCTTGAGCACTTTTAAACAGGTATTTGGAAAGCTAGACAAATCTAAATATTGTTGTAGGAATTTGCACTGTTTAAACCTTGTTCTTTTAAATGATTTGTATGTCTTGTGATGTAAGAGTTCTGTATTGTGTGTCTGACCTGCTGAGTGGGTTTGCAACAGATTGGTTGGCAGCGGTGTGGATAATTTTGGTATCACAAGCTTTTATTGTTCTGTGTCAGCGGAGACCGTAAGCTGTCTTGCAAAGAAAGAAAAAGACAGAGTTTTATTTTAAAAGGAAACAGAACTGTGTATCACTGGGTGTACAATCAAGTTCCTACCCATTTTTTTTCCCCTAAAGTGCAAGTCAGAGTAGCTGTAGTCAGGTAAGAATATGGCTTTCGACTACAGCAGGCACACTGTAGATTACTTGAAGCAGTTGTGCGGGGACAGAGGAGTCCCATTCAAGGTGACAGCCAAAAAGCAGAACCTCATAGAGGCCCTGATGGTAGCAGATACCCAGAGCAGCAAGTAACAGACCGTGACTTGAAAGGGACCAGACCTCGAGTGTGGCAGGACTAGCAGCCAGTGATGTGTCCAGATCCGGTGAGGATGACAGCAGGGCCACTGACAGTGAAGGGCCACAGCAGCAGTGGAAGGTCACCAGTATCCTGAATCCAGAGGCACTTAGGCTGCAAACTGAGTTGCACAAGATGGAGCTGGAGTTCCAGGAGAAGATGGAGCGAGAGAAGCAAGAAGCAGACCGTGAGGCAGAGCGAGAACGCCGAGATGCAGAGCGAGAACAGAAGGAGGCAGACCGTAAGGAGCGTGAGTGCCAGCGAGCTGCAGAGGAGAAGAGAGAGGAGCACCAGAGGCAACACGACCTGGAGAAGCTATTACTCCGACCAGCGGCACAAGAGCAGGTAAGTGGTTTGGGTTTAACTGGGACTGCAGGACTGGGTTACAAATTGAACTCCAAATTAATAGCCGAATTTAAGGAGGAGGAGGACATGAATGCCTTTTTAAATTATTTTGAAAAAATTTGTCTTCAGGCTAAAATTCCTAGAGAGTCCTGGGGCTTCTAGCCATCCCCGCTACTTACTGGGAAAGCTCTGGATGCATTGGGTCAAATGGACAATGAGGACAGCAATGATTACAGCAAGCTAAAAGCTGCACTGTTAAAAAAGTTTGAACTAACTGCTGAATCATACAGAGCTAAATTCCGTTAGCTAAGGAGAAGCCCTGATATGAGCTACGAGGAGCTAGCCATGAAACAACACCAGTTTTTAAAACGTTGGTGGGAAGAAACTGAGGCAAACTCTGTTGATAAAATTGAAAATGTGATGTTATTAGAACAGTTTTATTGGGTTTGCCCAGCAGAGCTAAAAACCTGGCTAGAGGACCGAGATCCCAAAACCGTGCAAGAGGCTGCTGAACCCTCGGACCGCTATGCAAAGAGCACACCTGCTCTGAGAGCGAATGGGGTGGCATGGCAGCGTAGAAAGGAAAAGGGAAAAGTGCACCTTCAGGGCAGCTAAAACCCTCACTGCATCCACCAAAACCAGTTAGCCCCAGGTTTCAGAGAAAAGATTTCTCTGAGAGAAGAAATGAATGTTGGTTGTGTAAAGAAACTGGGCATATTACCAGACAGTGTCCCAAAAAGGTGAGCAATAATACACAACATGGTGCTAGAAAAGAAGTGGGTTGTTTGTGTGTCCCTGAAAGCATGCCAGTGAACATGAGGGAACACATGCACCCAGTCATGGTAAATGGTGTCCACACGCAAGGGTTAAAGGACACAGGGGCAACCCTGATGTTAGTAAATGGGGATCTGGTACAGCCTGTTCAGCTTATACCCAATAAACACGTCACTGTACAAGGGTTTACTGATGAAAAGAAAACATTGCCACTGGCTAGTGTTCTCCTAGACTGGGGTGAAACAGGGGGAACTGTGCAACAGGTGGCTGTAGCCAAAACATTAGCAGTGGATGTGATCCTAGGTAACAATCTCTAACGGGATAGTATGTGCAGTTACCTGTAGCCAAGCGGCAAGGGAAAATTGTAGTTCCCTGAACCCCACAGAAGCCATTGTGGAAACCACTAGGAGGCTGGTTCCCCAGTCTGTGTCTCCTAATATGGAGAATGATAAAAAGGGGGGGAGAAATTTCCCCGGTAGCAAGTGACCACACAGCTACGGAAGGTTACTCCGAAGAGGGAGGGTGACCCATTGTCAGAGGGTTGGGACTGACAGTGATCCTGAGTGCCCTGATGCTAGTGCTAAGGACCCTAGTTTAGCAACTGAAGGGGACCTGTCCCATGCCTTGAGACTGTGTGAGGGGTTTGCAGCTGCTCAGATGGGTGACCCTAGTTTAGAGAAGCTGAGGGTTTGGGCAGACTTGGACGGCACACAGGGAGGTGATGGCAAACATAAGATTTATTGGGAAAATGGACTTATGTATACTCAGGAAGTGCAGACTGAGGGAGGGATGCTAGGCAGGCAGCTTGTCATTCCCTAGGGGTATCGTGAGCAGTTGCTCAAAATTGCAAATGATATTCCCTTGTCTGGTCATCTGGGAATCGCAGCACAATGCAGCAGTTGGCCCAGAATTTCTACTGGCCTAACTTCACCCAGTAGGTGAAGGAGTATTACAGGTCTTGTCACCGGTGCCAAGAAATAGGGAAGGCGGACAAGAAAAACCAAGCCACCCTGATTCTCTTGCCAATAGTGGAGGAGCCATTCCAGAGTGTGGGAATGGATATTGTGGGACCTTTAAATACCCCCAGCTCCTCAGAGAAGAGATTCATCCTGACTGTGGTGGATTATGTCACCCGGTACCAAGAGGCAGTCGCCTTATCCTCACTGAGGACGGACAAAGTGGCAGATGCCTTACTTGGGATTTTCTCCCGTGTTGGGTTTCCGCAGGAGCTTATAATGATCGAGGGGGTTCCTTCATGTCGGACATGAAGAAATGCTTATGGGAGAAGTGTGGGGGGCAGAGATGCATGACACCGTATCACCCACAAGCCAATGGGCTTGTGGAAAGAGTCAATGGTACCTTAAAATCAATGCTCCAGGCATTTGCTGAACAGCATGGGAGGGACTGGGAGAAATACCTTCCCCACCTGTTCTTTGCATACAGGGAGGTGCCCTAAGAGTCGACAGGATTTTTCTCCTTCGAACTCTTACACAGACGTCAGGTACGTGGGTCCCTAGACTTGATCTGGGAGGACTGGGAAAGCAAGCACGCCACCCAGGGAACTCCCATTGTGGATTATGTCCTTAGGTTTAGGGAAAGGCTGAAGGAGCTTATAGGGACAGCCCAGAGCAACCTAGCAGCTACCCAACAGAAACAAACATTGTGGTACGACCACAGAGCCAGATCTCGTTCGTACATGGTGGGTCAGGAAGTCATGGTCCTTATTCCAGTCCGGAAAGACAAGCTGCAGGCTGAGTGGGCAGGACCGTACAAAGTGGTTAGGAAGGTAAATGACGTGAACTACATTGTGGAGTTACCTGACAGAAGACAGACAGAAAGGATGTACCACGTCAACATGATGAAGCCATATGCAAATAGGGCTGACATGGTGTTTCCAATGTGTAGTCATGGGGAGGAGATGGACGAAGGAGACCCGCTTCTGGATTTGCTGGAAAAGAGTAAGCGGGAGTCCTCTGTGGAGGCAGTAAAATTGTCTCCCCAGCAGGCCCCAGACCAAATCCAGAAAGTAAAAGAGGTTTTACCAAACTTTGCCCCCTTGTTTAGCGCCAAGCCTGGACTAACCCCCTTAGTGACACACGATGTGGAGACAGAGACACAGATGCCCATACAGCAGACAGCATATTGGGTGTCAGAGGCTTTCCAAAAGGACTTTAGGAGGGAAGTGGAGGAGAAGCTGGATTTAGGGGTAATCCAGAGATCCCACAGCCCCTGGGCCTCACCAGTAGTCCTTGTGCCCAAGCCAGATGGCTCAACTCATTTCTGTGTGGAGTATCATGGAATGAATGCAGTCACGAAATCAGACACCAACCTGATGCCCTGGATGGACGAACTCCTGGACAAGTTGGGAGGGGTGACCTACTTTACGATTACTGACCTGACCAAGGGGTACTGGCAGGTAGAATTGATAGACAGAGCTAGGGAGAAGTCGGCCTTCATCACTCCGATAAGCTTATTTAAATTTAAAGTAATGTCTTTCAGAAGGAAGAACGCCCCGGGCACTTTCCAAAGGTTGGGGAACCAGGTGTTAAATGGTGCTGAGGAGTACGCCGTGGCATACCTGGATGACACTGGCATCTTTACTACCAGCTGGGAGGAATACCTATCCCACCTTAGGGAAGTGCTGGGCAGGATACAGAGGGCCGGGCTCATTGTCAAAGCTGAAAAGTGCCAGGTGGCCATGGAAGAAGTGGCATACCTTGGGCATGTGGTAGGCTGGGAACAGCTCCATCCTAACCAAATAAAGATAGAAGTGATCCAGGTGTGGCCCAGAACAGAAACCCAGAAGCAGGTCAGGAGCTTTCTAGGGACAGCAGGGTACTACAGGAAATGTGTACCCAATTACAGTGCCCTGGCTGCTCCCCTATCAGACCTGAGAAAGAAAAAGATGCCAAAGAAAATTACCTGGGGCCCAGCCTGTGAGGAAGCCTTTACCAGACTAAAGGAGGCACTGTGCAGTGCTCCTGTTTTCACAAGTTCTGACTACAGCAAAACATTTATAGTTCAGACAGATGCCTCAGACGTGGGTATTGGGGCAGTACTGAGCCAGATGTCCAAACCAAGGGACAGATCACCCGGTAGTGTACCTGAGTAGGAGGCTACTTCCCAGGGAGAAGGCATACTCCATGGTGGAAAAGGAGTTTCTTGCCATACTGTGGGCCCTAAAGAAGCTAGAGCCATACTTCTATGGGCAGCATTTTGTGGTGCAGACTGACCACAACCCCCTGGTTTGGCTGACGCAGATGGGGAAAAACAATGGCAGACTGCTAAGATGGAATCTTGCTTTGCAAAGTTATGATCCAACAATCGTACATATGGTTGAAGCGAAGAACCAGAACTCAGATGGGCTGTCTAGGGTCTATGAGGAATGAACAGATTTGGGAAGCTCATCCCACGTAGGGGATAGAACCCCCAAATTCAGTCTAGGTGGAGAGGAATTGTGACATGGACAGCCATTTCTGAGTGCTGTATCATTTTTTTTAAATATAAAATGTATTACTGATTGTCTCTGCTGAATATCTGTCACCCCCTCCCCCCCCAGGTTTCAGCTGAAAGATGAAAGCCATGAGAAAATGCTGATACAGCATGTGAGATCACACACACTCAGTTTTTAGGTGCCAGGTGTTATGTGGAAGGCCTGAACCTAATTACAGGGTGGAAGAAGCTTGAGTTGAGCATATCCATTTTATGACGTTCCAAAGGAAGAAAAGCTGGTTGTGATGTATTAGTGCGAAAATAATAAAGATGCTTTCATGTCCTGAAAGGGGGAAGCTTATCATGAGATCAAAGAGATGTCATTTGAAGAACATATGAGTCATGCTGAGGATTGCAAAATTAATACTTTGAAAAGACATCCTGTTTTTTTTATTAGATATACTTTTATATATAATCTGACAGAGGAGGAGCTAGATGACCTCACACAAAAGGGGTTGGCAAATACAGTTTACTTTAAGGAAAATTCTGTTTTACTTAGACACTTTTCTCTAGACTCTGACAACGAAACATCTTGAGCACTTTTAAACAGGTATTTAGAAAGCTAGACAAATCTAAATATTGTTGTAGGAATTTGCACTGTTTAAACCTTGTTCTTTTAAAATATTTGTATGTCTTGTGATATAACAGTTCTGTATTTTGTGTTTTACATATTTTTATCTATTTTACTAAAATTCTTTTTAGAACATATTTGGTCTGTCTTTGAATTTTCTTCCATTTGTAAGAAAAGTATATATGGTTATAGCAGACACCAGACATAAGCTTGAATGGTGGTACCAAGCTGGAAAGAGAAGTGTTTTAAATCTGAGGTCTTTATTAAAGTTTTTAGGGGTTCCTCTCTGTACACCTGGTTAGGTGCCCATAGGTAAAGATATCTGGCCCACTGAAGACAAAAATATCTGAGCCTGTGCATTGGGTACACTAGAAAGAGGTTCACAGTTTGAATCCCTCCAAGACTTGAGACCAAAAGTTGATCCGAACTCACAAAACAGACAAGAGGGTTACCTTGTTCTGCTAAACTGGTCACAAGACTGCGCTCGGAGGTTGGCACTTTGGGAGTAGCGGGCCTGACCTGCTGAGTGGGTTTGTGACAAGCACATCTCAGGTCCAAAGTATGGAGCCTGTACTCGGTATCTGAGGTGTAATTAGGGTAGTATACCGGCAGATTCAAAACCTGTTTAAGATGAAACTCTGACACCACCTTCAGAAGGAATTTCGGGTTGGGGTGCAGGACAACTTTGTCCCTGTGGAAGACCAGCTAAGGGGAGTCCACCAAAAGCACCTGGAGCTCCCCTGTCCTTCTGGCTGATGTGATAGCCACCAGGAAGGCCATCTTCCACAACAAGTGTGACAACTCATACTTGTGCATGGCTTCAAATGGCTTGCCCATGAGCTTTGCCAGTACCAACAGTAGATCCCATGGAGGTGAAGGTTCACGCACCAGAGGGGATATGTGATCAAGGCCTTTGAAAAAGTGCTCGACCACTGTCTCCTGCGCCCTTGGCTAACCGGCCTCCGCCCAGTAAGTAGAGATAGCTGCCAGGTGCACTCTAAGGGCTGATGACCACAGACCCCCTTTGGAGAGAGACCAAAGGTAGTAGAGAAAGTCAGCCACTGAACAGGATAAAGGGTCCAGGCCCTTACCCTGACACCAAATAGAAAACCTTTTCCATTTGAAGGCATAACATTTCCGGGTTGATTCCTTTCTAGATGCCTCCACAATGATGTAGACATCTCCAGAAAGACCCAAAGTCTGGAACTCTAGCCACTCAGATACCAGGCTGTGAGGTGCAGGGATTGAAGGTCCGGATGGAATACCTTCCCGATTCAGAGAGATTAGGTCTGGGCGTGTACAAAGCCGCTCTGGGGGCCTGTAGCTGAGGCTGAGGAGATCTAGATACCAGAACTGGCGTGGCCAGTCTGGGGCTACCAGAAGAAACAATTACTCACCGAAGAAATATTACTTTTTCCAGGGTATTGTTTAGCATTACTGGCAGATGCAGTATGCCAGCTGGGTTCAGCTGACCCGGAGAGGAGAAGTCAATGCAAATGAGGAAGGCATTGGCCAATCAGGATACAGATAGAGTGCTGCCAACAATCAGCCTGAGGGACCTCAGAACGAATTTCGGAGCTGAAAAAGAGCAAAACCTGTGCCCAACAGGGGCCAAAAACTGTCAACAACACACAAGCTATCTATTCTAATACACAATCGTGAAAACATTTTATTACTCAGATCAATACCATTAAGCAAGTTTGGCTAAATCCCCTAACAGAGCTCTTAGTCAAGGTTTCCAGGGGAGGATGGGTGGGAGTGTCAATAATGCCAAAGAATACCCTGGAAGAAGTAATATTACTTCGGTAATTGTTTCTTCTCACCCCAGGAATTCTTTAGCATCTATTGACAGATGCACACTTCAAAGTAGTGCAGTTAGGAGGAGGGCACAGAAACCTATTTAGGAAAAATGCACTGTAGCACCGCCCTGCCAAACTTCGCATCTGAAAGGGACTGCACATCCAAGCAATAATGCTTGGTGAAAGTGTGGACCGATTTCCAAGTAGCTGCTCTACAAACTTCCAGCAACAGGATATCCCTGCAAGCTGCCACTGAAGCAGCTGTTCCTCTGGTAGAGTGAGCTATGAGCCCAAGAGGGGGCTGTCTGCCCACCTTGTTGTAACAGAACTGAATACAAGAAACAATCCAATGGGAAATGGTTCTCTTGGTCACCAGTTTTCCCCTGCCCACCTCACCAAAGGTGAGAAAAAGCTTGGCTTGTCCCTCTCTGAACTGCTTGGTTCGGTCCAAGTAGAAAGAAAGGGCACTCTTCACGTCCAGGCTGTGCAATTTGTGCTCACCTGGGGAGGACTTATCTGAGAACAGCACCAGCAGAGAGATGGACTGATTAAGGTGGAACTCCGAGACCACCTTGGGAAGGAAATACAGGTTACTCACCTGTAACAGGAGTTCTAGGAATGGTATATGTTGTTCATCCACACTCATTGGCAGGTATCCTTGCCGCTTTAAATCTTGCCGGAAGGTCTTCAAGCTTGCTCCTCCCACCCACCCGGGTGGTATAACTCGGCTCGCCCATGGCCTTCAGATCTGGCCGCTGGAAGCTCAGGTTGTGCGTCAGGCGGTGGTGGAGTGAGTGTAGGATGAACAACATATACCATTCCTAGAACTCCTGTTACAGGTGAGTAACCTGTATTTCTAGGGACATGGATATGTTGTTCATCCACACTCATTGGCAGACTCCTAGCAGTTCTCCGGGAGGAGGGAGGCAAGACGCACACCCCAATACTTACTTGGGAAAGAGAGACTGAGAACCGAGGCCCCAAAACCAGCATCCCGGCGTGACTCAAGGTCGATGTGGTAGTGGGTAATGAAGGTGTTTGCTGACTTCCAGGTAGCAGCCCTGCAGATTTCCTGGATAGGGACGTCCCTGGAAGCAGCCACCGTTGCAGCAGTATGGCGGGTAGAATGAGCTCTTATCCCTCTGGGAGGCTCCATGCCCGCCAACTTATAGCAGAGATCTATGCAGGAGGTTACCCACCTGCTTATCGTCCGCTATGGCTGCAGGTCTGCCAGATGCGGCTTCACGTAGGTGACAAACAGCTGGCCAACCTCCTCGTAATTTCAGCCGCATACCTTATAATAAGCCAGCCCTTCTAGGGTCCAGAGTATGGAGCCTATATTCGGCCTCCGAGGTGTGATTGGGGTAGAACACCGCAGAGTCAACACCTGGTTAAGGTGAACTCCGACACCACCTTCGGAAGGAATTTCGGGTGGGGCGAGGACAACCTTGTCCCTGTGGAAGACCAGGTAAGGAGACCGATGGTAAGCGCCTGGAGCTCTCCCATCCTTCTGGCTGACGTGATAGCCACCAAGAAGGCGGTCTTCCACGACAGGTGAGAGAGAGCACACCTGTGCATAGGTTCGAATGGCTTGCCCATGAGCTTTGCCAGTACCAGCAGTAGATCCCACGGAGGTGGGGGTTCCCGCACTGGAGGGGAAATGTGATCAAGGCCTTTGAAAAAGCGCCAGACCACCTTCTCCTGCGCCACCGACTGCTTCCCAGCCCGCGCCCGGTAAGCAGAGATGGCTGCCAGGTGCACCCTTAGGGTCGTCGACCTAAGCCCTTGACTAGAAAGGGACCATAAATAGTCCAAGATGCTTGCCAAGGAACAGGAGGAAGGGTCCAAGCCCTTGCCCTGACACCAAATGGAAAACCTTTTCCATTTGAAGGCATAGCATTTTCTGGTCGACTCCTTACGGGACGCCTCAACTACATTGAGGACCTCGTTGGAAAGACCCAAGGCCTGGAACTCTAGCCGCCAGGAACCAGGTCATGGTGCAGGGATTGAAGGTCCGATGGAACACCTTCCCTGATTGACTGAGAGCAGGTCCGGGCGAGCTGGAAGCTGCCGAGTCCTGGAGCTGAGACTGAGGAGATCTGGGTACCAGAACTGGCGAGGCCAGTCTGGGGCTATCAGAATCACCTGCGCCTTGTCCTCCTCGCCTTGAGAAGCACCTTGTGGATCAAGGGAAATGGGGAAAGGCGTAAAGAGGCCCGGGGTCCATTGCCTCGAGGCATCCCTGCAGCGAGCCCTGCTGAGGGGCGGGCATGGAACAGACTCAGCTTGCCTCCATGGAGGCAAACAGGTCCACCTGAGGTGTGCCCCAAAGGGAGAACAGATGCTGTACTACCTCCGGGAGAGACCACTGTGGGATGCAGCCCCTATCCGCCCAGGGCATCGCCAGGGTGTTGGAGGCTCCTGCCACGTGAATGGCTAGGAGATCCGCCTCCAGGCTGCGCACGAGTGACCAAATGTGGAGAGCTTCCTGCATAGAAGCATGGAGCGCGCCCCGCCCTGGCGGTTTAGATAGTACATGGTCGTGGTATTGTCCGCCTGACTCGGACCACTTGACCGGAGGAACGGAGCAAAGGCGGTGAGAGCTAGCGACCGCCGGAGCTCCAGCAGGTTGATGTGGCATCGGGACTCCCCAGGGACCAGAGGCCATGAGCCCGGTGTTCCCAGATGGGCACCCCAACCCATCAGAGAGGCATCGGTCGATAGAGAGACCGATCGGCCGGGCGGACGTAACGATGCCCTCCTGCAAATGATCTGGAACGGTCCACCACTGGAGAGCTGCTCCACATCCCTGTGTCACCGACACAGCTGGTCCAAGGGATCGCAGCGCTGTGACCACTGGCTGGCCAGTCCCACTGAAGGGATGATGTTCCAGCGGGCCCAACGGACCACGCCTGGTGCAGGCCGCCATGAGACCCAGGAGGCGAGGAAGTCCCGGCAGGGCAATTGCCCAACCAGAAATGATCGGGCAAAGGAGGAAAGAACTCCGCCCTGTCCGGGAGCGCGGCCTGGCTCAAGAGAGTCGAGCTGCGCCCGATGAATAGAATCACCTGCTTCGGCTCGGAGTCCGACTTGGCCTCGTGATAAGGAGGCCCAGTTGAGAGCAGACCTGAGGGCCAGATCTCTGGACCACTCCGCCTCCTTCCTGGAGGGAGCTGCTATCAGCCAGTCGTCCAGGTAAGGGTACACCGGACCCTCGGGCGCCAAGAGGGAATGCTGTCACCACTGCATGCATTTGGTGAAGACCCTGGGAGCTGGAGACAAGTCAAGGGCATGGCTTGGAACTCGAAGAGGATCCTTCCGCCGAAGCGTAAGGAATCTCTGGTGAGACGGACGGATAGGGACGTGAAAAAACGCGTCCTGCAAGTCCAGAGAGCAGAACCACACGCCGCGTTCCAAGGATGGTATTATCTGAGCCAGAGTGACCATCCTGAAGGTTCGAGACCTTAGGAACTTGTTTAGGTCGTGTAGGTCGAGAATGGGGCGCCAGCCCCCCGTCCGCTTCGGAACCAGGAAGTACCTGGACACAAACCCTGGGTCTGAAGGAGGGTCCACCACCTCTCTTACCACCTCCTTCTGGAGGAGGAGAGCGATGTCGGCTCGACGAGCCGCCAGTGAGGCTGGGGATCCCGGCCCGAGGCGGCTCGGCTCTGAAGGGTGGTGCCTGCTCGAATTCAGAGGCAGGCCTCTTCCCACCACCTCTAAGACCCACCTGTCCGTGGTAACAGCGGACCAGGCGGAACGGAAGTGCTGGAGCCGCCCTCTCCATGGGGACCTAGGGGTAAGGTGACGGGATGGGGCGACACCCCTCAGCCCGGCCACTGGGCAGGCTTGGAGGAGGGACCGCCGAGGGACCTCCTGGGCCCTTTCCTCCCTGCCTCCTGTTAGAGGAAGCCGCAGCTTGGGTTTGGGATGCTGGCACAGCCTGCTGGCTCTGACGCTAGCTGGACCGGGCGCCGGGGCACAGGAAGGACGAAGGGCTTAGGCTGTGGTTCATGCCTTGTCCTTCTGAGCGGAAGAGACCGAGTCCAAGGTGGCATTGGACTTCTCGATCCTCTGCAGGTGACCTTCCACCCCAGGGGCAAGAGGTCAGTCCCAAAAGGAACATCCGCCAACTTGTGCTGGGTATCCGAGTAAAGGTGGATATCTCAGCCAAGCCTCCGCCGACGATAGCCACTGCAGCCGCCACCGATCTGGCACATGAGTCCCCATATCCAAAGCAGTCTGGAGCTGTTGTTTGGCCACTGTTCTGTTCCTGGTCCCGCACCTGCTTAACCGTAGTCTGCAGATCGGAGCGGAAGATGAGGATGACTCATCCAGGGAGCCCAACAGGGCATGAGAAAAATGTGCCATGAGGACGGCCGAACTGGCCTGGACGAGGCCGAGAGAGGACAGCAGACTTTTCGCCTGACATAGTCCAATTTCTTGGACTCCTTGTCAGGAGGTTTGTCCACATCCTCATGCGCGTTGGCGGCCGGAAAACGCTGTCGGTAACCAACCCCTCAGCAGAGGGGTGTTCCAAACCGGACAAGGAACCGTAGGGACCGCGATACCTCCTGGCCATCCTGGCCAAGGCGAGAGGGAGGAAGCAGGGCGCTGCCAAAGCTCCAGTGCCGACTCTACTCATGACCCCGGCCACCGGAAAGGCCTCCGTCGGATCCCCGGTCCAGAATTCCGTGAGGGACACCTGGCCCGCTTGGAAATGGGTTCGAGCTCCATCCCGGTAGACTCCGAGGATGAGCCGAAGCAGTCCTAGGAAGGACGACGGCTATCGTCCATTGACTGACCTCCTGAAGACTCCAAGTCCAGTCGCTTGGAGAAAAGGAGGAATCATCTTCGGACTCGAAGAGTCCTCAAGAGCTGCTCTGGCCTGAGCCACCCTTCACCTGCCGAGGTCGGTCGGGAGTGAGGGTAACTGACAGCCGATGGGTAGACCTTAGCCGACCGAGAATCCTTGTCGGAGCCCCAATTGGTGGCTGTGGAGGCGGAGGTTCCACCGGAATCGTGGAGCAGTTGGTTTTGGCCGAACAACCGCCTGGTATAGGCTCTCGGATAAGTCGAGGTTGTGTCGGCCGCCGGTGACAGCCACTTAATGGCCGGGAAGGCGACGGGTCGGGCTTATTCCCCGCCAGGAGGAGCTTGTTGGAACATAAGGTCTCGCACTCGACGACTTACGCCGAGCCTCCCTCATCCGGAGGAGGAGGACGAGGACGAGCGGCGACGCCGCTTACCGCGGTGCCGAGACCGAGACCGCCTATGACGGTGGGATCGGCTGGACCGTGAAGAGGTCCGAGACCGAGACCGAGAGTCCCGGAATTTCCGAGGTCGGTGCGGGGAGGTGTCGGCCGGAACCGGCACTCCCTTCGGCTCGGATGGTCCATCCGAGGGCTCGGAACCGAGGCACAGGTGAGCCCACGGATCTCAACTCCTCCTGGGGAACCGGGAGAGGGAATCTCGGCTGCTTAAAGGCGACAGACTTCTAATGGGTCGAGAAAATTCGACTTCATCGGTGGGAGTCTCGGTCAACTGACCTGACGGGACACCGTGAGGCCAGTGGCCAAGCCGAGGTCGACCGGGCCGACGGCCCACGGCCCGGGAGAGGGACCTTTCCCGCCCCAAGAGCCGGGCCGATGAGGGACTTACCCTGTCCCTCTTTTTGACCGAGAATAAGGTCCAGCAGACGCAGGCCCTTCTCCTTTAGTGGAGAGGACAGACAAAGCTCCTTAAAAGAAGCCGCGTAGGAAGAACCCAGAGAGAGGCTGGATAAATGCCAGGCGGCCGAGGAAGTGGCTGCCCAAGGCCATGCCCTCTTCGAGGGGGCGGCTCATCCGCCGAGCTGATCCGCCGAGCCCGCCACCGCGACACCGGCCAACCGGGCCTCCTTTTGGACTTCACCGAGGGAACGCCTCGACGCCCAGTTGCATCGGGCAGCACGGCCTCTCGAGGACGAAGGCAGAAAGATGACACAGGTCGAGCCTGCGGGTCGGCTCAAGGCCTAAGCAGACACACGTGGAGAGTGTGGATCCGTCTCGAGACATCTTCTGCCGCATGGGCATCTCCAAACCGAGTCGATTTGTCCATCGCAGCCGCGAGGGATAGAAGACTGAAGTCTTTTTTTGCAAAATTTATTTTAAATCCTAAACGGAGAAATAGGAACTAGTCAAGCAAAACGAGAGCCGTTAAGGAGGGAAACCTGAGCTTCCAAGCTGTAAGGAAGATCTGGCTTAGGGGCGGAGTCGAGAGTTATACCACCCGGTGGGTGGGAGGAGCAAGCTTGAAGACCTTCCGGCAAGATTTAAAGCGGCAAGGATACCTGCCAATGAGTGTGGATGAACAACATATCCATGTCCCTAGAACTTCCTATTCGTCCTCAGGACAACCTTGTCCTTTTGGGGAATAATGTAGTTAGGATCTGTACACAGGGCCTGCAACTCTGAAATCAGTCTAGCAGAGGTAATGGCCACTAGGAAGATAGTCTTCCAGGTAACGAATTTCAAGTAAGCAGCCATAGGTTCAAAAGAGGATCCATGAGCTTGGCTTAACAGAGGTTAAGGTACCATGGGGAAAGAGGTTCCCTTACGGGGGGGGTGCAGGTGGAGAAGTCCCTTGAAAAACTTCTTGAAAATGGGTTGAGAAATTAGTGATTTCTCTTTATCTGCAGAAAGGTAGGCCGAAATGGCCGCTAAGGGAACTCTTAAGGAAAATGCCTTTAGACCTCCTGCCTGAAGATGAACCAAGTAATCCAGTAAGGAAGGAGAAGAGACCTGTAAAGGGTCTAAGCCCTTATCCCTACACCAGAAAGAAAAATGTCTCCACTTGGAGGCGTAAGTTTTCCTTGTGCTGGGATTTCTAGCCATCCGAAAAACATTTAGTACTTGCTCTGAATACAAAGAGTCTGGGAATTCTAACTCCTCAAGTACCAGGCTTTTAGGTGACGAGACTGGATGTTGGGGAACACCACTCCGGTCTGAGGAAGAGTCAGAAGGCTGAGACACGAAGGAAGTCCGACGGGCTTCTTGACCGACAAGGAGAGGAGCAGGAATACCATGGCTGTCTCGCCCAATCAGAAGCCACCAAGATCATGGTGGCCGGTTGTTCCCTTGACTTGAGAAGTACTCTGTACAGAAGAGGAAAGGGAGGGAATGCATAAAGGAACCTCCCCGTCCAATCTGGGGTCAACGCATCCATGGGAATAGTCCGCAGAATTAGGGGCCTGCAACAGTACAGGGGTAACTGATGCTGCAGACTGGATGCAAACAGATCCAGATCTGGGATGCCCCATCTTCTGAACACCATGTGAAGGAGTTGCTTGTTGAGGGTCCACTCATGGTGGCCCTGACTGATACGGCTTAGGGCATCTGCCAAAATATTGTCCTTGCCCGGAAGATGGATGGCCGACAGAGACATGTCCAGGGAATAGGCAAGGGACCAAATCCTCATGGCTTCCATGCAGAGTTTGGTTGATCGAGTCCCTCCCTGTTTGTTGATGTAGAACATGGCCGTCGTGTTGTCTGTCCTTACTTGCACAGACTGACCCTGAGCTGAGGGGTTTAAGGCCTTGATGTATGCAGGAGCACAGCTCTGAGTTCCAGAAGATTGATATGATGGGAGGATCTCTTGGTGTCCAATTCCCGCTTATGGACAAGTCCCCTAGATGGGCCCCTCCATCCAAGGAGGGAAGCTTCGGTAGTCAAAATTTGGGAAGGTTGGGGAGTTAAAAAAGATACCCCGGCCCTGAGATTGTCTGCGTCTTTCCACCAGTCCACGTATTGAAGAAACGTCTCTGTGACTGGGACAAGCTTTGTAAAGGGGTCTCTTCTCTGGGACCAATGAGATCTGAGGTAAAACTGAATGTCCCTCATCTGGAATCTGGCCCCTTGCACTACCGTGGTCATTGAGGCCATATGACCGAGAGGTTTGAGGAAATGTCTGCCTGGTCTTGGTTGGCCTGGACTGAATGAGTTTAGCAGAGAAAGGAAACAGTTGACCCTGTCTGAAGGGAGGAAGGTCTTTCCTTGCAGGGTGTTGAGATCTGCCCCTATGTAGGCTGAAAATGCGACTTTTTTTCATTGATAAGGAAGCCCAGGGACTCTAGGACACACCTTGTCCGAATGAGGGCCTCTGAAACAGACTGGGACGAGTTGGCCACAATCAGCCAATCATCCAGGTAGGGATAGACTGAGATTCCTTATTTTCTGAGATGAGCTGCAACCACTGCCAGGCACTTGGTGAATACTCTGGGAGCAGAAGTGAGCCTGAAAGGCATGGCTGTGAACTGATAATGCCCGGAGGGCAGACGGAATCTGAGGAACTTTCTGTGGGATTGCCTTATTGGCACATGAAAGTAGGCGTCCTTCAGAATCCATGGAGACTAGCCAGTCCCCTTGCTTTAGTGAGTGTATGACCTGAGTCAAGGTAACTATTTTGAACTTTGGTTTTGTCAGGTGCTTGTTCAGGTACCTTAGGTCCAGAATAGGTCGCCATTCTCCTGTTTTCTTTAGGGTCAGGAAATATCTGGAATAAAGACCCTTCCCCATTGGGAAAGCAGCACTCATTCCACAGCCTTGGCCCTCATGAGATTCTTGACTTCTACCTCCAGCAGTAATCGTTCTGCAGGGGAGGAAGGTCTTGTTTGTAAGAGCCTGTGGAGAAAGGGGAATTTTTCGAACTGAAGAGATAGACCCTGCTCCACTACCTTCAAAACTCACTTGTCTGAAGTGACCTGACGCCAACAATGGAGGTAGTGTGAGAGCCTGCCCCCATGGGGAGAGGGGAGGCAACCAGCAAGGAGTCAGGAAGACTGCTGTCTAGACTCAGTAGAAGTAACAGGAGTGGGGTTAGCTCTTCTTTGACACCTCCTGCTCCTACCTCTGAAAAAAAACTCTCTTCTGAGAGAAACCCATGTTATATGGCAAGGGGAAGAATGTCCTAGAGAAAGAACCCCTGCCCCTACCCCATCTATGGTGAGCTCTCTGAGAGGGAGGGGGCTTTTCTTTCGCTGAATTACTCTTGTACTTGTGTTTGACCTCATCCATTCCTTTTCTTATATAGACTCTCAGTATGATCCCCCAAAGAGAGAGTTATTCTCAAAGGGGAGCTCCACGCCTGGGCTTGGACATCCTGGAAGACTAGTAGTTCTCAACCAAGCAAAATGTCTCAGAGAAATAGCCTGAGCCATGACCCTCGAGGCTGTATCATTATCTACGGGCATGTGCAACTGGTACTTTGTGGCTTCCACGGCTCGTTTAACAGTTTCAGAAACATCTCTCAGCATAGTGTCCCCCATGTTGCACTATGGCCAGTACAGTTTTTAATAGAGACCTCTGATATCTAGCTGTGTATGCCATGAAAAAACACATGCGGAGCAAGAGAGAGGTGGTAGCATATAATTTCTTACCCATAAGATCTATTTTTCTAGAGTCTTTCTCTGGTGGAAGCACAGATAGCGACACATTAGCTTTGTCACAGGCCACTGTCTGAACTACCCCTCGGTGATCTGGATGTGTATAAAGAAAGTCAGCAGTAGACTTACTGAGCTGGTATTTCTTCTCAATCCTTCTGTCTATCCCAGTAGAAGTTTCCAGAACCTTAAACGTACTTCTCTTCAAAGTGTTGTGGATAGGGAGAATAAGCCTTTTTGGAGGAGAAATGCCCATCATCACCACATAGTCATCTTCCATCTCTGATCGGTGTCTTCCTGGAGAGGCAGGTCCAGGGTGTCCACCATCGGTTTTAAAAATGTAAAAAAGGAAGAGACTTCTTCACTTGTATCCATATCATCATTAACACCAACCCCAGGATGCCCATCAGGAACAAGAGGGTCCCCATGAGGCGATTTGCCGCCATGATCCTCTCCCTCATCAAAATAAAAACCCTGGGCGTAGGGGTCCTCAAGGAGAGAATCACCCAGTCCCGCTGGAGCAGAGAAAAAAATTGCCCACAGATTGTAAAGTCTGATATAAATGCCAAGCTTTTGCTAAATCATCTGCAGAGGGCACATTTTTATCAGCTACTGTCATCTCCGAATGCCTTTCAGGAGGAGGGACAGTAGTGTTATTATCTTTCTTAGACTTTTTTGTAGGTGCAGGCTCAGAAACCTACTCTGAAGTTCTTTTAGAGGCTTGGCTAGAATTTTTACTTCTACCAGACTTAGTTTCACTGGAGTCAATAGAAGACTTGTCATTAATTCTGTGTTGACTTGAGGTACCCTCCTCAGCGCTTTTAGAGGAGGAGGAGGTAGACTGAGAGGCCATGGTAAAGGGGTAGGCCAAAGCTAACCAAATCAAAATTAACCTTACTAGAGATAAAAATATTTTTTTTTTCCACAACAGTGGAGAAGAACAGAAAACACCTCCACACCTCTAGCAAACAGAAACCCACTGCAGTCACACAAAAGGTGTCTCCCCAGAAAAAAGGGGGGAATTACATTTCAAATATATTAAAACTTATATAAGAAAAAAAAAGAGAGTTCCAGAATTACATAGACGCAAAAAATTAGCGCGACGGCGCAAAACCAATTGAATAATTTTAATGCAAAAGTGGTAAAAAAAACAGAAAAATACTGAAACTAACTATTTAAGTAAAAACGACGCAATTTATCGTGCACGCAGGTGACTTTTACCTCAGAAAAAAACACAGAAACAGAAAAAATATGAACCCCCTTCCCACAACTACATAGATCCTAATGCAGTTGCGGTAAAAATAGTAAAAATGAGAAAAATACACAAAATACCTTGAAAGCAGCACTCAGAAAGGAAGAAAATGGCACCAGAAGGTCTCTGAAGAGGAGAGGAGAGGAGAGCTCTGGGGCAGTGTTACCAGTTCAGTGGAGAAAAAGTTCTGAGGTCCCTGAGGCTGATTGCAGGCAGCATTCTACTCTATCTCTATCCTGATTGGCCAATGCCGTCCTCATTTGCATTGACTCCTCCTCTCCAGGACAGCTGAACCCAGCCAGCATACTGCATTTGTCAATAGAATTCTTGGGGTGAGAAGAAAAAATTACTCACCTTAGTAATGTTGTTTCTTCTAATGGAGTCTTGCTATATTATGACATATGCAGTTTGTCCCAACCTTAGAACTGCTCCAGAGGTGAAAGAGTTAAAGTCCATGCCAGGCATGGAACTTAGAGCTCGAGCTCGGTTGAAAATTCTATCTGTTGTTCTTCAAACTTAAACTGACAAATCTTTACGAGCAAAACCTCACTAAGACTCTGTGTGGAAGCTGTAAACCTACACTAGCCAACTGACTATTAATTGAATAAACACATTTTTGGTGCCACAATGAAGACTCAAGTCAGGAGACCCAAAAAATGACAAACACAACAAAGATCACCCCAAAAAGAGGGGTGAAAACAAGGTGGGCATCTAAAAGTTGTCAACGCTGCCCTGCCCACCCACATCCCCAAGAGTAAGGTTCTGAGAGGGGCAGGCAGGGGGGGAGGTCATAATATAGCAAGACTCCATTAGAAGAAACAACATTACTAAGGTGAGTAATTTTTTCTTCAAACAACATGAAGTCTTGCTATATTATATGACATATGCAGACTACACAGCAGTACCTCCATGGAGGAGGGACAGAACCTACTTAGGAAATAGGCTCTGAAGCACAGCTGAGCCAAAACGAGCATCACCCCAGCCTGGATGTCCAGGAGTAATGCTTAGTAAAAGTGTGCACCTGCTTCCAGGCAGCTGCTTGACATATCTCTAGGATAGGATGTCCCTGGCAGCAGCCGAGATGCAGCTGTACCCCAGGAGTGAGCCCTCAGGCCTGAGGGAGGAACTTTACCCAGTTTTTCTATAGCAGAATTGATACAAGAGACGATCCACCTGGCAATGGATCTTTAGTGGCAGGTTTCCTTGCCAACCTCACCATAAGTGAGGAACAGTTGAGGGAGTTAAACCTGTGACCCTTGGTACGATCTATGTAGTAGCTAAGGATCTTTTGACATCTAAACTGTGCAACCTCCTCTCACCAGAAGAGGAATGGTCAGTGAAGTACACAGGAGAGATATAGATTGATTAAGGTGGAAATCTGAAACCACCTTAGGCAAGAACTTTCGGTTAGTCCTGAGGACTACCTTATCTCTGTGAAAGGAGATAAAATCAGGCTCCACAGATAATGCTTGTTACTCACTTATGCACCTGGCAGAAGTGATGGCTACCAAAAACACAGTTTTCCAAGTCAAGTACTTGAGCTCTGCTGAAGACAAGGGATCAAAAGGGGTTGCATAAGCTGGGCAATGCAAATATTAAGATCCCAGGCAGGGGAAGAATCCCTGAATGGGGGGTTGGTGTGAAGCAACCCTTTGAAAACTTGGAGAATACAGGATGAGCTGAAAGAGAAGAGGGCTTACCTGTTGACAAGAAAGCAGGCGATGCCAAGTGCACTTTTGGGTACCTGGTCTCAGCCCTAAAGTATTTAAATGGACCATATAATCCAGGACCGTGGGTAAATCAGCAGATCCTGGGGAAATATGCTTCCCAGAGCACCATATGGAAAATCTTCCATTTGGAATTATAAGTAGCTTGGTGGAAGGCTTCCTGAAGCCTTCAGAATATCCAATACACCTTGGGAAAGGTAGGTCAAGCAAACTCTAACCTTCAAGAGCCAGGCCTTGAGATTGAGAGATTTGAGGTTCGGTACCAAACCCTCCCTGAGCACAGGATAACAGATTGTGATTCCTGGGAAGACACAGGGAAGGTGGACTGCTAAGGACATAAGGAGTGGGTACCAGGGCTGTCTGGGCTAGTCAGGAGCAATCAGAATCATCTTGCAGGATTGAGACCTGATTTTTACTAGCACTTTGAACAGGAGAGGGAAGGGTGGAAAGGCATAGAGAAACTTCCCTTCCCAACTGAGAAGGTAGGCATCCAGGGGGACTGAGCCCAACACTGGGGGCGTGCAACAAAAAAGGGGAAGTTGGTGATTGTCTGGGGCTGCAAAAAGATCTATCTGGGGTGTGCCCCATCTAGCAAATACCACCTCCAGAACTAGGGGATCCAGATCCCATTCACGATGGCCTTGGGAAATCCTGCTGAGAGCATCTGCCAGGACATTGTCCTTGCCTGGGAGGTGAACTGCCACAAGGGAGGTGTTCAGGGAGTAAGCCAGATTCTGACTTGAATAACCTTGTTCTGAACAGATTTGGAAAAAGCTTGAAGTGCTAGAAAAACTGCTCTGAGTTCCAACAGATTGATGTGGAGCAGAGATTCCTGAGGGGACCACAATCCCTGGGTGGTGAGGTCACCCATGTGAGCTCCCCACCCCAATAGGGATGCATCTGTAGTAAGGATTAAGGAGTGAGACTGAGGGGTGAAGCGGACCCCCTGTTTCAAATTGCCCTGGTCCTGCCACCACTGAAGGGCCTGGATCAGGGTTCGAGTCACTGGAATTAATTTGGTTAGAGGGTCCTTTCTTTGAGACCAAAAGGCTCTCAAATGGAACTGGATGTCCCTCATCTGAAATCTGGCTCTCTGCACTATTGCTGTCGAAGCAGCCATGTGTCCCAGGAGCTGTAGAAAGTGCCTTGCTAGTCAAGAGACCTGCAGGGTGAAGGAGGAAGCCAGAGAAATCAGGGTATTTGCCCTTTCCAGAGGAAGGAAGGCTCTGGCTTCTTTTGTGTTCAGTTCTGCACCTATGAAGGTGAGAAGCTGGACAGGCTCTAGGACTGACTTTGGAAGACTGAGAAGGAAACCTAGAGAAGTTAGCAGTTGCTGAGTTACTTGAAGGTGTAACCTGACTTGGTCTGGGGACTGGCCTACTATGAGCCAGTCGTCCAAGTAAAGAAAGATGGTAATTTTTTGCCTTCTTAAGTGGGCAACTGCTACTGCCAGGCATTTTGTGAATACCCTTGGGGCAGATGTAAGGCCGAAGGGCATTGCTCTGAACTGGTAATGACCTGAGGGCAGTTCGAATCTGAGGTACTTTTGATGGGAGCTTCTGATGAGAACATGAAAATAGGCATCCTTGAGGTCCAGGGACACTAGCCAGTCCCCTGGCCTTAAAGAGTGTAAAATAATTCCCAGAGTCACCATTTTGAATTTTGGTTTTAAAAGGTGCTTGTTTAGATACCTGAGATCCAGGATGGGCCGCCATTCTCCTGTCTTTTTTAGGGTAAGGAAGTACCTGGAGTACAACCCTTTGCCTTGGTGTAGGGGTGGAACCCTTTCCACAGCTCTGAGAGCCAGGAGGGTAGAGACTTCTGCCTCCAGGGCAAGAGCCTCTGAAGGATTTGCAGGTGGAAAGGATCTGATTCTCATCTTTGGAAATTTTTGAAGCTGAGAACCAGTCCCTGGCTTACTACTTCCAGGACCCATTTGTCTGACGTTAGAGACTCCCAGTCCTGGACAAAGTAAGCCAGCCTGCCCCCTACAGGTAGTGGAGAATCGGCCCTGGGCGCCCCATCAGGGTGCCTGTTTGGCAGGGGCTTTAGGCTGAGTGGTGGAAGCAGGCCTGCCTGCACCCCATCTGCCTCTCCCTCTAAAGAACCCCTTCTGTGCAAAAGCTGAAGAGGAAGCCTGGGCTTGGTAAAAAGGCCATGAAAAGGCCTACCCCTGCCCCTGGAGGCTGCCTTGGGGAGTGACTTGCCTTTCCTGGCCTGTACCTATAGGTGGTGCTATATTCATCCATTTTCTTCATGTAATTTTCTGTTTGCTCCCCTAAACAGAGAGTTGCCCACAACAGGGAAATCCATGGCCTTAGTCTGGTATCTCCAGACAGGCTAGTACATCTGGGCCAAGCCATTCTCACGGAGAGCCACACATGTAGCCATGACTCTGGATGATACATCATTAGAGTCCACTGCAGCATGGAATTGCACCTTGGATGCCTCAATACCATCAGCGCCACCTGCTCCAGCTCTTTTGCCAGCTGGCCAGGAACCTGCTTTGCTAGAGCTAAAACCGTATCCCATCTGGATTTTTGATATCTAGCAACATAAGCCATATAATTAGCCTGTCTGAGTCCTAAGGAAGCTGCCATGTACTGTTTCTTTGCCATGGCATCTATCTTTCTGAAGTCCTTGTCAGGGGGGTGAGAGGCTAAGGGAACATTTGCCTTGTCACAGGCTGCAGCCTGCACCAGCCCCACGTGGCTGCATTGTTGTGTAAGGAACTCCGTATCAGAGCCTGATAATGCATACCTTTTGTCCATTCTTTTATCAACAGGAGGTATGGTGTGAGGAGCTTTTAAAATCTTTACTGTCTGTTTCCAAAAAGATTTATGCAGAGGAATAGACAGTCTCTTAGACTCTGGGATATCCATCATTTCTACAAAATCAGGCTCTTCCTGATCATCCACAGCTTCCTCCATAGGGAGCTGGAGGGTTTCAGCCACTTTTTCATAAAACATGAAATGAGAAGGGGACTCAGAAAGCCTAGGGAGAGACATAGAAACATAGAAACATAGAAGTTGATGGCAGATAAGGACCACGAGGCCCATCCAGTCTGCCCATTTCTTTTTCTACCTTATAAATGTGCCATCGGCCTTTGCTCTGTCAGTGACCTATCTATTCATAGTCATTTGTATTGCTCCCTTATGCCTATCCCATGCCTGTTTGAAGCCCTGCACTGTATTCATAGCCACCACTTCTTGTGTAAGCCATTCCATTCATCTACCACCCTTTCTGTGAAAAGAATTTCCTCACATTTCCCTTAATCGGCCTCCCTCTAGTCTCATGCTGTGTCCTCTTGTCCTGCTATTTTTCTTATATTTAAACATGTTAGACTCTTTCACCTTGTTTATGCCCTTAAGGTGTTTAAATGTCTCGATCATATCACCTCTCCCTCCTTTGCTCAAGGGTATACATATTGAGCTCCGTTAATCTGTCCTCATATGTCTTCTGATGCAGTCCCTGCACCATTTTGGTTGCCCTTCTCTGGACTGCCTCAATTTGTTAATGTCCTTGTGAAGGTGTGGCCTCCAATACTGCACGAGTACTCCAGATGGGGCCTAACCAATGTCTTGTACAGAGGGATTATTACCTCTCTCTTACGACTTGTGATACCCTACTAATACACCCTAACACCCCTAGCCTTACCTACTGCTTTAGAGGTCTGCTTGATGATTTTAGGTCATCAGTGATGATGATGCCCAAGTCTCTTTCTTCCTTTGTGACTGCTAGCAACTCCCTCCCAGCCTATAAGTGGCTTCAGGGTTTCTCTTCCCTATGTGCATGATTTTGCACTTCTTTGCATTAAATCCAGTTGCCACTCTTCTGACCATTCTGCTAGTTTATCCAGATCTCTTCTCATTCTGCCCACCCCATCTGGATCATCTACTCTGTTGCAGATCTTGGTGTCATCTGCAAACAGACAAGCCTTACCCTCTAGTCCATCTGCGAGGGTCACTAATGAAGATGTTGAATAGGACTGGCCCCAGGACTGATCCTGAGGTACCCCACTTGTGACTTGCATCTCTTCTGACTGTATACCATTTACCACCACTCTCTGTTTTCTGCCAGTCAACCAGTTTGCCACCCAGTTGACCAACTTCTGACCCACCTGAGCCTACCTAGCTTATTTATCAATCTTCTATGTGGAACAGTGTCAAAAGCTTTGCTGAAGTCAAGGTAGCTGACATCAACTGCTCCCCTTGGTCCACCACTCTGGTTACCCAGTCAAAGAAATCTATGAGATTAGTTTGACAGGACCTTCCTTTGTAAACCCATGCTGTCTTGGATCCTGTGCCCTATGGATTCCAGGTGTTGCACTATCCTTTCCTTAAGGAGTGCCTCCATAATCTTGCCCACTACTGAGGTAAGACTGACGGTCTGTAGTTCCCCGCTCCTCCTCCCTGCTACCACTCTTGTGGAGTGGGATCACATGAGCCCTTCTCCAGTCTTCTGGGACCTCTCCTGTGCTCAGAGACTCACTAAACAATTCTGCTAATGGCTCTGCTAGTTCCTCCTTTAGCTCCTTAAGTACCCTGGGATGTATGCCATCAGGTCCCATTGCCTTATCCACCTCTGAGCTTAGCAAGCTCTTGTAGGACCCTTTCTTTTGTGAAGGAGTAGTGCTCACCTCCCTCCCCTGTGTCCATGATGCTGAGCTGTGGGCCCTGCCCTACCTTCTCTTCAGTAAATACTGAGCAAAAGTATCTATTTAGGATAGATGCCTTTACAGGGTCCTCCTCCTCACATGCTCCCTTTCTCCATTGCTTAGCAATACCCTCTCTGGACTTTCTCCTTTCACTAATGTATCTATAGAAAGTCTTGTCACCTTCTTTACTGTTCGTGCTAGTGTTTCCTCAGTTTGGGACTTTGCCTGCCTTACTGCCTTACCTGCTTCCCTTGGGCAGTTTGGTATGCCTCCCTATCTTCATCCCGCTGTGTTCCCTTATATTTTCTGAAGGCCAGCCTTTTGGCTCTGACCTTTTCTGCTACTGTATTTGAGAACCAAAGTGGTTTCCTTCTTCTTTGCACTTCCTTTCTGTCTAACACAATGGGATGTTGCTTCAAGTATTGTATCCTTAATGCTTGCCCACTTTGCCTGTACCTCCTCACCTGTGTTTCTTTTTGCCAGGGCTAGCTTAACTCTGTTGGCCATCTTATCAAAGTCAGCTCCTCTGAAGTCCCATATTTTTGCCTTGGAATGGGATAATTTAGATGTAGTAGCCAAATTGAACCATACCATGTGATGGTCACTGGCCCCCAGGTGACCTTCTACCTGGAGATCTGTGATCCCTTCTTTGTTAGTCAGTACTAGATCTAGGATAGCCCTGTCTCTTGTGGGTTGCTGTACCAGTTGTTTGAGGCCCTCCCCCTGCAGGGAATCCACTATGAGTCTAGTTCTGGCAGATGTTCCTGCTGGTATTGACCAATCTGTATCTGGCATGTTGAAGTCTCCCATTATCAGAACCTCTCCTTTAGCTGTCATGTTTTGTATATCTTCTAACAGTAATGTGTCTATGTCCACCCTCTGGTCTGGGGGCCTGTAGACAACCCCAGTTCTTATGGCTGTCCCATTTCCTGTTTCCAGGGTGACCCACAGTTCTTCTGGCTCCTTATGTATTCTGAATTTCTGTAGCTTTGATATTTTCATTAACATACAGGCCCACCTCCCCTTTTTGCACCTCGGTCTCTTCTGAACAATACATAGCCAGGTACTGAAGTATCCCAAGTGTGGTTACTGGTAAACCACATCTCACTAATTGCTACTATGTCCAGTTTAGCCTCTGACATTATTGCCTGCAGGTCTGGGATCTTATTTCCCAGGCTGTGAGCATTTGTGTACATGATTTTCCATTGGCCAGATTTTGTGTGTGTTAGTTGTTGGGTGAAGTTTGGCATTACCCCTGTGCATCGTATGGGGAGACAAACCTTTTTTCTTACCTGGTGATGCAAATGAACGGCAAACACGCTGAATTCCTGTTTGACCACTAGCTGAGGGGGGAGGGGTGTTCTTCCCATTCGACGTATGGGGTGCTGCACCCCTCTCCCCATTTGCTAGTTTAAATATTCTGCAAAGACGTCAAACTTCTGCCCCAATGCACTGACTCCCTCTTTAGTCAGATGCAGTCCATCAAATTTAAAGAACTTTCGCTCCCAGAACTGTTGCCAGTTCCCTACAAATCTGTGTCCTTTTTCCTGGCACCAGTCCTTGAGCCACGTGTTTAGCTCCCCTATCTCCCCTTCTCTGACCTTCCGTCCATCTGCTCCCTTCTCCCAGACTGGCAGGATCTCAGAGAAGGAGACACTCCTGAAGGTCTGTCTGGAGAGATGTCCGGTTCAATGGGCACATCTAAACTTTCAAAACCACATTCACTCTCCTCATACTCCTCTACCCCTCCTCTGGTTCATAAAATTCCTCTAAATAATACTCTTGAACCGGAGGAACCGATCAACCGAGCGCTTATTTGATGATGCCTGCTCGTTGGAACTCAGAGAAAGTGACTGAACAATTTTTATTGTTTTAGCTTATTTTCAGCGGTTGGAGAGGAAGTTTGACTCCACACCAGCTGATTTTCTAGATTTCTTTGTTGGAACCAACTCCTCAGAGTCGGCTCTCCTTTTGCCTGAGGAAGTATCGCCCTGGTCAGAGGGCACTCCCTCCGGTTCGGTTGAAACTGAACCCGGATGGCCATCCGGGTCAGCGGACTTTTTGGCCTCCCGTTCCCTGAGTCTACCAACTCTCTTATCCAGGGTCGCTGCAGGAAAACCCTTGCAAATCTGTCAGTCTGAATTGAGGTGGTCAAACCCCAGACAATAAACACATGTGGTGTGGGGGTCAGCCTTGGCAAAGGCTTCCCCACATACAACACAGTGCTGAAACCCAGTGGGCCCGGTTTTTCTTTTGGGTTTCTCAGACATAGTGCCAGCCTAACCAAAAACTTGCCCGTTTACTGCAACCTGCCAAGCAAGACTCCCTTATCGGTTCCTAACCGTGTCACGGGTCGTGGAAAAAAACGTAATTAAATCCGTTTTTTTTAGAACCGATAAGAACCGGGAACCGCACTTCTAAAAGACTGTAATGTAATAGAAGTAACTTGATCGGTTCAAACCGAACCGATGAAAATGTGTACAAGTTCCACACAGAAATAAAATGTAAAACCTATCTAGTACTTACAATACCACAGATAGAGCTTGAACCGACTGGTTGCGGTTTAATTTCGGTTAAAAACGAAAATTTTTATACTTTAACCGACAAAATGAACCGAGCAGAAGGAGGACTCTCCGGAGCGACTGTTCAGTGAGGCGGAGTAAAGAATCTGACAGTTTAAGTTTGAAGAACAACAGATAGAATTTTCAACCGAGCTCAAGCTCTAAGTTCCATGCCTGGCATGGACTTTAACTCTTTCACCTCCGGAGCAGTTCTAAGGTTGGGACAAACTGCATATGTCATAATATAGCAAGACTTCATGTTGTTTGAATCACCTTTGCTTTGTCCCTCCTCACCTTGAGTAACATCTTGTGGATCGAGGGAAGGCACAGAGGAGGCCTGGGGTCCATGGCCTCGAGAAGGCATCCCCCTGCAGCGAGCCCTGCTGAGGGGGGGGCAGGCATGAAACAGCCACAGTTTGGTGTTTCCCCTTGAGGCAAACAGGTCCACCAGCGGTTTGCCCCAACGGGACAAAAGGCTATAAGCTACCTCTGGATGGAGAGACCACTCATGGGATGTCTGGTCTAAGCAGCTGAGAGCATCTGCCAGCTGGTTTGAGGCTCCTGTCACATGGATGGCTAGGAGATCTGCCTCCAACCGGCTCACGAGGGTCCAAATGTGAAGTGCCTCCTTGCAAAGCAGACGGGAGTGCATGCTGCTCTGTTTGTTGAGGTAGTACATGGTCGTAGTATTGTCTGGCAGGACTTGAACCACTTGACCCAGGAGCAGAGGAGCAAAAGCTGACAATGCCAGTCTGATTGCTCTGAGCTCCAACAGCTTGATGCGGCATCGGGACTCCTCGGGGGTCCAGAACCCATGGGCCCTTTTGTCTACCATGTGGGCTCCCCAGCCCATGAGAGAGGCATCGGTCATGAGAACGACTGTCGGCTCGGGGCGGACAAACGGGATCCCTTCCTGCAACCGGTCTGGGGCGGCCCACCATTGGAGAGCGCCCCACATCTTTTGGGTTACAGTCACCAGCTCGTCGAAATGACCATGACGCTGAGTCCACTGGGTGGCCAGTTCCCATTGAAGGGGGTACATGTGCCACCGGGCCCAATGGACCACTGAGTTGCACACCGCCATGTAACCCAGAAGGCGTAGAAAGTCCCAGGCAGGGCGCAAGTGCCCAACCAGAAATGATTGGGCAAAGGAGGAGAGAACCTCCACCCTCTCTGCCAGGAGCCGAGTTCTGGCTTGACAAGAGTCGCGCTCTGCCCCAATGAAACCCATCACCTGAGAAGACATGCGTTCAGACTTGGCCTCCATGATCAGGAGGCTGAGTTGGGAGCAGGTTTGGAGGGCCAGATCCCTGGACCGCTCCACCTCCTGTTGGTTTGAGCCTACAAGGAGCCAATTGTCAAGGTATGGGTAAATTCTGACCCCCCAATGCCGAAGGTGGGCCACCACCACTGCAATGCATTTGGTGAGGACCCGTGGGGCAGATGACAGGCCGGAAGGCATTGCTCGGAACTCGTACAGGGTCCCTTCGACCCTGAAGTGGAGGAACCGGTGATGGGACGGACAGATTGGGACGTGAAATAACACATTCTGCAGATCCAGTGAACAGAACAACATGTTTTGCTCCAGGGATGGTATGATCTGGGACAGAGTGACCATCCGAAAGGTGCGTGACTTGAGATATTGATTCAGATTGTGGAGATCTAGAATGGGGCGCCAGCCCCCCAACTGCTAAGGCACCAGGAAGTACCTGGAGACAAAGCCTGGATCTGCTGAAGGATCTGCCACAAGAGCCACTACCTCCTTGAGGAGGAGCTGTGCGATGTCATCTCAGAGAGCTGACTGGGTGTGTGTGGAAATCCGTTCTTCCCTAGGGGCGCGGGCCCGGCTGGGAGGGTACTGCTCGAATTCTAGAGGCAGTCACAGACCAACCATTTCAAGACCCAACCAGTCCGTAGTGATAGCAGACCAAGCGGAAAGAAACTGGCGGAGCCGGCCCCCCACGGGAAGACCCAGAGCTGGTGTGATGGGAATAAGGGTGGCAACCCCGACCCCATCACTGAGCAGGCTTGGTGGAGGAGGAAGCTCCAAGACCTGAGCCTCAGCCTCCTCTGCGGGTCTGTTGGGGTCCAGGATTGGGCTGAAGGCACCAAGCTTGAGCCTTCTGCTGATGCTGATGTTGCTGTCCTTCTTGGAAGGAGGACTGCTGAACCACAGGGGAAGAGTGCCGAAAGAGCTTCTTCTTTTTCTTCTGCTGATTCTTGCCCGAAGAACTCTTCGCAGAAGAGGCGTCCAAGGTGGCACTGGGCTGCTCTATACACTGTAGGTGACCGGCCACTCCTGGGCCGATCAAGTCGGTCCGAAGGTGGGTCACATCAACTAACTTGTGCTGAGTATCCACCGGGAAGGAGAAGAGCCTCAGCCAAGCCCTGCGGTGGGAGGCAACTGCGGCGGCCATCGATCGGGCACAAGAGTCCCCAATGTCCAGGGTGGTCTGGAGCTGCTGTTTGGCAACAGCTCGGCCCTGGTCCCAGACCTGATTAACCATGGTCTGCATGTCCGCGGGGAGATGTGGGACGACTTTTTCTAAGGACCCAAGGAGGGCATGAAAGAAGTGTGCCATGATGAGGGCCAAATTTGCCTGACGAAGGCCCAAGGAAGAAGCAGCACAGACCTTCTGCGCCGAGTGGTCAAAAAGTTTGGACTCTTTGTTGGGAGGTCAGTCAGTGTCAGCTGAACTGCCAGTACGCCTGAACACAGAGGCAGTCACTAGGCTGTTAGCGAAGGGTGCTCTGTGAACCTCGCAAGGGACCCCATGGGAACCGTGTACTTGAGGGCCATGCGGGCAGACGGTGCCGGACAAGAGGATGGACATTGCCACAGTTCAAGTGCCGGACCAACAATGGCCTCAGCCACAGAAAAGGCCTCCATTGGGGTATCCCCTCCCTTGAGGATGTCAGTGAGAGGGTACTCCGCCTTTTTCTGGATGGGTTCCAAGGGCATCCCATGTAGAATCAGAGATGAGGTGAAGGATCCCTTGGAAGGAGGAAGGAACTTTCTCTGTCCTAGTGCCAACAGATGACTCATCATCTCCAGGATGGGAGTGAAGCCCGATGACATCAGAGTCCGAAGAGTCAGGGTACAGCGGCCTGCCGCCCAAATCACTCCGGGATGACCGTGCTCGACAGACGTTGGGGAAGCCCGGTATCTGGTCGGTCCTTTTTGGATGGAGTCCTACCCACATGCTGCTTAGGCAACGGCTCCACCACTATCAGTGGAGAGAGTGGAATAGGCCAAACAGGCAGTTGTGCTGGCCCCACGGGCAGGGGAACCGAAGGTTTCGGTTCCGAGGGGGTTGGCTTCAGTGTAGGAGGCGAAAGCCATGTAATGGCCAGGATAGGAGTCGAAGTCGGCTTGTGCCCAATCAAAATCAGCTGTTGCCACATGAGGTCCTCATAGCACCAACGGAGTTTCCATCGGAGCCTCTCCTCATCCAAGGAGGAGGATGAGGATGACCAGTGACGTCGCCTCTTTTTGGAGCACTTATAGCTCTTCCATGGCCGTCCAGACGAGGGGATTTTAGACCTCGACCGAGATCGGGAAGGCCGACTCAGTTGCTCGGGAGACAACGGTGGGACTGGAGAAACACGGCGGTCTGGAACCAGGTCCTCGATGGGGACACCAGCAGGCTGGGTCTTCTAATCGGGGAAGACAAGGACTGGAGTCCTTTCCAAAGGGTCATCGACCAGGCCGGCGATAGTGAGTCAATACGATCGAGAACAATCTCGACCTCATCAGCCACATCCTCGGTCTGCTAGCCCGACGGAAGGTCCGTGAAGCCTGCAGCCGAGGAAGCGATCTTGACCAAGGTCGAGACCGTATGCTCCTGGGACAGAGACCTCTCATGGTCCCAAGAGCGCCTTCACAGAGACGAAGACATGCTCAGTTCCTTATCCCACTTTCGGGATCGGGAGGAGGACGAGCCCACGGGCGCCTCTCTCCGGGTGGGGAAGAGACTGGCACAACTCCTTGAAGGAGCCCGAGAAAGTAGAGCCCCAGTTTAGCGGAACGAAAAAGCTTCATAGAACCATAGACTTTGACATAGATAAGGACCGCTTGGCCCACCTAGTCTGCCCATTTCCCTACCTAGAGAATAAGCTGAAGATCCTATTTAACCAACAGCCTATTTCTTCCTATCCCCCCAACAAAAATTGCCTTATGTCTGTCCCATGCATTCTTGGATTCTCCAAGTTTTAGACCCCACAACCTCCTCAGGAAAGCTGTTCCATGCATCCACCACCCTCTCTGTGAAAAAATACTTCCTCACATAGCCTCTGAGCCGTCCCCCCTCTATCTTCAAATTGTGTCCCCTTGATCTTGCACATCTCTTTTTCTGAAAGATGCCAAGTTCTTGGACTTTGTTGATTCCACTGAGGTACTTAGATGTTTCAATCATATCCCGCCTCTCCCTCCTTTCCTCAAGTGTATACATATTAAGTTCCTTTAGTCTCTCCTCTTATGGTTTCTCTTGCAGACCCTGCACCATTTTAGTTGCCCTCCTCTGAACTGCCTCCATCCTGTCTATGTCCTTGCGGAGATGGGGTCTCCAGAACTGGACGCAGTACTCCATATGGGGTCACACCAACTGTCTGTACAGGGGGATAACAACTTCCTGTTTTCTGCTGCTGGTGCCTCTCCCTATACATCCCAGTATACCTCCAGTTCTCCCTACCGCCTTCTCACATTGTTTGCCAACCTTAAGGTCATCTGATATGATTACCCCCAGGTCCCTTTCCATTTTTGTTCTTGTTACTACCTCCCCCCTCATTGTGTAATCTTCCCCCGGGTTTCTGTTTCCTAGGTGCATTATTTTGCACTTCTTTGCATTGAATCCAAGCTGCCATACTTCTGACCATTTCTCCAACCTTGCCAAGTCCCTTCTCATCCTTTCCACGCCTCCTTGTGCATCAACCCTGTTGCAGATCTTTGTGTCATCTGCAAAGAGGCATACATTTCCTTCCAGTCCCTCTGCAATGTCAGTTATAAAGACATTAAAAAGGACTGGACCCAATACTGAACCCTGCAGTACCCCACTAGTAACCCCTCTTACTTCAGAGTGGACTCCATTTACAATTACCTTCTGTGTCCTGTTGTCCAGCCAATGTTTTACACAGGCTACCACCCTGGGACCCAATCCCAAGTTGGTTAATTTGACTATTAATCTTTTGTGTGGGACTGTGTCAAATGCCTTGCTAAAGTCTAGGTAGGCCATGTCCACAGCCCCTCTCTGGTCTACTACTTTGGTCACCCAGTCAAAGAAATCAATTAGATTCATCTGACATGACCTTCCTGCTGTGAACCCATGCTGCCTTGGGTCCTGTGCCCCACTGGCCTCTAGGTACTCAACAATTCTTTCCTTCAGAAGTGATTCCATCACTTTCCCTACCAAAGAGGTCAAACTGACAGGTCTGTAGTTTCCTGCCTCTGTCTTGCTCCCACTTTTGTGAAGGGGAATCACATCTGACTTCCTCCAGACCTTGGGTACCACACCATCCTCCCATGATTTGTTAAAAAGGGTAGTCAGTGCTGTCACTAGTTCTCTGCTTAATTCTTTTAGACTTCTGGGGTGAATTCCATCAGGCACCATTGCTTTGCCCACCTTCACTTTTTTAGGAATACTTTCAGAACCCTTTGTTCTGTGAAAGGACTGGGATCAACCCCCCATCAAGAGTGCTTCTGTTAATTGGATTAGGCACCTCCTCTTTTGTGAATGCTGAACAGAAGTATTCATTCAGTATCCCTGCTTTTTCACTGTCCCTCTCTGCCCACCCACCGTCTATTCTATTCAGCCTCACTATCCCTCCCTTTGTCTTTCTACGCTCCCTGATATACCTATAAAAGGTTTTAACCCCCTTCTTAAATGAGTTGGCCATCTTTTCCTCAGTTTGGTCCTTTGCTATTCTGACTACCCTCCCTGCTTCCTTCTGCCTTAACTGGTACAGTTCTCTGTCCTGCTCCTTCTGTGTTTCCTTATACTTCCTAAATGCCTATCTTTTTCTCCCTAACCTTCACCGCCACCTCCTTTGAGAACCACAGTGGCTTTTTCTTTCATTTTAATTTGTTTATTTGCTTCACACAAAGGCTTGTTGCTTCTGTGGTGGCAGTTTTGATATTTCCGAATTGTTGCCCCACCCCTTCTTCTAGCCTGTTTGCTAGTGCTTTTCTAAGGCACTCACCCATCTTGACAAAGTCAGCCCTTCAGAAGTCCAGAACCCTCACTTTGGTATGGCTTGACTGAGTTTATCGTTAACCACCCTGTTTGGTGGTCACTTGTTCCAAAATTGCTACCCACTTCTAGATCTGAGATCCTCTCACTGTCCCCATTTGAGAGTACGAGGTCTAAGATTGCTCCCTCACGAGTAGGTTCCAACAGAAAAAATTACTCACCTTAGTAATGTTGTTTCTTCTAATGGAATCTTGCTGTATTCTGACTATTGCAGTTAGGTCCTGCCTTTCAACTGCCCCGGAGAATAAAGAGGTAAACTTTCCATGGCCAGCATGGAATGTTCACCGCGAGCTCAGTTGAAGCCCCTGTTTGCTGTTGTTTAAATTCCAACCATCAGATCTTTATGAGCAATACTCACTAGAAGTTCTGTGTGGAAACTGTAAAACTCACACTAGCCAACTGGCAACTAAATTTATATAAAAGGGTTTTTTGGTTTCAAAGCAAAGACTCAGGTCAGGAAATCCAAAAAACAAAACACATCCCAAAACACAACACTCACCCAAAATAAAGGAGGGTGAAAAGGGACACCCCTAGGGTGCCAACACTGCTCCTGCCCACCCACATCCCAAAAACCCAGGTTCTGAGAGGGGAGGGGGAGGTCAGAATACAGCAAGACTCCATTAGAAGAAACAACATTACTAAGATGAGCAATTTTTTCTTCAAACAACATGAAGTCTTGCTGTATTCTGACTATTGCAGACTACCAAGCAGTACCTCCATGGAGGAGGGTCAGAACCTACTTTGGAAACAGGCTCTGAAGTACTGCTGTGCCAAACTGAGCATCACTCCTAGCCTGGATATCCAGAGAGTAATGCTTGGTGAATGTATGGACTGTTTTCCAGGTGGCTGCTTGACAAATTTCTAAGATAGGAATATCCCTGGCAGCAGCCAGGGAAGCAGCTGTACCTCTAGTAGAGTGAGCCCTCAGGCCTGAGAGTGGAGTTCTACCCAGTTTTTCATAGCCGAATTGTATACAAGAAACAATCCACCTGGTAATAGATCTCTTAGTGGCAGGTTTGCACTTACCAACCTCTCCAAATGTGAGGAACAATTGGAGGGACTCAAACCTGTGACCCTTTGTACGCTCTATGTAGTAGCTGAGGACCCTTTTAACATCCAAGCTGTGCAGCCTCCTCTCTCCAGAGGAGGAATGGTCAGTGAAGAAAACGGAGAGACATAGACTGATTAAGGTGGAAATCTGAAACCACCTTAGGCAAAAACTTCCTGTTAGTTCTTGGGACCACTTTATCTCTATGGAAAGAGATGAAATCAGGCTCCACTGACAGGGCATGCAATTCACTAATATGCCTGGCAGAGGTAATGGCTACCAAAAACACAGTTTTTCAAGTCAAGTACTTAAGCTCTGCAGAGGACAAAGGCTCAAGAAATCACTTTCAAAACTAGGGGATCTAGGGTAGATTCGTGATGGCCCTGGGATATCCTGCTGAGAGCATCTGCTAGGACATTGTCCTTCCCTGGGAGGTGAACTGCTATCAGAAAGGTTTGCAGGGAATAGGCCAGGGACCACAACATCATTGCCTCTGTGCACAAGGCCATAGACCGAGTGCTTCCTTGCTGGTTGATGTACCACATTGTGGTGGTGTTGTCTGTTCTGATCTGGACCACCTTGCTCGGTACAGATTTGGAAAAGGCTTGCAGTGCCAGAAACACTGCCCTGAGTTCCAAGAGATTGATGTGAAGCAGAGATTCTTGAGGTGACCACAGCCCTTGGGTGGAAAGATCCCCCAGGTGGGCTCCCCAGCCCAGCAGAGAGGCATCTGTGGTGAGTATCACTGAATGAGACAGATTGACAAACGGAATTCCTTGTCTCAAATTGTCCTGATCCTGCCACCACTGCAAAGCCTGGATCAGGGTTCGAGTCACTGGGACTAGTTTGGTAAGGGAATCCTTTCTTTGGGACCAGAAGGCTCTTAAGTGGAACTGAATGTCCCTCATCTGGAATCTTGCTCCCTGGACCACTGCTGTGGAGGCTGCCATGTGGCCCAGAAGCTGAAGGAAATGCCTTACTGGTCGAGACACCTGTAGGGTGAAAGAAGAGGCCAGTTCGATAAGGGTCCTTGCCCTGTCCAGGGGAAGGCAGGCTCTTGCCCTTACAGGCTCCACTGACAGGGCTTGCAATTCACTAATATGCCTGGCAGAGGTAATGGCTACCAAAAACACAGTTTTCCAAGTCAAATACTTAAGCTCTGCAGAGGACAAAGGCTCAAAGGGTGGTTGCATAAGCTGAGCAATGCAAGCATTAAGGTCGCAAGCAGGAGCAGGGTACCTAAAGGGGGGATTGGTGTGCAGCAATCCCTTGAAGAACTTACAAAACACAGGATAGGCTGACAGAGGAGAGGGCTTGCCTGCTGACAGGAAGGCAGAAACAGCTGCCAAATGCATTTTAAGTATGGCTGGCCTAAGGCCTAGGCCATTGAGACGGACCATATAGTCCAGAACCGTAGGCAGCTCAGCAGATTCTGGAGAAATATCCTTATTAGAACATCAAATAGTGAACCTTTTCCATTTGGAATTGTAAGTCTTTCTAGTGGAAGGCTTTCAAGAACCCTTAAGGATATCCAGAACCCCTTGAGAAAGAAGCAAATCAGCAAACTCTAACTCGTCAAGAGCCATGCCTTGAGATTGAGAAACCTGAGGTTCGGGTACCAAATCCTCCCCTGAGAGGATGTCAACAGGTTGTAATTCCTGGGAAGAGACTGGGGAAGGTGGACTGCTAAGGACAACAACAGGGGGTACCAGGGCTGTCTGGAGCAATCAGAATCACTTTGCATGGTTGTGACCTTATCTTGACTAGTACCTTGAACAGAAAAGGGAAGGGGGGAAGCATACAGAAATTTCCCTTCCCAATCCAGAATCAGAGCATCCAGGGGGACTGAGCCCAAGACTGGGGGTCTGCAACAAAAGAGAGGAAGTTGGTGATTGTCTGGGGCTGCAAAAAGATCTATTTGTGGAGTGCCCAATCTCAAGAAAATTACTTTCAAAACTAGGGGATCTAGGGTCCATTCATGATGGCCCTGGGATATCCTGCTGAAAGCATCTGCTAGGACATTGTCCTTCCCTGAGAGGTGAACTGCTATCAGAAAGATTTGCAGGGAATAGGCCAGGGACCACAACTTCATTGCCTCTGTGCACAAGGCCATAGACCGAGTGCCTCCTTGCTTGTTGATGTACCACATTGTGGTGGTGTTGTCTGTTCTGATCTGGACCACCTTGTTCGGTACAGATTTGGAAAAGGCTTGCAGTGCCAGAAACACTGCCCTGAGTTCCAAGAGATTGATGTGAAGCAGAGATTCTTGAGATGACCACAGCCCTTGGGTGGAAAGATCCCCCAGGTGGGCTCCCCAGCCCAACAGGGAGGCATCTGTGGTGAGTATCATTGAATGAGACAGAGTGACTAAAGGAACTCCTTGTCTCAAATTGTCCTGATCCTGCCACCACTGCAAAGCCTAGATCAGGGTTTGAGTCACTGGGACTAGTTTGGTAAGGGAATCCTTTCTTTGGGACCAGAAGGCTCTTAAGTGGAACTGAATGTCCCTCATCTGGAATCTTGCTCCCTGGACCACTGCTGTGGAGGCTGCCATGTGGCCCAGAAGCTGAAGGAAATGCCTTGCTGGTCGAGACACCTATAGGGTGAAAGAAGAGGCCAGTTCCATAAGGGTCCTTGCCCTGTCCAGGGGAAGGAAGGCTCTTGCCCTTACAGGCTCCACTGACAGGGCTTGCAATTCACTAATACGCCTGGCAGAGGTAATGGCTACCAAAAACACAGTTTTCCAAGTCAAGTACTTAAGCTCTGCAGAGGACAAAGGCTCAAAGGGTGGTTGCATAAGCTGAGCAATGCAAACATTAAGGTCCCAAGCTGGAGCAGGGTCCCTAAAGGGGGGACTGGTGTGCAGTAATCCCTTGAAGAACTTACAAAACAGAACTGGACTTCTCTACTGGGACTATATTGCCCTCCTCCCTCCCACCCAAAGCTGTTTTTTCTTTTTTAGGCACAGAATTTGACTGACAACAGGAACTTCCTGTTTGGGAGCAGGAAGTCAGTGATCACAGAGCCACCAAAGACCCACCATACTAGAAGGACAAGAGTAGCTCTCCGGCCCCCTCTAGCTGCTGGAGGTCTGCCTCTGAGCAAGTAAGGGGTCTACTGAGAAATATAGGATATTCTTGTCTCAGAACAGGACAATCAGGAGCTTAAAGGGCACACAGGCAGAAAGTAAGGAGAGAGAGAAAAAAAAACAGAGGAAAGAGTAAAGATTGCAAACAGTTAAGGGGCAAGAAATAAGACATGATGGGAGTGGTGCAGTGCAGTGGTTGTGGAGCAGCAGTCTTCCGGGAGATGTTATGGAGGATGCGGTGTTGTCCCATCTGCAGGCACCTCTCTGGGCTGAGGGAGGAGGTTGCTCATCTCCAGGCTGAGTTGGCCAGGATTTGTGGGACCTCCTCTTCCATCCAGAGACCACAAGTGCCACTGCCATAGCCTCAGAGATTGCCAAGAAAGAGGAGTGTTTGGACCACAGTGGGCTCAGGGAGGGTAAGGGTGGTGGAACAGAGGTGCATCCCTCCAGCTGTACCTCTCCACAATTCCTATGCCATTCTGGCAAAGTGTGGTTCCTCTATGGAGGCACCCACAGTGGAGACCAAGGAGGATGCTGGGAACCTCCACAAAGGAGACCCACAGGCGGGTGGCAAGGGACCCCATGAGAGAAGGAAACAACTCTTGGTGGGGGACTCCATTGTTAGGAAAGGTAGAACAGGGGGAGAAGGGAGAGGGAGGTAAGGTGCCTGCCTGGCGCCATGGCTTGGAGGGACAGGGAGCGAATCCTCAGGATTGCCTGAGCAGCTGCACAGGGGAAGGAGCTGGATGTCATTTTCCACCTAGGGACAAATGACCTGGCTAAGAAAGGGATTAGAGAAGTGGAGGAAGAGTTTGTGGAATTGGGGAAGGGCCTTAGACAAGTAGCACGCACGGTAACCTTCTCGGAGGTGCTGCCTATCTATGGCGTAGGAGAGGCTAGGGTGTTCTGCACCATTGGATTCAATCAGTGGTTGAAAAACTGGTGTGGAGCTGAGGGATTTGGCTTCACTGGGGACTGGGGTTCCACCTGGAGTGATGCAAGCCTATACTGGCATGATGGGTTGCATCTGTCCAGGAGGGGAACCAGAATCCTAGGTGATAGGTTTAAATGCTTCATTGGCAAGCATTTAAACTAACCAAGGGGGGAGACACTGGAAAGGAGCAGGGAAATCCTAGCCCCCCAAAAATCATGGTAGTAAGTGCAGTAAACACCAACATAGAGGTGTCGATAGGGAGAAGGGCAGGGGTAAATGGAGACAGTGACAAAGGCAAGAAGGACAGGGATGGAGCAAAAGGAGTAAGGCCATCAGGAAATGGAGGGTACAGTACCAATGCTCAGAGTCTGGGCAACAAGCTCCCTGAGCTGGTGGCCTTGATGGAAGAGGGATGACTGGATATCGAGCAGTCACAGAAACATGGTACACAGAAAACATGACTGGGATGTTAACATACCAGGGTACATAACCTACAGGAGAGACAGGCAGGGGAAGAGGGTGGGAGGAGTAGCTCTCATGTAAAGGAAGTGATAAAGCAACTGAACAAAAGAGTAAACAGGAGGAGAGGAGGCACTGTGGGTCACCTTGGAGACTGGAAAGGGCACCACAATCCGCACAGGGGTTATGTACAGACCCCCATGTCAGGGGAAGGGAATGGACAAGGATATGACAGAAGGCATTCTTAGAATGGCAGAGAAAGGTGAGATACTGTTGATGGGAGACCTGAATATGCGAGATGTTAACTGGAGCACATTTGCTGCAGCCACATCCAAGAGCAGGGCCATTCTTGATGCCCTACAGGTGGCAGGCCTCAGACAGCTAGTTTTGGAACCCACTCATAAGGGAGCAATCTTAGACCTCATACTCTCAAACGGGGGCAGTGAGAGGATCTCAGATCTAGAAGTGGGTTGCCATCTGGGAACAAGTGACCATCAAACAGTGTGGTTCACGTTAAACTCAGCTACAGAGTCAAGCCATACAAAAGTGAGGGTACTGGAGTTCAGGAGGGCTGACTTTGGCAAGATGGGAGAGTGCCAAAGAAAAGCACTAGCAAACAGGCTAGAAGGAGGTGTGGAGCAACAATGGGGAATCATCAAAACTGCCATCACAGATGCAACAAGCCTTTGTGTGAAGCAAATAAACAAATCAAAACGAAAGAAAAAGCCACTATGGTTCTCAAAAGAGGTGGCTGTGAAAGTCAGGAAGAAAAGATAGTATTCCGAAGTATAAGAAACACAGAAAGAGCAGGACAGAGAGCTGTACCAGTTAAGGCAGAAGGAAGCAGGAGGGAAGTCAGAATAGCAAAGGCCCAACTGAGGAAAGATAGCCAACTCAGTTAAGAAGGGATAAAACCTTTTATAGGTACATCAGCGAGCGAAAGACAAAGGGAGGGATAGTGAGGCTGAATAGAATGAACGTGGGTGGGCAGAGGGGGACAGTGAAAAAGCAGGGATACTGAATGAATATTTCTGCTCAGTATTCACAAAAGAGGAGGGGGAAGTTCCTAATCCAATTAACAGAAGCACTCTTGATAGGGGGGTTGATCCCAGTCCTTTCACAGAACAAAGGGTTCTGCAAGAACTCCTAAAACTGAAGGTGGACAAAGCAATGGTGCCTAATGGAATTCACCCCAGAATTCTAATATAATTAAGGGGGAACTAGTGAAACCACTGGCAACTCTTTTTAATAAATCATGGGAGGATGGTGTGGTACCCGAGGACTGGAGGAAGGCGGATGTGATTCCCTTCACAAAGTGGGACCAAGACAGAGGCAGGAAACTACAGACCTGTCAGTCTGACCTCTGTGGTAGGGAAAGTGATGGAGTCACTTCTGAAGGAAAGAATAGTTGAGTACCTAGAGGCCAGTGGGGCACAGGACCCAAGGCAGCATGGGTTCACAGCAGGAAGGTCATGTCAGATGAATCAAATAGATTTCTTTGACTGGGTGACCAAAGTAGTAGACCAGGGAGGGGCTGTGGACATGGCCTACCTAGACTTTGGCAAGAGATTTGACACAGTCCCACACAAAAGATTAATAGTCAAATTAACCAGCCTGGGAGTGGGTCCCAGGGTGGTAGTCTGGGTAAAACATTGGCTGGACAACAGGACACAGAAGGTAATTGTAAATGGAGTCCACTCTGAAGAAAGAGGGGTTACTAGTGGGGTACCGCAGGGTTCAGTATTGGGTCCAGTCCTTTTTAATGTCTTCATAAGTGACATTGCAGAGGGACTGGAAGGAAAAGTATGCCTCTTTGCAGATGACACAAAGATCTGCAACAAGGCTGATACACAAGAAGGCGTGGAAAGGATGAGAAGGGACTTGGCAAGGTTGGAGGAATGGTCAGAAATATGGCAACTAGAATTCAGTGCAAAGAAGTGCAAAATAATGCACCTGGGAAACAAGAACAGAGGGGAAGAATACACAATGGGGGGTAGGTAGTAACAACAACAAAAAAGGAAAGGGACCTGGGGAAAATCATATCAGATGACCTTAAGGTTAGCAAGCAATGTGAGAAGGCAGTAGGGAGGGCTGGGGGTATACTGGGATGCATAGGGACAGGCATCAGCAGCAGAAAACAGGAAGTTGTTATCCCTCTGTACAGACAGTTGGTGAGACCCCATCTGGAGTACTGTGTCCAGTTCTGGAGACCCCATCTCCGCAAGGACATAGACAGGATAGAAGCAGTCCAGAGGAAGGCAACTAAAATGGTGCAGGGTCTGCAAGAGAAGCCATGAGGAGAGACTAAAGGAGCTTAATGTATACCCTTGAGGAAAGAATGGGGGGACATGATAGAAACTTTTAAGTACCTCAGTGGAATCAACAAAGTCCAAGAGGGTAGCATCTTTCAGAAAAGAGATGAGATGCAAGAACAAGGGGACACAATTTAAAGATAGAGGGGTAGTTCAGGGCAATGTGAGGAAGTATTATTTCACAGAGAGGGTAGTGGATGCATAGAACAGCCTTTCAGAGGAGGTTGTGGGGTCTAAAACTGTGGGAGAATTCAAGAATGCATGGGACAGACATAAGGCAATTCTTGCGGGGGTAGGAAGAAAAAGGCTGTTGGTTAACTAGGATCTGCGGCCTATCCTGTAGGTAGGGAATTGGGCAGACTGGATGGGCCAAGCGGTCCTTATCTGCCGTCAAAGTCTATGTTTCTATGTTTCTGTATCCAGCTCTGCCTCTATGAAGGTGAGGAGCTGTACTGGCTCGAGAACTGACTTTGGAAGGTTGAGGAGGAATCCTAAGGAAGTGAGCACTTGCTGAGTTATTTGCAAATGTGACTTGATTTGGTCTGGAGACTGACCTACTATGAGCCATTCGTCCAAGTATGGAAAGATGGAGATCTTTTTTCTCCTTAGGAAAGCAACCACTACTGCCAGGCACTTTGTGAACACCCTTGGGGCTGATGTTAGGCGAAAGGGCATTGCTCTGAATTGATAGTAGCCTGAGGGCAACTCGAACCTGAGGTACTTTCTGTGGGAGCACCTGATAGGAATGTGAAAATAGGCATCTTTGAGGTCTAGGGAGGCTAGCCAGTCCCCTGGCCTTAGAGAGGGCAGGATTATTCCCAGAGTCACCATTTTGAATTTTGGTTTTAAAGGGTGCTTGTTCAGATATCTTAGGTCCAGGATTGGCCGCCATTCTCCTGTTTTTTGGGGAGTTAGGAAGTACCTGGAGTACAATCCTTTGCCCTTGAGTAGGAAGGAAATCCTCTATATGGCTCTGAGAGCCAGGAGGGAAGAAACCTCTGCCTCTAGGGCAAGGGTCTCTGATGGATTTGCAGGTGGAAAGGATCTGGTTCTCATCTTGGGAAATTTTTTGAAGCTGAGAACCAGTCCCTGGCTTACTACTTCCAGGACCCAGTTGTCTGATGTCAGAGACTTCCAGTCCTGGACAAAGTAATCCAGCCTGCCCCCTACAGGTATTGGAGAATCGGCTCGGGCAGACCCATCAGGGTGTCTGCTTGGCAGTGGCTTTAGGCTGAGGGGTGGATGAAGGCCTGCTCATACCCCGTCTGCCTCTCCCTCTGAAGAACCCCCTCTGAGCATAAGAAGAAGAAGAAGAAGAAGAGGCCTGGGCTTGGTAAAAAAGGCATTTGAAAAGACCTGCCTCTGCCCCTGGACTGCTGCCTTTGAAGAGTGGTTTGCCTTTCTTTGGCTTGTGCACTCCTGTATGTGGTCCTGTACTCATCCATCTTTTTCATGTAGTTCTCTGTCTGCTCCCCAAACAGAGAATTACCAATAACAGGGAAATCCATGGCCTTAGCCTGGGTATCCTGTGACAGGCTAGTACATCTGAGCCAAGCCGTCCTCCAAAGGGCCACAGATGTAGCCATGACTCTAGATGAAACATCATTGGAGTCCACAGCAGCATGAAATTGCACCTTGGATGCCTCAATCCCATCTGCAGCCACCTGCTCCAGCTCCTTGGCAAGCTGGTCAGGGGCCTGTTTAGCCAGAGCCAGCACAGTGCCCCATCTGGACTTCTGGTATCTAGCTGTGTAGGCCATATAGTTAGCCTGCCCAAGTCCCAAAGATGTTGCCATCTACTGTTTCTTTGCCATGGCATCAGTCCTCCTGGAGTCCTTATTTGGGGGGTATGATGCCAAGGGGATATTTGCCTTATCACAGGTAGCAGCCTGAAGTACCCCAGCATGGCTGCATTGCTGAGAAAGGAACTCCGTGTCTGAGCCTGGAAGAGTGTACCTCTTGTCCATTCATCTGTCCACAGGAGGTATGGAGTTAGGAGTCTTTAGAATTTTATTTGTCTGTTTCCCAAAAGATTTATGGAGGGGAATAGAACGTCTTCTGGACTCTGGGATGTCCATCATTTCAACAAAATCAGGCTCCTGCTGATCCTCTACTGCTTCTTCCACTGGAAGCTGGAGGGTTTCAGCCACTTTTTTGTAAAACATAAAGTGGGAAGGGGATTCAGAAAGCCTAGGAGGAGAAACACCTGAAGGTCTGTCTGGGGAGATGTCCGGGTCAATAGACACATCCAGACTTTCATAATCACCATCATCATCCTCATACTCTCCCGCCTCCTCCTCCTCCGGTTCATAAAATTCTTCTGAGGTGTAATCCGGAACCGCGGGAACCGACCAAACTGAACTCCTGCCAGATGGTGCCGGTTCGGCCGGAACCGAAGTAAGCGATTTCACTATTCTTATCGCCTTGGCTATCTCATCAGCAGTCGGAGTATGAATTTCTGGATCCGAACCGGACGATTTATCTTTTCTTTTTTAACAGAACTGACTCCTCAGAATCGCGCTCCTCTTGCCCGGTATACGCCCTGGTCAGAGGGCACTCCCTTCTGGTTCGTCGAACCGAACTGGCTGGCTATCCGGTCAGCGACTTCGGCCTCCCTTTCCCTCAGTCTACCTATTCTCTTATCCAGGGTAGCTTTGGCAAAATTCTTACAAATTTGGTAGTCTGAATCGAGGTGGTCAAACCCCAGACAATAAACACAGGTGGTGTGGGGATCAGCCTTAGCAAAGGCTTCCCCACACACACTGCAGTGTTGAAACCCAGTGGACCCGGTTTTTTTTCTTGGGTTTCTCAGACATGGCCAGTCCTATCCAAAACTTACCCTTTTTTCGGCAGTCCACCAAGCAAGACTCCCCTATCGGTTCCTGATCGTGTTACGGGTCTTGGAAAAAAACGTAATAAAATCTGGGGTTTTTTTTTTAGAACCGATACGGACCGGTTACCACACTCTAAGTAAATTCACAAACTTTTTTTACCTAAACCGATCGGTTCAGCCAAACCGATCCGAAATTTACAATTTCCACACAGAAACTAAATGCCAAATCTATCTAGTACTCACGGTACCACAGAGACTTAAAGCGACAGATTCGGTAGCAGAAATTCGGTAAAAACCGAGTGAAAAACGACACTTTAACTGACTTTTTCGAACAGAGCAAAGGAGAAATCTCCGGAGTGACTGTTCAGTGAGGCGGAGTAAAGAATCTGACGGTTGGTGTTTAAACAACAGCAGACAGGGGCTTCAACCGAGCTCGCGGTGAACATTCCATGCTGGCCATGGAAAGTTTAACTCTTTGTTCTCCGGGGCAGTTGAAAGACAGGACCTAACTGCAATAGTCAGAATACAGCAAGACTTCATGTTGTTTGAACTAGCTGTCTGAGGCACGCCACCTGAAGGGCATCGAGAATGGCCCGGCTTTTGGATGTGGCTGCAGCAAAGGTGCTCCAGTTGACATCTGGCATATTAAGGTCCCCCATCAACAGTATCTCCCCTTTCTCTGCCATCCTATGTATGCCTTCTATCATATCCTTGTCCTTCGAGAGTCCAAAGCTTAGGCGGCTTTTTTCTCGAACGCCGTTATGCATTCAAGCTCTTAGTCAGAACCCGTGGCTGCAGAAACCGCCTACCTGGCCTCCTTGAACTTCACAGGAGGGTTCCTCTTGTCCGGTCTTCCCAGTTTAAGACATGCCCGGCGGTCATCCAGGAAGTTGGGATGGAAGGCAAGACAAAAACTGCAGGGCGAGGTGTTATGCCCGACACCAAGGCAGTAGACACATGTGAGGTGGGGATCAGTGCGCAACATTTTCTGGCCGCAAGGACACCGGCAAAATCCAGGGGAAGATTTCTCCTTCACGATCGATGACGAGAAGAGGCGATCGCTAACTTGAACATTTTTAATCTCGGTCAAAGCCAGGGCCTACGAAATGCATGAGCACGAGGGAGGCAAACTGTATCTTCCAGCGGAAAGGAAGATCTGGCATCATGGGGTGAAGCCAAGGTATTTACCACCTGGGTGGGTGGGAGGAGCCGGCTTGAAGACTTCCGGTGAACCTTAAAGGGAAAGGGACATGCCAATAAGTGTGGATGAACAACATATACATGATCCTAGAAATGTAATTTACAGAAAATCTTAGTTAAACACAGAGTAATCAAAAAACTGACTAAAATGCACTTGTTTTGATAAACTACAAAACAAAATCCAACAGGAGAACCAGTCATTACCGGAGTTTTCTACAGGGTGACTACTCTCTTCAGGCGGAGAAACAGATCAGAGCAACGGTCAAAGTGGAGTACAGATGCAGAGTTTGAATCTACATTAAATTCTAAAATTCGCATAGGTTCAGTCTCCAGAGCATCACTTTCAGCCAAGATGACTGCATAAAGTGTAAACATTTAAGTGAGGGATTCCTGGGGTTAGAAGTTGAAAAGAGTGCACTTACGTCTTCTTCTTGATAGTGTGGCCAAGTAAAAACATAATCCTCCAAATTGTCATCTTCTTTAATATTTGAATCAGGTAAACCACATGAAAGTGGCTTTTCCAGTACATATTTCACATCATATATCACATGCTGAAAGGTGGAGGAAGACCACAGGGGTACAACTTCATAAGAGGTCTTCTCAGTATACATAATTCCACTAGGAAGTAAACGAATGAATGCAGAATTAGTCATCAGAGCAGTAAAGAGTTACTAACCGTGCTTCTGCTATTCAACCACAGGCATTAATCTTCAGTAATATGCAGAAATTTGAATGTATGTATACTCTGGAATTCTTATCACCCTCATTGCCACTTCTTCTCACCTTAAACCTCCTGCCAACAATTGTCAGGTCTGTGTCTGCTCTTAAAAGATGTTCAAAGTTAGCATGTGGAATCCTGGGCCTAAATCCAGTAAGATTCACTGTACTAACACAGGAGGATGGGATGAAGGTGTGGGGCTGTTGATCAATACCTTTTGAAGACAAACCTTTGTCAATCCTGGACGTTTGATGAGTGTTAAACAATTTGTTTTGTTTTTTTAATTTTGACCACAACATTTGAAGATATTTGTTCTAGGTGTCACCTTATAGACATGACAAGTACCATGTGTAGTACAGGGGGCCCATCTAAAAGGTGCCATAGTAAAGATAACAAACTTTTGCATTTGGCAAATAAGCAAAGGCAAGAGGAAAAGAAAACCCACATGGTTCTCAAAGGTAGTGGCCGGTAAAGTAAGGGCAAAAAGGAAAAATTACTCACCTTAGTAATTGCTTTTCTTCTCATGGAGTCTTGCTATATTATAACAATAGCAGTCAGCCACTGCAGCTGAACTGCCCCGGAGAGGAAGGAGTTAACTCCAGAAGATCTGGAGTTCTACAGCGCGAGGGCGCTGTGCCCAAAGCTCTATCTGGCAGTTTCAAATGAAACTGTCAGATCTTTAACACGCCAACATCAAAGGACGGAAAAAGTCTGTGTGGAAAAACTACACTAGCCTATGGCTACCTACTAGTAGTAATAACAACAATATAAACAACAAAGAAACACCCAGAACTATAATAACAAAGATTGATGGTATTATGGTTCGTTTTACTCACCCTTGACAAGCACATATGGATTCCCTTCCCCCAAGACTCAAGTCCAAGAAGGGGGCAATAAAAATAACCTAAAAGAACATCTAGATCCCTAACCCAAAGGAAAACAGGTTAGGGAAAACTAAATGGCATGACACAGTGCTTTGCACCAATTTACCACCTCTACCAAGTAGGAGTTCTGAGAGGGCAGGAGGGAGGTGGTTATAATATAGCAAGACTCCCTGAGAAGAAAAGCAATTACTAAGGTGAGTAATTTTTCTTCAAACACCATGAAGTCTTGCTATATTATAACAATAACAGATACACAGCAGTACCTCCATGGAGGGAGGATCAGAACCTACTTAGAAATAGGCTCTGAAGCACAGCTGTGCCAAACCGAGACATCTCTCCTGGACTGGATATCCAGGAATAATGCTTGGTAAAGGTGTGAACTGTCTTCCAGGTAGCAGCTTGACAAATCTCCAGAATAGGAATGTCTCTAGCAGCCGCTAGAGATGCAGCTGTACCCCTGTGGAGGGCCCTCAATCCTGAGGGGGTACTCTACCCAGTTTCTGATAACAAAATTGGATACAAGAGACAATCGACCTTGCAATTGTTCTCTTAGTGGCAGGTTTCCTTTGCCAACCTGCCATAGGTAAGAAACAGTTGGAGGATTGAACCTATGACCTCTGAGTGCGCTCTAGATAGTAACTTAATGCCCTTTTGACATCCAAGCTGTGCAGTCTCCTCTCACCTGAGGAAGAATGCTCAGTGAAAAATACTGGGAGGGAGATAGATTGATTCAGGTGGAAATCAGAAACCACCTTAGGCAAAAACTTTCTATTAGTCCTAAGGACTACCTTATCTCTGTGGAAAGAGATAAAATCTTCTTCCACTGCCAGGGCCTGTAACTCACTTATGCGTCTGGCAGAGGTGATAGCTACTAGAAAACGGTTTTCCAAGTTAAATACTTGAGCTCTGCTGAAGACAGAGGCTCAAAAGGAGGTTGCATTAACTGAGCAATGCAAATATTCAGGTCCCAGGCGGGAGCTGGTTCCCGAAAAGGGGAGGGTTAGTGAAGTAACCTTTAAAAACTTGGAGAACACAGGGTGAGAAGAAAGGAGGCAGGCTTCCTGCTGACACAAAAAGCAGAGACAGCTGCCAGATGAACCTTCAGGGTAGCTGGTCTAAGGCCTAAGGAATTCAGATGGACCAAATAGTCCAAAAGAATGGGAAGATCAGCAGATTCTGGGGTAATCTGCCTCTCAGAGCACCACATGGAAAACCTCTTCCACTTAGAATTATAAGTGGCCCTAGTGGAAGGCTTCCTTGAAGCCTTTAAAATATCCATAACACCTTGAGAAAGGTGTAAATCAGCAAATTCTAGCTCCTCAAGAGCCAAGCCTTGAGGTGGAGGGACTTGAGGTCCGGATACCACACTCTCCCTGTGCACAGGCAGTGAAATCGTGAACTCTGGGCAGGCTCAGGGCAGGGTGAACTGCCAGGGACAGAGCAGAGGTACCAGGGCTGTCTGGCCCAATCTGGGGCAATCAGAATCACTCTGCAAGGTTGAGATCTGATTTTCACTAGTACCCTGAAAAGGGAGAGGAAAGGGAAAGCATACAGGAACTTCCTTTCAATCCAACAGAAAGAGCATCAGAGGACTGAGCCCAGTACTGAGGCCTGCAGCAAAAGAGGAAGTTGGTGGTTGTCTGAGGCCGTGAAAAGATCTATCTGAGGAGTGCCCCAACTGGCAAAACGGACCCCAGTACTTGTGGATTCAGAGCCCATTCGATGGCCCTGAGAAATTCTGCTGAGGCGTCCGCCAGCACATTGTCCTTCCCTGGGAGATGAACCACTATCAGGGAGGTGCTCAGGGAATAAGCCAGAGACCACAACTTCATTGCTTGTGCACAAGGCTGAAGACCGAGTGCCCCTTGCTTGTTGATGTACCACATTGTGGTGGTATTGTCTGTCCTGACTTGAACCACTTTGTTCGGACAGAATCTGAAAAGATCCGAAGAGCTAAAAAGACAGCTCTGAGTTCCAGAAGATTGATGTGGAGCAGAGATTCCTGAGGAGACCACACTCCCTGGTGGTAAGGTCGCCTGGTGAGCCCCACCCTAACAGGGAGGCATCCGTGGTGAGGGTGAGGAGGAGAAATGGGAATGAAGGGAACCCTTGTTTCAGATTGCTTTGATCCTGCCACCAATGTAGGGCCAGGATCAGGGATTGAGTAACTGGGACCAATTTGGTAAGGGGTCCTTCCTCTGAGACCAATAGGCCCTCAAATGGAACTGAATGTCCCTCATCTGGAATCTTGCTCCCTGCACAACAGCTGTGGAAGCAGCCATGTGTCCGAGAGTTGCAGGAAATGCCTTGCTGGTCGAGAGACCGCAGGGTAAAGGAGGATGCCAGGGCGATGAGTCTGTCCACCCTTTCCGAGGGAAGAAAGGCCCTGGCTAACCTTGAGTTCAATTCTGCTATGAAAGTTAGGGCCTGAACTGGTTCCAGAACTGACTTTTGAAGTTTAGCAGAAATCCCAGAGAAGTGAGAAGCTGCTGGGTGACTTGTAAGTGGATTTCACCTGACCTGGAGACTGACCCACAATGAGCCAGTCGTCCAGGTAGGAAACACAGCAACCCCTTGCCTTCTTAAATGAGCCACTACTACAGCCGAGACATTTTGTGAATACCCTTGGCCTAGAGAGTAAGGTCAAGGGCATTGCCCTGAACTGGTAGTGGCCTGAGGGCAGTTCAAACCTGAGGTACTTTCGTGGGAAGGCCTGATCAGAACATGAAAATAGGCATCCTTGAGGTCCAGGGAAGCAGCCAGTCCCTGGCTTTAGGGAAGCAATATCATTGCCAGGGTTAACATTTTGAACTTTGGTTTCAACAGATGCTTGTTCAAGTATCTTAAATCCAGAATGGGCCGCCATTCTCCTGTCTTTTTTGGGGTAAGAAAGTATCTTGAATAAAGCCCCTTGCCCTGATGGCAAGGAGGAACCCTTTCCACTGCTTTGCAGACCAGAAGAGAAGAAACCTCTGCTTCCAAAGCAAGGGCTTCTGAAGGACTTGCAGGTGGGAAATGCCTGGCTCTCATCTTTGGAAAATATTGAAGCTGAGAATCAGACCTCTGGCCTATTACCTCCAGAACCCATCTGTCCGAAGTTAGGGACAGCCAGCTCTGGCTGCAATAGGCCAACCTGCCCCCCACTGGTACAGGAGAATCGGCCCTGGGCACCCCATCAGGGTGCCTGCTTAGCAGCAGCCTTAGGCTGAGGGAGGAGACAGTCTCACTAGCCACGCCTACCCCTGCCTCTGAAGAAACCCCTCTGTGAGACAGCAGAGGAGGCTTGAAATTGGTAAAAAGGCCTGGAAAAGGGTCTGCCCCTACCTCTGGGAGCATGCCTTTGTGGCATGGCATGCTTCTCCTTAGCCTGGGCACTTTTGTAGGTAGTTCTGTATTCATCCATCTTTTTCATATAATTTTCTGTTTGCTCCCCAAACAGAGAATTTCCCACTACAGGAAAATCCATAGCCTTTGACTGAGTATCTTGGGACAGATTAGTGCATCTGAGCCATGCCAACCCACGGAAGCTACAGAAGTGGCCATGACCCTAGAGAAACATCATTAACATCAACAGCAGTATGAAATTGAACTTTAGAGCTTCAATGCCATCAGCAGCCACCTGTTCCAACTCACTAGCCAGCTGGCCATGGGCCTGCTTGGCTAACTGCAATACTGTGTCCCACCTAGATTTCTGATATCTAGCCACATGCCATATAATTTGCCTGCCTGAGTCCCAAGGAAGCTGCCATATACTGTTTCTTCGCCATGGCATCAATCTTCCTAGAATCCTTATCAGGAGGATGTGAGGCCAGAGGAATATTAGCCTTGTCACAGGCTGCAGCTTGTACCACACCTACATGACTACACTGCTCAATAAGGAAGTCTGTATCCGAGCCTGACAAAGTATACCTTCTGTCCATTTTTTATCTACAGGAGGGACAGAATGAGGATTTTTAAAATCTTTGTTGTTTGCTTCCTAAATGACTTATGCAAAGGAATAGACAACCTCCTAGACTCTGGAATATCCATCATTTCCACATAATCAGGCTCCTCTTGTTCATCCACAGCCTCCTCTAAAGGAAGCTGGAGGTTTCTGCAACCTTTTGTAAAAATAAAAGAAAGAAGGGGACTCCAGACAGAATAGGGGAGATTCTAAAGGTCTGTCTGGAGAAATGCCCGGTTAGATGGGGCACGTCCAGACCCTCCCAGCCACATATATTGATCAAATTCCTCCTCCCTCCTGTGGTTCATAAAAATCCTCAACTTCAAAATCCTGAACCACTGGGACTGAATCGAACCAACCTTTACCAACTGTTGGTGGTTCTACAGATCCCTGAGACAGTGACTGGACAATCTGAATGGCTTTAGCTATCTCTGCAGCAGTTGGAGACACAATTCTGGACTCCAAACCTCCTGATTTCTTTGTCTTTTTACTTGGGACTGGTTCCTCTGAACCAGTCTTCCTTTTGCCCGAGGAAGTCTCGCCCTGGTCAGAGGGCACTCCCTCTGGTCCAGTGGGTACTGAACCGGGCTGGCCATCCGGGTCAGCTGGACTTTTGGCCTCTGCCCTGAGCCGCCCAATCTCTTCTCCAGGGTGGCTGCAGGAAATTTTTACACACCTGGCAGTCTGACAGGAGGTGGTCAGCCCCAGACAATAGACACAAGTGGTGTGTGGGTCAGCCTTGGCAAAGGCGCCCCACAGACATCAGCAGTGTTGAAACCCAGTGGGCCCGGTTTCTTTTTGGGTTCTCTAGACATAATGCCAGCCTAACCAAAAACTTGCCCTTTGATGGCAGTGCTAGGCAAGACACCTTTATCGGTTCCTAACCTGTGTCACGGGTATTTGAAAACGTATTAATTTCGGTTTTTAGAACCGATAAGAACCTGGAACCGCACTCTAAAACCCACAGTACAGTTTTAAAAGACAGAAAAATCAGCTTATCGGTTCAAAACCGAACCGATAATTAATTTTCCACACAGACTTGAATTTTGTACTACGGTTACCAGATAGAGCTTTAGAACGGAAATGCTGTAAAATAATGCGAGAATGAACCGAGCTGAAGGAGCTGACTCCGGGCGACTGTTCAGTGAAGCGGAGTAAAGAATCTGACAGTTTCATTTGAAACTGCCAGATAGAGCTTTGGGCACAGCGCCCTCGCGCTGTAGAACTCCAGATCTTCTGGAGTTAACTCCTTCCTCTCCGGGGCAGTTCAGCTGCAGTGGCTGACTGCTATTGTTATAATATAGCAAGACTTCATGGTGTTTGAAGGGTGGCTTTCAGGAAATACAAGGAAACAAAGAAGGAGGAAGACAGGGCAGTGTATCTGGTGAAACAAAGGGAGGTAGGAAGAGCAGTCAGGAGCGCAAAGGCACAAACAGAGGAGAAAATAGTGGATGAAGAAAGAAAGAAAGAAAGAAAGAAAGAAAGAAAGAAAGAAAGAAAGAAAGAAAGAAAGAAAGAAAGAGGGCAAAACTTTCTACAGGTACATTTGTGAAAGGAGGAAGACCAGCGGGTGGATTATAAGATTAAAAGGAGAGGAAGGTGAGGGCATAGAGGGAAACCAGGAAAAAGCATCACTACTGAACAAATACTTCTGCTCAGTATTCACAGAACGGGAAGGGGAGGGACCACAGGTAAGACACAAGATTGGAAAGGAGGTGGACACCAGCCAATTTACAGAACAGAGAGTCCTAAAGGAACTCACAAAACTGAAGGAGGACAAAGTAATGAGACCAGATGGGATACATCCTAGAATATTAAAGGAATTAAGGGTGGTGCTGGCAGCACCACTGGCTGACCTGTTCAACAACTCACTAGATACAGGAGTGGTTCCAGAGGACTGGAGACAGGCAGATGCAGTCCCTCTCCACAAAAGTGGGAGGAGGGAGGATGCTGCAAACTATAGACCTGTCAGCCAGACCGTGATGGTGGGGAAAATTACAGTCATGTAAGAACTTACCGTAGATCTTCGAGAGAGGCTCTTGCAGTAGGTACTAACCGGAAGGACTAAGCTGCCAGACACTAGGACCACACGGAAAACTTTAGCTAGCAGCATCTGGCAGGGGACCGCCCACCCAACATCAGCATGGCACTATATAGCGAGCAGTCCCCACGCCCAACCTCCAGTTCTCCTAACAGAGACCTAGAAAGCTGGAACAGGAGATAGGAGTGGGCTCCTGGAGCTATAAAGCTATGAAAAGAGAAGTAGCAGAAGAAACCCAGGTGGGAGGAGGGAGGGAGGGAAAGCATTACCTACTGCAGGAGCCTCTCTCGAAGATAGTACAATCACGTAGGAACTTACCATAACAGTAGATCTTTGAGAGAGGTTCCTTCAGTAGGTCATAACATATAGAACTGGTGCCACCTGGCGTCAGGCCGCATGGCAGACTTTTCTAGTAATCACTGATGGGGGACTGCACACCCAAAATCACATGACTGTTGTCCAGCGTGACAGTATATAGTGGGCGGTCCCCACGCCTGCCCTCTAGTTCTCCCACTGGAGCCAGGAAGAGGCCTGACAGCAGGAGCAAGCAGGATTTGAAGTCCCTGTAAAACACAAAATGAGGGGAAGGAGGGAGGAAAAAATATGACCTACTGAAGGAACCTCTCTCGAAGATCTACTGTTATGGTCAGATCCTACGTAACTGTACTATCTTACTTCGAGAGGGTTCCTTCAGTAGGTCATCACATATAAGACAGAGTCCCAAGCAGTCCCTCCAAGGAGAGACTGAGAGAAACTAGGGAGGAGGAGAATAGCTCCAACAGAAAAACTGGAATCTAGAATGGACCCAGCCTAGGACAGAAGGCCCTGTAACACACAGCAAGGCCAAAACCAGCACTCTGCCTAGAAGCAAAGTCCAGACTGTAGTGTTTGGTAAAGGTATGGACAGAACTCCAAGTGGCTGTGGCACAGATATCAGCTACACAGACATTTCGGAAAAAGGTAGCAGAAGCAGCCATGCCCCTAGTAGAATGACCTCTTATGGAACCCAGCAGAGGTTTTTCATACTTCTGGTAACAGTACCTAATGCAGTTGTCTAACCATTTGGAAAGGCCCTGTTTAGAAACCGGTTTGCCCTTTGATCTGGGGGCAAAAAAGACAAAAATCTGATCACAGCTACAGAATTCCTTAGTCCGGTGAGTGTAACACCGAAGAATCCGATGTACATCCATGATATGGTGGAGTGCCTCACCTCTATTAGAGGGGGATGGATAGTACACAGGAAGCTCTACTGATTGGTTCAGCATAGCTTCTGACACCACCTTGGGAAGAAACTTCGGATTCCTTCTGAGGACCACCCAGTCCTTATGCAAAATAAGATATGGCTCCATGCAAACTACAGCACGAAGCTCCGAAATCCTCCAGGCTGACATGGTGGCAACCAGAAAATGGGAATTACATACCTACTGTAATTCTTGATCTTCTTGGACGAAGTCTCCACCACTCATTCTCACTGATGCGAACTACACCGGAGGTGCTAGGACCCAGCGGGAGCAAACTTTTTGCAAGAGGGCCGGCACCGGAGATGGATCCACGAGCCCCGGATCGTGCTGCAATGACTATCTCGGCGTCGACCCTCCAACCGCCTCAGTACCTTTTTTCCGAGAAGGTGCAGCGTAACTAACCTAGAAGGATAGCCTAACAAAAACCGGACATAAGACAGTCCAGACGACCCATATAAGAAGGGTCAACAAAGAAGTCCTCACAGCCTGAAGATTGAGGGAGTGAAGACCAACAACAGGGCTGAGCTCGGGGTATTGTGGGTCGGCGTGTGAATGAGTGGTGGAGACTTCGTCCAAACGATCAACAATTACGGTAGGTACATCATTTCCATACCTTCCTGGACATAAAGTCTCCACCACTCATTCACACTGATGGGAGAGTATCGAGCTAATAATACCCTGAGAGGGTGAGAGGAGAAACCAAGCGCTCACAAATTCAGGACAGAAGTCCGTTAAGGATAGTCCTGTCAAACGAAAGATGTCGTCTGGCATGGACATCCAGGGCATAGTGCTTGACGAAAGTATGCACTGAGCTCCAGGTAGCCACATTGCAAATGTCTGCAATGGGAAAATTGTGGATTTCCGCCAGGGATACCGCAACTGCTCTAGTCGAGTGAATGTACACTCTGCCCTCCAGCTTAATTTGTGCCATGGAATAACAGTGGCGAAGGCATGCCACCAACCATGCCGAAATGCATCTATAGCAACAGGCTGACCCAGCCGGGTCTCACTGAAGGAAACAAACAGCTGTTCAGCTTTGTGAATTTCTTTTGTTCTATCCAAATAGAAATGCAGAGCTCTTTTGACGTCCAAAGAATGAAGGGTACGCTCTCCTTCATTTTAGAAGTTAGCAAAGTAAGTAGGTAGGACCAAAGTTTGGTTTAGATGGAATTCTGAAACAACCTTAGGGATAAATTTTGGATGGGTCCTAAGAACTACTTTGTCCTTATGAAATACAGTACACGGAGGGTCTGTGACCAAGGCATGTATTTCAGAAACCCTGCAGGCAGAAGTAATGGACACCAGGAAGGCCATTTTCCAAGTGAGAAATTTCAGCTCACAGGTAGCTAGAGGCTCCAAAGTTTTTCGAGTGAGCATGTCCAGCACAAGATTAATGTCCCAGGCTGCAACTGGACATCTGATAGGAGGTCTGGTATGCAGAATACCCTTAAGAAACCTCTTAACTACAGGTAACTGAGCCAGTGACAAGGAAAGTACTGTCTTATGATAAGCTGAAATGGCACAAAGGTGAACTTTGACTGTAAAGTATTGTAGCCCTGAATTTGAGAGGTCTAAAAGGTACTCTAGAACTTTATTTGGTGGGCAGGAAAAAGGATTCAAAGAGGATTTTGCACACCAGAGAGAAAAACGCTTCCATTTGGCTGTGTAAGTTTTTCTAGAGGCTGACTTGCATGTAGCCAAAAGAATATCTGAAACAATCCGAGAGACATTGAACCTGTTCACTTCTATCTCTTCAGAAGCCAAGCATGAAGGTGAAACAACCTCAGATTGTGGTGGACCACAGGGCCCTGGGTCAGAAGGTTTGCGTGAAGGGAAGTGCTTTCGGAGGGGTTTCCGACATACTGTTGAGTAACAGAAACCATGTCTGTCGAGGCCAGAAGGGAGCAATGAGGATCATTTTGCCCCCCGGGACTCGAATTTGAGAAGCACCCTCTGAATTAGTGGAAGAGGAGGAAAGGCGTATAGAAAGCATTTTGTCCACTGCAGCCTGAACGCATCCTGACAGAAAATGCCAGACCCTGGATTTCTGGAGCAGAAGAGAGGCAGTTCTGTGTTGAGTGGGGATGCAAAAAGGTCCAAGTCTGAAGTTCCCCACTCTGCGAACAGTGACTGAACTACGGTTGAGTCGAGAGACCACTCGTGAGGATCTGCCTCTGTTCTGCTGAGACAGTCTGCCAGTTCGTTCTGCACTCCCGGCAGGTAGACCACCTGAATTAGGGCCTTGTGCTCTAGACACAATTCCCACACTCTCATAGGTTCCCTGCATAAAGGGTAAGAGTGTGCACCGCACTGTTTATTTTTTACCCCTCTTTTTGCCCGTTCCTCACCTTCCGTCTAGGATCCGCCCTGGTCACGGTGCCCCCGAACTTCAACCACCTAATTAGCCACTTTATTCCTCCCTGTTTACTCCTGGCTTGCCCCCCAGGAGGTGGAGCACGGCGCCGTGGCAGGAATCGGAGCCATGTATTTTTAACTGGTTGGGGAGTATGTGGACAGGCGACTAACTGAAGCTGGGAGCAAGGCGTCATGGGGACGTCTGGTGAGGGCGCGAGTTTTTTTCCCCCTATTGGCTGGGGCAGAGACGTGCAATGATGCCAGTGTCTGTCCCACCCCAGTACCTCCCCTCATCGACTGCGTGCCGGTGCTCAGGGCTACACACCCAGCCTCTGCTAGGTGTCACCCTCGCACTGATCACCGAGACCCCCACCCCCCGGAGAAGGAGAGTAGTCCTTAGGATGCTCGATCCTTCTCCCCCTGGCCAGCCCTCCGAAGACCCGGGCTTCTTTCTGAACCCGGTTCGCCGGCGTCACGAGCGGAACCCCAACCGCTGCTCTCTGCCCTATTTGTAAATGTAATACATCACCGCTTTGTTGTCCATTTCAAGGAGAATGTCCTTCAAAGCCCGGACTGCATAGAGGATGGCTCTCACTTCTAGGACATTTATGTGAAGTTGGGACTCGTCCTGAGTCCACGGACCTTGGTTGTGGAGATTCTGACAGTGAGCTCCCCACCCCATGAGGGACGCGTCCATGGTAATGGAAATCTGATGATCCAGGGGAGAAAAGGGATGCCCTTTCAGAACGTTGTTCTCTTTCGACCACCTGGTAAGTGACCTCTTCAGAGGTTCTGTCATCTTGATGAGAACAGACTGAGGGTGAGTGGTTGGGGACTACTGAGTACTGAGCATCCATTGAGAGGTTCTCATGTGGAAGCGTGCTAGGAGTACAGTGAACACCGAGGATGCCATGAGACCCAGCATCCGTTGCATCGAGATAGCTTGAACCGAGCTGTTCTCTCTGATGTATCGGGCCATCTGTAGGATATCGCTCCTTCTGTCCTCTGGTAGAAAAGCTTTTGCACAGGAGGTGTCCAGAAAAGTTCCTATAAAAAGGAGCTTCTGGGAGTGCTGCAAATGTGATTTCTTGAGATTTAGCAGGATTCCCATGGACGTAAGAAAGTCTGAGGCCGTGGCTACGGCGTTGAGAGTTCCTTGCCTGGAAGGGCTTGCTAGAAGCCAGTAGTCCAGATATGGGAACACTTGTATTCCGGTCTTTCTGAGATGCGCTGCGAGAATTGCACAACACTTTGTAAAAACTTGTGGCATCGAGGATAGCCCAAAGGGCAGGACTCTGAACTGATAATGCTGGCCCAGTGCTACAAACCATAGGTATTTGTGATGCCTTGGGTGTACAGGAATATGTTGGTAAGCGTCCTGCATGTCCAGGGAAGCTAGCCAATCATGTTGATGAAGCAGGGTTAACAGGGTCCCAAGCTATATCATCTTGAACTTTTCCTTGAAAAGAAACTTGTTTAACTTTCTGAGGTCCAGAATGGGGCGCATGCCACTGGTCTTTTTTGGAACCAGGAAGTAATGGGAGTATAAACCTGTGTTTCATTGATCCAGCTGAACTATTTCTACTGCCCTGTTGTTCAGAAGGCCTTGTATCTCTGAGGCAAGAAGGTCTGACTATATTGTTGATAGCCTGGGCTGTCGTTTGGGGGGACGATCCGGAGGGACTTCTGAAAGGTTGAGGGAGTACCCCTCTCAGATTATCCGGAGGACCCATTTGTCTGATGTTATAGACTTCCACTGGTTGTGGAACTGAGTCAGATGTCCTCCCACTGCTGAGGAAGAGTCCCCCTCAGGCAGTTGAGGTGGGACCAGGGCCAGAAACTCAGATGGTGGCACTGGGCACTTTGGGCCCTTGTGCCTTCTGTTGCGTTTTCCTTTGAGGCTGTGGGGCTTGGTTTTTGTTAAAAACTCCGCTGCCCTTGCCCCGAAAGGACTGACGGTTGTGAAATTGACACTTGTTAACAACCCCCTCCAAGAAGGGGTGGGAGTGGGTCGAGCTGTTTTAATGGCAGACCTAGTCTTCTGTGTGGCCTCCAGCGCTTGCTCTACTTGAGGTCCAAACAGATACATACCTTTAAAGGGTAACATCTTTCATGAAGCCTGAAGTGCGCAGCCAGGAGTGATGATGGGTACAAATGTCCACAGCCACTGCTCGGGAAGCAGTATCAAAAGCGTCCATAGCTGCATTAGCCTGCTGGTTGTTGGACTCGATACCCCTGGTGATGGTCTGAAGTAGCTCTGAACTAGCGTCTGACTCGGGCAGAGCTTCTACGATTTGTTTGAGTGAATGCCAAAGAACGTACTCATATTGAGAGAAATAGCCCTGGTAGCTGGCAATATGCATACACAGGGTAGAGGCAGCAAAGACTCTCTTACCCAAGATGTCTATCTTGTGAGATTCTTTGTTTATAGGCCAGGCTGTAGATGCTTGAGGAAGAACGGCCTTATCATTCTCTGCCAGGACTATAATGGGGTCCGCAAAAAGCCTGGGATGCCAAAATGGGTCGATCCTTGGGAACAACATACTTCCTGTCTATGGACTTAGCCACAGAAAGAATGAGAGTGCGATTATTCCATACCATCTGAGACAGCGTCTCAAAGGATGGCTGTATTGGGGGAGTTAAATCCATAGCAAAGGAAGTGAAAGCCAAAAAAATTGCATTCAGGCAATACAAAAAGACACAGGCAGAAGAGGATAGAGAGAAGTACCAGGAGAAGCAAAGGGAGGCAGGCAGGTCAGTAAGGAAAGCCAAAGCTCAGACAGAAGAACACATTGCAAAATCAGTGGGTAGAGGGGAAAACCTTTTACAGGTACATAAGTGAAAAAAGAAAGGCAAAGGGAGGGATAGTGAGACTGAAGGGGGAGGATGGGGGCCGCTTGGAGGATGACAATAGTAAAGCTGACATATTGAACAGGTATTTCTGCTCAGTCTTTACTGAGGAAGAAGAAGGTAATGGGTCTGAAGGGAGTACAAGGGGTGAGAATGGTGCAGAAATGGACACAAGTCCCTTTACACGAGAAAGGGTCCTGAAGGAACTGGAAGTAATAAGAGTTAATAAAGCAATGGGGCCAGATGGGGTGCACCCCAGGGTCCTTAAAGAACTAAGAGAGGTGGTGGCTGAACCTCTGGCTATCCTGTTTAGCCGATCACTGGAAACAGGGGAGGTACCCAAAGACTGGAGGACAGCAGATGTAGTCCCCTTATACAAAAGTGGGAACAAAGAGGAAGCGGGGAACTACAGACCAGTCAGCCTCACCTCGGTAGTGGGAAGATCATGGAAGCACTACTGAAGGAGAGTTTGGTGGAACATCTGGTTGTCAATGGACTACAGGACCCAAAGCAGCATGGTTTCACCAGGGGAGGTCATGTCAGACCAACCTCTTTGAATTTTTTGACTGGGTGACTAGGGAGGTGGATCAGAGGAGGGCAGTGGACATGGCCTATCTGGACTTCAGCAAGACCTTTGACACTGTGCCACATAGAAGACTATTACACAAACTGGGGAATATGGGTGGGCAGGACAGTAGTGTGGTGGGTAGGTAACTGGCTGGGCGGCAGAACACAGAGGGTGGTGGTAAATGGTGTCACTCCACAGAGGAAGAGTGACCAGTGGGTACCACAGGGATCAGTGCTGGGACTGGTCCTATTCAACATCTTCATCAGTGACATTGCGCAGGACCTAGAAGGCAGAATTTCACTGTTCGCTGATGACACAAAGCTCTGTAACAGAGTAGACACACCAGAGGGTGTAGACAGAATGAGAAGGGACCTGCAGAAACTTGAAGAATGGTCAGGGATTTGGCAGTTGACATTCAATGCAAAGAAGTGCAAGATAATGCATATGGGGCACAAAATCCCTGGCACAATATATCAGTTGGGAGGTGAGGATATAGCATGCACCAAGCAGGAAAGGGATCTTGGGTTATCATCTCTGATGACCTCAAGGTAGGGAAACAGTGTGACAAGGCAGCAGGTAAAGCAAATAGGATGCTGGGATGCATAGGCAGGGGCATCACCAGTAGGAAAAAGGAGGTCATAATTCCACTATACAAGACACTAGTGAGGCCCCACCTGGAGTACAGTGTACAGTTCTAGAGACCTTACCTACGTAAGGACATAGACAGGGTAGAGAAGGTTCAGAGGAGGTCAACAAAGATGGTGCATGGATTGCATCACAAGTCCTATGAGGACAGGTTGAAGGAACTGAACATGTGCTCCCTGGAGGAGAGAGGGGATATGATAGAGACATACAAGTATCTTACAGGGAGGAACAGGGTGCAGGAATACACTATTTTTAAGCGAAAAAGATGTTCCAGAGCTAGAGGACATGGGATGAAGTTGGAAGGAAGACGATTCAGAGGAAACGTGAGGAAGAATTTCTTCACAGAACGGGTGGTGGACAAGTGGAACACCCTGACAGAGGAAGTGGTGGGGGCTGAAATAATCACGGGATTTAAGAATGCATGGGATAGACATAAAGGAATTCTGGAGGTTAGGGGTAAGGGGCAACAGACTTCTAGGAAAACATAAACTGAACTTACAAGCTCAAATGGGCAGACTGGGTGGGCCATAGGCCATTATCTGCCGATACTGTCTATGTATCTATGTATAGGGATCTCCGGGACATGAAGGTATTGGAGTCTTAAGAGCGTCCCAGCATTGATATCTGAAGTCTGGAGAGAAAGAGTAGAATTTAAATTTTTCACCACAGACTTAAATGACAGGTCTTCAACCACAGGCTCTGTGGCAGGACTGATCCCTGCCCCTTCCACATCATCACCCAGTCGAAGATCTAGGTCAGGCTCAGTATCATCTCCTGACAGTCCAGGAGGGGCTGTATGGACAGGAAAGGAGTGAAAATCAGTATGAAATGAAGACGAGAAAGGATTTGGAGTCAAGAATCCTTGAAGGATGGACGGCGCCGCACCAAGCCTCGACACTGAAGAAGAACATGGTGCTGAAGGCAAGGGAGAGGGCACTGTCAGAAACAAGCCAGCACATGGCACCAACATGCACATCAATGCCGAGGACGGCACCGACAATCGGAGCGGCACCAAGGACCGTGCCAACAAATGCAGCAGCGCTGAGGATGAAGCTGACAGGCGCACCGGTGCCGAGGATGACACCAAGAGACCCATCGACGCCGAGAGAGCTCCCGACAGCACCAAAGCAATCCAGGCTCCGAAGACTTCAATTTGAAGAAAAAGAAGAAAGAATACCAGGAGATAAAGGCATCGGTGTGGCCCCCTGCGCTGCAGCTATGTGAGGGGGGAAACACTTGAGCACGGAGTCGACAGCATCAAAGATGGCGCCGCGTGACTAGGAAGTTCCAACCGCTTAACCTGCTCCTCCCAATGGCCCAAAGGTCTCAGACTGACAGGGCCAGGCAGCGAGACCAATCTCCGAGCCCACTGCTCCATAAGAGCGGCCCACTGATGAAACTGCTCATCGGAAGTCCTTTCAATAGGCGGAGAAAGGCTCCGATGTCAAAGAGAGAGAGAGAAACCGGTCACTCAGGAGGAGAGTGGCATCTGACCCCAATGACCGACCGTCGACACGCAGACATACCAGAAGGCAACGTCCAGTGATGCCTTCTCTTTTTTTACCTGTGGGCCGAAGAAGAGCTCAGGGCCAAATGGTGCCGAGAGTGCAACCGTTTTCTTTTATGCTTCCAAGGGAACCGCCCATCCCCCTAGGCATCAGACCGTCCGTTGATGGACCCTCCCTCCAGAGAGGGCGGCGGACCGGACCTAGCCCGGCTGACTGAACAGCTTTCATACAAAGTCTCCCTACTGTCACCTGACCCGCTCATAGTCGACTCCGTCAATGGAGGGCTGAAGACTTCTTTTTCTTAACAAGTAACATTTTAAAGTAAGCGGTACTAATTCGTAGATAAATTACAAAACAATAAACTGAAAACTATGCTGCTAGTTTTAAGTTTGACTCCTGGAGGGCAAACGACGTCATCACTGAAGCGCACTCGGTGGGAAAAAAGGAACTGAAGGGGTTGGAGGGTCGACACCAACATAGTCATTGCCACACGAGCTGAGGCTCGTGGTGCCGCTGTTCGCAGCTCCATCTCTGGTGCCGGCCCTCTTCCAAAACGTTTGCTCCCGCTGGGTCCTAGCACCTCCGGTGTAGTTCCCATCAGTGTGAATGAGTGGTGGAGACTTCTTGTCCAGGGAGATCAATGCCTTGCAGGAAAGGAAGTGCAAGTCACAGCTTATAGCCGGCTCAAAAGGAGAAAGGATGAGCTTTTCCAAAGCGAAGTTCAAATCCCAAGGTGGAGTTGGGCTGCAGATGGGGGGTTTCAGATGGAGAATCCCTTTCAGAAAGGTTTTAGAGACTTCCAACTAAGCCACAGGTTTACCATCCACTAGCTCGTGGTACCCTGAAATAGCCGAAAGGTGGACCTTCAACGATGAATATGAAAGACCGGAGTCTGACAGATGAAGGAGGTATTCCATGACTTGAGGGAAGAACATGAGAAATGGCTCCAACCCTTGGCGATCGCCCAGATGGAAAACCATTTCCACTTCATGGCATAAGTGGATCGAGTAGAGGGTTTTCTGGCCTCGATGAGGACTTGAGCAACCCAGGAGGAGACCCCAAAGTGAGAAATCGCTATATCTGCAGGAGCCATGCATGAAGGTTCAGAGTCCTGAGCCCCGGATGTAGTAGGCAACCTTGAGTCAGGAGGTCATGAGTCACTGGAAGTGGAACCGGTGGTTCCCTGGAAAGCTGTTGCAGCAGTGGGAACCAAATCTATCTCGGCCAGAGAGGAGCGATGAGAATCATCTTTGCCTTCTCTGCTTGCAGTTTGAGAAGGACCCTCTGTAGAATGGGAAATGGAGGGAAGGTGTACAAAAATGCCCCTGTCCAAGAGAGAGAGAGAGAGACAGTGTGCCATGACAGAAAGCACCATGCCCTGGAACGAGCGAGCAAAAACTGGGAAGTTTTGCGCTGAATTTGGAGGCGAAAAGGTCAATTTCCAGATATCCCCAACGTAGGAAGATGGATTCTGCCACTTCCTGGTGTAATTTCTACTTGTGAGCTAGGGTCCGATACCTGCTAAGACTGTCCGCCAGGACGTTTAGAATGCCTGGTACGTGCATGGCCACAAGAGCCAGATTGTGCTGGACTGCCCAGTTCCACACCCGCAACACCTCCCTGCACATGGGATACAAGCGGGTTCCTCCTTATTTGTTGAGGTAAGACACTACTGATATATTGTCCGTTTGGACCAGCAGTGATCTCTTGGGAAGGAGGGTCTGTAAAGCTTGTAAGGCGTACAGGACAGCCCTCATCTCCACAACGTTGATATGTAACATAGTCTCCAAGCTGGACCACAGTCCTTGGGCTTGGTGCTCCCCTAGATGTGCTCCACATCTCATGTTCGAGGCATCTGTGGTTAGGGATGCTAAGATAGCTGGGTTCCGGAAGGAAAGACCCAAAGAAAGATTGCAGGGATCTCTCCACCAAAGCAATTCCTTCTGAACTGCTGAGGAGACCAGCACCAGAAGGTCCAGGTCATTCAGGAGCTGATCCCACTGCACGCACAAGAACCACTGACTTATTCTCATGTGGAACCTCGCGAGGGGAACAGTGGTGATGGAGGCCACCATCAGGCCAAGAAGGTGAATGATATCCCAGGCAGGGGTGGTCCTGGAAGAAGCCACTCAGGAAGCCTGACAGATCAGTGTCTCCACCCTGACTGGGGGAGAAAGGCTCTGCAATGGACCATATCCGATATGGCCCCAATGAACTGAAGTTTCTGTGTCAGGGTCATAAAGGACTTGGGAATATTAACAGTAATCCCTAGTCTGTTGAACAGATCCAAAGTGAAAGAAAGAGCCTCTAGTAAAGAGTCCCTGGATGGGGCTGAAATCAGCCAGTCATCCAGGTAAGGGAAAACCACAATACCCCTGTGGCATAAGAAGTCCGCAACCACTGTCAGGCACTTTTTAAACACCCAGGGTGCCGATGACAGACCAAAGGGGAGCGCCCAGAATTGGAAGTGTTCCCCCTTGAATTGAAACCACAGGAACCGACGGTGGCTGGAGAAGATGGGGATATGCAGGTAAGCATCCTGCATGTCCAGAGCGCACAACCACTGATTCTCCAGAAGGAGCGGAAGGAAGCTCTGGAGTATCAGCATTCACAATTTTTTGTACTCGACAAACTGGTTTAGGTTGCTTAAGTCGAGGATGGGTCTGAAATCCCCCAATTTTCTTGGAACCAGGAAAAAAAGGGAGTAGAACCCCCTTCCCCTTTGCCAGAGGGGAATGTGCTCTATTGCTTCCTTGAGCAAGGGACTGTTCACCTCTTCTCGAATGAGAAGAGCCTGATCCCTCGAATAGGAGGATCTTCTCAGTGGAGTTTCTGGGGGAAAGATGAGAAGCTCTATCATGTGTCCGACGGACACTAGCTGCAGGACCCATTTATCAGAGGTAATTGCCCACCACTCCTGCGCGTGGCAGGAGAACCTCCCCCCCACCTGCTCCCCGTTGAGAGACTGAGGAGGTAGTGGGGATAGGAAGTCAGGAAGTGGCTGGATGTTCAGGGGGAGGGCCCCCTGCACACCTCTTGTTCTTGGAGGCAGGTGGGGTGGCTGTAACCGTGGCCTTACGCTTTTCCTGGTGGACGTGCCGGGCTTGCTTTCTCTGCCTCCAGGCTGCTTTTTGCCATTAACTTTTATTGAAAAAGAAAATACAAACAGAGGCGACTCCAAATAAACAGCAAGTCACAAGGCCTGTGGATACAATACAAGTTTGGTAAATATAAGTAAATTAAATGAGTGATCACTCCCAAATTTGGTCGCCTCCCGCCCCCTACCCCTCCCTCCCACCCTATGGGACCTCTCGACACCACCCCTCCCCGGACACGAAAATCCAAAACAGTAGCAGACAGCGCATATATAAATAAGAAAGCTAATGAAATACTAATCATAAATAAGCACAGAGAAGAGGAGACCAGATTTTCTCAAACCTAGGAAGCTGATTTTTAAAAATTGCAATCTGTCTCTCAGTCCTAAGTAGAGCTAATAAATCAGTTAGCCATTCAGAGTAATGAATTCTAATGTTGTCTTTCCAGTGTCTAAGCACAAGTTTTTTAACTGTAATAGAAATCAGAGATATGTGAAACTTTCTCTGCGGCACACAAATCTCAGGCATATACCCTAGTATACAAATCTCTGGTTTAAACAGATCATCAAGGCCCAAAAGTGGATTCACCCTTTCCTTAATGTCCGCCCACAATGGGGATATCTTAATGCAATGCCAAAATATATGCAGCAAATCTGCTCCTTCCACCCACATCTAAAACAGCGAGAGTCCGCAACAATCTAAGTTGGACCAGCTTCTGGGAGAGTAATAGATATTATGTAATATCTTGAACTGAGTTAATCTAACTGGATCCTGTTTCAAATACCTATGACAATTAGCCCATATTTGGAGCCAATCAAGTTTTAAATTGGGAAAACACGTTCCATACTGATGGAGGAGTATAACTGCTGGAAAAGTCCAGTTTAGAAGAACTGCATATTTTGGATATTGCAGCGGGCACCCACTAGTGGCCTAATAGTATCCCAAAAGTCTATCCCAGAGGGTTTAAAACCCTTCGTTCCCAAATTCTGAAGTGAGAGATGACGTGATCTGATACACTTTAAAACACTCGCTTATCGGTAAACTCAACCTAGTGAGAATTTGGGAGTCGTAAAGTTTACCATCTACTCCCAAATAGATCGCCCAGTGTAATCTCCTCCAAACTAGGTAACCATCTACCCCCATCGGCTTCCTCCAATCAGCCAAGAGGGGCTGCCTATAAGCGTTGAAGCCCATCTAGTTTATACTCATATTTTAAAAAATTGGAAAGTTGGTCATGAATCTTGAGGGAAACCCAGATGGGGGAGTTCCGTGAGAGAGAGATTAATCTGGGGGGACAGAACAACAGAGCCCTATGGTTAAAACCCAGTCTCTTAATAATAGAACGTTCAATGTGTAACCAGAGAGGTGTATATTCCGCACGTCCTTCTAAAGTAGAGGATTCCATCCACCTGCCATATTTGTTAATCTGGGCAGCCCAATAGTATAGAGCGAAATGAGGAAGCCTCAGACCCCCTTGGTTTTTAGGTGCCGCAAGTTTATTATAAGACATCCTAGCCTTCTTAAAGTTCCAGATGAAATTAGCTATTAATTTATGAATCTTGCTAAACCAGCCCAATGGAAGCTGGATATTTAACATAGTTAATGGATAGAGAAGCCTGGGAAAGACATTCACTTTAACTATGCTAATTCTACCCCAGAGTGATAACGGGAATTGAGCCCACCTTTTCAAATCTAGATCAATTTTGCGAATTAGAGGGTCTAAATTGAGATATCGAAGGCGATCGGGTCTTAAGGCTAAAGAGAGCCCCAAATAGTTGAGTGATTTAGCACTCCAACCCAGACCCATCTCAGTAATATCTTTCTTAAAGAATCCTTTAGAGAGAGGAAACACAACTGTTTTATCTGAGTTTAATCTATAGTTAGATATCGACTGTAATCCTTGATGACCTTCAACAAAGCAGGAATAGAGGAGACCGGATCCGATAAGTAAATCAGAAGGTCGTCCAAAAGCAGTAACCTTGATGGATTGGTCACATATCCTAATCCTTTGTATCATGTCATCAAGAATAATACATCTAATAAGGGTTCTAAATAAAGATTAAAAGCAAGGAGATAGGGGGCAGCCTTGTCTTGTTCCAGCCTTAAGCACAAAGGGATCAGAAATAACACCATTGCAGGTCACTCTTGCCGTCGGGTTTGAATATAGAGCCTTAATCCAACCCACAAATTGAGCGGAACCCGCCGCAACATCACCTGATAAAGAAAAGGCCAGTAAACCCTATCAAAGCGCCTTCTCGCATCCAAGGAGACCAAGGCCCAAGGGTGGTCGGCCTCCTCGGAGGCCGAGAAAACATGAGACAGTGTCCGAAAGTGATCCGAAGAGGATCTGCCCTTCATAAATCCCACTTGTTCCTGTCCTATTAATTGAGGCAGATATTTACCGATCCGCAGAGCCAGAATTTTTGCCAAGATTTTAACGTCATAGTTAAGTAAGGAAATGGGGCGGTAACTACCAGGATTTTCAAGCGGCTTATTAGGCTTAGGAATTAAAACTATTAATGCTTCAAAAAGATACTTATCCACTTCTTCTCCCGATAGTATATGCCGGAATAGGTTAGCCAGTAGTGGGATCAGCTGGGGAGAAAAGGTTTTGTAAAACTTCAGTGAAAAACCGTCAGGGCCAGGAGTTTTATGGGCCGGCAGGGTGTTAATTGCGTCCTGTATCTCCTTATATGTAATATCTGCCGTCAGTTCATTACTATCATCCCTCCCCAAATTAGGGAATGATATTTTATCTAGGAATTTCTGGATATTGCTCGGCCGTGGTGGATCGCACATATCTCCATACAATGTCTCGTAATAATCTCGGAAAACTAGGTTAATATCCTCTGGGGTGGTTTTAATTAGTCCATCTTTACTCGATTTAACACTCTCAATAATTCGAGATGCTTCCAACTGCGCTAAACGTTTTGCCAGTAACCTACCCGGCTTTTCCCCCTGATCCGTGTATAATGCTTGAGTTTTAATGATGGCAAGTTCAGCTTGATCCCCTAATATTTTAAGATATTCATCTCTAACCTTGGTTAGCTTTAATTCTGTTTCCTCAAGTGGGTTAATAACCAAAGAAGCCTGGAGTTCTTTGATCTCTCTCAGTTTATCAGTCAATAACAGATTAGTCTCTTTTTTCTTAATAGTAGCCTGTTTAATAAAGAGGCCTCTCAAGAAAACTTTTAGAGTCGCCCAAAGAATATCAGGTCTAGTTTCCAGAGTAGAGTTTAATGTTAAGAACTCCTCGATATGAGAAGATATAGACTTTACAAGTTTGGGCAGGTAGTAGCTGGTGTTAATTTTCCACCTGTTACCCCTGCCCAAAGCCGCTGGGAATGAGATTACAACTTCAACAGCCGATGATCTGACATGGGGCAGGCAAAATTTCTGCGGAAACAACCCCTTTAAGCAAAACCTTGGAAAGGAAAATATAATCTATTCTTGAGCCCGGTTTATGTACCGGTGAGAAAAAAGAGAATTCTTTAACTTGCGGATGCAGAACCCTCCATACATCCGACAGCCCCAATCGCATCATTAGATCGGTTAGTGCTAAGGAGGCCGGGGCACGACCCAAGTGTTGTCTTGAGGATTTATCTAGTGTAGGATCTAGAACCATATTAAAATCTCCTCCTAAAATTATAGGTATGTGGGCGAAGGGCAGTAATTTATGCAATAAATTAACTGAGAAAATCATGAGTTATCGAGTTAACTCGTGACTGAGCCAACAATACTTCTCTCATATAATTTCCCAACAGTAAGGATAAACCTCCCATCCTTATCGGCAATAATCTTACTAGATACAAATGGTACCATCTTGTGGATTAAAATTGAGACCCCTCTACTCTGTGTAGATCCTTGAGCAGAGAAAATTTCACCAAACTGCCTCTTTCTTAAACATTTACTTTCCTCCATTAGCAAATGAGTTTCTTGCAGAAAAACTATCTTAACCTTGGCTATTTCCAAATACTTTAACAGTTTGAATTGTTTAGTACGGTGTCTGGCACCCTTGACATTTAATGTACAAAACTTAATACAGGTATCCGTTCCCATAATTTTCAAACCCAATAAAAAAACCATAGTCTGCTTTGTGTATCCTACGTAGCCCCAAGTTTCGTGCCCAATACTCAACACCCCAAAGGTCAAGAGGCCCCCAACCCACCTCCGTTCTCAAAAGAGACAAGCCCACCAATTACCCCCTACCCACCCCAGCCCACCCGGCATATCGTGGCCCATGACAACAGCGCCTATGAACCTGCCTCATCCGCCCGCCTTCCCCCCCGCCAGTAATATTGACATGAGTAGATAACTACATGAAAAATATAACTATTTTAACCACCACCAATCTGGATTGCATTAAACAACTAAAATAAAATTGCACATCAGGGCTCATATTATGTTTATATAATAGCCCAATTGGTCATATATCCAACTCACTATTACCGGAGACCATTAATTCTTCCTATGCACATCTTGTCTGTACATATATAAAAAAAAAAAAAAAAGGGAAGGGGAAGGAAAGGGGAAGGTAAATCAAATAGTCCAAGATGTCCTGGCATTATGTGGAAACTTCTTGTTACAGTTATATAGTCCAACAGTGATTCTTCATCTTAACACATGTAAAGCAGTTGTCTGAGAAGAACAAAATCGACCCCATGCCAAGCCTTCGATACTTCATGTATCTTTAAAGAGATTTGGAAAGGCTTTATGCAGTGAAGCAGTCGCTGTATCCACCTCCTCGAAAGCACTCCAACCTTCCGGCGTTCGAACCTGCAATTTGGCAGGATAGCCCATTCTGAACTGGATGCCTGCCGACACAAGTTTGCTGACCAGGGGGTGAAAAGCCTTCCTCTTTTGGCGGACCGATAACGGCAAATCCTGGGTAATCCTAATCTTTACTCCAGCCCACAAGACTTCCTTAGATTCTTTTACCTTCAGGATAAACAGCTGTCGCTCCTGGTAATTAAGAAAGCGGAATATAAAGGAGCGTGGCAGCGCAGCTGGTGGTGGGGCTGGTCGTAGAGCGCGATGGGCCCTCTCAATCATATAGGCAGGACCAAAGGGAGAAGGGCCTGCAATCTTCTCTACCAGTTTTTGCAAGAATTTAATAGGAATTGAGCCTTCTTCCCCCTCTGGCAAACCAATAATAACGGCGTTGATTCACTGCGACTTCTGCCCTCTAGATCCTCCACCTTAGTTTCTAGTTTGGCCATCCGTTGTCTCATAAGCACCAGTGCTGGTTCAACTTTATTGTAATGCCCTTCCAAAGAGTGAATCCTCGCTTCATTATCGGAGGTCTTTCTAGTTAAATCTTCAAGTGCCCCCGAGATTATTTTAATCTCTCCCGCTATCTCCTGCATTTGATTCTTGAATGGGCGAAACTCTTCAAGGAATTTAGCTAGTGTGAGCGGCTCCTCTTCTTTAGGACTAGCATCCGAGGCAACCTGGTGTGAGGAACTCGAGGCCCTGGCTTTCTTTGGGGCCTTTACTGGAGAAGCTGGCGGTGTGTGTTTAGGTGGATTTTTGCGTATCTCTTCATCCATCTGCTGTCGATTGTAGCAAAACTGCTGATCGGATGTTAAGGATGTCGTTTCCAACAGTGATCGGCGGTGAGAACTGTAAATAATAGCGTAAATTAAGGCAGGAGGGATCGGAGCGTTTAGAGAGAGCAGCTATCTTACGCCCTGCATCACGTGACTCCCTCCAGGTCAGTTTCTGAAAGGGCTGCTGTTGTTGGTTGCCCGAACTGTACATGGACCTCACCAACCTGAGGGCGAGACCACTGTCCTGCAGGTCAGTGATAATATCCTTGGTGTCTCCACCAAAGACTACCAAGCCCCTAAATGGGGCATCTTGAATCGCCAAATGAACTTCATTAGCAAGTCCGGAAAGACGAAGCCAGGAGTGCCGTCTGAGGGCAACGGCAGTTGCTGAGGTGTGAGCCACAGAATCAACTGGTCATATGTGGCTCACAAAGCATGCCTATAAGAGAATCTGGAGAGGCGAAGCTCCTTGACAAGCTCCTCTTTCAAACTCGAGGGTTCCATGGCCTGGGCAAGAGCTTCCAACCTGGCCAAGGTAGCTTTCTGGTGAGACACCATATGGGCCACATAGTTAAGGGACCACAGACCGTCCGGACTGGTCCATCTGACTCGACTCTTTGTCCAGAGGAGAGGTGCTCATGTGCTTGGGTGCAGCAGAGCAGTCAAGGGCAGCATAAATGACAACAGAATCGGTCGTAGGATATGTTTTCAAGAACAGGGCATCCTTTGGCGCCCGGTAAAGCCTGTCCGCCCTCTTGGGGACAGCCGGGAGTGAATGAGGCATCTGCCAGATGGTAGAGGTAAGGTCCTGATGGGGTCCAATCCATGGAGGAATGGGGACCAGAGACAGAGACTCTAAGTCCAGGTGTTCTGCGACTCTCTGTCTCATAGGGTCCTGATCCTCCGACTCCCAGTCAAAGGAATCCTTCATGGACCTCAGAAGGTCTGAAAAGGCAGAGTCCTCTGGTGGGGATTTCGGGGAAACCTTGTCTGATGGGCCCTCAGGCTCCTTCAAGACATCCTCTGCAGAATCATCGGCCCCCTCATCATCATCGTCATTGCCCCCTTCACCAGGACGGCAGCGGATATCAGGAAGTGCGATGTCCTGAAGAGCCTTCCTCGAAACATGTACCGTAGCCACTGAAGAACTACTCGGGGACAGGGAACTCGGAGACCATGGGAGAGGGAGTCTCATCTCCAGGTCCGTCACCAACTCCGACCAAGCCCTCTGCCACCAAGACTGGATTAGGGTCTTGAAGTCCAGTGTAACCGGAAGAGGTGGAGGGGGTGGCAGAGGAGGTTGGGGCTGAGGGGGTGGAGGAGGGGGCTGAGGAGGTGGTATTACTGGTGGGGGTGGGTAATGGTAACCCTGAAATCCCTGGTAATGAGGGTAGGGATTGAACCCAGGGTAAAACTGTCCATAGTGGCTCCAATCCGGAGGGGGGCCAGCCAGGTAGTGGTCCCCAGAGAAACCCAACGTGTAATGGGGGACAGTTCAGGGTCTAGAGTACATCCCTGTCATCAGGTCTGGCAGCGGGGGTACCCACATTGGTCCCACCATGGTATAAATAGGCTGGGGGTCTGGTGTCAGGACAGCCCACATCAGGGGAACAGACGTCGGAACCAGCACCACCTGATCTGGTGCTGGGAACGAGTTACCAGCATTGATGGGGCCACAGTCAGAGCCGGACAAAGGGGCCCTAACTGCGGGACCGGATCTGGCATTGGGGCCAATGGTTAGATCCTGGCTGAGGAACCATCGTCAGGACACTCGGCGTCAGAGTCAGTGGTTGAGGCCGATCGCTGGGTCCCGGCTGAAGAACTGTAGTCAGGATGTCCAGCATCGGAGCAGGATTCGCCAGGTCCACTGGATGGATCTTGGCCGGAGTCTACTCTATAGGGATCTCACCTGGAGAAGGAAGAGGGGCCTCCACTGGTAGGCGAGCCAGGCGAGGAGGGGCCTCCTTTCGCTGACCCGAAGGGGAGGCGTGGAGTAGACCCGCGGGTTCGACTACGTTGAGGGTTCCCGCTGTCTTTCGACAGAGGTAACTGCGGCTGAGAAGGAGAGGGTATGGGTGAAGGAAGAGGTGGAGAGGGGCTTCTCCCCCTGGTTCCACCAGACGTCGGGTGAGGTGGCGTTAGGCCCCTATGGGGGAACCACACCTGAGCGGCCATCTGGGACGGGCATCTTAGCAGGTGGCGTCGGGCCCCAGCCGACTTATCAACGGATGCCGAGTGGGTCCCCACAGGCTGGGGAGCCGGCTTACCGGCTGCCGCGCGGTCCCCAGAGGAGCTGGGAGCTGACTTATCAGCTGGCACGGTGCGGTTGTCGGAAGGCCAACGATCAACTGACCCACTATGGCCTTACCAGACTTTTCATCTGATTTCCTGGAAGTAGCTGAGCCTTGCTCAGTTCGAGGGGCTCGGTATGTCCCTCGAGCATTCCTGCTCCTGGATTTCTTCTTGTGCTTCTTCAATGGAGAAGATTCATCTGCTGAGGACTCTCTTAATCGATCCATCTTCTCAAGAGAAGCCAAGCAGGTTTTCAAAAGATGGGTCTCCAAAGCCTGCTGTCTCCTTTACTTAGTGGCCTGGTTAAAGATCTGGCACTACATACTAACATACTAAAATGCCAGTAGAATAGGCCTAATGGTCTTTCGTGTCTGCTCGTTTGGTCGGCCCCCACCCTGGGAGCCGACCTTGTTGCACCCCCCTCGCCCTCTCTTGCATCTCCCTTCCCAGTCCCGGATATTCTCACTGCACAGGACTTTGCTTCCAGAATCCTTCTTCTGTACCTGTCCCACCCCCTCTTGAACTCCTCCACTGTTTCTGCCTCCACCAGCCCCCTGGGCAGTGCATTCCATGGTTCCACCACCCTCTCAGTGAGATAGCACCTCCTCCTTTCTCCCCTGAATCTCCCCCTCTCCAGCTTCCACCCATGCCCTCTAGTTGCCCCCCCTCCTTCCTTCGGAGCACCCTGACTGCTCCTCCCCTATTTACCCCTTTCATGTACCTGAAGACCTCTATCATGTCCCCCCGGTCCCTTCTCTCTTCCAATGTGTACTTATTTAGCTCTTTGAACCTCTCCCCATAGGTCCTGTCCCCCAAGCCCCAGATCATTTTGGCTGCCCTCCTCTGGACCCTCTCCAGGAGTTTGATGTCCCTCTTTAAGTGTGGCCTCCCAAACTGCACACAGTACTCGAAGTGTGGCCTCACCAAGCAGTTATACAGAGGGAGTATCACTTCCCTCCTTCTGGAGGTGATCCCCTAGCAATGCATCCCAGCATCTTGTTGGCTTTTGCCACTGCCCTACTACAAGTCTGAGTTGTTCATCTTGACATCCACCACCAACCGCAGGTCCCTCTCAGCCATTGAGAACTGCAGCATCCCCTCCCCCCAGGGTGTACACTTGGCTCAGGTTTCTGGCTCCCAGGTGCAATACCTTGCATTTCCCTGCACTGAACCTCAGCTTCCACTTTCTAGACCACCTTTCCAGAGCCTCCAGGTCCCCTTGTATGGCCACCCTCCCCTCCTCCCCATCCACCACTGCCCCCAGTTTTGAGTCATCCGCAAAGAGACTCATCTCACTCCTGATACCCTTCCTTATGTCACAGATGTAGGCGTTAAACAGGAGGAGCCCAAGGACCGATCCCTGAGGGACCCCACTAATGACCATCCTTGGGGATGAGACTATCCCATCAACCACATCCTGGAGCCAATTTCCTATCCATCTGATCATCTGGTTCCCCATCTCCATTTCTCCCAGCTTATCCAACAGGCCCCCATGAGGAACAGAGTCAAACGCCTTGCTGAAGTCAAGAAAGAGGATGTCCACTGGTCTGCCCAGGCCCAAGGCACTTGTCACCCAGTCAAAGAACTCCTAAAGATTTGTCTGACACGATTTCCCCGGGACGAATCCATGCTGCCCATCGTCCAGGCACCCTGACTTTTCCAGGTTCTCCCCAGCCTCTCCTTGACAATGCCCTCCATCACCTTGCCCACTGATGTCAAGGCTGATGGGCCTGTAGTTCTCTGCCACCTCCCTTGATCCTCCCTTGTGGATAGGCACTATATGCGACACCTTCCAGTCCTGGGGCAACCACCCTGTCCTCAGAGAGATGCTGAAAAGCTCCGCCAGGGGGTTTGTCAGGACATCCACCAGTTCCGTCAGCACTCTGGGATGTAATTTATCCAACCCCGGTGCTTTCTCTGTCTTAAGGGACCTGAGGGCTTCCCTCACTCTCTCTGCTGTGATTTCCACCTCCGCTACCTCATCCCCCTGCTTTACCCTTCCCCATCCTGCTGTGTGGCCCCTCCCCAGACCTGCCGATTGGTAAGGGGTCCCCCCCTCCTCAGTTTCCCCGTCTCCTTCCATGTATGATGCAGCCCTCCCATTTTTCTTTGTGAAAATTGAGGCAAAGTACTCATTTAGTATCTCAGCCTGCTCCCCTGGGTCTTCAGCCCATCCCTCCCGGTTTAATCCTGCTAATCTGCCCATTCACCCTCCACTTTTCCCCAACATCTCTAAAGAACCCCTTGTTCCCTCTCCTAATTTCCCTGGCCAGGTTCTGCTCCTTCCTTGCCTTGCGCCTCCACCACTCTAGTGGCCTTCTAGCCATCAGCTCGTACTCCCTTGATCCTTTCACTCCTTGAGCACTTGGAAATGCCACTCGCTGCCTTCTTTCCCTCACCACCTCCTGAACCTCCCTGGTCCACCAGCAGGTTTACAGGCCCTACCGCAGTTCGTCTTACTCTTGCACAGTGTGGTGGTATTCTGCACCACCCTCCTGATGATTTCCCACCTACTGTCAAGCGTCCATGTCTGGGCCCAATCCCATCCAAATGCTTCTTAGGATCCTTTCCATTTCCTGAAATGCACCCCCCTGAAGTCAGTTACCTCTGTCTTTGTGCAGCTTTCTACCCCTCCTAGGTCCAGGCAGAACCAGACCATGGCATGGTCGCTCCCCCCTAATGGGTCCCTTACCTCCAGGCCCCCAATCTGGTCACTGTCTGCCAGGACCACATCCAGTATCCGCGCCTCCCTGGTCGGTTCTCCCACCTACCGCATCCGGAAAGACATCCAACAACCTCTGTTCCCTGGCCACTGAGGATGTCATAGTCTCCCAGTCCATTCCTCACATGTTTAAGTCCCCCAACACCACCACCCTTCCCCGGCCCAAACTGCAGTGTCTCCCCACATCTGCCACCAGACTCTCCTCCAGCTCCTCCACCAGCGTGGGCAGTCTATACACCACTCTTATTTTTACTCTATTGCCCCTCTTTGTTATTAAGGTGTTCAAATCACCCACAGTTCCTCTGCCTCCTCCATCTCCCATACAATATAGTTTTGACTATTTTGCTACCCTCCTCCCTTCCCTTCCCCCGTCCTTCCTGAACATGGTAACCCTCCAGGTTCAGGTCTCAGTCGTGCCCTGCAGAGGCCCAGGTCTCAGTGACCACTGCCGCATCCACCTCTCCTCAGTTAGCATCGCCTGGAGCTCAGGCATTTTATTGCCTAAGTTCTGGCATTTGTAGGACTACCTTCCACCCTTTCCCATACTTCCATTTTCCCTGCTCGCTCCCATGGGGATACCATCTTCCCCCTGTCAGCACCTTACCAGTCAGCCTTTTCCCACGTTCCTCCAGCTCCCCAGGGGGGTGGAGACAGATTCCCTCCTTTATCAGACCCCCCCTTGACAGCCTTTTTTCCCATCCCTCCCCCTTCACAAGTTTAAACCCCACATTTCACCAATGAACCCCTCAATTTTCAACTTAAGGATTTCCCTTCCTTCCAAACTGAGATGAAGCCTATCTCTAGCATATAGCCCCTTATCCTCCCAGGTCTCTTCCCCAGTCCCCCATCAACCCATACCCTCTGGCCCCACACCACTCCCTGAGCCACTGGTTTATCTCCCTAATCTTCCTTGTGTTCCCCACTAGCCCTTGGCTCCGGCAGGATTTCCGAGAAGGAAATCACACATTCTATGTTATGGCAGACCCTGGCAAGCACCCTGAACCTTGCCTGTATCTCTAGCTCACTATTTCCCTCAATGTCATTGGTACCCAGGTGGACCAGTATGTCCGGAAAACCTCCACAATCCTTTGCCAGCTGATATAGCTCATACTTGGCCCTGTGCACCATTAGTCCAGGGAAGCATTTTGTTCTAACCAGGCAGGCTTCCCCCTCCCTATCCCATTTGATACCCCTGATCATGGACTCACCCAACAGCAGCACTCTGAAAACCCCTTTTCCTCCATTCCCCCCTTCCATGTCCCTCATCCTTTCTACTGGCCCCTTCCCTCAGCTGGCTCCTTGCTCCTCCCCCTATCTGGGTGCCACCTGCCATCCCCTCCTTATTTACCCTGGCCACCCCCTCCCTTCAGATCCTATACCTCTCCTCCTCCTCCTCCTCCTCTCGAGTATCCTTCTGTACCCCACTACCCCCCTGTCACTGCTCATGACTGGTCCATCCCCCCATCTGCTATACTTGCCTGGCTCATCCTCCCTTCCTTCCCGTCTCCGTACAGCCCCTCTTTGCCTGTTGTGCTCCCCTGGTCTAAACCCTCAGCTCCCTTTGCTGTATCCTCTTTGTACTTCTGGTTCCTCTCCTTGCCCCTTTCTCCCAACTGGTCCTTCTCCTTGCGCTTTCCTCCCTCTACCATCTCCTCCTCCTGCTCTGATCCCCTGCTCCCTCCATTTTCCCATGTTCCAAGTTCCCCCCTGTTCTTCCTGCTATCCGGCCCCTGCCTCCTGCCCCCCACTCCCTTTCCATCTCTAACCACCCCTGTCATGGCTACATCACCCCCCTCATCCTCAAGCAGAAGAAGAGAATTGAAGCGGTTACTGAGCTTAAGGTCCAATCCACCTCCCCTCATTGCTTCCTTCTGTCCAGCCCCAGCCATCTGCCTACTTCCCTGAGAATGTCCTCCCTTTGGCCCCCTCTGCAAGGCTCCCCAGATACCTGCCTGCTACCTTGGTAGTGTCCTTCTTTTGGGCCCCCTCTGTCAGGGTCCCTCTGCAACCCCAGAGTACTCTCCTGCACTCCTTTCCCTATGCCCCCACCCCTAGTGCTTTGTGCAACCCTGTGGGAGAGCCCCTGCCCTATTCTCCAACCATATCTCCCCTCTCCCTCCAGCTGTCTCCTAATCCTCTCAACCTCCTCCCTAAATTGTGTCAGCTGGTAGCACACTGGGCAACCACCGAACTTCCAAGCCCAGTCCAGTATCATGGCTGCCCCACACCCTGTGCACCCCACCACCCTCCCAAAGATGCCGGCCCTAATGATGTGTGGTCTCATCCCCCTCCAAGTAGGTTTCCTTGGGTGAACCACCAGGTTCCCCACTAGTCTAAGATACACCCCTACCCACTAATCAGGTCACCCACTAATCCTAGATACAGTCCCACAGTAAAGAGGTACCCCCATTACTAGGTGCAGTACTACACAGTAAACTTATAGGGGAAGTGTACAACTCCCTAAGCTCCTCTGTCCCAGCCTTTAAACCCAATCCCCAGTGGCTAGAACTACATGAGCTGCACCTGAAGCTTTTTCCTCCAATTGCAGGGCAGGTGCTCCCCTGTAAATGAGCCGAGCTCTGGGGAGGTGGGATTAGGGCATATACCCGACTCTCACAAGAGTGTATCAGCCCTGTGTCTGCCCCTCACTGCACCTTCAAGCACTACCAGCTAAGAAAATCTTTCAATTCTACTTACTCTCCCAGCTTCCAGCTAGAAGCTTATTCCCCCTTCTCTAACTGAAGACTGACTGAGCTGGCAGTCACACCTTGCATTCAAACAGCACTAATCCCCTATAATATGATGCCTGCACTTACAGGCCAGATAGCAACTTTTAAACACACGCAAACACCAAATTGTCTGTTTGTATCCCTTCCTCCTGCTCAAACTAAATGCAAAAGCAATAAAATGCTGCCCAAACTAAATGAAAAAGCACAATAAATGGCAGTTAAGACCATCCCTCAAATACAATTTCAAACACACAAAATACTGGATTTACTGGATGAAAATAGGACAAAAGAAGGCACAAGGCACATCTGGGTTGTCCTCCCACAACAGTGGGATATTAAACAAATTATTGAGCGAATAGCCATGAATCAAGCCTAGTTTTAAAGGAATCGAAGTTATTAATTATTGAGCGAACAGCCATGAATCAAGCCTAGTTTTAAAGTAATCGAAGTTATCTGCCTCTACAATAGTGAGAGGCAGGGAGTTCCAGGATTTTGCTGCTCTTATGTTGAAAAAATTGTCATATTTTTTGTTATTAGCCCACTCAATTTTTAATTGCTTGGTGTGTAATCTTCCCACAATTCTCTTATTGGCTGGTGATAGCCCACACATGTTAAACAGCATAGGATTATGGACTAGCGTATACATACAAAGCTAATCTCCCCTTTGCCTTCTCAATGACAGTGGATAAAGCTTTGTCTCCCTAAACCTAGTCTCATAGCATTTATTTCTTAATCTGGGGATGGATTTAGTTAATCTCCTTTGAACTCGCTCAAGACGATTTATATCGTATTTAATTAAAGGCTCCAAAAGGGAGAACCATAATCCAGGTGCGGTCTAATATAAGCTCTATACAAGGGTACTAAGTAGTGCTCAGATTTGCTAATAAAGGTTTTTTTGATTTGTCTCATAATTATGTTGGCTGTTCGGTCTACTTTACTACAATGATCACCTGATGACAGTTTGTTATTGACCAGAATACGAAGATCTCTTTCACAGTTAGATGCTTCCAGTTCTTGTCTATTTAAGTAATGTTTATAAAATGGGTTATTCCTACCAAATTGTAAAATTTTACTTTTATCAATGTTAAAAAACATTGCGTTTTCATTGGCCCATTGCTCAATGGAATACAAGTCTTGTTAGAGAAGTTTGAAGTTAGCTAGAGTGTCAACTCTACCACCAAGTTTTGTATCATCTGCAAACTTTGATAAATAATTATTAGAGTTAATAACCATATCATGAATAAAGAGATTAAACAGGACACGTCCCAACACGGACCCCTTGGGGACTCCACTCGTGACAATACCAGAAAAGGATAAAGCCCATTAATTCTAACAGATTGGGTACAATTAAATAACCATTCAGATATCCAGTTAACTAATCGAGAAGAAATTCTCAGGTTATGGAGTTTGTTGATTAGCAAGGAGTGTGACACATGATCAAATGCCTTGCTAAAATCAAACAATAGTACATCTGCTGGAATGTTATTATCCAATAACTTAGTAATCTTTTGATAGAATGATATAAGATTGGTTGTGCAAGAGAAACCAGATTTAAAACTGTGTTGTGATATATCATGAATATCAAGTTGTTCCAATGCGTACTCCAGTCTACATTTGATTAAACATTCCATAGCTTTTCCCAGCATGGAAGTCAAACTAATCGGACAATACTTCTGGACTTTGGACTTTAACCCCTTTTTATAAATAGGTGGGACTATGACAGTACGCCAAGCATCAGGTATTTCACAATCCAGTAATGATTTATTGAATAAAAGTTGAAGTGGGGTAATAATTGAATCCAGTGTTTCTAGAAGAAATACGGCATTAATATTATCCGGACCAGAGTTAGTGGATCTTTTGATACTGGATAATGAATTCTTAATTTCAGATAACTAAAATGAAGGAATGAAGGAATCATTACTATTAGTGATGATTACGGGATTTGTAGGTTGATCAAAAACAGAACAAAAGTATTTGTTAAAATAGTCAGCCATTTCTTTATTGAAGTTATGGCAATCTCATTATCACAGAGTGGTCCTATTTTTCTGTTATTACACCTATTGCCATTAATGTAAGGGTATAAAGATTTTTGTTAGTTTTAGAATGCGCTAATTTAAACTCAAATTTAAGCTTAGCAGTTTTACTTTACTTTTTTAGTGTGGAAAAGGCAGTTTTGTATTCAAGTCTCAAGGATGGACTTGGATTTCATTTTAATTTCTTATATAAATGTTCCTTAAATGTTATTTGTTTATTAATAGTGTTATTGAACCAAACAGTAATTTTACCTTTGTTGTTATATTTTGGTTTTAAAGGAACATACTTGTTTTCTAGTTGGTATATAATATTGATCAGACATTCATACATTTCGTTAACATTTTTATCTTTAAATATTTTAGCCCACTCAGTTCTTTTTAATTCTTGATTAATCTGTGTGACATTTGCTTTATTATAATCCCTAACTTGGGTGTTATTGTTGATTTTGGAAATTTGTAAGGGAATATTTAAAAATATGGAGTTACGGTCACTATTGCCAATGGGGGCCATACTATTTTTATCAGAGATGTTGAAGCCTTCATTTACTATTACAAGGTCCAAAATGTTATTACCACATGTGGGCTGTTTAACCAATTTATCCAAACCCAGATCTGTAATTGAATTTAGAAATAACTTATCATGGTTTTTATTACCTATATTGAGATTCCAGTTAATACCGGGCATATTAAAGTCTCCTAAAATGAGAATATCATTATTCTGAGATAGATCTGAAATTGTATTTAATAATTCAGTAGTATAGTGGGTATCCGCTGAGGGTGGCCGATAACAAACCCCTATATTGAATTTAGGATGATCAGTAAGTTGAATGGAGATCCATAATGATTCAGTCGAAGTAAAGGAAGAAATTTCATGTGAAATGATATCTTCTCTAACAAAAAGACATACACCACCACCTTTACTATCGAATCTGTCCTTATGATAAAATTTATAGTTGGGGATGTTTCTGGACCAAGCTGAAGAAGGATCCCAAGTCTCTGTAACAGCAATGATATTAAGATCCAGAAAGATACATTTTGCTGTAAGCTCCGCAATTTTAAAGGAGTTCAATTATCTTGCATTAAAAGACAAAATATTAAACGATTTCCCAGTACTGGCATTCACTTTTGGGTTAAGAGAATTAGGAATTGTCCCATTCTCCCCCAAACTATTTAGTTTAAATATTTATTAATGACAGAGCCAATTGATTTACCCAGTAAGGTACTTCCCCTCCTACTTAAGTGTAAGCCATCCCAAATAAAGAGAGATTCCCTGCCATTAAAGTTCTCCCGGTGCAGGATGCAACATATACTCTGTTGAAGGCACCACTTTCGTAACCATTTAATTTATCTAATATGACTGGTCAAGTTATACGTTGCCCTCGGGACTGGAAGAATTTCAGAAAAGCATACGGTACATCCCCTTTCTGTAAGTAAATTATTTAAAGCCACAAAGTCTTTTTTGATCTGTAAAGGACTATTTCGGTTTACATCATTAGTTCCTGCATGGATAATAACTAATGGGTTATCACCAGCGTCAACGAGTATATCATTAACCATTTTAGTGATGTCAGAAATCTTTGCACCCCTAAAATTAGAAAATGTTCTTGATGATTTATCAGGATTGCAAATCGCCCTGTCCAAGTGTTAAATGATAGAGTCTCCCAATACATACACTTGACGCAAATGATTCTGAGAGTTTAAACCAGAGGTGTCCGTAATGGAAGTTGTAGTCCCAGTGGCAAGAGGGGATGAGTTGGGTATGCAACAGGGATCAGTTAAAGAACCAGTGAGTGCACTGGATAATAACATAGGATCCATATTTATTTGGGATGGAGAAGTATCCATTACTATTTTTGAGGCTTCTGTAATGGCTGACATAAAATTGGACCTACAGTTGGGATTAATAGCTACACCAGTTGGTATACTGGGAGTCAGCTGGGAACCAGAGTCTACAAGTGTAGCTGTAGGAAATTCAACTACACTAACTGGTGTGTGACAACTTGAATGTTCTATAAAAGTGTCAGTGGGGCAGTTAGTATCAGGTAGACTGGAAAGTACCGAAAAGGAATTTAGAATAGGGAGATTAAATTGGTCAGCTCTACGCCCCTTTTTACAAGCCCTTGCACTGGTTACCACTGACCAGTCAGAATTTGACACTAAACTCTAAGAGTCATCCTCCCTGCCCCTTTTTTTATTCAACAAACTAGTAGTATTAGTTTCCATACTCTCATTGTTGGCTACCGTTAAATTGTTACCAGTATTACTACTATGGCATACACCTTTATTCAGGGTTGGATGCAAGGATAAGCAGGTGGATGTGTGAAAGGATATCATATTACCAGTGGTCTCTGTTATAGGGGAAGGGCCGTGTAGTGCTTTGAAACAGTCACACGTTAGATTGACTTTCTTGTAACTGTTGTAATCTAACCGAGAACACTGCAATATCATCGTGTAGCTGTTTATTATCACAGCATTTTGTACATATGAAGTCCTCTGTCAAATTCAATGTAGATTTAACTAGTTGGTACATACTACATGACTGGCATATAATACCAAGTTCACCATCCAATGTCATAATTGTGGAGTATTCACTCCTTAGTTTTGAACTGGCAGATTTAGATGACATAGGAATTAAAGGATCCATGTTATGAAACCAAAACACAAATCAACTCACTGAGATAACACACTCTACCCAAAGGTTCCGTAAAAGTATCATTTGACTTGGCTCTGTAACACCAGGTCACACAGTCAAACATGCTAAACACGCACAGACGCGCGTGTCTTTGCACGCATCTTCGCACGCTCACCCAGCTCGCCGCAGAGCGCTATAAATAGTGCTCCAGTACCCGGAAGTGCAAATCAGCTGTTATGCCCCAAAAAACTATAGCACTAAAAAGCGCTACAAGCTGCTTTTAAGCAATCCTCAGTAGTTGTTTAGTATAAAAAAACTAACAGGGAATCAGGAAAAACTGAAATAAAATGAATTAAATCACTATGCCCCCGAGTTTGTAGTTCTCAGCAATGCTGACATGAACCACAAACTCCTCCTCCTGCAACTTGAATTTAGCAGGGCTCCACAATGTTCTTTTAAGGTGCTCTGGCAAAATGCTATACAACTTTAAAAGTCAAACACACACTGCAGGCATCCAGCAGCACTTTGACTCAGCTAAGTAAACTTTCAAGTCTACTTACTCTCCCAGCTTCCAGCTAGAAGCTTATTCCCCCTTCACTAACTGAAGACTGACTGAACTGGCAGTCACACCTTGCATTCAAACAGCACTAATCCCCTGTAATATGATGCCTGCACTTACAGGCCAGATAGCAACTTTTAAACACACACAAGAAAAAAATTACTCACCTTAGTAATGTTGTTTCTTCTAATGGAGTCTTGCTGTATTCTGACTATTGCAGTTAGGTCCTGCCTTTCAACTGCCCCAGAGAACAAAGAGTTAACTTTCCATGGCCAGCATTGAATGTTCAGCGCGAGCTTGGCTGAAGCCCCTGTCTGCTGTTGTTTAAACTCCAACCGTCAGATCTTTACGAGCAATACTCACTAGAAGTTCTCTGTGGAAACTGTAAAACTCACACTAGCCAACTGGCAACTAAATTTATTAAAAAGGGTTTTTTGGTTTCAAAGCAAAGACTCAAGTCAGGAAACCCAAAAAACAAAGCATAACAGATGCCCAAAGTAAAGGAGGGTGAAAAAGGGGCACCCCTAGGGTGCCAGCACTGCTCCTGCCCACCCACATGCCAAAAACCAAGTTCTGAGAGGGGAGGCGGGGGAGGTCAGAATACAGCAAGACTCCACTAGAAGAAACAACATTACTAAGGTGAGTAATTTTTTCTTCAAACAACATGAAGTCTTGCTGTATTCTGACTACTGCAGACTACCAAGCAGTACCTCCATGGAGGAGGGACAGAACCTACTTTGCGAATAGGATCTGAAGTACTGCTGTGCCAAACCGACAATTAACTCCTAGCCTGGATATCCAGAGAGTAATGCTTGGTGAATGTATGGACAGTTTTCCAGGTGGCTGCTTGACAAATTTCTAAGATAGGAATATCCCTGGCAGCAGCCAGGGAAACAGCTGTACCTCTAGTAGAGTGAGATGTCAGGCCTGAGGGTGAGGTTCTACCCAGTTTTTCATAGCAGAATTGTATACAAGAGACAATCCACCTGGCAATAGATCTTTTAGTGGCAGGTTTGCCCTTACCAACCTCTCCATATGTGAGGAACAACTGGAGGGACTCAAACCTGTGACTCTTGGTGCACTCTATGTAGTAGCAAAGGGCCCTTTTAACATCCAAGCTGTGCAGCCTCCTCTCCCCAGAGGAGGAATGGTCAGTGAAGAAAACAGGGAGAGACACAGACTGATTAAGGTGGAATCCAAACCACCTTAGGCAAAAACTTCCTGTTAGTTCTTAGGACCATTTTATCTCTATGGAAAGAGATGAAATCAGGCTTCACTGACAGGGCTTGCAATTCACTGATATGCCTGGCAGAGGTAATGGCTACCAAAAACACAGTTTTCCAAGTCAAGTACTTAAGCTCTGCAGAGGACAAAGGCTAAAGGGGGGTTGCATAAGCTGAGCAATGCAGACTTTAAGGTCCCAAGCAGGAGCAGGGGCCCTAACGGGGAGATTGGTGTGCAGCAATCCCTTGAAGAACTTACAAAACACAGGATGGGCTGACAAAGGAGAGGGCTTGCCTACTGACAAGAAGGCAGAAACAGCTGCCAAATGCACTTTAAGTGTAGCTGGCCTAAGTCCTAAGCCATTAAGATGGACATATAGTCCAGAACTGTAGGCAACCCAGCAGATTCTGGAGAAATATGCTTATTAGAGCACTAAATAGTGAACCTTTTCCATTTGGAGTTGTAAGTCTTTCTGGTGGAAGGCTTTCGAGAAGCCTTAAGGATATCCAGAACCCCATGAGAAAGGTGCAGATCAGCAAACCCTAGCTCTTCAAGAGCCATGCCTTGAGATTGAGCGACTTGAGGTTCGGACACCAAATCCTCCCCTTGGAGGATGTCAAGGGGTTGTAATTCCTGGGAAGAGACAGGGGAAGCTGGACTGCTAAGGACAGCAACAGGGGGTACCAGGGCTGTCTGGCCCAGTCTCGAGCAATCAGAATCACTTTGCATGGTTGTGACCTCATCTTGACTAACACTTTGAAGAGGAGAGGGAAGGGGGAAAAGCATACAGAAATTTCCCTTCCCAATTCAGAATCAGAGCATCCAGGGGGACTGAGCCCAAGACTGGTGGTCTGCAACAAAAGAGAGGAAGTTGGTGATTGTCTGGGGCTGCAAAAAGATCTATCTCTGGAGTGCCCCATCTCGAGAAAATCACTTTCAAAACTAGGGGATCTAGGGTCCATTCGTGATGGCCCTGGGATATCCTGCTGAGAGCATCTGCTAGGACTTAGTCCTTCCCTGGGAGGTGAACTGCTATCAGAGAGGTTTGCAGGGAATAGGCCAGGGACCACAACTTCATTGCTTCTGTGCACAAGGCCATAGACCGAGTGCCTCCTTGCTTGTTGATCTACCACATTGTGGTGGTATTGTCTGTTCTGATCTGGACCACCTTGTTCAGTACAGAGTACAGATTTGGAAAAGGCTTGCAGTGCCAGAAACACTAGTCTGAGTTCCAAGAGATTGATGTGAAGCAGAGATTATTGAGGTGACCACAGCCCTTGGGTGGTAAGATCCCCATGTGGGCTCCCCAGCCCAGCAGGGAGGCATCTGTGGTGAGTATCACTGAATGAGACTGAGTGTCAAAAGGAACTCCTTGTCTCAAATTGTCCTGATCCTGCCACCACTGCAAAGCCTGGATCAGGGTTCGAGTCACTGGGACTAGTTTGGTAAGGGAATCCTTTCTTTGGGACCACAAGGCTCTTAAGTGGAACTGAATGTCCCTCATCTGAAATCTTGCTCACTGGACCACTGCTGTAGAGACTGCCATGTAGCCCAGAAGCAGGAGAAAATGCCTTTCTGGTCGAGACACCTGAAGGGTGAATGAAGAGGCCAGTTCTATAAGGGTCCTTAACCTATCCAGGGGAAGGAAGGCTCTTGGCATTAATGTATCCAGCTCCATCCCTATGAAGGTGAGCAGCTGTACTGGCTCGAGAACTGACTTTGCAAGATGGAGGAGGAATCCTAAGGAAGTGAGCACTTGCTGAGTTATTTGCAGATGTGACTTGACTTGGTCAGGAGACTGAGCCACTATGAGCCAGTCGTCCAAGTATGGGAAGATGGAGATCTTTTTTCTTCTTAGGAAAGCAACCACAACTGCCAGGCACTTTGTGAACACCCTTGGGGCTGATGTTAGGCCAAAGGGCATTGCTCTGAACTGAAAGTGGCCTGAGGGCAACTCGAACCTGAGGTACTTTCTGTGGGACCACCTGATGGGAATGTGAAAATAGGCATCTTTGAGGTCCAGGGAGGCTAGCCAGTCCCCTGGCCTTAGAGAGGGCAGAATTATTCCCAGAGTCACCATTTTGAACTTTGGTTTTAAAAGGTGATTGTTCAGATATCGTAGATTCAGGATGGGCCGCCATTCTCCTGTTTTGTTGGGGGTTAGGAAGTACCTGGAGTACAATCCTTTCCCCTTGTGTAGGGTAGGAACCCTCTCTATGGCTCTGAGAGCCAGGAGGGAAGAAATATCTGCCTCTAGGGCAAGGGTCTCTAATGGATTTGCAGGTGGAAAGGATCTGGTTCTCATCTTGGGAAATTTTTTGAAGCTGAGAACCAGTCCCTGACCTACTACTTCCAGGACCCACTTGTCTGATGTCAGAGACTTCCAGTCCTGGACAAAGTAAGCCAGCCTGCCCCCTACAGGAATTGGAGAATTGGCCCGGGCAGACCCACCAGGGTGTCTGCTTGGCAGGGGCTTTAGGCTGAGGGATCAAAGCAGGTCTGCTCATTCCCCATCTGCCTTTCCCTCTGAAGAACCCCCACTGAGCATAGGAAGAAGAGGAGGCCTAGGCTTGATAAAAAGGCCTTTGAAAAGGCCTGCCCCTGCCCCTGGACTGCTGCCTTTGAGGAGTGGCTTGCCTTTCTTTGGCCTGAGCACTCCTGGAGGTGGTCCTGTACTCATCCATCTTTTTCATGTAGTTCTCTGTCTGCTCCCCAAACAGAGAATTACCAATGACAAGGAAATCCATGGCCTTAGCCTGGGTATCCTGTGATAGGCTAGTACATCTGAGCCAAGCCATCCTCCAAAGAGCCACAGATGTAGCCATGACTCTTGATGAAACATCATTGGAGTCCACACCAGCATGAAACTGTACTTCGATGCCTCAATCCCATCTGCAGCCACCTGCTCCAGCTCCTGGCAGCAGTTGGTAGCCTGTTTAGCCAGAGCCAGCACAGTGTCCCACCTGACTTCTGGTATCTGGCTGTATAGGCCACATAGTTAGCCTGCCTGAGTCCCAAAGATGCTGCCATGTACTGTTTCTTTGCCATGGCATCAATCTTCCTGGAGTCCTTGTCTGGGGGGGGGTGATGCCAAGGGAATGTTTGCCTTATCACAGGCAGCAGCCTGCACAACCCCAACATGGCTGCATTGCTGAAAAAGGAACTCCGTGTCTGAGCCTGAGAGAGTGTACCTCTTGTTCATTCGTCTGTCCACAGGAGGTACAGAATTAGGAGACTTAAGACTTTTATGTGTCTGTTTCCCAAAGGATTTGTGGAGGGGAACAGACAGTCTCCTGGACTCTGGGATGTCCATCATCTCAACAAAATCAGGCTCCTCCTGATCCTCTACTGCTTCTTCCATTGGAAGCTGGAGGGTCTCAGCCACTTTTTTGTAAAACATATAGTGGGAAGGGGACTCAGAAAGCCTAGGAGGAGAAACACCAGAAGGTCTCTCTGGGGAGCTGTCCGGGTCAATAGGCACATCCAGACTTTCATAATCACCATAATCATCCTCATACTCTCCCTCCTCCTCCTCCGGATCATAAAATTCTTCCAAAGTATAATCCGGAACCGACCGAACTGAGCCCCTGCCAGATGGTACCGGTTCAGTCGGACATGAACTAATCGACTGCACAATCCGTATCGCCTTGACTATCTCATCGGTGGTCGGAGTATGAATTTCTGGGTCCGAACCGGACGATTTATCTTTTCTCTTTCTTTTCACCGGAACCAATTCCTTGGAATCGGCTCTCCTTTGCCCAAGAAGTATAGCCCTGGTCAGAGGGCACCTTCTGGTTCGTCCGGCACCGAACCGGCTGGCCATCCGGTCAGCGACTTCTCGGACTCCTTTCCTCAGTCTACCTAATCTCTTTTCCAGGGTAGATTTGGGAAAATTCTTGCAAATTTGGCAGTCTGAATCGAGGTGGTCAAACCCCAGACAATAAACACAGGTGGTGTGGGGATCAGCCTTGGCAAAGACTTCCCCACACACACTGCAGTGTTGAAACCCAGTGGGCCTGTTTTTTTCTTGGGTTTCTCAGACATGGCCAATCCTATCCAAAAAGTACCCTTTTTTCGGCAATACGCCAGGCAAGACTCACCTACTCGGTTCCTCACACGTGTCACAGGTCTCGGGAAAAAACGTAACTAGATCCATTTTTTTTAGAACCGATATGGACCGGTTACCACACTCTAAAGTAAGCACAAGCTTTTTTACCTCAAACTGATCGGTTCAGCCGAACCGATCCACAATTTACTAGTTCCACACAGAAACAAAACAAAAAACCTATCTAGTACTCACGGTACCACAGACAGAGACTTGAACCGACTAGGCGGTAAAAAAACAATTCGGTAGAAATCGACCAAAAACCGACACTTCAACCGACTTTTTGAACCGAGCAGCAGGAGAAATCTCCGGAGCGACTGTTCAGTGAGGCAGAGTAAAGAATCTGACGGTTGCAGTTTAAACAACAGCAGACAGGGGCTTCAACCGAGCTTGTGGTGAACATTCCATGCTGGCCATGGAAAGTTTAACTCTTTGTTCTCCGGGGCAGTTGAAAGGCAGGACCTAACTGCATATGTCAGAATACAGCAAGACTTCATGTTGTTTGAACATCACTGTCTCTAGGGCAGTCTGACCAATCACAGCCCAGGATTCTTTCTTGCCATTGTATAATCTTTTTTTTTGGTTGTTTTACACACCCTTGGTGTTTAGTACCATTTCAAATCACTCATTCTTTGCGCTTGTGGCTTTTGTGGTATTGCACACACCAGCTGTGTAAAACCTCAGCTACAACACCCCATATATTATTCTCAATTTGTTAGAAAATTCTAATGTTAGGTTCAGTACTGTATATGTCAAAGCAAGCCTACCTGAGTTGTCCGGAACAAACACCCATTATAGCTTCTGAGTTAGGAATACCCGACACATATCCCTTATACTGGCAACTCTCCTTAAAAACAAAACACAAGAGCAAGAGGAAAAAAATACTCACTGTAGCAATGTTTTTTATTCCAAATGGATTCCTCACTACGCTTAACAACTGCTTCATTCTCCTAGAATAAGCAGCCCCAGAGCTTAGAATTTTATGCTAGCTAGAGAATCTTAGAATGAGATTCAAAACTCTGCTGTGTAGTCATTCTCACCCTCACAGTCTACTGGCAGATTTATTTCTAAAGTTAGGGTGAGCAGTAATCACAAAAGTAGCTAAATGGCTACCAAAATTATACCACAAATATTTTTAACAATTTTGAAAAACTTTTTCAACATGACAGAAGAACGTTTAAAATGTTATGAAAAATGTTAAAAACTCAGATCACTGAGCTTCAACTGCAAAGGCACTGTAACAAGTAATACTCAAGAATAACAGAAAGAAATAACAAGCATTAGTCAATGCAGACAGTTCGCTGTTGGTATTGCTCTTGTACATGCCTCCCATATTTTTCTGTGTATATTCCTCTGTCTTGCATTTTAAGGGTGGGCGTTACAGGTGGAAACCCTAACACTCCGGGCGTTTTTTGGTATTTTTGCTTCAAATTTTCAACATGGTTTTTTTGGGACCCCACCTCATAACTGGGCACCTTGAGGTGGGAGGATATGTGGGGGGGGGATCCCAGTGGCGGAAACACCACAGCAGGTTTTGGCACACTGGGGTGGGCTCCCAGTGTGCCACATTAAGGGAAGCAGGCTGACACAGGTATTGAGCACCCCGATGTCAGCAGGGGTGGGGGTCTGCCAGCGTGAACGAGCGCGTTTAGAGTAACAGTGTCTTTGGGCACTGAATACTCCCAGAACATACGGAGTTCAGGCTGTGACCAGCTCCGCACGGGTGGGAGAAACTGTACAGCCAGAGACAGCGGGACGTGGAGGAGGCAGGAGAATAAAGTGCCTCCTCCCAGCCAGCTCAATCAATCGTACTTGGAATAAAAGTGCCTTCGGGCACTCAATACTCCCAGCCCGTATGGAGCTTAGGCTGTGGCCTGCTCAGCACGGGTGGGAGAAACTTTAGAATGGGAGACAGTGGGACAGACTTACCATCTGATTTTCTGGGTGATGGGGCCCTGCTCATCGAGGACCGCGAGTCATCCGCAGGCTGCTCCTGCACCCTGGATTTCTCCTTATGCTTCTTGGAAGGAGAAGATTTTTCAGCCGAGGACTCTCTTAACCGGTCCATCTTTTTTTCAAGGGAGGCCAGGCGGGCTTTTCAAGATGGGCCTCCAAAGTCTGCTGACTCTTTTTCTTTGTGGCCTGATTGAAAGTCTGGCACTCAGGGCAGGAGGAAACAGGACGGTCTGGGCCTAAACAGAGGATGCACTTGAGGTGACCGTCTTTGTGCGGGATCTGCATTCTACAAGACGAGCACTTCTTCTTGGGTGAAGATATCAAGGAATAAAGACACAAAAAGGCAAGGAAAAACTGCGCAAGCAACTTTCATGACAAACACTTACAGAAGTCTGCAATGCGATTGATGCATGGTGACGGCAGGAAAGAAATGGAGGGCAGGCGTGTGGACCGCCCATTATATACAGTCACACTGATGTCAGTAATGTGATGTCGGGTGGGCGGTACCCCGTCAGGTACTGCTAGAAAAGTCTGCCGTGCGGCTCGAAGCCAGGTGGCACCAGTCCTATATGTGATGACCTACTGAAGGAACCCTCTCGAAGTAAGATGTCCTTTTACTTGTAACAGGCACTAAAGTCAGGTGTCAAAATGCAGCCACCCTGAGGGTCCGGGATCTGAGTTGGACAGGGAGAAAAGAAGTCTGAGAAGCCAGCACTCAAGACAGGTGAAAGGAATCTAAAGAGGGAGCCAGACTAATTCACAGATACCACAGGAGAGTGAAATGCCATAGGCCTGCAGTGCCTGAAGGAGATGTCTGACTGAGGAAACATAAGATAAGAGTTTTCCCTGCTTATGGGGACATTAATTTGTTTACTGGATTTGTTTGCAAGATGGCCGTCGGGCTGTATTGCAAATACCTCAATGTTGAGTTTCACAGAAATTTTCACATTTAAGAAGAAAAAATTACTTACCTTAGTAATGTTGTTTCTTCTAATGGAGTCTTGCTGTATTCTGACAATAGCAGTGAGTCCCAAACTTCGAACTGCCCCGGAGATGAAAGAGTTAACTTTCCATGCCAGGCATGGAATGCTGAGCTCGAGCTCGGTTGAGAGTCTGTCTGTTGCTGTTTGAACTCAAACCGTCAGATCTTTACGAGATAAACTCACTGAGAGTCCAGTGTGGAAGCTGTAAACCTACACTAGCCACCTGGCTACTAAATATAATAAAAATATTTTTTGGTCCCAAAACAAAGACTCAAGTCAGGAAACCCAAAAAAAGAAATAAACACAACACCCACTCACACAAAGAAAAGAGGGTGATAATAAAAAAGGTGGGGCACCTCCTGAGTGCCAACACTGCTACTGCCCACCCACATCCCAAAAACAAAGGTTCTGAGAGGGGAAGGTGGGGGGGAGGTCAGAATACAGCAAGACTCCATTAGAAGAAACAACATTACTAAGGTGAGTAATTTTTTCTTCAAACAACATGAAGTCTTGCTGTATTCTGACAATAGCAGACTACCTAGCAGTACCTCCATGGAGGAGGGACAGAACCTACTTAGGAAATAGGCTCTGAAGCACAGCTGTGCTAAACTGAGCATCACTCCTAACCTGGATATCCAGGGAGTAATGCTTGGTCAAAGTGTGAACTGTTTTCCAGGTAGCTGCGTGACGTATCTCAAAGACAGGAATATCCCTGGCAGTAGCCAGGAAAGCAGCTGTACCTCTGGTAGAGTGAGCCCTAAGGCCCGAGGGTGGACTCCTACCTAGTTTTTCACAGCAAAATTGAATGCAAGAGACAATCCACCTGGCAATGGATCTTTTAGTGGCAGGTTTTCCTTTACCAACCTCACCATAAGTGAGGAACAGTTGAAGGGAGTCAAACCTGTGACCCTTGGTACGTTCTGTGCAGTAGCTAAGGGCTCTTGTCACATCTAAACTGTGCAACCTCCTCTCACCAGAGGAGGAATGGTCAGTGAAGAACACAGGAAGAGACAAAGATTGGTTAAGGTGGAAGTCTGAAACCACCTTAGGTAAAAACTTCCTGTTAGTCCTGAAGACCACCTTATCTCTATGGAAAGAGATAAAATCAGGCTCCACTGACAGGGCTTGCAACTCGCTTATGCACCTGGCAGAAGTGATGGCTACCAAGAAAACAGTTTTCCAAGTCAAGTACTTAAGCTCTGCTGAGGACAAAGGCTCAAAAGGGGGTTGCATAAGCTGAGCAATGCAAACGATAAGGTCCCAAGCAGGAGCAGGGTCCCTGAATGGCGGATTGGTATGAAGCAATCCCTTGAAAAACTTGGAGAATACAGGGTGAACTGAAAGAGAAAAAGGCTTACCTGCTGAAAGAAAAGCAGAGACAGCTGCCAGATGCACCCTTAGTGTAGCTGGTCTGGGTCCCAAGCTATTCAGATGAACCATACGAAAAAATTACTCACCTTAGTAATGTTGTTTCTTCTAATGGAGTCTTGCTATATTATGACATATGCAGTGAGTCCCAACCTTCGAACTGCTCCGGAGGTGAAAGAGTTAACTTTCCATGCCAGGCATGGAACTTTGAGCACAAGCTCGGTTGAAAACTCTGTCTGTTGTTCTTCAAACTCAAACTGTCAAATCTTTATGAGCAAAATTCACTAAGGTTCTGTGTGGAAGCTGTAAACCTACACTAGCCAACTGGCTACTAAATATAAGAACACATTTTTTGGTCCCAAAACAAAGACTCAAGTCAGGGGATCCAAAAAATGAAAAACACAGCACCCAATCACCCCAAAAAGGAGGGGTGAAAAAACAAGGTGGGCATCTACTAAGTGCCAACACTGTACTGCCCACCCACATCCCAAAAACAAAGGTTCTGAGAGGTGCAGGCAGCAGGGGAGGTCATAATATAGCAAGACTCCATTAGAAGAAACAACATTACTAAGGTGAGTAATTTTTTCTTCAAACAACATGAAGTCTTGCTATATTATGACATATGCAGACTACACAGCAGTACCTCCATGGAGGACGGACAGAACCTACTTAGGAAATAGGCTCTGAAGCACAGTTGTGCCAAACCGAGCATCACTCCTAGCCTGGATGTCCTGGGAGTAATGCTTGGTAAAAGTGTGAACTGTTTTCCAGGTAGCTGCTTGACATTTCTCTAGGATAGGGATGTACCTGGCAGCAGCCAGAGATGCAGCTGTACCTCTGGTAGAGTGAGCCCTCAGGCCTGAGGCAGGAACCTTACTCAGCTTTTCATAACATAATTGGATACAAGAGACAATCCACCTGGCAATGGATCTTTTAGTGGCAGGTTTCCCTTTGCCAACCTCACCATAAGTGAGGAACAGTTGGAGGAAGTCAAACCTGTGACCCTTGGTACGCTCTATGTAGTAACTAAGGGCCCTCTTCACATCTAAGTTGTGCAGCCTCCTCTCACCAGAGGAGGAATGGTCAGTGAAGTAAACAGGGAGAGAAATAGATTGATTAAGGTGGAAATCCAAAACCACCTTAGGCAGGAACTTTCTATTAGTCCGAAGGACTACCTTATTTCTGTGAAAGGAGATAAAGTCTGGCTCCACTGACAATGCTTGTAATTCACTTATGCGTCTGGCAGAGGTGATAGCTACCAGAAACACAGTTTTCCAAGTCAAGAACTTAAGCTCAGCTGAAGACAAGGGCTCAAAGGGAGGTTGCATGAGCTGAGCAATGCAAACATTGAGATCCCAGGCAGGAGAAGGATCCCTGAATGGAGGGTTGGTGTGAAGCAATCCCTTAAAAAACTTGGAAAACACAGGGTGACATGACAGAGGAGAGGACTTACCTGCTGAAATAAAGGCAGAGACAGCTGCCAAATGTACCTTCAGAGTAGCTGGTCTCAGCCCCAAAGTGTTTAGATGGACCATGTAATCTAGAACTGTGGATAAATCAGCAGAGTCTGGGGAAATATTCTTTTCCGAACACCATATGGAAAATATTTTCCATTTAGAGTTGTAAGTATCCCTGGTAGAAGGCTTCCTAGAAGCCTTGAGTATATCCATTACACCTTGAGAGAGGTGTAGGCCAGCAAACTCTAGCTCTTCAAGAACCAGGCCTTGAGATTGAGAGACTTGAGGTTCGGGTACCAAACCCTTCCCTGGGCACAGTTTAACAGATTGTGATTCTTGGGAAGGCACAGGGGGGATGGACTGCAAAGGACAGGAGGAGAGGGCACCAAGGTTGCCTGGCCCAATCCGGGGCAATCAGAATTACCTTGCAGGATTGGGATCTGATTTTGACTAGCACTTTGAACAGGAGAGGGAAGGGGGGAAAGGCATAGAGAAACTTCCCTTCCCAACTGAGGGCTAAGGCGTCCAGAGGGACTGAGCCCAAGACTGGGGGCCTGCAGCAAAAGAGAGGAAGTTGATGATAGTCTGGAGCTGCAAAGAGATCTATTTGAGGGGTGCCCCATTTGGCAAATACCACTCCCAGAACCAGGGGATCCAGGGACCACTCGTGATGGCCCTGAAACATCCTGCTGAGAGCATCTGCCAGGACATTGTCTTTGCCTGGGAGGTGAACTGCCGTAAGGGAGGTGTTCAGGGAGTAAGCCAGAGACCACAACTTCATGGCTTCGGTGCACAAGGCTGTAGACCGAGTGCCCCCCTGTTTGTTGACGTACCACATTGTAGTGGTGTTGTCTGTTCTGACCTGTACAATTTTGTTCTGAACAGATTTGGAGAAAGCTTGAAGTGCTAAAATAATTGCTCTGAGCTCCAACGGGTTGATGTGGAGCAGAGATTCCTGAGGGGACCACAGTCCCTGGGTGGTGAGGTCGCCCATGTAGGCGCCCCACCCCAAGAGGGATGCATCCGTGAGTAAGGATTAATGAGTGAGGCTGAGTGATGAAGGAACTCCTTGTCTCAGGTTGCTCTGATCCTGCCACCACTGCAGGGCTTGGATCAGGGTTCGAGTTACTGGGATCAATTTGGAAACAGGATCCTTTCTTTGAGACCAAAAGGCCCTCAAATGGAACTGAATGTCTCATCTGAAATCTTGCTCCTTGCACTACTGCTGTGGAAGCAGCCATGTGTCCCAGGAGCTGCAGAAAATGCCTTGCTGGTTGAGAGACCTGCAGGGTGAAAGAGGAGGCCAGGGAGACTAGGGTGTTTGCCCTGTCTAAGGGGAGGAAGGCCCTGGCTTCCTGGGTATTCAGTTCTGTGCCTATGAATGTTAGGAGCTGGACAGGCTCCAGAACTGACTTTGAGAGATTCAGGAGAAAACCTAGGGAAGTAAGCAGTTGCTGAGTTATCTGAAGATGTAGGTTGACCTGATCTGGGGATTGGCCTACTATGAGCCAATCGTCCAGGTAAGGAAAGATGGCAATCTTTTGCTTTCTTAGGCAAGCTACTGCTACTGCCAGGCATTTGGTAAATACCTTTGGAGCAGAGGTGAGTCCAAAGTGCATTGCTCTGAACTGGTAATGGCCTGAGGGCAGCTCGAACCTGAGGTACTTTGGATGGGAGCTTCTGATGAGAATATGGAAGTAGGCATCCTTGAGGTCCAGGGATGCTAGCCAGTCCCATGGCCATAGGGACGGTTAAATGATCCCCAGAGTCACCATTTTGAACTTTGGTTTTAAAAGGTGCTTATTTAGGTATCTGAGATCTAGGATGGGCCGCCATTCTTCTGTCTTTTTTGGGGTAAGGAAGTACCTGGAGTACAAACCTTTGCCCTGATGTAGAGGTGGAACCCTTTCACGGCTCTGAGGCGAGGACGGTGAGAGACCTCTGACTCTAAGGCGAGTGCCTCCATGGAGATGCAGGAGGAAAAGATCTGGTTCTGATCTTCGAAATATTTTGAAGCTGAGAACCAGTCCCTGGCTACTACTTCCAGGACCCACTTGTCTGATGTGAGAGACTTCCAGTCCTGGACAAAGTAAGCCAGCCTGCCCCCTACCGGTAGAGGAGAAGTGGCCCTGGCTACCCCATCTGGGTGCCTGCTTGGCAGAGGCTTTGGGCTAAGGGGTGGAAGCAGGCCTGCTTGAACCCCTTCTGCCCCTTCCTCTAAAGAATCCCCTCTGGGCATAGGAGGAAGAGGAGGCCTGAGCCTGGTAGAAAGGCCTATGAAAAGGCCTGCCCCTGCCCTTGGGAAGCTGCTTCTGAGAAGTGGCCTGCCTTTCCTTGGCCTGTGCACTCCGATAGGTGGTCCTGTATTCATCCATTTTCTTCAAGTAATTCTCTGTTTGCTCCCCCAGACAGAAAATTGCCAACCACAGGAAAATCCATGGCTTTGGACTGGGTATCCTGTGACAAGGTGGTGCATCTGAGCCAAGCCATTCTGCGAAGAGCCACAGATGTAGGCCATGACTCTTGATACATCATTAGAGTCCACCGCAGCATGAAATTGCACCTTTGATGCCTCAATACCATCTTTAGCCACCTGTTCCAGCTCCCTGGCAAGCTGGTCAGGGACTTGTTTGGCTAGAGCCAGCACAGTATCCCATCTGGATTTCTGGTATCTGGCAGCGTAAGCCATATAATTTGCTTGTCTGAGTCCCAAGGATGCTGCCATGTACTGTTTCTTTGCCATAGCATCAATCTTCCTGGAGTCCTTTTCAGGAGGATGTGAAGCTAGGGGAATATTTGTCTTGTCACAGGCTGCAGCCTGCACTACACCCACATGGCTGCATTGCTGTGTAAGAAATTCTGTGTCAGAAACTGATAAAGTATACCTTCTGTCCATCCTTTTATCTACAGGAGGTATAGAATGAGGAATTTTTAAAACTTTTACTGTCTGCTTCCTGAAAGATTTATGAAGGGGAATAGACAGTATCTTAGACTCTGGAATATCCATCATTTCTACATAATCGGGCTCTTCCTGGTCATCAACAGCTTCCTCAAGAGGAAGCTGAAGAGTTTCAGCAACCTTCTTCTAAAACATGAAGTGAGAAGGGGACTCAGAAAGCCGAGGGGGGGAACCCCTAAAGTTCTATCTGGGGAGGTAGCTGGTTCAATAGGAGCCTCCAGATCTTCCAGACCATATTCACTCTCCTCATAGTCCTCTTCCCCCACCCACGGTTCATAAAATTCCTCAAAATCATAATCTTGAACCGGAGGAACCGTGTGAACAGAACGTCTCCCAGATGGTGACGGATCAGGAACCGGGGAAAGAGACTGCACAATTTGGATTGCTTCAGCTATCTTTTCAGCTGTTGGGGAAAAAACTTTTTCCACAGCAGCAGACTTTCTAGTCCTCTTTGCAGGAACTGGCTCCTCGGAGCCAGTTCTTCGTTTGCCCGAGGAAGTATCGCCCTGGTCAGAGGGCACTCCCTCCAGTTCGGTTGGCACCGAACCAAGCCAGCCATCCGGGTCAGCGGACTTTTTGGCCTCCCTTTCCCTGAGCCTACCAACTCTCTTCTCAACGGTGGCAGCAGGGAGATTCTTGCAAATCTGGCAGTCTGAATCGAGGTGGGCAAACTCCAGGCAATAAACACATGTGGTGTGAGGGTCAGCCTTGGCAAAGGCTTCCCCACAGACATCACAGTGCTGAAACCCAGTGGGCCCGGTTTTTCTTTTGGGTTTCTCAGACATACTGCAGGCTAACCAAAACTTGCCCGTTTATGGCAATCCACCAAGCAAGACTCTCCTATCGGTTCCCAACCATGTCGCGGGCCGTGGAAAAAAACGTAATGAAATTTGTTTCTTTTTAGAACCGATAGGAACCGGGAACCGAGCTCTAAAAAAGGACCAGTAGTTCAAAAACACAACCTGATCGGTTCAAACCGAACCGATAAATGTTTTACAAATTCCACACAGAAATTCATATGTAAAACTATCTATTACTTACGTTACCACAGACAGAGCTTGAACCGAACGGTTGCAGTTAAAATTAGATGGAAACTGAGTATTTTAAACTTCTTAAACCGCAAAAATGAACCGAGCAAAAGAAGAAATCTCCAGAGCGACTGTTCAGTGAGGCGGAGTAAAGAATCTGACGGTTTAGGTTTGAAAGCAACCAGACAGAGCTTCCTTAACCGAGCTCACACTCAAGATTCCATGCCTTCATGGAAAGTTAACTATTTCACCTCTGGAGCAGTTCTAACCTGCGGTCATACTGCAATTGTCATAATATAGCAAGACTTCATGTTGTTTGAAACTTCCCTTCTCAACTGAGAAGGAAGGCATCCAGAGGGACTGAGCCCAACACTGGGGGACTGCAGCAAAAAAGGGGAAGTTGGTGATTGTCTGAGGCTGCAAAAAGATCTATCTGCGGGTGCCCCATCTGGCAAACACTACCTTCAGTACTAGGGGATTCAGTGACTATTTGTGATGGCCCTGGGAAATCCTGCTGAGAGCATCTGCCAGGACATTGTCCTTGCCTGGGAGGTGAACTGCAATAAGGAAGGTGTTTAGAGAGTAAGCCAGAGACCACAACTTCATTGCTTCGGTGCACAAGGCCGTAGACCGAGTGCCCCCTTGTTTGTTGATGTACCACATTGTGGTGGTATTGTCTTTTCTGACCTGAATAACTTTGTTCTGAAGAGATTTGGAAAAAACTTGAAGTGCTAGAAAAACTGCTCTGAGTTCCAACAGATTAATGTGGAGCAGAGATTCCTGAGGGGACCACAATCCCTGGGTAGTGAGGTCGTCCATGTGAGCTCCCCACCCCAAGAGGGATGCAACTGTAGTAAGGATTAAGGAGTGAGACTGAGGGGCGAAGGGGACCCCCTGTCTCAGATTGCTCTGGTCCTGCCACCACTGAAGGGCTTGGATCAGGGTTCGAGTCACTGGGATGAATATGGATAGAGAGTCTCTCCTTTGAGACCAAAGGCTCTCAAATGGAACTGGATGTCCCTCATCTGAAATCTTGCTCCCTGCACTACTGCTGTAGAAGCAGCCATGTGCCCCAGGAGCTGCAGAAAATGCCTTGCTGGTCGAGAGACCTGCAGGATGAAAGAGGAGGCCAGAGAGACCAGGGTCTTTGCTCTTTCCAGAGGAAGGAAGGCTCTGGCCTCTTTTGTGTTCAGTTTTGCACCTATGAAGGTGAGAAGCTGTACAGGCTCTAGAACTGACTTTGGAAGATTGAGAAGGAAACCTAGAGATGTGAGCAGTTGCTGAGTTACCTGAAGATGTAATTTGACTTGGTCTGGAGACTGGCATACTATGAGCCAGTCATCCAGGTAAGGAAAGATGGCAATCTTTTGCCTTCTTAAGTGGGCAACTGCTACTGCCAGGCATTTTGTGAATACCCTCGGAGCAGAGGTGAGGCCGAAGGGCATTGCTCTGAACTGGTAATGGCCTGAGGGCAGTTCGAATCTGAGGTACTTTCGATGGGAGCTTCTGATAACAACATGGAAGTAGGCATCCTTGAGGTCTAGGGATGCTAGCCAGTCCCCTGGCCTTAGAAAGGGTAAAATAATTCCCAGAGTCACCATTTTGAATTTTGGTTTTAAAAGGTGCTTTTATAGGTATCTGAGATCCAGGAGGGGCCACCATTCTCCTGTATTTTTCTGTTAAGGAAATACCTGGAGTACAACCCTATGCCCTGGTGTAGGGGTGGAACCCTTTCCACAGCTCTGAGAGCCAGGAGGGTAGAAACTTCTGTCTCTAGGGCAAGTGCCTCTGATGGATTTGCAGGTGGAAAGGACCTGGTTCTCATCTTTGGAAATTTTTTGAAGCTGAGAACCAGTCCCTGGCTTACTACTTCCAGGACCCACTTGTCTGATGTTAAAGACATCCAGTCCTGGACAAAGTAAGCCAGCCTGCTCCCTACAGGTAGTGGAGAATGGGCCCTGGACACCCCATCAGGGTGCCTGCTTGGCAGGGTCTTTAGGCCGAGGGGTGGAAGCAGGTCTGCTTGTACCCTGTCTGCCTCTCCCTCTAAAGAACCCCCTCTGGGCGTAAGCTGAAGAGGAGGCCTGGGCTTGGTAAAAAGGCCTATGAAGAGGCCTGCCCCTGCCCCTGGAAGGCTGCCTTTGAGGAGTGGCCTGCCTTTCCTCGGCCTGTGCACTCCTATAGGTGGTCCTATACTCATCCATTTTCTTCATGTAATTCTCTGTCTGCTCCCCAAACAGAGAATTATCCACAACAGGAAAATCCATGGCCTTAGTCTGGGTATCCTGTGACAGGCTAGTACATCTGAGCCAAGCCATTCTTGAAGTGCCACAGATGTAGCCATGACTCTTGATGACACATCATTAGAGTCCACTGCAGCATGGAATTGCACCTTAGATGCCTCGATACCATCAGCAGCCACCTGCTCCAACTCCTTGGCAAGCTGGCCAGGGACCTGTTTTGCTAGAGTCATACAGTATCCCATCTAGGATTTCTGGTATCTAGCAACATAAGCCATATAATTTGCCTGTCTGAGTCCCAAGGATGATGCCATGTACTGTTTCTTTGCCATGGCATCAATCCTCCTGGAGTCCTTGTCAGGGGGGTGTGAAGCCAAGGGAATATTTGCTTTGTCACAGGCTGCAGCCTGCACTACCCCAACACGGCTGCATTGTTGTGTAAGGAACTCCGTATAAGAGCCTGACAAAGTGTACCTCTTGTCCATTCTTTTACCCACAGGAGGTATAGTGTGAGAAGTTTTTAGAATTTTTACTGTTTACCAAAAGATTTATGCAAAGGAATAGACAGTCTCCTAGACTCTGGGATATCCATCATTTCTACATAGTCAGGCTCCTCTTGATCATGCACAGCTTCCTCCATAGGGAGCTGGAGTGTTTCAGCCACTTTCTTATAAAAAATAAAATGAGAAGGGTCTCAGAAAGCCTAGGGGGAGACACTCCTGGAGGTCTGTTTGGGGAGATTTCCAGTTCAATGGGCACATCCAGAATTTTAAATCCACATTCACTCTCCTCATACTCCTCTTCCCCCTCCTCCAGTTCATAAAATTCCTCTAAATCATATTCTTGAACCGGTGGAACTGACTGAACCGTATGCTTACCTGATGGTGCCGGTTCGGTCGGAACCGGGGAAAGCGACTGGACTATTTCAATCGCTTTGGCTATTTCTTCAGCGGTTGGAGAGGGAAATTTTGGCTCCACACCTGCTGATTTTTCAGTCCTTTTTGCTGAAACCGACTCCTCCGAGTCGGCTCTCCTTTTGCCCAAGGAAGTCTCGCCCTGGTCAGAGGGCACTCACTCCGGTTCGGTTACAATCAAAAAGGGCTGGCCATCCGGGTCAGCGGACTTCTTGGCCTCCCTTTCCCTGAGCCTACCAACTCTCTTATCCAGGGTAGCTGCAGGAAAATTTTTGCAAATCTAGCAATCTGCACTGAGGTGGTCAAACCCCAGACAATAAACACAGGTGGTGTAGGGTCAGCCTTGGCAAAGGCTTCCCCACAAATACTGCAGTGTTGAAACCCAGTGGGCCAGGTTTTTCTTTCGGGTTTCTCAGACATAGTGCCAGCCTAACCAAAACATGCCCATTTATGACAATCCGCCAAGCAAGACTCTCTTATCAGTTCCCAACCGTGTCACAGGTCGTGGAAAAAAACGTAATGAAATCCGTTTTTTTTAGAACCAGTAAGAACTGGGAACCACACTCTAAAAGACAGATTAATGTATTTTCAACAACCTGATAGGTTCAAACCGAACCGATAATACCGTTTACAAGTTCCACACAGAAAGTAAATGTAAAACCTATCTAGTACTTACAATACCACAGACAGAGCTTGAACAGACTGGTTGACGGTTTAAATTCGTTAAAAAAACAAAAAATTAATACTTTAACCGACAAAATGAACTGAGCAGAAGGAGAAATCTCCGGAGCGACTGTTCAGTGAGGCGGAGTAAAGAATCTGACAGTTTGAGTTTGAAGAACAAAAGACAGAGTTTTCAACTGAGCTCGTGCTCAAAGTTCCATGCCTGGCATGGAAAGTTAACTCTTTCACCTCCGGAGCAGTTCGAAGGTTGGGACTCACTGCATATGTCATAATATAGCAAGACTTCATGTTGTTTAAAAGTCAAGACTGTGGGCAGGTCAGCAGACTCTGGGGAAATATGCTTCCCAGAGCACCATATGGAGAATCTTTTCCATTTGGAATTATAAGTAGTTCTAGTGAAAGGCTTCCTAGAAGCCTTTAGAATATCCATAACACCTTGAGAGAGTTGTAAATCAGCAAACTCTAACTCTTCAGGAGCCAGGCCTTGAGATGGAAAGATTTGAGATTCGGGTACCAAACCCTCCCCTGAGCACAGGTTAATAGGTTGTAATTCCTGGGAAGAGGCAAGGGAAGGTGGACTGCTAAGGACAACAGGAGAGGGAACCAGGCTGTCTGGCCCAGTCTGGAGCAATCAGAATCACATTGCAGGGTTGAGACCTGATTTTGACTAACACCTTGAACAGGAGAGGGAAGGGGGAAAAGCATACAGGAACTTCCCTTCCCAATTGAGAACCAGGGCATCCAGGGGGACTGAACCCAACACTGGGGGCCGGCAGCAAGAAAGGGGAAGTTGGTGATTGTCTGGGGCTGAAAAAAGATCGATCTGTGGGGTGCCCCATCTGGAGAAGATCACCTCCAAAACTAGGAGATCCAGTGACCATTCATGATGGCCCTGAGATATCCTGCTGAGAGCATCTGCCAGGACATTGTCCTTGCCTGGGAGGTGTCCTTCTATAAGGCAGGTGTTCAGGGAATAGGCCAGAGACCACAACTCCATTGCTTCTGTGCACAAGGCCGTAGACCGAGTGCCCCCTTGCTTGTTGATATACCACATTGTGGTGGTATTGTCAGTCCTGATCTGAACAACTTTGTTCTGAACAGACTTGGAAAAATCTTGAAGTGCTAGAAACACTGCTCTGAGTTCCAACAGATTGATGTGAAGCAGAGATTCCTGAGGAGACCACAACCCTTGGGTAGTCAGGTCTCCCAAGTGGGCGCCCACCCCAAGATGGAGGCATCTGTAGTAAGGATTAAAGAGTGAGACTGAGTGACAAAAGGAACTCCCTGTCTTAGATTGTCCTGACCCTGCCAAGACTGCAAAGCCTGGATCAGGGTTCGAGTCACTGGTATCAGTTTGGTCAGAGGGTCCTTTTTCTGAGACCAAAAGGCTCTCAAGTGGAACTGAATGTCCCTCATCTGAAATCTTGCTCCCTGCACCACTGCTGTAGAAGCAGCCACGTGCCCCAGGAGCTGCAGAAAATGCCTTGCTGATTGAGACACCTGGAGGGTGAATGAAGAGGCCAGTGTGATAAGGGTACTTGCTCTTTCCAGGGGAAGGAAGGCTCTTGCCTTTTCTGTATCTAGCTCTGCGCCTATGAAGATGAGGAGCTGAACAGGCTCTAGAACTGACTTTGAAAGATTTAGAAGGAAACCTAGAGATGTGAGCAGTTGCTGAGTTATCTGTAGGTGTAACATGACTTGGCCTGGGGACTGGCCTACTATGAGCCAGTCGTCCAGGTATGGGAAGATGGCAATCCTTTGCCTTCTTAGGGAAGCAACTACTACTGCCAGGCATTTTGTGAACACCCTTGGAGCTGAGGTTAGGCCGAAGGGCATTGCTCTGAATTGGTAATGGCCTGAGGGCAGCTCGAACCTGAGGTACTTTCGATTTGAACTTCTCATGAGAATATGGAAATAGGCATCCTTGAGGTCCAGGGAGACTAGCCAGTCCCCTGGCCTTAGAGAGGGTAGAATTATTCCCAGAGTCACCATTTTGAACTTTGGCTTTAAAAGGTGCTTGTTTAAATATCTGAGATCCAGGATGGGCCGCCATTCTCCTGTCTTTTTGGGGGTGAGGAAGTACCTGAAGTACAATCCTTTCCCTTTGTGTAGGGGTGGAACCCTTTCTACAGCTCTGAGAGCCAAGAGGGAAGAGACCTCTGCCTCTAGGGTAAGTGCCTCTGAAGGATTTGCAGGTGGAAAGGATCTGGTTCTCATCTTTGGAAATTTTTTTTTTTTTGAAGCTGAGAACCAGTCCCTGGCTTACTACTTCCAGGACCCATTTGTCTGATGTTAAAGACTTCCAGTCCTGGACAAAGTAAGCCAGCCTGCCTACAGGTGGTGGAGAATCGGCCCTGGCAAACCCATCAAGGTGCCTGTTTGGGAGGGGTTTAGGCTGAGGGGTGGAAGCAGGCCTGCTTGTACCCTTCTGCCTCTCCTTCTAAAGAACCCCCTCTGAGCATAGGCAAAGAGAGGCCTGGAGATAGCAGTAGAAGGCCTATGAAAAAGCCTGCCCCTGCCCCTGGGATGCTGCCTCTGATGAGTGGCTTGCCTTTCCTTGGCCTGAGCACTCCATAGGTGGTTCTGTATTCATCCATTTTCTTCATGTAGTTCTCTGTTTGCTTCCCAAAAAGAGAATTACCCACAACAGGAAAATCCATGGCCTTAGTCTGGGTATCCTGAGACAGGCTAGTACTTCTGAGCCAAGCCATCCTATGAAGGGCCGCAGATGTAGCCATGACTCTAGATGAAACATCATTGGAGTCCACTGCAGCATGGAATTGCCCCTTGGATGCCTCAATACCATCAGCAGCCACCTGCTCCAGCTCCTTGGCAAGCTGGCCAGGGACCTGTTTAGCTAAAGCCATGACAGTGTCCTAACTAGATTTCTGATATCTAGCTGTATAGGCCATATAATTGGCCTGCCTGAGTCCCAAGGATGCTGCCATCTACTATTTCTTTGCCATGGCATCAATTTTCCTGGAGTCCTTATCTGGGGTGTGTGAAGCCAAGGGTATATTAGCCTTATCACAGGCTGCAGCCTGCACTACCCCCAACATGGCTGCATTGCTGGGTACGGAACTCCGTATCTGAGCCTGACAATGTATACCTCTTGTCCATTCTTTTATCCACAGGAGGTACAGAATTAGGAGTCTTTAAAATCTTAAATGTCTGTTTCCCAAAAGACTTGTGTGGGGAATAGACAGCCTCCTGAGACTCTGGGATATCTATCATTTCCACATAGTCAGGCTCCTCCTGGTCATCCACAGCTTCTTCCATAGGAAGCTGAAGGGTTTCGGCCACTTTCTTGTAAAACATGAAATGGGAGGGGGACTCAGAAAGCCTAGGAGGAGACACTCCTGAAGGTCTGTCTGGGGAGATGTCCGGGTCAAAGGGCACATCCAGACTTTCATAATCACATTCACATTCCTCATACTTTCCTTCCTCCTCCTCCTCCGGTTCATAAAACTCCTCCAAATCATAATCCAGAACCGGTGGAACCGGCCAAACCGAGCGCCTTCCTGATGGTGCCGGTTCGGTCAGAACCGGGGATAGCGACTGAACAATTTTTATCGCTTTGGCTATTTCATCAGCGGTTGGAGAAGAAACTTTTGGATCCACACCAGCTGATTTATCCCTTCTTGTTCTCTGAACCGGAACCGACTCCTCGGAATCGGTTCTCCTTTTGCCCAAAGAAGTTTTGCCCTGGTTAGAGGGCACTCACTCTGGTTCGGTTTGAACTGAACCGGGCTGCCCATCCGGGTCAGCGGACTTTTTGACCTCCCTTTCCCTGAGCCTACCAACTCTCTTTTCTAGGGTAGCGGCCGGAAAATTTATACAAACCTGGCAGTCTGAATCGAGGTAGTCAAACCCCAAACAATAAACACAGGTGGTGTGGGGGTCAGCCTTAGCAAAGACTTCCCCACACACACTACAGTGTTGAAACCCAGTGGGCCCGGTTTTTCTTTTGGGTTTCACAGACATGGTGCCAGTCCTAACAAAATGTACCCTTTAATGGCAATCCACCAGGCAATACACTCTTATCGGTTTCACAATGACCGTTAATTGCGGGTAAATTGGAAAAAACCGTAGTAAAATCCGTTTTTTTTAGAACCCATAAGAACCGGTAGCCACACTTTAAAAGTAGAAATAAAGATTTTTAAACAACCTGATAGGTTCAAACCGAACCGATGAACCGTTTACAAGTTCCACACAGAATAGAAAAACAATATAAATCTATCTAGTACTCACAAATACCACAGACTGAGACCGAACCGATAGGCTGCGGTTTAAATTCGGTTGAAAACCGAGAAAAACGGACTTTAACCAACAAATTGAACCGAGCAAAGGAGAAATCTCCGGAGCGACTGTTCAGTGAGGTGGAGTAAAGAATCTGACTGTTTGAGTTCAAACAGCAACAGACAGACTCTCAACCGAGCTCAAGCTCAGCGTTCCATGCCTGGCATGGAAAGTTAACTCTTTGACCTCCGGGGCAGTTCGAAAGTTGGGACTCACTGCTATTGTCAGAATACAGCAAGACTCATGTTGTTTGAATAGCCTTTTTTTGAGGGGGGGTTATGAGCACATCGTATTGTACTAAACAAGCATTTGTCAATGCCGAATGTTTGCTTACTGGCATTGGCAGTGGTAGTGTAGAAGTTACAGAGCTGCGTAATAGGAATGGCAGTGAAGTATTGAACTGAAGCCAACCCCACCACCACCCTGCAGAGAGTGACAGGCATCGGGGTGTGCATTTGGGTCGTCAGGCATAACAGCCACGCTTATTTCACCACTCTGCATGAGACTTGACAAGTGTCACGTGTTCCTTAGGGTCTTTAGCCCTGCTCACTTTTCCCATTTCACTAAGAAATATGGTGAGATGGAATTTGTAATATAGGAGAATGGGGAATTGAAGTTTGGGGCCGAAGAGTCAAGGCATACCTCGATGCTCTCTCAGTGACTGCAGGGTGTGGAATGGCATGAGCATCACAGGCAAGAATCCCAAGTCACACCCTGATTCCTGTCATTCTCTATAGGGTTGGGCGATTTAGTTGAAAGCCTAATACCTCAGGCATTCGTTGGTATTTTAACTCCAAATTTTCAACATATGTTTGTTTTGTGACCCCACCCTCATGAACAGGGGAATATCAGTTTGGTAATGAAAGCTGCTTATGCACAGTGACTACGGCATTTAGCACCACAGGTGCAAAAATATTCGAACAGGCTGTAAAATGACAGCTGTACTCTTTCATGGGAGGTGTAAAAATGGCTATGTTGCAACATGTAGTAAAAATATTTAAAAAAATGGTGAAGTCACGAGCGTACATAGAAACTGTGCAACGCACACCCGTTGTATAAGTAGGTTGGGGATATTTTATAGCAGATTGTCAACTCAGGCATTTTGATACCTCCGATCATGAACAGTGTCACTGTGATTTTCTTTATCTGTGCCGAACAATGATTTCCGACAGCAACCACGCATCTCTGCACTGAAAGTGTGAAAACACACTTCGGCCATGTTATGAAAAATGGCAGCTGTACTGTTCATAAGGAAGTGTTGAAAAATGCCACTAGTGAAAATCTGGACTGAAAATATTACAAAGTCATGAACTAACAAGGATGCGTGGAAACTGCACAATGCTCACTCGTAACACAGTCATTTTATGGACTTTTGTCACCAAATTTTCAACATAGCCATTTTAAGACCTCTGCTCATGAACAGTGTAACTGATTTTCTTAATCTGTCCTAAACATTGCTTCCTTTTCACAACAGCACCATTGTGCGCCATAATGCAATAACACATTTTGGGTGACATATGAAAATTGCAGCTGTACTGTTCATAAGGAAGTTTAATAAAATGGACATGTTGAAAATCTAGAGTGAAAATATTAAATTTGCAAACTTACGAGCATGCATAGGAACTGCATAGCATATTTCCGTAAAAGTCATTTCTAGGCATTTTTCCACCAAGTTTAAACATAACCATTTAAGACCTCTGCTCATGAATAGTGTCACTGTTGGTTTTGTTAATGTGTCCCATACATTGAGCTTGCACACCGACTGCCATTATGTGCTACATGAGCGGAAACACATTTTGGGCAGTATAAGGAGAAAATGACAGCTGTACTGCTCATAAGGGGTGTGGAAAAATGGCAATGTTGGAATTCTGGAGTGGAAATATTGAAAATTCATGAAACCTCTAGGATGTGTGGAACTGTGCAACGACACTCATGAAACAGTCATTTTAGGAATTCTTTTCACCAAATTTTCAACATTGCCATTTTAAGATCTCTGCTCATGAACAGTGAACACTGTGATTTCCATAATGTGTCCCATACACTGAGTTTGCAAATCGCCATTAGTGCGCTACATGGTCGACACATGTTTTGGGTGAGATGTGAAAAATGACAGCTGTACTACTCATAAGAGGTGTGGAAAATGGCAATGTTGAAAATCTGGAGTGGAAATATTGAAAATTCGCAAACCTACTGACGTGCGTGGGAACTGTGCAACACACTAAGTAAAACAGTCATTTTTAGGAATCTTTCACCAAGTTTTCAACATAACCATTTTAAGACCTCTGCTCATGAATAGTGTCACTGTGGTTTTGTTAATGTGTCCCATACATTGAGCTTGCACACCGACTGCGCCATTGTGCGCTACATGGGCGGAAACACATTTTGGGCAGTATGAGAAAAATGACAGCTGTACTGCTCATAAGGAGGTGTGGAAAAATGGCAATGTTGGAATTCTGGAGTGGAAATATTGAAAATTCGCAAACCTACGAGCGTGCTTGGGAACTGTGCAACGCACACTCGTAAAACAGTCATTTTTAGGAATTCTTTCACCAAATTTTCAACATTGCCATTTTAAGATCTCTGCTCATGAACAGTGACACTGTGATTTCCTTAATGTGTCCCATACACTGAGTTTGCACGACTGCGCCATTGTGCGCTACATGGGCGGAAACATGTTTTGGTGAGATGTGAAAATGACAGCTGTACTACTCATAAGAAGGTGTGAAAATGGCAATGTTGAAAATCTGAGTGGAAATATTGAAAATTCAGAAACCTGCGAGCGTGCGTAGGAACTGCGCAACGCACGCTCGTAAAACAGTCATTTTAGAATTCTTTCACCAAATTTTCAATATAGCCATTTCAAGACCTCTGCTCATGAACAGTGTCACTGTGATTTTCTTAATTTGTCCCGTACATTGATTTCGCCCACCGACTGCACCATTCTGCACTACAAGGGCGGAAACACATTTTGGGTGAGATGTGAAAAATGACAGCTATATTGCTCATAAGATGGTGTGGTAAAATGGCAATGTTGAAAATCTGGAGTGAAAATATTGAAATTTCGTGAACTTACGAGCCTGCGTAGGAACTGCGCAACATACGCTCGTCAAACAGTCATTTTTTGGAATTTTGGCACCAAATTTTCAACATGGGGGTTTTGGGCCCCCTTCTCATGAATGATGTCACTGTCATGGTGGTATTTGGTCCTGAAGGGTGATTTCACAATCACTGTCTCGAAATCACCCTTCAACCGAATGACGCCATGACAGTATCATCATTCATGAGAAGGTCCCAAAAACCCATGTTGTATAAAATTGCAAAAATCCAAAATCCTGAGATATGCAATAAAGTTGAACCCTCCTATCTAGCCCATTATACAGCTTACCGGCATTTCCTAAGTTCGCGGTCGGCTTTGAAGAGTGGGCGCCTTCCGGTCCACGAAGATCGTCACGCCGGGTCCGAGGAAGTATGGGGTGAGGGGGGTGTGAGGAGGCTAGTGCGCAGTGGGTGGTGCGGGTTGTGGGAGGGGTTGGGAGACCGCTGTGGGACAGTTTTTGTTTTACAGGATAAAAAAAAAAAAGGCGTTGGGGACCGCTTGCCACGCTGAGGTGGGCTCCCAGCGTGGCACACGACTTTGAAGGCGTTCACGCCCGACGGAGATTGGGCACCCCGCCGGCAAAAAACTCTTGGAGCGCTTGCCACGCTGGGGTGGGCTCCAGCGTGCACAAGGACCTTGGGGGTGTTCAGCCGATGGGGATTGGGCACCCCATCATAAAATTATTGATTGCCATGCTGGGGTGGGCTCCCAGCGTGGCACCAATACTGGGAAGGGGGAGGCGATGCATCTCAGCCGACGGGGATTGGGCACCCGTCGACTATACGCCTGTGCGGAGCGACGCCTGGGCGCTGGGGAGGCCGCATGAGCAGCTTCTTCGCTGCTCACTCAAGCGTAGCTCCCCTTTCAACTAGTATGACACTGCATTTGGAGCGTGGTCACAGACAGTCCAAAATGCATTTTCTTACAGGGGCCGCGGCTGCCAGCTTGCTGCCTGAATTGGAGGAGGAGGTGACACACCTCCGAAATCTCCGATGATGGCACTATGTTTCTTGCACATGCGTGCAAGCAAACATAAAAAGTACACCAACACAGGTCAACCCCCAGCAACATTTACAGGCCTACCATGATTCAACTCTGGGAAACAAGGAACTGCCATAAGAGGAGTGCCTGTAGCATTCAAGGGAAGGTCCAGGTACCAAGTGGGAGAGGGTAGTGGCATCCAGTACAGGAGAGCCATCATAGTCTTTCTGCTGCACTGTGGTGTGAGGGTGGCAAAGTGTGGCTGTACCTTGCTGAACCTTGTTAGAGGCAGCCACCATATTGACAGTTATGCCACACCCTTTTAGAGCTTAACTATCTGTGACTTGACAAGTAACGCCTGCACCAAGCATAGACAGGCACTTAAACAGGGCTATGTACTGCTGTGGACTACTTTAAACCATTTTCCCTTGCAGGGACCCATGGTGTTAAAACAGTGTTTTGCTGTTGAAACCCATTTCAAACAACATGAAGTCTTGCTATATTATGACATATGCAGTGAGTCCCAACCTTCGAACTGCTCCGGAGGTGAAAGAGTTAACTTTCCATGACAGGCATGGAACGCTGAGCTCGAGCTCGGTTGAAACTCTGTCTGTTGTTCTTCAAACTCAAACCATCAGATTCTTTACTCCGCCTCACTGAACAGTCACTCCGGAGATTTCTCCTTCTGCTCGGTTCATTTTGTCGGTTAAAGTATTGTTTTTCTCGGTTTCCGACTGAATTTAAACCGCAACCGGTCGGTTCAGACTCTGTCTGTGGTATTTGTGAGTACTAGATAGATTTGACATTAATTTCTATTCTGTATGGAACCTGTAAACGGTTTATCGGTTCGGTTTCAACCGATCAGGCTGTTTGAAATATCTTAATCTGTCATTTAGAGTGTGGTTACCGGTTCTTATCGGTTCTAAAAAAAACGGATTTTATTACGTTTTTTCCACGACCTGTGACACGGTTGGGAACCGATAAGAGGGTCTTGCCTGGCAGATTGCCATAAAAGGCTAAGTTTGGTTAGGACTGGCACTATGTCTGAGAAACCCAAAAGAAAAATCGGACCCACTGGGTTTCAACACTGCAGTGTGTGTGGGGAAGTCTTTGCCAAGGCTGACCCCCACACCACCTGTGTTTATTGTCTGGGGTTTGACCACTTCAATGCAGACTGCCAGATTTGTAAAACTTTTCCTGCAGCTACCATGGAAAAGAGAGTTGGTAGGCTCACGGAAAGGGAGGCCAAAAAGTCCGCTGAACCAGATGGACCAGCCCGGTTCGGTTCCAACCGAACCGAGGGAGTGCCTCTGACCAGGGCGAGACTCCTCGGCAAAGGAGATCCAACTCTGAGGAGTCGGTTCCAGCAAAAGGACTAGGAAATCAGCTGGTGTGGAGCCAAACTTTCCTCTCCAACCGCTGAAGAAATAGCCAAAGTAATTAAAATTGTCCAATCGCTTTCCCCGGTTCTGACCGAACCAGAACCATCAGGTAAGCGTCCGGTTAGGCCAGTTCCACCGGTTCAAGAGTATGATTTAGAGGAATATTATGACCCGGAGGAGGGGGAAGAGGAGTATGAGGAGAGTGAATGTGGATTTGAAAGTCTGGATGTGCCCATTGACCCGGACATCTCCCCAGACAGACCTTCAGGAGTGTCTCCTCCTAGGCTTACTGAGTCCCCTTCTCATTTTATGTTTTACAAAAAAGTGGCTGAAACCCTCCAGCTCCCTATGGAGGAAACTGTGGATGATCAAGAGGAGCCTGACTATGTGGAAATGATTGATATCCCAGAGTCTAGGAGACTGTCTATTCCTTTGCATAAATCTTTTGGGAAACCTACAGTTAAAATTCTAAAAAACTCTTCACACTATACCTCCTGTGGATAAGAGAATGGACAAGAGGTACACATTGTCAGGCTCTGATACGGAGTTCCTTACATAACAATGCAGCCATGTTGGGGTAGTGCAGGCTGCAGCCTGTGACAAGACAAATATTCCCTTGGCTTCACACCCCCCTGACAAGAACTGCAGGAGGATTGATGCCACGGCAAAGAAACAGTACATGGCAGCATCCTTGGGACTTAGACAGGCAAATTATATGACTTATGTTGCTAGATATCAGAAATCCAGATGGGATACTGTTATGGCTCTAGCAAAACAGGTCCCTGGCCAGCTTGCCAAGGAACTGGAGCAGGTGGCTGCTGATGGTATTGAAGCATCCAAGGTGCAATTCCATGCTGCAGTGGACTCTAATGATGTGTCATCAAGAGTCATGGCTATATCTGTGGCACTTCGTAGAATGGATTGGCTCAGATGTACTAGCCTGTCACAGGATACCCAGACTAAGGCCATGGATTTTCCTGTTGTGGGTAATTCTCTGTTTGGGGAGCAGACAGAGAATTACATGAAGAAAATGGATGAGTATAGGACCACCTATAAGAGTGCACAGGCCAAGGAAAGGCAGGCCACTCCTCAAAGGCAGCTTTCCAGGGGCAGGGGGCAGGTCTTTTCATAGGCCTTCTTACCTAGCCCAGGCCTTCTCTTCTGCTTATGCCCAGAGGGGGTTCTTTAGAGGGAGAGGCAGACGGGGTACAAGCAGGCCTGCTTCCACCCTTCAGCCCATAGCCCCTGCCAAGCAGGCACCCTGATGGGGTTGCCAGGACCGATTCTCAGCTACCTGTAGGGGCAGGCTGGCTTACTTTGTCCAGGACTGGAAGTCTCTCACATCAGACAAGTGGGTCCTGGAAGTAGTAAGCCAGGGACTGGTTCTCAGCTTCAAAAAAATTCCCAAAGATGAGAACCAGATCCTTTCCACCTGCAAATCCACCAGAGGCACTTTCCCTAGAGGCAGAGGTCTCTTCCCTCCTGACTCTCAAAGCTGTGGAAAGGGTTCCACTCCTATACCAGGGCAAAGGGTTGTACTCCAGGTACTTCCTTACCCCAAAAAAGACAGGAGAATGGCTGCCCATCCTGGATCTCAGATATTTAAACAAACACCTTTTAAGACCAAAATTCAAAATGGTGACTCTGGGAATTATTCTACCCTCTCTAAGGCCAGGGGACTGGCTAGCGTCTCTGGACCTCAAGGATGCCTACTTCCATATTCTCATCAGAAGCTCCCATCGAAAGTACCTCAGGTTCGAGCTGCCCTCAGGCCATTACCAGTTCAGAGCAATGCCCTTTGGCCTCACCTCTGCTCCGAGGGTATTCACAAAATGCCTGGCAGTAGCAGTTGTTGCCCTAAGAAGGCAAAAAATTGCCATATTCCCTTACCTGGACGACTGGCTCATAGTAGGTCAGTGCCCAGACCAAGTCAAGTTACACCTACAGACAACTCAGCAACTGCTCACGTCTCTAAGTTTCCTTCTGAATCTTTCAAAGTCAGTTCTAGAGCCTGTCCAGCTCCTCACCTTCCTAGGCGCAGAGCTGAACACAGAGGAAGCCAGAGCCTTCCTTACTTTGGACAGGGCAAGGACCCTGGTCTCTCTGGCCTCCTCATTCACCCTGCAGGTCTCTCAACCAGCAAGGCACTTTCTACAGCTCCTGGGGCACATGGCTGCTTCTACAGCAGTAGTGCAGGGAGCAAGATTTCAGATGAGGGACATCCAGTTCCATTTGAGAGCCTTTTGGTCTCAAAGGAAAGACCCTCTAACCAAATTGATCCCAGTAACTCGAACCCTGATCCAGGCCCTACAGTGGTGGCAGGATCAGAGCAAACTGAGACAAGGGGTTCCTTTTGTCACTCAGTCTCACTCCTTAATCCTTATTACAGATGCATCCCTCTTGGGGTGGGGAGCTCACATGGGCGACCTCACTACCCAGGGATTGTGGTCCCCTCAGGAATCTCTGCTCCACATCAATCTGTTGGAACTCAGAGCAGTTTTTCTAGCACTTCAAGTTTTTTCCAAATCTCTTCAGACCAAAGTGGTACAGGTCAGAACAGACAACACCACCACAATGTGGTACATTAAACAAGCAAGGAGGCACTCGGTCTACGGCCTTGTGCACTGAAGCAATGAAGCTGTGGTCTCTGGCTTACTCCCTGAACACCTCCCTTACGGCAGTTCACCTCCCAGGCAAGGACAATGTCCTGGCAGATGCCCTCAGCAGGATTTCCCAGGGCTATCATGAATGGTCACTGGACCCCCTGGTCTTGGAGGTGATATTTGCCAGATGGGGCACTCCTCAGATAGATCTTTTTGCAGCCCCAGACAGTCACCAACTTCCCCTTTTTTGCTGCAGGCCTCCAATGTTGGGCTCAGTCCCCCTGGGTGCCTTAGTTCTCAATTGGGAAGGGAAGTTTCTCTATGCTTTTCCCCCCTTCCCTCTCTTTTTCAAAGTGCTAGTCAAAATCAGATCTCAACCCTGCAAGATGATCCTGATTGCTCCAGATTGGACCAGACAACCCTGGTATCCACTCCTACTGTCCTTTTAGCAGTCCATCTTCCCCTGTGTCTTCCCAGGAATCACAACCTGTTAACCTGTGCTCAGGGGAGGGTTTGGTACCCGAACCTCAAATCTCGCAATCTCAAGGCCTGGCTCTTGAAGAGTTAGAGTTTGCTGATCTACATCTCTCCCAAGGTGTAATGGATATACTGAAGGCTTCTAGGAAACCTTCCACCAGGGCTACCTATAACTCCAAATGGAAGAGGTTTTCCATATGGTGCTCTGGAAACATATTTCCCAGAATCTGCTGATTTACCCACAGTCCTGGATTATATGGTCCATTTAAATACCTTGGGGCTGAGACCAGCTACCCTAAAAGTGCATTTGGCAGCTGTGTCTGCTTTTATTTCAGCAGGTAAACCCTCTTCTCTTTCAGCTCATCCTGTATTCTCCAAGTTTTTAAAGGGATTGCTTCACACCAACCCTCCATTCAGGGACCCTGCCCCTGCCTGGTATCTTAATGTTTGCATTGCTCAGCTTATGCAACCCCCTTGAGCCTTTGTCTTCAGCAGAGCTTAAGTACTTGACTAGGAAGACTGTGTTTCTGGTAGCCATCACTTCTGCCAGACGCATAATTGAATTACAAGCTTTGTCAGTGGAGCCTGATTTTATCTCCTTTCATAGAGATAAGGTGGTCCTCAGGACTAACAAGAAGTTCTTGCCTAAGGTGGTTTCAGATTTCCACCTTAATCAAGCTATATCTCTTCCAGTGTACTTCACTGACCATTCCTCCTCTGCGAGAGGAGGCTGCATAACTAGATGTGAAGAGAGCCCTTAGTTACTACATAGGAGCGTACCAAGGGTCACAGGTTTGACTCCTCCAACTGTTCCTCACTTATGGTGAGGTTGGTAAAGGGAAACCTGCCACTAAAAGATCCATTGCCAGGTGGATTGTCTCTTGTATCCAATTCTGTTATGAAAAGCTGGGTAAGGTTCCTCCCTTAGGCCTGAGGGCTCACTCTACCAAAGGTATAGCTGCTTCCTTGGCTGCTGCCAGGGACATCCCTATTCTAGAGATATGTCAAGCAGCTACCTGGAAAACAGTTCACACTTTTACCAAGCATTACTCCCTGGACATCCAGGCTAGGAGTGATGCTCGGTTTGCCACAGCTGTGCTTCAGAGCCTATTTCCTAAGTAGGTTCTGTCCCTCCTCCATGGAGGTACTGCTGTGTAGTAGCAAGACTTCATGTTGTTTGAAGAAAAAATTACTCACCTTAGTAATGTTGTTTCTTCTAATGGAGTCTTGCTATATTATGACCTCCCCTCCTTCCTGCCCTTCTCAGAACCTCTGTTTTTGGGATGTGGGTGGGCAGTGCAGTGTTGGCACTTAGTAGGTGCCCACCTTGTTGTTTTCACCCCTCCTTTATTGAGGTGACTTGGTGTTGTGTTTTTCATTTTTTGGGTCTCCTGACTTGAGTCTTTGTTTTGGGACCAAAAAATGTGTTCTTATGTTTAGTAGCCAGTTGGCTAGTGTAGGTTTACAGCTTCCACACAGGACCTCAGTGAGTTTAGCTCGTAAAGATCTGACGGTTTGAGTTTGAAGAACAACAGACAGAGTTTCAACTGAGCTCGAGCTCAGCGTTCCATGCCTGGCATGGAAAGTTAACTCTTTCACCTCCGGAGCAGTTCGAAGGTTGGGACTCACTGCATATGTCATAATACAGCAAGACTCCATTAGAAGAAACAACATTACTAAGGTGAGTAATTTTTTCTTTCGTTATGAACTGCAACCTTACTGCACATGCCAATTAGAGAACAGCTGCATTTGTGTGGAGTGTGCGTGAAAAATGGCCAGGGAAGGGGACAGGTACAGCATCTCAGGGGAGTTGTACTGATAAATCATCAAGCCCACTCAAATAAATCTCTGGGTGGGAGCACCATGCATTTCCATTTCCTTTGGATTCAACACCCCACTGGGAGTGAGAAAAGAACCCAGGAGCCACCGCAAATATTCTACGAAATCCCAATGATGGTGTAATGCAGTGGCACATTACTCTGAGCCTACTGGAAGGGATGCCTACCAGAGAAGGCATTACCCCTTTAATCATGAGCAGTAGGCCAGCCCAGTGGTGCTGAAGGTTGAGGCGCTGAACGACACACCTCGCACCACGCCAGCGACCCGGGCTCGGGAACGAGTTTGGGTGAGAGGATTGAGTGTTCGACGACAGCTCCCACTGGGTGTACTGCAGACTGGAACCACATCAAGTTGGGGTGAGGTGTCAGCGGACATCCTGCAGATGGGTGTGGGAGCGCACAAGTCTTGTGCTAGACATCACTGCATGTCCGTGCCTCTGGGAGGGGGGTTACGCGCACGAACAAGGAAAAACCTTGCACCGCTGAGAAGACGACAGCACCTGGCCTCCATGCCCACTGCCGGATCCCACCCACCTAATCTCCTGATTCTTTCTCCACCCTTTGCCTTGCCTGCAGCCAACTTGTCTTCTAGGAGCACCAAGAAGGAGTGGTGACCCCACCTGGGGGGGGTACAAGCCAAGGAGTTCTTGCTACCAGGTACATGAGAGGGTCGGAGTACAGCGGGGGAGACTCAGAAAATGGGGGCTCTCAGGCAGGCAGGAACAAGCCAGGATGCTTGAGGGAGTCTCGGCGAAGCAGCGACTGGAGGGAAAAAATAAGTTACACAAACAAACAAAAAAAAATCATGAACAGTCAATAAAAAAAGTCCCTGCTGATGCAGGGTGAATGCTACTGGCTATAAGACAGATTGAAGACAGTGGAACCTGGGCAGAGAGGTGGCTCTAATGACTCTGGTTTTCTATCTATCACCTGGCAGTGAGAAGGACAGGTCCACCACAGTCTAGCTAGTCTCAGGAGCCAACACCCAACAGGTTTTGCAAGTCTTTGTGCTAATCCAGCAACACTTGTGCAACTCCTGGAGAAAGAGGACCTAACCCAGCAAAACAGGGAGGAGGAAATGGCACAGGGCTTCCACCATCACATCCCCTGCTGGAAGCTTTTCCTCCCATTGGGTATGAAAAGGCTGGTGCCAAGCAAGTGGACGATGCAACTCAGAAGGGATGGGTAGGAGCTAGTGGCTTACTTATTGGTTAGCGGGTGGATGGGAACAAGGATTGGCTGAACTGGCAGGAGTGGGGTAGGCTCTAATGGGTTAAAAGGTGCCCATCTGGCCCGACCCCGGCCTCTGAAGCTGGGCTCCCCGACCTGACTCACCCGCAACCACTGCATTTGTGAAACAAGGATACAGCGGTCACCATTGCATGCCCATGCAGCTCCTTGCAGTCGGCCTTCTTTCATACTGAATCAGAGTACACAGTTTGCAATTTGGCTTGGTGCAAACCCTTTGCCCTGCTGCTCCACCTGTCGTGCACTCTGTTTTGTGAGCATTTCCCTCAATTTTTTTCTGCTCTCCCTGACTCCCTTCATTATTTTTCTACATCCCCCCCTTCAGGTGGCAGCCGATTCCCAACCCCCCTCCCAGTTCCATTTTCCCCTGCGGTACTCTCCAGCTCAGCATGACTGCTCCACCTGTCACCGAACTGGAAGAGCTCCTTCAGAGGGCCAGGGCACTGGCTGAGGTTAATTGCGCTGTGTGGCTGGAGCAAGCACTCAGTGTGGGGGGGCCTCTGCCACAGCTGTTGGCCAGTTCCCCGTGGGCCCAGTAGGGGATGGAGCTTGAGGGGTGGGCACTGGCCAGCATTCCAGGAGTAAAGGCAGCCAGGTCAAGGCCAGACAGAGCCATTTGCCTCCCTCCCTCCTTCTTTTCACCAGTGGGCTCTAAGCATGCCTATGTGGCTGCACGGCAGCTGGCCACTGGTAGGACGGGGAAGGGGGCTCTCACCTGGCTCCCACTGGCACTACCACCCCAGGTGCTCTCCCAGCTCCCAGGAGAGCTGAACAGACAGCCAGTGCAGCATCCTCAGCTCTCCCTGCCTGCAGATCTCCTAGAACTTGCAGCACCCTGGCCTCTACCCTGCCCAACCCTGCAACCTCCACTCACCAGGTCCAGCTCAATAGAACATCCAGGAAGAGGAGTGCTGAAGCCTTGGATTGGTCCCCCACGTGGTTTGCAGAAGAACTGGACTCAACAGAGCTGACTGGTGAGTACTCTGTCTATTCTGCTTTCAAGCTGTTGTTTGTGGGGTGAGGAGGAGGTTAGGCACCAGTCCATCCTCAGCCAGGACAGGTCAATCAGGAGTGCGTCAGTGGTGTGTGGAGGCAATCCAGGTCCAGAGGAAGTTAGGGAAGAGGAAGACAGATTGCTCACAGAAATTCCGCCATGGGGCAGGGAGTTGGTGTGATGGGAGGATAGGGTGACCAAAAATATGGCAATACTCCAGAGTATGTTTACCAACATGCTCAGGTAGTACCCAGCCTGTGTGCTATGCAACCTAGCAGACTGCCTCCAGGTGCGGAGGTTTGGATCGGGGAAAAAAGTGGGATCACAGGGGTGGGAGCAGCCCCAGCTGGGGCCCCTACCAGCCCGGCAGGCTCCCACCTCAAGAATCAAGGAACATAGAGGTCAGGCCAGGGACAGAAATTGCCCTCCAGGGCTCAGCCCAGGCCGCCCCGAGGGTCATGAACATTTCAGCACCATTCGTTGGTGCCGAGCTGGCTGCCTTGGCAGCCAGAGAGCCAAGCGAAGACTTGGCAGTCATGATGAAGCTCCTCATGGCAGAGGTTAAGGAGCTGAGGGCAGGAACATTGTCATGCGTCTGGGGGTCGCTGGCAGCCCATGTGCCCCAGTCCCTCAAATAAATGATCTGGAAAAAGAAATATATAGACATTTTCTCCTTGCTATACAGGTGGGGAGAACAAAAAATTACTCGCCTTAGTAATTAAATTTCTTCTAATGGAGTCTTGCTGTATTCTGACAATTGCAGTGTTTCCCAACCTTTGAACTGCCCTGGAGAACTAAGGGTTAACTTTCCATGCAGGGCACGGAACGCTGAGCTCGAGCTCAGTTGAAGTCTTTGTCTGGACTGTTTTGAATCTAAACTGTCAGATTCTTACGAACCCAACTAAACTAAAAATTCTATGTGGAAATTGTAAAAATTCTACTAGCTAACTGGCTGAAAAGTTTTGGATTCCCAAGGAAGACTCAAGTCAAGAAACCCAAGACCAAAACCCAAAGTATTCAAAAATAACAATAATAAATAAGCACCCAAACAAAAAGGGAGGAGAGCACAAGCAAATACGCCCCTGGGGTGCAACACTGCACCTGCCCACCCACTTCCCAAAAACAGGTTCTGAGAGAGGCGGCAGGGAGGGAGGTCAGAATACAGCAAGACTCCATTAGAAGAAGTATAATTACTAAGGTGAGTAATTTTTTTCTTCAAACAACATGAAGTCTTGCTGTATTCTGATAATTGCAGACTACCAAGCAGTACCTCCAAAGCGTAGGGCCAGAACCTACTTTGGGAATAGACTCTGAAGTACTGCTGTGCCAAACCGGGCATCACTCCTAGCCTGGATATCCAGAGAGTAATGCTTGGTAAAGGTATGGACTGTTTACCAGGTGGCTGCTTGACAAATTTCTAGAAGAGGGATATCCCTGGCCGCAGCCAGGGAAGCAGCTGTACCTCTTGTGGAATGAGCCCTCAGGCCTGAGGGTGGGGATTTTCCCAGTTTTTCATAGTAGAATTGTATACAAGACACAATCCACCTGGAAATAGATCTCTTGGTAGCAGGTTTGCCCTTTCCCACTTCTTCCTAAGTCAGGAACAACTGGATGGAGTCAAACCTGTGACCCTTGGTACTCTCTATGTAGTAACTAAGGGCTCTTTTGACATCTAAACTGTGTAGCCTCCTCTTTCCTGAGGAAGAATGATCAGTGAAGAAAACAGGGAGAGACATAGACTGGTTTAAATGGAAGTCTGAAACCACTTTGGACAAGAACCTTCTATTGGTTCTAAGGACCACTTTATCCATATGAAAGGAGATAAAATCCGGTTCCACTGACAGGGCTTGCAATTCACTGATACACCTGGCAGAGGTAATAGCTACCAAGAACACAGTTTTCTAAGTCAAGTACTTAAGTTCTGCTGAAGACAGAGGCTCAAAGGGGGGTTGCATAAGTTGAGCAATGCAAACATTCAAATCCCAGGCAGGGGCAGGGTCTCTAAAAGGGGGATTGGTGTGAAACAATCCTTTAAAAAATTTACAGAACACAGGATGGGAAGATAGTGAGGAAGGCTTCCCCACAGACAAAAACACAGAAACAACTGACTAGTGTACCTTGAGAGTAGCTGGTCTGAGGCCTAGGCCATTAAGATGGACCATATAATCCAGAACCGTAGGCAATCCAGCAGTGTCTGGAGAAATATACTTCTTAGAACACCAAATGCTGAATCTCTTCCATTTGGAGTTGTAAGTCATTCTGGTGGAGGGATTCCGAGAAGCCTTGAGGATATCCAGAACACCTTGGCAAAGATGCAGATCTGTAGACTCTAACTCTTCAAGAGCCATGCTTTGAGATTGAGAGACTGAAGATTGGGGTACCAAATCCTTCCCAGAGAGGATGTTAACAGGTTGTAATTCCTGGGAAGAGACAAGGGAAGATGGACTGCAAGGGACAGCAACAGGGGGTGTACCAGGGCTGTCTGGCCCAATCTGGAGCAATGAGAATCACCTTGCATGGTTAAGACATTACTTTTACTAAAACTTTGAACAGGAGTGGGAAGGGGGGAAAGGCATACAGAAACTTCCCCTCCCAATTCAGGATCAGGGTATCCAGAGGGACTGAGCCCAGGGCTGGAGGTCTGCAACAAAAGAGAGAGAGTTGGTTATTGTCTGGGGCTACAAAGAGATCTATCTCTGGAGTGCCACCTTGAAAAAATCACTTTCAACACCTGAGGGTCCAGGGACCATTCGTTATGGCCCTGGGAAATCCTGCTCAGTACATCTGCTAGCACATTGTCCTTGCCTGGAAGGTGAACTGCTACAAGAGAGGCTTGCAGGGAATAAGCCAGGGACCACAACTTCATGGCTTGTGTGCACAAGGCCATGGACCGAGTGCCTCCCTGCTTGTTGATGTACCACATGGTGGTAGTGTTGTCTGTTTTGACTTGAACTACATTGTTCTGAACTGACTGTGAGAATGCTTTTAGAGCCAGAAAAACTGCGTTGAGCTCTAGAAGATTGAAGTGGAGAAGGGATTCTTGGGGAGACCACAGGCCCTGGGCAGTAAGGGACCCCAGGTGGGCTCCCCAGTCCAGAAGAGAAGCATCCGTGGTAAGGATCACTGAACAAGGCTGAGCAACAAAAGGAACACCTTGCCTTAAATTGTCCTGATCCTGCCACCACTGGAGGGGCTGGATCAAGATCAGTGTCACTGGAATCAGTTTGGTAAGGGAGTCCTTTCTCTGAGACCAGAAAGCTCTCAGGGGGAACTGAATATACCTCATCTGGAATCTTGCCCCTTGGACCACTGCTGTTGAAGCCGCCCTGTGGCCCAAGAGCTGGAGGAAATGCCTTGCTGGTCGAGATACCTGAAGGCTGAAGGAAGAAGCTAGTTTCATAAGAGCCCTTGCCCTTTCTAAAGGTAGAAAGGCTCTTGCTCTAAGTGTATCCAGTTCTGCCCCTATAAAGGTAAGGAGCCGGACTGGTTTGAGAACTGACTTGCGAAGGTTGAGGAGAAACCCTAAGGAAGTGAGCACTTGCTGGGTCACTTGCAGGTGAGACTTGACTTGGTCTGGAGACTGATCCACTATTAGCCAATCATCCAGATAAGGAAATATGGAAATCTTTTGCCTTCTTAGAAAGGCAACTACTACTGCCAGGCACTTTGTGAAAACCCTTCGGGCTGAGGTTAGGCCAAAGGGCATTGCTCTGAACTGATAGTGGCCTGAGGGCAACTCGAACCTGAGGTACTTTCTGTGGGAGCACCTGATGGGAATATGAAAGTAGACATCTTTGTGGTCCAAGGAGGCTAGCCAGTCCCCTGGCCTTAGAGAGGGAAGGATTATTCCCAGAGTTATCATCTTGAACTTTGGCTTTAAAAGATGTTTGTTCAGATATCCTAAGTCCAGGATGGGTTGCCACTCTCCTGTCTTTTGGAGGTCAGGAAGCACCTGGAGTACAGTCCTTTGCCCCAGAGTAGGGTAGGTACTCTCTCTATAGCTCTTAAAGCTAAGAGAGAAGAAACCTCTGCCTCTAGGGCAAGGGTTTCCGGAAGATTTGCAGGTGGAAAAGATCTGGCTCTCATCTCTGGAAATTTTTTGAAGCTGAGAACCAGTCCCTGGCTTACTACTTCCAAGACCCACTTGTCTGATGTAACAGACATCCAGTCCTGGACAAAGTAAACCAGCCTGCCCCCTACTGGAATAGGAGAGCTGACTCGGGCAGACCCATCAGGGTGTCTGCTTGGCAGGGGCTTTAGGCTGAGGGGTGGATGCAGGCCTGCTCATCCCCCTTCTGCCTCTCCCTCTCCCTCTGAAGAACCCCCTCTGCGAAAAGGAAGAAGAGGCCTGTGCTTGGTAAAAAGGCCTTTGAAAAGGCCTGCCCCTGCCCCTAGACTGCTGCCTTTGAGGAGTTGCCTGCCTTTCCTTGGCCTGAGCACTCCTGTAAGTGGTCCTGTACTCGTCTATTTTCTTCATGTACTTCTCCGTCTGCTCCCCAGAGAATTACCCATTACAGCAAAATCCATGGCCTTAGCCTGTGTGTCCTGCAAGAGGCTAATACATCTGAGCCAAGCCATTCTCCGAAGAGCCACAGATGTAGCCATGACTCTTGATGAAACATCATTAGAGTCCACTGCAGCATGAAACTGAACCTTAGATGCCTCAATCCCATCTGCAGCCACTGCCTCCAGCTCCTTGGCTAGCTGGGGAGAGGCCTGTTTAGCCAGTACCAGTACAGTGTCTCACCTGGACTTCTAGTACCTGGCTGTATAGGCCATGTAATTCACCTGCCTGAGTCCCAAGGATGCTGCCATGTACTGCTTCTTTGCCATAGCATCAATCTTCCTGGAGTCCTTGTCAGGGGGGTGTGAAGCCAAAGGAATATTTGCCCTGTCACAGGCAGCAGCCTGCACTACCGCAACGTGGCTGCATTGCTGATATAAGAACTCTGTGTCTCAGCCTGAAAGTGTATACCTCTTGTCCATTCTTCTATCCACGGAAGTATATTTAGGAGATTTTAAGATTTCTTTGTGTCTGTTTCCAAAAATATTTATGGAGGGGAATAGACAGTCTCCTGGACTCTGGGATATCCATCATCTCTACATAATCAGGCTCTTCTTGATCTTCCACAGCCTCCTCCATAGGAAGCTGGAGGGTTTCAGCCACTTTTCTGTAAAACATAAAATGGGAAGGGGACTCAGAAAGCCAAGGAGGGGAAACATCTGATGGTCTGTCTGGGGAGATGTCCAGTTCCACAGGCACATCCAGACCTTCACTTACATCATACTCCTCAAAATCCTCTTCCTCTTCAAACTCCGGTTCATAAAAATCTTCAAGGGTATAATCTTGAACAGGGGGAACCAACCGAACCAAACTCCTGCCAGAAGGAGCTGGACCAGTAGGTACCGGATGGAGTGATTCCACAATCTGAATCGCCCTGGCTATCTCTTTGGTGGTCGGAACATGAACCTCTGGATCTGAACCGGTCGATTTATCTTGCATTTTCTTTTTGTCGGAACCAATCCCTCAGAATCGGCTCTCCTTTTGCCTGAATAAGTATCGCCCTGGTCAGAGGACACTCCTTCTGGTTCGGTCGAAACCGAAGTGGGCTGGCCATCCGGGTTAGCGGACTTCTCGGCCTCCTTTTCCCTCAGTCTACCTAATCTCTTCTCAAGGGTAGATTTGGGAAAAGTTTTACATATTTGGCAATCTGAATCGAGGTGGTCAAACCCCAGACAATAAACACAGGTGGTGTGGGGATCGGCCTTGGCAAAGACCTCCCCACACTCACTGCAGTGTTGAAACCCAGTGGGCAGTGTTTTTTTCTTGAGTTTCTCAGACATGGCCAACCTAACCAAACTTATCTTTTTTTCGGCAACCGCCAGGCAAGACTCCCTTATCAGTTCCTAACCATGTCACGGATATTGGAAAAAAATGTCTAAACACGTTTTTTTTAGAACCGATAAGAACCGGTAACCACACACTAAGTATAACAAAATTCACAATCAAATGGTCGGTTCAGCCAAACCAACCGCACTTTTTCAAGTTCCGCACAGAAAAATAGAACAATTCCTATCTAGTACTCACGGCACCACAGGCAGAGACTGAACCGACTATGCGGATACTTTTTTTCGGTTTAAACCGACGAAAAACTGAAAACTTTAACTGACTTCGAACCGAGCTGAAAGAGAAATATCCGCAGCAACCGTTCGGCGAGGCAGAGTAAAGAATCTGACGGTTTAGGTTCAAAACACTCCAGACAGAGACTTCAACTGAGCTTGAGCTCAGCGTTCCATGCCCTGCATGGAAAGTTAACCCTTAGTTCTCTGGGGCAGTTAAAAGGTTGGGAATCACTGCAATTGTCAGAATACAGGAAGACTTCATGTTGTTTGAAAGAGCTCAAAGAAGCAGAAAATGAGAATGAAGGGAAAAGAAGAAAGGAGGCCAAAAAGGTGAGCAAAGTAAAGAGGGATATGTTGACATGGATCACGTCCTTTAATACATTGGCAACAATTGTGCTAGAAAAGGAATCAGAGGAGGTGATAGGCCTAATCAAACATCAGGATCACATTTTGATGGCATATTATTCATTTGGGGGTTAGGCGTGATGCATCTACGATGAACAATTCAGGAAGAAAATTGCTTCAGAACCTTCAATTAAATGGGGCAGAATGCAGACCTTTTTGTACTTAAAGTAGATGTGACCAGTGCACCCCTTTCTTATGCTGCATACCGACAGTGACCTGCCAGTTATGGGATCCAGCACTGAGGGGAAAAGCACAGGAAGGGGTACTTCAACAGGGGAGAGCAGTTGCTGGATATTCAACAAGGGATCCTGCCCTTTTCAAGGCAGCAGTAAGTAAAGACATATGTGTTACATGTGTGGGGGCCCCCAGCCTTGGTCCAAGTGTGGGAAGAAAAGTGATGGCAGCAGCAGCACTAGAAGTGACCCTGCCTCACACGGGACTGGGAAGTAGCTACCACACCAATTAAGGTCTCAATCTTCCTCATCTGGTTAAAGAGATACCCAAGTAAAGCCATGGCATTGGAATTGTATGAAGGTTTTAGTTGTGGTTTTCGGATCCCCATACTGGCCCTCAGGTCGCTCTGGAGGTGAGCAACCTGAAATCGGACAGACCCAAGGCACTGCATGACAAATTTCAGAAGGAGGTGGGCCAGGGGCAGATAGGAGGTATGTTCTCCACATCCCCTCTGGATAACCTGCGGGTCCCACCCCCCCCCCGCCGGGGTTGGTACCAAAAAAGCACCAGGTGAGTTCTACTTCATTCATCACCTTTTCTTCCCATGGGGATTCAGTCAATGACCAGAGAGCCCTGAGCTCGCTGATGTTACATAACATCCTTTGACATGGTGCTACGGTGAGTGCAAGGATGTGGGAAGGGGCACTGATGGTGAAGGCAGATATAGAGTCGCATTTCGCCTCATCCACATTCATCTGGAGGATGTCTTCCTGCTGGACATGAAAGTACAGGACCAATATTTCGTCGACAGGTATATGCTAATTGGCTGTTCTATTTCATGGTTCCATGTTTGAAAACTTCAGCACCTTCTTGAATTGGGTGGTATGCACCAAGGTGGGGGGTAGAGCCCTTCATCCACTACTTGGATGACTTCCTCTTCAATCGGGCCAGGGGGTGAGGACAAATGCAGCAGGGCACTGGATGGTTTCATGGAAATCACACAGGAATTCAGTGCGCCAATCAGCCACTCACCATGAATAAAACCGAGGGCCCATGCACCAGAATCACATTCCTAGGTATTGAATTAAACTCTGTACTAGCGGTATCCAGGTTGCCAGCGGACAAAGTGCAGAAGCTCATGCAGCTTGCACGGGAGGCTGGAGGGGCCAAGAAGGTAATGTTGTGGTGGCCACAGGAGCTGCACGGGCACCTGAATTTCACATGCAAGGTCATCCCCATGGGGCATCTCTTCTTCAGGTGGTTGGCCAAGACTATAGGTGGGATCATCTCACTGCACCTCTTCATCTGGATTCACAAGGGCTTGACAGCCAACTTGGGATCTGGGTAGAGTCTTTAATTTTAATGGGATGGCACTGTGGCAGGCACCAGCTACCACCAACCGAGAGCTCAAGTTCTTTACAGATGCCTCGGATGGTCTGGGGTTTAGTATCCACTGGCAGGGTGAATGGTGCACTGCCGCTGGCCGCAGGGTGGGTGGTATGATGACAGGTCTAACCAAGAGCCTGACCTTCCTGGAGTTTTTTCCCATTGTAGTGACCTTGGAAGAAGGGAAAATAAATCAGTGTTTTTTTGGTCTGAACATGGGGTAGTACAGGTTATAAATAGGCAGTCTGCGAGCTGTGAAAGGGTGTGTGGCTTGTTGCAGAGGTTTGTGCTGCATTGCTTGAAGCGCAATATCATTTTTAGGACTAGACATGCTCCAGGAGTGGATAACAAGACTGCTGATGCACTGTCTCAATTTCAGTGTATCAGGCTCAGGATGCTGGCACTCGAGGTCAAGGAAGACCCAATTCTTAGATTTCTGCAGGGCCCAAGGGGTAGAGGACCTCTAGTCCAGGTCTGCAGGTAACATCCTAGGTTTTTTGTGGAAATCGAAGGAGAATTGGGTGTTGAGGTCGACGCCATGGAAGATGCTGGCAAAACAAAAAAAGCAAAAAGGAAATCCAAAACTCCATGATTCGGGGAGTTGATACCTACCTTCAGCCAGGGGTAATGGTCAAATGTCTCCCAGGTACAACAGCGTGGAGAGACACTGACCGCATTGCTAAAATTGTGCAGGAAGCAGGAGAAGACATTGATGTCCTGGTACACATAGGGAATAGCTCGCCAGCCGGTCAGTTGTGGAGACCAAGGAACACCTGACCAGGCTGGGTGACAAACTGTCATCCATTTCATCCGGCATCTAATTCTCTGAAATCCTGCCAGTCTGGGAGAGGGCGGCAGACGGATAGAAGGTCAGAGAAGGGGAGATAGGGGGGCTAAACATGTGGCTCAAGAGCTAGTGTCAGGAAAAAGGACACAAATTTGTAGGTAACTGGCAACAGTTTTGGGAGCGAAAGTTCTTTAAATTCAATGGACTGTATTTCACTAAGGAGGGAGTCAGTGCATTGGGGCAGAAGTTTGATGACTTTGCAGAATATCTAAACTAGTAAAGGGAGAGAGGGGTGCAGCACCCGATACATCAAATGGGAAGAACATCCCTCCCCCCTCAGCTAGTGATCAAACAGGAGTTCAGCATGTTTGTAGTTCATTTGCATCACCAGGTAAGGAAAAAGGTCCAGCTCCCCATATGACACACAGGGGAAATGCCAGACCTCGCCCAACAACTAACACACTGAAATCTGGCCAATGGAAAATCATGTACACAAATGCCCGCAGTCTGGGAAACAACATCCCAGACCTGCAGACAACAATGATAAAGGCTAAACTGGACACAGTAGCCATTAGCGAGTCATGGTTCACCAGTAACCACACTTCAGAGACTTCAGTACCCGGCTATGTACTGTTCAGAAGAGACTGAGGTTCAAACAGAGGGAGTGGAGTGGCCCTTTATGTCAATGAAAATATCAAAGCTACAGAAATTAAGAATACACATAAGGAGCCAGAAGAACTGTGGGTCACCCTGGAAACAGGAAATGGGACAGCCATATGAACTGGAGTTGTCTGCAGGCCTCCAGACCAGGGGAGGACACAGACACATTACTGTTAGAAGATATACAAAACATGACTGCTAAAGGGGAGGTTCTGATAATGGGAGACTTCAACATACCAGATACAGATTGGTCAATACCAGCAGGAACATCTGCCAGAATTAGACACACAGTGGATTTCCTGCAGGGGGAGGGCCTCAAAACAACTGCTACAACAATCCACAAGAGATAGGGCTATCCTAGATCCAGTACTGACTAACGGGGAAAGGATCGCAGATCTCCAGGTAGAAGGTCACCTGGGGGCCAGTGACATCACATGGTATGGTTCAATTTTTATTTTTTTTATTTTATTTTATTGAAATCTAGGATTACAAATACCTTTGAGCAGGAACTGCTCATTTACAAAGGTTCCACGTCGAAGGAACGGGGGTTATACATACATACAAAGGTCAACATAATAATACATAGTTATACAATAAAAACAAGCAAAAGACAGGCTTAGGAAAGTCCAGTAATTCAAAATGTGCCAAATGTTAGGTAGCATGACATACCAGCCAAGGGCAATCTTAGAAATAAGTGCAGCAGGTAAGAGGGAAGGGGATATGCAGGCAGGAAGGCCATTGTCAGAGGGTTGAGGGTGAGGGCAAGCGCTCTAGAGGGGAGGGATAAAATCAGGAAATGCCTGGGGGGGGAGAGGGAGCAGGGGTAGGCAGGTAGAAGGGGCAAGGTGGGGAGAGGTGGCTGTCAAGACTGAAGTGGAGGCAGTGAGCAGTGGGCCCCTGATTAGGTGAGGCAGTCTGACGACTAGTTAAAATGAGATGAAGTCGGAGTTGTCTCTTAAAAGGGCCAAGAGCAGCAGCAGTAAGAGTTTCTTTGTTGAGAGTATTATACCACTGTGGTGCTCTGTGGGCAAAGGCCCTCTGGCCCATGGTAGTCCGGCATCTGAGGACAAGGAAGGTTAGTTGTTGTGAACTTCTAGCTTGCTGGGTGCGGTGGTGGTCAATGAGGAGCTTTTCAATGCCCGGGGGCATGACCCAGAGGAGGACTTTTTGGCTAAGAGGCAGGTTTGATACTGTATCCGGCTGATGAGAGGAAGCCATCCTGCCTCAGTGTACAGGTCACAAATGTGTATAAGTCGGTCAGCCCCAGTTAGCAGCCTGCATGCTTTGTTGAGTGAAACTGTAATTCTGCGGAGGGCAGAGGCGGAGGCAGAGACATAAATTGCTAGCCCATAATCGATGATGGAGGTCACAGAGCTGTTGATAGCCAACTGGAGAGTGTCAGGAGTCATGCAGTGTTTGTGCCTGTAGAGCAGGCCTATACGGATGTTGGTGGCTTTGGTGACAGAATCTATATGCCGATGGTAGGAGAGTGAGCTGTCCAATGTGACGCCTAGGTATTTAAAATCAGGAACGTGTTCAAGTAAGGTCCCTGTTTGGTTTAGGATGGTGAGGTCACGGGATTTGTACTTGCTCCTGGCGTTGTAGAAGGTCATAACCTTTGTTTTGCTGTAGTTCATGACTAGTTTGTGTGACTTGAACCATTCTTCTATGCGCATGAATTCAAGCTGTAATTGTTTCTCGAGGAGCTCTGCATTTTGGTGGTTGGTGAACATGACTGTGTCATCGGCGTAGAGCAGTAAGTTCTGGTGGCAGACACTGGGAAGGTCATTGAGGAAGAGGCTGAAGAGTAGTGGCCCCAGGATGGGCCCCTGTGGGACCCCTGAAAGGACTGAGTTTTCTTCCGAGGTGACACTGGCAATCCTGACCCACTTGACCCTTAACCCAAGGTAGCTTGAAAACCAGAGCAGTGCTTCATTGGAGAGCCCAATGTTTGATAATTGCTTGAGTAGGAGTGGGTGGTTCACAGTATCAAAGGCTTTTGTAAGGTCGATGAATACTGCCCCTTCACAGATTCCTTGATCGAGTGTGGTATGGATGAAGCCCGTGAATTCTAATAGTGCAGTGGTGGTACTGTGCCCTTTTCGGAAACCATGTTGCTCAGGACACTGGATGCCATATTTTTCCAGGTACTTGACTAGTTGGTCTGAGGCAATGCACTCCAGGGCCTTAGACAATGGAGGGAGGATGGAGATAGGTCTGTATTTAGAGTGCAGTGATTTGTCTCCACTTTTGTGTACTGGTGTGATGGTCGCCTGTTTCCAGCAAGATGGGAACTGGGACATCCTTAGTGATAGGTTGAGGACCTTTGTCAGGGGTTCAAGGACTTCTTCAAGGACAAGTGCTAACAACTTTAGGTCAAGGGAGTCACCACTGTAGCCTGCGTTGTGAATGGCCTTCCGAATATAGGTTCTGGCTTCATGCACTGGGATCTCCTTGAAATAGAATTGTGGGGCAGGGTGTAGGAGAGGCGTAGTTGCAGGAGGGTTACTACCAGAGAAGGCATCAAAGAAATTAGAAGGGAGGACACTATCCAAGTTGGAAAACGCATTGTTAAAGGTGTTGGTGATTGTGAACAGGTCAGATGTTGGTGTTCTATTTATGTTGAGCATGGTGGGTGGTGATTTAAGGTCCTTGCCTGTAAGGTCTTTCAAGTTACTCCAAATTTTTTTTCCATCACCCCAGGAGCTGAAGAGAGCTTCCTTGAAGTATTTGCTTTTGGCACTCCAAACTGCCCATGTGCACTCATTTCTGGCAGCTTTATATTTATGAATATCCCCAGGTTTGGATGTTGCACGGACACAGTGCCAGAGATGATCCCTATGTTTGAGTAAAGTGATTAGATCGGGGGTTATCCAAGGGTTAGCTCTGCCCCTGACCTTCAGCTTTTTGAGAGGTGCAAAGATATTGCAGGCTGCAGTGAAGTGGCTGATGAAGAGGCCTAAGGCTTGGTTTACATCAATGGCAGAGTCGACTGGTGTCCAGTCCAGGTGGCTTAGGTGTATCTTTAGTAGCTCAAGGTACCCCTGCTTTAACACTCTGGTGTGGATTATTTTAGGAGGGGGCTTAATGAATTTGTTTGTCCAGGTACATGTGACCGGTGAGTGGTCACTGATCCCATCAGGGAGCACTGAGACTTTTGAGATTCATTCACGGTGATTAGTAAGGATCCAGTCCAGAAGTGTGTGCCACCCTGTCCTATAGTTGCATCTGGTGGAGGTGGTAACAAGCTGGGTGAGGTTCTGTGAAGTGACAGCATCCTTGTAGTTTCTGGTCTCCAGCGATAGCCAATTTATGTTGAAGTCGCCTAGTACTATGAGTTCAGAGTTATGGTGTAATCCCTGAAAGCTTTCCAATATGCTCATAAATCCATTGGGCTGATCTTTAGGGGGTAGGTACACAGAGGCAATGGTGAACTCCTTGTTTTGCGCCCCGAGTAGAACTTTAATAGTGAGAACCTGCAAGGGTGGTTTAGGGTTTGAGAACGGGAAGATTTGACCCAGATAGGAATTCCTCAGGTAGATGGCACAGCCCCCACATCATTTGGAAATCCTGTCCTGCCTGAATATAGAGTATCCAGGGATGGTGACTGCAGCATCTGGTATCTTGGGGTTAAGCCACGTTTCGACAACAGAGAGTACATCAGGGCTATGTTGCTGGACCCAGGTTTGCAAAATGTCAAGTTTGTTAAGGAGGCTGCAGACATTGATTGAGGCTAATGTGAGGGACCCCTCCCGCCTTTTTGTGGCATGGGATGGTAGGCCGGTAGGCCCTGGGTTAGGATGAGCATTTCCAGATATCAGAAGTAGCAAAAGTAGTATCCTAAGAAGGTACGCTTTAATCATTTTGCAGACTAGTTTTATTGTAGGGCATCTAGTCCTCTTGTCCTTGCTGGTCTGCGTTTGCCCCGTGATATTGCAGAGCACAATATATAAAGCCATGTTCTCAGAGGTGCCACGTGATTGATGAAAAGTAATCAAATCCACAGGAAATGGTGAACTACCGGGGACCAGAAAACTGTTATTGTAGCTCAAAGACGCAGAATGTGATAAATTCCTGAAGGGGTTCAATTCCTGAAGGTGATGAACATTGTACTGGGGCATATGTAGGATGTAAAAATCCTTTGTTAGTATCTTCCCTTTGTTCTCCAAAATGGTTTTGAATAGACCTCAAAACAAGTACACATCCTTTAAGAACAAGTCAGATGGAAATGTGGATTCAATGCAGCACTCCACAACTCAGTGCTTGTATAACAGATTTACTGACCTTACTTTTGGCTTTGATGGCTTCCAAAAAAGTTGATTTATGATGAGAATGCCAATACCTGGTGGTGATGTTTTGCAGTTTCTTAGTCCAGAAAATGTTCATTGATGTTATGTCCAAGAATGTTCCAGTTCTTCCAAGCAGAAACACATGAAAATCCACAAAAGCTAAACTATTGACAGAGACAAACACAAACAGCCAACCACACAGGCTCTAGTCAGATACATTATAGAACTAGAACTAAATCATCCCATTCCAAGGCAAAAATATGGGACTTTAGAGGAGCAGACTTTGATAAGATGGCCAACAGAGTTAAGCTAGCCCTAGCAAGAAAGGAAAATTACGTACCTACCGTAATTCTTGATCTTCTCTTGTATCTTCACCATTCATTACTTCCTGGGTGTAAGCCGGAGGTGCGCACCCGTCACGGGAGCTTTTTTTTTTTTTTTTTTAAAGGCCACGCCCTCGAGCGGCGTCATGCGTCATGCGCGAGGGTGGCCGATATGTGACTCACTCCTCCTCCAACTCAGTTCTGTGAGCCGGAGAGGCAAAATGAAAGCAGAAAATATAGATAGCGAGGCAAAGATAGCCGGATAGCAAAGCAAGGAAGAATGAACTGAAAAGGAATAAGCCGATGGAGGAAGGACAGAGGAGATAAGACATCCTAGCCTAGGAGTGCAGGGCCTCCTTACCTGGGCGACTCTAGGAGGAGAGATGAGTAAGGAAATGAGAAAATAGAAGAAGAAGAAAGGAGAGAGAGATGGGATGTTGAAGGGACCAGAATGCCCAACCATATAGTTAGCTTGTAGCTGAAGGCTCGACTAAAGGGGAAGCAAGAATCTCGGAGATAGAGCTGAAGAGAAGTTCACCGAACCCGCTAGACAGACTCAGGAGAGGGCATAGTCCTCATCTTCAACATGCCATTGTTCTTGACACCCACCTCGGCTCCTGGCCGCGCGGAAGGCCTTTTAACTGAGGGCAGCCGAGGAGGAGAATAAACCAGCAGCATGAGGCGCTGCTCAGGGTTTAGAAATGGAAAATGTAAGCCTTTCAGGCGTTTCCAAGATAGAAACGGGACTCAGACTGACTGGCTAAGGCCGCCAAGGCTTAGGCTGGCTAAGATTGGATATGGTCAGCAGAGTCTACTGTAAAATTGTCCAGGAGGACACTTAAAGGAGAAACCACTTAGCAAAACCAGCGAGAAGGATAGCCTACCTTCTCATTTGCCTTCTTGTTTGATTTCTCCTATTCCTTTTTTTTTTTACAGATAGAAAAAATTTTTTTTTTTAACTAGATGCATGACCCAGATACCAAGATGCCTATAGCAGTCGGAGAGAGTTCCTCAGCATTTTTTTTTACAAGAGAGGAACAGACGTACTCGTTCTCTGCTCTGCAAGGCAAGAATAGAGGGGGGATTAGATTTCAGGGCAACTACTGAACACGGGATTGCAGGATCAAAACTGAATAGCCTGAGCCAGGCCAAACAACTTAGAGGTATCTTGCCATAAGAATAGCAAGAGATAGTTGTGCAGTCTGATCGCCAATGCAATCCGCAGATGGCCCATGAATCTTAGAGTAAATAATTTTCTGGATTTAAACCCCCCAAGAAGATTTTTTTTTTTTTGGAAAATGAAGCAATTTTCCCTATATTTTATATAATGCAGAGAGAGGAAGGAGACGGGAGGTGGAGAAGCCACAGGAAGAGGCCACTGAGGGGATGGTGGGCGGTGTAAGTAATGAATGGTGAAGATACAAGAGAAGATCAAGAATTACGGTAGGTACGTAATTTTCCTATCTTCCCTTGTCAATCTTCACCATTCATTACTTCCTGGGTGAGTACCAAGCTCCTCTTCCCCAGGAGGGGGAAGAGGCCATACCCTGAGGGAACAAGACCCCCAGCCTTCTGCTGGTGAGAAACAGAAGGAGAAGACCCTGGCTTATTCAGAAAGCCTAAGTGGGAGAAGAGCTAGGAGGTGCCTCCCGAGGACGAGGAGACGGAGGGAGCCCCTGTAAAAGTCTCCTAGCTCTGGATGAGAAAAGACGGGTCCCGGAAGCATGGAGCGCATCACCCTACGCCGGGTTAGGTGACAACCTGGAGACGGGTTATGCCGTCCGCCTGATGCAGATCGCTGTCCCCGCGCTCGGAAGCCACCTCACTGGCGCCATAAGATGCCCTTGCTTGGTGTCTTGCCAGCTCCCAGGCCTACCGCGGAGAGGGCAACGGCTTGTCTGGTTTGCTCCGTGTCAGGCATAGATGCCAGCAGCTGGGACATCATCGACCACAGATGCCGGTTGTAGGCAGCGCTGGTGAGCCTGATGTGATGCAATACATGCATCGCACGCCAAGAAGAGAACACTCTTCGCCTCAACGGTCGAACTGGAGAGTCCGAACCGGTGGGCGGTCGCGCCAGGCAACGGCGCCCAGAAGGAGTATCCAGGTATACCAAACCTGAGGACGGCTGGGGAACCCAGAGACCAGAGGGGCACAATACCTCACGCTGGCAGTCCGCGGGCTGGGGAAAGCGGCAGGGAACTGCCAGGACCGGATAGGCCTCCTCTGGAAGGATAGGCCAGAAGGTACCACCAGATGCTGGACTTGAATTCACCAAGGAATTCATGCGTCACCCGTTCGGGTATTGTCTCCTAACGAGAGAACCAAGATCCCCTACCATCCTCGAGAGGAAACGCTGATATTCTGTGAAATCAGCATCGGAGGACAGATGAGGGGTTCCTCTCTCAGAGGAGGAGAGGAGGATGATAGGGAACTGGAATGTCAGAGGATTCCTGCGTGGTGGGGAGAGTCGAAAGACCCGCTCATGCATGTAACTAACATATGAGGGGAAGGCGCCACGAGAACCCCGAACTGCTCCCAGGATAACGGACCCGTAGGACCCGACATGGCCTGGGAGCGGGTGGTGAAGGCAGAGAGATGGAGAGGGGCACCTCCGAGGAGGCAACTGCTTTCATGAGGGCTCTGGAATCCGGGAAGGGAGCTCTAGTAGGAGGGATCCCGGATATCAAACCAGGCCGCAGAACGGAACTCTGGGGAAGCGGAACCTGGAAGAGCCCTGGGGGAGAAACTCCCCTGTGACGACGCCGGGACTGCATGGATCCAGAAGGGCAGTCCACACAAACGCCGCCAGAGGACACCCTAGAACCCTGGGAGGGGCGGGCTCTGCGCTGACGGCTCCTGGCCACCCCTGAGGTGGCCAAAGAAGACCGAGCAGCAGGACGCCTGCCCCTCAACCCCTCAGATTCCGAGGGCCCTCCCCGACTGCAACGCCCCTAATCCCAGAGGAGGTAACAGCACTCGGGGTAGCTGTCACCGACCTCCAGAGAGGGAGCCTCCCTCCGTCACCCCCACGCCTGCCCCCGGGACTCGGCCACCCCAGCTGAGGAACCTCAGGAGACGACGGCAAGGGGACAGAGGGAGGGGCGCTGCCGCCTGCGCTGGTACCCCTAGCCACCGAGGACCCAGATTCGAAGAATGGGGATGCCAGGATGGGTCCACTCTGAGTCATCCTCCCGAGGAGGACGAGACCAGCAGGACCTCGATGCTGGCCACCCCAGGGGTCTCGAGGGCCACGGGCCGAACGGCCCCGTACCGGCAAGACACCGCCGCCCCAGCACGCCGGCAGCATGAAGGCCCACCACACCCCCAGCTGCCCGCAGACCCGCACCGCTCGAGGAGGGGAAGGCCGCCACGCCGCCGGGCGGCCAGGAGGCGGGCTGGCACCGCTGGGCGCGCGCCGCCAGGCTCATCGGCACCGCGAACGTCACTATAGGCCAAAACGGGTATTCGCCAACGGGCGCCGCTTTGATCACCGGGCGCGCGCCGCGAACAGCGCCGATTCAAAGCGGCGCCGCTTAACGGCGCCGCTTCGACACGGGCACGCGAGCGTGCCGGGATTGGAAACAGCGCCGCGAGGCGACGTCTAGGGTCCACCTAGCCGGGCCAGCCAAGGGCGCTCGGCTATGGGGAGCCTGCACCTCGGAGGTGACTGCCGAGGGCGGTGGTCAGCGCCATGCCCCGGAGGGGGCTACGACGCCCCTCAACACCGCTGAAGGGCCTCCTCGGCAAGAAGGGAAGAGGAGACCCCTCCTCCTCGACGATAGGCCCGGAGGGGACCCGGGAAAGGCCTAGGATCTCGCTTCCAGATTCCCGCATGCGACGCCGTCTCTCGAAAGTCGGCGGGCCTTGCCGAGCTTGTACGCCGCTGATTCTTGAGGACGCGACGGTCCATCGGAGAAACAAGCCGCCGCGACGCAATCCATATTATGGTTGGGTCCCAGGAACGGCGACAGACGCTGTGCCGTCCGACGGAGAAATGCCGCCGCAGGAGCACCGACGATAGGCACGCCCGCCTCTAGAAGAACGTTGTCCCCAGAACCGACATAACGCCGAATAAACAAGATTAAACACAGTCGGAAATACACCCGCGCCTGCATAAAGGAAAGAAAAGGAACAGTCTTACCGTGAGGCGCCGAGTGTAGAAAAAGGAGTCGGATACGCCTTTCGTTAGCTACCACAACAGGTGCTGCTCGACGGCGGGGAGAAACAGAACTGAGTTGGAGGAGGAGTCGGTCGCTACTAACGGCTACCTCGCAAGCATGACGATGACGCCGCTTCGAGGGCGGGCCGCTAGGCAACTTTAAAAAAGCCTTCGTGACGGGTGCGCGCCTCCGGCTTACACCCAGGAAGTAATGAATGGTGAAGATTGACAAGGGAAGATGAAATACAGGTGAGGGGGTATAGGCAAAGTGGGCAAGCATTAAGGATGCAATACCTGAAGCAACATCCCACTGTGTTAGAGAGAAAAGCAAGAGGAAAAGAAGAAGGAAACCACTTTGGTTCTCAAGAACAGTAGCAGAAAAGGTCAGAGTCAAAAGGCTGGCCTTCAGGAAATATAGTGGGATGAAGATAGTGAGAAATACCAGATTTCCCTAAGGGAAGTAGGGAAGGCAGTAAGGCAGTAAGGCAGGCAAAGGCCCAAACCGAGGAAACACTAGCAAGAACAGTAAAAGAAGGTGACAAGATTTTCTATAGATACATTAGCGAAAGGAGAAAGTCCAGAGGGGGTATTGATAAGATTAAAGGGAATAAGGGTGTGTGTGAGGAGGAGGACCAAGGAAAAGCATCTATCCTAAATAGATACTTCTGCTCAGTATTTACTGAGGAAAAGGTAAGGCAGGGCTCACAGCTCAGCACCATGGACACGGGGGGGGGGGAGGTGTGCACTAGTCCCTTCACAAAAGAAAGTGTCCTACAAGAGCTTGCTAAGCTGAGGGTGAACAAGGCAATGGGACCCAATGGCATACATCCCAGGGTACTAAAGGAGCTAAGAGTGGAACTAGCAGAGCCATTATCAGAATTGTTTAGTGAGTCTCTGAGTACAGGAGAGGTCCCAGAAGACTGGAGAAGGGCTCATGTGATCCCGCTCCACAAGAGTGGTAGCAGGGAGGAGGCAGGGAACTACAGACCAGTCAGTCTTACCTCAGTAGTGGGCAAGATTATGGAGGCACTCCTTAAGGAAAGGATAGTGCAACACCTGGAATCCATAGGAGCACAGGATCCAAGACAGCATGAGTTTACAACAGGAAGGTCCTGTCAAACTAATCTCATAGATTTCTTTGTCTGGGTAACTAGAGTGGTGGACCAAGGAGGAGCAGTTGATGTCGCCTACTTTGACTTCAGCAAAGCTTTCGATACTATTCTGAATAGAAGATTAATTAATAAGCTGGCTTGGCTCGGGCTGGGTCAGAAGTTGGTCAACTGGGCAGCAAACTGGTTGGTGGGCAGAAAACAGAGAGTGGTGGTAAACGGTATCATAGAATCATAGTGTGTTACAAGCTCAGGAGGTATTACTTGTATGTGAGCTCGCCACCCGAAGGTGGAATTATTTTTATAAGTATTCTTTTTTTTTTAATATAATTAACAAAGCTTTGTTATTTTTAAGCACCAGGTTAAGTACAAAGGATAATCCAACAGATGAAACATCAGGTGCAGATACAACAAAACAATACAATCCCACCCTCAACCCCCTCCCCAAGAACTACACACCATTATTAGCCATTTAGCTGCGATATTAGAGGAGACCCATATCAATTATGCTTCCAGGTTATCAAGATAGCCTCCAAATTGCCCCACAATGAAATAAAGGCTTTGACTCTGTCTTGCATAAGTGCAATGTGCCTTTCTAGTTGCAGTGCCAGCATAATCTCCCTATACCATTCTAGAACCGAAGGAGATTTCCCATCTGCCCAATGTCTCATTATTATTAGTTTAGCTGAAGCAGCAACAAGTGTCATATGTGCTCTCCTACGCCTGAGGGTACCAGCTGGAAAATAATTATTCATACAAATTTCAGGAGTGAAGAGTTCTCTCAAGCCAAGGATAGGGTCCAAAGTATTATTAATAGAAAGCCAGAATGATTTTATATAGGGACACAGCCACATCATGTGATATAAAGAACCAGTATCTTTCTTACACTTATTACACAATGATGTAGCTAATGTCCCATATCTGGAGAGCTTAACATGGCCAGATATATATCATGCATAATGTTATAACAAACTAACCTAAGTCTGTCTTGCTTAATAAATTTATATACTGATGTCCAAAATGTCTTCCATAAAGTAATATCTTCAGGGATACCTAATTCTCTTATCCAATAGGAACAAGTTCCAGATGGCAATCTGTGGTCCCAATCCTGCAAAGTTTTGTACAGGTTAGAGACTGCATGTGACTGAGATGCTACTTGTATAAGTGTAGTTACCTCTCTCTCACCTGGGTCTTTAAAGGGGACCTGCAAAGAGAATGAGGTGATAGTCTTACAGACTTGGAGGTACTTAAAGGCATCATTACTTAATGCCCCAATCGACAGTTGTAGCTGAGCAAAGGAAATCAGTTTCCCGCTCTTCCACAATCCCGAGATTTTACATTGGTTCAACCGAGGCCAAAAGGAAGAAGATATCGGTGAGCCCTCAATCTTGAAGTGCGGGTTACTAATAACTGGCTGGTCAGAGAATTGGCACCAATTTACGGCGAGATATCTTTGGACCTGGTGAGAAGCTTTCATTGACCAATCCATGGGGTTATTACTAAGGGACTTGGGAATGTGAGAGGGGGAAACATATAGAAGTGAGCACTTAGCTTGGGACGCCAGATATCTTTCAATAGATAACCAAAGAGGGGAATATGCAATATTCTGTATCTCTTTGTGCCAAAAGGCCAACTTATTTATGTGTTGAGCTATATAATATAGAAAAAAAGGAGGGGCTGCAAGGCCTCCCTTTAACTTCGGGGCTGTCAACTTTAAGTAAGACCTGCGGATACCCTTCTTGTTCCACAAAAAGGAGTTAAGCTTACTTTGCAGCCTGGAAAACCATATTTTTGGCAGGTACACCCCAACATTCCTAAAGGATATAATATCCTCGGTAATAGGTTCATTTTGATGATATTTAGTCTGCCCCAAAGAGAAACAGGCAACAATTGCCATCTCTCCAAGTCCCTAGTTATTGTTTTGATTAGATTGTCAATATTGTTACGCCTTCTAGTCCCAAGTTCCCTAAAAATCTTGACTCCTAGATAATCTATGGACTTCGTTTCCCAAACAAGGCCTAGAGAAGACAGCTCCACCTTTGTTTACTTTATAATTCAAGGGCATTATCTTAGTTTTGTTCGATTCAACCTATAAATGGATATTTTAGAATATTCCTCATTTCTCCAGGACGGCCGGACCGACGTACCAGGGCTCTCTAAATGTAATAAAATGTCGATGGCATATACCGAATAGGCATATCTTATTGCACCTATTTGAATGCCAGTAATATTCATATTTCCTGCCATTCTTAGAAGCAAGGGCTCTAGATATAAATTGAACAACAGTGGAGAAAGAGGACATCCCTGTCTAGTACCCCAAGTTAATTTAAAAGGGGGAGATAATAACCCATTACATTTAACTCTGGCAGAGGGACATGAGTTCAAGACTTCAACCCATTTTGTAAATTCCTTTGGGAAACCAAAAGCAGCTAAAGTGGCAAACAAAAAGTTCCAAGAGACTCTATCCAACGCCTTTTCGGCATCCAATGAAACTAGTACCATTGGCACGTTAGAGTCTCCAGCAGCCGCAATGATGTGTAACAACTTTCTCACATGATCTTGAGATGACCTTCCGGTCATGAATCCGACCTGCTCATATCCTATTAAATTGCCAATAATTTTAGTGAGTCTATTAGCTAAAACTTTGGCCAATATTTTGGTGTCTGTATTTAACAATGATATAGAGCGATAATTATCGAAGTTTTGCGGATTCTTACTGGGCTTCAAAATTAAAGATATCACGGCCTCTTGAAAAGTAGGGTCTGATAAGCCATTATCAAACCAGTAAGAGAAGAGATCCATAAGCACAGGCGCTATAGTGGATTGACAAGCTTTATAAAAATTATTTGACAGGCCATCCGGCCCGGGGGATTTGTCTGAAGGTAACTGTTGAATAGCCTTCTGGATCTCTCCTATTGTAATTGGGGCGCTTAAAAAGGCTGCCTCTGTAACAGTAACCTTAGGCAAGTTCACTGAACTAAGATAGGAATTTATGTCCGCTACAGCAGGCCTGTGAAAGTGGGGCTACTTGTATACAATTCGTAGTAAGAGCCAAACATTTCGCCATCTTTGAGGATAAGTGCAGATTTGGCCATTTTTTCAGAGAGGATTCCTGCAATAAATTACGTAGGAATCTATTTGGCGAATCCGCATCGCAAGTAGTTTGCTTGCCCTCTCCCCCATGTCTAGATATTTCAATTTAGTTCTGTGCAAGTATAGCTCGGCTTTCTGAGATATTAACCCTGCATACTGGGGCCTGCAATTGGTATAATCTAGTCCATGTCTCTGCAGGTGAAGTATGTGATAGACTATGTTCTAAATTTTTAATTGACATTAAAAGGGTGTCTAACTGAGCCCTTTGATTCTTTACCCTTTTGGAAGCCATTTTAATAAATTCACCCCGCAAAGAACATTTTAAGGCTGCCCAAATTAAATCATACTTGTCTACTGTTCCCTGGTTACAATTGAGAAAGAAGGTGATGTGTTCCCTAATATAATTTAGAGAAACTGGATCTTTCAACAGCTGACCGTTAAGACGCCACAGCGGAGAGCCGCTTGCCTCCTGAACCCAACCAAAATTCCATATCAACCGGAGCATGGTCAGATAGTACCCTAGCTGAAATTCCAACTTTCGTGACTTCAGGAATTGCAGAGACACTTACGAGTAAATAATCAATTCGGGAATGTGTTTTATGTGCTGCAGAAAAGAAGGTATATTGCCTTTCAGAAGGGTTAAATACTCTCCATACATCCATTAAAGCAGCACTGCACATAAGTTCTTTCAATGCTCTCTGCGCTAGGGATAGACCTCTTCTCACATGATCAGACCTGTCAAGGTCTGTCTGTAATACTAAATTCCAATCCCCACCCAATATAGTAAGTTTAAGTGGGTTAGTCACTATTTTATTTAACAGATTCACAAAAAAAGAAGGGGAATCACTATTTGGACCATATATGGATCCTAGGAGGACCGGACGAGCCTCCAGAGATCCATGTAACAGTATAAATCTACCCTCCGGATCCCAAATTTCCTGAGCTAACTTAAATGGAACACTCTTGGCCAGTAGGATCACTACTCCACCTTTACTCGTGGAGATTTCCGCACCATACACCTGACCAACTCATAATCTCTTGAGGAGGAGAATGTCTTCCCGCTTCAAGTGTGTTTCTTGTAAAAAAACAATTTGTGCTCGCAGGTGTTGTAAATGCTCTAAAATGACCTGCCTTTTGACCCTATCCTTGGCTCCCTTAACATTCCAGTTCACAAAGCAATAATTACTACTCAACATCTATGACAATTGTATGCCGGTAGAATAAGTAAAGATATTCTTAATAGGGGTAACCCTAATGGTTCTCTGTGTCATACAATCCGCAGAGGTGTGGTAGATCAACTGGAAGACTAAAATGCATCTTAATAGATTTTTATCGTTTAAACCTTGGCAGTGTGTAGTTCTTTCCCCAATCTCCCTCAATATTTTACTATCCATTCCTCCATAATTATTTAACTTAAACTAACACCCCCAGTGCCAAGTCACTGTACTCCCCACCTTACTATGCCATGTGATTTATACAAAAAAGCAAACTTTAACCTATCAACATTGTTCCCCGTAGCCCCCTCCCTCCCCATTATCCCACTATTAATAACTATTCCAAGGAAAGAAGGGGACACCCCCTTTGTTAGCATTATAGGTAAATGTAGCATCAAATCAATACTTTCTGTAACTCATGTGCACCTGTCATTACCTACCAACTAATAATCTGAAAGTAAAAATGTCCAACAGCCGACACAAAATAAGTAACATATCTATATTAATAGAGCTCGACTACTTATAGCAACTTTACATTTAGAAGAAAAAAAAAAACCCTGTAGGAATCGTAATTTTACACTATTGCACACTAAGAAGTTAGTTTCTAAACAAAATAAGTATATTATGGCATTCTTCAAGCCTGTAACATGCTTATATCAAATTATAGTACCAACTTGTATTTAACCCTGCATTGCTTGATCTATATGCACTCATTAATACGCCTAAGGCAAAATTAACAGTGAGGCAAATGAATAACAAATTGAAAATCCACACTACTAATTTGCAGCCCCACATTATATTAAACACCCACACAAAATTCACCCATGAGACACTATTCCTATATATCAAACAAAATTGTCCACTAGCATCTGTGCGAAGTGTACACCGTTGCAGCAGCTTCAGGCCATCACTTCTACTGATTCACAACACATCATAGCCAATGTCCAGTACCTGCAGCAGCTTGGGCAAGCTATTCTGGGTGGCATAGCCCACAAGTGTCTGACTATATTGATAATTTCCTTCGCTATCAGCTTCCTTTTACATCTTATTCGCGGCACAAGAATGAACTTAGGTGCAACTTCGGGGGGTCGCAGGATCGCGCTTGAATTCGCAACTAACAGACCTTTCCTTTGTAACGTTGCTTTCCTTCTATGTCGAGATACCTCACCATTCTGAAATTTACGGTACCATTAATATGTGTTCAAAGATACAGCACAACAACCTTCAACATCAGTGCCTTCATTTAAACAGCTCCGGGAAGAGTTCCTTTAGACCTTTCAGGGCTTGTGCTGGGGAATCGTAGGAAAACCACTTATCTTCATTTCTAACCATCAGAATTGCAGGGTATTTGACCCTGAACTGCTTCGTGGCAGCAATCAACTTGGATACCACTGGATGAAGTTCTCGTCGTCGCAATCGTACCAAGTGAGGGAGATCCTGTGTGATTCGTATTTTCTTGCCCTCCCAGGTCACCTCTCGAATTTCTTTCACTTTGCCAAGTATATGCTGCTTATCGGTGTAATTTAGCAGCTTAAAAATCATCGGCCTCGGGGACTGACTGGAAGCAGGTGAAGTAGGGCCGATGAGCCCTCTCAATCATGCAATCTCTCCGCTGTGGAGGACCGGCTATTTTCACACAGAATCTTTGCATAATGAGATTACTGCATTCCCTTCCTCCTTCTCAGGAATGCCAATTACCACTAAATTATTCCGTCTACTGCGTCCCTCCAAATCTTCAGTTTTCTCCTCCAGTTTTTTAAGCCTGCGCTTCATATTAACTAAGTCTAAATCAACCTTGTCTTGTTTTTTTTCGAATGATATAATTCTGGTTTCTGAATCCCCCACTCTCCTAGATAAAGAAGCTACGGAATTTTTAATTGCTTGAAGGTCATCAGATATAGTAGTGATTGCTGTCTGAAGTGGCTGCATTATCTCTAAGAATTTCTCCTCTGATAGTGCAGTTGTTACGGCAAACATTTTCGGCTGGGTCTGTGCTTGTTGCCTGGGCCGTTTTGAGGCCTTTTCTTTCTCTGGCGTAGACGGAGGGGATCGTCTCGGCAGCACTTTTTTCACATAAGCCTCCATTCAATACCCGGTCCCACACTTCAGATCACCGTTATGCTGCTGTTTGATTTCTTTATAGGGGTGAATCTCACCTCGGAAAACTGTATTTAGTTAAAATCAGAGAATGAGGAACGGAGCCCCGAGGATCTGCTGCTTCAGCTCAAGCTGCCATCACGTGACCCCTCATAAGTATTCTAATGTTGTATTGCCCATATGTTGGTCTAGCTGGTATTTAAATGTATTCATAGTATTGTTCTCAATAATTGATCCTGGAAGCATATTCCACTTATTAACTATTCGTTGTGTGTACCACTGACTTCCCTTTTTTGTTTTACAGTGGGCCCCTCTTAATTTAAGATTACGAGATCTAGCCTGAGTATTATTAAAATTGGTTTCTAGGCCGAGTGTCTCTAAGAGAACGGGATCTTTAACAGCTTTATATGTTAAGCAAATGTCACCTCTAAGTTGACGGTAACTCATAGAAGAAAAAATTACTTAACCGTAGTAATCTTCTATCTTCCCAGTGATGCTCAGATATTCATAACTTTATGCAGTCAGCCTGGTGGGTTGGCCTGCCCGGAGAGATGGAACACATGCAAATGATGGAATTCTTTGCACGTGAGCATCTTTCAAATACTGCCTCTACCAACTGTAGTGTTCTAACCCCTTTAGACTTGAAAGAAGCCTGGAAGTCAGGCATTATGGAAAAATCCAACAGCTAATTTCTAATAAAATTTTTTTTTTTGTTTTTTTTTTTAGGGTTACCCTAATAAAGAGAATTTACCCAAAAAAACTCTTAAGGAGGAACTACATCAAATAAACAATGGTGTTCACCTACGCCATGAGAAAACTATTAAGAGAGATAGAAAAACTCTGTTTAAATCTATTTGATATACAGAAGTGTACCCAGAAGGGTATGGCTATGTGGCACTAGCACGTGGAGTGCAGAGTCTGAAGTTCTTCAAGGGGAGGATGGGAGGGAGTTATGAATATCTGAGCATCGCTGGAAAGAAAGAAGATTACTATGGTAAGAAATGTTTTCTTCTAACCCCAATAATGCTCAGGATATTCATAACTTTGTGCAGACTACCAAGCAGTACCCCTGGAGGTGGACACAGAACTTATTTTGGAAACAGACTTTGCAGAACTGCTGTGCCAACCTGGCATCACTTCTGGACAAAACATCCAAGTTGTAATGCTTCGTAAAGGTATGTACTGATTTTCAGGTAGCTGCGTTACAAATATCCAATAATGGAACCTCCCTAGCAGCTGCAAGACTGGCAGCTGTTCCTCTTGTCGAGTGTGCCCTCAGCCCAGCTGGGGACTCCTGACCTGCTCTAGTGTGGCAGAATTGAATACACTGGACAATCCATCGAGAAATGGATCTTTTTGAGGCTGGTTTGCCCATTCCGACATCCCCATATGTAAGGAAGAAAAAATTACTCACCTTATTAATTATGTTTCTTCTAATGGAGTCTTGCTGTATTCTGACATATTGCAGTGATTCCCAACCGTCGAACTGCCCCGGAGAACAAAGAGTTAACTTTCTATGCAGGGCATAGAATGCTCAGCTCAAGTTCGGTTGAAGTCTCTGTCTGGAGTGTTTCAAACTTAAACCATCAGATTCCTACGAGCCCAACTAACTAAAAATTCTATGTGGAAATTGTAAAACTTCTTACTAGCCAACTGGCCGAAAACAGTTTTGGATTCCCAAGGAAGACTCAAGTCAGGAAACCCAAAAACCAATCTAATACAAATAACAATAATAAATCAGCACCCAAATAAAAAGGAGGAGGGTGCAAACAAAAAACATCCCTGGGGTGCAACACTGCACCTGCTCACCCACTTCCCAAAAACAGGTTCTGAGAAAGGAGGCTGGGAGGGAGGTCAGAATACAGCAAGACTCCATTAGAAGAAACATAATTACTAAGGTGAGTAATTTTTTCTTCAAACAACATAAAGTCTTGCTGTATTCTGACTTCAAACAACACGAAGTCTTGCGATATTCTGACATATGCAGTGAGTCCCAACCTTCAAACTGCCCCGGAGATGAAAGAGTTAACTTTCCATGCCAGGCATGGAACGCTGAGCTCGAGCTCGGCTGAGACTCTGTCTGTTGTTCTTCAAACTCAAACCGTCAGATTCTTTACTCCGCCTCACTGAACAGTCGCTCCGGAGATTTCTCCTTCTGCTCGGTTCATTTTGTCGGTTAAAGTACCGTTTTTCTCGGTTTTCGACTGAATTTAAACCACAACCTGTCGGTTCAGTCTCTGTCTGTGGTATTTGTGAGTACTAGATAGGTTTCACATTAAATCTATTCTGTGTGGAACTTGTAAACGGCTTATCGGTTCGGTTTCAACCGATCAAGTTGTTTAAAGAAGCTTAATTTGTGATTAAGAGTGTGGTTACCGGTTCTTATCAGTTCTAAAAAACCTGGAATTTATTAAATTTTTTTCCACGACCCGTGACACGGTTGGGAACCGATAAGAAGGTCTTGCCTGGCAGATTGCCATAAAAGGCTAAGTTTGGTTAGGACTGGCACTATGTCCGAGAAACCCAAAAGAAAAACCGGACCCACTGGGTTTCAACACTGCAGTGTGTGTGGGGAAGTCTTTGCCAAGGCTGACCCCCCACACCACCTGTGTTTATTGTCTGGGGTTTGACCACCTCAATGCAGACTTCCAGATTTGCAAAAATTTCCCTGCAGCTACCCTAGAAAAGAGAGCTGGTAGGCTCAGGGAAAGGGAGACCAAACAGTCCGCTGAACCGGATGGCCAGCCCGGTTTCGTTCAAACCGAACCAGAAAGAGTGCCCTCTGACCAGGGCGAGACTTCTTCGGGCCAAAGGAGAGCCGATTCTGAAGAGTCGGTTCCGTCTAAAAGAACTAGAAAAGAAAAATCAGCTGGTCTGGAGCCAAAACTTTCCTCTCCAACTGCTGAAGAGATAGCCAAAGCGATCAAAATTGTTCAGTCGCTTTCCCCGGTTCCAACCAAACCAGCACCATCAGGCAGGCGCTCGGTTCGGCCGGTTCCACCGGTTCAAGAGCATGAGTTAGAGGAGTTTTATGAACCGGAGGAGGAGGAGGAGGAAGAGGAGTATGAGGAAAGTGAATGTGGATTTGAAAGTCTGGATGTGCCCATTGACCCAGATATCTCCCCAGACAGACCTTCAGGGGAGTTTCCTCCTAGGCTTTCTGAGTCCCCCTCCCATTTCATGTTTTATAAAAAAGTGGCTGAAACCCTCCAGCTTCCTATGGAAGAAGCTGTGGATGACCAGGAGGAGCCTGACTATGTAGAAATAATGGATATCCCAGAGTCTAGGAGGCTGTCTAGTCCCTTGCACAAATCTTTTGGGAAACAGACATTTAAAATTTTAAAGACTCCTAACACTATACCTCCTGTGGATAAAAGAATGTACAAGAGGTATACATTGTCAGGCTCAGACACGGAGTTTCTTACACAACAATGCAGCCATGTTGGGGTAGTGCAGGATGCAGCCTGTGATAAGGCAAACATTCCCTTGGCTTCACACCCCCCCAGACAAGGACTTCAGAAGGATGGATGCCATGGCAAAGAAACAGTACATGGCAGCATCCTTGGGACTCAGACAGGCCAATTATATGGCCTATACTGCTAGGTATCAAAAATCCAGATGGGACACTGTTGTGGCCCTAGCAAAACAGGTCCCAGGCCAGCTTGCCAAGGAGCTGGAGCAGGTGGCTGCTGATGGTATTGAGGCATCCAAGGTGCAAAACCATGCTGCAGTAGACTCCAATGATGTGTCTTCTAGAGTCATGGTTACATCTGTGGCACTTCGAAGAATGGCTTGGCTCAGATGTACTAGCCTGTCACAGGATACCCAGACTAAGGCGATGGATTTTCCTGTTGTGGGTAATTCTCTGTTTGGGGAGCAAACAGAGAATTACATGAAGAAAATGGATGAATATAGGACCACCTATAGGAGTGCACAGGCCAAAGAAAGGCAGGCCACTTCTCAAAGGCAGCTTCCCAGGGGCAGGGGCAGGCCTTTTCATATGCCTTTTTACCAAGCCCAGGTCTCCTCTTCTGCTTATGCCCAGAGGGGGTTCTTTAGAGGGAGAGGCAGACGGGGTACAAGCAGGCCTGCTTCCACCCCTCAGCCCAAAGCCCCTGCCAAGCAGGCACCCTGATGGGGTTGCCAGGGCCGATTCTCAGCTACCTGTAGGGGGCAGGCTGGCTTACTTTGTCCAGGACTGGGAGTCTCTGACATCATACAAATGAGTCCTGGAAGTAGTAAGCCAGGGACTGGTTCTCAGCTTCAGAAAGTTTCCAAAGATGAGAAACAGATCCTTTCCACCTGCAAATCCATCAGAGGCACTTGCCCTTGAGGCAGAGGTCTCTTCCCTCCTACCTCTCAGAGCTGTGGAGAGGGTTCCACCCCTACACCAGGGCAAAGGGTTGTACTCCAGGTACTTCCTTACCCCAAAAAACACAGAAGAATGGCGGCTCATCCTGGATCTCAGATACTTAAACAAGCACCTTTTAAAACCAAAATTCAAAATGGTGACCCTGGGAATTATTCTACCCTCTCTAAGGCCAGAGGACCGGCTAGTGTCCCTGGACCTCAAGGATGCCTATTTCCATATTCTCATCAGAAGCTCCCATCGAAAGTATCTCAGGTTCGAGCTGCCCTCAGGCTATTACCAGTTCAGAGCAATGCCCTTTAGCCTCACCTCTGCTCCAAGGGTATTTACAAAATGCCTGGCAGTAGAAGTTGCTTCTCTAAGCAGGCAGAAAATTGCCATCTTCCCTTATCTGGATGACTGGCTCATAGTAGACCAGTCCCCAGACCAAGTCAAGTTACACCTACAGATAACTCAGCAACTGCTCACCTCCTTAGGATTCCTTCTGAATCTTTCAAAGTCAGTTCTAGAGCCTGTCCAGCTCCTCACCTTCATAGGCGCAGAGCTAGACACAGAGAAAGCCAGAGCCTTCCTTCCCTTGGACAGGGCAAGGACCCTGGTCTCTCTGGCCTCCTCATTCACACTGCAGGTGTCTCGACCACCAAGGCATTTTCTACAGCTCCTAGGGCACATGGCTGCTTCTACAGTAGTAGTGCAGGGAACAAGATTTCAGATGAGGGACATTCAGTTCCATTTGAGTGCCTTTTGGTCTCAAAGGAAGGACCCTCTGACCAAATTGATGCCAGTAACTCGAACCCTGATCCAGGCCCTACAGTGGTGGCAGGATCAGAACAATCTGAGACAAGGGGTTCCCTTTGTCACTCAGTCTCACTCTTTAATCCCTACTACAGATGCATTCCTCTTGGGGTGGGGGGCTCACATGGGCGACCTCACCACCCAGGGGTTGTGGTCCCCTCAGGAATCTCTGCTCCACATCAATCTGTTGGAACTCAGAGCAGTATTTCTAGCACTTCAAGCTTTTTCCAAATCTGTTCAGAACAATGTTGTACAGGTCAGAATAGACAACATCACCACAATGTGGTACATCAACAAGCAAGGAGGCACTCGGTCTATGGCCTTGTGCACCGAAGCAATGAAGTTGTGGTCTCTGGCTTACTCCCTGAACACCTCCCTTATGGCAGTTCACCTCCCAGGCAAGGACAATGTCCTGGCAGATGCTCTCAGCAGGATTTCCCAGGGCCATCACGAATGGTCACTGGACCCCTTGGTCTTAGAGGTGATATTTTCCAGATGGGGCACCCTGCAGATAGATCTTTTTGCAGCCCCAGACAATCACCAACTTCCTCTTTTCTGCTGCAGGCCCCCAGTGTTGGGCTCAGCCCCCTTGGATGCCTTAGTTCTCAATTGAGAAGGGAAGTTTCTCTATGCTTTTCCCCCATTCCCTCTCCTGTTCAAAGTGCTAGTCAAAATCAGATCTCAACCCTGCAAGATTATCCTGATTGCTACAGACTGGGCCAGACAGCCCTGGTATCCACTCCTACTGTCCTTAGCAGTCCATCTTCCCCTGTGTCTTCCCAGGAATTACAACCTGTTAACCTGTGCTCAGGGGAGGTTTTGGTACCTGAACCTCAAATCTCTCAATCTCAAGACATGGCTCTTGAAGAGTTAGAGTTTGCTGATTTACACCTCTTCCAAGGTGTAGTGGATATCCTGAAGGCTTCTAGAAAACCTTCCACCAGGGCTACTTACAATTCCAAATGGAAAAGGTTTTCCATATCGTGCTCTGGAAAGCATATTTCCCCAGAATCTGCTGATTTGCCCAGAGTCCTGGATTATATGGTCCACTTAAATACCTTGGGGCTGAGGCCAGCTACCCTGAAAGTACATCTGGCAGCTGTGTCTGCTTTTATTTCAGCAGGTAAGCCCTCTTCTCTTTCTGCTCATCCTGTATTCTCCAAGTTTTTCAAGGGATTGCTTCACACCAACCCTCCATTCAGGGACCCTTCCCCTGCCTGGGACCTTAATGTTTGCATTGCTCAGCTTATGCAACCCCCCTTTGAGCCTTTGTCTTCAGCAGAGCTTAAGTACTTGACTTGGAAAACTGTATTTCTGGTAGCCATCACTTCTGCCAGACGCATAATTGAATTACAAGCTTTGTCAGTGGAGCCTGATTTTATCTCCTTTCACAGAAATAAGGTGGTCCTCAGGACTAACAGGAAGTTCTTGCCTAAGGTGGTTTCAGATTTCCACCTTAATCAATCTATGTCTCTTCCAGAGTACTTCACTGACAATTCCTCATCTGGCGAGAGGAGGCTGCACAGTTTAGATGTGAAAAGAGCCCTTAGTTACTACATAGAGCGTACCAAGGGTAACAGGTTTGACTCCCTCCAATTGTTCCTCACTTATGGTGAGGTTGGTAAAGGGAAACCTGCCACTAAAAGATCCATTGCCAGGTGGATTGTCTCTTGTATCCAATTTTGCTATGAAAAACTAGGTAAGGTTCCTCCCTCAGGCCTGAGGGCTCACTCTACCAGAGGTACAGCTGCTTCTCTGGCTGCTGCCAGGACATCCCTATTCTAGAGATATGTCAAGCAGCTACCTGGAAAACAGTTCACACTTTTACCAAGCATTACTCCCTGGACATCCAGGCTAGGAGTGATGTTTCGGTTAAGACAGCAGCTTCAGAGCCTATTTCCTAAGTAGGTTCTGTCCCTCCTCCATGGAGGTACTGCTTTAGTATGTTCAGTATGTAGAATATAGCAATTCATGTTGTTTGAAGAAAAATTACTCACCTTAGTAATGCTGTTTCTTCTAATGGAGTCTTGCTATATTCTGACCTCCCCCCCTGCCTGCCCCTCTCAGAACCTCTATTTTGGGATGTGGGTGGGCAGTGCAGTGTTGGCACTTAGTAGGTGCCCACCTTGTTGCTTTCACCCCTCATTTTCTTGGGGTGAGTTGGTGTTGTGTTTTTTCATTTTTTTGGGTCTCCTGACTTGAGTCTTTGCTTTGGTACCAAAAAGTGTGTTTTATGTTTAGTAGCCAGTTGGCTAGTGTAGGTTTACAGCTTCCACACAGGACCTTAGTGAGTTTAGCCCATAAAGATCTGACGGTTTGAGTTTGAAGAACAACAGACAGAGTCTCAACTGAGCTCGAGCTCAGCGTTCCATGCCTGGCATGGAAAGTTAACTCTTTCATCTCTGGGGCAATTCGAAGGTTGGGACTCACTGCATATGTCAGAATATAGCAAGTCTCCATTAGAAGAAACAACATTACTAAGGTGAGTAAGTTTTTCATATTGCAGACTAACAAGCAGTACCTCCATGGAGGAGGGACAGAACCTACTTTAGGAATAGGCTCTGAAGTACTGCTGTGCCAAATCGAGCATCACTCCTAGCCTGGATATCTAGAGAGTAATGCTTGGTAAAGGTATGGACTGTTTTACAAGTGGCTGCTTGACAAATTTCTAAGAGAGGGATATCCCTGGCAGCAGCCAGAGAAGCAGCTATACCTTTTGTGGAATGAGCCCTCAAGCCTGAGGGTGGAAATTTTCCCAGTTTTTCATAGCAGAATTGTATACAAGACACAATCCACCTGGCAATAGATCTCTTTGTGGCAGGTTTGTCCTTTCCCACTTCACCATAAGTGAGGAAAAACTGGAGGGAGTCAAACCTGTGACCCTTGGTACGCTCTATGTAGTAACTAAGGGTTCTTTTAACATCTAAACTGTGTAGCTGCCTCTCTCCTGAGGAAGAATGATCAGTGAAGAAAACAGGAAGAGACATAGACTGGTTTAAATGGAAGTCTGAAACCACTTTGGGCAAGAGCCTTCTATTGGTTCTAAGGACCACTTTATCCCTGTGAAATGAGAGAAAATCAGGTTCCACTGACAGGGCTTGCAATTCACTGATACACCTGGCAGAGGTAATGGCTACCAAGAACACAGTTTTCCAAGTCAAGTACTTAAGCTCTGCTGAAGACATAGGCTCAAAAGAGGGTTGCATAAATTGAGCAATGCAAACATTAAAATCCCAGGCAGAGGCAGGATCTCTAAAAGAAGAATTGGTGTGAAGCAATCCTTTAAAAAATTTTACAGAACACAGGATGAGAAGATAGTGAGGAAGACTTCCCCACAGACAAAAACACAGAAACAGCTGACAAGTGTACCTTGAGAGTAGCTGGCCTGAGGCCTAGGCCATTAAGATTTCCCATATAATCCAGAACCGTAGGCAATCCAGCAGTGTCTGAAGAAATATGCTTCTTAGAACAACAAATGCTGAATATTTTCCATTTGGAGTTATAAGTCTTTCTGGTGGAGGGCTTTCCAGAAGCCTTGAGGATATCCAGAACCCTTTGGGAAAGATGTTGATCTGCAAACTCTAACTCTTTAAGAGCCATGCCTTGAGATTAAGGGACTGAAGACTGGAGTACCAAATCCTCCCCTGAAAGGATGTTAACAGGTTGTAATTCCTGGGAAGAGAAAGTGGAAGATGGACTGCTAGGAACAGCAACAGAGGGTACCAGGGCTGTCTGGCCCAATCTGGAGCAATCCGAATCACCTTGCAAGGTTGAGACCATATTTTGACTAAAACTTTGAATGGGAGTGGGAAAGGGGGAAAGGCATACAGAAACTTCCCTTCCCAATTCAGAATCATGGCGTCCAGGGGGACTGAGCCAAAGACTGGAGGTCTGCAACCAAAGAGAGGGAGTTGGTGATTGTCTGGGGCTACAAAGAGATCTATCTCTGGAGTGCCCCATCTTGAAAAAATCACTTTCAACACCTGAGGGTCCAGGAACCATTCGTGATGGCCCTGAGAGATCCTGCTCAGTGCATCTGCTAGCACATTGTCCTTCCCTGGAAGGCGAATTGCTTCCAGAGACGTTTGCAGGGAATAAGCCAGGGGCCACAACTTCATGGCTTCTGTGCACAAGGCGGTGGACCGAGTGCCTCCCTGCTTGTTGATGTACCACATGGTGATGATGTTGTCCGTTCTGACTTGAACCACCTTGTTCTGTACTGACTGAGAGAAAGCTTTTAGGGCCGGAAAAACTGCCCTGAGCTCTAGGAGATTGATATAGAGAAGGGATTCTTGGGTGGACCACAGCCCGGGCAGTGAGGGACCCCAAATGGGCTCCCCAGCCCAGGAGAGAAGCGTCCGTAGTAAGGACCACTGAACAAGGCTGAGTAATAAAAGGAACACTTTGTCTTAAATTGTCCTGATTCTGCCACTATTGGAGGGCTTGGATCAAGGTCAGAGTCACTGGGATCAGTTTGGTAAGGGAATCCTTCCTCTGAGACCAAAAAGCTGTCAGGTGGAACTGAATATCCCTCATCTGGAATCTTGCCCCTTGGACCACTGCTGTTGAAGCTGCCATGTGGCCCAAGAGCTGGAGGAAATGCCTTGCTGGTCGAAATACCCGAAGGCTGAAAGAAGAGGCTTGTTCCATAAGAACAATTGCCCTTTCTAGAGGGAGAAAGGCTCTTGCTCTGAGTGTGTCCAGTTCTGCCCCTATAAAGGTAAGAAGCATGACTGGTTCGAGAACTGACTTGGAAACATTGAGGAGAAATCCTAGAGAAGTGAGCACTTGCTGGGTCACTTGCAGGTGAGACTTGACTTGATCTGGAGACTGACCCACTATTAGCCAATCGTCCAGATATGGAAAAATGGAAATCTTTTGCCTTCTTAGAAAGGCAACTACTACTGCCAGGCACTTTGTGAAAACCCTTGGGGCTGAGGTTAGGCCAAAGGGCATTGCTTCGAACTTGTAGCGGCCTGAGGGCAACCCGAACCTGAGGTACTTTCTGGGGGAGCACCTGATGGGAATGTAAAAGTAGGCATCTTTGAGGTCCAGGGAGGCTAGCCAGTTCCCTGGCCTTAGAGAGGGAAGGATTATTCCCAGAGTTATCATCTTGAACTTTGGTTTTAAAAGATGTTTGTTAAGATATCTTAGGTCTAGGATGGGTCACCACTCCCCTGTCTTTTTTGGGATCAGGAAGTACCTGGAGTACACTCCTTTGCCCCAGTGTAGGGTAGGTACTCTCCCTGTGGCTCTTAAGGCTAGAAGAGAAGAAACCTCTGCCTCTAGGGCAAGGGTTTCCGAGAGATTTGCAGGTGGAAAAGATCTGGCTCTCATCTTTGGAAATTTTCTGAAGCTGAGAACCAGTCCCTGGCTTACTATTTTCAGGACCCACTTGTCTAATGTAATAGACATCCAGTCCTGGACAAAGTAAGCCAGCCTGCCCCCTACTGGAATAGGAGAGTCGACCCGGGCAGGCCTATCAGGGTGTCTGCTGGGCAGGGGCTTTAGGCTGAGGAGTGGATGCAGCCCTGCTCATCCCCCTTCTGCCTCTCCCTCTGAAGAACCCCCTCTGAGAAAAGGAAGAAGAGGCCAGTGCTTGGTAGGAAGCCCTTTGAAAATGGCCTGCCCCTGCCCCTAGACTGCTGCCTTTGAGGAGATGCCTGCCTCTCCTTGGCCTGAGCACTCCTGTAAGTGGTCCTGTACTCATCCATTTTCTTCATGTAATTCTCTGTCTGCTCCCCAAACAGAGAATTACCCACTATAGGAAAATCCATGGCCTTAGCCTGGGTGTCCTGCAAGAGGCTAGTACATCTGAGCCAAGCCATCCTCCGAAGAGTCACAGATGTGGCCATGACTCTTGATGACACATCATTAGAGTCCACAGCAACAAGAAACTGAACCTTAGATGCCTCAATCCTTTCTGCAGCCACCGCCTCCAGCTCCTTGGCTAGCTGGGGGGGGAGGCCTGTTTAGCCAGTGCCAGTACAGTGTCCCACCTGGACTTCTGGTACCTGGCTGTATAGGCCATGTAATTCACCTGCCTGAGTCCCAAGGAAGATGCCATTTACTGTTTCTTTGCCATGGCATCAATCTTCCTGGAGTCCTTGTCAGGGGGGTGTGAAGCCAAGGGAATATTTGCCTTGTCACAGGCAGCAGCCTGCACTACCCCAACATGGCTGCATTGCTGATATAAGAACTCCGTGTCTGAGCCTGAAAGTGTATACCTCTTTTCCATTCTTCTATCCACAGGAGGTGTAGTGTTAGGAGCCTTTAGGATTTTTAGTGTCTATTTCCCAAAAGATTTGTGGAGGGGAATAGACAGTCTCCTGGACTCTAGGATGTCCATCATTTCTACATAATCAGACTCCTCTTGATCTTCCACAGCCTCCTCCACAGGAAGCTGGAGGGTATCAGCCCCCTTTCTGTAGAACATAAAGTGATAAGGGGACTCAGAAAGCCTAGGACGGGAAACACCTTAAGGTCTGTCTCGCGAGATGTCCGGTTCCACAGGCACATCCAGACCCTCACTTTCACCATCATTATCCTCAAATTCCCCTTCCTCTTCAAATTCCGGTTCATAAAAATCTTCGAGGGCATAATCTTGAACCGGGGGGCACCAACTGAACCGAACCCCTGCCAGAAGGAGCCAGATTGGTAGGAACCGGACAGAACGATTCCACAATCTGAATCGCTCTGGCTATCTCTTCGGCGGTCGGAACATGAACCTCTGGACCCGAACCGGTCAATTTGTCTTTGCGTTTTCTTTTTGTCAGAACCGATCCCTCGGAATCGTCTCTCCTTTTGCCTGAAGAAATATTGCCCTGGTCAGAAGGCACTACTTCTGGTTCGGTCGGAACTGAACCAGGCTGGCCATCCGGGTTAGCGGACTTCTCGGCCTCCTTTTCCCTCAGTCTACCTAATCTCTTCTCAAGAGTAGATTTGGGAAAGTTTTTACATATTTGGCAGTCTGAATCGAGATGGTCAAACCCCAGACAATAAACACAGGTGGTGTGGGGATCGGCCTTAGCAAAGGCCTCCCCACACTCACTGCAGCGTTGAAACCCAGTGGGCCCGTTTTTTTTCTTGGGTTTCTCAGACATGGCCAACCTAACCAACTTACCCTTTTTAAGGCAACCGCCAGGCAAGACTCCCTTATCGGCTCCTAACCATGTCACGAGTCTTGGAAAAACCGTACTAAAAACATTTTTTTTAGAACTGGTAACCACACACTAAGTAAAAACACATGCAACCCCTAGATGGCACTATCCCAGGGGCTACTACCCCTGCCTGATTTGCCACTAACAGGTTGAGGGGCCTGGATCCGATGGCGGGTGCCTCCACCCAGAGGTCAGGGTTTGCAATAGTTAAACTAACTTGGTCACAGCCCTCTGGGACACTGCAACCCCCTTTTCTTCCCACTAGTGGCCCACACAGTATATCAGAATTACCTTCACAGTATACACTTACCCCCAGGACTGGTTCAGGCACTGGGCCCCCCTGTAAAATAAGAAGAACCAGTGCAACAATCACAGTACAATACTTTAACATAGACAAATACCTCAGGCAGTATAACTTTGTTGAAACAAGCAGCTCTGATTTATTTAGGGGGATATAACAAGGACAGGGGGAAATCAGGTTAATTAGCTTATCACTTTACTCATCTACCTATGGCTCTGTGCACAGGCCTATCCCTACCAGTTACTGTCCCTGGGTACCCAAGCCCTAGTGGCTAGTCCAAACCGTGGCAGCTGGTAGGGGCCCTTTCACACAGAGAAAAGAAAAATTAGTTAAACAGTCAGCAGTACAGTAATTCCATTTGGATTCAATGTGGCAATTCAACAGGGAGCGACCCTGATTTAGTACTCACGACCTCCAAACAAGATAGAGTCCTTCAACGTCAGCAGGACTACTCTTGAGCTCCACGAGACTCCTCACACATTTATATGGTAAACAGTAACAGGCAAAAGTCCTTTAATGGCAGCAGGATTCACTTGAGCTACACAAGCCTCCTCACACATTTATATGGTAAACAGTAACAGGCAAAAGTCCTTTAATGGCAGCAGGATTCACCTGAGCTACACAAGCCTCCTCACACATTTATATGGTAAAAAGAAAGTACTATACCAGGCAGGCTGGTTCTCTATCCCGATCACAATTACTGCACAATACCCGGGAGAACACACAGCAGATTCAGTTCCTGACAGACCGAGCGCAATTCAGCAATTTCTCCAGTCTTCTACAGGGTGAGCCTGGTTTCTACTCTTCAGATATCCTTTGATTCTCTTCACGGGACAGATTCAGTCCGAACAAGCAGTTACACAAGCTGCAGACCGGAACTCTGGGCCTTACACACGGTTCCTGACTAAAACCGCACACCGAAAAAGCACAGGGCTCCTTCCCACTTCACTGCCAGAGCTCAACTGAAACTCCAGCAGACAAAACCAGGCACTTCCTTTGCGTTCCTCCCAGTTCTTGGCTGGATTGGCTGTCACTCACAATAGACTGCCCCTGTTGGTCCAAAAGGCGCGAGTCCAAACTACATCTCCCAGAGTCACTGCCCATACAATCCTCTTGTGGCTGGCTCAAATTATGAGTCCAAGTTCTGATTCGTCCAAGGCACCATTTTAGAGCTACCTTAACCCACACTGATTGGTCCAGTTCAGCAGTTCAAAACTAGAATGGGAACTAGGCAAACACAGTTCTGACTGCAAAGAAAGCAGGTTAGACAAACTGTATTTTCATTATTATTCTAAATGATTTCTGACAAACAGTTACATCTTTCAGATAGGTTCCTTTGCACTCCTAGTGACTGCAAAAATGGAGTGAATTGGCAGCAGCTCAAGTGGTACTCAAGCAGAGAAACACACAGTCCCCCCCATACAAACTAATTATGTCTGCAAGCAGACAGCTCTTAAAGAGACCGTACCAGAGGCTCTAAAAACACTCACAGATAAATGGCTTAAATGCCAAACACCATTCAGGCTTGGAGCATTCAAGCAAGCTCCTGGAAGTCTTTTGGGAACCCCCATTTGCAGAGGGGTTACACACAAAACACAGGATTTCACTATCAAATGGCCGGTTCAGCCAAACCTAGCCACACTTTTACAAGTTCCACACAGAAAAACAGAACAATTCCTATCTAGTAGTCACGGCACCAAAGACAGAGACTGAACCGACTATGCGGATAACTTTTTCGGTTTAAAAAAAATGACGAAAACTGAAACTTTAACCGACTTTCGAACCGAGCTGAAGGAGAAATCTCCAGAGCGACTGTTCAGTGAGGCGGAGTAAAGAATCTGACGGTTTAAGTTTGAAACACTCAAGACAGAGACTTCAACCGAGCTCGAGCTCAGAGTTCCATGCCCTGCATAGAAAGTTAACTCTTTGTTCTCCGGGGCAGTTCAAAGGTTGGGAATCACTGCAATATGTCAGAATACAGCAAGACTTAATTTTGTTTGAAAAGTTGTTTTTTGTCTTGCCTATGGCCCTCAGTAGCTGTCATGTAATAGCTGAGAGCTCTTTTCAATCCAGACTGTGGAGTCTTCTTTCACCAGAGCTTGCATGGTCTGTGAAAAAGACAGGTAGAGTGATTGATTAGTTCAGATGAAAGTCTGAAACAACCTTGGGAAGGAATTGTCTGTTTGTTTTGAGGACTACCTTATCTATGTGAAAGGAGATGTAGTCCTGGTCAACACAGAGAGCCTGGAGCTCACTGATTCTTCTTGCTGAGGCAATTGCTACCAGAAAAACTGTTTTCCAGGTAACATATTTTAAATGGGCTGTAGCCATGGGCTCAAAAGGAACCCTCATTAATCTGGCTATACATATATTAAGATCCTAAGCGGGCACTGGTGCCCTGTGAGGAGGATGCAAATGTATCAGGCCTTTAAAAAAAATCTTTTGAAAATGGGATCTGATGCTACTGACACCTTTGTCCCAGCAGAAAGATATGCAGACACTGCTGCAAGATGAACCCTTAGAGAACTGGGTTGTAGACCTTGTGAATGTAAGTGAGTCAGATAATCCAACACCACTGAGACTCCTGCATCATTTGGGGTGAAATTCCTACCAAAGCACCAAAAAGGAAACCTCTTCCACGTAGCAGAATACGATTTCTTAGTGGAGGGTTTCCTATAACCTTTCAAGATAGTTAACACAGCTTCAGAAAGGTTTAAGTCTATCATTATACATGGCCTATTGGAATTGTATCCGATATTACTGGGCTCGATATATGGTCCCAATAATGATTCCACAGCCTTTTTCACAGATTTACTAAATAGGGTAGTGACTAACCCCGAAAAGCTTACGGTGTTGGGGGGGATTGGAACTTAGTTCTCCGGAATGATCTGGATAGATCGTCTCATGAGAGGGTAGGCTTGTCGACAGCACAAAGAGCACTGAAGGATTTAATAAGCAAGACTGCTCTTGTCGATGTCTGGCATGCGCTTAACCCTAAATTGCGACAATACACCTTTTTTTCCGCTGCACATAGGACATATTCACGAATAGATTATATCTTAGTTAATCTATTTGCTATGCCCGGTGTCAGGCAGGTCGACATATCTTCCAGGGTGATATCAGACCATGCACCGGTCAGTCTGGATTATCTGCTAGCTGTTGGGTGTAGGCGGTCTCCAGATACTAAGGGACGAATCCTCCATGAATCGTATTGTAGAATTCATTAAGAGCTTCTTAGAAAATAATCAAGGTTCAGTGACACACAAGGATTTAGTTTGGGTGGCCTTACAGTGTTCCCTGAAGGGTGAGTTGATTAAAATGGCCTCTAAAAAGAAACGTACGCAGATGGCACAACTGGATTCCCTGCTTGCTTCGATCAGGAGCTTAGAACGTAATCTTTCTCGAATCTCGACGGATGAAGATTGGGCACGATTGCAGCAATTGCAGGCCCAATATCTGGGTATTATAGCTCAGAAAGCGGAGCTAGCTCTTCTAAGAACTAAGCTTCAATACCTAGACCTTGGGGAGCGAGCAGGAAAACTACTTGCTATGCGTATTCGTCAGCTAAACTCATCTCAGTTTATAGCAGGGATTCGAACGGGGCAGGGGGAGCAGGTGTGCACGGATCCAGGGGAAATGGCGAATGCTTTTGGGTCGTACTTCCAGACTTTATATGCGGAGGACTTAGAGTCTAAACCAACTAAGGACGACGTTAATTCGTACCTTAAATTAGTAATGCTACCAAAAGTTGCCGAAGGAGATATGACCTCTCTGAGTGCCCCAATCTCGCTGGCAGAAATCCAGCAAGCGATCCAACAAATGCCCTCAAATAGATCCCCTGGCCCAGATAGGTTCCCTAGTAACTTTTATAAGGCATGTTACTTGCTTTTATCCCCAATTTTGGAGGAGGTTTTCAGAGTTGGTTTGATAAAGGGTTGTCAGATACCTCCTTCTTAGAGGCGACGATCTCTCTAATCTGCAAGCCGGGAAAGGACCCTTTCAGTATGGATAGTTACGTCCGATTTCCCTTCTGAACACGAACATCAAAATCTTAGCTAAAGTTTTAGCTGACCGGTTGTCTAAAGTTATGAACAGGCTGGTTAGTAGGGAACAAGGGGATTCATGGTTGGGCGATCATCTCAGGACCATATGCGGAAACTGTTACACATTATCACTGTTGCTAAAGAAGCTAAGACCCCAGCCGTACTGGTTTCATTGGATGCCGAAAAGGCATTTGATAGGGTTTCATGGGATTATCTATTTGCTACCCTATCTGCCTTTGGCCTGCCAGATGCGTTCCTGAGATGGGTTCAACTATTGTATTCCTTTCCCTCGGCCCGTGTGAAATGCAATGGGATGCTATCGCCAGTGGTCAAACTAGAGCGTGGTACGAGGCAGGGGTGCCCCCTGTCCCCGCTGCTGTTCAATTTATATTTAGAGCCTTTCCTGAATAGGTTAGCAGGAAATCCAATGATCCAAGGTATACAGATAGGGGATGTCAGATACACATATTCAGTATATGCAGATGATATATTATTACATATTGAAAACCCGGTAACCTCGATCCCAGCGATTTTAGCGGAAATCGATTCCTTCTCCAAAGTATCCTACTATAAGTTAAATCGTGTGAAATCGAAGATTCTCCCCTTAAATAAGGAGGTCACGAAAGCGGATTTAGCGCCGTTAGGTTTCTGTTGGGAGTCTAAGTCACTTATGCATTTAGGAATTAATGTCAGCACAGGATTAAATTCAATGATCAGAAGTAATCTGAGTAGTCAAGTTAAAATTATAGCGGGTGATATGGAGAGGTGGCGGTTACTTCCCATGTCACTTTGGGGTAGATTGAATATTATAAAAAATGAATATCTTACCCAGACTGCTATATCCCTTAGGCATGTTGGGTGTATATCTCCGAAAACATGGTTTTAATTTACAGAAAATATTCAATTTATTTTTATGGAATGGGAAAAGAGTTCGTAGGTCTTATATGAAACTTACTGCCCAAAGTCAAAGGGGTCTACTGCTCCCTGCTTTTCTTATACTATATTGCGCAGCATATTAGTAAATTGGGTCATTAGTGTGATGAATTTGAGCAAAGGGTCTATTCACCCTTGTGGGGTTGACATTGAGCGAGGATTGGTGAAGAGGTGAACTGCTCCTCCGGCCTTTTCTGCACGCCCCTCCTGCAGCTGTTCCCAAATCCTTGAAAAATAATCCTATGGGATGGTCATTGAAGGCCTTTTGGCAGTTACAGAATTACCTTGCAGTCAACTGGTATTTATCACCTAACCAGCCCATTTTGAAAATCCTAGTATTAAAGTTGGGGGTGCAGCTCTGCCCACAGTTTTGGCCCCAGATAAGTGGCCTTAGAGTTTCGGAATTCTGGGTGAATGGTAGGCCGATACCCTTTGATCGTTTAGTGAGGTCTTTTGGAGTCGCAAGTCAGGATTTATTTAAATGGTTGCAGGTTAGTAAGGCCATAGCTGTCTCATTTGCCCAAATAGCGTCAGTGGATCATGGGGGCAGGGACATTGATACACTATTTGTTACTGCTTCTCAATCGAGGCCGGTTTCTAAGGTATATAAAGTACTGCAGGAATGGGATTCCAAACTCCCTTCAGGAGTTTGTTATTATTGGTCGAGGGAGTTGGGCTTGTCTGAAGTACCCAGTTACTGGGAGAAATTATGGCTTAATATGTATAAGTATATAAAACAAGACCGGTTGAGGATGGTACAGTTTAATATAATGCATCACCTATACCTATCCCCATCTCGAATGTTTAGGTATAAGGCAAATGATGCACCCACATGTGGGAAGTGCAGAATAGAGGATGGTACTCTATACCACATGGTGTGGTCATGCCCTCAAATACAGGACTTTTGGCGAGCTATCAAAAACTTTTTAGACCCTATCCTTGGCTCTTCAGATGTGTTCTCCCTGAGGTATGTATCCTGAATTTGTTCCCGGTTGTACGTCTAAGACTACCATGGCCCATCTGTCACTTGCTACAGCTGTGGCGAAGTTGATAATTCTTAGACACTGGATGGATGATCATCCCCTACCTTGATGGAATGGTTTAGTGAGTGCATCCTGGCTCTACAGTTAGAAAAGCATGTTCTTGACATGCAAGGTACCTGGACAAATATATGTCACTGTGGAGTTCCTTAGAAATGCTTCTCATGGCGTGGAGGCCTGGTGCCTAGAATATCTTAGGATGATCCGGTTGGATCACGTATGTGTAGCCTTGGGAGGGGTGGGAGTGGGGATTAAGTACATCTTCTCATACACGTGGGCGAGCTGATTATAAGTCTTATTATGCCCTTCCTTTCTTTTTTCTTTTCTGCGCTCTTATTGGTGCATTTCAGCTGTTGTATGTGGGGTGATGTTGTTGTGGAAAACAATAAAGATGATTAATTAAAAAAAAAAAAGAAAGGTTTAAGTCTCCATACTCTAATTCCTCAAGAGCCATGCCTTGAGGTGGAGGGACTTGAGATTTGGGTACAACAATGTTCCCTGATTGGAGGTCAGGAGATTGTACCTGAAAGGCAAACTTATTGGTTTGCTCACTGACATGGACAGCAGAAGAGAGTACCATGGCTGCCTGGGCCAATCTGGAGCTATCAAGATCAGAGAAGCTGAGAGGGACTTGAGCTTTAGTAGTACTCTGAAAACCAGAGGAAAAGGGGGAAAGGCATAAAGAAACTTGCCTGACCAGTCCAGTACCAGGGCATCCAGAGGGATTGTGCCCTGGGCCGGTGGTCTGCAGCAATACTGAGGCAACTGGTGGTTCTGGTGGGATGCGAACAAGTCTATCTCTGGAATGCCCCACCTCCTGAAAATTACCTGCACCACCTGCTTGTTCAGTGTCCATTCGTGATGGGACTGATTGATTCAACTCAGTGTGTCTGCCAAGATATTATCCTTTCCTGGTAGATGGATTGCTTTCAGAGACACCTTTAGAGAATATGCCAGAGTCCAAATTTGCATGGCTTCTGTGCACAGGGGACCAGATCTGGTGCCTCCCTGCTTGTTTATGTAGTACATAGTGGTGGTATTGTCTGTTCTGACCTGTACCACCTTGCCCATCACCTGTGTAGAGAAAACTTTTAGTGCTAGCTGCACTGCTCTGAGTTCCAGCAAGTTTATATGCTGGAGGGACTCTGCCTCTGACCAGGTACCCTGAGTTGTGTGCTCCCCCAGATGGGCGCCCCAGCCCAGAAGAGATGCATCTGTTGTGAGGACTAGTGAAGGATCCTCCTTCTGAAAATGGACTCCTTGCCTTAGGTTGGATTCCTTTATCCACCACAAAAGGGCTTATAACAGTGCCCTTGTCACTGGAATGAGTTTTGAAAAGGGATCTTTTTTCTGATTCCAATGATTCCTGAGATGAAACTGGATGCCTCTCATGTGAATCCTGGAACCCTGCACTATGCCTCTGGATGCAGCCATATGACCCAAGAGCTGCGGGAATTGCCTGGCTGTTTTTTGCCTGTTCAACTTGAAGGAATTTGCTGTGGCCTGAAGGCCTTGCATCCTGTCCAGTGGCAAAAAGGCCCTGGCCTGTAGAGTACTGATCTCTGCCCCTATGAACTGTAAAGTCTGTGTAGGGGTTAAGACAGATTTATTTCTGGTTTATTATGAAACCCAAGGACTCCAAGAGATCCTATGTGAGCTTTAGAGAGGTTCTGACTTGTTCTGGTGATTTGCCCACCACCAGCCAGTCATCCAGATATGGGAAAACAGTCACTCCCTGTCTTCGAAGAAATGTTACCACAGCTGCTAGGCATTTTGCAAACACCCTTGTTGCCGAGGAAAGGCCGAAGGGCAGGGTTGCAAACTGATAATGACCTGATGGGAGTCTGAATCTAAGATATTTCCTGAAAGAGTCTTTTATGGGGATGTGAAAATAGGCATCTTGTAAATCCAGAGATGCCAGCCAGTCCCCTTTTTGGATTGCTCGGTCACTCCCCCCTCTCACTTGCTCCACCTTAATCTGTCCCAAACACTGATGTCCCACAGCGACCATGCTATTCTCCGTCAGGAGTGCAAAAACATATTTTAGCCAGGATGTGAAAAATGACAGCTGTACTGTTCATAAGGAGGTGTGAAAGAATGCCACTGTTGAAAATGTAGCATGAAAATATTACAAATTTGCGAAGTTACAAGGGTGCATGGAAACAGTTGAACGCACGCTTGTAACACAGTCATGTTATGGAGTTTTGTCACCAAATTTTCAACATAGGGATTTTAGGACCTCTGCTCATGAACAGTGCCACTGTCATTTTCTTAATCTGTCCCGAACACTGACTTCCCACAGCGACCACGTTATTCTGTGCCACAACTGTGAAACTACATTTCACTCAGGATGTGAAAAATGACAGCTGTACTGCTCATAAGGAGGTGTGAAAAACTGCCATTGCTGAAAATGTGGCATGACAATTTTACGAATCTGCAAAGTTACAAGGGTGTATGGAAAATGTGCAACACACACTTGTAACACACTCATTTGATGGGCTATCATCACCCAATTTTCAACATAGGCATTTTAGGACTTCTGCTCACGAACAGTATCACTGTCATTTTATTAATCTGTCCCGGACAGTGAATTCCCACAGTGAGTGCTCTATTCTGTACCGGAACTGCGAAAACAAATTTTGACCAGGATGGGAAAAATGACAGCTGCACTGTTCATAAGTAGGTGTGGGAAAATGGCAATGTTGAAAATCTGGGGTGAAAATATTATAAACTCACGAAGTTACGAGCGTGCGTAAACCGCGAACGCATTGCATCATTGTGTCATTTTATGAGTATCGCTACTAAATTTTCAACATAGCCATTTTAAGACCTCTACTCATGAACAGTATTACTGTCATTTTCTTAATCTGTCCCGAACATTGATTTCCCACAGCGACCGCGCTATTCTGCGCCGGAAGTACGAAAACACATTTCCACCAGGATGTGAACAATGACAGCTGTACTGCTCATAAGAAGGTGTGACAAAATGCCAATGTTGAAAATCTGGCGTCAAAATATTGCAAATTCATGAAGGTACAAGCATGTGTTGCAACTGCGAAGCGCACACTCGCAAAACAGTCATTTTTGGGATTTTTTCCATCAAATTTGCAAGATAGGCTTTTTGAGAGCCCACCTCATGAACACTGGCACTGTCATTTTGTTACTCAGCCCCCAAAGGTGATTCCGCGCAGTGGCCGTGAAATCACCTTTCCGGGCTGATTAACGCCATAACAGTTCAAGCATTCATGAGGAGGGGTCCCAAAAACTCCATGTTGAAAATTTAATGAGAAAATTCCAAAAAATTTCCGAATTATGCATTAAAGTTGAAGACAACCTATTCATTTCATTATGCAGCTTACCAGCATTTCCTCAGTTCGCGGTTGGCTTTGAAGAGTGCAGACGTGTTCCCAGTCCATCGAAGATCATCGCACCGGACTCTGAAGCTAAGTATGGAGTGAGGGGGGGATGTGGGGATGCAGGGTGCGCAGTGGGTGGGTGCGCATTGTGGGAGGGGCGAGCAGGCAGACTATGAGGGACCATTTCCTTTTTTTCAGGTGAAAAAAAAAGTTGCGGGACCATTTTTTCCCCTTACAGGGCAATGTGGCATGCTGGGGTGGGCTCCCAGTATGCCAAAGGAGTCTTTGTTTGGGGGGGCCAGCAGTAGCCAATAAGGGATTGGGCACCCCCATTGGCGCACAACAAAAGAGGGGGCTCAGATTATGCCAGCGGGGATTGGGCACCCCGTCGTCAGAAAACGCAGTGGGGGTTACAGAATGCCAGGAGTGGGCTCCCCTCGCAAAATCAATATGGGGCACCAAAGCCAACGGGGATTGGGGGCCCCATCAGCACATAAATGGGGGGTTATATTGTTTGAGAATAGGGCCGCAACCCACCGCCATGTTCACAAACAATATCAGGCTTGCTAGATCCCGGCCTGCAATGACGGGTCACTCCCTCATTACAGTGGATGGCTGACACTACAATGACGAGGCGGCCCCTGATTGCAGTGGCTGATTTGTCACAAGTTGGTGCAATCGTTCCAAACTTGTGTCACCAGCAGCCTGCAACGCCACTGGGGGAAGCGGGACAAGCCTTTGCAGGCTGTGGGGGCATTGGCTACAACAGTACAGTGCCTCCACAGTCTGCTCCTCAGCAAACTGTTCCAATATGTTTCTTGCGCTCTGCGCAATCGACATAAAACAGTATTTGTTTTTAGATAGCGGTCGGTTCCCAGGGGTTAAACAAATAAGGGAACCAGACGTGACACTCGGTTCCTGACAGGAAAAGGAACCAAACAGCAAATAAAATCCCAATAAAATAAATAAATGCTACACTTCTGAGAGGGAACCGAGTTTTACTTACAAAAAATTAAGAAAACAGGTAAAAATTAACAAAGAAAACAGCAGTTCCACACGGTTCCGTGGAACCAAGAAAAGAATGCTGTAACCCTAAATAAACCTACTAAACTATCTGAAATACCTGAAATCAGGGGCAGCAATGTAAATCTAAGTAAAATAAAACAAACTTCTTGTCAAAAACAGAGTCTGTGAAGAAGCTGAGGAGAGCTCTCCGAAGCATCCGAACTCAGCAGGTGGAGTACAGAATCTGAGCAGTTACTAGGGACAGCAGTTTGAAATTGGCACGAGCCAATGAGAGTTCCATCATTTACATACATTCCAATCTCTCCAGAGCAATTCAACACTGACGGCTGACTGCAATAGTTAAGCTGACTGAGTGATTCCTGGGAGTTGAAATGTAAATAAATGGAATGTAAATAATGTAAATATGAACAAATATGATGATATGCCTGCAACATAGAAGTTGAGTTTGAGTAAAGCTGTGCTGCAGTCTTGGAGTCCGAACAAATGGTGTGTGTGTTGTATTCTTCCAAAGGGGCAGGAAAAGGGGGCTGGCATGGAGGCCTCTGTGTCCAATGCATGCATACCCAACTCATGGGTGTGATGGTTTAATGTGAGTTGTTTAGTAGCTGGGAGGGAGGTGAGAAGGAGTGGTTGAAAGGGCAATTTGATTTCCAGAATGAGGGGCTTGTTGAAAGTTCCAGTACAGTACTGAATCAAGTTCACAGCTGTAGATAAATCCGTGCTGACAGAATTTATGCTTTTAGCATCCATTTAAAAAGGAGTTACTTCTTTATTTTCAGTCGACTTCTACCACTTTTGATCCCTTTGTTCTGTTCTTTGCTTGTGTTTTATGGCCCTCAATGTCCAGTTTGTGATACCTTGACAGAAGTACTGTATTAGAAGAGTAAAGGTTTTTGCTGAGAGCTTACCCTAATGTCTGGTTTCCTGGACTGCATACCCCCGTCCTTGCTTGTGGTATAAATTGTATAGTTATCTCCTAAAAAGTCACTGAAAAAGACATACACAGCAAATATAAACAGCAATTCAACATGTACTTTCATAAGCATGATGTTTCAGCTATTACAATTTGCTGAAGAACACGTTTGTTTTATTTTCTGTTTTCCTTTCCAAAGGTTATAATCTTTTTTGACAGTCTGCAGAACAGTCTGTATAAAATAGATTTGACTGTCCCCAGGTGGCCTCACACAGCCTGTGTTTATGGCATCACAGTCTTTTTATCATGGCAACAAACTGATGCTGCAAATCAGAACGGTGAGGTTAGTTAAGGAAAGTCAAATGCCTTTTGAAAGATACCATGAAGTATGTACTGCAGCATCTAAAACATTTAGTAGACCAACAAGAAGAGAAAGTGAAAAAGAACTAGAAAACACAAAACACAAACATAATTGTTTTTAATATAAGAGTTTTAAGCGTATTATTATTAGAGATTGGAAATAATTATTTAACAAGTAGCTAAGCAGCTCAATATATATTTTCATGAACATGTTATGCTAGGAAGAAGAAAAAAAATTACTCACCTGTAGTAATATTGTTTCTTCCGAGGGAACCCTCAGTATGTTTAACTGCAATCAGTCCCCTGGATGGAGCTGCCCTGCAGTATGGAATTTTATCCTAATTAAAGAGCAGCTTCATACTTTTTATAGTACCACCCACCCCAAACATAGAATAACTCTTACTTGGCCCCAAGTTGAGTGAAAGGTACTTTTCAATTAATTGCTGCCTGTATTTGTTAAAAAGAAGAGATTGTAATTGGCTCTGTGGAGACAATAACCAAAACTCTGCCATTTCCCGAGTTCCCAAACACGCCCCCATGCTCTCACATTTTGTGATGTCACAAAAGAAAAAATTACTTACCAAAGTAATGTTGTTTCTTCCAGAGGATCCCTCATTATGCTTGACACAGGCAGTGGACCTTGCAGGTGAAGCTGCCCCAGAGAGCCTGAACTGGAATTCAGAGCACAATTCAAATCTCTGCCCTCTGGGTGGTGCTGTATTCTACAGCTTAACGTCAGCTCCTTTGTAGCCTACACAAAAGAAGCTCCACCCTCCCCTTTGCCTACTAATCTATGTAAGTTATAGACAATATCGGCCCAAAGGGCAATATAAAAGATGGCCCCAAAGGCAATTATGGCAGAACAACCATTTTAGCAAAAGAAATGTATCTGTAACTGGCAACAAATAATGCTCAAGCCATTGAATAAAAAGAGTAACAACTAATTATTGTAGAACCATTTTGGTTCAGGAAGGGGAGGTAGGGTGGGAGATTTGAGTATAACGAGGGATCCCCTGAAAGAAACAACATTACTATGGTAAGTAATTTTTTCTTCAAACCCCAGGAATCCCTCATTATGCTTGACATATGCAGACTACAAAGCGGTACCTTGGGAGGCTGGGTACAGAACCTACTTGGGTAAAAGGTTCTGCAGTACAGCAATGCCAAACCTGGCATCTCTTCTGAATTATATGTGTAACAAACAGTTTTTTCAGGACTCACCTTTGGCTGTTTCTGGGACCCTCGGGTCCTCACTGGATACATCTTGAAGGGGCTAGCCTAGGTTCTTGGAGTACCCATGCTACGGGAACAGTAAATGCACTCGGTGCCTCCATCTAGGGTAGTGGTTGGAAATACCTGAAAATAAATTACAGGTTAACACCCCCCCCCAGGAAAATATAGTAGCTGACCCCATTGTACCTTCCCCACACAGCAACAATTCCCACCTTTTGCAATAAGTCAGTGTACCAGAATGTAACATTAACAATTAACAGATTTCTTTTGTGGGGGGAGGGCAAAAAAATAGCTGAACAACTTCATCAGTTTTGGAACACTTGTATCCCACTCAGTCCCACCTCCCAACTATGGGTGTACCCGGTTTCCATATAGCAGCTGCCAGAAAGTCTTTACAGTCCCTTAGGTAGATACGACACCGTAGATGCAGACGGTACAGGGGATCTTTTGTCAGGGCCCAAATATCTTTAGACAGATGCAAAACTTTTAAACTTTGGCCTGGGCACCTTTTGATCTGAGACTCAGTCCTGCCCAGGACTTAACCCCCCTGTATTTTGACTAGCTGGGAAATTGATGAGGACTTCCCAAAGCCGCAGCCGAGGGTACTTACAATTCTCAAGGGGATTTGCAGATACTAGAAGTGACAATACCATGCTGGTATTAGAAGATGGTGTTGAAACACAAAGCTACTGGCTGAAACAATGACGAAATTTGGTCTTCACCTGCCAAGCCTTTCCCATCTTCACCCTTGGGGGGGGGCCTTTGTATGCGGTGTTCACCTGGCAGGCCTCCCAACTCTTGTTCTTGAAAAATTCTCTTCTGATCCGGATACAAATTCTCTCTCTCTGTCCAGCTTCAACTTCTCAGTCTCCAACAAGGAGCAACACCCTGAAACTCACATTTTCAAAGTGTCAGCAGAGCACTGCAGATGTTAGGTAGCAACCTATAGAGTTTATGAAGTCCAACTGAATCTCTCCCACATCACTTTCTGCACTGCAGAACAGTCCAATTCCTTTTTGGTCAATCTCAGAAATCGCACTCATCAGCATTGGTGATATTGTCACCGTCACCACGTGGTCATTCTCGGTGATATTGCCACCGTCACCACACAATCATCCTGAGTGATACTGTCACCAACACCACATGGTCCAAATTCCACACAGCCTCTCACAGGTGATGGCTCCCTCTCTGGAGCAAATTCCTCACTGCAGCAACATTCTTCAGCCACAAGTTTAACTCGCCATGGCTGTCTCACTAAAGCAAATTTCCTTTTCTAAAGGCCGAATGTCCCATTCTGAGTGGCTCCCAATGGCTTTGCAACAACTTCAAAAAGGCTATGTGCCACGTGTCCTATGCTGTGGCCACCAAGATCAAGGAGCAAACCCCAAGACCTTCAAGGCTAGCAAGCCCTAAGCACTCTCTCCCCTGAATCCTGACTGGGATATATCCACTAACCAAAGACCTCTTTTGGCAGACAGCAGTCTCTTTTGGTAGTCCTTAAAACCTCTGTTCATTGAAATTCACAGAATTCTTCCACTTCAGAAACCTTAAACCCTTTGAAGTCATAGTCCCCCACAGCACTCTCACCACTGTGGTTGCAGTCACTTGCAGCTCTCTCACAGTTGGATGTTAGTGGGCTCCACAGCTCTCCTGCAGCTGAAGGTTTCACAAGATTCCCTGGGCTCTGGCTGACAGGCAACTGGCAATCCCCAGGAAGGCCCTATTCCCCTTGAAGCCACATCTCTCTCATAGGGGCTGGAGCCCTCTCCCGCAGGAGGGGGTACTGAAGAAATTACCCCTAGCACCAAAAATCTCTCAGTTTTGGGAGCTCTCTGACACTCCTTATTGGTTGAAACACTTGTCCTTCTGAAAAATTAATATTCATTAATCTCCTTCAATGCTCTATTGTTCCTCTGAACTAGCGCCACAAATTAACCCTCCTTTTTCTCCCAAAAGTCCTTTTTTTAGACCCATAGTCCTCTAGCAGCTTTCTGAGCTCCAGATTGGATGGAGCAGGGATTAGAGCGCACAAGTATGGCTGCTGACTAACAATCCCAGTACAGTCCTCACTTTAAAATATATACTGCAGCCACATTAAACATTTTTAATATTTCCCCCACAGATCCATAATAGCCCCCCTCACATAACTGCAGAGTTTTATATTTTAAATTTACTGGCAGCCTGTCGTTGTTGCTGTAACACTGTCTGCCCAGAATCAGAGGCAGGCTCATTAATGTTCATGAGCCTCATGAATTATTTATATTACACACACACCCCCGTAGCGCTCGTAAATTAAATAACTTTGAGGCCTCTCTGCAGCCTCCTCCAGGTGTCCAGACCCCAATTGTCAGAATAAGGGGGTCAGGAGCACTGTACAGGCACTCTGATCGCCACAGCAGGGGCAGGAAAACCCGATGCCTTCATCGCACATGTGCAGACCGCCGCCTCACATGTAAGTGGTGATCCAGAAGGCAATACCACAGAGAAACAGGAGCACCAGCCAGTAAGCCCAAGAAAGATGTGGGGCTTAAATATGTCCAGGCAATAGTGTTTTGTAAAGGTGCAAACTGTTTTCCAGGTAGCTGTTTTACAAATTTCTAATAAGGGAACATCTCCAGCTGCTGCCATAGAAGCCACAGTGCCATGAGTAGAGTATGCCCTGAGACCCTGAGGTGGATGTTTGCCACCTTTTGAGTAACAGAATTGAAGCAGGCCAGTATCCGGTGGGCAACTGTCCTTTTTGAAGCTGGGTTGCCCTTCTCCACTTCACCATATGTGAGAAACAACTGAGAGAGAGTGAAGATCTATGATCTTTGTTGTACTCAATGTAGTAACTGAGAGAACTTTTGACGTCCAGACTCTGCAGTCTCTGCTCACCAGAACTGGACTGTTCTGTAAAGAAAACAGGAAGGGTAATGGACTGGTTCAAGTGGAACTCACATACCACCTTGCGAAGGAATTTCTTGTTAGTTCTGAGGACTACCTTGTCCCTTTGGAAGATAATGTAGATTGGATCAGTGAAGAGGGCCTGTATCTCACACACCCTTCTGGCTGAAGTGATGGTTACTAGGAAGACTGTCTTCCAGGTGACATACTTCAAATCTGAAGAGGCCATAGCCTCAAAAGGAGGTTCCATGAGCTTGGCTATACAGATGTTCTGATCCCAGGGAGGGACAGGCTCTATCACAGGATAGTACAGATGCAGAAGACCATTAAAAAAACCTCTTGAAAATAGTGTGAGAGGCTACTGTTTTCTGCTTACCTGCTGATACATATGCAGAAATAGCTGCCAGTTGAACACTTAGGGTAGCAGGCCTGAGGCTAAGGCCTGTAGGTGCTCCAGATAATCCAGGAGAGTGGACAAATCTGCCTGTAGAGGGTTGAGCTACCATGGGGCACACCACTGGGATAACCTCTTCCACTTGAAAACATGCATTTTCTTGGTGGCAGGCTTCCCGGATACCTTCCAAACCTGGAGGACTTGGTCTGAAAAATGAAAGTCAGAGTACTCTAGCTCAAGAACCAAGCTTTGAGGTACAGAGACTTGAGATTTGGGTAAGTCACTCTGCCCTGAGATGTGGTCAAGAGATTGTGTCTCGGGGGAGACGAATGGGTTGCCTGCTGGACAGAGCCAGGAGTAGTGAGTACCAAGGCTGCCTGGCCCAATCTGAGGATATTAGAATTAAGAAAGAAGGCTGGGTCCTCAGCTTCAGGAGAACTCGAAACAGTAGAGCCCCCACAGGGACTGTACCTACTGCTGGAGGTGGTCTGCAGCAAAAAAGTGAAGCCAAAAGTTGACCTTGGACATAAACAGGTATATTTCCAGCATGTCCCATCTCCTGAAGATTTTTGCTAACATCTGCCTGTTCAGAGCCCACTCGTGATGGCCCTGACAAATACTGCTGAGAGAATCTGCCAGAGCACTGTCCTTCCCTGGGCGGTAGATTGCTAAGAGATGGACATCTAGTGAGTAAGCTAGACATACAGGTTACTCACCTGTAACAGGAGTTCTAGGAATGGTAAATGTTGTTCATCCACACTTTCTGGCAGGTATCCTTGCCGCTTTAATTCTTGACGGAAGGTCTTCAAGCTGCATCCTCCCACCAACCCGGGGTGGTAAAACTCTCGGCTCTGCCCCATGACGCCAGATCTGGCCCGCTGGAAGCTCAGGTTGTGCGTCGAAGCCGGGTGGGTCATGTGGATGAATAACATATACCATTCCTAGAACTCCTGTTACAGGTGAGTAACCTGTATTTCTAGGGACATGGATATGTTGTTCATCCACACTTTCTGGCAGACTCCTAGCAGTTCTCCGGGAGGAGGGAGGCAAGGTGCACACCCCCGATACTCACTTGGGAAAGAGAGACTGGAGAACCGAGGCCCTAAAACCGGCATCCCCGGCGTGACTCAAGGTTGATGTGGTAGTGGGTAATAAAGGTATGTGCCGACTTCCAGGTAGCAGCCCTGAAGATATCCTGGATAGGTACATCCCTGGAAGCAGCTTCCGATGCAGCAGTATGGTGGGTAGAATGAGCTCTTATCCCTCTGGGAGGCTCCATGCCCGCCAACCTACAGCAGAGCTCTATGCAGAAGGTGACCCACCTGCTTATCATCCGCTTGCCTGCAGGTCTGCCAGGTGCGGCTTCAGCGTAGGTGACAAACAGCTGGCGAACCTCTCCCCGAACTTCAGCCGTCCACTCCTTATAATAAGAGAGCACTCATCTAGGGTCCAAAGTATACAGCCTATACTTGGCCTCCGAGGTGTGATTGGAGTAGAATACCGGCAGAGTCAACACCTGGTTAAGGTGAAACTCTGACACCACCTTTGAAGGAATTTCGAGTGGGGGCGCAGGACAACCTTGTCCCTGTGGAAGACCAGATAAGCAGACTCGATGGAAAGCGCCTGGAGCTCTCCCATCCTTCTGGCTGACGTGATAGCCACCAAGAAGGCGGTCTTCCATGACAGGTGTGAAATATCGCACCTGTGCATTGGTTCGAATGGCTTGCCCATGAGCTTGGCCAACACCAGCAGTAGATCCCATGGAGGTGGAGGTTCTCGCACCGGAGGGGAAATGTGGTCAAGGCCTTTGAAAAAGTGCCCGACCAACTTCTCCTGCACCACCGACTGTTTCCCGGCCTGCGCCCCGTAAGCAGAGATGGCTGCCAGGTGCACCTTCAGGGTTGTCGACCGAAACCCTTGCTCAGAAAGGGACCACAGGTAGTCCAGAATGCTTGCCAAGGGAGAGTCGGAAGGGTCCAAGCCCTTCCCCTGACACCAAATGGAGAATTTCTTCCATTTGAAGGTGTAGCATTTTCTGGTCGACTCCTTACGGGACGCCTCAACGATTTTGAGGACCTTGTCGGAAAGACCCAAGGCCTGGAACTCTAGCCACTCAGGAACCAGGCCGTCAGGTGCAGGGACTGAAGGTCCGGATGGAATACCTTCCCCTGGTTGGCTGACATCAGGTCCGAGCAGGCTGGAAGCTGCCTCGGGAGCCTGGAGCTGAGGCTGATGAGATCTGGATACCATAACTGGTGGGGCCAGTCTGGGGCTACCAGAATCACCTGCGTCTTGTCCCTCCTCACCTTGAGAAGCACCTTGTGGATCAAGGAAAATGGGGGAAAGGCGTAGAAGAGGCCCAGGGTCCACGGCCTCGAGAAGGCATCCCCCTGCAGCGAGCCCTGCTGAGGGGGGCGGGCATGGAACAGACTCAGCTTCACATTCTCCCTGAAGGCAAACAGTTCCACCTGAGGTGTGCCCCAGTGGGAGAACAGGTCTTGTACTACCTCCGGCAGGAGAGACCACTCGTGAGACGCAGCCCCTATCTGGCTTACGGCATCGGCCAGGGTGTAGGAGGCTCCTGCCACGTGAATGGCTAGGAGATCTGCCTCCAGGCTGTGCATGAGGGACCATATGCGGAGAGCTTCCTTGCATAACAGCATGGAGCGCGTCCCACCCTGGTGGTTCAGATAGTACATGGTCGTGGTGTTGTCCGTCTGGACCTGAACCACTTGACCCCGTAGAAACGGAGCGAAGGCGGTGAGAGCTAGACAGACCGCTCGGAGCTCCAGCAGGTTGATATGGCATCGGGACTCCCGAGGGGACCAGAGGCCGTGCGCTTGGTGTTCCCCCAGATGGGCACCCCAACCCATCAGAGATGCATCGGTCGATAGAGAGGCCGTCGGCTCAGGGCGCATGAACGGGATGCCCTCCTGCAGATGTGCTGGAATGATCCACCACTGGAGAGCATTCCACATCTCCTGGGTCACTGTCACAGGCTGGTCCAATGGATCGCAGCGTTGTGACCATTGGCTGGTCAGTCCCCATTGAAGGGGACGCATGTACCAATGGGCGCAACGGACCACGCTGGTGCAGGCCGCCATGAGGCCAGGAGGTGCAGGAAGTCCCGGGCAGGGTGCAATTGCCCAACCAGAAATGATTGGGCAAAGGAGGAAAGAACCTCGGCCCTGTCCACCGGGAGCCGTGCTCTGGCTCGTAGAGAGTCGAGCTCTGCCCCGAAGAAAAGTATCACCTGCTTTGGCACGAGTTATGACTTGGCCTTGTTGATGAGGAGGCCAACCTGAGAGCAAACCTGAAGGGCCAGATCTCTGGATCGCTCCGCCTCCACTCTGGAGGGGGCTGCAATCAGCCAGTCATCCAGGTAGGGGTACACCCGGACCCTTCGGCACCACAGGAACGCTGTCACCGCTGCCATGCATTTGGTGAAGACCCTGGGAGCTAGGGAGAGGCTGAAGGGCTTGGCCCGGAACTTGTAAAGGGATCCCTCTGCTCTGAAGTGGAGGAATCTCTGATGAGACGGATGGATTGGGACATGAAAGAACGCATCCTGGAGGTCCAGGGAGCAGAACCACATGCCTCATTCCAAGGATGGGATTATCTGAGCCAGAGTGACCATCCTGAAGGTTCAAGACCTTAGAAACTTGTTCAGGTTGTGCAGGTCGAGAATGGGGCACCAGCCCCCCGTCCATTTTGGGACCAGGAAGTACCTGGACACAAACCCTGGGTCTGGAGGAGGATCCGTCACCTTCCTGATCACCTCTTTTTTGAGGAGCAGGGCAATATCAGCTCGGTGGGCTGACAGCGAGGCTGCGGACCCCGTGGCCCCCTGAGGGGCGATGGCTCGAAAGGGTGGGGCCTGCTGGAACTCCAGAGGCAGGCCTTTTCCTACCACCTCCAACACCCAGCGGTCCATGGTGATAGCAGAGCAGGCAGAAAGGAAGTGGCGGAGCCGTCCCCCCACAGGGGGGACCCAGGGGGGAGTGACGAGGTTGGGGGAGGCACCCCTCAACCCGTCACTGGGCAGGCTTGGAAGAAGAACCGGCTGAGGGACCTCCTGGGCCTTTACCTCCTTGCTTCCTGTTGGAGGAAGCCACTGGCTTGGGTTTGGGATGCCAATCGCGAGTCAGCTGGCCCTGTTGCTGGTGCTGCTGGGCCGGTCGAGATGCAGGGACCGAAGGACGAAAGGACTTCTGCTGCTGACGGCGGCCTTTGTCCCTCTGGGCGGAGGTGACCGAGTCCAGGGTGGCATTGGACTTCTCGATCCGCTGGAGGTGTCCCCCCACTCCAGGGCCGAAGAGGTCAGTCCCCAAGAAGAGGACATCTGCCAACTTCTGCTGGGTGTCCACCGTGAAGGTGGATATCCTCAGCCACGCCCTGCATCGCATGGCCACAGCGGCCGCTACTGATCTGGCACAGGAATCACCTATGTCCAGAGCAGTCTGAAGCTGCTGCTTCGCCACCACCTACCCTGGTCCTACACCTGGTGGACCGTGGTCTGCAGGTCAGGCGGGAGATGAGGAACCACCTCATCCAGGGAGCCCAAGAGGGCGTGGGAGAAGTGTGCCATCAGCACAGCCAAGCTGGCCTGTTGGAGGCCAAGGGAGGATGAAGCGTACACCTTGCGCCCGGCAAAGTCCAGCTTTTTGGACTCTTTGTCGGGGGACTTATCCACATCCCGAGCGTTACCGGAACGCCGGAAAACGCTGTCGGTGACTAGCCCCTCGGCAGAGGGGTGCTCCGAGAAACTGGGCAAAGAGCCGTAGGGACCGCATACTTCCTGGCCATCCTGGCCGAGGGCGCAGGACAGGAAGCAGGCTGCTGCCAAAGCTCCAAGGCTGGGCCGACAATGGTCTCAGCCACCGGAAAGGCCTCCGTGGGGGAATCCCCTCGGTCCAGTATCTCCGTCAGGGGATACTTGGCCCGTTTGGACACGGGCTCGAGCTGCATCCTAGTGGACTCTGAGATGAGTCGAAGCAGACCCAAGAAAGACGATGGGCTATCGTCCACTGACTGGCCCCCGGAGGACTCCAGGTCAACCTGCCTGGAGAACAGGGAGGAGTCATCATCAGATTCCAAAGAGTCTGCAAAGAGCTGCCTCAGCCCTGAGCCACCCTCCACCTGCCAAGGATGGTCGGGAGTGAGGGTAACTGACAACCTGTAGGGCAGGCCGTGACCTGACCGATAATCCTTGGTCGGTGCCCCCGACTTCAGTTGTGGAGGTGGAGGTTCCACCACAATCGGAGGAGCAGCTGGTTTTGGCTGAGCAACTGGCCCTGGAGCGGGCAACTCGACTGGAGCAAGTGGTTGCTTCGGTCATTCAGGCAACAGCCACTTGATGGCCAGGGTCTGGACCAGGGCCAGCTTAGGCCCAGACAACAGTAATTGCTGCCACATAAGATCCTCGTAGCGCCGGCGTAATTTGCGCTGCAGCCTCCCCTCATCCGAAGAAGAGGTTGAGGAGGAACAGTGTCGCAGCTTACCTCGGTATCGAGACCGAGACCACCAATGTCGGCAGGAATGGCTGGACTGAGAAGAGGTCCGAGACCGAGGCCCTCGGGGGGACCGAGGGTGGGTATGGGAAGGAGCGGGGGACACCCGCTCTTCCCTCGGCTCGGGCACTTTAACCGGGGACTGTGGCCCAGAAGGCACAGGCAGATCCTCTGTATCCACTGGGGGGACCAGTGAAGGAGGGTTGTCAGCTTCTCCAGTCGACAGCCCGTCTAACGGATCGAGAAAAATCTCGACTTCTTCGACGGGAGTCTCAGCAGGCTGGCCTGACGGGGGCACCGTGAAACCAGCGGCCTCAGCCGCAACCTCGACCAAAGTCGACGGTCAGCTGTCCGGGGAAGGGGACCTCTCTCACTCCCACCAACGCCGATGGTGGGACTTACCTTTCAACTCCTTCTTCTTGGGCTGAGAAGAATGTGCCGATGGCCCCTCTTCTTTCGTGGAAAGGGACTGACAAAGCTTCTTGAATGAAGCCGTATACGAGGAACTCAGAGAGAGCGGGATAAATGCAGCGGCCGAGGAGGAGGAGGAAGATGCGGCCTGGGCCGCCTCCTCCTCGAGGATGATCATCTGCTAGGGCTGCTCGGCTGAGCCAGCCGCCATAGACACCACCCAACGAGCCTCTTTTGATTTTACTGGCGGGAAACATTTCTCGGGGCGCCCAAGCTTCAATCAGGCAGCGCGATCGTCCAGGATGTTGGCCGAGAAAGAGCAGCACAACTCGCAGGCCTGCAGGTCATGATCTAGGCCTAGGCAGTAGACGCACGTGGAGTGTGGATCCGTCCTGGACATTTTCTGCCCACAAGGGCACCTCCGAAAGCCGGGAACAGATTTGTCCATCGCAGCCACGAGGGAAGATGAAGACCGAAGTTTAGAAAACTTCAAAACCAATTTTGGACGAACCAAAGAGTTAGGATCCAGTCTAAAATGCACTGCGCTAAGGAGGGAACCTGAGCTTCCAAGCGGTAAGGAAGATCTGACGTCATGGGGCGGAGCCGAGAGTTTTACCACCCAGGTGGGTGGGAGGAGCCAGCTTGAAGACCTTCCGGCAAGAATTAAAGCGCCATGGATATCTGCCAGAAAGTGTGGATGAATAACATATCCATGTCCCTAGAATCCAGAGTTTCATGGCTTCTGTGCACAGCTTTGAAGACCTTGTGCCTCCCTGTTTGTTGATGTACAGACTGGACAGACTGACCCCTGACCTGTGCTGCAAATGACTGAAGAGCTACGAACACTGCCATTAGCTCCAGTAGGTTTATATGCTCTCTGGACTCCTGAGGGGACCATACCCCGCTTACTGTTAGGTCCCCCAGGTGGGCACCCTAGCTCAACATGGAGGCATCTGCTGTCAAGACAGCTGTAGGAGCCTGATATGGAATGGTACTCTCTCCCTGAGACTGTCTGTTTCTTTCCACCAGTCTAGAGCCAGTAATAGTGTTTTTGTCACAGGTACCAGTTTGGACAAAGGGTATCGCTTTTGTGTCCAATCCAATGGGACCATAAGTGGTACTGAATGTCCCTGATTTGAAACCTTGCGCCTGGGACCACTGCCGTGGTGGAGGGCACGTGTTCCAGGAGCTGGAGAAGGTGTCTGGCTGGCATGGGCTGACCTAGGGCAAAATAATTTGCCAAACCTACCAGATTTTTAGCCCCCTTCTGAGGCAGAAATGCCCTGCCCTGTCTGACATCCAGTTCTGCTCCTAAGAACTCCAGCAGTTGTACTGCTTCCATCTGAGACTTTGGCACATTTATGAGGAAAGTACAGTTACGTGAGAACTTACCATAACAGTAGATCTTTGAGAACAGCTTTTGCAGCAGGTTACACCATTAAGACTGAAGCCGGCAGGCAGCAGGAACCCCACGGAAAACTTCTAGGTAGCTATATACAGTGGGGGACCGGCCCTGACATCAGCCCCGCCCCTGGCGTTACATACATCATAAAAGGGGCTGTCCCCCAGCATCCCTCAGTTCTCCCGCCGGAGACTCCAGCATAGCTTTGTGATTCTGATAGGAGACCGAGGATCCGCTTCCAGAGGAAGACCGATATGAAAGTACAGTTACATAAGAACTTACTGTAAAGTACAGTTACGTAAGAACTTACCATAACAGTAGATCTTCGAGAACAGCTCTTGCAGCAGGTAACACCATTAGAACTGAAGCCAGCAGGCGTCAGGACCCCACGGAAAACTTCTAGCTAGCTATTTTCAGTGGGGACCGCCTCCAACGTCGGTCCCGCCTCCGACGTCAGGCATAGTACATAAGGGGGCGGTCCCGCCAGATTCCCCAGTTCTCCTGCCGGAGACTTCCGACCGCAGGATGACATCGAAAAGGGAGACCAAGGATCCACCGTCAGAAGACAAAGGGGAATAAATCCCTGTTAAAAAGGCTTGAGAAGCCATGCCTCCTCCAAGGGGGAAGGTGGGCGGGAAGGTACCTGCTGCAAGAGCTGTTCTCGAAGATCTACTGTTACAGTAAGTTCTTACGTAACTGTACTATCTTACTTCAAGACACAGCTCTTGCAGCAGGTAACACCATTAGGACTGATTCCCAAGCAGTAGCGCTTGCAAACACTCTGGGAGAAGGAAACTAGAAAGTTCATTCCAGGTCCTGTTCCTAGGACAGGAGACCCTGTAGCACAGCCAGGCCAAAGCCGGCTCTTCGCCGTGAAGCGATGTCCAGGCTATAATGCCTGATAAAGGTATGTACAGAGCTCCAAGTGGCTGCAGCACAAATGGCAGAAGTGGAGACGTTACGAGGTGCTGCAAAGGAGGTGGCCACTCCCCTAGTGGAATGGCCCCGGACTGATCCAGGGAGGGGCTTTTGTTTGATATCATAGCAGTATGATATGCACTGGACAAGCCAGTGAGAAAGGGACTGTTTCGATACTGGTTGGCCCATCATCCTTTCAGTAAAGGAAACGAAGAGTTGCTCCGACTTACGAAGCTGCTTAGTTCTGCTCAGGTAGTACCTTAAGCTGCGGTGAACATCCAGGGTGTGGAGCAGCGCCTCTCCTCTATTAGAATAATTAGGGAAGTAGACAGGCAAGTCAATGTCCTGACTGAGAGTGAGTGAGTGTGGAAACCACCTTAGGCAAGAATTTAGGATTTGTCCTCAGGGATACTCTCTCCCGGTGGAAAATCAAATAAGGCTCCTTACACATGAGAGCATGAAGCTCGGCAACTCTTCTCGTTGACGTAACAGCAACTAAAAACAACGTTTTCCATGACAGAAAACGCAGCTCGCAATCTGCGGCAGCTTCAAAGGGGGGGAGCGTGAGTTGCTCCAGGACAAAGAGTAAGTCCCATGGAGGCACTGGTTCTTTAATGGGCAGCCTAAGATATAACATCCCTCTCAGAAATTCTCGACAGGCATCTAATTGTGCCACTGTGTGCTGTCCCACCGGAAGGTGATAAGCTGAAATGGCACAGAGGTGCACCTTAATAGTGGAGTAGGCAAGACCCGAACGAAAAAGGGAGAGCAGGTACTCTAACACTGCTTTCACCGGACAACCTAAAGGGGAAAGGCCGCGTGCTTGCGACCATAGACGAAAACGGCGCCATTTCATGGCGTACGTCACATGCGTTGCCGGCTTTCTGGCTGCAGAAAGAACTTCCGCAACCTCTTGCGAGACCCCGTGTCGCAAAATGGCTATGTCTCAAGGAGCTATGCATGCAGGTTTAGTGAGCGTAAGTCCAGGTGGACCAGTGAACCCTCCTCCTGAGACAAGAGATGGGAGCTGAACGGCAACTGGAGCGGAGGTTCCTGGGATAGCTGTATTAGCAAAGTGAACCAGATCTGTCTGGGCCAGAAAGGGGCCACCAGGATCATTGTTGCATGCTCCCTGCGCAGTTTGAGAAGAACTCTCTGGATCAACAGGAAGGGAGGGAAAGCGTAGAGGAATCTGTCCGCCCAGGAGAGGGACAACGCGTCTCACCAGAAAACACCAGGCCCTGGATCTAGCGAGCAAAAATTGGGCAGTTTTGCATTGGATGGGGAAGCGAACAAGTCCAATTCTGGAGTTCCCCATTGAAGAAACAGAGCCTCTGCTACTTCCTGAAGAAGTTCCCACTCGTGGACTCTGGCCTGGGAATGACTCAGGCCGTCTGCAATTGTGTTGTCCACCCCGGGAACATGTACTGTGATCAGGTTCGTGCCGCGTCGGATTACCCAATCCCACACCCTCATAGCCTCCCTGCAAAGGGGGTAAGAGTGTGCGCCTCCTTGTTTGTTGAGGTAATACATCACCTCCGTGTTGTCTGTCTGTAGCAGGAGAGTACTCGGCGGGATCACTGACTGAAATGCCTGCAGGGCATAAAGGACCGCCCTCATCTCTAGAACATTGATATGAAGGTGAGCCTCCTGAGGGTCCACATTCCCTGGGACTTCACCCGTCCAGGTGTGCTCCCCCCTAGTCCTGAGGCATCTGTGGTGAGGATTACCCCGGGACGGCGTTATAAACGGACACCGTTGAGAGTGCCCTGTGTCTAGCCACCATTGCCAGTCTCGAATCATGGCGTGCTCGTGATTCTGACCAGATGCTGCAAATGGTCTTGCCTTTGGTCCCATTGCACCTTGAGCATCCACTGAGTTACCCGCATGTGGAGCCTGCGAAGGGACGGTCCGGAATGGCCGCAGCTGTGTGTCTGAGCAAGCGAAGGACCGACCTGGCTGGGACGGTCTTCTTCGATGAAAGATCCCTGATGAGGGATCTGATGCGCTCTGCTCTGTTGTCTGGAAGAAATGCTCTTCCCTGAATGGTGTCCAGAACTGCGCTAATGAACTGCAGTTTCTGCGACGATATGAGGAGAGACTTCTCGTAATTGATCAAGATGCCCAGAGACCGAAACAGATCCTGGGTACTCTGGATAGCCATTAACAATGCCTCTCTGGAGGTGGTCATGAGAAGCCAATCGTCCAAGTACAGGAACACATAATGGCCCTGTCTCCTTAGGGACGCGGCCACGACTGCCATGCATTTGGTAAAGACCCTGGGGGCTGATGACAGTCCGAATGGAAGTGCTCAGAACTGAAAGTGGTGGCCGAGAAACTCGAAGTGCAGGAACCTCCTGTGCACCTGAGCTACAGGGATGTGCAGGTATGCATCCTGCATGTCTAGGGACGCTAAAAATGCGTCCCTCTTTAGCATGGGAATAAGACCCGGAAGAGTCACCATGCGGAATCTTTTGTAGGCGACCGACATATCAAGGTCGCTGAGGTCCAGAATCAGACGGAGGTCCCCTGTTTTATTTGGAACCAGGAAGAAGTGGGAGTAGTACCCGTATCCTCTCTGGGACATACTCTGTCGCCCCCTTTTGTAGGAACGCGAGTATTTCTTGCCTGATCAGAGGCTTGTGCTGACCCGAGTAATGGGAGAGCAGAGGAGGCCTCGAGGGTGGCTTTTCTGCGAATTCTATAAAGTGGCCTCTTTCAACAAACTGAAGAACCCACAGGTCGGTGGTTATGGACTGCCATCCTGGCAGGTACTTTGCAATGTGACCCCCGACCTTGATGTCCAGTTGATCCTGAGGGGTGGGGGCCGAAAGGAGTTAGGCTGTGGCGGCGGAGGGGCCTGCGGGCTGGGCCGGTTTAGCTGGGCGTTGACCTCGGCCCACGAGCTGTCTACCCTGGGCTCTGCAGGAACCGGAGCCCCTCTGTTGTGGGCCAGTGCGGGACTGTTGTCTCTGTGCCCATCCACGAAAATGGCTTTGGTTCCTACGAAAGGAACTAAGCCTCGGTCGGTACATCGCCTGGACCGACCTCACCGCCTTCCCGGCCTCTTGAAGCTTGGTGATGACCCTCTCAGAGGGCTCGCCAAAGAGAACTCCTCCCTCAAATGGGGCATCCATGATGTTTTTGTGGACATCCAGGGTAAAGCCGGAGACACAGAGCCAAGAGTGCCTACGGAGGCATACACCTGAAGCTGCTGCTCGGGCCGAGGAGTCCGCGGAGTCGTACGCGGCTCGTAGCACTTGGGTCCCCACGTCCGAACCCGTCCGGAGGAGCTGCAACATCTCCTCCTTCTGCTCACCTTCTGGCAACTTCTCAGCCAGATCCAGACTCTGCTCCCACAGGGCATTTTGGAACTGCACCACGTGGGTCAAGTAATTCAGGGATCTGATGGCGCAAGTAGCGTAAGCAAACGTGCGCCTACCCATAGCGTCCAGCTGTTTGGACTCTGGGTCCAGTGGCAGAGTGCTCAAATGTTGCGGTCTCTGGGACCGGTCATGAGAGGCTGTTATGACCAGAGAGTCAGCCTGGGTATGCTGAGCCAAGTACTGATCTTCCCTTGGAGCCTTGTACAGGTGGTCAGCTTTCTTCTGCATCGCCGGAAGTGAGTGTGGACCCTTCCATGCTGCCTTGGTGACGTCCACGAAAGTGTCTACTAAGGGGGGCACCACCACAGGCTTGGGGTCATTCTGCCGAAGATATTTTGTGAGGCATAGCCTTTCAGGGTCTAACTCTTCCGCATCCCATCCTATGTTCTCTTGGATGTGTCTCATGATGTCCGAGAATGAAAGGTCATCCGGAGGAGACCTTGGAAGCTCACGTGGGTCCGGAGAAGGGATGTGGAGGGGAGATGGGGATCTAGATCCTGTTGAAAACTCTGATCCCGTGTCCCCCATCGAAGGCGAATGGCGGCGTCTTCTGGGTCTCTTAAGGCTGGGTGACCCAGAAGAGGATCTGGACGGAGGTCTCCTTTTATCTGGTCTCCCCCTTGGAGGGATTCTGGGCTCCTGGGGAGGAGGTAACCGGCCTGCAGACCCGGATGGAGAAGGGGGTGCAGGAACCGGAGGAGTAACCGGCCTAGGAGGAGGAGGAGGAGGAGGAGGAGGTGGGAGAGGAGGTGGGGTGGGGACCACGTCCTTTTTGATGGTATCCCATCAATAAGTGAAAAAGCTCCTTAACCTCTGAGAAAGAAAGACCCGACGGCGGACTGGGAGCCGGTGGTCGGTCGTCGGGTTCCGGCGTCGGCTCCACAGGGGCCTCGGGTTGCGGGGAGGGTTCCCTGGGAGGCTCGACAGGACCGGGGTCGCCCGTCTGGTCCTCGGGCTGTGTCACTCCTCCTCTGTAATGGTCTCCTGACCCGGCTGGTGAGGCGGCTAGGGTCTCTTCTCAATCCAGACAGGCACGGACGTCTGCCCCCCAACCGGCATCCGGGGGTGCGTAGGCTTGGCCGGTGACGGTCGTCTGGCGGTCGGGGGCTCTGGGGACCTGTGGCAAGAGGCCGACATTGGGCGGGTTGACGTCGGGTCCAACGGTCTCTTAAGAGAGGTGAGCTCCTTGGTCTTTCACTGGGGAGGAGGAGGCAAGGAGGCGGACCTGACGGCGGGTTCAGAATGGCGGGAACCCGACTTGTGGTGATGGTGGCGGTCCCCCGACTTGACCAGGGCCTTGGAAGAAGAAGGAGGCATGGAAGTCTTGGCCTGAGAAGAGGAGCCCGAAGATTTTCTCACCGCAGCAGGGGGAGGCTGAGAACTGGCCCGGGAAGGCGAGAGGTCGGACCTGGAGCCGGAGCTACGAGAATCAGAGGCCCTAGACGGGGACCTGGAAGGGCCCTTCTCCCTATGCTTCTCCGAATGTTTGTGGGCCTTCTCCAAAGAATCCCCCTTGGAAGCCATGGTCTTGAGTTGTTCCTCGAGTAGGAACGCCTGTAGGGCCTTCTGGCAACGGATCCAGGTTCTGCTGTTGAAACCTAGGCAAAAGGAGCAGGACCGGGTGTCGTGGTCTGGGCCTAAGCACCAGACGCAGGCCGAATGCGGATCCTTAAAAGGGATCTGCTTCCCACAGGTGCACTTCAAAGAATGACCGGAGGTTGGAGAGGACATCAGACAATAAACTGACCGAAGAAAAAACCAATTTTCCGAAGGAAAAACTTTACCACGCGTTGCGTGCTAGAATTGGAACCGAAGGGTCGAGACTTGCAAGTCGACGGCGGGAAAGAACTGGGGAATCTGGCGTGACCGCCCCCTTATGTACTACACCTGATGTCGGAGGCGGAATTGATGTTGGGGGCGGTCCCTGCTGAAGATAGCTAGCTAGAAGTTTTCCGTGGGGTCCTCATGCCTGCCAGCTTCAGTTCTAATGGTGTTACCTGCTGCAAGAGCTGTGTCTCGAAGTAAGATCAGTAGATCTTCGAGAGAGGCTCTTGCACTAGGTAATTACATATAGGACTGACGCCGGCAGGCGGCAGGAACCCACAGAAAAATTTCTAGCTAGCAGTCTCTAGCGAGGGACCGCCCCCACGTCAGGTGATGGAGTCAGGAGACATCGGTATAAAGGGGCAGTCCCTCACGCCTGTCTTCCAGTTCTTTCCCACCACAGGCCAAAGGAGGCCGGACGAGAGAGAATCTAGTATTTTCCTCACTGGAAAAGGAGCTTAGGGGGATGGAGGGCGGGAAGGTATTACCTACTGCAAGAGCCTCTCTCGAAGATCTACTGTTACGGTAAGTTCTTACATAACTGTACTATCTTACTTCGAGAGGGCTCTTGCAGTAGGTAATTACATATAGGACTGAGTCCCAAGCAGTCTGGAACAAGAAGAAGCACACAGGAGGAGGAAAGCTACTCAGAGTAGATCCTTTAGCTGTGAAGGCCTTAAGAAAAGAGGCCTTGAAGGACAGCCAGCCCGAAGCCTGCTCTATGGCGAGAGGCAATATCCAAACTGCAATGTTTTGTAAAAGTATGGACGGAAGTCCAAGTGGCGGCAGCACAGATGTCTGCCGCTGACACATTCTTGAAACAAGCCGCTGAGGTAGCGATTCCTCTGGTGGAGTGGCCTCTTACTTGACTCAGAAGTATCTTGTTGTACTTGTCATAACAGAAAGTGATGCAATGAGCCAACCATTTGGATAGGCATTGCTTAGAAACAGCATTGCTTTCTCTTCTGGGGGCCAAAGAGACAAGCAGTTGATCAGTCTTTCTAAGATCCTTTGTCCTGTTAGTGTAGTATCTCAGAATCCAGTGAACATCCATAGCATGTAGTAAATACTCCCCTTGATTGGCGTACTGCATAAAGAAAGCGGGTAACTCTATGGACTGGTTCAATTTAGACTCCGCTACCACCTTGGGGAAAAACTTAGGATTGGTGCACAGAGCCACATGCTCCTTGTGGAAAATCAGGTATGGAATTTCAAACATCAGGGCCTGGAGCTCAGAAATCCTCCGAGCCAAGGTAATGGCCATGAGAAAAAGTGTCTTTCAAGAAAGGAACTTCAAGTCTGCGGAGGCAGCTGGTTCAAAAGGAGGCAGAGTTAGTTTCTCAAGAACAAAATTCAAATCTCATGGAGGGGCGGGGACTCAAATAGGAGGTCTCAGGTGGAGAACCTCTCTAAAGGAAAGTCTTCAAGACGTCCAGTTGAGCAAACGTTCTGTCTGCAAAGGGAATGTGATAGGTCGAAATGGCTGCCATGTGGACTTTCAGAGAGGAGTGACTAAGACCTAGGTCGAAAAGATGGTGCAGGTACTCCAGCAGACGTCCCGCAGGTCAGGAAAAAGGCTCAACGTCTTTCGAAGCAGCTCAGATTGTGAACCTTTTCCACTTCATGGCATAGGTGGACCTAGTAGAGGGTTTCCTAGCCTCCACCAGAATTTCCACCACCTGGGGAGAAACTCCAAAGTGGGCTTGGGCTATGTCTGCAGGAGCCATGCATGTAGCTGAAGGGACTTGAGACCTGGATGGACCAGGGTCCCCCGATCCTGAGTCAGTAAACATCGTGACAGAGGAAGAGGAAGCGGAGGTTCCTCTGAGAATTGTTGCAGAAGAGAGAACCAAACTTGCCTGGGCCAAAAAGGAGCGATCAGAATCATTCGTGCTCCATCTGAACCTAGTTTCTATAAGACCTGTGGGGTCAAAGGAATTGGGGGAAGGCATAGATGAATCTGTCCTTCCAATCTAGAGACAGAGCATCTCTTCAGAACATGCCTCTATTGTGCACGAGTGAGCAGAAATCCGGAAGCTTTGCGTTTTGAGGGGAAGCAAACAGGTCGACCTGTGGTGTTCCCCAACATAGGAAGATATCGTCTAGGACCCCTTGATCCACTTCCGACTCATGGGCCAGGGTGGACAAGTGACTCAGTTTGTCTGCCAAGGCATTCTCGACTCCCGGAACATGAGTTGCCGTAAGGTGAAGGTCGTGTTGTGTTGCCCAATCCCACACTCTCATCGCTTCCCTGCAAAGAGGGTAGGACCGAGTCCCTCCTTGTTTTTTTTTTTTTTTTAACTTTATGTTTATTCTTTTCCAAACAAACATACAGTCACTGTACCTTCTTTTAACTTTACAAGTATTATTCCACCTGAGGGCGCCACTCCTCTTAGTACACTCATTTTGATCGTTAAAAGAAATAAGATACATCTTTGGAGGGTAAAGCCATACTTAAAAATATCCAAATTGTTTATAAACCTAGTACTGTATAGAGTCCAAGAGCTGCATGGTATCTTATGCTTATAGTCCACCGTATTAAATGTCCGGATTTCTTCCCTTTAGACAGGGATCAAAGACCATGCTTAACCATAGTAAATTACACAAAAGTGTAGCAACATGTATAGAACTACTGAGACTCTGTCCCCTAATACATTTCTATAATTAGACAACACTAATTATTTTGCTTAAGTTATTACAGGTGCTGAAAGTACGCTTCATAGGCATGCTTTTACAGACCAACAGGGGCTAATAGTAAACTCATGGGTTCCTGCTATGACCAGTTTAACAGATTCACTAATCCAGGACAAAGAAAGCAAAAATAAAAGTCCTCTATACTCCTCATGCCCATTTTTATGTTGCTTGCACGCATGTGCAAGAAACATAGTGCCATCATCGGAGATTTCGGAGATGTGTCACCTCCTCCTCCAATTCAGTCAGTGTGCTGGCAGGCGCGTTCAGCCAATGCATTTTGGAGCTGTCTGTGCAGCTCCAAATGCAGTGGCACTCTGATTGAAAGGGGAGCTACGCTTTCAGTGAGCACCGATAAAGGCTGCTCACGTGCAGCTCCCACCCTGGCGTGCGCGCCCCACTTGCACTGTATGGCCGACGGTACCCAATCCCGTCGGCTGAGCTCGTCACCCCAGTAGTAGGTGCCACGCTCAGGGAGCCCACGCGTGGCAAAAGGTCCACGTCTTTTTTTTTGAAACCTGTAAAGCAAAACGTCCCGGTGCCTCCCAGCCCCACAACCCGCACCCACCCACTGCGCACCAGACTTCCCACACCCCTCACCCCCATACTTACCTCCGGAGTCCGTCGCGACGATCTTCGGTGGACCGGGAACACGTCTGCACTCTTCAAAGCCGACCGTCGAACTGAGGAAATGCCGGTAAGCTGTATAATGGGCTAGATGGGGGTTTCAACTTTGTATATCTCAGGCATTTTGGGAATTTTGCAAATTTTTCAACATGGGTTTTATGGACCCCTTCTCCTTGATGATGTCACTGTCATGGCGTTGTCGGGCCGAAGGGTGATTTCGGCGCAGTGACTGTGAAATCACCCTTCGGCCCGAATACCACCATGACATTGACATAACTCATGAGAAGGAGTCCCAAAAACCCCAAGTTGAAAATTTGGTGGCAAAATTCCAAAAAATGACTGTTTTACGAGTGTGCATTGCGCAGTTCCTACGCAGGCTCGTAAGTTCGCGAAATTTCAATATTTTCACTCCAGATTTTCAACATTGCCATTTTACCACACCTTCTTATGAGTAGTACAGCTGTCATTTTTCACATCTCACCCAAAATGTGTTTCCCCCATGTAGCGCAGAATGGCGTAGTCTGTGTCTAAATCAATGTACGGGACAAATTAAGAAAATCACAGTGACACTGTTCATGAGCAGAGGTCTTAAAATGGCTATGTTAGTTTCATTTAATCGAAAAATTCCTAAAAATGACTTTGTTTTACGGCGTGCGTTGCGCGGTTAAATGCGCTTGCGCTCGTAAGTTCTGAATTTTCAATATTTTCACTCCAGATTTTCAACATTGGCATTTTATCACACCTCCTCATGAGCAGTACAGCTGTCATTTTTCACATCCTGCCCAAAACATGTTTCCGCCCATGTAGCGCACAATGGCGCAGTCGGTGTGCGAACTCAATGTATGGGACACATTAAGAAAATCACAGTGACACTGATCATGAGCAGAGGTCTTAAAATGCCTGTGTTGAAAATTTGGTGAAAAAATTCCTAAAAATGACTGTTTTACGAGTGTGCGTTGCACAGTTCCTACGCATGCTCGTAAGTTTGTGAATTTTCAATATTTTCACTCCAGATTTTCAACATTGCAATTTTACCACACCTCCTCATGTGCAGTACAGCTGTCATTTTTCACATCCTGCCCAAAACATGTTTCCGTATGTAGTAGCACAATAAGCGCCCAGTCGGTTGGAACTCAGTGTATGGGACACATTAAGAAAATCACAGTGTCACTGTTCATGAGCAGAGATCTTAAAATGGCAATGTTGAAAATTTGGTGAAAGAATTCCTAAAGATGACTGTTTTACGTGAGTTGCTACAGTTCCCACGTGACGTCAGAGGTTTGCAATTTTCAATATTTCCACTCCAGACTTTCAACATTGCCATTTTACCACACCTCCTTATGAGCAGTACAGCTGTCATTTTTCACATCCTGCCCAAAACGTGTTTCCGCCCATGTAGCGCTGCAATGGCGCGGTCGGTGTACAAACCTCAATGTATGGGACATTAACAAAATCACAGTGACACTGTTCATGAGCAGAGGTCTTAAAATGGCTATGTTGAAAATTTGGTGAAAAATTCCTAAAATGACTGTTTCACGAGCGTGCATTGCGCAGTTCCTATGCACGCTCGTAAGTTCGCAAATTTTCAATATTTGCACTCCAATGACTTCCAAATACCTAAACTGCACATAGAAGCAAGTAACATTCGGCATTGACAAATGCTTGTTATTAGATAGCCCACTTGAGGCAACTCGTAGAAAATTATATAAAAAACAAAGTTAAAGGGCAGAGAAAGGCAATGCTACCAATTTTATATATTCCCCCATCATGACCCTTTACCAGTCTCAATGTTAAGTCAAGGCCTTTCAGGTAGCATCCTCATCTGAAGTCGAGTCATCCTCCACACTGTCTGTTCCTCGAGATGGCAGATTCCATTGGGCCCATTTAAGAGCCTCCGCTGGGTCCGAGAAAAGAAAAACTTTGTTCCGATGCACAATCCGAATGCGAGCTGGAAAAATCAGTCCATGAGGGATCCCTGCTTCCCGCAAAAGCGCCTTCACTCCATCGAAGCGTTTTCTTTTCTGTCTAGTGGTGTAGGAAAGGTTGGGGAAAAACTTTATTTGCTGGCCATCGTGCAGAAGAGTTTTCCTCCTTCGTATTAGGGCTAACAGGTATTCCCTTGATCCCACTCTGTCTAGCATCATCAGAACCGTGAGTGGGGCCTCTGGATTATCTTGACGACCTCGAAAGGCAACTCAATATGTCTTCTGGATCTTTTGGACCACCTGGGTTGCTTCTTTGCCTAGCTGACTCACAATCCATTCCTGTAGAAATAGTACCAGATGGTCCCCCTCAGATCCTTCAGTTAGCCCCAGAATCCGCACATTGTTAGCCCTTGTCTGATTCTCCAACGTTTCCAACCACGATCCCAAGTGTGTATTTTCTTTTACCAGGGACATTACAGCCCCCATAGCTGAGTTAGCGGTTTTAATAGCTTCTGACGGTCCTTGATAACAAATTCCAGCGTGGACTTAACAGCAGTCACTCGTGAAGTGAGGGAATCAAATTTTGTGGATAAGGTTGCCACCGAAAGGAGAAATTGGTTCATCTTATTCCCCAGAGTTTGCAATGTTTCCTCTTCTGTACCCTCTTCAACTCAGGGTCTCGGCCTGGTGTCACCCTTGTGGTGGAGGCTCCCGGAGCAGTCCTGGATCTAGATCCATCACCCTGATGCTTATCTTTGCGAGGGTTCTCCATAAGTTGTAGCAATATTTCAGCTTTAAAATCAGTATAGCTCAGTCATGTTATACCACGTTTTACAGTTCGGAAATGTTAATTTTCAATCTGTTATTTGCAGAGCCTTAGAGTTCAGCAGCTATATTGCTCGGGCTCCACAGCACCCCCCCTCCCTGTTTGTTGATGTACCATACCACACACATATATACAGTTGGGGCGCTTGAAGTGTATAAAGCACTACCCGGCGCTCGAGCACGTTGATGTGCAGTGTTTGAGCTTGGACCAAGAGCCCTGGGTCCAATGAGGACCGAGATGGGCTCCCCAACCTTCGCCCGAGGCATCTGTGGTCAGAGTCTGGAAGGGAGGAGGAAGGGAGAATGGAACCCCCTGAAACAGTTTCTCGCTGACAATCCACCACTGCAAGTCTCGAACCATGGGAGAGGAGACCAGGACCAGCTGATCCAAGTTGTCCTCCAACTGATCCCATTGGGAGCGAAGCGTCCACTGAGAAACCGTCATGTGGAGCCGAGTGTGAGGAACTGTCAGGATAGCAGCCGCCATGAGCCCGAGAAGGCGAAGAACCAACCTTGCAGTGACTCGCCTGCAGCAGGACAACAGGCTTACCTGAGTCTGAATAGTGGCCACCCTGTCCGGTGGCAGGAAGGCCCTGCCCAGGGTCGTATCCAGTATTGCCCCGATAAACTGGTGTCTCTGGGATGTGATCAAGTGAGACTTGGAATGGTTGATGGTAATACCCAGGCAGGTAAAGACCTGTTGGGTAAGGGAGAGGCAGCGCTGGAGTTCCTACCTGGATGAGGCCACCAGGAGCCAGTCGTCCAGGTACAGGAAAACCTGCACTCCCCGGGTACGCAGGTAGGCTGCCACCATCGCAAGGCATTTGGTAAATACTCGGGGAGCCGAGGAGAGGCCAAATGGAAGTGCCTTGAACTGGTAGTGGTCCCCCTGGAAAGCAAAATGGAGGTATTTGCAGCGGGACGGGCGAATGGATATATGCAGGTTGGCATCTTGCATATCCAGAGTGCACAGCCACTGGCCCAAGCAGAGGAGGGGCAGAAGGCTCTGCAATGAGAGCATTCTGAACCTCTTGTATTCCACGAATAGGTTCAGGGAACTGAGATCTAGGATAGGTCTTAACATCTTCTGTCTTCTTCGGGACCAGGAAGAAGTGGGACTAGTAACCCGTTCCCTGTAGGGGAAGGGGGACAGGTTCTATCGCCTGTTTCAGCAACAGTGCTGAAATCTCTTCCTGGACCAGAAGATGATGTTCCCGTGAATATGACAACCTTTGGGGAGGGTGACGAGGTGGTGTCTGTAGAAACTCTACTGAGTGTCCTTCTGTGATTAGCTGGAGCACCCATGAATCTGTTGTTATCCTCTCCCAGCCCGGAAGGTGAAGGGAGAACCTCCCTCCTACCAGTTCCTCCAGGAAGCCCGGAGGCTGTGGGAGAGGGAAGGAGTCAGGTGGTGTGGGGCAGCGCTGTAGCTAAAGCACCTGCTGCTTTTTTGGGTGGAGGGGGCTTGGCAGCTGAAGGGGCCCGGCGTTTATTAGCCCACTTTCCCTGAGGTTTCGCCTTTGGCCGGTTCCGTCTGCGAAAGGGACGGCGCTGCGGTTGATGGGGATGATACATAGAGTCGACAGACTTTAGTGCTATCCCCTTCTCCTGCAGATCAGTGATGATGTCCTTGACATCGCCCCTGAAGAGCACCAACCCCGGAAGGGCGCTTCCTGTATCGTGGACTGCACTTCCGGGACCAAGCTTGACACACGGAGCCAAGCATGATGTCGTAAGCCTACTGCGAAAGCTGAGCTCCATCCAGCAATGTCCACTGCATCGTAAGTCGCATGAAGCATGTGTCGACTGGCCGAACGTGCAGAGCGGAAGAGGTCAGACAGTTCCTGCTTGACTTGAGAGTCCGGCAGGGAGTCCAATTTGGTTTCCACCTCAGAAAGAGTTGCCTTCTGATAATCTCCCATATGACCAACATAGTTTAGGGCCCTGATCCCCAGGGTGGAAGAAGCAAAAATCTTCTTGCCATACTGGTCCAGAAGGCGGGAGCCTTTATCAGGTGGCGACGAGCTAAGGTGTTTTGGATTAGCTGACCGGCCGTGAGCGGCGCTAATCATGACCGAGTTAGCTCGAGGGTGGGAATCTAAATAGTCAACACCCTCTGGAGCCTGGTATAGCCTCTTCGACTTCCGTGGAAGAGGGGTTAATGCCGACAGTTGTTTCCAAATCATGGTAACAAGGTGTGCATGAGGCTTGATCCAGGGTGGCACCAAGGTGGAAGCCGTCATGGGCAGATCCAGATGCTCAACGAGTTTTAACCACTGTGGATCTGGCTCCAAGGATTGCCACTGATGCACTGCCTGAATTTTATGTAGCAGCTCCGTGAAGGAAGGATCCTCCGGAGTAGACCTCGGAGGAGTCCTTGGCCTGGGCTTTGACGGAGACCGAGGCTCATCGTCCTTCTCGGAGCAGCCGTCGGAGGCATCCGAGGCGTCTGAGGAGAAAGAGGAAGAAACTGACAAAGAAGATGACTCCCTTTCCCATCTGGGGGAGGAACGGACCCCTTGGGAAGCCCTCAAGGAAGCGTGTCCTGTTCCTGTCTGGACCCAGAGGGTTTAGCCCTGGTGTCTGGAGAGGGGAGGGAGTTTATCGTCGTGGACATACGGGAACTGGTACCAGCACCGTCGTTGGAAGAGGACTCTCCACCTCTCTGGTGAGCTGAGCCTTGGCCTCAGCCCACCAGGAGGCTAGAGTCTCCTGCAAATCCACCGGTGGCTGGGGGAGTGGTGGTGGAGGAGGAGGAGGAGAAGGAGGGGGATAAGGGTATGGATTACACCCATAGAGCGAGTATCCATAACCTGACGGCAGGAAGCCCGGCGTCGGGTAATGTGGCGTCGGGTGCTGCGACGTCGGATACTGCAGTCCCAGGTACGACGGTGTCGGATATGACGGGGTCAGGTACCTGGGAGCAGGGGGAGCTGCCGAAGCAGACGTCCCCGCCTGAGGCCCCGGGGCGGAACTGGAGCAGAAGGCCCAGAGGGCGGAGGGCCCGGCGTCGGGGTGGCATCCGGAAGCGGGATGATGCCCGGAGCTGGCACTACTGGCATCGGAGCCAGTGGCCGCCTTCTCCAGGTGGCCGCGTTGAAACTCAGGCAATGCTGGCACTTCTCTACTTGATGGTCGGGGCCTAGACAAAAAAGGCACGGGGAATGGCCGTCCTCGTGCGGGAGTTGGGTGCCGCACAAGTCGCACTTATTTTTGTGCTCAGAGGGTGTAGGGGACAACATACACCGACGAATGACTGATGATTACTAAGAAAAAAGCGAAAAAACTCGGTAAAATAACCGACGAAGGAGCCTGACGAGCAAGGAACTTTTCCACGAGGCGCTGGCATAGGCTAACAGCAGGAAAGAACTGGTAGGCGGGCATGAGGGACCGCCTCTTTATAGCGACGTCTCCTGATGCCGGTCACCTGATGTGGGGGCGGTTCCTCGCCAGAGACTACTAGCTAGAAATTTTTCCGTGGGGTCCTGCCACCTGCCGGCGTCAGTCCTATATGTAATTACCTACTGCAAGAGCCCTCTCGAAGTAAGATCTATAATTACAAAAGCAATTGACCTCCTGAGGGGAAGGTGTGTGGGGAAAGTACCTGCTGCAAGAGCTGTTCTCGAAGATCTACTGTTATGATAAGTTTTTACGTAACTATATTGTCTTACTTCAAGAAACAGCTCTTCCAGTAGGTTACACCATTAGAACTGAGTCCCAAGCAGTGCTAAAGGATACCCCTAAATTTGGGAGGAGGACAGGAGAAGGGTGAAAGGGAACCGATCATGAAAGAAACCCCTGCAGGACAGCAAGGCCATAGCCCGCTCTGCACTTGGAGGCAATGTCCAGACTGTAATGTCTGATGAATGTGTGCACTGTGCTCCATGTAGCTGCTGCACAAATGGAATGAGCCAAAACATTTCTTAGGGAGGCAAATGATGTTGCCATCCGTCTAGTAGAGTGACCCTTTACTGGTCCTGGTAAGGGTTTGTTTCGCTTCTGGTAGCAGAACACAATGCAGTTTACCAACCATTCTGAGAGTATCTGTTTAAACACCGGTGCCCCTAACATCCTGTGGGCAAAGGACAAAAATAACTGTTCAGACCGTCGGTGTGGTCTGGTCCCAGTCAGGTAAAAAGTACAGTTTCGTAAGAACTTACTGTAACAGTAGATCTTTGAGAGGAGCTCTTGCAGCAGGTAATACCATTAGGACTGAAGCGGTCAGGCATCAGGAACCCACAGAAAACTTGTAGTTAGCAGTCTGAGGCAGGGGACCACCCCCGACGTCGGCTCCGCCCGATGTCAGACGTAGTATAAAGGGGGCGGTTCCCTGGCGCCACCTCAGTTCTCTCACCGGAGACCCGGACAGAAATAAAGTTGGAGAGCCTGGCAGAAATTCTCCACAATGGTCTGGTGATAAGGTTCCCAATGAAAAACTATCCTGGGGGATAGAGGATGAGAAAGCCACCTGGTGCAAGAGCTCCTCTCGAAGATTTTTTTTTTTTTTTAATCGTACTTCAATTTCTGTGCCTCTGCAGCGCTCCGGCGGGGGCATCCAGCTGCCGGCCCCCACCGACTGAGAGGACAGCAAGCTCACTCATACGCGAGGGTCCAAGCACGGCCGTCACCGGACCCCCGACACGATTCCATGACAGGTCTCCAGGTCGGCGGGTGCGTGGCCATCAAGCTGCTCGGTCACATCCAGCCCTTTTTCCACCTTAATTTTTTGTCCCCCCGGAGCCGGTAGAGCAATGACACACTGCATTTACGCAAGCGTCTTGCCAAACTCCTCCCCCATGCTTGCACCGTGCCTTATGCTTCCCCCAGTCTTCACCAGAGGCCGCACAAGTGCGACACACCCCCACAAGCCCACCCCAGAGGAAGGAGAGCAGTCCTGGGATGCTCAATCCAACCTCTCCCCTGCCAGCCCCCGGCGGTCCAAGTCCGTTCCCAAACCCAGGTTGCCGGTGTGGTGCGAGTTGTGACGTCCAGCGCCTCAACCCTCAGCGCCACCAGGCCGGCTGAAGATCTACTGTTATGGTAAGTTCTTGTGTAACTATACTATCTGTCTTCGAGGGTGGAGCTCTTGCAGCAGGTAATACCATTAGGACTGAGTCCCAATCAGTACCCAAAGATAGGCCCAGGTCTGATAATGTGGTGGGAAATACGCTGAAAAGGCTGATGAAAAGCATCTATGAGAGAAGGCCTTGCAGGACTGGTAGTCCAAAACCTGCTCTCCTTCTAGATGCAATGTCCAGGCTGTAGTGCCTGATGAAGGTGTGGACGGAAGTCCACGTAGCAGCAACACAAATATCGGCTGAAGAGACGTTCTTGAGGGCTGCAAAAGAAAATGCCACCGCTCTGGTGGAGTGGCCCCTAATAGCACCCGGAAGAGGTCTGTCATGGTGCCGTTAACAGAATGAGATGCACTGTACTAGCCAACAGGCTAATGTCTGTTTAGAAACAGGAGCTTCCAGCATTCACTTAGCAAAAGAGACGGACAACTGGTCTGACTGTCTAGAGGAGCGAGTCCTGTGGAGGTAATAGGCACCGCTCCCTCCTTACTACTTGTGCCCAATGTACCTGCTTCAACCCTCCATAGATCTAGATTTACTCTGCCCTGGCTGCCCTTGGTAACACCTTCTATGGTGTGAGATGGCACCCTGCTCCTTCAGCCTCCCTTAAACCTATCCCAATTTTACCTCTCTCCTTGCCCCCTTCCAAATCAACACCCTTTCACTTTCAGTATGTTGTGATGATGCCTCCGCTGGTATATTTCTTCTTTCTGTACCTCATATCTTGTGTCATTACTATGATAATCTACACTTGGGCACTTATCTCCAATTGTATAATTTTTACACCATTCGTGTCTTGTACCTTTATTTGTCCTAACTTTGTCTCACTTTATGTTTGCAATGTATTGTACATCTCCTGACACTGTATTCTATGTAACTGTTATCTCTCTATGTTGTTGACCTCCCGGGTCGTGCCTGAAAATAGTCACTTTTGTGTCTAGCACACCTACCCGGTTATCAAAAAATAAATAAATAAATAATACCTCAAAATACGATGAACATCTAAGGTGTGCTACAGTGCTTCACCTTGGTTAGAACATTTCGGATAGTATACCGGAAAGGCTGATGTCCTGGTTAAGGGTCAGTACAGACACCACCTTCGGCATAAATTTAGGATTTGTATGAAGATTCACCCTGTCCCTGTGAAAGGCTTTGTAAGGTTCTTTACATATCAGAGCCTGGAGCTCAGAGACCCTTCGAGCAGAGGTAATGGCTACCAAGAGGAGAGTCTTCCATGAGAGGAAGTGCAGCTCACAAGAAGCTGTCGGCTTGAAGGGAGGAAGTGTGAATTTCTCCAGTATGAAAAGAAGGTCCCAAGGAGGAACAATGTCCCTCTTGGGAGGTCTGATATGTAATACCCCTCGACTGAAGGCTTTGCAGGCATTAAGCTGTGCCAGAGTTTTGTTTCCCATTGGGTCACGATATGTGGAGACTGCAAACATGTGCACCTTGATTGAAGAGTAACTCAATCCTAAGTCCAATAGGTGACAGAGATACTCTAGCACGTGCCTAGCCACACAACCCAAGGGATCTAGGGAGCGAGCCAAAGTCCACAGGCAGAAGCGTTTCCATTTCAGAGCGTACATGGCTCTGGTGGAAGGCTTCTTCGCTGCAACCAGAATTACAGCCATCCTGCTTGACACTCCTAGTCTCTCTTCCGCTAGGACTGCAGGAGGTACGCATGCAGGTGAAGAGACTGAACAGCAGGATGGATGAGAGTCCCCTGTTCTTGTGAGAGCAAGTGGGTGGAGAGTGACAACTGAACTGGAGGTTCCAGGGACAGTTGCTGGAGCAATGGATACCAGATTTGACAAGGCCATAGAGGGGCCACAGAATCATTCTGGCTCCCTCTGACCGCAATTTGAGAAGTACTCTCTGAGGGGAAAAGGAGGGAAGGTATACAGGAACTTCCCTGTCCAAGAGAGGGACAATACATCTAACCAGAAAACACCAGGTCCTGGAGTGAGCGAGAAGAAAGTTTGGCGCTGCATGGGGACGCAAAGAGGTCCAACTCTGGATGGCCCCACCATTTGAAGAGGTCGTCTGTGACATCTTGAAGCAGTTCCCACTCGTGATTCTGAGAGGTAGAGCGACAGACTGTCGGCGAGGATGTTCTGGACCCCTGGCAGGTGAACTGCGATGCGGTCCAAACTGTGTTCTATTGCCCAGTCCCATACTTTCATGGCCTCCCTGCAAAGATGGTACGAGTGAGTTCCCCCTTGTTTGTTGATGTAGAAGATGACCAGTGTGTTGTCTGTCTGCACCAGAAGAGGATCCGGCCAAAGCTGGTCTCTGAATGCAGTGAGTGTATGCAGCACTGCTCTCATTTCCAGAACACTGATATGTAGAGAGCTCTCTGTGATATCTCAAGACCCCCGGGTCCTGTGATCCCCTCGATGAGCCCCCCAACCTGACAGAGAGGCATCTCTGGTTAGAGTCTGAAAAGGTCGGGGTCTCCGGAAAGGAACTCCACCATCTAGACTGTTCTGGCAGAGCCACCATTCCAGAGAACAATGGACTGCTCAAGAGATCCAGATTCGGAGATCCAGATCATCCACCGATTGGTCCCACTACACCCTGAGGTGCCACTGAATGGTCCTCATATGGAGTCTGGCTAAGGGAACTGTTGTGATGGCCGCCACCATGTGTCCAAACAGCTGCAGGACCAACCGAGCAGGGGAGGAGGGCGTTCTTTGGAGCCCTCTGGCCAAACCCTGAAGGTGATCTGCCCTGTCCAGAGGCAGAAAGGCTCTCCCCTGTCCGATGTCCAGGATGGCTCCAATGAATTGCAGCCGTTGTGTCAGCCAGGGGTGTGACTTCGGCCAGTTTACCATGATGCCCAGGGAGGAAAACAGAGCCTGTATCTCTTTTAGGGTCATTAGGAGCACCTCCAACTGAGCGGAGAGGAGCCAATCGTCCTGGTAGGGGTAGACAAAGAGGTCTCTCCTGTGGAGAGCCACTGCTACCACCACTAGGCATTTGGTGAAGACCCTGGGAGCTCAGGAAAGGCCAAAGGGCAGAACCCTGAACTGGTAGTGCTCGTCTCTGAAGCTGAACCGCAAAAACTTTCTGTGGGACTTCAGGACCTTGATATGCATGTAGGCATCCTGCATTATCTAGGGAGCAGAGTCTGTGTCCTTGCTGAAGCAGGGGGAAAAGGCTTGCCAGGATGACCATGTGAAACCTCTGGTACTTCACTGAGAGGATGAGCTCGCTGAGATCCAGAATGGGACAAAGGTCTCCTGTTTTCTTCGGGACAAGGAAGAAACGGGAGTAGAAACCTCTCCCACTCTGGCCCGTGGGACCCTTTGAATAGCTCTTTTCTCTAGGAGCTGTTGGATCTCCCCTTCTAGGAGAAGGCTGTAATCCGGTGGACAACAGGACATGGGTGGGGGGGTTGTCCGGTGGGATAGAGGTGAACTCTATCGAATACCCTTTCGAATGGTATCCAGTACCCATTGGTCTGCATTGATACTGGACCATTCAAATGGGTAAAGCGCAAACTGCCCTCCTACCTCCTTGATCTCCCTATCCCTGAGGGGAGGGGGGCAGCAGGGGGAGTCAGGCAGAGGGGCTGGTGGGCCCTGGGCCCTGAGAGCTTTAGGCTGCTTTGGGCCCTGGGAACCTTGAGGGCCAGGGTGACCCTGCCTCTTGAATCCCTTACCCTGGGACTATTTGCCGCTTTGTCCTTGCCTAGGACCTCAACGAAAAGGGCGTCAGCTGGGTTCTTGGGGCTGGGACTTGTACATTTAGCATACATTCGCCACTGCTCTCCCTGACTTCTGAAGCTGTTTCACCATCTGTCACTCTTCAGGACCAAACAAAACAGGGCCCTGAAAAGGAGAATCAAGAATGGATTCCTGAAGAGTCGGTTGAAAATCTGTGAGTCTGAGCCAGGACTGCAGTCTCATACAGATTCCCGAGGCAGTGGTCCTAGAAGCCATATCTACGGCGTCATAAGAACACCGGAGGACATGCTTGTCCACGTCCAGGCCCAACTGGGCACAGGCTAAAATCTTCTGTTTGGAGTCAGTTTCAGGGAGGGTCTCTACTAAGTCCATGGTCTTTCTCCACAGGGACTGCTGGTAGGAGATCATATGGGCCATAAAGTTCAGTGACCAGATGCTCCCAGTAGCCAAGGAGACCACCTACAGCCCCAGCTATCTAATTTCTTGGAAACAGGGTCGGGAGGTTGGGAGCTTAAGTGTTTTGGTTGAGCTCCCTACCCGTGGGAAGCCATAAGGACTAATGAGTTAGCCTTTGGCTGTTCTACCAGGAAAGGTTCTGATTTGGGAGGCTTATAGAGCCTGTCCACCTTCCTTGGAACCACCGGGATAGAGGATGGTGTGTGCCAAGTGAGGTGAGTAACATCCTGGAAGGGCTCCACAAACTGTGGAATCACCAAGGGCTTGGGTTCCTTTTCTCCAAGGAACTTGGCCAGGCGTTTACGCTCTGGGTCTAGGTCCTCGGTATCCCACTCATAAATGGTCTGGATGTGCCTTATGATGTTGAGGAATAAGGGATCATCCGGGGGGGCAGGGAAAATCCTTAGGTTCTGGCGAGGGAGGATAGAAGCCTCCGTCCGATGCATCTGAGTCTACGCCTGCCTCATCCGAGGAGGACGTGATGGGTGGAGACGAAAGAGATGAGGATGAAGGTCACTACCTTCATTTCCCTTTCGGATGTGGACTTGGGCGCTCATCCTGGTTTCCTTGAGGTTCTGGGGAAGGTGGGGGACCCATGGGTGGTGGAGGAGAGACCTTGTCCGGTGGTCGGTATAAAAGATCCCCTTTTACAGTGTTCCACCAGGTGGTAAAAAGGTTACCTATATCTGCCACTGGGATGACCGTGGGTGCCGGGTCAGAGGGGCCGGGCGTCGGATCCTCAGGAGTGGGCGTCTGGGGGTCTGGAACCCCTACTGGAGTGGCAGGCATCGGGTCTGGCACCCCAGCATCAGTAGGCCGGCAACCGGTATCCAGCATGGCATTGACGTGCATCTGGTCCCTCGGGGGAAGGGCAGACGATTGATCCTCATCCGGCGACTACCCAGTGTCTGGCATCGGGAAGCGAGTCGTCGGGGTAGGCAACCAGCTAGGTGGGCGTTTGTCTGTCGGAGGGCGCATCTTAGCCTGGGGTGGAGGCGTCCGAGCCCAGACGACCTCCTGCTTACTGGAAGGTTCATCGGAACGATTCCTCTTCTTCGAGGAACTCAGCCTGACCCTGTGGTTTTTGGAGGTCGATGAGCCAGGGAGGTAGAGTGGTGTCCTGCTGAGACCGACTCCCGGTGGTGTCCCTGAGGAAGGGTGGGAGTGGACTTGGAGGAGCGGGAAGGTTCGGTTGGCAGGGCCGGAACCGAACCAGACCTTTTTCTGGATGAAGACGATGATGTCTGTTTGGCTGGCGACCAAGGGTGGGATTCAGACCTGGCTCAGTCCTTCTCCTTGTGGTGATGCTTCCCCGTGGGACCTATCTTTAGGAGGGGATTCTCTAGCGGGAGAGGATGAGCTGGCCCCCAAACCTCGCTGCATGGGTGTAAGCTTTTTCTCCAAAAGGAAAGTTTTGAGGGTGTGGGCTCTTCTGGTGTGTGTCTTTTGGTTGAACTTCTTACAGTGGATGCAGGATTCAGGCTGGTGTTCCGGGCCTAGGCAGATGAGGCAGGCCGCGTGGCCGGTTTTGGCCAGAATCTGCTTCCCGCACGCACACTTGAACTTTTGCTGTGGTGGTGAGGGCGACGACATAAACAAGGTGAAGTAATAATTTGGATAAAGAAGAAAATGACTAATCTGACGTTCGAAGCTGTCAACTGCTGAGAGAGAAGCGTCTGAGGAGCCAAACTACGCAGGTCAATGGCGGGAAAAGAACTGAGGTGGCGCCAGGGGACCACCCCCTTTATACCACATCTGAGGTTAGGCAGAGCCAACGATGGGGGCAGTCCCCTGCCTCAGATTGCTAGCTACAAGTTTTCCATGGGGTCCTGATGCCTGACTGCTTCAGTCCTAATGATATTACCTGCTGCAAGAGCTCCACCCTCGAAGACATATCCTGAGTATCCTGTGCACATCCAATGTGTACAGGAGAGCCTCTCCTTTATTGAAATACTCCGGGTAGTAAACTAGTAGGTCAATATCCTGGTTGAGGGTTAACTCTGTCACTACCTTGATAGAAACTTAGGATTGGTTCTTAAGGACACCTTGTCCCCATGAAAAATCACATATGGCTCATTGCACATGAGTGCATGCAGCTCAGAAATTCTCCTTGCAGAAGTGACCGCAACTAAAAATAACGTCTTCCAAGGAAGAAGGCATACCTTGCAATCTGTGGCTGGTTCAAAGGGAGGTAGTGTGAGCTGTTCTAAAACAAAGAGAAGGCCCCAAGGAGGGATTAGATCCCTAATGGGTGGCCTCAAGTGGAGGATACCACACAAGAAGGTGCGTGACAAATCTAGTTGGCCCAAGGATTTGTCCACAAAGTATGCATGGTATGCAGATACTGCAGAAAGGTACACCTTTATTAAGGAGTAACTCAGCCCTGCTTCTGATAAGGAAAGGAGGTATTCTAATACCAATTTCACCAGACAAGTTAAAGGGTCCAGGTCACAGGCTGAGGACCAGGAGCAAAACCTGCACCATTTCATGGCATACGTGGCACGAGTAGAGGGTTTCCTTGCTACCACTAGGACGTTGGTCACACTGTCAGAGACTCCATGGTGAGACATTGCTAGGTCCTTAGGAGCCTGGCATGCAGGTATAGGGATCTGAGATTCGGTTGAATCAGGGACCTGTTGTCTTGCAACAGTAAGTGCGAGCTGAGCAGAAGAAGAAAGAGTGGCTCGCTCGCCATGCCTTGGAGAAGAGGAAATCATATCTGTCTGGGCCAATATGGTACCACCAGAATCATGACTGCTCTGTCATCCTACAGTATGAGCAGGACTCTCTGGATCAAGGGGAAGGGAGGAAAGGTGTAGAGGAACCTGCCTGTCCAGGAGATGGACAATGCGTCTCACCAGAAAACACCAGGCCCTGGATCTAATGACCAGAAATTGGGCAGTTTTGCATTGTATGGGGAGACAAACAGATCCAGCTCTGCCATCCTCACATTCGTGTACGCTGGATCGAGATCTGCCAGTGTGTTCTGTAATCTGGGAACATGCACTGCAGACAGTGTTATGTGCTCTGTTGCCCAGTACCACATTCTCATTGCCTCTCGACAGAGTTGGTATGAATGAGTGCCCCCTTGCTTGTTGTTGCAGAACACTACTGACGTATTGTCTGTTAGCATCAGTAGGTGTCCTGGGGTTATGTCTGTCTGCAAGACCTGAAGGGAATAAAGAACTGCCCTCATCTTGAGAACATTTATGTAAAGGGCTCCTTCTGTCCCTGACCATAGTCCCTGAGTCTTTTTGCCACCCAAGTGGGCATCCCAACCTGATCCCGACTCATTTGTGGTCAGGATCAGTGAAGGAATAGGAGACAAGAAGGGAACACCTACCAAGAGGTGTTCTGGTATTAGCCACCATTGTAAGACTTGAAGAATAGAGTTTGGGACTGAGACCAGCTGGACCCTGAGTGTCCACTGAATGGTTCTAATGTGTAATTGAGATAAGGGAACCATGGCTATGGCAGCCATCATATGGCCCAGAAGATGCAACATGGTCCTTGCTGGGAACTGTTTTTGATCCTTGATGTACTGTGTCAGGTTTCTTAGACATTCTGCCCTGTCTTCTGGTTGAAAGGCCCTTCCCCTTCTGGTGTCCAGTACTGCGTCAATAAACTGCAGTCTTTGGCATGGTGTAAGGATCGATTCTGACAGGTTGATGATGACACCTAGGGAGTCAAATATTTAATATGTGTCTTGTAGAGCGTGACTTAGCTCTTTCTCTCTCTGGGACAAAGCCATCAGGAGCCAGTCATCCAGGAAGGGGAAGACATAGTGGCCCTTTCTCCTGAGTGCTGCTGCTGCTACTACCAGGCATTTGGTGAATACCCTTGGGGCCAATGATAGGCCGAAAGGCAAAGCTCAGAACTGGTAGTGGTGGCCCTGGAATTCGAATTGCAGGAATCTCTGATGATGTTTCACGATTAGAATGTGAAGCTAGGCATCTTGCATGTCCAACGATGCAAGCCAAACATCTGGATGTAGCATCAGGATTAAGCCTGGTAAGGTAACCATCCTGAAGCATTTGTATGCCACGAAGGTGTTGAGATCGCTGAGGTCTAGGATGGGGCGTAGGTTTCCTGTCTTTTTTGGTACCAGGAAGAAATAGGAATAATACCCTTTCCCTCTCTGGATCCATGGGAAATTTTCTATGGCCTCCTTCTCAAGAAGGGTATTGATCTTCTCTCGGATCAGTGTGGCATGTTGTCTCGAATACTGAGACCACACCGGCGGTCTGGATGGTGGTTGCCCTGTGAATTTGATACAGTGGCCTCTTTGAATGAGTTGAAGCACCCATTGATCTGAAGTGATTTGTCACCATCCTGCTAGGTGTTTTGCAAAGCAACCCCTGACCTTCTCTCCCATTTGAACTAGAGGGGGAGGAGGGGTCTGCAATGAGTCAGACAGTGGAGTGGGAGGGGAGGGTTGCTTGAGGAGTTTTTGTGTTCCTGGCACCTGGACCTCCTGCAGTTCAAGATGGGCCTTTGCGATTAAAGCCACCTCTCTGTTGTTGTCTGAATCAGGGCTGTTGACCTTTCTTGCCCTTGAATCAGTTTTGCTACCTCCAAAATGGCTTCTGCTTGGGTCTGTACATGGCTTGTACAGATCTTACCGCCTTTCCGGCATCTTGTAGTTTCGTGATTATCTTTTTGAACTCTTCTCTGAAGAGAACCAAGCCTTTGAAGGGAACATCCAGGATGCCCTTCTGGACGTCTGGTGTAAAGCCTGATACCCTCGGCCAGGAGTGTCATCTAAGGCATACTCCTGATGCTGTGCTTCTTGCAGCTGAATCTGCCGAGTCGTATGCTGCTCTGAGTACATGTGTACCCACGTCAGAGCCCATTTGAAGGAGTTTTGTCAGTTCCTTTTTTTGGTCTCCATCTGGCAGGTTTTTGACCAAGTCTTGACCTTGTTCCCACAGGGCATTCTGAAATTGGACCATGTGGGTCAGGAAATTAAGTGACCAGATGGAACATGTCACTGATACATACATTTTCCTCCCCATGGAGTCAAGTTGTTTTGACTCTCGGTCCGGGGGCTGGGGGCTTACATGTTGGAGTCCTTGTGACCTGTTGTGAGTGGATATGATAACTACAGAGTCTGCCACTGGTTGCTCTCTTAGATAGGGATCCTCTAGAGGGGCCTTATACAGGCGGTCTGCCTTCTTGGGGACTGCAGATAAAGAAAAAGGGTGCTTCCAAGCTGCTTTCACCACATCCTGAAAGGTGTCCACTAATGGTGGGACCACCACTGGTTTGGGATCCTTTTGTCTTAGATACTTAGCCAGGCAAGGCCTTTCAGGATCTGAGTCTTCCGTGTCCCAATCCCATGTTATCTTGGATATGTCGCATGATATTCATAAATGTCGGGTCATCGGGGGGGGTGACTTTGGCAGATCCCGTGGATCTGGTGAAGGGACACTAAAAGGAGAGTTTGGCCTTGATGACTCTGAAGAGGAGGAATGAGACTCATACGAGGATGAGGAGTCTGACCTCCTGTGGTGCTTTTCAGGCCTATGCATGCTAGGAGAGCAGGAAGGGATCTGGGAAGGAGACCTGAGCCGCTTCTTTTCTTAGTGAGACCTTTTGTCCTTAGACCGGCCCCTAGGTTTGGGATTCTCCTCTTCTCTCCTCTCTAGGGGGTGGTCTGTCTGGGCTTTTCTCTTTTGGAGGAGACAGGTTCTTCACCGGTTGCTCTGTGGGAACTACGTCCTTTCTAATGGTTTTCCACTAGTAGGAAAACAATTCCTTCACCTCGGTAATGCTGAGGCCCAACGACTGATTTGATGTCGGTTCCTCACGAGATGAAGTCTGACCATCACCTGACTTTTCATGCTCTGACGCACCCGTTGTCTGGTCCTTGGGTGGCGCAGGGTCGCGTGGGAGGTTTGTCTCTTCCTTACCTCCTGATGCCTGGTCATTGCTGAGATGTTTGACCCTGGCGTCGGTACCTTCATCGTCTGAACGTCCGGTTCGGACGAGGCGACATCCTTTTTGTGAGACTGGACTTCAGACAGTCATTGGTCCTTAGGACGTTTTGCAGACGTCTGCTCCGGCGTTCTCTTCGGGTCTGAGGTCTGCTTGAGGAACGTCAGGTCTGAGGTCTTTTTAGCGGATGTCCCCGAGTTTCACCTGGGGGGTCGTGAGGCCGACCTTCAGTGGTCGGTGTCCCAGCACCGGTCCAGCAAGCTGAGGCCTAAAGAGGCGGACGACTTGGAGTGCGCCTTAGTCGGACGATCTGTGGATGCAGATCGGCCTGAAGAGCCCGAAGGCCTGCTGTGCAAGGTTTCTTTCGGTCAGACCTTTAAGGGCTGGAGGGTGGATGCAGCACCTGAACCACCCGACATGGTGGCCATCTTGAATTTGGGTTTGTTCAGGTGCTTATTTAGTATTCTGAGGTCCAGAATGGGTCACACTACCCATTGTTCTTGTGGGTAAGGAAGTACCTTGAATAGAGGCCCCTTCCCCACTGGGATAAAGGTACTTTTTCCACTGCATTTGCCTGCAGCAGTTTTGTGACCTCCAACTCCAACAGAATCCTTTCTGCTGGAGAGTGAGGGTGGAAGTGTCTGTTGACAGACAGTGTTGGGAACATCTTGAACTGTAGGGTGAAGCCTTGGCCCACTACCTCCAGGATCTATTTGTCTGTGGTGATGTTTTCCAGTTGTGGAAGAAATTAGCCAGCCCCCCACCCACCCCAGCAGCAATAAGCTAGGGACCTGGACACACATACTGTATAAGGGGTTTTGCTTGGGCTAACATGTTTTTCTGTTTGCTTTTTCTTAGCAGGGACTGAATCAGGAGGCTGCTCTGGGGGTCTTTTCTGTTTCTCAGTGGTTTTATCAGAATGGTCCTTAAGAGGATTTGGCAGGCTTGGTTTGTATAGGACCCTCTTTGGGACACTTTGGTGACCCAGAGGTGGAGAGAGAAGACATAATCTCTTCAAGCCTCTTGGTCCTCTTTTTAACAGTCTTAGAGTAAATTTGTCTACAGAGGTCACGGTTTTCAAAAATATGGCTGGGGCCAAGACACTTCACACACAACTCATGGCTGTCTGCCTTAGCCAGGAAGTTAAAACATCTAGCACAATTTTTAAAACCACTTGGTCCCATTCTCTTTTTAGGTCTGTCTGGCATGCCAGTGGTCAGTACAGATAGAAAGAACACAAAATCCCCGAGGGGAAGAAAATATCTGCAGTTCAGTTCCAACCATGACAAAGCAACTTTCTTCTAATTGTATTTTTTTTGTTGGGGGGGTTGAAAAAGATACAGTAAATATAAATATCGTTTTGGTTTCTCAGGCATGGAACCGAGACAAAAAAAAAAAAATACCCCCCCCCCAAAAAAAAATAAAACAACAAATAAAACAACAGTTCTCCTTCAGTTTTCCCTCAGACTTAAGGAAAAAATGACAGTTTGAAAAAAATTTCAATGAAAATACCTGACAAGTTCCCTGGTTCCTGGGAACCACTATGGAACAAAAAACACCCACTAATACTAAGAAAAAAATACTAAAACAGATAAGGGCAGATAAAAAAAAATTAAATAAAACAGAGTTTAAATACTGTTTCTTCGATGATCATACACTTCGAGCAAGCTGCTGAAGAGACCTCTTCGGGGTGACTTGCTAGTGCAGGTGGAGAAAAGGATCTGATGTTAAACTGTAGAGCACAGCACCATCCAGAGGGAAGAGATTCAAATTGCTTTCTAAATTCCATTCCACGTGCTCCAGGGCAGCTTCACCTGCAAGGCTCACTGCATATATCAAGCATAATGAGGGCATACCTCTCAAGTGTCCTGCATTGTGTGAGACATCATGCATTTGGCCCAATTTGTTCAACTTGTCCCACTGTCCCACCAGTACCTGTCATTGTCCCGCATTTGAAAATGACAGCCAGGCCCTTTAAATGTGCGTGAGTCAGCTGGAATTCTCTGATCCATCCGGGATTCCGAAGGAGAACAGGAGTGAGCTTGTGGGTCATGACACTGCCAAGTGGTCAGACTGGTTGCCCGTCCACAGCCACTCCTCCTCCTCTCCATTGTCATCAGGCCAATCAAGAGAAGTGTGAGGCTTTAATGTGGTGATGGCACACACTGTCGTGTAGCACAGTCTGTGAGGAGTGAGGAGCTAACAATAGCTGTGCGGCTATGGTAGTGCTGAGTTGCTCGTCGGACTAGACTAGGGAGAGAGCATTTCAGCTTCAGCACATTTTACCTCTGAGTGCCAACTGACTGAGAGCGCTCAGCTAAGTTAGAGCTAACTAAGCTTGACTGTTGTCTGCTCAGCACTTGTTTTGTGGTCTCTGGTGGGGCTGATGATCTGATTAAATCGATGACCATCGGGTGCTGCTGTGCTGTTTAACTTGTGCACAGCGTTGGCACAGTAGCACCCCACTGCACACAAGAGGACTGGGCAGAACGGCTGTGGACTGGGAGTGGGAATGGATTAGGGTTTTGGGGAAGGGAAAGGGACGGGGTATCCAGGGTAAGAGTGGCATACTGCTTGATGATGATGTGTCATGTCTGGGTAGGCCAGAAAACTGTGAGAAAATGTAGCCAAAATTGCAAAGATTTCTTGCAAAAATTATGAGGAATTGGGAAATAGCAGTACATGTACCGTACATAACCCAGGCCAGGAGCTCCATCTACACAATAATTGCATTCTGTAAATGACAAAGTTCATGCACAGATTCTTTTTTAGGACTATTACATTGAGTTTCAGGCTCTGTTATGGTCTTAAACGGTGTTAAAACATTGAAGTGCTGAAATTCTGATGTGCCTCTTGGTGTCCCTCATTTCCGGGTGCTGTGTCCCTCATTTCAGAGTCCAGAGGTTGAGAGGTATGAATGAGGGATTCCTGGGGTTTGAATCCCAGGCTCTCCAAGGTGCTTTTTACCAACAGAACTGAGCACCTTGTATTTTGTTCCATTTTTCCTGAGACTAGTCAGTCATCCAGGCAGGGGAAAACTACTACATTTTGTTTTCTCTAACGGGCTGCCACTACAGTCAAGCACTTTGTGAAAACCCTTAGAGATGAGGTGAGACCAAATAGTAGAGATATGAACTGGTACGGGCAGCTAGACAGCTTGAATCAGAGGTATTTTCTGTAAGTCTGTCTGACTGGGATATGAAAATACGGGTCTTTCAGATCCAGGGAACCCAGTCAATGATCTTTCTGCAAAGATGGCATCACTGTCCTTTAGTGTCACCTTCTTGAATTTTTCTTTCAAATGCTTGTTTAGAAACCTGAGCTCTAAATGGGTAACCACTCCACATTTTTCTTCTAGGTCAGGAAGCTTCTTGAGAATAGGCCCCTGCCACACCGGGAGGCAGGGACTTTTTCCACAGCTTTTGATATTAATAGTTTGTTCAGTTCCATTTCCAGCATACTTCTTTATTGGGAGAAAGAGCTGGAAAACGTCTGTTTCTGCAGATTTGGAAAGTGTCAGAACTGCAGACACAGCCCCCGGCCCACTACTTCCAGTACCCCTTTGTCTGTGGCAATGTTTACCCATTCCTGGAAGTAGTGAGCAGTCTTCCTCCCTCTGGAATTGATTGCGCGACCTGGGCAAAATTTCCAGGGCTTTTGTTTTGAGCTGGGGCTTAGGCACTGAAGCTGCAACATTACACCTGGAAGCCCTTCTGTCCCTTCCCCTATAGCAACCTCTTTGTGATTGGTACTCAGGAGCATAAGAGACATAAGCTGTTGGAAAATATGATCTGACTTCCCTTCTGTATGACCTGTAGGAGACAGAGGCCTTTTCCTTTTAATTGTTGCTTTTGAAAGTGGTTTTGTATTCTCCTACTTTTTTAAAGTAGGCAGCTGTTTTGTTACCAAATGTTGAATCTCCATCAAAGGAGAAATCCATGACCTTGTTTTGAGAACTCTGAGAAAGGATGGTAGTCCTCAGCCAGGAAAACCATCTTAAGGACACTGCATGAGCCTAAACTCTAGCAGCAGTGCCACTAGTAGAGATGTGCAGAATATATAATTCTGCCACTGGAATTACCATTCCAATTTCGTGGAATTTTTGTAAAAAATCTGTGACATTTTGCCAAATTTTAAATTTCAGCTATTTTGCTTTAATTTTAAAAGTAAGCATCCAACTGACACTAACTTTGGTATGTAGACAGTTAATAACAATTTACATAAGTGTACCAAATTTCACAGTCATAGGTTGAAAGGGGGGAAGAGTTATATTGGCCAAACATTTTATCAAAATTACATTTTCAGTTATTTCAATCTAATTTTAACATTTCTTATCCAAATTTCTCCACTGCACCAGGATTTAGAGAAAGAAGAAATTCCTTTATACTTACCATAATCTCCTTTTCTGTTATTTATTTCATTTATTCTTTATTTATTATAGTTTAAGATTACAACCTTTGAGCAGGACGCTCATTTACAAAGGTTCCACGTCGTATTAATACAGACAATAAACAAGGAGAACAACCTGGACATCAGAACTTTACAATATGTACCTTAAGAACAAGTTGATTAAACAAGCAGTGGACGGGAGAAAAAGCACAGCAGCAAAAAATACATCATTGGGTTACACATCACAATCACAGTACGAAAATAATATGAGGTTTGGAGGGGGGTAGCTGTGGGATGAGTCTATAAGGAGGAGCTTCAACTAGGCTTAAGTAAAGAGATAGAGGAAAGAAAATAGGAGGGTTCTGAGCAGGGACTGAGACTTCAAAGATTCCCTTTGTCGTGGGGGAAGGTGGGGCGAAGGGGGTAGGAGACCTTAGGAGTAGTAGAAGGGGGGAGGGCAGGGACGGAGAGGATTGTTGAGGATGGGAGGAGGAGGTTAGGGGAAGAGGTGGGGAGGTGGAGGATAGAGTGCGGAGGAGGGATAGTAGAGCATGGGGGTGGGGGTCTGGGATATGGAGGGGAGAGCATGAGAGAAGTGAATAACGGGGACAAGTTGAAGAGGGGAGGGGCAGGGAGGGAGAGGATAGTTGAGGATAGGGAATGTGGGTGTGGCGAGGAGGGGGCATTAGAGGGTAGAGGTGGAGGAGGGAGGGAAGAGCAGGGTGGAGGGGAATGGGGATGGAGAAGGGAGAACATGGGTAGGAGTGGAATGGAGGTAGGTTGGGGGAATTAAGTGCAATGATGATATCAAGAACAGGTTAGGGAGGTTACCTGCTAACAGCTTTTAGCTCCTACATTGTCAGTGGGTAGTCATTACAACTGGGTATTGTGCACCCCTACTAGGGGAAATTACATAGCCCAAAGCTTTAGAATGTTGGGCATATGAAGATTCTGGACTTCAGTGACTCTCCAGTCACTAATGTGCCATCAGTATCTCTAAATATGTAAATAAAAACCAACCCTATCGACTTGACACCAAAGGTACCCATATTAGCAATGTACACATATGCCACTCCAGTTAGGATGAAATATAATGAACAGTGGCCTACCTTGTCAGATGAAGGAGGGAAATAATGGAAAAACTCTTCATCCCATATTTTGACCTGGTAAGATCCACAGCCCCAGCTACTAGAAAGAAAAAGACGGGGGGTGGGGGTGCTGCTGAGCAGCCACGTGGAAGCAGCAACCTTGTGTAGCTCTGTGTATTTTTGTTTATTTTCTTCCAATTTAAGTGATTTTGGAAGCATCTGCCTCGCCTAACGTTTCCTGGATACCACTCTTTTCTTGTACCTGCCTAAAATGGGGAAGACCAGGGGCTTTATGGCTGTAACACAAGATTTCTTTCACCCAAAAGGTAAAAGAGGTGATCGGCCCTTCCAGAGCAACGTGGCCGGGGCCGCTGGTACAACTGATCCATAGGAGGTGTCCCTAGGGACAGTGCACTCCACTCTTCAGCAGCTGGTCCACATGATTCAAGATCTGGACTGGAAATTCAATCAATTAACCCTGAGAGCAGTGGCTTTGGAAGCTAAAACAGAACTTACCCATCAAACAATTACCAAACTGGAACAGAATTTAAATAAGACTATGGATGTGTCTACGAAGCTGATCGGGGATACCACAGTGTTACAACACTGCACTGAGGCCTTGGAGAACCAGGTGCAGGAACGCAACATCAGAATATTGGGGCTCCCAGAGTCAGCTGAGGGAGAGGACCCCCTTGACTTTGTTTGAATTTTCCTGCCCGAGTTACTGGGTTTCAGAGAGGATGACCAGCCATTCATCTTGGATAGAGCCTTTCGTCTGACCCCTCGTAGAGCAATACAGAGTCAGGGCAGCCCTCAGACACTGGTAGTTAGTTGTTCGGGAGTGGGAGACCAGGATAGAATTCTGGCTGCAGCAAGAAGAAGGAGATTTTTTAAATATGGAGACTCAGTTCTCTACATATATCTGAACCTATACTTTGAAACCCGTCAACGTTGCAGGTCATTTGATGGTGTACAGAGCTGTCTCAGACAGCTTAAAGTTTTGCACCAGTTATTATTTCCAGCCAGACTTCGGCTGGTGTGGCAAGACAATGTCTACATGTTTCACGACACTTCAGAAGTTGAAAAGATAATGGAAATCATGGAGCAGGAGACAACTAAGGGGTCAGGGGATGATGGCTCAGAGGAAGGGTAACTCTTCATGATGCTACTACTACACTGAGGATAAACTGATTTCCCATTTTGAAGGCTGAATTTATACAGATTAAATGGCGGGTAAAGGTACTGGCGAGGTAACGTACCGAAGGAAAGGTATGGAACTTAGTCTGCAGGATTTAAATTGGCAAAGCTTAACTATTTTCATTCTGTTTGCAGTTTTCAGTGGGACTTTTTTCTTTCTGCTTTTATAAAAGGACTATGAACATTTTGGACCTGAGTTAGAGACTGCAAATCTAATCTTTGTGTAGTTGCCCTCAACTGTTTGTTTGTAAAAATTACTCACTTTTTAAAAAAGGGTACAAGTGGGCAGTTGGAGCTTTGCTTCAAAGTTCATTCTATCTTTGGACTGAGTGTTAATGTTCTATCAATATGTTGGGACTGTTAGGCTCTATAATTGTGTGGGTTACGGACATTTTTGATAAATACAAGGGCTGTTATACTTGAGTTTATACAGTTTATTAGGCATGCGGCTATAGTTGCACACTGGCATTATCGTTACAGGGCCAGCTGGTGATAATTCCCAGACTGATGCTATCCTTGTGCTGAAGGCTTTTGGATTCCTCATGTTTTTTATTGTATAAGGCTAATTCCCCCTGGTTGTATCTTAATGCTGGGTGGGTCTTGTACAAATGGTGAACTGAATCTTAAGCTGTGTATATGTTATATACCCGCTCTTGTTGCATAGATTGATGTAAGTGCTAATTGCCTTGAAAGCTCAATAAAAAATTTATGTAAAAAAAAAAGAGAGAAAAAGACTTGTCACATAGCCAAGAAAACTGCATACAGTGCAAGCACTCACCTGGAACAAAAGAGGCACCCATGGTTAGCATCAAATTAAAACAGCTAAATGTGCATGACAGCAACTGATATTCAGATGAGGAACCACTGCATTTTTTTTGCATATGTATATGAACATAGATGTAGCAGTTAAACTACAGAGAGATGTCCAAAACAGGCTTACAATCAGAGTTTATAACAAGACACCAGACACCTCCACATCAGCATACCAAACAATATTCTCCCACAGGAGTAAAGCTTCCGAGCAGAACCCACTGATAATGTAGGAGCTAACAGAAAAGGAAACTGTGGTAAGTATAAAGAATTTCTTCTTTCTGTAGCGCTCCTCATTGTCAGTGAGTAGTCAAGAAGCAGTACCCAGACAAGAAAATGGTTGAAGAATATTGTCCCATACAACAGCCACATTCAGCAGGGGCATTTACCTGCTAACAGCTAACTGCGACCAAGGCCACAGCAGTAGAGCTCTCAACATCCAAACTGCCTTACGTAACTCTAAGCTTCACCTCATTCCGCCCAGAAGGAGGCCATAGCTCTGGTGACGAGAGCCCAAATGACCGGAGGCTTCTTCTTTGGTGTGACATAAACCTAGGCACAGTAGGTCCTCACCCACTTAGTTAGGGAGATCATTGGAGGCTATTTTTGGTTGGGCACACTGAAAAAAAAAAAAACAAGCTATTTGAAAATGGAACTCAGTAGTTTAAGGCATGTCCTAAAGGCCCGTCGCAAATTCAGCTTGTGCCACTGCTTCTTTTAAGGGAGAGAAGGTTGCAGACAGAAAACTAATTTCCTGGTTCACATGGAAGGCTGTGAAACCTTCAGAATGAAGGACGGAACTGCTCTGAGCACCACCGTGTCTGAATGCATGATAAGTCATGGTTCTTTGTGGGACAATGCCACTAGGAAACACATCTTGTAAGACAGGCTGTCCAACAATACCTATGAAAGCGGTTTGTAAAAGTTCCTTACAAAAGCATTCAGACCCAGATTCCAGTCCCATGGAGAACCATGAATCATAACATAATTTGACTCCTGCTGATAACCAGCAGAAAAATGAAAAACCTCTCAGTTAGACCCTAGAGAAATATCCAAGAAGGCTCCAGGGGCCAACACCTGACCTCTCTGAGTGCTCAAGTTCAAACCTTCTTCCACTCCTTACTGCAGGAAAACAAAAATATGTGGGACCTGGGCTTGAAAGGCCTGATATTTTTATTCCTGGTCCAGGTCAAAAGGAGCTCCATGCAGGAGAATAAGCTGCTGGCAGAATTCTACCTGACAGCCATCAGGGTGTCCCCCACCCTCTTGGAGAAAACCTAGATTTTTAGTAGTCTCCTACTTACAGGAGACAGGCTCCAGCTCTATAGCTCCTGAATTTTGGAAGCAGAATGGAGTCACAAGACAGAAGATCCCCCTGCACTGGAAGGCAAAAGGGAGCACATTGAGCTAAGTTCCCTAAATCTGAGAACACCGTCTTGGGCTACTCTGGCAATATTAGAAGAAAGCTTCCTCTTGAGTCACCTAACCTGTGAATGGCCTAGGGGAAGAGAGGCACAGAAGGAAAAGAAAATGCCCTGTAGAAGCTTTGCCCAGTGGACACCGGTAGTGGATGAACAACCACTGAGTGAGCATTGTGGCTGGAGGAGAACAGATGCAACTGAAGATGACCGAAATGTTAATGCAGAATGTCAAACACATCTGGGCTTAACATCCACTCCCCCAGATGAACATTGCACTAGACATTGAAATAGAGAGTGAGGTGGACCAGCATCATGTCCAGAAGAAAAAATTACTCACCTCAGTAATGTTGTTTCTTCTAATGGAGTCTTGCTGTATTCTGACATATGCAGTGATGTCCAACTTTTGAACTGCCCCGGAGATGAAAGAGTTAACTTTCCATGCCAGGCATGGAACGCTGAGCTCGAGCTCGGTTGAGACTCTGTCTATTCCTGTTTGAAGTCAAACCGTCAGATCTTTACGAGCTATACTCACTGGGTGTCCTGTGTGGAAACTGTAAACTTACACTAGCCAACTGGCTACTAAATATAATAAAAATATTTTTTGGTCCCAAAGCAAAGACTCAAGTCAGAAAACCCTAACAATAAAACAAAACACAACACCCACACACCCAAACTAAACGGGGTGAGAAAAGAAGGAGTGGGGGCACCTCCTGAGTGCCAACACTGCTGCTGCCCACCCACATCCCAAAAACCAGGTTCTGAGAGGGGAGGCAAGGGGGAAGGTCAGAATACAGCAAGACTCATTAGAAGAAACAACCTTACTAAGGTGAGTAATTTTTTCTTCAAACAACATGAAGTCTTGCTGTATTCTGACATGCAGACTATCACAGTACCTCCATGGAGGAGGGACAGAACCTACTTTGGAAATAGGTTTCTGAAGCACTGCTGTGTTAAACCGAGCATCACTCCTAGCCTGGATATCCAGAGTAATGCTTGGTAAAACTATGTACTGTTTTCCAGGTGGCTGCTTGACAAATCTCAAGATAGGAATATCCTGGCAGCAGCCAGGAAGCAGCTGTACCTCTGGTAGAGTGAGTCTTCAGGCCTGAGGGTGGGATCCTACCCAGTTTTTCATAGCAAAATTGAATGCAAGAGACAATCCACCTGGCAACAGATCTCTTAGTGGCAGGTTTTCCCTTACCAACCTCACCATAAGTGAGGAACAGTTGGAAGGAGTCAAACCTGTGACCCTTGGTGCACTCTATGTAGTAGCTAAGGGCTCTTTTCACATCCAAACTGTGCAGCCTCCTCTCCCCAGAGGAGGAATGGTCAGTGAAGAAAACAGGAAGAGACATCGACTGGTTAAGGTGGAAATCTGAAACCACCTTAGACAAAAACTTCCAATTAGTCCTGAGGACCACCTTATCTCTATGGAAAGAGATAAAATCAGGCTCCATTAACAGGGCCTGTAACTCACTTATGCGTCTGGCAGAAGTGATGGCCACCAAGAAAACTGTTTTCCAAGTCAAGTACTTAAGCTCTGCTGAGGACAAAGGCTCAAAAGGGGGTTGCATAAGCTGAGCAATGCAAACATTAAGGTCCCAAGCAGGGGCAGGGTCCCTGAAGGGAGGATTGGTATGCAGCAATCCCTTGAAAAATTTAGAAAATACAGGATGAGCTGAAAGGGAAGAGTGTTTGCCTGCTGAGAGGAAGGCAGAGACAGCTGCCAGATGCACTCTTAGTGTAGCTGGTCTGAGTCCTAAGCTATTGAGATGAACCATATAGTTAAGGATTGTGGGCAAGCCAGCAGACTCTGGAGAAATATGCTTCCCAGAGCACCATATAGTAAATTTTTTCCACTTGGAATTGTAAGTGTTTCTGGTGGGAGGCTTTCGAGAAGCCTTTAAGATAGCCAGAACACCATGAGAGAGGTGTAAATCAGCAAACTCGAACTCTTCAAGAGCCAGGCCTTGAGATTGAGAGATTTGAGATTCGGATACCAAACCCTCCCCTGAGCACATGTTAACAGGTTGTAATTCCTGGGAAGAGACAGGGGAAGGTGGACTGCTAAGAACAACAAGAGAGGGTACCAGGGCTGTCTGGCCCAGTCTGGAGCAATCAGAATCACCTTGCAGGATTGAGACCTGATTTTGACTAGTACCTTGAACAGGAGAGGGAAGGGGAAAGGCACAGGAACTTCCTTCCAGTGAGAACTAGGCGTCCAGGGGACTGAGCCCAACACTGGGGGCCTGCAGCAAAAGAGAGGAAGTTGGTGATTGTCTGGGGCTGCAAAAAGATCTATCTGTGGGGTGCCCCATCTGGAGAGGATCACCTTCAAAATCAGGGGATCCAGGGACCATTCATGATGGCCCTGAGATATCCTGCTGACAGCATCTGCCAGGACATTGTCCTTCCCTGGGAGGTGCACTGCTGTAACAGAGGCGTTCAGGAAATAGGCCAGACACCAGAACTTCATTGCCTCTGTGCACAAGGCCGTAGACTGAGTGCCCATTGCTTGTTGATATACCACATTGTGGTGGTATTGTCTGTCCTGATCTGAACTACTTTGTTCTGAACAGACTGGAAAAAAGCTTGAAGTGCTAGAAACACTGCTCTGAGTTCTAATAGATTGATGTGAAGCAGAGATTCCTGAGGAGACCACAACCATTGGGTGGCCAGGTCCCCCAAGTGGGCTCCCCACCCCAAGAGGGAGGCATCTGCAGTAAGGATTAGAGAATGAGAATGAGTGACAAAAGGAACTCCCTGTCTTAGATTGTCCTGATCCTGCCACCACTGCAACGCCTGGATCAGGGTTTGAGTCACTGGGATTAGTTTGGTCAGAGAATCCTCTTTCTGAGACCAGAAGGCTCTCAAGTGGAACTGAATGTCCCTCATCTGAAATCTTGCTCCCTGAACCACTACTGTAGAGGCAGCCATGTGTCCCAGGAGCTGCAGAAAATGCCTTGCTGGTCGAGACACCTGGAGGATGAATGAAGAGGCCAGTGAGATAAGGGTCCTTGCCCTGTCCAGGGAAAGGAAGGCTCTTGCCTTTACTGTATCCAGCTCTGCCCCTATGAAGGTGAGGAGCTGCACAGGCTCTAGAACTGACTTTGAAAGATTCAGAAGGAACCCTAGAGAAGTGAGCAGTTGCTGAGTTATCGGTAGGTGTGACTTGACTTGGTCTGGAGACTGGCCTATTATGAGCCAGTCGTCCAGGTATGGAAAGATGGAGATCGTTTTTCTCCTTAGGAAGGCAACCACTACTGCCAGGCATTTGGTGAACACCCTTGGAGCAGAAGTTAGGCTGAAGGGCATTGCTCTGAATTGATAATGGCCTGAGGGCAGCTCGAACCTGAGGTACTTTCGGTGGGAGCTTCTGATGAGAATATGGAAATAGGCATCCTTGAGATCCAGGGAAACTAGCCAGTCCCCTGGCCTTAGAGAGGGTAGAATTATTCCCAGAGTCACCATTTTGAACTTTGGCTTTAAAAGGTGCTTGTTTAAATATACAGGTGGTGGAGAATCGGCCCTGGCAAACCCATCAGGGTGCCTGTTTGGCAGGGGCTTTAGGCTGAGGGGTGGATGCAGGTCTGTTTGTACCCCGTCTGCCTCTCCCTCTGAAGAACCCCCTATGAGCATAAGCAGAAGAAGAGGCCTAGGCTTGGTAGAAAGGCCTATGGAAAGGCCTGCCCCTGCCCCTGGAATGCTGCCTCTGGGGAGAGCCTTGCCTTTCCTTGGCTTGAGCACTCCTATAGGTGGTCCTGTATTCATCCATTTTCTTCATGTAGTTCTCTGTTTGCTCCCCAAACAGAGAATTACCCACAACAGGAAAATCCATGGCCTTAGTCTGGGTATCCTGAGACAGGCTAGTACATCTGAGCCAAGCCATCCTACGAAGGGCCACAGATGTAGCCATGACTCTAGATGAAACATCATTGGAGTCCACTGCAGCATGGAACTGCACCTTGGATGCCTCAATACCATCCACAGCCACCTGCTCCAGCTCCTTGGCAAGCTGGCCAGGGACCTGTTTAGCCAAAGCCATTACAGTGTCCCATCTAGATTTCTGATATCTAGCTGTATAGGCCATATAATTAGCCTTTCTGAGTCCCAAGGATGCTGCCATGTACTGTTTATTTGCCATAGCATCAATCCTCCTGGAGTCCTTATCTGGGGTGTGTGAAGCCAAGGGTATATTTGCCTTATCACAGGCAGCAGCCTGCACTACCCCAACATGGCTGCAATGCTGGGTAAGGAACTCCGTATCTGAGCCTGAGAGAGTATACCTTTTTTTTTTTTTTTTTTTTTTTTTTATTTTAAAACATTTGTTTACCGGGTAAGTACAATGAGCCAAAGGCCCGTTTTCATGTACGACCCGGAGACCATACATATACAGTCAAGATGTTTACAATTAACAAAACTCACATCACAATACAATACAACATTAAACATACATTACCTAATAAAAATAAATATATATAAGATAATTACTGAAAACAGCAACAATGCAATTTAGCAAGAAAATAATTTCTTAACCTAATTTTAAAAGTCTGATGACAAACATTTTCATATAAAACAATAGGAAGCTCATTCCAATTTTTAGCAGCAGAGTAAGTAAACGAACCATCCTCCATTTTTGTCTTAGTTTTTGGAACCTTTAGCTTAATTTGTTGATCAGTGCAAATTTCCCTTTTCTTGTACATTCTCTTGTCCACAGGAGGTATAGAATTAGGAGTCTTTAAAATTTGTATTGTCTGTTTCCCAAAGGACTTATGAGGGGGAATAGACAGCCTTCTGGACTCTGGGATATCCATCATCTCAACATAGTCAGGCTCCTCCTGATCATCTACAGCTTCTTCCATAGGAAGCTGAAGAGTTTCAGCCACTTTTTTGTAGAACATAAAATGGGAAGGGGACTCAGAAAGCCTAGGAGGAGAAACCCCTGAAGGTCTGTCTGGGGAGATGTCTGGGTCAATGGGCACATCCAGACTTTCGTAATCACCATCACTGTCCTCATACTCTCCTTCCTCCTCCTCCAGTTCATAAAAATCTTCTAAATTATAATCTGGAACAGGGGGAACCGACCAAACCGAGCCCCTTCCCGATGGTGCCGGTTCGGTCGGAACTGGGGTTAGCGATTGAACAATCCTTATCGCTTTGGCTATTTCATCAACGTCCAGAGAAAGAAACTGTGGATTCGCACCGGCTGATTTATCCCTTCTTTTTCTTTTACAAGTTCCACACAGAAGAACAAGAAAATAAACCTATCTAGTACTCACGATACCACAGACAGAGACTGAACCGACAGGTTAACGGATTAAATTCGGTCGAAAACCGAGGAAAACGCACTTTAACCGACAAACTTGAACCGAGCAAAGCAGAAATCTCCGGAGCGATTGTTCAGTGAGGCGGAGTAAAGAATCTGACGGTATGACTTCAAACAGCAACAGAGTCTCAACCAAGCTCGAGCTCAGCGTGCCATGCCTGGCATGGAAAGTTAACTCTTTCATCTCCGGGGCAGTTCAAAGGTTGGACATCACTGCATATGTCAGAATACAGCAAGACTTCATGTTGTTTGAATGTTTTTTTTTTTAAATTAGATATACTTTATTGCATTATCTACATGAATATTACAACAAAACATGTAGACAACATCATACTACTACAAAACATTCTAATTAAAACAAGAAAACAATAAAATAATAATAATACAGCCCACCAACATCCTACTACCACCCGTTTATGAGTAGGTGCTGCTCCATCACTGATGAAGTCCCTTAAAAAGGGAAAGTGGTTCAAGAATGCCTCCCCAGCTTGACAGGCTGGCAAGGATGGCAGAATCCACTGTGGGAGGACTTCCAAAGGGGAACTCCTCGCTCCAGCTCTCTAAACCCACCCACCAAAACAGACTGCTGCAGGTGTGGTGAGAAAGTGATCCTGGCCTGAGAAAGAATATTCAAGGTCGGAGCCCAGACTGAGAGTAACTCTATGTGCAGGGGTCATCTTCCATAAGTAGGTGAGGCCAAGGACTAGTTCTATGGCCATCAGCCTGAAGCCCAGAATCCATAGCAGGATAAAATAGAAGTTGACGATAGGCTCCTCAGCCACTGGACCTCTATCAATACGGTCTCCTTCCTGGCTGGCAAGAGGAAGACCTTTGCCCTGGTCCATCTGTACATCAGCCCTAGGTGTTCCAGGTCTGTGACAGTTCGAGAGAGCTTGTATACTCGAAACACCAACTGGCTGTAAGACTCCAACACCCCCAGAGACCTGGTCACTGTTTTTTTTGCTAATGGCTCATGCTGTGCTTGAATGAGGAAATCATTCCTCCTGGCGAAGCTGAACTAACAGGCCTATGAGCACCTTTATGAAGCCCCTGGGGACTGTAGAGCCCAAAAGGGAGCACCCTGTACTGGAAAAGTTGTCCTAGGACTGAGAACCTGAGGAATGTTTGATAGGACTGTTGGATGGAAATGTGGAGACACACATCCCCCAGATCTATGGAGACCAGGAATTCCCTGGATGGACAGCGTGGAGATCGACCGCAGAGATTGTATCTCGATGGTTGAGACACACTATCTTGGTTAGATGTATCAGATTCAGAAAGGGTTGAAGAACCCCTGACTTTTTGGGGCCTATGAATATATTGATTAAAATTCCAAGCCTTGCTTGCTAGCAGACTCCGGAAAAATCACCTCGCTTGAGTGAAGTGGTCCTGGGTCTCTGATACAAGGGTTCCTTTGGAACTGGTGGTAGCAGAAGTGCCCCTCAGAGTTTTTTGTTTTTTAATTCTACTGTATAACCTAAGGCCAGAATTTCCAAAATCAAAGCAACTGAGACTATCTGAACCCATACTGAATAAAAATATTGCAGTCTTCCACCAAAGGAAGGAAGGCAGAGATGGGCCCCTAGTACCTTCAGTATGAGGTGCTCGCTCTTTCACCCTTGATCTTTGTTGCATCTTCGGCCTAAGGCCCTCTGTTACTACTGGTCTAGTAACCTAAATAAGTTCCATTTTATCCTTGATATCCTTCAAAATGAAATCCAGGACAGAACTGAATAACAAAATTCCCGCAAGGATAAAAAGAACAGCTTGGACATCAAAGCCTGCTCAGCCACTCAACGCCTGAGCCACATGCCTCGCACAAACTACATGTGTGATAGGTGGAGCAGGCAGACATATGTACATTTTTCAGTTCCAGGTGGTGATTGCACCGGCCCGAGTGCACTCGCCATCACAGCGCCAGGGAATTTACAGGATAATCCCATTCTATTGTGAGAGGCTGCGCCCCCGCACCTCCCACGCCCACCCCTAATTAAAGATACACACTCCAGGGGGGGCAGACCTCAGGGAAGGGGTGGCGAACCCTGGAAATTGGCGCACTAATAGCAGGTGCACTCAGTCAGATGCACGGAGTGCTGGCAGTGAAATTCTTCACCATGGCATCCCCTAAGGTAGAGGAAAGGATACCTGCTGCAAAAAGCTTGCTCCCTCTGAATCCATGGAAACGAAGCTGCCCAGAGCTATAACCCACAAGTTTAAGGCTCTGGCAACAATAAAGGAGGCATAGGAGGTATGTAGATTTGCACTGTTAGAGGTGAAGCCTCTTGTGAATGCAGCATCCACTCACTAGACGTGCAAATTTGTTAAGGCAAAGGACCCTTCAACAGGAATAGTGGTGTGCTTCATGGAATTATGAACCACCTTGTTTGTAGTGGAGAAGGGTGTGGACAGGATAGAATTGACATCCTCTGCCTCCATGGCTAGCACCTCCTTGAGCTGTAAGGACCTACATGCCTCAGCTATTAGGTAGGACAAGGACTAGGTATGAAAGAGGGAGGGAAAGGAAACCTCCTTATCTGTTCCGTCCACTCCCCTTCCTCAGAGGCTTTGTCCTCATCACCATCAAGTAGCTCCTCTGGTCAGGGGCCCCCCCCCCAAGATCCAGTTATCCTCACCCTGCCCCTCTAGATGGTCAGAGTCGGGATCTGCCTGCGTATCCAAAAATAAACTGCAGCCCTGTCCTGCTGCAGCATGCTTGGACATGCCTGTATGGGTGCAACCTGATCTGAGGAGCACTAATGGGGTCAGGTGTTACTGGTGGAATGCCCTGCGGGACATGGGGGCTCAAGAGCTATCCTATGAGCAACAACCACAAAACGTTATGCAATTTTGCTTGCCACTGCTAACTGGTACACCAGATTACCCCCCCCCGCAGCTTGGAGGTGCGACTTGGGGGGGAGGAAATTGTAAAAGACATATTAGCTTGTTAAACACAATGGGGAGAAAAAATGACCCATTGGGAAGGATCTGAATGCCCCCTTGCAGGTTTTACATCTTTTAATGGATAGATAGTCTGGTGCCAAGAAAAAGAAATAAAGCTGATATCGCTGTAGAAAAAACATTATAGAGGACTGTTGCTATGATCCCAGCACCAAGGCGGGTGAAGGTGGCCAATGAGGCTGAATCAGCTTCCGGTCAGCCACCCCACTATTGTTTTTCATGCTACTGCAATGCACCCCATGAATCAGTGAATGTTTTAGGGAGAGTTCACAAGGGTTTCTACATATGTCAGACAGGCTAGCGCTACAGACTAAATAAGCTGGCTGTCTAGAATCAGTGTTGCAATGAAAACATAAGTGCAGAGTGCTAGGAAAATAGCCCTGCAGATATCTGAGCTAAGAAACAGGAAAGTGTCTTACTCCCCCCCCCTTTTTCTTTTTAAACTGTGCTGGTGAACTGAGAAAAAAGTACTGCCCAAATTCTCGCCTCTGACTGTGGGGAGATCAGCAACAAACCTCCATGATCAAATACCGAACTGCTCCCTGTTAAAGACCTAGCAAGAGAAACTAGACTTAGAGAATCGCCGCATCTCGTACTGAAAAGTGCAGATGCACAGATGCGCTCTCAAATGGGCGCATGCATGAAATCATGACGCTAAATGTGATGTTGGCGCACTCAGGGGTGATGCGCATGCACACCAGGGCTGAGCAAAATGGCGTGCAGAGCCTCCAATGGAAGAAAGAGTGTGCACCCTAACAGAAGTGACAGTTATACAAATGTCAGGGGATCACAGCTCAATGGAGCTGAATACTGCCAATTCAAACAAGGGGGGAGGAGGAAAAAGCTGAACTCCTTTTAAAACAATGAACACTCTTCAGAAGCAACGAGTTCCCAGTCCACCGAAGATCATCGCGCGAGTCCGGAGGTAAGTATGGGGTGAGGGGGTGTGAGAGAGGCTGGGTGCGCAGTGGGTAGAGTGCGGGTTGTGGGGGGCTGGGAGACTAGCCCGTGGAACTGTTTTTATTTATAGGTTTAAAAAAAAAAAAAAGGCGCGTGGACGTTTGCCACGCTGGGGTGGGCTCCCCAGCATGGCAGAAGATGGAATGGGATGTCGACGGGGATTGGGGCACCTACGGCAAACAAACACGAACGCTTGCTACGCTGGGGTGGGCTCAAGCGTGGCAGCAGGATGGCTTGGGAGGGCCGTGGAGCCGATGGGGATTGGGCACCCCGTCGGCAAACAATGTTTGCCCACGCTGGGAGTGGGTTCCCAGCGTGGCATGAAAGCTTTGGGGGGGGTGGCGTGACCCACCGCGGGGCGCGCGGTGGCGAAAGGAGCGGCGGCGCGCTCAGTATGGCAGCGGTGCTTTCTCTGAAGCCAGAGGAACACTGCTGTTACATTGAGCTCCTGCACCCATTGGTGCAGGGACCACCACGCTGCTCAGGGGAGTAGTGCATTGATGGGAGAGGCACACCTCCAAGTGTGCTACTCTCCCAAAACGTTCCTTGTGCATGCGCACAGGCGAACGTATAAAGGATTCAACTGTTCACTTAGAATAATAGACAGTGAAGTACAGGTCTAATAATCTCAAGACTCTACAGTTTTACACTCAGAATTAATAATAAAAAGGATTAGGCTGTAGTTTTAGGATATTAAGGAGTGCATTAAAAGGTCAACTTACAACTCTTCAACCTTTCGCAGAGAATTAATTCTAAAGAGGGATGTAATCACAGTGCATTCAGAGCAGGTAAATCGCTTTAAACAATGGCAGTGTAACACTGAATGGCCTAAACTAGATTGATACATGAGGAAAGAAAAAGTGTGATTTTCTTAATCTGACCCGAACATTGATTTCGCACACCGACTGCACCATTGTGCGCTACATGGGTGGAAACACGTTTTAGGAGAGATGTGAAAAATGACAGCTATACTGCTCATAAGGAGGTGTGGTAAAATGGCAATGTTGAAAATCTGGTGTGAACATATTGAAAATTCGCAAACTTACGAGCGTCTGTAGGAACAACGCAACGCAAGCTGGTAAAACAGTCATTTTTGGGAATTTGTTTCACCAAATTTTCAACATAGGGTTTTTGGGGGCCTACCTCATGAACTGTGACACTGTCATTTCGTAAATCGGCCCCAAAAAGTAGTTCCACGCAGTGACCGCGAAATCATCTTTTGGGCCCGATTAACAAAATGACAGTGACAGAATTCATGAGGTGAGGTCCCAAAAACCCCATGTTGAACATTTGGTGAAAAAATTCCCCAAAATGCCTGAGGTATGCATCAAAGTTGAAAAAACCCTATTTATTCCATTATACAGCTTACCAGCATTTCTTCAGTTCGAGGTCGGCTTTGAAGAGTGCAGATGTGGTCGGTCACCGAGACCATCGCGTGAGCTCCGGAGGTAAGTATGGGGTGGGGGTGGGGAGGCAGGATGCATAAAGGGTGGGCGTGGGTGGGGGGTCAGGACAGTCAGCGAGGGAAGGTTTTTCTTTCAGGTTTTTTTTTCCTTAGGCGACGCGGACTTGTGCCACGCTGAGGTGGGCTCCCAGCGTGGCAGCTGGAAGGCTGTTTGGGGCGATGGGTGAGCGGAGGTTGGGCACCCCATCGGCCAATCTGAGATGTTGCCACGCTGGGGTGGGCTGCCATCGTGGCACTCGGTTGTCTGTTGGGAAACACTGGAGCCGACGGGATTAGGCACCCCGTCAGCCGTACTGACTGTTGCCACGCTGGGGTGGGCTTCCAGCGTGGCACCTGGAACTCTGTTGGGGGAGGGGAGCGAGCCGACGGGATTGGGCACCGCCGCCATACAGTGTGCGCGTGGGGGAACATGAGTTAACGCACGTGTGAGTGTGAGGACATGAGCACGCAATATCTTATCGCTGCTCAATGAAGCGTAGCTCTCCCTTTGAACTGTACGGCACTGCATATTCAACTGCGGTCAGACACCTGCAGCATTCATTGGCGAACTGTGGCCACGTCTGCAAACACACTGACTAATTTGGAAGACAGGGTGCCACACTTCCGAAAACTCGGATGATGGCACTATGTTTCTTGCACATGCAGGCAAGCAAACATAAAAATAAAATATACATCTCAAGGAAACCACCTGTATTACAGATTGCTATTTTTTTTTTAAGAAACCCAAATAGCTTTCAGCAATCGTTTTAATAATATAAATATATGCATCTGCAAACCAAGGGATCCCAATTTCACACAAAGATTCATACATATTTTTTTAACCACACAGAAGCAAGGGGAGAAAGAAAGAATAGAAACAGCAAGCGAAGGGAGATAACAAGGAAATTGTAGGACCATCAGAGTGACAAATTCCTAGGTGCTACAAGAAGAATTTGACTGCACAGTCAGACAGGCAAAAGAAAAAATTACTCACCATTGTAATGTTGTTTCTTCTAATGGAGTCTTGCTGTATTCTGACTATGTGCAGTTAGCTCCAGTACTTAAACTGCTCCGGAGAGTAAAGGGTTAACTCTATGGCAAGGCATAGAACGTTGAGCTCGATCTCGGTTTTCAAACCTCTATCTGTGGTACTCTGAAGTGTAACCATGAGATTTCTTACTCCGTCTAACTGTGAAAATCGGACTGCAAAACACTATCGACCTGCCGGTTTTACTGTCTGGCCATTCGACAAAATGTTTGTCGACAACTAGTCGCGGATCCAGGGAAGGCTAGGCTCTGACTGTACCTGGGAAAGCTCTTAGGAACAACTACTGTGAGGGTCAGAGCTGAAATTTCTACATTCGACAGAACTCCAAGAAGGGAAGGAAGCAAGAGGCTGAGGCTAGATCTTCCTACTGGGTTATAATGTCGCACACTTAATAGTGTACAACATTATGGCTAAACCTCAACAGTGTTGTAGCTTACAGTGAATGGTGCAATACCACGAATACTGCTGTACGTGGTATTACACCACTCAAAATATCCCAGGCAAAGGATAAGGCCTCTGCTGGGATGGGGTTTCACCAAGTAGCTGCCGTGGCTCAATGGACTGAGCCACTGCAACAAGGAACCCAGGCGATGCGTCTGGGACCGGGTTTGATTCCCAGTCCCAGAAAAGTACAGTTACGTAAAAACTTACCATAACAGTAGATCTTCGAGAGAAGCTCTTGCAGCAGGTTCAAACAGTGAGGACTGGTGCCACTTGACGATGGTTCTGGCAACTTTTTTCTCTAGCAGTACCTATATGGGGAACGCCCCCGCCAACGTCAGCTCCACCCCGACGTCACCCTATATAAGGGAGGCGTTCCCCCACGTGCTCCAGTTCTTGGACACCCCACCATCAGGCAAGGAAACCAGAAGGTCAAAAACGGCAACTGTTAGCCAATGGGCGACCTTGCAAGCAGAAGTACGCCGGTCTGGAAAGGGTCTGATCCCTGCGGGGAGGAGGGCGGGAAATATACCTGCTACAAGAGCTTCTCTTGAAGATCTACTGTTATGGTAAGTTTTTACATAACTGTGCTATCTTACTTCAAGTAGAAGCTCTTGCAGCAGGTTCAAACAGTGAGGACTGAGTCCCAAGCAGTATAAACTTACGACAACCCCTTGGGAGGGGGAAACAAACAGGAGCAGGAAAGAAAACAGAGGGAAGAAACCTCATGAAACCAGGCCCTGCAGGACCGCAAGGCCAAATCCTGCTCTGCGCCTGGAAACAATGTCCAGGCTGTAGTGCCTAACAAAGGTGTGCATGGAGCTCCAGGCAGTGGCATGCATAAATATCTGCCATTGGAACTTTTAAAGGCTGTGAATGAAGTAGCAATAGCCTTAGCCAGAGGCGGCTTTAATTGGCCCCAAGTCTGACCTATTGTGCGTCTCACTAACAATAGGGGATGCAATGGACCAACCAGCGAAATCATCTGTTTGGTGACCGGGCGACCTGCAGACCGAGAAGCAAAGGAGACAAATAACTGATCAGACTGCCTGATCCCCTTGGTTCTAGCCAAGTAACACCTGAGAGCCCTGTGGATGTCCAGGGAATGGAGAAGGGCCTCTCCACTATTGGAATGCTCCGGGTAATAAACTAGGAGCTGAACCGACTGGTTTAGAGTGAGCTCTGAGACCACTTTCGGCAAAAACTTCTGATTTGTGCGCAAATAAACCCTGTCCTTATGAAAGACCATAAAAACATAGAAACATAGACTTTGACGGCAGATAAGGACCACTTGGCCCACCCAGTCTGCCCATTTCCCTACCTAGTGGTTAAGCTGCAGATTCTAGTTAACCAACAGCCTACTTCCTGCAACCCCCAACTATAATTGCCTTGTGTCTGTCCCATGCATGTTTGAATTCCCCCACTGTTTTAGACCCAACGACCTCCTCAGGAAGGCTGTTCCATGTATCCACCACTCTCTCCATGAAAAAAAATTTCCTCACATTACCCCTGAGCCGTCCCCCCTCTATCTTTAAATTGTGCCCCCTTGTTCTTACACATCTCTTTTTCTGAAAGATGCTACCCTCCTGGACTTTGTTGATTCCCTTGAGGTACTTGAACGTTTCAATCATGTCCCCCTGTCCCTTCTTTCATCAAGAGTATACATATTAAGCTCTCTCTCAGTCTCTTTTCATATGGCTTCTGCTGCAGACCCTGCACCATTTTAGTTGCCCTCCTCTGGACTGCTTCCATCCTGTCTATGTCCTTGCGTAGATGAGGTCTCCAAAACTGCACGCAGTACTCCAGATGGGGTCTCACCAACTGTCTGTACAGAGGGATAACAACTTCCCTTTTTCTACTTGTGATGCCCCTTCCTATGCATCCCAGTATCCCCCTGGCTCTCCTTACCGACTTTTCACATTGCTTACCCACCTTTAGGTCATCTGATATGACTACCCCAGGTCCCTTTCCATTTTTGTTGTCAGTACCTCCCCTGCTATTGTGTACTCTTCTCCTGGGTTTTTGTTTCCCAGGTGCATTACTTTGCACTTCTTTGCATTGAATCTAAGTTGCCACATGTCTGACCATTCCTCCAACCTTGCCAAGTCCCTTCTCATCTTTTCTACCCCCTTGTGTATCAACTCTGTTACAGATCTTTGTGTCATCTGCAAAGAGGCATACCTTTCCCTCCAGACCCTCTGCAATGTCACCTCTAAAGATGTTAAAGAGGACTGGACCCAGTACTGAGCCCTGAGGTACTCCACTAGTAACCCCCCTTTCTTCAGAATGTGTTCCATTCACTATTACCTTCTGTGTCCTGTTGTGCAGCCAGTTTGTTACCCAGGCTACCACCCTGGGACCCACTCCCAAGCTGGCTAACTTGATTATTAATCTTTTGTGCGGGACTGTGTCAAATGCCTTGCCAAAGTCTAGGTAGGCCAAATCCACAGTCCCTCCCTGGTCTATTACTTTGGTCACCCAGTCGAAGAAATCAATTAGATTCATCTGACATGACCTTCCAGCTGTAAATCCATGCTGCTTTGGGTCCTGCGCCCCGCTAGCCTCTAGGTACTCAACAATTCTTTCTTTCAAAAGTGATTCCATCATTTTCCCTACCACTGAGGTCAAACTTACAGGTCTGTAGTTTCCTCTTCTGCCTTGCTCCCACTTTTGTGAAGGGAATCACATCTGCCCTCCTCCAGTCCTCAGGTACCACCCCATCCTGCCATGATCTGTTAAAAGCGTGGTTAGTGGTGTCACTAGGTCCTCCTTAGTTCTTTTAGGATTCTGGGTGAATCCACGTCAGGCCCCATTGCTTTGTCCACCTTGAGTTTTAGGAGTTCTTTCAGGACTCTTTCTTCTGTGAATGGACTGGTGTCAACCCCCCTACCCAGAGTGCTTCTATTGTCTGGTTTAGGTAACTCCTCCTCATCTTCTTTTGTGAATACTGAGCAAAAGTATTCATTTAGAATCTCTGCCTTTTCACTGTCCCCCTCTGCCCACCTCCCCTCTCCTTTATTAATCTTCACTATCCCTCCCTTAACCTTTCTATGCTCCCTAATGTACCTATAAAAGGTTTTATCCCCCTTCTTAACTGAGTTGGCTATTTTTTCTTCGGTTTTGGCCTTTGCTAGTCTGACTGCCTTCCCCAATTCTTTCTGCTTTAATTGATACAGTTCCCTGTCGTGCTCCTTCTGTGATTCCTTATACTTTATGAATGCAGCCTTTTTCTCCTTAACCTTCCCTGCCACCTCGTTTGAAAACCATAGTGGTTTTTTACTCCGCTTTGTTTTCTATATTTGCTTCACACAAAGGCTTGTTGCCTCTATGATGGCAGTTTTGATTTTTCTCCATTGTTCTTCCACCCCTCCTTTTTGGTCATTTGCTAGTGCATTTTTCAGGTATTCACCCAATATGCCAAAGTCAGCCCTTCTAAAGTCCAGTATCCTTGTCTTTGTATGGCTTGTCTCCATGGTTGTATTCATTGTGAAGCACACTGTGCAGTGGTCGCTTGTTCCCAGATGTCTACTGACTTCTAAATTTGTGATCTTCTCTCCATTTGAGAGTACCAGGTCTAATATTGCTCCCTCCCGAGTGGGTTCCAACACAAGCTGTCTAAGGCCTGCCCCTGCAGAATTTCGAGAATGACCCTGCTCTTTGATGGCTGGCTGTACCTGTTATCCAGTTAACATCTGGCATATTCAGGTCCCCATCAACAGTATCTCCCCTTTTTCAGCCATTTTGAGAATGTCCTCTATCATTTTGTTGTCCATTTCCTCCCCTTGAGACGGAGGTCTGTATACAAACCTTGTGCGGACTGTGATGCCATTCCCTGTCTCCAAGGTGACCCAGAGTGCCTCTTGTCCTCCCCCCTTACTTTTTAGTTCTGTAGCTTTGATCCCTCCCCTTATATATAGAGCTACTCCACCTCCTCTTTTACCTTCCCTGTCCCTTCTGTAGATTGTGTACCCTGGTATGTTGACATCCCAGTCATGGTTCTCGGTGTACCATGTTTCCGTGACTGCCACAATATCCAACTGTTCATCTTCCATCAGGGCTACTAGCTCAGGAAGCTTGTTTCCCAGACTATGGGCATGTATCCCAGACTACCGACCAAATAGGGTTCCCTACACATGAGGGCTTGCAGTTCCGAAATGCGCCTGGCCGAAGTAACGGCCACAAAAAGTAGCATTTTCCAGGAAAGAAAACAAAGGTCAGCGCTCATAGCAGGTTCAAAGGGTGGAAGAGAGAGCTTCTCCAGGACCAACAGGAGATCCCAAGGAGGAACAGGGTCCCGGATGGGAGGTCTGATGTGTAGAATGCCGCACATGAAAGCTTTGTAAACCTCCATCTCAGCCACCATCTTACCCGACACGAAAGAGTGGCAAGTGGAGATGGCAGCCAGGTGTACCTTGATGGAGGAATAACTAAGGCCTTTCTTGAAAAGAAAGAGCAAGTATTCCAGGAAGGTGTTCACCAGACAGACCAAAGCATCCACCTGCTTCGCTGTGGCCCAGATGCAAAACCTCTTTCATTTCAAAGCGTAAGTGGCCCTGGTGGCAGGTTTCCTAGCCTCAACCAACACGTTGGCAACCTGGTCGGACACCCCAAAATGGACCATTGCTAAGTCCTGAGGAGCCAGACATGTGGGTGAAGAGACCGCAGGTTCAGGTGTATCAGGGACCCACTATCCTAAGAAAAAAGATGCGAGGATAGAGGAAGAGGCATCGGAGGCTCTGCCACTAGATGCTGTAGTAATGGAACCCAAATCTGGCAAGGCCACAACGAGGCGATCACAATAATGGTGGACGACTCTGACTGTGCCTTGAGGAGGACCTTCTGAAGAAGAGGGAAGGGAGGGAAAGCATAAAGAAACCTTCTGCTCCAACAGAGGGATAACGCATCTTGCCAGGAAGCACCAGGCTCTGGACCTAGCGAGCAAAAACTGGGCAGGTTTGCATTGTATCGAGATGTGAAAGGATCCACCTCTGGTGTCCCCCACAGGTGGAAGATGCGATCTGCCACATCTTGGCGCAATTCCCTGTCGTGAGCTTGCAACCGTGTCCTGCTGAGCATGTCTGCCAGCATGTTCTGAAGCCCGGGAACGTGCACCAGGGCCCAATCTCATACCCGCATTGCCTCCCTGCAAAGGGGATAGGAATGAGTGCCGCCTTGCTTGTTGATGTAAAACAACATTGTGGTGTTGTCTGTTTGCACCAACAGATGACCTGGTAAAAGGATCGCTATCAAGGCTTGAAGGGCATACAGCACTGCTCTCTTTCCAGGACACTGATGTGCAGGTTCGCTTCTAGGGGGGACCAAATACCCTGTGTCCGATGGTTCCCCAAGTGCGCCCCCCCTCCCAGGGACAAAGCATCCGTTGTGAGGGACTGGGTTTGTGCACCCAGCTGAAAAGGGATGCCCTTTAAGAGGTTTTCGGATGACATTCACCAGCGAAGCTCTCGGTAGATTGGCTCTGATATTCTGACCAATGCGTCCAAATCGTCTGACGTCTGGTCCCACTGAATTCACAGGGACCACTGGATGGTCCACATACGAAGATGGGCCAGGGGGACCAACACTATGGCAGCCACCACATGTCCAAGCAACCTGAGGAGAAGGCGAGCTGGCACCTCTGAGGCTGAAGAGACCTGGTACGTGATGGTACGAATGCGACCCATTCTGTCGCTGGGAAGAGAAACCTTCCCAAGAGTAATGTCCAGAGAGGCTCCTATAAACTGGAGTATCTGGGATGGAGACAGGTGGGACTTTTCCTTGTTGATGGTGATTCCGAGAATCTGAAAGAGAGCGATGGAATCCTTGAGAGTCTCCAACAGGCAGGGCCTAGAATGGGCCAGGAAGAGCTAGTCATCCAGGTATAGAAACATAAAATGGCATAGTCTCTGAAGCGCTGCGGCTACGACTGCCAAGCATTTCGTGAAGACCCTCGGGGCCGAGGAAAGACCAAAAGGGAGGACTCGGAATTGAAAGTCCTCGTTCCCGAACCTGAACCTGAGGAATCTCCGATGGTTTCTAGCAATAGGAATGTGCAAGTAAGCGTCCTGCATGTCCAGGGATGCTAGCCAGTCTCCTGCCAAAATGAGAGAGAGGAGAGTGGGAAAAGAAACCATCCTGAATCTCTTGTAGGAGACCCACTGATTGAGATCACTGAGGTCCAGAATGGGTCTGAGATCTCCCGACTTCTTCGGAACTAGGAAGAAGTGGGAGGAAAACCCCTTTCCTGATTTGGCCGGTGGAATCGGCTTGATGGCCCTTTTTTCTAGAAGGGAGGATATCTCCTGTCTGATCAGGGCTCTGTGTTTCCTTGGGAACTGGGATGGGGGGTGGTCTGTCCGGTGAAACGGATGTGAACTCTATGGTGTGCCCGAACTCTACGAGCTCTAGAACACAGTGGTCGGTGGTCACTTGAGCCCACGCATCGGCGTAGAGCGAAAAGCGTCCTCCTACCAGCAACTCTGGTGGAGTTACCAAAGGAGGAGGGTCACCTGAGTAGTCAGGCGTTGGATGGGGGAAGGAGGGTGGCAGTGGCTGCTCTGGGAGGTTTAAAGGCAGATGCTGAGGCACCCCTGGCTCCGTCCCTATGACCAAAGCCATCTCATTGAGCATGCTGCTGGAAACGAGGTTGCTGTGACTGATGTCCCCCATGGCCACGAAAACCGGGCTTTCTGGCTGGCTACTGCTTCGGGCAGTACATGGACTGAATGGAACGGACGGCCTTTCCGGAGTCCTGCAGCCTGGTAATAACACGCTCCATGTCCTCGCCGAAGAGCACAGGCCCTCTAAAGGGAGCATCCAGAAGGCTGACTTGCACATCTGGATCAAACCCAGATACCCGGAGCCAAGCATGGCGACAGAGGCAAATGCCAGTGGCGGCCACCCTAGAGGAGGTGTCCGCAGAGTCACAGGCCGATCACAGAACATGGGTACCCACGTCTGAGCCATTCTGCAGTAGCCTGGCAAGCTCAGTCCGCTGAGGACAATCGGGCAGGCTCTGCACCAAGTCCAATCCTTGTTCCCATAGGGCATTCTGGAATTGGACCATGTGGGTTAAGAAGTTAAGACTCCTTATGCTACAGGTGGCAGCAGAGTGCACCTCACGGCCCATATAATCCAGCTGATTTGATTCTCTATCAGGTGGCTTGGTGCTCAGATGTTTGGGCCTCTGCAAACGATCATGAACTGTCGAAATCACCACTGAGTCCGCAGCAGGTGGTTTGGCTAAAAAAGGATGGTTGACAGGCACCCGGTAAAGCCGTTGGGCCTTTTTTGGCACAGCATGTAAAAGCATCTATCTTAAATAGATACGTCTGCTCAGAATTTACTGAAGAGAAGGTAGGGCAGGGCACACAGCTCTGCACCATGGACACAGGGGGAAGGGAGGTGTGTACTAGACCCTTCACAAAAGAAAGGGTCCTACAAGAGCTTGATAAGCTCAGGGTAGACAAGGCAATGGGACCTGATGGCATACATCCCAGGGTACTAAAGGAGCTAAGGGTGGAACTAGCAGACCATTATCAGAACTGTTTAGTGAGTCTCTGCGCACAGGTGAGGTCCCAGAAGAATGGACAAGGGCTCATGTGATTCCGCTCCATAAGAGTGGTAGCAGGGAGGAGGCAGGGAACTACAGACCAGTCAGTCTTACCTCAGTAGTGGGCAAGATTATGGAGACACTCCTTAAGGGAAGGATAGTGCAACACCTGGGATGAAATAGGAGTACAGGATCCAAGACAGCATGGGTTTACAACAGGAAGGTCCTGTAAAACTAATCTCATAGGCTTCTTTGACTGGGTAACCAGAGTGGTGGACCAAGGGGGAGCAGTTGATGTTGCCTACCTTGACTTCAGCAAAGCTTTCGATACTGTTCCACATAGAAGATTGATTAATAAGCTGGGTAGGCTCGGGTGAGTCAGACATTGGTCAACTGGGTGGCAAACTAGTTGACAGGCAGAAAACAGAGTGGTGGTAAATGGTATATAGTCAGAAGAGATGTAAGTCACAAGTGGGGTACCTCAGGGATCAGTCCTGGGGCCAGTCCTCTTCAATATCTTCATCAGTGACATTGCAGATGGACTGGAGGGTAAGCTTTGTCTGTTTGCAGATGACACCAAGATCTGCAAGAGAGTAGATGATCCAGATGGGGTGGGCAGAATGAGAAGAGATCTAGATAAACTAGCAAAATGGTAGGAAGAGTGGCAACTGGGGTTTAATGCAAACAAGTGCAAGATCATGCACATAGGGAAGAGAAACCCTGAAGCCACCTATAGACTGGGAGAGGAGTTGCTGGCAGTCACAAGGGAAGAAAGACATTTGGGCATCATCATCACTGATGACCTGAAAGAAAAAATTACTCACCTTAGCAATTATGTTTCTACTAATGGAGTCTTGCTGTATTCTGACAATTGCAGTGATTCCCAACCTTTGAACTGCCCCGGAGAACAAAGGGTTAACTTTCTACGCAGGGCATAGAATGCTGAGCATGAGCTCGGTTGAAGTCTCTGTCTGGAGTGATTCAAACCTAAACCATCAGATTTTAACGAGCCAAAATAAACTAAAAATTCTATGTGGAAATTGTAAAAATTCTTACTAGCCAACTGGCTGAACAAAGTTTTCTATTCCCAAGGAAGACTCAAGTCAGGAAAACCAAAAACAAAACCCAATGTACTATAAATAACAATAATAAATCAGCACCCAAACAAAAAGGAGGAGGGTGCAAGCAAAAAAACCCATGGGGTGCAACACTGCACCTGCCCAACCACTTCCCAAGAACAGGTTCTGAGAGGGAGGGAGGGAGGGAGGTCAGAATACAGCAAGACTCCATTAGAAGAAATATAATTACTAAGGTGAGTAATTTTTCTTCAAACAACATGAAGTCTTGCTGTATTCTGACAATTGAGACTAACAAGCAGTACCTCAAGGAGGAGGGACAGAACCTACTTTGGGAATAGGCTCTGAAGTACTGCTGAGTCAAACCAAGCATCACTCCTAGCCTGGATATCCAAAGAGTAATGCTTGGTAAAGGTATGGACTGTTTTCCAGGTGGCTGCTTAACAAATTTCTAAGAGAGGGATATCCCAGGCAGCAGCCAGGGAAGCAGCTGTACCTCTTGAGGAATGAGCCCTCAGGCTTGAGGGTGGAGTTTTTCCCAGCTTTTCATAGCAGAATTGCATACAAGACACAATCCACCTGGCAACAGATCTTTTGGTGGCAGTCTTGCCCTTTCATACTTCTCCATAAGTGAGGAACAACTGGAGGAATTCAAACCTGTGACCCTTGGTACGCTCTATGTAGTAATTAAGGGCTCTTTTGACATCTAAACTGTGTAGCCTCCTCTCTCCTGAGGAGGAATGATCAGTGAAGAAAACAGGGAGAGACACAGACTGGTTTAAATGAAAGTCTGAAACCACTTTGGGCAAGAACCTTCTATTGGTTCTAAGGACCACTTTATCCCTGTGAAATGAGATAAAATCAGGTTCCACTGACAGGGCTTGCAATTCACTGATACGCCCGGCAGAGGTAATGGCTACCAAGAACACAGTTTTCCAAGTCAAGTACTTGAGCTCTGCAGAAGACATAGGCTCAAAGTGGGGTTGCATAAGTTGAGCAATGCAAACATTCAAATCTCAGGCAGGGGCAGGGTCTCAAAAAGGAGAACTGGTGTGAAGCAATTCTTTAAAAAATTTACAGAACACAGGATGGGAAGATAGTGAGGAAGACTTCCCCACAGACAAAAATGCAGAAATAGCTGATAAGTGTACCTTGAGAGTAGCTGGTCTGAGGCCTAGGCCAATAAGATGGACTATATAATCCAGAACTGCAAGCAATTCAGCAGTGTCTGGACAAACATGCTTCTCAGAACACCAAATGCTGGATCTTTTCCATTTGGAGTTGTAAGTCTTTCTGGTGGAAGGCTTCCGAGAAGCCTTGAGGATATCCTGAACCCCTTGGGAAAGATGCAGATCTGCAAACTCTAACTCTTCAAGAGCCATGCTTTGAGATTGAGAGACTGAATATTGGGGTACCAAATCCTTCCCTGAGAGGATGTTAACGGGTTGTAATTCCTGGGAAGAGACAGGGGAAGATGGATTGCTAGGGACAGCAACAGGGGTACCAGGGCTGTCTGGCCCAATCTGGAGCAATCAGAATCACCTTGAAAGGTTAAGACCTTATTTTTACCAAAACTTTGAACAGGAGTAGGAAGGGGGGAAAGGCATACAGAAACTTCCCTTCCCATTTCAGAAGTAGGGCGTCCAGAGCGACTGAGCCCAGGACTGGAGGTCTGCAACAAAAGAGAGGGAGTTGGTGATTGTCTGGGGCTGCAAAGAGATCTATCTCTGGAGTGCCCCACCTTGAAAAAAACACTTTCAACACCTGAGGGCCCAGGGACCATTCATGATGGCCCTAAGAAATCCTGCTCAGTGCTTCTGCTAGCACATTGTCCTTACCTGGAAAGTGAACTGCTACAAGAGAGGTTTGCAGGGAATAAGCCAGGGACCACAACTTCATGGCTTCTGTGCACAAGGCCATGGACCGAGTGCCTCCCTGCTTGCTGATGTACCACATGGTGGTGGTGTTGTCTGTTCTGACTTGAACCACCATGTTCTGAACTGACTGAGAGAATGCTTTTAGACCCAGAAAAACTGCCCTGAGCTCTAGAAGATTGATGTGGAGTAGGGATTCTTGGGGGGACCACAGCCCCTGGGCAGTAAGGGACCCCAGGTGGGCTCCCCAGCCCAGGAGAGAAGCATCCGTGGTAAGGACCATTGAACAAGACTGAGCAACAAAAGAAAAGCCTTGTCTTAAATTGTCCTGATCCTGCCACCACTGGAGGGCTTGGATCAAGGTCAGAGTCACTGGGATCAGTTTGGTAAGGGAATCCTTTCTCTGAGACCATAAAGCTCTCAGGTGGAACTGAATATCCCTCATCTTGAATCTTGTCCCTTGGACCACTGCTGTTGAAGCTGCCATGTGGCCCAAGAGCTGGAAGAAATGCCTTGCTGGTCGAGATACCAAAGGCTGAAGGAAGAAGCTAGTTCCATAAGAACCCTTGCCCTTTCTAGAGGAAGAAAGGCTCTTGCTCTGACTGTGTCCAGTTCTGCCCCTATAAAGGTAAGAAGCTGGACTGCATCAAGACCTGACTTGGGAAGGTTGAGAAGAAATCCTTGAGAAGTGAGCACTTGCTGGGTCACTTGCAGGTGAGACTTGACTTGGTCTGGAGACTGACCCACTATTAGCCAATCGTCCAGATATGGAAAAATGGAAATCTTTTGCCTTCTTAGAAAGGCAACTACTACTGCCAGGCACTTTATGAAAACCCTTGGGGCTGAGGTTAGGCCAAAGGGCATTGCTCTGAACTGATAGTGGCCTGAGGGCAACTCGAACCTGTGGTACTTTCTGCGGGAGCACCTGATGAGAATGTGAAAGTAGGTATCTTTGAGGTCCAGGGGGGCTAGGCAGTCCCCTGGCCTTAGAGAGGGAAGGATTATTCCCAGAGTTTTCATCTTGAACTTTGGTTTTAAGAGATGTTTGTTTAGATATCTTAGGTCTAGGATGGGTCGCCACTCCTCTGCCTTTTTGGGGGACAGGAAGTACCTGGAGTACAGTCCTTGGCCCCAGTGTAGGGTAGGTACTGTCTCTATGGCTCTTAAAGCTAGGAGAGAAGAAACCTCTGCCTCTAGGGCAAGGGTTTCCGAGAGATTTGGAGGTGGAAAAGATCTGGCTCTCATCTTTGGAAGTTTTTTGAAGCTAAGAACCAGTCCCCGGCTTACTATTTCCAGGACCCACTTGTCTGATGTAACAGACATCCAGTCATGGACAAAGTAAGCCAGCCTGCCCCCTACTGGAATAGGAGAGTCAACCTGGGCAAGCCCATCAGGGTATCTGCTTGGCTGAGGCTTTAGGCTGAGGAGTGGATGCAGCCCTGCTCATCCCCTTCTTCCTCTCCCTCTGAAGAACCCCCTCTGAGAAAAGGAAGAAGAGGCCTGTGCTTGGTAAAAAGGCCTTTGAAAAGGCCTGCCCCTGCCTCTAGACTGCTGCCTTTGAGGAGCTGCCTGCCTTTCCTTGGCCTGAGCACTCCTGTAAGTGGTCCTGTACTCGTCCATTTTCTTCATGTAATTCTCTGTCTGCTCCCCAAACAGAGAATTACCCACTACAGGAAAATCCATGGCCTTAGCCTGGGTGTCCTGCGAGAGGCTAGCACATCTGAGCCAAGCCATCCTCCGAAGAGCCACAGTTGTAGTCATGACTCTTGATGACACATCATAAGAGCCCACACCAGCATGAAACTGAACCTTAGATGCCTCAATCCCATCTGCAGCCACTGCCTCTGGCTCCTTGGCTAGCTGGGGGCAGGCCTGTTTAGCCAGTGCCAGTACAGTGTCCCACCTGGACATCTGGTACCTGGCTGTATAGGCCATGTAATTCACCTGCCTGAGTCCCAAAGAAGATGCCATGTTCTGCTTCTTTGCCATGGCATCAATCTTCCTGAATTCCTTGTCGGGGGGGGGTGAAACCAAGGGAATATTTGCCTTGTCACAGGCAGCAGCCTGCACTACTCCAACATGGCTGCGCTGTTGATATAAGAACTCCGTGACTGAGCCTGAAAGTGTATACCTCCTGTCCATTCTTCTATCCACAGGAGGTATAGTGTTAGGAGACTTAAAGATTTTTTGTGTCTGTTTCCCAAAAGATTTATGGAGGGGAATAGACAGTCTCCTGGACTCTGGGATGTTCATCATCTCTACATAATCAGGATCCTCTTGACCAGGCTGGCCATCTGGGTCAGCGGACTTCTCGGCCTCCTTTTCCCTCAGTCAACCTAGTCTCTTTTCAAGGGTATATTTAGGAAAATCTTTACAAATTTGGCAGTCTGAATCGAGGTGTTCAAACCCCAGACAATAAACACAGGTGGTGTGGGGATCAGCCTTAGCAAAGACCTCCCCACACTCACTGCAGTGTTGAAACCCAGTGGGCCCGTTTTTTTTCTTGGGTTTCTCAGACATGGCCAACCTAACCAAACTTACCCTTTCTATGGCAACCGCCAGGCAAGACTCCCTTAACGGTTCCTAACCGTGTCATGGGTGTTGGAAAAAAACGTTCAAAACACGTTTTTTTAGAACCGATAAGAACCGGTAACCACACTCTAAAGTAAAACACAAGGATTCAATACAAAGGATCAGTTCAGCCAAACTGATCTAACACTTTACAGTTTCCACTCAGAAACAGAGCAAAACCTATCTAGTACTCACGGTACCACAGAGAAAGACTGAACTGACTATGTGGAAATAAATTCAGTAAAAACCAACAACTTAACCGAGACTTTAACCGACTTTCGAGCTGAGATGAAGGAGAAATCTCTGGAGTGACTGTTCAGTGAGGCAGAGTAAAGAATCTGATGGTTGGATTTCAAAGGGCTCCAGAGACATCAACCGAGCTCGAGCTCAGCATTCTATGCTCTGCATAGAAAGTTAACCCTTTGTTCTCCGGGACAGTTTAGAGGCTGGGGCTAACTGCAATAGTCAGAATACAGCAAGACTTCATGTTGCTTGAAAACCTGCACCCCCGGTTACGCAGTTAGGCCGCTACCACCGCAAGGCATTTGGTGAACACCTGGGGAACCGAGGAAAGACCAAATGGGAGGGCCTTGAACTGGTAGTGGCCCCCCTGGAAAGCAAAACGGAGGTATTTGCGGTGAGAAAGGTGGATAGGTATGTGCAGGTAAGCATCCTGCATATCCAGAGTGCACAACCAGTGTCCCGAACGAAGGAGGGGCAGAAGGCTCTGCAGGGAGAGCATCCTGCACCTCTTGTACTCCACGAATGAGTTCAGGGAACTGAGATCTAGAATCGGCATTACATCTCCTGTCTTCTTCGGGACCAGGAAGGAGTGGGAATAATAACCCGTTCCCTGTAGAGGAAGGGGAATGGGCTCAATCGTCTTTCAGCGAAAGTGCTGAAATCTCTTCCTGGACCAGAAGAAGGTGTTCCCGAGAGTACGACAACCTTGGTGGAGGGTGATGAGGTGGTTTCTGTACAAACTCTATTGAGTGACCTTCTGCGATTAGCTGGAGCACCCAGGAATCTGAAGTTATCCTCTCCCAGCCCGGGAGGTGGAGGGAAAACCTCCCTCCTACTGGTTCCTCCGGGAAGCCCAGAGGCTGTGGGAGAGGGAAGGAGTCAGGTGGTGTGGGTCAGTGCTGCAGCTGAAGCACCCGCTGCTTTTTTGGGTGGGGGGCTTGACATCCGGAGGGGCCCGGCGTTTAGCAGCCCGCTTTACCTGGGGTTTCGCCTTTGGCCGATTCTGTCTGTGAAAAGGACGGCGCTGTGTTTGATGGGGATGATACATGGAGTCCACAGACTTCAGTGCCATCCTCTTCTCCTGCAGATCAGTGATGATGTCCTTGACATCACCACTGAACAACGCCGAACCCCAGAAGGGCGCTTCCTGAATGGCAGACTGCACTTCCGGGACCAACCCTAACACACGGAGCCAAGTTTAACGCTGTGAGCCTACTGCGAAAGCTGAGCTCCTGCCAGCAGTGTCCACTGCATCGTAAGTCACACGAAGCAAGTGCCGACTGGCCGAATGTGCAGAGTGGACGAGGTCAGCCACTTCCTGCTTGACTTGAGAGTCCGGAAGGGAGTCCAATTTGATTCCACCTCACTAAGAATTGCCTTCTGGTAATCCCCCATGTGACCGACATAATTCAGGGCCCTAATACCCTGAGTGGAAGAAGCAAAAATCTTCTTGCCATACTGGTCCAGGAGATGGGATTCTTTGTCAGGTGGAGACAAGCTCAAATGCCTCGGGTTAGCTGACCGTCCGTGAGCGGCGCTAATCACGACCGAATCAGCTCGAGGGTGAGAGTCTAAAAATTCAACACCCTCGGGAGCCTGATATAGCCTGTTCGACTTCCTAAGAAGTGGGGCTAAAGCTGATGGCTGTTTCCAAATAGTGGTAACAAGATCGACATGAGGCTCAGTCCAGGGTGGCACCAAGGTGGGAGCTGTCACAGGCAGATCCAGATGCTCAGTGAGTTTCTTACACTGGGGATCTGGCTCCAATGACTGCCACTTATGAACCTCCTGGATTTTATGTAGCAACTCCGTAAAAGAAGGATCTTCTGGAGGAGACTTCGGAGGAGTCCCTGGCCTGGGCTTAGACGGAGAGCATGGCTCGTCGTCCTCCTCAGAACAACCGTCGAAGGCGTCCGAGGCAGAAGAGGATGGTGATGAAGAAGACTTCCTCTCCTGGCATGGGGGAGGAATGGACCCCTTGGTAAGCCCTCGGGGAAGCATGTTCTGCACCTCTCTGGAACCAGAGGGTTTAGCCCTGGTGTCCGGAGGTGGTGAGGGAGTTTGTCGTCGTGGACGTACGGAAACTGAAACTGGCACCGTCGTCGGAAGATGACTCTCCACCTCTCTGGTAAGCTGAGCCTTGGCCTCAGTCCACCAGTAGGCCAGAGTCTCCTGCAAGTCCACCGGCAGCTGAGGGGGCGGTGGAGGTGGCGGAGGAGGGGGATACGGGTATGGATTTTACCCATAAGGTGCGCATCCGTAACCTGATGGTGGGAAGCCCGGCATCGGGTATTGAGGCGCTGTGTACTGTGGCGTCAGACAGACTGGCATCGGGTACTGGGGTGACGGATACTGCGGCCCCAGGTAAGACGGGTCGGATACCTGGGAACCGGGGTTGGGGTGCTGCCGGAGCAGACTGCCCGGCCGGAGGCCCCACGGGTGGGTCTGGAGCAGAAGGCCCAGTGGGTGGAGGGCCCAGCATTGGAGCGGCATCCAGGAGCGGGATGTCACCCGATGTCGGCAATACCAGCGTCGGGGCCGGCGGCTGAGGAGCCGGCATTGGGGCCGGCATCCGAGGAAGCAACGTCAGATCGGTCAGACCAGCAGGCAGACGGTCTGACGGGGGCAGAGCAGGAACCTCAGCATCACCCAGGGATAGGGGAGCAAAATCCTCGGGATCAGCCTGAGGAGACCCAGGGTCCCTGGAGGGCAGTGAAAGCTGCACGGAGCCGGGAATGGCAGACGTGGGAGGGTCCAGTGTCAGCTCGTCCAGCTGTGTGGATGTCAGGCGAACCGATATCCGACTTATCAGCAGGATCCGGGCGCGCACTGAAGGAGCCGAAATCTGACTTAACGGACCCTTCACCGGAGGCAGGCCGCGATGGAGGGGCGGTCTGGTTGTGCGGAATAGGGGCCGTGCAACTTACCGACCTTCTCCGTGCAGGCATCGGAGGAGCTGACGTCTGACTTACCAGAGCCGCTCACACCAGTAGGCCGCACCAGGACAGCTTTACCGGGAGTGGAGGCCTCCAAAAACCCAGAGGCGCTCGAAGGGCCTGAGCGCGAGCCAGATGGTGGGCCGCCGCCTAGAAGCCTCTGCATGTGGCTGTCACAGAGCGGTCCCCCAGGGGATGCTACCTGCAACACGGTGACTCCCAAAGAAGACACGGTGGATGAGGAGCCCTTGTCCCAGTGCTTCTCCTTGTCTTTTTTCTTTCAATGGCCTTCTGGGGAAGTGGACACCTGCCGGAGTTTTTTCAACTCTTTTTCCATGGAACTCATTTTCTTTCTTAAAATATGGGCCTCTAGGGAATGCTGCCTCCGTCTTCGGCTGGCCATGTTGAACTTGAGGCAGTGCTGGCACTTCTCCACCGGATGGTCGGGGTCTAGGCAAAAGAGGCACAGGGAGTGGCCGTCCTTGTGTGGGAGCTGGGCGCCGCACGAGTTGCACTTGTTCTTGTGCTCGGAGGGTGTAGGGGATGACATACACCGACGAATACCTGACAATGGATAAAAAAATCGAAAAATACTCGGTCAAAACTACTGACGATAGAGGCGGACGAGCGATGAACTTTACTGTGAGGCGCTGGCATGAGCTAATGGCGGAAAGAACTGGAAAGGGGCGTGACGGACAGCCCCTTTATACCGACGTCTCCTGACACCGGTCACCTGACGTAGGGGCGATCCCTTGCCAGAGACTGTAAGCTAGAAATTTTCCATGGGGTCCTGACGCCTGCTGACTTCAGTCCTATATGTAATTGCCTACTGCAAGAGCCCTCTCGAAGTAAGATCTTCTGGTTTTCCATTTTTCTGACATGCAGCACAGATGTCAAAGGACTCTGGTTTAGTCATAAAGGCTTTATGTATTAAAACTACCAGCTTACATTTCTGAAAAGTAGAGCTTTTTATTTTACAAATCCAGTCAGAAGGGAGAGTCTTCTTGGCTTACAGCTCACTTCCTGTCGTACGTTTTTGATGGGGACCAGCATGATATTGTAGAGGCTCCGTTTCATTAAAATTACAACAGCTAAACTATACAGGGCACTATTTGGTTTGTTAACATAATATTCTACAAAACTGGCGTTTTACTTTTTTAAATTTGGGTTCTGTATTAAAATTAAATGGCTCATAAGTGCAGCTCAGCCAATCAGACTGGCACTTCCGGTGCTTCACTCAGACACAAAACTTTCCAGGGCTTCCAAGGGGTTAAATTTCAATCGTGACCATTTTTTTTTTTTTTTTAACTGTGAGTAAGATGACCCTCTACTGGCAGACATGATACAAATAGGTGTCTGCTGATTGGCTGGCTTGCGGTTTCACTGAAAACATGATGACGCCACAGGATGTCCAGCGGAAACAACAGATGGCATATGGAGACATCTCAGGGCGCTACTGGCAACACAGGCTGCAAAAGTAAGTGACGTCTAGAGGTGCTAATGGGTAGAATGAGTTTTTAATAGAAGAATAGCTAAGGCCCGCCTTAGACAGATGTGCGATGTACTCTAGAACCTGGGAAGCCAAGCACGAAAATGGATCCCAGCCCCTTGCCTGGGCCCATATCGTGAACTTCTTCCACTTCATAGCCTAGGCAGATCTGGTGGATGGTTTTCTGGCCTCCACTAGAATATGTGCAACCTGCGAAGATACCCCATAGCGAGAAATCGCTATGTCCACAGGTTCCACGCATGAAGGTGGAGAGACTGAAGGCACAGATGCACCAGGGTGCCCTGCTCCTTACTCAGAAGGTCATGGGAAATGGGCAAAGGAACTGGGGGTTCCAGTGCCAATTGTTGCAGAAGAGGGTACCAAATTTGGTGTGGCCAAAGAGGGTCAATCAGGACTACGTGAGCCCCTCCTGAAGAAGTTTCACTAGAACCTTCTGAATGAGAGGAAAGGGAGGAAAGACGTATAGAAACATCCCTGTCCATGAAAGAGACAGCGCGTCTCACCAAAAAGCACCATGCCCGGGAACGAGCGAGCAGAAGACGGGTAGTTTTGTGTTGCACGGTGAGGCGAACAGATCTATCTCTGGCTGACCCCATTGAAGAAAGAGTTCTTTGACTACCTCTGACTTTAGCTCCCACTCATGAGCCCTGGCCACTGATTGACTGAGACTGTCTGCCAGGATGTTGGTGATGCCCGGAACGTGGACTGCTGTCAAGTAAAGGCTGTGCTGAATTGCCCAGTACCACACCCTCACAGCTTCTCTACAAAGCGGATATGACCGGGTTCCTCCCTGTTTGCTTAGGTACCAGACAGTAGACATGTTGTCCGTCAGGACTTAAAGAGATCCCAGAACCAGAAGCGACTGGATTGCCTGGAGCATGTAAAGAACTGCCCTGGTCTCCAGAATATTGATGTGGAGCTTCAGCTCCTGGTCGGACCAAGACCCTTGCATCTTGTGGGTCCCCAGATGGGCTCCCCAACCCAGATCTGAGGCATCTGTGGTGAGAATTTGGGTTGGAATTGCAGGGTGGAAAGGAATTCCCTTTGCTAGGTTTGAGAGATCTTGCCACCAACGAAGTTCTCTCTGAAGACTGTTGGAGATCATGACTTTTTGGTTCATGTCGTCTGTCTTCTGGTCCCACTGGACTCGAAGAGACCACTGGGTGACCCTCATGTTAAGCCTGGCCATGGGAACTGTTGAAATGGCGGCTGCCATCAGTCCCAATAGACGACGCACCGAGTGTGCTGGGATCCATCGGGCCTGAGCCACGAGAGTGGCCTGAGAAGCTAAGGTCTCTGCCCGATCCGATGGCAGGAAAGCCTTGCCCTGAACTGTGTCTAGTACAGCTCCAATGAACTGGAGCCTCTGGGATGGTACTAGCTGGGACTTGGGAAAATTGACCGTAATACCCAGGGAAGCAAACAAGCTCAGAGTGAAAGAGAGAGACTCTTTCAGGCTGGTAGGAGAGGGTGCTGCGAGGAGCCAGTCATCTAGGTATGGGAAGACATAAATGCCCTGACAGCACAGGAACGCCGCCACCACTGCTAGGCATTTGGTGAACACTCTGGGGGCTGAAGAAAGGCCAAAGGGGAGTGCTCTGAATTGGTAAGGCTTCTCCAGGAAGACAAAACTGAGAAAACGGTGGTGGGCCAGGAGGATAGAAATATGCAGGTAAGCATCCTGCATGTCCAAGGAGCACAGCCAACAATCAGGGTGGAGCAGGGGAAGGCGCCCCAAAGGGTCAACAGATGAAACTTCTTGTACTCTACAAAGACATTTAGTGTGCTGAGGTCCAGGATCGGTCTCAGGTCGCCCATTTTCTTGGAAACCAGGAAGAAGTGGGAATAAAATCCCCTTCCTACTTGGTTTGACGGGACGGGTTCTATGGCGTTCTTTAGAAGGAGCGCCTGGATCTCCTGAGAGACTATGGGGACCTGATCCCAAGGATAGAAGGACCATCACGGCAGCTGAGGGGCAAGAATTTCGCTGAATTCTATCAAGTGACCTCGCTGGATGAGCTGAAGCACAAGATTCTGCGGTGACGAACCTCCAACCATCCAGGTGGAGGCTGAGCCTCCCTCCGACCAGTTCCTCCTGTGTTACCGGAAGGGAGCAGAAGGAGGGGAAAGGAGTCAGGATGCCGAGGGGAGGGGAGCTTTTGCTCCAGAGGCCTGTTTGGGAAATTTGGCCTGTGGGGTTTCAGCTCCAGATCCAGGTGCACGCTTCTTTGTCTGGCGCTTGGCCTGGGATTTGTTCCACCTTCTTTGGGGGTGAAAAGGCTGCTTTTTCTGGCCCGTCTTGTATAAGGAGTGGACATCCCGTAAGGAGCGTCCGCTTTCCTACAGCCCAGTAATTAAGTCTTTAGCATCGCTGCCAAAGAGGACAGAACCCCTGAAAGGGGCGTCCAGAAGAGAGGACTGCACATCCTGTGCCAGTCCAGCTATGCTAAGCCAGGAGAGGCGGCGGAGGCAGATCCCCATGGCTGCCTTTCTAGCCACTGAGTCCACCAAGTCGTAAGTCGCCTGAAGGACGTGACGACATGAGGATTTCCCCATCCTAACTTTGTCTAACAACTTCTTTCTCAGGGTTTCATCCTGAATCCCTTAGAGGTCCCTTTCCAAATCCGAAAGAGAAGCTTTTTCAAAGGTGACCATGTGCGAGACATAATTTAAGGAGCGTATCACACAAGAGGAGGAAGAGTATATTTTACGCCCAAATTGGTCGAGCTCACGTGAGTCCTTATCAGGAGGCGAAGAGCTCAAATGTTTGGGCTGGGCTGAACAGTCGTGAGCAGCCGTGATGACCATGGAGTCAGCCTTAGGATGGGAGCTAAGGTGAGATATCCCTTCCAGGGGGTAATAGGTGCAGTCAGCTTTGTGGGAGACCACTGGCATGGAGGACAGTTGTTGCCAGACTGTGGTCACAAGGTCCTCATGGGGTCCCATCCACGAAGGAATGGGGATAGGGTCTGAGGTGGTCAGATCCAGGTGCTCCACAAAATGTTTCCTTTGCAGGTAAACCTCTTTGGATGGCCATCCACCGGCCACCTGAATCGAATGCAATAAATCTCCGAAAGAGGGGTCTTCTGAAGGTGACTTTGGAGTCTTTCGGAGGGACCTCTACTGGAGACCTAGACTTCGACGCATCCGTGTCGGAGTTGGTGTCAGAGGGCTTGGAGCCACTAGGCACTGAAGGGTCTGCTTCCGTGATTCCAACAGTGAGAGAGGTTGATGCTCTGGCCCAAGAAGACGGTGGAGAGGCAGCCCTGGGGGTTGGCGCTTCCTGCACCGGCTGTCTTAACTCTGACAAAAGTTGCACTCTAGCCTCTTTCCACCAGAGAGGGACGGATTCGCGATTCGGTACTGGAGGAGGAGGGGAAGGCTGGTAACTCGGATACCCTGGGTACTGAGGATAGTGCCAGGATGGGTAATACGAAGAGTACCCAGGATAACCCGGCATGGGGTGTCCTAGAGTAAGATATCTTGGTGTCGGGAAGGATGACGTCAGAAAACTCTGTGTCTGGTAACTCAGCATTGGGAGACCCGGCGACGGAGGCACCTGGCCCGGCGTTGGGTACTGAGTGACCGACAGAGGGCTGCCCGCAGGCGGGAGAGAAGGCTCAGGAACCAGGAACCCAGTCGAAGGGCCCGCAGGGGGCGGTGCCATAGTCTCAGAAGGTGGCATTGGATCCTGGAGCGTGCCTGAAGAGCCAGAGGGTGGAGGCTCCATAACCAGATCCCCAGTCGGCAGCGGAACCTTGTCCAGCGACGGCAGAAGACCTAGCAAGGGGGCGGACTCGAGGGGCTCCCAACGGCAGGTCCAAGTGTGATCCTGATAAAGCAAAAAGCAACGGATTGGGTGGAGAGTCTTTGGGGTGAAGAACCCTGGGAGACAACAGGTCGACTTGTCCCTCACTCTGTCCGACGTCAGGGGCCAAACTGGAGTCTGACAGGAGAGTGAATGGATCCTGATGGGCGTCGGAGGAGAGCGGGCGTCCGAAACAGCAGATCCAGCTGGGCTACAGATGGCTGGAAAGCCGCCGCTAGGCTGATTGGCGGAGGCTACACGCCCTTCACTGGAGGTGAGGGGTGACTTATCGCCAGGACAAGGCGATGAAATTACCACCTCTAAGGAGGCTACCCCCGGCTGCCCGCTTACCTCGGCAGGAGGGGGAGAGGGGGCCTGGCCCAAAGAGGTGGACAGGGCACCCAAAAAAAGTACTCACAGTTGCAGGCCTCTCGTGTGGCGACAGACTCCAGTCCTGGCACTTCTCTTTACTTTTCTTCTTTTTCGGGGCCAGTGACGACGGCCTTTCCCTGAGTTTTTGGAGCTCCTTTTCCATAGACGCTAAGCTTCGGGTCAGAAGGTGGGCCTCGAGGGGACCGCTTGCACCTGGTTCTGGTCTTCTGGTTGAAGGCCTGGCAGATGGAACACTCCCGGACGTCGTGTTCTGAATCTAGGCAAAGGAGGCAATGGGAATGGTTGTCCCCGTGCTGGATTTGAGCGCCGCACTTAGAGCACTTTTTCTTCTGTCTAGAAGACATCAATTTGAAGAAATATTTAGAAAGTTATGAGGCGAAGGAAAACTTCGACAAAAAACAACGCGGACATTGGATTGCTGTTCTGACATGAGCCGAACGTTACTGAGGTGACAGCGGGAAAGAACTGGAGAGCGGGTGTGGGACCGCCCCTTTTATAGTTGGGCTGACGTCATGCCGCCCCGATGTCCGGGGTGGTCCCCGCTGATGATTGCTATCTACAAGTTTGCCGTGCGGACCTGATGCCAGGGGGCGCAGTCCCATATGTGAAGACCTACTGCAGGAACCCTCTCGAAGTAAGATCGACTATTTATGAGCCAAACTACAAGCTGCAGACCTATGCATATGCTCTGTCGTGATGAAGATGGCCACCATGCTTGAAGGCGCATGCAAAGTCATTCGTAAGATGGGCGCTGCCTGAACTGCATGCAGGGCCATAAGAAAGATGTCAACCAGCTTGTCAAACATGCTGCTGCTGGCCTCCTAATATGACTCTGTAGCTGTCATGTGACTTGTAGTGTAGGAACCCACCCAGCCACATTAGATTTTGCAGTGTCCTTCTCACCTCAGAATATATTCTCATGGCTGCACCACCAGAGAACTGTAATATGAATAAAGCCACACATAAACATATTACATTACTCCTACTGGCAGCAAAGAAAGCCATTACCAAGCTTTGGCACACCACTAAAGTCCCAACTCGAGAATCCTGGAGGAACCTTACTGTGGAGGCATACGCCTTGGAGAGACTCTCAGCTCGGATGCTTAACCATTCCAAGACTTTTGAACTTAAATGGCATAAGTGGATCGTGTATCAGTTGGATCATTTATCTGATTTGCACCATGAGGTCTAATTAGGCGGGTACTGGGGGTACAAAATAATCATCTGGCCATCACTCAGTGTGAACTTCAGGAAAGGGGAGGGCAGTCTACTGACATTTTCTAAAAGTGGCCTCTGTCTCCTACCTCTACAATGCTATCTGCCATAGTCCTTGTTCATGAGATTTTCCTCGATTCTGGTTCTTTATTTTTACAAGTCTTTTCTTTCTCAACTTAACATTATGTCTGCACTGTCTTTGCAGCAAGCTGTGATATAAAAGAATCACTTTAGCAGGAAGCTAATTTTAATGAGATTGTATGGCTAAAATATTACAGGAAAGCACATCTGTACTCTCCAAACAGTTATTAATTTATGTCATCTTATCCTCAGTAAATGCTTTATGGTGACAGACATCATAGGAAGAAAGGAAAAAGTCTTCATGCTTCTTTATGTTAAAATGGCCGAGATTGGGGAGAGAAGCTATTTATAATTTTGACTAACATTGGTTAGTTTCATAATTTATACAAGGCCTACTGTCCCTGAAGGAAAATACCATATTCTTCAATGGACTAATTAGCCAAGCCAGATATTGTAATTCTTCACAGCGGACAATGTCAGCAGCATGTGAACATGTGTGTTATCTGTAACTTTGTTGTATAAAAAAAAAAAAAAAAAGATTGTGATCTGTGAAGACATAGGGCATTCCCTCTCCCTAAATCAAAATATAAGCCCTGATCCCACCTGTGGGCAAATGCACTGGTGCAGGAGAAACAGTATCACCAGACACAAAGAGAGTACAGGCTCTTACGGCCCTACCAGGCACTGCAGTCCTGGGTTCCTCCTTCAAAGATAAATGGCAGTTCTTGCAAATTCCTTCAGAAAGCCTTCTCTTCAGTTGCAAAACTTGTTTAATAGGTGTCAGCGTGGCTCAGTTGGTAGCACATCCGCCTCTGGACCAGAAGGTCGTGGGTTCTTATCTCACACCGGGACTGAACTTGCACCTAAAAACGCCAGCATCCAAGTGCAATATTAGGGGGGTGCTGTACTGCCAAGGTGTGCCGCCCTTCATTTGAGACGTTAAACCGAGGTCCCTTCTACACATCCTGGTTGGTGTCCAGGTGGAAATAAAAGAACCCAGGGCACTCTTTGCAAAGAGTAGGGGACATTCCCGGTGTCCTGGCCAACATTCCCCTTCTCATAAACCGGTCTGTGCAATTATCCAGGCTGTGTGTGGGTGTTGATGTGCAATATGGCCACCACTACACATTCAGTCACTTCACTACCAGTCTAGCATTGCTTGTAAAGCGCTTTGGGATACACTGTGTATGAAAAGCGCTATATAAATACTGATTATTATTCTTCTTCTTAATATAGTAAAAAAATCTAAATCAATTCAGAAATTGACAAAAATTGACAAAAATTCCACAGATGTGGGGAAAAAGTTTCCTTACGTATTCTGTGTTCCTGTTCATGACAGAAATGGTAATTCCCATATGCACTGTTTATTGCTGGTATCTTTGATGCAAATACTCAATTGTACAAGCTTGTATTTCACTTGTTTAAGATGCAATAAAACATAAGAAAAAAAAAGATTCCTTACTAGGCAGAGCTGTCTACTAGCCAGACTGAAAAGACTGAGGGTGTACGGGTAAACAGGTGTGTCCTAATACTCTCAGACTTTTCAGTCTGTCACAAATGACAGAGGCAGACAGCCCATACAGTACCATTACTGCCTGCCTACAAGAGCAGATACACAATTGTAACTAACTAACTAATACTGAACATGTGTTTCTTTCCTTGGAACATGTCTTTATGCCCTTTCTAAAGTGTTATGTCCCCAGGTTGCTCCTGGAAACAAGCATCGGCTCAACGTGCCATTTTAAATAAATCAATACAGTAATACATTTCCTGAAATATGCTACTGTATATAAAACTGAACTGAATTATGTCTTACAAAGGTTACAATAAGTTTCTCATCACACGTGTATAATTTTTTTACATACAGTACAATGTGATTTTATAATCAGCTATAAGTTAGAAATAGCAAATAAGCCATGAAATCTTTAAAAAAAGGTCATGGTACTAGAATTACATACGTTTCCTTCTCCAGGTGGACAGTGTATTCCTTCCCATCTACTGGAATGACATACGACACATGTTCCTAAAGAAGTCAGAAGAGTAAAATTGAGTGAGTGGAATCCAAATTTTGTGCGAATTCTTGTACACTTAGAAAAGCGGTAGCGAGGAGTAAATTACACTGTAAATGACCAGGGCTAAATCCTTGCAATTATTAAGTCATGACTGAGTGTTAGTAGTTAGGCTAGTTTTAGTCTGTCTACTACGGTCACATCAGTTTCACTCTTTTTACTCCCAAACTACCTAGAGTATATTGCTATTAGCATCTAATCCTAGTAAAGCCAACATTATTGTAAAATTATATTGACATTGTGAAGATTAAACCATGTTTTCTTTCTTATGTTCAATAAATATGAAGACTGCCTTCAAAGTGATAGTAGGAAACTGACACAAGTGACACCTTACATTTGGGCTCTTACATGAGACCTGTAGCTGGTTTAAATCATAAAGATGGGCTTGTCTCCACCACACAAAGGACCTAATGAAAGAAAAGCCCCCTGACATGGAGTATTCACCGAACCCTGAATTGGCCTTTGTTTTTTTTGGTTATACATTTTCTATGCCTGTGCCTCAGCTGGGGGGAATGTACCTATGGTTTCCCCCCATCTATCCTGCTATCTTCGCTGCCACCGCCCCCATCGCAGCCAGGAGCTCAGTGAGACCCCTATGTCCCGCCCCTTCCTAGCCACATCACGGCAGGTACATACCCCTCACACCGCAAAAGACCAGAGGGCAGGCACACACCAGGGGAGCTACTGTGGATGCAATCGTCATCACACATGGGGGACTGGCTTGATTTTTCCTGTGCATTTTCACCTTCACAGAGCAGGCATGCAATGACGCCAAGGACTCTCCTTGTGCTTGCCTGCACCCAGCGAGTCTGGCATCAGCCTGCGTTGACCAGCACAGAGGACCACGGCTTTGCATCAGTGCCCAGCCACCACCAGGAGCCAGTACAACCGTGGTCGATCCCTCCCACCCTACTCGGTGAAGGAGAGCAGCCTTGGAGTGGGTCCCAAGGTGGTAGCCTGGGTAAAACATTGGCTGGACAACAGAACACAGAAGGTAATTGTAAATGGAGTCCACAGTGAAGAAAGGAGGGTTACTAGAGGGGTACCGCAGGGTTCAGTACTGGGACTGGTCCTTTTTAATGTCTTTATAAGTGACATTGCCGAGGAACTGGAAGGAAAAGTATGTCTCTTTGCAGATGACACAAAGATCTGCAACAGGATTGATACACCAGATGGAGTGGAAAGGATGAGAAGGGACTTGGCAAGGTTGGAGGAATGGTCAAATGTATGGCAGCTCAGATTCAATGCAAAGAAGTGCAAGGTAATGCACCTGGGAAACAAAAACCCAGGGCAAGAGTACACAATGGGGATGAGATACTGACAACAGTAAAAATGGAAAGGGACCTGGGGGTAATTATATCAGATAACCTAAAGGTGGGCAAGCAATGTGAGAAGGCAGTAAGGAAGGCTGGGGGGATACTGGGATGCATAGGGAGAGGCATCAATAGTAGAAAACAAGAAGTTGTTATCCCTCTGTACAGACAGTTGGTGAGACCCCATCTGGAGTACTGTGTACAGTTCTGGAGACCCCATCTCCGCAAAGACATAGACAGAGTGGAGGCTGTCCAGAGGAGGGCAACCAAAATGGTGCAGGGTCTGCACCAGAAGACATATGAAGAAAGACTAAAGGAGCTTAATATGTATACCCTTGAGGAAAGGAGGGAGAGGGGACATGATAGAAACTTTTAAGTACCTCAAGGGAATCAACAAAGTCCAAGAGGGTGGCATCTTTCAGAAAAAGAGATGTGCAAGAACAAGGGGTCACAATTTGAAGATAGAGGGGGGACGGTTCAGAGGTAATATGAGGAAGTATTTTTTCACAGAGAGGGTTGTGGATGCATGGAACAGCCTCTCTGAGGAGGTTGTGGAGTCAAGAACAGTGGGGAAATTCAAGAATGCTTGGGACAGACATAAGGCAGTCCTAGGTGGGGGGTAGGAGGAAGCAAGCTGTTGGTTAATTAGGATCTGCAGCTTATCTGTTAGGTAGGAAAATGGGCAGACTAGGTGGGCCAAGCAGTCCTTATCTGATGTCAAATTCTATGTTTCTATGTTTCTTAGGACACACGATCCTCCTCCTCCCCAGCCGACCCCCAGCACCTGAGGTCACTCCCGACCCCGGGTAGCTGGCGTGGCGTGAGGTGTGGCGTCCAGCACCTCAACCCTCAGCGCCACCAGGCCGGCTTCCTGAATTGGCCATTTTAACTGACCGCTATCTGGCCTATGTTATCTCTTACTTAGGGAGAACTGACCACCATGAAGATATGTCTGTAGCATATCACGGTCAACACTGTCAGTGAATACCTGGAGGAGGCAAATCCAGAGAAAAACTCAGAGTAGAAGTCTCAGGCACAGACAGTTCAAGATCTGAGTCAAGAGTGGTGATACTGTGCAGGATGTCAATCACATATTGCAGCAACTTTTGGCATCAACTCAAAAGCCAATAACCAAAACTGTCCAAAAGATTCTAACCACACCATGTTCATCACTTTCTACCTTGTGCCCTGGTCCCTTCATCCATCAAATCTTACCTCAAAGAAGGGAAAAGCAAAGTTACTTACCACAGTTCTTGATCTTCTAGAGTTACTTCTCTATAGAGCAGTGGTCTGTGCTCTTAGTGCCAGAGGCACCAGGGACCCTAAGAGATTGCAGCCATTTAGGACAGCTAGTGTAAACACTGGTGCCAACACGTGACCAAGTTACATGCCCATTCCACACAAAAGGCACCACCCATCCCAACCACCTCATATCTTTTTTTTGTCAAGGCGAGCGCAGAAAGAAATAAGCGTTTGTCACTGCCAAATACTTGCTTGCTTATATTTGCTGTATTGGGGTTTGGCTTTGATAGTGCAGAGGTGATAATCAACAAAGTAATAACACGAGTTATAATAGTGAAACTGCCATGATTAGGAAGTGAAGAGGGTCACACATAGCGTTGTCATTTTCTTAGAATGTGACCTTGAATTTTCAAAATGCTAGGTGTTTTTTTTTGGGGCCTCAGCATATGAATATGACAGGCGCCATTTATGAAATGCAATCCAAAACACTGTTTTGTGGAATGACCATGAAAACAGGTTTTGGAAGGGGATTTGATAATGACACCTGTCATGTTCATTCAATGGGGGAGAGAAATATCAAAATGTCAAAACGTGGGTTCAAAAGTAAAAATATTGCAAAGTTATGTGTAAGCATTGAAAAACATCAATGTTTGTTCATAACTTTGTTTTCTGTTTTTTAATTTTGACCTCAAATGATCAACACAGTCTTTTTATTACACCACCTGATGAACATGACAGGTCTCATTTATGAAATTCTGTCCAAAGTGTCATTTTGAGGCACAAGTATGAAAAGACATTTTGGGTAGGATTTGAAAAATGACATGTATTGTAGCATGTTCATGACAAGGAATATAAACATGGTTTTGTTGAAAATGAGGGGTCACAATCTGGTAAAATAGCTAAGCACTCTTGCTCTGGCTCACACACATTTCCAGAAACGTTTTATCTTAGCCATTCATCAAAGAATGCCTCTTTTCTCACCGTACATGTGCAGAACAAATACAGAAGAGGCTCTCTCTCCAACGTTTCAGAAACCAGTTTCCAATCCAGTTTTCAGTAGCCATTTCCCAATGCTACAACCAGTCCTCAGACCTTGAGTCCTTCCCCCTTTTCTCTTTAGATGCTTTGTCTTGCAGGGTCAGACAGGACTTTTTCCCTGTCACACTTTTTTCACAACTCCCTCACCACACATCATGGATCACCGTGTCTCACCGTCAAGGTACAGATGAATACTAAGCAGGCTCTCTCCTCTCCAGGATCAGTCCATTTCTCTAATCCTTTTCCCATTCTCAAACATCCTTTTCTCTTTATCTTCACCACTGTGGTGCAGCTTCCCACCACAGCACCAGGATCCCACAGCTCTCTTTCTCTGCAGAGCTGCCTGCACCATCCTTCTCTTTTCTCAGCAGATGGGGAAAGGCAACAACCAGCCCTGGGTGACATATTGCTGTCAGCCCCCCAGGCAGGCCCTCTACCAGCCTTGCAGCCCCATTGAATCACTAAGGGCTGGAGCTCCACCTCCCTGTGGAGGGGCTCCTGTCAAACTGACCCAGAAAAAGTACAGTTACGTTAGAACTTACCGTAACAGTAGCTCTTCGAGAGAGGCAGTAGGTAATTACATATAGGACTGAAGCTGGCAGGCATCAGGACCCCACAGAAAAATTTCTAGCTAGCAGTCTCTGGCGGGGGACCGCCCCCACGTCAGGTGACTGGCGTCAGGTGATGTCAGTATAAAGGGCCGGTCCCCCACGCCTGCCTTCCAGTTCTTTCCCGCCAAGAGCCAAAAAGGCAAGGCGAGAGAACAGATATTTCCCTTCCTGGAAAAGGAGATGAAAAAGCTAAGGGGGATGGAGGGCAGGAAGGCATTACCTACTGCAAGAGCCTTTCTCGAAGATCTACTGTTACGGTAAGTTCTTACATAACTGTACTATCTTACTTCGAGAGGGCTCTTGCAGTGGTAATTAATATAGAACTGAGTCCCAAGCAGTCTGGAACAAGAAAAGCACTCCAGGAGGAGGAAAACTACCAACCAATAAACCTCCGGTGTAAAGTCTTAGGAAAAAGACCTTGCCAAAACAGCCAACCGAAACCTGCTCTGGTGAGGCAATGTCCAAACTGTAGTGTTTCGTAAAGGTGTGGACGGAAGTCCAAGTTGAGGCTGCGCAGATGTTTGCCACTGACACATTCTTGAAACAAGCTGCAGAGGCGGCTACTCCTCTGGTGGAGTGACCTCTGACCTGACCCGGCAGGGTCCTGTTGTACTTGTCGTAACAGAAAGTGATACAATGAGCCAACCATTTCCACAGGCATTGCTTAGAAACAGCGTTGCCTTCCCTTTTGTTGACAAAAGAGACAAAAAGCTGATCAGACTTCCTGAGATCCTTAGTCTGAGTGGTGTAGTATCTCAATATTCTGTTGACATCCAAAGTATGCAAGAGGTACTCCCCTTGATTGGAGTGTTGTGTAAAGAAGGCAGGTAGCTCAATGGATTGATTCAGTGTAGATTCTGCCAATACCTTAGGGATAAACTTAGGATTAGTGCGTAGAGTCACTCGTTCCTTGTGGAAAACGAAATACGGGATATTACACATCAAGGCCTGAAGCTCGGAAATCCTTCGAGCTGAAGTAATGGTCACTAGGAAGAGAGTCTTCCATGAGAGGACCTTCAAGTCGGCTGAGGCTGCCGGCTCAAAGGGAGGCAGGGTAAGCTTCTCAAGAACAAAGTTCAGATACCAAGGAGGGGCCAGAATGCGGATAGGGGGTCATAAATGGAGAACCCCTCGAAGGAATGTTTTAGAGACTTCCAACTGTGCGAACGTTGTCGCCAAAAGGGACATGGTAGGCAGAGATAGCCGCCATATGAGCCAACAAGGAGGAATGGCTGAGACCCAGGTCAAAGAGATGACGCATGTAGTCCAGGATTCTCCCGACAGGGCAAGAGAACGAATCGAAATCCTTGGAAGAGGCCCAAATCGAGAACCGCTTCCATTTCATGGCATAAGTGGATCTAGTGGAAGGCTTTCTGGCCTCCACTAGAATATTGGCTACAAGTGGAGAAACCCCAAACTGGGCCTGGGCTACGTCTGTAGGAGCCACGCATGCAAATGAAGGGATTTAAGACCTGGATGAATCAGGGTCCCCTGATTCTGGGTCAGCATACACTGTGAAAGAGGAAGAGGAAGCAGAGGCTCCTCTGAAACTTGTTGCAGAAGAGAGAACCAAACTTGCCTGGGCCAGAATGGAGCGATGAGGATCATCCGAGCTCCTTCTAAGATGAGTTTGTGTAAGACCCTCGGAATCAAGAGAATCGGTGGGAAGGCATAGACGAATCTGCCCTTCCAGTCGAGAGACAGAGCGTCCTGCCAAAAAATGCCTCTCCCTGGAGCAAGCGAGCACAAGGCGGGAAGCTTTGCGTGTGGAGAGGATGAGAACTGGTCTACCTGGGGGGTTCCCCAGCACCGGAAGATGTCATCTGCCAACCCTTGATCCAGTTCCCATTCCTGGGCCTTTGCTGAGGACCGGCTGAGGTGGTCCGCCAGTGTGTTCTCGACTCACGGAATATGAATTGCTGTCAGGCGAAGGCTGTGCTGAATAGCCAAGTTCTGAACTCTAATTGCTTCCCTGCACAGAGGGTAGGAACACGTTCCTCCCTGCTTGTTGCTGTACCAGACTACGCACATGTTGTCCATCTGGATGGTCAGATGTACGGGAAGGACATAAGAGTTCAGAGCCTGGAGAGCATTCAGAACGGCTCTGAGCTTGAGCACATTTATATGAAGAGTCTGCTCAAGTCTGGACCAGGTGCCCTGAGTTCTGTGCGACCCTAGATGGGCCCCCCAACCCTCTCCCGAGGCATATGTTGTCAATGTTTGGGAGGGGGAATCGAGGCAAAAGGGAACCCCCGGCAAAGGTTCTCTCACACCATCCACCACTGCAAGTCCCAGACCATGGGATCGGACACCAGAACTTCCTGGTCCAGGTCTTCTAGTGTCTGGTCCCAGTGAGACCGAAGTGTCCACTGAGAGATCCTCATATGGCGCAGAGTGCGCGGGACTGTCAGAATAGCAGCCGCCATGAGCCCAAGTAGGCGAAGGACTGACCGGGAGCTGACCTGTCTGCGACTGGACAGCAGGCTTGCATGAGCCTGGAGAGTATCCATCTTGTCCAGGGGCAGAAAGACCATGCCGAGGGTCATGTCCAGGATCGCCCATATAAACCGGAGCCTTTGGCAAAGGACCAGATGGGACTTGGCCTGGTTGATGGTGATACCCAGGCTGGTGAAAACCTGCTGGGTAAGGGAGCGGGAGCGCAGAAGTTCCTCCCTGGAGGGGGCCACCAGGAGCCAATCGTCCAAGTATGGGAATACCTGCACCCCTGGGTACGCAGGTGGGCTGCCATTTTGTGAACACTCGGGGAGCCGAGGAAAGACCAAATTGGAGGGCCCTGAATTGGTAGTGGTCCCCCTGTAATGAAAAACTAAGGAATTTGTGGTGGGAAGGGCAGATGGGGATAAGCAGGTAGGCATCCTGCATAGCCAGCACGCACACCCACTGTCCCTGCCGAAGGAGCGGCAGAAGACTCTGCAGGAAGAGCATTCTGAAACGCTTGTACTCCATGAACATGTTCAGGGAGCTGAGGTCTAAAATAGGCCTCACGTCTCCCATTTTCTTTGGAACTAGGAAGAAATGGGAATAGTAACCTGTTCCCCAAAGGTGTGTTGGGACAGGTTCTACTGCCGCCTTCGATATTTATGCAAATCGGAAGGAGTAGGGGACAACATACATGGCAATCAGGAAGAAATATGAGAGACGTGAAAAATTTGGTAAAAATAACTGACGACAGACTGACGAAGCAGTAGGAACTTAACCGCAAGGCGCTTTCACAAGCTAACTGCGGGAAAGAACTGGAAGGCGGGCGTGGGTGACCGCCCCTTTATAGTGACGTCGGTTGACGCAGGTCACCTGACGTAGGGGCAGTCCCCCGCTAGAGACTGCTAGCTAGAAATTTTTCCGTGGGGTTCTGACGCCTGCCGGCTTCAGTCCTATATGTAATTACCTACTGCAAGAGCCCTCTCGAAGTAAGATCAAAAGTTCTTGTCTTTTTCAGAGTTTTCAGGCAGCTCCCCATTGACTGGAGCCACTGTCCTTTACAAAAATGAATATGTATGAGGCTCCCTTGACACCTCATTGGCTGGAAAAAAGGCGCCTAGATTTTCCCAGTATCCCCCCCCCCCAAGAGTCTTTTCAAACAGTCTTGAGCAGAGTAGAACATAATGAGCCCACTCGTCAAGCATATAAACAATTCTGTCTTTTTTATTTAATATTTATGCAGTTCAAATCAGTGTAGTTGCTGTTAGACGTTTCAGATTATTATTCTTCATCAGTGGTACACTTGTTTTGTTACCACATGTGACCCCTTTCAATTCATCTGCTTCCTTTTTTAGATGCGTTTTCAAAAATACTGCATTCTCCTCATGTTCAGTATGTTTATTTTTCTTGTCAGTTCTTTTCTCGTTTTACTGCTTGTTTTTTTTTCTTTCATTTTATGAGTATTATCTCTGCTCAAGCACAGCATGACTTCCTGCTTTCTTTATCATGGAGGACAATAATCCAAAACGTATGACAGCAACTACACTGATTTAAACTGCATAAATATTAAATAAAAAAATAAACAATTTTTTTATGTATTTGGTGAGTGGGCTCATTATGTTCCAATCTGCTCAAGATTGTTTAGCTATGCCATGATTGGAATTGGGCTACTCCCTCTAAATCTATTAATTTTTGTTTAAACCGTGGTTGGCTGGACTTGAATAACACAAGTCTTTTCAAACAAACCCACAATTCCTCAGCAAAAATCCTGAACCTCTGGTTGGTTGGCGGGTGTCACATGGCTGCAAAATATGGCCACTGAAGTAAATATTTTTCTGCAGTCCACACAGGTTTCCAACTTTAAAGTATCCCTGCAACCAACTTTACTTTTATTTCATAATGACCCCACCAATAGGTAGCAGCCCTTGTGCCTTGTAAAGCGACTACACTATTAATCACTTTCCATTAGCCCTTTTACTGTCACTGCTGTCATTTTGGACTGACCCTAGACAGCCCACACATGGTCCCATTACAGTTTATGCATGTCCCCAGTCTCTGGTCCTCTGGAAGCCCTAGAAACATTTTTATTTAACAGAATCCCCCTGGGCAGTTAGCCATCCCTTTGCCCTCTTATAACTTGAAAATGTTTAACATTTTTAAACAGAAAGAATCCTGCCTGTCGCTACCGCTATTCTAGCTTGCCCCTAGCGCTAGACAGGCTCAGATCATGCATTATTAATGCCATCTTATGAATATAAATGAGGCAGATCCCGATACTGGCGCGCAATTGGCACCTCACAAACCTGATCCCTTGCTCCTCTCATTGCCTCTCCAGTTGCCTCAAGGTCTCCGGTCCCTCTTTTGCTTAGACCAGGGACCTGGACCACCAGAGAGGTGACTCTAAAGGCCGCTGAACAGCCAAAGAGCGAAATGCGCTTATGCACATGTGCAGAGTGTCGTTATGCACATGGGGGGCCAATTCAACCAGTAGCTCCACGCTACAGCTCCCTCAGCCCCGCTCTTCTGAAAACTACGCTGGTGCTGATGAGAGGATCCAGGGACTGCAAGGGACTGGTCAGGAATGGTGAAAGAATGGGGGAACACACCAGGGGAAAAACCTGAGAACCTGGGGCACAAGACCAGAGACACAGAAGCCCCAAAGGGGCAAACAGGTAAGCCCCCACACGGGGGAAGGGTTACACATAATCCCCTACAAGGATAGAGTATTCATAGAGCCAAAGGAAAATTTCTTCCCAAGGTGGCATCCAAATTCCACCTCAACCAGTAACTCTATCCAGAGCATTCTAGTTCGGGTGAGGAAAGGTTGCATAGCCTGGACCTAAAGTGAGTCCTGGCTACCTACATGGACCAAACAAAAGATGTCAGATCTCACAGCAACCAGGTTTTTGTTACCTATGGTAAGGCTGGCAAAGGCAAATCAGCTGCAAAGAGATCTCTCTCTCTCTCTCTCTCTTGTTAGATAGCCCTTTGTATTCAGTTCTGCTATGAAAAAGCTAAGAAAATGCCACCAAGAGGCTTACGAGCACACTCCACAAGGGGTACTTCTACCTCTGTGGCATCCTCAAGGGGTATCCTATTGTTAGACGTTTGCAAAGCAGCTACCTAGAAAACAGTACACACCTTCACAAAGCACTGCTGTTTGGACATACAGTCCTGAAGGGATGCTAGCTTTGGAAATGCTGTCTTGCAGAACCCTTCTCCTAACTAGTTTCTGGATCCAGCCTACCAAGGTACTGCTACTGAGTCTGCATAAAGCATAAACATTAAGTGAGGGATTCCTGGGATCAGTAGAAAAAAATACTCACCATAGTAATGTTGTTTCTTTTTAAAGGATCCTTCACTATGTTTACACTCCCCACCCTGCCTCCCCTTCCAGAACCAGAAATAGGTTCACACAAGAATCAGTTATTTTTTAATTGAGGTTGTTTGAGCATTACTATTGCAGTTTCTACAACAGTAGTTTGTTGTTATAGTTTGTATGACAATTTTTTTTGTAAGTCTGCTTTTTAAACAGTTTTATTTTTATTTAAAAAAATATATATATATTTTTTTAGAGCTGACGCAGTTTGTGGGTTGAGGCACTGGATGTCTTACCTCACACTCAGCTGAACTGTGTCAGGAATGAGCATGGGCCTTGGGTTCTGTAGGAGAAGAAGGATTGAGCGTCTTGCTCTCCTTCTCCGGGGAGGGGATCTTAGTGGTCAGCGCATGACTCGTGCTCAGCGGAGGCTGGGGACAGCACACCGACGCTGCAGATGGGGGCGGAGATGAAGCAGACACCTGGAGGCAGGTGCGGTGCAAGTGCAAGGCCCTCCGCCAGCATCACTGCACACCCTCATTTGACAAGGAGAAAATGGGAGGACAAAATCAAGTTGCTGCGGTGCATGACAGAGGGTGTCACTGGTCTCACTCCTGGCTAGCCAGGGCTGGCCACACTGGATCCCATCTCCAGCGGGGGTTGAGGAACCTCACCAGCCCTGCCGGGGGGGGAAGCCCTTGGGGTAAGTCTCAGCGCCGGCTAGTGGACACCGGGGGAAGGGGCTGGGGGCTCCATCCTAAGGTAGGAACCGCAGCAACAGAAGCATAAAGCAGTAAGAAAAAAAATATACAGTATATATATATATATATATATTTTTTTTTCCCAAAAGTTTTGGTAGCCTTTTAGCTAGTTTTGCTAGCTGCTGCTCCACTCTGGCTCAGATACAGATGTGAGCACTGGCTGGAGTTGAGTGTGGATGCCTAGTTTGAACCTACATTCCAAATTCTAAAATTTGCATAGGTTCCATCTCTGGGGCATCACTCTCAGCCAAGATGATTGCATAAAGTGTAAAATAACATTGCTATGATGAGTAATCCTCCCCCAAATTTGGTAAACCCGGAAGTTGCCTGACCTAAAGCAAATTTTAAGCCCTGCCCCCCTCTCTCCTACTTTCCCTGGTACACACCCCTACCTCCATCCCTCCCTGCTTCACTGCTCCTCCCATTTCCTCCAAGTTCCCCCTCCTCCCTCCATCCAGTGAGAGGAATCTGTGCAATACAGTTATCCATGGAGATGCTCCCTCTGGACCCCCCCCCCACACACACACATTCTGCCTTACCCTTTCCCCTTACAGTTATCCACCCCCTTCCCTGGGTTTTGTCTCCCACTGAAAGCAGTGCACCTACCTAATATCCTGTTCCTTCCTACCATCCCCCATTTTGCCCCCCACACCACCTCTGTTACAGTCCTGCTATCCTCCTTCCAGCCTCCAAGCCCTGCATTTCTTCTGCCCCTCCCTTTGCCACCCTACGAATCCCTCCACTAGTGCCCCTGTCTCCTGCCTCAACTGCCACACCTCCATCCTCAGCTAATATTCTTACAAACTAGGTATCCCCCATCTCCTAGCATGCACCCAGAAACACCACTACCCATCCCCTGAACCCCACAACTCTGCCTCCCTTGCTCAGCCCTTACTGCATGCCTCCTCTTCACATTTTTTCTAGGCCATCCTAATAGCGTACTTAGCTAACCCACTTACCCATGTGAAGTCTTTAATAAGGACTGTTTGCAGGCCTGCTCTAGAAATGCACTATATGCCTTCCTGATGGGTTTCCTGCCTGCTAACTGCCCCATAGGCTGACCTTAGATAAGGAGTAACTGAGATCCCCTAATAAAACTGCTTTCTCTCTCTTGCTAGCCCCTCTGCTGACTGATCCAAAATAGGGAGTACATGAGATCCCCTAATAACACTACTATCCTCTCCCATTTAAGAGCTAGCTTCCTTCCATGGAGTACCCTTACTGCTAGGTTAGTGGAAGGCCTACCCCAGAAAGGGCCTAGCTGTAGCCCCAATTGGCTAGCAGTATCTTCCCTTATACAGAGAAACCTGTTTCGTCGGTTAGTTATAGGCCCACCCTAGATAAGGATTAGCTGCAGCCCCTAACAGTTGCCTCCACTGAAGACTGACCCTAGATATTGTAGGGAATAGCTGCAACTCTTATCTAATCCCTGCCTACTTCTCCCTTACCCCTCTTGCTTTACCTGCCCTCCTTCAAGCAGCATGGCCTGTGGTATGTAGCCTTTCCTGTGGACATCCTACCAATATGACTTAGGTAGACGCCACACTCCTATTTTGTGGCATTCAAGCTTTGGGGTCACTCATATCTCATGGTCACTAGGTAATCCGGGAGTTTATATGGGACTGCAGCAGCACAACTGGTGGGTTGCAGTCACATGACCAGCACCCCCACAATAATGCAGCTGACTTATGCAGTCAAATTGCACTCCACCCCTCCTCCTACAAGGCATTCCTCCCTACTCCTCCTTCCTATTTCATCACACAGCCATTCCCACTTGTACATTAGCTCAGATTATGTACCCACTCAGAACTCAGACGTCCTGTTGATATTCTCTGCAGCTTTGCGGCTGCTTCATGCTGCACCCTGTTGAAGTTCTGCACCTATGAAGTCCAACACCTAAACAGGTTCTGTTTGTGACTTCCGCAGATATATCAGGAATCCCAGTTTCTCTATGGTGCTCTGTAGGGAAAATATTATTAAAAAATGTTTGTGTAGCAACTGCAGTGTTACAAAACTTAATCTGTGTAGCAGTATGGAAACTATGTGTAGCATTTGCAGGTAGCCTTGTGAAAAGCAGCTGTGCAATCACTTTTGGGTGAACTCAGATGTGTAGTAAGTGGCCACTATACATAAACTATTTTTGTTTAGGAGTTGGTAAAAATTGTGTAGTTGTTGCTATGCTATACCAGATAAAATATTAGCTGGTGCTCTGTACCATCTGAATGAATCAACTTGTCTCTTGTTCTGCTCTCCCTGAGACCTGCCAGTCATCCAGGTAGAGAAAAACCACCACACTCTGCCTTCTCAGGTGTGCTGTCACCATGGTTAACACTTTGTGAAGACCCTTGATGTTGAACTAAGACAAAAATTACTCACTATAGTAATGTTTCTTCTTAAGGGATCACTCACTGGCCCAGATATTCAAACTGCACCAGGCTGTGGCGCAAGCCTGGGCGCAGCTCAACTTGGCTGCGCAGGGGCGTGGACTGAGTGATATTCAACAGAGCTGCACCATGGCTCAGCATAGTTGAATATCGCATCCTGGCCACCCGCATTGCGCATGGCGCAGTGGCACTGTGCCAGCGCCAGTGGCCAGAGTGGAGCATGGGGATGCGCTAGAGCAAGTTCCATTGCGCAAGGCGCAGCAACCACAAAATTCAAAAGTTGACATGCAAATGGAGCAATAATGTATGCCAGGTGCATGTTGGGGCCATTTGCATGTCATTATGGCCCCATTTACATGCAGGTGCGCCGATCCCTGACGACTTGCGCCTGGCGCCCTGCCAGGCAGCAGCCGTCGGGGACCGACGCCCCCGGCAGCGCGGCAATGTGCCCCACAGCCTGCTTGCGGGCATTAGAAAATGAAATAAACTCCCCCATATCCCTGGTGGTCCAGTGGACCGCTGCCCACCCGATCGCAGGCTTCAGAAAAAAACAGATCAATCCTATATCCCTGGTAGTCCAGTGGACCACTTTCTGCCCGATCGCAGGCTTCAGTAGAAAATAGATCAATCCTATTTCCCTGGTGGTCCAGTGGACCGCTTGCTGTATCAGCGGGCTTAAGTTTAAGAATGAGATAACCCATATCCCTGGTGGTCCTGTGGACCCCCCCACCAACCACTGATCCCCACCGCCCGCCCCCATCAGCGGTGAAGACGGCAGCTTCCACCACCCTGCCGCCGCCGCCCGCCGACTGACACCATAGGTAGGGCTGTACGCCTATTGGTCCAGGTGGGCCACTGGGCGCAGCCTATATTGTTGCTACACATCCAGATATGAGATCCATTCACATATCTGGATGTAGTAGTTGTACGGCTGCACGCCCATTGGCCCATGCTGTGAACCAATGGGTGTACAGCCCTACCACGTGTCAGCCAGCGGGCGTGGGTGGCAGGTAGATGGGTGCTGCCGCCCGCCACTGACCGGGGGGGGGAGCGGGGCTTGGGGATCAGTGGGTGGGTGGAGAGGGGAGTCCACTGGACCACCAGGGATATAGGTTATCTCATTCTTAAACTTAAGCCTGCGATCGGGCAGAAAGCGGTCCACTGGACCACCAGGGATATTGGATTCATTGATTGTTTAATATGTAATCCCGCGATCGGGTGGGCAGCGGTCCACTGGACCACCATGGATATAGGATTGATCTGTTTTTTGCTGAAGCCCACAATCGGGTGGGCAGCGGTCCACTGGACCACCAGGGATATAGGATTGATCTATTTTTTACTGAAGCCCACGATCAGGCGGGCAGTGATCCACTGGACCACCAGGGATATAGGATTTATCTTTTATTTACTCAGTCCGCGATTGGGCATGGTGTGGTGGGCACCACTACGGAGGTGCAGCTGGAGCTTGGGTGGCCACCCACAGGTGGCAGCTGCCGTGTTGCGCCCTGCAAATGGCAGCTCACCTGTGGGTGGCCATCCGTTGTTCCTTTTATTTTGGATCAACTTTCTGAGGGTGCAGGTAGGGGTTGCGCATGCATGGCTCCGCACATCCCAGGCTGAATATCGGGCTGTGCAGAGTATGCATGGGCATGCCCCCCCCACCTGTGCCTGCATACATTACTGATGCATCGGGATTTGTGCTGCGCATTTTCCCCTTTTGAATATCATGCCGGGGCGCATCAGTGGGTTTCGCATGGCGCAACACTGTTGCGCCATGCGCAACCCTTTTGAATATCTGGCCCTCTGTGTTTTTACACTTTATGCCGTCATCTCAGCCTAGACTGATGCCCTGGAGACAGGACCTATACAAATGATAGAATATGGAATATAGGTTCAAACTCTGCATCCGCACTGCACTTCAGCTGTTGCTTAGATACAGTTTCCAAGCCAGAGTGGAACAGCAACTACTGAAACTAGCTGAAAAGCTATCAAAACATTTTTAGAAAAATGTTTCAATAGAATTTAAAAAAAAAACATCAAACAAATTGAATATGACTTGTGAAAATGTATCATGACAACAAGCCGACACTTGTAGGAACGGCAATAATAAAGCTCAAGCAACCTCAATAAAAAAGGAAATGATTCTTGTGTGAACCTATTTCATGTTCTGGAATGAGAAAACAAGTTAGGGATTGTAAACATAGTGAGTGATCCCTTGAAAAGAAACAAAATTATTACAGTGATTAATTTGTTTCTTCTAACTCCAGGATTTACTCAAATGTTTACACTTAATGCAGACTCAGTAGCAGTACCTTGGAAGGCTGGGCCTAGAATGTAGTTAGGAAAGGATGTACGACACCGCTTTGACAATTTCTTGTCGACGTGATGTTTTCCTGACACCATTACATCGACCGCAACTGCGGTCGGGATGCTGGCACTGCACCCCCCCACCAAAGCTTCTCAACTTTGAGAAAGAGCTGAGTTGGGGACATTGTGCAGGACCTTGAGGAAGGGTCCCAGGGACCCAGGCAGACTTTACAGCAACATATCGATGCTGTCAGTATCAACCATGTCACTGTAAAGCTGTCACTGTAGCGACGGTATACCATTAGGGAAAAAGGTTCTGTGAGACAGCAGTTCTAAACCTGCATGTATCCCTTCTGGACTGTCCATCTGAAACACAGTGGTTTGTGAAGGTGTGTACAGTTTTCCAGGTAGCTGCTTTGCAAATGTCAAATGATGGGATGCACCTGGAGGATGCCGCGGAGGCAGATGTATCTCTTGTAGAGTGTGCCCTTAAGCCTTCTGATGGCATTTTTCCAGCTCTTTCATAGCAGAATTGAATGCAACAGACTATCCAGTGAGAGATAGACCTATTTGTAGCTGGTTTGCCTTTGCCAACCTTACCATAATAACATACAGCCAGATACTCTGGGACTTGCACACGTTTGTCTGACCCATGTCGATAGTCAGGATTCACTTTAGATCCAGGCTATGCAACTTTGCCTCACTTAGACTGAAATGATGTGGAAACAGTACAGGGAGGGTCACTGACTGATTCAGGTGGAATTCAGCTACCGCCTTAGGTAGGAATTTTCTGTTGGTTCTATTAACTACCTTATCCCTATGAGGGATTATGTAATTTGGCCCTCTGCAGAACACTTGCAATTCACCTGCCCTCCTATCAGAGGTTATTGTGACCAGGAATATGGGTTTCCATGTAGCATACTTCAGGTCAGCTGATTCCATAGGCTCGAAGGGAGCCACCATAAGCTGGGCAAGGCCTATACTGCGGTCCTAGGGTCGGAGAGGGTCCCTCACTGGTGGGCCTGAGGCCTTTAAAAAACTTTTGCTGATACTGCTGCTAAGTGCATCTTTAAAGTCGAAGAACGCAGACCTAATGACTGTAGGTGTACTAGTTATTCCAGGATTATAGGCAACCATGCCTTTATTGGGTTTATTTTTCTGGGAACACACCAGTAAGAAAACCTTTTCCACTTTAAGGAATATGCTTTATTTGCTTAAAAAAAACCTAAGCACCCTAAGGACTTCCTCCAGGAGATCCAATCCAGAAAATTCTAACTCCTCAAGAATTGTGCTTTCAGATAGGGCCCTGGTGTTTGAAAATGTTATTCAGCCCTGAGACAAAGTCAATAGATTATGACTGAGTGGCAGGCTGATTAGATTCTTCCTGGACAGAACTAGGAGCATTGAGTACCAGGTCAGTCTGGCCCAGTCTGGAGCTATCAGGATCATTGTTGCAGGTTCCCTCCTGAGTTTCAGGAGTACTTTCTGAATGAGTTGGAATGGTGGGAAGGCAAACAGACATGTCCCTTTCCAATCCAGTACCAGGGCATCCCCTGGGATTGTCCCTCAGGCTGGTGGTCTGCAACAAAACTGTGGAACCTGACAGTTCTCCCAAGATGCAAACAGGTCTATATTGGGAGTACCCCACCTTCTGAATACTGTGGCTAGAACCTGCTGGTTTAAGGCCCATTCGTGATTTCCCTGGCTGATTCTGCTTAGGGAATCTGCCAGGACATTGTCTTTGCCTGGCAGATACACTGCAAATATGTTTGCTTCTAAGGAATATGCCAGGTCCCAGATCCTCACTGCCTCTGTAAATAGTTTTGATGATCTTGTTTCTCCCCGCTCATTTATGTAGCACATGGTTGTGGTGTTGTCTGTCCTGATTTGGACAGACTGAGCCTGTAGCCGGAAGGAGAAAAGAGAAGTTCCATCATACTTAATTCCCTTTTCTATTCACTCCAGCATTGTCAATGGGAAGGTAGCTAGTACATATGGGTAATGTACTCCCCCACTGGGGATGTGGTATGGCTTCAAAACTGTGACCTCAGCACAGACCCCCGGAGACATGATACATTCCAGCTGCATTCTACCCTAGTCCACTTCTGTCAACGCAGAACTCAATATACAACTATTAATGTAACGTCCATAGTTGAACTCTTGCATAAACGTGTACCAGAAAAATCAGAGATGAATGGAAAATGTGGGCCTACCTGATTTGAAGAACCGTTTTCTTCCATTCGAGACATCAGACTGCCAATTGTGTACTCCAACATTAGGGACCAGGTTCACTATCACGTCTCATGATTTTCCATTCCTGAAAGCTTGTCTTAAACACAGAAAAAAGGTTTTGCTAAAAAGGAAATAACTGCATTTACATGACTAGAGGAGAACCCTGCAGGTTCCCCAGGGAAAGCTGAACCTCGTACATCTCACCTTGAAGTCCGTGGTTCATGACACAAACCATAAAGTATTGTACAGAAGAGTCCAAATACAGCGTTCACTGAAAATAACGCCGTAAAGAACAGTGTTGCAGACATAATAGCGTGAAGAAAAATATCAGATGCAGCAGGACAGAATGGGTCAGAAAAGTACAGTTACATAAAAACTTATCGTAACAGTAGATCTTCGAGAGAGGATCTTGCAGTAGGTAATAATAGGACTGATGCCGGCCGGCATCAGGACCCAACGGAAACATTTCTCGCTAGCAGTCTCTGGCTGGGGACCACTCCCACATTAGGTGACCGACGTCATGCAGCATCAGTATAAAGGAGCGGTCCCCCACGCCCGCCTTCCAGTTCATTCCTGGCAAAGGCCAAAAGGCAAGATGAAAGAGAAACATAGAAACATAGAATTTGACAGCAGATAAGGACCGCTTGGCCCACCCAGTCTGCCCATTTCCCTACCTAATGGATAAGCTGCAGATCCTAGTTAACCAGCAGCCTACTTCTTTCTACCCCCAACCCCTAGAATTGCCTTATGGCTGTCCCATGCATGCTTGAATTTAACCACTGTTTTTGACTCTACAACCTCCTCCGGAAGGCCGTTCCATGCATCCACAACCCTCTCTGTGAAAAAATACTTCCTTACATTACCTCTGAGCAGCCCCCATCTTCAAATTGTGCCCCTTGTTCTTGCACACCCTTTTTGAAAGATGTTACCTCTTGGACTTTGTTGATTCCCTTGAGGTACTTGAAAGTTTCTATTATGTCCCCCCTCCCTCCTTTCCTCGAGGCTATACATATTAAGCTCCCATAGTCTCTCTTCATATGTCTTCCGGCGCAGACCCTGCACCAATTTAGTTGCCCTCCTCTTTACAACTTCCATCTTGTCTATGTCCTTGCGGAGATTGGGTCTCCAGAACTGCACACAGTACTCCAGATGGGGTCTCACCAGCTGTCTGTACAGAGGGATAACAACTTCCTGTTTTCTACTGGTGATGCCTCTCCCTATGCATTCCAGTATCCCCCCAGCCCTCCTTACTGCCCTCTCACATTGCTTGCCCACCTTTAAGTCATCTGATATGACTACCACCAGGTCCCTTTCCAGTTTTGTTGTTGTTAGTATCTCACCCCCCATTGTGTACTTTTCCCCTTGGTTTTTGTTTCCCAGGTGCATTACCTTGCACTTCTTAGCATTAACTCTAAGCTGCCATACATTTGACCATTCCTCTAACCTTGCCAAGTCCCTTCTCATCCTTTCCACCCCACCTTTTGCATCAACTCTGTTGCAGATCTTTGTGTCATCTGCAAAGAGACATACTTTTCCTTCCAGTCCCTCTGCAATGTCACTTACAAAGACATTGAAGAGGACTGGTCCTAATACTGAACCTTGCAGCACCCCACTAGTAACCCCCCCTTTCTTCAGAGTGGACTCCATTTACTATTACCTATTACTCTCTGTGTCCTATTCTCCAGCCAATTCTTTACCCAGGCTATCATCTTGGGACCCACTCCCAGGCTGGCTAACTTGTATATTAATCTTTTGTGTGGGACTGAGTCAAATGCCTTGCTAAAGTCTAGGTAGGCCATGTCCACAGTCCCTCCCTGATCTACTACTTTGGTCACTCAGTCAAAGAAATCTATTAGATTCATCTGGCATGACCTTCCCGCTGTGAATCCATGCTGCCTTGGACCCTGTGCCCCTCTGGCCTCTAGGTACTGACAATTCTTTCCTTCAGAAGTGAGTCCATCATTTTCCCTATCACTGAGGTTAAACTAACTGGTCTGTAGTTTCCTGCTTCTGCCCTGCTCCCACTTTTGTGAAGGGGAATCACATCTGCCCTCCTCCAGTCCTCAGGTACCACCCCATCCTCCCATGATTTGTTAAAGAGGGTAGTCAGTGGTGTCACTAGTTCTATCCTTAGTTCTTTTAGAATTCTGGGATGAATCCCATCAGGCCCCATTGCTTTGTCCACCTTCAGTTTTAAGAGTTCTTTCAGAACCCTTTCTTCTCTAAAGGGGCTGGTATCAACTTCTGTATCCAGCGGATATTTCCCCTCCTGGAAAAGGAGCTGAAAAATCCTAGGGGGATGGAGGACGGGAAGGTATTACCTACTGCAAGAGCCTCTCTCGAAGTCCTACTGTTACGGTAAGTTCTTACATAACTGTACTATCTTACTTCGAGAGGGCTCTCGCAGTAGGTAATTACATATAGGACTGAGTCCCAAGCAGTCTGGAACAAGGAAAAGCAAACGGGAGGAGGAAAGCTACTCAGAAGTAAACCCTCTGGTTGTGAAGGACTTAGGAAAGGAGGCCTTGCAAAACAGCCAGCCTGAAGACTGCTCTACGGTGAAAGGCAATGTCCAAACTGTAATGTTTCGTAAAGGTATGGACAGAAGTCCAAGTGGTGGCTGCACAAATGTCAGCCAATGACACATTCTTGAAACAAGCCGCAGAGGCAGCGACCCCTCTGGTGGAGTGGCTTCTAACTTGACCTGGCAGGGTCTTGTTGTACTTGTCATAACAGAAAGTGATACAATTAGCCAACCATTTCGATAGGCATTGCTTAGAAACAGCATTGCCTTCTCTTTTACGAGCAAAAGAGATGAACAGTTGAGCAGTCTTTCTGAGATCCTTCGTCCTGTTGGTATAGTATCTCAGAATTCGGTGAACATCCAAACTATGCAGGAGGAACTCTTCATGATTAGAGGGCTGTGTAAAAAAGGCAGACAAATCTATGGATTGATTCAGCGTCGATTCCACTACCACCTTAGGGAGAAACTTAGGGTTGGTAAGCAGAGCCACAGTTCCCTGTGAAAAATCAAATACAGGATTTTACACGTCAGGGCCTGGAGCTCGGAAATCCGTCAAGCAGAAGTAATGGCCACTAGGAAGAGAGACTTCCAAGAAAGGAACTTTAGGTCCGCTGAGGCTGCCAGCTCGAAAGGAGGCAGAGTAAGCTTCTCTAAAATGAAATTCAGATCCCAAGGAGGGGCAGGAACCCGATATAGGGTCGTAAGTGAAGGACCCCTCTCAAAAAGGTCTTAGAGACTGCCAGCTGAGCAAACGTTCTGCCTGAAAAGGGGACACGATAGGCCGAAATGGCCGCCATGTGAACCTCTAAGGATGAATGGCTGAGACCCAGATCGAAGAGGTATCGCAGGTGATCCAGAAGTCAGCCAACAGAGCACGAGAAGGGCTCAACATCATTGGAGGCAGCCCAAATAGAGAACCGCTTCCATTTCATGGCATAAATAGATCTGGTTGAGGGTTTCCTGGCCTCCACCAGAATCTCAGCTACTCGGGGAGGGGGGCCCCGAATTGGGCTTGAGCTACGTTTGCAGAAGCCACGCGTGCAACTGAAGGGACTTGAGGCCTGGTTGCACCACAGTCCTCTGATCCTGGGTCAGCAAAAATAGTGACAGAGGAAGAGGAGGTTCCTCTGAGTACTGTTGCAGAAGAGAGAACCAAACTTGCCTGGGCCAGAAAGGAGGAATCAGAATCATTCGCGCTCCTTCCGAACTGAGTTTCTGAAGACCCTCATAATCAGTGGAATCGGGGGGAAGGCACCGACGAATCTGCCCTTCCAGTCTAGAGACAGAGTATCTCTCCAAAAAATGCCGTGCCCTGGAGCAAGTGAGCAGAAGAAGGGAAGTTTTGTATTTTGAGGGGATGCAAACAGGTCTAACTGTGGAGTTCCCCAGCACAGGAAGATGTTGTCTACAACCCCCTGATCCAGTTCCCATTCATAAGCTAGAGCAGATGACTGGCTGAGCCTGTCTGCCAGCATGTTCTCGACCCCCGAGACGTGAGATGCCGTAAGGTGAAGGTTGTGCTGCACTGCCCAATCCCAGACTCGCATCACCTCTCTGCAAAGGGGGTAAGAACGAGTTCCTCCCTGTTTGCTGATGTACCAGACTACACACATATTGTCCATCTGTACAGCTAGGTGACCGGGAGACAGATACAGATGCAGAGCCTAAAGAGCATACAGTACTGCCTTAGTTCAAGCACACTGATGTGAAGGGACTTCTTGAGCTTGGACCAGGAGCCCTGGGTCCTGTGAGGACCGAGATGGGCTCCCCAACCCTCGCCAGAGGCATCCGTAGTCAACGTCTGCGGGGGGGGGAGACTGAAGGGAACTCCCCGGCAGAGGTTCTCCTGAACCATCCACCACTGCAAGTCCCGAGCCATGGGAGTAGAGACCAGGACAAGTTGATCTAGGTCGTCTACTAGCTGATCCCATTGAGACCGAAGCGTCCACCGAGAGATTCTCATGTGGAGCCGAGCGTGAGGGACTGTCGGAAATGCAGCCGCCATTAGCCCGAGGAGGCAAAGGACTGACCTGGTGCTGACCCGCCTGCGGCCGGACAACAGGCTGATCTGGCCCTGAAGAGTGACCGACCTGTCCGGTGGCAGGAAGGCCAAGCCAGAGGTCGTGTCCAGGATCGCCCCAATAAATTGGAGTTTCTGGGATGAGATCAGATGGGACTTGGCCTGGTTGATGGTAATAGAAAGGCAGGCAAAGACCTCCTGGGTAAGGGAAAGAAAGTGCACGAGTTCCTCCCTGGATGGGGCCGCCAGGAGCCAATTGTCCAGGTACAGGAAAACCTGTACCTCCTGGGTGCACAGGTAGACCGCTACCACCGAAAGGCATTTGGTGAACACCCGGGGTGCCGAGAAAAGACCAAATGGGAGGGACTTGAACTGGTAGTGGTCCCCCTGGAACACAAAATGCAGGTATTTGTGGTGGGAAGGGCGGATAGGGATATGCAGGTAGGCATCCTGCATATCCAAAGTGCACAGCCACTATCCTGGCTGGGGAAAGGGCAGGAGGCTCTGCAGCGAGAGCAACCTAAGCCTCTTGTACTCCATGAACAACTTCAGGGAGCCGAGGTCGAGAATCGGCCTCACGTCTCCCATTTCCTTCGGGACCAGGAAGAAATGGGAATAGTACCCCGTTCCCTGAAGAGGAATTCAACTCTTGTTCATCATCAGTGTGGCTGGCTGTTTGTGTTTGTCTCTGTCAGCAGTTTAGTTTTTGTGGTTTTTCGTGTGTTTCTTCTTGGAGGAACTGGACCATTCTTGAACATAACATCTGTGAACATTTCCTGGACTAAGAAACTACAAAACATCACCACCAGGTATAAGCATTCTCATCATAAATCAACTTTTTTGGAAGACATCAAAAAGCAGAAGTGAGGTCAGTAAATCTTTTATACAAATTTCTGGGTTGTGGAGTGCTGCATTGAATCCACATTTCCGTCTGACTTTCTTAAAGGATGTATGCTTGTCTTTGAGGTCTATTCACAACTGTTTTGGAGAACAAAGGGAAGATTCTAGCAAAGGATTTTTATATCCTGCATATGCCCTAGGCTAATGTTCATCACTTTCAGGAATTTAACACTTTCTGGGTCTTTGATCTACAGTCACAGTCAGTTTTCTGGTCCACAGTAGCTCACCATGAGTCACTCAGGAACACTCACCCTTGCTACAGTAAACATTTGCAGTCTCCTGCCAAGACTGGCAACTCATAGATTGGGAGGAAGAATCCTGCTTCTGATACTGTTATTATGCTTACATGGGGTATCTACTTCTGTTCCAATCAACAACCACTATGGAGAGAATACCTCACAACACAATGACTTTACTTTCTCCAACCAAATTGCTGAAACACAACATGTGCGTACCTATATCACCCTTATCCTTCTGAAGGGTTGTACCTACAACTCATTTCTTATGCTCAGAAAATACAAAATGACACAACTGGTTCATCTCCCGTTCCACGCTATTAAACTGTGGTTTCTCCTACTCCTCATCATCCTATTGTCAGGGGACGTAGAACTTAACCCTGGCCCCTCTGTCCACCACTCTCCCACTGACCTATCGGCTGTCTCAGGAAAAGGACTTCTCATTGCCCATATGAATATTAGGAGCATTACCAGGCACTTTGCTGATCTCGAGGCATGGAAGAAAGTGTACAATCCTGACCTACTGTGCCTATCTGAAAAATGGCTCAAGCCTCACATTCCAAACTCATTATGTTCCTTGCCCAATTATTCCTTGATACGGAGAGATAGGCCTTCCCCAAAATGTGCAGGGGGGGTCGCCATCCTCTATAAAACCATCTTGATGTTACGGTCTGCCCACCCACTGGCTCACCCTCAGTCTGTGAGTCCCTACACACAACCATTGCCCTTGGTGCAAAAACTCCACATTATCTGCCCCTACAACCCACCCACTGGAGGTATCACAGGTCTTCAGGATTCACTTAATCAAACAATCATAAACGCCAAGCAAAATGAGGTCATAATCTTAGGTGACTTTAACCTAAACTGGCTGGGACCAACTCACAGCACACTGCTGACACTAACGCAGGGCTATAACCTGCACCAGATCTTAACTGAACCCACTAGAACCACTCCTTCTCTAACTACCTCCACCCTCATAGACTGGGTACTGGTGAATCGCCTTGACCATGTGCAAACTGCAGGCATCTTGGCAGATGCTATCACAGACCACTCCCCCACTTTCTGTGTATGGAGCCCGGAGACTGCTCCCCCATCCCCTCCACGCTACATCACAATTACCAACTTTGCCAAACTGGACGTGGAAGCTTTCCTCTATGATGTATCCTGTATCAACTGGTCTGATATCTATCACTCCCATGATGTTCAAATAGTCCTTGATATCTTTATTGATAATTTCACAGCACTTCAGGATAAACATACCCCGAAGGTCACCAGAAGGGTCAGGGGTAAACAAACAAGATGGCTACACAAGGACCTGCTGGCTAACCTGCGCACACTGGACAAACTCTGGAAGAAGTATAAAGCGTCCAGACTACCAGAGGATTACAATACCTACAGGGCCTCTCGGAGTGCCTGTAAAAAGCAAATCAGAACAGCAAAGAGCATCTACTGCAAGGAACTGCTCACAAACTCTGCTGGTGACCCTAGAAAATTCTGGACACACATCAAGACCTTTCTTGGGGCTACCCAGTCATCGACCCCAGGGGGATATGATCCTAAATGGTGTACATTGCAAAGACTCGAACACTATAGCGAATGCCTTTAACAGATTATTCTCGGACCTGTCTCAGTACACCTCATCCTTCGCTTCACCTCCCACAGCATCTCAGCCTTACTGCATACCCCAGAGATCTGCATCTGGTGCTGACCACTGCCAACCCCCCTTTCCACTTTAAAGCTATATCTAGATCCGAGGTCCAAAGGCTATTGCAAAACATATCCGACAACACTAGCCCTGGCTCAGATTCACTTGAGCCACGACTCCTGAAGCTAGCGGCACCATTGATTGCCTCGCCACTGGCCAAGATTTTCACTCTGTCTCTCTCTCTCTTGGCATTGTCCCAGATTTCTGGAAGATTGCCCGAGTTACGCCTATCCTTAAAAAAGGAGACCCAAAGGATATCAACAACTACAGGCCCATAGCCATCCTCTCTGTGCTAAGCAAGCTACTGGAGAAGCTTGTTGCAACCCAAACCATTGACTATCTCACAAAAGAACAACCTTCTCTCAGACACTCAGCATGGTTTCAGAAAAGGGCACAGTACCTCAACCACTCTTCTCAAATTCTCCACCGATGTACTCTGCAACATGGACAAAGGCCTACTCACTGGAGCAGTAGTTATCGATCTTACCAAAGCTTTCGATCTTGTTGATCATCCCCTGCTTCTCTCAACCCTGCATAGACTTAACTTCTCATCCTCAGTAGTTGACTGGTTTAACAACTACCTATCAAACAGATTACAACTTGTTAAATTCCACTCCACTCTCTCGGATGTGACCAGCACTGACATCAGAGTACCCCAGAGCTCCATCCTGGGACCCCTTCTTTTCTCGCTATACATCAACAACATAGATTATGCCATACTCTCCTGCTCAGCTATCTTATACGCTGATGATCTTGTCCTCTCCTCTACTACAGCGCTGACAAAGTTAACATCATTAACAAAAACCTCTCCTCGGATTTCAGGAATGTGCAAACATGGCTAAATGCTAATAAGCTCATCCTCAACACAAAAAAGACTCAAGCCATGCTCTTTGGCACTGCCCCCAAACTCAGGGCCTGTAAGGAACCCCTCCAAGTCCATGACTCTGGAGGGATCTCTCATCGACTGTGTCACATCCTTCAAATACCTGGGAGTCCTCCTTGATAAATCCCTTGATTTCAGTCTGCACATCCAGTCAACCTGTAAAGCAACAAATGCCAAACTTGGAATCGCCTTTAAGGCTTGTCACCTGCTAACACCATCTGCCAAATTGGCAATTGCCAAGGGTATTCTGCTTCCAGCACTGACATATGGTGTCTCCACTTTTGCTAATACCCATAAGACTGCTCTCCATAAATGGGATGTCGCGTATAACAACATATGTCGGTATGCCTCCTCTTCCCATCGCCTCAAGCACCACTGCACACTGTATAGCGACCTAGGCTGGCTCTCCCAACTGCCTACTGACTATATTCCCTAGGGACCCTCACAGACTCTGTAATCCGTAACCAAACCCCCACCTCCCTTGCAGCTCAACTTGTATCACAGACACCTGCCCACGGACTACGCTCGGCAAACAAATTTCTACTCACCATACCCAGATGTCTTACTTCAAAAGGCTCTAGAGCATTTCACTGCACCACCCCAGCCACCTGGAACTCCCTTCCTCCCTCCTGCCCTGAGGCAGGCTAACTCCCACCCAATCTTCAAAAAAGAACTATATCACCACCTGTCCCGGGAACCCTGCACATGCTTTGATCCCACTTAATGCCTCACAGCTAACCGCCCTATTTCGCCCGAGACACTGCTGCACTTCTAAACAAGCTTTGCTATAAAATGTCTTTATAGCTGCCACTTAGCCCACTTTCAGTTATTTGCATGTAGTAATGTCACTTTTATCATCTCGGCATAGCTATATGTATTATCTCGAGTACTGTCTGACTTGATCTGTATTCTAACCTACCTGTACTATATACTACGTACCTCTACTATATACTATGTATTGTATAATGTCATCTCATTTTATGTATGTATTCTCCCAGGTCGTGCCTGAAAATAGTCAACTTTGGCTAGTGCACCTAACCCGGTTAACAAAAACTAAATAAATAAAATGGGGATGGGTTCTATTGCCGCCTTCAAGAGAAGGGAGGAAATTTCTTTCTGGACCAGAAGAAGATGCTCCTATGAGTATGAAGACCTTGGGGGAGGGTGTCGAGGGGGGTTCTGAAGAAACTCTATTGAGTTTCCCTCTGCGATGAGTTGGAGCACCCAGGAATCTGACATTATCCTCTCCCAGCCTGGGAGGTGGAAGGAAAACCTCCCTCCTACCGGTTCTTCTGGAAAAGTCAGCGGCGATGGGAGAGGAAAGGAGTCAGGTGGTATGTGGCAACGTCACGGCTGAAGCTCCTGCTCCTTTTCTGGGCAGTGGGGGCTTGGCAGCCGGCAGGACCCGATGTTTATTGGCCTGCTTTCCCTGTGGTTTCGCCCTATGCTGATTCCGCTGGCGAAAGGGACAATGCTGCACTGGAGGGGGACTGTACATGGAATCCACAGACTTCAATGCAGTCCCCTTCTAATGCAGATCGGTGATAATGTCCTTGATATCACCACCGAACAGCACCGAACCCTGGTAGGGTGCTTCCTCAATAGCAGACTGCACTTCGGCACCAAACTTGACACACAGAGCCAGGCATGATGCCGTAAGCCTACAGCGAAAGCCGATCTCCTACCTGCAATGTCCACTGCATCATACGTGGCACGAAGCATGTGCCGACTGGCCGAACGAGCAGAACGGACAAGGTCAGCCACTTCCGGTTTAACCTGAGAGTCAGGAAGGGAGTCTAACTTGGATTCCACCTCACTAAGAATCGCCTTCTGGTAATCTCCCACGTGGCCGACATAGTTAAGGGCCCTAATACCCAGAGTGGAAGAAGCATAGATCTTCTTGCCATACTGGTCCAGAAGACGGGATTCTTTGTCAGATGGAGATGAGCTTAAATGCTTCGGATTAGCTAACCAGCCATGAGTGGCGCTAATCACAACAGAGTCAGCTTGAGGGTGAGAATCAAGGAAGTCAACACCCTCGGGAGCCTGGTATAGCCTATTAGACTTCCGAGGAAGAGGGGCTAATGCCAACGGTTGCTTCCAAATAGTGGAAACAAGGTCAGCATAAGGCTCAATCCAGGGTGGCACCAAGGTCGGAGTGGTCTCGGGCAGATCCAGGTGCTCAGCGAGTTTCTTACGCTATGGGTTCGGCTCCAAAGAGCGCCACTTATGGACTTCCTGGAATTTGCGCATCAACTCTGAGAAAGAAGGATCCTCCGGAGGAGTACTAGGCCTGGGTTTGATCGGAGAGCGTGGTTCATTGTCCAGGTCGGAACAACTATCAGAGTCATCCAAGGTGTCCGAGGAGGAAGAGGAAGAAGAAGAAGACTCCCTCTCCCAGCATGGGGGAGGAATGGACCCCTTGGGAAGCCCTCAGGGAAGCGTGACTCACCCTGGAACCAGAAGGCTCGCCCCTGGTATCCAAAGGTGGGGAAGGAGTCTGTCGTCTGGGGCACACGGGAGCCTGAACCGGCACCGTCGCTGGGAGATGACTCTCCACCTCTCTGGTGAGCAGAGCCTTGGCCTCAGCCCACTAGGAGGCCAGAGTCTCCTTCAAGTCCACTGGCGGCTGAGGGGGCGGTGGAGGAGGAGGAGGAGGAGGATATGGATACTGAGTGTACCCGTAGGGTGTGTATCCGTAATCTGACGGTGGGTAACCTGGCATTGGGTAGTGAGGCACCGAGTATGGCGGCGTGGGGTACTGGGGCATCGGATACCGCGGAGCCAGGTAAGACAGTGCCAGATAAGACGGAGCTGGATACCTGGGATCTGGGGGGGTCTGACGGACCAGACGACCTGGCCGGAAGCCCAGCAGGCGGGCCTGGAGCAGAAGGCCTGGCGAGTGGAGGGCCCGGCATTGGAGCGGCATCCGGGATAGGGATGTCGCCCAGCGTCAGTATGACTGGCATCGGAGCCGGCGTCCGGGGAACCGACGTCAGGTTGTCTGGCCCAGCAGGAAGGAGGCCTGATGGGGGCACAGAAGGAACCTTGGCATCACCTGGGAATGGTGGGGAAAACCCCCCAGGGTCAGGCTGAGGAGACCCAGGATACATGGAGGGCAGCGAAGGCTGCAGGGAGCTGGGAACGGCGGAAGTAAGAGGGTCCGACATCGGCTCAGCCGTCACGTGGACCTCGAGTCGGTCGATGTCTGACTTATCAGTGGGGTCCGGGCGGATGTTGGAGGAGCCGGCGTCTGACTTAGCGGACCCATCACCCGAGGCAGGTCGCGAAGGAGGGGCAGCCTGGTCGGGCGGGATAGTGGCCGTGCACCGCCTCGAAGGGTCGAGCGACTTATCGACCGTCTCCATGCAGGCGTCAGAGAAGCTGACGTCTGGCTTACCAGAGCCGCTTGAACCAGTAGGCCACACAGTGGTGGCTTTACTGGGAGCGAAGGCTCAAAAGCCCGAGGCACTCAAGAGCCATAGCCAGACGGATGGGCCAACGCCGCTTTTGAAAGTTCCAAAGACAGCCGCCACGGAGTGTGTCCCCTAGAGGAGACACATTACTTGAGCACAGCGACCCAGCCGAGTCGTGGTGGAAGAGGAGCCCCTGTCCCAATGCTTCCCCTTCTTCTTCTTCTTACGATGGCCTTCAGGGAAGTGGACGCTTGCCAGAGCTTTTTCAACTCCTTCTCCATGGAGGACATCTTCTTCTTGAGGATATGGGCCTCCAGGGACTGCTGCCTCCATCTGCGGGTGGCGGCGTTAAATTTAAGGCAGTGTTGGCACTTCTCCACCTGATGGTCCGGGCCTAGACAGAAGAGGCACTGGGAATGGCCGTCCTTGTGCGGGAGTTGGGTGCCACACAAGTCACACATATTTTTGTGCTCAGAGGGTGTAGGGGACTACATACACCAATGAAAGCTGATGATTAAGTCGAATAATTCGAAAAAACGACCATAAATACTACCAGCGACAAAGCTGACGAGCGTTGAACTTTACCGAGAGGCGCTGACACGAGCTAACGGCGGGAAAGAACTGGAAGGCGGGCATGGGGGACCACCCCTTTATACTGACGCCGCTTTACGTCGGTCACCTGACGTGAGGGCGGTCCCCCGCCAGAGACTGCTAGCTAGAAATTTTTCTGTTGGATTCTGACGCTGGCCGCCATCAGTCCTATATGTAATTACCTACTGCAAGAGCCCTCTCGAAGTAAGATCGGCATTTCTGACTTCAGCTGCAGTCCCCCTTATAAGTGCAACTCAGAGGATGGTAATATTTCTGTAGGGGGGTGCGAGGGAGGGGCAAAGCACTCTTCATTACACCTGGCACACTAGTTGTTTGGTACAGTCATTGTGATGGTACTCGCTGTCTTCTCCACGCTGTTCTGCTTCCTGCTGTTATTACGGCGCCATTACCACCTAGTACCTCTAGATACAGCTGACGAATCCTAAAACATGGAAGAGCACTGTAAGTATTCTCCAATACAAAAAACAATGTACACCTACATAGATATAGCTATCTATATATTTATTTATCGGACAATATTCTCCAGAGGAGCAGATTGCTTCAGGGACAGGTCCGACTGACAACACGGGAGCTAAAAGAAAAGGAAATAACAGTAAATATGATGGAATTTCTCCTTTCTGTATTGCTCCATGTTGTCAATGGGGATTCCAAGGTAGTTTATTTTATTTCCATTTAGATGGCACACAGTATAAAAGTTCACATAATACAACAGAACAATAGCAGATCAAGTGGATACATGTCAACAAGGTTTGACACTAACATAGGATTAGCGGGAAAAATACATAGTAATAGAATACAGAGTTTTATATGGGTTCTAAAAAGCAGTATCCAACTAAGTACGGCAGGGGAGAATATTGTCCCATATAATTCCCTAACAGATAACTACTGGATTGATCTGAAGATCACTCCTTTTCAAACTGAGTACTGGACGGCTAGGTCTGCAGAGTTCACTGGAGCTCGTGACATCATCCCAGTAGGGCCTTGGAAAAACTGAAATTATGTACCTACCGTAATTCTTGACCTTCTTGGATGAAGTCTCCACCACTCATTCACATCAATGGGACCTATGCCGGAGGCGCTAGGACCCAGCGGGAGCAAACTTTTCAAGAGGGTCGGTGCCAGAGGTGGAGCCGTGATGAAGCTTGTGGCTAGTGCAATAAAGACTACCTCGGCATCGACCCTGCAACCACGTTAGTACCTTTTTTATGAGGAGGTGCAGCTTAACTAACCTAACAAAATTGGACATAAGATAGTTAGAATGACCCATGTAAGAAGGGTCATCAATAAAGTTTTCATAGTCCAGTCATTGAGGGAGTGAAGACCAAAAACAGAGACATGAGCTCGGGGGATGGTGGGTGGGCGTGTGACTGAGTGGTGGAGACTTCATCCAAGAAAATCAAGAATTACAGTAGGTACGTAATTTCCATATCCTACTGGACATAAAGTCTCTACTACCCATTCACACTAATGGGTGAGTACCGAGCTAATAGCCCCTGAGACGGGCGTCAGGAAAAAGGAAGAACTCACATATTTAGGACAGAAGTCTGTTAAGAATAGTCCTACCAAATTACAGATGTCGTGTGGCATGGACATCCAAAGCATAGTGCTAACGAAAGTATGCACTGAGCTCCATGTAGCCGCATTGCAAATATCAGCAATGGGCACGTTGAGGATTTCCACCAGAGATGCCGCGACTTCTCTAATAGAGTGAGCGTACACTCTGCCTTCCAGCTTAACCTGTGCCATAGAATAGCAGTGGCAGAGACATGCTACCAGCCACGCTGAAATGCACCTAATAGCGACAGGTTGACCCAGCCAGGTCTCGCTGAAGGAAACAAACAGTTGTTGAGCCTTATAAATTTCTTTTGTTCTATCCAGATAGAATCGCAGTGCTCTCTTAACATCCAAAGAATGACGGGAATGTTCCCCTTCATTCTGAAAGTCAGCAAAGTAGGTAGGCAGGACTAAAGGTTGGTTTAGACGAAATTCTGAGACAACCTTAGGGAGAAACTTAGGGTGAGTCCTAAGAACTACTTTGTCCTTGTGAAATACAGTGTATGGGGGGGGGTCTGAGACCAGAGCGTATATTTCAGAAACTTTACGGGCCGAAGTGATGGCCACCAGGAAGGCCTTTTTCCAAGTGAGGAACTTCAACTCGCAGGTAGCTAGAGGCTCGAAAGGTTTCTGAGTGAGCATGTCTAGCACAAGGTTAATGTCCCAGGCTGCGACTGGACATCTGATAGGAGGTCTGGTATGCAGAATGCCCTTAAGAAACCTCTTAACTACAAGTAACTGAACCAGAGACAAGGAATTTTCCAGTTCATGATAAGCTGAAATGGCACAGAGATGAACTTTGACTGTAGAGAAATACAGGTTACTCACCTGTAACAGGAGTTCTAGGAATGGTATATGTTGTTTATCCACACTTTCTGGCAGGTATCCTTGCCGCTTTAAATCTTTCCGGAAGGTCTTCAAGCTGGCTCCTCCCACCCACCCCGGTGGTAAAACTCTCGGCTCCGCTCCATGACGCCAGATCTGTCCCGCTGGAAGCTCAGGTTGTGCGTCGAAGCCGGGCAGGTCGGATGGGTCATGAGGATGAACAACATATACCATTCCTAGAACTCCTGTTACAGGTGAGTAACCTGTATTTCTAGGAAAATGGATATGTTGTTCATCCACACTTTCTGGCAGACTCCTAGCAATTCTCCAAGAGGAGGGAGGCAAGGCGCACACCCCCTACTTAGGAAATAGAGACTGGAGAACCGAGGCCCCAAAACCAGCATCCCGGTGTGACTCAAGGTCGATGTGGTATTGGGTTATAAAGGTATGTGCCGATTTCCAGGTAGCAGCCCTGCAGATATCCTGGATAGGGACGTCCCGGGAAGCAGCTACCGATGCAACGGTATGGTGGGTAGAATGAGCTCTTATCCCTCTGGGAGGCTCCATGCCCGCCAACCTGCAGCAGAGCTCTATGCAGGAGGTGATCCACCTGCCTATCGTCCGCTTTGCTGCAGGTCTGCCAGGTGCGGCTTCAGCATAGGTGACAAACAGCTGGCGAACCTCTCCCCGAACTTCAGCCATGTGCTCCTTATAGTAAGCGAGCGCCCTTCTAGGGTCCAGAGTATGGAGCCTATATTCGGCCTCCGAGGCGTGATTGGGGTAGAACACAGGCAGAGTCAACACCTAGTTAAGGTGAAACTCCGACACCACCTTCGGAAGGAATTTCGGGTGGGGGCGCAGGACAACCTTGGCCCTGTCGAAGACCAAGTAAGTAGACTCGATGGAAAGCGCCTGGAGCTCTCCCATCCTTCTGGCTGACGTGATAGCCACCAAGAAGGTGGTCTTCCATGACAGGTGAGAGATGTCACACCTGTGCATTGGTTCAAATGACTTGCCCATGAGCTTTGCCAATACCAGCAGTAGATCCCACGGAGGTGGAGGTTCTCGTACCGGAGGGGAAATGTGATCAAGGCCTTTGAAAAAGCAGCAGACCACCTTCTCCTGTACCACCGACTGCTTCCCAGCCTGCGCCCGGTAAGCAGAGATGGCTGCCAGGTGCACCTTTAGGGTCGTTGACCTAAGCCCTTGCTGAGGAAGGGACCATAGGTATTCCAGAATGCTTGCCAAGGAACAGGAGGAAGGGTTCAGGCCCTTGACCTGACACCAAATAGAGAATCTCTTCCATTTGAAGGCATAGCATTTTCTGGTCGACTCCTTACGGGATGCCTCAACTACATTGAGGACCTCGTCGGAAAGACTCAAGGCCTGGAACTCTAGCCGCTCAGGAACCAGGCTGTCAGGTGCAGGGATTGAAGGTCCGGATGGAACACCGTCCCCTGATTGACTGATAACAGGTCCGGGGCGAGCTGGAAGCTGCCTCGGGAGCCTGGAGCTGAGGCTGAGGAGATCTGGATACCAGCATTGGCGGGGCCAGTCTGGGGCTACTAGAATCACCTGCACCTTGTCCCTCCTCACCTTGAGAAGCAACTTGTGGATCAAGGGAAATGGGGGAAAGGCGTAGAAGAGGCCTAGGGTCCACGGCCTCGAGAAGGCAATCCCCCTGCAGCAAACCCTGCTGAGGGGGGCCGGCATGAAACAGCCTCAGCTTCGCATTCTCCCTGGAGACAAACAGGTCCACCTGAGGTGTTCCCCAGTGGAAGAACAGATCTTGTACTACCTCTGGCAGGAGAGACCACTCGTGGGACACAGCCCCTATCCAGCTTAGGGCATCGGCCAGGGTGTTGGAGGCTCCTGCCACATGGATGGCTAGGAGATCCGCCTCCAGGCTGTGCACGAGTGACCAAATGCGGGGAGCTTCCTTGCACAGAGGCATTGAGTGCGTCCCGCCCTGGTGGTTTAGGTAGTACATGGTCGTGGTATTGTCCATCTGGACCTGAACCACTTGACCCCGTAGAAATGGAGCAAAGGCAGTGAGGGCTAGATGAACCGCCCAAAGCTCCAGCAGACTGATATGGCATCGGGACTCCCGAGGGGACCAGAGGCCGTGCGCTCTGTGCTCCCCCAGATGGGCACCCCAACCCATCAGAGAGGCATCGGTCGATAGAGAGACCGTCGGCTCGGGGCGGACAAACGGGATGCCCTCCTGCAAATGGGCTGGAACGGTCCATCACTGGAGAGCGTTCCACATCCCCTGGGTCACCACCACTAGCTGGTCCAATGGATCGCAGCGTTGTGGCCACTGGCTGGCCAATCCCCACTGAAGGGGACGCATGTGCCAGCAGGCCCAACGGACCACACTGGTGCAGGCCGCCATGAGACCCAGGAGGTGCAGGAAGTCCCGGGCAGAGCGCGATTGCCCAACCAGAAATGATTGGGCAAAGGAGGAAAGAACCTCGGCCCAGTCCGCTGGGAGCCATGCTCTGGCTCGAAGAGAGTCGAGCTCTGCCCCGATGAAAAGAATCACCTGCTTCGGTCCGAGTTCCGACTTGGCCTCATTGATGAGAAGGCCGATCTGAGAGCAAACCTGGAGGGCCAGATCTCTGGACCACTCCACCTCCTGTCTGGAGGGGGCTGCTGTCAGCCAATCATCCAGGTAAGGGTACACCTGGACCCCTCGGCGCTGCAGGAATGCTGTCACCACTGCCATGCATTTGGTGAAGACCCTGGGAGCAAGAAAAGAAGCCAAAGGTCATGGCTCGGTACTCGTAAAGGGATCTCTCCGCTTGAAAGCGAAGGAATCTCTGGTGAGATGGATGGATAGGGACATGAAAGAACGTGTCCTGTTGGTCCAGAGAACAGAACCACATGCCTCGTTCCAAGGATGGTATTATCTGAGCCAGAGTGACCATCCTGAAGGTCCGAGACCTTAGGAACTTGTTTAGGTTGTGCAGGTCGAGAATGGGGCGCTAGCCCCCCGTCCGTTTTGGGACCAGGAAGTACCTGGACACAAACCCCGGGTCTGAGGAGGTCCGCCACCTCTCTGATCACCTCTTTCTCAAGGAGCAGAGCGATGTCGGCCTCGGGCGAGCTCCATCATCTAGGCTGCGGACTCCCAAGACCCCTGGGGTGACGGCTCGAAAGGGGCGGGCCTGCTCAAACTCCAGAGGCAGGCCCTTTCCTACCACTTCCAGCACCCATCGGTCTGTGATGATAGCAGACCAGGCAGAAAGGAAGTGGCAGAGCCGTCCCCCCACCAGGAGGAACCCGGGGTGGAGTGACGAGGTTGGGGCAACTCCCCTCAACTCGTCACTGGGCAGGCTTTGAGGAGGGACCAGCCGAGGGACCTCCTGGGCCTTTGCCTCCCTGCTTCCTGTAAGAGGAAGCCGCAGGCTTGGCTTTGGGATGCCAAGTGCGAGCCTGCTGGCCCTGATGCTGCTGGGCTGGACGTGCCATGGGCGCAGATGTACAAAAGAGCTTGGGTTGAGGTCTGTGGCCCTTGTCCCTCTGGGCGGAGGAGACCGAGTCCAGAGTGGCATTGGACTTTTCGATCCTCTGGAGGTGACCCTCCACTCCAGGGCCGAAGAGGTCGGTCCCCAAGAAGGGGACATCTGCCAACTTGTGCTGGGTATCCGCTGTGAAGGTGGATATCCTCAGCCATGCCCGACGGCGCATAGCCACTGCAGCCTCGACTGACCTGGCACATGAGTCGCCGATGTCCAAAGCAGTCTGAAGTTGCTGCTTGGCCACTGCCCTGCCCTGGTCCTGCACCTGCTTGACCGTGGTCTGCAGGTCAGCCGGGAGATGAGGGACTACCTTGTCCAGGGAGCCCAACAGGGCATGAGAGAAGTGTGCCATCAGCACGGCCGAGCTGGCCTGATGAAGGCCAAGGGAGGACGCAGCGTAGACTTTGCGCCCGGCGTAGTCCAACTTCTTGGACTCCTTGTCGGGAGGCTTGTCCACGTCCCTGGTGCTTCCGCCATGCCATAAGACGCTGTCGGTAACCAACCCCTCGGCTGAGGGGTGTTCCGAAAACCCGGACAGGGAACCAGTAGGGACTGCGTACTTCCTTGCCATCCTGGCCAAAGGTGCAGGGCAGGAAGCAGGATGCTGCCAGAGCTCCAAGGCCGGGCCGACAATGGCCTCGGCCACCAGAAAGGCCTCCGTGGGAGAATCCCCTCGGTCCAATATCTCCGTTAGGGGATACTTGACCTGCTTGGATACGGGCTCGAGCTGCATCCCGGTGGACTCCGAGATGAGCCTAAGCAAACCCATAAAGGACGATGGGCTATCATCCAGCGACTGACCTCCGGACGACTCCAGGTCGACCTGCCTGGAGAACAGGGAGGAATTGTCGTCGGACTCGGACGAGTCCACAAAGAGCTGCCTTGGGCCTGAGCCACCCTCCACCTGCCGAGGGCGGTAAGGAGTAAGGGTGGCAGACAGCCTATGGGGCAGGCCCTGGCCTGACTGAGAATTCTTGGTCGGGGCCCCAAATTTCGGCTGTGGAGGTGAAGGTTCTACCAGAATCGGTGGGGCAGCCAGTTTCGGTCAAGCAACAGGCCGGGGGCAGGCGCCTCGCCTAGGGCAAGGGGTTGCTTCCGCCGCTCCGGTGACAGCCACTTGATGGCCGGGGAAGGCGACGACGTCGGCTTGCTCCCGGACAGAAGGAGATGTTGCTACATGAGGTCCTCGTAGCGCTGACGCAACTTGCGTTGAAGCCTCTCCTTGTCCGAGGATGAAGACGAGGACGAGCAGCGTCGCCGCTTACTACGGTACCAAGACCGAGACTGCCTATGTCGACAGGATCGGCTGGACCGAGAAGATGTCCGAGACCGAGACCGAGAACATTGATGTTTCCGAGGAGGGTTCTGGGGCAGGGCGGAGAGACCCGCTCTCCCCTCAGCTTGGAAGTTTCGACCATGGACTCCGGAACTGGAGGCAAGGGCAAGTCCGCGGTAACCTCGATCTCCGCCGGGGGAACCGGGGAGTGAGGGTTTTTGGCTTCACCGGTCGACAACCCGTCTGATGGGTCGAGAAAATCTCAACTGGCGCCGATGGTGTCTCGTCAACTGACCTGACGGGACGCCGTGAGGCCAGTGGCCGTCAAGGATCAACCGGTCGAGGGTCAACTACTCGGGAAGGGGGACCTCTCCCGCTCCCAGGAGTGTCGACAGAGGGACTTACCTTTAGAGTCCTTCTTCTTGGACCGAGAGGAAAGTCCTGATGGTCCCTCTCCCTTGGTGGAAAGGGACTGACAGAGCTCCTTAAAAGAAGCTGAATAGGAGGATCCCAAGGAGAGCGGAATAAAGGCCGCGGCCGAGGAAGACGAAGATGCGGCCTGCGCCACCTCTTCCTCGAGGGAGATCATCTGCTCGAGCTGTTCTGCCGAGCCAGCCACCGCGGACACCGCCAAACGACTTTACCGGCGGGTAAGCTTTCTTGGGGTGCCCAAGTTGTAAACGGGCGGCGCGGTCCTCCAGGACGTAGACCGAGAAGGAAGAGCACAGGTTGCAGGCCTGCAGGTCGTGCTCAAGGCCTAAGCAGTAGACGCACGTGGAGTGCGGGTCCGTCCGAAACATCTTCTGTCCGCATGGGCACCTCTGAAAACCGGGAGTCGATTTGTCCATCACAGCCATGAGGGAAATAAATGACCGAAGTCTTGAAAACCTTAAACTTTATTTCGGGTAAACCGAAGAATTAGGAACCAGTCTTATACGCAGAGCATTAAGGAAGGAACCTGAGCTTCCAAGCGGTAAGGAAGATCTGGTGTCATGAGTTTTACCACCCGGGTGGGTGGGAGGAGCCAGCTTGAAGACCTTCTGGCAAGATTTAAAGTGGCAAGGATACCTGCCAGAAAGTGTGGATGAACAACATATCCATGTCCCTAGAAATGAAAATTACGTACCTACCGGAATTCTTGATCTTCTTGGACGAGTCTCCACCACTCATTCACACTAATGGGATCTGCGCTGGAGGCACTAGGACCCAGCGGGAGCAAACTTTTTTTACTGGAGGACCGGCACCAGAGATGGAGCCGTGAGGAGCGGCATCGCAGTCTTATTTTGCAGTAATGACTATCTCGCAGTTTCCACTCTCTCCAACTGCCTCAGTACTTTTTACCGAGGAGTTGCAGTGTAACTAACCTAGAAGGATAGCCTAATCAAAAACCGGACATAAGATAGTCCGGACGACCCGTATAAAAAGGGTCAACAAAGAAGTCTTCAGAGCCTAAAGATTTGAGGGAGTGAAGACCAACAATAGAGGCGATCTCGGGGGACGGAGGGTGGGCGTGTGAATGAGTGGTGGAGACTCGTCCAAGAAGATCAAGAATTACGTAGGTACGTAATTTTCATATCTTCCTGGACATAAGTCTCCACCACTCATTCACACTAATGGGAGAGTACCGAGCTAATAATCCCCCGAGAGGGTGGCAGGAGAGACCAAGAGCTCACGTTTCTAGGACAGAAGTCCATTAAGGATGGCTCTGCCAAAGGAAGAATGTCGTCTGGCATGGACATCCAGTGCATAATGTTTAGCAATATGCACTGAGCTCAGGTGGCTTGGCGTTGCAAATATTTGCAATGGGCATTAATTTCTGCCAGAGATGAAGCCGCTCTAGTAGGTGAGCAAACCCTGCCCTCCAACTTAACTCATTGTCTCCTAGCAGGACCTGTAGTCATCAGTAAAAAAACACTGGTGTGTCCTGAGGACGTCTGCAGAAGTCGGCTACTGACTCCCAGTGTGCCCAAGCAACGTCTGGAGAAGTCACTTATATATTTTAATATATAGTGTAACAGAATATAATATATATTTGACTGCATAGCACAGTTGGAAAGGTAATTTTATGCTGAACAACTCTGTCACTGATATTTTGTGCATACCATGTATACTTTAGGAGTTATTCAGATTTGTTTATGGTATGGTGTGTATGGCTTATGTTGCCTGTTTTAGTGAAAAATTTTTTTTTTTTGCTGTTTCAACCAGCTTAAAAAAAACAAAATTACATATTATTATTTGCATGCCGCCATTGGGAAGGTAATTTTGTGCTGAAAAACTTTGCCACTGATATTTGGTGTATATCATGTATACTTTAGGAGTTATTCACATTTGTTTATAATTATGGTGTGTATGGCTGACATCTTTTCCATCAAGATTCACCTAAGCAGCTTGAATAAAATTCACTTTTTTGGCACTTCAGCAGGTATAAAATAAAAACCGTATTGATTACAACTGGTTGCATAGCACCATTGGAAAGGCATTTTTGTGCTAATCAACTTTCATGCTGATACTTTGTGGGTATCATGTATACTTTTGGAGTTATACGCATTTGTTTATGATATGGTGTGTGTGGTTGAGATTCAGCCCTCAAATCTCACCAAAGCACCTTGACTAAAATGGGAAAAAATTACGTTTTATAGTAAAAAGATATCTTTTTTTAACTAACATAAAATTAAAACACCATCTAATGTCTGTATGCTTAATTTGGTGTTGATATTTTACATATTTTCCAACAAAAAATGGCTGATGTTGCACTTTTTTAGTGAAAAAAATGTTTAGTTTGCTCTTTCGACCAGCATAGAAAAAAAAACAAAATTACTTATTATTACATGCATGCCACCATTGGAAAGGCAATTTTGTGCTGAATAATTCTGCCACTCATACTTTGTGTCTAGCATGTACAGCTATTGAGCTATTAGCATTTGTTTGCAACATGCTGACTATGGCTTGATTTTGCTTAAAAAGGCCCAGGATTCACTGTTAAAAGTATACAGAGATTCAGGAGGCAAGTGGTGTAATCTCAGAGTGAGCCTGTGGAGGCAATGAGTTAACCCGCGCCATGGAATAGCAGTGGCGAAGGCATGCCACTAACCATGCTGAGATACATCTGATAGCGACAGGTTGACCCAGCCGGGTCTCGCTGAAGGAAACAAACAGTTGTTGAGCTTTGCAAAAGTCCTTGGTTCTATCTAGATAGAAATGCAAAGCTCTCTTAACGTCCAAGGAATGAAGAGATCGTTCTCCTTCATTTTGGAAGTCCGCAAAGTAAGAGGGAAGGACCAAAGGTTGGTTTAGATGAAATTCTGACACAACCCTAGGAAGAAATTTAGGATGAGTCCTAAGGACTACTTTGTCCTTATGGAACACAGTATACGGAGGGTCTGTGACCAGGGCATGTATCTCAGAGACCCTGCTGGCTGAGGTAATGGCCACCAGGAAGGCCGTCTTCCAGGTGAGAAATTTTAGCTCACAGGTAGCCAAAGGTTAGAAAGGTTTCCGAGTGAGCATGTCTAGCACAAGATTAATGTCCCAGGCTGCAAATGGATGTCTTGTAGGAGGTCTGGTATGCAGAATTCCTTTAAGAAACCTCTTAACCACAGGTAACTGAGCCAGAGATAAGGAAAAAAATGGCTCATGATACGCTGAAATGGCACTAAGGTGAACTTTGACTGTAGAGTACTGCAGACCTGAATTTGAGAGGTCTAAGAGGTACTCCAGAACTTTATCTGGTGGGCAGGAAAAGGGATTCAAAGAGGACTTTGCACACCAGAGCGAAAAACGCTTCCATTTGGCTGTGCAAGTTTTCCTAGTGGCTGGTTTCCGTGCAGCCAGAAGAATATCTGAAACCCTTCAAGAGACATTGAACCAGTTTACTTCTACCTCTTCAGGAGTCAAGCGTGAAGGTGAAGCAATCTCAGGTTGGGATGGACCACAGGCCCGAGTCAAGAGGTTCATCTGAAGGGGGAGTGGTCTCGGAGGAACTGCCAACATATTGTTGAGTAGTGGAAGCCACAGCTGTCAAGGCCAGAAGGGAGCAATGAGGATCATTTTGTCCCTCTGGGATTCGAACTTGAGGAGTACCCTCTGAATTAGAGGAAGAGGTGGAAAGGCATAAATAAAACGTTTTGTCCACTGCAGCCTGAACGCATCCTGACAGAAAATGCCAGGCCCTGGATTTCTGGAGCAGAAGAGAGGCAGTTGTGCGTTGAGTGGGGATGCGAAAAGGTCCAGGTCTGGAGTTCCCCACTCTCTGAATAGTGACTGAACTCTGGTTGAGTCGAGAGACCATTCGTGAGGATCTGTCTCTGTTCTGCTGAGACGGACTGCCACTTCGTTCTGTATTCTCGGTAGGTAGACCACTTGAATTAGAGCCTTGTGCTCCAAGCACCATTCCCACACTCTCATCGCTCCCTGCATAAGGGGTAAGAGTGAGCACCACCCTGCTTGTTGATGTAGTACATCACTACTTTGTTGTCCATTTGAAGGAGAATGTTCTTGTGACAGAGAATGTCCTTCAACGCTGAGGCCGCATAAAGGACGGCTCTCAGTTCTAGGACATTTATGTGAAGCTGGGACTCGACCTGAGTCCACGTACCTTGAGTATGGAAAGCCTGACAGTGAGCTCCCCACCCCATCAGGGACGCGTCTTTGGTAATGGAAATCTGATGATCCAGAGGAGCAAAGGGGATACCCTTCCAGTAGATTGTTCTCTTGAGTCCACCAGGTGAGTGACCTCTTTAGAGGTTCTGTCACTTTGATGGGATAGGACTGCGGGTGAGTGGTTTGGGACCACTGAGTACTGAGCATCCACTGAGAAGTTCTCATGTGCAGACATGCTAGGGGTACAGTGAACACCGAGGATGCCATGAGACCTAGCATCCGTTGTATCGAGAGAGCTGGGACTGAGTTGTTTTCCCCGATGAGACGGGCCCACTGAAGGATATCATTCCTCCTGTTCTCTGGAAGAAAAGCCTTCGCACAGGCGGTGTCCAGAAGAGTCCCTATAAAAAGGAGCCTCTGGGAGGGCTGCAACTGCAATTTTTTGAGGTTTAGCAGAACTCCCATGGATGTGAGGAAGCGAGAAGCCATATCTATGGCGTCCACAGTTCCCTGCCTGGAAGGACTTGCCAGAAGCCAATCATCCAGATAAGGGAACACCTGTATTCCGATCTTTCTGAGGTGCGCTGCGAGAACTGTACAACACTTTGTAAATACCCACGGCGCTGAGGATAGCACAAAGGGCAGGACTCTGAACTGATAATGCTGTCCCAGAGCCACAAACCTCAGGAATTTGTGATGCTTTGGGTGAATAGAAATGTGCTGGTAAGTATCCTGCATGTCTAGGGAGGCTAGCCAGTCATGTTGATGAAGCAAAGGTAACAAGGTTCCTAGAGAAATCATTTTGAATTTCTCCTTGGGCTGAAATTTGTTTAGTTTTCTGAGATCCAAAATGGGGCACATGCCCCCAGTTTTCTTTGGAACCAGAAAGTAATGGGAGTAGAAGCCTGTGTTCCGTTGATGCAGCGGCACTACTTCTGCTGCCCTGTTGTTCAGAAGGCCCTGAATCTCGGTGGCGAGAAGGTCTGACTGAAGGGTTGACCAGCCTGGGTTGTCGTTTGGGGGGACGATCCGGAGGGGTCGCCACAAGATTGAGTGAATACCCCTCGCGGATTATCTGAAGAACCCATTTGTCTGAGGTTATGGACTTCCATTGATTGTAGAATTGCATTAGACAACCTCCCACCGCTGAGGAAAAGTCCACCTCGGGCAGTTGAGATGGGACTTGGGCCAGCAACTCATAAGGTGGCGCTGGGCGCTTTGGGCCCTTGCGCTTTCTGTTGTGTTTTCTTTTGAGGCTGGGAAGTTTGATTTTTATGGAAACTTCCTCTGCCTCTGCCTCGAAAGGACTGACGGTTATGAAACTGGCATTTATTGACACTCCCTCGAGAGGGGACAGGAGGAGGTCGAGCCAACTTAATGGCTGACCTAGTCTTTTGCGTAGCCTCTAGATCCTGTTCTACCTGAGGACTGAAAAAATACACACCATCAAAGGGCAACGCCATTATCTGCTGCTGTGCGTCATTCGTGAAGCCTGAAGTGCGCAGCCAGGAATGACGGCGGGTACAAATACCAGCGGCCACCGCTCGGGAGGCAGTGTCAAAAGCATCCATAGCTGCCTTAACCTGCTGGTTGTTAGATTCGATACCTCTGGTAATGGTTTGAAGAAGCTCTGGCTTTGTATTCGATTCCGGTAGAGCTTCAACCATCTGTTTGACAGAGTGCCAAAGGATATACTCATATTGAGAGAAATAGCCTTGGTAGCAGGCGATACGCATACTTAGGGTGGAAGCAGCAAAGACTGTCTTACCTAAGGTGTCTATCTTACAAGATTCTTTGTTAATAGGTTGAGCTGTAGTAGTTTGGGGAAGGACGACCTTACCATTCTCTGCCAGCACTACAATAGGATCCACAAAAGCTTGAGACGCCAAAATGGGTCGATCCTTGGGGGCTGAGTATTTCCTATCTATGGATTTAGCCACCGAAGGTGTGAGAGCAGGATTATTCCATACCATTTGAGACAGCGTCTCGAAGGAGGGCTGAACCGGAGGAGTTAAATCCGTAGGGATCTCCGGAGCATGAAGGTATTGGAGTCTCAACAATTTCCCAGGATCGATGTCTGTAGTCTGGAGAGAAAGAGTGGAAATCAAATTTTTCAGCAGAGACTTAAAGGACAGGTCCTCGACCCCAGGCTCTGCAGCAGGAATAGATCCTGCTTCATCCACTTCATCACCAAGCCTAAGGTCTAGGTCAGGCTCAATGTCATCTCCTGACAGTCCAGGAGAGACTGTATGGACAGGAAAAGAGTGAAAATCAGAGGAAAAGGATGAAGAAAAAGAGTGAAAGGAGGAGTCCTGATAAGTGGAAGATGCCCTAAGAGCCCCTGGCGCCGCGGAGGCATACGGCACTGAAGAAGCGCACGGCACCGAGAACAGCGCCGAGAGCCACACAGCCAAGACGGTACCAAAGCCACACGGTGTCAAGATGATGCCGAGAAGCCACACGGTGCCAAGACGGCGCCGAGATAGACGCGCCACAACACCATGTGGCGCCGAAGATGGCGCCGAGCGTGCCATCGACGCCGAGGGTGCCAAAAACACTCCAAGACTCCGAAAAACAGGATTTGAGGGTAAGGAGGGAAGAAGAGCAAGAGATAAAGGCATTGGTGTGGCTCCCTGCACCACAGCCATGTGAACGGGGGAAACACCTAAGCGCGGAATCGACGGCACCGAGTCCTGCAGCAGGCGGGTGTGCACATCCAGTGGGTACTGTGCCCCAATGGCATCGTGACCCCCAAGGTGTGGACGGTCCTGGTGCACAGCACCCCTTGAGGGTGGGCGCTGTTCGCCGGGACCAGGTATGGGCGGATCAGAGGGCGGCGGACATGTGCCACTGCTTGACACTGTACCCCCAGACCTGGTGTGCAACTGCTGCTGCCGCCCTCCAACTGCTGAGCCCCCAGGTCCACCTGTTCCACCTCCGTGCTGACAACAGTGCCAGACACCTGCACAGCCACCGTGCTGCCCACGGTGCTGACAGGCACAGCCTGGGACTGTGCCAGCATGCTGGTACACAGGTGTGAACCAGGAAGGCCCAGGGGCACGTGCTGGCCTGCCATGTGTCCGTCATGGGACACACACTATCACTGCCCATTGCAGGCCTGCTATCATCAATGGTGCAGGTGCGTGCCACTGCCATAGGCACAGCATGCTGGCATACCTGCATGCCAGACTGCTGTGACACAGGCTGTGCACCCCCTGCACCCGTATCACTGACACCGGAGTTGTTGGCCCAGCGTGCATGCTGCTGCAGTGCCTGCAGGCTGGTGGCGGAGGTGGATGCTCCCTCCTCCACGTCCAGCAGGTCTGCCTCACTGTCTGGACCCACCACCACCACAGTCTCCTGCAGACGAACAGGATCTGTAACAGAAAGAGAGTACATGTGAGTGCATGTGAACAACAGCCCCCCCCCAACAACATCACCATGTCATACCGTGCAGTGATGGGCTTCCACCTGTCTGGAATCCTCCGCCTGGTACACCCGCAATGGCACTCGGCTGCATGGCCGTGACCAGTGTCTCCTCTGTAGGGGTCAGCTGCAACACCACCCTGAAGGCTGCCACCTTCTCCTTCAGCCTCCTGCGGTCAGTCCCCATCTTCTTCCTGCATTCCTGCACGGAGCGCTGGTGGCTTCCGTGCAGGTTGACGGCCCGAGCTACCCCCTCCCATGCAGCTGCACGCTCCTGAGGGGTGCCCCTCCATCCACTCAATGTTGGCTCATCCTCCAGGTAGGCCTGGAAGAGGGCCTCTGTCTCTGCCGTGGTGAAGTTCGGCCTCCTCCTACGCCCGCCGTCCACACCCTCAGCTTGGCTCTGGTCAATCATGGTGATCTGTATGGGTGGAAGTGGACACCTGTCACTGTGCAGTCGACAGCATTTCCCCATGAGCATAGCTGCCGGCCCGGGGGGTGCAGAAGCCCCCCGTTTCCTCTCCGCATGGCAGATACTGATAGAAAGGGTGCCCTTTGTCCCTTTCTAAGTGCCCTTTCATGCTCAGCCCCTCAGCCTTTATCATCCTCCGCCCATGAGCATTGTCCTGAGCATCACACAGCATGTAACTCACCTCTCACCCACAGTAACCAAATCTGGCCAGCACAACCCACAGTCGCATTTTTATAGCGCAACACATGCAAATGAGGTGTGGCTCAACTTTAATGATATGCTAATCGCGCCACCGCGCTTTGAATGGCTGATCGGATGATTTGCATATGTCGGCTGAATATCGTATTTAAGCGCTGTCGGCGAATACGGAAGGTCCGGCTGAGCCAATGGCGCAGGTTTGTGGCTGCGTCACACCACATTGCGCATGCCCAGACAGCTTACGATGCGCCTATCGCGCTGCAGACCTGCTGAGCGCGAGAAGTATTCAGGCCACGCCACCATTGTGCCAGTGGCGCTACAGCACTGGGCACTATATGGCGCTGTGGCACTACTGCGTGATAGTCCACTGTGGCACTGGTGCTCAGCTTGGCAGTCGCGCAGGATGCCCATACGTCCCATGGTGCTGTGCGTAGCTCAGCGCCATTGCCGTGACCTTGTGTATGCCCTCTGACCCTGGCGCTGTTGGCATGCCATGTGTACGTCCCTATTGCGCTGTCCAGAGACAGCGCCATGTAAAGTGATGGCGCTGTTCGAACAGCGCGATTGGAGCCTGTGGTGGTCTATTGCGCAACAACTCCACGTGGGGTTACGGCGCAGCGGGGCGCCATATTGCCTGCTGTAAAGTTGGTGCCATGGCTAGGAGGAGGGCGGTGTCCTGGAGCCAGCTTGAAGTGGCCAACTTGGTGGCCCTGGTGGAGCCCCACTGTGAGGCACTGTATAGTGAGGCCCCCCTCACCATGCCTAGGACCCACGTGTGGCAGCAAGTGGCCACTGACCTGGTGGAGGTCACTGGCCGGGGCCAGTCTGCTGAGCAGTGCCGGCACCGGTACAGTGACCTCCGCCAGAGGGAGCCGGAACTCTTGACGCGGCTGCGTTCACGTGCCAGGTGGGGCGTGGTGCCTAGGCCAGGTGAGTGTACCATCTATGCACCTATATTCTCTGTAGGGGTGTGTGTGTGCTTGGGTGGCTGTGCATAGGTGTGTCAGTGTGTGCAGCTGTGCGATGGATGGTTATGGCTGTGTGGGCAGGCACTCTCACTGGGGCAGGGGCACTCTGCTTTTGAGTCACACTGATGTTTGTCTCAACATATGTCCCCACAGGCCAGATTGTGAGGACACAGGGCCAGGGTGACGTGGGCCATGCCAGGGCCCGGTGCCGGAGGTGTTGTGCCCAACAGCAGCAGCAGCAGCAGCAGTGTCAGACCCAGCTGCTGGAGGAGGTGAGTATCATTACTTGGATGCTATTGCATGCTGGGGGCAAGACCACCAGCCATGCGGGACACAACCAATGGGGAGGTCATAATTCCACTATACAAAACACTAGTGAGTCCCCACACTGGAGTACAGTGTACAGTTCGGAGACCATACCTACGTATGGACATGGACTGGGTGGAGAGGGTTCAGAGGAGGGCGACATGGATGGTGCATGGATTGCATCACAGGTCCTATGCAGACAGGTTGACGGACCTGAACATGTACTCCTGGAGGGAGGAGGGTGGGGATATGATGGGGACATACAAGTATCTTACAGGGGGAACAGAGTGCAGGAAAACAATATCTTTAAGCGTAAAGGATGTTCCAGGACTAGAGGGCATGGGATGAAGTTGGAGGGGACGATTCAGAGAAACATGAAAGTATTTCTTCACAGAATGGGTGGTGGACAAGTGGAACACCCTGCCAGAGGAAGTGGTGGGGGCTGACTTGGTCACGGATTTATGAATGCATGGGTTGGCCATAAGGAATTCTGGAGGTCAGGGTAAGGGGAACTGACTTATAGGACAACAGAGTGAACTTACAAGGTCAAATGGACAGACTGGGTGTCCCATAGGCCCTTATCTGCGGACACTGTCTATGTATCCATGTATGTCGGCATGACACAGGTGACCTGCATCACAGTGCAGTATCACGGCACGTCTGTGTATGCATCACTGGTGGTCCAGGCATGCACTGGGCACATAGCTGTGTAACTGGCATCGCACCACGTTGCCACATCACTTGCCAGCCTAGTTTGTACTGTGATTGACGTGAGCAGTGTGTGTGGGCGGTGGTGTGCATAGCTGGTGCCGCCTGTTTGTGATGGCCATGTGCATGTTCACTGTGGGTGGGTGCATGCCATCACAGGTGCGGGACATTGGGCTATATGGCTTGCAGGTTGGGTGGTGTTCAGGGTTGTGGTCAGTCTCAGCCATTGACTGTGTTCCCATTTTCCTAGGCCTCGAGGTACTCAGGAGGATGTCCCAGTATCTTCGGCACCTCAGCCAGGTTGCAGATCAGAACCAGGAGATCCTGCAGGCCATACAGCGCCATGGTGATCGGCGAGAAGGAGCCACGGAGGGCGCCAGCAGGGGAGGACCAGCAGCCAGCTGGGCCATAGCCCACATTCCCTTCCCACTTCTCCCATCCCTATCACCCTGCCTTCTCTCCAAGTTGTTATTCCTCCCCTTGAACACCCCTGCCTTTACCTGTCCCCCCACTTGTACATAGTTTCACTTGGTTTTGTGATTAGTCCTTTAAATATACATTTCTATTTTGATATGAATACTGTGTTGGTCTCTGATTTGCAGCTGGCTATGGGTGCTCAGTTGCAGGGGTGTACATGCCATCTGGGCTGGTATGGTCCTGGGTATGTGTGTGTGTGTGTGCATGTGTGTGCATGGGGAGGTATCTCCAGCATGGCAGTGCCTTTCGGTTGGTCTTGCCGTCTGCTGCCACCCACTGCTGGGTGCACAGGGTGTGTCTGGCTTGTAGGCTTCTGTGTTGCACGGGGCTGATGAGTGCTGGGGGGACTGCATGGTTTCCTGAAGTGCCAGTCACTGCACATGGGTGGTGTCTTGGGGTCACAGTGCAGGGTGCGCTGTGCATACGGGGGGCTGATGTGCACTGTGGTTGTCAACCCCCTGTGTGTGGCACTCTCTGCCTGCCAGTGGTTGTGCTGGGGTGTCAGGGCTCTGCTATGCTTTGTTGGCTTGTCCCCATGGGCACGTGGATCATCCATCCCACCCCCAGTGATGCTGTGCTTGGGGTGTGCCGGTGTGGTGTGGGTTCTGCAGTGTGTTCCTGTGCCCATGTGTGGCATGGCTGGCGGTGGGCCCCAGCCTGCCTCCCTGGATGTGCAGTTCCATTGCTCTGGGGGCTGTGCTTGCGCTTGGCAGCTCTGGAATGCTCAGCTGAGCTTCCATGGTTGCGCGGCGCCAACACTTTGTCCTTCTCCTTCCTGGTTGCTGCTGAGACAGTATGTGCGAGCATTCAGACGTTGGTTGCTTGCGCCTATTTGCTCTGCTCCATGTTTGAATATCGCACCTGTTGCGCATTTGCACAACTGGTTTGCGCTTGCTCCTACTGTTGCGCCAGTTTTGAGCGCTGTTTGAATATCCAGGCCCTAGACACTAATACATAAATAAATAAGGTGTCTATCTTGCGAAATTCTTAATTTATGGGCTGGGCTGTAGATGCCTGAGGGAGGATGGCCTTAAGATTCTCTGCTAAGACTACAATGGGATCAGCAAAGGCTTGTGAGGTCAATATGGGTCGATACTTGGGAGGAGCGTACTTCACATCTATGGCCTTAGCCATGGAAGGGATGAGAGCACAATTGTTCCACACCATCTGAGAGAGGGTCTCGAAAGATGGTTGTACCAGAGGAGGTAAATCCATAGGGATCTCCAGGACATGTAGGCACTGGAGTCTTAAAAGCTTCCCAGGATCGATTTCTGTAGTCTGGAGAGAAAAAGTGGAATTTAAATTTTTCAGCAGAGACTTAAAGGAAAGGTTCTAGGTACATGGATATGTTGTTCTATCCACACTTACTGGCAGGTTCCTTGCCACTTTAAATCTTGCCAGAAGGTCTTCAAGCTGGCTCCTCACACCCACCCGGGTGGTAAAACTCCCAGCTCCACCCCATGATGCCGGATCTTCCTTACCGCTTGGAAGCTCACGTTCCCTCCTTTGCGCTCTGCGTTTTACGCCTGGATCCTACCTCGTCGGTTAAACCAAAACTCATACTTAAATTTACTAGACTTCGGTCTTTTTCTTCCTTTGCGGCTGTGATGGACAAATTGACTCCCGGATTTCGGCGGTGCCCTTGTGGGCAAAAAATATCTCAGACCGATCCGCACTCCACGTGAGTTTACTGCCTTGGGCTCGATAACGATCTGCAGGCCTGCGAATTGTGCAAGTCCTTCTCGGTCAACGTTCTCGAAGACCATGCTGCCAGACTTCAACTTGGGTGCCCCTAGAGATGTATTCCTCCGGGAAAGTCGAAGGAGGCCCACGGTAGCGGGCTCGGCTGAGAAACTTGAGCAAATGATCGCCCTCGACGAGGAAGCGGTCCAGGCCGCATCTTCTTCTTCTTCCTCGGTTGCAGCATTTATCCCGCTCTCCTTGGGCTCCTCCTACTCGGCTTCATTTACGGAGCTTTGTCAATCCCTCTCTACTAAGGGAGAGGGGCCATCAGGACATTCCTCTCAGTCCAATAAAAAGGACTGAAAGGGTAAGTCCCACCGTCGACGTTCGTAGAAGCGGGAGAGGTCCCCTTCGTATAGTCGACACCGACGCTGAGTCGAGGTTGCGGCTAAGACCCTGGCTTCACAGTGTCCCTGTCAGGTCAGCTGGCCGAGACACCCGTCGATGCAGTCAAGATTTTTCTCGACTCGTTGGACGGGCTGTCAATTGGAGAAGCCGACAACCCTTCTTCACCAGTTTCCCTGGTGGAAACCGAGGACTTGCCTGTGCCTCCTGTGCTGGAGTCCCTGGTTAAGGTCCCTGAGCCGGGGGAGGAACGGGTTTCCCCGCTCCCTCCCAGACCCACCCTCGAAAACACAGAGGATCTCGGTCTCAATCTCGGACCTCCTCTCAATCCACCCGATCCCACCAACATCTTTGGTCTCAGTCTCAGCACTGAGGGAAGCGGCGGCGCCACTCATCTTCGTCATCATCCTCCTTGGAGGATAGGCTCCGGTGCAAGTTGCGTCAGCGCTACGAGGATCTGATGTGGCAGCAGTTCCTTTTGTCCAGGAGCAAGCGACTACATTGCCTTTCCCGGCCATTAAGTGGCTGTTTGGCCAAAACCAGCTGCACCACCCATCATGGTGAAGCCCCCCCCTCCAGAACCAAAAACTGGGGCTCCGACCAAGGATTCTCGGTCGGAGTCATGGGTTGCCCCATCGGTTGTCTGTCACCCTCACTCCCGATCGTCCTCGGCAGGAGGAGGGTGGCTCAGGCCCTCGGCAGCTGTTTGCAGACTCCACGGAGTCTGACGATGACTCTTCCCTGTTCTCCAGGCCTCTCGACCTGGAGTCCTCTGGGGGACAGTCGGTGGATGAGAGACCATCCTCGTTCATGGGAGTACTTCGGCTCATCTCAGAATCTACTGGGATTAAGCTCGAACCCGTGTCAAAGCAGGCCAAGTATCCCCTCATGGAGATACTGGACCAAGGAGATTCTCCTACGGAGGTCTTTCCCGTGGCTGAAGCCATTGTTGGCCTGGCCCTGGAGCTATGGCAGCGGCCAGCTTCTTGTCCAGCACCTTTGGCCAGGATGGCCAGAAAGTATGCCATTCCCACCAGCTCACTCTCTGGATTCTCGGAGCACCCCTCTGCGGAGGGATTGGTGACCGACAGTGTTTTCCGGCACTCCGGAAACACTCGGGACGTGGACAAGCCACCTGATAAAGAGTCCAAGAAACTGGACTACTCTGGGTGTAAAGTTTACGCTGCATCCTCCTTAGGCCTTCGTCAGGCCAGTTCGGCCGTACTGATGGCACACTTTTCCCATGCCCTTTTGGGCTCCCTGGATGAAGTGATTCCACATCCCCGGCTGACCTCCAGACTACGGTCAAACTAGTGCGGGATCAAGGAAAGGTGGTGGCAAAGCAACAGCTCCAAACTGCTCTTCACATTAGAGATTCTTGTGCCCAGTCAGTAGTGGCCACCGTGACCATGCACCACAGAGCTTGGATGCAGATCTCCACCTTTATGGCAGATACCCAGAACAAGCTGGCAGACGTTCCCTTCCTGGATACCGACTTGTTCGGTCCCGGGGTGGAGGGTCATTTGCAGAGAATCTAGAAAGGAAAATTACGTACCTACCGTAATTCTTGATCTTCTTGGACGAGTCTCCACCACTCATTCACACTAGTGGGATTAGCACCGGAGGCACTAAGACCCATTGGGAGCAAACTTTTTGCTGGAGGGTCGGCGCGAGAGACGGCCAAGCGAGACACGGCTATGAAAGAAGCGGCTCTCAGCGGTAATGACTATCTCGGGCGATAACCCTCCAACTGCCTCAGTACCTTTTTACCAAGGAGGCAGCGTAACTAACGAAAGAGTAAACCCAATATTAAAAACGGACATAAGATAGTCCGTATGACCCGTGTAAGAAGGGTCAGCAAAGAAGTCCTCACGGCCTAAAGATTTGAGGGAGTGAAGACCAATACAGCGGTGAGCTCGGGGATGGAGGGTGGGCGTAGGAATGAGTGGTGGAGACTCGTCCAAGAAGATCAAGACCACGGTAGGTACGTACTTTCCTATCTTCCTGGACATAAGTCTCCACCACTCATTCACACTAGTGGGAGAGTACCAAGCTGATAATCCCCCAAAAGGGCGGCAGGAGAGCCAGAGCTCACGTGTCTAAGATAGAAGCCCATTAAGGATAGTTCTGCCGAATGCGGAATGTCGCCTAGCATGAACATCCAGTGCATAGTGCTTAACGAAGGTATGCACTGAGCTCCAGGTGGCGGCGTTGCATATATCTGCAATTGGAACATTGCGAATTTCCGCTAGGGATGCCGCGACCGCCCTAGTAGAGTGAGCGTACACTCTACCTTCTAATTTAACTTGAGCCATGGAATAGCAATGACGAAGCATGCCACTAACCATGAAGAGATGCATCTAATAGCGACAGGTTGACCCAGCTGGGTGTCGCTGAAAGAAACGAACAGTTGCTGAGTCTTGCAGAACATCCTTGGTTCTATCTAAATAGAACCGCAAGGCTCTCTTAACATCCAAGGAATGAAGAGCTCTGCCCTTCATTTTGGAAATTAGCGAAGTAAGCGGAAGTACCAGAGGTTGGTTTAGATGGAATTCTGACACAACCTTGGGAAGAAATTTAGGATGAGTACGGAGAACTACCTTGTCTTTATGGAATACAGTATACGGAGGGTCCGTAACCAGGGCATGTATCTCAGAGACCCTGCGGGCTGAGGTAATGGCCACCAGGAAGGCAGTCTTCCAGGTAAGAAATTTTAGCTCACAGGTAGCTAAGGGTTCGAAAGGCTTCCGAGTGAGCATGTCCAGCACCAGGTTAATGTCCCAGGCTGCAACTGGACGCTTAACAGGGGGTCTGGTATGGAGAATCCCCTTAAGAAATCTCTTCACCATAGGTAACTGAGCCAGAGTTAAGGAAGAAACCGGCTCATGGAACGCTGAGATGGCACTAAGGTGAACTTTAACTGTGGAGTACTGAAGACCTAAGTTTGACAGGTCCAAAAGATACTCCAGAACCTTGCCAGGAGGACAGGAAAAGGGATTCCAAGAGGATTTTGCACACCAGAGAAAAAAACGTTTCCATTTGGAAGCGTACGTTTTTCGGGTGGCTGGCTTCCGAGCAGCCAGAAGGATGTCTGAGACTCTACGAGAGACGTTGAACCGATTCACTTCTATCTCTTCAGGAGCCAAGCATGAAGGTGAAGTGATTTCAGGTTGGGATGGACCAACGAACCCTGAGTCAAAAGACTGATTTGCAAAGGAAGTGGTCTCGGAGAGGCTGCCAACATACTGTTGAGTAGAGGAAACCATAGTTGCCGAGGCCAGGAAGGAGCAATGAGAATCATATTGGTCCCCTGAGACTCGAACTTGAGGAGTACTCTCTGGATTAGAGGAAGCGGTGGAAAGGCATAAAGAAAGCGTTTTGTCCACCGCAGCCTGAACGCATCCTGACAGAAAATGCCAGGCCCTGGATTTCTGGAGCAGAAGAGAGGCAGTTTTGCGTTGAGTGGGGATGCAAAAAGGTCCAGGTCTGGAGTCCCCCACTCTTTGAACAGGGACCGAGCTACGGCTGGATCGAGAGACCACTCCGTGAGGGTCTGCCTCCGTTCTGCTGAGGTGATCTGCTAGGTCATTTTGTATACCTGGCAGATAAACCGCTTGAATCAGAGACTTGTGCTCCAAGCACCACTCCCACACCCTCATTGCTTCCCTGCAAAGGGGATAAGAATGAGCACCGCCTTGCTTGTTGATGTAATACATCACTGCTTTGTTGTCCGTTTGAAGGAGAATGTTCTTGTGACAAAGGACATCCTTCAGAGCTCGGATTGCATAGAGGACCGCTCTCATCTCCAGGACATTTATGTGGAGATGAGTTTGAACTGAGTCCATACACCTTGAGTGTGGAGGAGAGACAGTGAGCTCCCATCCCATTAGCGATGCGTCTGTGGTGATGGAGATCTGATGATCGGTGGAGCAAGGGAATCCTTCCAGGAGATTGCTCTCTTGAGACCACCAGGTGAGAGACCTTCGAAGGGGCTCCGTCACCTTGATGGGATAAGACTGGGGGTGAGAGTCGGGGACCACTGAGTGGAGAGCATCCATTGGGTGGTTCTCATGTGCAGTCGGGCCAGAGGGACAGTGAAGACCGAGGACGCCATGAGACCCAACATGCGTTGCATCGAGAGAGCTGTAACCGATTGGTTCTCCCTGATGTAACGGGCCATTCGAAGGATGTCGAGTCTTCTGTCCTCTGGAAGGAAAGCCTTCGCTGAAGAGGTGTCTAGAAGCGTCCCTATGAAAAGGAGCCTCTGGGAGGGTTGCAGTTGAGATTTTTTCAAATTCAGCAGAACTCCCATGGACGTGAGAAGACGAGAAGTCGTTTGCACGGCTTCCAAAGTCCCTTGGCCGGAAGGGCTTGCTAGAAGCCAATCGTCCAGGTAGGGAAACACTCGGAGTCCGACTTTCCTGAGATGCGCCGCGAGAACTGCACAACACTTTGTAAAAACTCGCGGCGCCGAGGATAGCCCAAAGGGCAGGACTCTGAACTGATAATGCTGACCCAAAGCTACAAACCTGAGGAACTTGCGGTGGGTCGGGTGGACGGGGATATGCTGGTAAGCATCCTGCATATCCAGAGAGGCCAGCCAGTCGTGCTGATGCAGCAAGGGTAACAGGGTACCTAGGGAAATCATCTTGAATTTCTCCCTGGGGAGGAATTTGTTTAACTTTCTGAGGTCTAGAATGGGGCGCATCCCCCCAGATTTCTTTGGAACCAGAAAGTAATGGGAGTAGAACCCTGTGTTTCGCAGATGCGGGGACACCAGTTCTATTGCCCTGTTGTTCAGAAGGCCCTGGATCTCCGCGGTGAGGAGGTCTGACTGAGAGGCCGACAACCTGGGTTGTCATCTGGGAGGACAATTCGGTGGGGTTTCCAAGAAATTGAGAGAATAACCCTCGCGAATTATCCGAAGGACCCATTTGTCCGAAGTTATGGACTTCCACTGGTTGTAGAAGTACATCAGACGACCTCCCACCGGAGGAGAAAGTTCCACCTCGGGCAGAGTGGATGGAACTTGGGCCAACGACTCATAAGGTAGCGCTGGGAGCTTTAGGCCCCTGCGCTTTCTGCTGCGTCTTCTTTTGAGGTTGGGCAGGTTGGCTTTTATGGAAGCTTCCCCTGCCTCTGCCTCGAAAGGACTGACGACTATGAAACTGACGTCTGTTCACATGCCCCGAGAGGGGCAGGCGGAGGTCCTGGCCAACTTAATGGCCGATCTAGTCTTCTGAGTGGCCTCTAAGGCTTGCTCCACCTGAGGGCCAAAAAGAAAGGAGCCATCAAAAGCAGCGCCATCACCTGCTGCTGAGCATCATTCGTGAAGCCAGAATGCGCAGCCAGGAATGGCGCCGAGTACAAATCCGCGGCTGCTGAGCGAGAAGCAGTGTCGAAAGCGTCCATGGCGGCTTGGACTTGTTGGTTATTGGACTCAATACCTCTAATAACGGTCAGAAGAAGCTCTGACTTGGAATCCGAATCTGGAAGAGCTTCAACCATTCTTTTGATAGAGTGCCACAGGATATACTCATACTGAGAAAAATAGCCTTGATAACTGGCAATATACATACTTAGAGTGGAGGCAGCAAAGACTCTCTTACCTAATGTATCAATCTTACGAGACTCTTTGTTAATAGGTCGAGCTGTAGTAGTTTGAGGAAGAACGACCTTGTCATTCTCGCCAGGACTACAATAGGATCCATAAGGCTTGGGATGCCAAATGGGACGATCATGGGAGCTGAATACTTCTTATCAATGGATTTAGCCACTGAGGGAATAAGAGCAGGATTATTCCATACCATTTGAGACAGCGTCTCGAAGGAAGGCTGGATCGGAGGAGTCAAATCCGTAGGGATCTCCGAAGCATGAAGATACTGGAGTCTTAATATCTTCCCAGGATCGATGTCTGTAGTCTGGAGAGAAAGAGTGGATCCCAGGTTCTTCAACAGAGACTTAAAGGACAGTTCCTCGACCACAGGCTCTGTAGCAAAGAAAGATCCTGTTTCCTCCACTTCATCACCCAACCGAAGGTCTGGGTCAGGCTCAACATCATCTCCTGATGGTCCAGAAAGGACTGTTTGGACAGGAAAGGAGTGAAAATTAGGAGAGGAGGAAATAGCAGAAAAACAAGGAGAGTCCCCAAGGGCTGCCGGCGCCGAGACGGCAAAACGGGCTGAAGACGGCACCGAGGAGGCGCACGGCGCTGAAGAGGCACGCTGCCCCGCAAGCGGCGGCGCTGCGGACGACAACACGCATCAACAAGGCCAAGTCAAAACTCGTGCCAGTGCAGGTGATTCAATTCATCAGGGCAGAGCTCGACTCTCTTCGAGCCAGAGCTCGGCTCCCGGCGGACAGGGCTGAGGTTCTTTCCTCCTTTGCCCAATCATTTCTGGTTGGGCAACTACACCCTGCCTGGGACTTCCTGCACCTCCTGGGCCTCATGGCAGCCTACACCAGCGTGGTCCATTGGGCCCATTGGCACATGCATCCCCTATAATGGGGACTGGCCTGCCAATGGTCACAGCGCTCCGGTCCTCTGGACCAGCCAGTGGCGGTGACCCAGGAGATGTGTAACGCTCTCCAGTGGTGGCTCATTCCAGCTCATCTGCAGGAGGGCATCCCATTTGTCTGCCCTGAGTCGACAGTCATTCTAATGACCGACGCCTCTCTGATGGGTTGTGGTGCCCATCTGGGGGAGCACAGAGCGCATGGCCTCTGGTCCTCTCAGAAGTCTCAATGCCACACTAACCTGCTGGAGCTTCGAGTGGTCTGACTAGCCCTCACCGCTTTCGCTCCATTTGTACGGGGTCAAGTGGTCCAGGTCCAGATGGACAACACCACGACCATGTACTACCTAACCTGCCAGGGCAGGACGCGCTCCATGCCCCTGTGCAAGGAAGCTCTGCGCACTTGGTCCCTCGTGAGCAGACTGGAGGCGAATCTCCTAGCCATCCATGTGGCGGGAGCCTCCAACACTCTGGCCGATGCCCTAAGCCGGATAGGGGCTACGTCTCACAAGTGGCCTCTCCTGCTGGAGATAGTACAAGATCTGCTCTCCCACCGGGGCATGCCTCAGGTGGACCTGTTTGCCTCCAGGGAGAATGCGAAGTTGAGACTGTTACATGCCCGCCCCCCTCAGCAGAGCTCGCTGCAGAGGGATGCCTTCTCGAGGCCATGGACCCCGGGTCTCTTCTATGCCTTTCCCCCATTTCCCTTGATCTACAAGGTGCTTCTCAAGTCGAGGAGGGACAAGGCGCAGGTGATTCTGGTAGCCCCAGATTGGTCCCGCCAGTTCTGGTATCCAGATCTCCTCAGTCTCAGCTCCAGGCTCCCAGGTGGCTTCCAGCCCGCCCAGACCTGATCTCAGTCAATCAGGGGAAGGTACTCCACCCGGACCTTCAATCCCTGCTCCTGACGGCCTGGTTCCTGAGTGGCTAGAGTTCCAGGCCTTGGGTCTTTCCGACGAGGTCCTCAACGTTGTTGAGGCATCCTGTAAAGAGTCGCCCAGAAAATGCTATGCCTTCAAATGGAAGAGATTCTCCATTTGGTGTCAGGATAAGGGGTTGGACCCTTCCTCCTGTTCCCTGGCCAGTATTCTGGACTACCTATGGTCCCTTTCTCACCAGAGGCTTCGGTCGACGACCCTTAAGCTGCACCTGGCAGCCATCTCTGCTTACCGGGAGCGGGCCAGGAAGCAGTGGATGGCGTAGGAGAAGGTGGTCAGGTGCTTTTTCAAAGGCTTTGATCACATATCCCCTCTGGTGCGAGAACCTCCACCTCAGAGGGATCTACTGCTGGTATTGGCTAAGCTCATGGCCATGCCATTCGAACCGATGCACAGGTGTGACATCTCTCACCTGTCGTGGAAGACCGCCTTGCTGGTGGCTATCACGTCAGCCAGAAGGATGGGAGAGGTCCAGGCACTTTCTATCGAGTCTCCTTATCTAGTCTTCCACAGGCACAAGGTTGTCCTGCGCTCCAACCCAAAATTCCTTCCTAAGGTGGTGTCGGAGTTTCACCTTAACCAGGTGTTGACTCTGCCGGTGTTCTACCCCAGTCACATCTCGGAGGCCGAATATAGGCTCCATACTTTGGACCCTAGAAGGGCGCTCTCTTATAAGGAGCAGATGGCTAATGTTTGGGGAGAGGTTCACCAGTTGTTTGTCACCTACGCTGAAGCCGCACCTGGCAGACCTGCAGCCAAGCGGACGATAGGCAGGTGGGTCACCTCCTGCATAGATCTCTGCTATAGACTGGCGGGCATGGAGCCTCCCAGAGGGATAAGAGCTCATTCTACCCACCATACCGCTGCTTCAGTGGCTGCTTCCAGGGACGTCCCTATCCAGGAAATCTGCAGGGCTGCTACCTGGAAGTCAGCAGACACTTTCATTATCCACTACCACATCGACCTTGAATCACGCCGGGATGCTGGTTTTGGGACCTCAGTTCTCCAGTCCTTATTTCCCAAGTAGGGGGTGTGCACCTTGCCTCCCTCCTCCCGGAGAACTGCTAGGAGTCTGCCAGAAAGTGTGGATAGAACAACATATCCATGTCCCTAGAAATACAGGTTACTCACCTGTAACAGGAGTTCTAGGAATGGTATATGTTGTTCATCCACACAACCCACCCGACCTCCCCAGCTTCAACGCACAACCTGATTTCCAGCAGGCTAGATCTGGCATCATGGGGCAGAGCCAAGAGTTTTACTCCCCCGGGTGGGTGGGAGGAGCCAGCTTGAAGACCTTCCGGCAAGATTTAAAGCAGCAAGGAACCTGCCAGTAAGTGTGGATGAACAACATATATCATTCCTAGAACTCCTGTTACAGGTGAGTAACCTGTATTATTCGACCAAAGGCTCTGCAGCAGGATTGATCCTTGTTCCTTCAACATCATCACCCAGCTGAAGATCTGGATCAGGCTCAAACTCATCTCCTGAAAGTACATGGGAGACTGTATAGACAGGAAAGGAGTGAAAATCAGAAGGAAAAACAGAAGAGGAAAGAATCGGAGTCAAAAAGCCTTGGAGGCTGGATGGCACCGAACCAAGCATCGGTGCCGACAAAGAACCTGGTGCCAAACACAAGGAAGTCAGCACCATCGGAAACAGCCCAGTACTCGGCGCTGAAGGAGCCTGCGGTGCTGCAGACAGCACTGACAGAGCCTGCGGCGCTGTGGGCAGCACCGAGAGAGCCCACAGCACCACGGACTATGCCGAGGGTGGCGCCGACATGCACCCTGACACAATGGATGGCACCGACTGAGTCCCAGGCACCACAGACAGTGCCAAGAGTATCCCAAGGTTCCAAAAACTGTGATTTGAGGGAAAAGAAGGAAAACTGGCAGGAGATAGAGGCATCGATGTGGAACCCTGCGCCGCAGCCATGTGAAGGGGAAAACACCCGAGCACAGAGTCGATGGCACCGAAGACTGCGCCGCGTGACTAGGTGAGTCCAAATGGCCTACCCGCATCCTTAAATGGTCTGAAGGCCTCGGAGTGACCGGATCAGGCAGCAGGACCAACCTCCGAGCCAATTGCTCTGCAACAGCAGTACACTGGTAAAACCGCTCATCAGAAGTCCCTCCAATAGGTGGGGATGGGCTCCGATGTTGAAGAGGTCAGCCACCGGAGACTGAAACTGGTGACTCCGAGACAGGAGGAGACCGGTGCCTGGCCCGAATGACTGACCGTTGATGTGCAGACATACCAGAAGATGACCTCGAGTGATGCCTTCTTTTCTTCAACTTGTGTACCGAAGAAGAGGTTGAGGCCGAATGGTGCAGAGAATGGGACAGTTTCCTTTTATGCTTTTGGGGGGACCGCCCATCTCCCTGGGCATTGGGCCATCCATTGTCAGACCCACCCTCCGGAGAGGGCGGCGTACCTGACCCAGCCCAACTGACTGAACAGCTTTCATACGAAGTCTCCCTACTATCACCTGACCAGCTCATGGTCGACTTTGTCAATGGAAGGCTGAAGACTACTTTCTTATAATCAATAAAATGAAATCTAATCGGTACTTGTTTTCAAAGATAAATTACAAAACAATAAACTGAAAACTATGCTGCTAGTTTGAAGTTTGACTCCTGGCGAGCGAGTGACGTCGTCACCGGAGCGCACTCGATGGTGGGAAAAAAGTAACTGAGGCGGTTGGACGGTCAATGCAGAGGACATTTTTATCGCATGAGCAATGGCTCGCGGTGCTGCTTCCTAGCGACTCCACCTCTGGTGCCGACCCTCTTGAAAACTTTGCTCCCGCGCGGTCCTAGCATCTCCAACGTAGGTCCCATTAGTGTGAATGAGTGGTGAAGACTTTATGTCCAGGAAGATAGTAAGGTTACACAACTATATTATCAATTGCCAAATTCTCCTGTAAAGTTAGCCCTCTTCATCTAGGACACCATGAGCACCTTGAAAGGAAAGAAACTCTGACCTGAGTGGACCTGTGCTTTTCAGTGGGCTTTATCCAGTTGCTAATATGACTGTCAAGTCTTTGTCCCTCTTGCTGCTCAGACCAGAAACAATAGTGAAGGGCTGAGAAGACAGCAAAAGGAAAATTTCTGCCCCATTAACTACTACACATTTCTCTGACCTTTAAGAATGCATTATCTTGTCCCTACGCCTTACCAGTTACTGTGCCTGATGCAGAAAAAAAAAATTTATAGTCTTGCACTCATGGCCAGGACACTACTGACTGGTGTAACTACTGTGGAGCCATTGGAGACTACCACTAGCAACAATACCATCGAGGATGTGTCGAATCATGGCCTTGTGTGTCACAACGCTCTTGTCTTCCGACCAACATGAGAAAAACTCTGCACTCTAACGCCGTCTGCTAAGAGGAAAATCCCTCAGAGACTGCAGGCCAACATGAAAACAAGGTTCCACATTCCAATGCAGACTGCTTAGATGAACATCTCATCTCCTAGAAACCATCAGGGGAATTTCTCCCTGGTCAGAGACCCCTACTTCTGGAGTCTCCTCCAGCCCTGGAAAACCAAGCCGCTGGCTATATACATAGAGAGGATAACCAGGAATTTCAAAAACGCATTTTTTTAGCAAATCTGAAGCTATCAGAGAGAACTTTTCACTGCCCCTGAATCATCAACTATTACTGGCAATACTGCCTCTTGAATCCTTGAAAGATACAGGACAATACAGAAAAGCACGAAGTGGGTACGAAAAAATTACTCACCTTAGTAATTATGTTTCTTCTATTGGAGTCTTCCTGTATTCTGACAGGGGCAGTTAGCCCCAGTGTTTAAACTGCCCCGGAGACCAAAGGGTTAACATTTCTGTGCAGAGTATTGAATGCTGAGCTCGACCTCGTTTGATGTCTCTGTCTGTTTCCCTTTGAACGCTAACCGTCAGATTCTTACAAGCAAAACTCTAATAGTATTCTATGTGGAAATTGTAAAATAAAATTTTTAATAGCCAAATGGCAACAAAAAGTTTTGGACTACCATAAGAAGACTCGAGTCAGGAAATCCAAAACTCAAAACCCAAACCAAACAAGAATATAATAAAATAAACACCCATACACGAAGAGGGTGAAAAAAGCACCCCTGAGGTGCAACACTGCACCTGCCCACCCATTTCCCAAAAACAGGTTCTGAGAGGGGAGGCAGTGAGGGAGATCAGAATACAGCAAGACTCCATTAGAAGAAACAACATTACTAAGGTGAGTAATTTTTTCTTCAAACAACATGAAGTCTTGCTGTATTCTGACAAGTGCAGACTACCAAGCAGTACCTCCATGGAGGAGGTACAGAACCTACTTTGGGAATAGATCTCTAAAGTACTGCTGTGCCAAACCGAGCATCACTCCTAGCCTCGATATCCAGAGAGTAATGCTTGGTAAAGGTATGGACTGTTTTCCAGATGGCTGCTTGACAAATTTCTGAGAGAGGGATATCCCTGGCAGCAGCCAGGGAAGCAGCTGTACCTCTTGTGGAATGAGCATTCAGGCCTGAGGGTGGAGTTTTTTCCCAGTTTGTCATAGCAGAATTGTATACAAGACACAGTCCACCTGGCAATAGATCTCTTGGTGGCAGGTTTGCCCTTTCCCACTTCTCCAAAAGTGAGGAACAACTGGAGGGAGTCAAACCTGTGACCCTTGGCACGCTCTATGTAGTAACTAAGGGCTCTTTTAACATCTAAACTGAGTAGCCTCCTCTCTCCTGAGGAAGAATGATCAGTGAAGAAAACAGGAACAGACATAGACTGGTTTAAATGGAAGTCTGAAACCACTTTGGGCAAGAAACTTCTATTGGTTCTAAGGACCACTTTATCCCTGAGAAATGAGATAAAATCAGGTTCCACTGACAAGGCTTGCAATTCACTGATACACCTGGCAGAGGTAATGGCTACCAAGAAAACAGTTTTCCAAGTCAAGTACTTAATCTCTGCTGAAGACATAGGCTCAAAAGGGGGTTGCATAAGTTGAGCAATGCAAACATTCAAATCCCAGGCAGGAGAAGGGACTCTAAAAGGAGGATTGGTGTGAAGCAATCCTTTAAAAAATTTATAGAACACAGGATGAGAAGATAGTGAGTAAGACTTCCCCACAGACAAAAATGCAGAAACAGCTGACAAGTGTGCTTTGAGAGTAGCTGGTCTGAGGCCTAGGCCATTAAGATGGACCATATAATCCACAACCGTAGGCAATGCAGCAGTGTCTGGAGAAATATGCTTCTTAGAACAGCAAATGCTGAATCTCTTCCATTTGGAGTTATAAGTCTTTCTGGTGGAGGGCTTTCGGGAAGCCTTGAGGATATCCAGAACCCCTTGGGAAAGATGCAGATCTGCAAACTCTAACTGTTCAAGAGCCATGCCTTGAGAATGAGAGACTGAAGATTGGGGTACCAAATCCTCCCCTGAGAGGATGTTAACAGGTTGTAATTCCTGGGAAGGGACAGGGGAAGATAGACTGCTAGAGACAGCACCAGGGAGTACCAGGGCTGCCTGGCCCAATCTGGAGTAATCAGAATCACTTTGCAAGGTTGAGACCTTATTTTGACTAAAACTTTGAACAGAAGAGGGAAGGGGGAGAAGGCATACAGAAACTTCCCTTCCCAATTCAGAATCAGGGCGTCCAGGGGCAATGAGCACAAGACTGGAGGTCTGCAACAAAAGAAAAGGAGTTGGTGATTGTCTGGGGCTGCAAAGAGAACTATCTCTGGAGTGCCCCACCTTGAAAAAATCACTTTCCACAACTGAGGGTCCAGGGAACATTCGTGATGGCCCTGAGAAATCCTGCTCAGTGCATCTGCTAGCACATTGTCCTTCCCTGGAAGGTGAACTGCTACCAGAGAGGTTTGCAGGGAATAAGTCAGGGACCACAACTTCATGGCTTCTATGCACAAGGCCATGGACTGAGTGCCTCCCTGATTGTTGATGTACCACATGGTGGTGGTGGTGTCCGTTCTGACCTGAACCACCTTGTTCTGTACTGACCGAGAGTAAGATTTTAGGGCCAGAAAAACTGCCCTGAGCTCTAGGAGATTAATATGGAGAAGGGATTCTTGGGGGGACCACAGCCCCTGGGCAATGAGGGACCCCAGACGGGCTCCCCAGCTCAGAAGAGAAGCGTCCGTGGTAAGGATCACTGAACAAGGCTAAGTAGCAAAAGAAACATCTCGTCTTAAATTGTCCTGATCCTGCCACCATTGGAGGACTTGGATTAAGGTCAGAGTCACTGGGATCACTTTGGTAAGGTGGAACTGAATATCCCTCATCTGGAATCTTGCCCCTTGGACCACTACTGTTGAAGCTGCCATGTGGCCCAAGAGCTGGTGGAAATGCCTTGCTGGTCGAGATACCCGAAGGCTGAAAGAAGAAGCTAGTTCCATAAGAACCCTTGCCCTTTCTAGAGGAAGAAAGGCTCTTGCCCTGAGTGTGTCCAGTTCTGCCCCTATAACGGTAAGAAGCTGGACTGGTTCAAGAACTGACTTGGGAAGGTTGAGAAGAAATCTCAGAGAAGTGAGCACTTGCTGGGTCACTTGCAGGTGAGACTTGACTTGGTCTGGAGACTGACCCACTATTAGCCAAATGTCCAGATAGGGAAAAAATGGAAATCTTTTGCCTTCTTAGGAAGGCAACAACTACTGCCAAGCACTTTGTGAAAACCCTTGGGGCTGAGGTTAGGCCAAAGGGCATTGCTCTGAACTGATAGTGACCTGAGGGCAACTTGAACCTGAGGTACTTTCTGTGGGAGCACCTGATGAGAATGTGAAAGTAGGCATCTTGGAGGTCCAGGGAGGCTAGCCAGTCCCCTGGCCTTATAGAGGGAAGAATAATTCCCAGAGTTATCATCTTGAACTTTGGCTTTAAAAGATGTTTGCTTAGGTATCTTAAATCCAGCATGGGTCACCACTCTACTGCCTTTCTGGGGGTTAGGAAGTACCTGGAGTATAGTCCTTTGCCCCAGTGTAGGGTAGGTACTCCCTCTATAGCTCTTACAGCTAGGAGAGAAGAAACCTCTGCCTCTAGGGCAAGGAACTCTAAGAGATTTGCAGGTGGAAAAGATCTGACTCTCATCTTGGGAAATTTTTTGAAGCTGAGAACCAGTCCCTAGCTTACTACTTCCAGGACCCATTTGTCTGATGTAAAAGACATCCAGTCCTGGACAAAGTAAGCCAGCCTGACCCCTACTGGGATAGGAGAATCGATCCGGGCAGACCCATCAGGGTGTCTGCTTGGCAGGGGCTTTAGGCTGAGGGGTGGATGCAGGCCTGCACATCCCCCTTCTGCCTCTCCCTCTGAAGAACCCCCTCACTGAAAAGGAAGAAGAGGCCTGTGCTTGGTAAAAAATACTGCCCCGCCCCTAGACTGCTGCCTTTGAGGAGTTGCCTGCATTTCCTTGGCCTCAGCACTCCTGTAAGTGGTCCTGTATTCGTCCATTTTCTTCACATAATTCTTTGTCTGCTCCCCAAACAGAGAATTACCCACTACAGGAAAATCCATGGCCTTAGCCTGGGTATCCTGTGAGAGGCTAGTACATCTGAGCCAAGCCATTCTCTGAAGAGACACAGATGCAGCCATGACTCTTGATGATACATCATTGGAGTCCACAGCAGCATGAACACTGAACTTTTGATGCCTCAATCCCATTTGCAGCCACCTCCTCCAGCTCCCTGGCAAGCTGGGGGGGCCTGTTTAGCCAGTGCCAGTACAGTGTCCCACCTGGACTTCTGGTACCTGGCTGCAAAGGCCATATAATTCACCTGCCTGAGTCCCAAGGAAGATGCCATGTACTGCTTCTTTGCCATGGCATCAATTTTCCTGGAGTCCTTGTCTGGGGGGTGTGATGCCAAGGGAATGCTTGCCTTATCACAGGCAACAGCCTGTACAACCCCAACATGGCTGCATTGCTGATAAAGGAACTCCGTCTCTGAGCCTGAAAGAGTATACCTCTTCTCCATTCTTCTGTCCACAGGAGGTATGGAATTAGGAGACTTAAGAATTTTTTGTGTCCGTTTCCCAAAAGATTTGTGGAGGGAAACAGACAGTCTCCTGGACTCTGGGATGTCCATCATCTCTACATAGTCAGGCTCCTCCTGATCCTCCACTGCCTCCTCCACAGGAAGCTGGAGGGTATCAGCCACCTTTCTGTAAAACATGAACTGCGAAGGGGACTCAGGAAGCCTAGGAGGAGAAACACCTGAAGGTCCGTCTGGGGAGATGTCCGGGTCAATAGGAACATCGAGACTTTCACCATCACCATAACCATCTTCCAACTCTCCTTCCTCCTCAAACTCCAGTTCATAAAATTCTTCCAGGGTATAATCCAGAACTGGGGGAACCGACTGAACTGAGCCCCTGCCAAAAGGTGCCAGATCAGTCGGAAGCGGGCAAAGCGATTCCACAATGCGAATCGCTTTGGCTACTTCTTCGGTGGTCGGAGTATGAGATTCTGGATCCAAACCGGTCAATTTGTCTTTGCGTTTTCTTTTTGTCGGAACCAATTCCTTGGAATCGGCTCTCCTTTTGCCTGAAGAAGTATCGCCCTGGTCAGAGGGCACTCCTTCTGGTTCGGTCAGAATCGAACCGGGCTGGCCATCCGGGTCAGCGGACTTCTCAGCCTCCCTTTCCCTCAGTCTACCTATTCTCTTTTCAAGGGTAGATTTGGGAAAATTTTTACAAATTTGGCAGTCTGAATCAAGGTGGTCAAACCCCAGACAATAAACACAGGTGGTGTGGGAATCGGCCTTAGCAAAGACCTCCCCACACGCACTGCAGTGTTGAAACCCAGTGGGCCCGTTTTTTTTCTTGGGTTTCTCAGACATGACCAACCTAACCAAACTTTACCCTTTTTTCGGCAACTGCCAGGCAAGACTCCCCTATCGGTTCCTGACCGTGTCACGGGTCTTGGAAAAAAAAAGTACTAAACCCCACTTATTTTTTAGAACCGATATGGACCGGTAACCACACACTAAAGTAAAATACAAAATTTACCTGAATGATCAGTTCAGCTGAACCTTCTATTGGTTCTAAGGACCACTTTATCTCCATGAAAGGAGATAAAATCAGGTTCCACTGACAGGGCTTGCTGTTCACTGATACGTCTGGCAGAGGTAATGGCTACTAAAAAACACAGTTTTCCAAGTCAAGTACTTAAGCAATACTGAGGACATAGGCTCAAAGAAAAAATTTCTCACTTTGGTAATTATGTTTCTTCCAATGGAGTCTTGCTGTATTCTGACTATTGCAGTTAGCCCCAGCCTTTAAACTGCCCCAGAGAACAAAGGATTAAACTTGCAATGCAGAGCATAGAATGCTGAGCTCGAGCTCGGTTGAGGTCTCTGGACCCCTTTGAAATCCAACCATCAGATTCTTACGAGCAAAAACTCACTAACTATTCTATGTGGAAATTGTACATTTTTTTACTAGCCAACTGGCAACAAAAAGTTTTGGATCACCAAAGAAGACTCAAGTCAGGAATCCCAAAATCAAAAAACAATCCAAATAAGAATAAAGATAAGACAAACACCCAAACAAAAAGAAGAGGGTGTAAAAGGAGCACCCCTGAGATGCAACACTGCACCTGCCCACCCAATTCCCAAAAACAGGTTCTGAGAGGGGAGTCAGGGAGGGAGGTCAGAATACAGCAAGACTCCATTAGAAGAAACATAATTACTAAGGTGAGTAATTTTTTTTCTTCAAACAACATGAAGTCTTGCTGTATTGACTATTGCAGACTACCAAGCAGTACCTCCATGGAGGAGGGACAGAACCTACTTTGGCAATAGGCTCTGAAGTACTGCTGTGCCGAACCAACCAGCACTCCTAGCCTGGATATCCAGAGAGTAATGCTTGGAAAAAGGTATAGACTGTTTTACAGGTGGCTGCTTGACAAATTTCTAAGAGAGGAATATCCCTGGCAGTAGCCAGGGAAGCAGCTGTACCTCTGGTGGAGTGAGCCCTCATGTCTGAGGGTGGAGTTTTTCCTAGTTTCTCATAGCAGAATTGTATACAAGATACAATCCACTTGGCAACAGTTCTCTTGGTGGCAGGTTTGCCCTTCCCCACTTCTCCATAAGTGACGAACAGCTGGAAGGAATCAAACCTGTGAAGCTTGGTATGCTCTATATAGTAGTTAAGGGCCCTTTTAACATCTAAACTGTGTAGTCTCCTCTCTCCTGAAGAGGAATGATCAGTGAAGAAAACAGGAAGAGACATAGACTGGTTCAGGTGAAAATCTGAAACCACTTTGGGCAAGAACCTTCTACTGCTTCTAAGGACCACTTTATCCCTATGAAAGGAGATAAGAAAAAATTACTCACCTTAGTAATGTTGTTTCTTCTAATCGAGTCTTGCTGTATTCTGACTATTGCAGATAGGTCCTGCCTTTCAACTGCCCTGGAGAACAAAGAGTTAACTTTCCATGGCCAGCATGGAACGTTCAGCATGAGCTCGGTTGAAGCCCCTGTCTGCTGTTGTTTAAACTCCAACCGTCAGATCTTTACGATCAATACTCACTAGAAGTTCTGGGTGGAAATTGTAAAACTCACACTAGCCAACTGGCAAAGTACAGTTACGTAAGAACTTACCGTAACAGTAGATCTTCGAGAGAGGCTCTTGCAGTAGGTAATTATATATAGGACTGACGCCGGCCGGTGGCAGGACCCCACGGAAAAATTTCTAGCTAGCAGTCCTTGGCGAGGGACCGCCCACGCCAGGTGACCGAAGGCCAGCGATGTTGGTATAAAGGGGCGGTCCCGGAGGCCCGCCTTCCAGTTCTTTCCCGCCACAGGCCCGGAAGGCCCGGACGAGAGAGAAGCAGATGTTTTCCTTCCTGGAAAAGGAGCTGAAAAATCCTAGGGGGATGGAGGGCGAGAAGGTATTACCTACTGCAAGAGCCTCTCTCAAAGATCTACTGTTACGGTAAGTTCTTACGTAACTGTACTATCTTACTTCGAGAGGGCTCTTGCAGTAGGTAATTACATATAGGACTGAATCCCAAGCAGTCTGGAACAAATGAAAGGCACCGGGAGGAGGTACTACTCCAAGAAGTAGCAAAAAAACCTTGCAAGCCTCAAGACAGGAGGCCTTGTAAAACAGCTAACCCGAAGCCTGCTCTACCGCGAGAGGCAATGTCCAAACTGTAATGTTTCGTAAAGGTATGGACAGAAGTCCAAGTGGCGGCAGTGCATATGTCTGCTGCAGACACATTCTTGAAACAAGCCACAGAGGCCACTACTCCACGTGTGGAGTGACCTCTGACTTGACCCGGAAGGGTCTTGTTGTACTTTTCATAACAGAAAGTGATGCAATGAGCCAACCACTTCGACAGGCATTGCTTGGAAACAGCACTACCTTGCCTTTTTGTGAGCAAAAGAGATGAACAACTGATCAGTTTTTCTGAGATCCTTTGTCCTACCGGTGTAGTATCTCAGAATCTGGTGAACATCCATGGTATGGAGTAAATATTCTCCTTGACTGGAGTACTGCGTGAAAAAGGCAGATAACTCTATAGACTGATTTAAGGTAGACTCCGCTACCACCTTAGGCAGAAACTTAGGGTTTGTGCGAAGAGCCACTCGTTCTTTGTGAAAAATCAAATAGGGGATTTTATACATAAAGGCCTGGAGCTGAGAAATTCTTCGAGCGGAAGTAATGGCCACCAAGAAGAGCGTCTTCCACGAAAGAAACTTTGGCTCTGCGGATGCTGCAGGTTCGAAGGGAGGAAGGGTAAGTTTCTCGAGAACAGAGTTCAAGTCCCAAGGGGGAGCAGGAGTCCAGACAGGGGGCCTCAGATGAAGGACCCCTCTGAGAAAAGTCTTAGACACCTCTAATTGGGCAAAGGCTTTATCAGTGAAAGGAACATGATACGCTGAAATAGCGGCCATGTGCACTTTCAAGGAGGAATGACTGAGACCCAGGTCGGAAGAGATGATGTAGATATTCAAGCAGAACGGCCACTGAACAGGAGAAAGGCTCCACATTCGTAGAAGCGGCCCAAATAGAAAATCTCTTCCATTTCATGGCATAAGTGGACCTAGTGGAGGGTTTTCAAGCCTCCACCAGAATCTCGGCCACTTTTGGAGAGACACCAAAGCGAGATTGTTCTAGGTCTGCAGGAGCCATGCATGAAGTTGTAGGGACTTGAGGCCCAGATGGACCAGGGTCCCCTGATCCTGGGTCAGCAATCCTCGAGATAAAGGAAGAGGAAGAGGAGGAACCTCTGAGTATTGTTGTAGAAGAGAGAACCAGATTTGCCTGGGCCAGAAAGGAGCGATCAGAATCATTCTCGCACCTTCTGTTGTTAGTTACTGCAATACATGAGGGACCAGAGAAATTGGGGGGAAAACCATAGACGAATCTGTCCTTCCAGTTTAGAGACAGAGTGTTGCTCCAGAAAGCGCCTCACTCTGGAGCGAGCGAGCAAAAGGTGGGAAGTTTTGCATTTTGGGAAGAGGTGAACAGGTCTATCTGTGGAGTCCCCCAAAGCTGGAAGATGTCGTCTAGAACCTTTTGGTCCAATTCCCACTCATGTGGCAGAGCAGAGGAGCGGCTTAGCTTGTCTGCCAGGGTATTGTCGACTCCTGGAACATGAATCGCCGTGAGGTGAAGGTTGTGAAGAGTTGCCCAGTCCCACACCCTCATTCCTTCCCTGCATAGAGAATATGATCGAGTCCCTCCCTGCTTGTTGATATACCACACCATGCACATGTTGTCCGTCTGGACAGCTAGGTGACCGGGAAGAATGAGAAGAAAAAATACTGAAAACCTCGGTAAAACCAACGAAAGAACAGGGCTGACTAAGCACGAAATTTACTGCAAGGAGCTGCAAGAGCTAACGGCGGGAAAGAACTGGAAGGCAGCCGTCCAGAACCGCCCCTTTATACTGACGTTGCATGAAGCTGGTCACCTGACGTGGGGGCAGTCCCTCGCCAGGGACTGCTAGCTAGAAATTTTTCCAGGGGTCCTGCCGCTGGCCGGCGTCAGTCCTATATGTAATTACCTACTGCAAGAGCCCTCTCGAAGTAAGATCTAAATTTATTAAAAAAGGGTTTTTTGGTTTCAAAGCAAAGACTCAAGTCAGTAAAGCCAAAAAACTAAAAAAACAACACACACCCAAAATAAAGGAGGGTGAAAAAGGGGCACCTCTAAAGTGCCAACACTGCTCCTACCCACCCACAACCCAAAAACCAGGTTCTGAGAGGGGAGGCACTGGGGGAGGTCAGAATACAGCAAGACTCCATTAGAAGAAACAACATTACTAACGTGATTCAATTTTTCTTCAAACAACATGAAGTCTTCCTGTATTCTGATTATTGCAGACTACCAAGCAGTACCTCCATGGAGGAGGGACATAATCTACTTTGGGATTAGGCTCTGAAGTACTGCTGTGCCAAACCGAGCATCACTCCTATCCTGGATATCCAGAGAGTAATGCTTGGTGAATGTATAGACTGTTTTCCAGGTGGCTGCTTGACAAATTTCTAAGATAGGAATATCCCTAGCAGCAGCCAGGGAAGCAGCTGTACCTCTAGTAGAGTGAGCCCTCAGGCCTGAGGGTGGGGTTCTACCCAGCTTTTCATAGCAGAATTGTATAAAAGAGACAATCCACCTGGCAATAGATCTCTTAGTAGCAGGTTTGCCCTTACCGACCTCTACATACGTGAGGAACAACTGGAGGGACTCAAACCTGTGACTCTTGGTGCGCTCGATGTAGTAGCTGAGGGCCTTCTTGACATCCAAGCTGTGCAACCTCCTCTCTCCAGAGGAAGAATGGTCAGAGAAGAAAACAGGGAGAGACATAGACTGATTAAGGTGGAAATCTGAAACCACCTTAGGCAAGAACTTCCTGTTAGTTCTTAGGACCACTTTATCACTATGGAAAGAGATGAAATCAGGCTCCAATGACAGGGTTTGCAATTCACTGATACACCTGGCGGAGGTAAAGGCTACCAAAAACACACTTTTACAAGTCAAGTACTTAAGCTCTGCAGAGGACAAAGGCTCAAAGGGTGGTTGCATAAGCTGAGCAATGCAAACATTAAGGTCCCAAGCAGGAGCAGGGTCCCTAAAGGGGGATTGGTATGCAGCAATCCCTTGAAGAACTTACAAAACACAGGATGGGCAGACAGAGGAGAGGGCTAGCCTATTCACGAGAAGGCAGAAACAGCTACCATATGCACTTTAAGTGTAGCCGGCCTAAGTCCTAAGCCATTAAGATGAACCATATAGTCCAGGACTCTAGGCAACCCAGCAGATTCTGGAGAAATATGCTTATTAGAGCATCAATAGTGAACCTTTTACATGTGGAGTTGTAAGTCTTTTAGGTGGAAGGCTTTCGAGAAGCCTTAAGGATATCCAGAACCCCATGAGAAAGGTGCAGATCAGCAAACACTAACTCTTCAAGAGCCAGGCCTTGCGATTGAGAGATTTGAGGTTCGGATACCAAATCCTCCCGTGAGAGGATATCAACAGGTTGTAATTCCTGGGAACAGACAGGGGAAGGACAGCAAAAGTGGGTACAAGGGCTGTCTGGCCCAGTCTGGAGCAATCAGAATCACTTTGCATGGTTGAGACCTGATCTTGACTAACACTTTGAACAGGAGAGGGAAGGGGGGAAAAACATACAGAAATCTCCCTTCCCAATTCAGAATCAGAGCATCCAGAGGGACTGAGCACAAGACTGGGGGTCTGCAACAAAAGAGAGGAAGTTGGTGACTGCCTGGGGCTGCAAAAAGATCTATCTGTGGAGTGCCCCATCTCAAGAAAATCACTTTCAAAACTAGGGGATCTAGGGTCCATTAGTGATGGCCCTGGGATATCCTGCTGAGAGCATCTGCTAGGACACTGTCCTTCCCTGGGAGGTGAACTGCTATCAGAGAGGTTTGCAGGGAATAGGCCAGGGTCCACAACTTCATTGCTTCTGTGCATAAGGCCGTAGACCGAGTGCCTCCTTGCTTGTTGATGTACCACATTGTGCTGGTATTGTCTGTTCTGATCTGGACCACCTTGTTCTGTACAGATTTGGAAAAGGCTTGAAGTGCCAGAAACACTGTTCTGAGTTCCAAGAGATTGATGTGAAGCAGAGATTCTTGAGGTGACCACAGCCCTTCTCTTTTTTGACCTGTGGGCCGAAGAAGAGCTCGAGGCCGAACGGTGCCGAGAATGCGACCGTTTATTTTTATGCCGGCGGGGGGACCGCCCATCCCCCCGGGCATCGGACTGACCGTTGTCGGAACCCCGCTGAGGAGAAGGAGGCTGACCGGATCCAGCCCGGCTGACTGAACAGCTTTCATACCAAGTCTCCCTACCGTCACCTGACCTGCTCATGGTCGACTCCGTCCAGTAGGCCGAGACTTCTTCAAGTAAAATTTAATATTAGAAAAATTTAACGAAAATAGAATAAAATTAAGCGATACTACTTATCGAGATAAAGTTACAAAAAAACAAACTGAAAACTATGCGCTAGTTTGAAGTTTGACTCCCGACAGGCGAGCGACGTCGTCACTGAAGCGCACTCGACGGCGGGAAAAAAAGGAACTGAAGCGGTTGGAGGTCGTCACGAGATGGTCATTACCGCGAGCCGCTGCTGCGGGCGCCGTGTCTCATGGCGCCATCTCTCGCCGACCCTCCAGCAAAAAGTTTGCTCCCGATGGGTCTTAGTGCCTCCGGCGCTAATCCCACTAGTGTGAATGAGTGGTGGAGACTTATGTCCAGGAAGATGTACAGTTATGTAAGAACTTACCGTAACAGTAGATCTTCGAGAGAGGGTCTTGCAGTAGGTAATTACATATAGGACTGACACCAGCCGGTGGCAGGACCCCACGGAAAAAATTCTAGCTAGCAGTCCCTGGCAAGGGACCGCCCCCACGTCAGGTGACCGGCGTCAGATGACATCGGTATAAAGGGGTGGTCCCGGACGCCCGCCTTCCAGTTCTTTCCCGCCACAGGCCCGGAAGGCCCAGACGAGAGAGAAGCAGATATTTTCCTCAATGGAAAAGGAGCTGAAAAAACCTAGGGGGATGGAGGCGGGAGGCACATACTGCAAGAGCCTCTCGAAGATCTACCTGTTATGGTAGTTCTTCCGCAACTGTACTATCTCACTTCGAGAGGGCTCTTGCAGTAGGTAATTACATATTGGACAGAATCCCAAGCAGTCTGGAATAAAAGAAAGGCACCAGGAGGAGGTACTACTCCAAGAAGTAGCAAAAAGAGACCTTGCAAGCCTCAAGAAAGGAGGCCTTCCAAGACCGCTAACCCGAAACCTGCTCTACGGTGAGAGGCAATGTCCAAACTATAATGTTTAGTGAAGGTATGGACGGAAGTCCAAGTGGCAGCAGCACAGATGTCTGCCACAACACGTTCTTGAAACAAGCTGCAGAGGCTGCTACTCCATGAGTGGAGTGACCTCTGACTTGACCCGGTAGAGTTTTGTTGTATTTGTCATAACAGAAAGTGATGCAATGGGCCAACCATTTTGATAGGCATTGCTTAGAAACAGCATTGCCTTCTCTTTTGTGAGCAAAAGAGACGAACAACTGATCAGTCTTTCTGAGATCTTTCGTCCTATCGGTGTAGTATCTCAGAATCCTGTGAACATCCATGGTGTGGAGCAAGTATTCTCCTTGGTTGGAGTACTGCGTGAAAAAGGCAGGTAATTCAATAGACTGATTTAAGGTAGATTCCTCTACCACCTTCGGGAGGAACTTAGGATTCATGCGAAGAGCAACTCATTCTTTGTGAAAAATCAGATAACGGATTTTGCACATCAGGGCCTGAAGCTCGGAAATTCTGCGAGCGGAAGTAATGGCCACCAAGAAGAGCGTCTTCCACGATAAAAACTTCAAGTCTGCGGAAGCCACAGGCTCAAACGGAGGAAGAGGAAGTTTCTCAAGGACAAAGTTAAAGTCCCAAGGGGGAGCTGGAGCCCAGACAGGGGCCTGAGATGAGGGACCCCTCTGAGAAAAGTTTTGGATACCTCCAGTTGGGCAAATGGCTTATCAGTGAAAGGGACATAGTAGGCTGAAACAGCCGCCATATGGACTTTCAAAGAGGAGTGACTGAGACCCAGGTCGAAAAGATGCCGCATGTAATCAAGCAGAATGGCCGCAGGACAGGAGAAAGGCTCCACGTTCCTGAAGGCAGCCCAAATGGAAAATTTTTTCCATTTCATAGCGTAGGTGGACCTAGTGGAGGACTTTCTAGCCTCCACCAGAATCTCGGCCACCTTAGGAGAGACGCCAAAATGAGATTGGGCTAGGTCTGCAGGAGCCATGCATGAAGTTGAAGAGACTTGAGTCCCGGATGGACCAGGGTCCCCTGATCCTGGGTCAGCAATCCTCGAGATAAAGGAAGAGGAAGAAGAGGAACCTCTGAGTACTGTTGTAGAAGAGAGAACCAGATTTGCCTGGGCCAGAAAGGAGCGATCAGAATCATTCTCGCTCCTTCCAAAGCCACTTTCTGCAGCACAAAAGGGACCAGAGGAATTGGGGGGAAAGCATAGACGAATCTGTCCTTCCAACTTAGAGACAGAGCGTCGCTCCAGAAAGCGTCTCGCTCTGGAGCGAGCGAGCAAAAGATTGGAAGCTTTGCGTTTTGGGAGGAGGCGAACAGATCTATCTGAGGAGTCCCCCAAACCTGGAAGATGCTTCTTAGAACTTTTTCGTCCAGTTCCCACTCGTGTGGTAGAGCCGACGAGCGGCTTAACCTGTCTGCCAGGAAATTGTCGACTCCCAGAACATGGATCGCCGTGAGGTGAAGGTTGTGAAGCGCTGCCCATTCGCAAACCCTCATCGCTTCCCTGCACAGCGGGTAGGACAGAGTCCCTCCCTGCTTGTTGATGTACCACACCACGCACATGTTGTCCGTTTGGACAGCAAGGTGGCCGGGAAGGATGTATTGGTGAAGGGCCTGGAGAGCATACAGCACTGCTCGAAGCTCGAGCATGTTGATGTGGAGAATTAACTCTGATTTTGACCATAGTCCCTGGGTTCGGTGAGGACCCAGATGGGCTCCCCAACCTTCGCCTGAAGCGTCCGTGGTCAGAGTCTGACCGGGGGGAGGATGAAAAAGGGTACACCCCAGAATAGGTTCTCTCGAACCATCCACCATTGCAAGTCTTTTAGCATCGGGGAGGAGATCAGAACCAGATTATCTAGGTCGTCTACTCGTTGATCCCACTGAGAGCGGAGGGTCCACTGAGAGATTCTCATGTGAAGGCGCGCGCACGGAACCGTCGGAATGACCACCGCCATAAGCCCCAGTAGACGGAGCACCGACCTCGCCGGAACCCTCCTGTATTCCGATAGAAGGGAAATCTGGGACTGGAGGGAGGCCCCCCTGTCCGGAGGCAGGAAGACCCTGCACATAGTCGTATCGAGGATTGCCCTGATGAACTGGAGTCTCTGAGAAGGATCCAGGTGAGACTTGGAATGGTTGATAGTGATACCCAGGCCAGAGAAAACCTGCTGGGTGAAGGAGAGAAAATACAGGAGTTCCTCCCTGGACAGGGCCACCAGGAGCCAGTCGTCCAGGTAGAGAAAAACCTGAACTCCCAAAGTATGTAGGTGGGCCGCTACCACCGCCAGGCATTTGGTAAAGACTCGGGGGGGGGCGAGGAAAGACCAAAAGGGAGCGCCCAGAATTGGTAGTGGTCCCCCTGAAATGCAAACCTGAGGTACTTTCGGTGCGAAGGGCGAATGGGGATGTGCAGGTACGCATTCTGCATATCCAGTGCACAAAGCCATTGGCCCAGCTGAAGTAGGGGCAAAAGGGTTTGAAGAGAGAGCATCCTGAACCTCTTCTATTCCACATATAGGTTCAGGGAGATGAGATCGAGAATGGGTCAGAGATCTCCCATCTTCTTTGGTACAAGGAAGAAATGGGAATAGTAACCCGTCCCGTGGAGGTGAGGGGACGGGCTCTATAGCCTGCTTCACGAGGAGAGCAGAGATTTCTTCCCTGACCAAAGGAAGATGGTCCCTTGAGTAAGAGGAGTTCAGAGGGGGGTGGCGTGGAGGTTTCTGCAGAAACTCTATGGAGTGCCCCTCTGCTATGATCTGAAGCACCCATGAATCCGATGTTATCCTCTTGCAACCCGGAAGGTGGAGGGAGAATCTCCCAACTACCAGTTCCTCCGGGGTGTCTGGAGGTGGTGGGAGAGGGAAGGAGTCAGGTGGTGTGAGGCAGCGCCGCAGCTGGGGCACCCGATGCTTTTTTGGGCAGTGGGGGCCTGGCAGCTGTGGGGGCCCGATGTTTAGTGGCCCACCTTCCCTGAGGTTTCGCTTGAGGCCGGCTGCATCTGCGAAAGGGACGGCGCTGTGGGGGATGGGGACAGTACATTGAATGAACAGATTTAAGGGCCGTCCCGTTCTCCTGTAAGTCAGTGATGATGTCCTTGACATCACCGCCGAAAAGCACAGAACCCCTGAAAGGTGCTTCTTGAATTGCTGATTGCACCTCCGGGACCAGACCTGACACACGGAGCCATGCATGACGCCGAAGACTTACGGCGAATGCAGAGCTCCGTCCTGCAGTTTCCACTGCATCATAAGTCATCCTCAGAATATAATGACTGGCCGAATGAGCAGAACGGATCAGGTCGGCTAACTCCTGCTTGACTTGAGAGTCAGGCAAGGAGTCAATCTTAGATTCCGCCTGGGTAAGGACAGCCTTCTGGTAATCCCCCATATGTGCTACATAATTTAGGGCCCTAATCCCCAGTGTGGAAGAAGCATAGATCTTCCTTCCATACTGATCCAGAAGGTGGGATTCCTTATCCGGGGGAGACAAGCTCAAATGTTTGGTGTGCTGACCGGCCGTGAGGTGCTAATCACAACCGAGTCTGCACGGGGTGAGAGTCTAAAGTCTACACCCTCCGGAGCCTGGTATAGCCTGTTGGACTTCCGAGGAAGTGGGGCTAAAGTCAGACGATTGTTCCAAATAGTGGAAACAAGGTGGGCATGAGGCTCAATCAGGGTGGCACTAGAGTAGAAGCCGTGAGGGCAAGTCTAGATGTTCAGAGTTTAACCCATTGAGGATCTGGTTCTAAGGAACGCCACTGATGGACTTCCTGGATCTTCCTGAGCAACTCCGTGAAGGAAGGATCCTACGGAGACTTGGGAGGAGTCCTCGGCCAGGGCTTGGACGGAGACTGCGGTTCGTCATCTTTCTCGGAACACCCATCGGAGGCCTCCGAGGAGTCCGAGAGAGAAGAAGAAGAAGAATTCAAAGCAGAGTAAGACTCCCTGACTCATCTAGGGAGGAACGAGGTTCCTTAGGGTGATCCCCGAATCGTGTCCTGCCTTTCTGATCCCGAGGCAGAGCCGGGGAACCGAGGCGGAGAGGGAGGTGCCGCCGTGGCGGGTCACGGGAGCCGGGGCAGCAAGCTGCTATAAGACAGCTCTCAACTTCCTTGGTGAGCTGAGCCTAGGCCTCAGCCCACCAGGAGGCCAAAGTCTCCTGGAGGTACACCGGTGGCCTAGGAGGCGGTGGAGGAGGAGGAGGAGGAGGGGGATAGTTGTACGGATTAAATCCGTAAGGGGAGTGTCCGTAACCCGGCTGTGGGAATACCGGAGCAGGGTACTGCGGCGTCGGTGGAGTTGGCGCCAGGTACTGCGGCGCAGGATACTGTGGACCTGGGAAAACCGGCGTCGGATAGGACGGACGGATACCCAGGCACCGGAGGAGCTGCCGGAGCAGACGGCCCAGCCGGGAATTCCATGGGCGGATCAACCGTGATAGGCCCGTGGGGTGGAGGGCCCGATGGAAGAGGAATATCCTCACGCCGCGCCGGAGGGCCAGTGTCAGAACCGCATCAGCGGGACCGTGTCGAGCCGGGCCGCATCGAGCTGGCGCCAGGGTACGGACGCCAGATCCGCTCTGTAGGAAAGAGGATCGGACGGTAGGTAGCCCAGGATCCCGAGCCTAGTCCGGGGACGGTGGAGAAAAATCCCCAGGGTCGGGCAGGGGGGACTCGGGCTTCCCTGACGGCAGCGAAGGCTGCGGGGAACCTGGTACGACAGACGAAGGAGGGTCTGCCGTAGGCTCTGAGGCCCGGCGCACGTCAGAGGAGCCGACATGTGACTTAGGGGCCAAGTAACGGCGGACACCAAAGGAGCTGGCGTCCGACTTCGGGGGTCCCTCGTCGGAGATGGGCCGAGGATGAAAAGAGTCCTGGTCCGATGGGGACACTGCCGTGCGCCACCCCAAAGGGTCGGACGTCTTAGCAGCCTTCTCCCGGTGGACGTCGGAGGAGCTGACGTCCAGCTTATGGGAGGCGCCCGCAACAGGCCGGAAGCCTGCGGCGGCGTACTGGGGCTGGAGCCTTTTCCCGGAGGCACCCGCAGGCTCGAACGCCAACCCCATCGGGCGGCCGACGCCTCCTCCAGTCTTGGAGGCTGCCGTCCGGGTGATCCCCGGAGGACGTTACCTTGCCACAGCGGCTCCGGCCGCAGTCAGCGAAGAGGAGGCCTTCTCCCAGTGCCTTTCCTTGTCCCGATTCTTATGCCTTTTAGGGAGGTCGACGCCTGCCAAAGTTTCTTCAACTTCTTCTCCATTGTGGACAACTTCTTCTTGAGGAGATGGGCTTCGAGAGACTGCTGGCGACGTCTGCGGGTGGCCACATTGAAATGAAGGCAGTGCAGACACTTGTCGATCACGGTCGGGCCCAACAGAAGGCAGAGGGAGTGACCGCCTTTGTGAGGCAGTTGGGCGCCGCATTTCAGTTGCACTTATTTTTGAAGGGGACGACATATAACCCGCTCACCTGACGATAGAAAAGAAAAATTACTCACCTTTGTAATGTTGTTTCTTCTAATGGAGTCTTGCTATATTATGACATATGCAGTGAGTCCCAACCTTCGAACTGCTCCGGAGGTGAAAGAGTTAACTTTCCATGCCAGGCATGGAACGCTGAGCTCCAGCTCGGTTGAAACTCTGTCTGTTATTCTTCAAACTCAAACCGTCGATGTTTACAAGCTAAACTCACTGAGGTCCTGTGTGGAAGCTGTAAGACTACACTAGCCAACTGGCTACTAAACATAAGAACACATTTTTTGGTAGCAAAACAAAGACTCAAGTCAGGAGACCCAAAAAATGAAAAACACAACACCAAATCACCCCAAAAAGGAGGGGTGAAAAAACAAAGGTGGGCATCGACTAAATGCCAACACTGCACTGCCCACCCACATCCCAAAAACAGAGGTTCTGAGAGGGGCAGGCGGGGTGGAGGTCATAATATAGCAAGACTCCATAAGAAGAAACAACATTACTAGGGTGAGTAATTTTTTCTTCAAACAACATGAAGTCTTGCTATATTATGACATATGCAGACTACACAGCAGTACCTCCATGGAGGAGGGACAGAACCCTTAGGAAATAGGCTCTGAAGCACAGCTGTGCCAAACCGAGCATCACTACTAGCCTGGATGTCCAGGGAGTAATGCTTGGTAAAAGTGTGAACTGTTTTCCAGGTAGCTGCTTGACATATCTCTAGAATAGGGATGTCCCTGGCAGCAGCCAGGGAAGCAGTTGTACCTCTGGTAGAGTGAGCCCTCAGGCCTGAGGGAGGAACCTACAAAGCTTTTCATAACAGAATTGATACAGAGACAACCACCTGGCAATGGATCTTTAGTGGCAGGTTTCTCAACAACCTCACCATAAGTGAGAAACAGTTGGAGGAGTCAAACCTGTGACCTTGGTACGCCCTGTGTAGTAACTAAGGGCTCTCTTCACATCTCAGCTGTGCAGCCTCCTCTCGCCAGAGGAGGAATGGTCAGTGAAGTACACTGGAAGAGATATAGATTGATTAAGGTGGAAATCTGAAACCACCTTAGGCAAGAACTTCCTGTTAGTCCTGAGGACCACCTTATCTCTATGGAAGGAGATAAAATCAGGCTCCACTGATAAAGCTTGTAATTCACTTTTGCATCTGGCAGAAGTGATGGCTACCAGAAACACAGTCTTCCAAGTCAAGTACTTAAGCTCTGCTGAAGACAATGGCTCAAAGGGAGGTTGCATAAGCTGAGCAATGCAAACATTAAGATCCCAGGCAGGGGCAGGGTCCTTGAATGGAGGGTTGGTGTGAAGCAATCCCTTAAAAAACTTGGAGAATACAGGATGAGTTGAAAGAGAAGAGGGTTCACCTGCTGAAATAAAATCAGACACAGCTGCCAAATGTACTTTTAGGGTAGCTGGTCTCAGCTCAAGGTATTTAAATGGAATCATATAATCCAGGACTGTGGGTAACCAGCAGATTCTGGGGAAATATGCTTCCCAGAGCACCATATGGAAAACCTCTTCCATTTGGAATTATAGGTAGCCCTGGTGGAAGGTTTCCTAGAAGCCTTCAATATATCCATTACACCTTGGGAGAGGTGTAGATCAGCAAACTCTAACTCTTCAAGAGCCAGGCCTTCAGATTGAGAGATTTGAGGTTCGGTACCAAACCTCCCCTGAGCACAGGTTAACAGGTTGTGATTCCTGGAAGACACAGGGGAAGATGGACTGCTAAGGACAGTAGGGAATGAATACCAGGGTTGTCTGGCCCAATCTGGAGCAATCAGGATCATCTTGCAGGATTGAGATCTGATTTTGACTAACACTTTGAACATGAGAGGGAAGGGGGGAAAAACATAGAGAAACTTCCCTTCCCAAGTGAGAAGGAAAGCATCCAGAGGGACTGAGCCCAACACTGGGGGCCTGCAGCAAAAAAGGGGAAGTTGGTGATTGTCTGGGGCTGCAAACAGATCTATCTGTGGGCTGCCCCATCTGGCAAATATTACCTCCAGGACCAGGGGGTCCAGTGACCATTCGTGATGGCCCTGGGAAATCCTGCTGAGAGCATCTGCCAGGACATTGTCCTTGCCTGGGAGGTGAACTGCCGTAAAAGAAATGTTCAGGGAGTAAGCCAGAGACCACAACTTCATTGCTTCGGTGCACAAGGCCATAGACCGAGTGCCTCCTTGCTTGTTGATGTACCACATTGTGGTGGTGTTGTCTGTTCTGACCTGTACAGCTTTGTTCTAAACAAATTTGGAAAACACTTGAAGTGCTAGAAAAACTGCTCTGAGTTCCAACAGATTGATGTGGAGCAGAGATTCCTGAGGGGACCACAATCCTTGGGTAGTGAGGTCACCTATGTGAGCTCCCCACCCCAAGAGGGATGCATCTGTAGTAAGGATTAAGGAGTGAGACTGAGTGACAAAGGGAACCCCTTCTCTCAGATTGCTCTGATCCTGCCACCACTGTACGGCCTGGATCAGGGTTCGAGTTACTGGGATCAATTTGGTTAGAGGGTCTTTTCTTTGAGACCAAAAGGCTCTCAAATGGATCTGGATGTCCCTCATTTGATATCTTGCTCCCTGCACTACTGCTGTAGAAGCAGCCATGTGCCCCAGGAGCTGTAGAAAATGCCTTGCTGGCCGAGAGACCTGCAGGGTGAATGAGGAGGCCAGAGAGACCAGGGTCCTTGCCCTGTCCAAAGGAAGGAAGGCTCTGGCTTTCTCTGTGTTCAGCTCTGTGCCTATGAAGGTGAGGAGCTGGACAGGCTCTAGAACTGACTTTGAAAGATTCAGAAGGAAACCTAGAGAGGTGAGCAGTTGCTGAGTTATATGTAGATGTAACTTGACTTGGTCCGGAGACTGGCCTACTATGAGCCAGTCGTCCAGGTAAGGGAAGATAGCAATTTTTTGCCTTCTTAGGGAAGCAACTGCTACTGCCAGGCATTTGTAGAATACCCTTGGAGCAGAGGTGAGGCCAAAGGCATTGCTCTGAACTGGAAATGGCCTGAGGGCAGCTCGAACCTGAGGTACTTTCGATGGGAGCTTGATGAGAATATGAAGTAGGCATCCTTGAGGTCCAGGGATGCTAGCCAGTCCCCTGGCCTTAGAGAGGGTAGAATAATTCCCAGAGTCACCATTTTGAATTTTGGTTTTAAAAAGGTGCTTGTTTAAATATCTGAGATCCAGGATGGGCCGCCATTCTCCTGTCTTTTTGGGTAGGAAGTACCTGGAGTACAACCTCTGCCCCAGTGTAGGGGTGAACCCTTTCCACAGCTCTGAGAGCCCGGAGGGAAGAGACCTCTGCCTCTAGGGCAAGTGCCTCTGGTGGATTTGCAGTTGGAAAGGATCTGGCTCTCTTCTTTGGAAATTTTTTGAAGCTGAGAACCAGTCCCTGGCTTACTACTTCCAGGACCCACTTGTCTGATGTCAGAGACTTCCAGTCCTGGACAAAGTAAGCCAGCCTGCCCCCTACAGGTAGCTGAGAATCGGCCCTGGCAACCCCATCAGGGTGCCAACTTGGCAGGGGCTTTAGGCTGAGGTGTGGAAGCAGGCCTGCTTGTACCCCGTCTGCCTCTTCCTCTAAAGAGCCCCCTCTGGGCATAAGCAGAAGAGGAGCCTGGGCTTGGTAAAAAAGCCTATGAAAGAGCCTGCCCCTGCCCCTGGAAAGCTGCCTTTGAGGAGTGGCCTGCCTTTCCTTGGCCTGTGCACTCCTATAGGTGGTCCTATACTCATCCATTTTCTTCTTGTAATTCTCTGTGTGCTCCCCAAACAGAGAATTACCCACAACAGGAAAATCCATGGCCTTAGTCTGGGTATCCTGTGACAGGCTAGTACATCTGAGCCAAGCCATTCTGCAAAGTGCCACAGATGTAGCCATGACTCTTGATGACACATCATTAGAGTCCACTGCAGCATGGAATTGCACCTTGGATGCCTCAACACCATCAGCAGCCACCTGCTCCAGCTCACCAGAAGCTGGCCAGGGACCTGTTTTGCTAGAGCCATAACAGTATCCCATCTGGATTTCTGATATCTAGCAACATAAGCCATATAATTTGCCTGTCTGAGTCCCAAGGATGCCATGTACTGTTTCTTGCCATGGCATCAATCCTCCTGGAGTCCTTGTCAGAGGGTGTGAAACGGGAATATTTCCCTTGTCACAGGCTGCAGACTGCACTATCCCAACATGGCTGCGTTGTTGTGTAAGGAACTCCGTATCAGAGCCTGACAATGTGTACCTCTTGTCCATTCTCTTATCCACAGGAGGTATAGTGTGAGGAGTTTTTAGAATTTTTACTGTCTGTTTCCCAAAAGATTTATGCAAAGGAATAGACAGTCTCCTAGACTATGGGATATCCATCATTTCCACATAGTCAGGCTCATCTTGATCATCCACAGCTTCCTCCATAGGGAGCTGGAGGGTTTCAGCCACTTTTTTATAAAACATAAAATGAGAAGGGGACTCAGAAAGCCTAGGAGGAGACACTCCTGGAGGTCTGTCTGGGGAGATGTCCGGTCAATGGGCACATCCAGACTTTCAAATCCACATTCACTCTCCTCATACTCCTCTTCCCTCCCAGGTTCATAATATTCCTCTAAATCATACTCTTGAACAGGTTGAACCGGCCGAACCGTACGCTTACCTGATGGTGCCGGTTCGGTCGGAACCGGGGAAAGCGACTGGACAATTTTAATTGCTTTGGCTATTTCTTCAGCGGTTGGAGAGGAAAGTTTTGGCTCCACACCAGCTGATTTCCTAGTTCTTTTTGGCGGAACCGACTCCTGAGAGTCGGATCTCCTTTTGCCCGAGGAAGTCTCGCCCTGGTCAGAGGGCACTCCCTCCGGTTCGGTTGGAACCGAACCGGGCTGGCCATCTAGTTCAGCGGATTTTTGGCCTCCCTTTCCATGAGCCTACCAACTCTCTTTTCCAGGATAGCTGCAGGAAATTTTTTACAAATCTGGCAGTTTGCATTGAGGTGGTCAAATCCCAGACAATAAACACAGGTGGTGTGGGGGTCAGCCTTGGCAAAGACTTCCCCACAGACACTGCAGTGTTGAAACCCAATGGGCCCGGTTTTTCTTATGGGTTTGTCAGACATAATGCCAGCCTAACCAAACTTACCCGTTTATGGCAAACTGCCAGGTAAGACCCTCTTATCGATACCCAACCGTGTCACGGGTCGTGGAAAAAAACGTAATAAAATCTGTTTTTTTTAGAACTGATAAGAACCGGTAACCACACTCTAAATGACAGATTAATAAATTTTAAACAACCTGATCGGTTCAAACCGAACCGATAAACCGTTTACAAGTTCCACACAGAATAGAAATTAATGTAAAACCTATCTAGTACTCACAATACCACAGACAGAGTCTGAACCGGTTGCAGTTTAAATTCGGTCGAAAACCGAGAAAAACAATACTTTAACCGACAAAATGAACCCGAGCAGAAGGAGAAATCTCGGAGGCTGACTGTCCAGTGAGGCAGGAAAAGAATCTGATGGTTTGAGTTTGAAGAACAACAGACAGAGTTTCAGCAGGATAAGGCTCAGCGTTCCATGCCTGGCATGGAAAGTTAACTCTTTCACCTCCGGAGCAGTTCGAAGGTTGGGACTCACTGCATATGTCATAATATAGCAAGATTTCATGTTGTTTGAATACAAAATACAAAATACTGAAACTTTTCAGAAAAACCGACGAAGTAACAGGACTGAGCGATAGGAACTTCACCGCGAGGCGCTACACGAGCTGACGGGGGGAAAGAACTGGAAGGCGGGCGTCCGGAACCGCCCCTTTATACCGACGTCATCTGCCGCTGGTCACCTGACGTGGGGGCAGTCCCTTGCCAGGGACTGCTAGCTAGAAATTTTTCCGTGGGGTCCTACCCGCCGGCCCGCATCAGTCCTATATGTAATTACCTACTGCAAGAGCCCTCTCGAAGTAAGATTTCCTAGTCTCAAATTGTCCTGATCCTGCCACCACTGTAAAGCCTGGATCAGAGTTCGAGTCACTGGGACTAGTTTGGTAAGGGAATCCTTTCTTTGGGACCAGAAGGCTCTTAAATGGAACTGAATATCCCTCATCTGAAATCTTGCTCCCTGGACCACTGCTGTAGAGGCGGCCATGTGGCCCAGTAGCTGCAGGAAGCGGCATGCTGGTCGAGACACCTGAAGGGTGAACAAGAGGCCAGTTCCATAGGTCCTTGCCCCGTCCAGGGAAGGAAGGCTCTTGCCCTGTTGTATCCAGCTCCACCCCTATGAGGTGAGGAGCTGTACTGGCTCGAGAACCACTTTGGAAGGTTGAGGAGGAATCTAAGGAAGTGAGTACTTGCTGAGTTATTTGCAGATGTGACTTGATTTGGTCTGGAGACTGAACCGCTATGAGCTAAGTCGTCCGAGTATATGGAAAGATGGAGATCTTTTTCTCCTTAGGAAAGCAACCACTACTGCGCAGGCACTTTGTGAACACCCTCTTCGTATGGTGATGAGGCCAAGGGGCATTGCTCTGAATTGATAGTGGCCTGAGGGCAACTCAAACCAGAGGTACTTTCTGTGGGAGCACCTGATAGGAATGTGAAAATAGGCATCTTTGAGGTCCAAGGAGGCTAGCCACTCCCCTGGCCTTAGAGAGAGCAGAATTATTCCCAGAGTCACCATTTTGAATTTTGGTTTTAAAAGGTGCTTGTTCAGATATCTTAGATTCCGGGTGGGCCACCAGGCTCCTGTTTTTTTGGAGGTTAGGAAGTACCTGGAGTACAATCCTTTGCCCTTGTGTAGGTTGGAGACCCTTTCTATAGCTCTGAGAGCCAAGAGGAAAAAACTCTGCCTCTAGGGCAAGGGTCTCTGATGGTTTGTAAGTGGAAAGGATCTGCTCCTCATCTTGGGAAATTTTTGTAGCTGAGAACCAGTCCCTGGCTACTACTTCCAGGGACCCAGCCTCTGTTCACGTCAGGAGGCTTCCAGTCCTGACAAAGTAAGCCAGCCTGCCCCACAGGTAGTGGAGAATCAGCCTGGCAGACCCACCAGGGTGTCTGCTTGGCAGGGCTTTAGGCTGAGGGGTGGAAACAGGCCTGCTCATTCCCCGCCTCCCTCCCTCTGAAGAACCCCTCCGAGCATAAAAGCAGAAGAGGAGGCCTGGGCAGTAAAGGCCTTTGAAAGACCTGCCCCTGCCACTGGAGTGCGAGTCTCTGAGGTAGCTTGCCTTTCTTTGGCCTGAGCACCCCTGTAGGTGGTCCTGTACATCCATCTTTTCATGTAATTCTGTCTGCTCCCAAACAGAGAATTATCAATGACAGAGAAATCCATGGCCTCAACTGGGTATTCTGCTAGAGCTAGTACATCTGAGCCAAGCCATTCTCCCGAAGGCCACAGATGTAGCCATGACTCTAGATGAAACATCATTGGAGTCCACAGCAGCATGAAATTGCACTTGAATTCCTGAATCCCATCCAGCCACCTGCTCCAGCTCTTGGCAAGCTGGTCAGGGGCCTGTTTAGTAGAGCCAGCACAGTGTCCCACCTGGACTGCTGGGCATCTAGCTGTGTGAGGCCATATAGTTAGCCTGCCTGGAGTCCCAAAGATGCTGCCATGTATTTATTTTGCCAGGCACTCAATCCTCCTGGAGTCCTTATCTGGGGGTATGATGCCAAGGGAATATTTGCCTTATCACAGGCAGCATGTCTGCACTACCCCCAACATGGCTGCATTGCTGAGAAAGGAACTCTGTGTCCAAGCCTGAAAGAGTATACCTCTTGTCCATTCGTCTGTCCACAGGAGGTATGGAGTTAGGAGTGTTTAGAATTTTAAATGTCTGTTTCCCAAAAGATTTATGGAGGGGAATAGACAGTCTCCGGGACTCTGGGATGTCCATCATTCCAACAAAATCAGGCTCCTCCTGATCCTCCACTGCTTCTTCCATTGGAAGCTGGAGGGTTTCAGCCACTTTCTGTAAAACATAAAGTGGGAAGGGCTCCAGAAAGCCTAGGAGGAGAAACACCTGAAGGTCAGTCTGAGGAGATGTCCGGTCAATAGGCACATCCAGACTTTCATAATCACCATCATCATCATTATCCTCATACTCCTCCTCCTCCTCCGTTCATAAAATTCTTCTAAGTATAATCCGAACCGGTGGAACTGACCATAACCGAAGCCCCCGTTAGATGGTGCCGTTCAGTCGAACCGAGTTAGCGATCAACTATCCTTATCGCTTTGGCTATTTCATCAGCGGTCGGGAGAAGAATTGTGGATCTGAACTGGATGATTTTCTCTTCACTTCTTTTTTAACCGAACCGACTCCCAGAATCGCACCCCTTTGCCTGAAGAAGTTTCTCCTGGTCAGAGGGCACTCCTTCTGGTTCGGTTCGAACCAACCAGGCTGGCCATCTGGGTCAGCGGACTTCTCTGGCCTCCCTCCTCAGTCTACCTAATCTCTCTTATCCAGGGTAGCTTTGGGAAAACTTTACAAATTTGGCAGTCTGAATCGAGGTGGTCAAACCTCAGACAATAAACTGACAGGTGGTGTGGGATCAGCCTTATAAAGGCTTCCCCACCATTACTGCAGTGTTGTCCAGGGCCCGGTTTTTTCTTGGTTTCGTGACATGGCCAATCCTATCCAAAACTTACCCTTTTTTCGCAATCCGCCAGGCAAGACACCTTATCAAGTTCCTGACCGAAAGAGGGTCTTGGGAAAAACATAATTGTTTTTTTAGAACCACACGGACCGTTACCACCTCTAATAAATTCAAACTTTTTAAGACCAATCTGATCGGGTCCAAACTGACATCCAAATTACAAGTTCACAGAAAAAATGTAAACCTAGTCTAGTACTCACAGTACCACAGACAGAGACTTAAACCGACAGATTTGGTAGCAGAAATTTGGTAGAAACCGAGCCAAAAATTACACTTTGACTTTTGAACCGAGCAAAGGAGAAATTTGAAGTGACTGTTCAGTGAGGCTGAGCAAAGAATCTGACAGCTGAGCTAAAACAACAGCAGACAGGGCTTCAAACCGGCCACACGAACTTTCATGCTGGCCATGGAAGACAACTCTGTATTTTCCGGGCACTGAAAGACAGGACCTAACTGCATTAGTCAGAAGAAAGCAAGCTGTGTTGTTTGAATATCTTCTCAAACATAGTCCTGGGCTGCTGCCCTATCTGAGCATCCAAAATATCATAGGCTAAACATAAGGTGTTTTTGTCAACCGTAGCTGTGGGCCGCAAGGGCTCTTGCTTTGGTGCCTCTGGCAGAGCTCAGCAGCTGCTTTAACTTTTTCTCAGTATATGTTTTGCTATTTTACCATATGGGCCAGTAGTTTGTATTTGGCCCAAAGAGGCAGAGGCATAGGTCATTTGCCCATGACATCTAGTCTCCTGGATGCCTTTCAGAGGAAGAGAACTGGATGTTTGTGCCTTTGATCAGTCAGGCAGTGGTATGACCACAGGTTAGCTTCAGTTGACCTGCAAAGAAAGCCCAACCTGAGGGGGCCACACTATTTTATCTACCTTTCTAGATATGGCTGGCAGGATACACAGCTGCCAGGCAGTAAAGTGACATCCTTCAGGCAAGGGCAGGTGCAATTACTATTGGGAGTGAGGCGCCAGGCTCAAGATGCTATCAGTGATTTTGGTTATGTCCTGCTCCTCCAAATCAAACCTGACAGCTTTAACTTGCTGATCATGATTATAAAAGAGGGTCCTGGGGCATGGCCAACTGCAGATCAAAGACAGAATCAAGAGGCAACAAGTTATATGAGGGCAATTTGTTTAAAAATATGAAAACTGACAGTTTAGGTTATTTACTGTAAGTGTTCTCAGGCAAGGAAAAATCTTCTGAATACTCCTGTACCGAATCTGTATTGCTTTGACTACTGCAGATCAGAATGGAGGAGAAAGCAAGAAAGGGTTAAGAGAGAACCCAGCTGAAAGAGCCAGACCGGGACCCATGAGATGATTAACAACCTGATTTGGATGGCACATCTTCCCAGCTTACTAATGCAGCACTTTATGGGCTATTCAGCCCTGAACAAGAGGACGATTTCCAGATCAGCTTTATCGATAACTAAAAATTAGCTCCTTCGCAGAGACTAAACTACTAAGACGGTGACAGAGCGCTGTGTCTACAGGCCTGACAAAAGAAATATTGCTTCACAAATGGCTTGGTCCAGAAAACGCCTAAGTAATATTAGAATCTTAGGACTCCAGAAGGCACTGAAGGGACAACATGAATGATTTATCACAACTGGCTAACTGAACATACCAATTACCCATGGCTAAACAGTACTAAAAAGTTACAGGATTATCCTCCCGAAGAAATATCCGATAAAAAAACAACCCCAATCCGACAGACTATTCGACAAAAGGGGTCGCAAACGGAGCGAGATACAGTTCAGCAAAAACAGAAGGACCATCAGACGGATGAAGAACCGCACACCTTTTCCTGACCTTAGCTATGAAACCATAACGCATAAAGTTTTGACGAATAACAGATTAATGCAACCAGAGTCGACATCTTTACTTATGCCAGCAGTCTAAAGTTATGTATGTAGAAAACTTCTAACCCAAAGAGGCTGCTAAACTAGTGGAAAACTGAAAGGAATTTCAGTGCAGGAGTTGGAATTAGAAGAAGGATACAAAGACTGCATGAATGACTGATGGTATGTCTGAGCGGAGAGTTGTTCATTCGGAACTAACTGGGGAATATTGGACATGTATTCAATAAGGGGCTATGGGGTACCATTATAATAAATAACTGTTGGTACTGATATTTGCCCGGCATACTAGCACAAACAATAGGCAGGCGCAACGATGTTAATAACACCGCAGGTTCACCTTCTCCTTCCTCGCCCAGAAACCACCTTAACCACACTGAGACCTACCAGCACAGGTGCACTGGGAACGCGAAACAAACACCGGTACAGAGAATATATAGTTGGACATATTCTTTACAGATAAGTCTATGTAACTTGTGAGACTTCGATACGAATGTTATAGCTCATATCCTGAGAGTTGCCCGGACTTTTATGAGGTAGTATAGTGCAGTGTTAAGGCTCTGAGCTGCAGCTCTGAGACCTGGATTTGAAACCAGCTGTCAGCTTAGTGTACCCCCTGGTTAAACAATTGAACCCACAACCACCCAGGTGCATACTGTGTGATAGACAAGTCACTTAACTTTGTGTCCCAAGTCCATCTGAAACAAGCAAAACTTATGTATACTCCTGGTTAAACAATGTTCCTTCACATTAGTCCTCTTACCTGACCGACGTGTTTTTACATTTAGCAAAAAATCCTAGTAAAGAAGTCATGAGAAATGCTGTTTTCAGAATACACCTAATATGATGCTATAAAACGGACTGTTTACTAGTTATAAAGTGCTTTCATAAGTTTGTCAATCTGAAAGTTTTATATATTGCCTTCAAATAAGTGGGATCTGTCTCTAGGCTCTCTATTATGTCCCTGCTTATAGCACAACAAGCAATGTAGTAAAGATGTGAAATGTTATAGGCATACCCTAATGGTAACAGAGTCGGGGCACAGAAGTCTACTTAGTATTAAAATGTTGTATGCCTACTGAATGGTTGCAGAATATAATGATTGTGCCATACTACCCACACTTTTATGCTGTTGTCTTACAGTTAAAGTCTGAAATAAAGTTAAAATAAAATAAAGTGGTTCTCAGAAGGGGACCTGGGATGTAAACACCAAAACCACAGGATTGAATTTCATGTCATTGTCCATCGGGTCAACAGGACAAGGGATTGGTGAAGCCATCAAAGCTTGAGGTATAATGGTAGGCATTAAGAGGGGATTGAATGATGGACCCCACCAAGACCTCCAGGTGGATGTGGAAGCAAAAGCCATTTGAGGATGTCCATAAAAAAACAACAACATGCACACCTGCAACCATGTCGACAGGAGTGCAGAGGAGGCTGACGGGAGGCAAATTCTTTGTGTCAGGACAATACACCAGCTCTACTAGGCCTGGTGGCACCTGAAAGCCTGACCTGACCTGAGCTATGTTCACAATTCAGCAGCCAGGCAGCAATCGAAGCTCACGATAGCAGAGGTGGTCGGCACCACAAGGTGGGGTGACTGAACAAACCTAGGGGCTTTGTCTTGTCTCTCCTCTCCTCCCATGCCTGTGACCCAGATGTTTTCTCGGATTTTGAGAATTTGGATCCCTTGAGTGCACGGCGACACACAGAGCTCTTTGCTGCTCCTTTCCATTGGACACCTGCTGCTTTAACGTGCACTCGATACTTTTCTCGTCACTGCGGCTGTTGAACCTTGCAAATCTAGCATGCCTGAACACTGTGGTTGGGCCTAGGCAGCACATGTACATGTTGCGCGAGTCTCCGGAATATATTTTCTTACCACACCTACAGTAGCGGAACAGCTTTGATGACTCTTTAGTTGACATACACGCTATTGAAGAAAGTAATAGCATGACTAGGTGAAATAAAAAAATCAAGTAATAATGTCGCTTTATGCACAGTCAACAAGACTGGTCATAGGAAAAAGAACCAAGGAGGAAGGGTCTCTCATGTTTACAGGAGAGTCAACATCTGATGTACTCATGATGGCCCTGTGACCTTGCAAAACATTTGTAGTTCCATAGGCGTGGCCTGATGAAAGGAGATCTCAAAGATCTTCCATCCATCCAGACCAGAGCGCCTCTGGGGCCATCCCTCTGGCTAATAGTTCAAAACTGTGGAAGCTGATTGTTTTCCCAGAAACAAACAGGTCTGTCTTCAGTGCCCCACTGCAAACACTGTAACCAGACCTGGCCGTTTAAGGCCCATTTGCGGTTTGATGATTTGTTTAAAGATCCGCCGGGACATTATCTTGCTGATAAGTGCACCGCATGAATGTCTGCTTTAAGGTGTGCCGGGTCCCAACATATTGCTTCTGTGCAGTTTTGGATCTTCCTCCCTATCCATTTACTGTAATACATTGTTGTGCTGTTGTGTGTTCTGATTTGGACAGACTGATCCTAGGTAAAGAAAATATTTCACCCAACAGCACTGCCCAAGCTCCAGAGGTTGATGTGTTCCAGTGACTCCCAGGCTTCATGCCACTCAATGAGGTCCTGTAGGTGGGCACCCCACCCCAAAGCGAAGGGCTTCTGTAGTAAGGATACTTGTTGATGACTGCTGGAGGAAGCCTCTGAGGCTGCCCTTCCTGCTATTCTAGTGATTTTGCCAGCACTTTTGAAAGTGATCCTTTGAGACGATCACCCTAAGTGGCAATGATTATCTCTCATTGGAATCACAATGGAACACAGCTGTGGGCAGTCATGTCCTAGTAACTGGGAAGTCCCTTGCAGGTCTTGGCTGACGGTTGTAAAGACTCTCAGCAGCTATCAGAGCTGAAACTCTGGTCTGCAGGAGAGCTTCCCTGGTGTTTACCCTGCTCGATGAAGTCAACATAAACAGGTTCTAGTTGGGACTCTGAAGGGCTACAAACTGAACCGGCAGTTTCTAACCGAACAGGGTATGTTCTGGGTAAGCAGCTGGAATGTGAAAGTCAGCATCTTTCATTTCAGTGACCCAGCCAATCCCAGTGAAGGATAGTACCACTGTGCCCAGTAACCTCTTGAACCTTTTTTTATGTTTGTTCAGACATCTAAAGTCTAAAAAGGTCTCCTCACATTTTCTTGTGGGTCAGGAAGTAACTTAAAAACAGGTCCTTGCCCCAGTGAGAGGCAGGACCCTTCCCTCTTTTAGCAGCAGTTTGTTCACTTCTGTTCAAACAGAAATCTTTCTGTGGGAGAGATAGCTGGAAAATCTTTGTGTTTCTGTGGTTTTGGACATTTTTGAAATGCAGGGACAACCTCTAGCCCAATAGGCCAGCCTTCCCCACACTGGCAATGGATGGACGACCTAGGTAGAATTGCCAGGGGGGGTGTTTTCGCTGTAGCTTGACGCCTGGTGCTACAGCAGCACAATTGGAGCCCCTCCTGCCTCTGCCCCATAGTAGCCTCTTTGGGTTGATATTCATAAGGGGCATAGGGAGCATGAGCTCTTGGGAAGTAGCCCCTGCCCCTGCCTCCCCTACAATATAGGCCTGTAGTAGTGGAGACCTTTTCATTCTCAGCGTTCCTCTGGTAAGTGGTTTTGTATCCATTCACTTTTTATGTTTGCTTGCACGCATGTGCAAGAAACATAGTGCCATCATCCGAGTTTTCGGAGGTGTGTCACCCCCTCTTCCAATTCAGTCAGTGTGTTGGCAGGCGCGGCCCCAGTCCGCCAATGCGATGCTGGAGGCTGTCTATGACAGCTCCAAATGCAGTGGCATACAAGTTGAAAGGGGGGACTACGCCCAGTGAGCAGCGATATCGATATCGCCTGCCTGGGCGCGCAGCTCTCCACACACACACACAAACACACGCACGCATACCGCGTGCTGCCCCCCACGCACACTGTATAGCCAACGGGGTGCCTAATCCTCGTCAGCTGTGCTGCGCCCCCAAAGTTTTTCCACATGCCACACTGGGTGCCCACCCCAGCGTGGCAACTCATTGTACAGCCGACGGAGGTGCCCAATCCCCCATGGGCTCCACTCTCTCCCCCAGAGTACAGGGTGCCACGCTGGGAGCCCACCCAGTGTGGCAACTGATGATATACTAACAGGGGTGCCCAATCCCCGTTAGCTACGGCCCCAATCACTCACCATCCTTGTGCCAGCTGGAGCCCACCCCAGCATGGCAAGCGTCCCAAGTCCGTCATTGAAAAAAACAGTATATAAAAACTGTCCCTCGGTGCTTCTCCCTGGCCCTCCTCCCACAACCTGCACCCACCCACTGCGCACCCTGCCTCCCCACACCCCCCTCACCCCATACTTACCTTTGGAGTCCGGCACGACGATCTTCGGTGGACCGGGAACACGTCTGCACTCTTCAAAGCCGACCGCAAACTGAAGAACTGCCGGTAAGCTGTATAATGGGATAGATAGGGTTTTTTCAACTTTATTGCATATCTCAGGCATTTTTTGGAATTTTTGCACCAAATTTTCAACATGGGGTTTTGGGACCCCTTCTCATGAATGCTGTCAGTGTCATGAGTTATTTTCGAGGTCCCAGATGGTGATTTCGCAGCCACTGCGGCGATATCACCTTTCGAATGATTAATGGAACGACACTGCCGGTGTTCATGGGTGGGCTCAGGCCTGTTTTGAAAATTTGGTGGAACGCTCCAAAAATGACTGTTTCGGCGTCGTTATGCAGTGTTCACGCAGGCTCATAAGTTCGCGAATTTTCAATATTTTCACTCAGATTTCAACATTGCAATTTTACCACACCTTCTTATGAACAGTACAGCTGTCTTTTTTACATCTCACCCAAAACGTGTTTCCGCCCATGTAGTGCACAATGGCACAGTCGGTGTGTGAAATCAATGTACGGGACAAATTAAGAAAATCACAGTGACACTGTTCATGAGCAGAGGTCTTAAAATGGCAATGTTGAAAGTTTGGTGAAAAAATCCCTAAAAATGACTGTTTTACGAGCATGCGTTGCGCAGTTCCTACACACGCTCATAAGTTTGCGAATTTTCAACATTGCCATTTTATTACACTTCCTTATGAGCAGTACAGCTGTCATTTGTCACATCTTGCCCAAAACATGTTTCCGCCCATGTAGCGCACAATGGCGCAGTCGGTGTGCGAAATCAATGTATGGGACACATTAAGAAAATCACAGTGACATTGTTCATGAGCAGAGGTCTTAAAATGGCTATGTTGAAAATTTGGTGAAAAAATTCCTAAAAAATGACTGTTTTACTAGCGTGCGTTGCACAGTTCCTATGCACGCTCGTAAGTTTGCGAATTTTCAATATTTTCACTCCAGATTTTCAACATTGCCATTTTACCACACCTCCTCATGAGCAGTACAGCTGTCATTTTTCACATCCTTCCCAAAACGTGTTTCCACCCATGTAGCGCACAATGGCACAGTCGGTGTGCAAAATCAATGTATGGGACACATTAAGAAAATCACAGTGACACTGTTCATGAGCAGATGTCTTAAAATGGCTATGTTGAAAATTTGGTAAAAATTTCCTAAAACTGACTGTTTTACAAGCGTGCGTTGCGCAGTTCCTACGCACACTCGTAAGTTTGCGAATTTTCAATATTTTCACTCCAGATTTTCAACATTGCTATTTTATTACATTTCGTTATGAACAGTACAGCTGCTATTTTTCACATGTGGCCCAAAATGTGTTTTCACAAATGTAGCGCTGAATGGTGCAGTCGGTGTGCAAAAGCAATGTTTGGGACAGATTAAGGCAAGCATTTGTCAATGCCAAACGTTCGCTTGCAGGTATTTGCAGTGGTATTTGGCACTTGGACATGGCTTAAAAAAATCAGTGACAAAGAAGTACAAGCATTTGCCAATGCCGAGTGTTGCTTGCTTCTATGTGCTGTTTAGGTATCTGGAAGTCATTGGAGTGCAAATGTTGAAAATTCGCGAACTTACAAGCGTGCGTAGGAACTGCGCAACGCACGTTTGTAAAACAGTTATTTTAGGAATTTTTCACCAAATTTTCAACATAGCCATTTTAAGATCCTCTGCTCATGAACAATGTCACTGTGATTTTCTTAATGTGTCCCATACATTGATTTCGCGACACCGACTGTGCCATTGTGCGCCACATGGGCGGAAACACGCTTTGGGCGATGTGAAAAATGAGAGCTGTACTACCCATAAGAAGGTGTGGTAAAATGGCTATATTGAAAATCTGGAGGGAAATATTGAAAATTGCAAACCTACGAGCGCATGTGAGAACTGCGCAACGCACACCATGAAACAGTCATTTTTAGGAATTTTTTCACTAAATTTTCAACATAGCCATTTTAAGACCTCTGCTAATGAACAGCATCACTGTGATTTTCTTAATGTGTCCCATACATTGATTTCGCATAATCGATTGTGCCATTGTGCGCTACATGGGCGGAAACACGCTTTGGGCAGGATGTGAAAAATGACAGCTGTACTGCTCATAAGGAGGTGTGGTAAAATGGCAATGTTGAAAATCTGGAGAAAATATTGTAAATTCGCAACTTACGAGCCTCGAGTAGGAACTGCACAACGCACGCTAATAAACTGTCATTTTTGATTTTTGATAAATTAACATGGGTTTTTGATCCTTCATGAATGATGTCACTGTCATGGCATTATTCAGTCCGGCGGCGATTTCAATGCAGTGACTGCTAAATCACCCTTCGGCCCAATAACGCCATGACAGTGACATCATTCATGAGAAGGGGTCCCAAAACCCCATGTTGAAAATTTGGTGCAAAAATTCCAAAAATGCCTGAGATATGCAATAAAGTTGAAAACCCCTATCTAGCCCATTATACAGCTTACCGCATTTCTCAGTTCAAGGGTCGGCTTTGAAGAGTGCAGACGTGTCCCCGTCCACCAAGATCATCGCGCGAGCTCCGGAGGTAAGTATGGGGTGAGGGGGGTGTGGGGAGGCGGGTGCGCAGTGGGTGGGTGCAGGTTGTGGGAGGGGGGCCTGGGAGAAGCACCGTGGGACCGTTTTCAATTTACAGGTTTAAAAAAAAAAGACTACGTGGGACGTTTGCCACGCTGGGGTGGGCTCCCAGCATGGCAGAAGGATGGCTGGGGGGGCCAGGAGCCGACGGGATTGGGCACCCCGTCGGCAGACAACGGGACGGACGCCACACGCTGGGGTGGGCTCCCAGCGTGGCAGAAGGGTGGCTGGGGGCCTGGAGCCAACAGGGGATTGGGAACCCCGTCAGCGGGCAGACGACATGGGACGCTTGTCACGCTGGGGTGGGCTCCCAGCGTGGCAGCAATGATTTGGGGGCGGTGTGAGGTGCTGTGTACAGACAGGGTTTTCTTGAAGTGAAGACCACCACTGCACACAGCACCGTCCGATTGGTGCAGGATCGCCATGCCTGCTCAATGGAGCAGGGGATTGCAGGGAGGCCACACCTCCAAAGTGTCCCATTCTCCCAAGACGTTCCTTGTGCATGCACGCAAGCGAATGTAAAAATCACAGTTACACTGTTCATGAGCAGAGGTCTTAAAATGGCTATGTTGAAAGTTTGGTGACAAAAGTCCATAAAATGACTGAGTTACGAGTGAGCATTGCGCAGTTTTCACGCACCCTCGTAAGTTCATGACTTCGTAATATTTTCAGTCTAGATTTTCACCAGTGGCATTTTTCCACACTTTCTTATGAACAGTACAGCTGTCATTTTTCACAACATGGCCGAAACATGTTTTCACACTTTCAGCGCAGAGATGCGTGGTCGCTGTAGGAAATCATTGTTCAGAACAGATAAAGAAAATCACAGTGACACTGTTTATGATCGGAGGTCCCAAAATGCCTGTGTTGCCAATCTACTGTAAAAAATTCCTAAACTAATTACATTATGGGTGTGCGTTGCACAGTTTCTATACACACTCGTGACTTCACCAGCTTTTTTAATATTTTTACTGCAGATTTGCAACATTGCCATTTTTTACACCTCCCCATGAACAGTACAGCTGTCATTTTTTACATCCTGTTCGGAATGTTTTTGCACCTGTGGTGCTAAATGCCGTAGTCGCTCTGCATAAGCAGTTTTCGGCTAACAGACTGATATTGCCACTGTTCATGAGGTGGGGTCACAAAAAAAAAACATGTTGAAAATTTGGAGTGAAAATACCAACGAATGCCTGAGGTGTTAGGGTTTCCGACCATAACGCCCCACCCTGTAGAGTATGACAGGCATCAGGGGTGTGACTTAGGATTCTTGCCTGTAATGCTCATACCATTCCACACCCTGCAGCCAGTGAGAGGCATCGAGGTATGCCTTGGACTCTTGACCCCAAAGTTCACCCCATTCTCCTATACCACACCCATCTCACCGTGCTTCCTGATGGAATGGGGTGCATATAAGAGCCAAAGACCCCAAGGCACACCGTGACACTTGTCAGTGTCTGCAGGGTGGAGTGTGGTGAAATGGCGTGGCCGTTATGCCTGCTGACCCAAAGGCACACCCCAATGCCTGTCACTCTCTGCAGGGTGGTGGTGGGGTTGGCTTCAGTTCAGTACTTCACTGCCATTCCTATTATGCAGCTCTGTAACTTCTACACTACCACTGCCAATGCCAGCAAGCAAACATTCGACATTGACAAATGCTTGTTTATATGTAGAACTAGGACTGAGGGAGTGTGGGAAAGGGTGTGTTCTAAGACTTCTCTCTGACTGTCACAATCTGTCCCACCTAACAAGGAGGACAGCCCTTACCAACTGACTGCCTGTAGGCACTGGCACATAAAATTGTGTTTGTCTGTTGGGCCTCATGTTGTTATCCACTAGTGTGAAAAGATAACCTACATCAAAGTACAGTAGATGCCAGATGATCTGTGTCCTACTGGACGATTTTAACTAAACATTGATAGCCTGAAAATCCCAAGAAAAATGAATAATTTGGAGGTAAATCCCTCCTTACACAGCAAAACCCCTTAATATGGTGCAAAGTTAATACCAGACTAGAGATCCTTATAAAAAGGTGGAATACCTCTGGAAAACCATCACTGGAGGCTTCACGTTCATGTAGTCCACTTAATTTCTGTGGGATTATGATTTCAAAGGAAGTCAGATCCACATAATCACTAAAACCTAAAAAGACAAAAAGAGAACATTAAATCCTCTCAGACTGACTAAAGGATCTACAGCGGAGCACTATTACTGTGAGCTGTGATTAAGTGGGAACTGCGCAAACAGAAAACTTCAACAAATATTTAAACGTAATTGCTGACTTTTTAAATTTACCTTTTGGGTGTCATCGACCATTACCCTAATGCGGCAATAGTCCATCACCCTAATGTGCCGATAGTCCATTACCCTAATGCGGCAATAGTCCATTACCCTAATGTGGCAATAGTCTGTCTGGGCCCCTCAAAATGTTCACAGTGTCGTATAAGGGAAGAAAGGGATAGTAAATCTGGCCAAACTGCTGGCCAGTCGATCCCTTCCACTTCCTGATCTGCCGCCCTCGCCCCTGTGCTCAGACGTGTTGTGACATCTTACCAAGAAGAATGCAGGTTTTCAAAACTTTATTATTCATGTTTAAGCTACCTGTGATAAAAATGGAAGCCACCACTTAACTAATAGTGGCCCTATTAGCTGATCGGTGGCTTTCTTCATTAGACACAGCAATCCCAGCCCTGGCATACTTGTTAGAGGAATTTGCCCACTTGTCAGACCTAAAGAATAACTGGGACAAAACTGAGGTGTTAGGAAAAATAAGTATTGTAAAGTCAGCACCTGGGAATTTAGGACGTTCATTGGGCAAAGGACAGCTTCAAGTTCCTGGGAATTAATATTTCGGTTACCTGGAAGGGATGAATGCAGAGTAACATGGGGCCCCTGATAAATACCCTGTAAGAGGTGGTGGCCTAGTGAAAGATAATAAGGCTGTCACTATGGGGGTAGGTACAGATCCTCAGTATGATGTTCCACCTGAAGGTTATGTACATTCTTCAGAGCTTGCCACTTAGATTTCCAGCAACCTACTGGAGACAACTGGGAGGCGAGGATGGTTAGCAAATTTCAATGGGAGGGAGGGAAGAAAAACAAGCATTTGTCAATGCCAAATGTTGATTGCTTATATGTGCTGTTTAGGTATTTTAAGTGAAAGTACTATGCCTAAGAAATGTCATATGCGCCTCCCCACCAAAGACATCCACTGTGTCTTTCTGTTCAGTATTCACAGAAGAGGGGGAGGGGCAAGGGGTACAGCAGTACAGCAGTTGCGAAGGTGTGAAGAGGTGGACAATAGTCCATTCACAGGCAGAAGAATCCTGCAGAAGGTGGGTAAACTGAAGGTGGAGAAAGTGATGGGACCAGATGGCTTACACCCAAGGATATTAAAAGAACTGTGAAGGGAAATAGCAGTACCTCTGGCAGCCATGTTCACTGAATCATTCAACACAGGGGTGGTACCAGAGAATTGGAGGAGGGCACATGTGGTCCCTCTATACAAATCCAGCAGTAGGGAGGAGACGGGGCACTATAGGCCGGTCAGCCTTACTTCAGTAGTGGGGGAGATCATGGAGACATTGGTTAAAGAAAGGATAGTGGGGCATCTAGAAGCCATCGGAGCCCAGGACCATAGGCAACATGGATTCACAGTGAGGAGGTCATGTCAGACAAATGTGGTTGATCTCTTTGACTGGGTGACAAAGGAAGTAAATCAGGGTGGGTCAGTGGACAACGCTTACCTTGATGTAAGCAAAGGCTTTGACACCATCCCACATAGGAGGCTGATAAAGTAGTTGAGTAGGCTGGGCATGGAGGAAAGGGTGGTGAACTGGGTTAGAAACTGGGTAACAGACAGGAGGCAAAGAGTGGTAGTAAATGTGGTGCAGTCTAGGGAGAGGGGGTGACCAGTGGGGTGCTGCAGGGAGTGGTCCTGGGGCCAGTTCTGTTCAATGTCTTCATTAGTGACATTGCAGTAGGGCTGAAGGGAAACACCAAGATCTGTAACAGTGGATACCCCAGAGGGGATGGAGAAAATGAGGAGGGACCTGGGGAAGCTTGAGAAATGGTCTGAGGACTGGCAACTGATGTGTAATTCAAAAAAGTGCAAACTCATGCACGTGGGACACAGAAACCTTAGGGAAAGGTACAGAATGGGGGGGAGTTGCTGACAGTCACAAAGAAGGAAAGAGACCTGGGGGTTCTTATTTCAGATGACCTGAAAATGTCAAAGTGGCAAGGCAGCTGGGAGGGACAGTGACAATCCATGCTGGGGTGCAAAGGCAGGGATATCACCAGCATAAGGAGGGAGACAGTGATGCCATTATATAAAATCATGGTCAGGCTTCACATGGAGTACTGTGTGCAGTTCTGGCGGTCACACATTCGTAAGGATATTAACAGGCTGGAGATGGTTCAGAGAAGGGCGAATGAGATGGTGCAGAGCTTGCAACACAAGACTTAGGAGGAGAAATTAAGGGACCTCAATATGTACTCACTGGAAGAGAGGAGGGAAAGAGGGGATATGATAGAAACATTCAAGTACGTCAAGGGTATAAATATAACTACTATGAAGCAGGAGACAGCTGCTATAGGCGTATGTGCCAGCTTCTGTGTGATATTCTTTTGTTCTTATAAATCTGTAATCTCCAGTATTTCAGTAACCACATGACCACACTGCCTTCTTTAGGCAATTTTATGCTGGTTGATTCCTGGTGTCAGATGGCAGACAGAGGGATCACCAGATTGTGTTGCCATTTGGAAAACTTCATAGAGTGTTCCTGTACTGGTAAGCATTTTGGAAAGCTGGTGAAGGTCTCACAATTTTTATCATTTTATCTCCTTATGTCTGTCCCCTTTGGTCCCCCCATCCCCACACCCCAACACCCCAACACCCCAACAGTCATCTGTGGCCACAGCTTCAGCCTTCTTCTTATGAACATACAAAATTTGCCAACAGATAAAGGCCTAGAAGGCCTAGAGATCTATCAAGTCTGCTCGAATGTGCAGCTAGCATCCTTTATTCTGCAGCTGCCCCTCCCTTCCACCCTTCCCCTTCATTGACCCTCCCCCATGTCCTGTCCCATCCCCTTTTGAAACAGTCCACTGTTCTGCTGGTGTAACGGAGGTAAAAAAGATTCCATTTTTAAATTATCTATTACTGATGCTTAGAAAGGAGACGAACGGAGATGATGCTGATGGCGGAAGAATTTTAATGATTATAACAATAATCACAGCGAGAGATTACAAGTGGTACATCCTTCATTCTTCATTCTTCAAACTAACAGTGTATAGTGGCTTGCTTATATAGTGGAAGACAGTACTATGGTTGTCTATGATTGGTACAGAACAAGTATAAACATTAACTTACAAGGCAATGCTCTTTTTAGTTCATGACCTAATCTCTTGTCAGCATAAATGTACTGATAGTGTAAATTATACTACTATATAAGGATAGTAATAATGGTCATTACCAGTTATCAAGGTTTAGAAGGAAGAAATAGATTTGCACTTAAGAATGTGCATACAGGCATTTATTCTGGCCTGTCCTCCTGATGATAATAATAGTCAAAAGGGTAACGAACTCTATCCCTGTATTTCTGTCTGTGCAGACACTTAAGACACCTGTTTTCTATTACTCATATGATTAGTACAAATATCAAAAGACATTTGAATATTACAACTTGTGGTCTTAGTTAAACCTGTAATTACAAGTTTTATATAATTCAGCTTCATAGATCAATATTTGTTACACAAACATCTTATGTTTTAGACCAAAATGAGGTTTGCCTGTAACATAGGGGGCATACTTCTATATCCCTTGTTACAAGCCCCCCTTGGCCCTATGTTTCTTAATTATTATTTGTGCAACAGTGCAGCTCCTCGGAGCATGTACATCTCATTTCGTACCTTACGAATAGTAAGTCTTAAAGCGACACAGGCCTATAATTACCAGGAACACTAAGACCACTTGCAACACAAGTAAAACTTTAAAAGACAGGACTCCTAAGGGCCCTTCTGCATAGCTATAAATCAAGTGCTCATTATCACTCTCACTGAGCTATTCATTTACAACTACTTGTACCTTATGAGCGGTATTTTGGATTTGTATCAAATGAGTATCTTTCCGATTTAAAAGTGACTGCACGTTAAGAGATAGGAGAGGTATCACAGCTCCAAATGATGGAGCATACTTGTTAATATCATATGCTTGGTGTGGGGTATCAAATGTCACATTATAATTTTCATCCTCCAGGTTGGTAATAGGGTGCAACATCTTGTCACCAGTATATACGTTATGTTTGGGAATAATACAAAAGTTTGGGTTGTGAATAGTACACTTTTGTCCTTCATAAAATAAGATAGGTATATTTGTAACAACACAGTATTGGTTAGTACTATTATAGGTTACAACTACTTGTGGGGTATACCATCGTTTTAACTGGATAGGGCACAAGGCAGTATTATTTTCAGCTTGACCCATGGGAATTTCCCCACAAATGGGTTGCGTTTGTGACATGACATCACACTGGCATATCCATTGACTATTTATTTCTTCACAGCAATGTAAGTTTGGCGCTACCCAGGACCCATCATTACTGTGTACTAGGATCTCTGGGGCTGAAATTCGATATGCATAATACTGGCCTTGTAAATACCCTACAGAGTGTACTTTTACTATTTGGGAGTACACCTCCTTGTTATACTCAACTTGAGGTAGTCTTACCACGAGGGACACCCTCATGGTGCTACTAAGCATACTGTTAGGTCTAAATACTTGTGGTTTAACATATACTTTGGTTACCTTACGAATCCACCACATAGGTGGGGCTCGAGCTTTAACACAAAACGTTATACACCTACTATCATTAACATTGATGCAATCTGGACAATACCACCATTTTAACCGAGCGTCAGAAATTTGGTTAGGCAATTGATTATTAGTAATCTCCTGTAACAATTGACTAACTTGAGTTAAAACATAAGATCCATAAGCACTACACTATAGCTGTATTTATGCTATTATTAAAACTTCTTCATTATGTTCAACCACAACTTCATTAATTTTGTGCTCTACCTCTTTAAACAAACGGCCTACCTCATGTATATTGTACACAGATAAACGCTCTTCCATCGCTAAACCTTGCTGGCCTAATGTAAGTGGTAGCAAGACCCTTTCTCCAGTGTTAGTATTAAACTGGTCTTGGTGTCCCTTAATGGCATCAAGGTCTGCCCTATTCCATATGCTCATTCCTGATCCAAAAAGTCCAGCCAGATCTCCCCACAGATCTCGTTTCTTTCTAGTATTACTAACCCTTTCTTTACTAATGAGAGGGGTCATTATGCTCCCTGTTTTGGCATGGAAGGCGCTTAACATGTCAATTAACATGGTGGCATAAAATTTTGACACACCAGTGTCTGCACAACTACTGTTAACATTTATATTCCAAGCAGAAAAATCTAAGTTTATATGCACTCTACTGTACTTTACATTATTTACAAGTATTTGATCAATAGGTGTTGATGTAAGTCCACTCTCTGGCCCTTTTGTCACATTTGGGCATTCGGTTGGTGTTACAGTTAAGTATATGGCATCTGAGACGCAAAACGTAATGAGTTGTTTACACCAGCATAGTTACAAACACTATTATTACCCCAAAAACAGTAGGACAGAGTTAACACATAAACATCATTGTCCTTTGGTGTGGCTCTGTTTATAACAAGAAACACATTTTTTCTGTTTTTAGTCCATGTAGCTTTGCAGTGATCCAGTCTTGAGCTTTGAGGTACAGCTGCTAGACCAGCTGTTAAGTATGTAAAAATCAGTGTTTATATTGCTGGCTGTTGGATAGCAGACACACTGCACTGGCCAGGGGTGCATTAGATTGTGCATTGAGTAGCCACACACACACTGGCATGGCATTTGTGTTGTGATAGTTGATTATACCCTGGCACACAGATTAACAGTTTATAAACAGTCCATAGTAAAGCAATAGGTTTGCATAAAGTTATCAACCATGTTTGGAATAAACAGCAATGAAGAAAATGGATGTCTTGCTTGAAGATCAATTGAAGAAGAATCTTTTTACTGAAGTTAGAGGATTGCCCCTACCCCAGACTTTACTTCATAGTAAGTAGAAACAATAAGCTTGATTGTAGAGTTTAAACTCACTGGACCTTTTCCAGTTGATTTAAAGTTGTACAGTCCTTATGTGGAACCAATTAGACACTAAAACTGTGACAGTTTTTTTTGTAGGAAAAAGATGAAAGTCTTGTCAACCTAGATAAAAGTATTACTGTTGTTGAACATAAAGATCTTATGTGTGCCATCCCGTGGAAACCTGCAAACTTGCAAAGTTTTAGAAACTGAGTTACCAATTAACTGGTAGTTGAAACACAAGAAGGTCAAATAAAATGCAAAAGGTCACATAGTGTGCATACAACAGTCGCTCAAACCCAGTTATTTTTGTAGTGGCCTTGAACACTACTGATATCAAAAATATCTTAATGTTACATTGCACAGAAAATAAAACAACTTTTAAACATTTTTATCTAAGGACACTTGAATACCATATTTAAAAAATATGCCAACATCATTTTTAATGAGAATCTTTTGTCCTTTAGAAACTCTAGTGTTACTGATAACATTATTAATCATGCCAAACTGTGGTTTGTTTGGTCATGGTAGCAATTACAGAAGAACAAGTGGCTAAGCCTTTGCTCTAGTCCACCCCACAGCATATTAAGAGTATCTAGAATTAAACTCTTTAACATTAGAAAAGACAAGGTCTTTGGGCATTAAGTTAGTATGCTTTTCCAATACCTGACTAATGACACAAATTTGCCATATCTGACTTTTCACTCCTACATTTTAACTGCTCCTATACAGGAGTTAGCACACTGTAAAGTGTTTTTTTTTTAGATTTTAAGACATTTACATCTTACAAACATGCTACAGAAGCTGTGTCATAGTTTATATTGCAATCAATAACAGAGAATTATCCCTATCTAAAAAAACAAAGGTCTCTCTGAACCTTTACAAACTCTCTTGCAGGGATTTTGGCTCTTGACTTATTCTGCATTTTTAAACTATTATCTCTGACTGTAGCTGAATTATTACATCTTTCTGTTCTTGCAGCTTTCCTCTTTTAAAAAAAATCCCATGTGTTATAGTATTGGCACTCTTAACTGGAAATGCCTCTACCCATTTTGAGAACATTTTTATTACTACCTTTTTAATTTTACTAACTTGCCTTCTACTTCCTTTTTATCCCTGTCCGTCCCTCTCCATCTCCTGTGTTTCTCTTTTCACCCATTCCTCTTTTTAGATCCTGGTGAGGAGGTAGTGGGTCTTTTTCATCACTTTTCTGTGATGTGCCTCATCATCCTCTCTCAAAGTATCTCTTACTTTTGCATATTTTTATCATAGCTATCTTCTTGCTTTTATGTCTTTCTGCCTCTTCCTTGTTTCCTATTTTTCAGCGTATTCCCTTTTTAATCCATATTTAGCACACTTGTTTTGCAGCTCTAAAGCATATTGTTCTTGCTGATACCTTGTGGTAGCAGACATAGGTCCTGGTGGCTGTCATTCCTTTGTTTGCACGGTGCCACCTTAACCTTTATCACCCCTTCTTCTATATTACTTAACTCTTGAATCTTCTCCATTGCATCCTGTAGTTCTGTATACAGTTGCCTGGTTTCAGTAGCCTGATCTTGTGACTGTTGGTCTAGCTTAATCTGTAGAAGGGCATGATCCCTATTTAACAGACACAAATCCCTTTGTGCTTTTATTAGCTGTGTCCTAAAATTAATACACTGCTGCTCTAACTCTTGGTGTTGATCTATTGGGATGCTATCTTTATACATCAATGTTAATTCTTCTAGTTGTTTAGCATTTTGATCCCTTTGATCCCTCATCTGGGCTACTTCTTTATTCTGTCGACACACAATAGTCTGATTATACTGCCACAGCCCTTGCAATGCATTTGCAAAGATTTCCTTTTCATTTTTTACTCCCTCATTACGAAGGGACACTTGCTGAGTAAAATACAATTGTGCCTGTTGATCATCAGGCACTGGTTCATATGCTTCCCCCTTTAGGTGTTTCCCACAGAAACAACCTATTAATGTTTCCACACTCATAAAATACAGTTGTACCAGTTGATCATCAGGCATTGGTTTGTATGCTTTTCCCTTTAGGTGTTTTCCACAGAAAATGACCTATTAGTGTTTCCATACACATTTTCCTTATCTTTTTCTTGCCTGCCTAGCCTTTACAGCCGGGTGCACCCGTGCACTGGTGCCCTGGTCTGTCTAGTTATGTCTTACAGCTCCTCTGTGAGGTCCGGCTTGCAAGTCCCAGCACCTTCACTTACCTACTCTGCCCCATGAGTTCCTACAGAGTTAAGCATTACTTTATATTTAAACAATTTGAGAAGCATACAAAGCATACATCACCTGATTAGCAAGTGGCTAAACCTGTCTGTGTGCACCATTTTCTCTCGCTTAAAGTCATCAGCACCTTCTCTGAGCGTCATCACCTTCTTATTAAGACTCCAAAGTGTACAGCACCAGCGATCCGAGTCCCGGCACCAAATGTAACGGAGGTAAAAAAGATTCCATTTTTAAATTATCTATTACTGATGCTTAGAAAGGAGACAAATGGAGATGATGCTGATGGCGGAAGAATTTTAATGATTATAACAATAATCACAGCGAGAGATTACAAGTGGTACATCCTTCATTCTTCATTCTTCAAACTAACAGTGTATAGTGGCTTGCTTATATAGTGGAAGACAGTACTATGGTTGTCTATGATTGGTACAGAACAAGTATAAACATTAACTTACAAGGCAATGCTCTTTTTAGTTCTTGCATGACCTAATCTCTTGTCAGCATAAATGTACTGATAGTGTAAATTATACTACTATAAAAGGATAGTAATAATGGTCATTACCAGTTATCAAGGTTTAGAAGGAAGAAATAGATATGCACTTAAGAATGTGCATACAGGCATTTATTCTGGCCTGTCCTCCTGATGATAATAATAGTCAAAAGGGTAACTTGAACTCTATCCCTGTATTTCTGTCTGTGCAGACACTTAAGACACCTGTTTTCTATTACTCATATGATTAGTACAAATATCAAAAGACATTTGAATATTACAACTTGGGTCTTAGTTAAACCTGTAATTACAAGTTTTATATAATTCAGCTTCATAGATCAATATTTGTTACACAAACACCTTGTTTTAGACCAAAATGAGGTTTGCCTGTAACATAGGGGCATACTTCTATATCCCTTGTTACAGCTGGATACCACTTCTGCAGGTAGCGCATTCCACCTAGCCACCACCCTCCCTGTAAAAAAGTGTCTCCTCATCTTCCTCCTGAACCTTCCTCCCTCCAGTCTCATATCATGGACCCTGGTGTCCCTCCCCTCCCTCCCTTACTTTGAACAGCCCTCTGTACCTGTCTTGTTTATTCCTTTCATGTATTTAAAGGTTTCAATCATGTCCCCCGTCCCTCCTGTCCTCCAGTGAGTACATATTCAACTCCCTCAACCTCCTCTCGTATGATAAGTCCCCAGCCCCTTGATCATCTTTTTGTCGCCTGCGCCTGCACCCCCTCCAGTAACTTAATGTCCTCTTCAGATATGCGGCACCAGTACTGCACGCAGTACTCCAGGTGCGGTCTAACTAATGACCTATACAGTGGCAGAATCACCTCCTCCCTCCTCGAGGATATACCCCTTGCAATACAACCCAGCATTTTGTTGACCTTTTCAGCTGCCTTCCTACATTGTGTCAAGTTGTTCATTGACCCTGTAATGATCACCCCCAGATCCTTCTCCTCCTCTGTCTGGGCTAGCTGCACTCCCCCCAACTGGTAACTCCTCCTTGGGTTCTTCATCCCAAAATGCAGCATCTTGCACTTTTTGGCATTAAACCCCAGTTGCCAGGTGTCTGACCAGGTTTCAAGCTTTGCCAGATCATCCTGCAACCCCTGCCATCCCCCTAGGTCATCCACCACTGCTCCTACCTTGGTATCATCAGCAAACAGACTGATCTTGCTCTTGATGTCCCATGATATGTCTGCAATGAATATCCCAAACAACAGTGGTTCCAACACCGAGCCCTGTGGAACACCGCTCGTCACTACCCTTGGGTGTGAGAGCTCCCCACTCACCACCACCCTCTGTTGCCTTCCCTGAAGCCAGTTTCCTACCCATCTTACCAGCTTTCCACCCGCCCCTGAGCCTACTAACTTACTTTCCAGCCTTCCATATGGCACCGAGTCAAATGCCTTACTGAAGTCCAGATACAGGACATCCACTGCATGGCCCCTGTCCAGTTGCCTAGTTACCCAGTCATAGAACTCCACCAGATTGGTTTGGCAGGATCTGCCCCCTATGAAGCACTGATGTCTACTGTCCTGTAGTCCTTTGGCCTCTAGGAGGGCCACCAGCCTCTCCTTCAGGATAGTCGCCATTAGCTTACCCACGATGGATGTGAGGCTCACTGGTCTGTAGTTTCCTGGTTCATCCTTGGGCCACTCTTGTGGAGGGGCACCACATAAGCCATCCTCCAGTCCTGAGGTACACACTCCAAATGCAGTGAGGCATTAAATGGGTCTGCCAAAGGTCCTGCAAGGACCTCTGCCAGCTCCTTCAGTACCCTGGGGAGGATGCCATCTGGGCCTGGCGCCTTGTCCACCCTCAGTGCCTTGAAACCCTCTCGAACTCTGCCCTCCATGATTTCCCCATCTGTCACCCCTTCCCCCCCCGTTTCTGTCATTTCTCCCACCTTGGGTGTCACCCCCTCTTCTCTTTAGTAAATACTGAGCAAAGTACTCATTTGAGTGCTTCTGCCTTATTACACTCTGCTTCCACCCACCCCCTTCTTAATCCTTACTATGTGGTTCTTACAGCTCCTTTTCTCCCTGATGTACCTAAAGAAGTCCTTCTCCCCCTTCTTAATGCCTTGTGCCAGTCTGAGTTAAGTAGATGCTTTGGCTCCCCTTACTGCCCTTGTCACCTCCTTTGATTCTGTCAAGTACTCCTCCCTGTCCTCCCCCCTTCCTGTTTTCTTGTACTTCCTAAAGGCAGCTCTTTTTCTCCTTACCTTTTCCATGACCTCCTTGCTCAAACAGCTTGGCTTCTTAGCCGTAGTCTTCTTGCTCTGAGCCTTGCAGCAGGTTTTGGTTGCCTCCACTATCCCCAGCTTTATAAGCTCCCACCTCTGGTTAGTGTTCATACTAGACTGAATTCTGGCCAAGTACCCTTTTACCACTTCCCCCATCCTCCCAAAGTCAGCCCTCCTGAAGTCCAGCACTCTTGTGCCCGATTCCACTCCTTCCTTGCCCATATCCAATGTGAGCCATACTGAGTGGTGGTCGCTCCCTGACAGCGGTTCCTCCACTGTAAATTCTCTCACAAAGTCGACATTTGCCAGCACAAGGTCAAGGGTATTTCCTAACCTGGTTGGTTCACTGACCATTTGCAACAGGAAGCTGTCCAGGAAGGCATCCAGCAGTACCTGCTCCCTTCTGTTCCTGGTTGTTGGGGTACTCCAGTCCACTCCTGGCATGTTGAAGTCCCCCACAATCACCACACTACCCTTCTCGCAGGTCCTCCTGATCTATCAGGATGATGGGTGAGAAACATACAAAAGCACAGTTACACAGGAACTTACTGTAACAGTAGATCTTCGAGATAGGTTCCTACAGTAGGTCATCACATACAGGACTGGGCGCCACCTGGCATCGGCCTGCACAGCAGACTTTTCTAGCAATACCTGACTGGGGACCGCCCACCCGACGTCACTTGACTGATGTCAGCGCGACTGTATATAGTGGGCGGTCCCCACGCCCGCCCTCCAGTTCTCCCGCCGGAGCCAGGAAGAGGCCATACAGCAGGAGTGAACAGGAATTGGAGTCCCTGTAAAACATAAAATGAGGGGAAGGAGGGAGGGAAAAATATGACCTACTGAAGGAACCTCTCTCGAAGATCTATTATTACGGTAAGTTCCTACCTAACTGTACTATCTTACTTCGAGAGGGTTCCTTCAGTAGGTCATCACATATAGGACAGAATCCCAAGCAGACCCTCCAGAGAGAGACCGAGAGAAACTAGGGAGGAGGAAGCTAGCTCCAACAGAACAACTGAAGTCCAGCATGGGCCCAGCCTAGGACAAAAGGCCTTGCAGGACGGCTAATCCAAAGCCATCCCTCCACCTAGAAGCAATGTCCAGACTATAGTGTTTGGTAAAGCTGTGGACAGAACTCCAAGTAGCGGCAGCACAGATGTCCGCTGTGGAAACGTTCCGAAGGAAGGCTGTGGAGGCAGCCATGCCCCTAGTAGAATGACCTCTTATGGAACCTGGAAGAGACTTACCATACTTCTGGTAACAGTACCAGATGCAGTTTCCTAACCATTTGGAAAGGCCCTGCTTAGAAACCGGTTTGCCCCTTGACCTGGGGGCAAAGGAAACGAATAACTGATCACAAGAGCGGAGCTCTTTAGTCCGGTGAGTATAGCACCGGAGGATCCGATGGACATCCATAGTGTGAAGGAGTGCCTCACCCTTGTTGGAAGGAGACGGGTAGTAAACCGGGAGCTCTACTGATTGGTTCAGTGTGGATTCTGACATCACCTTGGGAAGGAACCTCGGATGCATCCTAAGGACCGCCCGGTCCCTATGGAAAATCAAGTAGGGCTCCTTGCACACTAGAGCGTGAAGCTTCGAAATCCTTCGGGTGGAGGTGATAGCCACCAGAAAAAGCATCTTCCAAGAAAGGAAGCGCAGATCACAGCTCATAGCCAGTTCGAAAGGAGGAAGGGTGAGCTTTTCCAGGACGAAGTTCAAGTCCCAAGGTGGAGTTGGGCTGCAGAAGGGGGGTTTCAGATGGAGGATGCCTTTCAGAAAGGTCTTTGAGACCTCCAACTGAGCCACGGGTTTACCATCCACTAGCTCGTGGTATGCAGAAATGGCTGAGATATGGACTTTCAAAGAAGAATAGGACAGACCAGAGTCTGATAAATGAAGGAGGTATTCCATGACTTGAGGGGCTGAACAGGAGAAAGCGTCTCAACCCTGAGCGGAAACCCAGATCGAAAACTGCTTCTATTTCATAGCACAAGTGGAACGGGTGGATGGTTTCCTGGCCCGATGAGGACTTGAGTCACTCTAGAGCAGACCCAAAAGCGAGAAATCGCTATGTCTGAAGGAGCCACCATTGAAGATGCAGGGTCCTGAGCCCCGGATGAACCAGTCTGCCCTGATCCTGAGTCAGGAGGTTGTGAGTCAGTGGAAGTGGAACCGGTGGTTCCTTGGAGAGCTGCTGTAACAGCAGGAACCAAATTTGTCTTGGCCAGAGAGGAGCAATAAGGATCATTCTTGCTCCCTCAGCTTGAAGTTTGAGGAGAACTCTCTGTAGAATGGGAAAAGGAGGGAAGCATACAAAAATTTCCCTGTCCATGATAGAGATAATGCGTTGTTCCAGACAGCACCTCACTCTGGAATGAGCGAGCAAAACTTGGGAAGTTTTGCGTTGGATTGGGAGGCGAAGAGGTCAATTTCAGGACGTCCCCAATTCTGGAAGATGGAGTACATCACTTCCTGATGCAATTACCACTTGTGGGCGAGGGTTCGAGTTCTGCTGAGACTGTCCGACAAGACATTTAGAACGCCTGGAACGTGCACGGCCACCAGGACCAGAAGGTGCTGGACTGCCCAGTTCCACACCCGGGTCGCTTCCCTGCAAAGAGTGTATGATCGGGTTCCTCCTTGTTTGTTGATGTACCAAACTACTGACATGTTGTCCGATTGGATCAGCAGTATTCCCTTGGGTAGCAGTGTCTGAAAAGCCTGTAAGGCATATAGGACCACCCTGAGCTCCAAAACACTGATGTGGAGAGAAGTCTCCAGGCCAGTCCAAAGGCCTTGAGCTTGATGATCCCCCAGATGGGCCCCTCACCCCATATTCGAGGCATCCGTGATGAGGGTAGCTGCTGGTGCAGGGTTTCAGAACTGAAGTCCCAGGGAAAGATTGTGGGGATACTCCCACCACTGTAAATCCCTTTGAACCGCTGAAGAGACCAACACCGGATGGTCCAGGTTGTCTAGGAGCTGATCCCACTGCACCTTTAATGAACACTGAGTGATTCTCATGTGTAGCCTTGCTAGGGGAATGGTTGTGATGAAAGCTGCCATCAGTCCCAAAAGACGAAGGACCTCCTGGGCAGGAATGGTCCTGAGAGAGGCTACTTTGTGAGCCTGGCTGATTAAGGTCTCCACCCTGTCTGGAGGAAGGAAGGCTCTGCACTGGACTGTATCCAGAACTGCTACAATGAACTGCAGTCTCTGGGATGGTATTAGAGACGACTTTGGAACATTGACCGTTATCCCCAGTCAGTTGAAGAAGTCCAGTGTGAAAGACAGAGTTTCCAATAAAAGATCCCTGGACGGAGCTGAGATCAGCCAGTCATCCAGGTAATGGAACACCGCAAAACCCCTGCAATGTAAAAATGCTGCCACCACCGCCAGGCACTTGGTAAAAACCCGAGGTGCCGAACACAGACCAAAGGGGAGCACAAGGAACTGGAAATGCTCTCCTTGGAAACAAAAACACAGGAAACGGCGGTGGCTGGGGAAGACAGGAATGTGCAGGTAGGCATCCTGCATGTCCAGGGTGTAGAGCCAATGATTCTCCAACAGGAAAGGAAGAAGGCTCTGGAGTGTCAGCATGCAGAACTTCTTGTACTCTACACACTGATTGAGTTGACTCAAGTCGAGAATGGGTCTGAAGTCCCCAGTCTTTTTTGGAACCAGGAAGAAATGAGAGTAAAACCCTTTTCCCCTTTGCCCAAAGGGAACTGGCTCGATTGCTTCTTTGAACAAGAGCACACTGACCTCCTCGCGAACGAAGAGGGCCTGGTTCCGGGAATAAGAGGACCTCCGCGGAGGAGTGTCCAGAGGGATCTCCAGAAACTCAATGGTGTGTCTGACGGACACTAGTTGCAGGACCCACTCGTCTGAAGTGATCGTCCTCCACTCCTACGTGTGGCGGGCAAACCTTCCCCCCACCTGCTCCTCGTCATGAGACTGAGAGTGCAATGGGGCAGGAGAGTCAAGAAGTGGCGAGACGCTTGGAAGGAGGTCCCCCCGAACGTCACTGATTCTTGGAAGCAGCAGGGGTAGCGGTACCTGTGGCCTTACGCTTACCTTGGTGTCTCACCTGAGCATTCTTCCGCTGCCTCCCAGTCCTTTTCCGAAAGGGCTGCTGCTGATGTTGAGTGTTCGATCAGTACATGGACCTAGCGGATTTAAGGGCCACACCTTTGTTCTGTAACTCCGTTATGATGTCCTTGGTATCTCCTCCAAAAAGGACTGAGCCCCTGAAGGAGGCATCCTGAATTGTAGACTGGACTTCGCTGGTGAGCCCAGAGAGACGAAGCCAGGAATGCCGCCTAAGGTCAAGAGCAGTTGCTGAGGTATGGGCCACCGAATCGATGAAGTCGTAGGTGGCTCAAAGAGCATGCCTACAGGAGATCTTGGAGAGGTGGAGATCCTTGGCAAGTTCCTCTTTAAGGGGCGATGGATCCATAGACTGGACCCTCGCCTCCAACCTGGCCACAGTCTGTTTTTGGTGAGATACCATGTAGGCCATGTAACTAAGGGAGTGAAGGGTGCACGTGGCCGACGAGTAGACCCTCTTCCTGAACTTGTCCATCAGCCTTGACTCTTGGTCCAGAGGTGTCATGCTCATGTGCTTGGGAGCTGTGGAGCGGCCACGAGCAGATGAGATGACCACAGAGTTGGCCTTAGGATGAGCCTTTAAAAAAGGTGTGTCCTTTGGCACCCGATAGAGCCTGTCCGCCCTCTTGGGGACAGCCGGGATCGAATGAGGCATCTGCCAGACGGTGGTGGTGAGGTCTTGGTGAGGACCCATCCATGGGGGGAACGGAATAGAAGGCAGAGACTCTAAATCAAGATGTTCCACGAGTTTTTACTGCATAAGATCCTGGTCCTCCGACTCCCAATCGAAGTGATCTCTTAAGGTCCTAAAGAGGTCCAAAAAGGAAGGATCCTCCGGAGGGGATTTGTGGGAGGTTCTTCCTTTCGTATCCTCAGGGTCCTCCAAAGGTTCCTCCTCCTCAGAGTCCTCCCTCCCCTCGGAACTGTCTTCCGCCTCCTCAACAGGATGACAATGGAAGTCCCGCAAGGGAACGTCCTGTAGAGTCTTCCCCGAGATGTGGATGGTTGAAACAGAACTGCTCGGGGAAGAGGATCTAGGAAGCTGCGGCTGCGGGAGTCTGGCTTCTAGATCATTAACCAGCTCTGACCTGGCCCCCTGCCACCAAGACTGAATTAAGGTCTTGAAATCCGGGACCAACAGAGGAGAGGGAGCAGGGGCCGGTTGAGGCTGGTGGGGGAGGAGGAGGAGGGGTGACCAGAGAGGGATAATACCCCTGGAAACACATATAAGGGGAATATGGGTTGTATCCGTGGTGGAACTGCCCAAAATGGCTCCAGTCAGGAGTGTAACCCCCGGTAGGGATCCCCAAAGGGGTAACTGGGGACAGTTTGGGGTCTAGAATAGGTTCCTGATGGTGGATCAGGCATCGGGGGAACCCACGTCGGACCTGCCATTGTGTAGATGGGAGGAGGGTATGGCGTCGGGACAGCCCACTTTGGAGGGACTGACATCAGCACCAGCACAGCCTGATCCGGCACTGGAAGAGGGACCGGCGTCGGAGGGGCCAGCGTCGGAACTGGACGAGGGAGCTCTGGGGTCAGGGTCGGGTCCGGCGTCGGTGCCAGAGGCAAGGGCCTGTCGGCCGGTCCCGACTGAGGGACTGTCGTCGGGATCACTAGCGTCGGGGGAGGCACCGGCATCCCGATGGAAGGCAGAGGGGCCTCCACAGGAAGGCCAGATGGCCGTGAAGGAGACTCCTGATCCAGGACCCCCCACAGGGTATGCGGAGAAGTACCTACTATGTCGAGAGGCTCGATGGGGTCTCCGAGACTATCGCTGGACACGTCCGGGGAGAAGTGCGAGGACACGGGCGCAGTAGTAGAAGGGAGAGGGGCTTTCTCCCTTTGGTCCCACCGGACATTGGGTGAGGCACCATTAGACCCCGACAGGGGAACCAGGCCCAAGCAGTCATTGGAAATGGCCGCCTTAGAGGGCAAAGTTGGGCAGTCCAGGGAGGAGCCCCTGGCCGGCTTATCAACCGTGGCCGGGCGACTGCCCGAAGCCAGGGCAGTCGACTTAGCGGCTGTCGCACAATCTCCGGAGGAGCCGGGGACCGACTTACCTGCAGGAGTGGCACAGTCGCTGGGGGAGCCGGCCGCACTTACCGGCTGGAGTCTTGTCCGACTTACCGTCTGTCTTCATTGGCTGTAATTGGGCCTTTCTAGTGGACGGCCTGGCGTTGTCCGGGGAGCGAGCCTGCTCCCTAGTCTTCTTCTTCTGCTTTTTTGAAGGGGAAGATTTTTCGGACAAATCCCTAAGGCGCTCCATCTTTTTCTCCGAGGAGGCCAGACCAGATTTAAGAAAGCGGGCCTCCAATGCCTGCTGTCTCCATTTTTAGTGGCCTGGTTGAATGACTGGCACTCAGGGCAGGAGGAGATAGGATGGTTTGGGCCTAGGCAGAGAATGCACTTCTGGTGACCGTCTTTGTGCGGGATCTGCGTGCCACAAGCTAAGCACTTTTTCTTCGGAGAAGACATCAATAGTGTTGAAGAGTTATTGAAGAGAATTGCAAGGGAAAAACCCAACATGAAAGAACTTTATCGGCGATCGCTACTAGAAGTCTGCGATTCGACTGACATGAAGCGATGGCGAGAAAGAACTGGAGGGCAGGCGTGGGGACCACCCACTATATACAGTCACGCTGACATCAGTCACGTCACAGCGGGTGGGCGGTCCCCCATCGGTATTGCTAGAAAAGTCTGCCGTGTGGCCCGACGCCAGGTGGTGCCAGTCCTATATGTGATGACCTACTGAAGGAACCCTCTCGAAGTAAGATCATAGAATTTGAGGCAGATAAGGACCACTTGGCTCACTTAGTCTGCCCATTTCCCTACCTGATGGATAAGCTGCAGATTCTAGTTAATCAACAGCTTACTTCCTCCTACCCCCAGTAGAATTGCCTTATGTCTGTCCGTGAGCAGCTGCCGTCACAGTCTGTGAAGTCTGACATCTTTCAGTGCCACTTATTGGTCATCTTCCAACACAGGCATGGTGCTGCCAGCCCAAAACTAACTCGGGACAAGCAGGTTTCAAAGTGGGGGAAAAATGGAGTGAGCAAGAATCAAGTACTCATTCACATGCGGCGTCAATTTTAAGATCAGCATCCTGGTGTGGACACTGCAAACAGAACCCCAGCTCTTTAAGCAGTCTTATGAAGAGTAAAGGCTTCTCGAAGCACTGCGGTTCTGTTTATTGTACTGTAAGTGGGCTGCATCTCATTCGGTAATTTACTTTACCTTACATCTGGATGTATCGTAGGCCCAACTTTAAATAAACACTGCACCTGAATTAACACATGGTGCCACAGCAACATAGAATTTGTCAGCAGAAAAGGACCGCTCAGCCCATCCAGTCTGCCCAAGTGTTCTCTGCCTACTTGTAACTCCTGCCTGTATATGTCACTGCATGTCTTATGCTGCCTGCGTCCATTAGAACCTCCTTGTGAATGAGCCAGCTTAATGGATTTTTCCTCCAATGAACTTGAATCTACTCCACTTCCATAGTCCTACTGATCTCCGTTGAGCCCCTCCTTCCCCTTTTTCTAACATACCCCTATGTTTATCCCATGCATGCTTCATGCTCCCTACCATTTTAGCTTCCACCACTTCTCCTGGCAGTCTGTTCAAGGCGTCTACCACCCTTTCAGTAAAGAAATATTTCTTCACATCTAACCTGAATGCCCCCCCAGCTTCATTGTATGTCACTTGGTTTGGGTACTTAATCTCATTGGAAGGAAACTCCCCAACTGTACCCTCTTTACCCCTGTGAGGTACTTTGTGGGTCTTGATCATGTCACCCCTCACCCTCCACTCTTCCAGAGTGTACATGTTGAGATTCTGCAGCCTTTCCTTGTAGGGATTCCTGTGAAAATTCTGAACCATTTTAATTGGCCTCCTGTGGAAAACCTCCACCTTATGTCCTTTCTGAAGTGTGGACTCTAAAACTGGACACAGTACTCCAGCTGGGGGTATATCAGGGAGTGATACAATGGCAGCACAACATCCCTCCTCCTCCTACCAGAGATGCCACTCCTTATGCACCCCAGAATCCAATGTGCCCTGCCCATAGCCTTGTCACACTGTACTGCCATCTAGAGGTCCTGTGATATAATAACCTCAAGGATCCTTTCATGTCTAGTGAGTATCAGTACCTCCCCTCATCCGATATCCAGCATCGGGGTTCTTATGCCCTAGGTACATGATTTTACAGCTGTTGGCACTGAACCCCAAGTAAGTAAGAAAATGGAATTGATTTTAATGAATTGCAGGCTTTTAAGCAGCTTTTCGGGAAGTGTGTATATGTGTGTGTGGGGGGGTTGGGGCTCTGCTACTGTAACTATTTGCTTTTGATTTAGTATAATGTTTGAACAGACTAACCCTGCTCCCCACTCCATGTGCTATATCAGAGATAAAGAGCCCAAACAGCATTGGGCCAAGCATTGAGCCTTACGGCACCCCGTTTGTCACTTCTCTAGGTGCCGAGAGCTACCCCACCCCCCCACCACCACCCTCTGCACCCTCCCCTGTAAGCAGTTCTCTATTAATTTAGTCAGACCACCTTCCACCCGTACCCCTCCTTCTCCTCACTTTTCTCCTCCTTAGCCTGCGCCCCTCCTCCCGGTAGTCTGCAGTCTTTCTCCTCCTTATTCCTACCGGGTGGTGGTGCCCTCTGTATTACACTCAGAGCACTCAGTCTGCCCCCTTCCAGGGTTACTACGCCTCCTCCTTTACCTAAATCTAGGGTGGTGAGCTCATCAGGCTCCCCTGTCCGGACCTTTCTACCTACATCAGTAATTTGGCCACCCCCATTTGTTTAAATCCATCTTAGTAGAGATATACCCCCCTAATCCTGCTTTTTTTTTTTTTAAACATATTTTCTCACTGGGCTACGGTTGGCTTGGTCATCCCAACCGACCCCCCCAGCCCTGCCGCCGACATCAGGCTGACCTGCTCACCTCCACGGATTACCCCCATGGTGGGGTGGGGAGGAGCTTCCCAGGTTAACCCACCGGAGCAGGATCCGGTTGAGGAAGTGCCATTTGGGGCAGGCAGGGGGAGTTGGAAGCTCATGCTGCCTGACCGTAGCCCATTTTCCACTTTTCTCCTCTTTGCGGAGTGCGGGCGTGCAATGACGCTTAGGCGCAGCGTGCCAACGTCCAACACACTCCACCACCCTTTACTACACCACTGTAGTAGCACCTGTGGTCATCAACAGGGGCCGCTACAGAGTGGTGGGTCCCTGGATCCCGCCCCAGGATAGGAGAGCAGCACTCCGGAAACTCAATCCTATCCCTCCCTTGCCAACACCTGGTGGCCCGGGCTTGCATCTGAACCTGGGTTGCCAGCGAGGCGCGAGATGTGGCGTCCAGCACCTCAACCCTCAGCGCCAGTGGCCCGGCAGCAATACTGCCTTTAATACTCCCCTTCCCTTCCTGCTCCAATGTATCTTGTCCCTCGTGTACAAGCCAGTATTCTCCCCAGATCCTACCCCAGTTAGTCAGTAACCCATAATGTTTCGTGTGGCATCAATCCCTCAGCCACTCAAACTCCTCAAGCCTACCCTTCCTCCCCATACTTGTACATGGTACCGGCAGTACCTCCAAGAATGCCACCGACTTCCCCACCGCCTCACACTGCCTGCCCAAGTACTCAAACCTCCCCTTCACTACTTCCACAGTGTCCCCCGGCAAGTCGTTTGTACCCACATGCAACAGTAAAGTACAGTTATGTAAGAACTTACCGTAACAGTATATTTTCGAGAGAGGCTCTTGCAGTAGGTAATTACATATAGGACTGACATCGGCAGGCGGCAGGACCCCATGGAAAAATTTCTAGCTAGCAGTCTCTGGCGAGGGACCGCCCCCACATCAGGCGACTGGCGTCGGGAGACGTCGGTATAAAGGGGCGGTCCCTCACGCCCGCCTTCCAGTTTTTTCCTGCCACAGGCCACAAGAAACCAGATGAGAGAGAAGAAAAAATTACTTACCATAGTAATCTTCTTTCTTCCCAGTGATGCTCAGACATTCATAACTTTGTGCAGTCGTCCTGATGGGTTGGACTGCCCGGGGAGATGGAACACATGCAAATGATGGAATTCTTTGCATGTAAGCATCTTTCAAATACTGCCTCTACCAACTGTAGTGTTCTAAGCCCTTCAGATTTGTAAGAAGCCTGGAAGTCAGGCAACATGGAAAAATCCGACAACTAATTAATGAAACATTTTTACGTTCGCTTGCGCGCATGCGCAAGGAACGTTTTGGGAGAGTAGCACACTTGGAGGTGTGCCTCTCCCATCCAATGCACTGCTCCCTTGAGCAGGCGTGGTGGTCCTGCACCAATGGTGCAGGAGCTCAGTATGACAACAGTGTTCCTCTGCTTCAAAAACACCGCTGCCATACTAAGCGCATACCGTCATGCCGTCCCCTGCGTGCATCACGCCGCCCCAAAGCTTTGGTGCCACGCTGAAGCCCATCCCAGTGTGGCAATGTTGTTGCTGACGGGAGTGCCAAATCCCCCATCAGCTCCATGGCCCCCCAAGCCATCCTGCTGCCACGCCGAGAGCCCACCCCAGCCAGGCAAGCGTTGCATTTACCGGTGCCCAATCCCCATCGGCTCCACTTGGCCCCAGCCATCCTGCTGCCACGCAGGGCCCACCCCAGCATGGCAACGTTCGGTTTCTGTTGCCGACGGGTGCCTAACTTCGCCGGCCTCGGCCCCTCAAGATAGTTTGCCGATGGGGTGCCCAACCTCATCGACTCTCTGCCCCCCAGCCATCTTTCTGCCATGGTGGGAGCCCACCCCAGTGTGGCAAACGTCCCACGCCGCTTTTTTGTTAAACCTGTAAAACAAAACGGTTCCCGCTGCCTCCCAGCCCCCTCCCACAACCTGCACCCACCCACTGTGCACCCAGCCTCCCCACACCCCCCACCCCATACTTACCTCCGGACTCTGGCGCGACAATCTTCGGTGGACCGGGAACACGTCTGCACTCTTCAAAGGCGACCGCGAACTGAGGAAATGCCGGTAAGCTGTATAATGGGCTAGATAGGGGGGTTTCAACTTTATTGCATATCTCAGTCATTTTTGGAATTTTTGCACCAAATTTTCAACATGGGGTTTTTAGGACCCCTTCTCATGAATGATGTCACTGTCATGGTGTTATTCGGGCCCAAAGGGTGATTTCGCAGGCACTGCGCAGTCACTGTGCGAAATCACCCTTTGGCCTCGAATAACACCATGACAGTGACATCACCATGAGAAGGGTCCCAAAACTCATGTTGAAAATTATGCAAAATTCCAAAATGACTGTTTTATTTAGCTGCAGTGCTAGTGCAGTCTCCTACTAAGGCTCGTAAGTTCGCGAATTTTCAATATTTTCACCCAGATTTTCAACATTGCCATTTTATCACACCTTCTTATGAGCTGTACAGCTGTCATTTTTCACATCTCACCCGAAATGTGTTTCTGCCCATGTAGCGCATACAATGGTGCAGTCAGTGTGCGAAATCAATGTATGAAACACATTAAGAAAATCACAGTGACACTGTTCATTAGCAGAGGTCTTAAAATGGCTATGTTGAAAATTTGGTGAAAAAATTCCTAAAAATGACTGTTTTACGAGCATGCATTGCGCAGTTCATACGCACACTCGTACGTTTGCGAATTTTCAATATTTGTACTCCAGATTTTCAACATTGCCATTTTACCACACCTCCTCATGAGCAGTACAGCTGACATTTTTCACATCCTGCCCAAAATGTGTTTCTGCCCATGTAGCACACAATGGCGCAGTCGGAGTGCGAACTCAATGTATGGGGCACATTAAGACAATCACAGTGACACTGATCATGAGCAGAGGTCTTAAAATGGCTGTGCTGAAAATTTGGTGAAAAAATTCCTAAAAATGACTGTTTTATGAGTCTGCGTTGCGCAGTTCCTATGCACGCTCAGTAAGTTTACGAATTTTCAATATTTTCACTCCAGATTTTCAACATTGCCATTTTACCACACCTCCTTATGAGCATTGCAGCTGTCATTTTTCACATCTTGCCCAAAACATGTTTCCGCCCATGTAGCACACAATGGCACAGTCGGTGTGCGAACTCAGTGTATGGGACACATTAAGAAAATCACAGTGTCACTGTTCATGAGCAGAGATCTTAAAATGACTATGTTGAAAATTTGGCAAAAAATTCCTACAAATAACTGTTTTACGTGCATGCGTTGTGCAGTTCCTACGCACGCTCGTAAGTTTGCGAATTTCCAATATTTTCACTCCAGATTTTCAACATTGCCATTTTACCACATCTCCTTATGAGCAGTACAGCTGTCATTTTTCATATCCTACCCAAAATGTCTTTCCGTCCATGTAGTGCACAACGGCGCAGTCGGTGTGCGAAATCAATGTATGGGACACAGTAAGAAAATCACAGTGATGCTGTTCATTAGCAGTGGTTTTAAAATGCCAATGTTGAAAATTTGGTGAAAAAATTCCTAAAAATGACTGTTTTACGAGCGTGCGTTGCACAGTTCCCACGCACGCTTGCAGGTGTAACCCCCCTGTAAATGGGGGTTCCCAAAAGACTTCCAGGAGCTTGCTTGAATGCTCCAAGCCTGAATGGTGTTTGGCAGTTGCCATTTATCAGTGAGTGTTTTAGAGCCTCTGGTACTGTCTTTAAGAGCTGTCTGCTTGCAGACATAATTAGTTTGTATGGGGGACTGTGTGCTTCTCTGTTTGAGTACCACCGAGCTGCTGCCAATTCACTTCATTTTGCAGTCACTAGGAGTGCAAAGGAACCTATCTGAAAGATGTAACTGTTTGCCAGAAATCATTTACAGTAATAATGAAATTACAGTTTGTCTAACCTGCTTTCTTTGCAGTCAGAACTGTGTCTGCCTAGTTCCCCATTCTGGTTTTGAACTGCTGAACTGGACCAATCAGTGTGGGGTAGCTAGCTCTAAAATGGTGCCTTGGACGAATCAGAACTTGACTCATAATCTGAGCCAGCCACAAGAGGATTGTATGGGCAGTGACTTGGGAGATGTAGTTTAGACTTGGCGCCTTTTTGGACCAACAGCAGCAGTCTATTGTGAGTGACAGCCAATCCAGTCAAGAACTGGGAGGAACTCAAAGGAAGTGCCCGGTTTTGTCTGTTGGAGTATCAGTTTAGCTCTGGAGTGAAGGGGAAAGAAACCCTGTGCTCCTTCAGTGCACAGTTTCAGTCAAAAAACGTGTGTAAGGCCCAGAGTTCCGGTCTGCAGCTTGTGTAACTGCTTGTTAGGACTGAATCCGTCCTGTGAAAAGAATCAAAGGATCTCTGAAGAGTAGAAACCAGGCTCACCCTGTAGAAGACTGGAGAAATTGTTGAATTGCACTCGGTCTGTCAGGAACTGAATCTGCTGTGTGTTCTCCCGGGTATTGTGCAGTAATTGCGATCTGGATAGAGAAGCAGCCTGCCTGGTATAGTACTTTCTTTTTACCATATAAATGTGTGAAGAGTCTCGTGGAGCTCAAGAGTAGCCCTGCTGACGTTGAAGGACCCTATCTTGTTTGGAGGTCGTGAGTACTAATTCAGGGTCGCTCCCTGTTGAATTGCCACATTAAATCCAAATGGAATCACTGTACTGCTGACTGTTTAAACTAATTTTTCTTTTCACTGTGTGAAAGGGCCCTACCAGCTGCCACGGTTTTGACTAGCCACTAGGGCTTGGGTACCCAGGGACAGTAACTGGTAGGGATAGGCCTGCACAGAGCCATAGGTAGATAGTAAAGTGATAAGCTAATTAACCTGATTTCCCCTGTCCTTGTTATATCCCCTAAATAAATCAGAGCTGTTTGTTTCAGCAAAGTTATACTGCCTGAGGTATTTGTCTATGTTAAAGTACTGTACTGTGATTGTTGCACTGTATCTTATTTCACAGGAGGTCCCAGTGCCGGAACTAGTCCTGGGGTAAGTGTATACTGTGAAGGTAATTTGATATATTGTGTGGGCCACTAGTGGGAAGAAAGGGGTTGCAGTGTCCCAGAGGGCTGTGACCAAGTAAGTTTAACTATTGCAAACCCTGACCTCTGGGTGGAGGCACCCGCCATTGGATCCAGGCCCCTCAACCTGTTAGTGGCAAATCAGGCAGGGGTAGTAGCCCCTGGGATAGCGCCATCTAGGGGTTACACAGGTTTGCGAATTTTCAATATTTCCACTCCACATTTTCAACATTGCCATTTTACCACACTTCCTTATGAGCAGTACAGCTGTTATTTTTCACATCCTGCCCAAAACGTGTTTCCGCCTATGTAGCGCACAATGGGGGTAACAAAAAGGTCATGCTGACAATTTATTGTGCAAATACCAGCAATAGCACAGGGCATTAGGGTAAAGCACCAGACATGCCAAACACCACTGCAAATACCTGCAAGCGAACGTTCGGCATTGACAAATGCTTGTTTAGGATTAGCCTAATAAAACAACCTAGTTCAAAAAACCTCCAAGGGAGGAACTATATCTATATATAATAATGGTGTTCACCACACCATGAGAAAAACTATTCTGAGAGACAGAAAACTCTGTTAAAACTCTGTCTAGCATAGAGAAATGTACCCAGAAGGATATGGCTATGTGGCACTAGCATGTGGAATGCAGAGGCTGAAGTTCTGGAAGGGGAGGAAGGGAGAGAGTTATGAATGTCTGAGCATCACTGGGAAGAAAGAAGATTACTATGGTAAGTAATTTTTTCTTCTAACCCCAGTAATGCTCAGACCATTCATAACTTTGTGCAGACTACCAAGCAGTACACCCAGGTGGTGGGCACAGAACTTATTTTGGAAACAGACTTTGCAGGACTGCTGTGCCAAACTTGGCGTCACTTCTGGACAAAATATCCAAATTATAATGCTTTGTAAAGGTGTGTACTGATTTCCAAGTAGCTGCTTTACAAATATCCAATAATGGAACCTCCCTAGCAGCTGCAAAACTGGCAGCTGTTTCTCTTGTTGAATGAGCCCTCAGCCCAGCTGGGGACTCTCTACCTGCTTTAGTGTAGTAGAATTGAATACACTGGACAATCCACCGAGAAATGGATCTTTTTGAGGCTGGTTTGCCCATTCCAACATCCCCATATGTAAGGAAAAGTTGTTTTTTGTCTTGCCTATGGCTTTTAGTGGCTGTCATGTAATAGCTGAGAGCTCTTTTCACATTCAGACTGTGAAGTCTTCTTTCACCAGAGCTTGTATGGTCTGTGAAGAAGACAGGCAGAGTGATTGATTGGTTCAGATGGAAATCTGAAACCACCTTGGGAAGGAATTGTCTGTTTGTTCTGAGGACTACTTTATCCCTGTGGAAGGAAATGTAGTCCTGGTCGACACAGAGAGCCTGAAGCTCACTGATTCTTCTTGCTGAAGTAATTGCCACCAGGAAAACTGTTTTCCAGGTAACATACTTTAAAGGGGCTGTAGCCATGGGCTCAAAAGGAGCCCACATCAATCTTGCTATACATACATTAAGATCCCAAGCGGGCACTGGTGCCCTGTGAGGAGGGTGCAAATGCATTAAGCCTTTGAAAAATCTTTTGAAAATGGGGTCTGATGCTACAGGCACCTTTGTCCTAGCGAACAGGTATGCAGATACTGCTGACAGGTGAACTCTTAAGTAACTGGGTTGCAGACCTTGTGAATGTAAATGAGTTAGATAATCCAACACCACTGAGACCCCTGCATCATTTGGGGTGAAGTTTCTACTAAAGCACCAGAAAGATAATCTTTTCCACTTAGCAGAATAAGTTTTCTTAGTGGAAGGCTTCCTATAACCTTTCAAGATGTTTAATACAGCTTCAGAAAGGTTCAAGCCTGCATATTCTAACTCCTCAAGAGTCATGCCTTGAGGTGAAGAGACCTGAGATTTGGGAACAGCAATGTTCCCTGATTGGAGGTTAGAAGATTGTGCCTGAGAGGCAAGCTTATTGGCCTGCTCACTGCCATGGAGAGCAAAAGAGAGTACAATGGCTGCCTGGGCCAATCTGGATCTATCAATATCAGAGAAGCTGAGAGGGATCTGAGTTTCAGCAGTACCCTGAAAACTAGAGGAAAAGGGGGGGGATGCATAGAGAAACTTGCCCGACCAATCCAGTGCCAGGGCGTCCAGAGGGATTGTGCCTTGGGCTGGTGGCCTGCAACAATACTGAGGCAACTGGTGGTTCTGGTGGGATGCGAACAAGTCTATCTCTGGAACGCCCCACCTGCTGAAAATTACCTGTGTAACCCCTAGATGGCGCTATCCCAGGGGCTACTACCCCTGCCTGATTTGCCACTAACAGGTTGAGGGGCCTGGATCCAATGGCGGGTGCCTCCACCCAGAGGTCAGGGTTTGCAATAGTTAAACTAACTTGGTCACAGCCCTCTGGGACACTGCAACCCCCCTTTCTTCCCACTAGTGGCCCACACAATATATCAGAATTACCTTCACAGTATACACTTACCCCCAGGACTGGTTCCGGCACTGGGACCTCTCGTGAAATGAGATACAGTGCAACAATCACAGTACAGTACTTTAACATAGATAAATACCTCAGGCAGTATAACTTTGCTGAAACAAGCAGCTCTGATTTATTTAGGGGGATATAACAAGGACAGGGGGAAATCAGGTTAATTAGCTTATCACTCTAATAATCTACCTATGGCTCTGTGCACAGGCCTATCCCTATCAGTTACTGTCCCTGGGTACCCAAGCCCTAGTGGCTAGTCCAAACCGTGGCAGCTGGTAGGGGCCCTTTCACACAGAGAAAAGGAAACTTAAACAGTCAGCAGTACAGTAATTCCATTTGGATTTAATGTGGCAATTCAACAGGGAGCGACCCTGAATTAGTACTCACGACCTCCAAATAAGATAGGGTCCTTCAATGTCAGCAGGGCTCACTTGAGGTACACAAACCTCTTCACATCCATATAAAGAAAGCACTATACCAGGCAGGCTGCATCTGTATCCCGATCGCAATTACTGCACAATACCGGGAGAACACACAGCAGATTCAGTTCCTGACAGACCGAGTGCAATTTTCAGCAATTCCTCCAGTCTTCTACAGGGTGAGCCTGGTTTCTACTCTTCAGAGATCCTTTGATTCTTTTCACAGGACGGATTCAGTCCTAACAAGCTGTTACACAAGCTGCAGACCGGAACTCTGGGCCTTACACACGTTTTTTGACTAAAACTGCACACTGAAAAAGCACAGGGCTCCTTCCTTCTTCACTGCCAAAGCTCAACTGAAACTCCAACCGACAAAACTGGCACTTCCTTTGAGTTCCTCCCAGTTCTTGACTGGATTGGCTGTCACTCACAATAGACTGCTGCTGTTGGTCCAAAAGGCACTGAAGTCTAAACTACATCTCCCAGAGTCACTGCCCATACAATCCTCTTGTGGCTGGCTCAGATTATGAGTCCAAGTTCTGATTCGTCCAAGGCACCATTTTAGAGCTAGCTTACCCCACACTGATTGGTCCAGTTCAGCAGTTCAAAACTAGAATGGGGAACTAGGCAGACACTGTTCTGACTGCAAAGAAAACAGGTTAGACAAACTGTAATTTCATTATCACTCTAAATGGTTTCTGGCAAACAGTTACATCTTTCAGGTAGGTTCCTTTGCACTCCTAGTGACTGCAAAATGAAGTGAATTGGCAGCAGCTCGAGTGGTACTCAGAGAAGCACACAGTCCCCCCATACAAACTAATTATGTCTGCAAGCAGACAGCTCTTAAAGAGACAGTACCAGAGGCTCTAAAAACACTCACTGATAAATGGCTTAAATGCCAAACACCATTCAGGCTTGGAGCATTCAAGCAAGCTCCTGGAAGTCTTTTGGGAACCCCCATTTGCAGGGGGGTTACACCTGTACCACCTGTTTGCTCAGTGTCCATTCATGATGGGACTGATTGATCCGACTCAGTGTGTCTGCCAAGATATTGTCCTTTCCTGGCAGATGGATGGCTTGCAGGGACACCTTTAGAGAATATGCCAGAGCTCAAATTATCATGGCTTCTGTGCATACGGAACCTGATCTGGTGCCATCCTGCTTTTTTATGTAATACATAGCTGTGGTATTGTCCGTTCTGACTTGTACCACTTTGCCTATTACCAGTGTAGAGAAAACTTTTGGTGCTAGCCACACTGCTCTGAGTTCCAGCAAGTTTATATACTGGAGGGACTCTGCCCCTGACCAGGTACCCTGAGTTGTGTGCTCCCCTAGATGGGCACCCCACCCAGAAGGGATGCATCTGTTGTAAGGACCAATGAAGGATCCTCCTTCTGGAAGGGGACTCCCTGCCTTAGGTTGGATTCTTTTTTCCACCACAAGAGGGCTTGTAAGAGAGGCCTTGTCACTGGAATGAGTTTTGAAAAGGGATCTTTTCTTTGACTCCAGTGAGTCCTGAGGTGAAACTGGATGTGTCTCATGTGAAACCTGGAACCCTGCACTGTGCCTGTGGATGCAGCCATATGACCCAAGAGCTGCAGGAATTGCCTGACTGTTTTTTGACCATGCAATTTGAAGGAGTTTGCTATGGCCTGAAGACTTTGCACCCTGTCTAGTGGTAAAAAGGCCCTGGCCTGTAGGGCGCTGATCTCTGCCCTATGAACTGTAAAGTCTGTGTAGGGGTGAAGACAGATTTTTTCTGGTTTACTATGAAACCCAGGGACTCCAAAAGATCCTGCGTGAGCCTTAGAGAGGTTGCGACCTGCTCTGGTGATTTGCCCACTATCAGCCAGTCATCCAGGTATGGGAAGACAGTCACTCCCTGTCTTCGAAGAAATGCCACCACAGTTGCTAGGCATTTTGTAAACACCCTTGGTGCTGAGGAAAGGACGAAGGGTAGGGTTGCAAACTGATAATGACCTGATGGGAGTCTGAATCTGAGATATTTTCTGTAAGATTCCTTTATGGGGATGTGGAAATAAGCATCCTGTAAGTCCAGAGATGCCAGCCAGTCCCCTTTTTGGATTGTTGGCAGAATCTGAGCCAAAGTGACCATTTTGAACTTTGGCTTTTTCAGGTGCTTGTTTAAAGTTCTGAGAGCCAAAATTGGCCGCCACTCCCCATTTTTCTTTGTTGTTAGGAAGTATCTGGAGTAAAAACCTCTTCCTCTCAGGGTTGCAGGGACTAATTCCACTACTTTGAGCTGAAGCAGCTTCTGAACCTCTGCCTCCATCAACGAGATTTGCTAGGGGTTGGGAGGTGGAAACCCTGGGGTTTTTTAGAGGAAGAAATTTGAACTGCAGAGACAGACCTTTGCCCACTACCTCCAGTACCCACTTGTCTGTGGTGATGGTTGACCAGAGGGGGAGGAAATGGGACAGTCTGCCTCCAACAGGTAGGGAGGAGGTGGCTTGCATCTCAGGGGTTCTGTTTAGGCTGGGGTTGAGGTTGTGGCTGAGCCCCTCGCCTAGAGCCCCTTCTACCCCTACCCCTTGAGAAGCCCTGTGGGAGGTACTGCTGGTATTGGGGCATGGCTACTGGCTGGAAAAAGGGTCTTGATAAAAAGGAATGACCCCAGACCCTCTTCCATAGGGCCTAGTGGATGAAGAAGCTCTGTCTCTAGCAGAGTTACTTCTATAAGTAGCCTTATATTCATCCACTTTTTTCATAAAGGCCACTGTGGACTCCCCAAACAGAGCATTTCCTTCTAATGGGAAATCCAGGGCCTTTGACTGGGGTATCCTGAGTGAGGTTTGTGGCCCTAAGCCAAGCAAACCTCCTCTGAGCCACTGTATTAGCCATCCATCTGGCTGCAGTGTCATTTAGATCAGCAGCCATTTGGAACTGGTACTTGGCTGCCTCTAGCCCAAACCTGGCAGTTTCTGCCAGGTCATCTGACAAGGGTGGGGTGGCCTTCATGGACATTGCCAGTACCGACTGCCACAGGGATTTCTGATACTGGGCAGCATAAGCTTGAAAAGTGACCTGTCTCATGGCCAACGAGGCTGACAAAAAGCCCTTTTTGGCCATACTATCCAATTTTCTGGAGTCCTTGTCCGGAGAGTGTGAGGACAGAGGGACTTTAGCCTTATCACAGGCAGCTTGCTGTATTACCCCTTGATGATCAGGGTGGGAGAAAAGGAATTCAGCTCCCTTCCTGTCCAGCTGGTATTTTTTCATCTATTCACTTGTCAATAGGAGGAATAGAGTTTGGGGTCTGCAGGAGCTTCATAGCATCCTTCTTAAAGAATTTATATGCTGGGAGAAGGAGGGCCTTTGTGGGTGTTAAACCCATCATATTGAGGTACTCAATATCCTCCTCATCCTCTACTTGTTCTGTTGTGTTGATGTCCAGAGCATCTGCCATTTTCCTTACGAAAGAAAAATGGGAGGAAAAATCCTCAGACACTCTGGGAGGAGAGCCAAATTCCTGCTCAGGGGAAACCTCCGGGGGATAGGTTTGTCCTCCTCATAAGGCTCATCATCCCCTTTGAAACAGTGTTGCTTCGGAGCAGGGGGAAACACAGTAGCAGCAACCTGGGGGCCCTGGTAAGGGGCAGGAGGCTGAGGGATGATGCTCTGCAGAGCCTGAATAATTTTAAATGCCTGGGCCATGTCCTGAGCCGAAGGCATTACAGGCTGCTGCGCAGAAGTCCCTGATTTAGCAGGAGAGGATTCTGCATGTTTGAGCTTCTTTAATTTTTTTAAGGGAGCCGGAGGGTCAGCCGGTTCTTTCCCTATTTTTGCCCCTTTTTCGCCCATATCAGGGGCAGGGGTAGAAGCACTCATTAATTCAACCACAACAGACTGGGGTGTCAGCTGGTCAGAACCTGAGGAATCCCTTGGAAACTGTTTATTAAGCCTTTCAAGGTGCTTTTCAACAGTTTTTTCAGGGAATGTTTTACATATCTCACATTCCTGGTCTAAATGTTCAAAACCCAGACAAGCCACACACAAGGTGTGCTTGTCTGCCTTGGCAAACACATCTCCACACTTCAAACAGTTTTTAAAACCAGGCTCCCCGGGTCTCTTTTTAGGTTTCTCACTCATGGTGAAATATAAAGTGAAAAACCTCAACCGCTAAATACCAAAAGCTAATGCGGTTATTTAAACAGCTTAAAAGGCTTTCCTTTTTTTTTTTTTGCGGTCGGTTCCAGAACCGATAGGGAACCGATGGAACCGAGAGAGGAGATAAAATATGAACCAGTTCAGCGGTTCTGTAACCAATAAAAAACGATTACAAATAAAATCTTTTAGGACCAAAATTAAATGCTAATGAACAGGTTCTTTAGTTAGAGAACCGAAACAAAGTTAAAACTAAATCGGATCCCTCACGGTTATGCCGAACCGCGAGGAACCGAGAAAAACAACAATTTAAACAATAATAACTAATGTACACTAACAATTAGTAGAGGCAGTAAAAGAAAATAAAAATACTTATGGTTTTTAATCTTTTTTCTTTCTTCTTCATGTGAAAGATGGCGACAGAGACTCCGAGCGACCAGACTTTCAGGCGGAGAGAAAAATCTGAAGGACTTACAACACTACAGTTAGTAGAGGCAGTATTTGAAAGATGCTCACGTGCAAAAAATTCCATCATTTGCATGTGTTCCATCTCTCCGGGCAGTCCAACCCATCAGGATGACTGCACAAAGTTATGAATGGTCTGAGCATTACTGGGGTTAGAAGTGCAGATTTTCTTCACTGGAAAAGAAGCTGAAAATACCCTAGGGGATGGAGGACGGGAAGGTATTACCTACTGCAAGAGCCTCTCTCGAAGTCCTACTGTTACGGTAAGTCCTTACATAACTGTACTATCTTACTTCGAGAGGGCTCTTGCAGTAGGTAATTACATATAGGACTGAATCCCAAGCAGTCTGGAACAAGAAGTAGCACACGGGAGGAAGAAAGCTACTCAAAGCAGATCCTCTAGCTGTGAAGGCCTTAAGAAAGGAGACCTTGCAGAACAGCAAGCCTGAAGCCTGCTCTACAGCGAGAGGCAATATCCAAACTGTAATGTTTTGTAAATGTAAGGACAGAGGTCCAAGTGGCGGCAGCACATATGTCTGCCACAGACACATTCTTGAAACAAGCCGCTGAGGCAGCAACCCCTCTGGTGGAGTTACCTCTTATTTGACCCGCAAGGGTCTTGTTGTACTTGTCATAACAGAAGGTGATTCAATGAGCCAACCATATACACAGGCATTGCTTGGAAACAGCATTGCCTTCTCTTTTGTGGCCAAAAGAGACAAAAAGTTGATCAGTCTTTCTGAGATCCTTTGTTCTGTTAGTGTAGTATCTCAGAATCCGATGAACGTCCATAGTGTGAAGTAGATACTCCCCCTGATTGGAGCACTGCATAAAGAAGGCAGGTAATTCTATGGACTGGTTCAATGTAGATTCTACTACCACCTTGGAGAGAAACTTAGGATTGGTGCGGAGAGCCACGTGTCCTTGTGAAAAATCAAGTACGGGATTTTACAAATCAGGGCCTGGAGCTCGGAAATCCTCCGAGCAGATGTAATGGCCACTAGGAGAGCGTCTTCCATGAAAGGAACTTCATGTCTGCTGAGGCCACCGGTTCAAAAGGAGGCAAAGTAAGTTTCTCAAAAACAAAGTCCAAATCCCAAGGAGGGGCGGGAACTCGGATGGGGGGGTCTCAAGTGAAGAACCCCTCTGAGGAAAGTCTAAGAGACTTCCAGTTGAGCAAACATCCTATCTGTGAAGGGAACATGGTAGGCCGAAATGGCCACCATGTGTACCTTCAGAGACGAGTGATTAAGACCCAGGTCGAAAGAGATGTCGCAGGTACTCCAGCAGTCACCCAACTGAGCAGGAGAAAGGCTCCAAGCCTTTTGAAGCGGCCCAGATTGAGAACCGTTTCCACTTCATGGCATAAGTAGACCTAGTGGAGGGTTTCCTAGCCTCCACCAAGATCTCAGCCACCTGGGGAGAAACCCCAGAGCGGGCTTGAGATATGTCTGCAGGAGCCATACGTGTAGTTGAAGGGACTTGAGACCTGGATGGACCAGGGTCCCCTGATCCTAGGTCAATAAAATCCGTGACAGTGGAAGAGGAAGAGGAGGCTCCTCTGAGTATTGTTGCAGAAGAGAGAACCAAACTTGCCTGGGCCAGAAAGGAGTGATCAGAATCATTCGTGCTCCTCCTGAACTGAGTTTCTGCAAGACACGCGGGGATCAGAGGAATCGGGGGGAAGGCATAGATGAATCTGTCCCTCCAATCTACAGACACAGTGTCTCTCCAGAAAATGCCTCGCTCTTGAACGAGCGAGCAGAAGTCGGGAAGCTTTGCGTTTAGAGGTAAAGTGAACAGGTCCACCTGAGGTGTTCCCCAAAGTAGGAAGATATCGTCTAGGACCCCCTGATCCAGTTCCCACTCGTGAGCTTGAGCAGACGAGTGACTTAGTTTGTCTGCTAAGGAGTTCTTGACCCCCCGGAACATGAATTGCCGTGAGGTGAAGGTCGTGTTGTGCTGCCCAATTCCAGACTCTCATCGCTTCCTTGCAAAGAGTGTAGGACCGAGTCCCACCCTGTTTGTTGATGTACCATACCACACACATATGGTCCGTGTGGACGGCTAGGTGGCCTGGAAGAAGATGCAGGTGAAGAGCCTGGAGAGCGTAGAGCACCGCCCCGAAGCTCGAGCACAATGATGTGCAGGGATTGTTCGAGCTTGAACCAAGAGCCCTGGGTCTGATGTGGACCGAGATGGGCTCCCCAACCTTCGCTCGAGGTGTCTGTGGTCAGAGTCTGGGAGGGAGGAGGAAGGAAGAATGGAACTCCCTGAAGAAGGTTCTCTCGAACTATCCACCACTGCAAGTCTCGAATCATGGAAGAGGAGACTAGGACCAATTGGTCCAAGTCGTCTACCAACTGATCCCATTGAGAGCCAAGCGTCCACTGAGAGACCCTCATGTGGAGCCGAGCATGAGGGACTGTCAGTATAGCAGCCGCCACAAGCCCGAGGAGGTGAAGAACTGACCTTGCACTGACCCGCCTGAGGCTGGACAACAGGCTTGCTTGAGTCTGGAGTGTGGCCGCCCTGTCTGGTGGCAGGAAGGCCCTGCCTAGGGTCGTGTCCAGTATCGCCCCAATAAACTGGAGCCTCTGGAATGGGATCAAGTGAGATTTGGAATGGTTGATGGTAATATCCAGACAGGCAAAGACCTACTGGGTGAGGAAGAGGCAGTGCAGGAGTTCCTCCCTGGACAAGGCCGCCAGGAGCCAATCGTCCAGGTACAGGAAAACCTGTACCCCCCCGGGTACGCAAATAGGCCGCCACCACCGCAAGGCATTTGGTAAATAGTCGAGGAGTCGAGGAGAGGCCAAATGGAAGTTCCTTGAACTGGTAGTGGTCCCCCTAGAAATCAAAATTCAGATATTTGTGGTGAGATGGGCGGATAGATATGTGCAGATAAGCGTTCTGCATATCTAGAGTGCACAGCCACTGGCCCAAGCGGAAGAGGAGCAGAAGGCTCTGCAGTGAGAGCATCCTAAACCTCTTGTACTCCACGAAAATGTTCAGGGAACTAAGATCTAGAATATGTCTTACATCTCCTGTTTTCTTCGGTACCAGGAAGGAGTGGGAATAGTAACCCGTTCCCTGCAGGGTAAGAGGGACAGGTTCTATCACCTCTTTCAGCAAAAGTGCTGAAATTTTTTCCTGGACCAGAAGAAGATGTTCCCAAGAGTACAACGACCTTTGGGGAGGGTGACGAGGTGGTTTCTGCAGAAACTCTATTGAGTGTCCTTCTGCGATTAGCTGGAGCACTCATGAATCTGATGTTATCCTCTCCCAGCCCAGAAGGTGGAGGGAAAACCTCCCTCCTACCAGTTCCTCTGGGAAGCCCAGAGGTTGTGGGAGAGGGAAGGAGTCAGGTGGTGTGGGGCAACGCCACAGCTGAAGCTCCTGCCACTTTTTTTGGGTGGGGGGGCTTGGCAGCTGGGGGGGCCCGACGTTTAGTGGCCCTCTTTCCCTGTGGTCTCGCTCTGGGCCGATTCCGTCTGTGAAAGAGACGGCACTGCAATTGATGGGGATGATACATAGAGTCCACAGACTTTAGTGCTGTCCCCTTCTCCTGCAGGTCAGTGATGATGTCCTTGACATCACCCCCGAACAGCACCGAACCCCGGAAGGTGCTTCCTGGATGGCGGACTGCACTTCTGGGACCAACCCTGACACTCGGAGCCAAGCGTGATGCCGAAGACCTACGGCAAAAGCTGAGCTCCTACCAGCAGTGTCCACGGCATCGTAGGTCACATGAAGAATGTGCCGACTGGCCGAACATGCAGAGCGGACAAGGTCAGCCACTTCCTGCTTGACCTGAGAGTCTGGAAGGGAGTCCAATTTAGATTCCACCACACTGAGGATCGCCTTCTGGTAATCCCCCATGTGGCCGACATAGTTCATGGCCCTAATACCCAGAGTGGAAGAAGCAAAAATCTTCTTACCATACTGGTCCAGAAGGAGGGATTCCTTGTCAGGTGGAGACGAGCTAAGATGTTTGGGTTGAGCTGACCAGCCATGAGCAGCGCTAATCACTATCGAGTCAGCTCGAGGGTGGGAGTCTAAGTCAACACCCTCAGGAGCCTGGTATAGCCTGTTCAATTTCCTAGGAAGTGGGGCTGAGGCCGACGGCTGTTTCCTTATGGTGGTAATAAGGTCGGCATGAGGCTCGATCCAGGGTGGCACCAAAGTGGGAGCTGTCACGGGCAGATCCAGATGCTCAGCAAGTTTTTTATGCTGGGGCTCTGGCTCCAAGGAGTGCCACTTATGTACTTGCTGGATCTTCTGTAGCAACTCCGTGAAGAAAGGCTCCTCCGGAGGAAACTTCGGAGGAGTCCTTGGCTGTGGCTTGGACAGAGAGCATGGCTCGTCGTCTTCCTTGGAACAACTGTCAGAAGCGTCTGAGGTGCCCGAGGAAGAAGAAGATGAGGAAGAGGTAGATTCCTTCTCCCAAGGAGGGAAAGGAACGAACCCCTTGGGAATCCCTCGGGGAAGCATGTCCTGCCCCTCTCTGGATGCAGAGGGTTTAGCCCTGGTGTCCAGAGGTGGGGAGGGAGGGAGTGTGTTGTCGTGGACATACGAAACTGGCACCGTCGTCGGAATCCAACTCTCCACCTCTCAGGTGAGCTGAGCTTAGGCCTCAGCCCTCCAGAAGGCCAGAGTCTCCTGCAAGTCCACCGGCGGCTGAGGGGGTGGTGGAGGAGAAGGAGGAGGGGGATACGGGTATGGACTATACCCATAAGGCACGTATCCATAACCTGACAACAGGAAGCCCAGCATCTGGTATTGAGGAGCTGGGTACTGTGGCATCGGATATGTCGGCGCCAGGTACTGAGGCACTGGATACTGCAGTCCCAGGTATGACGGCGTCGGATATGATGGGATCGAGTACCCGGGAGCCAGGGGAGCTGCCAGAGCAGACGACCTGGCCAGAGGCCCCACGGGCGGTTCTGGAGCAGAAGACTGCGGGCGGTCCACCGTCGGGGAGACATCTGGGCATGAGATGTAGCCCGGAGCTGGCAATACCAGCGTTGGAGCCAGCGTCTGGGGAACCGACGTCAGATGGATCATACCAGAAGGTGGACAGTCTGATGGAGGTGGAACAGGAACCTCAGCATCGCCTGGGGATGGGGGGAGAAATCCTCGGGGTCGGGCTGAGGAGACTCAGGGTCCCGGAGTGCAGCGAAGGCTGCGGCGAGCCAGGAACAATGGACGTGGGGGGGTCCGGCATTGGCTCATCTGCTGTGCGGGCGTCAGGTGAACCGATGTGCGGCTTAGTAGAGAGATCCAGGCGGGCACTGGAGGGGCGACATCCGACTTAACGGACCCTTCGCCGGAGACAGGCCTCAATGGAGGGGCGGCCTGGTCGGGCAGAATGGGGGCCGCACGCCACCCCGAAGGGTCAGGTGACTTACCGACCTTCTCCATGCGGGCGTCGGAGGAGCCGACGTCTGGCTTATTGGAGCCGCTCACACCAGTTGGCCACAAAAAGTACAGTTACATAAGAACTTACCGTAACAGTAGATCTTCGAGAACAGCTCTTGCAGCAGGTAACACCATCAGGACTGAAGCTGGCAGGCGTCAGGACCCCACGGAAATCTTCTAGCTAGGAGTCTTCAGCGGGGACCGCCCCCGATGTCGGTCCCGCCCCCTATGTCAGACGTAGTACATAAGGAGGCGGTCCCGCCAGATTCCCCATTTCTCCCGCCGGAGACTCCCGGCCGCAGGATGACATCAGAATGGGAGACCGAGGATCCGCCATCAGAAGAGAAAGAGGGTGTAAGCCCCTGCCCCAGACTTGGTAGCCATACCTCCTCCAAGGGGGAATGGTGGGTGGGAAGGTACCTGCTGCAAGAGCTGTTCTCGAAGATCTACTGTTATGGTAAGTTCTTACGTAACTCTACTATCTTACTTCGAGATACAGCTCTTGCAGCAGGTAACACCATTAGGACTGATTCCCAAGCAATAGCGCCTGTAAGCATTCTGGGAGGAAGAAATTAGGAGAGATCCTTAAACAAGTCCTGACTCTAGGACAGGAGACCCTGTAGAACAGCCAGGCCGAACTGCCTCCGCCATGATGCAATATCCAGGCTATAGTGCCTAATGAATGTGTGCACAGAGTCCAAGTAGCTGCAGCACAGATGGTCAAGTGGAGACATTACGCAGTGCTGCAAAAGAGGTAGCCACACTCTAGTCGAATGGCCTCGGACTGAGCCCGGAGGGGCTTCTGTTTGCTGTTATAGCAATGCAATACACTGGACAAGCCAGTGGAAAGGGTCTGCTTTGAGACTGGTTGGCCCATCATTCTCTCAGCGAAGGAAACGAATAGTTGCTCCGATTTGCGCAACTGTTTAGTTCTGTTCAGGTAGTACCTTAAGGAGCGGTGAACATCCAGGGTGTGAAGCAACGCCTCTCCTCTATTAGAGTACTTGGGAAAGTAAACAGGCAGATCAATGTCCTGATTGAGAGTGAGGGCAGAGACCACCTTAGGCAGGAATTTAGGATTCATTCTCAGAGACACTCTGTCCTGGTGGAAAATTAAATAAGGCTCCTTGCACATGAGAGCGTGGAGCTCGGAAACTCTCCTTGCTAATGTGACAGCAATTAAAAATAACATTTTCCATGACAGAAAACGCAGCTCGCAATCCGCGGCGGGTTCAAAAGGAGGAAGCGTGAGTTGTTCCAGGATGAAAAGTAAGTCCCAAGGAGGGACGGGATCCCGAATGGGAGGCCTAAGGTGCAACACCCCTGTCAACAAGTCTTGAGAGGCATCAAGCTGCGCCACTGTGCGCTGTCCCACCGGGAGGTGGTAAGCTGAAATCGCGCACAAGTGCACTTTAATAGAGGAGTGGGCGAGACCCGAATGGAATAGGGAAAGCAGGTATTCCAGTACCACTTTCACCGGGCATCCTAGAGGGGAAAGGCCGCATGTCTGCGACCACAAGCAAAAATGGCACCATTTCATGGCGTACGTCGCATGCGTTGCCAGCTTTCTGGCCGCGGAAAGAACTTCCACCACCCCTTGCGAGACCCCGTGTCGCATGATGGCTATGTCTCTAGGAGCCATGCATGCAGGTTCAGTGAACGTAAGTCCGGGTGGACTAGTGAACCCTCCTCCTGAGACAAGAGATGGGAGCTGAAAGGCAACGGAACTGGAGGTTCCCGGGACAGCTGCGTCAGCATGGGGAACCAGATCTGCCTGGGCCAGAAAGGGGCTACCAGGATCATGGTTGCATGCCCCCTGCGCAGTTTGAGAAGGACTCTCTGGATCAATGGGAAGGGAGGGAAAGCACAGAGGAATCTGTCTGCACAGGAGAGGGACAACGCGTCTCGCCAAAAAACACCAGGCCCTGGATCTAGCGGGCAGAAATTGGGCAGTTTTGCGTTGGATGGGGAAGCGAATAAGTTCAGCTCTGGAGTGCCCCATCAAAGAAACAGATCCTCTGCTACCCCCTGAAGAAGTTCCCACTCGTGGACCCTGGCCTGGGACTGACTCAGGCCGTCTCCGATTGTGTTGTCCACTCCGGGAACGTGAACTGCAACCAGGCTCGCGCCGCGTCGGATTACCCAATCCCACACTCTCATAGCTTCCCTGCAAAGAGGGTAGGAGTGTGTGCCTCCTTGTTTGTTAAGGTAATACATCACCGCCATGTTGTCTGTTTGAAGTAGGAGAGTACTCGGCGGAATTTCTGACTGAAAAGCCTGCAGGGTGTAAAGGAGCGCCCTCATCTCCAGAATGTTGATGTGAGGAGAGCTTCTTGCGGGGTCCACATTCCCTGGGACTTCACCCCGTTCATGTGTGCTCCCCACCCCAGCCCTGAGGCATCTGTGGAAAGAATCACCTCCGGGGACGGCGCTGCAAACGGAACACCCGCAGAGAGTGTCCCTGGGTCTAGCCACCATTGCCAGTCCCGAATCACAACATTCGTGATTCTGACCAGCTGCTGCATGTGGTCTTGCTTTTGGTCCCACTGCACCTTGAGCATCCACTGAGTTACCCGCATGTGGAGCCTTGCCAAAGGGACGGTTGTAATGGCCACAGCCATGTGTCCGAGCAAGCGAAGGACCAGCCTGGCGGGGGCAGTCTTTCGCTGAGATCCCTGATGAGGGATCTGATGTGTTCCGGCTTCTTCGCCGGAAGAAATGCTTTCCTTGAACGGTGTCCAGAACTGCGCCTATGAACTGCAGCTTCTGGGATGGTATGAGAGAGACTCTCATAGTTGATGAGGATGCCCAGAGACTGGAACAAAACCTGGGTGCTCTGAATAGCAGCAACAGCGCCTCTTTGGAGGCGGCCATGAGAAGCCAGTCGTCCAGGTACGGGAACACGTAGTGGCCCTGTCTCCTTAAAGACACTGCCACGACTGCCATACACTTGGTAAAGACCCTGGGGGCTGATGACAGTCCAAACGGAAGAGCTCGGAACTGAAAGTGGTGGCCGAGAAACTCGAAGCGCAGGAACCTCCTGTGCGCTTGAGCCACTGGAATATGCAGGTAGGCGTCCTGCATGTCTAAAGATGCTAAGAAGGCGTCCTTCTTTAGCATGGGGATGAGACCCTGAAGGGTCACCATGCGGAATTGTTTGTAGGTGACCGACATATTGAAGTCGCTGAGGTCCAAGATTGGACGGAGGTCCCCTGTTTTTTTCGGAACCAGAAAGAAGTGGGAATAGTACCCGGATCTTATCTGGTTCTCTGGAACATACTCCACCACTCCCTTTTGCAGGAGCACGAGTATTTCTTGCCTGATAAGCAATTTGTGCTGACCCGAGTAACGGGAGAGCAAAGGAGGCCTTGTGGGTGGCTTGTCCGCGAACTCTATAAAGTGGCCTCTTTCGACCAACTGAAGGACCCACCTGTCGGTGGTTATGGACTGCCACCCTGGCAGATAGTCCGCAATGTGGCCCCCGACCTTGGTGTCCCGTTGATCCTGAGGGGCGGGGGCCGGGAAGGAGTCATGCTGTGGCGGTGGAGGGACCCGCGGGCTGAGCCGACTTAGCTGGACGTTGACTTCGGCCCGTGGATGACTTTCCCTGGGCTTTACGAGAGAAGGAGCCCCTCTGTTGTGGACCTGCGCGTGACTGCTGTCTCTGCGTCCGGCCACGAAAACGGCTTTGTTTCCTATGAAAGGAACTAAGCCTGGGTCGGTACATTGCCTGGACCGACCTCACCGCCTTCCCGGCCTCTTGGAGTTTGGTGAGAACCCTCTCAGAGGATTCACCAAAAAGAACTTCTCCATCAAAAGAGGCATCCAGGATGTTCTTCTAGACGTCCGGGGTGAATCCGGAGACACGGAGACATGAGTGCCTCCGGAGGCATAAGCCTGAAGCTGCTGCTCTGGCCGAGGAGTCCGCGGATCCTACGTGGCTCGCAGCACCTGGGTTCCCACGTCCGACCCCGTACGGAGGAGCTGCAACATCTCCTCCTTCAGCTCACCTTCTGGCATCTTGTCCACCAGATCCAGTCCCTGCTCCCACAAGGCATTTTGGAACTGTACCATGTGGGTCAAGCAGTTGAGGGATCTGATGGCTCAAATAGCGGAAGCATACGTGCGCCTGCCCATAGCGTCCAGCTGTTTGGACTCCGGGTCCGGTAGCAGGGTGCTCAAATGTTGCGGTCTCTGGGACCGGTCATGAGAGGCTGTGATGACCAGAGAATCGGCCAGAGGATGTGAAGCCAATTACTGGTCCTCCTTAGGGGCCTTGTACAGGCGGTCAGCTTTCTTCCGCATCGCCGTGAGCGAGTGCGGATGCTTCCACGCTGCCTTGGTGACGTCCACAAAAGTGTCCACCAAGGGTGGTACCACCACAGGGTTAGGGTCTTTCTGCTGAAGATACCTGGCAAGGTGTAACCTCTCAGGGGTCGAGTTCCTCAGCAACCCAGCCCATGTTCTCCTGGATATGCCTCGTAATCTCGGAGAACGATGGGTCATCCAGAGGAGACCTTGGGAGCTCATGTAGATCCAGAGAAGGGATGGTGATCGGAGAGGGGAATCTGGATTCATCTGAGAAGTCCGATCCCGTGTCCTCCGTCGAAGGCGAACAACGTCTTCTGGGTCTCTTGGGGCTGGGTGATCCAGAAGAAGATCTGGATAGAGGTCTCCGTTTCCTTGATCTGCCCCTAGGAGAATCCACAGGCTTCTGGGAGGAAAGTACTCGGTCCGCAACCCTAAGTGAAGTGGGGGGTGCCGGAGCCGGTGGGATCGTGGGTGGAGGAGGAGGAGGAGGAGGAGGAGGAGTAGGTGTGGGAACCATATCCCTTTTTATGGTGTCCCACCAGTAAGTAAACAACTCCTTGACCTCGGATATGCTGAGACCCGACGATGGACTGGGCGCGATGGCCAGTCGTCGGGTTCCGGCGTCGGCTCCCCAGGGGCCTCAGGTTCTGGCGAGGGTTACTGGGGGCGACAGGACCGGGTTTGCCTGTCTGGTCTCGGCTGGGTCAGCCTCTTCCATAATCGCCTCCCCTGACTGACGCCGTGGGAGGCATCGGGTCCTCTCTCGTGGGTACGGACGCTGCGTCCCCCGCCGGCGCCCAAGAAGACGAGGCCTAACCGGGCGACGGGCATCTGGCATGTCGACGGTTCCTAGGACCTATGGTGTATGGCCAGTGTCGGACGACCCGGCGCCGGGTCCGATTCCTTCTTCAAGGAGGTAAGCTCTTTGATCTTCTGCTGGGGAGGAGGAGGAGGCAAAGAGACAGACCTGACGTCGGGTTCCGAACGGCAGGAACCAGACTTGTGATGGTGATGGCGGTCCTCCGACCTAGACAGGGCCTTAGAAGCTGAGGATGAGGAAGGCCTGGAGGACTTGGCCTGAGAGGCAGAAGAGGAACCCGAAGGGGTCTTCACCGTTGCGGGGGGAGGCTGAGAATGGGCCCGGGAAGGAGAGCGGTCGGACTGGGAGCCGGAGCTACGGGAGTCAGAGGCCCTAGACGGGGACTTAGATCTAACTCTCTCCCTGTGCTTCTCAGGGTGTCTCCGGGCCTTCTCTGAAGATTCCCCCTTGGAGGCTGCGTCCATGGCTTTGATTTTCTCTTCGAACAGAAACGCCTGAAGGGCCTTCTGGCGATGGATCCGGGTCCGGCTGTTGAACCCCTGACAGAAGGAGCAGGCCCGGGTATCGTGGTCTGGGCCTAGGCACCAGACGCAGGCCGACGCGGATCCTTGAACGGGATTTGCTTCCCACAAGCGCACTTCGAAGGATAGCCTTCAATGGAGGTTGGAGAGGACATCAGACAGCAACTGAGCCGAAAAATAACTTTTTTCCCGAAGGAAGAACTTAACCGGGCGTCGCGCGCTAGAAACGAGCCGAAGGGTCGAGACATGCAAGTTGACGGCGGGAAAGAACTGGGGAATCTGGCGGGACCGCCTCCTTATGTACTACGTCTGACGTCGGGGGCCGGACCGACGTCGGGGGCGGTCCCCGCTGAAGACTGCTAGCTAGAAGATTTCCGTGGGGTCCTGACACTTGCTGGCTTCAGTCCTAATGGTGTTACCTGCTGCAAGAGCTGTATCTCGAAGTAAGATCCATGGTTTTACTGGGAGCGGAGGCCTCCACAAGCCCGGAGGTGCCCAGAGGGCCTGACCGTGAGCCAGACGGGTGGGCCACCGCCGTCTTAGAAGCCTCTAAGGTGGCCGTCGTAGAGTGGGGGGATGTTACCCGTGTCACGGCAACTCCGGAGGAAGTCGCAGTGGGAGAGGAGCCCTTGTACCGGTGCTTTTCTTTATCCTTTTTCTTGCGATGGCCTTCAGGAGAAGTTGATGCCTGCCGAAGCTTTTTCAATTCTTTCTCCATGGAGTTCATTTTCTTTTTCAAAATGTGAGCCTCCAGGGACTGCTGCCGCCTTCTCTGGGTGGCCGCGTTAAAGCTAAGGCAGTGCTGGCACTTCTCTGCTGGATGGTCAGGGCCTAGGCAAAAAAGGCACAGTGAATGGCCGTCCTTGTGCAGGAGCTGGGCGCTGCACGAGTTGCACTTGTTTTTGTGCTCAGAGGGTGTAGGGGATGACATACACCGACAAATACCTGATGGATGATAAGAAAAAATTGAAAATACTCGGTTACAATATCAACGAAGGCGTCTGATGAGCAGGGAACTTTTCCGCAAGGCGCTGGCATGAGCTAACAGCGGGAAAGAGAGGAAGGTGGCTTTACCATGAGCGGAAGCCTCCAAGAGCCCGGAGGCACCCAACGTGCCCGAGCGTGAGCCAGACGGGCGGGCCGGCGCCACCCGGGGGGACATTAACTGCAACACAGCGACTCCTGAGGGAGTGGCAGTGGGAGAGGAACCCTTGTCCCGGTGCTTTTCCTTGTCCTTTCTCTTGCGATGGCCTTCAGGGGAAGTTGACGCCTGCCGAAGTTTTTTGAGTTCTTTTTCCATGGAGCTCATCTTCTTTTTGAGAATGTGGGCTTCCAGGGACTGCTGCCGCCTTCACCGGGTGGCCGCGTTGAAACTCAGGCAGTGCTGGCACTTCTCTAGTTGATGGTCGGGGCCTAGACAAAAAAGGCACAGGGAATGGCCGTCCTTGTGTGGGAGTTGGGTGCCGCACGAGTCACACTTATTTTTGTGCTCGGAGGGTGTAGGGGATGACACACTGATGAATGACTGATGATTACTAAGAAAAAAATGAAAAAACTCGGTAAAATAACCGATGAAGGAGCCTGATGAGCAAGGAACTTTTCCGCAAGGCGCTGGCATAGGTTAACGGCGGGAAAGAACTTGAAGGCGGGTGTGAGGGACCGTCCCTTTATACCAACATCTCCTGATGCCAGTCACCTGACGTGGGGCAGTCCCTCACCAGAGACTGCTAGCTAGAAATCTTTCCGTGGGGTCCTGCCGACGTCAGTCCTATATGTAATTACCTACTGCAAGAGCCCTCTTGAAGTAAGATCTGCCAAATCGCCTGAAGGGCAGAAAAATGGACCACTAACCTGCCAGAAAGACTCTGAAACTGCCCAGAGTCAAAAGGCTCCTGTTCCAGAAACCCTTTTATTTTTTAACTGCTGAGGAGAATTTAAGTGGAAATATCCCAGTAAAAAAAGAGAGCCAAATTAAAGGGGAAATGTCCCATCAAGAAGTACCAAACAAGCACCTGTCAGGCAAACGCAACCAAGACAGACCACAAAAAGCTGGGGAAGGGGAGAAACCGATGCCTAAAGATGGCAGGAACCCCCAGGAATGCCCAAGACTAAAAACACCCAAAGAAAAAACAGATACTTGCCTTAGGCACCTTTTTATGTTGGCTGGCGCTTGCAGCCAACATATTACCTAATGTGAGATTTGGCGTGATGCGGTCACTGTGGGCAAATGCAGGGCACACATCAGTAGGTGCATCCTTCATTCCCCAATAAGGCAGCATGCAGGCACCACACCAGGAATACATAATGTGGTGAGCACATCTAAGGAAAGGTCCGCTGCAACGAGAGCCAAGCTCATAATGCAGCGGCACCTCCTGACGTGCTTTTCCTAGTGAAGCATGCTAGTAAACATGCCACAATGCCGACTTCGGGGGTGCCCAATCCCCTTGTCGGCATGCCCTGAATTAGTTCATGTGCCAACCACTCCCCATCAGCATAATGCCCCCCCATTTGTTGTGTGCCGAGGTGGGTGCCCAACCCCCCTCGACTCTAGCCCCCCTTCCTTTGGTATGTGCCAACCGGGGTGCCCAATCCTCCATTGGCCAGCCCTCCCCAAACACTCAGGTGGCATGCTGGAACTCCATACAAGCGTGCCAAACGTCCCTGTAAAAAAAAAAAAAAGTCCCGCTTTCTTTTGTTTTTTTTTTACCCTGTAAAAGAAGGAAACGGTCCTTCGCAGTCTGTCCTGCTCCCTTCCCCAACCCGCATCCACCCTCTATGCACCCTTCCTCCCCACACACCTCCTCACTCCATATTTGCCTCCAGAGTCTGGCACAACGATCTTCGGTGGACCGGGAACACGTTTGCACTCTTCAAAGCTGATCGCGAACTGAAGAAATGCCGGTAAGCTGTATAATGGCATAAATAGGGTTTTCTTTTTCAACTTTGTTGCATACATATTTCAGGCATTTTTTGGAATTTTTGCACCAAATTTTCAACATGGGGTTATTGGGACCCCTCCTCATGAATTCAGTCACTGTTGTGGCATTATTCGGTCCCGAAAAGTGATTTCACAGTCACTGTGTGGAATCACGTTTCAGGAGCAGTTAATGAAATGACAGTGCCACTGTTCATGAGGTAGGCTCTCAAAAAGTCTATGTTGCAAATTTGGTGAAAAAATCCAAAAAATTACTGTTTTACGAGTGTGCATTGCGCAGTTTCCACGCATGCTTGTAACTTCGTGCATTTGCAATATTTTCACTCCAGATTTTCAACACTGGCATTTTTCCACACCTCCTTATGAACAGTACAGCTGTCATTTTACATATCCTGGCCAAAATGTGTTTTCGCAATTCCGACACAGAATAGCGCGGTCACTGTGCGAAATCAGTTTTCAGGACAGCATGAAAAAATTGCAGTGACACTGTTCATGAGCAGAGGTCCTACAATGCAGATGTTGAAAATTTGGTGATGAAAGTCCGTAAAATGACTGTGTTACAAGCAAGCAGGTGTTGCGCAGTTTCCACGCACCCTTGTAACTCCGCAAATTTGCAATGTTTTCATGCCAGATTTTCAACACTGGCATTTTGTTACACCTCCATATGAACAGTACAGCTGCCATTTTTCACATCCTGCCCAAAATGTGTTTTCACACCAGTGGCGCAGAATGGCGTGGTTGCTGTGGGAAATCAACTTTTGGGACAGATTAACAAAATCACAGTGCCACTGTTCATGAGGGGATGTCCCAAAATGCCTATGCTGAAAATGTGTCTCTTCAGGGTGGGGGTGAGTTTGGCGTCAGTTCAGTACTTCACTGCCATTCCTATTATGCATCTCTAACTCCTGCATTACCAATGCCAATGCCAGCGAGACAACATTCGGCATTGACAAATGCTTGTTTTTCCTTGTTAATACAGAAATCAGAGACCTGCTGAAAATAGACACCCCTAAAGTATGTGACATACGTGGCCCCCAATCCAAGCACAGGCAGTGGAAATGGAAAGAGAAGGTTAGCCAATTTGAAAGTGCAGTTTAAGAGGTACAATTGTAATTAATGGGTGCTCCCTGTCACCAAGTAGCCTCAATCTGCTATGCAGAATTACAGCCGCTGAAAACAGGAAGCTGATTTTTCTTCAGAGAAGCTTTTCAGTTGTTTCCCCTTTGATGGCACAGCAAAGATTGGAGAGTTGCTGCTGTCCGGAATGCCCATGTGCCCAACATTCTAGGCTGATTCAGCCTTTAGGCTGTCGATTTCTCCTAGTAGGGGTGCTCAACATTTGTAATGACTACCCACTGACAATGTCGAGCACTACAGAAACTGCAGATTTTCCAGAAAAAAATGTTAAACTAAAAAAACAAGCCCTAACCAATGCATAGTAATTGAGAACTTTTATGAATGAAAACTTACTTTAAAACAAGAAATCGATCTGAAGACCGGAAGAAAAAATTACTCACCTTAGTAATTATGTTTCTTCTAGTGGAGTCTTGCTGTGTTCTGACTATTGCAGTTAGGTCTTGCCTTTCAAATGCCCTGGAGAACGAAGGGTTAACTTTTCTATGCCTTGCATAGAACGTTCATCACGAGCTCGGTTGAAGCCCCTGTCTCTTGTTGTTTAAACTGCAACCGTCAGATCTTTACGAGCAAAAACTCACTAGGTGCTCTGTGTGGAAACTGTAAAATTTTTACTAGCCAACTGGCAAATATATATATAATATTTTTGGTTTCAAAGGAAGACTCAAGTCAGGAAACCCAAAAACAAAAACACACCCAAAACACAACATTCCACCCAAACAAAAAAGAGGGTGTAAAAAGGACACCCCTAGGGTGCCAACACTGCTCCTGCCCACCCAGATCCCAAAAACTAGGTTCTGAGAGGGGAGGCGGGGGGAGGTCAGAATACAGCAAGACTCCACTAGACGAAACATAATTACTAAGGTGAGTCATTTTTTCTTCAAACAACATGAAGTCTGGCTGTATTCTGACTATTGCAGACTACCAAGCAGTACTTCCATGGAGGAGGGACAGAACCTACTTTGGGAATAGGCTCTGAAGTACTGCTGTGCCAAACCGAGTATCACTCCTAGCCTGGATATCCAGAGAGTAATGCTTGGTGAAAGTATGGACTGTTTTCCAGGTAGCTGCTTGACAAATTTCTAAGAGAGGAATATCCCTGGCAGCAGCCAGGGAAGCAGCTGTACCTCTTGTGGAATGAGCCCTCAGGCCTGAGGGTGGAGTTCTACCCAGCTTTTCATAGCAGAATTGTATACAAGAAACAATCCACCTGGCAACAGATCTCTTCGTGGCAGGTTTGCCCTTACCAACTTCTCCATAAGTGAGGAACAACTGGAGGAATTCAAACCTGTTACCCTTGGTACGCTCTATGTAGTAGCTAAGAGCTCTTTTAACATCCAAATTGTGCAGCCTCCTCTCTCCCGGGGAGGAATGGTCAGTGAAGAAAACAGGGAGAGATATAGACTGGTTGAGGTGGAAATCTGAAACCACTTTAGGTAAGAACTTCCTGTTAGTTCTAAGGACCACTTTATCTCTGTGAAAAGAGATGAAATCAGATTCCACTGACAGGGCTTGCAATTCACTGATAAGCCTGGCAGAAGTAATGGCTACCAAAAACAGAGTTTTCCAAGTCAAGTACTTAAGCTCTGCTGAGGACAAAGGCTCAAAGGGGGGTTGCATAAGCTGAGCAATGCAAACATTAAGGTCCCAAGCAGGAGCAGGATCCCTAAAGGGGGGATTGGTGTGAAGCAATCCCTTGAAAAACTTACAGAATACAGGATGGGATGACAGAGAGGAAGACTTGCCTACTGACAGGAAAGCAGAAACAGCTGTCAAGTGTACTTTGAGGGTAGCTGGTCTGAGACCTAGGCTATTAAGATGGACCATACAATCCAGAACCGTAGGCAATTCAGCGGAGTCTGGAGAAATATTCTTCTTAGAACACCAAATGCTGAATCTTCTCCATTTGGAGTTGTAAGTCTTTCTGGTGGAAGGCTTTCGAGAAGCCTTAAGGATATCCAGAACCCCTTGGGAAAGATGCAGATCTGCAAACCCTAACTCTTCAAGAGCCAAGCCTTGAGATTGAGAGACTGAAGATTTGGGTACCAAATCCTCCCCTGAGAGGATGTTAACAGGTTATAATTCCTGGGAAGAGACAGGGGAAGGTGGACTGTTAGGGACAGCAACAAGGGATACCATGGCCGTCTGGACCAGTCTGGAGCAATCAGAATCACTTTGCATGGTCGTGACCTTATCTTGACTAACACCCTGAACAGGAGAGGGAAGGGGGGGGGGAGAGCATACCGAAATTTCCCTTCCCAGTTCAGAATCAGGGTATCCAGGGGAACTGAGCCCAAGACTGAGGGTCTGCAACAAAAGAGAGGAAGTTGGTGATTGTCTGGTGATGCAAAAAGATCTATCTCTGGAGTGCCCCATCTCGAGAAAATCACTTATAAAACCAGAGGATCCAGGGCCCATTCGTGATGGCCCTGGGATATTCTGCTCAGTGCATCTGCTAGGACATTGTCCTTCCCTGGGAGGTGAACTTCTATCAGAGAGGTTTGCAGGGAATAGGCCAGGGACCACAGCTTCATTGCTTCTGTGCATAAGGCCATAGACCGAGTGCCTCCTTGCTTGTTGCTGTACCACATGGTGGTGGTGTTGTCTGTTCTGACCTGGACCACCTTGTTCTGTACAGATTTGGAAAAGGCTTGCAGTGCCAGAAACACTGCTCTGAGTTCCAAGAGATTGATGTGAAGCAGAGATTCCTGAGGTGACCACAGTCCTTGGGTGGTAAGATCCCCCAAATGGGCTCTCCAGCCCAACAGGGAAGCATCCGTGGTGAGTATCACTGAATGAGACTGAGTGACAAATGGAACCCCTTGTCTCAAATTGTCCTGATCCTGCCACCATTGCAAGGCTTGGATCAGGGTTTGAGTCACTGGGATTAGTTTGGTAAGGGAATCCTTTCTTTGGGACCAAAAGGCTCTTAAGTGGAAATGAATGTCCCTCATTTGGAATCTTGCTCCCTGGTCCACTGCTGTGGAGGCTGCCATGTGGCCCAGTAGCTGAAGGAAATGCCTTGCTGGTCGAGACACCTGAAGGGTGAATGAAGAGGCCAGTTCCATAAGGGTCCTTGCCCTTTCCAGGGGAACGAAGAATCTTGCCTTTATCATATTCAGTTCTGCACTTATGAAGGTGAGGAGCTGCACTGGTTCAAGAACTGACTTTGGTAGGCTGAGAAGGAATCCTAAGAAAGTGAGCACTTGCTGGGTCACTTGCAGATGTGACTTGACTTGTTCTGGAGACTGACCTACTATGAGCCAGTCATCCAAGTATGGGAAAATGGAGATCTTTTGTCTTCTTAGGAAGGCAACAACTACTGCCAGGCACTTTTTGAAGACCCTTGGGGCTGACGTTAGGCCAAAGGGCATTGCTCTGAATTGATAGTGGCCTGAGGGCAGCTCGAACCTGAGGTACTTTCTGTGGGAGCACCTGATGGGAATGTGAAAGCAGGCATCTTTGAGGTCCAGGGAGGCTAGCCAGTCCCCTGGCCTTAGAGGGGAAGGATAATACCCAGAGTTACCATTTTGAACTTTGGCTTTAAAAGATGTTTGTTCAGATATCTTAGGTCCAGGATGGGTCACCACTCTCCTGTCTTTTTGGGGGTTAGGAAGTACCTGGAGTACAATCCTTTGCCCCAGTGTAGGGTGGGAACTCTCTCTATAGCTTTGAGACCTAAGAGAGAAGAAATCTCTGCCTCTAGGGCAAGGGTCTCTGAGAGATTTGCAGGTGGAAAAGATCTGGCTCTCATCTTGGGAAATTTTTTGAAGCTGAGAACCAGTCCCTGGCTTACTACTTCCAGGACCCACTTGGCTGATGTCCAGGACAAAGTAAGCCAGCCTGCCCCCTACTGGTATAGAAGAATCAACCCAGGCAGACCCATCAGGGTGTCTGCCTGGCAGGGGCTTTAGGCTGAGGGGTGGATGCAGGCCTGCTCGTCCCCCTTCTGCCTCTCCCTCTAAAGAACCCCCTCTGCGAAAAGGAAGAAGAGGAGGCCTGAGCTTGGTAAAAAGGCCTTTGGAAAGGCCTGCCCCTGCCCCTGGACTGCTGCCTTTGAGGAGTTGCTTGCCTTTCTTTGGCCTGAGCACTCCTGTAGGTGGTCCTGTATTCGTCCATTTTCTTCATGTAATTCTCTGTCTGCTCCCCAAACAGAGAATTACCAATTATAGGAAAATCCATGGCCTTAGCCTGGGTATCCTGTGAGAGGCTAGTACATCTGAGCCAAGCCATTCTCCGAAGAGCCACAGATGTAGCCATGACTCTTGATGATAGATCAGTGGAGTCCACAGCAGCATGAAACTGTACTTTCGATGCCTCAAGCCCATCTGCAGCCACCTGCTCCAGTTCCTTGGCAAGCTGGGCGGGAGCCTGTTTACCCAGTGCCAGTAGAGTATCCCACCTGGACTTCTGATACCTGGCTATATAGGCCATATAGTTAGCCTGCCTGAGTCCCAAAGATGCTGCCATGTATTGTTTCTTTGCCATGGCATCAATCTTCCTGGAGTCCTTGTCTGTGGGGTGTGATGCCAAGGGAATGTTTGCCTTATCACAGGCAGCAGCAGCCTGTACAACCCTAACATGGCTACACTGCTGAAAAAGGAACTCCGTGTCTGAGCCTAAGAGAGTGTACCTCTTGTCCATTCGTCTGTCCACAGGAGGTATAGAATTAGGAGACTTAAGAATTTTTTGTGTCTGTTTCCCAAAGGATTTGTGGAGGGGAATAGACACTCTCCTGGACTCTGGGATGTCCATCATAACATAATCAGGCTCTTCCTGATCTTCTACTGCTTCCTCCACAGGAAGCTGGAGGGTATCAGCCACCTTTCTGTAGAACATGTAGTGTGAAGGGGACTCAGAAAGCCTAGAAGGAGAAACACCTGAAGGTCTGTCTGGGGAGATGTCCGGGTCAATAGGCACATCCAGACTTTCACCATCACCATAATCATCCTCATACTCTCCTTCCTCCTCAAACTCCAGTTTGTAAAATTCTTCCAAAGTATAATCCAGAACCAGTGGAACCGACCAAACCAAGCCCCTGCCAGATGGTGCCGGTTCGGTCGGAACTGAACTAAGTGACTGCACAATCCTAATCGCCTTGGCTATCTCACCGGCATTCGGAGTATGAGATTCTGGGTCCGAACCGGTCGATTTGCTTTTCTTTTCTTTTGTCGGAAATGACCTCAGAATCGGCTCTCCTTTGCCCGGAGAAGTACCGCCTTATCAGAGGGCACTCCTTCTTGTCTGGTCAGAACCAAACCGGCTGGCCATCTGGGCAGCGGATTCTTCGGCCTCCCTTCCCTCAGTCTACCTAATTTCTTTTCCAGGGTAGATTTGGGAATATTCTTGCAAATTTGGCAGTCTGAATCGAGGTGGTCAAACCCCAGACAATCAACACAGGTGGTGTGGGGATCAGCCTTAGCAAAGACCTCCCCACACACACTACAGTGTTGAAACCCAGTGGGCCCGTTTTTTTTCTTGGGTTTCTCAGACATGGCCAACCTAACCAAAACTTTAACCTTTTTTCGGCAATCTGCCAGGCAAGACTCCCCTATCGGTTCCTGACCATGTCACGGGTCTTGGAAAAAAACATAATTAAAATCTGTTTTTTTTTTTAGAACCAATACGGACCGGTAACCACGCTCTAAAGTAAAGCACAAGTTTTTTACCTTAAATTGATTGGTTCAGCCGAACCAATCCACAGATTACAAGTTTCACACAGAAAACAGTACAAAAACCTATCTAGTACTCATGGTACCACAGACAGAGACTTGAATCGACTATGCGGAAACCACAATTCGGTAGAAACCGACCGAAACCCGACACTTCAACCGACTTTTGAACCGAGCAGCAGAAGAAATCTCCGGAGTGACTGTTCAGTAAGGCGGAGTAAAGAATGTGATGGTTGCAGTTTAAACAACAACAGACAAGGGCTTCAACCAAGCTCGTAATGAACGTTCTATGCAAGGCATAGAAAAGTTAACCCTTTGTTCTCCAGGGCAGTTGAAAGACAGGACCTAACTGCAATAGTCAGAATACAGCAAAACTTCATGTTGTTTGAAATACCAGAGCTAACTTTGAGGCAACTGCTCTCTTCAGGTGCAAAAACAAATCTAATGTTAGGAGCTGGAGTGGAGTGTGACAGCAATGCAGAATTTGAACCTTAAGTTCTAAATTCTTTTTTTTTTTAAGCACTTTTCTTTATTAAATTTTCCAAGCATGAAAACTATTACAAACACAACATAGAGGATAATGTGTGGTCCTCTATCGGTAACCGGTCTGTTAACCGTCGAGAGGTTGCCAGGGCGACCGTGTAAAACTCGAGAGCGAAGCTCGAGAGCTTTACATTGTCATGGCAACCTAGAGATGGTTAACAGTAACCAGTTGCTGTTAGAAGGACCATATATTGTTTTTTATAGTGTATGGTCTCAAGAAAAAGGGAAAACAGTTCCTTACTTTTCAAAACGGAGTCACCGCCGTGGCCGTTCAGTCCTTCCCTTACCACTGCATGCATTCATCGGTTCCCAAGTGTAAAAAGCGCATACAAGAGACCGATCCTCGTTAGTTAACCTATCACGTGACATAGCATCGATAGGTTAACAACATTCTATCGTCACATCGATGGTATAACAACTTAGGAAATGATGATTTCTAAGGTTACAGTGTTCTACCATACATTATAATGAACTCCAATACACATCACAGTGGATTTGACAGATACAGCCTAATATAAATCATGCAAACAAAAAAGCAAGGTTTTATTTAACTCTAAAAATTGATTAGCGTTTTGCTCATAAAAGTGCTAAATCTTTGTGAAAATGCATATCTCTTTCCTTGCTGTGTTTAACAAACACAGCACTTCTAGAAAATCTATATAAATACTTTCTGTACAGTTAGTATCATCTCAAGAAAAAAACTGCTAATCAATTATTTAAAACTCTGAGAAGGAAAGGAAAAACAATTCTCTCTCTAAGCTACCTCTCTCTAAAATACCACCCGACCCCCACCAACCAACCAACTACACCACCCAGCCCTGGGAGCATTACATTTAAATACAGGATACCATCTACGGAAAAGGAAGAAATCTAACCAACATATTATGTTTAATTTGTGATCCGAAAACTAGAGGATAGAAGCTACCCTCTTATCAAGATAGGACCAAAAACAAAAACACTACCTATAGGTGGTTAAAAACAAAATAAATTTGGTTTACTGAAAAACCAACAAGACTAGGATATGAAATCTGTAATTAGCATGAGGTTCTATCTCCGGGCATCACTCTCTGCCAGGAAGCTGATGTCTGTTGTAAAGCACCAGTAAGGGATTTCTGGTGTTGAAAGCCAGATTCGTAGCTATGAGAATGGCAGCCCCTGGGCTAAGGGGGAATTAGTGCCCCCTGACTGCAGGATTACTGCATAGCCTGTGGGCTGAGACAGCTATGGAAAACTCTCCAGGCAGAGACCTTAGGGGCATCTGTCAGATGCTACCTCCGGAAGCACACATGATGGGGGAGACCCCTGGAGTCAACAGTCTGAGCACAAAGAAAGGAGGTGGAGTACCACCAGTCCGACTATACCCGTGGTATATGGAACAGGAAGCCAAAAAGCACCTTAAAGTAGCATTAAAGCTGCCTGTCACATGGTGGTCATTATGGAGAAACCCCAACCAGAGGATGGGGGGGGGTGCTTAGTCCTCCAATGGACAGATTTGGAGAAGGCGGGGTTAGTGTGGGTAAAAGAATAGTGGTGTGTTTAACCATACTAGCTACCAATGCATCCATGTTCGTGGAATTACCCTTTCACTTTTACATGTACTCCTGAAAATCCTAACCTTGTCTTAACAAACGGCTTCTTTTTATCCGTACCTGACCATTCCTTGTTAACGAATTGGTTGAAATACTGAAAATTTGGAAAGTAATTTGGGGTGTTACCCATAGATGACAAAATAGATATTACAGGTAGTAGGACCACAGATTGAAACTCTACAAGCTCTAGTGCCTTGCAGGTTTTGGTAACCAGATAAGAGGTAAGCACTACAGTGCCATATTAACACATGAAATGCTAATGAACCTCTTCAACATGATGGGAATAACACCTTCTTACCATATCCTTACCAATCAATCTGCATATCATTATCAAGGCACACTGCCCCAGAAGTAGAGGAAGGCTGTGGGCTGCAAAGTACAAAAGAGTAGTCCAGTTCCACTTGTGAGAAGGCTGAGATGTAAGGACACAGCAAGTCTTTTGCCACACCAAAAGAAAGCTATTGCTTTGTATGTGGAGGGCAGCATAACATTTGTAATGTGCCTATTCAATATGTCATTATACTGAGGTCCACTGACCATGTAGGTTTCAAAGAAAAGTACTCACGTCTCCAACCTCTATCAGCAGTGCTGCGGAGAACTCCATTACAAGTTTTCAGCTGTCCCTTTGGTTGACTTTTACTGGCTTTCACAGGGCTCAACTACAGAGTTTTAAATGGTCCACACTATTTGTGCACTGTTAAAACATGCTTCTCCCAAGTGTTAAGTGGCACTGCACAAACAGCCTCTTAACACAGCCACCAGGCTCCCAATATGCCATTTTGCCATGATATATGCAGCTTCCATTATGAGGATTAGTGCACAAACTACCTTCCAGGAGCCAGCACCCCAGTTTGCATGGCATAAGTACAGTCTGCATGGTGCAAACACCTCAAATATCCAGCCCAATGTATGTAGATCTCCCCAAATACTACCGAAAAAGAAGTACTGGAAATGACCAACTTACCAGAACAGCCACATCCTTTTAGGTAAAGCATCACCAGGCTGAACAACACCACACCATCTTTTGGTAGTTTTCGATCCATGCTGTCACAAAGATTTCTTTGTCCCTTTTCCCTCTTTCTCAAGATATCCAACCAGTTGTTTTACAGCTTCAACGGCAGACGCTGCAGAAAAAAGATAGGGCTATTATTCGGATATGTAGTGCAGGATCCACAGAAACACAGAATCTGATGGCAGATAAGAGCCGCTTGGCCCACCTAGTCTGCCCATTTGTTTCCCACATTCTCTGCATACTGTGCAAGCAAACCACCCTCTGCAGGGCTTCAGATAAGATTTTTTGGGATGAGTACTGCACTCCTCAATTTGAAAGTAAGGTGAGCAAAACCAAATTCAGATGTGTACAAATGTTTGGACGGAGTGGACTGATGAGTATGTTTTTTAGAACAATGTTTTTTTCTCTAAGTATTGATCAAGTTCCAGCAATATTCCAGATAATGTTGGCAGGTAGGAGTACTTTATTCACCAGTTTTGAAATATAGTGAGTAAAACAAAACTGGGATGGGTACAAGTGCTGTAAATCTAGAAAAAAAATGCTCCTTTTGAATCACCAGTTATGTTACGAAGCACTATTCTTTTGCGTGTGGAGTATTTACAAATTCTGGGTGAGTACTGGTACTCATTAAAAACAATTTCTGAAGAGTATTTCCTAAAATGAGGTGAGTAAAACAGGTTGGTACCGCCCTTATCTGGAGTCTTGATCCTGCGATTAAGGAATATAAGGATCCACGAAAAAATGAGTCTCTGACTTAAAGAGCTAGCAGCTCCAAACACAGCAGACAAAAAATGTTATTCATTTTTATGTTGCTTGCACGCATGTGCAAGAAACATAGTGCCATCATCGGAGATTTCGGAGGTGTGTCACCTCCTCCTCCAATTCAGTCAGTGAGCTGGCAGGCGCGGCCCCTGTAAGCCAATGCATTTTGGCGCTGTCTATGACACGCTCCAAAATGCAGTGGCATACAGTTGAAAGGGGGAGCTACACTTCAGTGAGCAGCGATAAGAAGCGAGCTCCCCACACACACGCAGGCACGCGCGCCTCAAGCGCGCACTGTATAGCCGACGGAGTGCCCAATCCTCGGCTGAGCTGCGCCCCCCAGTAGGTGCCACGCTGGGAGCCACCCCAGCGTGCGGGCAGTCCATTGGCCGACGGGTGCCTAATCCCCTCGGCTGAACGCCTCATCTCTGCTACTGGGAGCCCACCCCAGCATGGCAATGTCCCACGACGCCTTTTTTTAAAACCTGTAAACAAAACGTGTCCCGCTGCACGCCTCCCGACCCTCCTCCCACAACCCGTACCCACCCACTGCGCACTCAGCCTCCCCACCCCCTCACCCCATACTTACCTCGGACTCCGGTGCGATCTTCGGTAGACCAGGAACACGTCTGCACTCTTCAAAGCCGACCCATGAACTGAGAAAATGCAGGGTAAGCTGTATAATGGGCTGATAGGGTGTTTCAACTTTGTTGCATATCTCAGACATTTTGGGAATTTTTGCCAAATTTTCAACATGGGGTTTTTAGGACCCCTTCTCATGAATGATGTCACTGTCATGGCGTTATTCAGGCCCGAAGGGTGATTTCGTGCAGTGACTGCGAAATCACCCTTTGGGCCTGAATACCACCATGACAATGATATAATTCATGAGAAGGGGTCCCAAAACCCCATGCTGAAAATTTGGTGCCAAATTCCAAAAATGACTGTTTTACGTAAGCGCAGTTGTATACAGTTCCACGCAGGCTCATAAATTGCTAAATTTAATATTTTCACTCAGATTTTCAACATTGCCATTTTACCACACCTTCTTATGAGTAGTACAGCTGTCATTTTTCACATCTCACCCAAAATGTGTTTCCCTATGTAGCGCACAATGGCGCAATAAGCAAGAAATCAATGTACGGATAAATTAAGAAAATCACAGTGACACTGTTCATGAGCAGAGGTCTTAAATGGCTATGTTGAAAATTTGGTGAAAAAATTCCTAAAATGACTGTTTTTTTAGCGAGGCTTGCGCAGTTCCTTCAAGACGCTCGGAAGGTCGCGAATTTCAATATTTTCACTCCAGATTTCCAACATTGCCATTTTATCACACCTTCTTATGAGTAGTACAGCTGCCATTTTCACATCTCACCCGAAGCGTGTTTCTGCCATGTAGCACACAATGGCGCAGTCGATGTCTGCGAGATCAATGTACGGGACAAATTAAGAAAAATCACAGTGACACTGTTCATGAGCGCAGGTGTTAAAATGGCTATGTTGAAAATTTGGTGAAAAATCCAAAAATGACTGTTTTGTTGCGTCACGTTGTACAGTTCTATACGCTAAGTAAGTTCGCAATTTTCAATATTTTCACTCCAGATTTCCAACGTTGCCATTTGCCACACCTTCTTATAAATAGTACAGCTGTCATTTTTCACATCTCACCCAAAACGTGTTTCCACCCATGTAGCGCACAATGGCGCAGTCGGTGTGCGAAATCAATGTACAGGATAAATTAAGAAAATCACAGTGACAGTGTTCATGAGCAAAGGTCTTAAAATGACTATGTTGAAAATTTGGTGAGAAAAATTCCAAAAAATGACTGTTTTACGAGCGTGCGTTGTCCGGTTCCTATACATGCTCATAAGTTCGCGAATTTTCAATATTTTCACTCCAGATTTTCAACATTGCCATTTTACCACACCTTCTTATGAGCAGTATAGCTGCTTTTCACATCTCACCCAAAATGTAAGCCTCGCTCATGAAGCATAAATGGCGCAGTCGCAGCGCAAATCAATGACGGACAAATTAAGAAAATCACAGTGACACTGTTCATGAGCAGAGGTCTTAAAATGGCTATGTTGAAAATTTGGTGAAAAATTCCTTCAGATGTATAGCAATATTACTAATGAAGACATTGAACAGAACTGGCCCCAGGACCGATCCCTGCAGCACCCCACTGGTCGCCCCCCCCTAGACTGCATACCATTTACCACCACTCTCTGCCTCCTGTCTGTTAGCCAGTTTCTAACCCAGTTTACCACCTTTCCCCATGTCCAGCCTACCCAGCTAGTTTATCAGCCTCCTATATGGGATGGTGTCAAAGCTGCTGAAATCAAGGTAGCGTTGTCCGCTGCCCCACCCTGATTCACTTCCTTTGTCACCCAGTCAAATAAATCAACCAGATTTATCTGACATGATGTCCCCACTGTGAATCCATGTTGTCTATGGTCCTGGGTTCCAATGGCCTCTAGATGCACCACTATCCTTTCTTTAAGCAATGTCTCCATGATCTTCCCCACTACTGAGGTGAGGCTGAATGGCCTATTGTTCCCTGCCTCCTCCCTGCTGCCGGACTTGTGTAGAGGGACCACATGTGCCCTCCTCCATTCCTCATGTTGAATGACTCCAGTGAACATGGCGCCAGAGGTACTGCTATCTCCCTTCGCAGTTCTGTTAATATCCTTGGGCGATGCCATCTGGTTCCATCGCTTTGTCTACCTTCAATTTAGTGAGCTCCTGCAGGACTCTTTTGTCCACCTCTTCACCCCCTTGGCAACTGCTGTACTGCTGTGGCCCTTGCCCCTCCCACTATTCTGTGAATACTGAGCGGAAAGACACAGTGGATGTCTTGGGAGGAAAGCATGAAACTGTCACTTCCAAATACCTAAACAGCACATACAAGCAAGCAACATTCGGCATTGACAAATGCTTGTTATAAGTAGCCTGTGGTTACTTGTTTATGGTACTTAAACAGTAATTTTATAGAGAATTTAATCAATTCGATGATTCAGCAACGTAGCCAGTGGGTTTCTTGGATGTACAGAAACCCTCTCCCATCTTGCCTCCAAAATGGTTTCAAACATAAAGTTTTTTTGAACCCCAGGTCTAAATAATGATGCAGTATTTCTTTGGTGGAAATCCCCGTCCCCACATCCTGGCTACGTCCCTGTGATTTTCTGCCCAATATTATTAGATGTGATATTTTGAACAGTGTGTGTCTGGAAGCTCAGCTAACTACGGTGTCTAGTTCTATTCCCCTTTATAACTCGTGCATCGGTATGGTGACCCCATACATTGTGGTATCACAACTGACCAATCTGGCAGCAGGCGAGTGGTTCCTCTTGGTTATTTGTGATTACTTAATTAGACAGGTCACAATGCTGATACGGTATGAAGGGGACTAGAACTCGATATGACAGCCTCCAGCCGTAGTTCTGTTCAACACATCACACCTAGCACTGTCAGGAGGAATCTGTTTCAAATTAAAATTAGCAGAGTGGTGACACTAATTTCAAATAGCACTCAAAATTATATTTTAAAAAAATGATGAAAAGACACTCCCACAGATTCCTGTAGAGCGCTATACAAAGACTGATGTCACAAAAGGAAAAAATTACTCACTGCAGTAATGTTGTTTCTTCTTATGGGATCACTCACTGTATTTACACTTTGTGCAGTCATCGCTGCCAAGACTGATGCCCCGGAGTTAAAATCTATGCAAATATTAGAATTTGGAACATGCAATCAATCAATCAATCAAACTTTATGTAACCAGGCGGTTGCATCGTTGAGCAAGCTCATTTGGAAAATGGTCCTGGGCACAGAGGACAAATTCATTTACAGTATTCAACATCATTTCACAACACAGCAGACACTGAAGCAGACTATTTTTAAGTACGAGATCATTAAGTAACTGGAGCAAGATTTAGATAACGAGGGCTATATACATATACAGACAATTCATCATATATGGGTTAGGAGACAGTGGAGGACAGAAGGAGGAGAGGATGGCAGACACAGTGGAGAACAGAGACAGGAGAGGAGAGGAGGACAAAGACGCATGAGAGGAGCAGGTGGGGCAGCCCTGCTAGGGTAGAGGCCCCCAGGGGGTTGTCCAGGGGTGTGCATATCACATTTGTAAAGACTTGCCCAAGGGCAAGTGACATTGTAAAAATTACTTGCCCACAAAATCTTGTACTTGCCCTACCGCAAAAGATATTCCTGTAAAAACATCATTATAACCACTATCATTCATCATCATTCAGTGATAAATTTCTCCAAAAAAAACCTTAGCCAGGGCGGCAGTAGCCACAAGTCATTGGTCTTATTGTGCATTGTTGTGTAAGCACTCGGCACCTGTACACTTAACTTACTGACCAGGAACTGTCCTCTACACCTCTGGACTGTGGCATCCCCTGCCCCCCCGACACCCCCATAGCCACACACCCATCTTGTAGCACCACACAGCAGTCCACATACACACATTAGCACTGCCAGCTAAGTGATAGCTCACTTAGTGGCAGTGCCTTCTAGACATGATGATGCTGTCTGAGCAGTTATGCACTGTCTACACAGGTCAGGGCCCATGGGGGGGGAGGCTTCTTTTCCCTGTCTCAACAAATTCGACAAGTCATCCATTCAGACCATACCAGACACCAAACTGAGCCATCACTCACTAGTCACACTGTCAGAGCAAGAGAGGGGGTCCGCACACAGGCCCAACTCTTGAATTACAAATTTACACCCACACTACTAGGGCTGGGCGTGGCACATGCACCGCACCAGGGCCAGAGTCCTGGATCAACTGCTCAACACTGTGATGCATCTCAACTCGATAAAGTCATACTGCCAGAGTGCCAGTGCCACATATAAAAACCAACGATGCCATGATGAGACAACGCATGCTGCTCATTGCAGTGCTGCCAGCCTGCCCCAACCCCACACCATAACGATGCACCATTATAAATAATTTCATTTTACCAACTTAGCAGATCCAGAGCCACCTGACAGCCGGACTCATTTAATTGGCTGAAGCTATCCAAGGCAGGCATGCACAGAGTAGACTCAGTGACTGACCGTAGTGTCTGACTTAGAAAGGTGGCAGCTGGGCAGGTTTACTATCCGATTAAATCACCCGCTGGCCGCTCACCGATAATAACAATGCATATCTGTCAGACTCAGCAGGGTCACCGAGTGGCCAACTGGGAAGGAGGGAGGGAGGGAGTCAGGGAATCAGAAAACATGCCATTCACAGAATACAGATACATGCTGCATCATCACTTGAACCACCATGACCTTGCTATTACTGTCCCCCCCCCAAAAAAAAAGTCATAGGCCAGAGTTAAATATCTCACCAACCGTGACTACTACTGTCTACAATACCCTAAGTTCCAGCAATGACACCCAACATGTGGTCGTGTATTTTACTGTTATACTGTACTACACAGCAATCTGCAGGTATTTGACTGGATTAAACTCAGTCTACTTTACACAACTTTTAGTCAGAATTGGCACTATGGGATGTGAATCATCAGTTACTGCACCCACCTCTTCCAGACACACAGCCTGCAGTAAAGATGAAAGACGAATGGTCCAAAAGGATTTTGAGGCCACATCTGTAGCCGGCCTCTTCTCTTGCCCCCCCCCCTTTTCTTTAGACCGTATTCCAGCAGCAGCAATCGTCCGAACGAACAGCAAATACTACGAGCCTCGCAGCATCGACCTCTGTGCCTAGCTTGCTCTGTGCCGTATGGTATGGCGTGCAACTAATTGCTCCTTCCCGTGTGCAGTTTTCTTTTCCCCATCTCCAGCAACATTCATTCTGGCCAATTACCGAACACCATCACTGTTGCTAGCTGGCAGAAATGAATCCAAAGGGCAGAATGGACTGCAGGCTTCGTGGGGGGAGGTGTTTTGGAGTCTTCAGAACATGACAAGGACCATGGAAGAAAAAAAAGAAAGAAATGCACGCGTACTAAGTTCAGAGCAGCAAGGTAAGGTAGGACCTGTTGAAAAAAAAAAAAAACACATGCCCAGAATGCAAAAGAAAAAAAAAACTAATCAAAAAACACTTGTCCAAGGGCTGTGGTGGGGGGATGAAAGGGTCTGCCCGACAGTCTAATTAGGTCAGCCTCGGACATCAGGCAATGCAATTTGCACACCCCTGGGGTTGCCACGGGGAAGGAGGGAGGGAGCTAGGAGGGGGGTAGTTACACTAAAAAGGAATGCCGGCTGACAGGGGGAATAAGAAAGTCAGTGAGGTCCAGGAGCTAGCCTAATAGTCAGTCCATATGCCAGTGATTACCTGAAGCAATCGCACGCAGGCTTCAGGCATCGATAAAGCTGCTGCCTGAATATGTAGGGGCTAAGCAGGAGAGAAAGTTTAAGTGCTGCTTGCGTGCTGTTCCAAAGTGATGGTAGGAAGGAGTTGATGGCAGTTGTGCCATGATGTGTCCTCGTCCGTGGTAGCTTGAGGAGGACAAAGGAGGAGTTCCGTAGGCTGTACGCACCTTTAGACCATTCAAGAGGTTGCAGATATAGGGTGGGAGTTTGTTAGAAATAGCCCTAAAGAGCCACATAAGGGCGTTTATTTGCCTCCCCATGAAGAGGGACAACCAATCAATTGCCTGGTACAACAGGCAGTGGTGAATCTGCAGGGGCATGTCAAGTGTGAATCTCAAAGCACGATGGTAGTGTGTGTCAAGCTTCTGGAGGCATACTGGCGGCAGTGACTGTAGGGAAAGTCAGCGTAGTCAAGCAAAGGGTAGAAAGTTTGTTTGAACCAGCCACTTCCAAACTTCGAGAGCGAGTAGATGTCTTATGCGGTAAAATATGCCAAGGCGCTGTCTTAGCTTTTTTGTTAACTCACTTAGGTGTACAATGAAACTGAGTTTGTTATCCAACCAGACTTCCAGATATTTGAATTTATCCACCATTTCCAGAGGTTCACCAAGGAGGGTGATAATCTGGGGGTTGCCAGGTGTCCCCATATTGAGGAAGGAGTGCGGGGAGATAATCATGGCTTTGGCTTTTTTGGCATTGAGCAAGAGCTTTAGGCTCAGCAGGTTATGTTGGAGGATGATAAAGTCCTGCTGTAACTCCTTGTAAGCAAGATCTAGAGAGGGGCTGGTTATATAGAGGATGCTAAAAGGTAAACATTTCCTACGACTATGCCAGGATCTATGCAGATAATATAAAGTGCGAACAGGATAGGCCCCAAGATTGAACCTCGGGGAAAAGCTTTTAGTGGGGACAGTTCCTCTTGTGCTTTAATTTGTTGTCTTTGATTTGTGAGGTAGCAGTGGAACCACTTTACTGCAGCAGGGGTTAGACCAATACTACCCAGAGTATCAAGCAGGATGGAGTGATCAACCATGTTAAAGGCTTTGCTAAGGTCAAGGAAAAGTGCATAGATGTGCTGTTTATTATCCAGGGCTTTTAACCAGGTATTAGACACCTTGGCTAGAGCCGACACGGTGTTACGCTTAGGTTTGAACCCCGAATGGGCTTGGTTAAGGATATTTTCACAGTCCAAATACTCCCTCAGTTGTGAGTTAACAATTTTTTTTAGTAGCTTAGATAGTACAGGAAGAAGTGAGATTGGTCTGTAATTATTCAAGTCTGTAGGGTCTCCCAACTTGAATAAAGGGATAATATGCGCAATTTTCCAACTGAGTGGTAGCTCCCTTAGGATAAGTGAGCTATTAAATAGATGAGCGATAGGTGCTGTCAAATGATAATAGCCCGCTTTTAGAAAGAAGGGTTCTAACAAGTCAGCACCAGCACTCTTTTTGGTATCTAGCGAGAGAAGAAGGTCCTCCACCTGTTTAAAGGATACTGGCTGGAAATTAAAGGGAAGGCGCCCGGTACAGGGGACAAAAGTAGAGCTAGTACCTATACTGGCGGCACTTGGGGCACTCAGTTTACTAACAGGCGAGGAATTGAATGCAAGGCCTGCAGTAGCAAAGTGGTTATTGAGCTGGTCAAGGATCAAGCATTCAAACTCTGCATCCATGCTCCACTCTAGCTGTTTGCTCAGATCTGTTTCTAAGCCAGAGTGGAGCAGCGGCTAGCTAAACTAGCTGAAAACACCTACTGTCTGCTAGTTAGGTGAGCTAATTCGCTCTGCTATGGTGCACCGGGACATACCTGTAGGGACAACACCCTGACCAGAGGGATCCATATGGACTCGGGCTTCTTTGCAGAATGGCCCTGCGGATCACTGTTAAACAACCAGCATCATCAGAACTAGACTAACAGATTGGATATTGTGTAACTCAGCTTTACCACTGCCAACAGTACCACAGGTGCACCCCCAATCCCAGCTTGATGGTCTGGCAGGGCAGGAGGGACTACAACAGACATATTAGATTGGATTACCAGTGCAAAGAACTTGTCCCTTGAATGAAGGGCCTTCTAGTCCTACTGCAGGTCTCACATCTATCATTATAGATGTGTGATAAGCCATGGTGCCACGACAAATACCTGAAAAGGAAAACATTTTTATGTTGGTTATGCCAGTCTCCACAGTATGCCTTCTCAATCCTGTTCTTGGAAAGGGGAATGGAGGAAAAACATCATCATTGACTGTAATATGCAGTCTTACACACCAGGGTGGACCTGAGCCTCCATCCGACTGCTCATATAAACAGAGACACAGTGTCATTCAAAACCTTCAAAGTTTTGCAAGGACACTGACTGGTGAAAGGCCTGCATGTTAATTCCCAAACTCCACCACACAATGCCTCAATGACTCCACATGCAATCACACATAATCTCCGTCAAATCTATAACCACATACATAAACTTCATCAACAATGCTAGTCATACAGTGGCAACTTGCAAACTAGAGATGTGCAGCTAAGTCATCATAATACAGACTGCCAGAGACGGAAAGACAAGTGGGGGAAGGGAGGGTGGAAGGGCCTGAAGGGGCTCGGTCCACCTCCCTGCAAACAGCCCCATAGCTCACACATCACTGCAATTGTCCCTCTCAATGGGGCTACCCATTCAGTGATTAAAAACCTTCCAAGTTTAGCAGGAAGGACACTGCCCCTTTAATGGCCTGCACATTAAACTATTATTCCACAGAACAAGGTAGCAATAAATCCATATTCAGTAGCTCACATAGCAGGCATACTGCCTCCTTAATGAATAAAAACATACAGACTGTCCTCTCCTGGCCAGTCTAGCCCCAGCATGATGGGTTTATTTAATGCTGCACAGTCCTGCAGTTAAGCTGGAGCACTGTAAACTGTCAGTGTTGGAGTCCCCTCCCCCCCCACACACACACACACCCCACACACAAAAGTGAGCCTGTAGTTCACACTCCACTGTATCGGATTTAGAGATGGAAGGGGAAACTCAGTAGAAAGATAAGGCTCGATGGACCCCCAGACTTTCAAGGTAGTAAGGCATAATGCTAACACTACATATTGCAGTGAGTACCACCTGTCTCTGCCCTTTTTACTTGTGATGTTGGGTCCTGGCTGAGGTGGCCAATGATTCCAAAAAACTAGCCCACTCTATGCACACTGAGCACAAGAAAAAACTTACTCAGGGAGTGTACAACAGCCCTACCAGCACTCCTCTGCCAGGCTGCTCTACACATTGAACTACCGAGGATCAAGGCAGTCATACAAGCACTTCTCTGCCAGGCTGCTCTGTATGTTGAGCAATCAAACAGACGCAGTCGTGTGCGTCACATATAGGGTGTAACATCTTTACGTCGGGACACACCTAGCTCATGCAAGTCCCTGCTCCAACTAAATGGAGGATGAGACAGTACACGGAAAGGAAACTTAGTCAGACAAAGAATGTTCCAAGCTCTGATGAGGGAAATCCTGGCAAATGATCAGCCACCAAAGAAAAAATGTTGCTATGGATGGGTTCCTGGGGAGGATGGCGAAGTCACCCTCCCGAACGACCCCTAGCGTACCCTAGACATCATAGATATCAGAAGGCCCCTCCAAAGAGGTGAAGCTTTCAGGCAGGGCAGCTGCCCTGCCACAAGGATCCAATAAAGGATCCACAGAGATGGAAGTCCTAGATTTAAAGGCTCGGGAGGCTCCCAGTTGGTTCCTCAGTTTGCCATTGTTTTAAAGTTGATGTATACAGTTTTAGTGTCAGTAGCAGTTAGTACAGGAGTTCAATGCCCAAGGATATGAGGGCTATTTAACGAACACTGGCATAGATTCCCAGATTTCGGAGAGGAACAGAGAAGGAAAAATAGAACTCGGGATATGAAGGCTAAGGAAAGAATGATTTACAGACAACCTCGATTTATTTATTTATTTTATTTATGACAATTTCGGATAACACCTTTGAGCAAACAGTGCTTTTTTACAAAGGTTCCACATCTTGGACAATGGACAAGAATAGACAAGAACAGGCAGGTAGATAACAGTTAATACAATTATAGTACATGAGCCGTCAGTGGCTTTGTCAAGATAAGACAAAAGAATTAGTAACAGGTAAAACATTACAGAATGCATGAGCTGCCAAAGGCTTTGTCAGGTCATCTAACAAGTGCATGAGAGGGCCAGAGGCAGTTGGTGAGAGGATAAGGTAGTAGGGGACAGGCAAGAACCGAGGGGGTGGGGGATTGAAGGGATAAGATAGGTGGTGAAGGAGAGGAGTAGGTGGTGATGGAGGCGAGAAAGGATGGGAGATGTAAGTGGGGGTAACAGGATGGGTGAGGGAAGGAGAGAAGAGTTAGTATGGGCAAGGAGGAGAAAAGAGCGAGAGAATATAAAAGCTAGGAGGTGCAGGGGTAATAGGTGAGGGGAGGGACAAGGATATGAGAGGGAATGGAGAGAGGGAGGAGTGAAATCTGAGGGGGGGCACGGGAGAAGGCTGAGGTGGCTGACGTGAGATATTGCAAGGAGTTAATAAGGAGGGAGTGGGGTGTGGTGAGAGTGCATAAGTAATGGAGAAGCCAGGAGGGCGAGCAGGGAATTTAAGTGTAGCAGTCACAGTAGGCACTGGCCACCAAGTGCTGTCGTAGTTTGTGCTTAAAGGAGCTGAGATTCGGTGCATTTGTGATATCCACTGCGAGTGTGTTGAACCAGTTAGAAGCCCTATCTTTGTAGGAGCGCTGCCCTCGAGTGGTCCGGCAGCAGGGAACCGTGAAGATTAGAGTTACAGAACTCCTGGTAAGGCGGGTGGCACAGTGAGGGGAAAGTATAGAATGAACCCCTGGTGGAAGGAGGCCTAGCACTGTCTTCTTAGCAAGTAAGCAGGTCTGATACTTAATTCTGCCTTGAAGTTGTGGCCAGTTAGCCTATTCATAGAGATCACATGTGTGCGTGAATCTAGACTGAATGTTAAAAATGTTGAGTGACAAATTACAACTATATTCTCTTAATGTTAATGGGTTATCAACTCACATCAGGAGGTCAAGGGCAATGGCACATGTCAGGAGGGCTAAGGCTGGCCTGGTATTACTACAAGAGATTCACTTAACTAAGGGAGAACACCAAAAGCTGAAGAGTTTCAGTTACTCTGAGGTTTTGTCCTCCTCCATGGTGAACGGAAGGGAAATCGAAATTTAAATACCTGTAAATTTTTTTTCTCCGACGCCTGGGCTGTACCTCCTAATGCTGGTGGTAGGCAGGACTAAAGCTCTGCAGCAGGGGGATAAGAAGCCCTCCACATCCTGTTGTCTCCAGTCATTCCTAACGCAGTCCCTCTGAGGCAATACTACAAGAACTTGGAAACAAAAACACAAAAAAGTTACGGCATAATTGGCCTTGAGGCCAGCCAACTATATACATTCTGGGAGGGAATCCGAAGCCCCGAGACTAGCCGTCGGAGAAAGAAAATTTTACAGGTATTTAAATTTTGATTTCTCTCTCCTAAACTGGTCTCCGGGCTTCCTTATGCCTGGGATATCCAAAAGCAGTGCATCCCCAAATGTCCTGGGTGGGAAGAATGTCAAGTGTCCACCACTGTCTGAAGCACAAGGATGCTTCCACCGAGGCCATCAAATCTAGCTTATAAAATTTTGTAATCATTGGAATGAATGAGCATTCGGCCGCTCTGTATAAGTCTGCTGGAGATGCTTATATGAAGTACACCCATGAAGGGGCCATTGCTCTGAAGGAATGGGCTCTCACTGGGCCAAATAAGGTTATTCCAGTCTGATCATAAGCCTTGGAAGGTGACAGATAGAATCCATCTAGCTATAGATTCATTTGAATCCATGTTACTCTTAATTTTGGCCAGTAGTTGAAATGGGCAACTTGAAGTTTTGCTAAAGCCTCCTTCCTCTTAATATACATTTTCAACACTCAGCTCGGGTCTAGTGGATGAAAATTCCCTTTCCTTATAGTTCTTGGAAGTGGGCAGAAGGAATAAAAAATGAACCCTTAATTATAATAGAAGGTAGAGCTAACTTTTGGCAAAAAAGGAAAAAATCTATATCTGTTCGGAGTACCACGGAGTACCACAGAGGCTGATAAAAGACCATGTATGGCTCTTGGGTGAACAATGCTCCTAAATTACCTAGAGATATAATAAATAGTGAAAGTATGAATATATTTAAAAATAAATTGGACATTCACTGTGGAGATATGAAAATTAAATTCTAAAAAGGGCAAGCATTATGGACGAAAGTCTAAAAATAGCTTGTAAATATCAAGGAAATCTATCTATGAAATCTATGAAAGTCGCTGAATCCTGGCTGAAGTAACCGCTATCAGAAAAAAGCGACCTTCATTCTGAGATGCCTGAGGGATGTCTCCTGGAGAGGCTCTGAAGGAGCTTTGGTCCCAGCCTTGGGAACTAGACTAAGACTCCGAGGTGGTAGTGTTGGTCGAATGGAGGGTGTTTTAATGTTGTTGCCTCTAGAAACCTCCAGACATGGGGATGTAAGCCCAACAGTTTTCCTGAAACCAACAACAAGAGTGCCCCCCGCGCAGAAACCTGAACTCTTAAGGAGGCTGGCTACAGCCCTTTTTCCAACCCATCTTAAAGGATCTGCAGTAGTACAGGTGATTATATTGGATGGTTCTGTATGTGATTGGAATGAAGCCAGAAACGGAATTTTCTCCAGATTCCCCAATACACCTTAGAGGAAGAAGGGCCACAAGAGTTCCCAATCATTTCAATAACACAAGCTGTGTAGCCTAGCTCCCAGGATTTTTCCAGCTCAATCTCCAGCCTAGAGCGACAGGTTGTTCAAATCGGGATGCCGAACCAGACCTTGATGGATAAGGTCCATGCTGAACTTGAAGGTTAAGAGGTGGTCACCTTGACATATGAATGAGAAGCAGGAACCATGTGCGGAAAAGCCATAAGGGAGAAACTACCATCACGTCTGCCCTGTCCAGAGCTGCTTTGTGGAGGACTCTTGATAGAAGTGGTATTAGAGATAAGGCATACAGGAGACCGAACTGACCCCAGTCTCGGGAAAAGGTGTCCTGGGCCACCACTGGTTCGTTCTTGGCCAGGGAGCAGAATTGCTTTACCTTGGAGTTCCGCCAGCAGGCGAAAATATCATTCTGAGGATTGCCCCATTGTTCTATTGGGATGTGGAAGGCATAGTCCTTCAGCTCCCAATCCCCTGGTAGAACACCCTTGAGACTGAGCCAGTCTGATGTGACATTTTCCTGTCCTTGAATATACATTGCTCCATGGTGCTCAGCCCACTGAAAGAGAAGAATGGAGTTCCTTAGCATTTTTGCACTTCTTGTACCACCCTGACGGGTGATGTATGCCAACATTGTCCTATTGTCAGTTGAAATCAGTACCTCCTGATTGAGGAATTGCTGTCCAGAGTGCCTCAGGACAAGGCATACTGTGCTCATCATGAGAATGTTTATGCTGTACCTTGTATTTAACAGAGACCTCATGCCCTGTGCTGACAGCTGATGCAGGAGAGCTCCCCAACTCCTGAGGCTTGCATCGGTAGTGATTTGGGTTTGGTGTGGATGGCCCAACTTGCGACCCATCATAACCACTGTCCTCAGAGACCATCACTGGAGGAAGGGTTTTTATTTGTCCCAGTTAGCAGCGTGAAAACATAAACAGGCAGCTGAGGAGCTGTGTGAAAATCCTTGATGAGCTTTAGCCGATCCTTTCACTTAGCTTCCAGGGGAAAGACCTTTTTGGCTTGTGTCATGATGTCTGCCCCCAGGAGGATTTAAGTCTGGCATGGAGTTGGGAAACTCTTTCTCCAAAAAATGAGAAATCCATGTGCCAACGGGCCCACGTCTACCTCCGCCCCTGCATGTACTGTTTGGTTGAGCTGTGGGGCCTTTATGTGGACTATGACCACTACTGACGTCTTTAATAATGTCCGAGGGCCTGAGGGATACCCAAATGGCTAAGTTTTGATTTGTAGAACTGCTCTCCCACCTTGAACCTGAGCTAGTGCTTGTGTAGTTCCTGAATGAGAATCTAACAATGGGCATCCTGCAAATCGATGGATGCCGGAAAAAACCTTTTTGCAGTTCCCTGATGTTTGATGACCAGATTTCCACCTTGAAGGGTCTGCGGTGGATAAAACTGTTCAGGAGTTTGAGATGCAGGAGGGTCCTGAATCCCCCTGTGCATTTTTGCACTATGAAGAATAGGAAGTAACCCCCTAATTGATCTCTGTGGGGAACTTTGCTCAATATCCCGTCTGTAGAAGGTTTGTAATGGTTTGTAATATTTCCTGTCTTTTGGATGGGTTACCGGAGACAGGGGAGGGCACCACACAAGATAGTGGGGGCTTGCTGGTGATGTGTAGGACCCATCTGACCGACTTGGTTTGGACCCACTCCTCGAGAAAATTTGAAAGTCTGCCCCCTACTTGAGGATGGGCCCAGACAGCTTGTGACTACTTGTTGTTGATCCCTGTGTCCGTGGTGCCACCCTCGCCACCGGATTTGCCACCTCTGAGGTTATATTGGCTACAGAAGCAGAATCATACTCCTTTCCCCCAAGAAATTAAGAGTTTGACCCTAGTTATAAGCTCGGTCATGAATTTTGCATCTGGGGTCTCAGGACCATGAACTGCCCCTGCCCTTGACTAAGGCATGCATTATCAAACATCTCTTCGAAGAGGTCTCTGCCTGGTAGGGCCAAAGCCAGAGGTTGTGGCGAGTTGAGGTTTGAGCATCGTCCCGGACAGCCTCCTCCGACATGTCTGCTACGTAAGCAAGGCATCTACTTTCCTGTCCAATGACCATCTGATTGGTTAGTTTTTAAATCAGAGGGTAGATTCTGTGGCAGTTTAGCCACTCTTCTGGTTGCTTCTTGTCAAGCCTGAGAAGTTTAAAGATCTGCTGGGGCACTGGATAGGAGAAAAGCTTAGAGATCTGCCGTTCCTCCTTAAGCCATTTCCCTTATGGTAGGAGGAACAGGAAAAGCTGTTGCCAGTTTGGAAGTAGATGTCAGGAGAGAAACCTGTTTCAGTTGGGTGGGAACCACCAGGTGAGATCCAAAGGCAATTTCGACTGTGACCCATTTTTTTTTTTTTTGTTGTTGTTGACAACTCTAGGTCCTCCCGGTCCAGGTTTTGCTCACTAGCTCCCCCTCCGGGAGAAGATAAACTAGAGTCCTAGAAGTCCAAGAAACGCACCCTGCAACGCTTTTAATTGCCTTCTAGAACTAGATCTTATCTTTCTCCTGTGATGTGAGGAATGCTGATCCTCCTACAGTATGACGACTGCCTCTCGGGAGTGAGGATAGGGATGGTCCTTGCTTTCTTGTGAGGGCTCAGATCTGGTGATCCCCGGTTGTCCATCGAAGCATACTGGATCCAGAGTAAGGCCCTATTTAACTGGTTTATGAGGTCTGGTGCCAGAGGGGGCTGCGGACTGCTGGGTCCCTCTGGTGGTTGCCACTTATTCTGACCTGTTGGCTATCAGACTGAGCCGAGGAAAGGTCTGCCTTCATCACGTCTTCCCCATTTGCAAACACTGCCCTTCAGACATTTTAGGCAAAGTGACCCAGCCATGGTGAATTAGTAGTGGGAGACTTGCAGCACTGCCCTTTTCTGCCCCTGGAAGGCTTGTGTGAGGCCATAACACCAAAAAAGGCCCTACTTCCCTTTAATTCAGTGTACTCCCCCCCAGTAGACTTCCTGATGTCATGCTGCTGAAGTTGAGATTAAATGTGCTGGCCCTTTAAATGTTGTGCTATTCCTGTAAGGGCAAAATACTGAGTTGTCCTTGTGTAATCCAGACTTTTATTTTATTCCTACTAGACTATGCAGGAATCCAGCCTCTGGGGAGTCTAGAAGACAACCCCCTGGACATCGCTTCTTGCCAGTTTGGGGGAGGGGGGTGGAATGCTGAGCCAAAGCTCCGGATTAGCTTTCCTCCTACGCTGTAGTGCTCGTCAATGGAATTCCCTAATCACTGATGAGCCACTATAACCGCACTGCAGGTCCACTGTCTACGAGCAACTGAGGTGATCAGATTGCCAGCCGTTAACGGGTTGCCTCTGATTTCGACTGTTTATGTACCTTAACGTTCATCGACAAAGAGTTCCCTTGCTGTGCTCGAGGAGTTCTCTTGCTCCAAATTAGGGCTCCTCATACCCTGCAGCGCTCGACGACGAGAGATCCCTGTACGTTGACGAGCTGCCACTGTCATGCTGCTGGCCCACCATCAACGAGCGGCTGATACAAGCAGAAAGCCGGTCGCCGATGGAAAACATACGGGGCTGCCGTCTGAGGAGTGATATAGTTTCCTTAAGCCCTCCAGTGCTGTTTTTATTCCATTACCCGGACTTCCACTGTAGCTGAGGGGATAGATCCTTCCTAAGTACTCCAGTGCTGTTTTAATTCCCATAACAGACTTTCACTGCAGTGAAAAAGCATTCCAGATTGAGTGCAGAAAGTGCGGGAGAAAAAAACTACATGATGAAATGGGGCCAGTCATCCTATCTAAACACTCTGGTGCCATTTTACTTCCCCTAAAGAGACTTTCACTGCACTGGAGGAGCATTCCAGGCTGAGTGCAAAAAGTGCGAGGAAAAAACAATGCAGTGAAATGGGGCCAGTCTGTGCAACTTGCAAGGCTGAGACTGGAACCCACACTGGAGTTCTTAAATACAGCTGTGATTCCTTTCAATATCCACATTAAATCAAAACTGCTTGACTTACAGTCTGCTGTCTTCAGCTCTGCCACATGGCAGAGCTCTGCTTGCAGAGTACCTGCCAGTCTGAAGGCAGGAAGTAAACTGGAGACAACAGGATGTGGAGGGCTTCTTATCCCCCTGCTGCAGAGCTTTAGTCCTGCCTACCACCAGCATCAGGAGGTACAGCCCAGGCATAAGGAAGCCCAAAGACCAGCTTAGGAGAGAGAAAGAGATGTGGCTATCCTGATCCCAAGAAACACCCCGCTCACCATCACGTCCCACTGGGCCGACCCAGACGGCCACCTGGTGATCGCGCAGGGGAGGCTGAATGATGAGGAGATCACCCAGGCCAATATATATCTCCCACCAGCCACTAATGTTGCTATTATGAGGTGCCTCCTGGACAGAGTTGTTCAACGTATGAAGGGCACTTTGATGCTGACAGAGGACTTCAACATAGCCCCTAACCCAGGTTGGGACTCCTCAAACCCAGCCCCCAGAAAACAAACAGCAGCACAAAACTTTCTTAAGAGATATGTCAGGGAGGTGGGATGGGTAGACACCTGGAGACAGCTACATGCCCATACCAGAAACTACACCCACTACTCCGCAGTCCACCAGACATACTCCAGAATAGACCACTGCTACACACAGGTGGAACACCTACAAAGTCTGGTGGACTGCAGATTTCGGACCATGGTCCAGTGATGAGCGCATGGGAACTAGGGACCCAGCATAGAAGCACCCTCTGGAGATTAAACACCAACTACCTTAAATCCCAGGAGTTTAAGGACTTCCTTGAGGAGAAAATTGAGGAGATTAGGGGGAACGACCCACCTGGGGACACAACAATAGCAATATACTGGAATACCCATAAAACAGTCCTCAGGGGGCATATCATCCAATATACATCTGCACAGACTAAAGCAAGGAGAGAGCAGACAGGGGCACTGCAGGAAATGCTTCGCTTCCTGCAAATGGCCCACAAACAAGGGGACAAATCCACTGCACTGCAATTACAACAAACAGAAGCTGAGCTTGACACCCGAGCAAAACAACAAGCTGAAAGAGCACTCATGTACTTACGGCAACACTACTGAGAGGTAGACCCCAGGGCCACTGGACTCCTTGCCTATCAGGCACACAGGCAAAGGCGCTTAGCTACAAAAACTACAATTCAGGGTTCAACACATACTACAGGAGTCTATACAATGAAGAACGTCCCCCCAGGGACTCCATCAACACATACCTGCACTCACGGCAGCTCCCGTGCCTGATCCCTGAGCAGGGAGAACACCTAACATCACCAATCACCTAGACAAAGTGTGGGTGGCCATTAGCCACTCCAAAACACACAAAGCCCCAGGACCAGATGGATACAGACCAGAGTTCTATAAAGCCACTCAGGACATCTTATCGAGGACCTACAGGCAGTATGCAATTGCACTATGGAGGGAGACCCTCCCCCACCATCTTGGGACTACGCAGCCATTTCCGTGCTCCCTAAACTGGGGAAAAACCCACAACTCTGTGCGTCCTACAGACCAATATCTGTCTTAAACACAGACTATAAGCTCTTTATGAGCATTCTGGTGAAGAGAATAGACCCACTAATGCCCCAACTCATTGCCCCAGACCGGATTTGTCAGGTCCAGAACCACTGTAGGCAATGTAAACCAAACCCTACACATCAATCATGAAATGAACAAAACACAAAAACCCTCAGTGCTGATCAGTCTGGACGCATAGAAAGCGTTCAATAGGGTGTCATAGCCATTTCTGTATGGGGCGCCGGGAAACATGGGTTTCCCAGCTCCAATCATACAGGTACTTAAAAACATTTACAGAGCCCCAAAAGCATGTGTAAAAGTAAGCGGACATCATTCACACAACTTCCCCCTTATAAGAGGCACCCGGCAGGGATGCCCACTATCACCTCTCCTGTTTACAATATACATTGAGCCTCTGGCACAAAGAATCCGAGAATCAGCCCAGGTGGGAGGGATCCAGATCGGGAACACAGAACATAAATTGGCCCTGTATGCAGATGACCTGCTCATGTATCTGACCAACCGGGAGGAATCTCTGACGGCAGTGCAGAAGATACTGGAAGAGTTCGGCAGACTCTTGGATATAAACTAAACATATCTAAAACCGAGGTCTTGGTCTTTCACTATCAGCCGTCCTGGCGGACTAGGCAAAGGTTTCCATACAGATGGAACCTGGAAAAACTAAAATACCTGGGGACCTACCTAGCTAAAACACACAAATTGGCATTAAAGAACAATTACACTAGTCGGCCCAATGGCGCTGAGGGTTAAGGAAGCTGGAGCGCCACAACTTCATGCACGCCGGCAACCGGAGTTCGAGGAACAAGCCTGGATCACTGGAGGTCTGCGCGGGGGAGAGGATCAGAGCAGGCTGCCAGCTGGCAGCCCTCTACCTTGGGCAAGGGTTGCAGGTACCCTCGGAGCTTGGCCACCCCCTGGTGGAGGCCGGATAAGCAGCATCACTCCGAGGACCTTTGATGCTAGGCAGACCGGAGAAGGAGGAGGAGGAGACCCCATCTGAAGCTGTGGTGCGCATGTGCGCCTCCAAGCACATGCGTTACCACTTCCAGGGGTCTCAGGAGTAGCAGGTTCACGGGAGAAAATGGAAGAAAGTCTGGGGACTGCCAAGGATGATGCCTCCGGACCGGCTATGGGGATCTGCCGGGGCACGCATGGCGCTACCAGCCCCCGAAGGACCCAGAGTCTGGTAGGTTGGTGGACGGTGATGGTGGACCTGCCACAGGAGGATAAAGAAAGTAAAAAAAAAAGAACAATTACACTAACTTCACAGAACAACTAAATGCAAATCTCTTGCAATGGAACACGCTACCACTAAACTTGTCTAGATGAAGAGATCTTGTCAGGATGGTGGTCCTCCCCTGGGCACTATACCTGTTCCAAAATGTGCTGGTGGCCCTCCCTGGAGAGCTATTCCAGCAATGGAACAAGAGTATCTCCAGGTTTATCTGGGCTGGACAAAAAACCACATGTCCGGTTCCAGATACTGTGCCTCCCCAGAGAAAAGGGTGTCCTCTCCCTGCCACATCTGCAGATGTACTACTCAACTGTACAGCTGAGACACCTCCTGGCAAGACAGATAAATACATCAAACTCTCGCTGGCAGAGAATCAAACAAGTAGTACTCCCCGATAAAGAATACTTTCAAAACATATATGATGCCAGCAGGCAGGCCAGAGACCTCCCCACAGACAACCCCTGGTTTCAACACAGACAAAATGCTTGGATGGCTGCTAGACGCATCCTGGGCCTGACCTTCTTTCTACCACTGTTACGCCTGATTTACCTCCTATTAGGCTTCCCCCCCAAACAAAACTGGCGGCACGTTTGGGGTATGGAACACCCTTGCACTCCAATACTCATCTCAGCTCACTGTGCTAGGCACATTCAAAACATTCAACACACTGCAACAGAAATACAGACCGAACCAAACAGACTTTTTAAGATTTCTGCAAATTAGGCATTATTTCTCACAGCTACTGCATGCTGCTAGGCAACCTGAACTATATCCACCAATCCTGAGACATAGGCTGCATCACACTCGCACCGTGGGAGGCACCCACCTGGTGTCCTCCTTGTACAGGCCCCTGATGGGAGTCCTGGAGCAGACTCATCAATGCCATAAGGAAGAGGTGGGAAGAAGACCTGGGACACCCAATCTCAGAGAGTCAGTGGCAACACAAAGAACTGCTAGGGTGTCAGGCTCTCATCAATGGAGGGAATACGCATGGAGGCACCTCATAAGATACTTTTTATCCCCAGCTATCACTAAACACTATTCTACATCAGGTTCCTCTAGCTGGTGTTGTAACTGCGAAGAGGCAAACACACACTGCACACATGTAATGTGGAGCTGCCCTGTCCTAACTCCCCATTTCCAAGGTATCCAGAAAGAGCTCGAGAAGCTCTCTGGAAGAGAAATACCTCTGACACCAGAATCCTATCTGTTATTGCAACACAATAAATCGAATGAAGACCCCAAACTTCCGATACTTACTGGGGATCTTACTAACAGCAGCAAACAAGTAATAACCAAAAATTGGCTGACTCCTAGGGTACCCATGGTAGGGGAATGGTGGGCTATAGTGAACCAAATATACCATATGGAAAAAAAAATCACACACAGACTGAATGACCAAGATGAGAAATGCTCCTCCAGATGGACCGGTTAGCTGCTCTACTATATAACAAAGGATGCAATATTTGTCCACTGAGCCACACGGGCAGCACTGGATAAAGGGGGACAGAATATAAACAACAAATAAATAACAAAGAACAAAGAGTAAGCTTCTCCAGGATGAAATTCAAGTCCCATGGAGGGGCAGGAATGCGGATAGGGGTCTCAAATGGAGAACCTCTCTGAGGAAAGTCTTAGAGACTTCCAGCTGAGCAGAAGTCCTGTCTCCAAAGGGAATATGGTAGGCTGAAATAGTGACTGTTCGAAAAATAATTCTCACTCTACCCAAACAACCTTGAAAAAATATGAATTCAGAAGAAATGTATTAATTTCTTATTGTCTTTTTTTATTTGTTTCCAAGTTTCATAATCACATAATTCTGTGTTTTCTTATATAAGTCCAAGTTTCAAATTCTCATGCTCCTGAGATTGCTTTTATAAGTAACGTTTCAGAAAGTACAGTTACGTAAGAACTTACCATAACAGTAGCTCTTCGAGAGGCTCTTGCAGTAGGTAATTACTATAGGACTGATGCCGGCAGGCAGCAGGACCCCACGGAAAAATTTCTAGTTAGCACTCCCTGGCGAGGGACCGCCCCCACATCAGGAGACCGGCTTCAGGAGACGTCAGCATAAAGGGGTGCTCCCTCACGCCCGCCTTCCAGTTCTTTCCCGCCAAAGGCCAAAGGAGGCCGGACGAGAGAGAAGTGAGAATTTCCCTCACTGGAATAGGAGCTGAAAAAGCTTAGGGGGATAGAGGGTGGGACGGTATTACCTACTGCAACAGCCTCTCTCGAAGATCTACTGTTATGGTAAGTTCTTACGTAACTGTACCATCTTACTTCGGGAGGGCTCTTGAAGTAGGTAATTACATATAGGACTGAGTCCCAAGCAGTCTGGAACAAGAAGAAGCACACGGGAGGAGGAAAGCTACTCAGAGTAGATCCTTTAGCTGAGAAGGCCTTATGAAAGGAGGCCTTGCAGAACAGCCAACCCGAAGCCTGCTCTACGGTGAGAGGCAATATCCAAACTATAATGTTCTGTAAAGGTATGGACGGAAGTCCAAGTGGTGGCAGCACATATGTCTGCCACAGACACATTCTTGAAACAAGCCGCTGAGGCAGCGACTCCTTTGGTGGAGTGGCCTCTTACTTGACCTGGAAGGGTCTTGTACTTGTCATAACAGAAAGTGATGCAATGAGCCAACCATTTGGATAGGCATTGCTTAGAAACAGCACTGCCTTCTCTTTTGGGGGGCAAAAGAGACAAACAGTTGATCAGTCTTTCTGAGATTCTTTGTCCTGTTAGTGTAGTATCTCAGAATCCGGTGAACATCCACAGTATGCAGTAAATACTCCTCTTGATTGGAGTATTGTGTAAAGAAAGCGGGTAACTCTATGGACTGGTTCAATGTAGACTCCGCTTCCACCTTGGGGAGAAACTTAGGATTGGTGTGCAGAGCCACACATTCCTTGTGGAAAATCAAGTATGGAATTTTACACATCAGGGCCTGGAGCTCGGAAATCTTCCAGAGCCGAGGTAACGGCCACGAGAAAAAGTGTCTTCCAAGAAAGGAACTTCAAGTCTGCGGAGGCTGCTGGTTCAAAAGGAGGCAGAGTTAGTTTCTCAAGAACAAAATTCAAATCCCAAGGAGGGGCGGGAACTCAAATGGGAGGTCTCAGGTAGAGAACCCCTCTGAGGAAAGTCTTCGAGACTTCCAGTTGAGCAAACGTTCTTTCTGCAAAGGGAATGTGATAGGCCGAAATGGCCACCATGTGGACTTTCAGAGAGGAGAGACTGAGACCTAGGTCGAAGAGATGGCGCAGGTACTCCAGCAGACGTCCAGCGGGGCAGGAGAAAGGCTCAACATCTTTCGAAGCAGCCCAGATTGTGAACCTTTTCCACTTCATGGCATAGGTAGACCTAGTGGAGGGTTTCCTAGCCTCCACCAGAATTTCCGCCACCTGGGGAGAAACTCCAAAGCGGACTTGGGCTATGTCTGCAGGAGCCAGGCATGTAGCTGAAGGGACTTGAGACCTGGATGGACCAGGGTCCCCCAATTCTGGGACAGTAAACATCGTGACAGAGGAACAGGAAGCGGAGGTTCCTCTGAGAATTGTTGCAGAAGAGAGAACCAATCTTGCCTGGACCAAAAAGGAGCGATCAGAATCATCTGTGCTCCATCTGAACCTGTCCTTCCAATCTAGAGACAGAGCGTCTCTCCAGAAAATGCCGAGCTTTTGAACGAGCAAGCACAAATCTGGAAGCTTTGCGTTTTGTGAGGAAGCGAACAGGTCAACCTGCGGTGTTCTCCAATGTAGGAAGATATCGTCTAGGACCCCTTGATCCAGTTCCCACTCATGGGTCAGGGCGGACGAGCAACTCAGATTTTCTGCCAAGGCATTCTCAACTCCCGGAACATGAGTTGCCATAAGGTGAAGGTCATGTTGTGTTGCCCAATCCCACACTCTCATCGCTTCCCTGCAAAAAGGGTAGGATCAAGTCCCTCCCTGTTTGTTGATGTACCATACCACACACATATTGTCTGTCTGGACGGCTAGGTGGCCTGGAAGGAGATACAGATGGAGGGCTTGAAGTGCATAAAGCACTGCCCAGAGCTTGAGCACACTGATGTGAAGTGTTTGTTCGAGCTTGAACCAAGAGCCCTGGGTCCGAGGAGGACCGAGATGGGCCCCCCAACATTCGCCCGAGGTATCTGTGGTCAGAGTCTGGAAGGGGGGAGGAAGAGAGAATGGAACCCCCTGAAACAGGTTCTCTCTGACAATCCACCACTGCAAGTCTCGAACCATGGGAGAGGAGACCAGGACCAGCTGATCCAAGTCATCCTCCAATTGATCCCATTGGGAGCGAAGTGTTCACTGAGAAACCCTCATGCGGAGCCGAGCGCGAGGAACTGTCGGGATAGCAGCCGCCATGGGCCTGAGAAGGCAAAGAATCAACCTTGCAGTGGCTCGCCTGTGGCCGGACAGCAGGCTTACCTGAGTATGAACAGTGGCCACCCTGTCCAGTGGCAGGAAGACCCTGCCCAGGGTTGTGTGCAGTATCGCCCCAATAAACTGGAGTCTCTGGGATGGGATCAAGTGAGACCTGGAATGGTTGATGGTAATACCCAGGCAGACAAAGACCTGTTGAGTAAGGGAGAGGCAGTGCTGGAGTTCCTTCCTGGATGAGGCCGCCAGGAGTCAGTTGTCCAGGTACGGAAAAACCTGCACTCCCCAGGTATGCAGGTAGGCCGCCACCACCGCAAGGCATTTGGTAAATACTCAGGGAGCGAGGAGAGACCAAATGGAAGTGCCTTGAACTGGTAGTGGTCCCCCTTGAAGGCAAAACGGAGGTATTTGCAGTGGATGGGCGAATGGATACATGTAGACAGGCATCCTGCATATCCAGAGCACACATCCACTGGTCTGAGTGGAGAGGGGCAGAAGGCTCTGCAGTGAGAGCATTCTGAACCTCCTGTATTCCACAAATAGGTTCAGGGAACTGAGATTTAGGATAGGTCTTACATCTCCTGTCTTCTTTGGGACCAGGAAGAAGTGGGAACAGTAACCCGTTCCCTGTAGGGGAAGGGGGACAGGTTCTATCGCCTGTTTCAGCAACAGTGCTGAGATCTCTTCCTGGACCAGAAGCAGATGTTCCCGAGAGTATGACGACCTTTGGGGAGGGTGACGAGGTGGTTTCTATAGAAACTCTATTAAGTGTCCTTCTGCGATTAGCTGGAGCACCCATAGAAACATAGAAACATAGAATTTGATGGCAGATAAGGACCGCTTGACCCACCCAGTCTGCCCATTTCCCTACCTAATGGATAAGCTGCAGATCCTAGTAAACCAGCAGCCTACTTCTTCCTACCCCCACCCCCTAGAATTGCCTTATGACTGTCCCATGCATGCTTGAATTCCACCACTGTTTTTGACTCCACAACCTCCTTCGGAAGGCAGTTCCATGCATCCACAACCCTCTCTGTGAAAAAATACTTCCTTAAATTGCCTCTGAGCCACCCCCACCATCTTCTAAATTGTGCCCTTTGTTCTTGCACACCTCTTTTTTGAAAGATGCTACCCTCTTGGACTTTGTTGATTCCTTGAGATACTTGAAAGTTTCTATCATGTCCCCCTCCCTTCTTTCCTCGAGGCTATACATATTAAGCTCCTTAAGTCTCTCTTCATATGTCTTCGGTGCAGACCCTGCACCATTTTAGTTGCCTCCTCTGGACAGCTTCCATCCTGTCTATGTCTTCTTTGGAGATTGGGTCTCCAGAACTGCACGCAGTACTCCAGATGGGGTCTGACCAGCTGTCTGTACAGAGGGATAATAACTTCCTGTTTTCTACCGGTGATACCTCTCCCTATGCATCCCGTATCCTCCCAGCCCTCCTTGCTGCCCTCTCACATTGCTTGCCCACCTTTAGGTCATCTAATATGACTACCCCCAGGTCCCTTTCCCATGAATCTGTTGTTATCCTCTCCCAGCCCAGAAGATGGAGGGAGAACCTCCCTCCTACTGGTTCCTCCGGAAGGCCCGGAGGTTCTGGGAGAGGGAAGGAGTCAGGTGGTGTGGGGCAGCACTGCAGCTGAAGCGCCCGCTGCTTTTTTGAGTGGAGGGGGCTTGGCAGCTGAAGGGGCCCGGCATTTCATGGCCCACTTTCCCGGAAGTGTCGCCTTTGGCCAGTTCCGTCTGCGAAAGGGACGGCACTGCGGTTGATGGGGATGGTACATAGAGTCGACGGACTTTAGTGCTGTCCCCTTCTCCTGCAGATCAGTGATGATGTCCTAGACATCACCCCTGAAGAGCACCAACCCCCAGAAGGGGGCTTCCTGTATAGTGGACTGCACTTCCAGGACCAACCCTGACACACAGAGCCAAGCATGATGTCGTAAGCCTACGGCGAAAGCTGAGCTCCGTCCAGCAGTGTCCACTGCATCGTAAGTCTCATGAAGCATGTGTCGACTGGCCGAACATGCAGAGCAGACGAGGTCAGACAGTTCCTGCTTGACCTGAGAGTCCGGCAAGGAGTCCAATTTGGTTTCCACCTCAGAAAGAATTGCCTTCTGATAATCCCCCATATGACCGACATAGTTCAGGGCCCTGATCCCCAGCGTGGAAGAAGCGAAAATCTTCTTGCCATACTGGTCCAGAAGGCAGGATTCTTTATCAGGTGGCAACGAGCTAAGGTGTTTTGGATTAGCTGACCATCCATGAGTGGCGCTAATCACGACCAAGTCAGCTCAAGGGTGTGAATCTAAATAGTCAACACCCTCTCAAGCCTGGTATAACCTGTTCGACTTCCGTGGAAGAGGGGCTAATGCCGACGGTTGTTTCCAAATCATGGTAACAAGGTGTGCATGAGGCTTGATCCAGGGTGGCACCAAGGTGGGAGCTGTCACGGGCAGATCCAGATGCTCAGTGAGTCTTAACCACTGTAGATCTGGCTCCAAGGATTGCCACTTATGCACTGCCTGGATTTTACATAGCAGCTCCGTGAAGGAAGGATCCTCCGGAGGAGACTTCGGAGGAGTCCTTGGCCTGGGCTTTGATGAAGAGCGAGGCTCGTCATCCTTCTTGGAGCACCCATCGGAGGCATCTGAGGTGTCTGAGGAGGAAGAGGAAGAAACCAACGAAGAAGATGACTCCCTTTCCTGTCTAGGGGAGGAATGGACCCCTTAGGAAGCCCTTGAGGAAGCGTGTCCTGCCCCTTTCTGGACCCAGAGGGTTTAGCCCGGGTGTCTGGAGGACAGGAGGGAGTTTGCCGTCGTGGACGTACAGGAACTGGTACCGGCATCGTCGTCGGAAGACGGCTCTCCACCTCTCTGGTGAGCTGAGTCTTGGCCTCAGCCCACCAGGAGGCTAGAGTCTCCTGCAAATCCACCAGCTGCTGGGGGGGCGGTGGAGGAGGAGGAGGGGGATAAGGGTATGGGTTATACCCATAGAGCGAGTATCCATAACCCGACAGCGGGAAGCCCGGCGTCGGGTACTGTGGCGCTGGGTACTGCGGCGTCGGACACTGCGGTCCCGGATACGATGGGGTCTGGTACCCGGGAGCTGGGAGAGCTGATGAAGCAGATGGCCCCACCTGAGGCCCCATGGGTGGGACTGGGGCAGAAGGCCCAGGGGGCGAAGGGCCCGGCGTCGGGGCGGCATCCGTAAACGGGATGATGCCCGGAGCTGGCACTACCGGTGTTGGAGCCGATGTCTGGTGTATCGGAGCCGCCTGCACCGGTAGGCCATGAAGCCACGGCTTTACCGAGGGCGGAAACCTCCAAGAGCCTGGAGGCACCCGACGGGCCCAAGCACGAGCCAGACAGGCGGGCCGACGCCGCCTTAGAAGCCTCTAAGGTGGCTATCAAGGAGCGGTCCCCGGGGGGGACATTATCTGCAACACGGCAACTCCCGAGGGAGTCACGGTGGGAGAGGAGCCCTTGTCCTGGTGCTTTTCCTTGTCCTTTCTCCTGCGATGGCCTTCAGGGGAAGTTGATGCCTGCCAAAGTTTTTTGAGTTATTTTTCCATGGAGCTCATCTTCATTTTGAGAATGTGGGCTTCCAGGGACTGCTGCCGCCTTCTCCGGGTGGCCGCGTTGAAACTCAGGCAGTGCTGGCACTTCTCTACTTGATGGTCAGGGCCTAGACAAAAAAGGCACAGGGAATGGCTGTCCTCGTGCGGGAGTTGGGCGCCGCACGAGTCACACTTATTTTTGTGCTCGGAGGGTGTAGGGGACAACATACACCGCCAAATGACTAAGAAAAAAGCGAAAAAACTTGATAAAATAACCAACGAAAGAGTCTGACGAGCAAGGAACTTTTCCACGAGGCACTGGCATAGGTTAACGGCGGGAAAGAACTGGAAGGCGGGCGTGAGAGACCGCCCCTTTATACCGTCTCCTGACGCCGGTCACCTGCCGTGGGAGCGGTCCCTCGCCAGGGACTGCTAGCTAGAAATTTTTCCGTGGGGTCCTGCCACCTGCCGGCATCAGTCCTATATGTAATTACCTACTGCAAGAGCCCACTCGAAGTAGGCTGTTTAATTTGTTCCTTCATCAGACTTGGAGCTTTGTTTGATAATGTTCTAAATAAAGAAAAGATACAATTATAAATGCTGTTGTCATGATTTATATATTTGTTTTAAAATCTTAATATAAAGAATGAAATTTAATATGAATTGTTTATATATGAATGAATTAAACTCAGGCTGAAATAGCGGCCATGTGGACTTTCAACAAGGAGTGGCTGAGACCCAGATGGAAGAGGTGATGCATGTAGTCCAGGACTTTATTGGCTGGGCACGAGAAAGGCTTGAAGTCCTTCGAATTCACCCAAATAGAAAACAATTCATGGCGTAGGTAGACCTAGTGGAAGGCTTCCTGGCCTCAACCAAAATATCCACTATGAGAGGAGAGAGAATCCAAAGCGGGCTTTAGCTACGTCTGCAGAAGCCACACATGTAGATGAAGGGATATGAGACCTGGATGAACAAAGGGCCCCTGATCCTGGGTCAACAACTGTTGCAACAAAGGAAGAGGAAGTGGAGGTTCCTCTGAAGACTGTTGCAGAAGACAGAACCAAACTTGCCTGGGCCATAAGGGAGCAATGAGAATCATTCAAGCTCCCTCTGATCTAAGTTTGTTCAGGACCCTCAGAATTAAAGGAATGGGAGGGAAGGCATAAATGAATCTGTCCCTCCAAGCGAGAGACAGAGCGTCCCACCAAATAATGTCTCACCCTGGAGCAAGCAAGCAGAAGTCAGGAAACTTTGCGTTTTGGGGAGAGGCAAAGAGGTCTATCTGAGGTGTTCCCCATCGCTGAAAGATGTTGTTTATGATATCTTGATCCAACTCCCATTTGTGGGACCTGGCTGAGCACTGACTGAATTGATCTGCCAGTGTATTTTCCACTCCTGGAACGTGAACCGCGGTCAAGTGAAGATGGTGCTGGGCTGCCCAGTGCCAGACTCTCATCGCTTCCTGGCACAGACGGTAGGACCGTGTCCCTCCCTGCTTGTTGAGGTACCAGACAACACACATGTTGTATGACTGTATGAGGAGATGACCGGGGAGGTTGAATGAGAGTAGAGCCTGAAGGGCTTCTACTGACACGTCCGTCGTCAACGTCTGGGAAGGTGGATCAATGCAGAAATGAACTCCCAGACACAGGTTCTCCTGAACCATCCACCATTGCAAGTCCCTTATCATGGGATCAGATACTAGAACTTCTTGGTCTAGGTTGTCCCTGGTTTGGTACCAGTCATTCATTCACATATCTGGACTGACTTGTACGGTATGGGCTGCACACCCATTGGCTCATGCTCTGAACCTATGGGCGTGCAGCCCTAACGAGCTGTCAGTCAGCGGGTGGCGAAGGGGGCGGCCGGAGGGTGGGGTGCTGCCGCCCACCGGCTGACGAGGGAGAGTGAGGTGGTGGGGCTCCGTGGGTGGGGGGTGAGGGGCCACTAGATCACCAGGGATTTCTGACATGGGGGGGTGTGGATGCCACCCGTGATCGGGCTTCTCCGGTCCACTGGACCACCAGGATATAGGACTTGGGGAGGTTTGATGCCCGCGATCTGGCTACTCGGGGAGGACAGTTTTAGTTATGCCCGCGATCAGGCTAATGGGGTTACACTTCAGCCTGCAATCAGGGCATGGGGCGCCGTCAGGTGCAGCGGGAACAAGTCCAGGGCCACCCACAGGTGGCAGCTGCTGTATTGCGCCCTGCAATGTGGCAGCTCACCTGTGGGTGGCCCTCGACTTGTTCCTTTTTTTTTCAGCATAACTTTGTGCAGGCACAGGTAGGGGTTGCGCCTGCATGACTCTGCATGGCCCGGGCTGAATATTGGGCTGTGCAGTTTATGCATGGGCACACCCCCCCACCTGTGCCTGCATACATTACTGATGCGCCCCGGCGCATCGGGATTTGTGCAGGTGCACTATTCCCTTTTAAATATCGCACCGGGGCGCATCAGTGGGTCATGCATGGTGCAACACTGTTGCGCCATGCGCAACCCTTTTGAATATCTGGGCCAAGGTGTTACCTGGAAGGCCAGAAGCTAATTACAGACTAGAACAGGCCATAATCAAGAATCTCCTGTTTTTCTAAGTTAAATATAGCTCTAACTGCTAAGAGGGAAATAAGCATCCATTTTATGACGTTAGAGGAGGAAACCAGGTTACGGCACACTGGTGCGAAATCCTAAATGCTTTGATGTTTGTGTGAGATAGGATACTGCTTATAGATGAAAGGAAATTTACAGACTTGATTGGGGAAGTCACATGGGTAAAGGAGTTTCTGCTGATGTAATCTTAATTATCTTACCTTGTAATATGATAAAATATCCTGGGTGTATGAATGATTTTTCATAAACAGAGGAGGAGGAGCTAGGTGACCTCACACAAAGCGGTTGGCAAAGACAGTTTTTATGATGGCTTGCCGTGCCTGCACGCAAGTCAACATCTTGCGGTAGTGCAGCTTTGGAGGCGCGCCCGCTATTGGGCGAATGCATGGCACGCATCAGTAGGTGCGTCCCTTATTCCCCAATCAGCCTGAATGCCGGCAGCCATACTATGCATGCTAATGTGGCAAGCACATCTAAGGAAAAGTCCGCTGCAATCCGAGCAAAGTTCGTCCGAAGCAGCGGACCTTTCCTGCGTGCTCGCCACATTAGCAGCATGGCAGGCAGCCGCCCAACGGCTGACTTCGGGGGTGCCTAATCTCAGCCGGCCTACTGTGGTCGAGACACATTTGCCGATGGGGAGCACACTCCCCATTGGCATACAGCAGCCCCCATTTCCTATATGCCGAGGGGTGCCCAATCCCCTCGGTTCTTGCCTCCCCGCCCGCTTTCACTGTGTGCCGACGGGGAGTACACTGTCGGCCCATAAATCAGGCCCCTGCATTTCCTATAAGCCAAGGAGATTCCCAATCCACCTCGGTCTTGCCTCCCCAGCTGTCATTGTGTGCCAATGGTGCCCAATCCCCGTCGGCATAAATTAACCCCTATTGTCTGCTGGCGAGGGTGCCCAATGCCCCGTCAGCTGCAGCAACCCCTCCCCAAAACAGTTAAGTGGCACACTGGGAGCCCACCCAGCTGAAGTCCCTGAAAAAAAAATTGTCCTACAATGTTAGGTTTTTTTCCCTCCACTGTAACATAAAAACTTTCCCTCATAGTTTCCTGCCCCCCACCTGTACCCACCCACTGCGCACCCTGCCTCCCCACACCCCCCTCACCCCATACTTACCTCCGGAGTCCAGCGCAATGATTTTCGGTGGACCGGGAGCACGTCTGCACTCTTCAAAGCTGACCGCGAACTGAGGAAATGCCGGCAAGCTGTATAATGGAATGAATAGGGTTTTTTTTCAACTTTGTTGCATATCTCGGGCTTTTGTTGGAATTTTGGCACCAAATTTTCAACATGTAGTTTTTGGGGCCCCTCCTCATGAATTCTATCACTGTCATGGCGTTAATCGGCCGCAAAATCACCTTTCGGGACCAATTAACAAAATGACAGTGCCAGTGTTCATGAGGTGACCTCTCAAAAAGCCTGTGTTCCAAATTTGGTGGAAAAAAATCCAACAAATGCCTGTTTTACGAGCGTGTGTTGCGCAGTTGCTACGCAGGCTCGTAACTTCACAAATTCGCAATATTTTAACACCAGATTTTCAGCATTACCATTTTTATATTTGCTTGCACGCATGTGCAAGAAACATAGTGCCATCATTGGAGTTTTTCAGAGTTGTGTCAGCGTCTTCCAATTGAGTCAGTGTGTTTGCAGGCGTGGTCACAGTTCTCCAATCACTGCTGGAGCTGTCTATGACAGCAGTTGAAAATGCAGTGGCATACAGTTGAAAGAGGGAGCTACACTTCAGTGAGCAGCTCCTCCCCACACACACACACACAGATCAACTGTGTTGGTTACCTGATAGGATGGTGTAGTCTTGTCTAGCTTAGAGAGACAAGCCACACATCATTACTTTAATAAACTGGTCCCTGCCACAGCAGGACCACCAAAATGTGTGGGTGCCTAACAGTCCTTACACACGCCAGCTCTCCAAAGCACACCTTCATGGACTCATGGGTTCTAATCCTCCAGAAAAAAAATACCTCAGCATTTGATGTGAAAACTCAGACTTTGTTGTATGTGTAATTCCAAGCGTTTTCTCTTACTAGACTCTGTCAATGTGAACTCCCCGCTGCTAAAACCTATGCAAACGAACTTGAGCATACTGTACTACCTGCAGCTGAAGCAAAGAACAGCCAGAATGCTCAAAGGAAAACATACTGCTATGCATTTCAGTAGCAGCCAGTGGGGGAGGTTTTCATTTTTTTTTTTTTTTTATTTTCATCTTTTATCCTCCTCCTTCCTACCTCCGGTGCCCCCTCCTTCCATCCGCTCATGTCCCCCGGTACCTACCTTAGAGATCTGCCCCTAGAGTGCCCATCCTCCTCTCCTCGCACAGTGAGGTCTGTCCTGTAGGTGGTCCGGGTGGACTTAGGGCAGCCTTCATCTAGGGCTGCCGGAGGGGATTTTCCGGGTTTCGCCCCTTATCCCCACTCCCCTAGGCGCCTTGCGCTTGGGACGTCGTCCCGTGGTAGCGTCTACGCCGCAGACCCTCATGCGCCGCGATGTCCCCCTCCCGGCTCCGACAAGCGAAGCCGCCTCCATCCCTTCCCTCTGCCGGTGCTTCCACCGGCTACGGAAGGAATGCAGAGCGCAATGCGCTCTTGGTAACCCACCCCTGAGGGAGGAGAGCATCCGTTGGGACGCTCGAACCTCCCTCTCCCCGCCGACCCTCGGCCACCCGAGTCCATCCCCGAACCCAGGCCGCCGGCGCAGCGCGAGGTGTGGCGCCCAGCGCCTCAACCCTCAGCGCCACAGGGCCGGCACTGGGGAGGTTTTCATGACTGAAGCACTTTAATGCGCCTTTTAGTGCTGTCATATACACACCCCTGTGTGGTAATTCACTAAACTGCACACTTAGTCTGGTAATGCAGCTTCAAAATTTTTTTTTTTCTCTGAATTGCTGTGAGCTGGCATTTAGATAGAATCACACAGCTCTTTCTCAAATCAGACGCTCAATGAAATCACATCACCTTGTGACCCTAGACATCTTAGGGTTGAACATGTGCCCTAACAAAATAGCGAAAACTAGGTATAAAAAAAGAAAACACAAATTCAACCGTAGCTCACAATTGAATCCACCCTTTTCTCCGGCGAATCTGAAGCTGCCTAACAGCCCACCCCTGGGTGCTCATGCACTCCCTCCACCCACACAACATATGGCCGACGGGGGTGCTGTTGCATTTTATTTCATAATTTCCTGATCCCGTTGCTGCCATCATACTGATACAGTAATTCTTTTTATGGCTCGAAAACTGCTTGACATTAGCTGAATTATAAATGGCATCCCTGTTTGATGCTGTGGTGCGGAACATGGTGGTGCTCAAATTTTAAGCCAAGTATTACATGCAGATATGTTGTTATTGACTCATGTTACTTACCATTTTATACATCTATTGATTTTTTCAATTCACTTTTGCTGACAAATGTTGATCGCAGGGATTCTGGTGTCACAATTCAGTTCAGCGACGTGTAACATCTTAGTGCAGATGCTAAGTAACTGTTTTAAAATGCTGAAAAAGTTAACAGTCATGAAAATGCATGAACTTCTTTCTTCAGTGTCTGGAGCTGTAGTGGTGTTATTGGCAAGTGCATGTCCCTTTGCTCCAGATCTATCAGTGAGATGTCTATTCTGTGCAATGGACAGTGGCTGAATGTTATCAGCTGACAGTTTTCATTTCATTACCAACAGATAAATATTCAGGGCTTTGCAAATGCAACTTTGCTGGTCGCACAGTTTCATGCCCCCAAGTGTCTGTCATCAGTTAGTGGTTTTATCTTAACCGATGATCACAAAAGTATGAAAAGATTTGCCGCTGAGTAATGTAAATGCCAATCCACCTAAGCACCTTTAGGCTGCAAACATAATTTGAACGTATAGGGATTCTGGACTGGTGTATCACTCCGCGGCACAGCAATGGTTAATAAGTTTAAGCACATTCTCAGGACATTGTTTCACTTGCCCCCTCTCCCCACTACGATCCTGGTCACCTGAAATAAACCTGACATTTTAGTATCTGTTTTACATCTTGGCTCAGTTAGGCAATCAGCGCTGTAAGAACATAAATGGACATATAAATGAGGACTATAACATGCCGTGGATTCTTTTGTCTTAGTCCAGCTGTGCAACATCAGCCTGAAGCTCAGGTAGGGCTTACTGTCTACCACTTTGTTCACCCCCCATGTACCTGTACCATTTCACATCCTCCCTTGCCTTAGTCCAGCTGTGCTACATCAGCCTGAAGCTCTGGTAGGGCTTACTGTCTACCACATTGTTCACCCCCCCATGTATCGCTGTGCTACATCAGCCTGAAGCTCTGGTAGGGCTTACTGTCTACCACTTTGTTCACCCCCCCATGTATCGCCAGGCTACATCAGCCTGAAGCTCTGGTAGGGCTTACTGTCTACCACTTTGTTCACCCCCCGCACTCTGCGCCATTTCACATTCTCCCTTGATCTACAGTGAGTGATCCTCATTCATACATCACATATGCACGCACAAAAAAAAACGGTCTTCAAAAATTAAGATACATTTATTATGTTTGTTATGTTTGCTTGCACGCATGTGCAAGAAACATAGTGCCATCATCTGAGATTTTGGAGGTGTGTCACCCCCTCTTCCAATTCAGTCAGTGTGTTGGCAGGCGCCCATGCAATGCATGCTGGAGCTGTCTATGACAAGCTCCAAAATGCAGTGGCATACAGTTCAAAGGGAGTTACGCTTCAGTGAGCAGCGATATCGCTTGCTCATATGCAGCTCCCCCCCCACACGCACACGTAGGCATCCGCGCCCCCACATGCATGCACGCACACACTGTATAGCCGATGGGTGCCTAATCCCCTGCCGGGCTGTGCTGCGCCCCAGCCCCCAAAGCTTCCAAATGCCACGCTGCGCACCCAGTGTGGCAACTCGACATAGCCGACAGGGGTGCCACACTCCGCCGGCTCCACTGTCCTCACCCCCGAGTACTGGGTGCCACGCTGGAAGCCCACCCCAGCGTGGCAATCGATGCTTTGGGTGACAGGGGTGCCCAATCCCCCGTCGGCTGAATGCCCCCCAACTGTCCTTGTGCCATGCTGGGAGCCCACCCCAGCATAGCAAACGTCCCGCATTATCATTGGAAACAAAAAGAACACCTGTAAAGAAAAAATGGTCCCACGTAGCCTCCCTGGCCCCCCTCCCACAACCCGAACCCACCCACTGCGCACCCTGCCCCCCACACCCCCCTCACCCCATACTTACCTCCGGACCTCGGCATGATGGTCTTCGGTTGACCAGAAACATGTCTGCACTCTTCAAAGCCGACCGCGAACTGAGGAAATGCCGGTAAGCTATATAATGGGCTAGACACTCTGGATACAGAAGTTGAAACCAGCCCATTTACAGAAGAAAGGGTTCTGAAAGAACTCTTAAAACTGAAGGTGGACAAAGCAATGGGGCCTGATGGGATTCATCCCAGAATTATAAAAGAACTAAGGGTAGAACTAGTGACACCACTGACTACCCTCTTTAACAAATCATGGGAGGATGGGGTGGTACCCGAGGACTGGAGGAGGGCAGATGTGATTCCCCTTCACAAAAGTGGGAGCAAGGCAGAAGCAGGAAACTACAGACCTGTTAGTTTAACCTCAGTGGTAGGAAAAATGATGGAATCACTTCTGAAGGAAAGAATTGTCGAGTATCTAGAGGCCAGAGGGGCGGGACCCAAGGCAGCATGGATTCACAGCAGGAAGGTCATGCCAGACAAATATGATAGATTTCTTTGACTGGTGACCAAAGTAGTAGATCAGGAGGGGCTGTGGACATGGCCTACCTAGACTTTAGCAAGGCATTTGACACAGTCCCACACAAAAGATTAATATACAGGTTAGCTAGCCTGGGAGTGGTCCCAAGATGACAGCCTGGGCAAAAATTGGCTGGAGAATAGGACAAAGAGAGTAATAGTAAATGAGTCCACTCTGAAGAAAGGCGGGTTACTAGTGGGGTACCGCAGGATTCAGTATTAGGACCGGTCCTCTTCAATGTCTTTATAAGTGACATTGCAGAGGGACTGGAAGGAAAAGTATGTCTCTTTGCAGATGACACAAAGATCTGCAACAGAGTTGATGCACAAGGTGGGGTGGAAAGGATGAGAAAGGACTTGGCAAGGGTTGTGGATGCATGCAACGGCCTTCCGGAGGAGGTCGTGGAGTCAAAAACAGTGGTGGAATTCAAGCATGCATGGGACAGTCATAAGGCAATTCTAGGGGGTGAGGGTAGGAAGAAGTAGGCTGCTGGTTAACTAGGATCTGCAGCTTATCCAGTAGGCAGGGAAATGGGCAGACTGGGTGGGCCAAGCGGTCCTTATCTGCCATCAAATTCTGTTTCTGTTTCTATGTAGATAGGGGGTTTTCAACTTTGTTGCATATCTCAGGCATTTTTTGGAATTTTTGCACCAAATTTTCAACATGGGGTTTTTGGGACCCCTTCTCGTGAATGATGTCACTGTCATGGTGTTATTCGGGCCCGAAGGGTGATTTTGCAGTCACTGCCGAAATCACCCTTCGGGCCTGAATAACGCCATGACAGTGATATCATTCATGAGAAGGGGTCCCAAAACCTCATGTTAAAATTTGCGTGCAAATTCCAAAATGACTGTTTTGACGTCGCTGCACAGTTCCTACGAGGCTCATAAGTTTCAGAAGAAAAAATTACTCACCTTAGTAATGTTTCTTCTAATGGAGTCTTACTATATTATGACATATGCAGTTTGTCCCAGCCTTAGAACTGCTCCGGAGGTGAAAGAGTTAACTTCCATGCCAGGCATGGAATCTTGAGCGCGAGCTCGGTTGAAAAAACTCTGTCTGTTGATCTTCAAACTGAAATTGTCAGATCTTTACGAGCAAAACTCACTAAGGTTCTGTGTGGAAGCTGTAAACCTACACTAGCCAACTGGCTACTAAAATATTAACACATTTTTCTGGTCCCAAAACCAAGACTCAAGTCAGGGGATCCAAAAAATAAAATAAAATAAAATAAAATACAATACCCAAACACCCCAAAAAAAGAGGGGTAAAAAACACAAGGTGGGCATCATTAAGTGCCAACACTGCACTGCCCACCACATCCCAAGACAGAGGTTCTGAAAGGGCAGGCAGGGGAGGTCATAATATAGCAAGACTCCATTAGAAGAAACAACATTACTAAGGTGAGTAATTTTTTCTTCAAACAACATGAAGTCTTGCTATATTATGACATATGCAGACTACACAGCAGTACCTCCATGGAGGAGGGACAGAACCTATTTAGGAAATAGGCTCTGAAGCACAGCTGTGCCAAACCGAGCATCACTCCTAGCCTGGATGTCCAGGGAGTAATGCTTGGTGAAAGTGTGTACTGTTTTCCAGGTAGCTGCTTGACATATCTCTAAGATAGGGATGTCCCTGGCAGCAGCTAGGGATGCAGCTGTACCTCTGGTAGAGTGAGCCCTCAGGCCTGAAGGGGGAACCTTACCCAGTTTTTGATAGCAAAATTGGATACAAGAGACAATCCACCAGGCAATGGATCTTTTAGTGGCAGATTTCCCTTTACCAACCTCACCATAAGTGAGGAACAGTTGGAGGGAGTCAAAGCTGTGACTCTTGGTACGCTCTATGTAGTAACTAAGGGCTCTCTTTACATCTAAACTGTGCAGCCTCCTCTCACCAGAGGAGGAATGGTCAGTGAAGTACACTGGAAGAGATATAGCTTGATTAAGGTGGAAATCTGAAACCACCTTAGGCAAGAACTTCCTGTTAGTCCTGAGGACTACCTTATCTCTGTGAAAGGAGACAAAATCAGGCTCCACTGACAAAGCTTGTAATTCACTTATGCGCCTGGCAGAAGTGATGGCTACTAGAAGAAAAAATTACTCACCTTAGTAATTGCTTTTCTTCTCATGGAGTCTTGCTATATTATAACAATAGCAGTCAGCCACTGCAGCTGAACTGCCCCGGAGAGGAAGGAGTTAACTCCAGAGGATCTGAGTTCTGCTGTGAGGCTGTGCCTAAAGTTTCATCTGGCCAGTTTCAAATGAAACTGTCAGATCTTTACAGGCTAACACTAAGCAACAAGTCTGTGTGAAAGCTCTACACTAGCCAAATGGCTACCTACAGTAGTAATAACAACAATATAAACAACAATAGAAACACCAATAACCATAATAACAATGAATAATGGTATTATTATTAGTTTTCCCCCCCTTGACAAGCACCATTAGACCCCCTTCCCCAAAGACTCAAGTCCAGGAAGGGGGCCAATATATTACCTAAACGAACAACCTAGTTCCCTAACCCTAAAAGAAAGAGGGTAAAGGGAACAAACTACAATGGCATGACACAGTGCTTGCACTAATTTGCCACCCCTACCCAAGTAGAAGTTCTGAGAGGGCAGGAGGAGGTGGTTATAATAGCAAGACTCCATGAGAAGAAAAGCAATTACTAAGGTGAGTAATTTTTCTTCAAACACCATGAAGTCTTGCTATATTATAACAATAGCAGATTACACAGCAGTACCTCCATGGAGGAGGGTCAGGACCTACTTAGGAAATAGGCTCTGAAGCACAGCTGTACCAAACCCGAGCATCTCTCCTGACTGGACATACAGGAATAATGCTTGCAAAGAACTGTCTTCCAGGTAGCAGCTTGACAAATTTCCAGAATGGAATGTTCCTAGCAGCCGCAGAGACGCAGCTGTACCCTGGTGGGAGGGCCCTCAGTCCTGAGGGGGGTTCTCTACCTAGTTTTTGGTAACAAAATTGGATACAAGAGACAATCCACCTTGCAATTGTCCTCTTAGTGGCAGGTTTCCCTTTGCCAACCTCGCCATAAGTAAGGAAGAGTTGGAGGGATTCGAATCTGTGACCCTTGGTGCGTTCCAAATAGTAGCTTAAGGCTCTTTTGACGTCCAAGCTGTGCAGTCTCCTCTCACCTGAGGAAGAATGCTCAGTGAAAAATACTGGGAGAGAGATGGATTGGTTCAGGTGGAAATCTGAAACCACCTTAGGCAAAAAACTTTCTATTAGTCCTGAGGACTACCTTATCTCTGTGGAAAGAAATAAAATCTTCTTCCACTGACAGGGCCTGTAATTCACTTATGCGTCTGGCAGAAGTGATAGCCACTAGGAAAACAGTTTTCCAAGTTAGATACTTGAGCTCTGTTGAGGACAGAGGCTCAAAGGGAGGTTGCATTAACTGAGCAATGCAAACATTCAGGTCCCAGGCAGGAGCTCGTTCCCAAAAAGGGGGGTTAGTATGAAGTAACCCTTTAAAAAACTTGGAAAGCACAGGGTGAGAAGAAAGGGAGGCAGGCTTCCCCTGCTGACACAAAAGCAGAGACAGCTGCCAGATGAACCTTCAAGGTAGCTGGCCTAAGGCCTAGGGAATTTAAATGGACCAAATAGTCCAATAAAATGGGAAGATCAGCGATTCTGGAATAATCTGCCTCTCAGAGCACCAGATGGAAAACCTCTTCCACTTAGAATTGTAAGTGGCTCCTAGTGGAAGGCTTCCTTGAAGCCTTTAAAATATCCAGGACACCTTGAGAAAGGTGTAAATCAGCAATTCTAACTCCTCAAGAGCCAGGCCTTGAGATGGAGGGATCTGAGGTCCGGATACACACTCTCCCTGTGCACAGGCCAGCAAGTCGTGGACTCTGGGCAGGCTCAGGGCAGGGTGGACTGTCAGGACAGAAGCAGAGGGTACCAGGGCTGTCTGGCCCAATCTGGGGCAATCAGAATCACTTTGCAGGGTTGAGATCTGATTTCACTAGTACCCTGAAAAGAAGAGGAAAGGGGAAAGGCATACAGGAACTTCCTTCCAGTCCAACAGAAAGGCGTCCAGGGGACTGAGCCCAGCACTGAGGCCTGCAACAAAATAGAGGAAGTTGGTGGTTGTCTGGGGCTGCGAAAGATCTATCTGAGGGTGCCCCATCTGGCAAAGACAGACCCCAGCACCTGTGGATTCAGAGCCCATCGTGATGGCCCTGAGAAATTCTGCTGAGGGCATCCGCCAGGACATTGTCCTTCCCTGGGAGGTGAACTGCTATCAGGGAGGTGTTCAGGGAGGCCAGAGACCACAACTTCATTGCTCGTGCACAAGGCTGATGACCGAGTGCCCCCTTGCTTGTTGATGTACCACATTGTGGTGGTGTTGTCTGTCCTGACTTGAACCACTTTGTTCTGGACAGAGACTGAAAATACCTGAAGAGCTAAAAAGACAGCTCTGAGTTCCAAAAGATTGATGTGGAGCAGAGATTCCTGAGGAGACCACACTCCCTGAGTGGACAGGTCGCCCAAGTGAGCTCCCCACCCTAACAGGGAGGCATCCGTGGTGAGGGTGAGGGAGTGGGAAATGGGAATGAAGGGAACCCCTTGTTTTAGATTGCTTCAGTCCTGCCACCAGTGGAGGGCCAGGATCAGAGTTTGAGTCACTGGGACCAATTTGGAAAGGGGGTCCTTCCTTTGAGACCAATAGGCCCTCAAATGGAACTGAATGTCCCTCATCTGGAATCTTGCTCCTTGCACTACAGCTGTGGAAGCAGCCATGTGCCCCAGGAGTTGCAGAAAATGCCTTGCTGGTCGAGAGACTCACAGGGTAAAGGAGGATGCCAGGGCAATGAGTCTGTCTACCCTTTCTGAGGGAAGAAATGCCCTGGCTAACTTTGTGTTCAATCCTGCACCTATGAAAGTTAGGACCTGAACTGGTTCCAGAACTGACTTTGGTAAATTTAGCAGGAATCCCAGGGAAGTGAGAAGCTGCTGGGTGACTTGCAAGTGGGATTTCACCTGATCTGAGACTGACCCACAATGAGCCAGTCGTACAGGTAGGAAACACAGCAACCCTTGCCTTCTTAAGTGAGCCACTACCACAGCTAGACATTTTGTGAATACCCTGGTGCAGAGGTAAGGCCGAAAGGCATTGCCCTGAACTGGTAGTGGCCTGAGGGCAGTTCGAACCTGAGGTACTTTCGTGAGAAGGCCTGATCAGAACTGAAAATAGGCATCCTTGAGGTCCAGGGAAGCTAGCCAGTCCCTGGCCTTAGAGAAGGCAATATCATTGCCAGAGTCAACATTTTGAACTTTGGTTTCAAAAGATGCTTGTTCAGGTACTCTAAATCTAGAATGGGCCGCCATTTTCCTGTCTTTTTGGGGTAAGAAAGTATCTTGAATATAGCCTTGCCCTGATGGCAAGGAGGGACCCTTCCACTGCTTTGCAGTCCAGAAAGAAGAAACCTCTGCTTCCAAAGCAAGGGCTTCTGAAGGATTTGCAGGTGGAAAATGTCTGGCTCTCATCTTCGAAACTGTCTGAAGCTGAGAACCAGACCTAGCTCATTACCTCAGAACCCATCTGTCCAGTTAAGGACAGCCAGTTCTGGCTGAAATAAACCAACCTGCCCCCACTGGTACAGGAGAATCGGCCCTGGGCACCCCATCAGGGTGCCTGCTTGCGCAGCAGCCTTAGGCTGAGGGGAGGACGGTGCTTACTTGTGCCTCGCCTACCTGCCTCTGAAGAAACCCTCTGTGCAAAAGCAGAGGAGGCTTGAAAGTGGTAAAAGGCCTATGGAAGGCCTGCCCTACCTCTGGAGCGTGCCTTGTGGAGTGGCATGCCTCTCCTTAGCCTGGGCACTTTTGTAGGTAGTTCTGTATTCATCCATCTTTTTCATATAGTTTTCTGTTTGTTCCCCAAACAGAGAATTTCCCACTACAGGAAAATCCATATCCTTTGACTGAGTATCCTAGGACAGATTAGTGCATCTGAGCCATGCCAACCTACGGAAAGCTACAGAAGTGGCCATGACCCTAGAGGAGACATCATTAACATCAACAGCAGTATGAAATTGAACTTTAGAGGCTTCAATGCCATCAGCAGCCACCTGTTCCAACTCACTAGCCAGCTGGCCATGGGCCTGCTTGGCTAACTGCAATATTGTGTCCCATCTAGATTTCTGATATCTAGCTACATAAGCCATATAATTTGCCTGCCTGAGTCCCAAAGAGCTGCCATATACTGTTTTGCCATGGCATCAATCTTCCTGGAATCCTTATCAGGAGGATGTGAGGCCAGGGAATATAGCCTTGTCACAGGCTGCAGCTTGTACCACACCTACATGACTACACTGTTCAGTGAGGAAGTCTGTATCAGAGCCTGACAAAGTATACCTTTTGTCCATTTTTTTATCTACAAGAGGGACAGAATGAGGATTTTTTTAAATCTTTGTTGTTTGCTTCCTAAATGACTTATGCAAAGGAATAGACAATCTCCTAGACTCTGGTATATCCATCATTTCTACAAAATCAGGCTCCTCTTGCTCATCCACAGCCTCCTCTAAAGGAAGCTGGAGGGTTTCTGCAACCTTTTTGTAAAACATAAAATGAGAAGGGGACTCAGACAGAATAGGAGGAGATTCTAAAGGTCTGTCTGGAGAAATGTCCGGTTCAATGGGCACGTCCAGACCCTCCCAGCTACACATATATTGATCAAATTCCTCCTCCCCCTCCTGTGGTTCATAAAATTCCTCAACATCATACTCCTGAACCACTGGAACTGAATGAACCAACCTTTTACCAACTGTTGGTGGTTCGACAGGTCCCTGAGACAGTGACTGGACAATCTGAATGGCTTTAGCTATCTCTGCAGCAGTTGGAGAGACAATTTTGGACTCCAAACCTACTGCTTTCTTTGTCTTTTTAACTGGGACTGGTTCATCTGAACCAGCCTTTCTTTTGCGAGAAAGTCTGCCCTGGTCAGAGGCACTCCCTCTGGTCCAGTGGGTGCTGGACCGGGCTGGCCATCCGGTCAGCGGACTTTTGGCCTCTCGTTCCTGAGCCGCCCAATCTCTTTTCCAGGGTGGCTGCAGGAAATTTTACACACCTGGCAGTCTGACAGGAGGTGGTCAGCCCCAGACAATAGACACAAGTGTGTGTGTGGATCAGCCATGGCAAAGGCTTCCCACAGACATCACAGTGTTGAAACCCAGTGGGCCCGGTTTTTCTTTTGGGTTTCTCAGACATAATGCCAGCCTACCCAAAAACTTGCCCTTTTGATGGCAGTGCCAGACAAGACACCCTTATCGGTTCCTAACCGTGTCACGGGTATTTGAAAAAACCTATTTAAAAACCAGGTTTTTTTAGAACCGATAAGAACCGGGAACCGCACTCTAAAAGCCCAACCAAACACTTCAAAATGTTAAAATCAGCAAACCGATCGGTTCAAAACCGAACCGATAATTGAATTTCCACACAGACTTTAAATTTGTACTTACGGTTTACCAGATAGAGCTTTTAACCGAAATGCGGTATAATAAATACTTTTTGCCGGTTCAAATGAACCGAAAAATACTCGCTTGAACCGAGAATGAACCGAGCTGAAGGAGCTGATCTCCGGAGCGACTGTTCAGTGGAGCGGAGTAAAGAATCTGACAGTTTCATTTGAAACTGGCCAGATGAAACTTTTGCAAGCGCCCTGCGCTGTAGAACTCAGATCCTCTGGAGTTAACTCCTTCCTCTCCGGGCAGTTCAGCTGCAGTGGCTGACTGCTATTGTTATAATATAGCAAGACTTCATGGTGTTTGAACACAGTTTTCCAAGTCAAGTACTTAAGCTCTGCTGAAGACAAAGGCTCAAAGGGGTTGCATTAGCTGAGCAATGCAAACATTAAGATCCCAGGCAGGAGCAGGGTCCCTGAATGGAGGGTTGGTGAAGCAATCCCTTGAAAAACTTGGAGAATACAGGGTGAGCAGAAAGAGAAGAGGGCTTTCCTGCTGAAATAAAAGCAGAGACAGCTGCCAAATACACTTTCAGGGTAGCCGGCCTCAGCCCCAAAGTATTTAGATGGACCATATAGTCCAGGACTGTGGGCAAATCAGCAGATTCTGGGGAAATATGCTTTCCAGAGCACCATATGGAAAACCTTTTCCATTTCGAATTATAAGTAGCCCTGGTGGAAGGCTTCCTAGAAGCTTTCAAGATATTGAGTACACCTTGAGAAAGGTGTAGGTCAGCAAACTCTAACTCCTCAAGAGCCAGGCCTTGAGGTTGAGGGATTGAATTCTGATACCAAACTCTCCCCTGGGCACAGGTTAACAGATTGTGATTCCTGGGGAGACACAGGGGAAGATGGACTGCTAAGGACAGAAGGAGTGGATACCAGGGCTGTCTGGCCCAATCTGGAGCAATCAGAATCATCTTGCAAGGTTGAGATCTGATTTTGACTAGCACCTTGAACAAGAGAGGAAAGGGGAAAGGCATAGAGGAACTTCCCTTCCCAATCGAGAAGGAAGGCATCCAGAGGGACTGAGCCCAACACTGGGGGCCTGCAACAAAAAAGCGGAAGTTGGTGATTGTCTGGGGCTGCAAAAAGATCTATCTGAGGGGTGCCCCACCTGGCAAATACTAACCCCAGTACTAGGGATCAGTGACCATTCGTGATGGCCCTGGGAAATCCTGCTGAGAGCATCTGCCACGACACTGTCTTTGCCTGGGAGGTGAACTGCCTGAGGGAGGTGTTCAGGAATAAGCCAGAGACCACAACTCATTGCCTCGGTGCACAAGGCCGAAGACCGAGTGCTTGCTTGTTGATGTACCACATTGTAGTGGTGTTGTCTGTTCTGACCTGTACCACTTTGTTCTGAACAGATGCAGAAAAAACCTGAAGTGCTAGAAAAACAGCTCTGAGTTCCAACAGATTGATGTGGAGCAGAGATTCCTAAGGGGACCACAATCCCTGGGTGGTGAGGTCGCCCATGTGAGCTCCCCATCCCAAAAGGGACGCATCTGTAGTAAGGGTCAAGGAGTGAGACTGAGGGATGAAAGGAACCCACTGTCTCAGATTGCTCTGATCCTGCCACCACTGCAGGGCCTGGATCAGGGTTCGAGTTACTGGGATCAATTTGGTTAGAGGATCTCTCCTTTGAGACCAGAAGGCTCTCAAATGGAACTGGATGTCCCTCATCTGAAATCTTGCTCCTTGGCACTACAGCTGTGGAAGCAGCCATGTGGCCAAGGAGCTGCAGAAAGTGCCTTGCTGGTCGAGAGACCTGCAGAGTGAAGGAGGAGGCCAGAGCCACCAGGCTCTTTACTCTTTCTAGAGGAAGGAAAGCTCTGGCCTGCTTTGTGCCCAGTTCTGCGCCTATGAAGGTGAGTAGCTGAACAGGCTCTAGAACTGACTTTGGAAGATTGAGAAGAAAACCTAGAGATGTAAGCAGCTGCTGGGTCACCTGAAGGTGTGATTTGACTTGGTCTGGAGACTGACCCACTATGAGCCAGTCGTCCAGGTAAGGAAAGATGGCAATCTTTTGCCTTCTTAAGTGAGCAACTGCTACCGCCAGGCATTTGGTGAATACCCTTGGGGCAGAGCTGAGGCCGAAGGGCATTGCTCTGAACTGGTAATGGCCCGAGGGCAGTTCGAATCTGAGGTACTTTCTGTGGGAGCTTCTGATGAGAACATGGAAGTAGGCATCCTTGAGGTCCAGGGACGCTAGCCAGTCCCCTGGCCTTAGGGAGGGTAAAATAATTCCCAGAGTCACCATTTTTAATTTTGGTTTTAAAAGGTGCTTGTTTAGGTATCTGAGATCCAAGATGGGCCACCATTCTCCTGTCTTTTTTGGGGTAAGGAAGTACCTGGAGTACAGTCCTTTGCCCTGGTGTAGGGGAGAAACCCTTTCTACAGCTCTGAGAGCCAGGAGGGTTGAGACTTCTGTTTCCAAAGCAAGAGCCTCTAATGGATTTGCAGGTGGAAAGGATCTGGTTCTCATCTTTGGAAATTTTTTGAAGCTGAGAACCAGTCCCTGGCCTACTACTTCCAGGACCCACTTGTCTGAAGTTAAAGACTCCCAGTCCTGGACGAAGTAAGCCAGCCTGCCCCCTACAGGTAATGGAGAATCAGCCCTGGGCATCCCATCAGGGTGCCTGTTTGGCGGGGGCTTTAGGCTGAGGGGTAGGAGCAGGCCTGCTCGTACCCCGTGTGCCTCTCCCTCTGAAGAACCCCCTCTGGGCATAAGCTGAAGAGGAGGCCTGGGCTTGGTAAAAAGGCCTGTGATAAGGCCTGCCCCTGCCCCTGGAAAGCTGCCTCTGAGGAGTGGCTTGCCTCTCCTTGGTCTGTGCACTCCTATAAGTGGTCCTATACTAATCCATTTTCTTCATGTAATTCTCTGTCTGCTCCCCAAACAGAGAATTACCTAACAACAGGAAATCCACGGCCTTAGCCTGGGTATCCTGTGACAGGCTAGTAACACCTGAGCCAAGCCATTCTACGAAAGCCACAGATGTAGCCATGACTCTTGAAGATGCATCATTAAGTCCACTGCAGCATGGAATTGCACCTGGATGCCTCAATACCATCAGCAGCCACCTGTTCCAGCTCTTTGGCAAGCTGGCCAGGGACCTGTTTCGCTAAAGCCATAACAGTATCCCATCTGGATTTCTGGTATCTTGCAACATAGGCCATATAATTTGCCTGTCTGAGTCCCAAGGATGCTGCCATGTATTGTTTCTTTGCCATGGCATCAATCCTCCTGGAGTCCTTGTCAGGGGGGTGTGAAGCCAAGGGAATATTTGCCTTATCACAGTCTGCAGCCTGCACTACCCCAACATGGCTGCATTGTTGTGAAAGGAACTCCGTATCAGAGCCTGACAATGTGTACCTCCTGTCCATCTTTTTATCCATAGGAGGTAAAGAATTGGAGCTTTTAAAATTTTTATTGTCTGTTTCTAAAAGATTTATGTAAAGGAATAGACAATCTCCTGGACTCTGGGATATCCATCATTTCCACATAGTCAGGCTCCTCCTGTTCATCCACAGCTTCTTCCAAAGGGAGCTGGAGGGTTTCAGCACCTTTTTTATAAAATAGAAAATGAGAAGGGGACTCAGAAAGCCTAGGGGGAGACACTCCTGAAGGTCTGTCTGGGGAGATGTCCGGTTCAATGGGCACATCCAGACTTTCAAAATCACATTCACTCTCCTCATAATCCTCCTCCCCCTCCTCCGGTTCATAAAATTCTTCTATATCATATTCTTGAACCGGTGGAACCGACTGAACCAACTGTTTACCTGATGGTGCCGGTTCGGACGGAACCGGGGAAAGCGACTGGACAATTTGGATCGCTTTGGCTATCTCTGCAGTGGTTGGAGAAGGAAATTTTGGCTCCACACCTGCTGATTTTCTAGTCCTCTTTGCTGGAACTGGCTCCTCCGAGTCAGCTCTTCGTTTGCCCGAAGAAGTATCACCCTGGTCAGAGGGCACTCCCTCTGGTTCGGTTGGCACCGAACCGGGCTGGCCATCCGGGTCAGCAGACTTTTTGGCCTCTCGTTCCCTGAGCCTACCAACTCTCTTATCCAGGGTAGCTGCAGGGAAATTCTTGCCAATCTGGCAGTCTGCATTGAGGTGGTCAAACCCCAGACAATAAACACATGTGGTGTGCGGGTCAGCCTTGGCAAAGGCTTCCCCACAGACACTACAGTGCTGAAACCCAGTGGGCCCGGTTTTTCTTTTGGGTTTCTCAGACATAATGCCAGCCTAACCAAAAACTTGCCCTTTTCCGGCAAATCGCCAAGCAAGACACCCTTATCGGTTCCCAACCGTGTCACGGGTCATGGAAAAAACCGTAATGAAATCTGTTTTTTTTAGAACCGATAAGAACCGGGAACCGCACTCTAAATGTATTTTAATAAGTTTTAACAACAACCTGATCGGTTCAAACCGAACCGATAACAACGTTTGCAAGTTCCACACAGTGAAAAGTAAAACCTATCTATTACATACGATACCACAGACAGAGCTTGAACCGACCGGTTGTGGTTAAAATATACAAATGCGGTTTAAAAAAACGAGAAATAACGCTTTTTTAACCGAGAAATGAACCGAGCAGTAGGAGGAATCTCCAGAGCGACTGTTCAGTGAGGCGGAGTAAAGAATCTGACAGTTTCAGTTTGAAGATCAACAGACAGAGTTTTTTCAACCGAGCTCACACTCAAGATTCCATGCCTGGCATGGAAGTTAACTCTTTCACCTCCGGAGCAGTTCTAAGGCTGGGACAAACTGCATATGTCATAATATAGCAAGACTTCATGTTGTTTGAATGTTTGAATATTCAATATTTTCACTCCAGATTTTCAACATTGCCATTTTACCACACCTTCTTATGAGTAGTACAGCTGTCATTTTTCACATCTCACCCAAAATGTGTTTCCGCCCATGTAGCGCACAATGGCGCAGTCAGTGTGCGAAATCAATATACGGGACAAATTACGAAAATCACAGTGACACTGTTCATGAGCAGAGGTCTTAAAATGGCTATATTTGAAAATTTAGTGAAAAAATTCTAAAATCACTGTTTTTACGAGGTGTGCGTTGCATGGTTCCTCACACGCTTGTAAGATCATAAATTTTCAATATTTTCACTCCAGATTTTCAACATTGCCATTTTACCACACCTTCTTATGAGTAGTACAGCTGCCATTTTTCACATCTCACCCAAAACGTGTTTCCGCCCATGTAAGGCACAATGGCGCAGTCGGTGTGTGTGAGATCAATGTACGGGACAAATTAAGAAAATCACAGTGACACTATTCATGAGGTGAGGTGTTAAAATGGCTATGTTGAAAATTTGGTGAAAAAATTCCAAAAAATGACTGTTTTACGAGCGTGCATTGTACAGTTCCTATGCACGCTCATAAGTTCTCAAATTTTCAATATTTTCACTCCAGATTTCCAACATTGCCATTTTGCCACACCTTCTTATGAGTAGTACAGCTGCCATTTTTCACATCTCACCCAAGAAAAAATTACTCACCTTAGTAATGTTGTTTCTTCTAATGGAGTCTTGCTATATTATAGACATTAGCAGTTTGATCCAGCTCTAGAACTGCCCCGGAGTGAAATGGTTAAAACCATTCCAAAATAGAATTTTGGCACGAGATCAGCTCTGTCTGTGTCATTTCAAACTTGAACTGTCAGATCTTTACGAGCCAAACTCACTAAGGTCTGTGTGAAGCTGTAACCTACACTAGCCCAAATGGCTACCTAAATAATAACAACCATTGATGGTCCCAACACCCAAGACTCAAGTCAGGGGACCAGAAATACTAACACCATTCTAATAATATGACAATGGAACATAAGTATAATAAAACACACACACGTGTACATACACACCCCAAAGTCCCAAGGGGACAAAATGCTAACAGGACATAAGTAGTGCCCACACTAAGTTGCCCGCACCCCACCAAGTAGAGGTTCTGAGAGGGCAGGTTGGGGGTCTATAATATAGCAAGACTCCATTAGAAGAAACAACATTACTAAGGTGAGTAATTTTTCTTCAAACAACATGAAGTCTTGCTATATTATAGACATTAACAGAATACACAGCAGTACCTCCATGGAGGAGGGGCAGAACCTACTTAGGAATAGGCTCTGAAGAACAGCTGTGCCAACCGAGCATCTCTCCTGGCCTGGACATCCAGGGAGTAATGCTTGGTAAAAGTGTAGCTGCTTTTCCAAGTAGCAGCCTGGCAAATCTCTAATAAAGGGATATCTCTGGCAGCAGCTAGAGACACAGCTGTACCCTGGTAGAATGAGCCCTCAAACCAGGGGGCTCTGCCCACTTTCTGATAACAAAATTGGATACAAGAAACAATCCACCTGGCAATGGATCTCTTAGTGGCAGGTTGCCTTTCCCAACTTCACCATAGGTAAGGAGAAAAGTTGGAGGGGATTCGAACCTGTGACCTTTGAGTACGCTCTATATAATAACTAAGAGCTCTCTTAACATCCAGGCTATGCAACCTCCTCTCACCGAAGAGGAGTGATCAGTGAAAAATACTGGAAGGGAGATAGGTTGATTAAGATGGAAATCTGAAACCACCTTAGGCAAAAACTTCCTATTAGTCCTAAGGACTACCTTATCCCTGTGGAAAGAAATAAAGTCAGTCTCCACTGACCAGGCTTGTAATTCACTTATGCGTCTGGCAGAAGTGATAGCCACTAGAAAAACAGTTTTCCAAGTTAGGTACTTAAGCTCTGCAGAAGACAGAGGTTCAAAAGGGGGTTGCATTAACTGGGCAATGCAAACATTAAGGTCCCAAGCAGGGGCCAGTTCCCGAAAGGGAGGATTAGTATGGAGTAATCCCTTAAAAAACTTGGAAAACACAGGATGAGAGGAAAGAGGGGATGACTTTCCTGCTGACAAAAGCAGACACAGCTGCCAAATGAACTCTCAGGGTAGCTAGTCTGAGACCCAAGGAATTAAGATGTACCATGTAATCTAACAAAATGGGCAATTCAGCAGATTCTGGGGAAATATTTTTCCCAGCACACAAAATGAAAACCTTTTCCATTTAGAACTATAAAATTAGCCCTAGTGGAAGGCTTTCTGGAAGCCTTTAGGATCTCAAGAACACCCTGAGAAAGGTGTAAATCAGCAAACTCTAACTCCTCAAGAGCCAGGCCTTGAGGTTGAGGATTGAGGTCCGGATACCAAACCTTCCTGGGCACAAGTCAACAGATTGTGATTCCTGGGGAGGCACAGGGGAAGATGGACTGTCAGAGACAGAAGGAGTGGGTACCAGGGCTGCCTGACCCAATCCGGGGCAACCAGAATCACCCTGCAAGGCTGAGATCTGATTTTGACTAGTACTTTGAATAGGAGAGGAAAGGGGGGAGAAGCATAGAGGAACTTCCCTTCCCAATCCAGAAGATGGGCATCCAGGGGAACTGAGCCCAGCACTGGAGGCCTGCAACAGAACAGAGGAAGTTTGTGATTGTCTGGGGCTGCAAAAAGATCTATCTGAGGGATGCCCCACCTGGCAAAAACTATCCCCAGCACTTGAGGATCCAGGGACCATGTGATGGCCCTGGGAAATCCTGCTGAGGGCATCCGCTAGGACATTGTCCTTCCCTGGAAGATGAACTGCTATGAGGGAAGTGTTCAGGGAATAGGCCAGAGACCACAACTTCATTGCCTCGGTGCACAAGGCCGAAGACAGTGCCCCCTGTTTGTTGATGTACCACATTGTTGTGGTGTTGTCTGTTCTGACTTGTATCACCTTGTCGTGGACAGATGCAGAAAAAGCTGAGAGCTAAAAGACAGCTCTGAGTTCCAGCAAATTGATGTGGAGCAGAGATTCCTGGGGAACCAAACTCCCTGAGTGGAAAGGTCGCCCATGTGGGCTCCCCAACCCAGAAGGGAAGCATCTGTAGTGAGAGTCAAGTCGTGAGAAGGGGAAATGAAGGGACCCCTGCTCTTAAGTGCTCTGATCCTGCCACCACTGGAGAGCTAGGATCAAGGTTCGATCACTGGGACCAACTTGGAAGGGGTCTCTTCTCTGAGACCAAAAGGTTCTCCAGGAAACTGAATGTCTCTCATCTGAAATCTGGCTCCTGCACAACAGCTGTGGATGCAGCCATGTGCCCCAGGAGCTGCAGAAAGTGTCTTGCTGATCGAGAGACCTGCAGAGTGAAGGAAGAGGCCAGAGCCACTAAATTCCTTACCCTTTCTGGGGAAGAAAGGCTCTGGCTAGCTTTGTGTCCAATTCTGCCCCTATAAAGGTGAGTATCTGGACTGGTTCCAGAACCGACTTTGGTAGGTTTAGCAGAAAACCCAGGGAGGTGAGAAGCTGCTGGGTGACCTGCAGGCGAGATTTTACCTGTTCTGGGGACTGGCCTACAATGAGCCAGTCGTCTCAGATAGGAAAAACAGCAATCCTCTGCCTCCTTAAGTGGGCCACTGCCACTGCTAGACACTTTGTGAATACCCTTGGAGCAGAGGCAAGGCCGAAGGCATTGCTCTGAACTGGTAATGACCTGAGGACAGTTCAATCTGAGGTACTGATGGGATCTTCTGATTAGGACATGGAAATAGGCATCCTTGAGGTCCAGGAGGCTAGCCAGTCCCTGGCCTTAGGGAAGGTAAAATCATTGCCAGAGTTACCATTTGAACTTTGGTTTCAAAAGATGCTTGTTCAGATATCTGAGATCTAAAATGGGCGCCACCTCTCCTGTCTTTTTAGGGTGAGGAGTATCTGGAATACAGACCCCTGCCCTGATGCAGGGAGGAACCCTTTCTACTGCTCTGAGGCTAACAGGGATGAGACCTCTGTTTCCACAGAAGGGTCTCTGAAGCACTTGCAGGTAGAAAAAGTCTGCTTCTCAACTTGGGAAACTTTTGAAGCTGAGAACCAGACCCTGGCTACTACTTCCAGAACCCACCTTGTCTGAGGTTAAAAGCCCAATTCTGACTGAAGTAGCCAGCCTGCCCCACTGGTACAGGAGAATCGGCCCTGGGCACCCCATCAGGGTGCCTGTTCCGCAGGAGCTTTTAGGCTGGGGTGGGAGGCAGGTCTGCCCACCCCTCGTCTGCCCCTGCCTCTGAAGAAGCCCCTCTGAGCATAGGCAGAGGAGGCCTGAGTCTGGTAGAAAGGCCTGTGAAAGGCTCACCCCTACCCCTGGGCATGCCTTTGAGGAGTGGCTTGCCGCCCTTAGCCTGGGCACTCTTGTAAGTAGTCCCATATTCATCCATCTTCTTCATGTAGTTCTCTGTCTGCTCTCCAAACAGAGAATTTCCCACCACAGGAAAATCCATAGCCTTAGTCTGGGTATCCTGTGACAAACTAGTACACCTGAGCCAGGCCAACCTACGAAAAGCTACAGATGTGGCCATGACCCTAGAGAACATCATTAACATCCACAGCAGCATGAAACTGAACCTTAGAGGCTTCAATGCCATCAGCAGCCACCTGTTCTAGTTCACTAGCTGTTGGCCATGGGCCTGCTTGGCCAATTGCATAACAGTATCCCATCTAGATTTCTGATACCTAGCTACATAAGCCATATAATTTGCTTGCCTGAGTCCCAGAGAGGCTGCCATATACTGTTTTTTGCCATGGCATCAATCTTCCTGAACTTTGTCAGAGGATGTGAAGCCAATGGAATATTAGCTTTATCACAGGCAGCAGCCTGAACTACCCCAACATGACTGCATTGCTGAGAAAGGAATTCTGTATCAGGGCCTGACAATGTATACCTTCTGTCCATCTTTTTATCTACAGGAGGCACAGAATTAGGAGCTTTTAAAATTTTAATTGTTTGTTTCCTAAAAGACTTATGTAAAGGAATAGACAATCTCTAGACTCTGGAATATCCATCATTTCTACAAAATCAGGCTCTCTTGCTCATCCACAGCCTCTTCTAAAGGAAGCTGGAGGGTTTCAGCAACTTTTTATAAAACATAAAATGAGATGGGACTCAAACAGCATGGGGAGATTCTAAAGGTCTGTCTGGGGATGTCCGGTTCAATGGCACACCCAGACCTTCCCAGCCACATTCATACTGTTCATAATCCTCCTCCCTCTCTCTGGTTCATAAAATTCCTCAATATCCATAATCCTGAACCACTGGGACCGGACAAACCGACCTTTACCAGATAGTGGTGGTTCGGATGGACCCTGAGACAGTGACTGGACAATTTGTATGGCTTTTGCTATCTCGCAGCAGTTGGAGAAGGAATTTTGGACTCCAGACCTGCTGATTTTTCTTGTTTTCTTTACTGGAATTGGTTCCTCAGAACCATCTTTTCTTTTGCCCGAGGAGTCTGGCCCTGGTCAGAGGACACTCCTCTGGTTCGGGTGTGGCACCGAACGGGCTGGCCATCCGGTCAGCGGACTTTTTGACCTCTCGTCCCTGAGCCTGCCCAATCTTTTTCCAGAGTGGCTGCAGGAAATTCTTACATACCTGGCAGTCTGACTGAGGTGGTCAAACCCAGACAATAAACACATGTGTGTGGGTCAGCCTTGGCAAAGACTTCCCACAAACATCACAGTGTTGAAACCCAGTGGGCAGTTTTTCTTTTGGGTTTCTCAGACATAATGCAGCCTAACCAAAACTTGCCCTTTTACTTGGCAGTGCCAGGCAAAGCGCTTATCGGTTCCTAACCGTGTCAACGGGTATTGAAAACCGTAATAAACCGTTTTTTAGAACCGATAAGAACCGGAATTGCACTCTAAAATAGTAACTTTTAGTTTTAAATGAGTTTTAACCCACTGATCGGTTCAAACCGAACCGATAATCTCATAAGTTCCACACAGACAAAACCTTCATTTACTTACGGTTACCACAGATAGAGCTTGAACCGAACGGTTTTGCAGTTAAAATAAAACTATTCTCGGTTAAATCCAACCGAGAAAACACTTTTTAAACCGAGAAATGACCCGATCAGAAGGGGAAATCTCCGGAGCGACTGTTCACTGAGGCGGAGTAAAGAATCTGACAGTTCAAGTTTGAAATGACACAGATAGAGCTGCTCTCGTGCCAAAATTCTATTTTGGAATGGTTTTAACCATTTCACTCCGGGGCAGTTCTAGAGCTGGATCAAACTGCTAATGTCTATAATATAGCAAGACTTCACGTTGTTTGAAAATGTGTTTCCGCCCATGTAGCGCACAATGGCGCAGTTGGTGTGCGAAATCAATGTATGGGATAAATTAAGAAAATCACAGTGAAACTGTTCATGAGCAAAGGTCTTAAAATGGCTATGTGGAAAATTTGGTGAAAAAATTCCAAAATGACTGTTTTACAAGCGTTTGTTGTACAGTTCCTACGCACGCTCGTAAGTTCGCGAATTTTCAATATTTTCACTCCAGATTTTCAACATTGCCATTTTAACACACCTTCTTATGAGTAGTACAGCTGTCATTTTTCACATCTCACCCAAAATGTGTTTCCGCCCATGTAGCGCACAATGGCGCTGATCGGTTATGCGAAATCAAGTATCTGGGACAAATTAAGAAAATCACAGTGACACTGTTCATGAGCAGAGGTCTTAAAATGGCTATGTTGAAAATTTGGTGAAAAATTCCTAAAATGACTGTTTTACTTAGTCATATGCTGTACAGTTCCTATGCATGTTCGTAGTTTGCAAATTTAATATTTTCACTCCAGATTTTCAACACTGCCATTTTATTACACTTCCTTATGAACAGTACAGCTGCAATTTTTCATATGTCACCCAAAATGTGTTTTCGCACATGTAGCGCACAATGGTGCTGTTGGTGTGCGAAAGCAATGTTTAGGACAGATTCAGAAAATCACAGTTACACTGTTCATGAGCAGAGGTCTTAAAATGGCTATGTTGAAAATTTGGTGACAAAAGTCCATAAAATGACCGTGTTACGAGTGAGCATTGCGCAGTTTCCACGCACCCTCGTTAGTTCATGACTTTGTAATATTTTCAGTCCAGATTTTCACCAGTGGCATTTTTCCACACTTCCTTATGAACAGTACAGCTGTCATTTTTCACAACATGGCTGAAGTGTGTTTTCACACTTTCAGCGCAGAGATGCGTGGTCGCTGTGGGAAATCATTGTTCGGCACAGATAAAGAAAATCACAGTGACACTGTTCATGATCGGAGGCACCAAACTGCCTGAGTTGACAATCTGCTGTAAAAAATCCCCAACCTAATTATATTATGGGTGTGCGTTGCACAGTTTTATTTTTTTTTATTTTATTTTATTGAAATCTAGGATTACAAATACCTTTGAGCAGAAACTGCTCGTTTACAAAGGTTCCACGTCGAAGGAATGGGGGGTATACATACATACATACAAAGGTCAACATAATAATACATGGTTACACAATAACAAGAAGTAAGAGACTGAGGCTTAGAATATTCCAGTAATTCAAAATGAGCCAAATGTTAGGTAGCATGACATAACCAGCCAAGGGCAATCTTGGAAATAAGCACTGCAGGTGAGAGGGAAGGGGGTATGCACGCAGGAAGGCCATTGTCGGAGGGTAGAGGGTGAGGGTAAGAGCTCTAAAGGGGAGAGAGAGAGAGAGAGAAAGAGAAAGAGAGAGGAGGGATAAAAGTCAGGAAATGCCCCGGGGGAGGAAAGGGAGAGGGGGCAAGGGGTTAGGCAGGTAGAAGGAGGCAAGGCAGGGAGAGATAGCTTTCAAGACTGAAGTTTCTATGTACGCTCGTGACTTCACCATTTTTTAAAATATTTTTACTACAGATTTGCCACATTGCCATTTTTTACACCTCCCCATGAACAGTACAGCTGTCATTTTTTACATCCTGTTCGGAATGTTTTTGCACCTGTGGTGCTAAATGCCGTAGTCACTGTGCATAAGCAGCTTTCGGCTAACAAACTGATATTCCCCCTGTTCATGAGGTGGGGTCACAAAACAAACATGTTGAAAATTTGGAGTGAAAATACCAACGAATGCCTGAGGTATTAGGGGTTTCCAAACCATAACGCCCAACCCTGTAGAGAATGACAGGCATCAGGTATGACTTGGGATTCTTGCCTGTGATGCTCATACCATTCACACCCTGCCAGTCAGTGAGAGGCATCGAGGTATTCCTTGGACTCTTTGGCCCCAAACTTCACCCCACTCTCCTATATCGCACCCATCTCACCATATTTCCTAATGAAATGGGGTGCGCATAAGGGCCAAAGACCCCAAGGAACACCGTGACACTTGTCAGTGTCTGCAGGGTGGGGTGTGATGAAATGGCGTGGCCGTTATGCCTGACGACCCAAACGCACACCCCAATGCCTGTCACTCTCTGCAGGGTGGTGGTGGGGTTGGCTTCAGTTCAATACTTCACTGCCATTCCTATTACGCAGCTCTGTAACTTCTACACTACCACTGCCAATGCCAGCAAGCAAACAATTGGCATTGACAAATGCTTGTTGTACACCTCCTTGTGAACAGTACAGCTGTCATTTTCCATATCCTGCCCAAAATGTGTTTCCGCACTTCCGGCACACAATAGCGTAATCACTGTGGGAAATCAGTGTTTGGGCCAGATTATGAAAATGACAGTGACATGGTTCATGAACAGAGGTCCTAAAATGCCTTTATTTAAAAATCTGGTGATGATACTCCACAAAATGACTGTGTTATGAGCGTGTGTTGACAGAATGCACGCACGCTCTTACCGTCGTGCATTTGTGATATTTTCACTCTGGATTTTCACCATTGCCATTTTTCCACACCTCTTGATGAACAGTACAGCCGTCATTTCACATATCCTGCCCAAAATGTGTTTTCACACTTCCGGCGCAGAATAGCGTGGTTGCTGTGCGAAATCACTTCTTGGGACACTTTGAGGAAATAACAGTGACACTGTACATGAGCAGAGGTGCTAAAATGCCTATGTTGAAAATTTGGTGCCAAACGCCCATAAAATGGCAGTGCTGCAAGCATGCGTTGCATATTTCCCATGCACCCTAGTAACTTCGCAAATTTGCTATATTTACTTGCCACATTTTCAACACTGGCATTTTTTTACACGTCCTTATGAACTGTACAGCTGTCATTTTTCACATCCTGCCCAAAATGATTTTCCGCACTGCACTACCAAACACCCAAAGGGACACCGCAATGCCTGTCAGTCTCTGCAGGGTGGGGGTTGGTTGACATCAGTTCAATACTTCACTGCCATGCCTATTATGCATCTCTCTAACTCCTGCACTACCAATGCCAATGCCAGCAAGCAAACATTCGGCATTGACAAATGCTTGTTTAAACAGATTCTGTTTTCTTTCAGAGACACTATTATCTACACTCTGACAAAGAAACACCTTTGAGCACTTTAAGCAAGTATACAGGTAGAGAGACAAAATATAAGTACTGTAGTAGAAATTGCACTGTTAAAACTTTGTTTTTTTAAAATATTGTTTGGTTCTTGTGATATAATGGTTCTGTATGTTATGTTTTACATACTTTTATCTATTTTAGTAAAACTCTATTTTTAGAGCCTACTTGGTCTGTCTTTGAGCTTCTTTTCTTTAACAAGTGAAGTATACTGTATATATGGTTAAATCAGACACCGTGCATAAGCTTGAATGGTGATACCAAACTTGAAAAAGGTAAGAGTAATCTGAGGTCTTTATTAGAGTTTTTAAGAGTTCATTTTTTACACCTGGTTAAGTGCCCGTAGGCAAAGATATCTGGCCCCCTGAAGACAGAATTATCTGAGCCTGTGCATTGGGTACACTAGCAAGAGGTTCACAGTTTGCATCCCTCCAGAACTGAGACCAAAGGTTGATTCGAACCCACAAAACAGACAGGAAGGTTACCCTGTTTCTGTTAACTGCTCACAAGACTGCGCCCGGAGGTTGGTGCTTTGGGAGTACAGGGCTGACCTGCTGAGTGGGTTTGTGACAGTCCTCAGCCAGGTAAAACTCCCTAAAGACACAGCATGAGCCCAAACTGTGTCAGCAGTGACATTAGTGTCGCAGTCTGGAAATTATATTTTGTGGCATCCAGGGCTGATTTTGCTGTGGCAATCAGGTTCTGTGACAGATCAGCATCTGTTCTTTCTGCCAGTGCCAGAACAGTGTTCCAAAGCGCTTTGTGAATAAGCTGTATGCCTGATTTGTAGGGAAGCTGTTTCATAAACCTTTTGCCATAGTACCCAGTGTTTTAGGTCTTTTTCAGGAGGCTGCACAGAGAGAGTGAGGTTTGCTCTCTCGCAAGCAGCAGCCTGTTGTTCTCCAAGATGATCAGGATGGGCAGACAGATATTCCACTCCCTGCTTGTCCACCGGATAGTTCCTCTCAATTTTTTATGTTGATGGCTGCAGCTGAAGTGGGTGCAGCCATGACTTTTGCTATGGCCATTTTAAGTGGTTTATGTCTGAAAGTAACACCCATCTTTGTGGAGCTACCCCATGTCCATAAATCAGCATCCTAGTCATCCTCCTCTGTTTCTAGTGCGGGATGCTGAGGGTATCGACCATTTGTCTGACAAATGAGGATAAAGATGAGTAGTGCTCAACTGGCCTTGGAGGAGGTTCGAAATCTTGCTCAGGTGTGCCCTCTAATTCCATGGGGTCACCTTCCTCCTCCATCTACACGTTAATATTCTTCTTCCACCTCCTCTGCTGGCAGATAGATTGGAGCCTGAGCCTGGGCGGGGGGGGAGGTAGAGGGTATTTTATTCAGATTTCACATGCCCTGGATTGCCTGGAAAAATTCCAACATTTTTGATATGTCCACTGATGAGGGCATTTTATCTGTGCCGTCTACCTGCTCCTTGCAAGAGGATTGGTAGTGATATTATTGTCTTTCAATTTCTTTTTGGCGGACACCATTTCCAGTGTCTGCTCTAAGGCTCTTTTATTATTATTTTATTAATGTACAATAATCACTTTCACAGTACCCCTTGTACACCATACCAGTGCCCACACTGTCTGCACTTACTACCAGGGCTGATTCCTCTGGCTCGACCCTGGGGACCCCCTGTAAACTAAGGTTATGCACAGTAAACAGCAACAGTACAGTACTCTTGGCACAAACTGGAACCACAGTCAGGTTAAATGCAGCAAAAAAAAAAAGTCCGATCTGATTTATTCAGGGGACTTGAACAAGGAAGGGGCGTAATCAAGTTGATTGGCTTAAAGGATATATTAATCAAACAGTTATGCATGCACTTGAAGTCCCCACACAGTCACACACTCTGGGTACCGAGGTAGGAAAATTGTGGGCTAGCCAGGAACATTGCAGCTGGTTGGGGCCCAGTGATGAAAGAAAGCAACATGCACAACACACACTGCTTGTAATCCGGGGGGCGGGGGGGCTCAGTTCATGAAAGAAAAAGCAACAAGACAATCAGATAATAACACTTTAAATTTAGCTGTTGTTACAGGGAGCTACCCTGATGTTTTCTCACGATATCCAATACTGGACACAGGCAGGCCGAAACTGAGACTGCAGGTTGTTGAACTGGAGTGCCCGGAGAAGCGGGGCTCACACGAATCACTGAGGCATCGTTCCTGTTCAAGTGTTGAGCAGGGGGCTGATCCCCAGACAGGTCTCTCATCAATGGTGTTCTCTGTACAGAGGAAGTCAGGCTGGGCCAGTGTGGCAAGGCCCAGGCCCAATGGAGATGATTCTGGATTCAGTCTGTAGGGCTGGATGCGGCTTTCAGCAGGCAGAATACAGTTCAAACCACAGTGGGGAATCAAATTGCGACCTACTAGCAGCACACAGCAATTTACACGTAAGGAAATTCTAATGCAGCTTCCAGCAGCAGAATACAATTCAAACCACAGAGGGGAACCAAATCACGACCCACTATAAGCATACAACACATTCACATGTAAGGAAATTCCACTGTACCAGGCAAAAGGCTGTCCAGTCACAATTACAGAGTCTCTGCACAATCCGGGAGTTCAGAGGTGGCTGAAAGTCCAGACAGGCTGACTGTATTCAGCAAATCTTTGGTCTTCTTCAGGTAGGAGCCTGGTCACAATTCAGTGACTTACTTCACTCTCCAAGTTCGGATTCAGTCCAAAAAAATCGAAATTTAAATACCTGTAAATGTTCTTTCTCCGACGGCTGGTCTGTGGGCTTCCTTATTCCTGGGCTGCACCTCCTGATACTGACACACAGGCAGAAATCAGACCTCTGCAGCAGGGGACATCCAGCCCTCCACTTCCTGTCTCCCTCAGTTCTTCCTAAAGCAGTCCAATGTGACAATACTACAAGAACTTGTGTAACCCCTAGATGGCGCTATCCCAGGGGCTACTACCCCTGCCTGATTTGCCACTAACAGGTTGAGGGGCCTGGATCCAATGGCGGGTGCCTCCACCCAGAGGTCAGGGTTTGCAATAGTTAAACTTACTTGGTCACAGCCCTCTGGGACACTGCAACCCCCCTTTCTTCCCACTAGTGGCCCACACAATATAGCAGAATTACTCTTCACAGTATACACTTACCCCAAGGCTGGTTCAGGCACCGGACATCCTGTAAAATAAGATACAGTGCAACAATCACAGTACAGTACTTTAACATAGACAAATACCTCAGGCAGTATAACTTTGTTGAAACAAACAGCTCTGATTTATTTAGGGGATATAACAAGGACAGGGGAAATCAGGTTAATTAGCTTATCACTTTACTATCTATCTATGGCTCTGTGCACAGGCCTATCCCTACCAGTTACTGTCCCTGGGTACCCAGGCCCTAGTGGCTAGTCCAAACCGTGGTAGCTGGTAGGGCCCTTTCACACAGAGAAAAGGAAAATTAAACAGTCAGCAGTACAGTAATTCCATTTGGATTTAATGTGGCAATTCAACAGGGGCGACTCCGAATTAGTACTCACGACCTCCAAAGAAGATATGGTCCTTCAATGTCAGCAGGGCTACTTTTGATCTCCAAGAGACTCCTCACATTTATATGGTAAAAAAAGAAAGCACTATACCAGGCAGGCTGCATCTGTATCCCAATCGCAATTACTGCACAATAACCAGGAGAACACACAGCAGATTCAGTTCCTGACAGACCGAGTGTAATTCAACAATTTCTTCAGTCTTCACAGGGTGAGCCTGGTTTCTACCTTCAGAGATCCTTTGATTCTTTCACAGGACGGATTCAGTCCTAACAAGCAGTTACACAAGTTGTAGACCGGAACTTGGGCCTTGCACACGTTTTTGACTGAAACTGTGCACTGAAGGAGCACAGGGTTTCTTTCCCTTCACTTTCAGATCTCAAACTGAAACTCCCAACAGACAAAACCGGCACTTCCTTTGAGTTCCTCCCAGTTCTTGACTGGATTGGCTGTCACTCACAATAGACTGCTGCTGTTGGTCCAAAAAGGCACCAAGTCTAAACTACATCTCCCAGAGTCACTGCCCATACAATCCTCTTGTGGCTGGCTCAGATTATGAGTCCCAAGTTCTGATTCGTCCAAGGCATCATTTTAGAGCTAGTTTACCCCACACTGATTGGTCCAGTTCAGCAGTTCAAAACCAGAATGGGGAACTAGGCAGACAGTTCTGACTGCAAAGAAAGCAGGTTAGACAAACTGTAATTTATTATTACTGTAAATGATTTCTGGCAATCAGTTACATCTTTCAGACAGGTTCCCTTTGCACTCCTAGTGACTGCAAAAATGGGGTGAATTGGCAGCTTGAGTGGTACTCAATCAAAGAAACACACAGTCCCCCATACACAACTAATTATGTCTGCAAGCAGACAGCTCTTAAAGAGACAGTACCAGAGGTTCTAAAAACACTCACTGATAAATGGCTTAAACGCCAAACACCATTCAGGCTTGGAGCATTCAAGCAAGCTCCTGAAGTTCTTTGGGAACCCCATTTGCAGGGGTTACACTTGGAAACAGAAAACAAGAATTTTAAGGCATATATGGACGAGGGGCCAACCAACTATATACATTCTGGGAGGAAATCCGAAGCCCGGAGACCAGCTGTCGGAGAAAGAAAATTTACATATATTTAAATTTCGATTTCTCTCTCCTAAGCTGGTCTCCGGGCTTCCTTACTCCTGGGATATAGTACGTCCCCAGATGTCCCGAGTGGGAAGAATGTTAGGAGCCCTTAATGATCCACCACCACTTGAAGCACTCTGCGACCAAAGGATGCCTCATCCGATGGCATCGTTTCCAGCAAATAAAATGTTGAAAATGTGTGAATGAATTATCAAGTGGCCGCTCTGCATAAGTGTGCTGTTGATGCTTCTCTGAAGTACGCCCATGAAGGGGCCATAGCTGTGGTGGAATGGGCTCTTCCTGGGCCAGGCAAATTACTCCGGCCTGATCATAAGCCATGGAAGTGGCTGACAGAATCTGTCTGGCTATAGAGCCTTTTGAATCCTTGTTACCCATAATTTGGGCCCACAGATGACATGAACAAACTTGAGGTTTTGCAAATAGCTTCCTCTCTCTTAATATACATTTTTGTCAGGGGCAGACTGGATGGGCCTCGAGGTCCCAATCCTCAATCTCCATGTCTCTATGTTTCTATCACACCTCCCAGCACTAGAGGATGCAATTCCATTTCCTTATTGCTTTTGGAGAGTGGGCAGAAGAAAGGAAGAATGAACCCTTGATTGTAATGTAAGGGAAGCTTAACTTTGGCAAAAAAACTGGAACTGTTCGAGCCTGATGAAAAACAGTGTATGGCTCTTGGGTAAGCAACGCCTTTAGTTTGCTGATCCTCCTGGCTGAAGCAATAGCTATGAGAAAAAAGATGACCTTTATTTTGAAACGCTTGATGGATATCTCCTTGATAGGCCCTAAGGGGGACCTTGGCCACAGCCTTGAGAACCGGCAGCTTTGGTGGGTTGGAAGGCATCTTAATGTTGCTGTCTTTAGAAACCTACAGGCATGGGTATATGAATCCAACAATTCCCCTGAATCCATCAACAAGAGTGCCCCCAGTGGGAAAATCTGAACTTGTAAGGTGGCTGATTGCAGTCCTTTGTCCAGCCATCTGACAGGAACTGCCGTAGAACAGGAAATTATATTGGATAGTTCTATATGTGTTTTGAATGAAGCCAGAACCAACATTTTCTCCAGATTCAATAATACACTTTGGAGGAAGAAGAGAGACAAGTTCCCCATCACATCAATAACAGGAGCTGTGAGCTGAGCTCCTTGAAAGTTTTTCCCTCTCAATCTCCAGGCCTAGAGAGATAAATTGTTTATATGGTATGCCAAGCCAGACTTGATGGAGAATGCCCAGGCTGGACTTGAATGTTAGACATGGTCACCTTGACAGACGAATGATAAGCGGGAACTATGTGCAGAAAAGCCATAAGGGGCAGACTAGAATCATGACTGTCCTGTCCCGAAGCACTTTGTGAAGGACTCTTGATAGAAGCAGTATTGAAGGAAAGGCATACAGGAGACCAAACTCATCCCAGTTTTGGGGGAAAAGGTGTCCTGAGCCACCGCTGGTTCATCCTTGGCCAGGGAGCAGAATTACTTTATCTTGGAGTACCGCCAGCAGGAGACTGAACTCATCCCAGTTTGGGGGAAAAGGTGTCTTGAGCCACCACTGGTTCATCCTTGGCCAGGGAGCAGAATTGCTTTATCTTGCTGTGCCGCCAGCAGGCAAAAAGATCTGTCTGAGGATTACCCCATGTCAAGATGTAGGAGGCACTATCCTTTAGCTCCCACTCCCCTGGTCAACCAACCTTGCAACTAAGCTAGTCTGCCATGTCGTTCACCCGTCCTGGTATATACATCACTCAGTGGTGCTCGGCCCACTGAAAGAGAAGGGATTCCCTTAGCATTTTCAGCTTCTTGTTCTGCCTTGATGGTTGGTGTATGCCAACATTGACAGATTGTCGGCTGGACTACTGTTCACAGGTCAGGAACATTTATGCTGTACCTTGCGCCTCTAACAGTGACCACCTGCCCGGTGCCAACAGCTGTTGCAGGTGAGCCATCCCCAGCTCCTGAGGCTTGCATCGGTCACAATTCGGATTAGTTGGGGATGGCCTAACTTGCTACCCTTCATGACTTCTGTCCTCCAAGACCGTCACTGGAGGGAGGGTTTACTCTGTCTGAATGAGCTGTATGAAAAAGATAAGCAGGCAGCTGAGGAGATAAACTCCTTGATGAGCTTTAGCCAAATCCAAAATTTAGTTTTCCGGGGGGAAAAATCCTTGGGTCATGATGTCTGCCCCAGAAGGATTAATGTTTTGCAGTGTCAGTGGCTCAGTAGGTAGCACACTCGCCTCTGAGGCCGGGAGATCAGAGGGCTGTGGGTTCTGTTCCTACATCTGGCACTTGGGTTAATATCCCAGTACTGACGCTGTAGAGCAGCATGAGAGGGGTGCTGCACCTCTGAGCTGCCATCTTTCAGATGAGATGTTAAACCGAGGTCCCATCTGCCTGGATTAGTGGTAGTTCAGGTGGATGTTAAAGATCCCATGGCACTTATCGAAAGGAGTAGGGGAATTTCCCCGGTGTCCTGGCCAAATTTCCCTCATTCACTAAAAATACCACCAACAGCTTAATCTGGTTCAAGGTCAGTTGGCATTCATCTATATCCCCCTCCCCCGGGTCGTGCCTGAAAATAGGCAGGATTTGTCTAGTGCACTTACCTGGTCAACAAAAACTAACTAAATAAATAAATAATTAAAAATAGGGAACTCTTTTTCCAGTTGATGAGTAAACCATGCACCGGCAGGTACCAGACCACCTCTGCCACTGCTTGTAATGTTTGTTTGAGCTGTGGGGCCTTTATGTGGACTATGACCAGTACTAGCACCTTCAATTCTGTCCGTGAGTCTGAGGGAGACCCCAGTGGCAGAGTCTGAATTGAAGTACTGCTCTGCAGCTCTGAACCTGAAATCGTGCATGTGACGCTCCTGAGTGGGAAAGGTAAATAGGCATCTTGCAGATCTGTGGATGCCAGAGAAACCCCTTTTTGCAATTCCCTGATTGATGACAAGGTTTCCGCCCTGTAGGGTTTGCTGTGGACAAACCTATTCAAGAATTCGAGAACTAGGACTGGCCTGAACTCCTGTGTTTTGGCACAATGAAAATGGAAACTGGCCATTTGTAGTAATCCCGTAATGGCCTGTGGCGTTGCCGGTCTTTCACATGGGTGATGGTGGAGGGCACCAGATGAAGTAGTGGGGGCTTGTATTAGGTGCTGATGTCTATGACCCCTCTGTCTGACAAGGTTTGGACCCATTCCTCCCGAATTTTTAGAAACATGCCCCCTACTGGGGACTTATTGTAACCTAGATAATGCAAAAAGCATCTGGGACCTGAGGATGAAGACTGGCCCCTGCCTCTTGACCTGGGATGTGCACCATGGTATCTCCTAATCCCTCACTACCTCCTCGAGGGCTGAGCCAAACAGGAGATTACCTACACTGGGCGAGTTAACTGACTGGCTCTTGTAGAGATGGTTGCTTGTCAGACCCAAAGCCAGGGGCTGCATCAAGCCGAGGTTGGATACGTGGTCCGCACCTGACTACCTCCCCAAGAACAGTAGCTGATGAAGAATAGGTCTGTTCCTCCCTGGGTCACTTACAGGCAAATCAAAAGCTAAAATTGGGATCCCAGCAGAGTTTTCTCTGGTTGTCGGCCTGAGACATTGTTGACGCTTGGAGGACGCAGTTGAGAGAGGCATTCACATTCTTATGCACTGGGTCTGAGATGACTGACTTCTTTGTCAGGTTTGAAATTGGAGGGTCGATGCTGGGGCAATCTAATCACTTTTTAGACTGCTTCTTGTCAGACTTGAGAAGCTTAGAAATCTGCCAGGCCACCGGATAGGTGCATTCTGGACTTTGCCATTCTTCCACAGCAAGTCCCCAATGGCCGGGGAATATAGAAGGTTGAGGCCTGTTTGTTGCAGCTGTGAGGTGAAAGCCTGTTTCAGCTGGGTGGGAGCCTCCAAGGAGAATTCCAGCAACAACCCCTTTTTTAAAAAAAAAAAAAAAACATACAAAAAGGACTGAGGTCCTCCAGGTCAAAGATTCTGAACAGTTAGCCTTAGGGAACTCTTTTTCCTCGATAGTCTGAAAATAAACACCATGAACCGAGGACTGAAGAATCCATGGTGGATGTTCCCTGCGACACTAATGAGAGGACTACTGCTCCTCTTCGAATGAGGACAGGGCTTTCTTTTGCCTTCTTGTGCGGTCTCCCCTCTGGTGAGCCCGGAGGTTGCCCGTGAGGAATGCTCAGTCCAGGGCAAAGGCCCTGATTTACCTGCAAGGAGGCCTAGAGCCAGAGAAGATCAGTCTAAATTGAGGAGGGGGCCACCTAATCTGAGCACTTGGCATTCACATATGCCGCCTTCTTACTTCTTAGGCAAGTCGACCCAGCAATAGGATTAGAAGTGGGGATGAATCCTCGCTGGCAGTTTTTTTTTTTTTTGAGCGTCCCTGGAAGGTTTGGACCTGTTCCTCTTTTAAACAGCGTACCCCCTCCCCCTAGAGATTGAAGTGGCATGAAATGCTGTTGGCCCTTTAAGGGCAAAACTCTGAGCTGTATGGATTGTTGCTAACCAGTACTTATACTGAAAAAGATCCATCTAGTCTCTGGGGCCTGAGCCTGATGTTGTTCGGAGGGGGGGCTGAGCTTCATTGGTCCCTTTAAGGGAGACGGGAATCCCCAAGTGCTGTGCCCTTCATTCATTAGGGACGCCTGCTCATTTTGTAGCCCTAAGCGCTGTGCTCTGCGATCTGCAAGAATGCCCCTTCGGTGCTACTGGTTACCCTAAGCGCTCCTTGATGAGGGAATCCTTCCAACGTTACAGGCCAGTCAACAACTGAGACCACTGCTGAACGTCGATGAGCGGCCTGGCGCTCCCCTCAGCACCCTTAGTGGCCTGGCGCTCCCCTGAGCACCCTTCGTTATGCTACAGCCTGGCGCTCTCCTCAGCGTTCGTCAATGAGAGGCCATGCGCTGTACTCCATGCTCAATGAGAGAGCTGACCGCCCCTGCCTGAATCCGCGTGGAGCGCATCAACGAGCGGCTGGTATTTTTCCCAAGCCGCTCATCACTAGACATGCACTTGTCCTCAGGAAGCACTCCAGTGTTTAACTTTGGGGTCCCCCTAGCCTTGCGACTCGCTGCCCGAATCTGCGTCACGGAGCTGCACATCGACAAGCGGCTGATAATTTGCCCAAGTCGCTCATCGCTAAACAGGCATTCGATCCCAGAAAACCCTCCAGTACTTAAATTAGGGTTCCCCTAGCCCAGAGGGTTAATGAACGAAGCACTCCAGTGCTTAAATTAGGGGTCCTCCTAGCCTTGAGGCTTATAAACGTCCGTTGTGGGGGAGCCCCAAATCGCGGGAAACACTAGTGAGCCGCTAGCCTTGAGGCTTACAAACGTCCATTGTGGGGGAGCCCAAAATCACAGGAAACACTAGTGAGCCGTTGATAGATGGGGCCAGTCTTTGCAGCTTGCACGGCTGAGACTGGGTTCCCTCCATGGAGCCTTTCCAAATCGCTCCTAATAATCCAAGAAATACACTTGCTTATAGAATAAAATGTATAACTTACAGTCTCTTCAGCCCTGCCACGTGTGACAGGGCTCTGCTGCAAAGCACCTGCTTCACTGAAGGCAGGAAGCAAACTGAGGGAGACAGGAAGTGGAGGGCTGGATGTCCCCTGCTGCAGAGGTCTGATTCCTGCCTGTGTGTGTCAGTATCAGGAGGTGCAGCCCAGGAGTAAGGAAGCCTGGAGAACAGCTTAGGAGGGAGAACAGACCTCTGCAGCAGGGGCCATCCAGCCCTCCACTTCCTGTCTTCCTCAGTTCTTCCTAAAGCAGTCCAATGTGGCAATACTACAAGAACTTGGAAACAGAAAACAAGAATTTTAAGGCATATACGGCTGTGAGGCCAGCCAACTATATACATTCTGGGAGGGAATCTGAAGCCCAGTGACCAGCCGTCGGAGAAAGAACATTTACAGGTATTTAAATTTCGATTTCTCTCTCCTAAGCTGGTCTCCGAGCAGTACGTCCCCAGATGTCCTGGGTGGGAAGAATGTCAATAGCCCTGAAGGGTTCCCCACCGCTAGAAGCACTCTGTGACCAAGGGATGTCTCCACCAATGACATCACCTCCAGTGAAAAACACTTTTTTTTTAAATGTGCGAATGGATGATCAAATGGTCGCTCAGCATAAGAGTGCTGTCAATGCTTCTCTGAATTACACCCCCAACGGGGCCATGTGCTCTCGCTGGGCCAGGAAAGTTACTCCAGCCTGATCATAAGCCGTGCAGGTGACAGATGTCACACTTGGACCACTGATTCCGATCCAAGTATCAAATTTTTTTTGTATTACATGTAATTTATGTAAGTGAAAAGCAGTCAAAAGACCCACAGTCTTGCTGAACTGACACATTCAAAAAAAAACAGGGATAAGTTCAAAGAACAGGACATAGCTAAATCTGCAGCTATTTAAAATGCTATTCCTTTGTTAAATTTTCTTTGAAGCCAGGAACCAAAGTATCCACTTTATAATGCCCTCAGGGAGATCCTTTGACTTGCAGTAGTTGCCAGGAAGAACCTGTGTTGGGAGGGGTGTCACAGGGAGCCCTTGAATTATATTAGAAAGACCTTTGATGTGTAGATAACAAGGATCCAGACGAATTTGGAAGGTCCAATATACATTCCCAAGATGCTTTGGAAGGGCATCACAGAAACTGTTTATGTGTGTGTGTGTGTGTGGCAGAACAAAAACCAGCTCTGACCAGTTAATCTGAGGAGAGGAAATTGAGTATGTCACTTATTTTTTTTTTTTAATCTTGTTGGGACATCCTGTGCTGTAAAATATAACTTTTAATACACCAAGGTGGAGTTTAATGACCTCAGAGAAGAGACCGGCTCAGGATTGCTTTTATCCAACTGAGCAAGCCTTGGAGAGACACATTTTATTTTATTTCTGACTGAGAGAAGAAGGACAACATCAGCACTGTAGGAGATAAGTATTATGTGGATAAGAGAACTTTATAGTTTGTACTTTAAAAACCTGTTTTGTTTTTAATATTGTATGTGTTTGGGACATTTGTTCTGTATTTGTTGTTTTGTTTTGATATTTTAAAGACATGTTTTACAACGGAAACTGCCTGGAGTGCCTTGACATTTCTCTTTATTTAAGTGGAGCTTTTAAAGGTTACAGTTAACACTGTGTATGAGCTTATTGTATACCAAACTGGGAAAAGGATAGAGTTCTCTAAAGTCTTGCATAGAGTTCTAAGGGTTCATTTGAAAGACCTGGTTGGGTGCCCATAGGCAAAGATATATGGCCCCCCGAAGGCAAAATTATCTGAGCCTGATAATTGGGTACGCTAACAAGAGGTTATCAGTTTGAATCCCTCCAGAACTTCAGACTAAGGTGACTTGAACCCACGAAACAGACAAGAGGGTTACCTTGTTCTGTTCACTGACAACAAATCATATGCTCAGAGGTTGGCACTTTGGGAGTAGAGGGCTGACCGGCTGAGTGAGTTTGTGACAACAGACAGAATCCGTCTGGCTATAAAGCCTAACAAATCCTTGATACCCAAAATTTTTGTCCATGGCTGGCATGAACAAACTTGAAGTTTTGCAAATAGCTTCCTCTCCGCTGTACATTTTCCTCCCTCTCCTCATGTGTAGTGTATGAAATTTTCCTTCCTTATTGCTTTTGCAGAGTGGGCAGAAGGAAGGAAAAATGAACCCTTGATTGTAGTGGAGGGGAGATATAAATTTTGGCAAACCAAAATTGGGACTGTTCTAGCCTGATGAACGAATGTACAGATCTTGGGTAAGCAATGCTTTTAGTTTGCTGATACTTCTGGCTGAAGTGATAGCTTTGGGGAAAAAAGGGCAACCTTTATTTTAAGATGCCTGACGGACACCTTGAGAGGCTCTGAAAGGGACCCTGGTCACAGCCTTGAGAACCACATTAATACTCCAAGGTGGTAGCTTTGGTGGAAAAGAATACATTTTAATGTTGCTGCCTTTAGAACCACCAGACATGGGGATATGAGCCCAACAATTCCCCAGAGTCCATTAAAAGTGCCCCAGCGCAGAAAACCCCAACTTGTAAGGTGGCTGGTTGCAGTCCTTTGTCCAACTATCATAAAGGAACTGCAGTAGTACAGGCGATTACATTAGGTCACTCTAAATGTGTCTGGAATGAAGGCAGAACCAAAATTTCCTCCGAATTCTAAAATGCACTTTGGAGGAAGAAGAAAGATATGACTTCCCCATCATGTCAATAACCGCAGCTGTGTAGCATAGCTCCTTGAAAGTTTTTCCACTCCATCTCCAGGTCTAGAGAGACAAGTTGTTGACATGGGATGCAGAACTGGACCTTGAAGCAGAATGTCCAGGCTGAACCTGAATGTTAGAGGTGGTCGCCTTGACCAATGAATGATAAACAACTAAGTGCGAAAAAGCCATAAGGGACAGACTAGAATCATGACTATTCTATCCAAAGCCACTTTGTGGAGGAATCTTGATAGAGGCTGTATTGGAGGAAAGGCATACAGGAGACTAAACAGATCCCAGTTTAGGGGGATAAAGTGTCCTGAGCCACCTCTGGTTCATGCTTGGCCAGGGAACAGAATTGCTTTACCTTGGAGTTCTGCTAGCAGGTGAAAATTGAAATTTAAATACCTGTAAATTTTCTTTCTCTGATGGCTGGTCTACCGCGCTTCCTTACTCCTGGACTGTACCTTCTGATGCTGGCTGTAGGCAGGACCAAAGCTCTGCAGCTGGGGGGGGGGTAATAAGCCCTCCACATCCGGCTGTCTCAGTTGTTCCCAATTCAGTCCCCCTGAGGTAATCCTCGGAACTTGGAACAAAACACAAAAATTACTTACACAATTGGCCGTGAAGGCCAGCCAACTATATACATTCTGGGAGGGATCCAAGCTCGGAGACCAGCCGTTGGAGAAAGAAAATTTACATATTTAAATTTAGATTTCTCTCCTAAGCTGGTCTCCGGGCTTCCTTACTCCTGGATATCCCAGCAGCACATCCCTGATGTCCTGTGGGAAGAATGTGAAGTACCTTAAGGGTCCCCACCGCTAAGCGCCAGCGTCACAAGGATGTCTCCGTCTAGGACATTAAATCCATAAAATTTTGTAAATATGTGACTGAGTGACCAAATGGCCTCTATGCATAAGGCTGCTTGAGATGCTTCTCTGAAGTACACCCCCGAAGGGGCCATAGCTGTGATGGAATGGGTTCTCACTGGGCCAGGCAAGAAGGTCCGGCCTGATCCTAAGCTGTGGAGGTGCCAGACAGAATCCATCTGGTTATAGGGTCTTTTGAATCCTTGTCACCCCTAATTTTGGCCCGAAGCTAAAAATTAACAAACTTGGAGCTTTGAATAACCTCCATTTTCCTACATATTTTCATCACTCTTCTTGGGTCTTGTGGATAAAATTCCTTTTTCTGATCACTTTTTAGGGAGTGGGCAGAAGGAAACAAGAAAGAACCCTCGGTTAAAATGTAAGGGAGACATAATTTCTTGCAACTGCCTGGATCCATACTGAGTACCGCAGAGCCTGATGAAAAAACAGTGTATGGTTCTCAATGCTCCCATTTCGCTGAATTCTCCTGGCTTTTTGACTAGTTATGGGACAAAATGCGGCCTTCATTTGGAGATACATGAGGGATGTCTCCTAAAAGGTGGTCTTCATTCTGAGATACATGAGGGAGGTGTCTTGCAGATGCTCTAAAGGAGCCTTGTTCACAGCCTGGAGAACCAGATTAAGATTCAGCAGTGGAGCCAATGGCCTGATTGGAGGGAATTGTACTGTTGTCCTTAGAAACTTCCAGACATGGGGATATGGGCCCAACTATTCCCCTTAAATCTTCTTTTAATCACCAAGAGTGTCCCTAGCACAGAAACCTGAACTGTAAAGGTGGCTGGTTGGAGACCTTTGTCCCCCCCTTAAATGGAACTGCAGACGTACAGGTGATTATATTAGAGAGTTCTGTATACATTGGTATGACATCCAAATCAGAATTTCATCCAAATTCGATAATACCCTTTAGAGGAAGAAGCAAGACATGGGTACCACATCCTTCCCATCACCACAGGAGTTGTGCAGCCTAGCTCCTTGACCATTTTCCTGCTCAATCTTCAGGCCCAGAGAGAGAGAGAGAGAGAAGCTGTTCAAATTGAGATGCAGACTGGCCCTTCAAGGATAAGGTCTGGGGGTCTGGGCTGAAATTGAAGGTTAGAGGTGGTTGCCCCGAAAGATGAATGATAGTCGGAAACCCATGTGCAGACTGGCCATAAGGGACCCCTTAGAATCATGACTGCTCTGTCCAAGGCCACTTGAGGAGGAGTCTTGATAGAAGCGGTATTGGAGGAAGGCAAACAGGAGGCTGAACTGATTCTGGTTTAGGGAGAAGGCGTCCTGAGCCACCGCTGGTTTGTCCCTGGCCAGGGATCAGAATTGCTGTACCTTTGAATTCCACCCGAAGGCGAAATATCTGTCTGAGGATTGCCCCCCTGCTCTGTTGGGGTGTGGAAGGCACTTTCCTCCAGCTCCCATTCCCCTAGAAGAACAACCTTGCGACTGAGCCAGACAGCTGTATCATTTTCCTGTCCGGGAATATACATCTTTCAGTAGTGCTCGTCCCACTGAAAAGAAGAGGGGAATCTTTTAGTGTTTTTGGGCTTCTTGTGCCACCCTGGTGGTCGATGTATATTGTCAGACTGTCAGTTGGAACCAGTCCATCCTCATTGAGGAATTGCTTTTTCCCAAGCCTCAGAGCAAGGTATACTGCTCTCATCTTGAGAACGTTTATGCTGCACCTTGTCGCTAACCGGAGCACCTGCCTTGGGCTGATAGTTAATGCTTGTGAGCCCCCCAGGCTCCTGAGGCTTGCACTGGTCATGATTCTTGTTTGGTGTGAAGGCCCAACTGGTGACCTTTTATGGCCTCTGTCCTCTGAGACCCGAGGAGGAGGGAGATATCAATCTGTCCCCATTGACTGCATGAAAGAGAAATGCAGGCAGTGGAGGGACTATGTGAAAACTCCACAATGAGCTTTGGCAGAGCCCTAAAGATTTCACTTCCAGGTAAAAGAACCTTGCTTGTTTGGGCTGATGGGTCTCTGTGGGCTATGACTGCTACTAGCACCTTTAATAATTTTCTAGGGTGCATCTGTGTATTTTCTGAATGTGAAATAGGTATGGTGTAGGCAGACGGATGCCGGCAAATCTCCCTTTTGTGACCCCCCTGATGATTGATGACAAGGTTTCCACCTTGAAGGATGTGCTGTGGACAGATCTATTCAGGAAGCTGAAGCCCAGGACTGGCCGGAATCTCTCTGTGCAAGATGGCACAATGGAGAATAGGTAGACACCTCCCTGCTTGGATTTCTGAAGGGTAAAAATAGCCTCTGTTTGCGGAAGGTCTATCGTGGCCTGTATCGTCGCCTGTCTTTTATACAGATTGCGAAGGTCTATCGTGGCCTGTATCATCGCCTGTCTTTTATATGGTTTGCCATAGATAGGGGAGGGCATCACATGAGGAAGGGGGTCCTTGTGTAGGCGACCCTGGCTGATAATGGGGGCTTGTATAGGCAACCCTTGCAAATAATGACTAGGACCTCTCTGACCAGCTTGGACTGGACCCTGCATCTTGATAGTGTGTGTGTGCACCTTTGTCAGCTCCCCGGATTCCTTCACTGCTTCTTAAGGGCTGAATTGACTGGGGAATATCATCATAGGGTGCGTTAACCAACTGGTTTGTCACTGAGGTGCCTGCTTGACAGGTCTGAAGCCAGAGGTGCTTGTCAGGTCTGAAGCCAGAGGTTGCAGCTAGTCAAGGTTTGAAAAGACTTGATCAAGTGGCACTCCTCGATGCCTTCTCCTATACAGCTACAGCGTAATCCTAAGCCAAACCCATTAATTGCAGCTGATGAAAACTAGGCATGTTCTTCTGAGTCCAGTGAACTGAGATGATCAATCCAGGGGCCCCGGGCGAAGTGGCTCTGGCCGAAAAGAGAGTGGTGGATGCCACCTTGAGACATAGCTGAGGCTTTTACAGCCTAGTTGAGATTGGTGTCCAGTTTCCTATGCCCTGGGTCTATTATGGGGCAGTCTAACCCCTTTGCAGATTGCTTCTTGACCGCTTGAAAAGGATAGACAGCCACCAGGCCACTGGGTAGGTGTGCTCTGGGCCTTGCCATTCCTCCTATCAGAAGCCCTCTGGGCCTTGCCATTTCTCCTATCGGAAGCCCTCTATGTCTGAAAGGAGAGGGGGGGTCTGTGGCCAGGTTTGGCAGCAGCTGCTAGGTGAAAACCTGTATTGGCTGGGAGGGAGCCCCGTGGGAAATCCAAGGAAAAACCCGACTAAGATATGGGTTATGAAAAAGATTAGACCCTCCAGGTCAGAGTCGCCCAAGCCTGATGATGATGAGCCCACTAGTTCCTTCTCTCCTAGGGGAGATGAACTGAAGCCTACGGTGTCCGGGGAACAGTCTCTGTGACATTCTCCCTTATTAGCACCCAGAGATCTTCACTGAGACCATAAAGATGTGAAGACAACTCTTCCTCTTCAGATGAGGACTGGTGTAAAGCATGCAGGGTCTATAGCAGGTGCCCTGTGCTAACTGTAGGACTGGAGCCAGAGACTGGACTGCGGACTGCTGGGTCTCTAAGGCCACTGCTCTCTTGTAGCTGGAGGGTGCTGCTCGGTGAGACCTGTCCGTCTGTTGTGTATCAGACTGAGTCTATGAGGGGTATTATGCCTTCCTGGGGTCCTTGACATTCTCAGACACTGCCTTCTGCAGTTAGGCCCAGTTACCTGGTGAAGGCCCATAGAAGTGAGGATGAATCCTCCTGTGCACCCCTGGAAGGACTGACTGAGACTATGAGCCTAATGGTCTTACTCCCCTTTTTTAAAGTGCACCCCCTTCCCTGGAGGTCTCCTATTGAAGTTACTGGCCCTTTAAGGGCAAGATACTGAGCTCTAATTTTCTTTGTATGCCTTCTTTGATTTATTAAACATTTAGGGGGAGCCTGTTCCACATAGATCCCTTGGTCCCAGGAAGTGGTCTTAATACCCTGCAACGCAGCTCCCAAGAATATGCTGAATGATCACGAGGGCTAAGTGAGAAGGGCAGTCCCATAAGGCGTCCTGTGTATTGTTGGTGCCAAATTAATACACCATGAGCCAGAGTATTCGTCGGCTGTGTATCTCGGTGGCCTGTAGTGGCGCTGCTAATTCAATAAGGCGTCCTGTGCTTGTTGGCGCCAAAATAATAAACACTCTCCCAAATTAATACACCATGAGCCGAAGTATTCATCGGCTATGTATCTGGGTGGCCTGTAGTGGCGCCGCTAATTCAATAAGGCGTCCTGTGCTCGTTGGCACCAAAATAATAAACACTCTCCCAAATTAATAGTAAACCCTGAGCCCAAGGGTTCGCAGCCCCAGAGTGCGCTGCCGCAACACAGATGTGAAGCACTTCTGGGCGCTTTGAGGTGTGTTTGTGCCCAAGTGCAATCGTGGCTCATGCGGCAAGCTCCCTCCCTGTCGTCGAGCCTGGAAAGGGGCTCTATCAGGAGCTGGTGGTGGTGCTTCCATAGGCAGGGCGGTAGCTCCAAAATAACGGCTCTCCTGCTGTTCTCAGAGCCCATGAATAAAGAATTTCCCTCATTGATCCTTGGAGTCAACTAGCTCTCCTGCTGTTCTTGAAGCACATGAATAAAGGATTTCCCTTGTTGATCCTCGGAGCTGACTAGCAGCTTGTCTGCTGCCTTAGGCCCCGGTGAGCTGACTTGATCATCGGGGGGGGGCATCGACATGAACACACTTAGCGCGGGAGAAAGATATTGAGAGGCTGTCTTGTACAGCGCGTGTGGCTGAGGCTAAGACTGCATGGGAGGAGAGTGGATTGGGCGCCTGTCTGATAGCATGCACGGCTGAAACTGGGCCCTCCCCCAAAAGCAGAGAGATTCTAATCATGACGAGAAGGGGGACCAGTCTGTCCAGCATGCAGGGCTGAGACTGGGACCCCCTAATGACAGAGAGAGAGAGTGAGAGGTCGTTGTTGGTTCCACCCATCCCTGCTCTCTCTGTAAATCCAGTAAGGAAAAAAATAGTCCAAACTTACAGTATTGAAGTCTTCAGTCCTGTCACCGCAGTGACAGTGCTCTGCTGCAGAGTACCTGCTCCCTGCAAGGCAGGAAGTGAACTAGAGACAACCGGATGTGGAGGGCTTCTTACCCCCATGCTGCAGAGCTTTGGTCCTGCCTACAGCCAGCATCAGGAGGTACAGCCCAGAAGTAAGGAAGCCCGGAGACCAGCTTAGGAGAGAGCAAGATCTATTTGAGTATTGCCCCACTGTTCTGCCTGGATGTGGGAGGGACTGCCCGACAGCTGTTATTCCCTTGGTCAACCAACCTTGCAACTGAGTCTATTCCCTTGGTTGACCCACCTTGTGAGTGAGTCATTCTGCTGTGGCATTTTCCTGTCCTGGAATACACATCACTCAGTGGTGTTCAACCCACTGAAAGAGAAGGGATTCCTTTAGCCTCTTTGAGCTTCTAGTGTCGCCCTGATGGTCAGTGTATGTCCGTGTTGACAGATTGTCAGTTGGAATCAGGCTATCCTGATTGAGGAATTGCTTTTCAGAGTGCCTCTGGGCATGGCCTACTGTTCACATCTCAGGAACATTTATGCTGTATCCACATCTCGGGAACATTTTATGCTGTACCTTGTGTCTAACAGCGATCCCCTGCCCGGTGCCAACAGCTGATGCAGGTGAGCCCTTCCCAGTCCTGAGGCTTGTATCGGTTATATTTTAGACTTAGTGTGGATGGCTCAACTTATGGCTCTTCATGACCTCTGACCTCCAGGACCATCACTGGAGGGAGAGTTTAATCTGTCTCAATGAGCTGTGTGAAAAAATAAGCAGGCAGCTGAGGAGCTTGTGAAACTCCTTGATGAGTTTTTGCAGATCCCAAAATTTAGTTTTCGGGGGGGGGGTGGACCTTATGTGCTGATATGTGCCCCCCAGAAGGATCACGGTCTGGTTTGGAATTAGGGAACTCTTTCTCTAGTTGATGATAGAAATGTATGCCGTCGGGCACCCGACTACATCTGTCACTGCCTGCAATGCTTGGTTGAGCTGTGGGGCCTTTAAGTGGACTATGACCACTACTGGCGCCTTAACTCACTCAGCCCCATAGCGCATATGTGCGTCATCAGGAAAATTCCTCTAGTCCCCATAGAGCATATGTGCATCAGGTATTCACTTCCTCTCACCCCCAGCGAACATATGTGCATCCTGCACGTCTTATGCACTTTCTGGATCAACCAATCAGGGATAAGGTTATTGGAAAGTGCAGGTTGGTAGGAAACATTTCTACCTACCAAAATACTGACTTTATATTGGACATATTTGCTACCTTTCAGATTTTTTTTTAGGTTTTAATGTGGGTTAAAAAGTGAAGAAAATGCTATTTTTCTCCATTGCAGGTAACGTTAAAAAACAAGCATTTGTCAATGCCGAATGTTTGCTTGCTGGCATTGGCAGTGGTAGTGTAGAAGTTACGCCATTTCACCACACCCCACCCTGCAGACACTGACAAGTGTCACGGTGTTCCTTGGGGTCTTTGGGTTCTTATGCGCACACCATTTCATTAGGGAAATACGGTGAGATGGGTGCGATATAGGAGAATGGGTGAACTTTGGGGTCAAGAGTCCAAGGCATACCTCGATGCCTCTCACTGGCTGCAGGGTGTGGAATGGTATGAGCATTACAGGCAAGAATCCCAAGTCACACCCCTGATGCCTGTCATTCTCTACAGGGTTGGGCGTTATGGTTGGAAACCCCAATACCTCAGGCATTCGTTGGTATTTTCACTCCAAATTTTCAACATATTTTTTTGTGACCCCACCTCATGAACAGGGGGAATATCAGTTTGTTAGCCGAAAGCTGCTTATGCACAGCGACTACGGCATTTAGCACCACAGGTGCAAAAACATTCCGAACAGGATGTAAAAAATGACAGCTGTACTGTTCATGGGGAGGTGTAAAAAATGGCAATGTTGCAAATCTGCAGTAAAAATATTTAAAAAAATGGTGAAGTCACGAGCGTACATAGAAACTGTGCAACGCACACCCGTAATATAATTAGGTTGGGGATTTTTTACAGCAGATTGTCAACTCAGGCATTTTGGTGCCTCCGATCATGTACAGTGTCACTGTGATTTTCTTTATCTGTGCCGAACAATGATTTCCCACACGACCACGCATCTCTGCGCTGAAAGTGTGAAAACACACTTCAGCCATGTTGTGAAAAATGCCAGCTGTACTGTTCATAAGGAAGTGTGGAAAAATGCCACTGGTGAAAATCTGGACTCAAAATGTCACAAAGTCATGAACTTACGAGGGTGCATGGAAACTGCGCAATGCTCACTCGTAACACAGTCATTTTATGGACTTTTGTCACCAAATTTTCAACATAGCCATTTTAAGACCTCTGCTCATGAACAGTGTAACTGTGATTTTCTTAATCTGTTCTAAACATTGCTTTTGCACACCAACAGCACCATTGTGCACTACATGTGCGAAAACACATTTTGGGCGACATATGAAAAATGGCAGCTGTACTGTTTATAAGGAAGTGTAATAAAATGGCAATGTTGAAAATCTGGAGTGAAAATAAATTCGCTAAACTTACAAGCTTGCATAGGAACCGCGCATCTATCGTCAGAAACAGTCATTTTAGGAATTGTTTCACCAAATTTTCAACATAGCCATTTAAAGACCTCTGCTCATGAACAGTGTCACTGTGATTTTCTTAATTTGTCCCATACATTGATTTCGCACACCGACTGCACCATTGTGCGCTACATGGGCGGAAACACGTTTTGGGTGAGATGTGAAAAATGACAGCTGTACTACTCATAAGAAGGTATGGTAAAATGGCAATGTTGAAAATCTGGAGTGAAAATATTGAAAATTTGCGAACTTACGAGCATGCGTAGGAACTGTACAATGCACGCTCATAAAACAGTCATTTTTAGGAATTTTTTCACCAAATTTTCAACATAGCCATTTTAAGACCTCAGCTAATGAACAGTGTCACTGTGATTTTCTTAATTTGTCCTGTACATTGATCTTGCACACCGACTGAGCCATTGTGCACTACATGGGCAGAAATACGTTTTGGGTGAGATGTGAAAAATGACAGCTATACTGCTTATAAGAAGGTGTGGTAAAATGGCAATGTTGAAAATCTGGAGTGAAAATTTTGAAAATTCGCGAACTTACGAGCCTATGAGGAACTGCACAACGATCTCAGTAAAACAGTCATTTTTGGAATTTTTGACCAAATTTTCAACATGGGTTTTTGGGACCCTTCTCATGAATGATATCACTGTCATGGTGTTATTCAGGCCTGAAAGGTGATTTCGCACAGTGACTGCGAAATCACCGTTTAGACACCCGTCGGCCATATGATCAGTTGCCACGCTGGGGTGGGCTGGGGTGGGCTCCCAGCGTCGCACCCAGTACTCGGGAGTGAGGACAGTGGAGCCAATGGGAGATTGGGCACCCCCGTCAGCTATTCTATGAGTTGCCACACTGGGGTGGGCACCCAGCATGGCATGTGGAAGGCTTTGGGGGGGCGCAGCACAAGCCGACAGGGGATTGGGCACCCTCGTCGGCTATACATGTGTGCTGGGGGGCAGCACGCAGTATGCGTGCGTTTCTGTGTGTGTAGGGGGAGCTGCGCATGAGTAGGCAATATCTTATTGCTGCTCACTGATGCGTAGCTCCCCCTTTCAACTGTATGCCACTGCATTTTGGAGCTTGTCATAGACAGCTCCAGCATGCATTGGCTTACAGGGGCCGCACCTGCCAACATACTGACTGAATTGGAAGAGGGGGTGACACACCTCCAAAATCTCGGATGATGGCACTATGTTTCTTGCACATGCGTGCAAGCAAACATAAAAATTGTAACTGCTAGAAATGTGATCCCTGATGTGAAAGCTCTTTTCATTGCGAAAAAGTAGTATGCTGGTGTCTGGGAGCTAGGAGGTGTACTTTTTTTGTTTTAGTTTTTGGGGATAAAAAAAGTGTAAAAATGAGATTTTCCTCCATTTCAGGTACTGTAAAAAAAAAAAAAAAAACTATAAATGCTAGAAACATGTGTGACCCATCATTTGAAAGGTCTCTTTAATGTGGACAATTATCATGCTGGTGTCTGGGGTCTAGGAGGTGTACTTTTTATGATGTAGGTTTTTATTTGGGAACAAAATGTAAACAAAATGCTCCTTTTTTATCATTTCAGGAACTGTAAAAAAATATCTGCAAATACCACTAACATGAGTGACCCATCACTTTAAAGCTGTTGTTATTGTGAACATTTTCCATACAGTTGTATAGGGGCTAGGAAGCATACTTTTTCAGTTATTGTGGTTTATGTGTCATGTGGGCAGTTGTGCAGAGCATTTTTTCTGAATTCAGTCGGTTTATTGGCATTATGTGTTGGCACATTGCCTTACTTTATGGTTTATTTTATTATGTAAAACAGCTCAGAAATAGTCTAAGCTGTGGCAGTGTAATGCACAGATGTTGGTGTGATGGAAAACCAACATACAACAGACATTTGCCACTTCTAAGGTGTTTTTTTGATTTTTTTGTTAGAAAAAGAGAAAAAAAATGTCAATTTTCATTGTTACATGCTTTGTAAAAAAAAAAAAAGCATTACTGCTACTAACATGTTTGACCCCTCATTTTAAAGATTTTTTTTATTGTGGGCAAACTTCGTGCTGTAACTTTTGTGCTAGGAATTATACCTTTTCAGTTATTTATACTCCAAGTCAGAGTGTTAAAATTTTAGTTCCAAACATTCTAACTGCTCAGGAAAACAGCCATTTTTACACAGGAATACAGCACTCACTCAAGATTCCATTCTAGAGCTGAATGAGTTAAATACTGTCCGTTGGTCTGAGGAAGACCACAATGGCAGGGTTTGAATCGGAAATACTGCTCTCCCCGTCTGAACCTGGGATAGAGCGTGTGCCATTACTGAGTGGGAATATGCAAATAGGCATCTACTGAGTGGGAATATGCAAACAGGCATCTTGCAGATTTATAGGTGCCGGAAAAATCCCCCTTTTGCAACTCCCTGATGACAAGGCTTCCACCTTGAAGGGTCTGCTGCGATCAAACTGAGAATTTGAGATCTAAGACTGGTCTGAGTTCCCCTGTGCATTTTGGCATGATGAAGAATGAGGAGAAAAACCTCTGAATGACCTTCATGGGGGAAGTAGCCCGGTTGCTGAAAACTGTAATGGTCTATAGCGTTGTCTGTCTTTGCCAGCGAAGAGGGGGGGCTTAGGATAGATAACCCATGCTGGTAATGTCTGTGACCCTTCTGTCCAACTCAGTTTGGGCCCATTCATGGAGAGTTTATTAAAATCTGCCCCCTACAGGAGGATGTGCCTGGGTAGCATGTTCTTGTTTCCCCTCCAAGACGTTAGTGTTTTAACCCTTAAGGTAAACTTGGTAAAGGAGAAAGGCATCTAGGGCCTGAAGATTGGTCCCTGCCTCTTGAAATGGCATGTGCACCTTGGTCATCTCCCCGGAATCCCTCACTGCCTCCTTCATGGCTGAGCCAAACAGGAGATTACCTTCATTGAGTACGATAACCAGCTGGCTCTTCCAGAAGCGACTGCTTGCCAGGCCCGAAGCCAGAGGTTGCAGCGAGTCGGGGTTCGAAGAAACCTGGTGCAACCTGCACACCTGACCGCCTTCTCGTATACATCTACTGCATAAGCCGAAGCCAGACCCAAGAACCGTAGCTGATGAAAGATAGGCCTGTTCCTCACTGGGTCCCTAGGAAATGACAAGGCTAAAACTGGGCCCCGCACAGAGCAACTTAGGTAGAGAGGATTGGCAGATGCCACCTTGTGACGTTGTTGATGCTGAGTGAGGCATCTGCTTTCCTAAGCCCTGGGTCCCTGAGAGAAGCCCCTCCTTCCGCAGGTATGATAGACTACTTCTTGGTTGTGTTTTAAAATTGGAGGATCGATTCTGGGGCAGTCTCACCACTTTCCTATTGTTTCTTGCCAAACTCTTAGAAAACTTGGAGAGCCACTGGGTCACTGGATAGATGCATCCTGGACCTTGCCATTCCTCCTTTAGAAGTTCCCTATGGCTGGAGGAATAAGGAAGGCTGAGGCCGGTCTGGTGGCAGCTGCCCTGTGAAAAATCTGTGTCATTTGGGTGGGAGCCTCTGGGGCAGATCCAAGGTGAATCTTGACTATGACCTCTTTTATGGAAAAAAAAACTAGGCCTTCCTGGTCCAACACTCTGTACAGCGAGTCTACTGGGTATCAGCGAAATGTGAGAACAACTGCTCCCCTGCAGATGAGATGGGGAAGAGGTCCTTTTGCCTGCACAATGAGGACGAGGATGGTGACATCCTTCTTGCGTTCCTGTGAGGTCCTCCATCAGGTTCCCCCGGAGGTTGCCCCTGAAGCATGCAGGGGCCAGCGCAATGGCCCTATCTGTTGAAGAAGCCTGGAGACCAGATAGGGGCTGCGGACTGTTGGGTCTCCCAGTGGCTGCTGCTGCCACACCTGCAGGTTGCCACTTACTCAGGCTTGTCTGCCTGTGGCTATCATTCTGAGTCGAGGAAGGGGGTTGCCTCAACGTTCACAGACGCTGCCTTGTAACGTATTAGGCAAGCAACTTGGCTAAAGAGATTAGAAGCTTGGTCCCCTCACATTTTCTATCAATCGAGGTGAGCTGCATTGGAACATATTAGGCAAGCGACCTGGCTAAATAGATTAGAAGCGTGGTCCCAAGATTAGTAGGGGGGGCAAACCGTTCCAGCGTTGTAAAAAGGGGCCTACTTCTCTCTCTGACCCCCCCAGAGAGGTTCCTGATTCTCTGTGCTGAAGCTATGATGAATTGTGCTGTCCCTTGCAGAGCATAATACTGAAGTTTGTACTGTTAAGGCATAACTGGCTCTTTAAGGGAAATTGAGCTTTCTGAGATCAGAATATATATATTTTTAAAGACTGGAATCCTGCTGTGCAATACTTCTTGCTGGGGGGGGCAGCACAGCATTAATCAAAAGCTTGTGTGGATGCTCCTTGAGTCCCCCTGAGTACCGTGGTGCTCGTCGACCAGAATTTCCTGAGCTTCCACGAGCCACCAATCTAGTGCTGCAGTCCCACCGTCAAAGAGTGGCTGAGGCTGTCAGAATGCCAGTCGTCGATGAGACCAAGTATTAGCGCTCCCCGTGCCCCGCAGAAGCTCTGCAGTCCCACTGTCAAAGGGTGGCTGGGGCCGTTAGATACACTCCCTGATAGTGTTCCTCGTGCCCTGCAACAGTCATCAACAAGAACTCTCAATGCGTTACCGAGCTGCTAGGGAAGCGCTGCAGGCCCATCGTCGATGGGTGGCTGAAGCATTCGGGATGCTGCCCGTCAACAGGAAATAAATGGAGCAGTCGTCAGGAAATAAACGATGCTGTCATCGGAGGGGAGATAAATCCCCACTAAGCACTCCAGTGCTGTTTCCATCCCCCTAATCGGATAAACAGGTTGAGCCCAAAATTGCGGGGAAAAAACACTGCGTTGAAGTGGGGCCAGTCTGTGCAGCATGCAAGGCTGAGGCTGGAACCCTCACAGGAGCGCTGAAAAACAACTGTGATTCCTCAGAAATCCGATTAAAAAAGAAATGAACTGACTTACAGTCTGCTGTCTTCAGCTCTGCCACATGGTGACAGAGCTCTGCTTACAGAGTACCTACCAGCCTGAAGGCAGGGAGTAAACTGAGGAAGACAGGAAGTGGAGGGCTGGATGTCCCCTGCTGCAGAGGTCTGATTCCTGCCTACCTATCAGCATCAGGAGGTACAGCCCAGGAGTAAGGAAGCCCGGAGACCAGCTTAGGAGACAGAAGGCACAAGTTCCCTATCAGGGACAGCAGGCAGGCATGCAGGCCAAAACTCAGGCCTTTCCACAGTTCTCCCGCGAAAATCCACTATGGACTGCTGCTCGAACTACCTCGAGCTTTTACTTCTTCACTTCCCAACTTAGATCTAACTGAAACTGCAAGCAGTTTGGGACTTCCCCAAGATCCAGAAGGTTCGGTTGGCTGATCTGTCTGTCAGTCACAACAAGGGCTCCCCCTCCAGGTTATTTTAGGCACAAAAAGCCCAAAACTACAATTCCTACAAGTTTTGACCCCACCAAGCCCCTGTAGGCAGGCTCCATTTTACAGTCCGAAATGTACTGACTGGCCCATTTCAGCAGTCTAGGAACAAGATGCTGGAAACAAACAGAACTGTCCATGCTGCACATCTTCTAACAAAGCTCCCTTTTAGATTAGTTATGACTGCAATCCAGGCAGCTCTTAAAGAAACGGTACACAGAGGCTATATAGGCACTTTCTGGCAATCAATCACATTTAAGCTGCAAAAACGCAGGACACCAGCCTGGCAGTGAGCATTTAGACAAGCTCAAGAAAGAATTTTTGGGTACCCCCATTTGTAAGGGGGTTACACTCTGATTTAGCGAAACTACCCATCCCCAAAGCCTCACCCCCAGTTAGGCTTTTCGCAATAAAACAATATTGTATTTACATGTACCTTATTTTATTCTCATTAACTCCACCGTGAGGCAACATGGCAGGTGCTGTGCTGTGCCATCTCATATTAGAGTGCGGTGTCGCACCATACAAGTGAGCAATCCGGCGCCCCACTCTAACATGAGATGGCACTGCGTAGCACCTGCCATGTTGCCTCACGGCAGAGTTTACAAGAATAAGATAAAGTAAGTGCAAACATTTACAAGTTTTATGTTGCAAAAAGCCTAACGGGGTTGGGGGTGAGACTCTGGGGGCTGGGCAGTTTTTGCTAAATTGGAGTTCTCCTTTAAACAAAGCTTGTGACAGTCTGCCCTTGCCAGCAGCTGGAAACAATTGTTAAAATTTTCTGAATGTCAGGAGGCCCGGTGGCACTGAAGGTTGAGGCGCTGGACACCACATCTCGTGCCACGCCAACAACCCAGGGTCAGGAGCAACCTTGGGTTGCTGGGGGTTGGCAAGGGGGAGAGAGAGGATTGAGCATCCCAATGGACTGCTCTCCTCTCTTGGGGAGGGAAGGGTTGTCATCCTGCTCCTTGGCTGCCCCCTAGTGGAGGCTGGAGGGCAGCATCAGAGACAAGGAGGCACAGGAGCATGGATATATGGCATGCATGTGCCTCCACACATGCACTCTCATGCCGCGAGGGGGAAGGGCGGAGAGGAAACCCGGAAAAGAGAGGACTGGCAGGCACTGTGATGACCTGACTATGTCTCGATCCCAGGCTCGCCCCGGCTTCTAGATTGTGCTTCGGGCGGGGCAGGGAGAGCCAGCACTCCACTCTCCAGCCCTGCCACGGGGGGGGATAATCTGTGGGGGACCACTGGTGACGAGCAGGATCGGGGCGACCAGGCTCAGATGACGAGCCCCCAGCAAGGGAGCCGGAGCTGCCTGCCAAGTCCTGAAAAGGATAAATAGAAGAAGAAAAACAGTTTTCTGAATGTCAGAGGCAGACTGAGAAGGCATGCTTCTTTTTAACATTTTTACTCTTTTAAATGAGTTTTTTGAGCAAAAAGTATGACTTACAGTTTATAAAGTCATATTGTAGATCTAAACACAAAGCATAGTGCAGTACAGTAGCACAACAGTAAAAAAAGAGGCTCTTCTACTGAGAAAACAGTGGCAAAGCTCAAATGGTGGCTTCTGTAACAGGACCAATTAATTATGAAAGGGCACAGTCAGAAACCAAAAGTGAAAACACTCCATTCTCCATAAACTGGATAATTTAAAAATTGCTAAACCACTGCTGATTTCAATGAAAAGTGGTTCAGTACCTAAAAAATAGACAGACTGGAACAGTATCCAACTAGGATAGTTTCCTGTTCCTGGGAATCAATCAGGAACTGGAGAAATCAAAAATTACTGAAAACCTTAGGCAAATGCAGTGTAATAAAAAAGAAATCTAAGATATACTTTTGGAATAAATTACAAAATAAAAAACCCATCTGGAGTACCAGCCGTTACCAGTGTTCACTATGGGGCAACTGCTCTCTTCAAGTAGAGAAACATGAGCAACAGCCGGAGTGGAGTGGAGTGTTGATGCAGAGTTTAAACCTACATTCCGGATTCTAAAGTTTGCATAGGTTCTACCTCTGAGGCATCACTCTCAGCCGAGATGACAACATAAAGTGTAAACATTGAGTAGCCAGCCCGACAGTGCAGCGGCAAGGCATCTGCTTGCAGCACCGACATTCCCGGGTTCGGTGACGGACTCAGGAGTCAGAGGGCCAGCCCGGGAAGAAGGATTGTGTCCCAGGGACTGCTCTCCTTCTCCGGAGAAGGAGCGGAAGAGTGTCTGACACCAGGCGGACCTCTGCAGAGGCTGGGGTACCACCACTGCGCGGCGCCACATGTTGGGGGGGGCAAACTGGCGCTATTGCATGTCCCCATCCCTGGGGATCTCCACATACTAAAAAAAACCTCCGGGCCCATTCATGATGGCCCCCACCCCAGCTCCCATTGCGATTAATGTCCTCCGGGGGGGGCCCGCTCTCACGGTTCTGCCCTGGGGGTCAAGCCAGGGCAGAGAGACCAGGTTCTTAGGGAGGAGGTGCCCGCCCAGGGGCCCCGCCCACGGGGTATGCCCGGGCATGGGGGGGTGATGGAGGAGGGTGACCGGGAACAAAGGCAAAAAAGTATAAACACTGAGTAAGTGATTCTTGCAGTTAGAACAAATATAATGTTCCCCAATCTCCCCACCCTCACCTTGGCAGCACCCTCTGACCACCTGCCAGCATCCAGTTCTTATCAGATGTCTACAGATGGGTGACCACAGCTGGCAGTGCAAGCAGAGCTGGTTGTCGGGGGGGGGCACTGATGGAGCCTGACATGCTGACCCATACTCATGTGCACACATGTACAGATAGCTCCTGCCAGTGGCGCTCTAGAGGAGGGAAAGCAAAGTATAAAAAAATCCCAAAACAAGGCACAATGAAGTTGTCACTGCTCCTCAGGACTTACACTGCTGACCTAGGCACCCGCCTCTGAGCTGAATAGGACCTCCCACATGGCCTAACCCACTCTGTCAACCACCCCCTGGTGGGTAATTCAGGGAGGAACAGGAAGGGGGTAGGTCTAGGAGAAGATGGGTGATGGGGCTTGGAAGAGGTGGCATGGCTGGAGAGGGCAGACTGGGTGTCAGGAGCATAAAATAAGTAAGCATACCGATGCCTGAACATGGTGTCTGGGGGGCAATGTGTTGTCGATGGTGAAATCTTTTGGCTAATACTGTAAACTGATGTCCTCTCTGCTTGTTCTGGTGTTCATGTTATTCAGATGGAAGTTAAAGATCCCATATCACTTCTCCATATGGTAGGTAGTTATTCCAGTGAACAGCACAAGCTGCAACCTCCTTCACTTTAGTTAAAACTGGTGCTGCTGCAAAAATACAACAGGCAAGCAAGCACACACAGCAGTGCCCTTTTTTCATTCTGTTTACACCCCTTTCTGTCACTGACACCAGTCCCCCCATTGCCAGTTACCTCACATCTTCCAAGGCCATCACAATGCCATGGCTAGCCCCCCCCCAGGTGGGATTGAGGGTAGGGACACCCCCTGACAGGCTCTGCATTGAGACCCTCCAGTAGGACACCCGGGTCAAGGGTGGCGAGACAAATATACTAGAGATGCTAGACTGCAGTGCCAGGGCCCATGATTCCTCCCCCCCCAGTCCCGAGGCGGCATGTGGAGTGACATCATGATGTGCACACACCAGACATGTCAGCTTCCACCCCTGTCTCTTCAACATGCTTCTCCAGTCGCACTGCCAGCTGTGGTCACCCAGGTGGCAGTGCTGCATGAGAGAAGTCTACCCTCCCTCCCCTGATGAGAGCATCCACTGGGACACCGGATCCTCCCCTCCCCCCCCGGGTCAGCCTCTGACCATCCGAGATCGCTCCTGATCCCCAATCACCTGCGTCATAAGAGGTAGTGCTATCGCTGCACCAACGGGCCAGCAGCAGTGATCTTTGAACCTCAAAACAAGAAACAAGAGTATGCAAATACATTTACTCACACTGTGTGACAAAAGAAAGTGTGGCATCAAAGCGCCAGTGCTTCCCATCTCCAACCAATGACACTTCAAGGGACACAGGGTCCATGTATCACGAGCAGCAGTTCATACAGCTCTCTTAAAGTGACAGTGCAAAAGGCATCTGATACAACATTTATTTGAATGATCTTTCTTTTTAATTTTGAGGTCCAAAGTGTGCTGCTCTCTGTACTTGAATCTCTTCAGTGTCCTGACAAAATTACCTCCCCCCCCATTTAGTCCAACAACAGAATCCCCTGCTTCAAAATCAGTCAGTTTGCATCCCAATCCCTCTTACCCCAGGAAAGGGTTGAAATGTCAAAAAAGAAACTAAACTAAACAATCCATTCTTTATTACTGAGTATATTTGCATGGAAACAGGATGTTTGTGTCACGGACCTAATCTGCTCCTCATGCTTTTCCCACAGTGAAGCAATACTTCTTAGTTTGTGATGTCCTAGTCTATTGCTGTTTACGATGTCACAGAGAATTATGAATTTATCAACGGGAAAAGCAGGAGGAGCTGATTAAGTTTAAATCACAAAAATATCAGTAACCCGTTGTCACAGAGGTAGCACTACTGCTCGCGACGCCGGGGACCCAGGTTCGAAAGCAAGCTGCCAAGTGTAGAAGGTGTGAGCATCTCAGAGGAAGCTCTCCTCCCCTGGTGAGCAGGGTTTACTGCCTCCACAGCAACGCAGCCACCAAAGTGACCATGCAGAGGAGGTAGGCAGATTAGAGTGGTCGTCCGCTGGCCTTGCATACAGCATACCATTCCTGTGCACAATTCAAGCCCCATGCAGATGACCAGGACAGACACAAGAAAATGGAATGGACCTGGCTCCAGAGGGGAAGAGATCCAAGCTAAATTCCATGCCCTCCTGTGTCTGTCACGCTGCAGCATGATGAAATCTGGGGATTGTAGGTTTCTTTGCCCCAACTGCACCAAGAGGGGGCAAGCTGTGACACACGGAGGGGCAGGAGGGCATAGTAGACATGAGGCAGTGCAGCCTGAGCATTTGGACTCCCTGAGAGTTGCGGGTCTAGAGACCTAAGAGGACATAAACTGTGAGTAAAAACTAACTAAATATTATGATTCTGTGCAAATAGTTACGAACAATAGAAGATAAGAAGCTAATAAATAATTAATGTTATAAAAGCTGAATTGTGTCTGAATATATTTGAAAAAAAAAATTTCTGGATACAGGAAAATTGCTTTAAGAACAGCAGTCATAAACATTTGACCCCCCGAAGCTGCCTTATGTTTATGGCACTTTTGGAAATGGAGCCATTTAGAAATAATAGACCATATTTTGGCTCTGAGAAGCCATCTGTGATCCTTCTATTCTTGGGTAGTGTCTCATCCCTTGCATAAAGGCACTGCGGTGGCGTTTTAAAGGGACACTGCCAACCTCTTTTGCATCTTATTATTTCTAATCGAAAACACAGATCTTATGACTGCTCACCTCCACTAAAACACATTGATATTGCTGGTTGTTTGATCTTTTTTAGTAGAACTGAAATGCATGGGAATGGTGCAATTATACTGAACCTTTTTATTGCTTCAAGTCCTTGACCTACTCTTATTGCATACATCCTGAATATTAGGACCCCCCCCCCAAGTGCAGCCACTCATGATGCAAGAGTTTCTCCTATAGCATCACGCTGGCTAGACTTTGTTAAGAGCATTCCCAAGTCCAGGAAAGATGCAGTGAAAGTTGATCAAAGAATGTAAACAAACATGTTTTTTTGTGTGGTAACTCCAGTACGTGGGCAATTTATTTTACTTTTAAAACAAATTAATCAGAATCAAACTATCAGCTACATCAGCAATCTCTACAGAATGTGAACAATCATAACATGTTTTTTTTTAAATCTAGGGCAATTTGTTGTCCAAAGGGGGTTGACAGTGTCCCTTTAATCACATTTGTTCTATTTTAAACATTAGGGTAAAATCAAATAAACCTCTCAACAAGCAGGAACCAAATAGACCTCTAAAATATAGCAAAATATAATTAAAAATACACACTTATTGATTTATATGAAGCACACCCTCGCACTCTCTAAACTAAGACATCCCAAAATTCTGCTCCCCCAAGGAAATACAGGAATCAGACAGCCAGCTCCTTGGAGTTCCCAAATGATTACAACTGACTAATTACATCCTATAATGGTAAACCAGTTCCAGGGGTTTGTTGGGGTGAGGGGGTATCAAAATAGGCACCTCGCAGGCAATTATAATAAAACAAAGAGCTGTTACCTGAAGTGCTACTCTTCTCAGCTGATCTCTCCTACTCCTCCACTTTTTCCATGAGTAACTGAAATCTGCCTGCAGTTGAAAATAACCGAACATTCTAAAGTGGCTTATGCTGCTGCGAGAGTTCTAAATGACATCATGGGCTTGAGGCAGCCCAAGCTGTTGCAACTCTGTCAGTTCTCTGCCTGTGACAGCTCGAGGGAAACTTGGAAAAAAAACATTATTGTGTGTACAGTTTAGCCTATTTGTTTCATATATTTCTGTAGCTGGCTTTGCCATTTTCACAGTCATTATGCACAGGATCACAGTCCATTATACTTTATCTGCTGTGGGTGCTTGTCTTAACCCGACATCAAAATCCTCTGCTTCTGACATCACAGTTTCTACAGAAACAGAATATAATCACAAACAGAAGACTTTTAGCTAGGGAAGCAGCCACAGCAGATAAAGTCAAGGGGACTGTGAACCTCTTTCTATGTCTGATGTACAGTGAGGTATGGAGAAGCAGGTAATGAAATATGTCAAATATACTAATATTAAGTGAAGTGTACTTATACATTTTAAAAGCTTTCTCTGAGATCTGAGGATATCATTAAAGCAGCAGCTCCAAGGCTCAGTTTTATGTTTTATTTTTTTGCAATAGTCTATCCATGACAGCAATGCACAAGTTGTACTAGCCCCCACAAGGTTTGCACAGGTACCAAGCTAAAGAGATCACTGGGGAAAAAAGCACTCCAACTTACCGTCCCTTTTCATCTACTCCCTGGTGTCCAGGTGCACTCTCCCTATCCCCAATAAGTTCTCCCTGGTGGCCAGTGGCACCCCCTCTCTTTTTCCATCCCCAAAAATTATTCACATACTCTGAAGTTCTCCTCGGTGTCCAGCGACAACAGAACTAGAATACTAATACTAAAATAGCAACGCCTCCTTAGCAGGTACGTAAAACACCACACCACACTGTGGTTGACAAAACTGCACTGTCTCCAGGGGATTTCCACTAGATTGTATTGAGTTTACAAAGGACAGCTCTGACTTCTTGCTCCAAAAATCCTTTACGGCTGGCTGTCTTACTTCTCTCATGACCTCCCACACCAAACGCAGATCAGGGCCAGAGAGCAGTCTGAGCACTGCAGCAGTATTTCTATACTGCTAACATTTGCATGTATATGCCGCTCCCCCAAACTGCACATCAGAGCATGGGGAACACACAGACAGTAATTTTTTTGACTATTAAAGGGACACTGTCAGCCTGTTTTTCATTATATTATTTCTAGTTAAAAATCTACATTTTATGATTTCTTATTTTCTCTAAAATTCATTGACGTTGCTGTTTGTCTGTCTCCTTGTTTAGTAGAACTGAAATGCATGGTAATGTATATTTACAAACAACTTTGTTTTGTTTACAATCCTGGTTCTGTTCTTTCTGCATACTTCCTGAGCAACACCCTTAAACAGTGCAGTCACTCATGAGACAGTAGCCTCATAAACTCCCACTGCATCATGAGGGGCTAGACTGTGTTGTGGGTGTTCCCAAATCCAGGAAAGATGCAGCTGGAGTTGATCAAGGAATGTAAACAAACCTGTTTTGGTGTGGTAATGCCAGTATGTTGGGCAGTCTGTTTTTCACTTTTTAAAGAAAAAAGAATCCGAATCAAACTACAGCTGCATCAGCAATCTTTACAGAATGTTTGCAGTCATAAAAGGTGTTTTTCAAACTAGGGACACTTTGAGCCCTAGGGGGGTGACAGTGTCCCTTTAAGTGGTCTTGTAATGGGTGCAGGAGCTGAGTGAGTTTGAAAGTCTGTTCTCCAGGCACTCATGAACACTGCAGATGGATGGGTGACACTGCAGCTAAAGCTGTCAATGGCATATGCAAACACGATGTATTGGGTCCTGAATGGAGGTGCCCGTGCTGGCCAGGGGAAGCCCCTTTCCTCCCATTAGTGGCCCACACAGTACACAACAGTGACTTTCCCAATACCCCTGATATGCAAAACACATACACTTGTACTTGGCACTTACCCCCAGGACTGGTTCCTACAGCTTGTCTCTGGGGACCCCCTGTAAAACAAGGTGATGCAGTACAATAACCACAATACAATACTTTGAGCATAAACTGACACCACAGTCAAAGTAAATTGCAGAAACAAACAGATCAGATTTATTCAGGGGGCTGTAACAAGGAAGGCGGAAATCAGGTTAATTAGCTTAAACACAATAATCACAGTACTGTACATGCACTTAGAGTCCCACTAGTCACATTCTCTGGGTACCCAGGATGGAAAAAGGGGGCTAGCGAGGTCCATTGTAGCTTGGTTGGGGCCCTGTGATGGAAAAAAGAACATGCACGCACAATTTGTAATCCAGATCCTGATGGCTCAGTTCATGGAAAGAAAAGCACAAGGCAATCAGATGACACACTTTGATTAAACAAAAGTTGCAGGGAGCTACCCTGATAATTACTCACGATATCCAGGCTAAACACAGGAGGGCTGATGGCTGACTTGCTGGTTTGCCAGAAGAAGCTTGGCCCCTTGATGATGGATCTTTCTGTGCAGCAAGGTAGTGAGGCAAGACCCTCGTGGCAGGGCCTATCTGCACCAGGCAACACGGATTCAGTCCAATTCTTGCTGGGGAAACTACTTCCAGCACTAACACAGTTTACAGCAATGGGGAAACCAGATTGCGATCCCCTTCCAGCACATAGCACATTTATATGTACAGTAAAAGAAAGTGTACTGTACCAGGCAGGTGACTCCTCAGTTCCGATCGCAAAAATCACTGCAATTACCTGGGAACACTATGGTAGCTACAGTCCTGACAGGCCGATCGCTTTCAGCAAAATCTTTGGTCTTTTACAGGGTAAGCCTGGTCCCAACAGCAGCAGCTTGCTTTTTCCTCACAAACTTCGGATTCAGTCCGAAAACACTTTTTCTGACTCCCTCTCTCTCTTCCTTCACAACGGCAAACAGGCCGGAATGCAGGCCTCACACGTGCCTCCCGCGTGCACTACCACGACGCTTGAACAGAACAGAGCTCCTTCACTCCTCACTCCCAACTCGAATCTGGCTTGCCAGCAAACAATTCAGGGCATATTCCTAGATCCCCAGAGTTCGGTTGGTTGGTTCAGTTGTCAACCACAGCAGGGCTCCTCTATAGGTGCAAAAAAGGTGCCAAGGATCCCAAACTGTATTACCCAGAGTCTCACTCCAATTAGTCCCTTTCAGCAGGCTCTAAATGAGAGTCCCAGTCTGATTGGGTCTAAAGCAGGCTCCATTTTAGAGTCCCTCACCCCCTTATTGGTCCAATTCGGGGAGTCCAGGACCAAAATGGTGAAGCAGCTCAGAAACTAATTGCGGCTGCAAGAGAAGCAGGTTAGACAAACTACATTTTCATTACTATACTAACAGGTCACCAGTAATTAGTTACACCTTTCAAGAGTGCTCACTCTGCTCACTTATCGACAGCAGAAACAGAGCACTTAGCCAGTAGCCTGGGCGGGACTCGGGCATAAATACACATGGTCCCCCCATTCAAACTAATTATGCCTGCTAGCAGGCAGCTCTTAAAGAGACAGTACATGGAGGCTCAAACAGCACTCACTGAAGCTTTCTTTAAACGTCTTTAACGCCAAACACCACCCAGACTTGGAACACTTAGGCAAGTTCCTGGAAGACTTTTGGGAACCCCCATTTGCAAGGGGGTTACACCCTTCCTGGCCTGGAAAAACTTGGCGTCTGCATCAAGTGAGTACCCCCATAAACTCTAATACAAAACACCATATACATTTACACTCGGAGGTGCCCGTGCTGGCCAGAGGAAGCCAGCCCAAGAAAGACAGAGCAACAAAAATAAGCAGGCAGCACTAGAGGGGATCACTCAAAGTGAAACAAGCATGCATATACCTATTAATGTTTATTGCAGTGTAACCCTAGGTGGTGCTATCCCTTGGGCTACTACCCCTGCCTGCTTGGCTACTAACAGGTTAAGGGGTCTGAGTTCTGAAATGGGTGCCTCCACCCAAAGGTCTGGTTTGGTTTGGGTTACACTAACCAGGTCATAGCCCTCTGGGACACTGTGACCCCCTTTCCTCCCATTAGTGGCCCACACAGTACACAACAGTGACTTTCCCAATACCCCTGATATGCAAAACACATACATTTGTACTTGGCACTTACCCCCAGGACTGGTTCCTACAGCTTGACTCTGGGGACTCCCTGTAAAATAAGGTGATGCAGTACAATAGCCACAATACAATACTTTCAGCATAAACTGACACCACAGTCCATGTAAATTGCAGAAACAAACAGATCAGTTTTATTCAGGGGGCTGTAACAAGGAAGGGGGAAAATCAGGTTAATTAGCTTAAACACATTAATAATCACAGTACTGTACATGCACTTAGAGTCCCACTAGTCACATTCTCTGGGTACCCAGGATGGAAAAAGGGGGCTAACGAGGTCCATTGTAGTTTGGTTGGGGTCCTGTGATGGAAAAAAGAACATGCACACACAATTTGTAATCCAGATCCTGATGGCTCAGTTCATGGAAAGAAAAGCACAAGGCAATCAGATGACACACTTTGATTAAACAAAAGTTGCAGGAGCTACCCTGATAATTACTCACGATACCCAGGCTAAACACAGGAGGGCTGATGGCTGACTTGCTGGTTTGCCAGAAGAAGCTTGGCCCCTTGATGATGGATCTTTCTGTGCAGCAAGGTAGTGAGGCAAGACCCTCGTGGCAGGGCCTATCTGCACCAGGCAACATGGATTCAGTCCAATTCTTGCTGGGGAAACTGCTTCCAGCACTAACACACAGTTTACAGCAAATGGGGAAACCAGATCACGATCCCCTTCCAGCACATAGCACATTTATATGTACAGTAAAAGAAAGTGTACTGTACCAGGCAGGTGACTCCTCAGTCCCGATTGCAAAAATCACTGCAATTACCTGGGAACACTATGGTAGCTACAGTCCTGACAGGCCGATCGCTTTCAGCAAAATCTTCGGTCTTTTACAGGGTAAGTCTGGTCCCAACAGCAGCAGCTTGCTTTTTCCTCACAAACTTCGGATTCAGTCCGAAAAAACTTTTTCTGACTCCCTCTCTCTCTCTTCCTTCACAACGGCAAACAGGCCGGAATTCAGGCCTCACATGTGCCTCCCGTGTGCACTACCACACTGCTTGAGCAGAACAGAGCTCCTTCACTCTTCACTCCCAACTCGAATCTGGCTTGGCAGCAAACAATTCAGGGCATATTCCCTAGATCCCCAGAGTTTGGTTGGTTGGTTCAGTTGTCAACCACAGCAGGGCTCCCTCTATAGGTGCAAAAAAGGTGCCAAGGATCCCAAACTGCATTACCCAGAGTCTCACTCCAATTAGTCCCCTTTCAGCAGGCTCTAAATGAGAGTCCCAGTCTCGATTGGCCCAAAGCAGGCTCCATTTTAGAGTCCTCACCCCCCCTTATTGGTCCAATTCGGGAGTCCAGGACCAAAATGGTGAAGCAGCTCAGAAACGGTTCGTGCTGCAAGAGAAGCAGGTTAGACAAACTACATTTTCATTACTATACTAACAGGTCACCAGTAATTAGTTACACCTTTCAAGAGTGCTCACTCTGCTCACTTATCGACAGCAGAAACAGAGCACTTAGCCAGTAGCCTGGGCCGGACTCGGGCATAAATACACATGGTCCCCCCATTCAAACTAATTATGCCTGCTAGCAGGCAGCTCTTAAAGAGACAGTACATGGAGGCTCAAACAGCACTCACTGAAGCTTTCTTTAAAACGTCTTTAACGCCAAACACCACCCAGACTTGGAACACTTAGGCAAGTTCCTGGAAGACTTTTGGGAACCCCCATTTGCAAGGGGTTACACCTTCCTGCCTGGAATAACTTGGCGTCTGCGTCAAGTGAGTACCCCCATAAACTCTAATACAAAACACCATATACATTTACACTCGGAGGTGCCCGTGCTGGCCAGAGGAAGCCAGCCCAAGAAAGACAGAGCAACAAAAATAAGCAGGCAGCACTAGAGGGGATCACTCAAAGTGAAACAAGCATGCATATACCTATTAATGTTTATTGCAGTGTAACCCCTAGGTGGTGCTATCCCTTGGGCTACTACCCCTGCCTGCTTGGCTACTAACAGGTTAAGGGGTCTGAGTTCTGAAATGGGTGCCTCCACCCAAAGGTCTGGTTTGGTTTGGGTTACACTAACCAGGTCATAGCCCTCTGGGACACTGTGACCCCCTTTCCTCCCATTAGTGGCCCACACTGTACACAACAGTGACTTTCCCAATACCCCTGATATGCAAAACACATACATTTGTACTTGGCACTTACCCCCAGGTAAAACTCCCATTGTCATTATTGTTTTACAAAAATTGTCAACTGTGCAGATGCATTTGTAAAAATTAATTGTAATAGTGAGACTTTTTGAAATGTTATTTGACTTACCATACTTATGCTTGTCTACCCACTTACTCAGTATCCAGCTTGTTTCTGTCCTTGTACTAGTTAATTCCTGTTGCTTCATATCAAGGGGTTGTTGATTTTCATATTGTGTGTGCCTGGGGTGGAGCAGCAATAAAAGATAATCTATGCAATACCCTCAGTAACACCCCAACTCCAGTTTACTTTTACCTGATGCCCATTTTTACGTTCACTTGCGTGCATGCGCAAGGAACGTTTTGGGAGAGTAGCACACTTTGGAGGTGTGCCTCTCCCTTTCAATCCGCTGCTCGGTTGAGCAGGCGTGGTGGTCCTGCACCAATGGGTGCGGGAGCTGTGTATGACAGCGGTGGTCTTGGCTTCAAACAAAACCACCGCTGTCATACAGAGCACGTCATGCCGCCCCCGCATCACGCTGCCCCCAAAGCTTTGGTGCCACGCTGAGGCCACCCCAGCGTGGCAAATGTCGCGTTGTTTGCGGCCGGGGTGCCCAATCCCCTGTCGGCTCCTCGGCCCCCCCAGCCATCTTCTGCCACGCTGGGAGCCCACCCCAGTGTGGCAAACATCCGGTGCTGTTTGCTGACGGGGGTGCCCAATCCCCCGTCGGCTCCTTAGCCCCCCCCAGCCATCTTCTGCCATGCTGGGAGCCAACCCCAGCGTGGCAAGTGTCCCACGTAGTCCGTTTTTTTTTTAAACCTGTAAAGAAAAAATGGTCCCACGTAGTCTCCCAGTCCCCTCTCCCACAACCTGCACCCACCCACTGTGCACCCAGCATCCCCACACCCCCCTCACCCCATACTTACCTCCAGAGCTCGGTGCGACGATCTTCGGTGGACCGGGAACACGTCTGCACTCTTCAAAGCCGACCGCGAACTGAGGAAATGCCAGTAAGCTGTATAATGGGCTAGATAGGGGGGTTTCAACTTTATTGCATATCTCAGGCATTTTTTGGAATTTTTGCACCAAATATTCAACATGGGGTTTTTGGGAACCCTTCTCATGAATGATGTCACTGTCATGGCGTTATTCGGGCCCAAAGGGTGATTTCGCAGTCACTGTGCAGTCACTGCGCGAAATCACCCTTCGGGCCTGAATAACGCCATGACAGTGACATCGTTCATGAGAAGGGGTCCCAAAAACCCCATGTTGAAAACTGATGCAAAATTTCCAAAAAATTACTGTTTTACGAGCGTGAGTTGCGCAGTTCCTATGCAGGCTCGTAAGTTCACAAATTTTCAATATTTTCACTCCAGATTTTCCACATTGCCATTTTACCACACCTCCTTATGAGCAGTACAGCTGTCATTTTTCACATCCTGCCCAAAACGTGTTTCCGCCCATGTAGTGCACAATGGGGGTAACAAAAAGGTCATGCTGAAAATTTATTGTGCAAATACCAGCAATCGCACAGGGCATTACGGTAAAGCACCATACGTGCCAAACACCACTGCAAATACCTGCAAGCGAACATTCGGCATTGACAAATGCTTGTTAGGCCTTGTACAGTAATATCTTCAATCAAGAGAACAGCTTGTAATGAAATGTGTAAGATTTACATTGACATTTGACTATATACACTTTTATATCATACGAATTATGTGTGTGAACTATGTAGCAATCTCTAAAAAAAATCAATTAAACACATCAAATGGCTTCAAAAACATGTCTCAACATTGTGTTTGTCTTCCACCTTGTCACAACATATAGCTGTCTCAGCAGTGTTTTCAGTTAAGGAACATTACCTTCATGTATGTGATGGCCTGCTTCTGTTGAGTTGATAGCAATAACAGTGCATAGAATAAAATGTGAAACATATAGGTAACTGTAATACAGATGGTGGCATTATTTTTAAATCTGTTCTTTCTCAATGTACTATACTTTGATTCAGTTAGTGTATGCAACAGCAATTCAGCCCATGGAACACCTTTATTTAGTTTATGCATTCACAGTCCTAGTGGCTCTGCCAGAACTTGTTCCAGTAGTTGTTTCACCTTTGTCAGGGGTGCTCAAAGAACAGACAGCTGTTTCACCTGCAGGTTTAGAGGGTGTGGGTTGGTCAGAACCTGCAATACCCTTCTCCAGTGTTCTCTGGAGTCTTTTAAGTCTCTTTTCTACTGTTTTCTGAGGGAGTGATTTGCAGATATCACATTCTGCTGAAAAATGGTCATTCCCCAAGCAGACTACACATAAATCATGCTTGTCTGCCTTTGCAAAAATGTTCCCACATTTAAGGTGGTTTTAAAACCCTGGGGGTTCAGTCTTTTTTTTTTGGTTTTTCTGCCATCATTTAACCGATGAAGAAAAAACAGAACCACAATAAACAGTTCTCTTTTCTTTTTTTTGGTAAATGCGGTTGGTTCAGGAACCGATGAAAGTTCTAATATTGAACCAAGAAACGCAAAAATAGAACTGGGTTAGTGGTTCACAGAAACCGGGTTAGCACTTTCAAATATAACAATTTATTAAACTAAAATATCTCAAATAAGTAAAACTAAATACCGGAGACAGAAAAAAAACTCCAGAAAGGGTACTAAGACACGATTCCTCAATGGTTATACTGAACCGTGAGGAACTGAGAAAATAAACTAAAATAACAGTTAAATAATGCTAAAGTTAAGGTAATAAATAGAAAATAAAGGCAACAGTAAGAATAATAATATAAGAAACTACTTCTATTCAGTGAAGAACCACAAGGAATGATTGAGAAGGAAGTCTCCTGGGTGACTTGTCAGGCAGAGAAAGAAATTTGTTATGTTGGTGGAATGTTGCAGTTGATAAGGGCAGCAGTTTGAATATGTGGCATGAGTCAATAATAGTTCTATCATTAGCAAAAAGTTCCATTGTCTCCTGGCAGCTTTGCTTAGGAGGTTGATTGCAGTGAGTTAGGAATACAGAAGAATACCTGGGGTTAGAAATAGCAGTTAGGCCACTTTTTGGTCTGGGTTCAAGTAGAAAACATTACTCACCATAGTAATCTTCTTTCTTCCAAGGTGTCCTTTAGCATCAGTAACTTTAAGCAGCTAGCTGACCAGGTAGTACTGCCCCAGAGGTGTGGTTTATTCTAATTAATTAGCATCAGCCAATCAGGATAGACTTTGGGGTGTGTTGATGAGAGATTGCCTGAGAAGGCCCCCACATTTTTTCAAAGACAAATGGGCACATGCCGAAAGTTATGAATCAACTGGAATTAAAAATCGTGCAAAAAGCATGTACAGCAATAACCCAGAGAAATGTTGCTTAAAACGAAGTTCCAAATGGAATTTTAGCAAATTTGGTAAAAGAGAAAGGCAGAGACCTCTGAAGTCAGGTTGTCAGGGGAGGAAGGGCAAGATCTTACTGATGCTAAAGGACACCTTGGAAGAAAAAATATTACTATGGTGAATAATTTCTTCTTCCTATCCCAGGGGTCCTTTACATCAGTAACTTTAAGCAGACTACAAGCAGTGTAGTTGGGAGGAGGGCAGAGGACCTACTTAGGAAAGAGGCTCTGCAGCACCACTCTTCCAAATTTGGCATCAGATCTAGACTGTACATCTAGGCAGTAATGATTAGTGAATGTGTGTAAAGTCTTCCAAGTGGCTGCTTTGCAGACATCCAGCAAAGGGATGAGCCTAGCAGCTGCCCATGAGGCAGCTGTGCCCCTGGTTGCATGGGCTCTGAGGCCCTCAGTAGGCTGTTTGCCAGCTTTTTCATAGCAGAAATAAATGCAAGAGACTCTCCAATGACAAATAGTTCTCTTGGTGGCTGATCTACCTCTACCCACTTCCCTGTAGGTAAGGAACAGTTGGGTGGAAGACCCCTAACCTGTTTAGGGTGTTCCAAATAGTGGAACAGGGAACTTTTAACATCCAGGCTATGGAGTTTTTTTTGTTCCCCAGGAGTGGACTTTTCAGTAAAGAACATTGGTAGGGTAATGGACTGGTTAAGATGGAACTCGTACAAAACCTTGGGCAAAAACTTTCTGTTTGTCCTGAGCTCAACTTTATCACTGTGGGGGATAATATAATTGGGCTCAGTACAGAGAGCTTGGAGCTCTGAAATCCTCCTAGCAGAAGTAATGGGTACCAGGAAGACAGTCTTCCAGATAACATGTGGTTCCATGTAATAATTACGACAATAAAATAGCGATCGTCATTATAGTGAATGTATAATGGTGATAGCTTAATTAGCGACAGGATGTAACATTGAAACCAAAAATAGTGCTGCCTCAAACATTTTTATAATTCCTTAACGCTGAGCCTCTGTATGCCGTAAATGCTCAGTACCTCTGAACTGTGGTATTGTAAGCTCCTCCACAGAGGCGGGTGTTGATGGACACCCCCTCTCAGTCTGTCATATACGCTGAACCGTTCTTTTTATGAGATTTAATCCTGGAAGCCTACCAGTTACAGATTCGGGGGCTGCAGTAGTACATTCTACCACTACCTGGGATGTGCTTTCAACTGTGGAACGTGCACAACAACGTATGCCTGCCATAATCCGTTTTGCTCCAACCTCCCCCATGTCAGGGAAATGACTGTGCTTTTTTGGCTGAGCAACAACATTATCTGCCACAGTGTGGAGTCTCGCCATACAATTATGTTTGTGACAGTCAGCACAATGCCAGTATGTCTTATCTCCTCTCTCCTTGTCCTTTCTGTAAAGGTAGCCAGCATACAACAACATGGGCTTACTTTTCTGGCTCGTTACAAACTTAAGTGGCATAGCGCAATCAGCCGTCAGCTCTACAGGTCAGCTGTGTTCTCGATCAGTAACCAAGCAACATTGGTTAAATTAAACTGATTAAATACACACACTGTTGCCATGACATCATGTGGTGCCTAGAGAGCAGCACTATTGTGTGTGCTTCATAATGCAGTAGAAGCACAGAGTTTTCCAAATGTTGCAATGGCTGGAAAAAAAATGAGAGACATTTGGCATTTTATGTGATCCCTATTCTGTGTTAGGAATGAGGGAGATTCGACGTTACAGCTTCAGACATAGGCATTGATCTTTGGAGAGCCTATTTTGTGTGAGCTATTTTTTGTGATCCCTAATGCCAGCTTAGAGAGCAGCGCTATTTGGCATTACAGCTTCAGACATAGGCTCTAATCTTTGGAAATCACTAGTATCGCTATTTTGACATGGCTATCTACGTTATTACTGTCGGTCACTAAAATGTGCTGGTCGCTATTATAGTATTCGGTAATATTATGTTGATATTTTGTAAGGCACTATTTTTACGGGATAGCATAACATACTTGAGGTGGGCCATAGCCATGACTCAATAGAAACTCCATGAGCTTGGCTATACACAGATTAAGGCTTTAAGGGGGGACAGGTTCCCTAACAGGAGGCTGAAGGTGTGACAGCCCTTTAAAAAACTGTTTGAACACTGTGGGAGTAAACAGATTTAGGTTTTCCTACTGAAAGGTAGGCTGAAATAGCAGCCAGATGTAGTTCAAGTGAAAAGGGCCTCTAGCCTGAGGCCTGGAGATAAACCAGATAGTCCAACAGAGTGGTGTCAGAGGCTGAGAAGGGGCTAGTCTTCTTGCCCTTACACTGGATGGATAATTTCTTCCATTTGGCTGCGTACATCTTTTTTGTATTAGGCTTCTTTGCCATCGTCAGTATTTTAAGGTCCTGTTCTGAGTACTGAGAAGCAGGAAACTCTTAACTCCTCAAGAGCCAAGCTTTGAGGTGAAGAGACTGTAGGTCTGGGTAAGTCACCCTTGAGTGGGGAAGGGTCAGGAGTGAGTGGCTGAGGGGAAGGCGAATGGGCCAGCTGTGCGAAAGAGTTAACAGCAGGGGGTATCAAACTTGCCTTGACCAATCTAGAGCCACCAGAATCATTAGTGCTGGTTGGAGCCCGAGTTTCAGCAGGACCTTGAAAATTAGAGGAATGAAGGGAAGGCATAAAGGAACTTCCCTGACCAATCCAACACCAGGGCACCTGTTGGGAGAGTTCCCAGGACTGGTGGCCTGAAGCAGAAGAGGGGAGGCTGGTGATTGAGGGGGGAGGCAAAGAGATCTATTTTTGGGGTCCCCTATCTCCTGAACACTGTCGCTAGCACCTGCTTGTTTAGGCACCACTCGCTGTGTCCCTGACTTATGCAGCTGAGGGATCCACCAGGGTGTTGTCTTTGCCTGGAAGGTGAATGGCTGATAGAATCACCTCTAGGGAATATGCCAAGGTCCAAATCTTCATGGCCCCTGTACAGAGGACTCCCGATCTTGTGCCACCTTGTTTGTTTATGTAGAACATGGCAGTGGTGTTGTCCACCCAGACCTGCACCGAGTGGCCTTTGATGTGAGGAGCAAAAGATTTTAGTGCCAGATAAATGGCCCCGAACTCCAGAAGATTGATATGTGACCTTGACACCTTTGGGGTCCAAGTGCCACTGACAGAGGAATTGTCCAGATGTGCTCCCCATCCTAGCAAGGAAGCATCTGTAGTGATGATTTTTGTAGGAGGGGAGATCTGGAAGACAACACCTACAGATAGGTTGGCACTATCCTTCCACCGGCACAGAGCTTGAAGGGGATTCTGTGTGACTGGTACAAGTTTGGACAGAGCATTGCTCTTTTGGGACCAGTGGGAGCGTAATGGTACTGTATGTCCCTCATCCTGTACCTGACTCCTGAAACTATAGCAATCATGGATGCCATGTGTCCCAGGAGGTTTAGTTAGTGTCTGGCCAGCAATGGATGGCCCAGGGTGAAAGCGCTTGCCACCGCTAGGAAATTCTGAATTCTTTCTGGTGGCAAGAAGGCCCTGCTCTGATTTGTATCCAACTGTGCCCCTATAAATGTTAGGAGCTGGGATGGCTCTAAGTGAGATTTCTTCAGGTTTATGAGGAAACCCAGAGGGAGCGGAGTGCTTTTTGTGACGGACAGGAACTCCTGGACCTGACCTGGAGTTTTCAGCCAGTCGTCCAGTCAGGGATACACTGAAAAACCCTATTTTCTGAGATGTGCTGCCATGAAAGCCAGACAGCTGGTAAATACTCTTGGTGCAGATGTTAGGCCAAAAGGCATGGCTGCAAATTGGTAATGCCCTGAAGGAAGCCTGAACCTCAGGAATTTTTTGTGGGACTGCTGTATAGGGATGTGAAAATAGGTGTCCTTGAGGTCCAGAGAGACTAGCCAGTCTCCCTGTTGCAGAGACTGAATGACCGTTTTTAGTGTCACCTTCCTGAATTTTGGTGTTAGGAGGTGTCTGTTGAGATACCTGAGGTCTAGAATAGGTCGCTACTCCCTGTTTTTCTTTTGGGTGAGGAAGTACCTGGAGTAAAGGCCTTTGTTTTTCTGTAAAGCTGGTACCCTTTCCACCACCTTTGATGCCAGAAGGTTGTTGACTTCCAGTTCCAGCAAGAGTTTTTCTGATGGGGTTAGGAGTTTTGAAAACAGAGAACCCCAAAAAGCTGGCATCTTTCTGAAGTGAAGAAGCAGACTCTTTTCCACTATCTCCAGGACCCACTTGTCTGAAGTTATATGGGTTCAAGCTTGGAGGTAGCGGTGGAGCCTGCCCCCTACTGGTGGAGGGGAGGTGACCAAGGCATTGAAGTCAGGGCTTAGACTGGGATGCAGGGGCCTGGGAGGTGGCCAGTTTTCTCTTGCCTCTCCTGCCCCTTCCCTTATAGTACCTTCCTGTCTGAGAGTAGTCGTACTGAGGGTGAGGATAGCGGTAATAGGGCTTGGGAAACGATCCACTTCCTCTGCCTTCCTTGGGCTGAGACTTTTGGGTGGAAGCCCTTTGTTTAGTAGTATTGCTCTGGCACGTGGACTTGTACTCATCTACTTTTTTCATATACTCTTCTGTCCTGGAGTCAAACAGAAGAGTCTTGTCACAGGGAAAGTCCAGAGCTTTAGACTGGGTATCCTGTGTCAAATTGGTGGTTCTCAGCCAGGCAAACCTTCTGAGAGAAATGGCCTGGGCCATAAATGGAAATTACGTACTTACCGTAATTCTTGACCTTCTTGTACCAAGTCTCCACCACTCATTCACACTGATGGGATCTACGACGGAGGCGCTAGGACCCAGTGGGAGCAAACTTTTTGCAAGAGGGCCAGTGCCAGAGATGGAGCCATGAGGAGTGGCACCATAAACCTCGGCTCGTGTGGCAATGACTGTCTTAGTGTCGGCCCTCCAACCGCCTCAGTACCTTTTTTCTGAGGAAGTGCAGTGTAACTAACCTAGAAGAACAGCCTAACAAAAAACGGACATAAGATAGTCTGAATGACCCGTATAAGAAGGGTCAACAAAGAAGTCTTCACAGTCTAAACATTGAGGGAGTGAAGACCAACAACAGAGGTGAGCTCGGGGGATGGTGGGTGGGTGTGTGAATGAGTGGTGGAGACTGTGTCCAAGAAGATCAAAAATTACGGTAGGTACGTAATTTCCATATTTTCCTGGACATAAAGTCTCCACCACTCATTCACACTGGTAGGAGAGTACCAAGCTAATAATCCCCCGAGAGGGTGGCAGGAGAAACCAAGAGCTCACAAATTTAGGACAGAAGTCCATTAAGGATAGTCCTGCCAAAGGAAAGATGTCACCTGGCATGGACATCCAGGGCACAGTGATTGACGAAAGTATGCACTGAGCTCCAGGTAGCCGCATTGCAAATGTCTGCAATGAGCACGTTGCAGATTTCTGCTAGAGATGCCGTGACTGCTCTAGTAGAGTGAGCGTACACTATGCCCTCCAGCTTGACTTGCGCCATGGAATAACAGTGGTGGACGCATGCCACCAGCCATTCTGAAATTCATCTGATAGCAACAGGTTGACTGAACTGGGTCTCGCTGAAGGAAACAAACAGTTGTTGAGCTTTGCGAAGTTCTTTTGTTCTATCCAAATAGAAACATAGAGCTCTTTTGACATCTAAAGAATGAAGGGTACGCTCTCCTTCATTCTGGAAGTTCGCAAAGTAAGTAGGTAGGACCAAAGGTTTGTTTAGATGGAATACTGAAACAACCTTAGGGAGAAACTTAGGATGGGTCCTAAGAATTACATTATCCTTATGAAATGCAGCATACGGAGGGTCTGTGACTAAGGCATGTATTTCTGAAACCCTGCGGGCTGAGGTAATGGCCACCAGGAAGGCCATTTTCCAAGTGAGAAATTTCGGCTTACAGGTAGCTAGAGGCTTGAAAGGTTTTTGAGTGAGCATGTCTAGCACAAGATTAATGTCCTGGCTGTGACTGGACATCTGATAGGAGGTCTGGTATACAGAATACCCTTAAGAAACCTCTTAACTACAGGTAACTGAGCCAGTGACAAGGAAATAACTGGCTCATGATAAGCTGAAATGGCACAAAGGTGAACTTTGACTGTAGAGTATTGTAGACCTGAATTTAAAAGGTCTGAGAGGTACTCTAGAACTTTATTTGGTGGGCAGGAAAAGGGATTCAAAGAGGATTTTGCACACCAGAGAGAAAAACACTTCCATTTGGCTATATAAGTTTTTCTGGTGGTTGGCTTGCGTGCAGCCAAAAGAATATCTGAAACTCTCCGAGAGACATTGAACCTGTTCACTTCTATCTCTTCAGGAGCCAAGCAGGAAGGTGAAGTGTCCTCAGATTGGGATGGACCACAGGGCCCTGAGTCAGAAGGTTCATCTGAAGGGGAAGCACCTTCGGAGGGGTTTACAACATACTGTTCAGTTGCAGAAACCATATCTGTCGAGGTCAGAAGGGAGCAGTGAGGATCATTTTGTCCCCCTGGGACTCGAATTTGAGACGTACCCTCTGAATTAGTGGAAGAGGAGGAAAGGCGTATAGAAAGTGTTTTGTCCACTGCAGCCTGAACGCATCCTGACAGAAAATGCCAGGCCCTAGATTTCTGGAGTGGAAGAGAGGCAGTTTTGTGTTGCGTCAGGATGCAAAAAGGTCCAGGTCTGGAGTTCCCCACTCTGGGTAGGATATTCAAATGGGTTGCGCCATGCGCAATAGGGTTGCACCTGTGCAAGTCCGAGATTGCGCCATTCTGCGATATTCAGCAGGAGGCAGTTGCGTCACTGAAAACATGCTGAGCAACAGCGCAATGCAAATGAATGCATGCTGAACTGGAGGGGGAGGAACCATGCATAAACTGCACAGCCCAATATTCAGCCAGGCTGTGCGGAGGTTGTCTGGCGCAACCCCAACCTGCGCCTGCACAACTTTGAGCAAAAAAAATTGGAGTAAGTCGGGCCACCCACAGGTGAGCTGCTGCATTGCAGGGGCGCAACACAGCAGCTGTCACCTGTGACTGACCTCAGCCTCTCCTGTGTCCTCCTGCAGCCCGATCACGGGCAAAGTGTAAAAAATCCCCACTCCCCGACTGGCCGATCACGGGCAAAGCGAAAAAGTCCCCTCCCTGACTGGCCCGATGGTGGGCATAAGCTAAATCACCCCACCAGCCCGATTGTGGGCAGCAAAGTGTTCCCCGAACATATCCCTTGTGGTCAGTGGACGCTAAGCCCGATCAGCGGGCTGAAAGGTTAACCCCCAACATATCCCTGGTGGTCCAGTGGACGATAAGCCCGATCGTGGGCTGAAGAAGTTTAACCCCAGAATGTATCCCTGGTGGTCCAGTGGACTGATAAGCCCGATCGTGAGCTGAAGAAGTTTAACCCCCTCCCAGAGCGTATCCCTAGTGGTCCAGTGGACCGATAAGCCCGATCGTGGGCTGCATTATGTTCGACACCCTCCACCCCAGACCATATCCCTGGTGATCTGGTGTCCCCCACCCACCCACCGCAAAGCCCCACCACCTCCCGGCGGCGTCGGGCGGCAGCATCCCCCGCCTGCCACCCGCTGCCCGCCGACTGACTGCCCAGTAGGGCTGCACGCCCGTGGTGCAGAGCAAGAGCCAATGGGCGTGCAGCCCAAACGTCTAAGGCAGTCAAGATTTATCGAATGATATCTGGACTGCGCCTACGGTATGAGCTACGCCCACGTGGCTCTTGCTGCAGTGGGCGTGCAGCCCTGCAACCCCAGCCAGTCGGTGAGCGGGGCGGGTGGGGTGTGTGCCGCCCGCCCGGCTACCAGTGGAGGCAGGGGTGGTGGCGCAAGTGGTGGGTGGGGTGAGATTGAGGGGACACTAGATCACCAGGGATATGGTATCGGGGAAAGGGGTGTCGCAACATCATGCAGCCCGTGATCAGGCTTATCGGTCCACTGGGCCACCAGGGATATGTTCTGGGGGGGAAGGGTTAAACCTATTCAGCCCGCGATTGGGCTTATCAGTCCACTGGACCACCAGGGATATGTTCGGGAGGGGTTTAAACCTCTTCAGCTCGTGATCAGGCTTAGCGGTCCACTGGACCACCAGGGATATGTTCAGGGGGGGTTTAAACCTCTTCAGCCCACGATCAGGCTTAGCAGTCCACTGGACCACCAGGGATATGTTGGGAACACTTTGCTGCCCGCGATCGGGCTGGTGGGGGTGATTTACATGCCTGCAATCGGGCCAGTTGGGGAGGGGTTTTTACACATTTGCTGCGCATCGGGCTGCAGGGCATCGGTCCTGACGGCTGCTGCCTGGCAGGCGCCAGGCGCAAGTCCTCGGGATCGGCGCACCTGCATGCTAATGGCATGCAATGGGAACATAGATATGCAAATGGCCTCTGCAACTTTGCATGAATTATGGCCCCATTTGCATGTCATCTTTGAATATCGGAAATTTGCACATGGCGCAATGGTACTTGCGCCACCGCAAGTTGAATGCTCCACTCTGACCACTTGCGGTGGCGCAAGTTCCACTGCGCCATGCACAGTGGCCAGCCGGGGGTGATATTCAAGGTTGCTCAATAACACAACTCAGCTTGAATACAGCCTGCCACCTCGCACACCTATTTGTGCAGCGCAGGGCTTCGCCATAAAATAGCGCAGTTTAAATATCCGCCTCTGTGAATAGTGACTGAACTACAGTTGAGTTGAGAGACAACTAGTGAGGATCTGTCTCTGTTCTGCTGAGATGGTCTGCCAGTTCGTTCTGCACTCCCGGCAGGTAGACCACCTGAATTAGAGCCTTGTGCTCTAGGCACCATTCCCACACTCTCATCGCTTCCCTGCATAAAGGGTAAGAGTGTGCACTGCCCTGCTTGTTGATGTAATACATCACTGCTTTGTTGTCAGTTTGAAGGAGAATATTCTTGTGACAGAGAATGTCCTTCAAAGCCCGGACCCCATAAAGGACGGCTCTCATTTCTAGAACATTTATGTGAAGCTGGGACTCATCCTGAGTCCACGTACCTTGGGTGTGGAGATTCTGACAGTGAGTTCCCCAACCCATCAGGGACTCACCCATGGTAATGGAAATCTGATGGTCAAGGGGAGCAAAGGGATACCTTTCCAGAAGGTTGACCTCTGGCGACCACCAGGTGATTGACCTCTTCAGAGGTTCTGTCACCTTGATGAGAAAGGACTGAGGGTGAGTGGTTAGGGACCACTGAGTACTGAGCATCCACTGAGAAGTTCTCATGTGGAGACATGCTAGGGGTACAACGAACACCGAGGATGCCATGAGACCCAGCATCTGTTGCATTGAGATAGTTTGAACTGAGTTGTTCTCTCTGATGTATCGGACCATCTGTAGGATATCGCTTCTTCTGTCCTCTGGAAGAAAACCTTTCGCACAGGAGGTGTCCATAAGAGTTCCTATAAAAAGGAGCTTCTAGGAGGGCTGCAACTGTGATTTCTTGAAATTTAGCAGGACTCCCATGGATGTGATAAAGTCTGAGGCCGTGGCTAAGGCGTCGAGAGTTTCTTGCCTGGAAGGACTTGCTAAAAACCAGTCGTCCAGATATGGGAACACTTGTAATCTGATCTTTCTGAGATGCACTGCGAGAATTGCACAACACTTTGTAAAAACTCGTGGTGCCGAGGATAGCACAAAGGGCAGGACTCTGAACTGATAATGCTGGCCCAGTGCTACAAACCATAGGTATTTGTGATGCTTTGGGTGTATAGGAATATGTTGGTTAGAGTCCTTCATGTCCAAGGAAGCTAGACAATCGTATTGATGAAGCAAGGGTAGCAGGGTCTGGCGATATCATCTTGAACTTTTCCTTCAAAAGGAACTTGTTTAACTTTCTGAGGTCCAGAATGGGGTGCATGCCACCGGTCTTTTTCGGGACCAGGAAGTAATGGGAGAAGAAACCTGTGTTTTGTTGATCCAGCGGAACTATTTCTACTGCCCTGTTGATAAGAAGGCCTTGGTTCTCTGAGGCAAGAAGGTCTAACCGTATTGTTGACAGCCTGGGCTGTCATTTGGGGGGACGATCTGGAGGAGTTTTTGAAAGGCTGAGGGAGAACCCCTAGCGGATTATCTGGAGGACCCATTTGTCTGATGTTATGGACTTCCACTGGTTGTAGAACTGAGTAAGACGTCCTTCCACAGCTGAGGAAGGGTCCCCCTCAGGCAGTTGAGGTGGGACCTGGGCCAGAAACTCAGAAGGTGGCACTGGGCGCTTTGGACCCTTGTGCCTTCTGTTGCATTTTCTTTTGAGGCTGGGGGGCTTGGTGTTTGTTAAAACTTCCCCTGCCCTTGCCCTGAAAGGACTGTCGGTTGTGAAATTGATGCTTGTTAACACCCCCTCTGAGAAGGGGTGGGTGTGGGTCGAGCCATTTTAATGGCCGACCTAGTCTTCTGTGTGGCCTCCAGAGCTTGCTCTACTTGAGGTCCAAACAGATACATACCATCAAAGGGTAACACCATGACCTGCTGTTGGGCATCATTCGTGAAGCCCGAAGTGCGTAGCCAGGTGTGACGGTGGGTACAAATGCCCCACCACCACCGCTCAGGAAGCAGTATCCATAGTTGCTTTAACCTGCTGCTTGTTGGACTCAATACCCCTGGTTATGGTCTGAAGTAGCTCTGAGCTAGCATCCGACTCAGGCAGAGCTTCCACCATTTGTTTGAGCGAATGCCAAAGAACATACTCATATTGAGAGAAATATCCCTAGTAGCTGGCAATACGCATACCAAGGGTAGAGGCAGCAAAGGCTCTCTTACCTAAGGTGTCTATCTTGCAAGCTTCTTTGTTAATAGGTAGGGCTGTAGATGCCTGAGGAAGAACAACCTTATCATTCTCAGCCAGGACTACAATAGGGTCCGCAAAGGCCTAGGAGTCCAAAATGGGTCGATCCTTGGGAGCAGCATACTTTCTGTCTAGGGGCTTAGCCACAGAAGGAATGAGAGCAGGATTATTCTATACCATCTGAGAGAACGTCTTGAAAGATGGTTGTACCGGGGGAGTTAAATCCATAGGGATCTCTGGGACATGAAGATACTGGAGCTTTAAGAGCTTCCCAGGATCGATATCAGTAGTCTGGGGAGAAAGAGTAGTATTTAAATTTTTCAGCAGAGACTTAAATGACAGGTCTTCAACCACAGGCTCTGCGGCAGGATTGATCCCTGCTCCTTCAACATCATCACCCAGTCGAAGATCTGGGTCAGGCTCAATATCATCTCTTGACAGTCCAGGAGGGACTGTGTGGACAGGAAACGAGTGAAAATCAGTATGAAATGAAGAAGAGAAAGGATTCAGAGTCGAGAACCCCTGAAGGCTGGACAGTGCCACACCAAGCCTCAGCGCCGAAGAAGAACACAGTGCTGAAGACAAGGGAGACGGCACATCAGAAACAACCCAGCACACAGTGCCGACAGAGCCCATGATGCTGACAGGTGCATCAACGCTGAGGACGGTGCTGACAACCCCAGCGGTGCCGTGGATGGTGCCAACAGATGCGCTGGCACCGAGGATGACGCTGAGGGACCCATCGATGCTGAGAGAGCTCCCAATGGTGCCAAAAGCAATCCAGGGCCCCGATTACTTCAATTTGAAGAAAAAGAAGGATAAATATCAGGAGAGAAAGGCATCGGTGTGGCCTCCTGTGCCGCAGCCATGTGAGGGGAGAAAACACCTGAGCGTGAAGTTGATGGCACTGAAGATGGCACCACACAACTAGGAAGGTCCAACCACCCTACCTGCTCCCCCGAAGGGCCCAAAGGCCTCAGAGTGACCGGGGCAGGGAGCTGGACCAACCTCCGAGCCCATTGCTCCATAAGAGCAGCCCACTGATGAAACTGCTCATCAGAAGCCCTTTCAATAGGTGGGGAAGAGCTCCGATGTCGAAGAGGTCGGTCACTGGAGACAGAAACCGGCGACTCTAGGGGAGGAGACCTACATCTGACCCCAAAGACTGACCGTCGATGCGCAGACATACCAGAAGGTGACCTCAAGTGATGCCTTCTCTTTTTTGACCTGTGGGCCGAAGAACAGCTCGAGGCCGAACGGTGCCAAGAGTGCGACCGTTTTCTTTTATGCTTCTGGGGGGACCACCCATCCCCCTGGGCATTGGACTGACTGATGTTGGACCCTCCCTCCAGAAAGGGCGGTGGACCGGACCCAGCCCGGCTGACTGAACAGCTTTCATACAAAGACTTCCTACCGTCACCTGACCCGCTCATGGTCGACTCCGTCAATGGAGGGCTGAAGACTTCTTTTTCTTAATAAGTAAAAAAGTAAGCGGTACTTATTCATAGATAAATTACAAAACAATAAACTGAAAACTACACTGCTAGTTTTCAGTTTGACTCCAGGTGGGCGAGCGACGTCATCACTGAAGCACACTCAACAGCGTAAAAAAAGGAACTGAGGCAGTTGGAGGGTCGACACGAGACAATCATTGCCACATGAGCCGAGGCTCGCAGTGCCGCTCCTCACAGATCCATCTCTGGTGCCGGCCCTCTTGTAAAAAGTTTGCTCCCACTGGGTCCTAGCACCTCTGATATAGATCCCATCAGTGTGAATGAGTGGTGGAGACTTTATGTCCAGGAAGATCTCCAGATGCAGCATCATTGTTATCATTTGCCACATGGAACTGGCACTTTGTTGCTTCCAGGACAGTCTTAGTAGTTTCAATTAAATCCTGGCGCATAGACTCCGACTCTGACTGAGCAATGGCCAGAACTGAATTCCACAAAGCCTTTGGTATTTTTTTTTAAACTCAGTTTTATTCAACAAGGAAATATACATTACGTTCATGAATATTAGCCACAACATTTGGCCCAATTGGTTATAATTCTTACATGAGATTTTGCTACAGGTTTCAGTTGTTCACCAAGTATACAGCTTATATCAAGTGTTAACCCTTCTTCCTGCATTCTGCTTGGATGTTCTTGTTGTTTTATTATTTTTTTTTCCCTTCTTGTTATGAATAAAATCTCTTTGAATCGTAACTCACTGCCTTTATGCATTACATTTGTTCTTATCCTTCAGTGTAGTCACTCTCTTTTAGGCAATAAACATTTCTAAAATCAATAACCATTTAAACCTTATAACCTACTAACAAATAAAACTTTTAACCAAACAACTTTTTGGGGCCTTGTGTGTTATTTTCATTATCTCTTTTTCTTCTCTTTTTTTTTCTGTTTCCCTTTTGTAATATTACTTCGGGAATTATTTGGTTTAATGGAGTAAGGAAATACAAAAGATACTGTACCTTACATATTTCTACAGGTTCTTCTTCCGCAGTATGAATGTACATTAATCCATAATAAATGAAACCATATACTAAAGGAATAATGCACAACAGGGCGTGTGTCGTACTGGAGAGCGCCACGCCTGGGGGGGTTGGGTATGAGGCCGCAGGCTGAATGCGTCCAATGCCCCAGGCGAGGCATTATCCCAAACGACACACACCCTGGAGTGCATTATTCCTATTATACAATGGCTTGTTGTTACAGTATACATAAAATAATTTTAAAGAATATTTTTGTTTCTGAAGAGAAGATGTAAAAAAAGAGAGATGGCATCCTGGTGCTGGGCATCATCCAAATGGGTTCACAGTGCTGAGACTAGACCTGTGGCATCATGCTGGGATAATGACATGGGTCCAGCCCCAAAATGACCAATCAGAGACCAGGATTCTTTCTTGCCATGGTATACTAGCAGATATAATTTACACCTCCATTGTTATCATGAAATAAAGTGAGGGTATTGGCACTCCATAGCCCAGTCCCAGGAGAAGTAAATTAAAAAAAACAACATAGGGGAGGCTGCAGCCATCCCCTGGTTGCCCTGGGTTATCCCCATTGACTTGATCTGGCCCAGTCCCTCCCTTATAGTATAAAGTCAGGGTCAACCAAGGACAAATGCACTACTCATTTCCGCCATTTAGGTTCGAAAGAATCCAGCTTGTTATAGAGTTTGGCTGTCAAGTACTCCTGCCTATAAATGTCGAGGATTACCTGATACCATTCCAACACTGATGGAGTGGCGGATGACATCCACCTGTGTGTAATGACTTTTTGAGCTGCTAAGATGTAGGTTGGTAATAAGGTACGCTTCCATTTTGGCCTGTGCAAGGGATAGATAGATAGAATAGTAATTTCAGCTGTTAATTCTAGCTCTTCATCCAAGCAGTCCTTCAGTTCTAGCTGGAGGGAACACCAAACGGGAGTAAGTTTGGGGCAGAACAAAAAGATAAGACCCAGGCCTGCTAAAGTGCAACCACATCCTCTCCAGCAGTGCCCGTAGGAGGCAGAGAGATATTTTACTAAAATGGCTGGGGCTCTAAAATATCTGGAAAGGGACTTCCATGTGAACTCCCACCATATATGAGAGAAGATAATTTTGATTGTACTTAATGTAGCACTTTCCCATTGTAAAAAAGGGACATCTAATTCCAGCTCTCCGTTTCAGGCATCCAGCTTTGATTGGGTTGAGTCACTGAGGAACTCTCTTAGCAGGCTATATATGGCCAATAAACCTCGACCAGGGGTTTCCATTTAGGGAGTCTCTCAGAATAACCCATAGCTGAGGGAGGGGAGTAGGGCGGCTAGCTTGAAATTCTTTCTGTTTTAGTATGTGGTTTCTCACCAGGGTATAACGAAATAAGTCACGATCAGGGAGAGAGTGTGTGTGTGTTGAAGTTCAGGGAAAGGGATAATGCCTGATTGGTTTATAAACTGGTAATAGTAGGAAAGGCCTAATCTCCTCCAATGAGTGAAAGTCGAATCTAAATTAGCTGGGACAAAGCTAGCATCCAAAGAGAATAGTGTGAAGAAAAACATAGTTTGTTTAAAGGCATTTTTTCATTTTAGGGCAAACCAGAGTTTTAAAATTTTAGCTGAGAAGTTCGTAAAATCCCGCAGGGGTGGGGCTTTTTCTCTAGATGCAGACTATTTTCTCTATATCACATAAATCATTAATATGAAACTCAATGTCTTTTCAGATATAGTGGGTATCAGGAGAAATCCATATGCAGAAGATCCTCAGAAAAGTGGCAAAGCATACCATTTTAGATGTCCAGTGACGTCACGGATCCAACAACAGCTTAGAAGACGAGCTCCCCCAGACTAACTGCCTGAAATATAAATCTAAGGCTAGCAAATGACTAAAAACCTGCAAAATGTCTAAAAAAACCAGAGGGGGAACCCAAGAAGCAAACAAGTACAGAGCTAAAACAGGAGGACTCTCGGAACACCGAGATGGTAAAGGATTCATAGAGGCCTGTGCAAGCAGATCGTCCTCCCTGGCGAATACTACAGCCCCTGACTATGATACTGATGGGGAGTTGGAAAAACTATCCAGAAGCCATTTTGAAGTGCTTCTCAAAGATATTAAGCAGCTCTGAAAAGAAAACAAATCAAACTTTAAATCAGTCCAGCAACAACTAACACAGATGGAAACACACTTTGGGCAGATAGAGGAGCCTGTGTTGGAGATTGAGGACACCACCATGCAACTGGTCTAGGTTGTACAATCTCTTTGGGCTCACACAGCAGAATTACAGGCCAAGTGCACCAATCTGGAGTCTATATGGGCTCCCTGAGGGCCAGGAGATCACCCCCATGGCCTCCTACACTGAGAACCTCCTAAAGGACATTCTGGACCGTCCACCTACATGTGAGCTCCATGTGGAGTGAGCCCATCGATCACTGCAACAGAAGCTGCAGGATCCGGTGGCCCGGCCTCGCTCTATCATTTTCAAATTGAGCTCTTTCCGCACCAAAGAAGATATCTTGAGCAGAGCGTGATTGAAAAAAGATTTAACATACTTTAACAACTGACTCTACATGGATCACGATTATCCTCAAGAAATCCAAGCCCAGCGACAGCGATTTGCTCCTATTCTGAAAGTGCTGAAGGACCAAGCGATCAAATTCCAAACACCCTTTCCGGCGAAATTGCGGATCTTCTGGGATGATGGAGTGAAGATCTATGTAAATGTGGAAGAAGCCCTTGCAGCATTCAAAGAGAAGGCTCTCCCCATACCAGAGGTTAGGAATGCAAAATCCGGGAACTGGGCCGCGCCATGGCAGAGAGTAGTGAACAGGAAGAGACCCAGTCCTGCCTTAATGGGAACATCAGAAGCACTGCAACAGCTTATACAGCTCCTGAGCAAGAAACCAGTCCACATAGATAAAAATCCCTGAAAGATTCTTGAGCACGGTGAGTACTGTCTGTTAAGCTAATAACCCCCAGCCTCTTGTAAATAAGAAGGGGGGAGTTGTTTCTCTCCTTTTTTCTCTCGTAGCCCACGAAGTGTGCAGTGGGCAACAATGAGAAGATATTGAGGCCACAAGGTGCCTGTATACCTCAACGCTTCTGAAGGATCTTAACTGTTCTTTTCTTTTTCCCTTTTTTGTTCACCGGGAAGAGAGAAGCAATGTTATATAATTACTATATATGCACACTTTCAGTTTATGGACCCAGACTTGAATTGGACACTGTGATTGGTGTACATGAACCATTTCTCCAATACCCCTCTCAATGGTTTCCCCATTTCTATTTCCCAGATGTTAACTGTATGTTTTCAATGTACTTTTCTTAATAATGGGGAACAATGTATTGCTATCTTCCATGTCCTCTAGAGGTAAGATGAGAGGGGATGGGAGGTCTGAGGAGTTTAGACACTGCTGTGTTTAAATTAGAAGTGACTTTCAGATATTAGCCTTCCCTTTATTTCATTTTATATTATGGATGTGGTGGTTTTGGGGGGGCTATATTGGGGGGCACTGTTTCCTGGTTTTATGTGACGACAGCCTATCTTAGGCATTTTGGAGCTATCAAGATTTTAGGCTCTGCAGGAGGTCTCCCAAAAATGGGAGTTCGAATATACCTCTTCTATCTGCTCTTCTTGGGGCAGATTTAGAGGCCTGCCCTGAATACAGGCCTCCCACCTTGGAAGCAACGAAAGTTTATAAATAGTTGCTCACCGTTAGCCATGTTGGCAAAAGTTTTGTTGTTGTTTGTTGGGCTGCAATTCTATGTGGGTCATGTGGGGGTGGGAGGGGTGGGGGGAAGGGTGCAGAGATGGGTGAACCAGATATAAAGAGTAATGAAAGGAGCTGTTTAGAAGTGATGACACCCCATAGAGGACAATGGCTCTAACATATACAGTCTGTACATATAACGTCCATGCGGTCTCGAATCCAATAAAATGGAGCACGATTTTAACATCTTTGAAACGCTCGGGAGGGGACATACTGATGTTACAGAAGACACACTTGTCTATATCTGAACACAAGAAATTTGAAAGGTTGGGCTTTTCACATGTCATAGCATTATCTTATGGGGGGGAGAAGGAGGGGGATGGTAGTGCTCATCCCACATAGGGTCTCATTTGAGGTGAAAGATACCCAAACAGATAGAGAGGGGAGATATGCAATGGTCAAGGGTTGCCTTAATGGACAGCTACTCACTGTGGCTTCTGTCTACTTCCCACCTAATCCATCCCTGGAATTTTATAAAGGCTTTTTCCTACAGTTAGACCAATGGGGCAAGGGACAGATTTAATGTGGGGGAGACCTAAACTTGACTCTGTGGGGCGAAGGGGTGCGGGGGGGGCAACCTCTTTCAGCTAGCTCTAAAACAGCCAAGGAGATGTCCAGACTTTTAAAGGAGCTAGAATACGAAGATTCCTGGAGATTCTTAAATGGTAGTGCTCCACACTATACCTTTTTTTCCCAGGTCCATTCATCTTACTTGTGCTTGGACTACCTGCTTTTATCCAGAGAACACCTGGGCAGGCTGTCCGGACGTGGCTGGGAGACTTGGCTCTCTCAGACCATGCCCCTGTCTCCCTGTCTTTTTAAAATTAAAATTTGGGCCCCAGAAGAGAAACATGTTTTGGAGGCTTAACCTCTCACTATTAAAGAGCAAAGAGGATGTTGAGGTCATAAAAGAGACAATACTGCAGGCACTGAGGGATAATGACACCCCTGGGGTGTCCCCTTCCATGCTATGGGACACTCTCAAGGCCATAACCTGGGGCAAACTGATCGAGATTTCAGTAAGAAGGAAAAGGGCAAGGGAAGCTCAGAAAGAATCCCTCCTGAGTCAAATTGGGGAGCTTGAGGAATTACAACAAATTAAGAGGTGTAAACTGACAGGTAAGAAATTGATCCAGCTAAAGAAGGAATTAAACTATCTGCTGGACTACTACATTGAACAAAAGTTAATTTTCCTAAGGCAGAAATATTATGAAGGTGGCCGTAGGTCTGTGAAGCTGCTGGCGGGTAGACTACGAGCTCAGAGAGCCAGAGCAAACATAACAGGAATTAGACACCCTGTTAATAATTCCTGGCAGCACACGATGCTGGGAATTTCTAATGCCTTCTTAGATTTTTATACACAACTTTATTTAGCCCCCCCCCATGGGTTCTGGAGGATAGGGTTTCAGCCTTCCTACAAAACCTTAGACTACCCCCAATGTCTGAAGCACAGGGCATTTCCTTGATTGCCCCTATTTCAGTTAGAGAGATAGAGGTGGAGATGGGACTTTTGAAGAGTGGGAAGTGTCCAGAATCAGAAGGACTTCCCGGGGAATTTTATGAAATACTCAGAAAAGAAATTTCTCCTATTCTAAACCGGGTCTTTACATTTGTTTTTTCTCCCAACAGAAGGATTCCCCCATCCTGGGATACTGCAGTGGTCTCGGTGGTCCTGAAGGTGGGCAAGGACCCCTCTCTCTGTTCGTCATATAGATCTATATCGGTTCTTAATACAGATTATAAACGTATGGCCTCTAGCTTGGCCCAAAGACTTAAAAATTTGGCCCCCACCTTATTCACCTAAATCAGTGTGGTTTTATCACAGGCCGACAGGCTCGGATACTGTATAGCAGGTATTATTAGCGCTCTGAAAATTTTAGCGCTATTAGCAAAAGAGAAAAACCCGCTAAATTTAAATGCCTGCTAATATTATCTGCTCTTTACTTATAGAATTGACAGCAAGCTGCATGCTGTCTCTGTGTACTTTAAATTTCTTTAGCTTCAGTTATTTGAAAGTGGTGGCACTATAGCGTTGCCTTATGGTGAACCCCAAGGGGTGCGCGCGTGTGGGTGTGTGTGTGTGTCTGTGCGCTCGTGCGTGTGTGTGTGTGTGGGGGGGGGACATCTATTGCCACAATCGAAGTTTGTTTTTAAAAGTTTTTAAAAATTGAAGTGAAATGCTTTGCAGTTAATTTCAAACCAGAATTTTTACCCCAGGCGTCACTGTAGGAAGAGAGAGCAAGTCTGTGTTCAGACTAATGCATGGGAACTGAAAGCTATTTCTTGCAAGACGAGACTTTAAAATATATATGCAAACCTCTTAATTTGAACTACAAAGGGGATATAAAAATATTTTAACACAACATACTGTTCCTTTCATTTGTTTCTTTTTAACTTTTATCTTTACATCTCATGGACTGAATACCGCCATTATGACATTTTCTTTCCATAGTTTGAATAATTTTGCTAGACCCAATGATACCTTATCTTATTAAAATGTGGTGGGAAGGTGGGAAGTTATCTCTTGTGAATTCTAGGTATACTTGAAACGGAGAAGAACGGGAACTGCTGTGACTGCTGGCATAGAGAGCGCTAAATATATCGGGCGCTAAAATGTCCAGGCATAGCTAGCACGCTAAATATATCAGCCGCTAATAATACCTGCTATACAGTAATATACGAAGGTCTGTATACCTTTTAGAACATATAGAGCAACAAAAAACACCTGCACTCCTACTTAGTTTGGATGCTGAAAAGGCTTTCAACAAAGTGTCCTAGCCTTTTCTGAGAGGGGTCCTTGCCTCCTTTGGTTTCCTGAGACAGTTTATAGAATTCATCTTTAGGTTATATGAAAATCCCACAGGCTATATCTGAACAAATGGCCATACCCCCCCCAATTTCCCCCTTAGGAGAGGCACAAGACAGGGTTGCCCCCTCTCCCCCCTCCTGTTCACCTTTTATATTGAACCCTTGTCTCAATATATTCGACTAGCCCCCGAGATCACAGGAATCACCCTTGCTGATGTAGAACACAAGATAGCTCTATTCATTGACGATGTCTAGATATATCTATCTGAACTGGAGAAATCTCTCCAACACCTGTTTGAAGGTCTGTCACTTTTCTCCCAGCTTTCTGGATATACCATCAACACAAATAAAACTGAAACTTTACTGATCAGCTATAATCCCTCTATGGAAGTCCAACTACGGTATAATATGAAGTGGGACCAACAGTCCCTTAAATAACTAGGGATTAGAATCCCATGGGACTTGAGGCAGCTCTACACCTTCAACTACCCCCTACTGATTACCAATTTAAAACAGGACATGAATAGGTGGACTATTACGCCTCTCTCATTTTACTCCAGAAATTTATCCCTGAAAATGAACACCCTCCCATAACTATTTTACTTATTTCAATGTGTCCCCTGTTCAATAACAGTTAAGGAGCTATTAAGCTGGCAACGGATGTTTTCCCGCTTTCTGTGGAATAACAAAAAAACGAGAATAGGATTACGATTCCTCTATCTCCCCAAGAATAGGGGTGGGATAGCATTACCCTCTCTGTCACACTATTGGATAGCTGCTCAGATGCACTTGGCACTTTTGTGGGGCCATAGAAGCTACCGGGTTCATTGGAAATCCATAGACCTGGCTAGGGAGCTCCCTGCTCCTCTTCTAGCCTGTTCATTTAACCCTTCACTCTTCTCTCGAATGCTGACTTTGCTACCAAATAGCTGTAAGGCAATACTGGAGGGATGGGATGGGGTACTAGAACCAAGGTGCTTCAACCACATAAGTGGAAGTATGACTGATTTCAATATAATTCCCAATTTGCACCAGCTCAACTAGCCATGTGGTTCTCTGTACAGGTAGCCAGGGGCCTCCAGGCCCCATGGCAGTTAATAAGAGAAAACACAGTCATGACATTTGAGGAGGGGCAGAGGGCCTACACATGGACAGAAAAGGACAGGATATACTACTATCAGCTTAGAAATTATATTAATAAACATTTATAGAATGCTAATTTGAGACTAAAACAGTTTCAGGATGATCTCTCTTATACCCATATCTGATCCGAAGACATAGACAGGATGGAAGCTGTCCAGAGGAGGGCAACTAAAATGGTGCAGGGTCTGCACTAGAAGACATATGAAGAGAGACTTAAGGAGCTTAATATGTATAGCCTCGAGGAAAGGAGGGAGAGGGGGGGACATGATAGAAACTTTTAAGTACCTCACAGGAATTAACAAAATCCAAGAGGGTAGCATCTTTCAAAAAAAGAGGTGTGCAAGAACAAGGGGGCACAATTTGAAGATAGAGGGGCAGCTCAGAGGTAATTTAAGGAAGTATTTTTTCACAGAGAGGGTTGTGGATGCATGGAATGGCCTTTCGAGGAGGTTGTGGAGTCAAAAACAGTGGTGGAATTCAAGCATGCATGGGACAGTCATAAGGCAATTCTAGGGGGTGGGGGTAGGAAGAAGTAGGCTGCTGGTTAACTAGGATCTGCAGCTTATCCATTAGGTAGGGAAATGGGCAGACTGGGTGGGCCAAGCGGTCCTTATCTGCCGTCAAAGTCTATGTTTCTATGTTTCTACGTAACAGCACTTAGTGCGAGGCAGTGAAGTGCTAGAGACAGAAGCAAGGGAGAAAGGCCAGGGATTGTGTCTCCGTTGGGTAGTACGGGGGGCTAGTGGGGTGGTGGTGTGGGGGAATGGCCGGTTGCTGGTGTTGTTGATTGTGCTCACTAGAGGTGGCCAGGGGTGAGTGTGAGGGGAAGGGAAGCAGCCCTAGGTAGGCATTGTCAAATGTACACGTCACTGGTAGATGGAGTGGGCCACTGCAAGGGAGGTGGGGGGGGAGGACAGTTTGTTGTAGGTGTGTGGAGGTAGTGTAAGCTATGCTAGGATTGGTGTTTTGTGAGTAGGGAGATTTGTTGGAGAGCATGGGGGGGCAGTAGTAGGGTGGTTTGTATCAATGAGTGGAGGAGATGGTAGAGGTGCCCTGTTTGTGGGCTAAATGGGATATTCATTAATTTTCATTTTTTTTTTACTCTATTTTTTCCACCTCTACTTGCTCTCCATCCTCCACTCAATTGGGCCTCTAAGGTGCTTCGCATCCCTGACCCACTGACTCATAGGGTCTACCACTAGAGTGCTTCACCCATCCCCCGAGACTCTTGATGGCCTGGATAACCCCTGGGTGGGGTGAGGAGAGATCCCCCTTACCTCCCTCCATTCTCGAGGAGTGAGCTGCACAGCATGGTCTGCCCTGCTACCTGTTGGTGGGTGATGAGTTGACACCAGAGGTCATCACCTAGGAGGCGTGGAGGGACGTATTTCCTCCGTGTATGGATCCATGCCACTGGTGTGCAATGAGGAGCAAGGTTTCTGGCATGCGTAGAGATGCACGTCGATTCCAGTCCTCTGCCAGTGTCAACCCCTACGCAGTGGTGTCCCCCAGCTGCACCAACATCCCCTGAGTTCTCCCAGCAGGTGGTGGTATAGCGGTGGAGATCGCATCCCTTCCCACCCCGGACAAGGAGAGCAAGCCGCCGGCTGAACCCTGGTGCCCCGAGTCCATTCCCGAACCCAGGTCACTGGCGTGGTTTGAGGTGTGGCGTCCAGCGCCTCAGCCCTCTGAGCCACCGGGCCAGCTTAATTTTCATTTTTTTTGGTTATACTGGAAAGGCATGTGAGCATTGCTGTCCGTTTACACAAGTGTCCAGTTACATAAAACAATCATGAGACATGACATAGGCTAAAACATTTAACTTACAGAGAGGGTTAATACAATGGTACATAAAATCAGGATAATATAGACTAAAGGGCAAACCATGAACTAGGCTTGGTGAATTAACAACTAGAAGGTGAAATTAAGCATTCAGTGAGGGTTTAACAATGATATAATATAACAGTGGGAAACAAAAAATGCAAGTGCACTCTAAAAACTAGCTTAGATGGAGTAACAATACTACAAGTGCCAGAAAGAGGGAGTAAGTGTCAAAGGTGGATGAACAGAGGGTAAGGGGAAAAGAGTACAGAAGGGGAGATACAGTTTATAAACATGGAGAAGAGGAGAGGAGAGGCCCCAAGGTGGACCCTTGGAGACATCAACATTAATCAGTGAGGTGTCAGATACCCATACCTCCAGCGACCCGAGGGAACAATCGACCATATTGACCACTTTCTTATCCTGCTCTGGATTCCTATAAGGGGCATAAGTCACAAGTCAGGGTGCATCTAAATGTTCTGCCATGCCCTCTTGGCCTGAGTGCCAGGTCATCCAACCTCCCCAGAGATCCCTATATTTTTCTTCAAGCAGATTAAGTTTAGCTGTTTACAGTTCCATATCATGAACTGTTACCATTCTGCCCAACCATTCTCTCATTGTGGGGGTCTTGTCAGTGAGCCAGTGTGATGTTATGCACTTGAGTGCTGTTACCATGCAAGTTAATACTATCTCACTTGTTCCTGAGGTTAGCTCTGCTGTGCTGGGGAGGCCCAGGACCCATTCTGTTCCCTCCAGGTGTATAACTACTCCCACTATGCCCTGCGTGGCTTCCTGTACCATCTCTCATAATGGAACATTCACTGGGCACAGCCAAACAATGTGCCAGTGAGTGCCTTTCCCTCCACAAAATCTCCAGCATCTGTCCGTATTTGTTCAGTGGTAGTGTTTAGTGATGCTCAGAGTTCTAAAAAATCAGACCAGGACCTTTCAATAGAATTCCCTCCAAATGGGGGTTGATGTAACCTTTCAATTTCTATGGAGTCTGGCTTCCCAATCTGTTACTAGTATGGGGAGGCTGGTTCCTTTTCAAATGCTACTTTTATATGTTGTATTGAGCCTCCTTGACTCTGTTGTATTAATGTGTATATGTTGGAGCTGTATTTCTGTGGGTCTCTAAGTTGCATTTCCCAATAAATGTACTCTTCCCAGTTTGACATAGGCCTCAGCAATTTTTCTATGTTTCCAGTGCATTGATAAAATGCATGATCTGCATATACTGTACCTCATAAATTCCAAGTTGTCCCACCCAAACTTCTCTTTCACTCTGTTGAAAGATATGCAATGATTTTGCTCTAAGAGTTGAGTGAACCTGGTGATTCCCCTGCTTTCCCACGTGGCAAACTTATTATCTAGCCTCGGGGGCATGAATTCCGTCTCATATCTAATTAATGAGCTGGGGCCTAGTCCTGGGGGAGCACCCGTTACCCTACATATCTCTTGTAGAAGCTTCCAGCTATGTCTAACCCATCTATTTCTGATAGTGTGTATTATTTCCAGAGGCGTTGTGGTGGTGCAAGTGTGAACAGGGGCTTCTCTCCTATTGCAGAGTTTTCTATATCGTACCAACCTGATTCCATCCTTTGCTTCGCCCCTGTGCACACATCTGACAGCTGCACTGCCAAGTAATATTTTTGGAGATCTGAGTGTTACAGCCCTCCCTACTCCCTAGGAAGGCTCAATACCTGTCTGGAAATTCTTGGTTTTTTCCTATTCCATACAAACTTATGAATGGCCGTTGCAGTTTTGTTCCAAATGTTTACTGCAATGATTATGGGAAGGGTCTGGAATAAGAACATTAGTCTTGGCAGCACTTTCATTTTCAGCGTTGCCACTCTCCCTACCAATGTAAAGGGTAGACGGTGCCACTTAGTCAGGTTAGCCGTTATAGCTTCCCATAATTTTTCATAGTTAGAGAAAAAACGTTTTTGCAGGTTCATGAAAATGTGAACCTCTAAGTATCGAATTTCTCCCCTTGATGCCCAGCTAAAGTGGAATGAGTCGTTAAAACCTCTGGGTTTCTGCCCTGTGGCCACTAATGCCTCAGGTTTTGTGAAATTAAGTTTGTAACCAGATATGTGCCTGACTCTTTGCAGGTGTGCCACTAATCTTGGTACTGTTAGCTCCTGTTTACTTAGAAAAATTATTAAATCATCTGTGTATAATTCCACCTTCTGTTCTATCCCTCCCACCATAATCCCCTCAATATGGATATCCTGGTATACTGCAGCTGCTAGTGGCTCTAGACAGATGGCAAAAAGTAGGGGTAACAGCGAGCATCCTTGCCGTGTACCTCTGGACACTGGGAAACTGGGAGAATTGATGCCATTTACCCGTATTAATGCCTGTGGACTAGTGTATAATTCATGTATTGTGTCTATGAATTTCTGGCTGAATTTCATCTTATCCATGTTCTTTTCTAGAAATTTACAATTAACCCTATCAAATGCCTTTTTCAGCATCCATGGAGATAGCTATCTGGAAGGCATCTTTGTTTCCCTTTTCTGTTAGAATGTTTAAAAACCTCCATATGTTATCCTGCAAGTACCTCCCAGATATAAACCCCGTCCGATCCTCATGTATAACTATGTGAATTATTTTTGGCACCCTTTCTGCCAGTATCCCCTTGAACAGTTTGAAGTCTGTGTTTAAAAGGAGGCAGTATAGCATAGTGGTTTAAGGCTTTGAGCTGCAAACCTAGAGACCTGGGTTTGAATCCCACAGCCACCACATGCATACTGTGTAACCCTAAGCAAGTCACTTGTGGTCCCAGGTCACGCCTATAAACAAGCTTCAGTTTAGTGTCTCTCCTGGTTAAAAAAAAAAAGGGGGGGACTTGGCTTATGCAAGCCAGGCTCTGTGCTGTCCTTCCCTGGTTTGGGCAGGACTGAGATTTGTGCATACCTCCATGCATTCAGAATCTCTTCCTCTTCATCCCCATATATATTTTATGAGTTCAGTGGACCAGTGGCCGGACTTGTGTGGCTTCCTGTATCATCTCCACAGTGGGAGAGGTGTAGCCCAGGTTTTGGAATTCCATAGTAAATTTCAGGGGCATCCCTAAGGGAAAATATCAATGCAAACAGCAAGACTTTTATGCCCTAATGTATTATTTACGGATGATAATCCTCATATTTCTTTCTTTAATAAATATTTTTTTATCATTCTTCAATTAGCCAAACGCAATTCAACGTATGAATTAAATGATACCTGTATCTGTGTACCTTACCCCTGTTTGTGTCGTAATTTTGCATGTTATGTAATGCTAAAATTATAAATAAAGTTTTAAAAAAGAATCTCTCCCCCTTCCTCTATTTTCGTATATGTTTGTGCTAAAAAAGGGGACAACTGGTCTACGAAGGTCTTATAGAGTTTGGCTGGTAAGTCATCTAAGCCAGGGGATTTGCTATTTGTGGACTGTTTTATTTTATTCAGTATTTCCTGGGTCCCCATTACTTTGCTTAAGGCTGTATTCTCTTGTTCTCTTAGCTCTGGGATTGCTAGCCCCTCAAAGAAGGTTTCTATCCACTGATCAAAATCTGCAATGTTTTCCTGCATGTATAACTGCTGATAGAACTGGGCAAAAACCTTTACCATTTTCTGGGGTCTCCTGTTATCGAACCCCCCCCCTTTCTGGGATCATTTATGCAAAGAACTGTTCTATTACTTGGTTGTTTTCTTAATGTATATGTCAGGAGGTGCCCACCCTGTTCCCTCCCTCGTAATACCGTTGTTGTGTTTTTCTATACTGTCCTTCTATCTTGCAGGTTAGTATGGTATAAAGCTCCCTTAGCTTCCTGTCCAGTTGCTCCTTTACCTGGGTATTTAAAGCAATCTTGTGTTGGAATTCTAACTCTGGAATCTCAGTCTCTAGGGCCTGCTGTTTTTTCCCCCAATGTTTCTTTTATCTGGCGGAGTATTCGATTATAACCCCCCTCAAAACTGCCTTAAGGACGTCCCATCTAATTGCGCTGGAAGTGTCTCCCTCAGGGTTTTCTTGCTCATATTTCCATATTGTATCCTTTATCAATTGTTTAAATTCTTCTGAGTTCATGTGACCTATGTTTAACCGTCAGTTAGAATTGCGGAGCGAGGGGGCCACAAGAAGGTGTAAATGCAGTGGTGCGTGGTCTGACACTGTGCATGCTGCAATTGTGCATTTATCCAAGATACTCACCCAGTCCATCGCCACAAAGAACATGTCTATTCTAGACTAAATTCTATACCTGACGTAGTAGTGGGTATAATCTTGAGAGGTTCCATTCAGGTACCTCTGTAATGCCCAGCTCCACTGACAATCTTTTGAGTAATTTTCTTGGTCTTGTATCCCTCATTGTGGCTCTCCCTTTTTATCCAATTTGCTAGACATAACTGTGTTGAAGACCCCCCCCCAATGGTGTACATCCTGCCTGAGTCTGTTATCATTTCTAAAATCAGTTTCTTTAAAAAGTGCAGGCATTCTGTTTCATCATTGGATGCATAGACTGGCCTGTTGGCGCTGAGGGTTGAGGCACTGGACGCCACATCTTGTGCCACGCTGGTGACCCGGGTTCGGGAACGAGCTCGGGCGGTCAGGGGTCGGCGGGGGGAGAGGATTGAGCGTCCAAGGGACTGCTCTCCTCTCTTGGGGAGGGATCCAGGGGTAGCCTGGTGTGGCAGCAGCCCATGGTGGAGACCAGCAGCACTACTACGCACCAGGGCTCGCACAGTAAAGGGCGACATTGGGCAGCTGCCTTTCTGATGTGGGTGGGAGCACCTACGTCAGGGCTGGGTGGCATTGCATGTCCTGTGTCGGTGGGGGTAACCAAAAACACAGGAAAAACACGGCTTTAAGGATCAGGCGATGGCATCGATCCTCCATGCGCTATGCCGGGGTTTCCCTAGCTTGCCTTCAATTTCCCCAGGTCCACTCCTCGTCCGATGCCAGAGTCTGCCTTGATGAGCGCCCCAAGTAGGAGAGGGGCGACCCACCCCAGATAGGGTTAGCCGGGAGGTGCTGACACTGGCGAGGAGGGAGAAAGGAGGCATAGTGTGGGATCCTCAGGCGGGCAGGACAAGGATGGGATGCATGAGAGAAGACCTTGGAGCCGCGACGGAAGCGAAACAAAGTTGACAAAAAAAAAATCATTGGGTGCATAAAGGTTTAGGAAAGTGCACTCAGCATCCCTTTCCATCCATGCAACTTGACATATCGGACGGTCTGATTCACTTTCTTTATTTGCACTGGACTGTCTTTTCTAATTAGTATAGCCATTCCCCTATGGTGTGGGCATTCTTCCCAAGATGAAGAGTACACCTCCCCCACCCATCTTCATTTTAATTTCTCATGTTTCTGTGGCATCGGGTGGGTCTCCTGTAGGAAATCCACTGTGGTACCCGCCTTCCCCAACTCCTGCAGCACTCTTGCTCACTTTATAAGGCTAGTCAGGCCCCTTACATCGTGAGATGTTAATTTAAGGTTTGCCATAATCTATCCCTTATAGAATATGCCTTGGCTAGTCTTTTTTCCGTGCACCTTCCCTGTACCTCCTGCCTCTCCTTGGTTTTCCTTATTTTCTCTCCTGAAAGGCTTCTTCACTGTCCCTCTCTCAGTTCTTCAGTTGCCCCATGAACTACAACATATAAACCTTTATTTACAAATACATTCATCATTCCTCCTACCCTTCTCTTTATGACAACTAGTCGAAAACAGTGTGAAACATTTAAATGTTTTAAACCACTCGTACACTTCGGTGCTTGTTGGCCCAACTCTCTCCTTCTCCTCCCTTCCATCTGTGGCACTTGCTTCCTGTCACCTCCAGGTTTGCACATGATGACAGGTCGCTTAACACTTCTGTGCTATACTGTCCCATTGACAGAAGCAAATGCCCCTTACAACAGTGAGTGCTTGGTCAACCCTAAGTCCTGATCTCACTTGAGCAGGACTAGAAAATACCACCCCCCCTGAGATCTCAACATCCAGTAAGAAGGCTCCCCTCTTCCTTGTTTCTTTAACCCCCTATAACTACCCCTTTACCATCCTCAGTCACCTCATTATCCCTTTTAAACTACATTCGCAGTTGTCTGTGAAAATGGCCTCTTTCCCTCCTTTTCCAAGCCCCTCTTTTTCTCCTCTTTTGCTATATTACAGAGCCTTTTCTTGAAACTGAAAAAAAACAACTCTTCAAAAAAAAAGTTTTGTTATTATTCTCCCCCCCTTCCCCATTTCCACCTAGTGTTTCCTGACGGGACAATGGCATTTTCAGCTTTTTGTTTTCTTCACCCCCTTCTCAGAGTCCTCCCCCAAAAGCATGCATTGACTAACTGACATTCTTAAATCTAAGTAAGGGGGCCCCCCATATCAGGAAATGTAATTTCTTTACCAGAATTTTCCTCCAGCTGCCTGGCTCCAAGCAACCAAAAAGTTCCAGTCTCATCTCCTTCCAGCTACAGCCACTTCAGCTGTTTGGTCTGTGCATCAGTCCCAAAATTGTTTTATTTCCCCGCGAGCCTTCTGGTATTTGACTGTATAGGCCAAATAGGAAGAGAGTCGGAGAAGCAAAGAAGGTGTCCTTTAGCATCAGTAACTATAGCAGTTATATGGCTAGGTGCAACTGCCCCTGAGGTATGCCTATAAGAGAATTATAATAAGCTAGAGCATCAGCCAATCAAAACACAGGAGGGGAGTGTGCTAAGTGAGAGCAGCCTGAAGGGCTTCAGAATTTTTCAAAGAAAATGGGCAAATGTCCCAAAAAGTAAACCAACAGGATTCAAAAAACATGCAAATGTCCGAAAACTGGAAGCAGATAACAATAACCTGAGCATGAAAACTCATTAATAAAAACCTAAATTTGGTAAGAAAAACTGAGAACAGAGCCCTTCTCCTGACAGGTGAGTTGGGGAGGAAGGTTGGTGCTTACTGATGTCAAAGAACCCCTTGGTAGAATAAATTACTACGGTGAGTAATTTTTTCTTCTTACCCCAGGAGTCCTTTAGCATCAGTAACTATAGCAGACTACCGAGCAGTACCAAGTGGGAGGTGAGCAGAGAACCTACTTAGGAAAGAGGCTCTGCAGAACTGCCCTGCCAAATTCTGGTATCCGATCTGGACTGCACATGTAAACTGTAGTGCTTCACAAAGCTGTACACAGATTTTCAGGTAGCTGCTTTGCAGACATCCGGAAGGGGTATGTCTGTTGCTGCTGCCACAGAGGCTGCCTCGCCCCTGGTGGAGTGGGTCCTGTGCCCCACAGGAGGTTGATGACCAGCCTATTCATAGCAGAGTCTAATACAAGAGACCAGTCAGTAGGAAATAGTTCTCTTGGTAGCTGGTCTTCCACTGCCTACATCCCCGTAGGCGAGGAACAACTGAGTGGAAGAGCCTCTAGACTGCCTAGTATGCTCTAGGTAGTAAAAAAGAGAGCTCTTTTGACATCCAAGCTGTGGAGCTTTTGCTCACCAGGAGTGGATTTCTCAGTAAAGAAGACAGGTAGAGTAATGGACTGGTTTAGGTGGAACTCTGAAACCACCTTAGGCAGAAACTTCCTATTTATCCTGAGCTCAAATCATTGTGAGAAATGATGTAATTAGGCTCAGTGCACAGGGCCTGTAACTCTGAAATCCTCCTGGCAGAGGTAATGGGCACTAGAAGGACCTACTTCCAGGACACGAGCTTGACATATGCAGTGGCCATAGGCTCAAAGGGTGGTTCCAAGAATCGCAATGCAGAAATTCAGGCTCCAAGGAGGGACCAGCTCCCTGACTGGAGGCTGAAGGTGCAAGAGACCTTTGAAAAATTGTTTGAATATGGTGTGGGAAAAATTGACCTTCTTTACCACAGAAAAATAGGCCGAATTTGCAGCCAGGTGTAGCTTGAAGGAAGAGGGTTTCAAGCCTGATGCCTGCAGATGTACTAGGGAATTCAACAGCTGAAGGTCTGAAGCTGTAAGAGGATTGGCCTTTTTGCTCCTATACCAGAGGGAGAATCATTTCCATTTGGCTGCAAAAGTCTTTTTTTGTGTTAGTTTTTTTTTTTGCCATTCTCAGAATCTTAAGGACCTGTTCCGAGTATTGTGAGGATGGGAACTCTAACTCCTCAAGAACCAGGCCTTGAGGTGAAGAGAGTGTATGTCTGGATAATGCACTCCTATCTGAGGAATGGTCAGCAGAGAGTGAGTTGGTAGCAGGTGAATGGGCCTATTGCTGGATAGTGAGAGAAGGAAAGGGTACCTGGCCTGCCTGGGCCAGTCCGGAGCCACCAGAATCATTGATGCAGGCTGTAGTCTGAGATTCAGCAATACCCTGAGTATCAGGGAAAAGGAGGGAATGCATATAGGAACTTCCCTGACCAGTCCAGGATCAAGGCATCCAGGGGAAGCGTTCCCAGGACTGGGGGCCTGCAACAGTGCAGAGGAAGCTGGAAGCTGAGGGAGAGGCACTGGATCCACTTCTGGTGTGCCCCACCGCCTGAACACTGTGGCTAGTACTTGCTTGTTCAGAGTCCATTCACTCTGGCCTTGACTGATGTGACTTAAAGCATCTGCCAGGGTATTGTGTTTTGTCTGGGAGGTGAATCGCTGAAAGGCCGACTCCCAAGGAGAAGGTGAGAGACCAGATTTTCAGAGCCTCTGAACAGAATATTCCTGATCTGGTACCATCCTGCTTGTTTATGTAAAATATTGCAGTGGTGTTGTCTGTTCGAATTTATACAGTCTGTCCTTTTATGACAGAAGCAAATGCTTTGCAAGTTACTGTAGAAAGATTGCTCAGAGTTCCAAAATGTATATGTATAACTGTGACTTTTGGAGAGTCCAGGTGCCACCTACTGAGGCACTGCCCAGATGTGTTCCCCACTCCTGTGGTGTCTGTGGTGATGGCCTTTGTGGGAAGTGGAGCCTGGAAGGGTATCCCTGCTGCCCAATTTATAGGGTTCTTCCACTAAAGCAGAGTCTGAAGGAACTACTCCATTACAGGTATCAGCTTTAAAAAATAGTTGCTTCTTTAAGACCAACGAGCTCTGAGGTAGGTTTGCAGGTGTCACATCCTGTACCTGAATCCTAAGACCACTGCAGGCATTGAAGCCTTGTATCCCAATAGCCTGATGAAATGTCTGGCTAGTTTTGCTGTCCCTGGATGAGAGAATCTGCCACTGAGGGAAAGTTTGAATTCTCACCAGCGGTGGGAAGGCATATCCTTACTGGGTGTCCAGCTGAGCTTATATGAAGGTGAGTAGCTGGGTGGGTTCCAGGTGAGACTTTATTTAGATTTACTAGGGAACCCAGAGACTCCAGAGTGAACTCTATGAGGGAAAAAGACTCCTTGACCTGACAAGGAGACATTGGCACTACGAGCCGATTAGCAAAACAGGGGTAGATAGAGATGCCCAGCTTCCTGAGGTGTGCTGCTACCGCTGCCAGGCACTTTGTAAAGACTCTTAGGGCTGAGGATAGGCCGAAGAGCTGCAGAGAGCCCACAGGGAGTTTAAACCTGAGAAACTGCCTGTGAGACCTCCTTATGGGTATATGGAAAAAAAGGAGTTCTTTAGGTCCAGGGAGGCTAACCAGTCTCCCTTCTGTAAGGACTGTATGACTAGTAACAGAGTGAGCATTCTGAATTTGGGTTTTAACAGCATGATAGGTTGCCATTACCCAGTTTTCTTTTGTGTCAGAAAGTACCTGGAGTAGAGGCCCTTGCCCCTTTTAGTGGTCTGGGACCCTCTTCTTCACTCACAGAGCTAGAAAGTTTTTACCTCCAACTCCAACAGTAACATCTGTGTTGAGGATAGAGGCTTAGACAACTGGGTATACATGAGGTCTGCTTACACTCACATCAGGGCTTAAAACTGTGAAGCTGCTGACTGGGTAGAGGTGGCTATCTTTGGCCCCTTCTGCCCCTCCCTCTGAAAGCACCCCTGTACTGAGAGAAGTCAGACTGGGGGTAGGGATTGTAAGGCCTGGGAAAAAACCTGTACCGCTACTGCCCTCGGTTGGAATTTCTGTGGGGCAGAAGGCTTAGGTTTAGCCAAGAGGCCCTGTTGCAGTCAGTTGTTCTGGAATCAAACAATATGATCTGATCACAGGGAAAGTACATGGCCTTAGACTGGATGTCTGGGGTTGGACTGGTAGTTCTAGGCCAGGCAAAGTACCTCAGAGAGATGGCATGGGCCATGGTTCTGGATGTGGCATCCTTGTTGTCATCTGCCATGTGGAATTGGTACTACATAGCTTCCAGGGCGGTTTTTGCTGTATCCACCAGCTCCTGTACCATTGTATCCAATTCCTTATGAGCAATGGCCAGGACAGAATTCCACAGTGCTTACTGATATTTGTCCGTGCCCGTGAAAGCCACGTAGGAAAAAGTTTGACAAGTAGCCATGGTTTGCTATGAAATCTATTTTTCTGGAGTCCGTGTCCGGGGGTAAGGAGGACAAGGAGACCCCAGCTTTCTCGCAAGCTGCCTGCTGCACTATACTCTCATGTCTGGGATGTACAGACTGGCACTCAGCATTGTTTTTAGACAATTGATATATTTATTTATTTTCAGCCCACTTGTCAACCCCTGCCACCGAAGTGGGGGCTTGAAGCAGTTTTATGGTGTTTGTATTTATATTTTTTCATTATAGATAGAAACGACCTGTCTTTTAGGAGGTGAGAGACCTTTAATCTCCCTACAATCTTTATCCTCATCCACATCCTGGATGGACTCCTGAGTAGGGAGGTCCAGAGTGTCTAGCATGTTTTGGGTAAACGTAAGCATAGAGAGGGGATCCTCCTGGTTAGAAGAGAAAGCTCCAGAAAGCGGCAATGGGCACATAAGGTACTAGGCCCTCCAAATTCATGTCAGGGGCATCATAAAAACACTCATCATCATCTGCATCACCCTTACAGTCTCTGGAGCGAGAACTGTGGAAGAGTGTTTAGCAGCCCCTGTAAACATAGACCCCATCTTATGTAGGGTCTGAAAGACGTGCCATGCTTTTGCCATGTCCTGCACAGATGGGCGATCCTGCGCAGACTGTGCTGTATATGTTTTTTTTTCTTCTGTATGTTTTATGCCACCTGTTGTCTCACTAATAGGTTTCCCACTAGCAACCAGAGCATTTTTGTCTGTACAGACTATCTTTTTAGCCACTTCATCAGCAGCTTGATAATGCTTCCTTTTTGGAGACTTCATCAGCACCCTTATTACTTTTTTTTTTTTTTAATTTATGAGGAACTTCATCAGCTCCTTTGGAAGCTTTATTTATTTGGCTGGGACTCGGAGGCCTTTGGTTTTTCCTGAACCATATACACTTTTTAGGTATCTTTGCTCTGTTTCTGACCAAATTTGTGCAAAGAGAACCAATAGACTTGGACCAAAAAACAACTGAGGCACAGGTTGCTGAAAATGCTCTTCAGCCAGTCCTGTGACAGCTGACACACTCTTTTTTTCATGAAGGTCCAGATTTCTGTTTAGTTCTGGGAATCTCTGACAAGCCAATCCACAGAGAACCCAGCAATAACTGTCAAAGTCTAAAAATCAGAGTTACCTTGCAGTAGGGACCCGCAAGTTCTGAGGTAAAAATATAAGGAAAAATGCAAAAATTTGATGGTTCCTTCATGAATTGCATCAAAAAAGTGAAGAACTGTTGAAAATAAGCATTTCCAGTAAAAATAGAATATAAAATAAGCATATGCTGTAAAAATATCTTATAAATAACGTAGTTGCTGTAAAAAAATAACATAGATGCACGAAAAAGAAACAATAGCTAATAAAATAGTAAAATTACATTCAGCACACTAAAAATTTATGTTTGTGAGGAAAACTTTACCAAGATAAGCGAACAGGAGGCTATCAACAAGGAAAGTTGAGAGGCACCTCGGGGGGTCAATGTTGCTCAGTCAGCAGAAAAAAATTCTGAAGCCCTTCAGGCTGCTCTCACTCAGCACACTCCCCTCCTGTGTTTTGATTGGCTGATGCCCTAGCTCATTATAATTCTCTTAAAGGCATACCTCTGGGGCTGTTACACCTAGCCAGCTAACTGCTATAGTTAGTGATGCTAAAGGACTCCTGGGGAAAAAAGTGTAAGTTAATATAATCTATCTTCCTAGAGTCTTTGTCCGAGGCAAGGAAGACAAAGGCACTCCAGCTTTATCACATGCAGCTTGCTGCACTACACCCTCATGCCCAGGGTGGACAGACAAAAACTCAGTGTCTGCCCTGGAGAGCTGCTATTTTTTATCAATTCTTTTATCAACCCCAGGTAAAGAAGATGGGGTCTGCAGCAGTTTCATGGTGTTTCTCCTGAAAGCTTTGTAAACAGGGAGAAGCATCTTTTTAGGAGGAGGGAGGCCTTTCATTTCCCTGTAGTCGTCATCCTCCTCTTCCTCCTGGTAAGACTCCTGGTAGGGTATGTCCGGGGTATCCACCAGGTGCTGGAGAAAAGTTAGCATGGATGAATTTTCCTCCTGATCCAAATGGGGAAGCACCAAATTGAGGAGCGGGGAAATGTCAGGCTCCAGGGGAAAGACTCCTGAGAGATTGTCTAGAGAATCATAATAATCATCTTCATCATCACCCCATAGGCCCCTGCATCAGAAGGGGCTGTAGAAGAGTGTTTGCTTGACAGGGCAGAAAAAATAGATCCGTGCCTTGTAAGGTCTTGAAAACATGCCAAGCCTTTGCCATATCTTCAGCCGAGGGCAGCTCCTTCTGAAAATCAGGGAGACTGTCAGGCTGTGTGTGCTTCGACTTCTCTTTATGTTTCTTACCCCCTGCCTGATCACTCTTACCATTACTGGGAGGGACTGGAGGCAATTTTTCTTTACACACTTTTATGGTGCCACATCATCTGTGGCAGAATCAGGCTTACTTTTAGATCCAGGCATCTCATTAGTGCCTCTGTTATTTTTAATTTTTGAAGGAACTTCATCAGCCCCTTTGGAAACTCTAGATTTTGAAGACACTTCATCAGCACCTAATTTATTTTATTTTTTTCTCTTAAAGACACTTCATTAGTGCCTCTTTTAGGCTTAGAGCTAGTAGATGCTTCATCAGCACCTCTATTAGAATTTTTTGAAGGCCCCTCATCGGTAAGCCTGGGCCTTTTGGAACTAAAGAGGACCCTTAATCAGCCTTCTCTCTCTAAGCCTCTTTGCTCTGTTTCTCATGGTTTGGAACAACATTTGGAGCAAAGTGAACAGTAATGGTCTGGATCCAAACACTTTAAGCACAAATTGTGGGTGTCAGCTTTGGCCACAATCTTGTGACAATTTTGGCAATTTTTAAACCTGTGGGTCCAATCCTCTTTTTGGGGATTTCTGACATGCCAATTGACAGAAACCATTTTAAATCAAATGGTTCCACTACCATTAGTAATGGAATGCAGTTGGTCCCCTCACGGTAAAGAACCACTATTTCTGAAATACAAATTCCTTAAAATCACTGTTCCTAAATAAACAAGTTCTAGCCAGAGCTGATAGGGCTGTGAAGAGCTACCAAATGACCAAAGTTACACATGTGCGTAGGAAGTATTCAACGCCCTGGTGTAACTTGGCCGTTTTTTGGAGATGTTGCACTAAATTTTCAACATTGCCTTTTTGGGACCCCTCCTCATGAAAAGTGCCAGTGTTATATTGTTCACTTGTCCTAAAAGGTGATTTCACAGAGCAAATGCACTATTCTGCGCCACAGGTGCAAAAACACATTTTGGGCAGGTTGTGGAAAATGATAGCTGTACTGTTTTAAATGAAGTGTGCAAAAATGGCAATGCTGAAAATGTGGAGTAAAAATAGTAAAAATTGGAAAATTAGGAGCATGCATAGAAACTGCACAATGCACGCTCATAACACAGTCATTTCTTTGAACTTTTTCACCAAATTTTCAACATGACCTTTTTGGGACCCCTCCTCATGAACAGTGGCACTGTCATTTCACGAATTGGTCTCAAAAGGTGATTCCACTCAGTGACTGTGAAATCACCTTTTGGGACCGAGTAACAAAATGACAGTGACAGTTATCATGAGGTGGGGTCCCAAGAATCCCATGTTGAAAATTTGGGGCAAAAATTCAAAAAAAATGGCAAATTTATCAGCTTAAGTTGAAAACCCCATTGAATGGCATTATAGCACGCTTACCTTTGAGTCTTCAGTTCACGATTTGGCTTTGAATAGTGCAGACATATCCCGATCCAGAGAAGATGACAGCGCTGACCTCCAGAGGTAAGTATGGGATAAGGGGGGTGTGGGGAGCTAGGTGCTCAGTGGGAGGGTGAGGATGGGGGGAAGGTTGCCATGATGCCGACATGGCGATTGGGCACCCCGATGTCAGCGGGAGAAGGGAAAAAAAACTGTTAGGCACACTGTGGTGAGCTCCTAGTGTACCACATGAGTGTGGTGGGGTCACATAAATCTGACATGGGGATTGGGCATCCTGATGTTGGCGGGTAAAAGGAACAATCTTTAGGCACACTGGGGCAGGCTCCCTGTGTGCGACATGAGTTGGGTGGGCCACAGAATGTCACAGAGCTGGTGAGGCAACTGTGCATGCATGGCGTGCCATTCACAACATGATGGCACCAGCAGAACTGCACATGCGCGCAAGTCACGCATGCACAATTCATGCCACGGAATGCAGACGTAACAGCCAAAATAGTGCAGCTGTTATTCCATAGTGGCTGATCGTGGTGGAGGGTTTTAAGCTCTGATGGCCTTTCAGAAGGATACTTCCGAAAGTCCAGTGGAAGATTCCACGATCTGCCATTTTTAGAGCTACTGAGCGATCACAATCAGACTGTAGGCTCTGCCCACAGCCCTAAAAAGGGAATCGTGATAAAAGGTTTAAAAGGAACTGTCAAAATACACAAATGCAGTTAAAATAAAATAAAGAAAATGTAGGAGGGAACCATGGAGGAACTATAGAACTGACCGATAAATGCGATTCCTGGGAACTGAGGGGAACCACAATAAAACTAGTAAAATACACTCAACACAGTAAAAGAAAAAAACTGAAAAGATTTTAACACAGAAGTTCAAGAAAACTTGTTTTCTTGGCTAAATGAGTGAAACACCTTAGAGGCAGTGTTGTTCAGTCAGCAGAGAAAAATTCTGGTACCTTCTCAGGCAGTCTCTCCTCAGCACCCCCCCCCAAATCTATCCTGATTGGCTGATGCTAATTAATTAGCATAAACCACACCTCTGGGGCACTATTACCTGGTCAGCTAGCTACCTAAAGTTACTGATGCTAAAGGACCCCTGGTGTAAGAATGGAGCAGTTATCATGATTTTCTGAAACAGTTTTAGAAATTACAGTAAGGTGAATCTATTTAATAGATTCAGTAAGAATATTGTTCAGCTGGCAATGCCTCTTCATTAAGATGTTGTGAAAACAAAGGCAAAAATCAGAATTTGCCATAATGGTAATGTTATAGAGTCCAGTGTATTGTAAGTGTACATTTTGGACTGTTAAATTTCCATTAGAAGTGACTTGAGTGTTCGACCAACCTTTGAAAGTTCCTTTGTTAAGGTGGGCCACTTTAAAAGATTTACCATTTAAAAGTACATTAAAATCAGTAAATGTCCTCATAATGTCCAGCTGCAAAACAAGGGAGTTAAGAGCATTTACATTGACTTATAGACTGATATCGGAACCTTCATGTATTATGTAATAAGATTTGGGAACCAAAACCTGAAAGGGGCATAAGATAGGTGGTCAGGAGGTCAAGGGGTCAACCAAAAAGATGAAGCTGGGCAAACTTCTTTCCTTTCCTGGGTGATCTGCCTCTGGGACTGGGCCTTGCATTGGCTTCACCTGGACAGGAACTGGAAATGGACCAGATCTTGTCCTGGTTCTGGGGGTGGAACTGGATCCTTCTGGTCAGGGTCTCCTCCCAAGGTATAGTCATTTGGGGATGGTCTTATTGGCACAGAAACAGATGTTTTCCTCTGGTTAGGTTCTTGTATTGGACCTCCTCGACCCAAACATCATGAATAGGCAGCTCTGGAATAGGCCTACTGAGGATCACCTTCCAGCCATGGATTTTGGCATTTATTATTTCTGATATCTAAATACAGAAAACAGGCCATCTGTTAAAAATACATGTCCCTTCCCCAATAAGTGGGGAAGGGAGTCATACCGTTGTATACTTAAAACAGGTTCAACTGATTTGCATGGCACCATTACTCAGTTGGCTGTGTTCTTTTTGGCTTAAATGCTCCTAGGTATTCAGTAGTGTGGGGCCCTGCTACTGGGTCTTGAGTACGTGTCTGATATGCTGCAAGTAAGTTCAGTAGCATGGCACTATGAAACCTAAAAGTGTTGGTACTGGAGCAGAATCTAAATTCTGCCATATTATAGTTGGTGAGATTTAAAATCATGGGGATGTGCATAAATTGCACATTATTTACAAGGGTACCTGGGAGTGATAATACAACCAGACCACTAGTTGGTCTGTGTTCCTGCACTGGGCATTGGGTGGGTTCTTCCTCTGTTGGGGGAACAGCAGTTGGAAACATGACAGTGCTAGCAATAGAATGAAGTGCACAATGCTGTCTAATAGTGCCATTTGGAAATTGAGCACAAAAATGTGGGTTTATGAGTGCAGTGTGTTTGTATAAACCTGTGTGTTGTGCTTGGACCTGGTGTATAGACAGGGTACCATTAGGTGGAGCTTGTGTATGTCTGAAAAAGGCAAATTGTAAGCAACAAATGGATTATTTGTAGACATTTCTTTTTTGTGGCTTTGGAGAACTATTGGTATACTTCCTTTATTTCTGGATCAGCCAGCTATGGCTCAGTCAGGTCCAGAGGGACTTTTGTTGTTTGAAGCCACCATAGGTGTTGCACTGGAAGATGGCATGGTTCATATCCCCCCAAGCTCCTTCTTTGGTGAAAGAGACAGCTCAGTTATTGTAGTATGTATTCTATGTACTATGTTTCTATGTTTCTATGTTTCTATGTTTAGTAATAGAAGGGTTCTGTGTGGATTGGCTAGTGCTGGAACAAAGGTCAGACAACAAATTTGTAAATTCTGTAACAGCTTTACATAGAGGTCAGATGACACCCTATTGACAGTAGGAGTGTGGACATTTAACCACAAAAGTGTTGGCAATCTTATTTGCCAATCAGTTATTACCTTAAAAGGTGTATCCTGAATAAATACTGATGGGGTGGCCCTAGAGTATCCCAATGTTTTTCAAATTTTTAACAGCATTACATTTTAAATTAGCCTACTCCATACATTACCAAAGGTGGTTTGTACTTTGTAGGGTACTGAGTGTCATTGCCCCCCCCCCCGAGGGGTGGATTTTATGTCATGATTCAGTCCCTGGCTAAAGGGGCCATTTTCTTCCTGATAGAGGAAGAAAAACCAAAACACAACACAAAGAGCAAGGTCGTGTAGACCGTTCTCTCTGTGATTGGTTAGCACTGATTTTTAGAATGCTGCTATATTAGCCTTATACAGATGTATGCCTTTGGCTACCCATACCAACTGTGCCATTGGCAGGGTAGATGGTGCTGTGGCTGCCAGCTACACCTTACTCAGTTCCTAAAAATCTAAATAAAATCAAACAAAACAGAGATAGAAAGTCATCCCTTTTTCTCTCAGTTTTAATAAATAGCCTTAGCTGAGTCACACAAAATCTTTTACATTTTATTTACATGTTAAGTGAGTCACACCATGCCTGTAACAAAAAGTGTTAAAACAAGGCAAAATGATTAGAAGAATCTCCTTATTAATCTTGGATGTCATTCCCAGATTATATGCCCCCTGGTGCATCTCATGGGCACAGTAGGTAAATGAATTTGAAAAGAAAAACATAGTTCTAATATTTTCCCTCTTAGCAGTTAGAACTGTGTAGCAAGTGACCTTGCTTTCTTTTTCCTGTGAGCTGTCAAAGTAAGTGGCTTGTTATGGATGCTGGGGCAATAGAAAATCCATGCCTGGCCCCCAATTGCCTTGCTTGGCATGGAAATCATGTGATAATGGGGCTGACCCCCAAAAAAGTCATAGTGAGTACAAGCATGAAGCTCATGCTTTTGTAAAAAGTTAAATTACAGGAATTACTAGTTGATATGTGTCATTGATAACTTGCATTCAAGGGAGAAATAGTGCTTAATTAGGAAAAGCATATTAAGTTTGGGCTTTTATTGGGGTGTGACTGATGAGTACAACAAGGTCAAGTGACTTGCCAGGGATCACACAGAATGCTAGTGGGGCTGGAGGGACTCAAACTGAGGTCACCAGGTTTGTATCTGAGTGCCGTTGATAACTGCGTTCTACTTGAAGTGCACAGGAGGTTCATACCTCTCGTGGCAAACAGATTGTATTTGACCAAAAGTTAACAAAAAACAAAAAGTAGTATAGTTTAAAATATACTGTAACATAAAGTAGCTTATTAAAAGGGGTGGGGCCTTTTTTCTCAAATTACAATGCTATATTTACATTTTAATTATACAAAACTAAATACAGGAAAAACTATAAAAGCATTTAAAAAAAAAAACTTTCAAAGCTTTAGTCTTGGACAATGAAGGATATGAGAGAACACAACTGTGTTATCAGCTAGTTAGTGACACCCCCTGGGCTGGCTAGCTACCATGACTCCTGAAGACCTGGTGTTAGACTGAGATGTCAGCCATAGTTAAAAAACAAACACATTTTTCTCTTTGAAAGGAGAGAAAGTAAAAAAAAAACCCTATTTTTAAAACCAACAAAGGGATCACAAGCTGCTATCAAACCACACCCAAATTGCAAGAGCCTTGCACAAACTTAATCTTTCTGCGTCATACACCCAAGACCGTTGCTTTGCTAACTCCCTTCACTTACAGCTCAAATGAATTACATCATCCATTAATCACTTTAATGTCTTGCACATAAATCAACCAATCCAATTCTCTCTAAACAAGTCCAATTATAAAAAAATAAAACAATGTGTGAATAAGGATTCTCCCCATACCTTTCCAGGGACACAATTTAGAAAAAGAGCTACATATTAAACAGCCACGGAGGCTGCTGAGCTCCCTGTATGCAGCTTCTCTTCATTAACTCAAATATGACATTGATGCTGTAACATCATACAAGCTTCTTCATTGTCTTTTTTTTGTTTGTTTTTTTCACTTTCTTTTTATCCCCTCCTTGCTGCTCACTTGGTCCACTTCTTGAGATCGATCAATCCCTGTAATCCCCCCCCATGGTGTCTGCCCTAGAGTGCCAGGCTTACTCTGTTGTCTCCCTACCTTGCTCCTCTTTTTTCCTCCGGAGAACCTGCACAGCAGGGTCTGCCCATGGGTAGGTGATCAAAGCTGGGATCGGTCGTCATCATCCTAGCCCGAGTGGGTGTTTTTTCACTTTTCTTCCCTTGGTCCCTCCTCCACTGAGGGCGTTGGCACAGAGGACTGACATGCAGACTTACGGCGTGCTGACACATGCCATTGTCAAATGCCCGCAATGTCCTCCCCACCCCGACTCCAAAGAGACGCCTGGTGCCCCAGTACCCATGCTTCCACCGGTGCCGATGTGTCGGGTGCTCAGAGCACCCCAGGAACCCACCCCAGGAGGAGGAGGAGAGCATCCATTGGGATGCTCGATCCTCCTTCTCCCCTCCGACCCCCGATGACCCTGAGTCCATTCCCGAACCCGGGTCGCCGGCGAAGCGTGAGATGTGGCATCCAGCACTTCAGCGCCACCGGGCCGGCTTTCATTGTCTTTTTTAACTAAGAAAAAAAATTGCTCTGCATATTTACATGGCACTTTTGAAAACTGCTAGTTTTCAGAACATTTTTGATAAAACAAGAAAGAAATAAAAACTTATTCTTTACAGCTTGTAGTGTGTGTGTGTGTATGTATTTTGTTTTGCTCTGAGCTGTCAGACTCAGGAGCTAGAAGACAAGTTACTTAGGTCACTTAGGTTTAGTAGGACAAAAGTAGGCCATGGGCCCGTCGAGATTGTCCCTCGCAATTTGAGGGCAATTTTTTCCCAGTTAAGTAGTTGACAGGAGCCATTCATCTAATTTTATTTTAAAGGAATTAAAGTTATCTAATTCAATTAGGTTCTCAGAGTAAGTTCGACTGGCCAATCTCTTTTAGAAATAAAAAAAAAGGTTTAGAGGTACAATTTAGTTTTTTAAAGACTGCATAGGACAGTTATGTGAAAAATTATGTAGTATATTACATTCAGAATTTGATTGTACTCCCCACCTTGTGGACAGCAATACACATGTGGGTATATGTACTAATCTTAGGGCACAGACACTTATCGTATAATCATAAGTGTCAGGATCTGAGTTCTACTGTATTTCTGCAATGCAGATTATGCTTAACTATATTTTCACAATATATTGCACCACTGGGAGATGTTTTCCATTATATTTTTTATTGTATAATTATTAGTTATGCAACAGTGCCATCTTTAGTGCCTGTGCACAACTGTAACTGCAAGTGACCTTGGAAGCATCTCAGACCTTATTGTTCATTTTATCTTCTGCTAGCTAAGCAACTTCTTGCTAATTAGGATAGTTACTATTCCTACCTGTTTTTGGCCAATTATATGCATTTGTGTATCTTCATTTATTGTTGTCATGGTTATTATCAGGGTATAAGACCCCTTGCACCACGTATTTTCTCTCAGTACACTTGACTGTGCCTATAGGTACGGGAACTGGATACTCTCCCAGTGATTACACTGTTGGTTGTAAGCCTGTACTATTCTTATTTACCAGTAATACATTACATTTATTATCTGGACACCACTTGTTTGTCGTCACTTTCTTTTGTGCAGTTCCAACAAAAATCTGAGAAAGGTAATTTTATTACCCAGTTACAGCTGATAAACAGTACATACGGCAAAGCTTTTACATAACCCGTTTCAAATGCATTCTATATTGGACATGGCTAGTTTGCTGCTCACTAACATAATCTTTCCTATTTAGGTCTCTAACTTCATTCTTTGCTCCTATTTTCCTTTACAGTTTGTTCTAGGGGTGGGAGCTTGCTGGTGACTGGGGCTAGGGGTGGAGGTCTACCAGGACTCATGCGCTCCAGAGGGATGGGAGTTGCCTTTCCTCTCTGGCATAATGCCTGGGGTTTCCGACACCCCGAGTGGGCTGGGCTTCGGGGTCATCGCATGTTTAGTATCCGAATACAGTGGGCACAGATGCTGTAGTGGGGCACTGTGGGTATGGGCATTGGAAGCAAAATCACCCCATCCTCCATGCAAAGTCAAAAGGTCAGAAATATCTAGTCTAAGCTCTGAACTAATACGACTAGCAATTCTGTTTGTAATGGCCATTTTGAGAGCACCTTCTATATCCTTCTCTTTAATAGAAGTAAAGAGTGTACCAGTTCCCCTTACTCTATCTCTAAGCAGTTTGCATCAGAGTAGGAAAAACTGCTTCTGCCTCTAAATCCTATTCAAGTTCTGAGCCACCATCACCAAATAATGTTAGGTATTTTGCTGGGCTCTGTGGGACACCCTCTGACTTAGTTACTATGATCTAATAAACCCTTGATTACCTGCAAGGAAATGTAACCCTTTGGGGAATGTCAGGCGATCACTACACCATAAGAAAACATACAATTCCCCTTTTACAGATTCTAGGACAAGAAATGATAATAAAAAGAAACAGAAGCAATTATAAAAGCAAAATAAGGTTCTTTTATTGCCCTACCAGCTTGCCTACAGGATAGTTATTATACATTGCACTCTAATTATGTAACATACACCTGGAAGTCTGGAACTCTCATACACTGCAGTGCTGTGCAGGGTCTGCCTGCATTTTCCTCAGGGAAGTTACGGGGTGCACAGGGTTTTATACATTGATAACATCTCGTCTTGGTGATAGATAACCAGCTCATGTGCATATGATGATCGCACTTACTATTATTCTTATTGGTCAATTTGGTGGGCCAGTGGGGTATTATCTTAGTTGCTCTTTTGAATGTTACAATTTGTAGCGTCTTCTTATAAGAATATGCTTATGTCAATGATGTGTTCTCATGGATGAAACCTTTTGTAATGTATCATCATGGTCTCTGAAAGGCTCATTCATATTTTATGGCTGAGGCTACACATGACACCTTAGCTGTATATGGTGCTCCTGTATCATGTGAATAGTTATAAAAATTCTGACATTATGGCAGTAGAGGCAGCACTGTCTTATTTGTAATGACTTCTTCTCTTTCCTACATAATTACTTGTAGGGCAAAGGTCTCTCTTGTGTTTCATAGCCTTAGTCTAAGTAAGGTAGAGGTTATTCTTCTTATTAGAGCTGCTTTCTATATTATATATGCTAAAATAAAGGTATTCCGTGGGAAGGGTGACCGCAATTAAGCGCTTACAAAAAGGGCAACTCAGTAGTGGCATTCGCAGGACTAGTGGACAGGGAAGGAAAATGCGGGTATAGTGACATCCTGTCATTATATGTATATGCACACGTGGGGGGAGCAAGCATGCCGTGCAATGGGCAGAAGGGGAGGGAGGGTTTGTGAGGTGTAGTGCGATGATGGGTTGCCGAGCTGGCTGTGTGGCATGGTGGGTTCATGGCAGGCTATATTTGAGAGGGCACCGGGTTCGGTGCTGGGCGTGTTGGGATTTTTGCGCCAGTCCAAGAAATTTAATGTTTTTTAATTTTCACCAGCCCCCAACATGCACCCCCCCCAGATTTGAGAATCTGTAGTTGCGGAGGACATGGGGGACACAGCCACCCCACATAAACAAAAAAGATCAAGTTCCTGGTGCCCTTTTACCGTGCGCTGAGAGTGTGCATCAGCAAAATGGATTTTCACTGATGTACATTCGCCCTAACGGTGATCGCCTTTCCGTGATCGCCATTATCACATAGACCCCAAAATAAAGTATCTTCATGTATGTAACCCTATCCTAAACTTCTGTAGATGTTCCCTGGCTATGTGTGTGCATCCCTAGCTCTATATATAATGTGTTTCCCTTCAATTCAATGTGTGTGAGTGTCCCTAGCTCCATCGTGTAACTGATATGTCGGTGTGAGACATCACCACATTATGTCTGTTTGTGTGTGAGATGCTCCACTTATAGATGTGGGCATTGCGTAGATGTTAGTACTCCCATTTATTAGAAGTGGGTATGCATGCTGTGTAAGCCTATCCCACTTATAGCTGTGGATTAAGTACTTGTGTATCATCTGCATGACATGAGAATACAGGTAATCATGATGTGCCTTATGCACGTGATGTGTGTGTGTGGATAAGCTTGTAGTCATGATGTATCTTTCATATGTCATGTGCGATTTGGTAAGCATATCTTACAACAAATCTTCTAAGAGCCACAGTCAAGGCCATCCACCTAGCTACATTATCACTGGCATATACTGTGACACGTGGACAGCCAGTTCTGAGTACACTATGATTTTTTTTGTAATACAAAAATGTGTTATGGACTGTCTCTCATGACAGATGCTGAGACAGCATGTGAGACACACACACACACACAGGTTTTAGATACAAGGCGTTATCCCTGGAAGGCCAGAAGCTAATTACAGACTAGAACAGGCCTTAATCAAGAATCTCCTGTTTTTCTAAGTTAAATATAGCTTTTACTGCTAAGAGGGAAATCAGTATTCATTTTATGACATTTCGAGGAGGAAACCAGGTTTGGCACACTGGTGCGAAATCATAAATGCCTTGATGTCTGTGTGAGAGGGGTTACTGCTCATAGATGAAAGGAAATTTTCAGACTTGATTGGGGAAGTCACATGGGAAAAGGAGTTTCTGCTGATGTAACCTTAATTATCTTACCTTCTAATATGATAAAATATCCTGGGTGTATGATCTTTAATAAACAGAGGAGGAGCTAGGTGACCTCACACAAAGGGGTTGGCAAAGACAGTTTTTTAAAGAGTATTCTGTTTTCCTTCAGAGACACTTTTATCTACACTCTGACAAAGAAACATCTTTGAGCACTTTAAGCAAGTATACAGGTAGAGAGAGACAAAATCCAAGTACTGTAGTAGGAATTGCACTGTTAAAACCTTGTTCTTTTAAAAGATTGTATGGTTCTTGTGATATATGGTTCTGTATTTTATGTTTTAAGTACTTTTATCTATTTTAGTAAAACTCTATTTTTAGAGCATACTTGGTCTGTCTTTGAATTTCTTTTTTTTACAAGTGAAGTATATATGGTTAAAGCAGACACTGTGCATAAGCTTGAATGGTGATACCAAACTGGAAAAAGGTAAGCGTAATCTGAGGTCTTTATTAGAGTTTTCAAGGGTTCATTTTGTACACCTGGCTAGGTGTCCATAGGCAAATATATCTGGCCCCCCAAAGACAGAATTATCTGAGCCTGTGCATTGGGTACGCTAGCAAGAGGTTCACAGTTTGAATCCTTCCAGAACTGAGACCAAAGGTTGATTCAAACCCACAAAACAGACAGAAGGGTTACCCTGTTTCTGTTAACTGTTCACAAGACTGCACTCGGAGGTTGGCACATTGGGAGTAGAGGGCTGACCTGCTGAGTGGGTTTGTGACATATACTGCCATAAGAAATTGATATTTTGAGGCCTCCAAGCAAAATGTTGTTGTCTCCATAAGATCAGCCCCCAGTCCAGGTGGTGCCTTTTGTGCCATAGCCATGACAGATGCCCACAATGACTTCTGGTACTGGGCAGCATAAGCCATATAATTGGCCTGTCTGATGCCAATGATGTGGCCAAGTAGCCTTTCTTGGCCATACTATCCAGCTTTCTTGAGTCTTTCTCTGGAGGGTGAGTAGTCAGAGGTATCTTTTGCCCTATCACAGGCCACTGCTTGCATCGACCCTTCAGGATCAGGATGTGAAAGCAGAAATTCTGCACCTAGTGGGTCCAGCTAATATTTACTCTCAGCCTTTTTTTATCCACTGGGTGGATGCTATTTGGAGCCTTCAGAATCTTATAGATATGTTTCTTTAAAAACTTGTTAGTGGGGAGTAACAACCTTTTTGTGGGAGTTCACCCCATCACTTCCATGAATTTGGCCTCCTTTTCATCTTGCACAGATTCATGTGCGGTGAGATCCAGGGCATCCACTGTTTGCTTCACAATGGTGAAGTGTAAGAAGTAATCCTCTGGTACCTGGCCGGGGGGGGGAACCAAAATCTTGTTCTGGTGATACTTCAGGCTCAGTGGGATCTTCCTCCTCTTCTTCCTCCTCACATTCTTCATATGTGGGTTTAAGGATCATTGGAGCTGATCCTTGAACCGAGGAAACCACTGGAACTGTAGTCGGAACCATAACCAGAACTGATGGTTCCCCTAGAATTTTTTGTGGTGGAACAGCCATTTGAAGGGCTTGTAAAACTTTTAAAGCCCATGCCACAGCCTCTGTTGTGGGCATAGAAGAAAAAATTACTTCAATCAATCAAGTCTTTATTTATCCAGGTGAACACCATTGAGCAGGCTCATTTACAAGGTGGACCTGTGTTAGAAAAGGTTAAGAATAACACTTTTATGTACAGATAATAAATAGACATAATTGTACAGAAATAGAAAAAAAATACACAGAGCAATAACAAGTGTTTCAGGTATAGGGTTAACAAGGTTAGGGAGAATGGTATGAGAAGGGGAATTAAAACATTCTGAAACAGCCAGCATATTAAAACATTTTCAAACAGCACGGCATATCATTGATCAGGACATATACAAACTTAAGGGGCAGATATAGAGGGGAGGGGTACAGGACTGCAGCTGTTCTAGGAGGTGTGCTATGGTAGATGGACTGGGGACATATATGTTAGGAGTCTGAGGGTAAGAAAGGTAGTGGACTAGCAGAAAAAAAGGGGGTATAGGTGGAGACAATCAAGGGGCCGGGTTAGGTGGAGATGTAGTGGGCAGGTAGGCAGTAGGCACCCTAGCACGCTAAGTGTGCTGGAAACAGCTGCATAGCTCCTTAACAGCCTTGGCATCCAAGGTCTTGAAGGTGGTAAGACTAACAGGGAGACTCAGTTTCATAGATTTCTGTAGTTTGTTCCAGAGTGGGGGCAACACAACACCTATGGCCGCTCTCCCAAAGTGTGTATTGGCCCTAGGTACCTTCAGTAGAAGCAGAGAATAGCTTCTCAGTGCATAGTTGCTGACCACATATAACAGCAAACAGTCGGAAAAATTGGGGTAATTCGTTGGTAATAGCTCTGTAAGTCCACAGAGCCGCATTTCTATTCCTTCTGTACTGAAGGGAGGTCCACCTCACAGCTGCATATAAGGAGCAATGGTGGGTGGTGATAGGTAGGCCAGTTATGAATCTCAAGGCTCCATGGTATAAGGTGTCCAGTTTAGTAAGACAGGAGGCAGTACACTGACTGTAAATGAAATCGGCATAATCAATTAGGGATAGAAATGTGGATTGAACTAACTGCATCTTGACATCTTTGGTCAGGAGGCGGTTTGTTCTAAAGAAGAGACCAAGCCTCTGCCTCAACTTTTTCAACAGATCCTCAACGTGCTCCACGAAGGAGAGTCTGTGGTCTAACCAGACCCCTAGGTACTCGAATTTCATAACAAATTCCAACCTCTCTCCTAGTAAAGTGTTTATGGGAGGTAAGGAGCCAGAGATAGCAGGGTTCACTGAATGAGTAGCTGGAGAGAACAGCATATCTTTTGTTTTTTTGGCATTGAGTAAGAGTTTTTTATTCAGGAGCTGATTCTGCAACAAGTTGAATTCTGTTTGTAAATCTCCACAGGCAGCTTTCTGAGTTGGGCGGCTTAGGTACAACACCGTACCATCAATGAAAAGGTGAATATTGGCCTCCTTGATGCCAACATCAATATTGTTTATATAAATGGCAAACACTAGAGGCCCCAGGATGGATCCCTGTGGAATGCCTCTTTTTAGTGGTTTAAGTGGAGAGAGAGCTCCCCTTTGGCCTTGACCTGCTGAAGCCTATCTGTAAGGTAATTATTGAACCAGCACAGAGAGGTTGGGTCCAGACCTATCACCTTTAGGGTGGAAAGAAGCAGGCAGTGGTCGACAGTGTCGAAGGCCTTACTAAGGTCGGGGAACACGGCACATACAAATTTTTTGTTTTCCAGCTCTCGTTGCCAGTTATCAGTCACTTTGGCCCGAGCCGTAATGGTACTGTGCTTGGCTCTGAAACCAGACTGCATAGGGTTTAGAAGGTTCTTGTTATCTAGGTAGGTTCTCAACTGAGCATTCACAATTTTTTCCAGCAGTTTAGACAATATTGGTAAGAGAGGTATCAGCCTGTAATTTTATTTAGGTCGCATGGATCCCCTGATTTAAACAGAGGAATGATGTGGGCAATTTTCCATAGGTGTGGAAGAGTCCCCTGGGACAAGGACAAGTTAAATAGGTGTGTGATTGGTACAGCTAGGACGTGGTATGCAATCTTTAAGAAGTACGGGTCGAGAGAGTCAGCACCAGCGCTTTTCTTGGTGTCCAACTGTAGAAGGAGGTTTTCAACCACTTTCAATGTAGCAGGAGGGAATGAGAAGACCACATTAGTGGTGCTAGGTTCAGGAATCTGTGCACTAACCTGAGAAAGTAACACAGATGCTGGTGAATTGTCGAATGCTAGGCCTGCGTAGCAAAGTGGTTGTTGAAGGCCTGGAGAATCTCCTTGCTATCGTTGATCGTAACATTGTCCGAGATGATTTTTGAGGGAAGTTCATTTCCAGCTGTATGACCAGACAGCTCTTTGATTGGGGACCAAAATTTAGCTGGGCACCTTGAGGCAGAGTCAAGCTCAGAACGGTAGAAGTTGGTCTTAGCCTCTCTAACCAATTTAGTGCAGTAGTTCCTAGCCTTCCTGAAGTGGCACCAGTCCTCAGCAGTTTTTGATTTGCAGGCTTTTTTCCAGAGTTTATCTCTCATTAGTAATGCAGCCTTGAGTTTAGCAGAGAACCAACAGCAAGTTCAGGTCTTTACGTGGACTTTTACCAAGGGAGCATGACTATTTATAGCACAATATACTATTTCATGAAAAATGTCATATGCCATACTGACTGATTTGGCAAGGTAAAAGTTCTGCCAATGTACAGATGATTATAGCTCATTGATGTAGGCAAATGGGTCAAAGTTGCATCTGGACCTTCTGGTGGAGAACTTAGATGTGATGGGGGGACTGGAGTCAGATCTTACACTGGCGATGAAGCAGTGATCGCTGACATCCGGGAAAAATATTTCAGCATAAGAAAAGGACTGTGGCTTGCTTGTAAGAAAGACATCAAATAGGGTGCTATTCCTGGGTTTTTTCTTGTTAGGACACGTAGGTTCTTCAATGAGTTGTGTGAGCCCAAGAGAGTCACAGAAGGATTTGAGGGGTAAAGAAGCCTTGGATAACCAGTCGTAATTGAGATCCCCTAGAATAATAGTTTTGAGGGTCTCATGTCCCATAATAGTCGATTGGCGAGACAGGAGCTGGGACCCAGCAGATGGAGGCCTGTAACACCCTATAACCCTGATAGCCATTGAGCGGGATGTTTCAACCTTAAGGGACACACATTCAAAGTCATTTGCAATAGAGGAGGAGGAGTCAATGGTAGTGACAGTATATTTGTCCTTGACATAAATGGCTACCCCACCACCCCAGTCTGCCTGTCAGCTCTGAACAGCCAATAGTTAGGGATGTTAACCTCCCTGTCAGGGGTAGAAGATCTGAGCCAGGATCCTGAGACTACCAGCACATCTGGTTAGGTATGAATGACCCAGGTCTGGATCGATGTAAGCTTTTGTAAGAGACTGCAAACATTAACGTGCATAAAGCTCATTCCTCTAAGCCTTGTAAGGTCGGACGGAGATGACAAGGCTTCTGTAGGACCAGTGTTAAGTTCAACATTGTCAGAGCACAATAAGGAGGAGAAACACAATTTTCTTTAGGGCAGCCAGAGATAATTTGAAAGCTCTAATTCTTCCACGACTGCTTGGAATGACTGAACGAGAGTGCTGGGCCCTGCTATTTATGCAGTGCTGTCCTAAGGATGCAGCTACTAAAACCCTTACCATGTGGCATCAAGTGGCATTATTACTGGGGATATGGGGGGCATACCCTGTATGGGTAGGGAGATGCAGGTCCCACCCACAGAAGCTACCTCAGACTGATGCAAGTATAGGAGCGCAGGTGTGCAACAAAAGCTATGAGATGAGTTGCTGTACAAATAGCACTGTGACTGAGGGTTCATCTCCCCCTGTGAGTTATTTTGGCCTGGGTGATACAGTACATAAGGCACCAGCCACAGGAAGATGAAGAGAGGGAGCCAGGTATCAGCCCTCATGTTGACACCTTATAATGAAAAATAGTAAGCTATGACTACGGCAAAGTGTTTTTATCTGTAGATGGCATAGCCAGATTACAGACTCCTAGAGAATAACCAGACAGAATAAGACAAGTCGGTGTGTGCAGGTATTTGGGGACTTGACAGGGCTGAGCAAGATAGCAGATGGCACCAAGCCTATATGATCACTGAAGATGTGTGGTCTTCCTCGGTAGCTGGTACTTAAAAAGGGGGTAGGATGCTGCCAAAGTAGGCTGCACCAATGTGGTCTTACACCGCTGTATGAGATGGTAATGTGTGTGGTAAAATAGGCTGCACCAATATGGTCTTACACCACTATATGAAATGATAATGTGCAGTGCTGTTAGCCTGTGGAGAGCGTTGATGTGAGAGGCATTTTAGATAGACGGAAAGGAGTAGACCAAAGAATGAGAGGGGGCCGGGGAAGGCTGTCTATATAATAATGAGCCTAGAGGGGGGATGGGCAGATGGGTGAAAAAAATGTGGCTTTGCCATACCTCTTTGCTGGAAGAGTCTGTGCTTGTGGTCTCGGGCAGTGGCTAAGGAAGTGCTGCCTGCCTGGTGGCCGTGTGTCCCACGGCAGATAAGCTGGGAACCCTGGAGGGATAAGTCTACTGATAGGTAATAAGAGCAGGGTAGATGAGAACTGGGTGGTACCCTTGGGGATTTAATAGAGGTGGGGGATGTGGTGGGTGGGTGTGGCTGGCAGTAGCCTGTGGGAGTGAGCTAGAAAGCCGGGGTAGGGTTTAAGTGTATTTAATCAGGACCAGGGTGGCTGGGTGGGCCAAATAATTAGGCAGCTAGGGCTCCCTTCCTGGAGGTAATCAGTCCCTGAGGGCAAGTCCGTACCTGCGCTTCTGTGAGGGGCTGGTGTCTTCGGACCTGCACTGAGGATGGCAGTCTGACAGGTTGGGTTAGTCAGAGAACCACGGCTGTGGCTCTCAGACTACCTAAAAAGAGAAGGACAGAGGGGAATGAAATAAGAAAGGCGGGGGGGTTGGGCTACTCATGGAGATAAAAGGAAATGCAAAATGGCTTGGGGGGGGGTTGCAGACCAAAATGTTAGGCAAGGTGCCACAACAGGGTTTTAAATAATTGATTAGCAGTTTTTTTCTTGGGATGATACTAACTGTACAGAAAGTATTTATATAGATTTTCTAGAAGTGCTGTGTTTGTTAAACACAGTGAGGAAAGAGCTATGCATTTTCACAAAGATTTAGCACTTTTATGAGCAAAACGCTAATCAATTTTTAGAGTTAAATAAAACCCTGCACAAAGTCTGAGAGAGCAAGGACAGGGCTATTTAAAACACAATACTAGAGTAAAAAGGTGAAGGGGGGGTTCAAAGGCCTGAGCTGAGATTGCTACTGGGTCTTATGAGGGAACACACTACAGGCATTTAGAATAAATCAGCAAACTTCAACTATAAAATGCTAGCAAGACAGTTTTAACAGAAATCATAATCTAGTACAATATAATTCAAGCATTAACAGTGCAGAGCTATATGGAGCCAATCGGAGTGCTCCTGGGGCTGACTGTATCCAGTGGGTCACAGCAGTAACAGACTCTGGATTTAAACCCAGAGACAACTGTCCTCATGTAAGAAAGAAAAATCAGATGGCTAGGGCTCCCTTCCTGGAGGTAATCCTCTAATGAGGACTGTGAGGATTTTGCTCTTTTTTTCTCGGACAGGGTGTCTTTGATCCGGCGGGAGGTTTCTTCAGCCAGCAATATCATTGCTGTCAGTGGTCACCAGTTATGTACTAAGTACACTCCACCTGACTGGGGTGAGTTTAGGCCAGTGGAGGATCGTGAGGTAATTGAGGTGGCGGTCAATCTGAAGCATACCTTTTGTGAACTGGACCCAGTGCCAACGCGTTTCTTAATGAGATGCATTGACTCTGTTGGCCCGGTGTTTGCCCTGATTGTCTGGTGCTCCTTAAGTCAGGGTGTCTTCCCGGATGCCTTGAAGGAGGCTCTGGTTAGACCCCTTTTAAAGAACTCTTCTTTGGACCCAGAGGTCAGAGCAAACTACTGTCCTATCTCGAATCTCCCATTTTTTGGGGAAGATCGTTGAGAAGGTGGTATCGCTTCAGTTGGAGGAACATCTCATGACTCACGAGTTGTACGATCCCTTCCAGTCAGCTTTTCAGGCCAGGTATAGCACTGAAACTGCATTAGTTCGGGTGCAAAATGACCTCCTCAGGGCTAGAGAAGAGGAGACAAGACAATTCTTGTTCTCCTCGATCTCTCTTCAGCATTTGATACTGTGGACCATTGTGTGCTGCTTCTCCACCTGAGGGAGTTATGTGGACTCACTGGTGTCGTCATCAAGTGGTTTGAGTCCTTTCTCACAAATAGGAGACAGTGGGTTGTGATGGGAAATTTCTCATCAACACCCAGTCTCCTTTTGTGTGGAGTCCCCCAGGGTTTGATGTTGGCCCCAATGTTGTTCGCAGTGTCTATGCTGCCCCTGGGGGGATCATTAGAAAGTATGGACTGAGTTTTCATTGCTATGCTGATGATACTCAGCTATACTTATCTTTTGCTCCAGGAACATCCAACGCAGTAGATGCACTGAACATCTGCCTGGCTGAGATTAGCGACTGGATGGCCTCCAGCTGGCTTAGATTGAACCCTGATAAGACTGAGGTATTGGTTGTGGAGTCGAACAGAGTTCATGATGGGATGGCCTCTGATTCGGCAACTGGCCTTGTGCTAGGGGCCGCGTCATTGATGGCCTCCCCTTGGGTGCGAAATCTTGGCGTGATGTTTGACAGGAATTTGACCATGGAGGTTCAGATCTCTTCCGTGGTTCGTTCCTGTTTTTTCCATCTTCGTAACATCGCCAGGATTAAGCCCCTTGTTCCGCCTCTGGACCTCCCTACCTTGATACGTGCCTTAGTCACTTTGAGGCTTGACTACTGTAATGCCCTCTATCTCAGGATTTCTGGGGGCTCTCTCTGCAGACTGCAGCTCATGCAGAATGCTGCTGCCCGGCTTTTAACTGGGTAGAGTAAATTTTGTCACATTACACCTGTGCTACGCGTACTGCACTGGCTGCCTGTCAGGTGGATAGTGCTCTTCAAGGTGGGGTTTCTCACCTATAAGGCCCTACATGGACAGGGCCCCGGTTACCTGTCAGATCTCCTGATACCATCCTCCTCTTCCCGTAATCTCCGTTCTTCTGGTGCTGGCCTCCTAACTGTTCCAAGAGCGAGGTTAAAATCTGCGGGCGACCGAGCTTTCAGTGTCGCCATGCCCGCTTTCTGGAATTCATTGCCAGCTGCAGTTAGGGAGGCCCCGACCCTTACTACTTTCAAGGTTTGCCTAAAGACTCACCTATTTTTACATGCTTCTGGGGTCTGATTATGATTATGTATATATGTTTCTTTTTGTTTTGTATTTACATGGCATGAAATGCTGTAAAAATTTCTTTATCTCCTTTTAATGTACGGTGCCCAGAGCCTTTGGGATTGGGCGTCTTTTTAAATAAAAAATGACTTGACTTGAATTGACTAATCAGTCCCTGAGGGCAAGTCTGTACCTGAGCTTCTGTGAGGGGCTGGTGGCTTCAGACCTGGACTGTGGATGGCAGTCTGGCAGGTCGGGTTCATCAGAGAACCACGGCTGTGGCTCTCAGACTACCTGAAAAGAGAAGTCCAGAGGGGAATTAAATAAGAAAGGTGGGGGGGGCTGCTCATGGAGCTAAAAAGAAATGCAAAATGGCTTAAATGGGGGCGGGGGTGTTGCAAACCAAAATGTTAGGCAAGGTGCCACAAAGTCTGAGAGAGCAAGAACAGGGCTATTTAAAACACAATACTAGAGTAAAAAGGTGAAAGGGGGGGTTCAAAGGTATGAGCTGAGATTGCTACTGGGTCTTATGAGGGAACACACTACAGACATTTAGATTAAATCAGCAAACTTCAACTATAAAATGCTAGCAAGACAGTTTTAACAGAAATCATAATCTAGTACAATATAATTCAAGCATTAACAGTGCAGAGCTATATGGAGCCAATCGGAGTGCTCCTGGGGCTGATTCCACGGCATTGGGGGAAGCGGGACAAGCCTTTGCAGGCTGTGGGGGCATTGGACACAACAGTGCCATGCCTCCACAACCTGCTTCTGGAGAAAGCTGACACAACATGTTTCTTGCGCATGCCCACAATCAACATAAAAAATGGTGCCAAAAGTGGCATTTATACCCCTGAGAGCACAGTATTCAGGAGTAAAGAGGCTAAAGATTTTAGAAAGGGAGGCAGGGTGGGAAGTTATGGATACCTGAGAATCACTGGGAAGAAACAAGATAACTATGGTAAGTAGTTTTTTTTTTTAACCCCAGTAATGCTCAGGTATTCCTAACTTTCTGCAGATCACGAAATAATACCTTTGGAGGTGGGCACAGAGCTTTATTTTGGAAGAAGACTTTGCAGGACTGCTGTGCTGAACCTGGTATCACTCCTGGACAGAATATCCAGATTGCAGTGCTTTGTAAAGGTGTGTACAGTTTTCCAGGTAGCTGCTTTACAGATGTCCACTAGTGGAACATCCCTGGCAGCTGCTAAGGTAGTAGCTGTTCCTGTTGTGGAATGGGCCCTCAATCCTGTTGGGGTTCCCTTCCAGATTTAGTGTAGCAAAACTGGATACACTGAACTATCCATCGAGAAATTTACCTTTTCGATGCTGAGTTACCCTTTCCCACATCTACATAAGTCAGGAACAGCTGTTTCCTGCCCTGCCTATGGTCCTTAGTGGCTGTCATATAGTAGCTGAGAGCTCTCTTGACATCCAGACTATGAAGCCTTCTTTCACCAGAGGTGGAATGCTCAGTGAAAAAGATAGGTTGGGTAACATTTGGTTCAGGTGGAAATTAGAAACCACCTTAGTGATAGATTTCCTGTTTGTCCTCGGGACCTCTTTATCACTGTGGAATGAAATGTAGCCCTGTTCAATGCAGAGAGCCTGAAGCTCACTGATTCTTCATGCAGAAGTCATTGCCACCAGGAAAAATGTTTTCCAAGTGACATATTTCAGATGAGCAGAGGACATGGGCTCAAAAGGGGGTCCCATGAGCTTAGCTATGCACACATTGAGGTCCCATGCTGGCACCGGTTCCCTGTGAGGGGGATGCAAATGGGCCAGACCTTTGAAGAACCTCCTGAAGATAGGTTCTGAGGCCATTGTTACTTTTACTTCTGCAGAAATGCAAGCAGATACTGTGGCCAGTGAACCTTCAAGGTGCTGGGCTGCAGTCCCAGGGAATATAAATGAGAGAGGTAGTCAAGAACAGCTGATACACCAGCCTGTACTGGCAACAATTCTCTAGTTGAACACCAGGTTGAAAACCTTTTCCATTTTTAAGAATAAGCTTTCTTAGTGGAGGGTTTCCTGTACCCTCTCAGAATGTCTAACACTGCTTCAGAGAGGTGTAAATTAGCATATTCTAGGTCCTCAAGAGCCAAGCTTTGAGATTGAGAGACCTGAGGTTTGGGTACAGAAGGGTTCCCTGGTTGGGGGTTAACAGGTTGTGCCTCCGAGAGAGGTGTATTGGTTTGGCTACAGACCTGGAGAGCAGAAGAGAGAACCATGGCTGCCTGGGCCAGTCTGGAGCTATCAAGATTAGAGATACTGAATGGGATCTGAGCTTGAGCAATACCCTGAATACCAGGGGAGAGGGAGGAAAGGCATACAGATGCTTCCCTGACCAATCCAGAGCCAGAGCATCCAGAGACTGTGTACCCCGATCTAGTGGTCTGCAACAATATTGTGGTAGGTGGTGGTTCTGGTGGAATGCGAACAAGTCTATCTCTGCAGTGCCCCACCTCCTGAAGATCACTTGCACTACTTGCCTATTCAGAGTCCATTCGTGATGAGCCTGGTGGATTCGATTCAAGGCATCTGCCAGGGTATTGTCTTTTCCCAGCAAATGGATTACCTGCAGGGATACTCCCAAAGAATAAGTCAATGTCCAGATTTTCATGGCTTTTGTGCAGAGAGGACCTGACCTGGTGTCTCCCTGCTTGTTTATGTAGTACATTGTGGTGGTGTAGTCTGTTCTGACTTGTACCACCTTCCTTTGCACCAATGCTGTAAAAGCTTTTAGTGCCAGAAACACAGCTTTGAGTTCTAGCATGTTTATAGGTATGTGCTGGAGGGACTCTGCAGCTGACCTGGTACCCTGGGTTGTGTGATCCCCTAAATGAGCACCCCAACCCAGGAGAGATGCATCTGTTGTGAGAGTAACTGACGGAGACTCTCTGGAAAGGAACCCCCTCTCTTAGGTTGGGATCCTCCTTCCACCACTGGAGTGCTTGTAGCAAAGTCCTTGTTACTGGAATGGGCATTGAATGAGGATCTTTTCTTTGACTCCAATGAGCCCTGAGGTGGAACTGGATGTCTCTCATTTGGAACCTGGAGCCCAAGGCTGTGCTTGTCACTGCAGCCATATGGCCCAGCAGTTGTAGAAACTGCCTTGCAGTTTTGTCTTGATGCAAGCTGAATGAATTTGCAATCAGCTGTAGATTTCTGACTCTGTCCAGAGGCAGGTAGGCCCTGCCCTGCAGCATATTGATCTCTGCCTCTATGAACTGCAGGACTTGTGGAGGAATGGGGACTGATTTTTTTGTGATTGATCAGGAACCCCAAAGACTCCAGGAGCCCTTGGGTGGTCTGTAGATCTTGTCTGACTTGCTCTGGTGATTTTCCTACCACCAACCAGTCATCCAAGTATGGGAACACTGTGACCCTCTGCCTTCAAAGATGTGCCACAACTACTGACAGGCACTTTGTGAACAACCTTGGGGCTGAAGAAAGGCCAAAGGCAGGGTTAAAAACTGGTAATGGCCTGAAAGGAGTCTGAACCTGAGATATTTTCTGTTGGATTCCCTTCTCCGGACCTCCTTGAGTTTCTGAATGCCAGAGACCATCTATGGCACAGGACTAGGTCCCTGTGTAACCAGGCCGACATCCAGAGGTACAAAGCGGCTAGAAACAACTGCACGAGGGCTATTCGTGCAGCCAAAAATCAATATTATAAGAAGTGCTCTCTCAGACCTGGAATGATGGCAGAAAATTTTGGACTAACCTTAAAGAGGTCACTGGGAGAGACCTCAGATCTGCCCCTACCATGCTTAACATTGATGGTGTACCCTCACTCGACCCCAAACTTATTGCTAACACTTTGAATAATGCCTTCATGGACCTGAGTGGTGTCCTGCCACCTGGCTACTTCTCCCACCCCCTCACAAGTGACTACTCTAGGAAAGAGACTCAGCATCCTTCTTATCCTACCTTCTACTTCAGAACCCTCTCAGCCCATGAAGCCAGGAATAATCTACTCAAGGTATTTGGGAAATCAAGATTTAGTGGTGACACCCTGGATCTTAAGTTTGTAGCCCTTACGCTGGATGAAATTCTGTCACCTCTAACACATATTATTAACATGTCACTTAGTCTCAATTTTCCTCAGAAATGGAAATCTGCCACTGTGACACCAGTTCATAAGTCTGGGGATCGCACAATTACTGGGAACTACAGGCCTATCTCTATCCTGCCCCCACTCTCGAAAGCTCTTTAGCGTATAGTGGCTGACCAACTGGTTAAATACTTAGAAAAATATCAGCTACAATGCCCGCAACAACACGGGTTCAGAAATGGTCATAGTACCACTATCGTCCTTCTGGAGTTCATAGGCTTTATTCACCACTCCTTAGATCAAGGACACCTGGTCGGTGCTGCTTTCATTGATTTAACCAAAGTTTTCGACACAGTGAATCATGCCCTCCTAGCCGAACAGCTTACCACCATTGGCTAGCTGGTGACAGCGTAGCCTGGTTTGAAAGTTACCTGCACAACCGTACACAGCAGGTGAAGATTAGTAACACCCTCTCAGATAGCAGACCTGTCCTATCTGGAGTTCCTCAAGGGTCCATCTTGGGCCCTCTTTTATTTAGTATTTTCCTCAACAACCTTCCTTACTCCTGTCAAGGTCATATCCTTTTATATGCTGATGATGCTGTCCTGTTTACCAGTGATCCAGAACCTAAGGTTCTTGAATCTAGGCTACAGAGTAATTTCATAGTCGTAGAATGATGGTTCCATAAGCACAAGTTAGTTATGAATTACAAGACTAAAACTATGCTGTTCTCCAACTCCCAAAATAGGCACAGAACTTACCCTCTTTCTATCACCAACGAAGAGGGCTCTCCCCTGGAGCTAGTTCAGCTCTTTAAATATCTGGGGATTACTACTGACAGTATGATGATCTATGCCTATCACATTGACAACATTGTTAAGGCTGTTAACACCCGCATTGGGCTACTTTATAGGCATAAGCAATGTTTGACCCCAGAGGTTCTTAACCTGGCCATTCAAAGCTCTCTTGTCTCACTTATTGATTAAGGCTTACCAATCTATGGATCAGCTACTGAAACAACTCTTCATTGCATCATAGTTACACTCAACAAAGCATGCCAGCTCCTTACCGGCTCAGCCCGTCTGTCTCATACCTGCGACATGTACGCTCAGGCTAACTGGCTCCAATTCAAAGGTAGACTTATGTACCAAACATATTTATTGTCCAAAAAGGTAAGCTTAGACAAAATTCCCCCAGGAGTGCAAAAGCTTATCACCCCCACTATCAACCATCATTGCACCAGAAGCTCTACTAGCCAGATTTTTAATATACCCCGCTGTCGCACATCTCTGGGACAAAGTTCTTTTGCCTACAGTGCCCAGCTATGGATGAACTCGCTGCACCATGAAATCACTTCAGCATCCACCTTGGGCTCCTTCAAGGTTAAACTAAAGCAACAGCTAGTTGCTGATACCAGTTGCGACTGCTTCCAATAACCTTCCTTCTTGTGACTAGCACTTATTCTAACCTTATGCTATCCTGACCTTATGCATAAATGTTCTCAGCATGTAAATAACTGTCCTAAGTTGCTAATCATACTCCTTCATATTTCCTCTTGAACCCTTCCACTCTTTTCCCTCACCCCTCTATGGCTTTCCCCCATCCCTCCTCCTCCTTGTTATTTCTCCTGAGCTCCCTTGCTCACTTTAAAATGCTTTGTCCCATACCTTCTCACCTCCGACGAGGCCCCTGGGCTGATGCCATCCCTCACCTTGTTGATTATTAGATATTAGGCTGGGTCTGTTCTCATTTTACTGTAAAGGGTCATTTCATAAGACCTCACCCCCCTCTAATATGACCCTTTGAATTAATCAAATATGCACCATGGCATAAATTGTACAATGCCCAATGTATTGGAACTTCTCTAGTTATACACTCTTGTAATGCCTTGTATAAGTCCTTGTTTTGTTTGTTCTCCATCTCATACTTTCCCAATATGTGTTGTTTGTCTGATGTGGAACCTATGAAATAAACTTGTTTTCAAAGGTGTTATCCGAAATTTCAATAAAGAAAAAAAAATATGGGGATGTGGAAATAGGCATCTTTTCAGTCCAGTGATGTCAACCAATCTCCTTTTTGGAGTGTTGGCAGAATCAATGCCAAGAACTTTGTTTTTTCCAGATGCTTGTTGAGAGCTCTGAGGTCCAATATAGGCCCCATTTTTCTTTGTGGTGGGAAAGTACCTGGAGTAAAAACCCCTTCCTCTGAGATGGGTTGGGACAGGTTCTACTGCCCTGAGCAGTAGCAGGTTTCAAACCTGTGCCTCCAGCAGTTTCTTTTCTGCTAAGGGGGGTGAACTGAAAACCCTGTTTTTTTAAGGAGAAAGGGATTTGAAATTCAGAGACAGACCCTGACTCACTACCTCCAGGACCCACTTGTTTGTGGTGATGCTTAGCCAAGCCTGGAGGAAGTGAGACAGTCTGCCTCCGACAGGGAGGGAGGAGGCGGCCTGTACTTCAGGGTGTTTGTTTTGCCTGGGGCTGAGGCTGGGCCTATGGCCCTCACCTAGAGCCCCTTCTACCCCTGCCCCTGAAGTACCCTTGTTGTGGGCACTTCTGGTACTGGGGTGTGGCCACTGGTTGGAAAAAGGGCCTGCTGTGGAAGGACCCACCCCGGCCCCGGCACCCCCTTCCATAAGGCTTGGTGGATGGTAAAGCCTTCTCTTTATTAGAGTTGCTTCTATATGTGGCCTTGTACTCATTCACGTTTTTCATGTAGGCCACTGTTGACTTCCTGAATAGAGCATTTCCTTCTAGAGGAAAATCAAGAGCCTTTGACTGGGTGTCTTCAGTATGATTTGTGGCCCTTAGTTAGCCAAATCTCCTCTGGGCTACCGTGTTTGCCATCCATCTGGCTGCAGTATCATTTGTATCAGCAGCCATTTGGAACTGGTATTTAGCTGCCTCTAGCCCAAACCTAGCAGTTTCTGTTAGGTCATCAGAAGGGTGAGGGCGCTTTCTGAGCCATGGCCAAAACCAACTGCCACAAGAACTTCTGGTACTGGGCAGCATAGGCCTGAAAATGTGCTTGTTGTATGGCTAAAGAAGCTGACAAGTACCCCTTCTTGGTCATACTGTCTATTTTCCTAGAGTCCTTGTCTGGTGGGTGTGATGCCAGAGGGACACTAGCCTTATCATAGGCAGCTACCTGTACAGCCCATTGATGGTCTGGATGGGAAAAGAGAAACTCTGCCCCTTCCCTCTGCATCTGATATTTTTTGTCCATCCTCTTGTCAAGGGGAAGGGATGGAATTAGGGGTTTTAAGTAGTTTTAGAGCATCTTTTTTGCAAAATGTATTTACAGGAAGGAGGAGAGCTTTGGTGGGGGTTAGCCCCATCATTTCTAAATATTCCACCTCCTCTTCATCCTCAATCTCCTCCATTGTGGTGATGTCCAGTGCATCAGTCATTTTTCTGACAAAAGTAAAATGTGAGGAGTAATCTTCGGATGTTCTGGGAGGAGAGCCAAATTCCTGCTCAGTGCCTGAATTAACCTGAAAGCCTGGGCAATTTCCTGGGGAGAAGGTATAGTGGAGGCAGGCACAGAAGTATCCTTTTTTGTTGGTTGGGGTTCTGTGTGTTTTAACTTTTTTGATTCCTTAGAGGGAACCGGGGAGTCAGCCGGTTCAGTAGTCCTCTTGGTGCCTTTGTCACCCATCTCAGGGGTAGAGGCAACAGCAGAAGTGGTTTCACCCACATTAACAAGGGGAATCAGCTGGTCAAAGCCAGAGGGACCCCTGGGTGGAGGAAGTTTTTTTTCAGCTGTTCCAGGCATTCTTCAACAGTTTTTTTCAGGGAATGTTTTGCAAATATCACATTCCTCTTTAAGATGCTCATATCCAAGGCAGGCCACACACAAATTGTGTTTATCTGCCTTGGCAAAAACTTCCCCACATTGTGAACAATTTTTAAAACCGGGTTCACCGGTCTTTTTCTTAATTTTTTCTGACATTTTTTATCAGTACCAATGAAAAGGTAAACCACTAAGTCAGTTATGAATTTTAAATAAAACTTAGCAGTTGCGGTTGGTTCAGGAACTGATAAGAAACCGGAGGAACTGAACTAATGGAACAAAAGTGAATCGGGATTAGCGGTTCAGTAACTGGAAAAAGGCGGTTACAAAAAAATGAAGTTTTAAAACTAAAAACTAAGAACTAATGGGTTTTTTTAGTCAGAAAACCCTGACTAACTAAAAAATAAACCCGGTTCACTCCCAGTTATACCAAACCAAGAGAAACCAGCAAAAATTTAATAAATAACGCTAAACTAAGTTTAAATAACAGTAAACAATTAATTATAAGGCAGCAAATGAAATAAAAGACCGTTTCTTCACGTCAGAATGGAAAGCAGAAGAGCAACACTCTGAACAACCAGACTTTTCAGGAGGAGATTGAAATCTGAGTTTAGAACATTGGCAGTTAGTATAGGGTGGCATTTGAAAAGTTGTCATGTGCAAAGAATTCCATCATTTGCATGTGTTCTGTTCTCACCGGGCAGTCCTACCTAGAAGGTTTATTGCAGAAAGTTAAGAATACCTGAATGCTACTGGGGTTAGAAAAGGGTCTAGTGTGAAAGGACCTGCCCCTGCCTCCCTTTCCATAGGGTCTGGTGGATGGAGAGGCTTTCTCCTTAGCTGAGTTGCTTTTGAAGGTGACTTTATACTAATCCACCTTCTTCATATATGCCACTGTTGTTTCTCCAAAAAGGGAATTACTCTCCAGAGGGAAATCCCAAGCCTTTGTTTGAGTGTCCTGGGTAAGATTTGTAGCTCTTAACCAGGCAAACCTTGGTTCGGCAACAGTGTTTGTCATCCACCTGACTGCTGTATCATTGGTATCAGCAGCCATTGAAAACTGATACTTGGCTGCCTCTAAGTCAAACCTGTCAGTTTCTGCAAGGTCATTAGACAAGGGTGATGAGGCTTTATTTGCCATGGCCAGTACAGATTGCCATAAAGACTTCTGATACTGGGCCACATAGGCTAGAAAATTAGCCTGCCTGATAGCCAAAGAAGCTGACAAATATCCCTTTTTGGCCATGCTATTAGTTTTTCTGGACTCCTTATCTGGAGGGTGAGAAGCCAGGAGCACCTTAGCTCTGTCACAGGCTGCCACCTGCACCACCCCTTGGTGGTCAGGGTGGGAAAGAAATTCTGCACCTTCCCTTTCCAACTGATATTTCTTGTCCAGCCTCTTATCAAGACGGGGGACAGAGGAGTCTGTAAAATATTTTTTGAAGAATTTATTCACAGACAAGAGGAGCTTTTTTTGTGGGGGTTAACCCCATCGTCTCAAGGTATTCCACCTCCTCCTCCTCCTCTATTTCCTCATTTGTGGTGATGTCCAGGGCATTGCCATTTTTCTCATAAAAGTGAAATGTGAGGAATAGTCCTCATTGGTTCTAGGAGGTGAACCAAAATCCTGCTCAGGGAGAACCTCAGGTTCAGTGGCTTCCCCTTCATCCTCCTCCTCACCTTCACCATAATCCTTTTCTTCAACAAATTAGGATTTGTTTTTGCTGCCAGCCTGTCCAGCTGGGACTTGAACAGGTGGCTGCTGGCCAGTGGGGAAAAGGCTTGTAAGGCTTGTACCACTTTAAAAGCCTGAGCTATTTCTTGAGGAGTAGGAAGAGCCAGAGCACCCACAGAAGTCCCCTTTTTTTCCAGTAGGGGGTTTAGTGTGCCTTCCTTTTTTTTGTCTTTTTAGAGGGAACCGGGGAGTCTGCCAGTTCAGCAAACCTCTTAGTGCCTTTATCACCCATCCCAGGGGTTGAAATGGTCACCACAGTGGTTTCACCCACAGCAGAAGAGGGTGTTGGCTGGTCAGAGCCAGAGAGACCTTTAGGTGGAGGTAGTTTTTTCTTAGGCTGTTCCAGGTGTTTCTCCACTGTTTTACAAATATCATAATCCTCCTTAAGGTGATCCTAACCAAGGCAGGCAACACACAAACTGTGCTTGTCTGCCTTGGCAAACACTTCCCCACAATGAGTAACATTTTTAAAATCAGGTTCACCGGTTTTCTTTTTAGGTTTTTCTGACATTTTATTGAGAACTGATAAAAATGTGAACCGCTAAATAATTTAAAAGCTTTAAGTAAAACTTTAAAGTTGCGGTCGGTTCTGGAACCGATAAAAAAACAATGGGAACCGGGACCAAGGAAAAAAGTGAACCAAGGTTATCTGTTCAGTAACTGATAAAGCAGTTACCAAAATAAAATATTTAAAATAAATTTAAACTAAACAAAAGGGTTTTTTTAGTCAGAAAACCCCAGAAATAACTAAAATAGGGATACTGGTTATACAGAACCAGGAGGAACTGATAAAAATACTAAAATTAACACTGAAACTAAGGTTTAGCTAAAAATATCAATAAGTCAAAGGCAGCAAATGAAAGAAGAAGATACTTATATGTGTTTACAAGTTTCTTCACGTCACAGGTACAAGCTGAAGAGAGGAACTTCGAGCGACTAGACTTTACAGGTGGAGAGTGAAATCTGAGGGGTTTAGAACTAAGGCAGTTAGTTCAAGGCAGCATTTGAATAGTTGTCACGTGCAGAGTTCCATCATTTGCATGTGTTCTATTCTGTCTGGGCAGTTCTGGCTTAAAGGGACACTGCAGAAAGTTAGGAATACCTGAGTAATACTGGGGTTAGAAGACTCAGTAACCGAGAGCCCTGTTGGCTTTCTAGTCTTTGGTTTGATTTTTTTTTTTTGTCTTTTTTTTTTTTTTTGCTGGTACCGGATCTTCCACCAGTTTTGCAGCTCTTTTTCCCCTTGGATGTTTGTGCCTTTTTAATGTTTTAATAGGTGACATTGCAGTGGGACTGTAAGGGAAAGCATACCTCATTGCAGATGACACAAAGATCTGCAACAGGGTTGATACATAGGAGGGGTAGAAAGGATGAGAAGGGACTTGGTAAGGTTGGAGGAATGGTCAAAAGTATGGCAGCATAGATTCAATACAAAGAAGTGCAAAGTAATGCACCTGGTAAACAAAAACCCAGGAGAAGAGTACACAATGTGGGGGAGGTACTTACAACAACAAAAATGGAAAGGGACCTGGGGGTAGTCATATCAGATGACTTAAAGGTAGGCAAGCAATGTGAAAAGGCAGTAAGGAGGGCTGGGGGATACTGGGATGCATAGAGAGAGGCATCACCAGTAGAAAACAGGAAGTTGTTATCTCGATGTACAGACAGTTGGTGAGACCCCATCTGGAATACTGTGTGCAGTTCTGGAGACCTCGTCTCCGCAAGGACATAGACAGGATGGAGGCAGTCCAGAGGAGGGCAACTAAAATGGTGCAGGGTCTGAACCAGAAGCCATATGAAGAGAGACTAAAGGAGCATAATATGTATATTCTTGAGGAAAGGAGGGGGGACATGATAGAAACATTTAAGCACCTCAAGGGAATCAATAAAGTCCAAGAGGGCAGCATATTTCAGAAAAGAGATGTGCAAGAAAAGGGAGCACAATTTGAAGATAGAAGAGGGTGGCTCAGGGGCAATGTAAGGAATTATTTTTTCACAGAGAGGGTAGTGGATGCATGGAATAGCCTTCCTGAGGAGGTTGTGGGGTCAAAAACAGTGGAGGAATTCAAGAATGCATGGGACAGACATAAGGCAATTCTTGTGGGGGGTAGGAGGAAATAGGCTGTTGGCTAACTAGGATTTGCAGCTTATCCTGTAGGTAGGGAAATGGGCAGACTGGGTGGGCCAAGTGGTCCTTATCTGCTGTCAAAATCTATGTTTCTATGTTTTTCAGGGGTGGTATTATTTATACCCTTCAGTTTTTCTTTGGCTGGATCCAGTGAATCAGCTGTTGGAGCCAGATGAGCCATTTTTTTCTTAAAAGCACTTGAAATGCTTTTCAATAGTCTTTTCTGAGAAAGTCTTTCAAATTTCACAATTTGGCTGAGAGTGATCAGCCCCCAGGCAAAATAAACACAGATCGTGTTTGTCAGCTCGAGCAAAGACTTCTCCACACAGGGCGCAGTTTTTATATCCAGTAGGCCCATCTTCATTTTAGTCTTATCCGACATGCCGAAAGTATTGTTTTAGAAACCAAAAATATGACTAAAATTGGACTTAAGTCCAGTTCCTAACTGACAAATCGGTTCAAATTAAGCAGTAAACTAATGTGGTCAGTTCCTAAACCGAGAAAAAGACCACTAAGATAAATATAAAGAACAAACTGCTTCTAACATGATCAGAACATAAACTTAAGTACTAAAAATAAAATATCTCTAGAAATAAACAATAAAATAATTAGTTTCACCGGGTCCTCGACGGTTTCGAGGAACTGATGAGGAACAGCGAAACTGAGGTAAAAATCACTAATAACTAATGAAAACTAGTGTTAACTCTAAAATAAAAGTAAAGGCAGCAGATATAAAAGATAATAAAATGTTTATACTTATAAAGTATGAAAATAATTGTTTTTGAAGGTCTCGCTGAGGAGCAGTCTCTAAGGTGTCTAACTAGGCAGGAGGAAAAAGAAATCTGAGCATTATAGAACACAGCAGTTGGTAAGGGCAGCAGTTTAAATAGTGGCACAAGTCAATAGATGTTCCATCATTTGCATAAATTTCATTCATCTCTAATGCAATGCAACTCAGGAGGCTGACTGCTAGAGTTAATCACATTGAATAATCCCTGGGGTTAGAAATGACGGTTTTCGTCCCTCTAAGGGGTTGAAGGAGCTGGCCTGGCTGTTTTAACGGCAGTCCTAGTATTCTTGGAGGCCTCTAGGGCTTGCTCCACCTGTTGGCTGAACAGATATGTATCATCATAGGGGACATTCATGACCTGCTGCTAGGTGTCAGAGGAAAAACTTGATGTCCTAAGCCAAAAATGTCTTCTAATACAGATTCCAGCAGCTGCTGCTCTGAAATCTGTATCATATGCATCCATGGAAGCTTTCAGTTGATGGCTATTGTATTCTATCCCTTGGGTGACAGTCTGCAAAATTTCAGTTTTTGAGCCAGACTCCAGAAGAATCCCCACTAGGGATTTAAGGGAAGTCCATAGGGCATACTCGTATTGGGAGAAGTGCCCTTGGTAGCTGGTGATACACATGCATGAAGATGCTGCTGTGAAGGCACTTTCCCCCCAAGGCATCTATCTTGTGAGACTCCTTATTGATAGGTCATGCTGAGACTTCTTGTGGAAGAAGAAGCTTTGTCATTGTCAACAAGAACAACCAGTTCCTCTGCGATGGGTTGTGAGATTAAAATAGGTCTCTCCTTGGGAAGAACATGCTTCCTATCTATGGACTTGTAGACAGAGGGCATAAGAGCAGGCCTTGCCCGCAATGCTTCAGACAATGTCTCAAAGACTGGGGGACTAGGTGGCGTGAAGTTCACTGTGACATTAGGAACATGGAGCCACTCAAGATGCAAAAGTCTACCTTGGTCAACAGAAGAGGTCTGTAGAGCCAGAGTTGCCCTCATATTGTGAAGCAAAGACTGGAATGAGAGGTCCTCCAAAGGATTTCCAGCTGGTATTGGAGGCTTACCATCTAAACTGTTAAAATAGTCCTTGTCATCATCTTCAGAAATAATAAGGCCAATGTCAGACTCATCCTGCTCCAGGTCACCCTCTTAGGGTAGGAGCCGACCCCAATAAGCCCTTGCCTGGTCCAGCAATAGCATAAACAAGAGATACTGGGACCACTGCCATGGGACCTGGTGCCGGGTCTGGCACCTCAAATGCCTTGCCAAACCTGGTGCCATCTGCAACAGGGTTACCCAAAGATCCTACCCAGACCTGGAAGAAAGAAGGGAAGGGAATGGTACCTATTCTGGCCCCTGTGAGGAAATGGAATGTGGAGGGTAAGCATGTGGAACCAGCATTGGTGGCATAAGCACCAGCAAGGGAGAAAATTCCATTGCTGGCGACAAACATTCAGCTTGCCCTGAAGGACCCATCCTAGGCTCCAAGGCACCTAGGCCCGAAGGTCCTGGAACTAGATCCACCAGAAGGGGCAAATGAGACAGACGCTGTACCCACTACTCCATAAGAGTGGCCCAGTGATGAAACTGTCCACTGGAAACCCCACAAGAGGACAGAGAGGGGCTCCTGTGTCAAAAGCTATGAGCAGAAGCTGTTGAGGAACTGGATTGAACCAGAGATGGCCTATAGCTCTCAACCACTGAATATCTCCTGGTAGATGCACCAGATGGCGACTTCGAGTGAAAGAGGAAGAACTTGAGGCAGAGCGGTGCCGGGTGCCCGATCTAGAATGGGAATGGGCCCAATCCTTCTTGTGTTTACAGGAAGACTGCCCTCCCTCCCAAACACTGGATTGCCCATGGTCGGACACCCCTCTTTCAGAGAGGGTGGTGGACCAGACACAGCCTTCTAACGGAGAGTCCCTGCCATCACCATCTCCATCCATGGTCGACTCCTTTGATTGGCAGAGCTGAGAGGAAAATAATAAAATTGCAATTCTTTTTCTTTTGTTTTAATCAGCAGTAATACTAAGTCAAACTGACACTGAAAAACTAAGTGCTGCTGTCGTGTAGACTTTAAAATTTGACTCCGGGTGGGCGAGCAACATTGTCACTGAAGCGCATTCGACAGTGGGAAAAAGGGAACTGATGCAGTTGCATAGTCAATGCCATGATAGCCTACACAGGTGTGAGACAGTCTTGTGGTGCCGCGCATGTGTGGCCCTACCTCAGTTCCAGCCCTTCTGAAGATTTTTGGCTCCCACAGGGTCCAAGCACCTCCGGCTTGAAATCCAGCAGTATGAATAAATGGTGAAGACTATTAGTCCAGGAAGATACCACCCTTGGTTCCAGAAGGTTTATGTGCTTTGTGGATTCCTGTGGAAACCACACTCTACTTACTGTTAGGTCGTCCAGGTGTGCTCCCCAGCTCAGAAGGGAGGCATCTTTTGTCAGGACCACTGTGGGGAACTGTTCTTGAAAGGTCATTCCCTCCCTCAGATTGCTCTTTTCTTTCCACCAGTCCAAAGTTTGTAACAGAGTCTTTGTCAATGGCACCAACCTTGAATGAAGCTGTTGCATTTGGGACCAGTGGGCTCTTAGATGCTACTGGATATCTCTCATTTAGAATCTGGCTTCTGGCACCATGGCTGTGGTGGAAGCCATATGACCCAGAAATTGAAGGAAATGCCTTGCAGGCCTAGATTGGTCCAGGACAAAAGAATATGCAAGGTTCAGGAGGCTTTCCAATCTCTCTTGGGGTAGGAATGCCTTGCCCATAAGGGCATCTAGCTCTGCTCCTATGAACTCCAGCACCTGCACTGGTTCTATTTGGGACTTTGGGATATTTATGAGAGAACCCAGTGTCTCCAAGGTGCTCTGAGTCAGTTGAAGAGAGTCCTTGGCCTGCTGATATGACTTCCCTGTGAGTAGCCAGTCATCCAGGTAAGGAAAGACCATCACTTCCTGCCTCCTGAGATATGCTGCTACCATGGCTAAGCCCTTCATGAACACCCTGGGCGCAAGTGAGAGACCAAAGGGGAGAGCTACAAGCTGGTAATGACCAGAAGGCAGCCTGAACCTTCAGTATTTTCTGTGACTGGGCCTGATCGGGATGCGGAAATGCATAACTTTCAGGTGCAGAGATCCTGTCCAGTCTCCCTGTTGCAGTGATGGTATCATTGTGGACAGGGTGATCATTTTGAAATTTTTCATTTATCAGGTGTTTGTTCAGAATCCTGAGGTCTAATATGGGTGATCACTCCACATTTTTCTTGTGCGTGAGGATGTATCTTGAATAAAGGTCCTTTTCTCACTGGGGAAAGGGGACTTTCTGCTGCATTTGCCTGCAGCAACTTTTTGATCTTCAATTCAAGAAGAATCCTTTTTGTTGGAGTGGGAGGTTTGAAGTTTCTGTGAATTTGCTGCTTGGGAAACCTTTTGAACTGCAGTGTGAGCCCCCCCGCTTACTACCTCCAGGATTCAGTTCTCTGTGGTGATGTTCTTCCACTCGTGGGAGAAGTGAGTCAGCACCCCTCCCACTGGCAATGAGTGGGTGACCTGAACCAACTCATCAGGACTTTTGCTTGGGCTGAGCCATAGTGGCTGGAGGAGGATCAGCCCATTTGGAAGCCCTTCTGCCCCTGCCCCTGCAGAAATCTCTCATCTGAGAGTAATCATAGGGTATGGGCATGGGTATAAAAGCTCAGTGAACATAACCCCTACCCCCACTTCCCCTTTCATGAGGCCTGTAGGAAGTAGAGGCCTTTTCCTTTTCAGTGTTGCTTTGCTAGGTGATTTTGTATCATCTTTTTCCATAAATGTCTCTAGGGAACTGTTCTCATGTGGAAAATCCAGGGCTTTTGCCTGGGTGTCCTGGGACAGATTGGTGGTCCTTAGCCAAGCAAATCTTAAAAAGATTGCATGAGTCAGCCCGGTGGTGCTCAGGGTTGAGGCGCTGGATGCCATACATTGCACCATGCCGGCAACCCGAGTTCAGGATTGAGCTCAAGCCACCAGGGGTCGGCTAGAGGGGAAGGGAGTAGAACAAGATCGAGATGCTGCAAGGCAGCTCTCCTAACCGGGTGGGACATGAGGGTTCCCCAGCTCTTGGCTGCCACTCAGTGGAAGTTAGGTGGTAGCACCAAGCCGCAAGAGAACCCTGGCATTAAGCTGGATGGTGGGAAGGGGCCATCACTGGAGCCACGGGGCGCATGTGCGCCTTCACGCGCATGCATGACCACATTCCAGGATCCTTGGGTAATGGGGAGAAAACCAGAAAAACTGCATGTCTCCCCCATTGCCAAGAAAGGTGCAGGTGGTAATGGGGGAGCAAAAAGCAATATTGAAAAAGAAAAAGATTACATGGGCCGTAACCCTAGAAGCAGTGTAATTGGCATCCACTGCTATATGGAACTGGTATTTGGTAGCACTGAGAACTGTCTTGACAACGTCTGCCAGATCTAGAGCCAGGTCCTCCAAGGCTTTCTTGCTCATGGCCAGTACAGAATTCCAGAGGGCTTTCTGGTACTGGGTAATGTAGGCCATGTATGCAGTCTGTCTCAACAGTAAAGAGGCAGAGGTATACACATTCTTCCCCATATTGTCCAGCTTGCTGGAATCTTTATCCAGTGACTGAGTAGAAAGGGGAACCTTAGCCTTGTTACAGGTGGAGGCGTGGACCACACTTGGTACTTCTTTTTGATTTACTTGTCAAACCCAGTGGTAGAGGCATGGGTCTTAACAAGTTGTAGATTGCTTTCTTAAGTGATTTGTGGACAGGCAAAAGCAACCTCTTGGTTGGGGTTAACCCCATCATGTCCAAAAATTAAGCCTCCTACTCATCCTCCACAGTTTCCTGAGTGGAGAGGTTGAGGGTGTTTACCATTTGACTCACAAAGGCATAGTGGGAGGAAAATCCTCTGGACCCTGGGGAGAAGAACTGAATTCTTGTTCAGGGGAACCATCAGGTTCAATGGGTTCCTTTTCCTCCACTTCCTCATCATAGTAAAAATCAGTTCCCTGAACCTTGGCAACTGGGAGAGGAGTCAGATCTGGAGGGGGAACCGGCATGCCCATCAAGAAACCCATAGCTTGAAAGAGCTTTAGTCATGTTCTCCCCCATTGCCAAGAAAGATGCAGGTGGTAACAGGTGTGCATTTTTGTTCTGTCTACTGACAGATCCTTTCCTTCTTCAGGAGGAGGGGCAGTGACATGTTTTTCTTTTTGCCTTTTTTTGGCAGGAACCAAGTCTGGAGCCTGCTCAGAAGATCTTTTATGCTTGGCAATGTTAGGGTTCCTAACCGTCGGGTCAGATGAGTCTTTAGGGGGCCTTTTCTTATTTTTACTATGAGAGTAAACAAAGAAACATAGAAACTGATCTAACTAAAGTGTTTGATCTTGTTGACCATCCCCTTCTCCGTGCTAATTTGCCATCTCTGAGTTTTTCTTCATAAGTTGTGCACTGGTTTGATAGCTACCTATCTAATCGTCAACAGGTTGTGAAATTTAACTCCACCATGTCCAGTCCTGCAGTCATAAACATAGGTGTTCCCCAAGGGTCCCTGCTTAACCCCCTCCTATTTACTATCTTTATCAACAAGATCTCTCTGCTTGTCCATTCGTGCTCATCCCTACTGTATGTGGATGACCTGGTTCTATATTACAGCTCTAGGAATATAGTGGATATCAACCAAAACATCTCACCTGACTTCATGACCATTCAGTCCTGAATCTCAAAGAACAAGCTTGTCCTAAATACTACTAAAACTCAAGCTATGCTTTTTGAGTCTGGTGTCAAACTCAGAAACAACTCTAACTATCTACAAATCCATTATGCTAATGCTCTCTGTTAGACACAGTTAGCTCTATTAAATTCTAGGGCATGTTACTTGATGGATCCTTAAACTTAAATCATCACATATCTTCTATCTGTAAATCAATGAATTCCAAAATTGGGGTTGTTTATAAGACTAGTTATGCACTTACCCCCTCTGCTAGGCTGGCTGTTGCATGAGGCATCCTTCTCCCAGCACTCACCTATGGTGCTGTTACTTTCGTAAGTGCTTTTAAAACCTCTCTGTAAAGGTGGGACACAACTTACAATAACATTTGCTGCTACGCCTCGGCCTGCCATAATGCAAACACTACTGTCAGCTTTACGCTGATCTAAAATGGCCCTCCCCATCTGCTCATCAACTCCTTCCTCTTGGCTCTCTGACTGATAGCATCATGAGATCTGGAACCCCAGCATCTTTAGCCACTATGCTGTCCTGGCAATCCTCCTCTCATGATCTAAGTTCGGCTGACCAAACTCTTCTGAACATACCGAGGTGTAAAACAGCTAAGGGTGTCCATGCCTTCTCCCTTGCTGCCCCTTACTATTGAAACTCCATTCCTCTGGATGTACGGCAAGCTCCAAGTCATGACCTCTTTAAAAAATGACACCTGGCTTACCTTACCAAACTAACCAAGTGTACATGCTTTTATCCACCATAAACCCCTCCTAGTACCAACTACTGATGGCTTACTCCTCCCTCCTCCTTATCACCTCACCACTACTTCCTACTTTTTGTCTCCCCATCTCCCCTGTTCTTATCTGATCATTCTCTACCTGATATAATTCTCGGTCCCCCTTCATTTATCCTACTGTTCTCCTGCTCCGTTTTCCTGCTATTCGCCTTATCCTCTACAATAGTGTTTAACAACTGGCACTTATTTGCCTTATATTTAAATGTATCTCTGTAATACTGATTACCTTTCTGCCTTCATTGTTAACTATATTTGTGCTGACTATTGATTATCTGTAATGTTTTCTATTTTAGCCAAGTGTTGTACTGTATATCTGTCATTTTTGTCATGTATTCACTTTGTTGTAATTCTCCCGGGTCATGTCTGAAAATTGGCTTTTCTAGGTTTAGTACACCTAACCCAGTTACCAAAAACAAATAAATAAATAAGGACCGCCTGGCCCACCTAGTCTGCCCATATTCCCTAGCTACTGAAATACTGCAGGCCCTATTTGATCTCTGACTTTACCCACCCTTTCCTAATCTCCAAGGTTCCCTTATGCCTGTCCCATGCATTTTTGAATTTCATTACCACTATTGCCCCCACTACCTCTGCTGGGAGGCTGTTCCATGCATCCACTACCCTTTCTGTGAAGAAGTACTTCCTCACGTTACATTGAGTCTACCCCCTCCAGCTTCACAGCATGACCCCTTGTTCTTGAACATCTTTTCTTCCACAGAATGCTTCCCTCTTGTACCTTATTTACACTTGTGAGGTATTTGAAAGTCTCTATTATATCCCCCACTCTTCTTCAGGGTGTACATGTTGAGATCCTTGAGTCTCTCCTCATTTGGCTTTTGGTGCAGACCCTGCACCATTTTGGTGGAAGGAGCGTCCTCAGAATGCTTTGGTCACATAGAGGCAGACTGTAAAGCCTTAATAACTTCTAGCCTTTTTGACCTCTTGTTTTACAGTTTTTGGGCAAAACCTGCTGCAAATCTCACAAGCAGACAAAATATAATCTGGACCTAGGCACCTTAAACATAACTTATGTCAGTCTGCCTTTACCAAGAGTCTGTAGTACCTTGAACAGATTTTAAAACCAGCAGGTCCTGTTTTCTTTTTGGGTCTGTCTGACATGCTAATACATAGACAGACCCAGAAAAAAAAGATTCCATAAGGAGAAAATACACAAATGTAGTCCGGTTCTTCAGAATGTAAGGACCGCTATACAAAAGCTCCAAAATGTTGTTTCATTTTTTTTTACTCTCAGAAATAAATTGAAGAAACAAAAAGTGGTTTGGTCCCTAAGTATCAGGAACCAGAGTCCTAAACAATAAGAACTAGTGGCAATAGGGAAAAATGTGAAGTCTGAAGGAAATGTGTATAAAGTTCAAATGAAAAAAATGGTTTAAAACAGAATGCTAAAGTAAAGGCATCAGTACTTCTCTGATTCCTGTGAACCACAGGAAAACAGGAGAAAATCAGAAAAACATAACCAAGCTCATGAAAACTATACTAGCTAAACGAGCTAACAGAGAGAGAGAAAAAGAAATTAAAGCAGTCACTTGACACTTCTGGAAAATAAAGTTGATGCTGGAGAGAGTTCTGGGTGATTTGCTTTCTCAGGCAGAGAAATTATCCTGATGTTAGGCTGCAGAACCCAGTACCACCACAAGGCATAGTTTGAAAAGGCATTCTGTGTTCCATAATTTACATAAATTCCACACTCTCTGGGGCAGCTGAAGCTTCCAGGTTTACTACAGAAGTAAGCATAGTGAGGAATTCCTGGGGTGTGAAACTAACTAAAATAAAAAATAACTAATTGAAAGGAAGTTACAAAGAAGTTACAGAGTCTCCAGGGTGGCAGCAACTTCGGAGCGATGCTTCCTTCTCAGGAGGAGAAATAAATCTGCCATTTCTGGGCAGAGGTGAGCATGACCACATCGCAGAGTTTGAACATCATTCTGCATTCTCTTTTTGCATAACGTTCCAAACTCCAGGGCAAGCTCCAGTTGCAGGACTGAAGCTGTTGTTAAACAGCTAGTGAGGGATTCCTGGGGTTAGAAGAACAGAACTGAGATTAGTGAGGGAACCGGCAACAGTTAATGATTCATGTGTGGCACCAGGTGGGGGTGCACAGGTGCCATGACTAGTAGTATGCGCAAGAGGCATGCATGTAGTGTATACTCGTGCTGCCAGCCCCCCCCAAAGGTCTTGCTCCTGTGGGCTCCTAGCACCTTCTGGCTCAGACCCATAATTGGGTCTCTATGGAGAAGATTGATTCTTGGATACTCTCATGTTCTTTCAAAATAAAGTGACATTTAAACCACCTCTGTCATAAGAATGAATGGGGAAATGAGCTTTCAAAATACAGTTTTACAAGGAAAATAAATCTGTATTGATTTGTTTATCACACGTTCAATAAAATATCTTAACTGTTACACTCTTAATGAAATATTGTATTCTGCATTTCTTTCTATAAATAATTTAAGTTGAAAATGGTAAGAACTAATAAACAAAACAATCCCTCAATCTAGGGTTGACATTTAAATATAAATGAATAAAAATCAGATTCTTGCAGAGTACTTAGAATACAATGCAAATGAAATGTACACACTTATAAACACACTTCAGTAGATCCTGAAATCCCATGCTTACTGTATCTTATTTATTTATTGAATTTGTTGACTGGGTAGGCCCACTGAGTCTAGAAGTCCTTTTTCAGGGGTGATGGGGGACACAGATGGTAGCCAACTGAAACTGAACCTGAAAAAGAACCCAGTGATATTGGCTCAGCTGATGTGACTGGGCTCCACTTTATTGTAGTATCCAGTAAACAATGTCATTGGGTTCCTGAACTGCTACATAATTAAAAAAAATAATTAATGGGCAGAAAAAGGCTACAGTTTTAGGGGACTGTAAATAAGGAAAACAGGACTATTTCAAAACAAACACAAAAAAGTAATATATGGGGCGAATAAACAGAATTCACACCTGTCTAAATTTGCAATAAATTAAAAATGTAAACAGCAGGGTTTATGTTCCCATCAAATGTTACCAAAACCGGGGGGTGGGGGGGGCTTCTAGTTGTTTAAGCACAATATCCTGCAAGGACTGAGTGGATACTAAAAATATACAATATGGCCCAGATATTCAAAAGGGTTGCTCCATGCGCAACAGGGTTGCGCATGCGCAAGTCCTACATTGCGCCATTCTGCGATATTCAGCATGAGGCAGTTGAGCCTCTGAAAACAGGCTGAGCAACAGCGCAATGTAAATGAATGCATGCTCAACTGGAGGGGGAGGAACCATGCATAAACTGCACAACCCGATATTCAGTCGGGCTGTGCCGAGTTGTGCAGGCGCAACCCCAACCCGCGCCTGCACAACTTTGAACCAAAAAAGGATCAAGTTGAGGGTCACCACAGGTGAGCTGCTGTATGCAGGGCGCAACACAGCAGCTGCCACCCGTGGCTGGCCCCCAACCCAGTCTCTGTGGCCCCCACCAGCCCGATCGCGGCAGTATGTATCCAGACACCCCCAAACAGCTCGATGCCCGATCGCGGGCAGTATGTCTGAACACCTCCCCAAACAGCTCCGATGCCCGATCGCGGGCAGTATGTCTGAACACCTCCCCAAACAGCTCGATGCCCGATCCGGGCGGTATCTATAGACACCCCCAGTGCCCGATGTGGCGGGCGGTGTGAATCAACCCCCAGTGCCCGATCGCGGGCAGGCGTGAATCAACCCCCAGTGCCCGATCGCGGGCAGAATGTAAAAGCCCCCAGCCGAATATCTCCTGGTGGTCAGTGGACGTTATGCCCGATTGCGGGGCAGAATGTCCAGTGACAACCCCCAAACATCTCCCTGGTGTCTAGTGTCCCCCACCCATGTTCATTCACAAATCTGGACCGTCATGTATGGTATGGGCTGCATGCCCATTGGCTCTAGCTCTGCACCAATGGGCATGCAGCCCTGTGATGATCAGTCAGGCGAGCGAGGTCGCAGGCGGTGGGATGCTGCCGCCTGCCGGCTGCCGGGAGCGGGGTGGAGGCTTCGTGGGTGGGTGGGGTGGGGGACACTAGACACCAGGGAGATGTTTGGGGGTTGTCACTGGACATCCTGCCCGCGATCGGGCATTACGGTCCACTGGACCACCAGGGAGATATTCGCTGGGGCTTTTTACATTCTGCCCGCCGATCGGGCACTGGGGGTTGATTCACATTCTGCCTCGCGATTGGGCACTGGGGTGTCTTTGATACATACTGCCCGCGATCGGGCATCGGAGCTGTTTGGGGAGGGTGTCAGATACAGCTGCCCGCGATCGGGCATCGGGAGATGTTTGGGGTGTTGTCTGCATACCGCCCGCGATCGGTTGCAGGTGCGTCGGTCCTCGACGGCTGCTGCCTGGCAGGGGCGCCAGGCGCAAGTCCTCGGGGATCGGCGCACCTACATGCTAATGGCATGCAAATGGGGCCATAATCAGATGCAAATGGCCCCCCACGCCTTGCATGAATTATGGCCCCATTTGCATGTCACCTTTTGAATATCGGAAATTTGCGCATGGCACAATGGTACTTGCGCCACCGCAAGTTTAATGCTCAACTCTGACAACTTGTGGTGGCTCAAGTTCCACTGCGCCATGCACAGTGGCTGTGGCTCGGGGGTGATATTCAAAGGAGTTGCTCAATAGCACAACTCCTTTGAATATCACCCCGGCCACACCCCTGCACAACTATTTTGAGCAGCGCAAGGGCTTGCGCCTCAGAATGGCGCAGTTTGAATATCCGGGCCTATGTACCTTGACCCAAATAACCTGCTCTTGGTGTTCTAAGGTGCTTATGGCATCATACATCTGTTCATTTGTGGACTATTTCTGATTTACAACTTGAATTTCAGTGACATGTTTGCAACTGTATTTCACTTGACAGCATAGTTATATCACACTATGTGATACAGGGAGCATAACACTTTCATCCAACATTAAAGAGACAGAACCCCATGTATATCAAGATTTTAAGGTACTGCTTTCAATTAAAGTATAAACCAAATCAGCAGTTCTAAGTCTTACATTAAATATAATAGCATTATGTTTTTGATGCTTATTGTTTAATAAGTAAGCAATAACCCACGACAGGGTGTGCAGTTACTGGGAATGAATCAGCACCCTGGGTGCATTGTGAGGCATAAGGCCGCAGGCCAAGTGTCCTCACAGCGCCTGGGATGTTGATTAATCTCCAATAACCATACACCCTGGAGTGGGTTATTGCGCTTATAACATGGGATGTCACCAGACCTTCAAAAATATGACAAAACCATGATTAATTGATGAAAAGGCTGGAACTTTTTTATGTGTTCTGCCACCACCCCACAAGTACTGCTATGTTGACAGTGATGAATTTAGCACAGTATGCACTGCTCACAGTTCTGATTATGTGTGCTGTATTGTGCAGCACTATACACACACTGATCTGTGCAGATATAACAGAGACAATGTTTTGCAGGCTATGCTGCAGCTGCAGGAAATGTGCAGAAAAAGAGAGAAAGAAAGAAAGAGAAATTTCACACTGACGTTGCTCACTGTCTCTCTGTCTCTGTCTCTGTCTCTCTCTCTCTCTCTCTCTCTGTGGCTGGCGATGCTGACCCTACCATTTTGCTGGGCACCACTGCCGCCGCTTGCTCTCTGTGACAAAGTGTGCCATGATTACAGGACCCCTGTCGCACATCGCTACTCTCACTGTTCTCCCTTGTGGAATGAAGCAACACCAGGAAAGGGACGGAGACAGACAGAAACAGAAACACAACTGTGTGATGGGCTCCATGTCACTGAAGCACCGCGTGCTCAGTGCCTCTCTCTCTCTGTCTGGCTGACGACAGTAACCCCGTGGTGGATATCGCACCCGCCTTCACTAATTCTCTCTCTCTCAGTCCCTCTGACTGGGTAACTGTCCTGGAAGCTGAGCAATGCACAGACACATAGAGACAGACAAAACTAGATACACACAGCTATGGACAACAGTATAGCATTTATGAGGATTCCCCCATCCCTCCCCAATTACTTCCTGCACCCGCGATCACTGTCTCTCCTGCTTGTTGCTGTGTGCGTGGTCCCGGAGGTCCATGGGGATACTTTTATCAGGGATGGAAGGGTCAAAGCAGCAGTCACACAAAACGCTGGAGGCTTCACTGTGCTGCCCAGGAACAGGAAATCCAATGAGTGGGTGGGTGAGAACTGATGGAGGGTTGCAGGGATACTGGCAAATGGATCCGTTAATTACAGTCCTGACTGCCACTACAGATTAACAAACGGCAAGATGCCACTTGCTGCTCAGTCCTCGGAGGTCCACCGGTGGGTGGGTGGGGAGTCACAGATCACCCAGGGATATTGTCTATTCTTAAAACATGGCATAAAAGCATGAAGACACATTATTGCTGCAGGGTATGGTCAGGGAATGCTCGAAAAGTGAGAAAAACAATGGCTGCCTGCAATACTGATTTCCCCATGGCATAAGAAAATCCAGAGGGCTCATTAATTACTTTCCAGGGACTGATCACTACTCGCTGTGCATGTATGGGGAATTAATACACAGTCATGTAATTGCCCTGCACCAATCACATGTGTCCCTGCTCCAACCCCATGTTATAAATAATTTTAGGCACCTAGAGGTCTGATATAACATACGTATATAAAATAAGCAAAGTACTCAGTTGTCCTTCACAAGAGTCATAAGTCAGGGCTTGGCATGTGTCACATCTGTACCAAACATAACTACTTCAAATGGGTTGACTTGTAAAGGAAATTAAAAGTATGTACCTACCATAACTCTTGATCTTCTTGGACAAGTCTTCACCATTTATTCATACTTCTGGGTTCTAGCTGGAGGTGCTAGAACCCTGCGGGAGCCAAAAATCTTCAGGAGGGCTGGTGCTGTGGTAGGACCGCGCATGCGCAGCACCTAGAGATTAGCTCGCCCCGTGTAGGCTACCTCGGCGTCGACCCTCCAACCACCTTAGTACCTTTTTACAGAAGAGGTGCAGCATAAACAAAACTAGATAAACACCTAACCTAACAAGGGCATAAGATAGTCCTGTTTGACCCATAAGAAACAAGCATTTGTCAGTGCCGAATGTTGTCTCGCTGGCATTGATGTTGGTAGTGCAAGAGTTAGAGATGCATAATAGGAATGGCAGTGAAGTATTGAACTGATGCCAACCCCAACACCACCTTGCAAAGATTGACAGGTGTTGGGGTGTGTCTTTGGGTCATCAGCTATAAATCTCATGCCATTTTACCTCACCCTACCCTGTAGACATTGACAAGTGTCTTGGTGTGCTTTGGGGTCTTTGAGCCTTATACTTTCCCCATTCCATAAGAAAGTGCACTGAGGTGGGTGCAGTGTAGATGAAGGGCGTAAACTTTGGGGCTGAACACTCCATGGCACACCTTGATGCCTGTCACTGGTTGCAGGGTGGGGGTGGAATGGCAGGAGTATTATAACTGATGCTCCCAAGTCACACCCCTGACACCTGTCAGTCTCTACAGGGTGGGGTGTTACAGCTGAAAACCCTAACACCATAGGCATGTGTTGGTATTTTCACTCCAGATTATCAGCATGGGCTTTTTGTGACCCCACCTCATGAAAAGTGGCACTATCAGTTTGTTAGCCAAAAGGTGATTTTGCACAGTGACTGTGCCATTTGGCACCACAGGTACGGAAACACATTTTGGGCAGGATGTGAAAAATGACAACTGTATTGTTCATGAGGAGGTGTAAAAAAAATGGCATTGTTGAAAATCTGGAGTGAAAATATGTAAAATTGGTGAAGTCATGAGCATGCATAGAAACTGCAATGCACGGCCGTAGCCCAATTATTTTTGGGATTTCTTTTAACCACATTTTCAACATAGGCATTTTGGGACCTCCCTCATGAACAGTGGCACTGTGATTTTGTCAGTCTGTCCCAAAAATTGATTTTCCACAGTGACCACGTCATTGTGCGCTACAGATGCGAAAACACATTTTGGGCAGGATGTGAAAAATGGCAGCTGTATTGTTCATGAGGTGTGAAAAAATGGCAGTGTTGAAAGTCTCGCATGAAAATATTGCAAATTTGCCAAGGTACAAGGGGTGTGTGGAAACTGTGCAACACACACTTGTAACACAGTAATTTTATGGACTTTCATCACCAAATTTTCAACATAAGTGTTTTAGGACCTCTGCTCATGAACAGAGTCACTGTAATTTTCTCAAACTGTCGTAAAAACTAATTTTGCACAGCGATCGCACTATTCTGCGCCGGATGTGCAAAAACACATTTTGGCCAGGATAAGTAAAATGATAGCTGTACTGTTCATAAGGAGGTATGGTAAACTGCCAATTTTTAAAATCTGGAGTGAAAATATTGCAAATTCACGAAGTTACAAGCATGCATAGAAACTGCATAATGCATGCTTGTAAAACAACTATTTTTGAATTTTTTACCAAATTTGCAACATAGACTTTTGAGAGCCCACCTCATGAACAGTGGCACTGTCATTTCGTTACTCAGTCCTGAAAGGTGATTCCGTGCAGTGACCGCGAAATCCCCTTTTGGGACCGAATAACACCATGACAGTGACTGAATTCATGAGGAGGGGTCCCAATAACCCCATGTTGAACATCTGATGCCAAAATTCCCAAAAATGGCTGACATATGCACCAAAGTTGAAAAAAACCCTACTTATCCCATTATACAGCTTACTGGCATTTCTTCAGTTCACAGTTGGCTTTGAAGAGTGCAGACATGTTCCTGGTCCACCGAAGATCATTGTGTTGGACTCTGGAGGTAAGTATGGGGTGAGGAGGGTGTGGGGAGGCAGAGTACGCTGAGGGTGGGCGTGGGTTGGGGTGGAGGCAGGAGAGACTGCGAGGGACTGTTTTCTTCTTTTACAGGTAAAAAAAAAGATAAGGGTCAGTTTTCTTTTTTTGCAGGTGTTTGTTTGGTACACTGGGGTGAGCTCTCAGTGTATCACCTGTATAATGAGGAGGGGGACCCCAGCTGATGGATTTGGGTCCCCTGTCAGCACAGAAATGGGTGGGGGGTGCGCATGATGCTGAGGGGGATTGGGCACTCCCTCAGCACAGAGCACACATTGGGGGCTGGGGACATTATGCCAATGGGGAGTGGGCTCCCCCCGTCAGCAAACTAAACTAGGCAGGGGGAACTGAAGTCAATGGGGCTTGGGCCCCCATCGGCAAGGAAAGACTGCTGGGGGGTACATGATGTCAAGGGGGATTGGGCACCCCCTTGGCACACACTTGTAATGGTAGGGGGGCATCATGCCGATGGGGGAGTGGGCTCCCCCATTGGCAAATGAAATGGCTGCGGCAGCCAGTGCTGCCATGTTTTGGAAAGTGCTTCACCAGCAAGGGCATGTCAGGAGGCATGTTCTGGTGCCGCTACATGACGAGCTTGGTTATCATTACAGCGGACCTTTACTCAGATGTGCTCACCTCAGTAAATACTGCTGGTGTGGTGCCTGCATGCTGGCTTATTGGGGAATGAGGGACGCACTTACGGATGCGTGCCCTGCATTCACCCACAGTGACTGCACCTCCAAATCTGCTACTAATGCAATATGTTGGCTGGTGTGCACACGCGAGCCAACATAAAAATTACTTACCATAGTAATCTTGTCTTTTCCCAGTGATACTCAGGTATTCATAACTTTATGCAGTAAGCCTTCTAAGCAGAACTGCCCGGAGAGATGGAACATATGCAAATGTAGAATCTTTTGCATGAGCCACTTTTCAAATGCTGCATTCTACTAACTGCCTTTGCTCTAAACCCCTCAGATTTCCTAGAAGCCTGGAATGACAGGCCCAAGAGGACTAAGTGTAACAATGATAATAATATTGAACATAGTAATAATAATAACAAGCACTTGTCAATGCCGAATGTTTGCTTGCTGGCATTGGCATTGGTGGGGTGTGCCTTTGGGTCATCAGGCATAACTACCACACCACTTCACCACACCCTATCCTGCAGACACTGACAAGTGTCACAGTGTGCCTTGGGTGTTCGGCCCTTATGCTCACCCCATTCCATTAGGAAATATGGTGAGATGGGTGCAGTATAGGAGAATGGGGTGAACTTTGGGGCCAGAGAGTCCAAGGCACACCTCAGTGCCTCTCACTGGCTGCAGGGTGTGGGTGGGGTGGAATAGTATGAGCATTACAGGTGACAATCCCAAGTCACACCCCTGATGCCTGTCAGTCTCTACAGGGTGGGGCGTTATGGTTGGAAACCCTAACGCCTCAGGCGTTCATCGGTATTTTCACTCCAAATTTTCAACATGGGTTTTTTGTGACCCCCCACCTTATGAACAGTGGCAATATCAGTTTGTTAGCCGAAAGCTGATTTTGCAAGCTGACTACGGCATTTGGCACCACAGGTGTGAAAATACATTTCAAACAGGATGTGAAAAATGACAGCTGTACTGTTCATGGGGAGGTGTAAAAAATAGCAGTGTTGAAAATCTGCAGTGAAAATAGTAAAAAAAAAAATGGTGAAGTCATGAGCGTGCGCAGAAACTACGCAATGCACACCCTTAATGTAATTAGTTTGGGGATTTTTTTTACAGCAGATTGTCAACATAGACATTTTGGGACCTCCGCCCATGAACAGTGTCACTGTGATTTTCTTAATCTGTCCCAAACAGTGATTTCCCACAGCGACCACGCATTTCTGCCCAGAAAGTGTGAAAACACATTTCGTCCATGTTGTGAAAAATTACAGTTGCACTGTTCATAAGGAAGTGTGGAAAAATGCCACTGGTGAAAATCTGGACAGAAAATATTACAAATTCATGAACTTAAGAGGGTGCGTGGAAACAGCGCAATGCTCGCTCGTAACACAGTCATTTTATGGACTTTTGTCACCAAATTTTCAACATAGCCATTTTAAGACCTCTGCTCATGAACAGTGTAACTGTGATTAATCTGTCCCAAACATTGCTTTCACATACTAACAGCACCATTGTGCGCTACATGTGCGAAAACACATTTTGGGCGGCATATGAAAAATGGCAGCTGTACTGTTCATAAGGAAGTGTAATAAAATGGCAATGTTGAAAATCTGGAGTGGAAATATTAAATTTTCAGACTTATGAGCATGCGTAGGAAATGCGCAACGCACGCTCATAAAACAGTCATTTTTAGGAATGTTTTCACCAAATTTTCAACATAGCCATTTTAAGACCTCTGCTCATGAACAGTGTCACTGTGATTTTCTTAATGTGTCCCATACATTGATTTCGCACATCGACTGCGCCATTGTGTGCTACATGGGCGGAAACACATTTTAGGCTAGATGTGAAAAATGACAGCTGTACTGCTCATAAGGAGGTGTGGTAAAATGGCAATGTTAAAAATCTGGAGTGTAAATATTGAAAATTTGCGAACTTACGAGCATACGTAGGAACTGCACAACGCACGATTGTAAAACAGTCATTTTTGGGATTTTTTTCACCAGATTTTCAACGTAGCCATTTTAAGACCTCTGCTCATGAACAGTGTCACTGTGATTTTCTTAATTTGTCCCGTACATTGATTTAGCACACCGACTACGCCATTGTGCGCTACATGGGCAGAAACACGTTTTGGGTGAGATGTGAAAAATGACAGCAGTACAAGAGGTGTGTATAAGAAGGTGTGATAAAATGGCAATGTTGAAAATCTGGAGTGAAAATATTAAAAATTTGCGAACTTACGAGCGTGCGTAGGAACTGCGCAACGCATGCTCGTAAAACAGTAGTTGTTTGAAATTTTTGCACCAAATTTTCAAAATAGGCTTCTTGAGAGCCCACCTTATGAACATTGGCAGTGTCATTTCGTTAATCAGTCCCGAGAGGTTATTTCGCGCAGTGACTGTGAAATCACCCTTCGGGCCCGAATAACGCCATGACAGTGACATCATTCATGAGAAAGGGCCCCAAAAACCCCATGTTGAAAATTTGGTGCAAAAATTCCAAAAAATGCCTGAGATCTGCAACAAAGCTGAAAACCCCCTATCTAGCCCATTATACAGCTTACCGGCATTTCCTCTGTTCGCGGTCGGCTTTGAAGAGTGCAGACGTGTTCCTGGTCCACCAAAAATCGTCGCGCCGAGGTCCGGAGGTAAGTATGGGGTGAGGGGGGTGTGGCGAGGCAGGATGCGCAGTGGGTGGGTGTGGGTTGTAGGAGGGGGCCAGGGAGACTATGTGGGACTGTTTTTTCTTTATAGGTATTCTTTTTGTTTCCAATGATGACGCGGGATGTTTGCCATGCTGGGGTGGGCTCCCAGCGTGGCACAAGGATGGTTGGGGGGGCATTCAGCTGATGGGGGATTGGGCACCCCCATTGCCCAAAGCATAGATTGCCACGCTGGGGTGGGCTCCCAGCGTGGCACCCAGTACTCGGGGGGAGGACAGTGGAGCCGATGGGGGATTGGGCACCCCCCCAGCTATATCATGAGTTGCCACACTGGGTGGGCACCCAGCATGGCATTTGGAAGGCTTTGGGGGGGGAGGCGCAGCACAGCCGACTGAGGATTGGGCACCCCGTCAGCTATACAGTGTTGTGCGTCGGGGAGGCGCGCGCGCCATGTGCGTGTCATGTGTGTGGGGGAGCTGCGCGTGAGCAAGCGATATCTTATCGCTGCTCACTGAAGCATAGCTCCCTTTAAACTGTATGCCACTGCATTTTGGAGCTTGTCATAGACAGCTCCATCATGCATTGGCTTACAGGGGCAGCGCCTGCCAACACACTGATTGAATTGGAAGAGCGGGTGACACACCTCCGAAATCTCGGAAGATGGCACTATGTTTCTTGCACATGCGTGCAAGCAAACATAACAAACATAAAAAATGTATCTTAATTTTTGAAGACCGTTTTTTAATTTTGTGCGTGCATATGTGACGTATGAATAAGGGATCCACTCACTGTAGATCAAGGGAGAATGTGAAATGGTGCAGGTACATGGGGGTGAACAAAGTGGTAGACAGTAAGCCTCACCAGAGCTTCAGGCTGATGTAGCACAGCTGGACTAAGGCAAGGGAGGATGTGAAATGGTACAGATACATGGGAGGGGTGATCAAAGTGGTAGACAGTAAGCCCTACCTGAGCTTCAGGCTGATATTGCACAGCTGGACTAAGGCACAAGCACCCACGGCATGTTATAGTCCCCATTTATATGTCCATTTATGTTCTTACAGCGCTGATTGCCTAACTGAGCCAAGATGTAAAACAGATACGAAAATGTCAGGTTTATTTCAGGTGACCAGGATCATAGTGGGGAGAGGGGGCAAGTGAAACAATGTCCTGAGAATGTGCTTAAACTTATTAACCACTGCTGTGCCGTGGAGTGATACACCGGTCCAGAATCCCTATACATTCAAATTATGTTTGCAGCCTAAAGGTACTTAGGTGGATTGGCATTTACATTACTCAGCGGCAAATCTTTTTCATACTTTTTGTGATCATCGGTTAAGATATAACCACTAACTGATGACACACTTGGGGGCATGAAACTGTGCTACCAGCAAAGTTGCATTTGCAAAGTCCTGAATATTTATCTGTTGATAATGAAATGAAAACTGTCAGCTGATAACATTCAGCCACTGTCCATTGCACAGAATAGACATCTCACTAATAGATCTAGAGCAAAGGGACATGCACTTGCCAATAACACCACTACAGCTCCAGACACGGAAGAAAGAAGTTCATGCACTTTCATCGCAGTTAACTTTTTCAGCATTTTAAAACAGTTACTTAGCATCTGCACTAAGATGTTACACGTCGCTGAACTGAATTGTGACATCAGAATCCCTGCGATCAACATTTGTCAGAAATAGTGAATTGAAAAAATCAATAGATGTATAAAATGGTAAGTGACATGAGTCAATAACAACATATCTGCATGTAATACTTGGCTTAAAATTTGAGCACCACCATATTCTGCACCACAGCGTCAAACAGGATGCCATTTATAATTCAGCTAATGTCAAGCAGTTTCGAGCCATAAAGTATTACTGTATCAGTATGGTGGCGATAGCAGGATCAGGAAATTGTGAAATAAAATGCAACAGCACCCCGTCGGCCATATGTTGTCTTGGTGGAGGAGTGCATGAGCACCCAGGGTGGGCTGTTAGGCGGCTTCAGATTCACTGGAGAAAAGGGTGGATTCGATTGTGAGCTACGGTTGAATTTGTGTTTTCTTTTTCTATACCTAGTTTTCGCTAATTTGTTAGGGCACATGTCCAACCCTAAGATGTTTAGGGTCACAAGGTGATGTGACTTCATTGAGCATCTGATTTGAGAAAGAGCTGTGTGATTCTGTCTAAATGCCAGCTCACGGCAATTCAGAGAAAAAAAAAATATTTTGAAGCTGCATTACCAGAGTAAGTGTGCAGTTAAGTGAATTACCACACAGGGGTGTGTATATGACAGTACTAAAAGGTGCATTAAAGTGCTTCAGTCATGAAAACCTCCCCCACTGGCTGCTGCTGAAATGCATAGCAGTATGTTCTCCTGTGCATTCTGGCAGTTATTTGCTTCAGCTGCAGGTAGTACAGTACGCTAAAGTTCATTTGCATAGGTTTTAGCAGTGGGGAGTTCACATTGACAGAGTCTAGTAAGAGGAAACACTTGGAATTACACATACAACGAAGTCTGAGTTTTCACATCAAATGCTGAGGTACTTTTTTTCCTGGAGGATTAGAACCCATGGAGTCCATGAAGGTGTGCTTTGGAGAGCTGGCGTGTGTAAGGACTGTTAGGCACCCACACATTTTGGTGGTCCTGCTTTGGCAGGGAACAGTTTATTAAAGTAATGATGTGTGGCTTGTCTCTCTAAGCTAGACAAGACTACACCATCCTATCAGGCAACCAACACAGTTGATCTGTGTGTGTGTGGGGGGGGAGGAGCTGCTCACTGAAACGTAGCTCCCTCTTTCAACTGTATGCCACTGCATTTTCAACTGCTGTCATAGACAGCTTCAGCAGTGATTAGAGAACTGTGACCACACCTGCAAACACACTGACTGAATTGGAAGATGCTGACACACCTCGGAAAAACTCAGATGATGGCACTATGTTTCTTGCACATGCGTGCAAGCAAACATAAAAATGATAATAATTATAGTAGGAACTCCTTTAACACCCAGAAAAAGCCTCCAACAGGAGGGCATAGCATATGAAAGAATACCCCTGAATGTCAGAATCATCTGAAAAGGGTGAACAGCAATAGTGAACACAATCACAACATATGTGCCAGAAATTGAATTTATACCCCTGAGAGCACAGTATACAGGACTGCAGAGGCTAAAAAGTTCTGGAAGGGGAGGCAGAGTGGGAAGTTATGAATACCTGAGTATCACTGGGAAGAAACAAGATTACTATGGTAAGTAATTTTTTCTTCTAACCTCAGTAATACTCAGGTAATTCATAACTTTATGCAGACTACAAAGCAGTACCACTGGAGGTGGACACAGAAATGAAAATTACGTACCGACCGTAATTCTTGATCTTCTTGGACGAGTCTCCACCACTCATTCACACTATTGGGATCTGCGCCGGAGGCACTAGGACCCATCGGGAGCAAACTTTTTGCTGGAGGGTCGACACCAGAGATGGCGCCGCAAGGCACGGCGCCACGAGCACTAGCTCGCGCGGCAATGACTATCTCGGCGTCGACCCTCCAACCGCCTCAGTACCTTTTTTACCAAGGAGGTGCAGCGCAACTAACGTAAAGAGTAACCTAACCTTAAGACCGGACATAAGATAGTCCGGGCGACCCGTGTAAGAAGGGTCAACAAAGAAGTCTTCACGGCCTAAAGATTTGAGGGAGTGAAGACCAACACAGCGGTGAGCTCGGGGGATGGAGGGTGGGCGTGTGAATGAGTGGTGGAGACTCATCCAAGAAGATCAGAATTACGGTAGAGTGCACGTATTTTCATATCTTCCTGGACATAAGTCTCCACCACTCATTCCACTATTGGGAGATACCGAGCTAATAATCCCCGAGAGGCGGCAGGAAGACCAAGAGCTCACGTTTCTAGGACAGAAGTCCATTAAGGATAGTTCTGCCGAGAAGGTGGAATGTATACAACATGAACATCAGTGCATAATGCTAACGAAGGTGCATGCACTGAGCTCCAGGTGGCGGCATTGCAGATATCTGCAATCTGAACATTGCGAATTTCCACTAGGGATGCCGCGACCGCTCTGGTAGAGTGAGCGTAAACCCTACCTTCCAATTTAACCTGTGCCATGGAATAGCAATGTCGAAGACATGCCACTAGTCACAATGAGATGCATCTGATAGCGACAGGTTGACCCAGCCGGGTCTCGCTGAAGGAAACAAACAGTTGTTGGGCTTTGCGAAAATCCTTGGTTCTATCTAGATAAAGCAAGGCTCTTAACATCCAAGGAATGAAGAGATCGTTCCCCTTCATTTTGGAAGTCCACAAAAGTAAGAGGAAGGACTAAAGGTTGGTTTAGATGGAATTCCGACACAACCTTAGGAAGAAATTTAGGATGAGGCGAAGAACTACTTTGTCCTTATGGAACACAGTATCACGCGGGGTCTGTAACCAGGGCATGTATCTCAGAGACCCTGCGGCTGAGGTAATGGCCACTAGGAAGGCCGTATTCCAGGTGAGAAATTTTAGCTCACAGGTAGCCAGAGGTTCAAAGGTTCCAGGTGAGCATGTCTAGTCTAAGGTTAATGTCCCAGGCTGTAACGGACGTCTTATAGGGGTCTGGTATGCAGAATTCCTTTAGAAATCTCTTAACCATAGGTAACTGAGCCAGAGAGAAAGAAAAAACGGCTCATGATGCGCTGAGAATGGCACTAAGGTGAACTTTGACTGTAAAGTACTGAAGACCTGAATTTGAGAGGTCCAAAAGGTACTCCAAAACCTTGTCTGGTGGACAGGAAAAGAGATTCAAGAGGACTTTGCACACCAGAAGCGGCAGCTTCCACTTAGACGTGTAAGTTTTCCGAGTAGCTGGCTTCCGAGCAGCCAGAAGAATGTCTGAAACTCTTAGAGACATTGAACGGTTCACTTCTACCTCTTCAGGAGCAAAGCGTGAAGGTGAAGCGATCTCAGGTTGGGATGGACCACGGACCCTGAGTCAACAGGTTCATCTGCAGGGAGTGGTCTTGGAGGGCTCCAACATATTATTGAGTAGAGAAACCATAGTTATCGAGGCCAAGAGGGAGCAATGAGAATCATCTTGGTCCCTGGGACTCAAGTTGAAAGTACTCTCTGAATTAGAGGAAGAGGCGGAGAGGCGGAAAAAGCGTTTGTCCACACACCTGAGCATCCTGACAGAAAATGCCAGGCCCTCGATTTCTGGAGCAGAAGAGAGGCAGTTTTGCATTGAGTGGGGATGCAAAAGGTCCAGGTCTGAGTTCCCACTCTCCGAATAGTGATTGAACTATGGTTGAGTCGAGAGACCACTCGTGAGATCTGCCTCTGTTCTGCTGAGGCAGTCCATGAGTCGTTTTGTACACCTGGCAGGTGACCACTTGAATTAGAGATTTGTGTTCCAAGCACCATTCCCACACCCTCATCGCTTCCCTGCATAAGGGGTAAGAGTGAGCACCGGCCCTGCTTGTTGATGTAATACATCACAGCTTTGTTGTCCGTTTGAAGGAGAATGTTCTTGTGACAGAGGATGTCCTTCAAAGCCCAGACCACATAAAGGATGGCTCTCATCTCTAGGACATTTATGTGAAGCTGGGCCTCGAGTTGAGTCCATACACCTTGAGTGTGGAGAGAGCGACAATGGGCTCCCCATCCCATTAGCGATGCGTCTGTGGTGATGGAGATTTGATGATCCAGAGGAGCAAGGAAATCCTTCAGGAGATTGCTCTCTTGAGACCACCAGGTGAGAGACCTCTGTGGGGTTCTGTCACCTTGATGGGATAAGACTGTGGGTGAGTGGTGGGGACCACTGAGCACTGAGCATCCATTGGGTGGTTCTCATGTGTAGCCGAGCTAGGGGTACAGTGAACACTGAGGATGCCATGAGGCTAACATCCGTTGCATTGAGAGAGCTGTAACTGATCTGTTCTCCCCAATGTAGCAGGACATCTGAAGGATATCGAGGCCTTCTGTCCTCTGGAAGGAAAGCCTCGTGCAAGAGGTGTCCAGTGAGTACCTAATGAAAGGAGTCTCTGGGAGGGCTGCAACTGTGACTTCTTTAGATTCAGCAGAACTCCCATGGATGTAAGAAGGCGAGAGGCCGTCTGAGCGGCTTCCAGGGTCCCCTGTCTGGAGAAGGGCTTGCTAGAGCCAGTCGTCCAGGTAGGGAAACACTTTCAGTTCGAGCTTCTGAGATCGCTACGAGAACTGCACAACACTTTGTAGAGACTACATGGTGAGATAACCAAGGGCAGGACTCTGAACTGATAGTGTTGACCCAGAGCCACAAACCTCAGGAATTTGTGATGCAGCGGGTGAATAGGAATGTGCTGGTAAGCGTCCTGCATGTCAGGGAGGCTAGCCAGTCGTGTTGATGAAGCAAAGGTAACAGGGTTCCTAGAGAAATCATTTTGAATTTCTCCCTGGGAGAAATTTGTTCAACTTCTGAGGGTCTAGAATGGCGCATACCCCAGACTTCTTTGGAACCAGAAAGTAGTGGGAGTAGAACCCTGTGTTTACGCTGATGCAGAGCACCAGTTCTACTGCCCTGTTGTTCAGAGGCCCTGGATCTCGGCGGTGAGAAGGTCTGACTGAAGGATTGACAGCCTGGGTTGTCGTTTGGGAGGAGCGATTTGGAGGGTCTCCAGAAAATTGAGAGAATACCCTCGCGAATTATCCGAAGGACCCATTGTCTGAGGTTATGGACTTCCACTGGTTGTAGAGTGCATCGAGACGACCTCCCACCAGAGGAAAAGTCCACCTCGGGCAGTGGAGATGGAACTTGGGCCGACAACTCATAAGGTAGCGCTGGGCGCTTTGGGCCTGCGCTTTCTGTTCGCGTCTTCTTTTGAGGTTGGGCAGGTTGGTTCTTATGGAAACTTCCTCTGCCCTGCCTCAAGGACATTATGAAACTGGCGTTTACCGACATGCCCTCGAGAGGGGTGGGAGGGTCTAACCAACTTAATGGCTGACCTAGTCTTCTGAGTAGCCTCTAGAGCTTGCTCTACCTGAGGACCAAAAAGATCTGAGCCGTCAAAGGCAGCGCCATCTGCTGCTGTGCATCATTCATAAGCCCAGAAATGCGCAGCCAGGAGTGGCATTGTTCTAGGCTCTAGCGGCTGCTGAATGAGAGCAGTGTCGAAAGCATCCATGGCTGCTTTGACCTGTTGGTTATTAGATTCAATACCTCTGGTAATGGTCAGAAGAAGCTCTGACTTAGAGTCCGAGTCCGGAAGAGCTTCAACCATTTGCTTGATAGAGTGCCACAGGATATACTCATACTGAGAAAAATAGCCCTGGTAACTGGCAATACGCATACTTAAAGTGGACGCAGCAAAGACTCTCTTACCTAATGTATCAATCTTACGAGACTCTTTGTTAATAGGTTGAGCTGTAGTAGCTTGAGGAAGAACGACCTTATCATTCTCTGCCAGGACTACAATAGGATCCACAAAGGCTTGAGATGCCAAAATGGGACGATCCTTGGGGGCTGAATATTTCCTATCAATGGATTTAGCCACCGAAGGGGTAAGAACAGGATTATTCCATACCATTTGAGACAGCGTCTCGAAGGAAGGTTGAATCAGAGGAGTCAAATCTGTAGGGATCTCAAAGCATGAAGATATTGGAGTCTTAACCACTTCCGGGATCGATGTCTGTAGTCTGGAGAGAAGAGTGGAGCTCAGGTTCTTCAACAGAGACTTAAGGACAGGTACTCGACCACAGGCTCTGTAGCAGTGAAAGATCCTGCCAGTCACTTCATCACCCAACCAGAGTCTGGGTCAGGCTCAACGTCATCTCCTGATAGTCCAGGGAGGACTGTTTGGACAGGAGAGGAGTGAAATACAGAAGAGGAAGGAAGAATTGAGAGGAAGAGAGTCTCGAAACTCCAGGCGCAGAGGAGCCAAGCGGAACCCAGCGGGCGCCCGAAGAATAGCGGCTGAGGGCCGCCCGGGCCGCCCGGCGCAGGGCGGCACCAGAGGATGGCGCTGAAGGCACACAGCACAGCGAACGGTGCCGGCAAGCCCAACGATGCTGCGGACGGCACGCGACAAGCCCCGCAACACCAAAAACGGCGCTGACAAGCCCCGCGATGCCACGGACGGCGCTAAAGGTGCCAAAAGCATCCCAGGACCCTGAGAAACATGGTTAGAAGGGAAAATAGCAGGAGATAAGGGCATCAGTGTGGCCCCTGCGCCGCAGCCATGTAAGGGGAAACACCTAAAAGCGCGGAGTTATGCGGCACCGAGGAAATGCCAGCGCGACCGAGAAAGTCAACCGCCCTACCTGGTGTCGACAAACCCCGAAGCCCACGGGTAACCGAGCCAGGTAGCAGAACCAACCTCGAGCCCATTCTCCATAAGCGGCCCACTGATGAAACTGCTCATCTGAAGACCTACCAATAGGCCGGGGTAGGACTCCGATGCGAAGGCGGCGGATACGGAAGCAAGTTGGCAACTCGAAGGAAAGACGACAACTAACCACGATAACAGGCGTCGACAGCGCAGACATATCAGAGAGGCGACCTCGGTGATGCCTTCTCTTTTTAGACCTGTGGGCGAAGAAAGCTCGAGGCGAGCCGAGCGGTGCGAGAATCGACCGTTTGTTTTATGCCTCGGGGGGACCGTCGCCCCCCGCGGCATTGAACGACGGTTAGTCGGACCCGTTCGGGAGAAGGAGGTGGACGGACCCAGCCCGACTGACTGAACAGCTTTCATCTGAAGTCTCCCTACTGTCACCTGACCTGCTCACGAGTCGACTCCGTCAAGTAGGCTGAGACTTCTTTGTTGTATAGCAAAATAGAATAAACTTAAGCGATACTATATCGAGATAATGCTACAAAAAAATAAACTGAAAACTATGCTGCTAGTTTGAAGTTTGACTCCCGACAGGCGGCGGCGTCGTTACTGAGCGCCTTTCGGCCAGCGGAGAAAAAGGGACTGAGGCGGTTGGAGGGTCGGCCTTGAGGATAGTCGTGCCAGCGCAAGCTAGTGCTTACGACACCGTGCTCTCATGGCGCCATCTCTGGTGTCGACCCTCCAGCAAAAAGTTTGCTCCCGATGGGTCCTAGTGCCTCCGGCGCAGATCCCAATAGTGTGAATGAGTGATGGAGACTTATGTCCAGGAAGATCTTTGTTTTGGAAACAGACTCTGCAGGACTGCTGTGCCAAACCTAGCATCATCCCTGGATTTAACATCCAGGTTATAGTGCTTCGTAAAGGTGTGTACTGTTCTTAGGTAGTTGCTTTACAGATGTCCACTATAGGAACATCCCCCACAGTTGCTATGGTAGCAGCTGTGCTCATTGAAGAATGGGCCCTCAACCCTGTTGAGGGCTCCTTTCCAGCCTTAGAGTAACAGAAACAAGCATTTGTCAATGCCGAATGTTTGCTTGCTGGCATTGGCAGTGGTGGTGTAGAGTTACAGAGCTCTGCGTAATAGTAATGGCGGTGAAGTATTGAACTAAAGCCAACCACCACCACCCCTGCAGAGAGTGACAGGCATTGGGGGCGTGCCTTTGGGTCATCAGGCATAACGGCCCGCCATTTCACCACCCACCACCAGCAGACACTGACAAGTGTCACCGGTGTATCCTTGGGGTCTTTGGCCCTTATAACATTCCGTGGGAAATATGGCGAGATGGGTGCGATATAGGAAATGGGGTGAAGTTTGGGGCCGAAAGAGTCCAAGGCATACCTCGATGCCTCTCACTGGCTGCAGGATGTGGAATGGTATGAAGCATTACAGGCAAGAATCCCAAGTCACACCCTGATGCCTGTCATTCTCTACAGGGTTAGGGCGTTATGGTTCGGAAACCTAATACCTCAGGCATCGTTGGTATTTTCACTCCAAATTTTCAACATGGTTTTTGTGACCCCACCTCATGAACAGGGGGAATATCAGTTTGTTAGCCGAAAGCTGCTTATGCACAGTGACTACGGCATTTAGCACCACAGGTGCAAAAACATTCCGAACAGGATGTAAACAAGCATTTGTCAATGCCGAATGTTTGCTTGCTGGCATTGGCAGTGGTAGTGTAGAAGTTACAGAGCTGCGTAATAGTAATGGCAGTGAAGTACTGAACTGAAGCCAACCCCACCACCATCCTACAGAGAGTGACAGGCATTGGGGTGTGCCTTTGGGTCGTCAGGCAGAACAGCCACGACATTTCAGTACACTGCACCCTACAGACACTGGCAAGTGTCACGGTGTTCCTTGGGGTCTTTGGTCTTTATGCGCACCCCATTCCATTAGGAAATACAGTGGGATGGGTGCGATATAGGAGGATGGGGTGAACTTTGGGGCGAAGAGTCCCAGGCATACCTCAATGCTTCTCACTGGCTGCAGGGGGTGGAATGGTATGAGCATTACAGGCAAGAATCCCAAGTCACGCCCCTGATGCCTGTCATTCTCTACAGGGTTGGGCGTTATGGTTGGAAACCCTAATACCTCAGGCATTCGTTGGTATTTTCACTCCAAATTTTCAACATGTTTTTTTTTGTGACCCCACCTCATGAACAGGGTGAATATCAGTTTCTTAGCCGAAAGCTGCTTATGCACAGCGACTATGGCATTTAGCACCACAGGTGCAAAAACATTCGAACAGGATGTAAAAATGACAGCTGTACTGTTCATGGGGAGGTGTAAAAAATGGCAATTTGGCAAATCTGCAGTAAAATATTAAAAAAATGGTGAAGTCATGGCGTACATAGAAACTGTACAGCATCAGTAAGTATATAATTAGGTTGGGGATTTTTAAAGCAGATTGTCAACTCAGGCATTTTGGTGCCTCAATCATGAACAGTGTCTGTGATTTTCTATCTCCCGAACTATAATTCCCACGCGACCATGCATCTCTACGCTGAAAGTGTTGAAAAACACACTTGACCATGTTGTGAAAATGACAGCTGTACTGTAAATATCACAGGCAGTGGAAGAAAAATGCCACTGGTGAAAATCTGGACTTAAAATATTACAAAGTCAATGAACTTACGGTGCATGGAAACTTGAATGCTCACCGTAACACAGTCTTTATGGACTTTTCATCGCAAATTTTCAACATAGCCATTTAAGACCTCTGCTCATGAACAGTGTAACTGTGATTTTTTGTAATCAATCTGTCTAGTATTTTCACACACCAACAGCACCATTGTAAGCTACATATCTGGCTTACATTTTGGGTGGCATATAAAAAATGGCAGCTGTACTGTTCATAAGGAAGTGTAATAAAATGGCAATGTTGAGAAATCTGGAGTGAAAATATTAAATTGCAAACTTATGAGCATGCATAGGGCACATCCTGGCATACCTTTCGTCAAAACAGTCATTTTGGAATGTTTTCTGGGAAATTTTCAACATAGCCTTTTAAGACTTCTGCTCATGAACAGTGTCACTGTGATTTCTTAATGTGTCCCATACATTGATTTCCCACATCGACTGCAACATTGTGCGCTACATGGGTGGAAACACACTTTGGGCAAGATGTGAAAAATGACAGCTGTACTGCTCATAAGGAGGTGTGGTAACATGGCAATGTTGAAATCTGGAGTGTAAATATTGAAAATTCATGAACTTACGAGCGTACGTAGGAACTGCACAATGCACTATCGTAAAACAGTCATTTTTTGGAATTTTTTCACCAAATTTTCAACATAGCCATTTTAAGACCTCTGCTCATAAACAGTGTCACTATGATTTTCTTAATTTGTCCATACATTGATTTGCACACCGACTGTGCCATTGTGCACTACATGAGGGGAAACACGTTTTGGGTGAGATGTGAAAATGACAGCTGTACTACTTATAAGAAGGTGTGGTAAAATGGCAATGTTGAAAATCTGGAGTAAAATATTGAAAATTGCAAACTTACTGACGTGCGCGAGGACTACTGGCCTGCGCTACAGTAAAACAGTTCATTTTTGAAATTTTCCACCAAATTTCCAAAATAAAGGCTTCTAGAGAGCCACCTATGAACAAAGCAGTGTCATTTCACTAATCGGTCCAAAGGTGATTTCACGCAGACTGTAAATCACCATTTGAACCCGAATAACGCCATAGCAGTGACATCATTCATGAGAAGGGGTCCCAAAAACCCCATGTTGAAAATTTGGTGCAAAAAATCAAAAATACCTGAATATGCAACAACGTTGAAAACCCCTATCTAGCCCGATTATACAACCGGCATTTCCTTGGTTCGCGGTCGGCTTTGAAGAAGTGAACGTGTTCCCGGTCCACTGATGATCGTCATGCCGAGGTCTGGAGGTAAGTATGGGGTGAGAGGGGTGTGGGGAAGGTAGGGTCTTGCCAGTGGGTGGGTGCAGGTTGTGGGAGGGGCCAGGAGACTACGTGGGACCGATTTTTCTTCTACAGGTGTTCTTTTTGTTTCCAATGATGATGGGGACATTTGCCATGCTTGGGTGGGCTCAACGCATAGCACAAGAGATAGTTGGAGGCATTCAGCCAATGGGGATTAGGCACCCGTCGCCCAAAGCATTGATTGCCACGCAGCTGGGTGGGCTCCCAGCGTACCACCAGAAAATACTCGGGGTGTGAGGACAGTGGGTCCGGCAGAGTTGGGCACCTCCCAGCTATATCATGGTTACTTGCAGCTGGGGTGGAACAGCATGGCATTTGGAAGGCTGGAGGCGGGGGGCGCTGGCACAGCCAGCGAGTTAGGCACCCCGTCGGCTATACAGTGTGTGCGTGCGTGCGGGGGGCATGCTGCGCCTGCGTCTCTTGTGTGTGTGGAGGCTGCGCGCGGGCAATGGATATCTTATCGCTGCCAACTGAAAATAGCTCCCCGCACTGAACTGTGTGCCACTGCATTTTGGAGCTTAGTCATGACAGCTCCATCATGCGTATAGCTTTCGAAACAGCGCCTGCCAACACACTGATTGAATTGGAAGAAGCGGGTGACACACCTCCGAAATCTTGGATGATGGCACTATGTTTCTTGCACATGCGTGCAAACAAACATAACAAACATAATAAATGTATCTTAATTTTTGAAGACCTTTTTTTTTTGTGCATGCATATGTGATGTATGAATGAGGATCCACTCACTGTAGATCAGGGAGGATGTGAAATGGTGCAGGTACATGGGGAGGTGAACAAAGTGGTAGACAGTAAGCCCTACCAGAGCTTCAGGCTGATGTAGCACAGCGATACATGGGGGAGTGAACAAAGTGGTGAACAGTAAGCCTCACCAGAGCTTCAGGCTGATGTAGCACGCTGGACTAAGGCAAGGAGGGATGTGAAATGGTACAGGTACACATGGGGGTGAACAAAGTGATAGACAATGAGTCCTACCTGGGCTTCAGGCTGATGTTGCACAGCTGGACCAAGGCACAAGCACCCATGGCATGTTCTTATAGTCCCCATTTATATGTCCATTTATGTTCTTCGGCGTTGATTGCTAACTGAGCCAAGATGTAAAACAGATACTAAAATGTCAGGTTTTATTTCAGAGTGACCAGGATCACAGTGGGGAGAGGGGGCAAGTGAAACAATGTCCTGAGAATATCGTAAACTTATTAACCCGTTGATGTGCCACGGGTGATACACCAGTCCAGAATCCCTATCGTTCAAATTATGTTTGCAGCCTAAAGGTGCTGAGGTGGATTGGCATTTACAATACTCAGACGAAATCTTTCATACTTTTTGTGATCATCAGTTAAGATATAACCACTAAGTGATGAGACACTTGGGGGCAGGAAACTGTGCTACCAGCAAAGTAGCATTGCAAAGCCCTGAATATTTATCTGTTGATAACTGAAATAGAAAACTGTCAGCTGATAACATTCAGCCACTGTCCATTACACAGAATAGACATCTCACTGATAGATCTTGAGCAAAAGGACATGCGCATCAATAACACCACTACAGCTCTCCAGACAGGAAGAAGAAGTTCATGCACTTTCCTTTGTCCAACTTTTCAGCATTTTAAAACAGTTACTTAGCATCTGCACTAAGATGTTACGTCGCTGAACTGAATTGTGACACCAGAATCCCTACGATCAACATTTGTCAGCAAAAGTGAATGAAAAAATCAATAGATGTATAAAATGGTAGAGTGACGCGAGTCAATGACAACATATCTGCATGTAATAGATTGGCTTAAATTTGAGCACCACCATATTCTGCACCACAAGCGTCAAACAGGGATGCCATTTATAATTCAGCTAATGTCAAGCAGTTTTTGAGCCATAAAAAGTATTACTGTATCAGTATGGTGGCAGCAACAGGATCAGGAAATTATGAAATAAAATGCAACTGCACCCTCGTCAGCCATATGTTGTGCGGGTGGAGGGAGTGCATGAGCACCTAGGGGTGGGCTGTTAGGCGGCTTCAGATTCACCGGAGAAAAGGGTGGATTCGATTGTGAGCTACGGTTGAATTTGTGTTTTCTTTTCTATACCTAGATTTTCACTATTTTGTTAGAACATGTCCAACCCTAAGGTGTTTAGGGTCACATGGGTGATATGACTTCATTGAGCATCTGATTTGAGAAAAGAGCTGTGTGATTCTGTTGAAATGCCAGCTCACGGCAATTCAGAAAAAAATATTTACAGAAGCTGCATTACCAGACCAGAGTGATTAATACGGTATAGTGAATTACCCGCACAGGGGTGTGTATATGAGCAGCACTAAAGGCGCATTAAAAGAGCTTCAGTCGAGAAAACCTCCCCACTGGCTGCTGCTGAAATGCATAGCAGTATGTTTTTCTGTTCTTTTGCTTCAGCTGCAGGTAGTACGATGCGCTCAAGTTCATTTGCATAGGTTTTAGCAGGTGGGAACTTCACATTGACAGAGTCTAGTAAAGAAGCGGCTTGGAATTACATACAGCAGTCTGAGTTTTCACATCAAATGCTGAGGTAATATTTTTTCTGGAGGATTAGAACCCATGGAGTCCATGAGAAGGGTGTGCTTTGGAGAGCTGGCGTGTGTAAAGACTGTTAGGCACCCACACATTTTGGTGGTCCTGCTTTGGCGAGAACAGTTTATTAAAGTAATGATGTGTGACTTGTCTCTCTAAGCTAGACAAGACTACAGCATCCTATCAGAAACCGACACAGTTGATCTGTGTGTGTGTGGGGGGGCTGCTACTGGCGTAGCTCCCTCTTTCAACTGTATGCCACTGCATTTTCAACTGCTGTCATAGACAGCTTCAGCAGTGATTGGAGAACTGTGACCACGCCTGCAAACACACTGACTGAATTGGAAGATGCTGACACACCTCTGAAAAACTCAGATGATGGCACTATGTTTCTTGCATATACGTGCAAGCAAACATAAAAATGACAGCTGTACTGTTCATGGGGAGGTGTAAAAATGGCAATGTTGCAAATCTGCAGTAAAAATATTAAAAAAAACTGGTGAAGTCACAAGCGTACATAGAAACTGTGCAACACACACCCATAATATAATTAGGTTGGGGATTTTTTACAGCAGATTGTCAACTCAGGCATTTTGGTGCCTCCGATCATGAACAGTGTCACTGTGATTTTCTTTATCTATCCCGAACAATGATTTCCCAGCGACCACATCTCTGTGCTGAAAGCATGAAAACACACTTCAAGGCCATGTTGTGAAAAATGACAGCTGTACTGTTCATAAGGAAGTGTGGAAAAATGCCATTGGTGAAAATCTGGACTGAAAATATTACAAAGTCATGAACTTACGGTGCGTGGAAACTGCGCAATGCTCACTCGTAACACAGTCATTTATGGTTTGTCACCAAATTTTCAACATAGCCATTTAGACCTCTGCTCATGAACAGTGTAACTGTGATTTTCTTAATCTGTCCCAAACATTGCTTTCACACCAACAGCACCATTATGCGCTTCTGTGCGATAACACATTTTAGGCGACATATGAAAATAGCAGCTGTACTGTTCATAAGGAAGTGTAATAAAATGGCAATGTTGAAAATCTGGAGTGAAATATTAAATGCAAACTTACAAGCATGCATAGGAACTACGCAACCTGCGCTCATAAAACAGTCATTTTAGGAATTTTCACCAAATTTTCAACATAGCCATTTAAGACCTCTGCTCATGAACAGTGTCACTGTGATTTTCTTAATTTGTCCTGTCATTGATTTGCTTTACCGTTTGCGCCATTGATGCGCTACATGAGGCGGAAACACATTTGGGTGAGATGTGAAAAATGACAGCATACTACTCATAAGAAGGTGTGGTAAAATGGAATGTAATCAGTGACACTAAAATGTAAATGAACTTTTCCACCAAATTTAATAGGCTTCTTGAGAGCCCACCCTATGAACACTAGCAGTGTCGTTTCATTAATCAGTCCAAAAGGTGATTTGGCACAGTGACTGCGAAATCACCCTTCAGGATCCGAATAACGCCAGGACAGTGACAGCATTCATGAGAGGGTCCCAAAACCCATGTTGAAAATTTGGTGCAAAAATCTGAAAAATGCCTGAGATATGCAACAAAGTTGAAAAACCCTATCTATCCCATTATACAGCTTACGGCATTTCCTCAGTTCAGCGGTTGGCTTTGGAGCGTGCAGGCGTGTTCCTGGTCCACTGAAGATCGTCGCGGACTCCGGAGGTAAGTATGGAGTAAGGGGGGGTGTGGGGAGGCAGGGTGCACAGTGGGTCGGTGCGGGTTGTGGGGGGGCAGGGAGACTGCGTGGGACCATTTTTCCTTTACAGGTTTTTTCAAAATGACAACGCGGGACGTTTGCCACGCTGGGGTGGGCTCCCAGTGTGGCACAAGGATGGCTGGTTGGGAGGGCGTGGAGCCGACGGGGGATTTGGCACCCCATCGGCCATAGCATCTATTGCACGCTGGGGTGGGCTCCAGCATGGCACCCTGTACTCTGGGGGGAGGACAGTGGGGCCGATGGGGATTGGGCACCCGTCGGCTATACCATGAGTTGCCATGCTGGGGTGGGCACCCAGGCGTGGCATGGAAGAGCTTTGAGGCGCAGCACAGCCAGGCAAGGATTGGGCACACCATCGACCATCCGTTGTGCGTGGGGGTAGTACGCGAGTATGCCGTGCATGTGTTTGTGTGTGTGTGTAGGGGGAGCTGCGCGTGAGCAGGCGATATCTGATCACTGCTCACTGAAGCGTAGCTCCCCCTTTCAACTGTATGCCACTGCATTTTGGAGCTGTCATAGACAGCTCCAGCATGCATTGGAGGACTGGGGCCGTGCCTGCCAACACACTGACTGAATTGGAAGAGGGGGTGACACACCTCCGAAATCTCGGATGATGGCACTATGTTTCTTGCACATGCGTGCAAGCAAACATAAAAAATGGATACTATCCAGCACAAAATTGACATTTTGATGCTGAGTTACCCTTTCCCACATTTCATAGGTCAGGAACAGCTGTTTCCTGTCCTGCCTATGGACTGTAGTGGCTGTCAAGTAATAGTTAAGAGCTCTTTGACGTCTAAACTATGAATACTCCTTTCACTTGAACCAAAGAGTTCAGTGAAAAGACAGGTACGGTAATGGTTTGGTTTAAATGGAAATCTAAACCCATTTTAGGAAGAAACTTCCTGTTTGTTTTCAGGACCACTTTGTCTCTGTGGAATGAAATGTAGTCATATTCAATGCAATGAGACTGGAGCTCACTGATTTCTTTTTTATTTTTTTTATTTTCATCTTTATCCCTCCTTACTGCCTCTGGTGCCCCCTCCTTCCGTCCGCTCATGTCCCCCCGGTACCTACCTTCAGGGATCTGCCCCTAGAGTGCCCAACCTCCTCTCCTTTGCACATTGGGGTCTGTCCTATCGGTGGTCCGGGCGGACTTAGGGCGGACTTCATCTAGGGCTGCCGGAGGGTATTTCCGGTTTTCTCCCCCTGATGTCCACCTGACGTCCCCGCTCCCCCAGGGCGTCTTGTGCTGGAGACGTCACGTTCCAGTGGTAGCGATAACGCACGCGGGACCCTCACTGCCATCCCCCTCCCAACTCCGACAAGCGGAGCCGCTCCACCCTTCCTCTGCTGGTGCTTCCACCGCCTATGGAAGGAGTGCAGAGCGCGATGCGCTCTTGGTAGCCCACCCCTGAGGGAGGAGAGCATCCGTTGGGATGCTCAATCCTCCCTCCCCCGGCCTACCCCCGACGACCCGAGTCCGTCCCTGAACCCGGGTCGCCGGCGTGGTACGAGGTGTGGCGTCTAGCGCCTCAACCCTCAGCGCCACCGGGCCGGCCGAGCTCACTGATTTCTCTGACAGAAATCATTACCATTAGGAAAAAAACTATTTTCATGTGACATAGCTCAAATAAACTGAAAACATAGGCTCAAAAGGGGAACCCATGAGCCTAACCATACACATATTTAGGTACCATGCTGGCACCAGTTCCCTGTGAGGGTGTGTGCAAATGGGATAGGCCTTTAAAGAACCTTTTGAAGACAGGACCTGAAGCCAGGGAAACAGAAGCATTCTGTCCACTAAAATATAAGTATATGCTTTTAAGGTACTGGACTGCAAGCCCAGTAAATACAATAGGTAAGATAGTCAAGCACAGCTGGGACACCAGCCTGTGCTGTTATGGGTGAAGCCCTTAAAGAGCCTTTTGGAGATAGGATCTGGAGTGACTTGAAACACTTTGTCTAGCTGATATGCAGGCTGATGCTACAGCTAGGTGGACCTTAAGGGTGCTGGACTGCAAGTCCAATGAATGTACAGTAAACAGGAAAATAATCAAGCACAGCTGGGACCCCAGCATGTGCGGGTACCAGATCCTAGTTGAATACCAAATAGAATAAAAACTTTTCCATTTGAAACATAGATTTTCTTAATAGAGGACTTCCTGTAACCACTTAAAATGTCCAAAACATTTTCAGAAAAATACAAGCCTACATATTGTAGGCCCTCAAGAACCATGCCTTGAGCCTGAGTTTTGGGTACAGGAGCCTCCCTTGGTTGGAGGTTAGCAGACTGTACCTCCGAGGAAGGTGTATTGGTTCAAACCCAGACATGGAGAGTAGCAGAGAGTACCATGGCTGCCTAGCCCAGTCTGGTGCTATCAAGAGCACTGATGCTGACTGGCACCTGAGCTTAAGAAATACTCTGTACACCAGAGGGAAGGAGGAAAAGCATGTAGGTGCCTCCCTGACTAATCCAGAGCCAGAGCATCCAGGGGGATTGTTCCTGTATCCGGTGGTCTGCCATAGTACAATAGCAGGGGGTGGTTCTGGTGGGACACAAATAAGTCTACCTCTGGGGGGCCCCACCTCCTAAAGATTACTATCACCATCTAACTGTCTAAGTCCCACTCGTGATGGGACTAGTTGATTTGAGTCAGGGTATCTGCCAAGGTATTGTCCTTGCCTGGCAGATGAATAACCTTCAGGGGACACCCCACCCATGCAGCATCCCAGACTGACTCCATATTATCATGAGTCCTGTGCAGGGAGGGCTTGACCTTATCCATCCCTGCTTGTTTGTGTAACACACTGTGGTGGTATTCTCTGTTCTGACCTGTACCACCTTCCTTGTACTAGTTGTGTGAAAGCCTTTAGTGCCAATAACACTAATCTTGGCTCCAGCAAGTTTGTGTGCAGAAGTGACTCTGAGCTGGGATGGTGTGAACCCCAGATTGGATCCCCTCACTAGTAGAGCTGCATCTGTTGACCGAACAACTGATGGGGACTCTTACTGGAAAAAGGAATCCCTTTCCTCAGGTTAGTTTCTTCTTTCCACCATAGAGTGACCTGTAACAATGTTTTTTGTTACTAGAATTTGTTTTGAAAGAGGAACCTTTCTCCCAGTGAACCCTGAGGTGAAACTGAATGTCCTTCATCTATAACCTGGATTCCAGGACTATGCCAGTGGCAGGTGCCATGGGGTCAGTAGCTGAAGAAACTGTCTTTTAGCTTTTTAGTTTGTTCAGGCTGAATGAACCAGTTATCAGTGAAATACAGCTTGCCCTGCTGAGAGGCAGGTAGGCCTTGCCTTGCAAGGTATCTAGCTCTGCTGCTATGAACCGTAGTGCCTAAGCAGGCTGAAGGACAGAACTTCTTTAGATTTATCAGGAACCCTAGAGACTCTAGGAGGCCCTGAGTGAGTTGCAGATGCTCCCACTTGCTGGGTTGATTTTACAATCTCCAGCCAGTCATCTAGGTATGAGAAAACTGTGACACCTTGTTTTCGAAGGTGTGCCACAACCCCTGCCAAGCACTTTGTGCACACTCTTGGGGAGTGACCTGACGAGAGTATGAACCTGAGGTACTTTCTGTGAAACTCCCTTATGGGGGTGTGGAAATAAGCACCCTTTAAGTCCAGTGATGCCAACCATTCCCTTGTCTGGAGTGTTGACAGAATCAGTGACAAAGTTATCATTTTTTTTTTTTTTTAATTTTCTGTTTATTACTTTTGTGTAAAATAAAAACAAATACACACAGTATCCTCATGCAAGAGGAACAGATTATATAGGAAACACTTGATATAACAGTAGATATCTCTTGCTTCTGGTACAGTAGGAGGGGGGGAATAAAACAAAATTATCAGCACACTTATGCTTAAAGTCCATTAAAGTCCTTAGCAAATGCCAGCCGCTTCATGGCTAAGGTTAAAGTCTTTAAAGGGAACAGAACTAGGTATTGAACCTGCACTATTTGAAACTGCCATTAACCTTAATAATCCAGTAAGTTATCACTTTAACTAGGTCCCTCCTAACTCCGTCCGTTCCAGCTCCTAGCCACACTTTCCTAAAAGTACTATAATGGAAGTAACTATTTTTTTTAAATCTGGGCAAAATTCTGACATTTAAAATTAAAATTATGAGCTAGTACATCTTAAATTAATATGTATTTAGGATTAGTCGGGAAACATTTATAACAAAGTAAATAACAACATCCTTAAAACTCCCTCTACCCTTGTCCCAAACTGATTTCTATCTCTTATAAAGCCCATCCAAGCCCCAGATCCTGTACTTCCATTGCTAAACAAATAGTCAGGTAGTACTCAGGCAGAGAAAAAAGGTAAATTAAAGTCACTCAATCCTCTTCTAAATCAGAGCCTGCCCGAACTGCATCCCTTGGTGGCTGAGCCTGAAACTCCTTCTCCGTCTTCTCGACCCACCGGCCTGCATCCTGAGGATCGCTGAATTGCCACATCTTCCCACCATAAGTAACTCGGAGTCGCGCAGGCAACATAAAGGAGTGAATTATACCCAAACGTCGAAGTCTCTGTCGTACTCCATCAAATTGTTTACGACGAGCACGGGTTTGAAAGGATAGATCAGGGAATAATTTCACATCTTGATCGTGAACATACAGCGGGTAGGCCGCCCGTGCTGCTCCTATCAACACATCTCGAACCTCAGGACCAGTAGTTTTTAAAATTATTGTGCGTGGTAAATTGGGGTCTGTAGGTCGGATTCTGGGTTTAATACGAAATGCTTGCCGCAGTTCTACCCAATCAAACTGCTCAGGAGTTTGCAGATTCTCCGCTAACCAGGATTTCAAATATGATAGGAGATCAGCCCCCTCAGTCCCCTCAGAAAGGCCTACTATGCGCACATTTCCCGCCTACATGGCGTTTTTCCAGCGCTTCTACCCTGCTCCTCAATTGCTGGTTCTCCTTCACTATCTGTGCCGCAGTGGCTTGCGCTGACAGGGATCGCTTGTCCACTTGTGCAACCGATGAGGTCAGTTCCTTAATCGCTGCATCCTGAGTCTCCAACTTCTGCAGCATTTTTTCTATTTTATTGTCCATTGCCCTCACTGAATCCAGAATAGTCTGCCATGGTGGTTCTTTAGCAGCCGAAATAGCAGGACGATCTGATGACTCCATTCCCCTGCTCGGCGTGTCACACGTTCCCACAGGCTGCTGCACTCCTGAAGTAGAGGGCTGGTTATTCTTGGTGCGCCCCATATTAAATTTGGTATCGATGCAAAGCTGAGATCGAGAGGATTTTAATAAATTCTCTCTAGCGTCAATTCAGAGCCTTTAAATAAAGTTTTAGTGGCAAAAGGAGTTAAAACTTTGCAGAGCTATTGAAGGCACATCCTGCTCCGAAGCCGGCTCTCTGGCGCCCCCCACAAAGTTATCATTTTAAACTTTGACCTTGTTAAATGCCTGTTTAGTACCCTGAAGTCTAAGACAGGCCAGCACTCCCCATTTTCTTTGTGGTACCTTTTGCTGTACTAGGACAGGCTCCACTGTCTGACAGTAACAGGTTTTGAACCTCTTTTTTCAGGAGTTTTATCCTTACATCTGTCGATGGTTTTAAACCCCCCCCCCTTTTATGTTGCTTGCACGCATGTGCAAGAAATATAGTGCCATCATCCGAGTTTTCGGAGGTGTGGCACCCGTCTTCCAATGCAGTCAGTGTGTTTGCAGGTGCGGCCCCAGTTCCCCAATCACTGCTGCAGCTGTGTATGACAGCAGTTGAAAATGCAGTGGTCGTACAGTTGAAAGGAGAGCTCTCATGATAAGCAGAGCTCCCCCTCACACACACACACATGCGCATGCACATTACCTGCGTGTCATCGCCTTCCCCTCCCACTGTATGGCGACAGGGGTGCCCAATTCCCCATCGGCTCCACGCCCCAAAGCATCCAGGTGCCGCGCTGGGAGCCCACCCCAGCGTGGCAAATGATGTTATGGCTGACAGTGCCTCCAATCCCCTGCTGGGTTCCAGCCCCCAACAGTTTTTCTGAGTTGCCACGCTTGGGAGCCCACCCCAGCTGGCAAACGCCCCTCGTAGTCTTATTAAAAAAAACCTGTAAATAACAAAAACTGTCCCTTGGCGCTTCTCCCTGGCCCCCTCCCACAACCTGCACCCACCCACTGCGCACCCTGCCTCCCCACAACCCCCCTCACCCCGTACTTACCTCTGGACCTCGGCGCGACGATCTTCAGTGGACCGGGAACACGTCTGCACTCTTCAAAGCCGACCGCAAACTGAGGAAATGCCGGTAAGCTGTACAATGGGACAGATAGGGTTTTTTCAACTTTGCTGCATAGCTCAGGCATTTTTTGGAATTTTGACACCAAATTTTCAACATGGGGTTTTTGGGACCCCTCCTCATGAATTCTGTCACTGTCATGGCGTTAATCGGGCCCGAATGGTGATTTCATGGTCACTGCGCAAAATCACCTTTCAGGACAGAGTAACAAAACAACAGTGCCAGTGTTCATAAGGTGGGCACTTAAAAAGACTATGTTGCAAATTTGGTGGATCCTAAAATGACTTTGTTTCTGGCGTGCATTGTGCAGTTCTATACGCGGCTCGTAAGTTCACGAATTTTTAATATTATCACTCCAGATTTTCAGCACTGCCATTTTACTACACCTCCTTATGAGCAGTACAGCTGTCATTTTTCCCGTCACCCAAAATGTGTTTCCATGCATGTAGCGCACAATGGCGCAGTCGGTGTGCACAATCAATGTTTGAGACAGATTAAGAAAATCACAGCGACACTGCTCATGAGCAGAGTTCTTAAAATGGCTATGTTGAAAATTTGGTGAAACAATTCCCAACAAGCATTTGTCAATGCCGAACGTTCGCTTGCAGGTATTTGCAGTGGTATTTGGCACTTGGACATGGCTTAAAAATCAGTGACAAAGAAGTACAAGCATTTGTCAATGCCAAATGTTGCTTGCTTCTATGTGCTGTTTAGGTATTTGGAAGTCATTGGAGTGTAAATATTGAAATTCACAAACTTACGGTGCGCCAGGAACTGTAACTTGTCTTAATAAAACAGTCATTTAAGGAATTTTCACCAAATTTTTCAACACAGCCATTTTAAGACCTCTGCTCATGAACAGCATCACTGTGATTTTCTTAATGTGTCCCATATATTGAGTTCACACACCGACTGCGCCATTGTGCGCTACCTGGGCAGAAACACGTTTTGGGTGAGATGTGAAAAATGACAGCTGCACTACTCATAAGAAGGTATGGTAAAATGGCAATGTTGAAAATCTGGAGTGGAAATATTGAAAATTCACAAACCTACGAGCGTGTGTAGGAACTGCGCAATGCATGCTCGTAAAACAGTCACTTTTAGGAATTTTTTCACCAAATTTTCAACACAGCCATTTTAAGACCTCTGCTCATGAACAGTGTCACTGTGATTTTCTTAATGTGTCCCACACATTGATTTTGCCACCGACTGCACCTATTGTAGCGCTACAGCGCTTGAAACATCGCTTTGGGTGAGATGTGAAAATGACAGCTGTACTACTCATGAGAAGGTATGGTAAAATGGCAATGTTGAAAATCTGGAGTGGAAATATTGAAAATTCACAAACCTACGAGCGTGCATAGGAACTGTGCAACGCACGCTCGTGAAACAGTCATTTTTAGGAATTTGTTCACCAAATTTTCAACATAGCCATTTTAAGACCTCTGCTAATGAACAGTGTCACTGTGATTTTCTTAATTTGTCCCGTACATTGATTTCGCACACCGACTGCGCCATTATGCGCTATGAAGCGGAATGCGTTTTTGGGTGAGATGTGAAAAATGACAGCTGTACTACTCATAAGAAGGTGTGGTAAAATGGCAATGTTGAAAATCTGGAGTGAAAATATTGAAAATTCACGAACTTGAGCCTGCGTGGAACTGCACAACACTACGGCTAAGTAAAGCGGTCAATTTTAAATTTTTCACCAAATTTTCAAAATAGGCTTTTTGAGAGCCCACCTTATAAACGCTGGCACTGTTGTTTCTTTAATCAGGCCCGGAAGGTGATTTCATGCAGTGACTGCAAAATCACCCTTCGGGCCCGAACAACGCCATGACAGTGATAGAACTCATGAGAAGGGGTCCCAAAAACCCCATGTTGAAAATTTGGTGCAAAAATTCCAAAAAATGCCTGAGATATGCAACAAAGTTGAAAAAACCCCATCTAGCCCATTATACAGCTTACTGGCATTTCCTCATTTCGCGGTCGGCTTTGAAGTGCAAGCGTGTTCCCAGTCCAGCGATGATCGTCGCGCACTCGGAGGTAAGTATGGGGTGAGGGGTGTGGTGAGCAAGGAGTGCGCGGTGGGTGGAGTGCGGGTTGTGGGAGAAGCGGGGAGACTGCGTGGGACTGTTTTAATTCGTTTTTTTTTTCTAAATTGTGACGCGGGACATTTGTCACGCTGGGGTGAACTCCCAGCGTGGCAGAAGGATGGCTGAGGGGCCGTGGAGCTAACGGGGTTGGGCACCCCATCGCTGAGCGACGTGGACGTTACCCACGCTGGGGTGGAGCTCTGACGGCAGCGGAAAAGCTGTTTGGGGGAGGTGGAGCCGATGAGGGATTGGGCACCCTGTTGGCATACAACGCGGACATTTGCCACACTGAGGTGGGCTCCCCAGTGTGGCGTCAAAGATTTGGGAGGGGGCGGACGCTGGTTAGTACACATCGGTGGGTTTCTGAAGAAAACCACCGCTGTCATACACAGCACCGCATTGATTGGTGCAGGACCGCCACGCCTGCTCAACGGAGCGGGGGATTGCACAGGACAGGCACACCTCCAAAGTGTCCCATTCTCCCAAGATGTTCCTTGTGCATGTGCGCAAGTGAACGTAAAAATGACTGTTTTAGGAGCATTTGTTGCATTGATCCTACGCACGCTCGTAAGTTCATGAATTTTCAATATTTTCACTCCAGATTTTCAACATTGCCATTTTACTACACCTCCTTATGAGCAGAACAGCTGTCATTTTTTACGTCTCTCCCAAAACATGTTTCCGCCCATGTAGCGCACAATGGCGCAGTCGGTGTGCGAAATCAATGTATAGGACACATTAAGAAAATCACAGTGACACTGTTCATGAGCAGAGGTCTTAAAATGGCTATTTTGAAAACTTGGTGAAAAAATTCCGAACAAGCATTTGTCAATGCCGAATGTTTGCTTACTGGCATTGGCAGTGGTAGTGTAGAAGTTACAGAGCTGCGTAATAGGAATGGCAGTGAAGTATTGAACTGAAGCCAACCCACCACCACCCTGCAGAGAGTGACAGGCATCGGGGTGTGCATTTGGTTAGATCAGGCATAGCGACGCGCCATTTCACCACACCCCTCTGCAGAGACTGACAAGTGTGGCGTGTTCCTTGGGGTCTTTGGCCTTATGCGCACTCCCATTTCATTAGGAACACGGTGAGATGGGTGCGATATAGAGAATGGGGTGAGTTTGGGTCAAGAGTCCAAGGCATACCTCAATGCCTCTCAGTGACTGCAGGGTGTGGAATGGTATGAGCATCACAGGCAAGAATCCCAAGTCACACCCCTGATTCCTGTCATTCTCCATAGGGTTGGGCGATTTAGTTGAAAAGCCTAATACCTCAGGCATTCGTTGGTATTATAACTCCAAATTTTCAACATGTTTGTTTTGTGACCCCACCTCATGAACAGGGGGAATATCAGTTTGTTAGCCGAAAGCTGCTTATGCACAGTGACTACGGGATTTAGCACCACAGGTGCAAAAATATTCCGAACAGGCTGTAAAAAATGACAGCTGTACTCTTTCATGGGGAGGTGTAAAAATGGCTATGTTGCAAATGTGTAGTAAAAATATTTAAAAAAATGGTGAAGTCAGGAGCGTACATAGAAACTGTGCAACGCACACCCGTTATATAAGTAGTTTGGGGATATTTTATAGCAGATTGTCAACTCAGGCATTTTGGTGCCTCCGATCATGAACAGTGTCACTGTGATTTTCTTTATCTGTGCCGAACAATGATTTCCCACAGCGACCACGCATCCTCTGCACTGAAAGTGTGAAAACACACTTGCCATGTTGTGAAAAATGGCAGCTGTACTGTTCATAGGAAGTGTTGAAAAATGCCACTAGTGAAAATCTGGACTGAAAATATTACTAAGTCATGAACTAACGAGGATGCGTGGAAACTGCACAATGCTCACTCGTAACACAGTCATTTTATGGACTTTTGTCACAAATTTTCAACATAGCCATTTAAGACCTCTGCTCATGAACAGTGTAACTGTGATTTTCTTAATCTGTCCCAAACATTGCTTTCGCACACCAACAGCACCATTATGCGCTACATGTGCGATAACACATTTTGGGTGACATATGAAAAATTGCAGCTGGACTGTTCATAAGGAAGTTTAATAAATGGACATGTTGAAAATCTAGAGTAAAATATGAAATTTGCAAACTTACAGCATGCATAGGAACTGTACAGCATGCGCTAGTAAAAGTCATTTTAGGCATTTTTCACCAAGTTTTCAACATAGCCATTTTAAGACCTCTGCTCATGAACAGTGTCACTGTGGTTTTGTTAATGTGTCCCATACATTGAGTTTGCACCGACTGCGCCATTGTGCGCTACATGAGCGGAAACACGTTTTGGGCAGGATGTGAAAAATGACAGCTGTACTGCTCATAAGGAGGTGTGGAAAAATGGCAATGTTGGAAATCTGGAGTGGAAATATTGAAAATTCGCAAACCTACGAGCGTGCGTGGGAACTGTGCAACGCACACTCGTAAAACAGTCATTTTTAGGAATTATGTCACCAAATTTTCAACATTGCCATTTTAAGATCTCTGCTCATGAACAGTGACACTGTGATTTTCTTAATGTGTCCCATACACTGAGCTCGCATAACGACTGCGCCATTCTGTGCTACAAGGGTGGAAACACATTTTGGGTGAGATGTGAAAAATGACAGCTGTACTACTCATAAGACAGTGTGGTGAAATGGCAATGCTGAAAATCTGGAGTGAAAATATTAAAATTTCGCGAACTTACAAGCCTGCATAGGAACTGCACAACGCACTCTCGTTAACAGTAATTTTTTGGAATTTTGGCGCAAATTTTCAACATGGGGTTCTGGGCCCCTTCTCATGAATGATGTCACTGAACATGACGGAGCCTGGTCCCGGGCGGTGATTTCACAGTCACTGCACAGTCACTGCGCGAAATCACCCTTCGAGCCTGAATAACGCCATGACAGTGACATCATTCATGAGAAGGGGTCCCCAAAACCCCACGTTGAAAATTTGGTGCAAAAATTCCCAAAAATGCCTGAGATATGCAATAAAGTTGAACCCCTCCTATCTATGCACCATGCAATTCTGCTTAAAGTTGGACCAGCATAACATTCTGTGGTGATTTGCATATGCAGCCCATGATGCTTTGCATTGTGGGGGCATGTGTGATTTTGTATTTTCTTGAAACTTGGCTTCCCAGCCAAATGCCCTTTGGGGTAACCCTTGCCTCAGTGTCTGCGCACAGAGGTTCTTTGTCTTTTAAATAGTTTTTTATTTTAATGGGTTCACCACAATATATCCAAGGCACACTGCCTTAAGGGTAGCTGGTCCATTCCACTGGGGTGTCAAGCAGACGAGGCATACTGATGAGTCCTGGTAGGACGAAACACATGTCTATGTCTTCTGTTAGCACCCTTTGCAAACTGTGTGAGAGGCCTTTCGGCACCATGCAATTCTGCTTAAAGTTGGACCAGCATAACATTCTGTGGTGATTTGCATATGCAGCCCATGATGCTTTGCATTGTGGGGGCATGTGTGATTTGTATGCCCTCCTATCAGCCCATTATACAGCTTACCGGCATTTCCTCAGTTCGCGGTCGGCTTTGAAGAGTGCAGACGTGTTCCCGGTCCACCGAAGATCGTCGCGCCGGAGTCCGGAGGTAAGTATGGGGTGAGGGTGTGTGGGGAGGCTGGGTATGCAGTGGGTGGGTGAGTGCGGGTTGTGGGAGGGAGTTCAGGAGGTGCGCCCTTGAGACTGTTTTGTTTTACAGATTAAAACAAAAAACACAAAATGGGACCGCTTGCCACGCTGGGGCCCCAGCGTGGCACCAGGACTTTGGGAGGGTGTTCAGCCGACAGGGATTGGGCACCCCATCGGCAATATGATGGATTGCCACGCTGGGGTGGAGCCCAGCGTGGCATCAACTATTGGGAGGAGGAGGAGGAGACAGACGAGTTCAGCCGACGGATTGGGCACCCGTCAGCTATACACTGCTTGCGAAGTGCGCGCGCCTGCGGCTGGGGGGCTACGGCAGGTGAGCAGTGATGAGAAGCTGCTCGGCGCGGCTCCCTTTCAACTGTATGCACTGCATTTGGAGGCGTGTCATAGACAGCTCCAAAATGCATTGGCTTACAGGGGTCAGGCCTCACAGCACAGTGCCTGAATTGGAGGAGGAGGTGACACACCTCCGAAATCTCCAATGAAGGCACTATGTTTCTTGCACATGCGTGCAGGCAAACATAAAAATGACTGTTTTACGAGCGTGCGTTGTGCAGTTCCTATGCACGCTTATAAGTTCGCTAATTTTTAATATTTGCACTCCAGATTTTCAACATTGCCATTTTATCATACCTCCGTATGAGCAGTACAGCTGTCATTTTTCACATGTCGCCCAAAATGTGTTTCTGTGCATGTAGCGCACAATAGCGCATTCGGTGTCCACAATCAATGTTTGGGACAGATTAAGAAAATCATAGTGATGCTCTTCATGAGCAGAGGTCTTAAAATGGCTATGTTGAAAATTTGGTGAAAAAATTCCCTTCAGACGTTCTGCAATGTTACCAATGAAGACATTGAACAGGACTGGCCCCAGGACCAATCCCTGCAGCACCCCACTGGTCGCCCCCTCTCCCTAGACTGCACCACATTTACCACCACTCTCTGCCTCCTCTCTGTTAGCCAGTTCCTAGCCCAGTTTACCACCCTTTCCCCTATGCCCAACCTACCCAGCTAGTTTATCAGCCTCCTATGTGGGATGGTACCAAAGGCTTTGCTGAAATCAAGGTAAGCATTGTCCACTGCCCCACCCTGATTCACTTCCTTTGTCACCCAGTCAAAGAAATCAACCAGATTTGTCTGACACGATGTCCCCACTGTGAATCCATGTTGTCTATGGTCCTGGGCTCTGATGGCTTCTAGATGCCCCACTATCCTTTCTTTAAGCAATGTCTCCATGATCTTCCCCACTACTGAGGTGAGGCTGAATGGCCTTTTGTTCCCCGCCTCCTACCTGCTGCCGGACTTCTGTAGAGGGACCACATGTGCCCTCCTCCAATTCACTCGTGTTGAATGACTCAGTGAACATGACTGCCAGAGGTACTGCTATCTCCCTTCGCAGTTCTCTTAATATCCTTGGGCGTATGCCATCTGGTTCCATCGCTTTGTCCACCTTCAATTTAGTGAGCTCCTGCAGGACTCTTTTGCCTTTGAATGGACTATTGTCCACCTCTTCACCCCCTTGGCAACTGCTGTACTATTGTGGCCCTTGCCCCTCCCACTCTTCTGTGAATACTGAACGGAAAGACACAGTGGATGTCTTGGGAGGAAAGCATGGAACTATCACTTCCAAATACCTAAACAGCACATACAAGCAAGCAACATTCGGCATTGAAAAATGCTTGTTTTTTTAACTGCTGGACGGGATTTGAACTCTGAGACAATCTTTAACTCACTGTGGTGCCTGAAATACCCCTGCTGTGGGCACTGCTGATACTGAGGCACAACTCTGGCCTAATAGAAAAAAAGGCTTGGTGTGAATTTATCTGTCTCTGCCTCCCCTTCCATATGTTTTGGTGGAGGGGAAGCTTTCTTTTGCGGAATTGCTACTATAGGCGGTTTTGTATGCATCCACCTTTGTCATGTAAGCCTTTATCTTTCCTCCAAGAGGGAATTACCCTCGACTGGGAAGTACATAGCCTTGGTTTGGGTATCCTGAATGGAGGTTTGTGACTCTCAGCCAGGCAAACCTCCTTTGAACTACTCTATCTGCCATCCATCTGGCAGCAGTGTCATACAGGCAGCAGCCATTTGAGGAGGATGGGATGCCAGGGGTAGCATTGCCTTGTCACAGGCTGTCACTTGTACTAGTCCTTGGTGGACAGGGTGGGAGAATACAAATTCAGCTCCCTCCCTCCCTGTCCAGCTGATATTTCTTGTACAGCCTCTTTTCAAGAGGGGAAACAGAGCTTGGAATTTGTAGAATCTTTAAAATAGTTTTCCTGAAACATAGAAACATAGAATTTGATGGCAGATAAGGACCGCTTGGCCCACCCAGTCTGCCCATTTCCCTACCTACTGGATAAGCTGCAGATCCTAGTTAACCAGCAGCCTACTTCTTCCTACCCCCAACCCCTAGAATGGCCTTATGACTGTCCCATGCATGCTTGAATTCCACCATTGATTTTGACTCCACAACCTCCTCCGGAAGGTCGTTCCATGCATCCACAACCCTCTCTGTGAAAAAATACTTCCTTAAATTACCTCTGAGCCGCCCCCCCTCTATCTTCAAATTGTGCCCTCCTGTTCTTGCACACCTCTTTTTTTGAAAGATGCTACCCTCTTGGACTTTGTTGATTCCCTTGAGGTACTTGAATGTTTCTATCATGTCCCCCCCGAAGTTAAAGTCCCCTAAAATAATTGTTTCAAGGTTAACTTTCTCTAGTAAAGATCCAAGATAACATGTTCTGAGAAAACTATTGAAAATGCCTGGATAAGGTTAAACGGAAAACTGTCACCACCTAAGGGTCCCTTGAGCTCTGACCAGAGCTTCACAGGAAGGAGAAGCTTTTTAGTGGGAAGTCCCCAAATGCTGTCCAGTTGGAGGCTCTGAGTTTGATTTCTCTGAAGAAACGGGGGAGTCAGCCAGTTCAGCAAGTCTCTAGAGTGTATTCACAGGAAGGAGAAGCTTTTTAGTGGGTGTCAGCCCAATCATTTCTCACAATATGAAAAGTGAGGAATAATCCTCAAATGCTCAGTGGGAATAACCCAACTCCTTTTCAGGGAAAACCTCAATTTAATAGGTTCTCCTTTCTTCTATTTAATCACAGCTCAAGCTGTGGACCCTGCAATACGAGCAGATTTGATTGACCAAATGGCCTTCTCCTGCTGGCTTGTTCATATGTTCATATGTATGTTCATAAACACATATTCTTCCTCTTAATAATAGGAAGACTGAGCAGAGGAGACAGACTGCTTTGCAGGGGTCTGCTGCTGAGAAGTTTTTTCTTTAGCCATTCCAGGCATTTTTCCACACTTTCTCCTTGAAAGTTTTATAATTTCTGCAGGGGTTGTTAGGCTTTATAACAGGCACTGAAGTCCCCAAATGCTGTCCAGCTGGAGGCTCTGAGTTTGATTTCTCTGAAGAAACCGGGAAGTCAGCCGGTTCAGCAAGTTTCTTATGAACTGCTTGAATACCCGTCTCAGGGGTAGCAGTTACAGTAATTGTTGTGGTTTCAGCCACAGTATTTTAAGGTATCAGCTGGTCAGAGCTCGAGGGACCCTTAGGTGGTGATAGTTTTCTGTTTAACCTTATCCAGGCATTTTCAATAGTTTTCTCAGAACTTGTTATCTTGGATCTTTACTACAGAAAGTTAACCTTGAAACAATTATTTTAGGGGACTTTAACTTCGACTGGCTATCTAGGATCTCAACTCCATTGAATACCTTCTGTGACTGTCATGGGATGACACAAATAATTAGTGAGCCTACACGCTCAAACAAAAAGAACCCGAATAATAGTACCCTTTTAGATGTCATACTAGTTAATAAGCCTCACCTATTCACTCATTCTGGCACCTTTTTCTCTGATGTCAGTGACCATTGTTTCATTGCTGGTATTAGATCAGCTCATAACTCAGTACCATCAGCTAAATTTAACACAAAAAGGTCACGGAAGAACTTCAACCAGTTTGCCTATGTCAATGACCTGAAAAGTACAATTACGTAAGAACTTACAGTAACAGTAGATCTTCGAGAGAAGCTCTTGCAGCAGGTTCAACATTGAGGACTGACACGACCTGGTGGTGGTACCGGCAACTTTTTCTCTAGCAGTACCGACGTGGGGAATGCCCCCCATTGACATCGGCTCCACCCCTGACGTCACCCTATATAAGGGGGGAGCTCCACATGTGCTCCAGTTCTTGAACGTCCCCCGTCAGGCAAAAAAAGGCAGGCCAGAATGGCAACTGATTGTCAATGGACAACCCCTCAAAGAGGAAACTATGCCAACCTGAATAGGACCTGATCCCTGGGGGAAGGAGGGCCGGAAATATACCTGCTGCAAGAGCTTCTTTCGAAGATCTACTGTTACGGTAAGTTCTTACGTAACTGTACTATCTTACTTCGAGGAGAAGCTCTTGCAGCAGGTTCAACATTGAGGACTGAGTCCCAAGCAGTATAAACTTATAATAACCCCTTGGGAGAGGGTAGAACAGGAAAACAGGGAAGCAATGAAGGGGAGAACACTTAGGAAACCAGGCCTTGCAGGACCTCAAGGCCGAACCCTGCTCTGCATCTGGAAATAATGTCTAGGCTATAGTGCCTGACAAAGGTGTGTACAGAACTCCAGGTAGCAGCAGTGCAAATGTCTGCCATCAGAACTTTCTTCAGAGCTGTGAAGGGAAGTAGTGATAGCCCTAGTAGAATGGGCTTTAATCAGCCCCGAAGTCTACCTGTTGTGCTTCTCATAACAATAGGAGATGCAATGGACCAACCAGCGTGAAAGCATCTGTTTGGTGACCAGACGGCAGTAGTTAGAGAGGTAAACACCAAGGCAGAGAAGTCAGTAGACAGCAGGACAGGGATAAATGTAGAAAAAGGTGTTAAGGACAGGGATGGGGCTAAAAGGGGTAAGGCCATAAAAAATAAATGGAAGGTGATGAGTAAGTGATGAGTAAGGTGAAGGTGATTGTGGCTTTTTAACTGCTGCTTGCTTCAGCTATCTCATTAAAGCTGTTTTAAATACATTCCAAGTATTGGATGTGAATTTATATCGATTACTGGGTAGCCGTTCTGAGTGCTTCTCCTGTTAAGGTGATGAGTACCAATGCCCATAGTCTGTGCAACAAGCTCCCTGAACTAGTGGCCTTAATGGAAGAGGGATGCCTGGATATTGTGGCAGTCACTGAAACATGGTACACAGAGAACCATGAGTGGGAAGTCAACATACCAGGATACACAGTCTACAGGAGGGACATGGTGGGTAAAAGAGGAGGAGAAGTAGCTCTCTATATAAGGGAAGGGATTAAAGCAACAGAACTGAAGAGTAAACAGGAAGTTGATGAGTCACTGTGGATCACCCTGGAAACAGGAAATGGCACCACAATCCGCGTTGGGGTTGTGTACAGACCCCCATCTCAGGGGGAGGAAATGGACAAGGAAAGATAGAAGGTATCCTTAGAATGGCAGAAAAAGGGGAGATATTGTTGATGGGGGACCTGAATATGCCAAATGTTAACTGGAGTACCTTTGCTGCAGGCACATCCAAGAGCAGGGTCATTCTTGATGCCCTACATGGGGCATGCCTCAGACAGCTAGTGTTGGAACCCACTCAGGAGGGAGCAATCTTAGACCTGGTGCTCTCAAATGGGGAAGGAGAAAGGATCTCAGATTTAGAAGTGGGTAGCCATCTGGGAACAAGTGACCACCCAAACAGTGTGGTTCACAATAAACACAGCCATACAGTCAAGAAATACAAAAACAAGAGTATTGGACTTTAGGAAGGCTGACTTTGGGAAAATGAGAGAGTGCCTTAGAAAAGCACTAGCAAATGGGCAAGAAGGAGGGGTGGAGGAACAATGGGGAATAATCAAAACAACCATTGCAGAGGCAACAAGCCTTTGTGTGAAGCAAATCAATAAAACAAAATGAAGGAAAAAACCACTATGGCTCTCAAAAGAGGTGGCAGGGACGGTTAAGGAGAAAAGGATAGCATTCAGGAAACATAAGGAAACACAGAAGGAGCAGGACAGAGAACTTTATCAGTTAAAAGCAGAAGGAGGCAGGGAAGGCAGTCAGAATAGCAAAGGCACAAACTGAGGAAAAGATAGCCAACTCTGTAAAGAAGGGGGATAAAATATTTTATAGGTACATTAGAAAACAAAGAAAGACCAAGGGAGGGATAGAGAGACTTAATAAAGGGGAGGGAATGTGGGCAGAGGGTGACAGTGAAAAAGCAGGGATACTGAACGAATATTTCTACTCAGTATTCACAACAGATGAGGAGGGGGCAGGTGCCTAAACTAAACAAGGGAGAAACTCTGAATAGCGGGCCAATACCAGTCCATTCACAGAAGAAAGGGTTTGAAAGAACTCTTGAAACTGAGGGTGGACAAAGCAATGGGGCCTGATGGGATTCACCCAAGAATACTAAAGAACTAGGGTAGAACTAGTAACACCACTGACTAATCTCTTTAACAAATCATGGGAGGATGGAGTGGTACCTGAGGACTGGAGGAGGGCACATGTGATTCCACTTCACAAAAGTGGGAGCAGGGCAGAGCAGGAAACTACAGACCAGTTAGTTGACTTTAGTGGTAGGGGAAAATGATGGAATCACTTGAAGGAAAAATTGTTGAGTACCTAGAGGCCAGTGGGGCACAGGACTCAAGGCAGCATGGTTTCACAGCAGGAAGGTCATGTCAGATGAACCTAATAAATTTCTTTGACTGGGTGACCAAAGTAGTAGACCAGGGAGGGGCTGTGGATATGGCCTACCTAGACTTTAGCAAGGCATTCGACACAGTCTCACACAAAAGATTAATATACATGTTAGCCAGCCTTGCAGTGGGTCCCAAGGTGGTAGCCTGGATAAAAACTGGCTGGACAACAGGACGCAAAAGGTAATAGTAAACGGAGTCCACAGTGAAGAAAGGAGGGTAACTAGCAGGGTACCGCAGGGTTCGGTACCGGGATCGGTCCTCTTTAATATCTTTATAAGTGACACTGGAGAGCACCTGGAAGGAAAGGTATGCCTCTTTGCAGATGACACAAAGATCTGCAACAGGGTTGATACACAAGGTGGGGTGGAAAGAATGAAAAGGGACTTGGCAAGGTTGGAGGAATGGTCAAATACGTGGCAGCTCAGATTCAGTGCAAAGAAGTGCAAAGTAATGCATCTGGGAAACAAAAACCCAGGGGAAGAGTATACAATGGAGGGTGAGTTAATAACAACAACAAAAATCGAAAGAGACCTAGGAGTAATTATATCAGATGACCTAAAGGTGGGCAAGCAATGTGAGAAGGCAGTAAGGAGGCTGGGGATACTGGGATGCATAACGGAGAGCATCAACAGTAGAAAACAGGAAGTTGTTATCCTCTCTACAGACAGTTAGTGAGACCCCATCTGGAGTACTGCATGTAATTCTGGAGACCCCATCTCCACAAAGACATAGACAGAGTGGAAGCTGTTCAGAGAGGGCAACCAAAATGGTGCAAGGTCTGCACCAGAAGACATACGAGGAGAACTAAAGCAGCTTAATATGTATACCCTTAAGGAAAGGAGGAGAGGGGGACATGATAGAAACTTCAAGTATCTCAAGGGAATTAACAAGGCACAAGAGGGTAGTATATTTCAGAAGAAGAGAAGCAAGAACAAGGGGGCACAATTTGAAGATGGGGACGGCTCAGAGGTAATGTTAGAAAGTATTTTTCATAGAGAGAGTTGTGGATGCATGGAACAGCCTTCCTGAGGAGGTTGTGGAGTCAGGAACAGTGGGAGAATTCAAGAATGCACGGGACAGGCATAAGGCAATTCTAGTGGGGGGCAGGAGGAAGTAAGCTGTTGATTAACTAGAATCTGCAGCTTATCCATCAGGTAGGGAAATGGGCAGACTGGGTGGGCCAAGCGGTCCTTATCTGCCATCAAATTATATGTTTCTATGTTTCTACAGACCATTGGGCAAAGGACATGAAAAGCTGATCAGACTTCCTGACCTCCTTGGTTCTAGCCAAGTAACATCTGAGGGCCCTGTGGACGTCCAAAGAGTGGAGAAGAGCCTCTCCCCTATTGGAATGCTCTGGGTAATAAACTGGAAGCTGAATCAACTGGTTTAAAGTGAGCTCTGAAACCACTTTCGGCAAAAACTTTGGATTTGTGCGTAAATTAACCCTGTCCTTGTGAAAGACCAAGTAGGGTTCCCTACACAAGAGGGCTTGAAGTTCCGAAATGCACTGTGCCGAAGTGACAGCTACCAAAAGCAATATTTTCCAGGAAAGGAAACAGAGCTCAGCACTCATCACCGATTTGAAAGGGGGGGAGAGAGAGCTTCTCCAGGATGAACAGGAGATCCCAAGGGGGAACAGGGTCTTTAATGGGAGGTCTGATATGCAAAATGCCACACAGGAAAGCTTTGGAGACCTCCATCTGAGCTACCGTCTTACCTGACACAAGCAAGTGGTAAGCGGAGATGGCAGCTAGGTGTACCTTGATGGAGGAATAGCTAAGGCCTTTCTCGAAGAGAAGGAGCAAGTATTCTAGGAACGTGTTAACCAGACAGACCAGCTCGTCCACCTGCTTAGCTATGGCCCAAATGCAAAAATGTTTCCACTTCATAACATAAGTGGCCCTTGTGGCAGGTTTCCTAGCCTCGACCAACACCTGGGCAACCTGGTCAGACACCCCAAACCAGACCTTGGCTAGGTCATGAGGAGCCAGGCATGCAGGTGAAGAGAATGCAGATTCGGGTGTAACAGAGACCCATTGTCCTGCGTCAAATGATGTGAGGATAGAGGAAGAGGTACTGGAGACTGTGCCGCTAGATGCAGCAGTAAGGGAAACCAAATCTGGCGAGGCCACAGCGGAGCAATCAGAATAACAGTGGAAGACTCCAACTGAGCCTGGAGGAGGACCTTCTGAAGAAGAGGGAAGGGAGGGAAGGCATAAAGGAACCTCCCGCTCCAGCAGAGGGACAACGTGTCTTGCCAGAAAGCTTCAGGCTCTGGACCTAGCAAGCAAAAACTGGGCAGTTTTGCGTTGAATTGAGACACGAAAAAGTCCATGTTTGGTGTCCCCCACAGGTGGAAAATGCGATCTGCAATGTCTTGATGCAATTCCCACTTGTGAGCTTGTGATCTTGTCTTGCTGAGCATGTCTGCCAGCACATTCTGAAGCCCGGGAACATGAACTGCCATCAGAAACAGCTGGTGTTCCAGGGCCGTATCCCAGACCCACATTGCTTCCCTGCAAAGGGTGTAGGAATGCGTGCCACCTTGTTTGTTTATGTAAAGCATCACTGAAGTGTTGTCTGTCTGCACAAGAAGGTGACCAGGAGATAGGACTGATACCAAGGCTTGTAGGGCATAGAGCATAGCTCTCATTTCCAGGACATTGATGTGCAGGTTCACTTCCAGGGGAGACCATGAACCCTGGGTATGGTGGGTCCCCAAATGTGCACCCCATCCCTGGGATGATGCATCTGTTTTCAGAGACTTGGACAGCGACCACAATTGAAAGGGTATGCCCTTCAGGAGATTGTCGGATGACATCCACCAACAAAGCTCCCGGTGGATTGGCTCTGATATTTTGACCAAGGCATCCAGATCGTCTGACATCTGGTCCCACTGGACCCTCAGGGACCACTGAATGGTCCTCATGCAGAGATGAGCCAGAGGAACTGACACTATGGCAGTGGCCATGTGCCCCAGCAATCTGAGAATGAGTCGAGCCAGCACCTGTGAAGCTGAAGCGACCTGGGACACGATGGTCCGAATGCGACCCGCTCTGTCGGGGGGGGGGAGAAAAACCTTCCCGAAAATGGTATCCAAAGAAGCTCCTATAAACTGGAAGATCTGAGTTGGAGACAGGTGAGACTTGTCCCTGTTGATGGTGATTCCGAGACTCTGGAACAGAGAAATGGAATCCCTGAGTGTCTCTGACAAGCGAGGCCTGGAGAGTGCCAGGAAGAGACAGTCATCCAAGTAAGGAAACACGAAATGGCCCTATCTTTGAAGAGCTGCAGCCATGACTGTCAAGCACTTGGTGAAGACCCTTGGGGCCGAGGACAGACTGAAAGGGAGGACTTGGAACTGGTAGTCCTCATTTTCAAACCTGAACCTGAGGAATCTCTGATGGCTTTTGATAATGAGGATATGCAAGTAGGCATCTTGCATGTCCAGAGATGCTAGCCAGTCTCCTGCCGAAATGAGAGGGAGGAGAGTGGTAGAGAAACCATCTGGAATCTCTTGTAGGAGACCCATTGATTTAGATTGCTGAGGTCCAGAATGGGTCTGAGATCTCCCGACTTCTTCGGAACTAGGAAGAAGTGAGAAAAGAACCCCCGTCCTAACTCAGCCGGTGGAATCGGCTCAATGGCCCTTTTGTCCAGGAGGAGAGTATCTTCTGTCTGATCAGGGCTCTGTGCTTCCTTGGGTACCGGGATGGGGTGGTGGTCTCTCCGGAGGAACGGATGTGAACTCGATGGAGTGCCCGAACTCCAAGAGTTCCAGTACCCAATGGTCGGAGGTCACTGGAGCCCATGCATCTGCGTAGAGCAAAACACGGCCTCCGACCGGCTCCTCTGGTGGAGATACCAGAGGAGAAGGTCACCTGAATAGTCAGGCATTAGGTGGGGGAGGGAGGAGGGCGGCAGCAGCGGCCTTGGGTGGTCTAGAGGCAGAGGCTGAGGAGCCTCTGGCTCTGCTCCTACAACCAAAGCATCCTCATTGAGCCTGCTGCTGAAAATGTGGTTGCTGAGATTGGTGTTCCCCACAGCCATGAAAATGAGCCTTTCATGCTTGCCCCTGTTTCAGGTGGTACATGGACTGCATGGAATAGATAGCCTTTCTGGAGTCCTGCAGCCTGGTGAAGATTTGCTCCGTGTCCTCGCTGAAGAGCACGGAGCCTTTAAAGGGAGCATCCAGAAGATTGGTTTGAACATCTGGATCGAACCCTGATACCCAAAGTCAAGCATGGTGATGGAGGCAGATTCCAGTGGTGGCCACCTTGGAGAAGGTGTCCACAGAGTCATAGGCCGACCTCAAAACGTGGGTACCCACATCTGAGCTGGTCTGCAGCAATCAGTCCGCTGAGGACAATCGGGCAGGCTCTGCACTATATACAATCCTTGTTCTCAGAGGGCATTCTGGAATTGGACCATGTGTGTCAGGAAGTTGAGACTCCTGATGCTACAGGTGGCCGCTGAGTACACTTTACGGCCGATGGAATCCAGCTGCTTTGATTCTGTATCAGGCGGCTGGGTGCTTAGATGTTTGGGCCTCTGCGAATGATCATGAGCTGCTGAAATCACCACGGAGTCCGCAGTGGGTGGTTCAGCTAAAAAAGAATGGTCTGCAGGTGCCCAGTAGAGCCGGTGAGTCTTCTTTGGCACAGTGGAGGAGGAATGAGGGTGCTTCCAAGTCACACGTGTGACATTAGCAAAGGTGTCAACCATGGGAGGGATGACCACTGGCTTTTGGTCTTTTTGGTAGGCCCTCCGTGTCCCCTAGGCCTGGCTCCGAGTAGACAGAGGAACAGTCTGAGTTTACGTAGGACATGGTAGGAGAAAAGGGTGAGGGACTGCATCTCTTCCCTTTAGGCTTCTTGTCTGGAGGAGGAGAGGGGCAACGAGAGGAACTGCTGGACCGGTCCCTCTTAGATTTTTTTGTCATGCTTCTTAGGAAGAGGCATTCCCCCACCCACCAGTTTGACTGAATTGGGTACTGTCACCAGAGTAGGCGGAGGCGCCCCTGCTGGTAGGTCTTTTTTAATCGTGTCCCACCAGTGGGAAAAAGCTCCCTAACCTGTGAAAGGTGTAATTTTGGAGAGTCAGGTGTAGGCTGAGGAGTGCTCGAGCCTGTACTGGCATCAGCCCTGCCATCCGGGGGGGGGGCTGGCATCAGGTCCAACCCCTTGTTGACTGGCGTCGGCCTAAGGGGGGACATTGGGGTAGCATCAGCACCACCGTCATCATGGTCCGGCATCAGGCAGACCAGCGACCGTGGAGAAGGGGTGTCCGAGCTGACGTTAGGTGTCGGGGACAGGACTGGTGTTGGGCGGGCCGGCGTTGGCTGAACTATAACCAGCAGTGGAATAACCTTTGCTGGGGTTGGGGCTGAGGAAGTGGCGGGTGGATGAGAGTCCAGCATCTGCTTCTCCTTGGGGGCCGACGGGTGTCATTCCTGGCTTTAGAGGAGGAAGCAGAGTGGGAGGAGCCCTTACCTTAGCCCTTGGATTTCTCAGAGGGCTGAGGCACTTTTATCAGCTGGAGAGAAGCCATCACAGATCCCACAGATGAAGGTTTAAGGGCCGTGAGGCGGAAGTCATGCCCCAACGACCCAGACTTCGATCCCAAAGACATGTACTTTGAGTGGGATCTCCCTCTGTCCTGCTCCCTATGTTTGTGGTGCTTTCGGGTGGACTGAGCATCATATTCCCCCAAGAAAGAGGCCCGTTCCATGGTGGCAGGTCTCGTCTCTGCTAAGAAGGCTGCAAGGGACTTCTAGCGCCGGATTCACATCCGTGAATTAAAGGCCTGGCAATGAGGGCAGGTGTCGGTGCGATGGTCAGGCCCCAGGCAGTAAAGACACACAGAATGTCCGTCTTTAGCAGGAATCTGTCACCCACAAGCGAACTTATTTATATGCGAGGACATCGATGTCAAAAAACAAACGAGAAGTGAAATTTCTAATGGTGGAGAAGAGCAGTCGGTACTAGCTGAAATGCTGAACTAACCCTGACCATGCGGCGGGAAAGAACTGGAGCCCATGGGGAGCTCATCCCTTATATAGGGCAACGTCGGGGGTGGAGCCGACATCGGCAGGGGGCATTCCCCACGTCGGTACTGCTAGGGAAAAAGTTGCCAGCACCGCCACCAGATGGCGTCAGTCCTCAGTGTTGAACCTGCTGCAAGAGCTTCTCCTCGAAGTAAGATCACCCTTTACTCTGGCAAGACTTCTTCTTAGCCAACACAGTAAACTTAGCATATGATATATTTCATGAAATTCTGATCGGGGCACTAAACAGACATGCCCTGGTGGTAACTATTCATGTAAGGAACAAAGCTTGTCATTGGTTTTCAGCTGAACTGAAGGCTGCATTGCTAGCAAGAGACAAACTCTGGAAAAAGGCTCACAGAACCAAGTTGTACACAGACTGGTGTCAGTTCAGGAAGGCACAGAATATCTGTACAAAAATGATCAGAGAAGCGAAGGCTGCTTTCTACCGTAAAGGACTGGACTCCGCCACTAAATCCCCCTCTACATTCTGGAGTACTATTAAGGAAATGTCGGGGCACACACCTGGCAACTCCCTACCTACAAAAATCACTTCAGAGAACACTACCATATGTGAGAGAAAAACAGTCCAAATTATTCATTTATTCATTACAAATCGGGTTTACAACCTTTGAGTCAGAGACTCATTTACAAAGACACCTCGTCGCGGGGATGGCAGACATCAAGACAGTTATTACAGTGCAGATTAAAACAGAGGATAACATTACAAGTGCAGTAAAAGGAACATTTAACATAGACACACTTAGGTTACATAATGTAGTAGTTTGTATGTTACTTAGATTACATAATGTTACAAACTTGTGAGTTACACTCATGGATATAGTAGGTCCTCAGAGAAGACAGTGAGTTACATCCCTGTTTGGACCTAGTAGGGAAGGGGTAGGTCTGGGGGAGGGAGAGGCTGTCCAGTGGACGTTGTTGAGCCAGGGGGCAAGGCGGGTGGGAACCACAGGTTACAACAGGGGGTTAGTTGCACCTACAACAGAGGGTACTAAAGATATGGTTCCGAAGGGCTGTTTTGAAGGAGTCAATTTTTGGCAAGTTGGAAATGCAGCTAGGGAGGGAGTTGAACAAGGTAGGGGCTCAGTAGAGGAAGGATCTCTGGGCAAGAGAGGTTTTGGTTCTGGGCACCTTGAAAGTGGCCTTAACAGAGCTACGGGTGGTGATGGATGAAGATGGCTGCTTTAGTGAGGTGGAGACCCCCGGTGGGGACAGTCCTAGCAGAGATTTCTTAGCGAGAAGGCAGGTCTGGTAGAGCAGTCACTCCTCAAAGTTGAGAAGATTGGTGGTAGTATAGAGAAGGCAGGTGTGAGTTCAGCAGGGGGCACCGGTCAGGAGCCTACAGGCCTTATTGATGGACAGTTGGATTTTGAAGAGGGCAGTGTTGTCAGCTGCAGCATAGATGGGCAATCCATAGTCCACGAAGGACAAGACGGAGGAGATGATGGCCAGCCTGAGGGCAACCTGAGGCAGGCAGTCTCTGTGCTGGTATAGCAGGCCAATCCTAGAGTTAATGGCAGCTGACAGGGCATTAATGTGGGTGTGGAAGGAGAGGGCAGTATTGCGCGTGATGCCTAGGTACTTGTATGTGGTCACTTGTTCTACTGGGTGTAGAGTGCTGGGGATAATCAAGACGGGGGTATTTTGAGCTTTATTTTGGTGGTGGGAGAATAGCATTGATTTGGTTTTCTTTAGGTTAATGACCAGTCTGCGGTCACTGAACCACCTTTCGGCTTGGTTGTAAGCTTGCTGGAGGGATAATTGGAGGGAGGTGGGATTGAGATGTGAGGCAACGAGAACTGCATCATTGGCGTAGAGGAGCATTTTACCAGTACATGAGCTGGGGAGGGTGTTGAGGTAGAGACTAAAAAGTATTGGACCCAGGATAGAGCCCTGAGGGACCCCGGAGTGAACGGGGAGAGTGCTGGAGAGGGAGCTGCTGATCTTGACATGCTGGGATCTAGCAGAGAGGTAGCTAGAGAACCAGGACATTTATTTATTTATTTAGTTTTTGTTGACCAGGTAAGTGCACTAGACAAATCCTGCCTATTTTCAGGCACGACCTGGGGGAAGGGGATACAGATGAATTCCAACTGACCTTGAACCAGATTTAAGCTGTTGGTGGTATTTTTAGTGAATCAGGGAAATTTGGCCAGGACACCGGGGAAATTCCCCATCTCTTTTCAATAAGTGCCTTGGAATCTTTAACATCCACCTGAACTACCACCAATCCAGGCAGATGGGACCTCGGTTTAACGTCTCATCCAAAAGACGGCACCTCCGAAGTGCAGCACCCCTCTTATCCTGCACTACAGTGTCAGTACTGGGATATTAACCCAAGCTTCAGATGCGGGAACTGAACCCACAGCCCTCTGATCTCCTGGCTTCAGAGGCGAGTGTGCTACCTACTGAGCCACTGACACTTTTGGGACCTCCAGAGAAGCTAAGTTGGTGGAGAGAGTCAAGTAGAAGGGGATGACAGACAGTGTCAAAGGCCTTGGAGAGATCAATGAACACTGCTCCTGCAAGGCTGCCAGAGTTGAGAGCAGCATGCAGGTGTTGGGAGAATTCCAGGAGAGCCGTGGTTGTACTGTGTCCTGGGCAGAAACCATGCTGCTCTGGGCACATAATGTCGTATTTGGTTAGGTATTCAGAGAGCTGGATCAACACCACTTTTTCAAGGGCTTTAGAGAGTGGGGGGAGGATGGAGACTGGCCGGTAATTGTTGGGGGTGGATCGGTCCCCACTCTTATGTATGGGTGTGATTTCAGCAGTTTTCCAAGCACTTGGGAACTGACCCAGGCATAGAGACTGGTTTAGAAGATCAGTCAGGGGGACTAGGACTTTGTCCTAGACCATACGGAGGATCCTGGAGTCAAGGGGGTCACTGCTGGGGTTATTGCTATCTAAGACTTTTAGCAGGTGCAGCCTGGCTTCTTTGGGGGGATAAGGTGTGCAGATAGAATGGTGGGCAATGCAGGACCAGAGGAAGAGAGGTGGGGATTGGGTCAAAGAAGCTGCTGGGGAGGACCGAGCTTAGGTCAGAGAAGGCAATGTTAAGGCAATCGACTATGAGGAGTGGATCTGTGGTGGGGGTGCCATTGATGGAGAGCTGAGATGGTGGGAGGGAGCAGGACTTCCCATTTAGCTCTTTCATATTATCCCAGAAGGTCTGGGCTGAACCCCAAGTGGAAGTGAGGGTGGTCTGGTAGTGCTCTGCCTTGGCCCACCTAATTGCCCAAGTGCACTTATTGCAGTCTGCATTGTAGACCTGTCTGTCAGACACCTTTCCAGATTCTACAGCAATGTGCCAGAGATTATCTCTGTTTTTGAGTCTCTGGAGGAGGGGTGGGGTGATCCATGGGGCACTGCATTTTTTGGAGCAGATCCTGGTCAGGGGGGCGAAAAGGTCACAAGCCTTACAGAAGGCATTTGTGAAGTGGTCAAGAGCTGAGTCAATGTCAGGGGCGCGCTGGATAGGGGGCCAGTCTAGCTGGGCTAGGTATTGTTTTAATTTTCTGAGGCAGTCAGGGCGTAAACGGTGGTGTAGAGTGGCCTGGGACACTGGCTTCAGAGTGGAGGATGACCAGAGACAGAGAACTGGGGAGTGATCACTAAGAGAGTTGGGGAGGACAGTGACATCCCAGATTTTGTAGGGGCAGTTAGATATAACAACATCTAGGAGAGTGCTGGTGCCAGTAGAGTAATTGAATCTGGTGGGCTGGGTGACTAACTGGGACATATCCAGAGCAGCAAAGGAGTCCCTTATATGGGAGGCAGTGGAAGCAAGCCAGTTAACATTGAGATCACCTAGGATGACTTGCTCCACTTTGTGAGGGAGAGATGTGAGTTAGTCAATGAGGGACTGGACTGCTTGGTTTTGATTCCTCGGGGGTACGTAGGAGACTGTGAGGAAGAGAAGGCCTCGGGCAGGGTCAGGTGTGATTTTTAAGGTGAGAGCTTGGGCTCCATAATCAAGTTTAGGAGCTGGGAGTGCCTGACCTATAAGGGAGTCCCGTATGAGTAGTGCCACGACCACCACCACGTTTGCCTACTCAGTCTTCCCTGTAGATGGTATATCCAGGGAGAGTGATAGCAGAGTCAGGGGTGGATTTGGAGAGCCAAGTCTCTACCAGTGCAATTATGTCAGGTTGATGTTGAACGACCCAGCACTGGAGGGCAGCAGATTTCTTTAGGAGACTGCAAATGTTTAAGGATGCAAAGTGGAGGCCAGTTGCAGTACAGGGTTTAGAAGGGCTGGAAGCAATAGGTCCTGGGTTTGGGTGTACATTAGCAGATAATAATAATAGCAGTATAATTATTCTGGTTAGTGGCCAGTGGCAATGGAGACCCTTGGGTCGACACCCAGCTAAGGACTTTAGAATCAGGGTGCATGGGATAGATAAAGTGCGAAGGGTGGGAATGGCAGGGGAGAGCTGGGTCCAGGTCAGGCCTTGCAGGGCAGAGGGAGTGGAGATGTTGGCAGAGTGGGGATGTTGGGGGGTCACAGGTGTGTCGAGGGTTGGGGAGGGCCGAGTCACTGTGGGGTAGTCTGGGGATGAGGTGCCTAGTGTGGAGAAAAGGTGCTCCAGTCTGTGTGAGGTCTGTACCAAGAGGGTGAAGGAGAGCAGACTTAGTAATGGAGTGTAGGTACCCATAGCAGCTGAGCAGTAAAGGAAGAGTGTCAGGAGTAGTAGAGAGTAAGGAGATGTAGAGCAGCTTTGGAATGGTTGGGGGGAAACCCCTTTAGTGGGCTGAACAACTGTAAGCTGCAAATGGGAAAAATCAGTATTAATCAGTAGAAGAGGGAGGGACAAAGACAGATGAATAGTGATAGACTGACCACACAATACGTGAAATGAGACAGGAACTACATTGTGTTGGATAGGGTAAGTGTGCTTATAACTGGGCCCTCTAGTTTCTAAAGGATATAATCTGCTAATGGAAAAGTCAGCAAAAAAAAAACAACAGGCAGGGAGGTTCTGAAGCAAGTTTTTTTTGGGGGGGGCACTGCAGCAGCCTCAATGGGACACCGAGGTCAAGGGTGCAGCCCACAGACTTACAGCTGTAAGAGAAGGGGCACAGCACTCAGGGCAGATTGCAAAATCACAGTACCTTAAGACCTCGCTCAAAACTTAAATCAACTCTTAAGAAATCTCTACATCAGACTAAACATTACTTAAAGTGAGAAATCAAGAACATGCCAAGCAGAGGTCAGTCCTAGCATTAATTTTTTGGCAGCAGTTCCTAGAAGACTTCTGGATTGCTGCACAAAGTGTGAGAAACACCGGCAAACAGGGGCAAGTAATATTCCTCCAGGGGTAGATGCCAAAATTCAGGGTTCCAACCCATACCTTGCTTGGAGGGTGAGTGTCGGGCAGCTTCCCTTTGTTCTGCTTACCAAACTGCAGAATTAGACTGCACTCCTGTAACTTCAAAAAGAAGCACAAACTTCAAATAGATTCAAAGCATTTATTTTGCTAATAATGAATCTTGCTCAAAGCGACCACGTAACCACTCGCCCCAGTGCTTTGGGATACAACCCTTCATCTGGAGGCATGGCAGGTAGGGAAAAGACATACATTTATACACAGATAAATTGACGTCACCACAGGTGTGCTGCATATACATTCAATAAATCAGAATTAAGTAAATTACATCACAATGTCATTTTGCTAATTACTAAAACACCACCAATTATCAAAAAGTATTGTGTATTTATCCTAATCAAATATATATAAAAAAAATGCAATGCTGTATACTATTTTATATGGAGCCTTGTTTATTTGTATTCCTCTTATATCCACATATTGCTATAGCATCTTACAAAAATATATATTTTTTATATTTATTTTGTTTCTTTAACATATTCATTTTAAATAAGCACATACAGTTGAATGAAGATGCAACTTTCGTTCATTAGTAGATAAAAATATAAGCTCTGTTTTCCAAAGAGAAGAAATAAAGCTCCAATTCAGTGGAAATAAGAATGGAGAGATGGATCTGAGGGGATCTGCCAAGCCTAGCAATCTGCCCAAGTTCCAGGAATTTCCAGATAACAATAGAATGTCCTAAAACAGAAAACAAAAAGAGAGATGAAATGGATATAGATTAAAGGTCAACATTTTTACCAAAAGGCAACAAACACACTTTTTGCTATTTATTGTCACCTTATATTATAGAGATAGCTAATATCCACAATTTGTATCCATAGTTTAAGATTTACATATCCTTAGGTAAGGGGGGGGCTCAAAGATAAACAATATTCTTTTTTTTGGGCCGGATATTCAAACTGCGCTATTTTGTGGCGCAAGCCTGCAGCTACAAAATAGTTGTGCGGGGTGTGCATAAGAGATATTTAAAGGAGTTGCGCCCTTGAGCAACTCCTTTGAATATCACCCCCCGGCCACAGCCACTATGCATGGCGCAATGGAACTTGCGCCACCGCAAGTGGTCAGAGTGGTGCATTCAACTTGCGGTGACACAAGTACCATTGTGCCATGTGCAAATTTCCGATATTCAAAAGGTGACATGCAAATGGGGCCATAATTCATGCAAGGCGCAGGGGGGGCCATTTGCATCTGATTATGGCCCCATTTGCATGCCATTAGCATGCAAGTGCGCCGATCCCCGTGGACTTGCGCCTGGCGCCCTGCCAGGCAGCAGCCATCGGGGACCAACGCCCCCTGCAGCCCAATCGCGGGCAAAAGAGTAATACATACCCCCCACCCCCCCCACCGGCCCGATCACCGGCAGCAAAGTGTCTCCTCCCTGAACAGATCCCTGGTGGTCCAGTGGACCGAAAACCGATGCGGGCTGCATTGGTTTGTGACCCCCAAGACCACATCCCTGGTGATCTAGTGTCCCCCACCCACCCACCCATGAAGCCCCACAAATCCGTTTCCCCCGCGGCCGGGTGGCAGCAGCATCCTACCTGCCTGCCCACGCCCACTGACTGACTGCCTGGTAGGCTGCACGCCCATTGGTGCAGAGCAAGAGCCAATGGGCGGCAGCCTATACCATACAAGGCAGTCCAGATTTGTGAATGAATGAACGTACCTGGCCTTCCAACTTGGCCTGCACCACAGAATAGCAATGGTGAAGGCATGCCACTATCCAAGCAGAAATGCATCTGAGGGATACTGGCTGGCCCAGCTGGGCTGTATTGAAAGACATATAGAGTTGCTTCATTTGACAGACGTCCCTAGTTCTATCTATGTAGAATCGCAGGGCTCTCTTGACACCCAGGGAATGAAGGGTTCTTTCTCCTTCATTTCAGAAGTTAGCAATGTAGGTAGGCAAAACCAAGGGCTGGCTGAGGTGGAACTCCAAAACCACCTTGGGTAGGAACTTGGGGTTGGTACGGAGAACCATCTTGTCTTTCTGAAAATATGGTGTACGGAGGGTTTGTGACTAAAGCATGTATCTCAGAGACCTTAAGAGTAGAAGTGATGGCCACCAAAAAGATAGTCTTCCAGGTCAGAAACTTCAACTCACACATAGCTAGAATGCCCCTAAGGAATCTCTTGAATAATGGCAGCTCAGCCAGAGACGTATTCTGAACTGGCTCTTGATAGGTACAAAGTGCAGAGAGGTGTACCTTAACTGTTGAATACTGCAGTCCTGCATCTGAAAGGTCTAACAGGTACTCCAATACTTTGTTTGGTGGGCATCAGAATGGAGCATGAAGGATCTTGGCACACCATAGCGAGAAACGCCCCCAAGCCCCCCTTAAGTATATTTAAGGGATTTGAAACACAGATGCTTGAAAATCCCTTTGGAGGTTAATATTTATAGTAGAATGCAAAAAAAAATTATTTATCAAAATTGTGGAATGAAGTAGATCCAGAAATTCGAAATGTGGATAATTTAGGACAGTTTAAATTATGTTTAGACCTAGTCTGGAAAGACAAATGTACATGTTATGATCCCTGTGTATAATGTCTCGAGCTTTTCTCTCTTTGTAGGATTTGTATCTCTATACAAATTTGTCTTCCCTGACCAAGTTCTTGTCCTGGCCTGGGTAGATAAATATGTATGTAATTGACTGTTATGTATAATGTCTTTTTGGTCTCTTCCCTTTCCTGTCCCTGCCAATAGGATCTGCTCTTTTGCCAAATACATGGTTAATGGTGTGTATACTCACCCTGTGTATCCATCTTGCATCTATTTTTTGGGGTACATTTAACAGAGGGTTCGTTTCTTATGTATCTCCACTGAATACTTGTCTTTACAATGTATCTATATGTTTTTAATGAATAATTTGTGTACTATATGTTATAACACCTTATTGCAAAATTGTATAAAAGCAATGTACACTTGTGAAATCATAATCTTTTTACAGGACAGCTTTGATAAACAGGGCCTCGTGGTCCTAAAAGTAATTTTCCTGTTAAAGTAAGTTTTTCTGGAGGAGGGCTTATGTGCTGCCAAAAGAATCTAAGAGATTCTCTGGGAAACTTTGAACCTGCCCATTTTTATCTTCTCAGGAGCCAGGTATGGAGATGAAGGGAGTGCAGACTGGGATGAACCAGGGTCCCTATGTCAGGAGGTCCATTTGAAGAGGTAGTTGCCTCAGAGGGCCCTCTGACAATTTGTTAATTAATGGAAACCAGATATATAGAGGCCGGTATGGTACAATTTGAATCATTTCACCCCCCTGCACCTCTGGTCTGAGCAGCACCCTTTGAACTAGGGGTAGTGGGGGAAATGCGTACAGACAGCATCTTGCCAACTGCATTCAGAATGCAACCTGACAGAAAATGCCAGGTTCTGGATTTCTGGAGCAGAACAGGGCAGTTTTGAGTTGAATGGGGATGCCAAAAGGTCCATGTCTGGATTGCTCCACTTGTTGAACAGCGATTGCACAAAGTCCGGTGCAAGCGACCACTCGTGAGGACCCGTCTCAGTTCTGCTGAGGTGATCCACTAGATTGTTCTGAATTTCTGGCAGACAGACTGCCTGAATCAGAGCTTTGCCTTTGAGACACAATTCCCATATCCTTATTATTTTTTAGTTGATGTAATACATCACCGCCTTGTTGTCCATCTTAAGAAGGATTACTGTGTAACAGAGGACATCTTTCAGGGCTTGAACAGCATACAGAACTGCTCTCATCTCTAGAACATTGATGAGGACACCTCCTGGATCCACCCTCCCTGAGTGTTTAACTGTTGGTAGTGAGCCCCCCAGGTGATCAGAGATGCATCCATGGTGATGGTTATCTGAGACTCCAAAGGGCAAAGGGCAACCCTTCACGAAGGTTGTCCTCCTGAACCCACCATGCCAATGACCTCCTCAAAGGATCTGTCACTTTGATGGGGTAAGACTGCGGGTGTGTAGTTGGGGACAACTGTGTGCTGAGAATCCATTGAGTGGTCCTCATGTGCAATCGAGTCAGAGGCACCGTGAAAACAGAAGATGCCATGAGGCCCAACATCAGTTACATGGAGTGGGCTCACACAGGGTTGTTTTCTCTGATGAAGCAAGCCATCTGGAGGATGCTGATCCTCCTGTCCTCCTGGAGAATCACCCTCACCTTGGAAGTGTCAAGGAGGGCCCCTATGAAGAGGAGCTGTTGAGAGACTTGAAGCTGCGACTTCTCCCAGTTTAACAGAACTCCCATGGAGGTGAGGAACTGAGATGAGATGAAGACTTCCTCCTGTGTCTCCTGCGTTGATAGGCTTGTCAAAAGTCAATCGTCCAGGTAGAGAAAGAATCTAATGCTGAGCTTTTGCATAGCGAGAACTGCAGAACACTTTGTAAAGACTCGAGGTGCCAAGCAGAGCCCAAAGGGCAACACTCTGAACTGATAATGCTGACCCAAGACCACAAAACAGAGGTACTTGCAGTGACTTGGGTGCACTGGAACATGCTGGTAGGCATCTTGCATATCCAGGGATGCCAACTAGTTGCACTGATGGAGGAGTGAAAGTAGTGTTCTCAGGGAGACCATCTTGAACTTCTCCCTGAACAAGAACTTAGTCAACTTTCTAAGGTAGAGAATTGGGCACATACTGTCTGTCTTCTTTGGAACCAGAAAGTAATGGAAGTAGAAACCCATGTTTCTTTTTGCCCAAGGAACAACTTCTTCTGCCTTGTTTCTGAGAAGACCCTGTATCTCGGCAGTGAGAAAGTCTGACTGAATGGTAGACAAACTGTGCTGTCAGTTTAATGGAAGATCCAGAGGGATCTCTGCAAAATTTGAGAGAGTAACCCTCTCAAACAATCCTGTGGACCCATTTGTCCTTGGTGATGGACTTATACTAGTTGTAAAACTGGGTCAGCCGACCTTGCACTACCCCGGAAATGTTCACATCGGGCAGTTGAGGTGAGACCAGGGAAAGATTTTCAGAGGGTGGCACTAGGTGCTTTCAGGTCCTGTGCCTTGTGGTGCATTTTGTTTTGTGGCTGAGAAGGCTGGTTCCTGTTGGAGGCTCCTCGGCCTCTTCCTCGAAAGGGCTGTCTGTTCCAAAAAAACTGACAGTTCCTGCACCTCTGGGGAGCTGAAGAAGCCAGCCCAGCTGTTTTAATGGCAGTCCTGGTTTTCTGGGTGGCCTCGAGTACTTACTCTACTTGAGGGTCAAACAGATAAGCACCATCAAAAGGAACTTTCATGACCTGTCGCTGAGCATCAGAAAAGAATCCTGATGTTCTGGGGCAGGAATGCCACCTGATACAAATCCCGGTGGCTATAGCTCTAGCGGAAGTGTCAAAGGCATCCATAGAAGCTTTCAGCTGATGACTGTTGGATTCTATGCCCCCCTGGTAATAGTTTGCAGAAGCTCCAAGGTAGAGTCAGACTCTGGGAGATTCTCAACTATTGATTTAAGAGTGTTCCAAAGCACATATTCATACTGGGAGAAGAGTTCTTGATAACTGGCAGTATGCATGCCGTGTTGCTGCTGCAAAAGCCTGTTTCCCCAAGGTGTCAGTCTCATGCGATTCCTTATTGATAGGATGTGCTGTTGACTCCTGAGGGAGAATGACCTTGTCATTCTCTGCAAGGACAACCAAAGCATCTGCAATAGATTGTGATGCTAAGAAAGGTCTGGCCTTGGGGGGAGTATACTTTCTGTCTATGGACTGGGACACAGAAGGAATCAGAGCCAGCCTCGCCCACATTGCCTGTGAAAAAATCTCAAAGGAGGGGGGGACAGGAGGCATAAGACTCATTGAAGCATTAGAAATATATAGGAACTCAAAGCACACAAGCCTTCCTGGGTCCACAGAGGAAGTTTGCAGAGCCTAGGTAGTCCCCATGTTCTTAAGAAGAGACTGGAAGGAAAGGTCTTCAACTAGGGATTCAGCTGAGACAGAAGGCTTCTTGTCTGAGCCGTAGAAAGAGTCATACTCGCCTTTGTCGGATAAAACAAGGTCAGGGTCAGACTCATCATGCATTACCTCTACCACAGAGAAATCAGAAGTAGCTCCTGCATGGCCAAACCCTGGTCTAAGCAAGGGGTAAACAGGCAAAACCAGAACTGCCAACGGCATCGAAGACCTTGGTCCCTCACATGGCACCAAAGGGCCCGGTGAAAACCTGGCACTGAAGAGCCCAGTGCTGGACATGACACCAAAGGACCCAGCACCAGATGCGGCACTGAAGAACCTGGCACTGAACGCAGCACTGAAGAACACGGCGCCGAATGCAGCACCAAAGAACCTGGTACCGAACGCGACACTGAAGAAGACAGTGCTGAACGTGGCACCAAAAAACTTGGTACCGACATCCGAGAACCACTGCCAGACCTGGAAAAAGAGGGGGAGGAAAGGGGTACCTGTGCCAGCCCCTTCGTGGAATCATAGTAAGGGAGCAGGCACATGTAACAGGCATCAACAGTGCCAGTACTGGCAAGGGCAGAAACTCCATCACTGGCACCGAACACCTGTCCTGTTCTGAAAGCACCAACTGAGGTCCAGTGGTTCCCAGGCCCAAGGGCCCCGGAACCTGGTCTACCAGAAGGGGCAAACGAGACAAAAGCTGTACTCACTGCTCCATAAGAGCGGCCCAGTGATGAAACTGCTCACCAGAAACCCCCAAGAGGACAGCGAGGGGCTCCCGTGTTGAGTCCAGGCCATTAAGAATGGAGACCACGGGGATCCTGGAGTGGTCACAGGCCTACCACTCTCCACTACTGAAGACTTGCTCACATACGTACCAAGGGGCGTCCTCAAGCAGTACCGTTTCTTCTTCTTCCACCGGGAAGTGGAAGAACTCGAGGTCAAGCAGCACTGGGTCCCCAGTCTAGACCAGGAATGGCCCCGCTTCTCTTTGCGCTTAAGGGAGGACTGCCCTTTCTCCCAAGCACCAGATTGCCCATGGTCAGATCTCACCCTCCATAAAAGGCAGTGGACCATGCACAGCCCCACTGCCAGAACAACTTTCCAGCGAAGTCTCCCTACCATCACCGAGACTCCATCAATGGCAGGGCTGAGAGAAAAACTTCTTTCTTCTTCTTTGTTTTTTTTTAAATAACAAAAGAATAAAGAACAATAATACTAAAATGAATTGAAACGACTATACGCTGCTGTCATATAGACGTGAAGAATTGACTCCCAGTAGGCGAGCGTCGTCGTCACTGAAGCGTACGCAACAACAGGGAAAAAAGGAACTGAGGTAGTTGGAGAGTTGATGCCAAGGTTGCCTTCACAGGCAGAAGCTAATGTTGTGGAGCCGTGCATGCACAGTCCTACCACAGCGCTGGCTCTCCTGAAGATTTTTGGCTCCTGCAGGGTCCTAGTGCCTCCAGCTAGAACACAGAAGTATGAATAAACATTGAAGATTTTAAGTCCAGGAAGATGAACTGCACTGAACTTCTGAGTTATTTTTCCTGTAGAATGTATTTTTCAAATACTGGCTCTAAGTCTGGTATACCTGAGCAAGAATCCACCACAGGGTGTGGGTTGTGCTGGAATTTACCCACACCTGGAGTGATTTGGTCACAATGCCACAAGCCAAGTGACCCAACCACACCAGAAGTGGGTAAATACCAGCATAACCGCATTCTGGAGTGGATTATTGTGATCATACAATTGGCAGGAAGGAAAAAATTATAACTTTTTTTTTGTACTGAAAAAAACTTCCGTCTTGTCAAATAGTGCTGTGTTGCTAGGTAGAATATAGGAGCCCCCCCCCATGATACATATACAGATAGACACACATTCTGTTTTTTTATACTAATTGTATTTTTTCCTTTTTATAAATAAAGAGAGCATGGTGTGAGCTGTAGAGACAGAGCGGTGCAAGCCGTGAGTGGCTTGCTTAGGAGAGTCATACTATGAGGTAGATCATGTCAAACCAACCTTGTGGAGTTCTATGAATGGGTAACATCAGAACTGGACAGGGGGTAAGCCTGTGGATGTATTATTCTTGGACTTCAGCAAGGCGTTTGACTCTGTCCCCCACAATGGTCTGGTGGAGAAACTGATGGGGTTAGGAGTAGGCCCTTTGATGGTCAGATGGATTGAAAACTGGCTAGCTGGACGCACTCAGAGAGTAGTGGTCTGTGGGGAGCTCTCGAACCCTAGAGAGGTTGGTAGTGGGGTACCACAGGACTCGGTCCTGGGTCCGATCCTGTTTAATGCATACATATCGGACATCAGGGAGGGTATAGGGTGTGAAATGAGTCTCTTCGCGGATGACTCCAAGATGGGAGCAGTAGTTGAGGGAGAAGAGGGAGGGGTGGCCCTACGAGACCTGGACACCCTGGAAGCTGGGCTCACATGGAAATTAAATTTCAATATCACCAAGTGCAAGGTGTTGCATCTTGGTCGGGGAAACCCTAAACACAGGTACACCTTGGGAGGGAGGCGCTGGAGGCCTCAATAGAGGAAAAGACCTAGGGGTCATGGTGGATACATGTATGAATAACTCTGAGCAGTGCAGGAGAGCAGCTAGCAAGGCAAACAGGATGTTGGGATGCATCGTAAGGGATCACCTCTGGAGCAGGGAAGTGATTCTGCCGCTGTACAATGGACTGGTTAGACCACACCTTGAGTACTGTGTACAGTACTGGAGACCACATTTGAAGAGGACATACAGCTCCTGGAGAGGTACAGAGGAGGGCAACAAAGATGATACGAGGGCTAGGGGATTTGACTTATGAGGACAGACTTGAGGAGCTCTGCCTGTTTTCATTGGAGGAGAGGAGAGACAGGGGACATGATTGAGGTCTTCAAGTACCTCAAGGGAATAAATAGGGTAAACATGGAGGGATCTTTAGACTAAAGCAGGAGGTATCACCAGAGGCATGGTTTGAAGTTGGAAGGTGGAAGGGTGAGGGGAAAAGAGGAGGAGGTTTTCACCGAGAGGGTGGTGGACCCTTGAATGCACTGCCTGGTGAGCTGGTTCAGAGATCCACAGTGGAGAGCTTCAAGAGAGGGTGGGACAGACACAGAAAGTGGATGTATCAGATGATGGCCTGTCCCGGGGGGGTGGGGATGGATGATAGGGGTTTCTAGAGAACAAGGGATGGGAGGATCTCGGCACCCAACTAAGGATCTAGGTTCGAGCAGACTCGATAGACCGTAAGGCCTAATCTGCTGGCAAATAGTATGTTTTGGAGGAGCACCAGTGCTGTGAGTGGGCGTGAAGAGTGAGCGTTGGTACTTGCGTTGATTTGTTTTCTGTTGCGAGAAGTGCAGTTAGGGTGCAGCTGAGAGAGAGAGAGAGAGAGAGCGTTGGGAGGTAGGAGCAAGTGGTGAGCACGAGTTATTGTGGCTCAGAAATTGATTTTAAAGTTTTTTTTTTGTTTTTTTTGGGAGCTGTATTGGAAGTTGGTCAGTAGTTGCAAATGAGCCATTTTCCTTTGTTGAAGAGAAGCGCTTATCGCGAAAGAATATGGTGGCTTTTTTTTTACATTTAGAATGCCTAGAGTGAGCAAGGATTCATTCTGGTTTTGTGATTTGGTTAACTGGCACTTTATGTGGTGATTATGCAGAATATACCCCATGGCATAAATTGTCAGTCAACCAATCAGGGCACAATATTCTTGGACCCTGTTGTATAATTTCATCTTTACTGGTCTTTTAGTAAACTCAGTGAGTGTTTCTGAGTTACACTATGATGGTAAGTACTATTTGTGAACTGTATGATGTAGTTTTGTATATGTCCCTTATGTATAACCAGAGCCTCCAGTGGAACATGGATGCATAATGAGAATAATCTAAGAGCTTAACAAAGAATGTAAACTACATCATACAGTTTTAAACTGGTTCTTATCACCAGTGAGCGAATCCCAGCCCCTCATGGAGTTAACTTAAAGGCCTGTACACATGGAATGAGAGAACTAGTATTTGAAACAGAGGTTCTAGATAAAATACAGGCTTGTGAGTTAGATGCAGCTTTGCTGCAGAATTTATAACCATAACTTATTTTAACAAGCATTTGTCAATGCCGAATGTTGTCTCGCTGGCATTGGCATTGGTGGTGCAGGAGTTAGAGATGCATAATAAAAATGGCAGTGAAGTATTGAAATGACGCCAACCCCACCCCCACTCTGCAGAGACTGACAGGTGTTGGGATGTGCCTTTGGGTCATCAGCTATAAAGCTCATGCCATTTTACCTCACCCTACCCTGTAGACACTGACAAGTGTCCTGGTATGCTTTTTGGGGTCTTTGGGCCTTATACTTACCCCATTCCATAAGGAAATATGCTGAGATGGGTGCAGTATAGGAGAATGGGGTAAACTTTGGGGCCGAATATTCCAAGGCAGACCTCGATGCCTGTCACTGGCTGCAGGGTGGGGGAGGGGGTGGAATGGCATGAGCATTACAGCCGATGATCCCAAGTCACACCCCTGACGCCTGTCTCTACAGGGTGGGGTGTTACAATTGGAAACCCTAATGCCGTAGGCGTTTTTTGGTATTTTCACTCCAAATTTTCAACATGGGCTTTGTGACCCCACCTCATGAAGAGCGACACTATCAGTTTGTTAGCTGAAAGTGATTTTCACAGTGACTGGCGCCATTTTGCTACAGGTACGAAAACACATTTTGGGCAGGATGTGAAAATGACAACTGTATTGTTCATGAGGAGGTGTAAAAAATGGCAACCTTGAAAATCTGGAGTGAAAATATGAAAAATTGGTGAAGTCATGAGCATGCATAGAAACTGTGCAACACACGTCCATAACCCAATTATTTTTGGGATTTTTTTAACCACATTTTCAACATAGGCATTTTGGGACCTCCCCTCATGAAAAGTGGCACTGTGATTTTGTTAATCTGTCCCAAAAGTTGATTTCCCACAGCGAGCATGCCATTGTGTGCCTCAGGTATGAAAACACATTTTGGGCAGGATGTGAAAAATGACAGCTGTACTGTTCATAAGGAGATGTGGAAAAATGGTTATGTTGAAAATCTAGAGTGAAAATATAAAAAAGTGGTGAAGTTATGAGCGTGCATGGAAACTGCGCAATGCATGCTCATAGCACAGTCATTTTTTTTGGAATTTTTTTACCAGATTTGCAATATGGGCTTTTTGGGACCCCACTTCATGAACAGTGGCACTGTTGTTTCATTAATCAGTCCCAAAAGGTGATTCTGTGTAGTGACTGCGAAATCACCTTTTGGGACTGAGTAACAAAATGACAGTGCATGTGTTCATGAGGTGGGGTCCCAAAAAATCCATATTGAAAATCTGGTACCAAAAGTCCCAAAACTGACTGAGCTATCTGCCTAAGTTGCAACCCCCATTGCCTGCCATTATAAAGCGTTCCACATTTTGTTCAGTTCCCCGTCGGCCTTTGAAGAGTTCAGATGTGTTCCCGCTCTACAGAAGATCACAGCGCTGGCCCTCTGGAGGTAAGTATGGGGTGTGAGGGGTGCGGGGAGATGGGGTGCGCAGAGGGTGAGTGCAGGTTGGGGGAGTGGGTGCAGCAGGATGTCGAGGGACTTTTTTTTTTATTTCACAGGTAAAAAAAAAAGAAACCAGACTTTGGACTGTTGTCTTCATTTACAGGTAAAAAAATGATTTGGGGCACACTGGGTGGGCTCAAGTTTTGCACGAGTTTGGGGAGGGGACATGATGCCGACAGGGACTGGGCCCCCCCAGTGGCAAATAAACTGAACTGGGGGGGGGCATGCCGACATCGGGATTAGGCATCCGAGATGTCAGCTTTGTGGGGATTGTGTGGCGGGTGGCAGGAGCCATCATATTTATTGGAATGTTTCACCAGGAAAGGCACGTAACAGAGCCTTGTCATCTTACGTGCCAATGAGGAAACAGCACCTCACTGGAGCGGCAGATTTCTTTCAGCTCTGTAGCTGTCTCTGAAACTGCTGTCATTGCCAGCATTCTTGCTGACTGGTGGCTGAAGGACACACCCACTAAGCGTTCCCTGCATTCACCACAAAAGTGACACACCTCTGAATGTGCTACTACCGCAAGTTGTTGCTTGTGTGTGCACAAGACAACATAAAAAATATAACAATAGATAATGAATACAGCAGGTTTAAACAGTATAAACATTGGTTATAATTTTACTCAAGGATATTAGCCCTGTGCTAACAAACTACTCAGCTTATGCAATACACTAGGGAAAGATTGTCCAAGTCCCCTCCTTGCTTGCCAACATCCTCCCTCTCTCCTGGTCTCTGGGACCAGAAATTGGGTATTCATTACCTGGCTATGACGTGCAACCCTGCCCCCCCCCCCAAATCGTTCAAGGGTCCCCATTACCCAATCAGGTGCACTACAACCTACAAACAGCCACAGTACAAGCTACTGGGGTATCTCAATTATGGATCACAAACTGTCCAGTACACTTCACTTCACTCACTACCATGGTGGGCAGCCAGGGCATGGTGCAGGTGACCTGCCCCCTCTTGTTGTGAAACTATGGTGTGAAATGTCATATGCCACTGCACCCCTCAACCTACCAACTACATCCTCTCCCTCATTCCCCCATCACTGTGATAGTACTAACCCACTGGCCTGGCTGTATCTTGGTATCTCTCACTCCCCCCCCATGGATGCCCTTCATGTCCAGAGACCCCTCTTTGAGGCATGCCCTCCTGGCAGGTTCCACCACCCTGTCATTCAAGACCCAGCTACCAAGAGTCTGTACCTTGGAAGCTCATGGTGCAGACAGTTTTGACTGAAAGCACTCAGTTGGTGCTCTCAGCCCTGGGTATAGTGAAACCCTGCCCCATAAGATGAGCTGATAAGGTAAACTAGCCAGTAGTTCTTGTGTCTTTGCTCATGGTTATTCAAAATCTCTGTGTAGTTACAGTTTCTTGAAAACATAGGAAATGTGGGAACGGGGGGGGGGTCGGCAGGAATGGGCGAGCTATCAGTGCTCTTTAGCCATTTAAAATGAGCTCCCCTAAGTTATATCTCTACTCTCTCAACATCAGTGGACTCACAAACCCAGTTAAATAGTCCAAAATAATATCCCAGATTACAAAAACTAGGCCAGACCTCATATACATGCAGAAGTAAACCTCTCTACACAAGAGCATCAAAGGTTGCATACATTTGGTTTTACCTCTGTAGTCTCTTCCTGCTAGAAGGCTGACAGGCAAAGAGGTGTGGCAGTCATCATCATTCCCAGGTCAACTGCTTTTCAAGCCCAACAGATCTGGTCAGACCCAGAGAGCCGGTTAGTTATAGTACAAGGATTGTTACATAATACGGAAGTCACACTAGCTAACGTTTACCTCCCACCTGGTCCCAACCCTCAGAAAAGTGCTTCACCAAATTCTTACCCAAACCAAAGGCATTTTAATGCTTGCAAGTGACTTCACTATCGCACCAGACCTGAACTGGACACCACCAATCCTGTCCCCCAGAGCCAACCAGCATCTTATAAATCTTCCAAACATTCTACATGGGAGCTGCGCTGGACTAATACCTGATGCTTCTGCCACTCACTTTCCCTGGGCTACACTCATTTCTCAGGCAAGCATAACACATGGGTAGATCACTGTTACATGCAAGTTGAACATCTAAGTAGCTAAGCAGATTGTAAAATAGGGGACATAGCCCACTTAGACTACACCCCAGTTAAGAGTTACTGGAATCTGGGGCTCGAACACAGGGAGACCTATTGCTGCCTCAACCCTTACTACTTAAAGACAGTGGCATTCCAGGAATTCCTACAGGATAAATCATTGGGATCCTATATGACAATGCTATTCTATTCAATGGGACACTTTAAAGGCAGTTCTTTGTGGGCATATAATAAAGTACCTTGCAGCCCAGAAAAAGAAACACTAGAAACACCAGCGAGTGCTGGAAGAAACACATTCCCCGCAAATGGAGGGGGATGACGCTGTTGCTCCTCAACTAAAGCAAGGCAGATATCGTCATTTGCCTCCAACAAACTAAACAGGCATTGACTTTTTTTAAGGCAACACTATTATGAGGTGGGCAGCAGAGCTTCCTGGTTGCTTGTATAGTTGGCAAACAACAAAAAACTACCACCATTCCAGACCTTCTCCAGCCATCCTTGGGGGCTAGGCAGACAAAGCTACACAATATTGCACAGTCATTATATACTTATTTCCAATCACTCCATACCCCAGAGTTTGAGGCTACTCCCAGTGAGATTTCCTCATTCCTCACTTCTCTCAGCTCCTGCAAGAGGGACAGCTTATGTCCCCCATTTCCTTGGCGGAATCCAAGGTGGACAAATGGGATTCCAAGGTTATGAAGATCCCTTGCTGAGATGGCTACAGGGCAGAATATTATAAAACTAGGAAGGTGCACTTCCTCTGGGTACTACTCCAAGATATGAACAAGGTCATGATAGGGGGCTCCACCCCCACACAAATATGGTCTTTTGCAGAAATCTATTTAATTTTAAAACCAAGTGAAGTACCCTCTGCACTGCTATCCTACCAGCCAATATCAGTTTTTAATTCTGATTACAAATTCTTCATGTTTAGCCTTGGGCATTGGCTAGATAAAATGCTTCCTCTACTTATTGCACTAGAACAGACAGGATCTATCCAGTCTCAGATAACAGCAGATAACATTAGGTGAACCCTACACACAGTATATAAAATGTAACACTCAGAAGCAGCATCTGCCCTATTGAGCCTTGATATGGAGAAGGCCTTTGACTGGGTCTCTTGGCTGTTCCTGTACTCTGTGCTGGTGCAGTTGGCATTCCTGTTCCCCTTCATCTACTTGCTGCAGCACATCTACAACTAACCTGGTGCATGCGTTAAGGTCAGTGGACATGACTCAGAGGACTTTACCCTCTGACAGGGCACTCATCAGGGATGCCCACTGTCACCTCTCTTGCTTTTCATATATATTGAGCTTCAGGCCCAGATCATTAGAAAGACAACTACCTTTCAAGGGATATCACTGGGAGGCGAGGAGCACTGCATAGCTTTATATATGGACAATGTTTTGCTTTACCTGAGCTTCCCAGAAACTGCACTCCCGGTGGTGTATGATATACTCTAGGCTTTTGGTCATGTCTGGCTACAAGCTGAACTCCATGAAAACTGAACATCTTGTGTTCAGTTACTCTCCCTCCCAACAAATTAGGGAAGCTTTCCCCTTCTGTTGGGAATTGGACAAACTGAAATACTTAGGAATATTCATCACCAGGAACTAACAGAGTGCCTATGCAAATAACTATGCGCCCTTCACAGCACGATTGATTCAAAACCTCTCAAGGTGGATGCACTGCCTCTCAGCCTCTCCCACCCCATTGAGGCAATCTGAATAATAACTTTGCCCATGACCCTACACTTGTTCCAGAATGTCCCAATGTATCTATCTCTATGCATTTTAGACAATGGAACTGGGAAATTTCCCCAATTCATCTGGGCTGGGCAGAGACCTCACGTTAAAAAGCAGACCTTATTCCTCCCTAGGGATTCAGGAGGTCTGGCCTTGCCACACTTAAAGCTATATTTTTGGGCAGCACATCTTTATTACATACTATATTGACATCTTGGCAGCACTCCCACAATCTGGTTAAAAATTGATAGAGAAATGGAAATTACGTACCTACCATAATTCTTGATCTTCTTGGACGAAGTCTCCACCACTCATTCACACAAATGGGAGTTCACCTGAGGTGCTAGGACCCAGCAGGAGCAAACATTTTCAAGAGGGCTGGCACCTGAGATGGAGCCGTGAGGAAGCGGCATCACGAGCCCCGGCTTGTGTGGTAATGACTATCTTAGCGTTGACTCTCCAACCACCTCAGTACCTTTCTTTCCCGAGGAGGTGCAGCGTAATTAACGTAGGAGGACTAGCGTAAAAATCAGACATAAGATAGTCCGAATGACCCGTGTAATAAGGGTCAACAATAAAGTCTTCACAGCCGAGTCATTGAGGGAGTGAAGACCATAAACAGAGAAGTGAGCTCAGGGGATGGTGGGTGGGCATGTGAATGAGTGGTGGAGACTTCATCCAAGAAGATCAAGAATTACAGTAGGTACATAATTTCCATATCTTCCTGGACATAAAGTCCCCACCACTCATTCACACTAATGGGAGAGTACTGAGCTAAATAATCCCCCGAGATGGACGGCAGGAGATAAAGAGTTCAGATGCTTAGGATAGAAGTCCATTAAGAATGGTTCCACCAAATGACAGATGTCGTCTAGCATGGACATCCAAGGCATAGTGCTTAACAAAAGTATGCACGGAGCTCTAGGTAGCTGCATTGCAAATATCTGCAATGGGCATGATATGGATTTCCACCAAAGATGCAGCGACTGCTCTGGTAGAGTGCGTGTATACTCTGCCTTCCAGCTTGACCTGTGCCATAGAATAGCAGTGGCAAAGGCATGCCACCAGCCACGCTGAAATGCATCTGATAGCGACAGGTTGACCCAGCTGGGTCTTGCTGAAGGAAACAAACAGTTGTTGACCCTTGTGAATTTCTTTTGTTCTATCTAGATAGAGCCGCAGTGCTCTCTTAACATCCAGTGAATGAAGTGTATGCTCCCCTTCATTCTGGAAGTTTGCAAAGTAAGTAGGAAGGACTAAAGGTTGGTTTAGATGGAATTCTGAGACAACCTTAGGGAGAAACTTAGGATGAGTCCTAAGAACTACTTTGTCCTTGTGAAATACAGTGTATTGGGGATCTGCGACCAGTGCATGTATTTCAGAAACTCCGAGGGCCAAAGTAATGGTAACCAGAAAGGCCATTTTCCAAGTGAGGAACTTCAACTCACAAGTAGCTAGAGGCTTGAAAGGTTTACAAGTGAGCATGTCTAGCACAAGGTTAATGTCCCAGGCTGCAACTGGACATATGATAGGAGGTCTACTATGCAGAATACCCCTAAGAAACCTCTTAACTACAGCTAACTGAGCCACTGACATGGAAAGTACCGGCTCATGATATGCTGAAATGGCACAAAGATGAACTTTGACTGTGGAGTACTGCAGACCTGTATTTGAGAAGTCTAAAAGATACTCTGAGACTTTATTCGGTGGGCAGGAAAAAGGACTCCAAGAGGAATTTGCACACCAGCTAGAGAAACGCTTCCATTTGGCTGTGTAGATTTTTCTAGTGGCCGGCTTACGTGCAGCCAAAAGAATTTCTGAAACTCTTTGAGAAAGATTGAACCTATTCACCTCTATCTCTTTAGGAGCCCAGCGTGAAGGTGAAGCAACCTCAGGTTATGATGGACCACGGGATCCTGGGTCAGAAGGTTTGTCTGAAGGGGAAGTGTCTTTGGGGGGGGGTCCAATAGACTGTTGAGTAACAGAAACAATATCTGCCGAGGCCAGAAGGGGCAATGAGAATCATTCTGCCCTCTGATATTCAAATTTGAGAAGTACCCTCTGAATTAGGGGATGAGGAGGAAAGACGTATAGAAAGCGTCTTGTCTGCCGCAGCCTGAACACATCCTGACAAAAAACTCCAGGTCCTAGATTTCTGGAGCAGAAGAGAAGCAGTTTTGTGTTGTGTGGGGATGAAAAAGGTCCAGGTCTGGAGTTCCCCACTCTGAAGAGTGACTGAATGACATTTAAGTCGCGAGACCACTCGAGACCACTCGTGAGGATACATCTCCATTCTGCTGAGATGGACTGCCTGTTCATTTCATTCTCCTGGCAGGTAAACCACGTGAATCAAATCCTTGTGTTCCAGGCACCACTCCCACACTCTCATTGCTTCCCTGCATAATGGGTAAGAGTGTGCACCACCCTGTTTGTTGATGTAGTACATCACTGCCTTGTTGTCGGTTTGAAGGAGAATGTTCTTGTGACAGAGTATGCCCTTCAAGGCTCGAACTGCATAGAGGATGGCTCTCCTTTCCAGGATGTTTATGTGAAGTTGGGATGCATCCTGAGTCCACGTACCCTGGGTGTGGAGATCCTGACAGTGGGATCCCCAACCCATCAGGGATGCATCTGTGGTAATGGAGATCTGATGATCCAGAGGGGCAAAGGGATATCCTTCCAGAAGATTGTCCTCCTGCGACCACCAGGCGAGTGACCTCTTCAGAGGTTCTGTCACCTTGATGAGAAAGGACTGAGGGTGAGTGGTTGGGTACCACTGAATACTAAGCTAATACTATTTGTTGAGATTCAGCAGAACTCCCATGGATGTGAGGAAGTCTGAGGCCATGACCACGGCCTCCAGAGTCTCTTGCTTGGAGGGACTTGATGGAAGCCAGTCGTCAGGATATGGGAACACTTGTATTCTGATTTTCCTGAGGTGCAGCAAGAGAATTGCACAACACTTTGTAAAAACTCGAGGTGCAGAGGATAGCCCAAAGGGCAGGACTCTGAACTGATAGTGTTGACCTCATGCCGCAAACCTTAGGTATTTGTGGTGCTTTGGGTGTCTGAGAATGTGTTGGTAGACATCCTGCATGTCCAAGTAGGCTAGCCAATCGTGCAAAGTTAGCAGGGTACCTAGTGATATCATCTTGAACTTCTCCTTGTGAAGGAACTTATTTAACTTTCTGAGATCCAGAATGGGGCACATGTCGCCGGTTTTCTTCGGGACCAGAAAGTAATGGGAGTAGAAACCTGTGTTTTGTTGATCCAGTGGAACTATTTCTACTGTCTTGTTGTTCAGAAGGCATTGTACCTCGGAAGCAAGAAGGTCTGACTGTACTGCTGGCAGCCTGGACTGTCATTTGGGGGAATGATCTGGAGGGGTTTCCGAAAGATTGAGAGAGTACCCCTCACAGATTACCCAGAGGACCCATTTGTCTGATGTTATAGATTTCCACTGATTGTAGAACTGAGTCAGACATCCTCCCACCACTGAGGAGGAGCCCCCCTCAGACAGCTGAGGTGGGACCTGGGCCAGAAACTCAGAAGGTGGCACTGGGCACTTTGGGTCCTTGTGCCTTCTGCTGTGCTTTGTGGCTGAGGGTTGTGGTTTTTGTTAAAAGCTCCTCTGCCTCTTCCCTGAAAGGACTGATGGTTGTGAAACTGATGCTTGTTTGCACCCCCTCGGGAGGGGGCGGGTGCAGGTCTAGCCATCTTAATGGCAGACCTAGTCTACTGCATGGCCTCCAGAGCTTGCTCCACCTGAGGCTCGAACAGATACATACCGTCAAAAGGTAAAGCCATGACCTGCTGCTGGGCATCATTCTTGAAGGCCAAAGTTAGTAGCCAAGAGTGGCGGTGGGTGCAGATGCCAGCAGCCACCACCTGGGAGATGGTATCATAGGCATCCATCGCAGCTTTAACCTGTTGGTTATTGGATTTGATATCCCTAGTTATGGTCTGGAGTAGCTCTGAGCTAACTTCTGATTCAGGCAGAGCTTCTACCATTTCTTTGAGGGAATGCCAAAATACATACTCATATTGAGAAAAATAGCCCGGGTAACTGGCAATGGGCATACCCAGGGTTGAGGCAGCAAAGACTCTCTTACCTAAGGTGTCTATCTTGCGAGATTCTTTGTTCATTGATTGGGCTGTAGATCCTTGAGGAAGGACAGCCTTATCATTCTCTGCCAAGACCACAATGGCATCAGCAAAGGCTTGTGAGGCCAAAATGGGGCGATCCTTGGGAGGGGCATACTTCCTATCTATGGACTTGGCCACAGAAGGAACGACAGCCGGATTCTTCCACACCATCTGAGAGAGGGTCTCAAAAGAGGGCTGTACTGGAGGGGTTAAATCCAAAGAGATCTCCGGGACATGAAGATATTGGAGTCACAAAAGCCTCCCAGGATCGATTTCTGTAGTCTGGAGAGACAGAGTAGAATTTAAATTTTTGAGCAGACTTAAAGGAAAGGTCTTCAACCATAGGCTCTGCAGAAGGATTGATCCCTGCTCCCAGGGCAGTGTCTCATCAACATCATCCCCCAGGCGAAGATCTGGGTCAGGCTCAAAATCATCTCCTGACAGTCCGGGGGAACTGTATAGACAGGAAAGTAGTGAAAATCAGGAGGAAGAATGAAACAGAAAGAATCAGAGTCAAGAAGCCTTGAAGACCGGCCGACGCCGCACCAGTCCCCAGCACTGTAGAAGAAAATGGCACTGAGAACAAGGAGGAAGGTGCTAGCCGAAGTGGTGCCGCACATGGCACCAACAGAGCCCATGGCACCACAGGTGGCATCGAACAGAGTCCTGGTACTGCAGACGGCACTAACAGAGCCCACGGTGTGGTGCATGGTATGACAGAGCCCCTGGCACTGTGCATGGCACCGAAAGAGCCCACGGTGCTCGAGAGAGTTCCAGGGTCTGAAAACTGTGATTTGAGGTAAAGAGGAAAAATGGCGGAGATAGAGGCATTGGTGTGGACCCCTGTGCCACAGCCATGCGAGGATAAACACCTGAGCGTGGAGTTGACAGCATCGAAGAAGGTGTTGCATGACTAGGAAGGTCCAACCGCCCTACCCATCCTCCAAACTGAATGGCCTAAAGGCCTGGTGTCGGGCAACTGGACCAACCTCCAACCCACTGCTCCATAAGAGCAGCCCACTGGTGAAACTGCTTATCGAAGCTCCTCCATTAGGCGAGGAGGGGTTCCGGTGTCAAGGAGGTCAGCTACCAGAGACAGAAACCGGTGACTCCGACAGAGGTGGAGACCGGCAGCTGGCCCTAATAACCAACTGTCTATGCACAGACATACCAGAGGGTGACCTCAAGTGATGTTATTTCTTCTTTGACCTATGTGTTGAAGAAGAACTCGAGGCTGAACGGTGCCAAGAATGGGATCATTTCCTTTTATGTTTTCAGGGGGACTGCCCATCCCCCTGAGCATTGGACCGTTCATTGTCAGACACCCCCCTCCGGGGAGGGTGGCGGACCAGACCCGGCCCAGCAGACTGAACAGCTTTTATACGAAGTCTCCCTACCGTCACCTGACCTGTTCATGGTCAACTCCATCAATGGAGGGATGAAGACTTCCGTTGTACAATTATAATATATAATCGGTACTGATTCGAAATAATTTTACAAAACAATAAACTGAACTATTGCTGCTAGTGAAGTTTAACTCCCGGTGGGCGAGCGATGTCGTCACTGAAACGCACTCAACGGCAGGGAAAAAAGAACTGAGGCAGTTGGAGGGTTGACGCCGAGATAGCCATTACCACAAGAGCCAGGGTTTGCGGTGCCGCTTCCTCACGGCTCCATCTCAGGTGCTGGTCCTCTTGAGAAGGTTTGCTCCTGTTGGGTCCTAGTGCCTCCAGCGAACTCCCATTAGTGTGAATGAGTGGTGGAGACTTTATGTCCAGGAAGATCTGCTCCCAAAGTATTTATCAAAGCATTATACCCTACAGAGGAGAACTCTGACACCATGGCTCCTCTTGATCCCTGGTACATGAGCCAGATCAGGACGTGACACTCCATTAAGATGACTCTATTACTCCTTCCTTCCCTCCCTTTTCTTCCCAATTGCTCACCTAGAGTACTTTCACCTAGCCTGGATCAGTCCTGCATTCTGCGGTTGGCAGCACTACTCCTTGCAATATATGTACCAACTAAAGGCTGGATCCACCTTCCAGTCCTTTACCAAGTAACAGACAACATATAGCCTCTGCCCTGCAGATTCCTACCAATGCTTATAGCTCAGGCACTATATTTTCTCATTACCATTCGGAACCCGCACACCCGATACCTACCCGGCTATAGTTCAGTTGTTCATTTCTTTCCACAAAACAGTGGTGGCCACCCACCTGCTTTCTCCCCTCTACCGAGTCTTGTCTAACTCCTCTGGGGACCATTCTTTGGATATTACCATGAAGTGGGAGGAGGAACTGACCATCCCACTACCAGGTATAACTTGGAGAAAAACATGGCAACTTTCTTCAAGAGTAACAAGTTCACTTCACTGGAAGAAGTACTCATGGAAGTATTAAATAGGGTTCTTTCAGATCCCTGCTATTACAATACATTACCTAGCGTCAAGACCTACCAGGTCATAATGCCGCATGCTTAATAGCATATGACATTATGGCTAAACTGGTATAGCATGGTATGAAAGCGCTAATGGTGCAATACCGTGTATACTGCTGCACGTGGTATTGCACCATTAGAGCTTTCCCAGGCAGAGGATAAGACCTCTGCTGGGAGTGGGTTCCATCGAGCAGCTGCCGTGGCTTACAGGACTGAGCCACAGCAGCAGGAACCCAGATGCTGCATCTGGGACCGGGTTTGATGCCCAGTCCCAGAATCTTTTATTTTTTATTTACTTGTGCGCTCCCTGAGTTGAACCCCCCCAAAGTTGCAAATCTTTAGGTGGGGGGTCAGGGTTGTAGCCCCATAACAGGGGGTGGGGGCAGAGCCCCCCTAAGAAAAAAGACTTATGCCTCATGGCAGAAATCGCACTGTATTGGCAGCATGATTTTGCCATGCAGCATAATGTTTTGCAACATTATGACCCCATGCTGTGTCGACAGACTCCACATGTTGGTGAAACTGTGGTGAACCTCAGGTTATCATACCCATATCATGTGGTGTTTCCTCAGCCCTGCTTCTTTTCTTTGAAGACTTGGAAAGTGAGCTAGAAGTCTTCCACACACCAGTCCCTATTATTGCAGAGTTCTTTCTACTACTCCAATTCCAGGGGGTCTCTGAGACCATAACTTCTGGTGCTTTATTGGCATTTTGCTCACAGCAGCAAAAGAAACCATGACCAGATTTTGACTCACCTCAAGGGTTCCAGATGTTGCCACTTGGCAAATTAGGGTCAACCAGAAATATCGCATGGAGAAATTCACGTACTGTCTGAATGATAAGGTGGAGCTGTGCTCCTCCAGATAGACCATTTGGCTCCTGTATGTGATGAGCAGGGACAGTGATTTCTTCCCATAGCAACAGACACCTGAATACACCCTCTGGATCCCCCAACTCAAACATGATCCCACCTTCCCCTAAAACAGGGTACACTCTATAGCCTCATATTCAATGTACTATTATGCTAGCACCTCCCACCTTGTGGGTCCCCCTCCTCAACTCCCCTTCTCTGGCTAAGGGTTTCATCAAAATTGAGTACCCTCACTGTACATGAAATGTCAGGTGACTGTATAGTCTAATTAAAGAATCGGTGTTCCTCACCTCAAGCTGTAACTACAAAGGAAGAGCCGACCAGCCATGTTATAGCACTGCATTACAGCTAACTACCGCGGTAGCTCTGTAATGAAGACAGAACTCCACAAATATATACTATATGTACTCTATAGTATGTGCTTAATCTGGTTCAATTTCAATTGGTTACCATCTGTTCCCCCTCCCGGATCTCCCCTGAAAAAGGAACTTCTAGTCTCAGTGAACCCACCCAATCAACAAAATTCAATCAATAAATAAATGTATGTTTTTATCGATAACCACCCTATGCATGGACCAGTTCAATAAGACTATATTTACAAAAGAAACAGAAATCATATGCAGCAAATAAAGGATACATAATAAAGGATACATCTAAAGATGGGGTTTGAAGAGAGAGGGACAAGTGAGGCTGAGAGAGAGAGAGAGAGAGGGAGAGAGAGACAGAACATGAGAGGTAGGGAGAAAGGGAGAGGAAGACTGTTCCATGAAGTCGGTGCTTACAAGGTGACCACTCTGCCACTGCCAGTGGACCAGCTATGGGGCAGGAAAGAGGGAAGGCACAAGGTTGAAACAACAGAAGCAAGTTAAGCACTGGGATGGTATTCCATGTGTCGGGTTTCATACCCAAATCATTTATTATTTCCTTATTACTACAACTTGTGTTTCAAAGTGGTTGCTACTGTATAGCTTTCATCTGTAACATTCCTACAGTGTATGTAGGGTTTTCAGTATGAGAAGGAAAAAAGGGTGGGGCTGCACCATTGACCTCATAGGGCACTGGAACAGTATTCCAGAACATAGGCTCATTTCCTAGCTAAAGCTCCAATTCTGTCTCACTATAATTTGAATATGCATATTCTGCTCTATTACTTATTAGGGAAGCAGTGTGGCCTAGCAGTTACAGCACAGATGTGAAAAAAGGAAAAATTACTCACCTTAGTAATGTTGTTTCTTCTAATGGAGTCTTGCTATATTATGACTATTGCAGTTTGTCCCAGCCTTAGAACTGCTCCGGAGGTGAAAGAGTTAACTTCCATGCAGAGCATGGAGCTTAGAGAGCGAGCTCTTTTCACAAGCTCTGTTAGGCTGGTTTCAAACCAAAACCGTCAGATCTTTATGAGCAAAACTCACTAAGGTTCTGTGTGGAAGCTGTAACCTACACTAGCCAACTGGCCACTAATATATTATCACATTTTTCATGGTCCCAACACAAAGACTCAAGTCAGTGGACCAGAAAAATAGATAAAATAACTAAATAAACACAACACCCAAACATGAAAGAGGGCATCAATAAATGCCAACAGAGGACTACCCACCCCATACCCAAAGTAGGAGTTCTGAGAGGGGCAGGCTGGGGGGGAGGTCATAATATAGCAAGACTCCATTAGAAGAAACAACATTACTAAGGTGAGTAATTTTTTCTTCAAATAACATAAAGTCTTGCTATATTATGACTATTGCAGACTACATAGCAGTACCTCCATGGAGGAGGGACAGAGCCTACTTAGGGAATAGGCTCTGAAGCACGGCTGTGCCAAACCGAGAATCCCTCCTGGCCTGAATATCCAGGGAGTAATGCTTGGTGAAAGTGTGTACTGTCTTCCAAGTAGCTGCCTGACATATCTCCAAGATAGGGATGTCTCTAGCAGCAGCTAGAGATGCAGCTGTACCTCTGGTAGAGTGAGCCCTCAGGCCTGAGGGGGGAACCTTACCCAGCTTTTGATAGCAAAATTGGATACAAGAAACGCTCCACCTGGCAATGGATCTCTTAGTGGCAGGTCTCCTTTCCCAACCTCACCATAAGTGAGAAACAGTTGGAGGGAGTCAAACCTGTGACCCTTGGTACGCTCTATGTAGTAACTTAGGGCCCTCTTAACATCTAAGCTGTGCAGCCTCCTCTCACCAGAGGAGGAATGGTCAGTGAAGAACACTGGAAGTGAAATAGATTGGTTAAGGTGGAAATCTGAAACCACCTTAGGCAAAAACTTCCTGTTAGTCCTGAGGACTACTTTATCCCTGTGAAAGGAAATAAAGTCAGTTTCTACTGATAAAGCCTGTAACTCACTTATATGCCTGGCAGAAGTGATGGCTACCAGAAATACAGTTTTCCAAGTCAAATACTTAAGCTCTGCCGAAGACAGAGGCTCAAAGGGGGGTTGCATTAGCTGAGCAATGCATACATTAAGATCCCAAGCCGGGGCAGGGTCCCTGAATGGAGGATTAGTGTGAAGCAATCCTTTAAAAAACTTGAAAAATACAGGATGAGCAGAAAGAGAAGAGGGCTTCCCTGCTGAAATGAAGGCAGAGACAGCAGCCAAGTGCACTTTCAGGGTGGCTGGTCTCAGTGCCAAAGAATTAAGATGGACCATGTAGTCCAATACAGTGGGTAGATCAGCAGATTCTGGGGAAACATGCTTACCAGAACACCATATGGAAAACCTTTCCACTTGGAGTTATAGGTAAGCCCTGGTGGAAGGCTTCCTAGCAGCCTTCAGGATTTCGAGAACACTTTGAGAAAGTTGCAATCAGCAACTCTAACTGCTCAAGAGCCAAGCCTTGAGGTTGAGGGATTTGAGATTCGGATACCAAACTGTCCCTGAGCACAGGTTAACAGATTGTGGTTCCTGGGGAGACACAGGGAAGATGGACTGCTAAGGACAGAAGGAGTGGGTACCAGGGCTGCCTGGCCCAGTGGAGCAATCAGGATCATTTTGCAGGGCTGAGACCTGATTTTGACTAGTACTTTGAACAGGAGAGGGAAGGGGGGGAAGGCATAAAGAAACTTCCTTCCCAATCGAGGAGAAAGGCATCCAGGGAACTGGGCCCAACACTGGGGGCCTGCAACAAAACAGTGGAAGTTGATGATTGTCTGGGGCTGCGAAAAGATCTATCTGAGGAGTGCCCCATCTGGCAACTATCCCCAGTACTAGGGATCCAGTGACCATTCGTGATGGCCCTGGAAATCCTGCTGAGGGCATCTGCCAGGACATTGTCCTTGCCTGGGAGGTGAACTGCTATGAGGAAAGTGTTCAGGGGTAAGCCAGAGACCACAACTTCATCGCCTCGGTGCACAAGGCCGAGACCGAGTGCCCCTTGTTTGTTGATGTACCACATTGTAGTGGTGTTGTCTGTTCTGACCTGTACCACCTTGCTCTGAACAGATGCAGAGAAAACCTGAAGTGCTAGAAAACAGCTCTGAGTTCCAACAGATTGACGTGGAGCAGAGATTCCTGAGGGACCATAATCCCTGGGTGGAGAGGTCGCCATGTGAGCTCCCCATCCCAAGAGGGATGCATCTGTAGTAAGGGTCAAGGAATTGGACAGAGGGATGAAAGGCACCCCCTGTCTCAGATTGCTCTGATCCTGCCACCACTGAAGGGCCTGGATCAGAGTTTGAGTCACTGGGATTAACTTGGATATAGGATCTCTTCTTTGAGACCAGAAAGCTCTCAAATGGAACTGAATGTCCCTCATCAGAAATCTTGCTCCTTGCACCACAGCTGTGGAGGCAGCCATGTGCCCTAGGAGCTGCAGGAAATGCCTTGCTGGTCGAGAGACCTGCAGAGTGAAGAGGCGCCAGGGCCACTAAGGTCCTTACCTTTCCAAGGAAAGGAAGGCTCTGGCCTGCTTTGTGTCCAGTTCTGCCTATAAAGGTGAGTACCTGGACAGGTTCCAAAACTGACTTTGGAAGATTGAGAAGAAATCCCAGAGAGGTAAGCAGCTGCTGGGTAACTAGCAGGAGTGATTTGACCTGGTCTGGAGACTGACCCACAATGAGCCAGTCATCCAGGTAGGGAAAAATGGCAATCTTTTGCCTTCTTAGGTGAACGACTGCTACTGCCAGACATTTTGTGAACACCCTTGGGGCAGAAGTGAGGCCGAAGGGCATTGCTCTGAACTGATAATGGCCTGAGGGCAGTTTGAATCTGAGGTACTTTCGATGGGAGCTTCTCATAAAACATGGAAGTAGGCATCTTTGAGGTCCAGGGAGGCTAGCCAGTCCCCTGGCCTTAGGGAGGGTAAAATCATTCCCAGTGTCACCATTTTGAACTTTGGCTTTAAAGGTGCTTGTTTAGATATCTTAGATCCAGGATAGCCGCCACTCTCCTGTCTTTTTGGGGTAAGGAAGTACCTGGAGTACAGACCCTTGCCCTGGTGAAGGGGAGAAACCTTTTCTACAGCTCTGAGATCCAGGAGGGTTGAGACTTCTGTTTCCAAAGCAAGAGTCTCTAAAGGGTTTGTAGGTGGAAAAGATCTGGCTCTCATCTTTGGAAATTTCTTGAAGCTGAGAACCAGACCCTGGCTCACTATTTCCAGGACCCACCTGTCTGAAGTTAAAGACTGCCAGTCCTGGATGAAGTGAGCCAACCTGCCCCCTACAGGTAGTGGAGAGCCAACCCTGGGCATCCCATCAGGGTGCCTGTTTGGCAGGGGCTTTAGGCTGAGGGTGGGAGCAGGCCTGCTCGAACCCGTCTGCCTCTCCCTCTGAAGAACCCCTCTGTACATAGGCTGAAGAGGAGGAGGCCTGAGTCGGTAAAAGGCCTGTGAAAAGGCCTACCCTACCCTGGAGGGCTGCCTCTGAGGAGTGGCTTGCCGTTCCTTGGCTTGTGCACTCCTGTAAGTGGTTCTATATTCATCCATTTTCTTCATATAATTCTCTGTCTGCTCCCCAAACAGAGAATTTCCTACAGGAAAATCCATAGCCTTAGACTGGGTATCCTGTGACAAAGTAGTACACCTGGCCAAGCCAATCTCCAAAAGCTACAGATGTAGCCATGACTCTAGAGGATACATCGTTAGAATCCACTGCAGCATGGAATTGCACCTTAGATACCTCAATACCATCAAGAGCCACCTGCTCCAGCTCCTTTGCAAAGCTGGCCAGGGATCTGTTTGGCTAAGGCCATGGCAGTATCCATCTAGATTTCTGGTATCTTGCAACATAAGCCATATAGTTAGCTTGTCTGAGTCCCAAGGATGCTGCCATGTATTGTTTTTGGCCATGGCATCAATCTTCCTGAATCCTTGTCAGGAGGATGTAAGCCAGTGGAATATTAGCTTTATCACAGGCTGCAGCCTGAACTACTAACATGACTGCATTGCTGTGAAAGAAAATCTGTATCAGGACCTGACAAAGTGTACCTCCTGTCCATCTTTTATCCAAAGGAGGCACAGAATTAGGAGCTTTTAAAATTTTTATTGTTTGTTTTCTAAAAGATTTATGTAAAGGGATGGACAACCTCCTGGACTCTGGGATATCCATCATCTCCACATAGTCAGGCTCCTCTTGCTCATCCAAAGTCTCCTCTAAGGGAAGCTGGAGGGTCTCAGCAACTTTTTATAAAACAAAAATGAGAAGGGACTCAGAAAGCCTAGGGGAGACTCACCTGAAGGTCTGTCTGGGAGATGTCGGTTCAATGGGCACATCCAGACTTTCAAAGTCACATTCACACTGATCATAATCCTCATCCCCTCCTCTGGTTCACTTAGAACTCTTCTATATCATAATCCTGAACCACTGGAACCGACCGAACCGACCTTTTGCCAGACAGTGGCGGTTCGGAGGGAACGAGGACAGGGACTGGACAATCTGTATTGCCTGGCTATCTCTGCAGCAGTTGGAGAAGAATTTTAGACTCAAACCTGCTGATTTTTAGATTTCTTTGCTGGAACTGGCTCCTCAGAGCCAGCTTTTCGTTCCGAGGAAGTCTCGCCTGTGGTCAGAGGCACTCCCTCCGGTTCGGTTGGCACCGAACTGGGCTGAGCCATCTGGGTCAGCGGACTTTTTGGCCTCTCGTTCCTAGGCCTGCCCTCTCTTGTCCAGGGTGGCTGCAGGAAATTTTACAAATCTGGCAGTCTGAATTGAGGTGGTCAAAACTCCAGACAATAGACACATGTAGTGTGGGTCAGCCTGGCAAAGGCTTCCCCACAGACACTACAGTGTTGGAAACCCAGTGGGCCCGGTTTTTCTTTTGGGTTTCTCAGACATGATGCCAGCCTAACCAACAAACTTGCCCTTTTAATGGCAGTGCCAGGCAGGAACACCCTTAACAGAGTTCCAAACGTGTCACGGGTCGATGGAAAAAACAAGTAATGAAATCCATTTTTTTTAGAACCAATAAGAACCGGGAACCGCACTCTAAGAAGCCTTAAAAGGCTTTAAAGTTATATTTAAAACAACTCGATCGGTTCAACCGAACCGATAATACTTTACAAGTTCCACACAGAAAAAAACCCTATCTATTACTTACGATTACCATAGACAGAGCCTGAACCGATCGGTTTTGCGGTTAAAATAATGAAATCGCAGTTAAATTAAACCGAGAAAGAGCTTTAAACCGAAGAAATGAACCGAGCAACAGGAGGAATCTCCGGAGCGACTGTTCAGTGAGGCGGAGTAAAGAATCTGACGGTTTCGGTTTGAAACCAGCCTAACAGAGCTTCTGAACCGAGCTCACGCTCTAAGCTCCATGCTCTGCATGGAAGTTAACTCTTTCACCTCCGGAGCAGTTCTAAGGCTGGGACAAACTGCAATAGTCATAATATAGCAAGACTTCATGTTGTTTGAATGGAAATTACATACTTACCGTAATTCTGATCTTCTTGGACGGTCTCCATTACTCATTCACACTAGTGGGGATAGCGCCAGAGGCGCTAGGACCTAGCGGGAGCCAAAAATTTTCTGAAGGGCCAGCGCCAGGTAGGACCACACATGCGCGGCACTGCGAGACTGACTCGCGCCTGTGTAGGCTATCTCGGCGTCGACCCTCCAACCACCTCAGTACCTTTTCGACCAAGGAGGTGCAGCGTAACTAATGAGAATAACTCATTCTGAGTTTCTGGGCCTGAGAGGGCCCAGATGGCCTTTGTAAGAAAGGTCAAAGAACAATGTCTTCACAGTCCGAACCATAGGCCATGAAGACCAGGAAAGAAAAATGAGTGAACCCAGGGGATGGTGGGTGGGCATGTGAATGAGTGATGGAGACCATCCAAGAACATCAGAATTACGGTAAGTACGTAATTTCCATATCTTCCTGGACTAAGTCTCCATCACTCATTCACACTAGTGGGAGAGTACCAAGCTAAAATCAACAACCCTGAGTAGGGTGGTAGGAGATAGGGTTCACTCAGAAAGGACAGCCAAGGACTGTCCTGTTAATAAAAAGAGCTGTCTTGTAAGAGCATCTATAACATAGTGCCTACAAGATAAACGCTCGAGTTGTAACTCGTCACCTTGCCGACAACTACAATGGGCAGAAAATGAAAGTCTGCCAAGCAGCCGCAACCACTCTAGGAGAGCGGCAAGAACCTGGCCTCACAGTTTGATCTAGGACCAAAATATGAAAATTACGTACCTACCGTAATTCTTGATCTTCTTGGATGAGTCTCCACCACTCATTCACACTACTGGGATCTGTGCCAGAGGCACTAGGACCCATCTGGAGCAAACATTTTGCTGGAGGGTCAGCGCCAGAGATGGATCCGCGAGGAACGGCACTGCGAGCCTCAGCTCGCGAGGCAATGACTATCACGGTGTCGACCCTCCAACTGCCTCAGTACCTTTTTTACCAAGGAGGTGCAGTGCAACTAACCTAGAAGGATAGCCTAACCTAAAAACCGGACATAAGATAGTCCTGGTGACCCGTATAAGAAGGGTCAACAAAGAAGTCTTCACAGCCTAAAGATTTGAGGGAGTGAAGACCAACAACAGAGGTGAGCTCGGGGGATGGAGGGTGGGCATGTGAATGAGTGGTGGAGACTCATCCAAGAAGATCAAGAATTACGGTAGGTACGTAATTTTCATATCTTCCTGGACATAAGTCTCCACCACTCATTCACACTATTGGGAGAGTACCGAGCTAATAATCCCCCGAGAGGGCAGCAGGAGAGACCAAGAGCTCACGTTTCGAGGACAGAAGTCCATTAAGGATGGCTCTGCCAAAGGAAGAATGTCGTCTGGCATGGACATCCAGTGCATAATGTTTAACGAAAGTATGCACTGAGCTCCAGGTGGCCGCGTTGCAAATGTCTGCAATGGGCATGTTGCAAATTTCTGCTAGGGATGCCGCGACCGCTCTAGTGGAGTGAGCGTAAACCCTACCCTCCAACTTAACCTGTGCCATGGAATAGCAGTAGCGAAGGCATGCCACTAACCATGCTGAGATACATCTGATAGCGACAGGTTGACCCAGCCGAGTCTTGCTGAAGGAAACAAACAGTTGCTGGGCTTTGCGAAAGTCCTTGGTTCTATCTAGATAGAAACGCAAAGCTCTCTTAACATCCAAAGAATGAAGAGATCATTATCCTTCATTTTGGAAGTCTGCAAAGTAAGAGGGAAGGACCAAAGGTTGGTTTAGATGAAATTCTGACACAACCTTAGGAAGAAATTTAGGATGGGTCCGAAGGACTACTTTGTCCTTATGGAACACAGTATACGGAGGATCTGTGACCAGGGCATGTATCTCAGAGACCCTGCGAGCTGAGGTAATGGCCACAAGGAAGGCAGTCTTCCAGGTGAGAAATTTTAGCTCACAGGTAGCCAGAGGTTTGAAAGGTTTCCGAGTGAGCATGTCTAGCACAAGATTAATGTCCCAGGCTGCAACTGGACGTCTTGTAGGAGGTCTGGTAAGCAGAATTCCTTTAAGAAATCTCTTAACCACAGGTAACTGAGCCAGTGTTAAGGAAAAAAATGGCTCATGATACGCTGAAATGGCACTAAGGTGAACTTTGACTGTAGAGTACTGCAGACCTGAATTCGAGAGGTCCAAGAGGTACTCCAGAACCTTATCTGGTGGACAGGAAAAGGGATTCAAAGAGGACTTTGCACACCAGAGCGAAAAATGCTTCCACTTGGCTGTGTAAGTTTTTTGAGTGGCTGGCTTTCGTGCAGCCAGAAGAATATCTGAAACCCTTTGAGAGACATTGAACCGGTTCACTTCTACCTCTTCAGGAGCCAAGCGTGAAGGTGAAGTGATCTCAGGTTGGGATGGACCACCGGCCCCTGAGTCAAAAGGTTCATCTGTAGGGGAAGTGGTCTCGGAGGAACTGCCAACATATTGTTGAGTAGTGGAAACCACAGCTGCCGAGGCCAGAAGGGAGCAATGAGAATCATTTTGTACCCCTGGGATTTAAACTTGAGGAGTACTTTCTGAATTAGATGAAGAGGTGGAAAGGCGTAAATAAAACATTTTGTCCACCACAGCCTGAACGCATCCTGACAGAAAATGCCAGGCTCTGGATTTCTGGAGCAGAAGACAGGCAGTTTTGCGTTGAGTGGGGATGCAAAAAGGTCCAGGTCCGGAGTTCCCCACTCTTTGAATAGTGACTGAACTATGGTTGAGTCGAGAGACCACTCATGAGGATCTGTCTCTGTTCTGCTGAGACGGTCTGCCAGTTCGTTCTGTATTCCTGGTAGGTAGACCACTTGAATTAGAGCCTTGTGCTCCAAGCACCATTCCCATACCTTCATCGCTTCCCTGCATAAGGGGTAAGAATGAGCACCGCCCTGCTTGTTGATGTAATACATCACTGCTTTGTTGTCCATTTGAAGGAGAATGTTCTTGTGACAGAGAATGTCCTTCAACGCTCGGACTGCATAAAGGACGGCTGTCATTTCTAGGACATTTATGTGAAGCTGGGACTCGACTTGAGTCCATGCACCTTGAGTGTGGAGAGCCTGACAGTGAGCTCCCCACCCCATTAGGGACGCGTCTGTGGGTAATGGAGATATGTTGGTCCAGAGGAGCAAAGGGATACCCTTCCAGGAGATTGCTCTCTTGAGACCACCAGGTCAGTGACCTCTTTAAAGGTTCTGTCACTTTGATGGGATAGGACTGCGGGTGAGTGGTTGGGGACCACTGAGTACTGAGCATCCACTGAGTGGTTCTCATGTGCAGACATGCTAGGGGTACAGTGAACACTGAGGATGCCATGAGGCCTAGCTTCCATTGCATCGAGAGAGCTGGGACTGAGCTGTTTTCCCCGATGTGACTGGCCATTTGAAGGATATCATTCCTTCTGTCTTCTGGAAGAAAAGCCTTCGCACAGGAGGTGTCCAGAAGAGTCCCTATAAAGAGGAGCCTCTGGGAGGGCTGCAGCTGTGATTTCTTGAGGTTCAGCAGAACTCCCATGGATGTAAGGAAGTGAGAGGCCATCTCTATGGCGTCCAGAGTTCCCTGCCTGGAAGGGCTTGCCAGAAGCCAATCATCCAGATAAGGGAACACCTGTATTCTGACCTTTCTGAGGTGTGCTGCGAGAACTGCACAACACTTTGTAAAAACCCGTGGCGCTGAGGATAGCCCAAAGGGGCAGGACTCTGAACTGATAATGTTGTCCCAGAGCCACAAACCTCAGGAATTTGTGATGCCTTGGGTGAATAGAAATGTGCTGGTAAGCATCCTGCATGTCTAGGAAGTCTAGCCAGTCGTGTTGATGAAGCAAAGGTAACAAGGTTCCCACAGAAATCATTTTGAATTTCTCCTTGGGGAGAAATTTGTTTAGCTTTCCGAGATCCAGAATGGGGCGCATGCCCCCGGACTTCTTTGGAACCAGAAAGTAATGGGAGTAGAACCTCGTGTTCTGTTGATGCAGCGGCACTACTTCTACTGCCCTGTTGTTCAGAAGGCCCTGAATCTCGGCGGCGAGAAGGTCTGACTGAAGGGTTGACAGCCTGGGCTGTCATTTGGGAGGACGATCCGGAGGTGTCTCCACAAGATTGAGTGAATACCCCTCACAAATTATCCAAAGGACCCACTTGTCTGAGGTTATGGAATTCCATTGGTTGTAGAAGTGCATCAGACGACCTCCCACTGGAGAGGAAAAGTCCACCTTGGGCAGCTGAGATGGGACTTGGGCCAGCAACACATAAGGTGGCGCTGGGCACTTTGGGCCCTTGCGCCTTCTGTTGTGTCTTCTTTTGAGGTTGGGCAGGTTGGTTTTATGCGAAACCTCCTCTGCCTCGAAAGGACTGACAGTTATGAAACTGACGTTTATTGACACTCCCTCAAGAGGGGACAGGAGGGGGGTCGAGCCAATTTAATGGCTGACCTAGTCTTTTGTGTAGCTTCTAGAGCTTGTTCTACCTGAGGACTGAAAAGATATGCACCATCAAAGGGCAACGCCATTACCTGCTGCTGCGCATCACTCGTGAAGCCCGAAGTGCGCAGCCAGGAATGACGGCGGGTACAAATACCAGCAGCCGACGAATGGGAAGCAGCGTCAAAGCATCCATAACTGCTTTAACCTGCTGGTTATTAGATTCGATACCTCTGGTAATGGTTTGAAGAAGCTCTGGCTTTGTATCTGATTCTGGTAGAGCTTCAACCATCTGCTTGATAGAGTGCCACAGGATATACTCATACTGGGAGAAATAGCCCTGGTAGCTGGCAATACACATACTTAGGGTAGAAGCAGCAAAGACTCTCTTACCTAAGGTGTCTATCTTACGAGATTCTTTGTTAATAGGTTGAGCTGTAGTAGTTTGGTGAAGAACGACCTTATCATTCTCTGCCAGGACTACAATAGGATCCGCAAAGGCTTGAGATGCCAAAATGGGACGATCCTTGGGGGCTGAATATTTCCTATCTATGGATTTAGCCACCGAAGGGGTGGGAGCAGGATTATTCCATACCATTTGAGACAGCGTCTCGAAGGAAAGCTGAACCGGAGGAGTCAAATCCGTAGGGCTCTCCGGGGCATGAAGGTACTGGAGTCTTTACAATTTCCCAGGATCGATGTCTGTAGTCTGGAGAGAAAGAGTGGAGATCAAATTTTTCAGCAGAGACTTAAAGGACAGGTCCTCAACCACAGGCTCTGTAGCAGTAATAGATCCTGCTTCCTCCACTTCATCACCCAGCCAAAGGTCTGGGTCAGGCTCAATGTCATCTCCTGACAGTCCAGGAGGGACTGTATGGACAGGAAAGGAATGAAAGTCAGAGAAAAGAGAAGAAGGAAGAGAGTGAAAAGAGGAGTCCTGAAAAGTGGAGGACGCCCTGAGAGCCCCTGGCGCCGCGGAAGCGCACGGCACCGAGAATGACGCCGAGGACCCACGTGGCACCGAAAACGGCATGGAGGACCCACACGGCACTGAAAATGGCACTGAGGACCCACACGGTGCCAAAAATGGCACCAAGGATGCACACGGCGCCGAGAGGCCGCACGGTGCCGAGGACGGCGCCAAGAAGCCGCACGACGCCGAGGACGGTGCCGAGCATGCCATCAACGCTGAGGGTGCCGAAAACACTCCAAGACTCTGAAAAACAGGCTTTGAAGGAAGAAGAGCAGTAGATAAGGGCATCGGTGTGGCCCCCTGCACTGTAGCCATGTGAGGGGGGGAACACCTAAGCACGGAGTCGACGGCACCGAAGAAGGTGCCGCGCGACCAGGGAAGTCCAACCACCCTACCTGGTCTCCCAAGAAGCCAAAAGGCCCCTGAGTGACCGAGCCAGGTAGCTGAACCAACCTCTGAGCCCATTGCTCCATAAGAGCGGCCCACTGATGAAACTGCTCATCTGAAGACCTACATGCGGGTGGGGTAGGGCTCCGATGTCGAAGCCGTTGTCTACCAGAAGCAGAGGTTGGTGACTCTGAAGGAGGAGACCGGCAACTAGCCCCGATAACCGAACGTCTACATGCAGACATATCAGAGGGCGACCTCAAGTGATGCCTTCTCTTTTTTGACCCGTGGGCTGAAGAAGAGCTCGAGGCCGAACGGTGCCGAGAATGCGACCATTTATTTTTATGCTCCCGCGGGGACCACCCATCCCCCCGGGCATTGGACTGACCATTGTCAGACCCCCCTTCCGGAGAAGGCGGTGGACCGGACCCAGCCCGACTGACTGAGCAGCTTTCATCCGAAGTCTCCCTACCATCACCTGACCTGCTCATGGTCGACTCCATCAAAGTAGGCTGAGACTTCTTTTAATTTTAAAAATAAGAATAAACTTAAACGATACTTATCGAGATATTACTACAAAATAAGAAAACTGAAAACTATGCTGCTCGCTTGAAGTTTGACTCCGCTGAACGACGCCGCTCACCGAAGCGCACTCGACGGCGGGAAAAAAGGAACTGAGGCGGTTGGAGGGTCGACACCGAGACAGTCATTGCCGCGTGAGCTGAGGCTTGCGGTGCCGTTCCTCGTGGCTCCATCTCTGGCGCCGACCCTCCAGCAAAATGTTTGCTCCTGATGGGTCCTAGTGCCTCCGGCGCAGATCCCAATAGTGTGAATGAGTGGTGGAGACTTATGTCCAGGAAGATTAACAGTGTCAAAGACATGCACTAATCTAATGTAAAGGACCTCAGGAACTGCAAGAGCTGGAGGTAAAGTGTACAGGTTCAGGGTAGACCGAAAAGCGGAGACGGAATCCCCACTACCAAGTATGGCTGACCTGCAAACAACAGGTCCAGTAGCACTTGAACCCCTTACTTGGTGAGCAAAAGAAGGTCCAGGTGGGGTTAGCTCATCAAGGAAAAAGGTTTGTACTAAGTCACTGAAAACTTCCTGATGGAAGGCGAAGCACAACTTAGAAGCCTCTTGTGGTGGTCTAGTAGAATCAAATCCTAGTCACTGCATAATCCAAAAGGGAATCATCCTGCCCCTACGTGTTTGACTATAGAAGCAATCTCTGACCTCAGGGAAGAAAGGAAAAAGTGTACAGGAGGAGGGACACAGCAGGACCAAGTTAGGGCTAACCCATTCGTTGAAGTGACTGAAAAGCGGCAGAAGTGGCTCAATGCGGTGAGACACTAATTACTCCAGCCTCCCTGAAGGGAGTAGGAAGGACTCTAGTTTGCTTTGTTGAAAAAAAGCAAACATCACCGCTCCGTTATGCAGTCGGAGAGGATAGCTTCGAGTGCTACTGGCACGGAACCAGTGCACAGGAACTGAAGGTGTGAATATTTGAGAAGCTATCTCAGAAAAGACCTACTTGACCAATGGTCAAGAAAGGAGCATGTCATCTGTTAAGTTGAAGCAAGCATGGAAGTAGGAATCTAAGTTCCGACTTGCTGAAGAGTCACTCCTGTTGCTGCAAGGTTCTGATCAAGAGAAGAAAGCCTGATTAAAAAACCAAAAGGGACTAACAGACTGGTTAGACGCCTAGGTTTTGGAAATATCTCGGAATAAGAGACATTCTCTAGAGGAAAGAGGTGAGCTATACCACCGCTGGATCGGACTGCCCCCTAGGGGTAGAAGAAAACAGGTACTCTTTACTGAAGTTTAGAGATGACCGCCTCAGGGTTGAGGCGGAACCTGATCAGATCCAAGTGCGGTATCGGGAAATTCCAACTAGGCCCTTTTTTTTTTAAATGTCATTAGTCCGAGCCAGACAGGGTTGCTGGCTGCTATTTGGCAAGGATTGCCTGATACAGAAATGACAAGGATGTCATCCCTCTGAGGAGCAGGAGGAGCCTGAGAATCCATAACTGAACCCTTGACTGGACTGATAATAGCTAGACAGATGTTAACCACCTGTGGCGAAGCAGCCACCAGAGGGGCAGCATCAAAAGAGGGCTGTATACCCCTATCAAAGGAGCGGAACAGTTTGTGCGGCTCCTGACCATTGAATTAGAATGTTCCACAGAGTGTAATTGTCGTGACCACTGAAAGAGTCTAGACGCAGAGGTATATGGTCCACAGATCCAGTCTGAACACTATGGTGGACCCCATAAATGAGGAACTACTAAAAGAGCTTGCATCACAGACTCTGATGATAGAGAGGGCGTGTCTTTCAGTATATAAAATGAGTCATCCGCTGTATCACTGACCAGAAGGACAGGGAGAGACTCATCTCGATGCCTTTCTACCACAGAAGGACCCCAAAAAGAGGTCTAGGTTAGAGCCACTAGAGACTCTGCCACCAGGAAGGGTGTCGAGGAGCTTGGCACCACGTAGGGGGCTGAGAAAGTGCTGAGCGGAATGAGAGATTCCACTGACAGAACAGAACAGAAGAGTCCCATCAGCGGAAAACCGCTGGATGAGGAGATCCGATTCAGACCGCCACCGACTAAAATGTGTGGAAAATAATCCGCAGAATAGGACTTCATTCCACGGAAACATCCCACCACAACTCCTGCGGAAGAGAGGTCTGCAAACAGAGATCTTTCCCTAGTTCTGTCAGACAGCACCAACTGGCACCCCTGCAGCACCAGCGTCACTCGTGGCATAGGAGGGCACCAAGCAGTACCTATGCCAACCTGAGAGACACCAGAGGGCACCCACGGTGGAACCCGCAGGTATCCTCAGCACCAACGGCAGCAATGGCATGCAAGGGCACCCCCGATGCCCATGGCACCCATGGTACCATGGCACCCAAGAAACCCAAGACACCCATGGTACCCAAGAAACTGTGGCACCCATGGGCAGTCATGGCACCCATGACCCCATGCCACCCGCAGGTGCCCGGCACCACCCGCGGGTGCCCGGAGCCGTCTGCAGCACCTGCAGGTGCCTGGCACCACCCATGGCACCATCCACAGCACCCGCAGGTGCCCGGCGCCACCCGCAGCACCTGCAGGAGCCCGCGAGCAATCATGGCACGGTGAGACACCCATAGCACCGCTAGCGGTACCGGCAATGAAGGCAACAATGACAGCACCCATGGCGCCGAGCGCAGCACCGAGCATGGTGCTGAGTGCAGTGCAAGCCACAGCGCTGATCCATGGCACCGACCGTGGCACCGAGCATGGCGCTGAGTGCAGTGCGAGCCATGGCGCCGATCCATGGTGCCGACCACGGTGCCGAGCATGGCACTGACTGTAGCAGCGAGCACGGCACCGAGTGCAGCGGTGGGTCCCGGTGCTGACTCCAACACCAGCGGCGCTGTTTGGCGGCATCAATGCCAACCACAGTGGCACGGGCGGCCGACTTGCAGTGCCACCAAGGTGTCGGGCACAGCGCCAGGAAAAACACCGTGGAAAAGCCAATGGAAAAGATGGAGAAAGGTGGTGCCCGTGCCAGCCCCAGCATGGTAAAGGAAGAGGGGGGTAGGCACGAGGGGCTGACACGATGGCGAAGGCACCAAGAGGACACCGCGCTCATTCTGATCCAATTGCCCTGGCTCCGGTCCAACGGCTTCGAGGCCCGGAGGCCCTGAAACCAGGAACACAACCAGGAAAAAAGGAAAGTCAAACTCCCTGCTCCACAGGAGTGGCCCAGAGGTGAAACTGCTCACCGGAACTCCAACGAGGACAGAGATGGAGTCTGGAGTCGAGTATGCAGGCCGTTAGGAGAGCGGGGGTCAAGGGAACCAGCTGAAGTCGGTTCAGGCCTACCTTATCGCCCCTACCAACGTAACAATCCTCGTAAGCGGACATACTGAACGGGCAACCTCGAAGGCCGGCACTGATTCTTCTTCCCTAAATGAAGAAGAAGAGCTCGAGAGTTACGTGGAGCCGGATCCCCGCACCACCAGATCTGCGGCTTCCGTGGACTGTCCTCCCCGAGCACAGGACTGTCCATAGTCAGACCCTCCCCTGTTACTTAAGGGTGGCAGACCGGGCACAGCCCCTCTGCCATAACAACTTTCAAACGAAGTCTTCCTACTGTCACCGCTACCGTCTAAGGACGACTCCGTTGATGGCAGGAAAGAATTTCTTTTTCTTTATAATCTTCTTGTTCGTAAAATAAAAAAATTACTACTAAATAGTTAAATTAAAACGTTTAAATTAAACACTAAAAGCTGATGTCGTATAGACGAAAACTTAGACTCCGGCAGATGAGCAACGTCGACATCCAAGCGCACTTGACGGCGGGAGAAAAGGAACTGAGGCGGTTGGAGGTTCAATGCCGAGATAGTCTACACAGGCCCGAGTCAGTCTCACGGTGCCGCACATGCGTGGTCCTACCTCGGCGCCGGCCCTTCAGAAAATTTTTGGCTCCCGCTTCGTCCTAGCGCCTCCGGCGCTATCCCCACTAGTGTGAATGAGTGATGGAGACTTAGTCCAGGAAGATCAGGGAAGCAGGAGATCCAGGATGAATTCTTACCATAACCACAGACTTGCTGTGTGATATTGAGCAAGTCACTTAACCTCCCTGTGCTTACATTCTACCAGCTACAAATTTGGCAGATGCAGAACACCACTGAAAATTAAATATTGTGCCACATCTCCACTGGGCTATCCTAGGTAAATAAACTGTAAAACATACAAGTAAATCTGTACGTTCCTCCAGGGACATCATGCCAAGAAAGTTGCTGGAGCGGCATATCATTTAAAATGAATCAAGGGAGGGCACTAAATTACACTTTTCAGACCTTCCACAGCCAAAAAAGCAATACCCGGAAGGGGATTTGGGGGGGCACATGCCCCCCCGAATCTATGGGCATAACTGCACTGTCTGCTTGTCTTCTTACTGCATTTCCCAATACCTCTAAGACTATACCACGTTATTGACCATAAAGATTACAAATCAAGGTAAAAATCCTACTAGCTGTACAAACTTTATGTCCCAAATTGTACATTGAATGTGTTCCAGTCACGTGATTTGCTCATATTACACTTCTCCCAACGTTTTTTCAGCAGGAGTAAATCTCGTCCCTGATCTTCATGGGTGGTTCATCACAGAGAGGATAGTGGAGGCATGGAATAAACTGCCAGAGGAGCTGGTGGAGGCTGAAACACTGGATGGATTTAAGAGGGCATGGGGCAGACACATGGGATTGGGAAAGGAGGGGAAGGGGGAAGGCCCGTAGGAGTGGGGATGAATAGGGGAGGGGGGGTACGGGTAGACTCAATCGGTTGATGAGGTCCTTTTCTGCCATCAGGTTTCAATGATTTTATGATCTTGTTTGCAGTGCACAGTATATGCTCCCATTGGGCGAGAAGATCCGAAAGTATAATTTGAATGTATTACTTTGCTGAAGATGCTCAACCATGCCTTTCATTCAGCTCTGATCCACACTGCATGGTAGATAAGCTGATGCAGTGAGTGACTGAAATTCACATCAGTATGGCTTAAATCTCACTGTATCTCACTCTGTCAAGATGAAAGTGCTATTGACTAGTGCAAGTGCCAGACAGAGGGTGTTAGCTGGATATTTGAGCACCCTATCTGTTATGGATCAGCACTTAGAGCAGTGAAGGTGTAAAACCTTGTAGTCATCCTAGATGATATGCTTTTACTCAACTCCCAGGTGTCTGAGGTCGTAGGAGTGGCTTTCACAATCTGCAGAGCATTTTGATGCTGAAGACCTACTTTACAATGATGGCCTGACCACTTTGATTCATGCATCCACCACCTTGACTGTTGTAGTGCTTCTTACAGTATGTGGTGGTACCAAAAGAAACAAGCATTTCTCAATGCCGAATGTTGCTTGCTTGTTTGTGCTGTTTAGGTATTTGGAAGTGATAGTTCCATGCCTTCCTCCCAAGTCATCCACTGTGTCTTTCCGCTCAGTATTCACAGAAGAGTGGGGGGGCAAGGGCCACAGCAGTACAGCAGTTGCCAAGGGGGTGAAGAGGTGGACAATAGTCAATTCAAAGGCAAAAGAGTCCTGCAGGAGCTTACTAAATTGAAGGTGGACAAAGCGATGGAACCAGATGGCATACACCCAAGGATATTAAGAGAACTGCGAAGGGAGATAGCAGTACCTCTGGCAGCCATGTTCACTGAGTCATTCAACATGAGTGAATTGGAGGAGGGCACATGTGGTCCCTCTACACAATGCAGCAGCAGGGAGGAGGCAGGGAACAATAGGCCGTTCAGCCTCACCTCAGTAGTGAGGAAGATCATGGAGGCATTGCTTAAAGAAAGGATAGTGGGGCATCTAGAAGCCACCGGAGCCCAGGACCATAGACAACATGGATTCACAGTGGGGACATCATGTCAGACAAATCTGGTTGATTTCTTTGACTGGGTGACAAAGGAAGTGAATCAGGGTGGGGCAGTGGACAACGCTTACCTTGATTTCAGCAAAGCCTTTGACACCATCCCACACAGGAGGCTGATAAACTAGCTGGGTAGGCTGGGCATGGGGGAAAGGGTGGTAAACTGGGTCAGAAACTGGCTAACAGACAGGAGGCAGAGAGTGGTGGTAAATGGGGTGCAGTCTAGGGAGAGCGGGTGACCAGTGGGGTGCTGCAGGGTGTTCATTAGCAACATTGCAGAAGGGAATTTTTTTCACCAAATTTTCAACATAGCCATTTTAAGACCTCTGCTCATGAACAGTGTCACTGTGATTTTCTTAATCTGTCCCAAACATTGATTGCACACACCGACTGCGCCATTGTGCGCTACATGCACAGAAACACATTTTGGGCAACATGTGATAAATGACAGCTGTACTGTTCATAAGGAGGTGTAGTAATATAGCAATGTTGAAAATCTGGAGTGAAAATATTGAAAATCTGTGAACTTATGAGCGTACGTAGGAACTGCGCAACGCACGCTCGTAAAACAGTCATTTTTAGGAATTTTTTCACCAAATTTTCAACATAGCCATTTTAAGACCTCTGCTCATGAACAGTGTCACTGTTTTTCACCAGATTTTCAACATAGACTTTTTGAGATCCCACCTTATGAACACTGGCAGCGTTGTTTCGTTAATTGGTCCCAAAAGGTGATTTCACACAGTGACCGTGAAATCACCCCTCAGGGCCGATTAACGCCATGACAGTGCAAGAATTCATGAGGAAGGTTCCTAAAAACCCCATGTTAAAAATTTGGGCCCAAAATTCCCAAAAATGCCTGAGATATACAACAAAGTTGAAAAAACCCTATTTATTCCATTATACAGCTTACTGGCATTTCCTCAGTTCGCGGTCGGCTTTGAAGAGTGCAGACGTGTTCCTGGTCCACTGAAGATCGTCACGCTGAGCTCTGGAGGTAAGTATGGGGTGAGGGGGGTGGGGAGGCAGAGTGCGCAGTGGGTGGGGGTGGGTTGTGGAGTGCAGAAGACTATGAGGACCTTTTTTGTTTACAGGTTTTTTATTAAGACAGCAACGGGACATTTGCCGCGCTGGGTGAGGCTCCCAGTGTGGCAGCTGGAAAACTGTTTGGTGGGGCTGGAGTTGATGAGGATTGGGTACCCCGTCGGCCATAACAAGCTTTCACGCTGGGGTGGGCTTTCAGCGTGGCACCTGCTTTGGGGGCGTGCAGCCGGGCAGTGAGTTGGACACTTGCATCGGCTATACAGTGTGTGAAAGGGACGCATCAGCACATAGTATGCGGCTATGTGTGTGTGGGGGAGAGCTCTGCTCATCAGCGGAGCTCTCTTTGAACTGTACGACCACTGCATTTTCAACTGCTGTCACAGACAGCTGCAGCAGTGATTGGAGAACTGGGGCCATACCTGCACACACACTGACTGAATTGGAAGACGTGTGCCACACCTCTGAAAACTCGGATGATGGCACTATGTTTCTTGCACATGCGTGCAAGCAACATAAAAATTACTCACCTTAGTAATTATGTTTCTTCTAATGGAGTCTTGCTGTATTCTGACAATTGCAGTGATTCCCAACCTTTGAACTGCCCCGGAGAACAAAGAGTTAACTTTCTATGCAGGGCATAGAATGCTGAGCTCGAGCTCAGTTGAAGTCTCCGTCTGGAGTGCTTCAAACCTAAACCGTCAGATTCTTACGAGCCCAATTAAACTAAAAATTCTATTTGGAAATTATAAAAATTCCTACTAGCCAACTGGCTGAAATAAGTTTTGGATTCCCAAGGAAGACTCAAGTCGGGAAACCTAAAAACCAAAAACCAATCTACTACAAATAATAATAAATCAGTACCCAAACAAAAAGGAGGAGGGTGCAAGCAAAAAACACCCCTTGGGTGCAACACTGCACCTGCCCACCCACTTCCCAAAAACAGGTTCTGAGAGGGGAGGCAGGTCAGAATACAGCAAGACTCCATTAGAAGAAACATAATTACTAAGGTGAGTAATTTTTTCTTCAAACAACTTGAAGTCTTGCTGTATTCCGACAATTGCAGACTACCAAGCAGTACCTCCAAGGAGGAGGGACAGAACCTACTTTGGGAATAGGCTCTGAAGTACTGCTGTGCCAAACCGAGCATCACTCCTAGCCTGGATATCCAGAGATTAATGCTTGGTAAAGGTATGGACTGTTTTCCAGGTGGCTGCTTGACAAACTTCTAAGAGAGGGATATCCCTGGCAGCAGCCAGGGAAGCAGCTGTACCTCTTGTGGAATGAGACCTCAGACCTGAGGGTGGAATTTTTCCCAGTTTTTCATAGCAGAGTTGTATACAAGACACAATCCACCTGGCAACAGATCTTTTGGTGGCAGGTTTGCCCTTTCCCACTTCTCCATAAGTGAGGAACAACTGGAGGGAGTCAAACCTGTGACCCTTGGTACGCTCTATGTAGTAACTAAGGGCTATTTTGACATTGAAACTGTGTAACCTCCTCTCTCCTGAGGAAGAATGATCAGTGAAGAAAACAGGGAGAGACACCGACTGGTTTAAATGGATGTCTGAAACCACTTTGGGCAAGAACCTTCTATTGGTTCTAAGGACCACTTTATCCCTGTGAAATGAGATAAAATCAGGTTCCACTGACAGGGCTTGCAATCCACTGATACGCCTGGCAGAGGTAATGGCTATCAGGAAAACAGTTTTCCAAGTCAAGTACTTAAGCTCTGCTGAAGACATAGGCCCAAAGGGGGGTTGCATAAGTTGAGCAATGCAAACATTCAAATCCCAGGCAGGGGCAGGGTTTCTAAAAGGAGTATTGGTGTGAAGCAATCCTTTAAAAAATTTACAGAACACAGGATGGGAAGATAGTGAGGAAGACTTCCCCACAGACAAAAACGCACAGCTGACAAGCGTACTTTGAGAGTAGCTGGTCTGAGGCCTAGTCCATTAAGATGGACCATATAATCCAGAACCGTAGGCAATCCAGCAGTGTCTGGAGAAATATGCTTCTTAGAACACCAAATGCTGAATCTTTTCCATTTGGAGTTGTAAGTCTTTCTGGTGGAGGGCTTTCGAGAAGCCTTGAGGATATCCAGAACCCCTTGGGAAAGATGCAGATCTGCAAACTCTAACTCTTCAAGAGCCATGCTTTGAGATTGAGAGACTGAAGATTGGGGTACCAAATCCTTCCGTGAGAGGATGTTAACAAGTTGTAATTCCTGGGAAGGGACAGGGGAAGATAGACTGCTAGGGACAGCAACAGGGGGTACCAGGGGCTGTCTGGCCCAATCTGGAGCAATCAGAATCACCTTGCAAGGTTGAGACCATATTTTTACCAAAACTCTGAACAAGAGTGGGAAGGGGGGAAAGGCATACAGAAACTTCCCTTCCCAATTCAGGATCAGGGCGTCCAGAGGGACTGAGCCCAAGACTGGAGGTCTGCAACAAAAGAGAGGGAGTTGGTGATTGTCTGGGGCTGCAAAGATCTATCTCTGAACTGCTCCATCTTGAAAAAATCACTTTCAACACCTGAGGGTCCAGGGACCATTCGTGATGGCCCAGAGAGATCCTGCTCAGTACATCTGCTAGTACATTATCCTTGCCTGGAAGGTGAATTGCTACAAGAGAGGTTTGCAGGGAATAAGCCAGGGGCCACAACTTCATGGCTTCTGTGCACAAGGCCATAGACCGAGTGCCTCCCTGCTTGTTGATGTACCACATGGTGGTGGTGTTGTCTGTTCTGACTTGAACCACCTTGTTCTGTACTGACTGAGAGAAAGCTTTTAGGGCCAGAAAAACTGCCCTGAGCTCTAGAAGATTGATGTGGAGAAGGGATTCTTGGGGGGACCACAGCCCCTGGGCAGTGAGGGACCCCAGATGGGCTCCCCAGCCCAGGAGAGTAGCATCCATGGTAAGGACCACTAAACAAGGCTGAGTAACAAAAGGAACACCTTGTCTTAAATTGTCCTGATCCTGCCACCATTGGAGGGCTTGAATCAAGGTCAGAGTCACTGGGATCAGTTTGGTAAGGGAATCCTTCCTCTGAGACCAAAAAGCTCTCAGGTGGAACTGAATATCCCTCATCTGGAATCTTGCCCCTTGGACCGTTGCTGTTGAAGCTGCCATGTGACCCAAGAGCTGGAGGAAATGCCTTGCTGGTCGAGATACCCGAAGGCTGAAAGAAGAAGCTAGTTCCATAAGAACCCTTGCCCTTTCTAGAGGAAGAAAGGCTCTTGCTCGGAGTGTGTCCAGTTCTGCCCCATAAAGTTAAGAAGCTGGACCGGTTCGAGAACTGACTTGGGAAGGTTGAGAAGAAATCCTAGAGAAGTGAACACTTGCTGGGTCACTTGCAGGTGAGACTTGACTTGGTCTGAAGACTGACCCACTATTAGCCAATCGTCCAGATATGGAAGAATGGAAATCTTTTGCCTTCTTAGAAAGACAACTACTACTGCCAGGCACTTTGTGAAAACCCTTGTGGCTGAGATTAGGCCAAAGGGCATTGCTCTGAACTGATAATGGCCCGAGGGCAACTCGAACCTGAGGTACTTTCTGTGGGAGCACCTGATGGGAATGTGAAAGTAGGCATCTTTGAGATCCAGGGAGGCTAGCCAGTCCCCTGGCCTTAGAAAGGGAAGGATTATTCCCAGAGTTACCATCTTTTTTTTTGTAATTCTTCTCTTTATTAAGTTTTCAACATATATACACATAGGTCACCAATATTTAGACATCTGTACAATCATCAGAGAGTTCATACATTACAGTCAGGTAATAATAATGCTGTAACATTCATTATGGGTTATCCCCTGCGCGGTTCTATATCCAGTTTGCAGTTACCCTCTTAATTCATTGTAATTATATAACCAGTCGCATCCCCAAACTCAAGGCCCAGACAACCTATAACACCAGGGCGATCCCACCCTCGGGCTGAAAGCCAGGGGATATTCTCCAGGTCACCCCCCCTGTTCATGAGCTCAGGCATATAGGCATCCGTCCCCCTAAGAGCGCAGGCTCACTCTTGTAATAGATCATTCCGCCGTGTTGTGATGATACGCTGGATCGACCTCCAGACAACCTTCCCCTTATCCAGTAGGGGGTTGGCCATTCAAGGTGTCCTTAGTTTAACCTATCTCCCATTTCGGGTTACATTCTGGCTATATTAAACATCCAATCTCCCCAGCTATCTCTGTGTTACCAATTTGTTCCTTTAGGGGTCCAATCCCATCCAGCCCAATTCCAGGGCATCTTCCTCTGTGTAGGTGACGCCACTCCATGGGGGACCAGGAAGGCCAGGTGGGGCACAGCCGGGTACAATCCGCCTCCCTCCCCGCCCAGGGACCCCAACTGATTATCACATTTAGATACCCTAGGGTACAAAGGTAGGGTCCTTCAGCATATAGTATATCTGCCATCGTCCATCTAACCCTAAATTTCTCCCCCTGTTCATTTAGGTTGTGTGTGATTTTCTCCATGTTATAAATCTGCAGTGTGATATCCCACCAATCTTGGACTGTGGGAACCTTTGTAGTTAACCACTGCCTGGTGATTGCCTTCTTTGCAGCTGTTAATAGTAAAGCAAGCAAATATCTGGTATTGGGGTTTCTGAAAGCTCTAGGGAGATCCAGAAATATAAACATCTGCAGGGTTAGCCGGAGTTGTGTATCAATTAGTTCCTGCAGCTGGGACTCGAGCTGTACTAGGAAACCTCGGAGAGCCGGGCATGCCCACAGTACATGAGACAAGGTGGCACGTGGTTCCCCACATTGCCTCCAGCACTCCGCTGAATAGCTTGAGGAGTAATGCCGTGTAATCACCGGGGGGGCCGAAATAGCGGACCAGGTCTTTCCAGGTGAATTCTCGCCACTGGTGCGAGCTGGTGGCTCGGCCTGACAAAATGCATGCTCGCTCCACCCTCCAAGGAGAGTTGGTGTCCTCGCCTCCGCGACCATTGTGAGCGAATGCCCCAGTGCGGCATTTCCTGTGAATTAAGTGCCTGATAATATCGCGGAGATCAAGTGCTCTCAAGCCCTTGTGGCGCTTAACTGTATCTGACAGTGAATCAATGCTGGGTATCCCTCAGATCCCACATCATTCGTGATAAGCTCTCTATGTAGTGTCGCAGCTGGAGATAACGGAAAAGTCCCCATGTGGAAGGTGAAACTTTCTGATTCTCGTGATATGACCAGGTATTTCCTGTGTCATTATTTGTACCAGGTATTTTAACCCTTGTTTTCCCAGCGAAGGAAACCATTATCCACACTATTGGGGCAAAATCTGTTAAACTTGTTATCGAGGCAGATAAGTGCCTGATAGGGCGCTAGCATGTGCCTTTTTAGTGTGGACCACCTCTGAACTGCGCTCCCAGCCAGGATCGGGCTCCTGAAGTTCCCTCCCCGATCCTGTCGATATAGGGTCCTGAGGTATGCCTGATCGCTAATTAGGGTCCTTTCTATCTCAAGCCATTATGAGCAGGTACCCCTCTGCCTGGTCATTATGTGCTCGAGGGTGATTGCTTGTTGGTAAAGCCTCAAGTCCGGGAGAGCTATGCCCTTCCTGGCGTGGAGGGAGAGTATCCCCAGCTGAATTCGGGCTTTGAGAGGCCTATATGAAATTGTGATAAGACGGTTTATGTTCTTAAAAGTTTTAATGGCACATTGAGGGAATATTTTGGAATAGGTACAGAGCCCTCGGAAGGACTGTCATTCTGATCAGGTCCACTCTCCTGGAGAGGCCAAGGGGCAGGGTGGCCCAAGCTTGTAATTCTTGTTTTAACTGGGAAATAAATGGTGTATAATTATGTTTATAATATTTCGTAGGGTCTTTTGGAATATATATACCAAGGTATTTCAATTTCTGCAAGTCCCACCTACCCGGGAGGGTGTCTCGGGTGCCCTGTGTGGGGGTGTAGTTAAAAGTAAGGATCTCAGAGTTACCATCTTGAACTTTGGTTTTAAGAGATGTTTATTTAGATATCTTAGGTCTAGGATGAGTCACCACTCCCCTGTCTTTTTGGGGGTCAGGAAGTACCTGGAGTACAGTCCTTTGCCCCAGTTAGGGTAGGTACTCTCTCTGTGGCTCTTAAAGCTAGGAGAGAAGAAACCTCTGCCTCTAGGGCAAGGGTTTCCGAGAGATTTGCAGGTGGAAAAGATCTGGCTCTCGTCTTTGGAAATTTTTTGAAGCTGAGAACCAGTCCCTGGCTTACTACTTCCAGGACCCACTTGTCTGATGTAATAGACATCCAGTCCTGGACAAAGTAAGCCAGCCTGTCCCCTACTGGAACAGGAGAGTCAAACCGGGCAGGCACATCAGGGTGTATGCTTGGCAGGGTCTTTAGGCTGAGGAGTGGATGCAGCCCTGCTCATCCCCCTTCTGCCTCTCCCTCTGAAGAACCCTGTCTGAGAAAAGGAAGAAGAGGCCTATGCTTGGTAAAAAGGCCTTTGAAAAGTCCTGCCCCTGCCCCTAGACTGCTGCCTTTGAGGAGTTGCCTGCCTTTCCTTGGCCTGAGCACTCCTGTAAGTGGTCCTGTACTCATCCATTTTCTTCATATAATTCTCTGTCTGCTCCCCAAACAGAGACTTACCCACTACAGGAAAATCCATGGCCTTAGCCTGGGTGTCCTCCGAGAGGCTAGTACATCTGAGCCAAGCCATCCTCCGAAGAGCCACAGATGTATCATGACTCTTGATGACACATCATTAGAGTCCACAGCAGCATGAAACTGAACCTTAGATGCCTCAGTCCCATCTGCAGCCACTGCCTCCAGCTCCTTGGCTAGCTGGGGGGAGGCCTGTTTAGCCAGTGCCAGTACAGTGTCCCACCTGGACTTCTGGTACCTGGCTGTATAGGTCATGTAATTCACCTGTCTGAGCCCCAAAGAAGATGCCATGTACTGCTTCTTTGCCATGGCATCAATCTTCCTGGAGTTCTTGTCTGGGGGTGTGAAACAAAGGGAATATTTGCCTTGTCACAGGCAGCAGCCTACACTACCCCAACATGGCTGCATTGCTGATATAAGAACTCCGTGTCTGAGCCTGAAAGTGTATACCTCTGTCCATTCTTCTATCCACAGGAGATATAGTGTTAGAGACTTTAGGATTTTTGTGTCTGTTTCCAAAAGATTTGTGGAGGGGAATAGACAGTCTCCTGGACTCTGGGATATCCATCATCTCTACATAATCAGGTTCCTCTTGATCTTCCACAGCCTCCTCCATAGGAAGCTGGAGGGTTTCAGCCACCTTTCTGTAAAACATGAAGTGAGAAAGGGACTCAGAAAGCCTAGGAGGGGAAACACCTGAAGGTCTGTCTCAGGAGATGTCCGGTTCCACAGGCACATCCAGACCCTCACTTACATCATCATCCTCAAATTCCCCTTCCTCTTGAAATTCCGGTTCATAAAAATCTTCAAGGGTATAATCTTGAACTGGGGGAACCAACCGAACCGAACCCCTGCCAGAAGGAGCCGGATCGGTTGGAACCGGACGGAGCGATTCCACAATCTGAATCGCTCTGGCTATCTCTTCGGCGGTCGGAACATGAACCTCTGGATCCAAACCGGTCGATTTGTTCCACGCTTTTTGTCGGAACCGATCCTCGAATCAGCACTCTTTGCCAGAAGCACGCCTGGTCAGAGGGCACCTTCTGGTCTCGGTCGAACCGAACCTGGCTGGCCATCTGGGTCAGCGGACTTCTCGCCTCCTTTCCTCAGTCTACCTAATCTCTTCTTAGGGTAGATTTGGGAAAGTTTTACATATTTGGCAGTCTGAATCGAGGTGGTCAAACCCCGACACAACACAGGTGGTGGGATCGCCTTAGCAAAGACCTCCCACACTCACTGCAGTGTTGAAACCCAGTGGGACCGTTTTTTCTGGGTTTCAGACATGGCCAACCTAACCAACTTACCCTTTTTATGGCGACCCCAGGCAAGACTCTGTTATCGGTTCCTAACCGTGTCACGGGTATTGGAAAAAACGCACTAAAACATGTTTTTTTTTTAGAACTGATAAGAACCGGTAACCACACACTAAGTAAAACACACAAAACACAATATTTCACTATCAAATGGCCGGTTCAGCCGAACCGAGCTGCACTTTTACAAGTTCCACACAGAATAAACAGAACAATTCCTATCTAGTACTCATGGTACCACAGATAGAGACTGAACTGACTATGTGGATACTTTTTTGGTTTAAAAAGCGACAAAAACTGAAACTTTAACCGACTTTCGAACCGAGCTGAAGGAGAAATCTCCGGAGCGACCGTTCAGTGAGGTGGAGTAAAGAATCTGACGGTTTAGGTTTGAAACACTCCAGACAGAGACTTCAACCGAGCTCGAGCTCAGCATTCTATGCTCTACATAGAAAGTTAACTCTTTGTTCTCCGGGGCAGTTCAAAGGTTGGGAATCACTGCAATTGTCAGAATACAGCAAGACTTCATGTTGTTTGAATGTCAGGCCCACTTCCTGCAGGTGCTGTAATGCAGAGAGCAGCAGCTAGGATTTTGGCATTCAGGTGCCAGTAGGAGTTGAAGAGACCAGAAAGGGAACAAGTTATAAAGTTGACTGATACTGCAGAGTGGTTCTTATCAATAGTTTGTTCTATGGAAATAGTCTGGGTTCATTAGGCTTTCAGAAGCCAAATAAAGTACTGCATTAAGAAACAAGCATTTGTCAATGCTGAATGTTTGCTTGCTGGCATTGTCACTGGTAGTGTAGGAGTTACAGAGCTGCATAATAGGAATGGCAGTGAAGTATTGAACTGAAGCCAACCCCACCACCACCCTGCAGATACTGACAGGCATTGGGGTGTGCCTTTGAGTCGTCAGGCATAACGGCTATGGCATTTCACCACACCCTACCCTGCAGACACCGGCAGGTGTCACGGTGTGCCTTGGGGTCTTTGGCCCTTATGTTGACCCCATTCTATTAGGAAATATGATGAGATGGGTGCAGTATAGGAGAATGGGGTGAACTTTGAGGCCGAAGAGTCCAAGGCACAACTCGGTGCCTCTCACTAGCTGCAGGGTTTGGGTAGGGGTTGAATGGTATGAGCATTACAGGCGACAATCCCAAGTCACACCCCTGAGGCCTGTCAGTCTCTACAGGGAACGCCGCAGACGTTCATTGGTATTTTCACTCCAAATTTTCAACATTGTTTTTTTGTGACCCCCACCTTATGAACAGTGGCAATATCAGTTCGTTAGCTGAAAGCTGATTTTGCACAGTGACTACGCCATTTGGCGACACAGTTGTGAAAACACATTTCGAACAGGGTGTGAAAAATGACAGCTGTACTGTTCATGGGGAGGTGTAAAAAAATGGCAATATTGAAAATCTGGAGTTAAAATATCAGAAAAACTGGTGAAGTCATGAGTGAGCATAGAAACTGCACAACACACAATTGTAATGTAATTAGTTTGGGGATTTTTTCAGCAGATTGTTAACACAGGCATTTTGGGCCTCCACCATGAACAGTGTCATGGTGATTTTCTAATCTGTCCTAAACAGTGATTTCCACAGTGACTATGCATTTCTTCGCAGGAAGTGAAAACACATTTTGGCCATGGTGTGAAAATGACAGCTGTACTGTTCATAAGGGAATGTGGAAAATGCCAGTGGTGGAAATCTCGACTGAAAATATTACAAATTCATGAACTTATGAGGGTGCGTGGAAACTGCGCAATGCTCGCCGTAATACAGTCATTTTATGAACTTTTGTCACCAAATTTTTAACATAGCCATTTTAAGACCTCTGCTCATGAACAGTGTCACTGTGATTTTCTTAATCTGTCCTGAAACATTGATTTCGTGACATCAACTGCGCCATTGTGTGCTACATGCCGAAACACATTTTGGCTAGATATGAAAATGACAACTAAAATAGTCTCTGTTCATTTGTGTGTTGTGGAGGAGCTGCCAACCATTGAATTATGTAGAGCAGACACTTGGTAAAAAGGTATGAGGGAATTATTGTGAAACTATTTACAGGATATTTAAAAAACTCTTTAAAAACAGCAATTAAAAGCAGGTGAATTCAGGTAGCTGCTGTACTGTTGTTGTCTTTTGACATGACAACAATGCCTTACATGTGCTTGATTTCATTTATATATCCTGCATTATCCTAAGTTATTTAATTGCTGTTTTTCAAATTCAGTGGCATAGTGGAAACCATTGTCACACAGGCTAGAACATCCCTTTGTAAGTTTACTCATGTAAGCTTCAGAAGCCTTGTTGGGCCAAACACTTAGACACTTTGTTCTTTTTTAACATCCATGTATGTTGGTTCAGTAAAGGCAACAAACCATTTGCTTCAGTATAATTTTTTTGAATGCACTGCATTAAAATAAGAATTATATTGTAAGACCCTGGCAGACTACATACAGCAGGGCTCCAGATCTATAGGGAGTCATTTACAGGAAATTGTTCCATTGACTTGCATTGGTTACAGGGGCATCAGACATAAGCCTTTTACTCAGGATTTCATAGAAGTTGAATCTTTGGGGAACAATTGCAGTGACTGAAGTGAATATAGGTTCACTAGGAGAGTGAGTGTGTGTGTGTGTGTGTCTGTGGAGAGAGAGAGAGAAAGAAAGAGAAGGGAAAAGGGGGTGAGAGAGAGAGACAACATCTCCTTAAAGTTATAGATTTTCCCACCCACATGGTGATGTGGGGTGGGTTAGGTGTATTGTTTGTATGAAGAGGAGGAGAGAAATTACATTTTTATCTCTTTTTCAGATTCCTTAGACACTTGTGGTACATCAGTTGTTACATTCTCAGCGATATTGACATCAGTACATATCAGGCTATGTGGTCTTAATTCCTTGAGGTTCCTCGACTAGAGTTTTTTGTTTAACACTAATATTATCAATTTATATTTAAATTATCATTTATATAGTCCTGAGGTTTTGAAATTTCTTGGCCTTATATCTAGCTGGAGAGTACAGCTGGGTGACAGGTCCAGCTAGGTTTTGCACATCACACAGTGTGCACTCATGTTCTTAAGACAACTTTACTGGTAAATTCTTGTCTATATGCAGACATTGAAACTTCATGAGCCCTATAACAATCTTTAGTTTGTCTTTAACTGGGTGGTTGTTTTCAGTAATCACGTCCTTATACTAACTGTGACACTTATAGCTTGATTTAGGAGTTATCTGCTTCAGCAGTGTTATCTTATGTCAATTAAATTTATATGCAGTAGGATTCTTTGTATGTGTGTTCCACCAAGCACGTTTAACCCAAGGTTGCTTCTGGCTGAAGGCAGTATAGTACTGTTAAACTTCTCTGGCATCATCTTCTGTTTTTTTTTTGTTTTGTTTTTTAAATGAGTATTTTAAACCAATGGGGATTTTTTTCTGTTTTTCTCTGCATTATCTATCTGTTATAAGTATTGTATTTTCTAAACAACTGCCATGAGCTTCTGAAGAAGGACTGGTTGGTCCGAAAGCTAGAGCACTTTGTTGTTGTTGTTACATCTATGTTGGTCCATTAAAAGGTAAATAAGAAAAAATTACTCACCTTAGTAATCGCTTTTCTTCTCATGGAGTCTTGCTATATTATGACAATTAGCAGTTAGCCACAGCACTTGAACTGCCCCGGAGAGGAAGGAGTTAACTCCAGGCTGACTGGAGTTCCAAGCGCTAGCGCTTTGCTGAAAGCTCTATCTGGCTAGTTTCAAACTGAAACTGTCAGATCTTACTGAGCCAACACTAAGCAAAGTCTGTGTGGAAAAACTCACACTAGCCAAATGGCTACCTACTAGTAGAATAACAATAACAGAAACAACAACAACAACAATATCACCCCTAACAAGATTATTGGGCCCCTCCCAAAAGACAGAAGTCCAGGAGGGGCCAACATACAACCAAAACAGAAATACCTAGTTTTCCTAATCCTAAAGAAAAGGAAAAGGAAAAGAGCTATAACGGCATGACACAGTGCTTGCACTAATTTGCCAAACCCTTACCCAAGTAGAAGTTCTGAGAGGGCAGGTTGGGGTGATATATTAAGCAAGACTCCATGAGAAGAAAAGCAATTACTAAGGTGAGTAATTTTTCTTCAAACACCATGAAGTCTTGCTATATTATGACAATTAGCAGATTACACAGCAGTACCTCCATGGAGGAGGGCCAGAACCTACTTAGGAAATAGGCTCTGAAGCATGGCTGCTAAACTAGCATCTCTCCTGGACTGACATCCAGGGAGTAATGCTTGTAAAGGTGTGAACTGTTTCTGGTAGCAACTTGACAGATTTCCAGAATGGGAATATCTCTAGCAGCCACTAGAGATGCAGCTGTACCTCGGTGGAATGGGCCTCAGTCCTGAGGGGTTCTCTACCTAGTTTTTGTAGCAAAATTGATACAAGAGACAATCCACCTGGCAATTGTCCTCTTAGTGGCAGGTTTCCCTTGCCAACCTCGCCATAGGTAAGGAAGAGTTGGAGGGATTCGAACCTGTGACCCTTGGTGCGTTCCAAATAGTAGCTTAAAGCTCTTTTGACATCCAAACTGTGCAATCTCCTCTCACCCGAGGAAGAATGCTCAGTGAAAAATACTAGAAGGGAGATGGATTGGTTAAGATGGAAATCTGAAACCACTTTAGGTAAAACTTTCTGTTGTCCTGAGGACTACTCTATCTCTGTGAAAAGAAATAAAACCTTTTCCACTGACTAGGGCTTGTAACTCACTCATGGCTGGCAGAAGTGATGGCCACTAGGAAAACAGTTTTCCAAGTTAGGAACTTAAGGTCTGCTGAAGACAGAGGTTCAAAGGGGGCTGATTAACTGAGCAATGCAAACATTAAGGTTCCAGGCAGGGCTGGTCCTGAAAAGGAGGGTTAGTGAAGTAACCCCTTAAAAAACTTGGAAAACACAGGGTGAGAAGAAGGGGAGGCAGGCTTTCCTGCTGATATAAAAGCAGCGACAGCTGCCAGATGAACCTTTAAGGTAGCTGGCCTGAGGCCTAAGGAATTAAGATGGACCAAGTAGTCCAGCAAAATGGGCAAATCAGCAGATTCTGGGACAATTTGCTTCCCAGAACACCAGATGGAGAACCCTTCCATTTGAATTATAAGTGGCCTAGTGGAATGCTTCCTAGAGGCCTTTAAAATATCAAGGACACTGTGAGAAAGGTGTAAATCAGCAATTTAACCCTCAAGAGCCAAGCCTTGAGGTGGAGGGATTTGAGGTCCGATACCAAACTCTCCCTGGGCACAAGTCAGCAGGTGTGGACCCTGGAAGGCCCAGGGAGGTGGACTGTCAGGACAGAAGCAGTGGTACCAGGGTTGCTTGGCCCAGTCTGGTGCAATCAGAATCACTTTGCAGGCTGGGATCTGATTTTACCAACACCCTGAAGAGAAGGGGAAGGGAAAGGCATACAGGAACTTCCTTCCCAATCCAACAGAAAGGCGTCTCAGGGGACTGAGCCCATTACTGGAGGCCTGCAACAGAACAGAGGAAGTTGGTGGTTGTCTGGGGCTGCTAAAAGATCTATCTGAGGAGTGCCCCATCTGGCAAAAAACTGACCCCAGCACTAGGGGATTCTAAAGACCATTCGTGATGACCCTGAGAAATCCTGCTGAGGGCATCCGTTAGACATTGTCCTTCCCTGTAGGTGAACTCTATAGGGAGGTGTTCAGGAGTAGCCAGAGACCAATAATCATTGCTTCGCACAAGGCTGATGACCGAGTGCCCCTGCTTGTTGATGCACCACATTGTGGTGGTATTGTCTGTCCTGACCTGAACTACTTTGTTCTGGACAGATGCTGAGAAAACCTGAAGCGCTAAAAGACAGCTCTGAGTTCCAATAGGTTGATGTGGATCAGAGATTCCTGGGGGGACCACACTCCCTGAGTGGAAAGGTCGCCCAAGTGCGCGCCCCACCCCAGCAAGGAGGCATCCGTGGTGAGGGTGAGGGAATGAGAAATGGGAATGAAGGGGAACCCTTGTCTTAGATTGCTCTGATCCTGCCACCACTGAAGAGCAGAAAGTGCCTTGCTGGTCGAGAGACCCGCAGGGTGAAAGAGGATGCCAGGGCAATCAGCTTCTCTACCCTTTCCGAGGGGAGAAATGCCCTGGCCAACTTTGTGTCCAATTCCCCACCTATGAAAGTTAGTACCTGAACTGGTTCTAGAACTGACTTTGGTAAATTCAGCAGGAATCCCAGGGAAGTGAGAAGCTGCTGGGTGACTTGCAAGTGGGATTTTACTCTGATCTGGGGACTGACCCACAATGAGCCAGTCGTCCAGGTAGGGAAACACAGCAACCCCTTGCCTTCTTAAATGAGCCACTACCACAGCTAGACATTTTGTGAATACCTTGGAGCAGAGGTAAGACCGAAGGCATTGCTCTGAACTGGTAGTGACCTGAGGGCAGTTCGAACATGAGGTATTTTCAGTGAGAAGGCCTGATAGGACATGAAAATAGGCATCCTTGAGGTCCAGGAAGGCTAGCCAGTCCCTGGCCTGAGGGAGGGCAAATCATTGCCAGAGTTAACATTTTGAACTTTGCCTCAAAAGATGCTTGTTCAGGTACCTTAAGTCTAGAATGGGCCGCATTCTCCTGTCTTTTTGGGGTAAGAAAGATCTGAGTACAGCCCCTGCCCTGGTGACAAGGAGGAACCCTTCCACTGCTTTGCAGTCTAGGAGGAAGAGACATCTGCTTCCAAAGCAAGGCCCCTAAAGGCTTGTAGGTGGAAAATGTCTGGTCTCATCTTTGAAACTGTTTGAAGCTGAGAACCAGACCCTGGCTTACTACCTCCAGAACCCATTTGTCCGAAGTTAGGACACCCAGTTCTGGCTGAAATAAGCCAACCTGCTCCAAACTGGTACAGGAGACTGGCCCTGGGCACCCCATCAGGGTGCCTGCTTGGCAGTAGCCTTAGGCTGAGGGGTGGGGACGCCACACCTGTTCCCTGCCTACCTCTGCCTCTGAAAACCCCTCTGTGCAAAAGCAGAGGAGGCTTGATTGATAAAAGGCCTGTGGAAAGGCCTGCCCTTACCTCTGGGAGTGTGCTCTGTGGAGTGGCATGCCGCCTCCTTGGCCTGGGTACTTTGTAGGTAGTTCTGTATTCATCCATCTTTTTCATATAATTTTCCATTTGCTCTCCAAACAGAGAATTTCCCACCACAGGAAAATCCATAGCCTTTGACTGAGTATCCTGTGACAGATTAGTGCACCTGAGCCATGCCAACCTCACGGAAAGCTACAGAAGTGGCCATGACCCTAGAGGAAACATCATTAATGTCTACAGCAGTATGAAATTGAACCTTAGAGGCTTCAATGCCATCAGCAGCCACCTATTCCAATTCACTACTCAGCTGGCCATGGGCCTGCTTGGCTAACTGCAACACTGTATCCCATCTAGATTTCTGATATCTAGCCACATAAGCCATATAATTTGCCTGCCTGAGTCCCAAAGAAGCTGCCATATACTGTTTTTTCACCATGGCATCAATCTTCCTGGAATCCTTATCAGGAGGATGTGAGGCCAGGGGATATTAGCCTTGTCACAGGCTGCAGCTTGTACCACACCTACATGACTACACTGCTCAGTGAGGAAGTCTGTATCAGGGCCTGATAAAGTATACCTTCTGTCCATTTTTTTATCTACAGGAGGGACAGAAATACAGGTTACTCACCTGTAACAGGAGTTCTAGGAATGGTATATGTTGTTCATCCACACTCATTGGCAGTATCCTTGCCGCTTTAAATCTTGCCGGAAGGTCTTCAAGCTTGCTCCTCCCACCCACCCGGGTGGTATAACTCTCGGCTCCGCCCCATGACGCCAGATCTGGCCCGCTGAAGCTCAGGTTGTGCGCAAGCCGGGAGGTCGGGTGTCGTGGATGAACAACATATACCATTCCTAGAACTCCTGTTACAGGTGAGTAACCTGTATTTCTAGGGACATGGATATGTTGTTCATCCACACTCATTGGCAGACTCCTAGCAGTTCTCCGGGAGGAGGGAGGCAAGACGCACACCCCCAATACTTACTTGGGAAAGAGAGACTGGAGAACCGAGGCCCCAAAACCAGCATCCCGGCGTGACTTCCAGGTAGCAGCCCTGCAGATTTCCTTGATAGGGACGTCCCTGGAAGCAGCCACCGTTGCAGCAGTATGGCGGGTAGAATGAGCTCTTATCCCTCTGGGAGGCTCCATGCCCGCCAACTTATAGCAGAGATCTATGCAGGAGGTTACCCACCTGCTTATCGTCCGCTGGCTGCAGGTCTGCCAGATGCGCTTCAGCGTAGGTGACAAACAGCTGGCGAACCCTCCTCGACTTTCAGCCGTGGCGCTTCCTTATAATAACGAGCGCCTTCTAGGGTCCAGAGTATGGAGCCTATATTCGCCTCCCGAGGTGTGATTGGGGTAGAACACCGGCAGAGTCAACACCTGGTTAAGGTGAAAACTCCGACACCACCTTCGAAGGAATTTCGGTGGGGCGAGGACAACCTTGTCCCTGTGGAAGACTGTATGAGACTCGATGGAAAGCGCCTGAGCCTCCCATCCTTCTGTCTGACGGATAGCCACTCAAGAAGGCGGTCTTCCACGACAGGTGAGAGAGAGCACACCTGTGCATAGGTTCGAAATGGCTTGCCCATGAGCTTTGCCAGTACCAGCAGTAGATCCCACGGAGGTGGGGGTTCCCGACTGGAGGAAATGTGATCAAGGCCTTGAAAAGCGCCAGACCACCTTCTCCTCAGCGCTATCGATTGCTTCCGCCCGCGCCTGCAAGCAGAGATGGCTGCCAGGTGCACCCTTAGGTCGCCGACTCAAGCCCTTGACTAGAAAGGGACCATAAATAGTCCAAGATGCTTGCCAAGGAACAGGAGGAAGGGTCCAAGCCTGTTTCTGACACCAAATGGAAAACCTTTTCCATTTGAAGGCATAGCATTTTCTGGTCGACTTACGGGACGCCTCAACTACATTGAGGACCTCGTCGGAAAGACCTAAGGCCTGAATCCTAGCTGCTCAGAACCAGGCTGTCAGGTGTAGGGATTGAAGGTCCGGATGGAACACCTTCCCTGATTGACTGAGAGCAGGTCCGGGCGAGCTGGAAGCTGCCGTGAGTCCTGGAGCTGAGACTGAGGAGATCTGGTACCAGAACTGGCGAGGCCAGTCTGGGGCTATCAGAATCACCTCGCCTTGTCCCTCCTCGCCTTGAGAAGCACCTTGTGGATCAAGGGAATGGGGAAAGGCGAAAGAGGCCCGGGGTCCATTGCCCTCGAGAAGGCATCCCCTGCAGCGAGCCCTGCTGAGGGGGCGGGCATGGAACAGACTCAGCCTCACGCTCTCCCTGGAGGCAAACAGGTCCACCTGAGGTGTGCCCCAAAGGGAGAACAGATGCTGTACTACTCCGCAGAGAGACCACTGCGGATGCAGCCCCATCCGCCCAGGGCATCGGCCAGGTGTTGGAGGCTCCTGCCACGTGAATGGCTAGGAGATCCGCCCAGGCTGCGACGTAGTGACCAAATGCGAGAGCCTTGCATAGAAGCATGGAGCGCGCCCCGCCCTGGCGGTTTAGATAGTACATGGTCGTGGTATTGTCCGTCCTGACTCGGACCACTTGACCCCGGAGGAACGGAGCAAAGGCGGTGAGAGCTAGGCGGACCGCCGGAGCTCCAGCAGGTTGATGTGGCATCGGGACTCCGCAGGGACCAGAGGCCATGAGCCCGGTGTTCCCCTAGATAGGGCACCCCAACCCATCAGAGAGGCATCGGTCCGAGGAGACCATCGCTCGGGCGGACGAACGGGATGCCCTCCTGCAAATGATCTGGAATGGTCCACCACTGGAGAGCTGCCCACATCCCCTGTGTCACCGACACAAGCTGGTCCAAGGATTGCAGCGTAGGACCACTGGCTGGCCAGTCCCCACTGAAGGGACGATGTTCCAGCGGGCCCAACGGACCACGCTGGTGCAGGCCGCCATGAGACCCAGGAGGCGCAGGAAGTCCCGGGCAGGGCGCACTGCCCAACCAGAAATGATCGGGCAAAGGAGGAAAGAACCTCGCCCTGTCCGCCTGAGCCACGCCTGGCTCAAGAGAGCCGAGCTGCTCCGATGAATAGAATCACCTGCTTCGCCTCGAGTTTCGACTTGGCCTGCGATAAGGAGGCCCAGTTGAGAGCAGACCTGGAGGCCAGATCTCTGACCACTCCGCCTCCTTCCTGAGGGAGCTGCTATCAGCCAGTCGTCCAGGTAAGGGTACACCTGACCCTCGGCGCCGAGGGAATGCTGTCACCACTGCCATGCATTTGGTGAAGACCCTGGGAGCTGGAGACAAGCCAAGGGCATGGCTTGAATCAAGAGGGATCCTTCCGCGAAGCGGAGGAATCTCTGGGAGACGGACGGATAGGGACGTGAAAAACGCGCCCTGCAAGTCCAGAGAGCAGAAACCACACCGCTGCTCCAAGGATGGTATTATCTGAGCCAGAGTGACCATCCTGAAGGTTCGAGACCTTAGGAACTTGTTTAGTCGTAGAATCGAGAATGGGGCCAGCCCCGTCTGCTTTCGAACCAGGAAGTACCTGGACACAAACCCTGGGTCTGAAGGAGGGTCCACCACCTTTACCACCTCCTTCTGGAGGAGGAGAGCGATGCCTGCCCGACGAGCCGCCAGTGAGGCTGGGATCCCGGCCCCGAGGGCGCACGGCTCTGAAGGGTGGTGCCTGCTCGAATTCCAGAGGGCAGGCTCCTTCCCACCACTCTCAAGACCCACCTGTCCGTGGTAACAACGGACCAGGCGGAACGGAAGTGCCGGAGCCGCCTCTCACGGGGGACCCAGGGGTAGACGGGAATGGGGCGACACCCCCAGCCCGCCACTGGGCAGGCTTGGAGGAGGGACCGCCGAGGGACCTCCTGGGCCCTTTCCTCCCTGCCTCCTGTTAGAGGAAGCCGGCGGTTTGGGTTTGGGATGCCAAGGCTCGAGCCTGCTGGCCCTGACGTTGCTGGGCCGGGCGCTGCCGGGGCACAGAAGGACCAAAGGGCTTAGGCTGTGGTTTGCGGCCTTGTCCTTCTGAGCGGAAGAGACCGAGTCCAAGGTGGCATTGACTTCTCGATCCTCTGCAGGTGACCTTCCACCCCAGGGTCAAGAGGTCAGTCCCCAAAAGGGAACATCCGCCAACTTGTGCTGGGTATCCGGGCAAGGTGGATATCCTCAGCTAAGCCCGCCGACGATAGCCACCGCGGCCGCCACCGATCTGGCACATGAGTCCCCTATATCCAAAGCAGTCTGAGCTGCTGTTTGGCCACTGCCCTGCCCTGGTCCCGCACTGCTTAACCGTAGTCTGCAGATCGGCGGAAGATGAGGGATGACCTCATCCAGGGAGCCCAACAGGGCATGAGAAAATGTGCCGCGAGGACGGCCAAACTGGCCTGACGAAGGCCGAGAGGACGCAGCGTAGACTTTTCACCCGACATAGTCCACCTTTTGACCCTTGTCAGGAGGTTTGTCCACATCCCTCGGCTGCCGGGCGCTACGGAAAACGCTGTCGGTAACCAACCCCTCAGCAGAGGGGTGTTCCAAAACCGACAAGGAACCGTAGGGACCGTGATACTTCCTGGCCATCCTGGCCAAGGTGCAGGGCAGGAAGCAGGCGCCAAAGCTCCAGTGCCGGACCCACTATGGCCTCGCCACCGGAAAGGCCTCCGTCGAGAATCCCCTCGTCCAGAATCTCCGTGAGGGGATACCTGGTCTGCTTGGAACGGGTTCGAGCTCCATCCCGTAGACTCCGAGATGAGCCGAGCAGTCCTAGGAAGGACGACGGCTATCGCCCATTGACTGACCTCCTGAAGACTCCAAGTCCAGTCGCTGGGAAAAAGGAGGAATCATCTTCGACTCGGAAGAGTCCTCAAGAGCTGCCTCTGGCCTGAGCCACCCTTCACCTGCCGAGGTCGGTCGGGAGTGAGGGTAACTGACAGCCGATGGGGTAGACCCTCAGCCAACCGAGAATCCTTGGTCGGAGCCCCAATTGGTGGCTGTGGAGGCGGAGGTTCCACCGAATCGGTGGAGCAGCTGGTTTTGGCCGAACAACCGCCTGGGTATAGGCCTCGGATAAGTCGAGGGTTGTGTCGGCTGCCCGTGACAGCGACTAATGGCCGGGAAGGCGACGGGGTCGGCTTATTCCCCGCCAGGAGGAGCTGTTGCAACATAAGCGGTCTCGCATCGCTGGACGTAATCTACGCCGAGGCCTCCCCTCATCCGAGGAGGAGGACGAGGACGAGCGGCGACGTCGCTTACCGCGGTGCCGAGACCGAGACCGCCTATGACGGTGGGATCGGCTGGACCGCGAAGAGGTCCGAGACCGAGACCGAGAGTCCCGGAATTTCCGAGGTCGGTGCGGGGAGGTGTCGGCCGGAACCGGCACTCCCTTCGGCTCGGATGGTCCATCTGAGGGCTCCGGAACCGGAGGCACAGGCGAGCCCACGGGATCCTCAACTCCTCCGGGGAACTGGAGAGGGAATCTGCTGTTAAAGGCCATAGTTCGTCTAATGGGTCGAGAAAATCTCGACTTATCGGTGGGAGTCTCGGTCAACTGACCTGACGGGGACACCGGTGAGGCCAGTGGCCGGCCGAGCGGTCGATCGGGCCGACGGTCGACGGCCCGGGAGAGGGGACCTTTCTGGCCCCAAGAGCGCCGACGAGGGATTTACCCTGTCCCTCTTTTGGACCGAGAATAAGGTCCAGCAGACGCAGGCCCTTCTCCTTTAGTGAGAGGGCAGACAAAGCCCTTAAAAGAAGCCGTGTAGGAAGAACCCAGAGAGAGCGGATAAATGCCGCGGCCGAGGAAGATACGGCTCCGCGCCGCCTCTCTTCGAGGGCGACCATCCGCCGAGCTGATCCTCACGAGCCCGCCGGGCCGCGATGACCGCCAACGGGCCTCCTTGGACTTCACCGAGGGAACGCTCTCGACGCCCAGTTGCAATCGGGCAGCACGGTCTTCGAGGACGTAGGCCGAGAAAGATGAGCACAGGTCGCAAGCCTGCGGGTCGTGCTCAAGGCCTAAGCAGTAGACACACGTGGAGTGTGGATCCGTCCAAGACATCTTCTGCCCGCATGGGCATCTCCGAAATCCGGGAGTCGATTTGTCCATCGCAGCCGCGAGGGATAGAAGACTGAAGTCTTTTTCGCAAAATTTATTTTTAAATCCGCAAACGGAGAAATAGGAACCAGTCTCAAACGCAGAGCGTTAAGGAGGGAACCTGAGCTTCCAAGCGGTAAGGAAGATCTGGCGTCATGGGCGGAGCCGAGTTATACCACCCGGTGGGTGGAGGAGCAAGTTTGAAGACCTTCCGCAAGATTTAAAGTGGCAAGGATACCTGCCAATGAGTGTGGATGAACAACATATCCATGTCCCTAGAATGAGGATTTTTAAAATTTTTGTTGTTTGCTTCCTAAATGACTTATGCAAAGGAATAGACAACCTCCTAGACTCTGGGATATCCATCATCTCAACATAATCAGGCTCCTCTTGCTCATCCACAGCCTCTTCCAAGGGAAGCTGGAGGTTTCTGCAACCTTTTGTAAAACATAAAATGAGAAGGGACTCTGACAGCATAGGGGAGATTCTAATGGTCTGTCTGGAGAAATGTCTGGTTCAATGGGCACGTCCAGACCCTCCAGCCACATACATAATGATCAAAATCTTCCTCCCCTCCTGTGGTTCATAAAATTCTCAACATCATACTCTTGAACCACTGGAACCGGAACCAACCTTTTGCCAGCTGTTGGTGGTTCGGCGGTCCCTGAGACAGTGACTGGACAATCTGTATGGCTTTAGCTATCTCTGCAGCAGTTGGAGAGGCAATCTTGCACTCCAGACCTGCTGATTTCTTAGATTTTTTTACTGGGACTGGTTCCTCAGAACCAGCCTTCCTTTTGCCCGAGGAAGTCTCGCCCTGGTCAGAGGGCACTCCCTCTGGTCCAGTGGGTGCTGGACCAGGCTGGCCATCCGGGTCAGCGGACTTTTTGGCCTCTCGTTCCCTGAGCCGGCCCAATCTTTTCTCCAGGGTGGCTGCAGGGAAATTCTTACACACCTGGCAGTCTGACAGGAGGTGGTCAGCCCCCAGACAATAAACACATGTGGTGTGTGGGTCAGCCTTGGCAAAGGCTTCCCCACTAACATCACAGTGTTGAAACCCAGTGGGCCCGGTTTTTCTTTTGGGTTTCTCAGAGATAATGCCAGCCTATCCAAAATCTTGCCCTTTTATGGCAGTGCCAGGCAAGACACCCTTATCGGTTCCTAACCGTGTCACGGGTATTTGAAAACCCAATTTAAGAGATAGTTTTTTAGAACCGATAAGAACCGGGAACCGCACTCTAAAAGCCCAAGCTATTATTTAAAATTGTTTTTTTTAGCAAACCGATCGGTTCAAAACCGAACTGATAATTAATTTCCACACAGACTTTAAAATCCTGTACTTACGGTTTACCAGATAGAGCTTTGAACCGAAATGCGGTAAAATAAATACTTATTGCCGGTTAAAATGAACCAAAACACTCGTTTGAACCGAGAAATGAACCGAGCTGAAGGAGCAGATCTCCGGAGCGACTGTTCAGTGAAGCGGAGTAAAGAATCTGACAGTTTCAGTTTGAAACTAGCCAGATAGAGCTTTCAGCAAGGCGCTCGCGCTTGGAACTCCAGTCAGCCTGGAGTTAACTCCTTCCTCTCCGGGGCAGTTCAAGTGCTGTGGCTAACTGCTAATTGTCATAATATAGCAAGACTTCATGGTGTTTGAATCATTTGCTTCAGGGGCATCAGAGCAATTCTGCTTCATGTGAAATAATGAAATGTACGGGGGGGGAGGAAAATTTGCACTAGAGTTACAGGAAAATGCAAAATCAATGTGATAGCACTGCTACTGTGTCCTCTAAAGTCCATCATTTGTTTTTTGGTTTTATGTTCGCTTGCGCGCATGCGCAAGGAACGTCTTGGGAGAATGGGACACTTTGGAGGTGTGCCTGCCCTGCAATCCCTGCTCTGTTGAGCAGGCATGGTGATCCTGCACCAATCACTGTGGTGCTGTGTGACATGGGTTTGGACCCTTCTCATGAATTCTGTCATTGCCATAGTTATTGGGCCCGAAGGTGGTTACTTGATCTGCATGAAATCACCTTTTGGGCCTGATTAACTAAAACAACAGTGCCAGCTGCTCATAAGGTGGGCTCAAAAAGCCTATTTTGAAAATTTGGTGGAAAAATTCCTAAAATGACTTTTACGAGCGTGCATTGCGAAGTTCTATGCACGTTCGTAAGTTCATGAATTTTCAATATTTTCACTCCAGATTTTTAACATTGCCATTTTACCACACCTCCTCAAGAGCAGTACAGTTGTCATTTTTCACATCCTGCCCAAAACGTGTTTCCGTCCATGTAGCGCACAATGGCGCAGTCGGTGGGAAAACTCAATGTATGGGGCACATTAAGAAAATCACAGTGACACTGTTCATTAGCAGAGGTCTTAAAATGGCTATGTTGAACATTTGGTGAAAAAATTCCTAAAAATGACTGTTTTACGAGCCTGCGCTGTGCAGTTCCTATGCATGCTTGTAAGTTTGCAAATTTTCAATATTTTCACTCCAGATTTTCAACATTGCCATTTTACCACACCTCCTTATGAGCCGTACAGCTGTCATTTTTCACATCCTGCCCAAAACGTGTTTCCGCCCATGTAGCGCACAATGGTGCAGTCGGTGTGCAAACTCAATGTATGGGACACATTAAGAAAATCACAGTGACACTGTTCATGAGCAGAGGTCTTAAAATGGCTATGTTGAAAATTTGGTGAAAATTTCCTAAAATGACTGTTTTACGAATGTGCATTGCGCAGTTCCTACGCACGCTAGTAAGTTTACTAATTTTCAATATTTGCACTCCAATGACTTCCAAATACCTAAACAGCACATAGAAGCAAGCAACATTCAGCATTGACAAATGCTTGTACTTCTTTGTCACTGATTTTTTTAAGCCATGTCCAAGTGCCAAATACCACTGCAAATACCTGCAAGCGAACGTTCAGCATTGACAAATACTTGTTTTCATAGTGTAATAGACCAACAACATGCCTTTCCTGATTTGAAAGGAAGTGTGAATTATTACATCTGAATGTGCTAGTATGAACTAGCCTTCATGCTTGCCCAAGAGAAGTGGAGGTGGAGGGTTGAAACAAAGAGAGTGGATGAGGCAATGCAGTGTATCTGGCACAACTTCTGAAATCCATGTAACTCTTCTCAATTCAGTAAGCACCATTGGCTTTGTTTGAGAGTTGTGAGGGGATGAGTGTGGGAATGCAGACACATGGCTGACATACAACATCTTGTTTCTGCAGTCACATAAAAATGCCAGCTCATGGCAATTCAGAGAAAAAAAAATATTTTGAAGCTGCATTACCAGACTAAGTGTGCAGTTTAGTGAATTACCACACAGGGGTGTGTATATGACATCACTAAAAGGTGCATTAAAGTGCTTCAGTCATGAAAACCTCCCCCACTGGCTGCTGCTGAAATGCATAGCAGTATGTTCTCCTTTGTGCATTCTGGCTGTTCTTTGCTTCAGCTGCAGGTAGTACAGTATGCTCAAGGTCGTTTGCATAGGTTTTAGCAGTGGGGAGTTCACATTGACAGAGTCTAGTAAGAGAAAACGCTTGGAATTACACATACAACGAAGTATGAGTTTTCACATCAAATGCTGAGGTTTTTTTTTTCTGGAGGATTAGAACCCATGGAGTCCATGAAGGTGTGCTTTGGAGAGCTGGTGTGAGTAAGGACTGTTAGGCACCCACACATTTTGGTGGTCCTGCTGTGGCAGGGAATAGTTTATTAAAGTAATGATGTGTGGCTTGTCTCTCTAAGCTAGACAAGACTACAGTAATCTATCAGGTAACCAACACAGTTGATCTGTGTGTGTGTTGGGGGGAGGAGCTGCTCACTGAAGCGTAGCTCCCTCTTTCAACTGTATGCCACTGCATTTTCAACTGCTGTCATAGACAGCTCCAGCAGTGATTGGAGAACTGTGACCACGCCTGCAAACACACTGACTGAATTGGAAGATGCTGACACACCTCTGAAAAACTCAGATGATGGCACTATGTTTCTTGCACATGCTTGCAAGCAAACATAAAAATTACTCACCTTAGTAACTCTGTTTCTTCTAATGGAGTCTTGCTGTATTCTGACATTATGCAGTTAGCCCCAGCACTTGAACTGCTCCGGAGAGGAAAGAGTTAACTCTATGCCAGAGCATAGAATGTTGGGCTCGAGCTCAGTTCAAACCTCTGTCTGCTGCACTTCAAAATATAACCCGTCAGATTAATACAAGCTAATACTAACTAACTACACCTCCTAGGTGGAAATTGTAAATTAACTAGCCAAAAGGCAACCAATTGTTTTGGGTCCCAAAAGACTCAAGTCGAGAACCCCAAAACAATAACCAGGTAGTGAACAACATAACTACAAAAAAAAGAACATAAACATAACCCACTCCCCCTTTCTAAAAGGGGGGGGGGAGTGCCAAGTACACCCCTGAGGTGCAACACTGTACCTGCCAGCCCACTTTCCAAAACCAGGTTCTGAGAGGGGAAGCAAGGTTGGAGGTCAGAATACAACAAGACTCCATTAGGAGAAACACAATTACTAAAGTGAGTAATATTTTTCTTCAAACAACGTGAAGTCTTGCTGTATTCTGAAATTATGCAGACTATCAAGCAGTACCTCCATGGAGGAGGGACCGAACCTATTTTGGAAATAGGCTCTGCAGTACTGCTGTACTAAACCTAACATCACTCATAGCCTGGATATCCAGGGAGTAATGCTTGGTGAATGTATGGACTGTTTTCCAGGTGGCTGCTTGACAAATCTCCAAGATAGGAATATCCCTGGCAGCAGCCAGGGAAGCAGCTGTACCTCTAGTCAAATGAACCCTCAGGGGGGTATTTTGCCTAGCTTTTCATAGCAGAATTGTATACAAGAGACAATCCACCTGGCAATAGTTCTCTTAGTAGTAGGTTTACCCTTTCCCACTTCACCATAAGTGAGAAACAACTGAGGACAGTCAAACCTAAGTGCCTTAGTGTGCTCAATGTAGTAGCTAAGTGCCCTCTTAACATCCAGACTGTGTAATCTTCTCTCTCCCGAAGAAGAAAGATCAGTGAAGAACACAGGGAGAGACATGGACTGATTCAGATGAAAATCTGAAACCACTCTGGGTAAGAACCTCCTGTTGGTTCTAAGGACCACCTTAACTCTATGGAATGAGATAAAATCAGGCTCCACTGAAAGAGCTTGTAATTCACTGATACGCCTGGCAGAGGTAATGGCTACCAGGAACACAGTTTTCCAAGTCAAGTACTTGAGTTCAGCTGAGGCCAAAGGCTCAAAAGGGGGTTGCATAAACTGAGCAATGCAAACTTTCAGATCCCAAACAGGCGGTCCTTAAAGGGAGGGTCGGTATGAAGCAACCCTTTAAAGAATTTACAGAAAACAGGATGAGATGCCAGGGAGGAAGCCTTCCCCACTGACAGTACTGCAGAAACAGCTGCCAAGTGTACTTTCAGAGTACCTGGCCTGAGGCCTAAGCCATTAAAATGAACTATATAATCCAGAACTGTAGCCAAATCAACAGTATCTGGAGACATCTCTCTATTGGAACATCAAATGCTTAATCTTTTCCAATTGCAATTATAAGTTTTTCTGGTGGCAGGTTTTTGAGAGGCTTTAAGAATATCCAGAACCCCCTGAGACAGATGCAGACTTGCATATTCTAACTCTTCAAGAGCCACGCCTTGAGGTTGAGAGACCGAAGGTTGGGGTACCAAATCCTCCCCTGACAGGAGGTTAACAGATTGTGATTCTTGGGAAGAGATAGGGGAAGATGGACTGCTAGAGACAGCAATGGAGGATACCAAAGCTGTCTGGCCCATTCTGGTGCAATCAGGATCACTTTGCATAATTGTGACCTTATCTTGACCAGAACCTTGAACAACAGAGTAAAGGGGTGAAAGGCATACAGAAATTTCCACTCTCATTCCAGAAGTAGAGCATCCAGGGGGACTGAGCCCAAGACTGGGGATCTGCAACAGAAAAGAGGAAGTCATTGATTGTTTGGGGCTGCAAAGAGAGCTATCTCTGGGGTGCCCCATCTTGAGAAAATTACTTTTAACACTAGGGGATCCAGGGACCATTCGTGATGGCCCTGAGATATCCTGCTCAGAGCATCTGCTAGCACATTGTCCTTCCCCGGAAGGTGGACTTCTACCAGAGATGTCTGCATGGAATAAGCCAGAGACCATAATTTTATGGGTTCTGTGCACAAGGCCATAGATTGAGTGCCTCCCTGCTTATTGATGTACCACATCGTGGTGGTGTTGTCTGTCCTGACCTGAACCACCTTGTTCTGTACTGAGTCTGAGAAAGCTTGAAGAGTCAGGTACACTACCCTGAGCTCCAGAAGGTTGATATGAAGTAGAGACTCCTGAGGGGACCACAGTCCCTGTGCTGTGAGGACTCCCAAGTGAACTCCCCATACCAGGAGAGAAGCATCTACAGTTAATACCACAGAATGAATCTGGGTGATGAATGGGACTCCTTGTCTAAGGTTTCCTGATCCAATCACCATTGGGGAGCCTGGATCAGAGTCTGAGTCACTGGAATCAGTTTGGTTAGAGGATCTTTTTTTCTGAGACCAAAAGGACCTCAGATGGAACTGGATGTCCCTCATCTAAAATCTGGCTCCCTGTACCACTGCAGTGGAAGCAGCCATGTGGCCCAGAAGTTGAAGAAAATGTCTTGCTGGTCGAGACTCCAGAAGGCGGAAAGAAGAAGCCAGGTCTGTAAGGGCCTTTATCTGTGCCAGAGGAAGAAAAGTTTTTGATTGGACAGTGTCCAACTCTATCCCTATGAAGGTCAGGAGTTGCACTGGTTCGAGAACTGACTTTGGAAGATTGAGGAAGAATCCCAGAGAAGTGAGCAATTGCTGGGTCACTTGCAGGTTTGACTTGACTTGGTCTGGAGACTGCCCCACACTGAGCCAGTCATCCAGGTATGGAAATATGGAAATGCTTTGTCTCCTTAGAAAGGCCTCTACTACTGCTAGGTATTTTGTAAACACCCTTGGTGCTGATGTTAGTCCAAAGGACATTGCTCTGAACTGATAATGGCCTGAAGGCAGTTCGAACCTGAGGTACTTTCTGTAGGAGCACCTGATGGAAATGTGAAAATAGGCATCCTTGAGGTCCAGGGAAGCTAACCGATCCCCTGGCCTCAGAGAGGATTAGAATTACTCCCAGAGTCACCATTCTAAATTTTGGCTTGACTAGGTGCTCGTTTAAGTATCTTAGGTCTAGGATGGGCCGCCACTGTACTGTCTTTTTTGGGGTAAGGAAGTATCTGGAGTACAGACCCTTGCCCCTGGGTGGAGTAGGAACTCTCTGTATGGCTCTGAGAACCAGCAGAGAGGAAACCTCTGCCTCTAGGGCAATGGTTTCAGAGATGTTTGCAGGTGGAAAAGATCCGACCCTCAGCTTTGGAAATATTTTGAAGCTGAGAGCCAGTTCCTGGCTTACTATCTCCAGGACCCACTTGTTTGAGATAACAGACTTCCAGGCCTTTAAATAGTAAGCCAGCCTGCCTCCTACTGGAAAAGTGGAGTTGGCCCAGGCTGACACATCAGGGTGTCTGCTTGGCAGGAGCCTTGGACTGAGAGGAGGAGGCAGCCCTGCTTATCCCCCTTCTGCCTCTCCCTCTGAAGAACCCCCTCTGAGGAAAAGGAGAGGAGGCCTGTGTCTGATAGAAAAGGCCTGTGAAAAGGACCTACCCCTGCACCTAGATTGCTGCTTCTGAGGAGTTGCCTGCCTTTCCTTGGCCTGTGCACTCCTGTAGGTGGTCCTATATTCGTCCATCTTTTTCATGCAATTCTCTGTCTGCTCCCCAAACAAAGAATTACCCACCACAGGGAAATCCATGGCCTTAGCCTGGGTGTCCTGTGAGAGGCTAGTACATCTGAGCTGAGCAAATCTCAGAAGAGACACAGATGTAGCCATGACTCATGATGAAACATCATTAGAGTCCACAGCAGCATACAATTGAACTTTGGATGCCTCAATCCCATCAGCAGCCACCTCATCCAGCTCCTTGGTTAGCTGGAGGGAAGCCTGTTTAGCCAGTTCCAGAACAGTATCCCACCTGGATTTCTGGTATCTGGCTGTGTTGGCCATATAATTTGCCTGCCTGAGTCCCAAGGAGGATGCCAAGTACTGTTTCTTGGCCATCACATCTACCTTCCTAGAGTCTTTATCTGGGGTGTGTGAAGCCAAAGGTATATTAGTCTTGTCACAGACTGCAGCCTGCATGACTCCAACATGGCTGTATTGTTGGAACAAGTACTCTGTACCTGAGCCTGACAGCATATACCTCCTGTCCATTCTCTTGTCCACAGGAGGTAATGAATTTGGTGTCTGACTAATTTTTTGAGTCTGTTTCCCAAAAGATTTATGGAGAGGAATAGACAGCCTTTTGGACTCTGGGATGTCCGTCATTTCTACATAGTCAGGCTCCTCTTGTTCCTCAACAGATTCAACCAGATGGAGCTGGAGGGTCTCTGCCACTTTTTTGTAAAACAAATAGTGGGAAGGGGACTTAGAAAGCCTAGGAGGGGAAACACTGGAAGGCCTGTCTGGGGAGATGTCCGGTTCAATGGGCTCATCCAGGCCTTCCACACCATCATCATCATCATCATCATCATCATCGTCATCATACCCTTCTTCCCCATCCAAATCTAGTTCTTAGTAATCATCTGGGCAATATTCCGGAACTGGAGGAACTGACCGAACCGAGTGCCTACCGGGAGGTGCCGGGTCAGCCGGAACCAAATGGAGCTATTCCACAATGCTAATCGCCCTGGCAATCTCTTCGGCAGTTGGGCGTGATGGTTCTAGATCCGAACCAACCAAAATCTTTTTTCTTTTTGGTGGAACCGACCCCTCAGGATTGACTCTCCTTTTGCCCAAGGAAGTATCACCCAGGTCAATGGGCACTCCCTCAGGTTCGGTCGGCCATCTGGATCAGTGGACTTCTCTGCCTCCTTTTCCCTAAGCCTACCCAATCTCTTGTCCAGGGTGACCTTCGGAAAATTTTTACATATTTGGTAGTCTGAATCGAGGTGGCCAAACCCCAGACAGTACACACAGATGGTGTGAGGGTCTGCCTTAGCAAAGGCATCCCCACACTAACTACAGTGCTGAAACCCAGTGGGCCTGGTTTTTCTTTTGGGTTTCTCAGACATAGCCATCCTAACCACTTACTCTTTAGCAGCTTTAAGCCAGGCAAGATCCCACCTATCAGTTACCAACCGCGTTACGGGCTGTGGAAAAAAACATCTAAAATACATTTTTTGGAAACTGATAGGGACCGGTACTTCACACTAATACAAAGAAAGAATAAAACTTAAAGAAAGATTGAATCAAAACAATCGGTTCCAACTGGACCGATTGAAAGGATTACAATTTCCACACAATACAGAAAATAAACTAATGTCCACTACCTACAACACTTACTGTACCGCAGACAAGGATCCGAACTGAAAAAAAAAAAAAAAAAGAAAATTACGGTTTAAAATCGACGTTTTACTGAGACCGAACCGACAAGCGAAGATTTCTCTGGAGCGACTGTTCAGTTAGGTGGAGTAAAGAATCTGACGGTTACACTCTGAAGTGCAGCAGACAGAGGTTTGAACTGAGCTCAAGCCCAACATTCTATGCTCTGCATTGAGTTAACTCTTTCCTCTCCGGAGCAGTTCAAGTGCTGGGGCTAACTGCATAATGTCAGAATACAGCAAGACTTCACGTTGTTTGAAAGTGTGATTTCTAAACAGAGGAACTGCCTAGAGCGTTACAAGTTACAACTAGATTTTTAACGTGGAGTTTGCTTCAGTCTGCCATGAGTTGGTGTTGGCACCTGCATCTATGTTATTACTGCATTAATTACACATGAAGGTATATATTACTATAAATAGAAATGCACTGGATTGGCGTCTGTATTTCATGAATTGATGGCCACTGTTCTTAAATGTGCCTGAAGGAGTACAGGGAATGATGTAATAATATGCAGCAGGGACATGATGAACTTTTATGTGGTGTTCTATTTTTTCTTTCAAGAACAAGGCTTGAAAATAAAGGATACATGTGAATTTAACATTTCTTAAATGAAGTCCATAGGTCATTTGATGAAATAAAGGGGGATTAAACCAAAACTCTCCAATGTAAAAGCCAGTGCTGATGCTCCGATTCCCTTTGATCATGCTGCACTATGTACATTTCTTATTAACAGCTCATTATTCATGGTGTGTATCAAACTGTGCTGTACTCATAGCCGGTTTTAGGCACCAGCAAACCCTGCGCTTGCTGGGAGCCCCTTCTCATGGAGGCCCCCAACCAGAGAAGTTCACCTTATTCATTTTAAACATTTTTTTAATCTTAATATATTTTTAAAACATTAGTAAAGGACTGTGCAGATCCTTCTGGTTATGTCATGAAATACCTCAACAAGTTGTGATCCGGTCAATATGAGGTGCACAGGCATCAATGGATGGGACGGGAAGAACAGCCAAAAGAACTGACACTGCTGTGTCCTCCTAAATTTTTTTTAAAATACTCCTGGTTATACTAAAGCTATACATAGAAACAAAGGAATATAATTTGCCGGCAGATAGCTACAGCTTGACCCACCTAGTCTGCCCATTTTTCCCTGCCTATAGTATCACCACAAATAAAATCTTGCACTTATGAGCTACAGTAAAACACATGGGCTAAAGGTGGGCCAGGTAGAGAGGCCCCATGACTTCACTAATTCTGCTGGGGGCCCCCCAAAACCTAAAGCCGGCCCTGGCTGTACTGGTACAGACCACTAAGAAAAAAAGCATTTATCAATGCAGAATGTTGGCTTGCTGGCACTGGCATTGGTAGTGCAGGAGTTAGAGAGATGCACAATAGGATTGGCAGTGAAGTAATGAACTGACGCTGACCCCAGCCCTACCATGCAGAGAGTGACAGGCACTGGTATGTACCTTTGGGTCACTGACCATAACGTCCATGCCATTTCACCTCACCCTACCACGCAGAGACCGACAAGTGCTGCGATGTGCCTTGGGGTCTTCGGGCCTTGTGCTCACCCCAGTCCATAAAGGAATACACTGACATGGGTGCAGTGTAGGAGAATGGGGTGAACGTTGGGGCTGAAGAGTCTAAGGCACATCTTGACACCTGTCACTGTCTGCAGGGTGGGTGGAGGGGGGTGGAATGGCGTGAGCATTTCAGCCAACAATGCTAACTCACACCCCTGAAGCCTGTCAGTCTGTACAGGGTGGGGCATTGCAGTTGGAAACCCTAATGTTGAGGGTATTTGTTGGTATTCTCGCTCCAAATTTTCAACATGGGCTGTTTGTGACCCCACCTCATTAACAGTGGCACTATGAGTTTGTTTGCCGAAAGGTGATTTCTGTACAGCGGCTGTGCATTTTGGTGGCACGTGCAAAAACACAGTTCTGGCAGGATGTGAAAAATGACAGCGGCACTGTTCATGAGGAGGTGTAAAAAAATGGCATTGTTGAAAATCTGGAGTGAAAATCTGGAAAATTGGTGACATCACGAGCGTGCATAGAAACTGCACAATGCACAGCCATAGCATAATTATTTAGGGGATTTATTTAACCAAATTTTCAACATAGGCATTTTTGGAACTCCAGTCATGAACACTGTCACTGTGATTTTGTTAATCTGGCCCAAACATTGATTTTCCACAGCAACCGCGCCATTGTGCGAACACATTTCAGGCAGGATGTGAAAAATGACAACTGTACTGTTTATAAGGCGGTGTACAAAAATGACAATGGTGAAAATCTGGAGTGAAAATATGAAAAATTGGTGACGTCACGAGTATGAATAGAAACTGTGCAATGCACTCCCGTAACGTAATTATTTTGGGTATGTTTTTTACAAAATTTTCAACATAGGCATTTTAGGACCTAAACTCATGAACAGTGTCACTCTGATTTTGTTAATGTGTCTTGAACATTGATTTCACACAGCGACCATGCCATTGTGCGCCACATGCGCAAAACACATTTCAGGCAGGATGTGAATAATGACAGTTGTACTGTTCATAAGGAGGTATGGGAAAATGCCAATGTTGAAAATCTGGAGTGAAAATATTCCAAATTTGCAAAGTTACAAGTGTGCGTGGAAACTGCGCAGCGCACTCTCATAAAACAGTCATTTTTTGGATTTTTTTCCCCAAATTTGCAATCCATTAACAGAGGCACTGTAATTTCATTAATTGGTCCCGAAAGGTGATTCCGCGCATTGACCGCAAAATCCCCTTTCGGGACTGAATAACACCATGACAGTGACTGAATTCATGTGGAGGGGTCCCAATAACCCCATGTTGAAAATTTGGTGCCACAATTCCCAAAAATGCCCGAGATATGCACCAAAGTTGAAAAAAAACCCTATTTATGCCATTATATAGTTTACTGGCATTTCTTCAGTTCGTGGTCGGCTTTGAAGAGTGCAGACATGTTCCTGGTCCACCGAAGATGGTCGCGCCGGGCTCTGGAGGTAAGTATGGGGTGAGGGGGGGTGTGTGGGAAGGTAGAGTACGCAGAGGGTGGGCACGAGTTGGGGGAGGGGTACCAGAACACTTCGAAGGACTGTTTTCTTGTTTTACAGGGGAAAAAAAAGGACAATGCGAGTCGGTTTTCTTTGTTCACAGGAGTGCTCGGTACACTGAGGTGGGCTCCCAGTATACCACCTGCATTTGTGGGGAGAGGGACCGCAGCTGATGGGGAATGGGCCCCCCACTGGCACAGAAGCGTGGGGGGGCGCACGATGCTGAGGGGGATTGGGCACCTCCTCGGCACACAACTGAATTGGGAGGGTGGGCATTATGCCAACTGGGAGTGGGCTCCCCCGTCAGCAAATGAAGTAGGTTGGGGCATGCCGCCAGGGGGATTGGGCACCCCTGAAGTCAGCATTGTGCGTGGCAGCAGTCAGTGCTGCCATTTTTATTGAAAAACATCACCAGTAAAGGCATGCAGGCAGGCATGTTATTGTGCCGCTGCATGACGAGCTTGCCTCTCATTGCAGTGGCACTTTTGTTAGATGTGGTGACCACTCTACACATTGCTGGTGTCAGCACCTGCATGCTGGCTTATTGGGGAATGAGGGACGCACCTACTGATGCATGCCCTGCATTCGCCCACAGTGACCGCACCTCCAAATCTGCTACTACTGCAAGATGTTGACTGGCACGCAAGTGCGAGCCAACATAAAAATGATCATAGTTTACAGAAAATAGATGCCAAAAAGGTTGTTTACAGCTGCTAGCACCAATATACTTTAAGAACTACTGAAAATTGATAACTTTTTTTTATGATGGTAGTTTCAATAGAAATATGTGTATTTGGTGTTGATAAAAATTCCCATTTTGGTTAAACAATGCCGTTTTTTAAAGGCAAGTGGTCATTAGATGCTCAAGAAGTTTACAGCAATTGCAGTGCTACAAATATGCATTAAAATACTTGAACTATACTAGACAGTATGAACAATTTGGGTTTGGATTGACACCTTTAAGAACCTAACAGAAATAGAAAGATTTAAACAGGGCATCTCTAGAAAAGAACATCAGTGGTGATTCTTTCTGCTTACTGAATATTATTACTGAACAAGAAACAGGTCAACCAAAGAGTTTTTCCACAGATGCAGAACATTTTCATTGTAAAGGAGAAATCCAAATCCATTGTTATTGTTAGCCGTATTTGCACAACCTTGTTACTAAAATGTATTAATAGCATGAGGTCCTACAATATGTCCTGAAATTGCTTTTGAAAAGAGATAAAAATAAACTGTATATTCTGGAATGAAAAACTCCAAAGCATTTTAAAGCAGCAATGCAATTAGTTTGGCTTCTTTTGAGATCATCAGCATTAAGCATTGCCTGCTGCCAAATCATGATGCTTTTAATATTGTTTTAAATGATTCCAATCTATATTTAAATACCTTACTTAGTGTGTGATAAAGATGGTGCCCACTTATCACCCCAAAGGTATAGCCCAGTCCTGCACATTCCTAAAAAAACTATTAGAAGCATACGTGATTGGGATGAACACCATGGGGGTCAAAGGGAGTGCCGTTTTTATTGCGCACAAAATAAGGAATTTCAAATGTAAAATGAAGCCCATTAATCTCTATATTTAATAGAAGTACTGCAAGTCAGCAGTGGGCAATAAAGGGGGCTGGATGGCTGCCTGATCCCAATAAGTCTCACAAGGCTCATTTAGGCCCTGTTCACACTAGGGACCATTTATAAAACGTTACTAAAAGTGTTTTATAAATCGGTCCATAGCATGGCTGTCAGAGCTTTCACACTCAATTCAGACAACCGTGCCAGGTGGAAGGGGTTCCCAGGCATGACTGCGGCACCAGCTCAAAGCATTATGGGTTCCGGTTAGTGCCGTAGTGCATGACGGGATACCCGTGAACGCACACCAAAACCGATCGGGACAAAAATACATGGTCAGAATCAGGGATTCTTCCACTGCACTGCGGTGCCTGTAATGTATCATTTTTTTAATTCTGTGGCTGACGAATGGATTTTCTCACCGGAGGGGTTGCCTTAACTCGTGTTACAGCACAGTTTGCGTACACACTGCTGTTAACACGGATTAAGGCAACCATGTTTAGCTAAAACCGTGCTAAAGACCACCTCTTAGCAGGGTTTTAGCACGGTTTTAGAACACGATTGTAATACAGTTTTAACCATATTACAGTGTGAACGCAAACCATGTTCCAGGACCTTAAAATGGTTTAAGGCAGTTAAACCGTTTTAAACTTCCTAGTGTGAACAGGGCCTTAGTTGCAGAACTGCCTGAACTTTTGTTTCTGTCCTAGAACAAAACACTCTTGAATGCAAACACAGCATACACTTTCCCACATGGTACACAACAACAAACTCCATTGGCAGAGGGGCTTTGATTCATACAGCTTCTTTCAACCTTGACTGCCTGTCCATATGACCAACACAAAAAGACTAAGCAAAAACTCATGAACTGGGGCGAAGTCAAGGTTCTATGATAATGTCCCAGCTTTGCAGGTGTGTTGGTCCCTAGATGGTGAGCATGTGTAATCCAGCAGTTAATGAATGCCCAGTGACAAGAAACAACAGAAAAACACCTGAGTACAACCCTTCCTTGTTTGTTATGATTCAAAACATTTTCCTTAAAACGGGATATTTTTCCCTTAGACTTCATTTGTTCCTGTGGATGTTTCTGTCCTGATTTCAAATGTCACCGGTGATATGACTCTGCTGTCAAAAAATGAAAATTACGTACCTACCGTAATTCTTGATCTTCTTGGACGAGTCTCCACCACTCATTCACACTATTGGGATCTGCGCCGGAGGCACTAGGACCCATCGGGAGCAAACTTTTTGCTGGAGGGTCGGCACCAGAGATGGCGCCGTGAAGAAAGCGAGCGCTGCGAGCCTAGCTCGCGTGCGTGCTGACTTATCTCGGCGTCCGACCTCCAACCGCCTCAGTACCTTTTTTTTTACGAAGGAGGCAGCGTAACTAACCTAGAAGGGTAGCTTAACCTAAACCGGACATAAGATAGTCCGGGCGACCCGTAAGAAGGGTCAATAAAGAAGTCTTCACGGCCTAAAGATTTGAGGGAGTGAAGACCCACAAGAAAGGTGAGCTCGGGGGATGGAGGGTGGGTGTGTGAATGAGTGGTGGAGACTCGTCCAAGAAGATCAAGAATTACGGTAGGTACGTAATTTTCATATCTTCCTGGACATAAGTCTCCACCACTCATTCACACTATTGGGAGAGTACCGAGCTAATAATCCCCCGAGAGAGCGGCAGGAAAAACCAAGAGCTCACGTTTTGTAGGACAGAAGTCCATTGAGGATGGCTCAGCCAAAGGAAGAATGTCGTCTGGCATGGACATCTAGTGCATAATGTTTAACGAAAGTATGCACTGAGCTCCAGGTGGCCGCATTGCAGATGTCTGCAATGGGCACGTTGCCGATTTCCGATAGGGATGCCACGACCGCTGTGGTAGAGTGAGCGTAAACTCTAACCTCCAACTTAACCTGCGCCATGGAATAGCAGTGATGAAGGCACGCCACTAGCCATGATGAGATACATCTGATAGCGACAGGTTGACCCAGCCGGGTCTCACTGAAGGAAACGAACAGTTGCTGAGTTTTGCGAAAATCCTTGGTTCTGTCTAGATAGAAACGCAAGGCCCTCTTAACATCCAAAGAATGAAGAGAACGTTCCCCTTCATTTTGGAAGTCCGCAAAATAAGAGGGAAGGACTAAAGGTTGGTTTAGATGAAATTCTGACACAACCTTAGGAAGAAATTTAGGAGTACGAAGAACTACTTTGTCCTTATGGAACACAGTATACGGAGGGTCTGTGACCAGGGCATGTATCTCAGAGATCCTGCGGGCTGAGGTAATGGCCACTAGAAAGGCAGTCTTCCAAGTGAGAAATTTTAGCTCACAGGTAGCCAGAGGTTCGAAAGGTTTCCAAGTGAGCATGTCTAGCACAAGATTAATGTCCCAGGCTGCGACTGGACATCTTGTAGGAGGTCTGGTATGCAGAATCCCCTTAAGGAATCTCTTAACCACAGGTAACTGAGCCAGAGTTAAGGAAATAACGGGCTCATGATACGCTGAAATGGCACTAAGATGAACTTTGACTGTAGAGTACTGCAGACCTGAATTTGAGAGGTCCAAAAGGTACTCCAAAACCTTATTTGGAGGACAGGAAAAGGGATTCAAAGAGGACTTTGTACACCAGAGAAAACGCTTCCACTTGGCTGTGTAAGTTTTCCGAGTGGCTGGCTTCCGTGCAGCCAGAAGAATATCTGAAACTCTTCGAGAGACATTGAACCGGTTTATTTCGACCTCTTCAGGAGCCAAGCATGAAGGTGAAGTGATCTCAGGTTGGGATGGACCACCGGTCCCTGAGTCAAAAGGTTCATCTGCAGGGGAAGTGGTCTCGGAGGAACTGCCAATATATTGTTGAGCAGTGGAAACCACAGCTGCTGAGGCCAAAAGGGAGTGATGAGAATCATTTTGTCCCCCTGGGATTGGAACTTGAGGAATACCCTCTGAATTAGAGGAAGAGGTGGAAAGGCGTAAAGAAAGCGTTTTGTCCACCGCAGCCTGAACGCATCCTGACAGAAAATGCCAGGCCCTGGATTTCTGGAGCAGAAGAGAGGCAGTTTTGTGTTGAGTGGGGATGCAAAAAGGTCCAGGTCTGGAGTTCCCCACTCTTCGAAGAGTGACTGAACTATGGTTGAGTCGAGAGACCACTCGTGAGGGTTTGTCTCTGTACTGCTGAGACGGTCTGCCAGTTCGTTCTGAACACCTGGCAGGTAGACCGTTTGAATTAGAGCCTCGTGCTCTAAGCACCATTCCCATACCCTCATTGCTTCTCTGCATAAGGGGTAAGAGTGAGCACTGCCCTGCTTGTTGATGTAATACATCACTGCTTTGTTGTCCGTTTGAAGGAGAATGTTCTTGTGACACAGAATGTCCTTCAAAGCTCGGACCGCATAAAGGACGGCTCTCATTTCTAGGACGTTTATGTGGAGCTGGGACTACTGAGTCCACGCACCTTGGAGTGTGGAGAGCCTGACAGTGAGCTCCCAACCCAGTAGGGATGCGCCCATGGTAATGGAGATCTGATGGTCCAGAGGAGCAAAGGATACCCTCCAGGAGATTGCTCTCCTGAGACCACCAGGTGAGTGACCTCCTTAAGGGTTCTGTCACCTTGATGAGATAGGACTGCGGGTGAGTGGTTGGGGACCACTGAGTACTGAGCATCCACTGGGTGGTTCTCATGTGCAGACGTGCTAGGGGTACAGTGAACACTGAGGATGCCATGAGGCCTAGCATCTGTTGCATCAAGAGAGCTGTGACTGAGCTGTTTTCCCCCGATGTAATGGGCCATTTGAAGGATATCATTCCTCCTGTCTTCTGGAAGAAAAGCCTTTGCACAGGAGGTGTCCAGAAGAGTCCCTATAAAAAGGAGCCTCTGGGAGGGCTGCAGTTGCAATTTCTTGAGGTAGAGCAGAACTCCCACGGACGTAAGGAAGCGCGAGGCCCTCTCCACAGCGTCCAGAGTCTCCTGCCTGGAAGGGCTTGCTAGAAGCCAATCGTCCAGATAAGGAAACACCTGAATTCCGACCTTTCTGAGGTGCGCTGCGAGAACTGCACAACATTTTGTAAAAACTCGCGGCGCCAAGGATAGCCCCATAGGGCAGGACTCTGAACTGATAGTGCTGTCCCAGAGCCACAAACCTCAGGAATTTGTGATGCCTCGGGTGAACAGGAATGCGCTGGTAAGTGTCCTGCATATCTAGGGAGGCTAACCAGTCGTGTTAGTGGAGCAGAGGTAACAGGGTTCCCAGAGAAATCATTTTGAATTTCTTCTTGGGGAGAAATTTGTTTAGCTTTCTGAGATCTAGAATGGGGCGCATTCCGCCGGACTTCTTTGGAACCAGAAAGTAATGGGAGTAGAACCCCATGTTTCGTAGGTGCAGTGGCACCACTTCTACTACCCTGTTGTTCAGAAGTCCCTGAATCTCGGTGGCAAGAAGGTCTGACTGAAGGGTTGACAGCCTGGGCTGCCGTTTGGGGGGACGATTCGGAGGGGTCTCCACATGATTGAGTGAATACCCCTTCGCGAATTATCCGAAGGACCCATTTGTCTGAGGTTATGGACTTCCACTGGTTGTAGAAGTGCATCAGACGACCTCCCACCGGAGAGGAAAAGTCCACCTAGGGCAGCTGAGATAGAACTTGGGCCGCAACTCATATAGCGCTTGGGCGCCAGTCTTTGTGCTTGCCGCGCCTTCTTTGAGGTTGGGCAGGTTGGTTCTTATGGAAACTTCCTCTGCCTCGAAAGGACTGGCGATTATGAAACTGTCGTTTACTGGCATGCCCTCGAGAGGGGGCAGGAGGGGGCCGAGCCAACTTAATGGCTGACCTAGTCTTTTGTGTAGCTTCTAGAGCTTGCTCTACCTGAGGACCAAAAAGATATGCACCGTCAAAGGGCAATGCCATCACCTGTTGCTGAGCGTCATTCGTAAAGCCCGAAGTGCGCAGCCAGGAATGACGCCGGGTGCAAATACCAGCAGCCGCTGAATGGGAAGCAGTGTCAAAAGCATCCATGGCTGCTTTAACCTGCTGGTTATTAGATTCAATACATCTGGTAATGGTTTGAAGAAGCTCTGGCTTTGAATCCGACTCCGGTAGGGCTTCAACCATCTGTTTAATAGAATGCCACAGGATATACACTCATACTGAGAAAAATAGCCTTGGTAACTGGCAACACGCATACTTAGGGTAGAAGCAGCAAAGACTCTCTTACCTAAGGTATCTATCTTATGAGATTCTTTGTTAATAGGTCGAGCTGTAGTAGCTTGAGGAAGAACGACTTTATCATTCTCTGCCAGGACTACAATAGGATCCGCAAAGGCTTGAGATGCCAAAATGGGACGATCCTTGGGGGCTGAATATTTCCTATCAATGGGTTTAGCCACCGAAGGGGTAAGAGCAGGATTATTCCATACCATTTGAGACAGCGTCTCGAAGGAAGACTGAATTGGAGGAGTCAAATCCGTAGGGATCTCCGAGGCATGAAGATATTGGAGTCTCAACAATTTCACAGGATCGATGTCTGTAGTCTGGAGAGAAAGTGTGGAACTCAGATTTTTCAACAGAGGCTTAAAGGATAGGTCCTCAACCACACGCTCTGTAGCAGTAAAAGATCCTGCTTCGTCCACTTCATCACCCAACCGAAGGTCTGGGTCAGGCTCAACATCATGTCCTGACAGTCCAGGAGGGACTGTATGGACAGGAAAGGAATGAAATTCAGAAGAGGAGGAAGAAGGAAACAAGTGAAAAGAGGAGTCCCTGAGAGCCGCTGGCGCGGGGAGGCGCACAGCACTGAGCAGCGACGCTGCGAGGCCATGCGGGCGCAGCGGTGCCGAGAGCCGCATGACACAGAGGGTGGGCGCCGAGAAGCCGCACAGCACCGAGGACGGCGCGAAGCGCATAGGCACCAAGATGGCGCCGTAGGAAGCATCGACGCCGAGGACGGCGCCGAGAGGCCACACGATGCAGAGGGCACTGAAAACACTCCCAGACTCTGAAAAACAGGTTTTGAAGGAAGAAGAGCAGGAGATAAGGGCATCGGTGTGGCCCCCTGCGCCGCAGCCATGTGAGGGGGAACACTTGGCACGGAGTCGACAGCACCGAAGAAGGTGCTGCTGTGACCAGGAAGGTCCAACCCCTACCCTGTCACCCAGAGAGCCCAAAGGCCACGTAGCGATCGAGCCAGGTAGTCAACCAACCTCCAAGCCCATTGCTCCATAAGAGCGGCCCAGTGATGAAACTGCTCATCTGAAGACCTACCTATGGGCGGGTAGGGCTCGATGTCGCTTGGCTACCAGAAGCAGAGGTTGGCAGCCCGAAGGAGGAGACCGCAACTAGCCCCGATAACCGAGCGCTTCACGCAGACATATCAGAGGTGACCTTGAGTGATGCCTTCTCTTTTAGACCTGTGAGGCTGAAGAAGAGCTCGAGGTCAAGCGGTGCCGAGAGTGTGACCGCTTGTTTTATAAGCTTCCGGGGACCGCCCATCCCCCGGCATTGGACTGACCGCTGTCAGATCCTCTCCTCCAGAGAAGGCGGCGGACCCAACTCCAGTCCGACTGACTGAACAGCTTTTCATACGGAAGTCTCACTACCGTCGCCTGACCTGCTCATGGTCGACTCCGTCAAGGTAGGCTGAGACTACTTTATTGTATTTTTTTTAAAAATAAGAATAAATTTAAGCAATACTGTATCGAGATAATATTACAAAATAATAAAAACTGAAAACTATGCTGCTAGTTTGAAGTTTGACTCCCGACAGGTGAGCGACGTTGTCACTGAAGTGCACTCGACGGCGGGAAAAAAGGAACTGAGGCGGTTGGAGGGTCAATGCCGAGATAGTTGTTACCGCACAAGCTAGGGCTCGCGGCGCCGTTCCTTGCGGCGCCATCTCTGGCGCCGACCCTCCAGCAAAAAGTTTGCTCCCGATGGGTCCTAGTGCCTCCGGCGCAGATCCCAATAGTGTGAATGAGTGGTGGAGACTTATGTCCAGGAAGATCAGAGGATTCTGACTTCAAGGCAGGAAAAGCAGCAACAACAGAGAAAGTCCAAGGGGCAAAGTGCATGTCTACATGCAAATATTTTAAATAAATGAATGTTCTGAAATTCAGATTCATTAGGAATGTTATGAGATTTGTGTCTTGCTGATGGAAACTGTAATTTGTTTCAGGAACCTGGAAAATCACTTTAAACAGTCCATACTAAAGCAAAGCAATTTCCTGCCTCCCTATGAGAAGTGCTATGGAAAAGTGAGACTTCTCTAACTTTATTTTTTTCATTTGGCAACATGCATAATAACATAGGGAATAAAAGACATATGAACTGATTTAGTGGGTGCAATCCTAGGTATCAATATAGTTTTTAATGTGACCCCTGTATTTTCAACAGTGCACTGTAAGAACACAAAATTAATTTATAATTCCAACTTTTAGCATTGTTAGTCACCTACATCACATGGTGCGATTCTCAAACGGTCCCTAAAAATCTGCTTGTCAGGGTTGCAAACTTGTTTCATTTGTATCTTTTTTCAAAAGCATGTTTTAAGGTATCATTTTTTATTTACAAAAAAAAACAGGGAGACTTCTTACACACCACTAATGGAAAAAATGTTTTAAATGATTTAAATTTTTTTTTTTAAGATTGTGAATGGAAGACTTAGGCAACCCATGTTTACATTTACAAAGTAAAATATGTAGGCCTTTTCCACAATAGGCCATACAAAAACAACTCACAACATGTAGGCTACACAAAGATCCCCAACTTATAAATCATTTACAAGCCCAAAATGCTATCAGAGAAAAACATACGTCTTGTAGAAATATCCTTTGAAAATCGAGGCCATAGACTGGAAAAAACTGAGGCTCTGGATTAGAATACAAGTCCATATTTCAACTGAAGAGCTGCACTAATACCAGAAACCATGAGAACATGAGCTGAACAACTTGTAAATGGCAAGTGGATTATTGTATACTGTACAGTATGTATGTCAACGTGAATTTAAAAAGGGTTTAAGATTTTATTTATTTATTTATTTATGCAAGGTTAAGAAATGATTCCGCCAAACACTCCTCTTTTTATAGTGCAACATAGCTTTGTCACAGTCAGTTCTAAAAAGAGGTTTAATGGATTTCTAAGGCTGGAGCAGGCATTTCTTCACATATTCCAAGGCTGTCAAGTGGGATAAGAGGTGCTTCATTTATTGGAGGCTGATGTTATGTTAAATCACTTCCTTGACGACTGTGCTAGGTTTGCATCAAAGAGTCCAGGAAATAGGCAGGTATAGGACTATACCTGTGGTGCTGTTGTAAGTTGAGATGGTGATGGCTTTTTTTGAACAGGTGTTTATGGAGGTGGTGGCCTGTTAAAACAACACAAACACACAGACTGGTCACTTTATCTGACAAATGAAAATTACATACTCAGTGTAATTGCTGATCTTCCAGAATATCTTCACCATTCATTCACACTTATGGGTCTAAGATGGTGGCTCTAGAATCCAGCAGTAGCAAAGTCTTTGGCAGCATTGGGGATTGATGTTGATGCTGGCATTGTGCATGAGGCAGACGTACTGACATCATGCTCATAGACTGGCCAATAACTGACTCTGACCCCCTACCTTACACAGTTCTGTTTGCCAGGTGAGATGAAAAAATTACTTACCATAGAAGAAAAAATTACTCACCTTAGTAATGTTGTTTCTTCTAATGGAGTCCTGCTATATTATGACAATTGCAGTTTGTCCCACCATTAGAACTGCTCCGGAGGTGAAAGAGTTAACTTCCATGCCAGGCATGGAGCTCGGAGTCCGAGCTCGGTTAGAGAAGCTCTGTCTGGATAATTTCAAACTGAAACTGTCAGATCTTTACGAGCAAAACTCACTAAGGTTCTGTGTGGAAGCTGTAACCTACACTAGCCAACTGGCTACCTAAATATTAACACATATTCCTGGTCCCAACACCAAGACTCAAGTCAGGGGGCCAGAAAATAAGATAAGCTAAGATAAAATAAAACACAACACTCCAAAACCCCAAAAGAAGGGGTGGAAAAACATAAAATGGGCTTAAACAAGGGCCCACACTGGACTGCCCACCCCATACCCAAGTAGAAGTTCTAAGAGGGGCAGGCTGGGGGGGAGGTCATAATATAGCAAGACTCCATTAGAAGAAACAACATTACTAAGGTGAGTAATTTTTTCTTCAAACAACATGAAGTCTTGCTATATTATGACAGTTGCAGACTACACAGCAGTACCTCCATGGAGGAGGGACAGAACCTACTTAGGAATAGGCTCGAAGCACATCTTGACAAACCGAAGCATCCCTCCTGGCCTGGACATCCAGGAGTAATGCTTGGTGAAAGTGTGTACCATTTTCCAAGTAGCTGTTGACATATCTCTAAGATAGGGATGTCTCTGGCAGCAGCTAGAGACACAGCTGTACCTCTGGTAGAGTGAGCCCTCAGGCCTGAAGGGGAACTTTTCCCAGTTTTGATAACAAAATTGGATACAAGAGACAATCCACCTGGCAATGGATCTCTTAGTGGCAGGTTTCCCTTTCCCAACTCACCATAAGTGAGAAAAGTTGGAGGATTCGAACCTGTGACCTTGGAGTGCTCTATATAGTAACTTAGGCCCCTTAACATCTAAACTGTGCAACCTCCTCTCACCAGAGGAGGAATGGTCAGTGAAGAACACTGGAAGGAGACAGATTGATTAAGATGGAAATCTGAAACCACCTTAGGCAAAAACTTCCTGTTAGTCCTAAGGACTACCTTATCCTGTGGAAGGAAATAAAGTCAGTCTCTACTGACAAAGCTTGTAACTCACTTAGTGCGCCTGGCAGAAGTGATAGCTACTAGAAAAACAGTTTTCCAAGTCAAGTACTTAAGCTCTGCAGAAGACAGAGGTTCAAAGGAGGTTGCATCAACTGAGCAATGCAAACATTAAGATCCCAGGCAGGGGCCGGGTCCCTGAAAGGTAGATTAGTATGAAGTAATCCTTGAAAACTTGGAAAATACAGGGTGAGCGGAAAGAGAGGAGGGCTTTCCTGCTGAAATGAAGGCAGAGACAGCTGCCAAATGTACTTTCAGGGTAGCTGGTCTCAGACCCAAGGAATTAAGATGGACCATATAGTCCAAAACAATGGGCAAGTCAGCAGATTCCGGGAAATATGTTTCCAGAACACCAGATGGAAAACCTTTTCCATTTAGAGTTATAGTAGCTCTAGTGGAAGGCTTCCTAGAAGCCTTCAGGATTTCAAAACACCTTGAGAAAGGTGTAGGTCAGCAAATTCTAACTCCTCAAGAGCCAGGCCTTGAGGTTGAGGGATTTGAGATTCGGATACCAAACTCTCCCCTGGGCACAGATTAACAGGTTGTGATTCCTGGGGAGACACAGGGGAAGATGGACTGCTAAAGACAGAACGAGTGGGTACCAGGGCTGCCTGGCCCAATCTGGAGCAATCACAATCATCCTGCAAGGCTGGGATCTGATTTTGACTAGCACCTTGAATAGGAGAGGGAAGGGGGGAAAGGCATATAGAAACTTCCCTTCCCAATCTAGGAGAAAGGCATCCAGGGGGACTGAGCCCATCACTGGGGGCCTGCAACAAAACAGTGGAAGTTGGTGATTGTCTGGGGCTGCGAAAAGATCTATCTGAGGGGTGCCCCATCTGGCAAAAACTATCCCCAGTACTTGGGATCCAGTGACCATTCGTGATGGCCCTGGGAAATCCTGCTGAGAGCATCTGCCAGGACATTGTCCTTTCCTGGGAGGTGAACTGCTATGAGGGAAGTGTTCAGGGAATAAGCCAGAGACCACAACTTCATTGCCTCGGTGCACAAGGCCGAAGACCGAGTGCCCCCTTGTTTGTTGATGTACCACATTGTAGTGGTGTTGTCTGTTCTGACTTGTACCACTTTGTTCTGAACAGATGCAGAAACACCTGAAGTGCTGGAAAAACAGCTCTGAGTTCCAGCAAATTGATGTGGGAGCAGAGATTCCGAGGGACCACACCCTGGTGGAGAGGCCACCCATGTGAGCTCCCCATCCCAGAAGGGACGCATCTGTAGTAAGGGTCAAGGAGTGAGATAGAGGGATGAAGGGGACCCCTAGTCTCAAATTGCTCTGATTCTGCCACCACTGAAGGGCCTGGATCAGGGTTCGAGTCACTGGGATCAACTTGGAAAAGGGATCTTTCCTTTGGGACCAGAAGGCTCTCAAGTGAAACCGAATGTCCCTCATCTGAAACCTTGCTCCTTGCACTACAGCTGTTGAAGCAGCCATGTGTCCTAGTAGCTGTAAGAAGTGCCTTGCTGGTCGAGAGACCTGCAGAGTGAAGGAGGAGGCCAGGGCCACTAGGTTCCTTACCCTTTCTAGGGGCAGGAAGGCTCTGGCCTGCTTTGTGTCCAGTTCTGAACCTATAAAGGTGAGTACCTGGACAGGTTCCAGAACTGACTTTGGAAGATTGAGAAGAAAACCCAGAGAGGTGAGCAGCTGCTGGGTAACTTGCAGGTGTGATTTGACCTGGTCTGGAGACTGACCTACAATGAGCCAGTCGTCTAGGTAGGGAAAGATGGCAATCTTTGCCTTCTTAAATGAGCAACTGCTACTGCTAGACATTTTGTGAATACCCTTGGGGCAGAGGTAAGGCCGAAGGGCATTGCTCTGAACTGGTAATGGCCTGAGGGCAGTTCGAATCTGAGGTACTTTCGGTGGAGCTTCTGATGAGAACATGGAAATAGGCATCCTTGAGGTCCAGGGAAGCTAGCCAGTCCCCTGGCCTTAGAGAAGATAAATCATTGCCAGAGTCACCATTTTGAATTTTGGTTTCTAAAGGTGCTTGTTCAGATATCTTAGGTCCAAATGGGCCGCCATTCTCCCTGTCTTTTTAGGGTAAGAAGTACCTGGCGTACAGACCCTTGCCCTGGTGTGGGAGAAACCCTTTCTACAGCTCTGAGAGCCAGGAGGGTTGAGACTTCTGTTTCTAAGGCAAAGGTCTCTAGAGGGTTTGCAGGTGGAAAAGATCTGATTCTCATCTTTGGAAATTTTTTGAAGCTGAGAACCAGACCCCGGCTTACTACTTCCAGGACCCACTTGTCTGATGTTAGAGACTCCCAGTTCTGAACGAAGTAAGCCAACCTGCCCCCTACAGGTAATGGAGAATCGGCCCTGGGCACCCCATCAGGGTGCCTGTTTGGCAGGGGCTTTAGGCTGAGGGGTGGGAGCAGGCCTGCTTGCACCCCGTCTGCCTCTCCCTCTGAAGAACCCCCTCTGAGCATAAGCAGAGGAGGCCTGGGTTTGGTAAAAAGGCCTGTGAAAAGGCCTACCTCTACCCCTGGGGGTCTGCTTCTGAGGAGTGGCTTGCCGCTCCTTGGCTTGTGCACTCCTATAAGTTGTCCTATATTCATCCATTTTCTTCATATAATTCTCTGTCTGTTCCCCAAACAGAGAATTTCCTACCACAGGAAAATCCATAGCCTTAGTCTGGGTATCCTGTGACAAGCTAGTACACCTGAGCCAAGCCAGCCACTAAGCCACAGATGTAGCCATGACTCTAGAGGATACATCATTAGAATCCACAGCAGCATGGAACTGCACCTTGGATGCCTCAATACCATCAGCAGCCACCTGCTCCAGCTCCTTAGCAAGCTGGCCAGGGGCCTGTTTGGCCAACGCCATGACAGTGTCCCATCTAGATTTTTGGTATCTTGCCACATAAGCCATGTAATTTGCTTGTCTGAGTCCCAAGGACGCTGCCATGTATTGTTTTTTAGCCATGGCATCAATCTTCCTGAAGTCATTGTCAGGAGGATGTGAAGCCAGGGAAATATTAGCCTTATCACAGGCTGCAGCCTGAACTACTCCAACATGACTGCATTGCTGTGAAAGGAATTCTGTATCAGGACCTGACAAAGTGTACCTCCTGTCCATCTTCTTGTCCACAGGAGGCACAGAATTAGGAGCTTTAACATTTTTATTGTTTGTTTCTAAATGATTTATGTAAAGGGATAGACAATCTCCTAGACTCTGGGATATCCATCATTTCACAAAATCAGGTTCCTCTTGCTCATCCACAGCTTCCTCCAATGGGAGCTGGAGGGTTTCAGCAACCTTTTTATAAAACATAAAGTGAGAAGGGGACTCAGAAAGCGTAGGGGGAGATTCTAAAGGTCTGTCTGGGGAGATGTCTGGTTCAATGAGCACATCCAGACTCTCAAAGTCACATTCATACTGTTCATAATCATCCTCCCCCTCCTCTGGTTCATAAAACTCTTCTAAATCATATTCTTGAACAGGTGGAACCGGCCGAACCGACCTTTTACCAGACAGTGGCGGTTCGGACGGGACCGGAGAAAGTGACTGGACAATTTGTATAGCTCTTGCTATCTCTGCAGCAGTTGGAGAAGGGATTTTAGACTCCACACCTGCTGATTTTCTAGCTTTCTTTGCTGGAACTGGCTCCTCAGAGTCAGCTTTACGGTTGCCCAAGGAAGTCTCGCCCTGGTCAGAGGGCACTCCCTCCGGTTCGGTTGGCACCGAACCGGGCTGGCCATCCGGGTCAGCGGACTTTTTGGGCTCTCGTCCCTGAGCCTGCCAACTCTCTTATCCAGGGTGGCTGCAGGAAATTCTTACAAATCTGGCAGTCTGAATTGAGGTGGTCAAACCTCAGACAATATACACATGTGGTGGTGGGTCAGCCTTGGCAAAGGCTTCCCCACAGACACCACAGTGTTGAAACCCAGTGGGCCTGGTTTTTCTTTTGGGTTTCTCAGACATGATGCCAGCCTAACCAAAAAACTTGCCCTTTTAACGGCAGTGCCAGGCAAGACACCCTTATCGGTTCCCAACCGTCTCACGGGTCATGGAAAAAAACGTAATGAAATCCGTTTTTTTTAGAACCGATAAGAACCGGGAACCGCACTCTAAAAGCTTTTAAATGCTTGACTTTCAAAGTTTTAAAACAACCTGATCGGTTCAAATCGAACCGATAAACATTTACAAGTTCCACACAGAAATAAACCTGTCTATTACTTACAATACCACAGACAGAGCTTGAACCGATCGGTTTGAGGTTAAAATAATAATACTCGAGGTTGAATTAACGAAAATACTGTTTAAACCGAGAAATGAACCGAGCAGTAGGAGAAATCGGAGCGACTGTTCAGTGAGGCGGAGTAAAGAATCTGACAGTTTCAGTTTGAAATTATCCAGACAGAGCTTTTCTAACCGAGCTCGCGCTCCAAGCTCCATGCCTGGCATGGAAGTTAACTCTTTCACATCCGGAGCAGTTCTAATGGTGGGACAAACTGCAATTGTCATAATATAGCAAGACTTCATGTTGTTTGAAATATTGTTTCTTCCAAGGGATCCCTCACTATGCTTGACAAATGCAGTTAGCCCGACAGGTTTAACTGCCCTGAAGAAACTGGAATGTATATAAATTACGGAACTTAGAATGCAAATCAAATCTCTGCCTTGAGGTGGTGCTGTATTCTACAACCAAACATCAGATTTATTTTGAAGCCCACTGGCTAATAATCATGAATTTTACTAACCTTTTCTAAACTACACAATAAGGAAAAAAAATACCCAAAAGGCAATAAGACATTGGCCACCCAGGCCAAGCTATGGCAGGCTAAAATAAACCATAGAAACTGGTAGAAAAAGAACAAGTAATACTCAAGCAGGAAAATACTGAAAGAAAACTAGTTCTTGTATAACCTTTTCTGGTTCTGGAAGGGGAGGGAGGAAGGATGAGAGATTCAAGTATAGTGAGGGATCTCCTCAAATAAAATGGAAATTACATACTCACCATAATCCTTGATCTTCTTGGACAAGTATTCATCATTTATTCAAACTGCTGAGTTCAAGCCAGAGGCGCTGGGACCCTGTAGGAGCCAAAAATCTTCAGCAGGGCTATCACTGAGGTAGGACCACACATGTATGGCGCTGCAAGACTGGCTCACGCTGCAAGGGCTATCTCAGTGTTGACCCTCCAACCACCTCAGTACCTTTTTTTACTGAGGAGGTGCACCATATACTAACAAAAGAAACACCTAACTTACTGAGGGCATAAGATAGACCTTATGACCCATGTAAGACGGGTCAATGAAAAATAATCTCTTCACAGCCCAAACTGAAACTAGGGAGGTGAAGACCAGAAACAGATTGAGTGAGCTTGGCAGATGGTGGGTGGGTATATGAATAAATGGCGAAGATTTGTCCAAGAAGAACAAGAATTACGGTGAGTACATAATTTCCATATCTTCCTGGACTTAAGTTTTCATCATTTATTTATACTGCTGGGTAGAGTACCAAGCTGAAACAAAAATCTGTTAAGGATTCTCCTGCCAAAGGAAGCATGCTGTCTGGTATGGACATCCAGCTCATAGTGCTTAACAAAAGTATGCACTGAGCTCCAAGTAGCTACTTTGCAAATATCAGCAATGGGAACAGAGCAGATCTCTGCCAAAATCACAGCAACATCTCTGCTAGAGTGGGCGCGCACTTGGCCTTCCAACTTGACTTGCATTATAGAGTAACAGTGGCAAAGACATGCCACTATCCAAGCAGAAATACAGTTAACAGAAACCAGCTGACCAAGCCGGGCAGTGCTGAAGGATACAAACAGCTGCTTGGATTGATGGATGCCCTTGGTTCCTGCTTGAAAGGACAGAGCAAAGAACCTTACCAGAGCAAGGATAAGGATTAAGGCTTCTTTTGGCTAAGTAGATTTACTGTGTGTTATTTTTATTTTGTACTCACAGGGATTGTTACTGATTGTTGCTAACATTTTATTGTTTTATTTTCTCTGATTCAAATTATTGTTGCTGGGTATACCTTCTGCTGCATTATTACAGGGTGTGCCTAAAGGTGTGTGCTTACAGATTACTGCTGTAATCTTCTGATTCAAATTGTCTTTTGTAAGGTGCATCTTCTGTTACTGCTTTATTTTTCTCTGTAGCAAAGTGTTTCTTACGGGGTATATCTTCTGTGAAATTATTACAGGTAGTACTTTGCAGGTTTTACAGTTTTATCTATCATTACGATAAGCTTCCAGGGCTACTGCATTTGTTGCTGGCCGGCTGTTTCTGCTCTTACCTCCTTATTTCTTTCACCCGTGGTTCTTTTTCGGCAGGGGAAGGGCACAGCCATCCACCCCCATCCCAAACCACCCCACACTACAGTCCTTTTATAGGGTAGCACAGTTGTGACATTTCCTGTAGCAAAGCAGGAAGGGGCAGATCAGAGGGGTATCTACACAGTGACCTCATTTACTGGGGCACTAGTACTTTAACTTGTTATAACAAGTTATACAAAAACAAACACACAAAACACAAAATCAAACTTTTGCTTTAATTTTCTTCCTTCTAATTACTCTGACCAGGTTATAAACCCAGCAGCTTATCTGGAATGGATATCATTAACTGCAGGTACTGCGGAACACTTTTCAGAAGGGCAGTTTTACAGGATTTAGGACACTGTCCTACATGCTGGGCCATTGGAGATCTAAGGGCTCAGCTCCAGGCAGCATGTGCAGAGATTGCGTGCCTCAAATTGCATATTCAAGAGGAAATATATTAAAAGAACCATCCACCATTTCCCCAACATCCAACAGAAGCACCTTGACTGTAGAGGGTAGTTGGTCCAGGAGGCTGGCAGGTGGTTAGAAGGGGCAAATTTGGTGCCCCATTACTCTGTGCTCTCCAATATATCACCTCCACAAACCATATAAAAACTACAAACAGGTATCTGCCTCTATCTCCAAAATCAAACAAAAGGGCAGAGGACACTGAAGAGCAGGACAATGCAGCACAGGAGCTAGGACAACAAAACCCGCCCAAAACAGGAATCAAAACAAAAAAAGCAAAAAGGAAAACCAAAAAACTTCTGATCATAGGAGATGCCATGATTTGGGGACTTGATACGGATCTCCACGCAGGGGTAATGGTCAGATGTCTTCCAGGTACATCAGCATGGAGAAACACTGACTACATTGCTAAAATTGATCAGGAAGCAGGAGAAAACATTGATGTCCTGGTACACATAGGGACTAACAATCTCGCCAGCCGGTCAGTTGTGGAGACCAAGGAACACCTGACCAGGCTGGGTGACAAACTATCATCCATTTCATCTGGCATCTCCTTCTCTGAGATCCTGCTAGTCTGGGAGAGGGGCACAGATGGACAGAAGGTCAGAGAAGGGGAGACAGGGGAGCTAAACATGTGGCTCAAGGGCTGATGCCAGGAAAAAAGGACACAGTTTTGGGAGCGAAAGTTCTTTAAATTTGATGGACTGCATCTGACTAAGGAGGGTGTCAGTGCATTGGGGCAGAAGTTTGACATCTTTGCAGCATACTTAAAGTAGCAAATGGGGAGAGGGGTGCACACCCCATATGTCGAATGGGAAGAACAACCCTCCCTCCTCAGCTAGTGGTCAAACATGAGTTCAGCATGGTTGTAGTTCATTTGCATCACCAGGTAAAGAAAATGGTCTGGCTCCTCATACGACGCACAGGTGAAAGGCCGGACAAGAAAATTACGTACCTACCGTAATTCTTGATCTTCTTGGCCGAGTCTCCACCACTCATTCACACTATTGGGATCTGCGCTGGAGGCACTAGGACCCATTGGCAGCAAACTTTTTGCTGGAGGGTCGGCGCCAGAGATGGAGCCGCGAGGAACGGCACCGCATGAGCATCCCTTGCGTGGTAATGACTATCGTCGACCCTCCAACAACCTCAGTACCTTTTTACCAAGGAGGTGCAGCGTAACTAACCTGGAAGGGTAGCTAACCTAAAACCGGACATAAGATAGTCCGGGCGACCGTATAAGAAGGGTCAATAAAGAAGTCTTCACAGCCTAAAGATTTGAGGGAGTGAAGACCAACAACAGAGGTGAGCACGGGGGATGGAGGGTAGGCGTGTGAATGAGTGGTGGAGACTCGTCCAAGAAGATCAAGAATTACGGTAGGTACGTAATTTTCATATCTTCCTGGACATAAGTCTCCACCACTCATTCACACTATTGGGAGAGTACCAAGCTAATAATCCCACAAGAGGGCGGCAGGAGAGACCAAGAGCTCACGTTTCTAGGACAGAAGTCCATTAAGGACAGCCCTGCCAAAGGAAGAATGTCGTCTGGCATGGACATCCAGTGCATAATGTTTAACGAAAGTATGCACTGAGCTCCAGGTGGCCGCGTTGCAAATATCTGCAATGAGCACGTTGCGAATTTCGTCAGAGATACACAGCAGCTCTGGTAAGTGAGCGTAAACCCTACCTCCAACTTAACCTGCGCCATGGAATAGCAGTGGCAAAGCATGCCACTAACCATGCTGAGATACATCTGATAGCGACAGGTTGACCCAGCCGGGTCTCGCTGAAGGAAACAAACAGTTGCTGGGCTTTGCGAAAATCCTTGGTTCTATCTAGATAGAAATGCAAGGCCCTCTTAACATCCAAGGAATGAAGAGAACGTTCTCCTTTATTTTGGAAGTCCGCAAAGTAAGAGGGAAGGACCAAAGGTTGGTTTAGATGAAAATCTGACACAACCTTAGGAAGAAATTTAGAGTGAGTACGAAGAACTACTTTGTCCTTATGGAACACAGTATACGGAGGGTCTGTGACCAGGGCATGTATCTCAGAGACCCTGCGGGCTGAGGTAATGGCCACTAGGAAGGTAGTCTTCCAGGTGAGAAATTTTAGCTCACAGGTAGCCAGAGGTTTGAAAGGTTTCCGAGAGAGCATGTCTAGCACAAGATTAATGTCCCAGGCTGCAACTGGACATCTTGTAGGAGGTCTGGTATGCAGAATTCCCTTAAGAAATATTTTAACCACAGGTAACTGGGCCAGTGTTAAGGAAAAAAACGGCTCATGATACGCTGAAATGGCACTAAGGTGAACTTTTACTGTTGAGTACTGCAGACCTGAATTTGAGAGGTCCAAAAGGTACTCCAAAACCTTATCTGATGGGCAGGAAAAGGGATTCAAAGAGAACTTCGAACACCAGAGCGAAAAACGCTTCCACTTGGCTGTGTAAGATTTCCGAGTGGCTGGCTTCCGCACAGCCAGAAGAATATCTGAAACCCTGCGAGAGACATTGAACCGGTTTACTTCTACCTCTTCAGGAGCCAAGCGTGAAGGTGAAGCGATCTCTAGGTTGGGATGGACCACCGTCCCTGAGTCAAAGGTTCATCTGCAGGGAAGAGGTCTCGAGGAACTGCCAACATATTGTTGAGTAGTGGAAACCACAGCTGCCGAGGCCAAAAGGGGGCAATGAGGATCATCTTGTCCCCCTGGGATTCGAACTTGAGGAGTACCCTCTGAATTAGAGGAAGAGGTGGAAAGGCATAAAGAAAGCGTTTTGTCCACCACAGCCTGAACGCATCCTGAAATAAAATGCCAGGCCCTGGATTTCTGGAGCAGAAGAGAGGCAGTTTTGAGATGAGTGGGGATGCAAAAAGGTCCAGGTCTGGAGTTCCCCACTCTTCGAATAGTGACTGAACTATGGTTGAGTCGAGAGACCACTCGTGAGACTCTGTCTCTGTTCTGCTGAGATGGTCTGCAATTCTTTCTATACACCGGGCAGGTAGACCGCTTGAATTAGAGCCTTGTGCTCCAAGCACCATTTCCATACCCTCATTGCTTCCCTGCATAAGGGGTAAGAATGAGCACCGCCCTGCTTGTTGATGTAATACATCACTGCTTTGTTGTCCGTTTGAAGGAGAATGTTCTTGAGACACAGAATGTCCTTCAAAGCTCGGACCGCATAAAGGATGGCTCTCATTTCTAGGACGTTTATGTGGAGCTGGGACGTCGACTTCTGAGTCCACGCACCTTGGAGTGTAGAGAGCCTGACAGTGAGCTCCCACCCCATTAGGGATGCGGCCTGTGGTAATGGAGATCTGATGGTCCAGAGGAGCAAAGGGATACCCCTCCAGGAGATTGCTCTCTTGAGACCACGAGGTGAGTGACCTCCTTAAGGGTTCTGTCACCTTGATGAGATAGGACTGCGGGTGAGTGGTTGGGGACCACTAAGTACAGAGCATCCAGTGGGTGGTTCTCATGTGCAGACGTGCTATGGGTACAGTGAACACTGAGGATGCCATGAGGCCTAGCATCCGTTGCATCGAGAGAGCTGTGACTGAGCTGTTTTCCCCGATGTGACGGGCCATCTGAAGGATATCGTTCCTCCTGTCTTCTGGAAGAAAAGCCTTCGCACAGGAGGTGTCCAGAAGAGTCCCTATAAAAAGGATCCTCTGGGAGGGCTGCAGTTGCGATTTCTTGAGGTTGAGCAGAACTCCCATGGACGTAAGGAGGCGCGAGGCCATCTCCATGGTGTCCAGAGTCCCTTGCCTGGAAGGGCTTGCTAGAAGCCAATTGTCCAGATAAGGAAACACCTGAATTCTGACCTTTCTGAGGTGCGCTCCGAGAACTGCACAACATTTTGTAAAAACTCGCGGCGCCGAGGATAGCCCAAAGGGCAGGACTCTGAACTGATAATGCTGTCCCAGAGCCACAAACCTCAGGAATTTGTGATGCCTCGGGTGAACAGGAATGTGCTGGTAAGCGTCCTGCATATTTAAGGAGGCTAACCAGTCGTGTTGATGGAGCAGAGGTAACGGGGTCCCAGCGAAATCATTTTGAATTTCTCCTTGGGGAGAAATTGGTTTAGCTTTCTGAGATCTAGAATGGGGCGCATTCCGCCGGACTTCTTTGGAACCAGAAAGTAATTGGTAGTAGAACCCCATGTTTCGTTGGTGCAGCGGCACCACTTCTACTGCCCTGTTGTTCAGAAGGCCCTATATATCAGCGGCGAGAAGGTCTGACTGAAGGGTTGACAGCCTGGGCTGCCATTTGGGGGGACGATCCGGAGGGGTTTCCACAAGATTCAGTGAATACCCCTCGCGAATTATCCGAAGGACCCATTTGTCTGAGTTTATGGACTTCCACTGGTTGTAGAAGTGCATCAGACGACCTCCCACCGGAGAGGAAAAGTCCACCTCGGGCAGCTGAGATGGAACTTGGGCCGGCAATTCATAAGGTAGCGCTGGGCGCTTTGTTATGCGCTTTCTGTTGCGCCTCTTTTGAGGTCGGGCAGGTTGGTTCTATGGAAACTTCCTCTGCCTCTGCCTTGAAAGGACTGTGATTATGAAACTGTCGTTACTGGCATGCCCTCGAGAGGGGCAGGAGGGGCCGAGCCAACTTAATGGCTGACCTAGTCTGTTGTGTAGCTTCTAGAGCTTGCTCTACCTGGAGGACCAAAAAGATATGCACCGCCAAAGGGGCAATGCCATCACCGTTGCCGCGCTGTCATTCACAGAAGCCCGGCGCGCAGCCAGGAATGACGCTGGTGAAAATACCAGCGGCCGCTGAACGGGAAGCAGTGTCAAAAGCATCCATGGCTGCTTAACCTGCTGGTTATTAGATTCAATACCTCTGGTAATGGTTCGAAGAAGCTCTGGCTTTGAACCGATTCGTAGGGCTTCAACCATCTGTTTAATAGAATGCCACAGGATATACTCATACTGAGAAAATAGCCTTGGTAACTGGCACTACGATACTTAGAGTAGAAGCAGCAAAGACTCTCTTACCTAAGGTGTCTATCTTTACGAGATTCTTTATTAATAGGTCGAGCTGTAGTAGTTTGAGGAAGAACGACCTTATCATTCTCTGCCAGGACTACAATAGATCCGTAAAGGCTTGAGATGCCAAAATGGGACGATCCTTGGGGCTGAATATTTCGATCAATGGATTTAGCCACCGAAGGGTAAGAGCAGGATTATTCCATACCATTTGAGACAGCATTTGGGAAGGCTGAATCGGAGGAGTCAAATCTGTAGGGATCTCCGAGGCATGAAGATATTGGAGTCTCAACAATTTCCCAGGATCGATGTCTGTAGTCTGGAGAGAAAGTGTGGAACTCAGATTTTTCAACAGATACTTAAAGGATAGGTCCTCGAACACAGGCTCTGTAGCAGAAATAGACCCTGCTTCGTCCACTTCATCACCCAACCGAAGGTCTGGGTCACGCTCAACGTCATCTCCTGACAGTCCAGGAGGGACTGCATGGACAGGAAAGGGATGAAATTCAGAAGAGGAGGAAGAAGGAACAAAGTGAAAAGAGGAGTCCCCGAGAGCCGCTGGCGCCGAAGATGGCACCGAGAAGCCGCACAGCGCCGAGCACAGCATCGACGCCGAGGACGGCGCCAAGAGGCCACACGACGCCGAGGGCACTGAAAACACTCCCAGACTCCGAAAAACAGGTTTTGAAGGAAGAAGAGCAGGAGATAAGGGCATCGATGTGGCCCCCTGTGCCGCAGCCATGTGAGGGGGGGAAACACCTAAGCGCTGAGTCGACGGCACCGAAGAAGGTGCTGCGCGACCAGGAAGGTCCAACCGCCCTACCTGGTCGCCCAGAGAGCCCGAAGGCCCACGAGCGACTGAGCTAGGTAGCCGAACCAACCTCCGAGCCCATTGCTCCATAAGAGCTGCCCACTGATGAAACTGCTCATCTGAAGACCTACTCGTGGTGGGGTATAGGCTCCTGTGGCTGTCTAGTTACATAATAGAAGCAGAGATGTCTGGCACTCCAAGAAGGAGATGGCAACTAGCCCCGATAACCGAGCGTCTACGCGCAGGCATATCAGAGGGCGACCTCGAGTGATGCCTTCTCTTTTTAGACCTGTGGGCCAAAGAAGAGCTCGAGGCCGAACAGTGCCGAGGTGCGCATTGTTTATTTTATAGCTCGGGGACCGCCCATCCTCGGCATTGACTGACTGTTGTCAGACCTCCTCCTGCGAGAAGCGGCGGACCGACCCAGCACCACTGACTGAACAGCTTTCATATTTTAAGTCTCCCTACCGTCACCATGACTCAGCCATGGTCGACTACTAAGGGCTGAGACTTTATTGTATTTATTTCAAAAATAAGAATAAATTTAAGCCGCATACTGTATCGAGATAATACCAAAATAATAAAAACTGAAAACTATGCTGCTAGTTTGAAGTTTGACTCGACAGGCGATAGCACGTTGTCACTGAAGTGCACTCGACGGGGGAAAAAGGAACTGAGCGTGTTGGAGGGTCGAGCCGAGATAGTCGCTACCGCACGAAGCTAGGTCATGGGCGCCAGCTTTCACGGGCGCCAATCTCTGGCGCCGACCTCCTGCAAAAAGTTTGCTCGATGGGTACTAGTGCCTCCGGTGCAGATCCCAATAGTGTGAATGAGTGGTGGAGACTTATGTCCAGGAAGATCGGCACCGCGAGCCTCAGCTCGCGCGGCAATGACTATCTCGGCGTCGACCCTCCAACCGCCTCAGTACCTTTTTTACCAAGGAGGTGCAGTGCAACCAACCTAGAAGGATAGCTTAACCCCAAAACCGGACATAAGATAGTCCTGAGGACCCGTATAAGAAGGGTTTGACTGAGTTGTGTCTTCACAGCCAAAGATTTGAGGGTGAAGACCAACAACATAGGTGAGCTCGTGGTTTGAGAGGGCGTAGATGAGTGAGGAGGACTTGTCCAAGAAGATCAAGAATTACGGTAGGTACTGTAATTTCATATCTTCCTGACACAAGTCTCCACCACTCATTCACACTATTGGAGAGTACTGGGCTAATAACCCTGAGAGGGCAGCAGAGAGACCAAGAGCTCACGTTTTAGGACAGAAGTCCATTAAGAATGGCTCTGCCAAAGGAAGAATGTCATCTGAGATGGACATCCAGTGCATAATCTTAACGAAAGCATGCACTGAGCTCCAGGTGGTCGCGCTGGCAACATCTGCAGCGGGCACGCTGCACTTCCGCTAGGGATGCCCCGCCTCTAGCAGAGTGAGGAAACCCCTACCTCCAACTTTAACCTGCGCTTATGGAATAGGCAGTGGCAAAGGCATGCCACTAAACATGCTGAGATACATCTGATAATCTGATAACAGGTTGACCCAGCCAGGTCTTGCTGAAGGAAACAAACAGTTGCTGGGCTTTGCAAAAGTCCTTGGTTCTATCTAGAAAGAAACGCAAAGCTCTCTTAACATCCAAAGAATGAAGAGATCGTTCACCTTCATTTTGGAAGTCCACAAAGTAAGAGGGAAGGACCAAAGATTGGTTTAGATGAAGTTCTGACACAAACTTAGGAAGAAATTTAGGATGAGTCCGAAGGACTACTTTGTCCTTATGGAACACAGTATACGGAGGATCTGTGACCAGGGCATGTATCTCTGAGACCGCATGTAGCTGAGGTAATGGCCACTAGGAAGGCAGTCTTCCAGGTGTGAAATTTTAGCTCACAGGTAGCCAGAGGTTCGAAAGGTTTCCGAGTGAGCATGTCTAGCACAAGATTAATGTCCCAGGCTGCAACTGGACATCTTGTAGGAGGTCTGGTGTGAAGAATGCCCTTAAGAAATCTCTTAACCATAGGTAACTGAGCCAGTGAAAGGGAAAAAAACGGCTCATGATACGCTGAAATGGCACTAAGGTGAACTTTAACTGTAGAGTACTGGAGACCTGAATTTGAGAGGTCCAAAAGGTACTCTAAAACTTTATCTGGAGGGCAGGAAAAGGGATTCAAAGAGGACTTTGTATACCAGAGCGAAAAACGCCCACTTAGCCGTAAGTTTTTCCGAAAGTGGCTGGCTTCCGCAGCCAGAAGGATATCAGAAACTCTTCGAGAGGCATTCAACCGATTGCATTTACACCCTTCAGAGCCAAGCGCAGTGGTGAAGAGATCTCAGATTGGGATGGACCACCGTCCCTGAGTTAAAAGGTTCATCTGCAGAGGAAGTGGTCTCGGTGGAACTGCCAACATACTGTTGAGAAAGGAAACCCCAGTTGTCGAGGCTAAAAGGAGCAATGAGAATCATCTTGTCTCCCTGAGACCTCGAACCTGAGGAGTACTCTGAATTAGAGGAAGAGGTGGCTATGAAAGAAAGCTGCTTTTGTCCACCACAGCCTGAACGCATCCTGACAAAAAATACCAGGCCCTGGATTTGGAGCAGAAGAGAGGCAGTTTTGCTTGAGTGGGGACGCAAAAGGTCCAGGTCCGGGGTTCTCACTCTTCAATAGTGACTGAATCTATGGCTTGAGTCGAGAGACCACTGTGAGGATCTGTCTCTGTTCTGTTGAGATCGGTTCGCTAAGTCGTTCTGCACACCTGGGCAGGTAGATTGCTTGAATTAGAGCCTTGTGCCCCAGCACCATTCCCAGACCCTCATCGCTTCTCTGCATAAGGGGTAAGAATGAGCACCGCCCCTGTTTGTATGGATACATCACTGCTTTGTTGTCTGCTTGGAGGAGAATATTCTTGTGACAGAGAATGTCCTTCAAAGCTCGGACCGCATAAAGGACGGCTCTCATTTCTAGGACATTTATGAAGCTGGAACTCGAGTTGAGTCCACACACCCTGAGTTTGGAGAGTCTGACAGTGAGCTCCCACCCCATTAGTGAGGCATCTGTGGTAATGGAGATCTGATGGTCCAGAGGGGCAAAGGGGTATCCTTGCAGGAGATTGTCCTTGAGACCACCAGGTGAGAGACCTCTTAAGGGTTCTGTCACCTGATGAGATAGGACTACGGGTGAGTGGTTTGAGATCACTGAGTACTGAGCATCCACTGGGGTTTCTCTGTGCAGAGTGGCCAGAGGTACAGTGAACACTGAGGATGCTGTGAGGCCCAGCATCCGCTGCATCGAGAGCACCGTAACTCGACCTGTTTTCTCCGATGTAACGGGCCATCTGAAGGATATCGTTCCTTCTGTCCTCTAGAAGAAAGCACTCGCAGGATGTGTCCAGGGTCCCTGGAAGGAGCCTCTGGGAGGCTGCAGCTGCTATTTCTTGAGGCTTTATGAGACTCCATGGATGTAAGGAGGCGAGGCCGTCGTCTCTACTGCATCTAGAGTTCCTTGCCTGGAAGGACTTGCTGTAGTCAATTGTCCAGATAAGTGGAACACCTGTGGCTCCGAAGTTTTCTGAGGAAAGCCAAGAGAACTGCATAACACTTGCAAAACTTCAGCCGGTGATAGCCCAAAGGCAGGACTCTGAACTGATAATGTTATCCAGAGCCACAAACCTCAGGAATTTGTGATGCCTCGGGTAATGGAATGTAAAAAAAAGTTGTACATCCCGCATGTCTAGGAGTACAACTAGTTGTGCTGATGAAGAAGGTAAACAGGGTTCCTTGAGAATATTTTGAATTTCCTGGGGAGAAATTGGTTTAGCTTGAGATCTAGTGGGCTATTCCCCAGACTTCTTTTGGAACCACAGAAAGTAATGAGAGTAGAACCCGTGTTTTTGATGCAGCGGGCATGCTCCACGGTTCTGCTGTTTAGAAGGCCTGAACCGGCGTGAGAAGGTCTGACTGAAGGCAGACAGTCTGGGCTGCTATTTGGAGGACGATCCGGAGGGGTTTCCAAGATTGAGTGCGAGTACCGCAGATTATCCGGGCGGACCCATTTGTCTGAGGTTATGGACTTCGACTGGCTGTAGAAGTGCATCAGCCAACCTCCCACGGAAAGGAAAAAGTCCACCTCGGGCAGTTGAGGTGGGACTTGGGCCAGCAATTCATAAGGTAGCGCTGAGACTTTAGGCCCACTGTCTTTCTATTTGCACCTTCTTTGAGGTTGGGCAGGTTGGTTCTGCGGAACTTCTCTGCCTCTGCCTCGAAGGACTGGCGATTATGAAACTGGACGCTTACTGGCATGCCCTCGAGAGGGGCAGGAGGGGTCTATCCAACTTAATGGTTGACCTAGTCTTTGTGTAGCTTCTAGAGCTTGCTCGACCTGAGGACCAAAAAGATATGTATGCATCAAAGGGCAATGCCATTACCTGTTGTTAAGCATCATTGGTGAAGTTTAAGCGCGAAAGCCAGGAATGGCGTAAGGGCAATATCAGCAGCTGCTGAACAGGAAGTGGAGTCGAAACATCCATGTATGCTTTAACCTGTTGGTTGTTAGATTCAATACCCCTGGTATTTGTTTGAAGAAGCTCTGGTTTTGAATCCGATTCTGGAAGAGCTTCAACTATTTGCTTGAGAGAGTGCTACAGGATATACTGCATTGCGAAAAAATAGCCTTGGTAACTGGCAATAGATACTTAGGGTAGAAGCAGCAAAGACTCTCTTACCTAAGGTGTCTATCTTCTTAGATTCCTTGTTAATAGGTCAGCTGAAGTGGTTTGAGGAAGGATGACCTTATCATTCTCTGCCAGGACTACAATAGATCCGCAAAGGCTTGAGATGCCAAAATGGGACGATCATTGGGGGCTGAATATTTTCTATCAATGGATTTAGCCGCTGAGGAAGAGAGAGCAGGATTATTCCATACCATTTGAGATAGCGTCGCGAAGGAAGGCTGAATCGGAGGAGTCACATCCGTAGGGATCTCCGAGGCTGAAGGTTATTGGAGTCTTAACAATTTCCCAGGATCGATGTCTGTAGTCTGGAGAAAGTGTGGAAATCATATTCTTCAGCAGAGACTTAAATGACAGGTCCTCGACCACAGGCCTGCAGCAGTAAAGATCCTGCTTGGCCCACCCCACGCCCAGCCGAAGGTCTGGGTCAGGCTCAACATCATCTCCCGACAGTCCAGGAGGGACTGTGCGACAGGAAAGGGATGAAAGCCAGAAGAAGGAGGAGCGAGACTAAAGGGAAGTCCCCGAGCCCCTGGCGCCGAGAGCGCCGGTACCCGAGAGCGGCGCGAGGACCCACGCAGTGCGAAAGCGGCTCCGAGAAGCTGCACGGCGCTGCCGAGAAACCTCGGTGCCGCCAAGAAGCCGCTGCGGGAGAAGCCACACGGCATCGTGGGCGTACGCCGGGGACAGGCGCTGCGAGGCCAAGCCACGGCGCCAAAGGCACTCCCAGAGACCGAAAACAGGTTTTGAAGGAAAAAGAGCAGGAGATAAGGGCATCGGTGTGGCCCCTCGCTAAGCCATGGGGAGGGACACTAAGCTTGCGAGTCGACGGCACCGAGAAGAAGGTGCCACGTGACCAGGAAAGTCCAACCACTCTACCTGGTGCCCAGAGAGCCCGGACGCTCCACGTAGCGACCGAGCCAGGTAGCCGAACTGCTAACCTCCGAGCCCATTGCTCCATAAGAGCGCCCACTGATGAAACTGCTCATTCTGAAGACCTACCTGCGGCGGGTAGGACTCGATGTTTAAGACGCTGCTACCAGAAGCCGCTGTTGGCGTACTTCAAGGAGAGAGACCGCTACTAGCCCTGATAACCGAACGCTTCGCTGCGAGACGTATCAGAGGGCGAATTTGAAAGTGATGACGCATTTCTTTAGACCCAAGGCGCGGGTCGGGCAAGAGTCGGCATTTAACGGTGCCAAGAATGCAGTGCTTGGCTTTATGCTTCATGCGGGGACCACCCATCCCCTCGGCATTGGACTGGATTGTTGTCAGACCCCCTTCCGGGAGAAGGCGGGCGGACCGGACCCAGCCCGACTGACTGAACAGCTTCATACGAAGTCTCCCTCACTAGCCACCTGACCTGCTCATGGTCGACTCCGCCAGTGTAGGCTGAGACTTCTTTGTATCATTTTATTTAAAAATAAGAATAACTTAAGCGATACTGTATCGAGATAATACTACAAAATAATAAAAACTGAAAACTATGCTGCTAGCTTGAAGTTTGACTCTCAACAGGCGAGCGACGTCAAGCTACCGAAGCGCACTCTATCGCAAGGGAAAAAGGAACTGAGGCGGGTTGGGGAGTCGACGAGAGATAGTCATTGCCGCTACGAGCTGGGGCTTGCGCGAGTTCCCTCGCGGCGCCATCTCTGGTGTCGACTCCCCAGCAAAAAAGTTTGCTCCCGATGTGTCCTAGTGCCTCCGGCGCAGATCCCAATAGTGTGAATGAGTGGTGGAGACTTATGTCCAGGAAGATCACTGCTCTGAGTTCCAAGAGATTGATGTGAAGCAGAGATTCCTGAGGTGACCACAGTCCTTGGGTGGTAAGATTGCCCAAATGGGCTCCTCAGCCCAGCAGGGAAGCATCTGTGGTGAGTATCACTGAATGAGACTGAGTGACAAAAGGAACCCCTTGCCTCAAATTGTCCTGATCCTGCCACCATTGCAAGGCCTGGATCAGGGTTCGAGTCACTGGGACTAGTTTGGTAAGGGAATCCTTTCTTTGGGACCAGAAGGCTCTTAAGTGGAACTGAATGTCCCTCATCTGGAATCTTGCTCCTTGGACCACTGCTGTGGAAGCTGCCATGTGGCCCAGAAGCTGAGGGAATGCCTTGCTGGTCGAGACACCTGAAGAGTGAATGAAGAGACCAGTTCCATGAGGGTCCTTGCCCTTTCCAGGGGAAGGAAGGCTCTTGTCTTTACTGTATCCAGCTCTGCCCCTATGAAGGTGAGGAGCTGTACTGGTTCGAGAACTGACTGTGGAAGGTTGAGAAGGAATCCTAAGGAAGTGAGCACTTGCTGGGTCACTTGCAAATGTGACTTGACTTGGTCTGGAGACTGTCCTACTATGAGCCAGTTGTCCAAGTATGGGAAGATGGAGATCTTTTTCCTCCTTAGGAAAGCAACCACTACTGCCAGGCACTTTGTGAAACCCTTGGGCATTGATGTTAGCCAAAGGGCATTGCTTTGAATTGATAGTGGTCTGGAGGGCAATCGAACCTGAGGTACTTTTGTGAAGCACCTGATGGGAATGTGAAAATAGGCATCCTTGAGGTCCAGGGAGGCTAGCCAGTCCCCTGGCCTTAGAGAGGGAAGGATAATTCCCAGAGTCACCATTTTGATCTTTTGGCTTTAAAAGGTGTTTGTTCAGATATCTTAGGTCCAGGATGGGCCACCATTCTCCTGTCTTTTGTGGGGTTAGGAAATACCTGGAGTACAATCCTTTGTCCTTGTGTAGGGTGGGAACCCTCTCTATAGCTCTGAGAGCTAGAAGAGAAGAAACCTCTGCCTCTAAGGCGAGGGTCTTTGATAGATTCACAGGTGGAAAGGATCTGGTTCTCATCTTGGGAAATTTATTGAAGCTGAGAACCAGCCCCTGGCTTACTACTTCCAGGAACCACTTGTCTGATGTTAGAGACTTCCAGTCCTGGACAAAGTAAGCCAGCCTGCCTCTACTGATATGGGAGAATCGGCCCAGGCAGACCCATCAGGGTGTCTGCTTGACAGGGGCTTTAGGCTGAGGGGTGGATGCAGGCCTGTTCATCCCCGTCTGCCTCTCCCACTAAAGAACCCCCTCTGAGAGAAAGAAGAGGAGACCTGAGCTTGGTAAAAAGGCCTTTGGAAAGGCCTGCCCCTGCCCCTGGACTGCTGCCTTTGAGGAGTTGCTTGCCTTTCCTTGGCCTGAGCAGTCCTGTAAGTGGCCCTGTACTCATCCATCTTTTTCATGTAGTTCTCTGTCTGCTCCCCAAACAGAGAATTACCAATTACAGGGAAATCCATGGCCTTAACCTGGGTATCCTGTGAGAGGCTAGTACATCTGAGCCAAGCCATCCTCCGAAAAGCCACAGATGTAGCCATGTCTCTTGATGAAACATCATTGATGTCCACAGCAGCATGAAAGAGCCAGCAAAGTGTCCCACCTGGACTTCTGGTATCTAGCTGTGTAAGCCATATAGTTAGCCTGCCTGAGTCCCAAAGATGCTGCCATGTATTGTTTCTTTGCCATGGCATCAATCTTCCTGGAGTCCTTGTCTGGGGGGTGTGATGCCAAGGGGATATTTGCCTTATCACAGGCAGCAGCCTGCACTACCCCAACATGGCTACACTGCTGGAAAAGGAACTCCATGTCTGAGCCTGAGAGAGTGTACCTCTTGTCCATTAGTTTGTCCACAGGAGGCATGGAATTAGGAGACTTAAGAATTTTATGTGTCTGTTCACCAAAGGATTTGTGGAGGGGAATAGACAGTCTCCTGGACTCTGGGATGTCCATCGTCTCAACAAAATCAGGCTCCTCCTGATCCTCTACTGCTTCCTCCACAGGAAGCTTGAGGGTCTCATGCCACTTTTTTGTAAAACATATAGTGAGAAGGGGACTCAGAAAGTCTAGGAGGAGAAACACCTGAAGGTCTGTCTGGGGAGATTTCCGGGTCAATAGGCACATCCAGACTTTCATAATCACCATCATCATCCTCATACTCGCCTTCTTCCTCCTCCGGTTCATAAAATCCTTCCAAAGTGTAATCCGGAACCAGGGGAACCGACCGAACTGAACCCCTGCCAGATGGTGCCAGTTTGGGCGGAACCGAAGTAAGCGACTGCACTATCCTTATCGCCTTGGCTATCTCATCGGCGGTCGGAGTATGAATTTCTGGATCCGAACCGGACGATTTATCTTTTCTTTTCCTTTTCACCGGAACCGACCCCTCAGAATCGGCTCTTCTTTTGCTTGAAGAAGTATCGCCCTGGTCAGAGGGCACTCCTTCTGGTTCGGTCGGAACCGAACCGGGCTGGCCATCCAGGTCAGCGGACTTCTCGGCCTCCCTTTCCCTCAGTCTACCTAATCTCTTTTCCAGGGTAGATTTGGGAAAATTCTTATAAATTTGGCAGTCTGAATCGAGGTGGTCAAACCTCAGACACAACAGGTGAGGTGGGATCGGCCTCAGCAAAGACCTCCCCACACACACTGCAGTGTTGAAACCCAGTGCCCGCTTTCTTGGGTTTCTGGACATGGTCAACCTAACCAAAACTTAACCTTTTTCGCAATCATGAGCCAAGACTCCCCTATCGGTTCCTGACCATCTCCTGGTCTTGGGAAAAACGTACTTAAAACCCGTTTTTTAGAACTGCTATGGACCGTAACTAACACACTCAAAGTAAAGCACAAGTTTTACTCAAAATAATCGTTCAGCCGAACTTATCCACTGTTTACAAGTTCCACACAGAAAACAAAATAAAAACCTATCTAGTACTCATGGTACCACAGACAGAGACTTGAACTGACTATGCGGAAACAATTCAGTAGAAACCGACTGAAAACTGACACTTCAACCGACTTTTGAACCGAGCAGCAGGAGAAATCTCCGGAGCGACTGTTCAGTGAGGCGGAGTAAAGAATCTGACGGTTGCAGTTTGCACAACAATAGTCAGGGGCTTCAACTGAGCTCGTGATGAGCGTTCTACGCAAGGCATAGAAAAGTTAACCCTTTGTTCTCCGGGGCAGTTGAAAGGCAGGACCTAACTGCAATAGTCAGAATACAGCAAGACTTCATGTTGTTTGAAGGATTATTCCCTGAGTTATCATCTTGAACTTTGGTTTTAAAAGATGTTTGTTTAGATATCTTAGGTCTAGGATGGGTCACCACTCCCCCGTCTTTTTGGGGGTCAGAAAGTACCTGGAGTACAGTCCTTTGCCCCAGTGTAGGGTAGGTACTCTCTATAGCTCTTAAAGTTAGGAGAGAAGAAATCCTCTGCTCTAGGGCAAGGGGTTTCCTAGAGATTTGCAGGTGGAAAAGATCTGGTTCTCATCTTTGGAAATTCTGTGAAGCTGAGAACCAGTCCCTGGCACACTACTTCCAGGACCCAGTTGTCTGATGTAATAGACATCCAGTCCTGGACAAAGTAAGCCAGCCTGCCCCCTACTGGAATAGGAGAGTAGACCCGGGCAGGCCCATCAGGGTGTCTGCTTGGCAGGGGCTTTAGGCTGAGGAGTGGATGCAGACCTGCTAATCCTGCTTCTCCCTCTGAAGAACCCCCTCCTGAGAAAAGGAGTTGCCTGCCTTTCCTTGGCCTGAGCACTCCTGTAAGTGGTCCTGTACTCATCCATTTTCTTCATGTAATTCTCTGTCTGCTCCCCAAACAGAGAATTACCAACTACAGAAAAATCCATAGCCTTAGCCTGGGTGTCCTGTGAGAGGCTAGTACATCTGAGCCAAGCCATCCTCCGAAGAGCCACAGAGGTAGCCATGACTCTTGATTACACATCATTAGAGTCCACAGCAGCATGAAACTGAACCTTCAATGCCTCAATCCCATCTGCAGCCATCACCTCCAGCTCTCTGGCTAGCTGGGGGGAGGCCTGTTTAGCCAGTGCCAGTAGAGTGTCCCAGCTGGACTCCTGGTGCCTGGCTGTACAGGCCATGTAATTCGCCTGCCTGAGTCCCAAAGAAGATGCCATGTACTGCTTCTTTGCCATGGCATCAATCTTCCTGGAGTCCTTGTCGGGGGTGGGTGTGTGAAACCAACGGAATATGTGCCTTGTCACAGGCAGCAGCCTGCACTATCCCAACATGGCTGCATTGCTGATATAAGAACACCGTGTCTGAGCCTGAAAGTGTTTCTTATATGCCTTTGTCATTCTATCCACAGGAGGTATAGTGTTGGAGACTTTAAGCTTTTTGTGTCTGTTTCAAAAGATTTATGGAGGGAATGGACAGTTCTGGACTCTGGGATGTCCATCATCTCTACATAATCAGGCTCTCTTGATCTTCCAGTCTCCTCCATAGGATGCTGGAAGGTTTCATCCACCTTCTGTAAAAACATAAAGTGAGAAGGGGACTCAGAAAGCCCAGAGGGGAAACCACCTGATGGTTCGTCTGGGGAGATGTCCGTTCCAGGCACATCCAGACCTTCACTTCCATCATCATCCTCAAATTCCCCTTCCTCTCCAAATTCCAGTTCATAAAAATCTTCAAGGGTATTCTCTTGAACCGGAGGAACCAACCGAACCAAACCCCTGCCAGAAGGAGCCAGATCAGTCGGAACGGGACAGAGCAATTCCACAATCTGAATCACTCTGGCTATCTCTTTGGCGGTCGGAAAATGAACCTCTGGATCCGATCCGGTCGATTTATCTTTGCGTTTTCTTTTTGTTGGAACCGATCCTCGGAGTTGGCTCTCCTTTTGGCAGTATTGCCTGGTCAGAGGGCACTCCTTCTGTTCGTTGAAACCGAATCGGGCTGGCCATCCGGCCAGCGGACTTCTCGCCTCCTTTTCCCTCAGTCAACCTAATTCTCATCTCAAGGGTAGATTTGGGAAAGTTTTTACATATTTGGTAGTCTGAATCGATGTGGTCAAACCCCAGACAATAGGACATTAGGTGGTGGGGATCGGCCTTAAGAAGACTCCCACACCCACTGCAGTGTTGAAACCCAGTGGGCCCGGTTTTTTCTTTGGGTTTCAGACATGGCCAACCCAACCAAACTTACCCTTTTTCAGCAACCGCCAGGCAAGGTTCCTTATCGGTTCCTAACCATGTCACTGGTATGGAAAAAAAACTGTCAAAACACGCTTTTTTAGAACCGATAAGAACCGTAACCACACCAAGTAAACACACAATTTCACTATCAGATGGCTGGCTCAGCTGAGCCGAGCCACAGTTTTACAAGTTCCACACAGAAAAACAGAACAATTCCTATCTAGTACTCACGGCACCACAGACAGAGACTGAACCGACTATGCAGACACTTTTTCGGTTTAAAAGCCAACGAAAACTGAAACTTTAACTAACTTTCGAACCGAGCTGAAGGAGAAATCTCCGGAGCAACCATTCAGTGAGGCGGAGTAGAGACTCTGATGGTTTAGGTTTGAATCACTCCAGAGAGAGACTTCAACCGAGCTCGAGCTCAGCATTCTATGCCCTGCATAGAAAGTTAAATACAGGTTACTCACCTGTAACAGGAGAGGAAAATTACATACCTACCGTAATTCTTGATCTTCTTGGACGAGTCTCCACCACTCATTCACACTAGTGGGATTAGCGCCGGAGGCACTAAGACCCATCGGGAGCAAACTTTTTGCTGGAGGGTCGGCACGAGAGACGGCGCCGCGAGACACGGCGCCGCTGCGAGCAGCGGCTCGAGCGGTAATGACCATCTCGGCGACGACCCTCCAACCGCCTCAGTACCTTTTACCAAGGAGGTGCAGCGGAATTCAACGAAGAGTAAACTCAACCTTAAAAACGGACATAAGATAGTCCGTCATGACCCGTGTAAGAAGGTGTCAGCAAAGAAGCCCTCACGGCCTAAAGATTTGAGGAGGAAGACCAACACAGCGGTGAGCTCGGGGATGGAGGGAGGGAGTGTGAATGAGTGGAGACTGGCCCAAGAAGATCAAGAATTACGTAGGTACGTAATTTTCTATCTTCCTGGACATAGTCTCCACCACTCATTCACACTAGTGGGAGAGTACTAAGCTGATAATCCCCAAAAGGGCGGCAGGAGAGCCAGAGCTCACGCTGCTCTGATAGAAGCCCATTAAGGATAGTTCTGCCTAACGCGAATGTCGCCTAGCATGAACATCCAGTGCATAGTGCTTAACGAAGGTATGCACGAGCTCCAGGTGCTGCGCTGTAGTATATCTGCAATTGGAACATTGCGACCCGCTAGGGATGCCGCTGATCGCTCTAGTAGAGTGAGCGTACACTCTACCTTCTAATTTAACTTGAGCCATGGAATAGCAATGACGAGAGCATGCCACTAACCATGATGAGATGCATCTGATAGCGACAGGTTGACCCAGCCGGGTGTCGCTGAAAGAAACGAACAGTTGCTGAGTCTTGTGAACATCCTTGGTTCTATCTAAATAGAACCATGCTAGTCTCTAATATCCAAGGAATGAAGAGCCTGCTCCTTCATTTTGGAAATTAGCGTAAGGCAGGAAGTACCAGAGGTTGGTTTAGATGGAATTCTGACACAACCTTGGGAAGAAATTTAGGATGAGTACGGAGAACTACCTTGTCTTTATGGAATACAGTATACGGAGGGTCTCAGAATCAGGCATGTGTCTTCAGAGACCCTATGGCTGAGGTAATGGCCACCAGGAAGGCAGTCTTCCAGGTAAGAAATTTTAGCTCACAGGTAGCTAGGGGTTCGAAAGGCTTCCGAGTGAGCATGTCCAGCACCAGGTTAATGTCCCAGGCTGCAACTGGACGCTTAACAGGGGTCTGGTATGAAGAATCCCCTAAGAAATCTCTTTCACCATAGGTAACTGAGCCAGAGTTAAGGAAGAAACCGCTCATGGAACGCTGAGATGGCACTAAGGTGAACTTTAACTGTGGAGTACTGAAGACCTAAGTTTGATAGGTCCAAAAGATACTCCAGAACCTTGCCAGGAGGACAGGAAAAGGGATTCCAAGAGGATTTTGCACACCAGAGAGAAAAACGCTTCCATTTGGAAGCACGTGATGCTCGGGTGGCTGGCTTCCGAGCAGCCAGAAGGATGTCTGAGACCTCACGAGAGACGTTGAACCGATTCACTTCTATCTCTTCAGAGCCAAGCATGAAGGTGAAGTGATTTCAGGCTGGGATGGACACGAACCCTGAGTCAAAAGACTGATTTGCAAAGGAAGTGGTCTCTGGAGGCTGCCAACATACTGTTGAGTAGAGGAAACTATAGTTGCCGAGGCCAGGAAGGAGCAATGAGAATCATCTTGGTCCCCTGAGACTGAACTTGAGGAGTACTTCTGGATTAGAGGAAGCGGTGGAAAGGCTGAAGAAAGCGTTTTGTCCACCGCAGCCTGAACGATCCTGACAGAAAATGCCAGGCCCTGGATTTCTGGAGCAGAAGAGAGGCAGTTTTATGCTGAGTGGGGATGCAAAAGGTCCAGGTCTGGAGTCCCCACTCTTGAACAGGGACCGAGCTACGGCTGGATCAGAGACCACTCGTGAGGGTCTGCCTCCGCTCTGCTGAGGTGATCTGCTAGGTCGCTTTTGTATACCTGGCAGATAAACCGCTTGAATCAGAGACTTGTGCTCCAAGCACCACTCCCACACCCTCATTGCTTCCTGCAAAGGGATAAGAATGAGCACCGCTTGCTTGTTGATGTAATACATCACAGCTTTGTTGTCCGCTTGAAGGAGAATGTTCTTGTGACAAAGGACATCCTTCAGAGCTCGGATTGCATAGAGGACCGCCTCATCTCCAGGACATTTATGTGGAGATGAGTTTCAACTGAGTCCATACACTTTGAGTGTGGAGGGAGATACAGTGAGCTCCCCATCCCATTAGCGATGCGTCTGTGGTGATGGAGATCTGATGATCCGGGGAGCAAAGGGAATCCTTCCAGGAGATTGCTCTTCTTGAGACCACTGGGTGAGACCTTCTCAAGGGCTCCGCCACCTTGATGGGATAAGACTGGGGGTGAGAGGTCGGGGACCACTGAGTGGAGAGCATCCATTGGGTGGTTCTCATGTGCAGTCGGGCCAGAGGTACAGTGAAGACCGAGGACTGCTATGAGACCCAACATGCTGTATCGAGAGAGCTGTAACCCATTGGTTCTCCCTGATGTAACGGGCCATCTGAAGGATGTCGAGTCTTCTGTCCTCTGGAAGGAAAGCCTTCATGAAGAGGTGTCTGAAGCTGCCCCTATGAAAAGGAGCTCTGGGAGGGTTGCAGTTGAGATTTTTCAAATTCAGCAGAACTCCCATGGACGTGAGAAGACGAGAAGTCGTTTGCACGGCTTCCAAAGTCCCTTGGCTGGAAGGGCTTGCTAGAAGCCAATCGTCCAGGTAGGGAAACACTCGGAGTCCGACTTTCCTGAGATGCGCCGAGAGAACTGCACAACACTTTGTAAAAACTCACGGCGCCGAGGATAGCCCAAAGGGCAGGACTCTGAACTGATAATGCTGACCCAAAGCTACAAACCTGAGGAACTTGCGGTGGGTCGGGTGGATGGGGATATGCTGGTAAGCATCCTGCATATCCAGAGAGGCTAGCCAGTCGGCTGATGCAGCAAGGGTAACAGGGTACCTAGGGAAATCATCTTGAATTTCTCCTGGGGAGGAATTTGTTTAACTTTCTGAGGTCTAGAATGGGGCCATCCCCAGATTTCTTTGGAACCAGAAAGTAATGGGAGTAGAACCCTCTGTTTCGAGATGCGGGGCACCAGTTCTATTGCCCTGTTGTTCAGAAGGCCCTGATCTCGGCGGTGAGGAGGTCTGATTGAGAGGCGACAACCTGGGTTGTCGGCTGGGAGGACAATTCGGGGTTTCAAGAAATTGAGAGAATAACCTCGCTAATTATCCGAAGGACCCATTTTGTCTGAGTTATGGACTTCACTGGTTGTAGAAGTACATCAGACGCACCTCCCACTGAGGAGAAAGTTCCACCCGGCAGAGTGGATGGAACTTGGGCCAACGACTATAAGGTAGCGCTGGGAGCTTAGGTCCCTCATGCTTTCTGCTGCTCTTCTTTTGAGGTTGGGCAGGTTGGCTTTATGGAAGCTTCCCCTGCCTCTGCCTCAAAGGACTGACGACTATGAAACTGACGTCTGTTCACATGCTCCCGAGAGGGGCAGCGGAGGTCTGGCCAACTTAATGGCCGATCTAGTCTTCTGAGTGGCCTCAAGGCTTGCTCCACCTGAGGGCCAAAAAGAAAGGAGCCATCAAAAGGCAGCGCCATTACCTGCTGCTGAGCATCATTCGTGAAGCCAGAAGTACGCAGCCAGGAATGGCGCGAGTACAAATCCGCGGGCTGAGCGAGAAGTGTGTCGAAGCGTCCATGGCGGCTTTGACCTGTTGGTTATTGACTCAATACTCTATAACGGTCAGAAGAAGCTCTGACTTGGAATCCGAATCTGGAAGAGCTTCAACCATTCTTTCATAGAGTGCCACAAGACTTCTTCAAGTAAAATTTAAATATTAGAAAAATTTAACGAAAATAGAATAAAATTAAGCGATACTACTTATCGTGATAAGTTACAAAAACAAACTGAAAACTATGCGCTAGTTTGAAGTTTGACTCTGACTTCAGGCGAGCGACGCCGTCACTGAAGCGCACTCGGACGGAGGGAAAAAGGAACTGAGGCGGTTGGAGGGGTCAGTCGTCAGATGGTCATTACTGCTCGAAAGCCATGCCCGCGCGCCGTGTCCGGCGCCGCCTCTCACACGACCTCCAGCAAAGTTTGCTCCCGATGGGTCTTAGTGCCTCCGGCGCTAATCCCACTAGTGTGAATGAGTGGTGGAGACTTATGTCCAGGAAGATTTCTAGGAATGGTATATGTTGTTCATCCACACTGTCTGGCAGGTTCCTTGCCGCTTTAAATCTTGCCGGAAGGTCTTCAAGCTGGCTCCTCCCACCCACCCGGATGGTAAAACTCTCGGCTCTGCCCCATGATACCAGATCTAGCCCGCTGGAAGCCAGGTTGTGCGTCGAAGCTGGGGAGGCTAGGTGGGTAGTGTGGATGAACAACATATACCATTCCTAGAACTCCTGTTACAGGTGAGTAACCTGTATTTCTAGGAACATGGATATGTTGTTCATCCACACTGTCTGGCAGACTCCTAGCAGTTCTCCAGGAGGAGGGAGGCAAGGCACACACCCCCTACTTAGGAAATAATGACTGGAGAACCGAGGCCCCAAAACCAGCATCCCGGCGTGACTCAAGGTAAATGTGGTAATGGGTAATGAAGGTGTGTGCTGACTTCCAGGTAGCAGCCCTGCAGATTTCCTGGATAGGAACATCCCTGGAAGCAGCCACCGATGCAGCAGTATGGCGGGTAGAATGAGCACTTATTCCTCTGGGAGGCTCCATGCCCGCCAACCTATAGCAGAGATCTATGCAGGAGGTGACCCACCTGCCTATCGTCCACTTGGCTGCAGGTCTGCCAGGTGCAGCTTCAGCGTAGGTGACAAACAGCTGGCGAACCTCTCCCCGAACTTCAGCCGTCCGCTCCTTGTAATAAGCGAGCACTCTTCTAGGGTACAGAGTATGGAGCCTATATTTGGCCTCGGAGGTGTGACTGGGGTAGAACACCGGCAGAGTCAACACCTGATTAAGGTGAAACTCCGACACCACCTTCGGAAGGAATTTCGGGTGGGGGCGCAGGACAACTTTGTCCCTGTGGAAGACCAGATAAGGAGGCTCAATGGAAAGCGCCTGGAGCTCTCCCATCCTTCTGGCTGACGTGATAGCCACCAAGAAGGCGGTCTTCCACGACAGGTGAGAGATGTTACACCTGTGCATCAGTTCGAATGGCTTGCCATTGAGCTTAGCCAATACCAGCAGTAGATCCCATGGAGGTGGAGGTTCTCGCACTGGAGGGGATATGTGATCAAGACCTTTGAGAAAGCACCCGACCACCTTCTCCTGCGCCACCGACTGCTCCCCGGCCCGCGCCCGGTAAGCAGAGATGGCTGCCAGGTGCACCTTAAGGGTTGTCGACCGAAGCTCTAGCTGAGAAAGGGACCACAGGTAGTCCAGAATGCTTGCCAAGGTACAGGAGGAAGGGTCCAGGCCCTTGCCCTGACACCAAATGGAGAATCTCTTCCATTTAAAGGCATAGCATTTCCGGGTCGATTCCTTACGGGAAGCCTCAACATCGTTGAGGACCTTGTCGGAAAGACCCAAGGCCTGGAACTCTAGCCGCTCAGGAACCAGGACGTCAGGTTCAGGGATTGAAGGTTCAGATTGAACTCCTTCCCCTGATTGACTGAGATCAGGTCCGGGTGGGCTGGGAGCCGCCTCGGGAGCCTGGAGCTGAGGCTGAGGAGATCTGGATACAAGAACTAGCGGAGCCAGTCTGGGGCTACCAGAATCACCTGCACCTTGTCCCTCCTCACCTTGAGAATCACCTTGTGGATCAAGGGAAATGGGGGAAAGGTGCAGAAGAGGCTCAGGGTCCACGGCCTCGAGAAGGCATCCCCCTGCAGCGAGCCCTGCTGAGGGGGGCGGGCATGGAACAGCCTCAGCTTTGCATTCTCCCTGGAGGCAAACAGGTCCACCTGAGGCATGCCCCAGTGGGAGAACAGATCTTTTACTACCTCCGGCAGGAGAAACCACTCGTGGGACACAGCTCCTATCCTGCTTAGGGCATCGGCCAGAATTTTGGAGGCTCCTGCCACATGGATGACAAGGAGATCTGCTTCCAGGCTGCGCACGAGGGACCAAATGCGGAAAGCTTCCCTGCATAGGGGCACGGACCGTGTCCCGCCCTGGCGGTCTAGGTAGTACATGGTCGTGGTATTGTCCGTCTGGACCTGGACCACTTGACCCCATACAAACGGAGCGAAGGTGGTGAGGGCTAGATGAACAGCTCAAAGCTCCAGCAGGTTGATGTGGCATCGGGACTCCAGAGGGGACCAGAGGCCGTGCGCTCTGTACTCCCCCAGATGGGCACCCCAACCCATCAGAGAGGTGTCAGTCGATAGAGAGACCGTTGGCCCGGGCGGACAAATGGGATGCCTTTCTGCAGATGAGCTGGAATGATCCACCACTGGAGAGCGTTCCACATCTCCTGGGTCACTGTCACTGGCTGATCCAAAGGACTGGAGCGCTGTGACCATTGGCTGGCCAGTCCCCATTGTAGGGGATGCATGTGTCAACGGGTCCAATGGACCACAATGGTGCAGGCTGCCATGAGACCCAGGAGGTGCAGGAAGTCCTGGGCAGGGTGCAATTGCCCAACCTGAAATGACTGGGCAAAGGAGGAAAGAACCTCGGCCCTGTCTGCCGGGAGCCGTGTTCTGGCTCACAGAGAGTCGAGCTCTGCCCCGATGAATTGGATCACCTGCTTTGGCACGAGTTCTGACTTGGCCTCGTTGATAAGGAGGCCAACTTGAGAGCAAACCTGGAGGGCCAGATCCCTGGACCGCTCCACCTCCATTCTGGAGGAGGCCACAATCAGCCAGTCATCCAGGTAGGGGAACACCCAGACCCTTTGGCGTGCAGGAATGCTGTCACCACTGCCATGCATTTGGTGAAGACCCTGGGAGCTAGAGAAAGGCCGAAGGGCATGGCCCGGAACTCGTAGAGGGACCCCTCTGCTCTGAAGTGGAGGAATTGCTGGTGGGACGGACAGATTGGGACGTGAAAGAATGCATCCTGGAGGTCCAGAGAACAGAACCACATGCCTCGTTCCAAGGATGGAATGATCTGAGCCAGAGTGACCATCCTGAAGGTTCGAGACCTTAGGAACCTGTTCAGGTCGTGCAGGTCTAGAATGGGGCGCCAGCCCTCTGTCTGTTTTGGGACCAGGAAGTACCTGGACACAAACCCTGGGTCTGGTGGAGGATCTGCTACCTTCCTGATCACCTCCTTTTGGAGGAGCAGGGCAATGTCGGCTTGACGGGCCGACAGAGAGGCTGCGGACCCTGTAACCCCCCGTGGGGTGACGGCTCGGAAGAGTGGAGCCTGCTCAAACTCCAGAGGCAGACCCTTTCCTACCACCTCCAACACCCAACGGTCCATGGTGATAGCGGACCAGGTGGAAAGGAAGTGGCGGAGCCGTCCACCCCATGAGGGGATCCCAGGGGGGAGTGATGAGGCTGAGGGCGACACCGCTCAACCCGTCACTGGGCAGGCTTGGAGGAAGAACCGGCTGAGGGACCTCCTGGGCCTTTTCCTCCCAGCTTCCTGTTGGAGGAAGCTGCAGGCTTGGCTTTGGGGTGCCAAGTGCGAGCCTGCTGGCCCTGATGCTGGTATTACTGGGCCGGACGTGCCGCAGGGGCTGAAGGGCGAAAGGACTTACGCTGCTGTTGGCGGCCTTTGTCCGTCTGAGCAGATGTGACCGAGTCCAAGGTGGCATTGGACTTTTCAATTCTCTGGAGGTGGCCTTCCACCCCAGGCTCGAACAAGTTGGTACTCAGGAAGGGGATGCCTGCCAACTTGTGCTGGGTATCTGCCGTAAAAGTGGATATTCTCAGCCAAGCTCTGCGGTGCTTGGCCACTGTGGCCGCTACTGACCGGGCACAGGAGTCTCTGATATCGAGAGCCATTTGGATGCTGTTTCGCCACTGCCCTTCCTTGATCCCGCACCTGCTTGACCGTAGTCTGCAGATCAGCCGGGAGATGAGGGACCACCTCATCCAGGGCACCCATAAGGGCGTGGGAGAAGTGCGCCATCAGTACGGCTGAACTGGCCTGATGGAGGGCGAGGGAGAATGCAGCATATACTTTACACCCGGCATAGTCCAGCTTTTTGGACTCTTTGTCGGGGGGCTTGTCCACATCCCTAGCATTCCCGGAACGCCGGAAAACGCTGTCGGTAACCAACTCCTCCGCAGAAGGGTGTTCCGAGAAACTGGACAGAGACCTGGTAGGGACCGCATACTTCCTGGCCATCCTGGCTGAAGGAGCAGGACAAGAAGCCGGCCGCTACCATAACTCCAAGGCTGGGCCAACAATGGCCTCCGTGGGAGAATCCCCTCAGTCCAGTATCTCTGTGAGGAGATACATGGCCGCTTGGATACGGGCTGGAGCTGCATCCCGGTGAACTCCAAGATGAGCCAAAGCAGACCCATGAACGATGATGGGCTCTCGTCCAGTGACTGCCCCATGAAGGACTCCAGGTCAAGGGGCCTGGAGAACAGGGAGAAGTTGTCGTCAGACTCCGAGGAGTCTGTGAAGAGCTGCCTAGGGCCTGAGCCACCCTCCACCTGCCAAGGACGGTCGGGAGTGAGGGTGATCGACAACTGGTGGGGCAGTCCCTGACCCGACTGAGAATCCTTGGTTGGAGCCCCCGAGTTCGGTTGTGGAGGTGGAGATTCCACCACAATCGGTGGTGACAGCCACTTAATGGCCAGGGAAGGTGATGGTGTTGGCTTCTTCCCAGTCAGAAGAAGCTGCTGCCACATTAAGTCCTTGTAGCATCGACGCAATCTGCGCCGAAGCCTCTCTGAGGAGGAGGAGGAAGACGAGGATGAGCGGCGCCACCACTTTCCTCGGTGCCGAGACTGAGACCACCGATGCCGGCGGGATCGGCTGGACCGAGATGAGGTCCGAGACCGTCGGTGTTTCCGAGGGTGGGACTGGGAGGGAGTGGGGGAAACCCGCTGCTCCCTCGGCTCGGGAGCCTTGACCGGGGACTCCGGCACAAGAGGCGCAGGCAAGTCCTCGGTTTCCACCGGGGGAACCGGTGATGAAGGGTTGTCGGCTTCACCAGTTGACAGCCCGTCTGATGGGTCAAGAAAAATCTCGACCGCGTTGACGGGTGTCTCAGCCAGCTGACCTGATGGGGACACCATGAAGCCAGTGGCCTTAGCCGCAACCTCGACAGAAGTCGAGTGTCGACTGTCCAGGGAAGGAGATCTCTCCTGCTCCCATGAACATCGACGGTGGGACTTACCCTTCGAGTCCTTCTTTTTTGACAGAGAAGAGTGTCCCGATGGCCCCTCACCCTTCGTGAAGAGGGACTGGCAAAGCTCCTTAAAGGAAGCTGTGTAAGAGGATCCCAAGGAGAGCGGGATAAATGCCGCGACTGAGGAAGATGAAGATGCGGCCTGGGCCGCCTCCTCCTCGAGGGCGATCATCTGCTCGAGTTGCTCAGCCCAGCCAGCCACCGTGGAAACCGACCCATAGGCATCCTTGGACCTCACTGGCGGATAACGTTTCTCAGGGTGCCCAAGTTGGAGCCGGGCAGCACAGTCTTCGAGGACGTTTGCCGTAAAAGACCTGCACAACTTGCAGGCCTGTGGGTCGTGGTCAAGCCCAAGGCAGTAGACGCACGTGGAGTGCGGATTGGTCCTGGACATCTTCTGCCCCCATGGGCACTGCCAAAAAACGGGAGTTGATTTGTCCATCGCAGCCACGAAGGAAGAAGTAGACTGAAGTCTAGAAAACTTTAAAATTATTTTCGGGTGAACTGAAGAGTTTGGATCCAGTCTAGATGCAGAGCACTAAGGAGGGAACCTGAGCTTCCAAGCGGTAAGGAAGATCTGGCGTCATGGGGCGGAGCTGAGAGTTTTACCACCCGGGTGGGTGGGAGGAGCCAGCTTGAAGACCTTCCGGCAAGATTTAAAGTGGCAAGGAACCTGCCAGACAGTGTGGATGAACAACATATCCATGTCCAAGGTTGGGAATCACTGCAATTGTCAGAATACAGCAAGACTTCATGTTGTTTGAAAAGAAGGGTCAACAAAGAAGTTTTCAGTGCCTAAACATTGAGGGAGTGAAGACCAAAACAGACAGGTGAGCTCGGGGGATGGAGGGTGGACATGTGAATGAGTGGTGGAGACTTCGTCCAAGAAGATCAAGAATTGTGGTTGGTACGTCATTTCCGTATCTTCCTGGACATAAAGTCTTCACCACTCATTCATACTTATGGAAGAGTACTGAGCTAAATATCCCCCGAGAGGGTGGCAGGAAAACCAAGAGCTCACGAATTCAGGACAGAAGTCCATTAAGGATAGTCCTGCCAAACGAAAGGTTTCATCTGGCATGGACATCCAGCGCATAGTGCTTAATAAAAGTATGTACTGAGCTCCAAGTAGCCGCACTGCTAATGTCCGCAATGGGCACGTTGCTGATTTCCACCAGGGATGCTGCGACTGCTCTAGTAGAGTGAGCATACACTCTTCCCTCCAGCTTGACCTATGCCATGGAATAACAGTGGTGAAGACGTGCCACCAGCCATGCTGAGATGCATCTGATAGCGACAGGCTGACCCAGCCGGGTCTTGCTGAAGGAGACAAACAGTTGTTGAACTTTGCAAATTTTCTTTGTTCTACCTAAATAGAAGCTCAAAGCTCTTTTAACATCTAAAGAATGAAGGGTACGTTCTCCTTCATTCTGGAAATCAGTGAAGTAAGTAGGTAGGACCAAAGGTTGGTTTAAATGGAATTCTGAGACAACCTTAGGGAGGAACTTAGGGTGGGTCCTAAGAACTACTTTATCCTTGTGAAATACAGTGTACGGAGGGTCTGTTACCACAGCATGTATTTCAGAAACTCTGCGGGCAGAGGTGATGGCCACCAAGAAGGCCGTTTCCCAAGTAAGGAGTTTCAATTCGCAGGTAGCTAATGGCTCAAAAGGTTTTCTAGTGAGCATGTCTAGCATGAGATTAAAGTCCCAGGCTGCAACTGGACGTCTGACAGGGGGTCTGGTATGCAGAATACCCTTAAGAAACCTCTTAACTACCAGTAACTGAGCCAGGGATAAGGAAAGTAATGGCTCATGATAGGCTGAAATGGCACAAAGGTGAACGTTGATTGTAGAGTATTGAAGACCTGAATTTGAGAGGTCTAAAAGGTACTCTAAAACTTTGTTGGGTGGGCAGGAAAAGGGATTCAAAGAGGATCCTGCACACCAGAGGGAAAAACGCTTCCATTTTGCAGTGTAAGTCTTTCTGGTTGCTTGGCTTTCACGCAGCCAAAAGAATGCCAGAAACTCTCTGAGAGGCACCGAACCTATTCACCTCTATCTTCTCAGCAGCCAAGCGTGAAGATGAAGCGACCTTAAACTGGGATGGACCAGAGGACCCTGGGTCAGAAGGTTCGTCTGAAGGGGAAGCTCCTTCGGAGGGGTTTTCGACATACTGTTGAGTAATGGAAACCAAATCTGTCGAGGCCAGAAGGGAGCAATGAGAATCATCTTGTGTCCCTGAGACTCGAATTTGAGGAGTACCCTCTGGATTAGGGGAAGAGGAAGAAAGGCGAATAGAAAGCGTTTTGTCCACTGTAGCCTGAACGCATCCTGACAGAAAATGCCAGGCCCTGGATTTCTGGAGCAGAAAAGAGGCAGTTTTGTGTTGAGTGGGGATGCAAAAATGTCCAGGTTTGGAGTTCCCCACTCTGCGAATAGCGACTGAACTATGGTTGAGTCAAGAGACCACTCGTGAGGGTCTGCCTCCGTTCTGCTGAGACGGTCTGCCAGTTCGTTCTGTATTCTCGGCAGGTAGACCACCTGAATAAGAGCCTTGTGATCTAGGCACCATTCCCACACTCTCACTTCTTCCCTGCACAAGGGATAAGAGTGTGCGCCACCCTGCTTGTTGATGTAATACATCACTGCCTTGTTGTCCGTCTGAAGGAGAATGTTCTTGTGACAAAGAATGTCCTTCAAGGCCCAGACTGCATAGAGGATGACTCTCATTTCCAGGACATTTATGTGAAGCTGGGCTTTGACCTGAGTCCACGTCCCCTGAGTGTGGAGATCCTGACAGTGAGCTCCCCATCCCGACAGGGATGCGTCTGTGGTGACAGAAATCTGATGATCCAGAGGAGCAAAAGGGCATCCTTCCAGAAGATTGTCCTCTTGCGGCCACCAGGTGAGCGACCTCCTGAGAGGTTCTGTCACCTTGATGAGAAAGGACTGTGGATGAGTAGTCGGGGACCACTGAGTACTGAGCATCCATTGAGATGTTCTCATGTGGAGACGTGCTAGGGGCACGGTGAACATTGAGGAAGCCATGAAGCCTAACATCCATTGCATCGAGATAGCTGGAACTGAGCTGTTTTCTCTGATGTGTCGGGCCATCTGTAGGATATCGCTCCTTCTGTCCTCTGGAAGAAAGGCTTTCGCACAGGCGGTATCCAGAAGGGTTCCAATAAAGAGGAGGTTCTCGGAGGGCTGTAGCTGAGATTTCTTGAGATTTAGCAGGACTTCCATGGATGTGAGAAAATCCAAAGCCGTAGCTACGGCATCAAGAGTCTGTTGTCTGGACGGAGTTGCTAAAAGCCAATCATCCAGATAAGGGAACACTGGGATTTTGATTTTTCTGAGATGCACTGCGAGAATTGCACACTTTGTAAAAACTCGTGGCACCGAGCATAGCCCAAAGGGCAGGACTCTGAACTGATAATGTTGGCCCAAAGCCAGAAATCTTAGGTATTTGTGATGTTTGGGGTGAATAGGAATATGTTGGTAAGCATCCTGCATGTCCAGGGAAGATAGCCAATCGTGTTGATGAAGCAAGGGCAACAGGGTTCCCAGTGACATCATTTTGAACTTTTCCTTGGGAAGAAATCTGTTCAGTTTTCTGAGGTCCAAAATGGGGTGCATGCCCCCAGTTTTCTTTGGAACAAGAAAGTAGTGGGAGTAGAACCATGTGTTCCGTTGATCCAACAGAACTATTGCTACTGCCCTGTTGTTCAGAAGGCCTTGTCTCTCGGAGGTGAGAAGTTCTGACTGAACTGTCGACATTCTGGGCTGTCATTTGAGGGGGAAGATCTGGAGGGGTCTCTAAAAGATTGAGGGAATATCCCTCATGGATTATCCAGAGGACCCATTTGTCTGATGTTATAGATTTACACTGGTTGTAGAATTGAGTCAGACGACCTCCCACTGCTAAGATAGGAAAATTACGTACCTACCGTAATTCTTGATCTTCTCTTGTATCTTCACCATTCATTACTTCCTGGGTGTAAGCCGGAGGCGCGCACCCGTCACGGGAGCTTTTTTTTTTTTTTTAAATGCCTACGCTGCCCCTCGACGAGGCGGCGTCATCGTCATGCGGGAGTGCCGTTAGTAGCGATCGACTCCTCCTCCTCCAACTCAGTTCTGTGAGCCGGAGAGCAAAGAAAGCAGAAAATATAGATAGCGAGGCAAGATGCGGGGGATAGCAAAGCAAGGAAGAATGAACTGAAAAGGAATAAGCGGATGGAGGAAGGACAGAGGAGATAAGAACATCCTAGTCTAGGGACTGCAGGGCCTCCTTACCTGGGAGACTCTAGGAGGAGAGATGAGTAAGGAAATGAGAAATAGAAGAAGAAGAAGAAAGAGAAGAGAGATGGGATGTTGAAGGGACCAGAATGCCCCACGGCATAGTTAGCTTGTAGCTGAAGGCTCGACTAAAGGGAAGCAAGAATCCCGTAGATAGAGCTGAAGAGAAGGTTCACGAACCCGCTAGACAACTCAGGAGGGCATAGTCCTCATCTTCAACATGCCATTGTTCATGACACCCGCCTCGGGCTCCTGGCACGGGAAGGCCTTAACTGGAGGACACCGAGGAGGAAGAATAAAACCCCAGCAGCATGAGAGTGCTGCTCAGGGTTTTGAAATGGAAAATGCAAGCCTTTCAGGCGTTTCAAGACAGAAATGGGACTCAGACTGACTGGCTAAGGCAGGCCAAGGCTTAGGCTGGTTAGGATTGGATATGGTCAGCAGAGCTCTATTGTAAAATTGCCCAGGAGGACACTAAAGGGAGAAACCAATAGCAAAAACAGCGAGAAGGAAAGCCTACCTTCTCATTTGCCTCTTGTTTGATTTCTCCTTTTTGACTGGATGCATGACCCAGATACCAAGATGCCTATAGCAGTCGGAGAGAGTTCCCTCAGCATTTTTTTTTTTTTTAAAAAGAAGAAAGGAACAGACATACTCGTTCCTCTGCTCTGCAAGGCAAGAATAGAGGGGGGGAAAGATTTCAGGGCAACTATCTGAACACGGGATTGCAGGATCAAAACTGAATAGCCTGAGCCAGACCAAAAAACCCCAGAGGTATCTTGCCAGAAGAATAGCAAGAGAAGTAGTGCAGTCTGATCGCCAATGCAATCCACAAGAGATAGCCCATGAATCTTAGAGTAAGTAATTTTCTGGGTGAAGGACCCTCCCCTTAAGAAGAACTTTTTTTTTTTTATATTTATTTATTTTTGTTTGAAAAATTAAGGAATTTTCCCCTATATTTATAAACAAAGAGAAATGCAGAGAGAGGAAGGAGACAGGATTGGAGAAAGCCACAGGAGGAGGCCACTGGGGGATGGTAGGTGAGTGTAAGTAATGAATGAGTGAAGATACAAGAGAGATCAAGAATTCTGTTAGATGCGTGAATTTTCCTATCTTCCTTGTCCAATCTTCACCATTCATTCTCCTGGTGAGGTACCAAGCTCCTCCTTGGCGAGGGGGAAGGGCCATACCCTGAGGGAACAAGACCCCAGCCTTCTGCTGGTGAGAAACAGAAGAGAAGACCCTGGCTTATTCAGAAAGCCTAAGTGGGAGAAGAACTGGGAGGTGCCTCCCGAGGGCGAGGAAGCGGATGGAGCCCCTGTAAAGTCTCTAGCTCTGGATGAGAAAAACGGGTCCCCGGGTGGGAGCGCATCACCCTCACGCCGGGGCAGGTGACAACCTGGAGAGGCAAGCCATGCCGTCCGCCTGATGCAGATCGCTGTCCCCGCAAGCCTGGAAGCCACCTCATTGGCGTCATAAGATGCCCTGCTTGGTGTCTTGCCAGCTCCAGGCCTACCAGCGAGAGAGACAACGGCTTGTCTGGTTTGCTCCGTGTCAGGCATAGATGCCAGCAGCTGGGACATCATCGACCACAGATGCGGTTGTAGGCAGCGTGGTGAGCCTGATGTGATGCAATACATGCACTAACCGCGAAGAAGAACAGTCTTAGCCCCTAGCGGTCGAACTGGAGAGAGAGTCGAATCCGTGGCGGTCGTGCGCCAGGCAGAGTGTGCCCAGAAGGAGTATCAGGTATACCAAACCTGAGGACGGGTTGGGAAGGAACCTAGAGACTCAGAGGGCACAATACCTACGCTGGCAGTCCGCGGGGCTGGGAAAAGCGGCAGGGAACTGCCAGGACGGATAGACGCCTCCTGGAAGGGATAGGCCAGGAAGGTACCACCAGATGCTGGGCACTAGATTCTGCCAAGGAATTTACGCGTCACCCGTTCAGTATTGTCTCTCCAGGCGTAGGAAATCGAAGATCCTCCTACCATCCTCGAGAGGAAGCGCTGATATTCTGTGAAATCAGCATCGGAGGACAGATGAGCAGGGGTTCCTCTCCCTCAGAGGAGGGAGGCGAGGATGATGGGGAACTGGAATGTCAGAGGATTCCTGCGGGCGGTGGGAGAGTCGAAAGACCGGCTCATGCATGTAACTAACATATGAGGGGAAGGCCGCGCAGAGACCCTGAACTGCTCAGGATAACGGACCCGTGGGACCGACATGGCCTGGGAGGCGGGGGTGAAACAGGCAGAAATGGGAGAGGGGCACCTCCGAGGGAGGCAACTGCTCTCTCTTGAGGCTCTGGAGATCCAGGAAGGAGCTAGTAGGAGGATCCCGGATATCAAACCAGGCATAGAAACGGAACTCTGGGGGAGCGGAACCTGGGAAAGAGCCCTGGGAGAAGCTCCCCTGTGTGGCCTTGAGGTTGCATGGATCCAGAAGGGCAGTCCACTCGCGCCGCCAGAGGACACCCTAGAACCCTGGGGAGGCGGGGGCTCTGCGCTCTGACTCCTGGCCACCTGGGTGGCCAAGAAGACTCCCGAGGGGCAGCAGGGCGCCTGCCCCTCAGCCTCAGTTCGAGGGCCCTCCTCCCGACTGCTGCTTCCCCTAACCCCCAGAGGAGGTAACAGCACCCCGGGGTTAGCTGTCACGGAGCCTCTCAGAGAGAGCCTCCCCTCCGTCACCCCCGTCTGCCCCCGGGACTCTCGGCCACCCCAGCCGGGAACCCTCAGGAGGCAGCTGACAGGGGACAGAGGGAGGAGCCCACTCGCGCCTGGTACCCCTAGCCACTGGGGACAGATTCCGAAGAATGGGGGTGCCAGGATGAGACCATCTGAGTCAACGTCCTCCGAGGAGGATGAGACCAGCAGGACCTCGATGCTAGCCACCCAGGGGTCCCGAGGCCCACAGGGCGCGTGCGGCCCCAGTGCAGTCACTTGGCCGCTCGCCCCTCGCCCGGCAGCATGAAGGTCCAACCCCACCCCAGCGGCTCCGGCCAACCTGGCACCCGCCGGAGGAAGGCCGCCCGGCGCGCGCCCGGTAACGATGGGAGGTGAGCGGCACCGTCGTGGCGCCACCAAACTCATGCGGCACACGGCTTGACCGAGGCCAACAACACCGCCAGCGGCGCCCGATCACCGGTGCCTTGACGGCGCGGGATCAAAGCGGCGCCCGACAGGCGCCGCTCCGATCCGGCACATGGCGGTGCTGGGATCTAAGCAGCGCCGGGGAACAGCGCCCGCTCGATCACGGCACCGCGAACAGCGCGGGATCCGAAAGCAGCGCCGCGCGCGGCGTCGAGGTCCACCGAGCGGGCCCAGCCAAGGGCCTCGACACAGGGAGCCTGCACCTCCAGTGACTGCGAGGCGGTGTCAGCAGCTGCGGCCCGGAGGGGAACTCTGGCCCCCAACACCGCGGAAGGCCTCCCCTCAGCAAGAAGGAAGAGACCCCCTCCTCTCGGACCGATATAGGCCCAGGAGGGACCGGGAAGAGCCTAAGGATCTAGCCTGAGATTCCGATGACATGCCGTCCCTGAAAGTCGGCGGGGCCTTGAGCTGTGTGCGGACTTCGAGGGCAGCGGTCCATCGAAACAAGCGTCCGCATGAATCCATATTATGGTTGGGTCCCAGGCAACGAAGACAGACGTCATGCCGGTCCGAGACGGAGAAATGCGGCCAGTTAGGAGCACAACGCATAGGGGTACCGCCCGTCTTAGAAGAACGCTTCTCAGAACCGGACATAACGCGAAATAAACAAGATTAAACACAGTCGGAAATACACCCGGCGCCGTGCATAAAGGAAAGAAAAAGGAACAGTCTTACTGAGGGGCGCCGAGTGTAGAAAAGGAGTCGGATACGCACTTTTCGTTGAGGCTACCAAGGAACAGGTGCTGCCTCGACGGCGCGGAGAAACAGAACTGAGTTGGAGGAGGAGTCGGGGTTGCTTAACGGCCGCCCCGCATGACGCCGCTCTCGAGGGCGGGCCGTTAGAGCATTTAAAAAAAAAGTTTCGTGCGGACGGCAGCCCCGACACCCAGGAAGTAATGAATGGTGAAGATTGACAAGGAAGATCTCCCCCGGGCAGCTGAGGTGGGACTTGGGCCAGAAACTCAGAAGGCAGCACTGGGCGCTTTGGGTCCTTATGCTTTCTGATGCATTTTCTTTGAGGCTGAGGGGCTTGATTTTTATGAAAACCTCCCCTGCCTTTGCCTCGAAAGGACTGACGGTTATGAAAAGTACAGTTAAGTAAGAACTTACCGTAACAGTAGATCTTCGTGAGAGGCTCTTGCAGTAGGTAATTACATATAGGACTGACGCCAGCCGGCGGCAGGACTCCACGGCAAAATTTCTAGCTAGCAGTCCCTAGCGAGGGACCGCCCCCACGTCAGGTGACCGGCGTCAGACGACGTCGGTATAAAGGGGCAGTCCCGGATGCCCGCCTTCCAGTTCTTTCCCGCCACAGGCCCGGACGAGAGAGAAGCAGATATTTCCCTCAATGGAAAAGGAGCTGAAAAAGCCTAGAGGGATGGAGGGTGGAAAGGTATTACCTACTGCAAGAGCCTCTCTTGAAGATCTACTGTTACGGTAAGTTCTTACGTAACTGTACTATCTTACTTCGAGAGGGCTCTTGCAGTAGGTAATTGCATATAGGACAGAATCCCAAGCAGTCCGAAACAAAAGAAAGGAACCGGGAGGAGGTACTACTCCAAGAAGTAGAAAAGAGACCTTGCAAGCCTCAAGAAGGAGGCCTTGCAAACGCTAACTCAAGCCTGCTCTGGCGAGAGGCAGTATGTCAAACTGTGAGTGTTTAGTGAAGGTATGGACGAAGTCAATGGCGGCAGCACAGATGTCTGCCACAGACACGTTCTTGAAACAAGCTGCAGAGGCTGCTACTCCATGAGTGGAGTGACTTCTGACTTGACCCGGTAGGGTCTTGTTGTACTTGTCATAACAGAAAGTGATGCAATGGGCCAACCATTTTGATAGGCATTGCTTAGAAACAGCATTGCCTTCTCTTGTGTGAGCAAAAGAGACGAACAACTGATCGGTCTTTCTGAGATCCTTTGTCCTATCGGTGTAGTATCTCAGAATCCTGTGAACATCCATGGTGTGGAGCAAGTGTTCTCCTTGGTTGGAGTACTGCATGAAAAAGGCAGGTAATTCAATTGACTGATTTAAGGTAGATTCCGCTACCACCTTCAGGAGGAACTTAGGATTCGTGCGAAGAGCAACTCGTTCTTTGTGAAAAATCAGATAAGGGATTTTGCACATCAGGGCCTGAAGCTTGGAAATTCTGCGAGCGGAAGTAATGGCCACCAAGAAGAGCATCTTCCAAGATAAAAACTTCAAGTCTGCGGAAGCTGCAGGCTCAATGGGAGGAAGAGTAAGTTTCTCGAGGACAAAGTTTAAGTCCCAAGGGGGAGCTGGAGTCTGGACAGGGGGCCTAAGATGAAGGACCCCTCTGAGAAAAGTTTTGGATACCTCCAGTTGGGCAAATGCCTTATCGGTGAAAGGGACATGGTAGGCTGAAACAGCCGCCATATGGACTTTCAAAGAGGAATGATTGAGACCCAGGTCGAAAAGATGACGCATGTAGTCAAGGAGAATGGTCACAGGACAGGAAAAGGGCTCCACATTCCTGGACGCAGCCCAGATGGAAAATCTTTTCCATTTCATGGCGTAGGTGGACCTAGTGGAGGGTTTTCTAGCCTCCACCAGAATCTCGGCCACCTTAGGAGAAACGCCAAAGTGAGATTGAGCTAGATCTGCAGGAGCCATGCATGAAGTTGGAGGGACTTGAGTCCCGGATGGACCAGGGTCTCCTGATCCTGGGTCAGCAATCCTGGAGATAAGGGAAGAGGAAGGAACCTCTGAGTATTGTTGTAAAAGAGAGAAGCAGATTTGCCTGGGCAAGAAAGGAGCGATCAGAATCATTCTCGCTCCTTCCAAAGCCAGTTTCTGCAGCACCCGAGGGACCAGAGGAATTGGGGGAAAAGCATAGACGAATCTGTCCTTCCAGCTTAGAGATAGAGCGTCGCTCCAGAAAGTGTCTTGCTCTGGATCGAGTGAGCAAAAGGTTGGAAGCTTTGCGTTTTGGGAGGAGGTGAACAGGTCTATCTGAGGAGTCCCCCAAATCTGGAAGATGCTTTTTAGAACTTTTTTGTCCAGTTCCCACTCATGTGGTAGAGCCGACGAGTGACTTAGCCTGTCTGCCAGGACATTGTCGACTCCCAGAACATGGATCGCCGTGAGGTGAAGGTTGTGAAGAGTTGCCCACTCCCAAACCCTCATCGCTTCCCTGCACAGCGGGTAGGACCGCGTCCCTCCCTACTTGTTGATGTACCACACCACACACATGTTGTCCATTTGGACAGCAAGGTGGCTGGGAAGGATGTATTGGTGAAGGGCCTGGAGAGCATACAGCACTGCTCGAAGCTCGAGCATGTTGATATGGAGAAATGAAAATTATGTACCTACCGTAATTCTTGATCTTCTTGGACGAGTCTCCACCACTCATTCACACTATTGGGATCTGCACCGGAGGCACTAGGACCCATCGGGAGCAAACTTTTTGCTGGAGGGTCGGTGCCAGAGATGGCGCCATGAGGAACAGCGCCGCGAGCCCTAGCTCATGCCGTAATGACTATCTCAGCGTCGACCCTCCAACCGCCTCAGTACCTTTTTTACCAAGGAGGTGCAGCGTAACTAACCTAGAAGGGTAGCCTAACCTAAAATACCGGACATAAGATAGTCCAGGCGACCCATGTAAGAAGGGTCAATAAAGAAGTCTTCACGGCCTAAAGATTTGAGGGAGTGAAGATCAACAAGAAAGGTGAGCTCGGGGGATGGAGGGTGGGCGTGTGAATGAGTGGTGGAGACTCGTCCAAGAAGATCAAAATTACGGTAGCTAAGTAATTTTCATATCTTCCTGGACATAAGTCTCCACCACTCATTCACACTATTGGGAGAGTACTGGGCTAATAATCCCCCGAGAAGGCAGCAGGAGAGACCAAGAGCTCACGTTTTTAGGACAGAAGTCCATTGAGGATGGCTCTGCCAAAGTAAGAATGTCGTCTGGCATGGACATCTAGTGCATAATGTTTAACGAAAGTATGCACTGAGCTCCAGGTGGCCACATTGCAGATGTCTGCAATGGGCACGTTGCGGATTTCCACTAGGGATGCCGTGACCGCTCTGGTAGAGTGAGCGTAAACTCTACCCTCCAACTTAACCTGCGCCATGGAAGAGCAGTGATGAAGGCACACCACTAGCCAAGATGAGATCCATCTGATAGTGACAGGTTGACCCAGCCGGGTCTCACTGAAGGAAACGAACAGTTGCTGAACTTTGCGAAAATCCTTGGTTCTATCTAGATAGAAACGCAAGGCCCTCTTAACATCCAAAGAATGAAGAGACCGTTCCCCTTCATTTTGGAAGTCCGCAAAATAAGAGGGAAGGACCAAAGGTTGGTTTAGATGAAATTCTGATACAACCTTAGGAAGAAATTTAGGAGGAGTACGAAGAACTACTTTGTCCTTATGGAACACAGTATACGGAGGGTCTGTGACCAGGGCATGTATCTCAGAGACCCTGCGGGCTGAGGTAAGGGCCACTAGGAAGGCAGTCTTCCAAGTGAGAAATTTTAGCTCACAGGTAGCCAAAGGTTCGAAAGGGACCTGGAGGCTCTGGAAAGATGGTCTAGAAAGTGGAAGCTGAGGTTCAATGCAGGGAAATGCAAGGTACTCCACCTGGGAGCCAGAAACCCAGGCCAAGTGTACACCCTGGGGGGGGAAATGCTACAAGTCTCGATGGCTGAGAGGGACCTGGGGGTGGTGGTGGATGTCAAGATGAACAACTCTGAGACTTGTAGGAGGCAGCAGCCAAGGCCAACAGGATGCTGGGATGCATCGCTAGGGGGATCACCTCCAGAAGGAGGGAAGTGATACTCCCTCTGTATAACTGCTTGGTGAGGCCGCACCTTGAGTACTGCGTACAGTTTTGGAGGCCACACTTAAAGAGGGACATTAACCTCCTGGAGAGGGTCCAGAGGAGGGCAACCAAAATGATTTGGGGCTTGGGGGACAGGACATATGAGAAGAGGCTCGAAGAGCTAAATATGTACACATTGGAAGAGAGAAGGGACCGGGGGGACATGATAGAGGTCTTCAGGTACATGAAGAGGGTAAATAGGGGAGGAACAGTCAGGGTGCTTCGAAGGAAGGAGGAAGGGCCACTAGAGGGCATGGGTGGAAGCTGGAGGGGGGAAGATTCAGGGGAGAAAGGAGGAGGTGCTACTTCACTGAGAGGGTGGTGGAGCCATGGATGCACTGCCTAGGGGGCTGGTGGAGGCAGAGACAGTGGAGGGGTTCAAGAGGGTAGGACAGGTACAGGGAAGGGTTCTGGAAGCAAAATCCAGTGCAGCAAGAATATCTGGAACTGGGAAGGAGAAGCCAGAAGAAGCGAGGGGGACAGCAAGGTCAGCACCCAGGGTGGGGGCTGACAAACGAGCAGACACGAAAGACCGTTAGGCCTATTCTGCTGGCATTTTAGTATGTTAGTATGTTTCCGAGTGAGCATGTCTAGCACAAGATTAATGTCCCAGGCTGCGACTGGACGTCTTGTAGGAGGTCTGGTATGCAGAATCCCCTAAAGAAACCTCTAAACCATGGGTAACTGAGCTGGAGTTAAGGAAATAACGGGCTCATGATACGCTGAAATGGCACTAAGATGAACTTTGACTGTAGAGTACTGCAGACCCGAATTGAGAGGTCCAAAGGTACTCCAAAACCTTATCTGGTGGACAGGAAAGGGGTTCAGAGACTTTTTAACACCGGAGAAAAACGCTTCCACTTGCCTGTGTAAGTTTCCAGTGGCTGGCTTCCGTGCAGCCAGAAGAATATCTGAAACTCTTCGAGAGACATTGAACCGGTTTACTGACCTCTTCAGGAGCCAAGTGTGAAGGTGAAGTGATCTCAGGTTGGGATGGACCACCGGTCCCTGAGTCAAAAGGTTCACCTGCAGGGGAAGTGGTCTCGGAGGAACCGCCAACATATTGTTGAGTAGTGGAAATCACAGCTGCCGAGGCCAAAAGGGAGCAATGAGAATCATTTTGTCTCCCTGGGATTCGAACTTGAGGAGTACCCTCTGAATTAGAGGAAGAGGCAGAAAGGCGTAAAGAAAGCATTTTGTCCACCGCAGCCTGAATGCATCCTGACAGAAAATGCCAGGCCCTGGATTTCTGGAGCAGAAGAGAGGCAGTTTTGCGTTGAGTGGGGATGCAAAAAGGTCCAGGTCTGGAGTTCCCCACTCTTCGAATAGTGACTGAACTATGGTTGAGTCGAGAGACCACTCGTGAGGGTCTGTCTCTGTTCTGCTGAGACGGTCTGCCAGTTCGTTCTGGACACCTGGCAGATACACCGCTTGAATTAGAGCCTCATGCTCCAAGCACCATTCCCATACCCTCATTGCTTCTCTGCATAATGGGTAAGAGTGAGCCCCGCCCTGCTTGTTGATGTAATACATCACTGCTTTGTTGTCCGTTTGAAGGAGAATGTTTTTGGGACACAGAATGTCCTTCAAAGGTCGGACTGCATAAAGGACGGCTCTCATTTCCAGGACGTTTATGTGGAGCTGGGACTCAACTTGAGTCCACGCACCTTGAGTGTGGAGAGCCTGACAGTGAGCTCCCCACCCCATTAGGGATGCGTCCGTGGTAATGGAGATCTGATGGTCCAGAGGAGCAAAGGGATACCCCTCCAGGAGATTGCTATCTTGAGACCACCAGGTGAGTGACCGCCTTAAAGGTTCTGTCACCTTGATGAGATAGGACTGCGGGTGAGTGGTTATGGACCACTGAGTACTGAGCATCCACTGGGTGGTTCTCATGTGCAGACGTGCTAGGGGTACAGTGAACACTGAGGATGCCATGAGGCCTAGCATCCGTTGCATCGAGAGAGCTGTGACTGAGCTGTTTTCCTCGATGTGATGGGCCATCTGAAGGATATCGTTCCTCCTGTCTTCTGGAAGAAACGCCTTCGCACAGGAGGTATCCAGAAGAGTCCCTATGAAAAGGAGCCTCTGGGAGGGCTGCAGTTGCGATTTCTTGAGCTTGAGCAGCACTCCCATGGACGTAAGGAAGCACAAGGCCGTCTCCATGGCGTCCAGAGTCCCTTGCCTGGAAGGACTTGCTAGAAGTCAATCGTCCAGGTAAGGAAACACCTGAATTCTGACCTTTCTGAGGTGCGCTGTGAGAACTGCACAACATTTTGTAAAAACTTGCGGTGCCGAGGATAGCCCAAAGGGCAGGACTCTGAACTGATAGTGCTGTCCCAGAGCCACAAACCTCAGGAATTTGTGATGTCTCGGGTGAAAAGGAATGTGCTGGTAAGTGTCCTGCATATCTAGGAAGGCTAACCAGTCGTGTTGGTGGAGCAGAGGTAACAGGGTTCCCAGAGAAATCATTTTGAATTTCTCCTTGGGGAGAAATTTGTTTAGCTTTCTGAGATCTAGAATGGGGCACATTCCGGCGGACTTCTTTGGAACCAGAAAGTAATGGGAGTAGAACCCCATGTTTCGTTGGTGCAGTGGCACCACTTCTACTGCCCTGTTGTTCAGAAGACCCTGAATCTTGGTGGTGAGAAGGTCTGACTGAAGGGTTGACAGCCTGGGCTGTCGTTTGGGGGGATGATCAGGAGTGGTCTCCACAAGATTGAGTGAATACCCCTCGCGAATTATCCGAAGGACCCATTTGTCTGAGGTTATGGACTTCCACTGGTTGTAGAAGTGCATCAGACGACCTTCCACCGGAGAGGAAAAGTCCACCTCGGGCAGCTGAGATGGAACTTGGGCCGGCAATTCATAAGGTAGAGCTGGACGCTTTGGGCCATTGCGCTTTCTGCTGCGCCTTCTTTTGAGGTTGGGCAGGTTGGTTGTTATGGAAACTTCCTCTGCCTCTGCCTTGAAAGGACTGGCAATTATGAAACTGTCGTTTACTGGCATGCCCTCGAGAGGGGGCAGGAGAGGGCCGAGCCAACTCAATGGCTGACCTAGTCTTTTGTGTTGCTTCTAGAGCTTGCTCTACCTGAGGACCAAAAAGATATGCCCCGTCAAAGGGCAATGCCATCACCTGCTGCTGCATGTCATTCGTAAAGCCTGAAGTGCACAGCCAGGAATGACACCGGGTGCAAATACCAGCAGCCGCTGAATGGGAAGCAGTGTCAAAAGCGTCCATGGCTGCTTTAACCTGATGGTTATTAGATTGAATACCTCTGGTAATGGTTTGAAGAAGCTCTGGTTTTGAATCCGACTCCGGTAGGGCTTCAACCATCTGTTTAATAGAATGCCACAGGATATACTCATACTGAGAAAAATAGCCTTGGTAACTGGCAATACGCATACTTAGAGTAGAAGCAGCAAAGACTCTCTTACCTAAGGTGTCTATCTTATGAGATTCTTTGTTAATAGGTCGAGCTGTAGTAGCTTGAGGAAGAACAACCTTATCATTCTCTGCCAGGACTACAATAGGATCCGCAAAGGCTTGAGATGCCAAAATGGGACGATCCTTGGGGGCTGAATATTTCCTATCAATGGATTTAGCCACTGAAGGGGTAAGAGCAGGATTATTCCATACCATTTGAGACAGCGTCTCGAATGAAGGCTGAATCGGAGGAGTCAAATCCGTAGGGATCTCCGAGGCATGAAGATATTGGAGTCTCAATAATTTCCCAGGATTGATGTCTGTAGTCTGGAGAGAAAGTGTGGAACTCAGATTTTTCAACAGAGACTTAAAGGATAAGTCCTCGACCACAGGCTCTGTAGCAGTAATAGATCCTGCTTCATCCACTTCATCACCCAACCGAAGGTCTGGGTCAGGCTTAACGTCATCTCCTGACAGTCCAGGAGGGACTGTATGGACAGGAAAGGAATGAAATTCAGAAGAGGAGGAAGAAGGAAACAAGCGAAAAGAGGAGTCCCTGAGAGCCGCCGGTGCCGAGGAGGCGCACGGCACCAAGAACGACGCCGCAAGGCCACGCGGCACCGAAAACGGCGCCGAGAAGCCGCACGGTGCCGAGGACAGTGCCGAGAAGCCGCACGGCGCCGAGGCCACTACGATGGCGGGCGCAACACTCCAGACTCGAAAAACAGGTTTGAAGGAAGAAGAGCAGGAGATAAGGGCATCGGTGTGGCCCCTGCGCCGCAGCCATGTGAGGAAACACCTGGCGCGGAGTCAACGGCACGAAGAAGGTGCCGCCACGACCAGGAAGGTCCAACCACCTACCTGGTCATCCAGAGGCTTGAGGCCCACGGCGGCCGGCCAGGTAGCAGAACCAACCTCCGAGCCCATTGCTCCATAAGAGCGGCCCACTGATGAAACTGCTCATCTGAAGACCTACCTGCGGGCGGGGTAGGGCTCCGATGTCGAAGCCGTCGGCTACCAGGAGCAGAGGTTGGTGACTCCGAAGGAGGAGACTAGCAACTAGCCCCGATAACCGAGCGTCTACCCGCAGACATATCAGAGGGCGACCTCGAGTGATGCCTTCTCTTTTTAGACCTGTGGGCCGAAGAAGAGCTCGAGGCCAAATGGTGCCGAGAGTGTGACCGTTTATTTTTATGCTTCCGGGGGGACCACCCAACCCCCCGGGCATTGGACTGACCATTGTCAGACCCTCCCTCCGGAGAAGGCGGCGGACCGGAACCAGCCCCACTGACTGAACAGCTTTCATACGAAGTCTCCCTACCGTCACCTGACCTGCTCATGGTCGACTCCGTCAAGGTAGGCTGAGACTTCTTTATTGTATTTATTTTAAAAATAAGAATACATTTAAGCGATACTGTATCGAGATAATACTACCAAATAATAAAAACTGAAAACTATGCTGCTAGTTTCAAGTTTGACTCCCGACAGGCGAGTGACGTCGTCACTGAAGTGCACTCAAAGGCGGGAAAAAAGGAACTGAGGCGGTTGGAGGGTCGACACCGAGATAGTTGTTACCGCACTAGCTAGGGCTTGCGGCGCCGTTCCTCGCCCGACCCTCCAGCAAAAAGTTTGCTCCCGATGGGTCCTAGTGCCTCCGGCGCAGATCCCAATAGTGTGAATGAGTGGTGGAGACTTATGTCCAGGAAGATCTAACTCCGATTTTGACCATAGGCCCTGGGTTCGGTGAGGACCCAGATGGGCTCCCCAACCTTCGCCTGAAGCATCCGTGGTCAGAGTCTGATCGGGGGGAGGATGAAAAAAGGGGACCCCCTGGAATAGGTTCTCTCGAACCATCCACCATTGCAAGTCTCTTACCATCGGCGAGGAGATCAAAACCAGATGATCTAGGTCGTCTACTCGTTGATCTCACTGAGAGCAGGAGAGTCCACTGAGAGATTCTCATGTGGAGGCACGTGTGCGGAACCGTCGGGATGGCCGCTGCCAAGAGCCCCAGTAGACGGAGCACTGACCTCGCCGGAACCCTCCTGTATTCCGACAGAAAGGAAATCTGGGACTGGAGGGAGGCCCCCCTGTCCAGAGGCAGGAAGACCCTGCACATTGTCGTATCGAGGATTGCCCCAATGAACTGGAGTCTCTGAGAAGGATCCAGGTGTGACTTGGAATGGTTGATGGTGATACCCAGGCCAAAGAAAACCTGCTGGGTGAGGGAGAGGAAATGCAGGAGTTCCTCCCTGGATGAGGCCGCCAGGAGCCAGTTGTCCAAGTAGGGAAAAACTTGAACTCCCAAAGTACGTAGGTGGGCCGCTACCACCGCCAGGCATTTGGTAAAGACTCGGGGAGCCGAGGAAAGACCAAAAAGGAGCGCCCGGAATTGGTAGTGGTCCCCCTGAAATGCAAACCTGAGGTACTTTCGGTTCGAAGGGTGAATGGGGATGTGCAGGTACGCATCCTGCATATCCAGTGCACAAAGCCATTGGCCCGGCCGAAACAGGGGCAAGAGGCTTTGAAGGGAGAGCATCCTGAACCTCTTGTACTCCACATATAGGTTCAGGGAGCTGAGATCGAGAATGGGTCTGAGATCTCCCGTCTTCTTTGGTACAAGGAAGAAATGGGAATAGTAACCCGTCCCATGGAGGTGAGGTGGAACGGGCTCTGTGGCCTGCTTTGCGAGGAGAGCAGAGATTTCTTCCCTGACCAAAGGAAGATGATCCCTTGAGTAAGAGGAGTTCAGAGGGGGGTGACGCGGAGGTTTCTATAGAAACTCTATGGAGTGCCCCTCTGCTATGATCTGAAGCACCCATGAATTCGATGTTATCCTCTCCCAACCCGAAAGGTGGAGGGAGAACCTCCCTCCTACCGGTTCCTCTGGAGCTCCGGAGGCAGTGGAAGAGGGAAGGAGTCAGGTGGTGTGAGGCAGCGCCGCAGCTGGGGCACCCGTTGCTTTTTTAGGCAGCGGGGGCCTGGCAGCTATGGGGGCCCGATGTTTAGTGGCCCGCCTTCCCTGAGGTTTCGCTTGAGGTCAGCTGCGTCTGCGAAAGGGATGACGCTGTGGGGGATGGGGACGGTACATTGAATCAACAGATTTAAGGGCCGTCCCCTTCTCCTGCTAATCAGTGATGATGTCCTTGACATCACCACTGAAAAGCACAGAACCCCTGAAAGGTGCTTCTTGGATTGCTGACTGCACCTCCGGAACCAGCCCTGACACACGGAGCCATGCATGCCGCTGAAGACTTATGGCGAATGCAGAGCTCCGCAGGGGAGACGAGCTCAAATGTTTTGGGTGTGCTGACCGGCCGTGAGCGGCGCTAATCATGACCGAGTCCGCACAGGGGTGAGAGTCTAAAAAGTCTACACCCTCCAGAGCCTGGTATAGCCTGTTGGACTTCCGGGGAAGTGGGGCTAAAGCTAAAGCCGACGGTTGTTTCCAAATAGTGGAAACAAGGTGGGCGTGAGGCTTGATCCAGGGTAGCCCTAGAGTAGGAGCCGTAAGGGGCAAGTCCAGATGATCGGCGAGTTTAACCCATCGAGGATCTGGCTCTAAGGAACGCCACTGATGGACTTCCTGGATCTTCCTGAGCAACTCCGTGAAGGAAGGATCCTCCAGAGGAGACTTCGGAGGAGTCCTCGGCCGGGGCTTGGACGGAGAACGCGGCTTGTCGTCTTTCTCGGAACACCTATTGGAGGCCTCTGAGGAGTCCGAGAGAGAAGAAGAGGAAGAATTCGAAGCAGAGTAGGACTCCTTGACTCGTCTAGGGGGAAGAACGGGTTCCTTAGGGGGGATCCCCAAACGCGTGTCCTGCCCCTCTCTGGATCCAGAGGGCAGAGCCGGGGAATCCGGAGGCGGAGAAGGAGTGTGCCGTCTGGGGCATACGGGAGCCGGGGGTGGCACCATCGCCGTAAGATGGCTCTGGACTTCCTTGGTGAGCTCAGCCTTGGCCTCAGCCCACCAGGAGGCCAGAGTCTCCTGGAAATCCACCAGCGGCCTAGGGGGCGGTGGAGGAGGAGGAGGGGGATAGTTATATGGATGAAATCTGTAAGGAGAGTATCTGTAACCCGGCTGCGGGAATACAGGAGCAGGGTACTGCGGCGTCGGTGGAGTCGGCGCCGGGTACTGCTGCGCAGGATACTGTGGACCTGGAAAAACCGGCGTCAGATAGCACGGCAGATACGCAGGCACTGGAGGAGCTGCCGGAGAAGATGGCCCAGCCGGGAACTCCATGGGCAGATCAACCATGATAGGCCCGTGGGGTGGAGGGCCCGATGGAAGAGGAATATCCCCCACCGGCGTCAGAGGGGCCGGTGTCGGAGCTGGCGTCGGAGGAGCTGGTGCAGGCATCAGGGGAGCTGACGTCAGATCCGACTCTGTAGGAAGAGGGTCGGACGGTAGCCCAGGATCCCGAGCCTCGTCCGGGGATGGAGGAGAAAAGTCCCCAGGGTTGGGCAGGGGGGACTCGGGCTCCCCTGATGGCAGCGAAGGCTGCGGGGAACCTGGTACGACAGATGAAGCAGGGTCTGCTGTAGGCTCCGAGGCCTGGTGCACGTTGGAGGAGCCGACGTGTGACTTAGGGGCCGAGTCCTGGCGGGCACCAGTGGAGCCGGCGTCCGAGGAAGAGAAGAGGCCTGGTCTGACGGGGTCACTGCCATGCACCACCCCCAAGGGTCGGGCGTCTTAGCGGCCTTCTCCTGGTGGACATCGGAGGAGCTGACGTCCGGCGCTTATGGGAGGGCCAGCATCAGTAGGGCCGCGAAGCCTGCGGCGGTACGGGGGCTGGAGCCTCCTTTGCCCGGAGGCACCCGCGGGCTCGACCAACTCCGACAGGCGGGCGACGCCTCCTCCAAAGCCTTGGAGGCTGCCATCGGGCAATCCCCCGGAGGGGATGTTACCTTGCCCGCGACTCTGGCCGGAGTCGCGGAGGAGGAGGCCTTTTCCCGGTGCCTTTCCTTGTCCCGCTTCTTGTGCCCTTCAGGGGAAGTCGACGCCTGCCGAAGTTTCTTCAACTCCTTCTCCATCGTGGACATCTTCTTCTTGAGGAGATGGGCTTCGAGAGACTGCTGGCATCATCTGCGGGTGGCCGCGTTGAAATAAAGGCAGTGCGGACATTTGTCGACCGCGTGGTCGGGGCCTAAACAGAAAAGGCAGAGGGAGTGACCGTCTTTGTGAGGCAGTTGGGCGCCGGACGAGTCGCACTTATTTTTTGAAGGGGACGACATATACTGATGTTCACCTGACGATAGAAAATACAAAATACTGAAACTTTTCGGAAAAAACGATGAAGTAACAGGACTGAGCGATAGAAACTTCACCGCGAGGCGCTGCACGAGCTGACGGCAGGAAAGAACTAGTAGGCGGATGTACGGGACCGCCCCTTTATACTGACGTCATCTGACGCCGGTCACCTGACGTGGGGGCGGTCCCCGCCAGGGACTGCTAGCTAGAAATTTTTCCGTGGGGTCCTGCCGCCGGCCGGCATCAGTCCTATATGTAATTACCTACTGCAAGAGCCCTCTCGAAATAAGATCTGGCATTTGTTAACACCCCCCCAAGAAGGGGCCGGAGGAGGTCGAGCCAATTTAATGGCTGACCTAGTCTTTTGAGTGGCCTCTAGAGCTTGTTCTACTTGAGGACCAAAAAGATACACACCATTGCAGGGCAACGCCATGACCTGTTGCTGGGCATCATTTGTGAAACCTGAAGTGTGCAGCCAGGAGTGGCGGTGAGTACAGATGCCTGCCGCTGCCACCCATGAAGCAGTATCAAAAGCATCCAAAGCTGCTTTAACCTGCTGGTTGTTGGACGCGATAACCCCAGTTATGGTTTGAAGTAGCTCCGAATTAGTGTCCGACTCTGGTAGAGCTTCTACCATTTGTTAGAGTGAATGCCAAAGAACATACTCATATTGAGAAAAATAGCCCTGGTAGCTGGCAATACGCATACCCAGGGTAGAGGCAGCAAAGACTCTCTTACCTAAGGTGTCTATCTTGTGAGATTCTTTGTTTATAGGCTGGGCTGAAGATGCCTGAGGGAAGATGGCCTTATCATTCTCCGTCAGAACTACAATAGGGTCCGCAAAGGCCTGGGAGGCCAAGATGGGTCGATCCTTGGGAGCAGCATACTTTCTATCTATCGACTTAGCCACATAAGGAATTAGAGCGGGATTATTCCATACCATTTGAGAAAGCGTTTCAAAGGAGGGTTGTACCAGAGGGAGAGAAAGAGTGGAATTTAAATTTTTCAGCAGAGACTTAAAAGACAGGTCTTTGACCAGAGGCTCTGCTATAGGATGAGATCCTTCCACATCATCACCCAGGCGAAGGTCTGGGTCAGGCTCAATGTCATTTCCTGACAGCCTAGGAGGGACTGCATGGACAGGAAAGGAGTGAAAATCATATGGAAATGAAGAAGGAAAAGGATTCAGAGAAGAGGAGCCCTGAAGATTGGACAATGCCCTAACAGGCTTCGGCGCAGAAGAAGGGCACGGCACTGAAAAGCCGCACGGCGCCAAAAGTGGTGGAAAAAGGCGCACGGCACCGTTGAGGCTCACGGTGCCAAAGACAACACCAACGAGACGCATGGTGCCGACAACCCCAATGGCGCCAAGGATGGTGCAGACAGTCGCATCGACGCCAAAGGCAGCGCCGAACGAGCCATCGACGCCGAAGGTGCCGAAAACAACCCAAGGCTCTGAAAAACAGGATCTGAGGAGAAAGAAGGAGGAATACCAGGAGACAGAGGCATCGGTGTGGCCGCCTGCGCCGCAGCCATGTGAGGGAGGAAACACCTAAGCATGGAGTTGACAGTACCGAATACAGCGTCGCGCGACTAGAGAGGCCCAACCGCCCTACTGATCCCCCGGAAAGCCCGAAGTGACCGGGCCAGGTGGCTGGACCAACTTCCGAGCCCACTGCTCATAAGAGCAGCCCACTGATGAAACTGCTCATCTGAAGACCTACCTGCGGGCGGGGTAGGGCTCCGCTGACAAAGAGGTCGGCGACCAGAAACTGAAACCGGTGACTCCGAAGAAGGAGACCGGCAACTAGCCCCAATAACCAACCATCTACACGCAGATATACCAGGGGGCGACCTCGAGTGATGCCTTCTCTTTTTTGACCTGTGGGCCGAAGAAGAGCTCAAGGCCGAATGGTGCCGAGAGTGTGACCGTTTTCTTTTATGCTTCTGAGGGGACTACCCATCCCCTCGGGCATTGGACTGTCCATTGTCAGACTCTCCTCCGGAGAGGGTGGTGGACTGGACCCAGCCCGGCTGACTTAACAGCTTTCATACGAAGTCTCCCCTACCACCACCTGACCCGCTCATGGTCGACTCCGTCAATGTAAGCTGAGACTTCTTTTCTTTAATAAGAATAAATAAACTAAGCAGTTATTATTCGAGATATTATTACAAAACAATAAAAATGAAAATTACGTACCTACCGTAATTCTTGATCTTCTTGGATGAGTCTCCACCACTCATTCACACTATTGGGATCTGCGCCGGAGGCACCAGGACCCATCGGGAGCAAACTTTTTGCTGGGGAGTCGATGCCAGAGATGGCGCCACGAGGAACGGCGTCACGAGCCCCAGCTCGCGCGGCAATGACTATCTCGGCATTGACTCCTCAACCGCCTCAGTACCTTTTTTACCAAGGAGGTGCAGCGTAACTAACCTAGAAGGGTAGCCTAACCTAAAAAAAAGGGACATAAAATAGTCCAGACGACCCATGTAAGAAGGGTCAATAAAGAAGTCTTCAAGGCCTAAAGATTTGAGGGAGTGAAGACCAACAAGAGAGGTTTGCTCGGGGGATGGAGGGTGGGCGTGTGAATGAGTGGTGGAGACTCGTCCAATAAGATCAAGAATTACAGTAGGTACGTAATTTTCATATCTTCCTGGACATAAGTCTTCACCACTCATTCACACTATTGGGAGAGTACTGAGCTAATAATCCCCCGAGAGGGCGGCAGGAAAACCCAAGAGCTCATGTTTGTTAAGACAGAAGTCCATTAAGGATGGCTCTGCCAAAGGAAGAATGTCGTCTGGCATGGACATCGAGTGCATAATGCTTAACGAAAGTATGCACTGAGCTCCAGGTGGCTGTATTGCAGATGTCTGCAATGGGCACGTTGCGGATTTCCACTAGGGATGCCCGCTACCACTCTGGTAGAGTGAGCGTAAACTCTACCCTCCAATTTAACCTGCACCATGGAATAGCAGTGACGAAGGCACGCCACTAGCCATGCTGAGATACATCTAATAGCGACAGGTTGACCCAGCCGGGCCTCACTGAAGGAAACGAACAGTTGCTGGGCTTTACGAAAATCCTTGGTTCTATCTAAGTAGAAATGCAAGGCCATCTTAACATCCAGAGAATGAAGAGAGCGTTCCCCTTCATTTGGAAGTCCGCAAAATAAGAGGAAGGACCAAAGGTTGGTTAAGATGAAATTCTGACACAACCTAGGAAGAAATTTAGGATGAGTCTGAAGGGCGACTTTGTCCTTATGGAACACAGTACTACGGAGGGTCTGTGACCAGGGCATGTATCTCAGAGACCCTACGGGCTGAGGTAATGGCCACTAGGAAGGCAGTCTTCCAGGTGAGAAACTTTAGCTCACAGGTAGCTAGAGGCTCAAAAGGTTTCCGAGTGAGCATGTCTAGCGCAAGATTAATGTCCCAGGCTGCAACAGGACATCTTGTAGGGGGTCTGGTGTGCAGAATGCCCTAAAGAAATCTCTTAACCATAGGTAACTGAGCCAGTGAAAGAGAAAAAAACGGCTCATGATACGCTGAAATGGCACTAAGGTGAACTTTAACTGTAGAGTACTGGAGACCTGAATTTGAGAGGTCCAAAAGGTACTCTAAAACTTTATCTGGAGGACAGGAAAAGGGATTCAAAGAGGACTTTGCACACCAGAGGGAAAAACGCTTCCACTTAGCCATGTAAGTTTTCCGATTGGCCGGCTTCCGTGCAGCCAGAAGGATATCAGAAACTCTTCGAGAGACATTGAACCGATTTACTTCTACCTCTTCAGGAGCCAAGCGTGAAGGTGAAGAGATGTCAGATTGGGATGGACCATGGGTCCCTGAGTTACAAGGTTCATCTGCAGGGGAAGTGGTCTCGGAGGAACTGCCAACATACTGTTGAGAAGTGGAAACCACAGTTGTCGAGGCCAAAAGGGAGCAATGAGAATCATCTTGTCTCCCTGAGACTCGTACTTGAGGAGTACCCTCTGAATTAGAGGAAGAGGCGTAAAGGCTTAAAGAAAGCATTTTGTCCACCGCAGCCTGAACGCATCCTGACAAAAAATGCCAGGCCCTGGATTTCTGGAGCAGAAGAGAGGCAGTTTTGCGTAGAGTGGGGACGCAAAAAGGTCCAGGTCCGGAGTTCCCCACTCTTCGAACAGTGACTGAACTATGGTTGAGTCGAGAGACCACTTGTGAGGATCTGTCTCTGTTCTGCTGAGACGGTCTGCCAAGTCGTTCTGTATACCTGGCAGGTAGATTGCTTGAATTAGAGCCTTGTGCTCCAAGCACCATTCCCAGACCCTCATCACTTCTCTGCATAAGGGGTAAGAATGAGCACCGCCCTGCTTGTTGATGTAATACATCACTGCTTTGTTGTCTGTTTGGAGGAGGATATTCTTGTGACAGAGAATGTCCTTCAAAGCTCGGACCGCATAAAGGACAGCTCTCATTTCTAGGATATTTATGTGAAGCTGGGACTCGAGTTGAGTCCACACACCCTGAGTGTGGAGAGCCTGACAGTGAGCTCCCCACCCCATTAGTGAGGCGTCTGTGGTAATGGAGATCTGATGATCCAGAGGGGCCAAGAGGTATCCCTGCAGGAGATTGTCCTCTTGAGACCACCAGGTGAGAGACCTCCATAGGGGTTCTGTCACTTTGATGAGATAGGACTGCGGGTGAGTGGTTGGAAACCACTGAGTACTGAGCATCCACTGGGTGATTCTCATGTGCAGACGGGCCAGAGGTACAGTGAACACTGAGGATGCCATGAGGCCCAGCATCCATTGCATCGAGAGCGCTGTAACTGACCTGTTCTCTCCGATGTAATGGGCCATCTGAAGGATATTGTTCCTTCTGTCCTCTGGGAGAAAAGCCTTCGCACAGGATGTGTCCAGAAGGGTTGCTATGAAAAGGACCCTCTGGGAGGGATGCAGCTGTGATTTCTTGAGGTTCAGCAGGACTCCCATGGACGTAAGGAGGTGAGAGGCCATCTCTATGGCATCCAGAGTCCCTTGCCTGGAAGGACTTGCTAGAAGCCAATCGTCCAGATAAGGGAACACCTGTATTCCGAGTTTTCTGAAGTGCGCTGCAAGAACTGCACAACACTTTGTAAAACTCACAGCCGAGGATAGCCCAAAAGGCAGGACTCTGAACTGATAATGTTGTCCCAGAGCCACAAACCTCAGGAATTTGTGATGCCTCGGGTGAATGGGAATGTGCTGGTAAGCATCCTGCATGTCTAGGGAAGCTAACCAGTCGTGCTGATGAAGCAAGGTAACAGGGTTCCTAGAGAAATCATTTTGAATTTCTCCTTGGGGAGAAATTTGTTTAGCTTTCTGAGATCTAGAATGGGGCGCATTCCCCCAGACTTCTTTGGAACCAGAAAGTAATGAGAGTAGAACCCCGTGTGTCGTTGATGCGGTGGCACAAGTTCTACTGCCCTGTTCTTGAGAAGGCCCTGAATCTTGGCGGTGAGAAGGTCTGACTGAAGGGCAGACAGCCTGGGCTGCCGTTTGGGAGGACAATCTGGAGGGGTTTCCACAAAATTGAGTGAGTACCCCTCGCGGATTATCCGAAGGACCCATTTGTCTGAGGTTATGGACTTCCACTGGCTGTAGAAGTGCATCAGCCGACCTCCCACTGGAGAGGAAAAGTCCACCTCGGGCAGTTGAGGTGGGACTTGGGCCATCAATTCATAAGGTAGCGCTGGGCGCTTTGGGCTCTTGCGCTTTCTGCTGCGCCTTCTTTTGAGGTTGGGCAGGTTGGTTCTTATGGAAACTTCCTCTGCCTCTGCCTCGAAAGGACTGATGGTTATGAAACTGATGTTTACTGGCATGCCCTCGAGAGGGGGCAGGAGGGGGTCTAGCCAACTTAATGGCTGACCTAGTCTTTTGTGTAGCTTCTAGAGCTTGCTTGACCTGAGGACCAAAAAGATATGCACCATCAAAGGGCAATGCCATTACCTGCTGTTGCACATCATTGGTGAAGCCTGGAGTGCGCAGCCAGGAATGGCGGCGGGTGAAAATACCAACAGCTGCTGAACGGGAAGTGGAGTCGAAAGTGTCCATGGCTGCTTTAACCTGTTGGTTGTTAGATTCGATACACCTGGTAATGGTTTGGAGAAGCTCTGGTTTTGAATCTGACTCCCGGAAGAGCTTCAAACACTTGCTTGAGAGAGTGCCACAGGATATACTCGTACTGAGAAAAATAGCCCTGGTAACTGGCAATACGCATACTTAGGGTAGAAGCAGCAAAGACTCTCTTACCTAAGGTGTCTATCTTACGAGATTCCTTGTCAATAGGTTGAGCTGTAGTGGTTTGAGGAAGGACGACCTTATCATTCTCTGCCAGGACTACAATAGGATCCGCAAAGGCTTGGGATGCCAAAATGGGACGATCCTTGGGGGCTGAATATTTTCTATCAATGGATTTAGCCACCGATGAAGAGAGAGCAGGATTATTCCATACCATTTGAGACAGCGTCTCGAAGGAAGGCTGAATCGGAGGAGTCAAATCCGTAGGGATCTCTGAGGCGTGAAGGTATTGGAGTCTTAGCAATTTCCCAGGATCGATGTCTGTAGTCTGGAGAGAAAGTGTGTGGAAATCATATTCTTCAGCAGAGACTTAAATGACAGGTCCTCGACCACAGGCTCTGCAGCAGTAAAAGATCCTGCTTCGTCCACCTCATCGCCCAGCCGAAGATCTGGGTCAGGCTCAGCGTCATCTCCTGACAGTCCAGGAGGGACTGCATGGACAGGAAAGGGATGAAAGCCAGAAGAGGAAGGAGGAGAAAGAAACAAAGGAAAGTCCCGAGGCCCCGGTGCGAGAATGGCCGAGGACCACGCGGGCGCTGCAAGCAAGACTGAGAAGCCGCGGCACCACAGGGACTCAGGCGTGCCGCGAGGCCCTGCAGCGCCCGAGAGAACTCCTAGAGACCGAAAACAGGTTTGAAGGAAAAGAGCAGGAGATAAGGGCATCGGTGTGGCCCCTGCGCCCGAAGCCATGTGGAGGGGAGACACCTAAGCAGGTGACAGCACCGAAGAAGGAGCCGTGCGACCAGGAAAGTCAACCGCCCTACCTGGTCGCCCAGAGCCCGAGCACCACGAATGACCGAGCCAGGTAGCCGAACCAACCTCCGAGCCCATTGCTCCACAAAGCGCCCACTGATGAAACTGCTCATCTGAAGACCTACCTGCAGGCGGGGTAGGGCTCCGATGTCGAGCGTCGGCTACCAGAAGCTGCTGGCAACTCCGAAGGAGGACGACAACTAGCCCCGATAACGAGCGTCTACGGCGCAGGCGTATCAGAGGGCAACCTCGAGAGATGCCTTCTCTTTTTAGATCTGCGGGCCGAAGAAGAGCTCGGGGCCGAACGGTGCCGAGAATGCGACTGTTTGGCTTTATGCTTCCACGGGGACCGCCCATCCCCCCGGGCATTGGACTGACCGTTGTCAGACCCCCCTTCCGGAGAAGGCGGCGGACTGGACCCAGCCCGACTGACTGAACAGCTTTCATACGAAGTCTCCCTACCGTCACCTGACCTGCTCATGGTCGACTCCGTCAGTGTAGGCTGAGACTTCTTTAATAGTTTTTATTTAAAAATAAGAATAACTTAAGTGATACTGTATCGAGATAATACTACAAAATAATAAAAACTGAAAACTATGCTGCTAGTTTGAAGTTTGACTCCCACAGAGCGGTAGCGTCGTCACTGAAAGCGCCTTTTCGGCAGTAGGAAAAAAGAGAACTGAGGTGGTTGGAGAGTCGGCGCCGAGATAGTCATTCCAGCGTGAGCTGGGGCTCGCGACGCCTGCCTCGTGGCGCCCATCTCTGGCCGACTCCCAGCAAAAAAGCACCTCGATGGGTCCTGGTGCCTCCGGCGCAGATCCCAATAGTGTGAATGAGTGGTGGAGACTTATGTCCAGGAAGATCTGAAAAACTATGCTGCTAGTTTGAAGTTTGACTCCCGGTGGGCGAGCGACATCGTCACTGAAGTGCACTCGACGGTGGGGAAAAAAGGAACTGAGGCAGTTGGAGGGTCGACGCAGAGATAGTCATTGCTGCATGAGCTGATGCTCACGGCGCCGCTCCTCGTGGCTCCATCTCTGGCGCTGACCCTCTGCAAAAAGTTTGCTCCCACTGGGTCCTAGTGCCTCCGGCGTAGTCCCATCAGTGTGAATGAGTGGCGAAGACTTTATGTCCAGGAAGATCATTGTTTGTCTTCTGATTCTGGCCCTCTGGTTCGCCCAAATAAACTTCATAAACATTCTCTGCCAAGTCTCTAACTCCCTTCTCTGGACTATACATGGGACTCCCTGAAAAAGGTATAGGAAACGAGGGAGAGCATTCATTTTCAGTGCTTGTATCCGAGCAGATAGTGACAGAGGGAGGATGTTCCATTTTTGAATGTCTGACCTAAGACGGTTTAATAAGGGGATGAAATTGAGCTGATACAGTTGCGTTGGGACATTACTAATAAAAATACCCAGATATTTCATCTGTTTTAGATTCCATCTCATGGGATATGTGATCTTTAAGTGTGTGGGAGGGTCATAATGAACTGCCAGAATCTCAGTTTTCAGGGTGTTGACAGAGTATCCTGCCAAACAGGAGAAGTAATTTAGTATCTCCATCACCCAAACCAAAGAACTAGTGGGATTCTCCAAATATAACAAAATATCGTTTGCATATAAAGAAAGTTTATATTCCCTATCAGACAACCTTACACCCAGGATGTTTCCATCCAATCTAATACTCTGGGCTAGGGGCTCAATGTATAGAGCAAAAAGCAGGGGGGAAGAGGGCAGCCCTGCCTAGTTCCACGTTCCAAGGGAAAGGAAGGGGTATGATGTCCGTTTGTTCGGACATAAGCCATCGGAGTTTGGTATAATTTAGTGAGCAAGGCCTGGAAGGGGCTCCCCAATCCAAAATGTCCAACGACCTCCTCCAGGAAGGCCCAAGACACCTTATCAAATGCTTTTTCTGCATCAACACTAATTAGGAGGGCAGGAGTTTTGATTGTGTTAAGGTGATCTAATAAGTGGAACGTCTTTCTTAAGTTGTCATGGGCCTGCCTACTTGGGATAAAGCCTGTTTGGTCGAGATCTATTAGGTCTGCGATAACCGCCTGTAGACTTTTAGTCATGATGGACGTAAATATTTTATAATCAATGTTCAGTATTGACCTGGGGGCGATATGATGAACAAAACAAAGGGTCCTTCCCTGGCTTATGGATAACCGAGACGATGGCCTGAGTCCAGGACTGTGGAACTCTGCCATCCTCCTTCTGAAGAGTTTGAAACACTCTTCCCACTACAGGTATTAATTCTATCTGAAATTGCTTATAAAATTCTCCTGGCAGTCCATCATTGCCAGGGCATTTAAGCATTTTCAAGCTCCTGATAGCCTGGTCTATCTCACCATCCCCCACAGGACGATTGAGATGTTCCGCATGTTCTCTAGTAAGTGAAAGGAGACCCAAACCCCTCAGGAATTCCCTCATATCGTCTCACGAAGACTGAGGACCCTGTTTGTATAAAGTTAAGTAATAGTCCTGAAAGGCTGCGGCAATTTGTATTACCCCCTTCTCTATTTTATGGGAACTGGGGTGTCTTACGGCTTGTATAATAGCCCTTGCTCTCTGCGACCACAACCGGCTGGCCAACAGTCGCAAGGAGCGCGGGCCACCCTCATAATATTTTTGTTTTAAAAATAACAATTTTTGTTCCACTGTGTAATCCAGTATATTAGAAAGCTGTGCCTTAAATTATTTTAAGAGTTGTGTTCATCTCTTATCTATTTGCATTTTTTGTCAATTTTCTGAAGAATGTATTTTGGTTACTAGATCTAGCCTCTTAGCTTCTCGCTCTTTTTTCCTCCTACTTGACCACTGCATCAATCTACCTCTGATGACTGCCTTAATCGTATCCCACAAGGTAGCCGGGGCCAGCCCAGGCAAGTCATTATCTATCAAGGTGAGTTCTATCATCTTACACACAGATTCAAGAACCTCCTTATCTTGTAGTAAAGATAAGTTTAATCGCCAGAAGGTGTTTCTTCTAGCCTCCAATAGTTCCACACACATAAATATGGGGGCATGATCTGAGAGGATAAAATCGCCGATCGAGACCTCTCGCATACTACCCACCAGTTCCTTGGGAATGAAAAAATAATCCAACCAAAAATAGGATTGGTGGACTGCGGAGAAAAACGTATAGTCCCTCCTTCTCTCTTCTTGATATCCCAGTGTTCTTCTCACCCTTCTGGCCACTGCAAGGTCTCTGTGAGGAAGAATCCAATGAGGGATTGAGGGTCAAGTTCAAATCTCCTCCCCAAATCACGTCCCTTGTGCCCACTCCTGCAGAGTGGAGAGGAATTTGAGGTATAGTGTTACATCTGAATCCGGGGGAAAATAAACCGAAGTCAGGGTCAGAGGTCTCCCCTCTAATGTCCCTTTCATTAGGACATATCTCCCCTCTCGATCTGCCAGTTGCTCCAGCTTTACAAAAGGGACCCTCCGTGGCACCAGCATTGCTACTCCTTGGCGATGCCCCCTCCCATACGAGACAGTCGCCACAGACCCAAAACCCATATTGCATAACTTTGTGTGTTCAATTGGAGACAGGTGCATCTCCTGCAGGAAAATGAAATCTGCAGCTGTTCGTCTCAGATACAAAAGAACCTTGCTCCTCTTAACAGGACTGGAAAGCCCATGAACATTATATGAACAAATCTGTGTGTTACTAGCCATAATGGTACAGGGACAGATCTCCTATGTTCTGAGACTTCCCCTCCTTAGCCAAAATTAGCTTTGATCTGACCACCTGCCAAATGAATTGATCATAATAAACACTATTTCACTCGCCTTTGACCTTGAAAAAACCAGAAGATTAATTGCCAACAGGGCATACAAATTTTGAACTCTGAAACTTTAACATACTCCCAAGGTTGGAAACCTGTAAAAACAGGTTTCTGTTCTCCTCCCCACCCAAGGGGAAGAAAAGGAAAAATTACTCACCTTAGTAATTATGTTTCTTCTAATGGAGACTTGCTGTATTCTGAATATTGCAGTTAGCTCCAGCCTTTAAACTGCCCCAGAGAACAAAGGGTTAACTTTCTATGCAGAGCATAGAATGCTGAGCTCGAGCTCGGTTGAGGTTTCTGTCTGGAGCCCTTTAAAATCCAACCGTCAGATTCTTACAAGCAAAAAGAAAAAATTACTCACCTTGGTAAAGTTGTTTCTTCTAATGGACTCTTGCTATATTATGACAATTGCAGTATGACCGCAGGTTAGAACTGCTCCGGAGGTGAAATAGTTAACTTTCCATGCAGGCATGGAACTTAGAGTGCGAGCGCGGTTGAAAACTCTGTCTGTTGTTCTTCAAACGCAAACTGTCAGATCTTTACGATCTAAAACTCACTAAGGTTCTGTGTGGAAGCTGTAAACCTACACTAGCCCACTGGCTACTAACATAAACACTCATTTATTGGCCTAAAACAAAGACTCAAGTCAGGAGACCCAAAAATGCAAAAACACAACACCAATTCACCCAAAAAGGAAGGTGAAAAACAACAAGGTGGGCATCAAAAAAGTGCCAACCCTGTACTGCCCACCACATCCCAAAACAGAGGTTCTGAGATGGGCAGGCAGGGAGGGAGGTCATAATATAGCAATACTCCATTAGAAGAAACAACATTACTAAGGTGAGTAATTTTTTCTTCAAACAACATGAAGTCTTGCTATATTATGACAATTGCAGACTACACAGCAGTACCCCCATGGAGGAGGGACAGAACCTACTTAGGAAATAGGCTCTGAAGAACAGCTGTGCCAAACCGAGCATCACTCCTAGCCTGGATGTCCAGGGAGTAGTCCTTGGTAAAAGTGTGAACTGTTTTCCAGGTAGCTGCTTGACATATTTCTAGAATAGGAATGTCTCTGGCAGCAGCCAGAGAAGCAGCTGTACCTCTGGTAGAGTGAGCCCTCAGGCCTGAGAGGGAACTTTACCCAACTTCTCGTAGCAGGTGGATACAGAGACAATCCACCTGGCAATGGATCTTTTAGTGGCTGGCTTCCCTTTACCAACTTCGCCATAAGTGAGGAACAGTTGGAGGGAGTCAAACCTATGACCCTTGGTACGCTCTATGTAGTAACTAAGGGCTCTCTTCACAGCTAGGCTGTGCAGCCTCCTCTCCCCAGAGGAGGAGTGGTCAGTGAAGTACACTGGAAGAGAAATAGATTGATTAAGGTGGAAATCTGAAACCACCTTAGGCAGGAACTTTCTGTTAGTCCGGAGGACCACCTTATCTCTGTGAAAAGAGATAAACTCCTGCTCCACTGATAACTTGTAATTCACTTATCGTCTGGCAGAGGTGATGGCTACCAGAAACACAGTTTTCAAGTCAAGTACTTGAGCTCAGTTGAGGACAAAGGGCTCGAAGGGGTTGCATAAGCTGAGCAATGCAAACATTAAGATCCCAGGCAGGGCAGGATCCCTGAATGGAGGTTGGTGTGAAACAACCCTTAAAAACTTGGAAAATACAGGATGAGCTGAAAGAGAGAGGATTTACCTGCTGAAATAAAGCAGACACAGCTGCCAAGTGCACCTTCAGGGTAGCTGGTCTCAGCCCCAAAGAATTGAGGTGGACCATATAATCCAGGACTGTGGGTAGATCAGCAGAGACTGGGGAAATATGCTTTTCCAAGCACCATATGGAAAACCTTTTCCACTTGGAATTGTAAGTAGCCCCAGTGGAAGGCTTCCTTGAGGCCTTCAATATATCCATTACACCTTGGGAAAGGTGTAAATCAGCAAACTCTAACTCTTCAAGAACCAAGCCTTGAGACTGAGAGATTTGAGATTCGGATACCAGACCCTTCCCTGGACACAGGTTAACAGATTGTGATTCCTGGGAAGGTACAGGGGAGGATGGACTACTAAGGACAGCAGGAGTGGATACCAGGGCTGTCTGGCCCAATCTGGAGCTATCAGAATGACTTTGCAGGATTGGGATCTGATTTTGACTAGCACTTTGAACAGGAGAGGAAAGGGAGGGAAGGCATGAGGAACTTCCCTTCCCAACTGAGGTTAAGGCATCCAGGGGTGAGCCCAACACCTGAGGGCCTGCAGCAAAAAGGAAGTTGGTGATTGTCTGGGGCTGCAAAAGATCTATCTGTGGGGTGCCCCATCTGGCAAATACCACTCCTAAGACCAGGGGATCCAGTGACCATTCGTGGTGGCCCTGGGAAATCCTGCTGAGAGCATCTGCCAGGACATTGCCCTTGCCTGGGAGGTGGACTGCCGTAAGGGAGGTGTTCAGGGAGTAAGCCAGAGACCACAACTTCATCGCTTCGGTGCACAAGGCCATAGACCGAGTGCCCCCTTGCTTGTTGATGTACCACATTGTAGTGGTGTTGTCTGTTCTGACCTGAATACTCTTGTTCTGAACAGATTTGGAAAAAGTTTGAAGTGCTAGAAAAACTGCTCTGAGCTCCAACAGGTTGATGTGGAGCAGAGATTCCTGGGGAGACCACAGACCCTGGGTGGTGAGGTCGCCCATGTGAGCTCCCCAGCCCAGGAGGGATGCATCTGTAGTAAGGATTAGAGAATGAGACTGAGTGACAAAAGGAACCCCTTGTCTCAGGTTGCTCTGATCCTGCCACCACTGTAGGGCTTGGATCAGGGTTCGAGTTACTGGGATCAACTTGGTAAGAGGATCCTTTCTTTGAGACCAAAAAGCTCTCAAATGGAACTGGATGTCCCTCATCTGAAATCTTGCTCCCTGCACAACCACTGTGGAAGCAGCCATGTGTCCTAGGAGCTGCAGAAAATGCCTTGCTGGTCGGGAGACCTGCAGGGTAAATGAGGAAGCCAGGGAGACTAGGGTCTTTGCCCTGTCCAGGGGAAGGAAGGCCCTGGCTTCCTGTGTGTTCAGTTCTGCGCCTATGAATGTAAGAAGCTGGACAGGCTCTAGAACTGATTTTGAGAGATTCAGATGGAAACCTAGAGAGGTAAGCAGATGCTGCGTTATCTGAAGGTGTAAATTGACCAGGTCTGGGGACTGGCCTACTATGAGCCAATCGTCCAGGTAAGGAAAGATGGCAATCTTTTGCCTTCTTAGGTAGGCAACTGCTACTGCCAGGCATTTGGTGAATACCCTTGGGGCAGAAGTGAGGCCAAAGGGCATTGCACTGAACTGGTAGTGGCCTGAGGGCAGCTTGAACCTGAGGTACTTTCAATGGGAGCTTCTGATGGGAATATGGAAGTAGGCATCCTTGAGGTCCAGGGAAGCTAGCCAGTCCCCTGGCCTTAGAGAGGGTAGGATAATTCCCAGAGTCACCATTTTGAACTTTGGCTTTAAAAGGTGCTTGTTTAAATATCTGAGATCCAGGATGGGCCGCCATTCTCCTGTCTTTTTTGGGGTAAGGAAGTACCTGGAGTACAAACCTTTGCCCTGGTGTAGGGAGGAACCCTTTCCACAGCTCTGAGAGCCAGGAGGGTAGAGACCTCTGCCTCAAGGGTGAGTGCCTCTGATGGAGTTGCAGGTGGAAAAGATCTGGTTCTCAGCTTTGGAAATTTTTTGAAGCTGAGAACCAGTCCCTGGCTTACTACTTCCAGGACCCACTTGTCTGATGTTAAAGACTTCCAGTCCTGGACAAAGTAAGCCAGCCTGCCCCTACAGGTAGAGAAGAATCGGCCCTGGCAATCCTATCAGGGTGCCTGCTTGGAAGGGGCTTTGGGCTGAGGGGTGGAAGCAGACCTGCTTGTACCCCGTCTGCCTCTCCCTCTAAAGAACCCCCTCTGAGCAATAGCAGAGGAGGAAGCTTGGGCTTGGTAAAAAGGCCTATGTAAAGGCCTGCCCCTGCCTCTAGGAAGCTGCTTTTGAGGAGTGGCCTGCCTTTCCTTGGCCTGTGCACTCCTATAGGTGGTCCTATATTCATCCATTTTCTTCATGTAATTCTCTGTTTGCTCCCCAAACAGAGAATTTCCCACAACAGGAAAATCCATGGCCTTAGACTGGGTATCCTGAGACAGGGTGGTACATCTGAGCCAAGCCATCCTGCGAAGTGCCACAGATGTAGCCATGACTCTTGATGAAACATCATTAGAGTCCACTGCAGCATGAAATTGCACCTTGGAAGCCTCAATACCATTTATAGCCACCTTTTCCTGCTCCCTGGCAAGCTGGTCAAGGACTTGTTTTGCTAGGGTCAGCACAGTATCCCATCTGGATTTCTGGTACCTAGCAGCATAAGCCATATAATTTGCTTGTCTGAGTCCCAAAGATGCTGCCATGTACTGTTTCTTTGCCATAGCATCAATCTTCCTGGAGTCCGTCTCAGGGGGGTGTGAAGCTAGGGGAATATTAGCCTTGTCACAGGCTGCAGCCTGCACTACCCCCACATGGCTGCATTGTTGAGTGAGGAAATCAGTGTCGGAGCCTGTTAAGGTATACCTCTTGTCCATCCATTTATCCACAGGAGGTATAGTGTGAGGAGTTTTTAAAACTTTTACTGTCTGTTTCTGAAAAGATTTATGCAAAGGAATAGACAGTCTCCTAGACTCTGGAATATCCATCATTTCTACGTAGTCTGGCTCCTCTTGGTCATCAACAGCTTCCTCAACAGGGAGCTGGAGAGTTTCAGCAACTTTTTTATAAAACATGAAATGAGAAGAGGACTCAGAAAGCCTTGGAGAAGAAACCCCTAGGGTCTATCTGGAGAGATGTCCAGATCAATGGGCACATCCAGATCTTCAAACCATATTCACTCTCCTCATATTCCTCTTCCCTCCCCGGTTCATAAAATCCTCAAAATCATAATCTTGAACCGGTGGAACCGGCCGAACGACGCTTACCTGAAGGTGTCGGTTCGGTGGAACCGGGAGAGAGACTGGACAATTTGAATTGCTTTAGCTATTTCCTCAGCAGTTGGGAGAGAACTTTGGCTCTCACGCTAGCTGACTTTCTAGTCCTTTGCTGGAACCGGCTCCTCAGAACCGGCTCTTCGTTGCTGAGGAAGTATCGCCCTGGTCAGAGGGCACTTCTTCCCGTTCGGTTAGTACCCAACCGGCTGGCCATGGGTCAGCGGACTTTGGCCTCCCCTTTCCTGAGCCTACAAACTCTTATCTATGGTGGCAGCAAGAAATTGTGACAAATCTGGCAGTCTGAATTGAGGTGGTCAAACCCCAGACAATAGACACATGTGGTGTGTGGGTCAGCCTTAGCAAAAGCTTCCCACAAACACTACAGTGTTGAAACCCAGTGGGTCCGGTTTTTCTTTTGGGTTTCTCAGACATAATGCCAGCCTAACCAACTTGCCCGTTTATGGCAATCCGCCAAGAAAGATTCCTATCGTTCCCAACCGTCAATGGTCGTGGAAAAACGTAATTAAATCCGCTTTTTTAGAACCGATAAGAACCGAACCGACTCTAAAAAGGACTAGTAGATTTAAATACAACCTGATTGGTTCAAACCGAACCGATAATGAATTACAAGTTCCACACAGAAAAACTAAATGTAAAACCTATCTATTACTTACATTACCACAGACAGAGCTTGAACCGACCGGTTGCGGTTTAATTTCGGCTAAAAACCGAAAAATAATACTTTTAAACCGACAAAATGAACCGAGCAGAAGGAGAAATCTCCGGAGCGACTGTTCAGTGAGGCGGAGTAAAGAATCTGACAGTTTGCGTTTGAAGAACAACAGAGTTTTCAACCGAGCTCGCGATCTAAGTTCCATGCCTGCATGGAAAGTTAACTATTTCACCTCCAGAGCAGTTCTAACCTGCGGTCATACTGCAATTGTCATAATATAGCAAGACTTCATGTTGTTTGAACTCACTAACTATCCTATGTGGAAACTGTGAAATCTTTACTAGCCAACTGGCAACAAAAAGTTTTGGATTTCCAAAAGAAGACTCAGGTCAGGAAACCCAAAACCAAAAACCAATCCAAATAATAATAATAATAAAACAAACACCCAAACAAAAAGAAGAGGGTGAAAAGGAGCACCCTGAGGTGCAACCTACTACCTACACTTCCAAAAACAGGTTCTGAGAGGGGAGGCAGGGAGGGAGTTCAGAATACAGCAAGACTCCATTAGAAGAAACATAATTACTAAGGTGAGTAATTTTTTCTTCAAACAACATGAAGTCTTGCTGTATTCTGACTATTGCAGACTACCAAGCAGTACCTCCATGGAGGAGGGACAGAACCTACTTTGGGAATAGGCTCTGAAGTACTGCCGTGCCAAACCGAGCATCACTCCTAGCCTGGATATCCAGAGAGTAATGTTTGGTAAAGGTATGGACTGTTTTCCAGGTGGCTGTTTGACAAATTTCTAAGAGAAGAATATCCCTGGCAGTAGCCAGGGAAGCAGCTGTACCTGTGGTGGAGTGAGTCCTCAGGCCTGAGGGTGGAATGTTTCCTAGTTTCTCATAGCAGAATTGTATACAAGACACAATCTACCTGGCAATACTTCTCTTGGTGGCAGGTTTGCCCTTTCCCACTTCTCCATAAGTGAGGAACAACTGGAGGGAATCAAACCTGTGACCCTTACCCGGGTTCGGGAACGGACTCAGGTAGCTGGAGGGCCGGCTGGGAGAGGAGGATCGAGCGCCCAGCGGCTGCTCTCCTCCTCTGGGGAGGGAGGGGATTGTTGTCTCGCAGCTCTACCGCCACCTGGGTGACCACAGGTGGAGGTGCAGAGACTGCATAGAAGGAGAGAGGGCGTGGGCCAGAAACTGAGGCGGCGCATGTCATGCGACCCTGAGTCTCCTAGGTGCTCACATCCTGTGGGAGGGACGGAAGCAGGAAAAAGGTACCTGGCGTGGAGGGCGTGGAGCGGGACCCGACTGCCCCAGATAACCATAACGGGCTATCATTGGATGCCGAAGATGGACCTCCTGACACACACTAATGTACTGGAGGGGGTAAAATAGGGGTTCCCCCCTCCTCCCCGCCCGGGGGGTAGGCCGAGGCAGCATGGAGGTAGGTCCGAGCGACACCACGGTAGGTACCCGGGGAGGGACTAGGGGAGTACAGTCTAGGGATTCCCAGAAGAAGTTCCACCATGGCAGAGAGAAGGGGGTTAAAAAAAAAAAAACCTGTGACCCCTGGTACGATCTATATAGTAGCTAAGGGCCCTTTTAACATCTAAACTGTGTAGCCTCCTTTCTCCTGAAGAAGAATGATTGGTGAAGAAAACAGGGAGAGACATAGACTGATTCAAGTGGAAATCTGAAACCACTTTGTGCAAGAACTTTCTATTGGTTCTAAGGACCACTTTATCCCTATGAAAGGAGATAAATGAAAATTACGTACCTACCGTAATTCTTGATCTTCTTGGCCGAGTCTCCACCACTCATTCACACTATTGAGATCTGCGCCGGAGACACTAGGCCCCATCGGGAGCAAACTTTTTTCTGGAGGGTTGGTGCCAGAGATGGCACCAAGGAAACGGCGCGCGAGCCCCTAGCTCGTCTGCGGTAATGACTATCTCGGCTTGACCCTCCAACCGCCTCAGTACCTTTTTTATCAATGAGGTGCAGCGTAACTAACCTAGAAGGGTAGCCTAACCTAAAAACCGGACATAAGATAGTCCGGGCGACCTGTGTAAGAAGGGTCAATAAAGAAGTCTTCACGGCCTAAAGATTTGAGGGAGTGAAGACCAACAAGAAAGGTGAGCTCGGGGGATGGAGGGTGGGCATGTGAATGAGTGGTGGAGACTCGTCCAAGAAGATCAAGAATTACGGTAGGTATGTAATTTTCTTACATCTTCCTGGACACAAGTCTCCACCACCATTCACATATTGGGAGAGTACCGAGCTAATAATCCCCGAGAGGGCAGCAGGAGAGACCAAGAGCTCACGTTTCTAGGACAGAAGTCCATTGAGGATGGCTCTGCCAAAGGAAGAATGTCGTCTGGCATGGACATCTAGTGCATAATGTTTAGCAGTATGCACTGAGCTCCAGGTGGCGCATTGCAGATGTCTGCAATGGGCGTTATGTTTCCGCTAGGGATGCCTTGCAACCTCTGGTAGAGTGAGCGTAAACCCTACCCCTCCAACTTAACCTGCGCCATGGAATAGCAGTGACGAAGGCACACCACTAGCCATGATGAGATACATCTGATAGCGACAGGCTGACCCAGCCGGTCTCACCAAGGAAACAAACAGTTGCTGAGCTTGCGAAAATCCTTGGTTCTATCTAGATAGAAAGCAAGGCCCTCTTAACATCCAAAGAATGAACAGAACGTGCCCCTTCATTTTGAAGTCACAAAATAAGAGGAAGGACCAAAGGTTGGTTTAGATGAAATTCTGACACAACCTTAGGAAGAAATTTAGGATGAGTATGAAGAACTACTTTGTCCTTATGGAACACAGTATACGGAGGGTCTGTGACCAGGGCATGTATCTCAGAGACCCTGCGGGCTGAGGTAATGGCCACTAGGAAGGCAGTCTTCCAAGTGAGAACTTTTAGCTCACAGGTAGCCAGAGGTTCGAAATGTTTCCGAGTGAGCATGTCTAGCACAAGATTAATGTCCCAGACTGCGACTGGACGTCTTGTAGGAGGTCTGGGATGCAGAATCCCTTTAAGAAACCTCTTAACCATAGGTAACTGAGATAGAGTTAAGGAAATAATGGGCTCATGATACGCTGAAATGGCACTAAGATGAACTTTGACTGTAGAGTACTGCAGACCCAAATTTGAGAGGTCCAAAAGGTACTCCAAAACCTTATCTGGTGGACAGGAAAAGTGATTCAAAGAGGACTTTGCACACCAGAGCGAAAAACACTTCCACTTGGCTGTGTAAGTTTTCCGAGTGGCTGTCTTCCGTGCAGCCAGAAGAATATCTGAAACTCTTCGAGAGACATTGAACCGGTTTACTTCGACCTCTTCAGGAGCCAAGTGTGAAGGTGAAGTGATCTCAGGTTGGGATGGACCACCGGTCCCTGAGTCAAAAGGTTCATCTGCAGGGGAAGTGGTCTCGGAGGAACTGCCAACATATTGTTGAGCAGTGGAAACCACAGCTGCCGAGGCCAAAAGAGAGCAATGAGAATCATTTTGTCCCCCTGGGATTCGAACTTGAGGAGTACCCTCTGAATTAGAGGAAGCGGTGGAAAGGTGTAAAGAAAACATTTTGTCCACCGCAGCCTGAATGCATCCTGACAGAAGATGCCAGGCCCTGGATTTCTGGAGCAGAAAAGAGGCAGTTTTGCGCTGAGTGGGGATGCAAAAAGGTCCAGGTCTGGAGTTCCCCACTCTTCGAATAGTGACTGAACTATGGTTGAGTTGAGAGACCACTCATGAGGGTCTGTCTCTGTTCTGCTGAGACGGTCTGCCAGATCGTTCTGAACACCTGGCAGATAGACCGCTTGAATTAGAGCCTCGTGCTCCAAGCACCATTCTTATACCCTCATTGCTTCTCTGCAAAAGGGGTAAGAGTGAGCACCGCCCTGCTTGTTGATGTAATACATCACTGCTTTGTTGTCCATTTGAAGGAGAATGTTCTTGTGACACAGAATGTCCTTCAAAGCTCGGACCACATAAAGGACGGCTCTCATTTCTAGGACGTTTATGTGGAGCTGGGACTCGACTTGATTCCACGCACCTTGAGTGTGGAGAGCCTGACAGTGAGCTCCCCACCCCATTAGAGATGCGTCCATGGTAATGGAGATCTGATGGTCCAGAAGAGCAAAGGGATACCCCTCCAGGAGATTGCTCTCTTGAGACCACCAGGTGAGTGACCTCCTTAAAGGTTCTGTCACCTTGATGAGATAGGACTGCGGGTGAGTGGTTGGGGACCACTGAGTACTGAGCATCCACTGGGTGGTTCTCATGTGCAGACGTGCTAGGGGTACAGTGAACACTGAGGATGCCATGAGGCCTAGCATCCGTTGCATCGAGAGAGCTGTGACTGAGCTGTTTTCCCCGATGTGACGGGCCATCTGAAGGATATCGTTCCTCCTGTCTTCTGGAAGAAAAGCCTTCGCACAGGAGGTGTCCAGAAGAGTCTCTATGAAAAGGAGCCTCTGAGAGGGCTGCAGTTGCGATTTCTTGAGGTTGAGCAGAAGTCCCATGGACGTAAGGAAGCACGAGGCCATCTCCACGGCGTCCAGAGTCCCTTGCCTGGAAGGGCTTGCTAGAAGCCAATCGTCCAGATAAGGAAACACCTGAATTCCGACCTTTCTGAGGTGCGCTGCGAGAACTGCACAACATTTTGTAAAAACTTGCGGCGCCAAGGATAGCCCAAAGGGCAGGAATCTGAACTGATAGTGCTGTCCCAGAGCCACAAACCTCAGGAATTTGTGATGCCTCGGGTGAACAGGAATTTGCTGGTAAGCGTCCTGCATATCCAGGGAGGCTAACCAGTCGTATTGGTGGAGCAGAGGTAACAGGGTTCCCAGAGAAATCATTTTGAATTTCTCCCTGAGGAGAAATTTGTTTAGCTTTCTGAGATCTAGAATGGGGCGCATTCCGCCGGACTTCTTTGGAACCAGAAAGTAATGGGAGTTGAACCCCATGTTTCGGTGGTGCCGTGGCACCACTTCTACTGCCCTGTTGTTCAGAAGGCCCCGAATCTCGGCGGCGAGAAGGTCTGACTGAAGGGTTGACAGCCTGGGCTGCCATTTGGGGGGACGATCCGGAGGGTTCTCCACAAGATTGAGTGAATACCCCTCGTGAATTATCCGAAGAACCAATTTGTCTGAGGTTATGGACTTCCACTGGTTGTAGAAGTGCATCAGACGATCTCCCACCAGAGAGGAAAAGTCCACCTCAGGCAGCTGAGATGGAACTTGGGCCGGCAATTCATAAGGTAGCGCTGGGCGCTTTGGGCCCTTGCGCTTTCTGTTGCGCCTTCTTTTGAGGTTGGGCAGGTTGGTTCTTATGGAAACTTCCTCTGCCTCTGCCTCGAAAGGACTGGTGATTATGAAACTGTTGTTTACTGGCATGCCCTCGAGAGGGGGCAGGAGGGGGTCGAGCCAACTTAATGGCTGACCTAGTCTTTTGTGTAGCTTCTAGAGCTTGCTCTACCTGAGGACCAAAAAGATATGCACCGCTCAGGGCAATGCCATCACCTGCTGCCGCGCCATCACTGTAAGCCCGAGTGCGCGAGCCAGGAATGATGCCAGGTGCAAATACCAGCAGCCGCTGAATGGGAAGCAGTGTCAAAAGCATCCATGGCTGCTTTAACCTGCTGGTTATTGGATTCAATACCTCTGGTAATGGTTTGAAGAAGCTCTGGCTTTGAATCCGACTCCAGTAGGGCTTCAACCATCTGTTTAATAGAATGCCACAGGATATACTGATACTGAGAAAAATAGCCTTGGTAACTGGCAATACGCATACTTAGGGTAGAAGCAGCAAAGACTCTCTTACCTAAGGTGTCTGTCTTACGAGATTCCTTGTTAATAGGGCGAGCCGTAGTAGCTTGAGGAAGAACAACCTTATCATTCTCTGCCAGGACTACAATAGGATCTGCAAAGGCTTGAGATGCCAAAATGGGATGATCCTTGGGGGCTGAATATTTCCTATCAATGGATTTAGCCACCGAAGGGGTAAGAGCAGGATTATTCCATACCATTTGAGACAGCATCTCGAAGGAAGGCTGAATTGGTGGAGTCAAATCCGTAGGGATCTCCGAGGCATGAAGATATTGGAGTCTCAACAATTTCCCAGGATCGATGTCTGTAGTCTGGAGAGAAAGTGTGAAACTCAGATTTTTCAACAGAGACTTAAAGGATAGGTCCTTGACCACAGGCTCTGTAGCAGTAATAGATCCTGCTTCGTCCACTTCATCACCCAACCGAAGGTCTGGGTCAGGCTCAACGTCATCTCCTGACAGTCCAGGAGGGACTGTATGGACAGGAAAGGAATGAAATTCAGAAGAGGAGGAAGAAGGAAACAAGTGAAAAGAGGAGTCCCCGAGAGCTGCCAGCGCTGAGGAGGTGCACAGCACCGAGAACGACGCCGCGAGGCCACGCGGTGCCGACAACGGTGCCGAGAAGCTGCACAGCGCCAAGGACGGTGCCGAGAAGCTGCATGGTGCCGAGGATGGTGCTGAGCACAGCATCGATGCCGAGGACGGCGCCGAGAGGCCACATGACGCCGAGGGTGCCGAAAACACTCCCAGACTCTGAAAAACAGGTTTTGAAGGAAGAAGAGCAGGAGATAAGGGCATCGGTGTGGCCCCTTGTGCCGCAGCCATGTGAGGGGGGGAACACCTGCTGCTGGAGTCGACGGCACCGAAGAAGGTGCCGCGCGACCAGGCAGGTCCAACTGCCCTACCCGGTTGCCCAGAGAGCCCGAAGGCCCAAGAGCGACCGAGCCAGGTAGCTGAACCAACCTCCAAGCCCATTGCTCCATAAGAGCGGCCCACTGATGAAACTGCTCATCTGAAGACCTACCTGCGGGCGGGGTAGGGCTCCGAGGTCGAAACCGTCGGCTACCAGAAGCAGAGGTTGGCAACTCCGAAGGAGGAGACCGGCAACTAGCCCCGATAACCGAGCGTCTATGCGTAGACATATCAGAGGGCGACCTCGAGTGGTGCCTTCTCTTTTTAGACCTGTGGGCTGAAGAAGAGCTCGAGGCCGAACGGTGCCGAGAGTGCGACCATTTATTTTTATGCTTCCGGGGGGACCGCCCATTCCCGGCCTTGATTGACCGCTGTCAGACCCTCTCTCTGAGAAGGCGGCGGACCGGACCCAGCCCGACTGACTGAACAGCTTTACACGAAGTCTTCCTAGCGCACCTGACCTGCTCATGGTCGACTCCGTCAAGGTAGGCTGAGACTTCTTTATTGTATTTATTTTAAAATTAAGAATAAATTTAAGCGATACTGTATCGAGATAATATTACAAAATAATAAAAACCGAAAACTATGCTGCTAGTTTGAAGTTTGACTCCCCACAGGCGAGCGACGTCGTCACTGAAGTGCACTCGGCGGTGGGAAAAAAGAACTAAGGCCGTTGGAGGTTCGATGCGAGATAGTTCGCGCGCACGAGCTAGGGGCTCGTGGCACGTTCCTCGCGGCGCCATCTCTGGCGCCGACCCTCCAGCAAAAAGTTTGCTCCCGATGGGTCCTAGTGCCTCCGGCGCAGATCCCAATAGTGTGAATGAGAGGTGGAGACTTATGTCCAGGAAGATCATCAGGTTCCACTGACAGGGCTTGCAATTCACTGATATGTCTGGCAGAGGTAATGGCTACTAAAAACACAGTTTTCCAAGTCAAGTACTTAAGCTCTGCTGAGGACATAGGTTCAAAGGGAGGTTACATAAGTTGAGCAATGCAAACATTTAAATCCCAGCAGGGGCAGGGTCTCTAAAGGGAGGATTTGTATGAAGCAATCTTTTAAAACATTTACAGAACACAGGATGAGATGATAGTGAGGAAGACTTCCCCACTGACAAAAAAGCAGAAACAACTGACAAGTGCACTTTGAGAGTAGCTGGTCTGAGGCCTAAGCCATTCAGATGGACCATATAATCCAGAACTGTAGGCAATTCAGCAGTGTCTGGGGAAACATGTTTCTTGGAACACCAAATGCTGAATATCTTCCATTTGGAGTTATAGGTTTTTCTAGTGGCGGGCTTTCGAGAGGCTTTGAGAATATCCAGAACTCCCTGAGACAGATGCAAATCTGCATACTCTAACTCTTCAAGAGCCATGCCTTGAGATTGAGAGATTGAAGATTGGGGTACCAAATCCTCCCCTGAGAGGAGGTTAACAGGTTCTAATTCCTGGGAAGAGACATGGGAAGATGGACTGCTAGGGACAGCAACAGGGGGTGCCAAGGCTGTCTGGCCCAGTCTGTAGCAATCAGAATAATTTTGCAAGGTTGTGACCTTATCTTGACTAGGACTTTGAACAGAAGAGTAAAGGGAGGGAGGGCATACAGAAATGTCCCTTCCCAGTTCAGAATCAGAGCATCCAGAGAGACTGAGCCCAAGACTGGGGTCTGCAACAAAAGAGAGGAAGCTGCTGATTGTCTGGGGCTGCAAAGAGATCTATCTCTGGAGTGCCCCACCTTGAAAAAATCACCTTCAGGACCAGAGGGTCCAGGAACCATTCGTGATGGCCCTGTGAGATCCTGCTCAGTGCATCTGCTAGCACATTGTCCTTCCCTGGAAGGTGGACTGCTATCAGAGAGGTTTGCAGGGAATAAGCCAGGGACCACAACTTCATGGCTTCTGTGCACAAGGCCGTAGACCGAATGCCTCCCTGCTTGCTGATGTACCACATGGTGGTGGTGTTGTCTGTTCTGACTTGAACCACCTTGTTTTGCACTGACTGAGAAAAAGCTTGCAGGGCCAGAAAAACTGCCCTGATATGGAGAAGGGATTCCTGAGGGGACCACAGTCCCTGGGCAGTGAAGGCCTCCAGGTGGGCTCCCCAGCCCAGAAGGGAAGCATCCATGGTAAGGACCACTGAATGAGACTGAGTGGCAGATGGGACCCCTTGCCTTAAATTGTCCTGACCCTGCCACCATTGAAGGGCTTTGATTGGGGTCCAAGTCACTGGAATCAGTTTGGTAAGGGAATCCTTCCTTTGGGAGTAAAAGGCCCTCAGATGGAACTGAATGTCCCTCTTCTGAAATCTTGCCCCTTGGACAACTGCTGTAGAAGCTGCCATGTGGCCCAAGAGCTGGAGGAAATGCCTTGCTGGTCGAGTCAGCTGAAGGCTGAAGGAAGAGGCCAGTTCTATAAGAACTCTTGTCCTTTCCAGGGGAAGAAAGGCTCTTCCTTTGACCGTATCCAGCTCTGCCCCTATAAAGGTAAGGAGCTGCACTGGCTCAGGAACTGACTTGGGGAGGTTGAGAAGAAATCCTAGAGAAGTGAGCACTTGCTGAGTCACTTGCAGGTCTGATTTGACTTGGTCTGGGGGCTGGCCCACTATGAGCCAGTCGTCCAGATATGGAAAAACGGAAATCTTTTGCCTTCTTAGAAAGGCAACGACTACTGCCAGGCACTTTGTGAAAACCCTTGGAGCTGATGTTAGACCAAAGGGCATTGTTTTGAACTGATAATGGCCTGAGGGCAACTCGAACCTGAGGTACTTTCTGTGGGAGCACCTGATGGGAATGTGAAAATAGGCATCTTTGAGGTCCAAGGAGGCTAGCCAGTCCCCTGGCCTTAGAGAGGGAAGAATTATTCCCAGAGATACCATCTTGAACTTTGGTTTTAAAACATGTTTGTTCAGGTATCTTAGGTCTAGGATGGGTCGCCATTCCCCTGTCTTTTTTGGGGTAAGGAAGTATCTGGAGTACAGACCTTTCCTCCTGTATAGGGTAGGAACACTCTCTATGGCTCTCAAGGCCAGAAGAGATGAAACCTCTGCCTCTAGGGTAAGGGTTTCTGAGAGACCTGCAGGTGAAAAAGATCTGGCTCTCATCTTTGGAAATTTTTTGAAGCTGAGAACCAGTCCCTGGCTTATTACTTCCAGGACCCACTTGTTTGAGATAATAGACATCCAGTCCTAGACAAAGTAAGCCAGCCTGCCCCCTACTGGAATAGGAGAGTCGACCCGGGCAGACCCATCAGGGTGTCTGCTTGGCAGGGGCCTTAGGCTGAGGAGTGGATGCAGCCCTGCTCATCCCCGTTCTGCCTCTCCCTCTGCAGAACCCCCTCTGTGAAAAGGGAGAAGAGGCCTGTGCTTGGTAAAAAGGTCTATGAAAAGGCCTGCCCCTGCCCCTAGACTGCTGCCTTTGAGGAGTTGCCTGTCTCTCCTTGGCCTGAGCACTCCTATAAGTGGTCCTGTACTCATCCATTTTCTTCATGTAATTCTCTGTCTGCTCCTCAAACAGAGACTTACCCACTAGAGGAAAATCCATGGCCTTAGCCTGGGTGTCCTGTGAGAGGCTGGTACATCTGAGCCAAGACCATCATCTTCAAACTCCCCCTCCTCCTCAAAATCTGGTTCATAAAAATTTTCAGGGGTATAATCTTGAACCGTGGGAACTGACTGAACCAAACCCCTGCGAAAAGGTGCTGGATCGGTCGGAACTGGGCGAAGCGATTCCACAATTTGAATCGCTCTGGCTATTTCCTCGGCGGTCGGAACATGAACCTCTGGATCCGAACCGGTCGATTTTTCTTTGTGTTTCCTTTTTGTAGGAACCGACCCCTCAGGATCAGCTCTCCTCTTGCTCGAAGAAGTATCGCCCTGGTCAGAGGGCACTCCTTCTGGTTTGGTCAGAACCAAACCGGGCTGGCCATCCGGGTCAGTGGACTTCTCGGCCTCCTTTTCCCTCAATCTACCTAATCTCTTTTCAAGGGTAGATTTACAAAAGTTTTACAAATTTGGCAGTCTGTATTGAGGTGTTCAGACCCCAGACAATCAACACAGGTGGTGTGGGAGTCGGCCTTAGGAAAGACCTCCCCACACTCACTGCAGTATTGAAACCCGGTGGGCCTGTTTTTTTTCTTGGGTTTCTCAGACATGGCCAACCTAACCAAATTTACCCATTTTATGGCAACCGCCAAGCAAGACTCCCTTATCGGTTCCTAACCGTGTCACGGGTGTTGGAAAAAAACGTTCAAAACATGTTTTTTTTAAGAACCGATAAGGACCGGTAACCACACTCTAAAGTAAAACACAAGGATTCACTACAAATGATCGGTTCAGCCGAACCGATCTAACACTTTACAATTTCCACACAGAAAATCAGAACAAAACTTATCTAATATTCACGGTACCACAGACAGAGACTGAACCGACTATGCGGAAATAAATTCGGTTAAAACCGACAACTTAACCGAGACTTTAACCGACTTTCGAACCGAGCTGAAGGAGAAATCTCTGGAGCGACTGTTCAGTGAGGCGGAGTAAAGAATCTGACGGTTGGATTTCAAAGGACTCCAGACAGAGACCTCAACCGAGCTCAAGCTCAGCATTCTATGCTCTGCATAGAAAGTTAACCCTTTGTTCTCCGGGGCAGTTTAAAGGCTGGGGCTAACTGCAATAATCAGAATACAGCAAGACTTCATGTTGTTTGAAGAGGAGGACTGTCTATACCCCAGTCATATGGGGTCCTTCCCTGGGGTCTTCGATCACATACTGGACCCCTCCAAAAATCTGGATAATTCGTCACGGCCATCTCCATTACATACTTGCAGTCATGAAGCCATCCCCCCCCCCCGAGGATATCTGGATTTCAACTCTTGTTGTCAAGTAGCAGATTCCAACCAGAAGGACTAAATAAGGTAGATCATGATGTCCAAGGTACTATATACCCCCTTGAAAAACCTCTTTCCCACTTCTGCCTTAGGTTCCTGTGTGCCCCCCTCCCTCGAACCCACTAGGCTAGCATAAGCTTTTGTTGTTAGAGCTATTAACTGAAAGAGGGAAGGGTGGCAACAAGAAATTAACAATTTTAAAATACACAGAATGTCTTTCTGCCTGGCATAATCTCATTTCTAGACTTAGGAACACAAAAAGGGCTCCACAGATTCTCATTTTACACCAACCGGCAAAAGGAATGTGTGTGGGAAAACCAAGCCAACTGGAGTAGACACTCCGATAAGTATACTGGCACATTTATAGTAAGTCTGAATGGGACCCGGTCGGGTAGAAAATTAGAATCTGAGATATTCTCATGGCAGGGCTGAAGATTACAACAGACGCATCTAGCAACAAAGCGGGCTGGCCAATAAGGCAATATCCCCTGTACAGGCTCTGCTCTGTTCCCAAGACTGAGGCTTTAAGAGTAGACAAGAAGCAAAATACCTTCACCATTGCAAAGGCAGTCCGCTGCCTCTAGACAGCTTCGTAGCTGCGTTTGTTCTTTTTCTTTTTCTGAAGAGCCACAACCTGATCCAGGAAAGTGCGGGTAACTGCTGGCATGTTGCTTATTTTCTTCTGACCTCCCACCTGGTGCCAGTCGAGTGCAAACAGCTGCTTCAGTTTCGCCCGTTCCAGATCGAGTGTCGGGGGAGTAATACCTTCTTCTCCAAATACTTTCAGGAGTTCTTCGGGCCAGTTATATAGCTTTGCATGCAGCTAGAGTTTTTCAAACAAAAACCTTGAGCACTGTTTTTCTGCATCATTTTGCTGCTCGATTGAAGCCCTGACAAATCTCACAATTCCTGACATTGTGGGAGCGGCCTAAACAGCAGAGACGCAATTTGTGTGTGTCGTCCTTGTAGATTTTTTTTCTATGCACTCACAGTACTGGAACAATGTTGTTGGTTCAGTGGCATACAGAGTCGGTGATATCACTAATATATTAGTGATTATTGTCTATAAAAAATAATAAACGACAATATCTTAGTTGAACTTGTTTCCACTGTTGCTTTGACTAGTACAGTTGATGGTGGGAAAAGAACTGAGGAGAAATGGGGCCACCCATATTTATATAGATGCTGACACATGATGTCGGTGTGGGTGGCCATTAGCTAGCAAAAGTTTCCATGCGGACCTTGTGCTGATGCAGGTATAGTTCCAAAGGTGTGGCCTAAGGGAAGAGACATCCTTGAAGATCTATAGCTACCTCACAGAGTTGAACAAGGTATAACAGGGAGTATTTTTCAGAGGAGAAGGGACATGAAAACAAGGGGACATGTAGTGAAGCTAGAAAGAGGAACATTTAGGAGGGGTGTGAGGAAGTACTTCTTCAGTGAAACAGTGGTGGATGACTGGAACTGTCTTCCAGTGAAGGTAGTGGGAGCAAAAACAATGGTGGGCTTCAAGCATGCATGGGACAGGCACAAGGGAATCTTAGTTCGGATGTTGGGGTGGAGTAGCTGGAGATCAGACAGGGTCTGCAGTGACAGTACAAGCAGGGACAAATGTGCAGACTGGGTGGGCTGGGCAGTTCTTGCCTACCAACAAATTCTATGTTTGTATGAACCACACAGATATTAACTAAACTAAACTGTAAATAGAAAATTATAGTTACGTATTGGTTTGTGAAATCTGTTGCCTTCCACAAACTCTTCTCAATGTATTTCTTTTCACAAACAGAACTCCACAAATGATGAGGACAGGGATGCCAACTAAAAAGACCACTAGCAGTATAGTTTTAAGGTTGCTGCTGCTGCTGCTATCTGTAGAGATGGGATAAGAAAAGTTTGCTTATTTAAAACCACACTTCTTCTAAGGTATCTTACTTACAGCTCTAGTTCTTCTAGTCGTACTCATCTAAGCTGTACACTCTGTCATGGTTATTGTACTTATGTATGCATGGCCCTAAGGAAAGTTCGACTTCTGAAATAATCTTGTGCACTGATTTTTTTTAAAACCATGAAACTCCCCATGACATCATATTTCCTGCAAAGTTACAGACTGTCCGAGGCAAAGTTTTTATTTTCACTGACCCAACTGATGCAGGGAAACGGTCTGCTCATGTGGAAGCTGGAAACAAATCACCCTGCTGGACAGTCTACTGAGGACGATTTTGAGGAGGATACTTGAAGAAGGTCAGATAAAAAAATTATTTACCATAGTAATCTTGTTTCTTCCAAAGGAATCTTACTGTATTCTGACTTCTGCAGTATGGTCTCACCATAAGACTGCCCCGGGGCCAAAACGGTTAGTAGAACCTATGCTAATCATGGAATGTTAGGCTCGAGTTTGGTTTTCACACAACTGTCCCTGGTAAACATTCTACAACTGTCAGATTCTTATGGAGCGGCATAATAACAAGCTATCTAAACTATACTAATAATTAATAACCAATTAACAACACCAACACCAAATAATCCCCTTTATTACAAAATGTGGGCAACACTAAGCCTCTAGACAATAAGCCCAATAAAGAAATACCCACAGGTTTCAAACAGCCTAGACAGCTGCGTTGCAGTGCCCATAGGTTCCAGTAAGGGAGGAAGGGCAGGAGCTCAGAAAAAGTAAGATTCCCTTGGAAGAAACAAGATTACTATGGCAAGTCATTTTTTCTTTAAACCCCAGGAAATCTTACTGTATTCTGACTTCTGCAGACTACCCAAGCAGTACCTTTGGAGGAGGGTAGAGAACCTATTTAGGAAACAGGATCTGCAGTACTGCTGTGCCAAACAGTATTGCTGTGCCAAAAATGGCATCACTTCTGGCCTGGGTATCCAGGCTGTAGTGCTTGGTAAAGGTGTGAACTGTTTTCCAGGTAGCTGCTTTGCAGATTTCTGACAAGGGGATATCTCTTGCAGCTGCTACAGAAGTAGCTGTACCCCTTGTAGAGTGAGTTCTGAGGCCTACTGGGGTCTCTTTACCCACTTTGCTGTAGCAAAATTGGATACAGACCACTATCCACTGGGCAATGGTCTTCTTTCAGGCAAGGTTTAACCTTTCCCACTTCTCCATAGGTCAGGAAGAGCTGGGTTCTATTCTGCCTGTGTCCCTTAATGTGATCCAAGTAGTAGCTTATAGCTCTCTTTCAAAGGATAATACGAGCTGGTAAGTCTGAGGAGCAATTTTTTGCCTGACACTTGTTTAGTGGTGATAGTCATATTTTTTGTTATCCAAGTATTGGTCAAGAGATGACTTAAAGGAAACCATAGTTTTACATACAGTATGACTATAGATTCTGGAATGGCATTCCATGCTGCAACCACTCTTTGAGAAAACCATTTTTTCCTTTTATTAGTTCTACAAATTTCACCTTTAATTTTTAAACCATGTGTATATGTACTCTTAGTAGAGACTTGAGATGTTAGGCCAATGGCTTCCCATAAGTAGTGTCTTTGGTTGCATGAAGTACCAAGCACAGATCACCCCCTAGCCTTCTATAATTCATTGAATACATGTCCAGATCCCTCAGTCTGTCACCATAAGTCTTCCACTGCACAGTCCTAATTCTTTTGGTTACGTTTCTCTGTGCTGTACAAAGTGGCAAACAGTACTCGAGATGCGGCCTCACGAGAGATGTACACAGGGGTACAATCACAGACGGATTACGGCTCTTGATATTACTAAATATACATCATAGTATTTTATTCCCTAATTTGACTTTAGTTCTAATACGGGAATTGAAGGACAGCTCGTTTGTAATGATTACTGCAAGATCATTTCCGCATGTTGTTTCCCCTAACAGGGTACCATTTAGTTCATATTTAAATTTCTGATTTCTTGGACCTAAATGCATAAATGGAAATTATGCACCTACCGTAATTCTTGATCTTCTTGGACGAGACTCCACCACTCATTCACACTAATGGGATCTGCGCTGGAGGCACTAGGACCCATTGGGAGCAAACTTTTTGTTAGAAGGTCGGCGCCTGAGATGGAGCCGCGAGGAGCGGCACCGTGAGCCTCAGTTTGTGCGGTAATGAATATCTCGGTGTCGACCTTTCAACTTCCTCAGTACCTTTTTTTCCGAGGACATGCAGCGTAACAAACCTAGAAGGATAGCCTAACCAAAAACTGGACATAAGATAGTCCGGAAGACCCGTATAAGAGTGGTCAACAAAGAAGTCTTCACAGCCTAAAGATTGAGGGAGTGAAGACCAACAACAGAGGTGAGCTCGGGGGATGGAGGGTGGGCATGTGAATGAGTGGTGGAGACTCGTGCAGGAAGATCAAGAATTACGGTAGGTATGTAATTTCCATATCTTCCTGGACATAAGTCTCCACAACTCATTCACACTAATGGGAGAGTACCGAGCTAATAATCCCCCAAGAGGGCAGTAGGAGAGACCAAGAGCTCACAGATTTAGGACAGAAGTCCATTAAGGATGGTTCCGCCAAAGGAAAGATGTCATCTGGCATGGACATCCAGGGCATAGTGTTTAACAAAAGTATGCACTGAGCTCCAGGTAGCCGCACTGCAAATATCTGCAATGGGTACGTTGCGGATTTCCGCTAGAGATGCCGTGATCGCCCTAGTAGAGTGAGCGTACACTCTGCCCTCCAGCTTAACCTGCACCATGGAATAACAGTGGCAAAGGCATGCCACTAGCCATGCTGAGATACATCTGATAGCTACATCTGATAGCGACAGGTTGACCCAGCCAGGTCTCGCTGAAGGAAATAAACAGTTGTTGAGCTTTACAAAAGTCTTTTGTTCTATCTAGATAGAAACGTAAAGCTCTCTTGATGTCCAAGGAATGAAGAGAACGTTCTCCTTCATTTTGGAAGTCCGCAAGTAAGAGGGAAGGACCAAAGGTTGGTTTAGATAGGATTCCGAAACAACCTTAGGAAGAAATTTAGGATGGGTTCTAAGGACTACTTTGTCTTTATGGAACACAGTATACGGAGGGTCTGTGACCAAGGCATGTATCTCAGAGACCCTGCGGGCTGAGGTAATGGCCACCAGGAAGGCCATTTTCCAGGTGAGAAATTTTAGCTCACAGGTAGCCAGAGGTTCGAAAGGTTTCCGAGTGAGCATGTCTAGCACAAGATTAATGTCCCAGGCTGCGACTGGACGACTTATAGGAGGTCTGGTATGCAGAATTCCCTTAAGAAACCTCTAAACCACAGGTAACTGAGCCAGTGACAAGGAAAGTACTGGTTCATGATAAGCTGAAATGGCACAAAGGTGAACTTTGACTGTAGAGTACTGCAGACCTGAATTTGAGAGGTCTAAGAGGTACTCCAAAATTTTATCTGGTGGGCAGGAAGAAAAAATTACTCACCTTAGTGATGTTGTTTCTTCTAATGGAGTCTTGCTATATTATGACAGTAGCAGTTTGATCCAGCACTAGAACTGTTCGGAGGTGAAATGGTTAAAACCATTCCAAAATAGAATTTTGGCCACAAGCTCTAAGAAGCAGCTCTATCTGTGTTATTTCAAACCTGAACTGTCAGATCTTTACGAGCCAAAACTCACTAAGGTCTGTGTGGAAGCTGTAACCTACACAGCCAAATGGCTACCTAAATAATAACAACCATTGCTGGTCCCAACACCCAAGACTCAAGTCAGGGACCAGAAATACTAACACAATTCTAATAATATGAGAATAAAACATAAGTATAACAGAACACACACACACACACACACACACACACACACACACACACACAAAAGCCCAAAAGGGGACAAAAATGCTAACAGGGCATAAAAGGTGCCCACACCAAGTTGCCCGCACACCACCCAAGTAGAGGTTCTGAGAGGGGCAGGTTGAGGGGGAGCATAATATAGCAAGACTCCATTAGAAGAAACAACATTACTAAGGTGAGTAATTTTTTTCAAACAACATGAAGTCTTGCTATATTATGACAGTAGCAGAATACACAGCAGTACCTCCATCGAGGAGGGCAGAACCTACTTAGGGAATAGGCTCTGAAGAACAGCTGTGCCAAACCGAGCATCTCTCCTGGCCTGGACATCCAGGGAGTAATGCTTGGTAAAAGTGTGTACCGTTTTCCAAGTAGCAGCCTGGCAAATCTCTAATATAGGGATGTCTCTGGCAGCAGCTAGAGACGCAGCTGTACCCCTGGTAGAATGAGCCCTCAAACCGGGGAACTCTGCCCAGTTTCTGATAGCAAAATTGGATACAAGAGACAATCCACCTGGCAATTGATCTCTTAGTGGCAGGTTTGCCTTTCCCAACTTCACCATAGGTAAGGAAAGTTGGAGGATTCGAACCTGTGACCTTTGGTACGCTCTATATAGTAACTAAGAGCTCTCTAACATCCAGGCTGTGCAACCTTCTCTCACCAGACGAGGAGTGATCAGTGAAAATACTGGAAGGAGATAGATTGATTAAGATGGAAATCTGAAACCACCTTAGGCAAAACTTCCTATTAGTCCTAAGGACTACCTTATCCCTGTGGAAAGAAATAAAGTCAGTTTCCACTGACAAGGCTTGCAACTCACTTATGCGCCTGGCAGAAGTGATAGCCACTAGAAAACAGTTTTCCAAGTTAGGTACTTAAGCTCTGCAGAAGACAGAGGTTCAAAAGGGGTTGCATTAACTGGGCAATGCAAACATTCAGGTCCCAAGCAGGGGCCGGTTCCTAAAGGGGATTAGTATGGAGTAATCCCTTAAAAACTTGGAAAACACAGGATGAGAGGAAAGAGGGATGACTTTCCTGCTGACACAAAAGCAGATACAGCTGCCAAATGAACTCTCAGGGTAACTGGTCTGAGACCCAAGGAATTAAGATGTACCATGTAATCTCAACACAGTGGGCAAATCAGCAGATTCTGGGGAAATATTTTTCCAGACACCAAATGGAAACCTTTTCCATTTAGAACTATAAGTAGTTCTAGTGGAAGGCTTTCTAGAAGCCTTTAGGATCTCAAGAACACCCTGAGAGAGGTGTAAATCAGCAAATCCTAACTCCTCAAGAGCCAGGCCTTGAGGTTGAGGGATTTGAGGTCCGGATACCAAACCCTTCCCTGGGCACAAGTCAACAGGTTGTGATTCCTGGGGAGGCAAAGGGGAAGATGGATTGTCAGTGACAGAAGGAGTGGGTACCAGGGCTGCCTGGCCCAATCCGGGGCAATCAGAATCACCCTGCAAGGCTGAGATCTGATTTTGACTAATACTTTGAATAGGAGAGGGAAGGGAAGGAAAGCATAGAGAAACTTTCCCTCCCAATCCAGAAGAAGGGCATCCAGGGGAACTGAGCCCAGCACTGGAGGCCTGCAACAGAACAGAGGAAGTTTGTGATTGTCTGGGGCTGCAAAAAGATCTATCTGAGGGGTGCCCCATCTGGCAAAGACTATCCCCAGCACTTGAGGATCCAGGGACCATTCGTGATGGCCCTGGGAAATCCTGCTGAGAGCATCTGCTAGGACATTGTCCTTCCCTGGAAGATGAACTGCTATGAGGGAAGTGTTCAGGAATAGGCCAGAGACCACAACTTCATTGCCTCGGTGCACAAGGTCAAGACCGAAGTGCCCCTGTTTGTTGATGTACCACATTGTTGTGGTGTTGTCTGTTCTGACTTGTATCACCTTGTTGTGGACAGATGCAGAAAATGCTTGAAGAGCTAAAAGACAGCTCTGCTTCCAGCAAATTGATGTGGAGCAGAGATTCCTGGGGGACCACACTCCTGAGTGGAAAGGTCGCCCATGTGGGCTCCCAACCCAGAAGGGAAGCATCTGCAGTGAGAGTCAAGTCGTGAGTAGGGGAAATGAAGGGTACCCCAATCTTAATTGCTCTGATCCTGCCACCACTGGAGGGCTAGGATCAAGGTTCAGTCACTGGGACCAACTTGGAAAGGGGTCTCTTCTCTGAGACCAATAGGTTCTCAAGTGAAACTGAATGTCTCTCATCTGAAATCTTGCTCCCTGCACAACAGCTGTGGATGCAGCCATGTGCCCCAGGAGCTGCAGAAAGTGTCTTGCTGGACAAGAGACCTGCAGAGTGAAGGAGGAGGCCAGAGCCACTAAATTCCTTACCCTTTCTAAGGGAAGAAAGGCTCTGGCTAGCTTTGTGTCCAATTCTGCCCCTATAAAGGTGAGTACCTGGACTGGTTCCAGAACCGACTTTGGTAGATTTAGCAGAAAGCCCAGGGAGGTGAGAAGCTGCTGGGTGACCTGCAGGTGAGATTTTACCTGTTCTGGGGACTGACCTACAATGAGCCAGTCATCTAGATAGGGAAAACAGCAATCCTTTGCCTCCTAAGTGAGCCACTGCCACTGCTAGACACTTTGTGAATACCCTTGGGGCAGAGGTAAGGTCAAGGGCATTGCTCTGAACTGGTAATGACCTGAGGGCAGTTCGAATCTGAGGTACTTTCGATGGGAGCTTCTGATTAGGACATGGAAATAGGCATCCTTGAGGTCCAGGGAGGCTAGCCAGTCCCCTGGCCTTAGGGAGGGTAAAATCATTGCCAGAGTTACCATTTTGAACTTTGGTTTCAAAAGATGCTTGTTCAGATATCTGAGATCTAATATGGGCCGCCATTCTCCTGTCTTTTTTGGGGTAAGGAAGTATCTGGAATACAGACCCCTGCCCTGGTGCAGGGGAGGAACCCTTTCTACTGCTCTGAGAGCTAACAGGGATGAGACCTCTGCTTCCAGAGCAAGGGTCTCTGAAGCACTCAGAGTAGAAAAGTCTGCTTCTCAACTTGGAAAACTTTTGAAGCTGAGAACCAGACCCTGGCTTACTACTTCCAGAACCCACTTGTCTGAGGTTAAAGAAGCCCAATTCTGACTGAAGTAAGCCAGCCTGCCCCCTACCGGTACAGGAGAATTGGCCCTGGGCACCCCATCAGGGTGCCTGCTTAGCAGGAGCTTTAGGCTGGGGAGTGGGAGCAGGGCTGCCCACCCCTCGCCTGCCTCTGCCTCTGAAGAAGCCCCTCTGAGCATAGGCAGAGGAGGCCTGAGTCTGATAAAAAGGCCTGTGAAAAGGCCTACCCCTACCCCTACCCCTGGGGGTATGCCTTTGAGGAGTGGCTTGCCGCTCCTTAGCCTGGGCACTCTTGTAAGTAGTCCTATATTCATCCATCTTTTTCATGTAGTTCTCTGTCTGCTCCCCAAACAGAGAATTTCCCACCACAGGAAAATCCATAGCCTTAGTCTGGGTATCCTGTGACAGACTAGTACACCTGAGCCAGGCCAACCTACGAAAAGCTACAGATGTGGCCATGACCCTAGAGGAAACATCATTAACATCCACAGCAGCATGAAACTGAACCTTAGAAGCCTCAATGCCATCAGCAGCCACCTGTTCTAGTTCACTAGCCAGCTGGCCATGGGCTTGCTTGGCTAATTGCATAACAGTATCCCATCTAGATTTCTGATACCTAGCTACATAAGCCATATAATTTGCTTGCCTGAGTCCCAGAGAGGCTGCCATATACTGTTTTTTTGCCATGGCATCAATCTTCCTGGAATCCTTGTCAGGAGGATGTGAAGCCAGGGGAATATTAGCTTTATCACAGGCTGCAGCCTGAACTACCCCAACATGACTGCATTGCTGAGAAAGGAATTCTGTATCAGGACCTGACAATGTGTACCTTCTGTCCATTTTTTATCTACAGGAGGCACAGAATTAGGAGCTTTAAAATTTTTATTGTTTGCTTCCTAAAGACTTATGTAAAGGAATAGACAATCTCCTAGACTCTGGAATATCCATCATTTCTACAAAATCAGGCTCCTCTTGCTCATCCACAGCTTTCTCTAAGGGAAGCTGAAGGGTTTCAGCAACTTTTTTGTAAAACATAAAATGAGATGGGGACTCAGACAGCATGGGGGAGATTCTAAAGGTCTGTCTGGAGAGATGTCCAGTTCAATGGGCACACCCAGACCTTCCCAGCCACATTCATACTGTTCATAATCATCCTCCCCCTCCTCTGGTTCATAAAATTCCTCAATATCATATTCCTGAACCACTGTGACTGGACGAACCGACCTTTTGCCAGATAGTGGCAGTTCGGACGGACCCTGAGACAGTGACTGGACAATTTGTATGGCTTTTGCTATCTCTGCAGCAGTTGGAGAAGGGGCTTTGGACTCCAGACCTGCTGATTTTCTTGTTTTCTTTACTGGAAGTGGTTCCTCAGAACCAGCTTTTCTTTGCCGAGGAAGTCTCGCCCTGGTCAGAGGCACTCCTCCGATTCGGTTGGCACGAACCGGGCTGTATCGGGTCAGCAGACTTTTGGCCTCTCGTTCCCAGAGCCTGCCCAATCTTTTTCCAGGGTGGCTGCAGGAAATTCTTGCACATCTGGCAGTCTGACTGGAGGTGGTCAAACCCCAGACAATAAACACATGTGGTGTGTGGTCAGCCTTGGCAAAGACTTCCCACAAACATCACAGTGTTGAAACCCAGTGGGCCGTTTTCTTTTGGGTTTCTCAGACATAATGCCAGCCTAACCAGAAAACTTGCCCTTTTAACGGCAGTGCCAGGTAAGACACCCTTATCGGTTCATAACCGTACACGGTATTGGAAAAACGAATAAATCCGGTTTTTTTAGCACCGATAAGAACCGGGAACCGCACTCTAAAATGTTAATTTTTAGTTTTAAATGAGTTTTAAACCCAGCTGATCGGTTCAAAACCGAACCGATAACTTACAAGTTCCACACAGACAAAAACCTTAATTTACTTACGGTTACCACAGATAGAGCTTGAACCGAACGGTTTTGCGGTTAAAATAAAACTATTCTCGGTTGAATCCAACCAAGAAAACACTTTTTAAACCGAGAAATGAACCGAGCAGTAGGAGAAATCTTCCGAGCGACTGTTCACTGAGGCGAGTAAAGAATCTGACAGTTCAGGTTTGAAATAACACAGATAGGGCTGCTTCTTAGAGCTCGTGGCCAAAATTTTATTTTGGAATGGTTTTAACCATTTCACCTCCGGAGCAGTTCTAGAGCTGGATCAAACTGCTACTGTCATAATATAGCAAGACTTCATGTTGTTTGAAATACAGGTTACTCACCTGTAACAGAAGTTCTAGGAATGGTATATGTTGTTCATCCACACTGTCTGGCAGGTATCCTTGCCGCTTTAAATCTTGCCGGAAGGTCTTCAAGCTGGCTTCCCACCCACCCGGGTGGTAAAACTCTCGGCTCCGCCCCATGATGCCAGATCTTCCTTACCGCTTGGAAGCTCAGGTTCCCTCCTTAATGCTCTGCATATAAGACTGGTTCCTAACTCATCGGTTTTCCGAAATTAAACTTTAAGGTTTTCTAGAATTCGGTCAACTATTTCCCTCGCGGCTGCGATGGACAAATCGACTCCCGGTTTCCGGAGATGCCCATGCGGGCAGAAGATGTCTCGGATGGATCCACACTCCACGTGCGTCTACTGCTTGGGCCTTGAGCATGACCCGCAGGCTTGCGACCTGTGCTCTACTTTCTCGGCCTACGTCCTGGAAGACCGTGCTGCCCATCTGCAACTTGGGCGACCCGAAAAGCGCTACCCTCCGGTAAAGTCGAAGGAGGCCTGGTTGGCGGTTTCTGTGGCGGTGGGTTCGGCGGAACAGCTAGAGCAGATGATCGCCCTTGAAGAGTAGGCGGCGCGGGCCGCATCTTCCGTGGCCGCGGCATTTATCCCGCTCTCCCTGGGATCCTCATATTCTGCTGCCTTTAAGGAGCTTTGTCTGTCCCTCTCCACTAAGGGAGAAGGACCAACATCTGCTGGACCTTCCTCTTGGTCCAAAAAGAAGGACAAGGGTAAGTCCCTCCATCGACGCTCTTGGGAGTGGGAAAGGTCCCCCTCCCTGAGTGGTCAACCATCGACTTCGGTCAATCCTTCGGCTTCGGCCACTGGCTTCACGGTGTCCCCGTCAGGTCAGTTGATCGAGACTCCCGTCGATGCAGTCGAGATCTTTCTCGACCCGTTGGACGGGTTGTCGACCGGCGAAGCCGAAAATCCTCTCTCCCCGGTTCCCCCGGTGGTGGTTGAGGATCCCGTTGGCTTGCCAGTGCCTCCAGTTCCGGAGCCCTCAGGTGACCCCTCCGAGCCGAGGGAGGTGGGTTTCCCCCTTCCTTGAAAAGCCGAGGTTCGCTGTCTCGACTTCTTCGTGGTCCAGCTAATCCCACCGCCATAGGCGGTCTCGTGTCAGGCAAGCGCGCGCCGCTTGTCCTCCGGAGGGGAGGCTTCGACTGTTAGTGCCGACAATTCGAGGACCTCGAACAGTTTTTTCTGGTCGGGAACAAGCCGACGCCGTCGCCTTCCCCGGCCATTAAGTGGCTGTCACCGGAGCGGCCGAGGCAACCCCTCGCTTTAGCCAAGGAGCCTGTTTTCAGGCCTGTTGCTCAGCCAAAACCAGCTGCTCCACCAATTCTGGTGGAACCTCCGCCTCCACAGCCGTTGTTTGGGGCTCCGACCAAGAACTCTGGGTCGGCTCAGGGTCTGGATTTAAAGAGGATTTTGCACACCAGAGCGAAAAACGCTTTCATTTGGCTGTGTAAGTTTTCCTAGTGGCTGGCTTCCGCGCAGCCAGAAGAATATCTGAAACCCTGTGAGAGACACTGAACCTGTTCACTTCTATCTCTTCAGGAGCCAAGCATGAAGATGAAGTGACCTCAGGTTGGGATGAACAACAGACCCTTGAGTCAAGAGGTTCGTCTGAAGGGGAAGTGGTTTTGGCGGAGCTGCCGACATACTGTTGAGTAGTGGAAACCACATCTGTTGAGGCCAGAAGGGAGCAATGAGGATCATTTTGTCCCCCTGGGATTCGAACCTGAGAAGTACCCTCTGAATTAGAGGAAGAGGCAGAAAGGCATATAGAAAGCGTTTTGTCCACTGCAGCCTGAACGCATCCTGACAGAAAATGCCAGGCCCTGGATTTCTGGAGCAGAAGAGAGGTAGTTTTGTGTTGAGTGGGGATGCAAAAAGGTCCAGGTCTGGAGTTCCCCACTCTGTGAATATTGACTGAACTACGGCTGAGTTGAGAGACCATTTGTAAGGATCTATCTCTGTTCTGCTGAGGTGGTCTGCCAGTTCGTTCTGTACTTCTGGCAGGCAGACTGCTTGAATTAGAGACTTGTGCTGCAAGAAAAAATTACTCACCTTAGTAATGTTGTTTCTTCTAATGGAGTCTTGCTGTATTCTGACTATTGCAGTTAGGTCCTACCTTTCAACTGCCCCGGAGAACAAAGAGTTAACTTTCCATGGCCAGCATGGAACGTTCAGCGTGAGCTTGGTTCAAGCCTCTGTCTGTTGTTGTTTAAACTCCAACCGTCAGATCTTTACGAGTAATACTCACTAGAAGTTCTGTGTGGAAACTGTAAAACTCACACTAGCCAACTGGCAACTAAATTTATTAAAAAAGGGTTTTTTGGTTTCAAAGCAAAGACTCAAGTCAGGAAATCCAAAAAACCAAACACAACACACCCAAAATAAAGGAGGGTGAAAAAAGGGGCACCTCTAGAGTGCCAACACTACTCCTGCCCACCCACATCCCAAAAACCAGGTTCTGAGAGGGGAGGTCAGAATACAGCAAGACTCCATTAGAAGAAACACTATTACTAAGGTGAGTAATTTTTTCTTCAAACAACATGAAGTCTTGCTGTATTCTGACTGTTGCAGACTACCAAGCAGTACCTCCATGAAGGAGGGACAGAACCTACTTTGGGAATAGGCTCTGAAGTACTGCAGCCTGCATATCCAGAGAGTAATGCTTGGTGAATGTATGGACTGTTTTCCAGGTGGCTGCTTGACAAATTTCTAAAATAGGAATATCCCTTGCAGCAGTCAGGGAAGCAGCTGAACCTCTAGTAGAGTGAGCCCTCAGGCCTGAGGGTGGGGTTCTACCGAGTTTTTCATAGCAGAATTGTATACAAGAGACAATCCACCTGGCAACAGATCTTTTAGTGGCATGTTTGCCCTTACTTCTCCATATGTGAGGAACAACTGGGGGGACTCAAATCTGTGACCCTTGGTGCGCTCTATGTAGTAGCTGAGGGCCCTTTTAACATCCAAGTTGTGCAGCCTCCTCTCTCCAGAGGAGGAATGGTCAGTGAAGAAAACAGGGAGAGACATAGACTGATTAAGGTGGGAATCTGAAACCACCTTAGGCAAAAACTTCTTGTTAGTTCTTAGGACCACTTTATTTCTATGGAAAGAGAAGAAATCAGGCTCCACTGACAGGGCTTGCAATTCACTGATATGCCTGGCAGAGGTAATGGCTACCAAAAACAGTTTTCCAAGTCAAGTACTTGAGCTCTGCAGAGGACAAAGGCTCAAAGGGTGGTTGCATAAGCTGAGCAATGCAAACATTAAGGTCCCAAGCAGGAGCAGGGTCCCTAAAGGGGGGATTGGTGTGCAGAAATCCCTTGAAGAACTTACAAAACACAGGGTGGGCTGACAGAGGAGAGGGCTTGCCTACTGACATGAAGGCAGAAACAGCTGCCAGATGCACTTTAAGTGTAGCTGGTCTAAGTCACAAGCCATTAAGATGAACCATATAGTCCAGGACTGTAGGCAACCGAGCAGATTCTGGAGAAATATGCTTATTGGAGCACCAAATAATGAACCTTTTCCATTTGGAGTTGTAAGCCTTTCTGGTGAAAGGCTTTCGAGAAGCCTTAAGGATATCCAGAACCCCTTGAGAAAGGTGTAGATCAGCAAACTCTAACTCTTCAAGAGCCATGCCTTGAGACTGAGATTGAGAGATTTGAGGTTCGGATACCAAATCCTCCCCTGAGAGGATGTCAACAGGTTGTAATTCCTGGGAAAAGACAGGGGAAGGTGGACTGTTAAGGACAGCAACAGTGGGTACCAGGGCTGTCTGGCCCAGTCTGGAGCAATCAGAATCACTTTGCATGGTTGAGACCTGATCTTGACTAACACTTTGAACAGGAGAGTGAAGGGGAGAAAGGCATACAAAAACTTCCCTTCCCAATTGAGAACTAGAACATCCAGGGGGACTGAGCCCAAGACTGGGGGTCTGCAACAAAAGAGAGGAAGTTGGTGCTTGTCTGGGGCTGCAAAAAGATCTATTTGTGGAATGCCCCATCTCGAGAAAATCACTTCCAAAACTAGGGGATCTAGGGTCCATTCGTGATGGCCCTGGGATATCCTGCTGAGAGCATTTGCTAGAACATTGTCCTTCCCTGGGAGGTGAACTGCTATCAGAGAGGTTTGCAGTGAATAGGCCAGAGACCACAACTTCATTGCTTCTGTGCACATGGCCATAGACCAAGTGCCTCCTTGCTTGTTGATGTACCACATGGTGGTGGTGTTGTCTGTTCTGATCTGGACCACCTTTTTCTGTACAGATTTGGAAAAAGCTTGCAGTGCCAGAAACACTGCTCTGAGTTCCAAGAGATTGATGTGAAGCAGAGATTCTTGAGACGACCACAGCCCTTGGGTGGTAAGATCCCCCAAGTGGGCTCCCCAGCCCAGCAGGGAGGCATCTGTGGTGCGTATCACTGAATGAGACTTGAGTGACAAAAGGAACTCCCTGTCTCAAATTGTCCTGATCCTGCCACCATTGCAAAGCCTGGATAAGGGTTCGAGTCACTGGGACTAGTTTGGTAAGGGAATCCTTTCTTTGGGACCAGAAGGCTCTTAAGTGGAACTGAATGTCCCTCATCTGGAATCTTGCCCCTGGACCACTGCTGTAGAGGCTGCCATGTGGCCCAGGAGCTGCAGGAAATGCCTTGCTGGTCGAGACACCTGAAGGGTGAATGAAGAGGCCAGTTCTATAAGGGTCCTTGCCCTGTCCAGGGGAAGAAAGGCTTTTGCCCTTATTGTAGCCAGCTCTACCCCTATAAAGGTGAGGAGCCGTACTGGCTCGAGAACTGACTTTGGAAGGTTAAGGAGGAATCCTAAGGAAGTGAGCACTTGCTGAGTTATTTGCAGATGTGACTTGACTTGGTCTGCAGACTGACCCACTATGAGCCAGTTGTCCAAGTGTGGAAAGATGGAGATCTTTTTATGTTTGCTTGCACGCATGTGCAAGAAACATAGTGCCATCATCCGAGATTTCGGAGGTGTGTCACCCCCTCTTCCAATTCAGTCAGTGTGTTGGCAGACGCGGCCCCTGTAAGCCAATGCATGCTGGAGCTGTCTATGACAAGCTCCAAAATGCAGTGGCATACAGTTGAAAGGGGGAGCTACGCTTCAGTAAGCAGCGATCAGATATCGCCTGCTCATGCGCCACTCACACGCACGCACACTGCGTTGCCCCCACTCACACACTCTATAGCCGACGGTGTGCTGTGCTCCCCCAAAGCTTTCCAAATGCCACGCTTGGTGCCCACCCCAGCATGGCAACTGATGGTATAGCCAACGGGTGCCCAATCCCGCCGGCTTCACGTTCCTCCTCCCATTCTATCGCCGACGGGGTGCCCAATCCCCCATCGGCTTCACTCTCCCAGTTACAAGGTGCCCGCTGGGAGCCCACCCCAGTGTGGCAACAATCTGCCATACGGACTGGGGCCCAATCCCCATTGGCTCCACGCCCAGCCATCCTTGTGCCACGCTGGAGCCCACCCCTGCGTGGGCAAACGCCCCGTCAGTTTTTTTTAACCTGTAAAGCAAAACGGTCCCACGCAGTCTTCCTGCCCCCCACAACCCGACCCACCCACTGCGCACTTGCCTCCCCACACCGACCCTGGCTACTTACTTCTCCGGAGTCCGGGCGCGACGATCTTCGTGGACCGAACACGCTCAGCACTCTTCAAAGCTGACCGCGAACTGAGGAAAGGCCGGTAAGCTGTATAATGGGCTAGATAGGGTTTTTTCAACTTTGTTGCATATCTCAGGCATTTTTTGGAATTTTTTCACCAAATTTTCAACATGGGGTTTTTGGGACCCCTTCTCATGAATGCTGTCACTGTCATGGTGTTATTCAGGCCCGAAGGGTGATTTTGCAGTCACTGGCGAAATCACCTTTCAGGACAGATTAATGAAATGACACTACCAGTGTTCATAAGGTGGGCTCTCAAAGCCTATTTTGAAAATTGGAAAATTTCCAACATTTGACGTTATCTGACGTCGTTGCGCAGTTCCTCATGCGCTTGTAAGTTCACAATTTCAATATTTTCACTCCAGATTTTCAACATTGCCATTTTACCACACCTTCTTATGAGCAGTACAGCTGTCATTTTCACATCTCACCCAAATATGTTTCCGCCCTGCTTAGCACAATGGCGCAGTCGGTGTGTGAAACCAATGCACGGACAAATTAAGAAAACCACAGTGACACTGTTCATGAGCAGAGGTCTTAAAATGGCTATGTTGAAAATTTGTGAAAGATTCTAAAAATGACTGTTTTAGAGCGTCGTTGCACATGTTCCTACGCGCTAGTAAGTTCACAAATTTTCAATATTTTCACTCCAGATTTTCAACATTGCCATTTTACCACACCTTCTTATGAGTAGTACAGCTGTCATTTTTCACATCTCACCCAAAACGTGTTTCTGCCCATGTAGCGCACAATGGCACAGTCGGTGTGCGAAATCAATGTATGGGACAAATTAAGAAAATCACAGTGACACTGTTCATGAGCACAGGTTTTAAAATGGCTATGTTGAAAATTTGGTGAAAAAATTCCAAAAAATGACTGTTTTATGAGCGTGCGTTGTACAGTTCCTACGCACGCTTGTAAGTTCGCGAATTTTCAATATTTTCACTCCAGATTTTCAACATTGCCATTTTACCACACCTTCTTATGAGTACTACAGCTGTCATTTTTCACATCTTGCCCAAAATGTGTTTCCGCCCATGTAGCGCAATGGCGCAGTCGATGTGCGAAATCAATGTATGGGACACATTAAGAAAATCACAGTGACACTGTTCATGAGCAGAGGTCTTAAAATGGCTATGTTGAAAATTTGGTGAAAAAATTCCTAAAAATGACTGTTTTATGAGCGTGCGTTGCGCAGTTCCTATGCATGCTCATAAGTTTGCCAAATTTAATATTTTCACTCCAGATTTCAACACTGCCATTTTATTACCGCGTCATATGAACAGCACAGCTGCTATTTTCATATGCTGCCCAAAATGTGTTTCGCACATGTAGCGTACAATGGTGCTGTTGGTGTGCGAAGCAATGTTTGGGACAGATTAAGAAAATCACAGTTACACCGTTCATGAGCAGAGGTCTTAAAATGGCTATGTTGAAAATTTGGTGACAAAAAGTCCATAAAGGACTGTGTTACGAGTGAGCATTGCGCAGTTTCCATGCACCCTCGTAAGTTCATGACTTTGTAATATTTTAAGTCCAGATTTTCACCAGTGGCATTTTCACACTTCTTTATTTAGAGTACAGCTGCCATTTTCACAACATGGCGAGTGTGTTTTCACACTTTCAGCGCAGAGATGCGTGGTCACTGGGAAATCATTGTTCGGGACAGATAAAGAAAACCACAGTGACACTGTTCATGATCGGAGGCACCAAAATGCCTGAGTTGACAATCTGCTGTAAAAAAAATCCCCAACCTAATTATATTACGGGTGTGCGTTGCACAGTTTCTATGTACGCTCGTGACTTCACCATTTATTTAAATATTTTTACTGCAGATTTGTAACATTGCCATTTTTTACACCTCCCCATGAACAGTACAGCTGTCATTTTTTACATCCTGTTCGGAATGTTTTTGCACCTGTGGTGCTAAATGCTGTAGTCGCTGTGCATAAGCCACTTTCGGCTAACAAACTGATATTCCCCCTGTTCATGAGGTGGGGTCACAAAAAAACCATGTTGAACATTCGGAGTGAAAATACCAACGAATGCCTGAGGTATTAGGGTTTCCAACCATAACGCCCAACCCTGTAGAGAATGACAGGCATCAGGGGTGTGACTTGGGATTCTTGCCTGTAATGCTCATACCATTCCACACTCTGCAGCCAGTGAGAGGCATCGAGATATGCCTTGGACTCTTTGGCCCCAATGTTCACCCCATTCTCCCATATCGCACCCATCTCACCGTATTTCCTAATGGAATGGGGTGCGCATAAGGCCCAAAGACCCCAAGGAACACCGTGACACTTGTCAGTGTCTGCAGGGTGGGGTGTGGTGAAATGGTGTTGCCGTTATGCCTGACGACCCAAAGGCATACCCCAATGCCTGTCACTCTCTACAGGGTGGTGGTGGGGTTGGCTTCAGTTCAGTACTTCACTGCCATTCCTATTACGCAGCTCTGTAACTTCTACACTACCACTGCCAATGCCAGCAGGCAAACATTCGGCATTGACAAATGCTTGTTTCTCCTTAGGAAAGCAACCACTACTGCCAGGCACTTTGTAAACACCCTTGGGGCTGATGTTAGGCCAAAGAGCATTGCTCTGAATTGATAGTGGCCTGAGGGCAACTCGAACCTGAGGTGCTTTCTGTGGGAGCACCTGATGGGAATGTGAAAATAGGCATCTTTGAGGTCCAGGGAGGCTAGCCAGTCCCCTGGCCTTAGAGAGGGCAGAATTATTCCCAGAGTCACCATTTTGAATTTTGGTTTTAAAAGGTGCTTGTTCAGATATCTTAGATCCAGGATGGGCCGCCATTCTCCAGTTTTTTGGGGGGTTAGAAAGTACCTGGAGTACAATTCTTTGCCCCTGTGTAGGGTAGGAACCGTTTCTATGGCACTGAGAGCTAGGAGGGAAGAAATCTCTGCCTCTAGGGTGAGGGTCTCTGATGGATTTGCATGTGGAAAGGATCTGGTTCTCATCTTGGGAAATTTTTTGAAGCTGAGAACCAGTCCCTGGCTTACTACTTCCAGGACCCACCTGTCTGATGTCAAAGACTTCCAGTCCTGGACAAAGTAAGCCAGCCAGCCCCCTGCAGGTATTGGAGAATCGGCCCGGGCAGACCCATCAGGGTGTCTGCTTGGCAGGGGCTTTAGGCTGAGGGGTGGAAGCAGGCTTCCTCATTCCCCATCTGCCTCTCCCTCTGAAGAACCCCCTCTGAGCATAAGCAGAAAAGGAGGCCTGGGCTTGGTCAAAAGGCCTCTGAAAGGGCCTGCCCCTGCCCCTGGAATGCTGTCTCTGAGGAGTGGCTTGCCTTTCTTTGGCCTGAGCACTCCTGTAGGTGGTCCTGTACTCGTCCATCTTTTTCATGTAGTTCTCTGTCTGCTCCCCAAACAGAGAATTACCAATGACAGGGAAATCCATGGCCTTAGCCTGGATATCCTGTGATAGGCTAGTACATCTGAGTCAAGCCATCCTCCAAAGGGCCACAGATATAGCAATGACTAGATGAAACATCATTGGAGTCCACTGCAGCATGAAACTGCACCTTGGATGCCTCAATCCCATCCACAGCCACCTGCTCCAGCTCCTTGGCAAGCTGGTCAGGGGCCTGTTTAGCCAGAGCCAGCAAAGTGTTCCACCTGGACTTCTGGTATCTAGCTGTGTAGGCCATATAGTTAGCCTGCCTGAGTCCCAAAGATGCTGCCATGTTCTGCTTCTTTGCCATGGCATCAATCCTCCTGGAGTCCTTATCTGGGGTGTGTGATGCCAAGGGAATATTTGCCTTATCACAGGCAGCAGCCTGCACTACCCCAACATGGCTGCATTGCTGGGAAAGGAAAGTACAACTACGTAAGAACTTACCGTAACAGCAGATCTTCGAGAAAGGCTCTTGCAGTAGGTAATTACATATAGGACTGACGCCGGCAGGTGGCAGGACCCCACGGAAAAATTTCTAGCTAGCAGTCCCTGGTGAGGGACTGCCCCCACATCAGGTGACCGGCATCAGGAGACATCGGTATAAAGGGGCGGTCCCGGATGCCCGCCTTCCAGTTCTTTCCCGCCACAGGGCAAAAGAGGACGGACGAGAGAGAAGCAGATATTTCTCTATATGGAAAAGGAGCTGAAAAAGCCTAGGGGGATGGAGGGTGGGAAGGTATTACCTACTGCAAGAGCCTCTCTCGAAGATCTACCATTACAGTAAGTCCTTACGTAACTGTACTATCTTACTTCGAGAGGGCTCTTGCAGTAGGTAATTACATATAGGACTGAATCCCAAGCAGTCTGGAATAAAGAAAAGGCACCGGGAGGAGGAAACTACTCCAAGAAATAGCTCTAGCCATGCAAGCCTCAAGACAGGAGGCCTTGCAAAACAGCCAGCCCGAAGCCTGCTCTACGGCGAGAGGCAATATCCAGACTGTAGTGTTTCGTGAAGGTATGGACGGAAGTCCAGGTGGCGGCAGCGCATATGTCTGCCGCGGACACATTCTTGAAACAAGCTGCAGAGTCAGCTACTCCTCTTGTGGAGTGGCCTCTGACTTGACCCGGGAGGGTCTTTTGGTACTTGTCATAACAGAAAGTGATGCAATGAGCCAACCACTTAGACAGGCATTGCTTGGAAACAGCATTGCCTTCCATTTTGTGAGCAAAAGAGACAAACTACTGATCAGTCTTTCTGAGATCCGTCATCCTGTTGGTGTAGTATCTCGGAATCCGGTGAACATCCATAGTATGGAATAAATATTCCCCTTGGTTAGAATACTGTGTAAAAAAGGCAGATAGCTCTATGGACTGATTTAAGGTAGACTTTGCTACTACTTTAGGTAGAAACTTAGGATTCGTGCGAAGAGCAACTCGTTCTTTGTGAAAAATCAAGTAGGGGATTTTACACATAAGGGCCTGGAGCTCGGACATTCTTCGAGCCAAAGTAATGGCCACCAAGAAGAGTGTCTTCCACGGAAGAAACTTCAAATCTGCAGAAGCTGCAGGTTCGAAGGGAGGAAGGGTAAGTTTCTCGAGAACAAAATTCAAGTCCCAAGGGGGGGGGCAGAAGTACGGATGGGGGGCCTCAGATGGAGGACCCCTCTGAGAAAGGTCTTAGAGGCCTCCTGTTGAGCGATAGCTTTGTCTGCGAAGGAACATGATAGGCTGAGATAGCCTCCATGTGTACCTTCAAAGAGGAATGGCTGAGACCCAGGTCAAACAGATGACGTAAATACTCATGCAGAAGCCCCGCTGAACAGGAGAAAGGCTCCACATTCTTGAAGACGGCCCAGATAATGAATCTTTTCCACTTCATGGCATAAGTGGACCTGGTGGAGGGTTTTCTGGTCTCCACTAAAATCTCCGCCACTTTGGGAGACACACCAAAACGGGATTGGGCTAGGTCTGCAGGAGTCATGCATGCAGTTGAAGGGATTTGAGGCCTGGATGGACCAGGGTCCCCTGATCCTGGGTCAACAAACCTCGAGATAGAGGAAGAGGAAGAGGAGGATCCTCTGAATATTGTTGTAGAAGAGAGAATCAGATTTGCCTGGGCCAGAAAGGAGCGATCAGAATCATTCTTGCTCCTTCTGAAGCTAGTTTTTGCAAGACTCGTGGGATAAGAGGAATTGGGGGAAGGCATAGACGAATCTGTCCTTTCAGTCTAGAGACAGAGTGTCATTCCAGAAGGTGCCTCGCTCCGAAACGAGCGAGCAGAAGGTTGGAAGTTTTGTGTTTTGGGGGGATGCGAACAGGTCGACCTGTGGTGTTCCCCAAAGTTGGAAGATATTGTCTAGGATCCCTTGGTCCAGTTCCCACTCATGAGTCAGAGCAGAAGAGCATCTTAGCTTGTCTGCCAGGGTGTTGTCGACTCCTAGAACGTGAATCGCCGTGAGGTGAAGGTCGTGTTGCGTTGCCCAATCCCAAACCCTCATTGCCTCCCTGCATAGAGGGTAGGACCGAGTTCCTCCCTGCTTGTTGATGTACCACACTACGCTCATGTTGTCCGTCTGGACAACTAGGTGGCTAGGAAGGATGTATTGGTGAAGGGCTTGGAGAGCATACAACACTGCCCGAAGCTTGAGCACATTGATGTGGAGAGCATGTTCTAACATGGACCAGGAGCCCTGGGTCTGATGAGGGCCTAGATGGGCTCCCCAACCTTCACCTGAGGCATCTGTGGTTAGAGTCTGGGAGGGGGAGGATGAAAGAAAGGAACCCCCCCGAAACAGGTTCTCTCGAACCATCCACCATTGCAAGTCTCGCATCATTGGCGATGAGATCAGAACTGAGTGATCTAGGTCATCCACTAGTTGATCCCACTGAGAGCGTAGAGTCCACTGACAGATCCTCATGTGGAGTTAAGTGCGAGGGACCGTCGGGATAGCAGCTGCCATGAGCCTGAGAAGGCGAAGGACCGACCTCGCTGAGACCATCCTGCGGTCGGATAACAGACTTATCTGGGTCTGAAGGGAGGCCACCCTGTCTGGAGGCAGGAAGGCCTTGCCCATGGTCATATCGAGGATTGCCCCAATAAACTGTAGCCTCTGGGAAGGGTCCAGATGAGACTTGGAATGGTTGATGGTAAAACCCAGGCAGGCAAAAACCTGCTGGGTGAGGGAGAGGAAACGGAGGAGTTCCTCCCTGGATGAGGCTGCCAGGAGCCAGTCATCCAGGTAAGGGAACACCTGTACTCCCTTGGTACACAGGTGGGCCGCCACCACTGCCAGACATTTGGTAAATACTTGGGGAGCCGAGGATAGACCAAACGGGAGCGCCTTGAACTGGTAGTGGTCCCCTGGAACGCAAAATGAAGGTATTTGCGATGAGATGGGCGAATGGGAATGTGCAGATAAGCATCCTGCATATCCAGGGCACAAAGCCATTGACCCAGCCAGAGGAGGGGCAGAAGGCTCTACAGAGAGAGCATCCTGAACCTTTTGTACTCTACATAAAGATTCAGGGAACTGAGATCTAAAATTGGTCTGAGATCTCCCGTCTTCTTTGGGACCAGGAAGAAATGGGAATAGTAACCCATCCCCTGAAGATGAAGGGGAATGGGCTATATTGCTTGCTTCAGCAGAAGTGCCGAGATTTCCTCCTGGACCAAAGGAAGATGTTCCCATGAATATGACAACTTCAGAGGGGGTGGCGGGGTGATTTCTGAAGAAACTCTATGGAGTGTCCCACTGCTATGAGCTGGAGCACCCAAGAAGAAAAAATTACTCACCTTAGTAATGTTGTTTCTTCTAATGGAGTCTTGCTATATTATGACATATGCAGTATAACCCTAGGTTAGAACTGCTCCGGAGGTGAAAGAGTTAACTTCCATGCAGGGCATGGAATCTTGAGCGTGAGCTCAGTTAAACACTCTGTCTGTTGAAGCTCAAACTTAAACTGTCAGATCTTTACGAGCAAAAACTCACTAAGGTTCTGTGTGGAAGCCGTAAACCTACACTAGCCACTGGCTACTAATTTACAAAAACACCTTTTTGATCTTGATCCCAAAACAAAGACTCAAGTCGGAGGATTCAAGAAGAACTCAAACATAACACCTAAGCACCCTAGAAGGGTGAAAGGAAGTGGGCACCAAAGAAGTGCCAACATTGCACTGCCCACCCACATCCCAAAAACAGAGGTTCTGAGAGGGGCAGGCTGGGGAGGTCATAATATAGCAAGACTCTATTAGAAGAAACAACATTACTAAGGTGAGTAATTTTTTCTTCAAACAACATGAAGTCTTGCCATATTATGACATATGCAGACTACACAGCAGTACCTCCATGGAGGAGGGACAGAACCTACTTGGGAAATAGGCTCTGAAGCATGGCTGTGCCAAATCGAGCATCACTCCTAGCCTGGATATCTAGGGAGTAATGCTTAGTAAAAGTGTGAACTGTTTTCCAGGTAGCTGCTTGACATATCTCTAGGATAGGAATGTCCCTGGCAGCAGCCAGAGATGCAATCTGTACCCCTAGTGGAGTGAGCCCTCAGGCCTGAGGGAGGAACCTTACCCAGTTTTTCATAACAGAATTGGATACAAGAGACAATCCACCTGGCAATGGATCTTTTAGTGGCAGGTTTCCCTTTACCAGCCTCACCATAGGTGAGGAACAATTGGAGGGATTCGAACCTGTGACCCTTGGTACGCTCTATATAGTAATTAAGGGCTCTTTTGACATCTAAACTGTGCAATCTCCTCTCACCAGAGGAGGAATGGTCAGTGAAGTACACAGGAGAGACATGGATTGACTAAGGTGAAAGTCTGAAACCACCTTAGGCAAAACTTCCTGTTAGTCCTGAGGACCACCTTATCTCTATGAAAGGAGATGAAATCAGGCTCCACTGACAAGGCTTGTAGCTCACTTATGCGCCTGGCAGAGGTGATGGCTACCAGAAACACAGTTTTCTGTCAAGTACTTCAGCTCTGCTGAAAACAATGGCTCAAAAGGGGTTGCATAAGCTGAGCGATGCAAATATTAAGATCCCAAGCAGGGGCAGGATCCCTGAACGGTTGGGTTGGTGTGAAGCCACACCTTTAAAAAACTTGGAGAACACAGGGTGAGCTGATAAAGAAGAGGGCTTACCTGCTGACAAGAAGACAGACACAGCTGCCAGGTACACTTTTAGGGTAGCTGGTCTGAGCCCCAAGGAATTCAAAAGCACCAAATAATCCAGGATCGTGGGCACACCAGCAGATTCTGGGGGAATATGTTTACCAGCACACCATATGGAAAATCTTTTCCATTTTGAATTATAGGTAGCCCTGGTGGAAGGCTTCCTAGAGGCCTTCAAGATATCCAATACACCTTGAGAAAGGTGTAGGTCAGCAAACTCTAACTCTTCAAGAGCCAAGCCTTGAGATTGAGAGATTTGAGGTCGGATACCAAACTCTCCCTGGGCACAGGTTAACAGGTTGTGATTCCTGGGAAGGCATAGGGGAGGGTGGACTGCTAAGGACATGAGGAGGGTACCAGGGCTGCCTGGCCTCAATCTGGAGCAATCAGGATCATCCTGCAGGATTGAGACCTGATTCTGACTAGCACTTTGAAAAGAAAAGGGAAGGGGGGAAAAGCATAGAGAAACTTCCCTTCCCAACTGAGGAGGAAGGCATCCAGAGGGACTGAGCCTAACACTGGGGGCCTGCAGCAAAAAAGGGGAAGTTGGTGATTGTCTGGGGCTGCAAAGAGATCTATTTGTGGAGTGCTCCATCTGGCAAATATTACCTCCAGTACCAGGGGATCCAGTGCCCATTCGTGATGGCCCTGGGAAATCCTGCTGAGAGCATCCGCTAGGACATTGTCCTTGCCTGGGAGGTGAAATGCCATAAGGGAGGCGTTCAGAGAGTAAGCCAGAGACCACAACTTCATTGCTTCTGTGCACAAGGCCGTAGACCGAGTGCCCCCTTGCTTGTTGATGTACCACATTGTAGTGGTATTGTCTGTCCTGACCTGAACTACCTTGTTCTGGACAGATGTGGAGAAAACTTGAAGTGCTAGAAAAACTGCTCTGAGCTCCAGCAAATTGATGTGGAGCAGGGATTCCTGAGGAGACCACAGCCTTGGGTGGAAAGGTCGCCCATGTGAGCTCCCCCCCCAGGAGGGATGCATCTGTAGTAAGGGTCAAGGAATGAGACTGGGAATGAAGGAACCCCTGTCTCAGATTGTTCTGATCCTGCCACCACTGAAGGGCCTGGATCAGGGTTCGAGTCACTGGAATCAAGTTGGTTAGGGGATCCGTCCTTTGAGACCAAAAGGCTCTCAAATGGAACTGAATGTCCCTCATCTGAAATCTCGCTCCCTGCACTACTGCTGTAGAAGCTGCCATGTGCCCCAGGAGCTGTAGGAAATGCCTTGCTGGTCGAGAGACCTGCAGGGTGAAAGAGGAGGCCAGAGACACCAGGGTCCTTGCTCTCTCCAGAGGAAGGAAGGCTCTGGCTTCTTTTGTGTTCAGTTCTGCGCCTATGAAGGTGAGAAGCTGGACAGGCTCCAGAACTGACTTTGGAAGATTGAGAAGGAAACCTAGAGATGTAAGCAGTTGCTGGGTTACTTGCAAATGAAGTTTGATCTGTTCTGATACTGGCCTACAATGAGCCAGTCATCCAGATAAGGGAAGATGGCAATCTTTTGCCTTCTTAAATGAGCAAGTGCTACTGCCAGGCATTTTGTGAATACCCTTGGAGCCGAGGAGAGGCCGAAGGGCATTGCTCTGAACTGGTAATGGCCTGAGGGCAGTTCGAATCTGAGGTACTTTCGATGGGAGCTTCTGATGAGAACATGGAAATATGCATCCTTGAGGTCCAGGGAGGCTAGCTAGTCCCCTGGCCTTAGAGAGGGTAAAATAATCCCCAGGGTCACCATTTTGAACTTTGGTTTTAAAAGGTGCTTGTTTAGATACCTGAGATCCAGAATGGGCCGCCATTCTCCTGTCTTTTTGGGGTAAGGAAGTACCTGAGTACAACCCTTGCCCTGGAGTATGGGTAGAACCTTTCCACGGCTCTGAGAACCAGGAGGGAAGAAACTTCTGCTTCCAGGGCAAGTGCCTCTGATGGATTTGCAGGTGGAAAAGACCTGGCTCTCATCTTCGGAAATTTTTTGAAGCTGAGAACCAGTCCCTGACTTACTACCTCCAGGACCCACTTGTCTGATGTTAAAGACTTCCAGTCCTGGACAAAGTAAGCCAGCCTGCCCTCTACTGGTAGTGGAGAATCAGCCCTGGCTACCCCATCAGGGAGCCTGTTTTGCAGGGGCTTTGGGTTGAGGGCAGAAGCAGGCTTACTAGAACCCCTTCTGCCCTTCCTCTAAAGAACCCCTCTGGGCAAAAGCAGATGAGGAGGCCTGGCTTGGTAAATGGTCATGAAAAGGCCTGCCCCTGCCCCTGACATGCTGCCTTGAGAAGTGACTTGCCTTTCTTTGGCCTGTGCACTCCTATATGTAGTCCTATACTCATCCATTTTCTTCATATAATTCTCTGTCTGCTCCCAAACAGAGAATTTCCCCAACAGGAAAATCCATAGCCTTAGACTGGGTATCCTGTGACAGGGCAGTACATCTGAGCCAGGCCATTCTGAAGAGACACAGATGTAGCCATAACTCTAGATGAAACATCATTAGAGTCTACAGCAGCATGAAATTGCACCTTGATGCCTCAATACCATCCGCAGCCACCTGCTCCAGCTCCCTGGCAAGCTGTTCAGGGGCCTGTTTTGCTAGGGCCAAGACAGTATCCCACCTGGATTTCTGGTACCTAGCTGCGTAAGCCATATAATTTGCCTGTCTGAGTCCCAAAGATGCTGCCGTGTACTGATTTTTTGCCATGGCATCCATCCTCCTGGAATCCTTTACAGGAGGGTGCGAGGCTAGAGGAATATTAGCCTTGTCACAGGCTGCAGCCTGCACTACCCCCACATGGCTGCACTGCTGAGATAGAAACTCTGTATCAGAGCCTGATAAAGCATACCTCTTGTCCATCCTTTTATCCACCGGGAGGATAGAAGAGGAGTTTTCAGAATTTTAACTGTCTGTTTCCTAAAAGATTTATGCAAGGGAATAGACAGTCTCCTAGACTCTGGAATATCCATCATTTCCACAAAATCAGGCTCTTCTTGATCATCCACAGCTTCCTCAACAGGGAGCTGCAGAGTGTCAGCAACTTTCTTGTAAAACAAAAAAAGAGAAGGGGACTCAGATAGCCTGGGAGGGGATACTCCTGAAGGTCTGTCTGGAGAGATGTCCAGTTCAATGGGCACATCCAGACTGTCAAAATCACTCATTCTCCTCCCTGCACTCTCCTCCCTTCCCCTGGTTCATAAAAATCTTCAAAATCATAATCTTGAACTAAGGGAACCAACCGAACCGGGCGCTTACCCAAAGGTGCCGGTTCAGACGGAACTGGGGAAAGAGACTGGACAATCTGAATAGCTTTGGCTATTTCCTCAGCGGTTGGAGAAAGAACTTTTGGCCCCAAACTAGCTGACCTTCTAGCGCTTTTAGTTGGAACCGGCTCCTCAGAGCTGGCTTTTCGTTTGCCCGAGGAAGCATCGCCCTGGTCAGAGGGCACTCCCTCAGGTTCGGTTGGAACCGAACTGGGCTGGCCATCCAGGTCAGCGGACTTTTTGGCCTCCCTTTCCTGAGCCTACCAACTCTTTTTCCACGGTGGCAACAGGAAAATTTTACAAATCTGGCAGTCTGCATTAGAGGTGGTCAAACCTCAGACAATATACACATATGGTGTGTGTGGGTCAGCCTTTGCAAAGGCTTCCACAGAGGCCACAGTGCTGAAACCCAGTGGGTCCGGTTTTTCTTTTGGGTTTCTCAGACATAGTGCCAGCCTAACCAAAACTTGCCCGTTAACAGCAATCCACCAAGCAAGACTCTCTTATCGGTTCCCAACCGTGTCACGGGTCGTGGAAAAAAACGTAATTAAATCCGTTTTTTTTAGAACCGATAAGAACCAGGAACCGCACTCTAAAGGGCTAGAAAGTAATTTTTAACCCCCTCTGATCGGTTCAAACCGAACCGAAAAGGACGTTTACAAGTTCCACACAGAAGAAAAATAACAAAGTAAGCCTAACTATTACTTACAATACCACAGACAGAGCTTGAACCGACGATTGCTGTTAAATTTTGGTAAATTAACCGAGAAATTACACTTTAAAACCGACAAACAAACCGAGCAGCAGGAGGAATCTCTGGAGCGACTGTTCAGTGAGGCGGAGTAAAGAATCTGACAGTTTAAGTTTGAGCTTCAACAGACAGAGTGTTTAACCGAGCTCGTGCTCAAGATTCCATGCCCTTCATGGAAGTTAACTCTTTCACCTCCGGAGCAGTTCTAACCTGGGGTTATACTGCATATGTCATAATATAGCAAGACTTCATGTTGTTTGAATCCGTGGTTATCCTCTCCCATCCAGGAAGGTGGAGGGAAAACCTCCCTGCTACCGGCTCCTCCGGGGAGTCCAGAGGCAGTGGGAGAGGAAAGGAGTCAGGTGGTGTGGGGCAGCGCCGCAGCTGAAGCACCCACTGCTTTTTTGGGCGGGGGGGGCTTAGCAGCCACAGGGGCCCGACATTTTGTGGCCTGCCTTCCCTGGGGTTTTGCCTTTGGCCAATTCCGTCTGCGAAAGGGACAGCGTTGCTGCTGATGGGGATGATACATGGAATCAACTGATTTCAGAGCCGTCCCCTTCTCTTGCAAATCGGTAATGATGTCCTTGACATCACCCCCGAGAAGTACTGACCCCCGGAAAGGTGCTTCCTGGATAGCAGATTGCACCTCCGGGACCAGACCTGACACGCCGAGCCAAGCATGATGCCGTAGGCCTAAAGCGAAAGCTGAGCTCCACCCAGCAGTGTCCACTGTGTCGTATGTCGCACGTAGCAAGTGGCGACTGGCAGAAGGACGAGATCAGCCAACTCCTGTTTGACTTGGGAATCAGGCAAGGAGTCCAGCTTGGCTTCCACCTGAGTAATGATGGCCTTCTGGTAGTCCCCCATGTGGCCGACATAGTTCAGGGCCCTAATCCCCAGTGTGGAGGAAGCATAAATCTTTCTCCCGTACTGGTCCAGAAGGCGAGATTCCTTATCAGGAGGTGATGAGCTAAGATGTTTTGGGTTCGCCAACCGTCCGTGAGCGGCATTAATCACGACCGAGTTGGCGCGAGGGTGAGAATCCAGGAAATCAACACCCTCTGTAGCCTGATATAGCCTGTCCAACTTCCTAGGAAGTGGGGCTAAGGCTGACGGCCGTTTCCATTTCGTGGTCACAAGGTCGGCGTGAGGCTCTATCCAGGGTGGCACTAGTGTAGGAGCTGTCACGGGCAGATCCAGATGTTCAGTGAGTTTCAGATGCTGAGGATCTGGTGCCAAAGAGCGCCACTGATGGACCTCCTGGATTTTTCTAAGCAACTCCGAAAAAGAAGGATCCTCCGGAGGAGACTTCGGAGGAGTCCTTGGCCGGGGCTTAGAAGGAGAGCGAGGCTGGTCGTCTCTCTCGGAACAGCCGTCAGAAGAGTCCAAGAGTGAAAGAGGAAGAAGAAGAAGAGTAAGACTCCCGTTCCCGACCCGGGGGAGGAACTGGTCCCTTGGGTAGTCCCCGGGGACGCGTGTCCTGCCCCTGTCTGGATCCAGATGGAAGAACCCTGGAGTTCAGAGGTGGTGAGGGAGTGTGCCGTCTGTGGCGTACAGGAACAGGGGATGGCACTGTCGCCGGAAGGCGGCTCTCGACCTCTTTGGTGAATTGAGCCTTGGCCTCAGCCCACCAGGAGGCCAGAGTCTCCTGCAGGTCCACCGGCCGCCGCGAGGGCAGTGGAGAAGGAGGAGGCGGGGGATAAGAATATGGGTTATACCCATATGGAGCGTATCCAAAACATGGCTGCGGGTAACCCGGTGCCGGGTATTGAGATGTTGAGTACTGCGGCGTCGGGAAGCCCGGCATTGGGTACTGTGGTGTCGGATACGGCGTTCCTGGGTACACTGGTGTCGAATAAGACGGCGGGTACCCAGAAGCCGAGGGGGGCTGCATGCGCAGACGGCCCGGCTGGTAACCTCGCGGGTGGGTCCGTAGTGGAGAGCCCGGAGGAAGGGCCCGATGGGAGCAGGAACTCTCCCTAAGTCGGTAAGGCCGACGGTGGAGGCCCTGACGCCGGAGGTACCGACGTCGGAGCCGGCGTCCAGGGAGCCGATGTCAAGTCCGTCGCTCCAGATGGAGGAGGGACTGATGAGGCAAAAAGACCAGCTGTGCCGGGGGATGGGGGGGAAGTCCCCGGGGTCAGGATGGGGGACTCTGGTTCCCCAGGTGGCAGCGAAGGCAGTGGTGAACTGGGAACGACAGACGTTGGGCTGTCCGTCGTCGGTTCCCTCGCCGGCTGGACGTCGGACAAGCCGACATTAGGTGTAGAGGCGAGCTCTCGGTGGGCGCCGGAGGAGCCAACGCTCAACTTACGAGAGCCTTCACCGAGGCAGGTCGAGAGGAAGGGTCGGCCTGGTCCGTAGGGAAGAAGCCGCAGGGCCGCCTCAAGGGTCAGACGCCTTACCAGCCCTCCGGCAGACGTCAGAGGAGCCGATGCCCGGCTTACCGGAGTCGCCCACAATGGTAGGCCGCAAGCCTGTGGCTGAACCAGGGGCCGGGGCCTCCAACTGCCGGAGGTGCCCGCAAGGCCCGAGCGCGAGCCGGACGGGCTGCCGCCGCCTCAGAAACCTCCGAGGCAGCCATCAAGGAGCGATCCCCCGGAGGGGATGTTACCTGTATGCCCAGGACTCCCGAGGGAGATGCGGTGGAGGAGCCTTTGTCCCAGTGCCTCTCCTTGTCCTTCTTCTTTCGATGGCCTTCGGGGAAAGTGGATGCCTGCCTTAGCTTTTTAAGCTCCTTCTCCATAGAGCTCATTTTCTTTTTAAGAATATGGGCCTCCAGGGATTGCTGCCATCTTTTTCAGGTGGCTGCGTTAAAGCTAAGGCAATGCTGGCACTTCTTGACTTGATGATCTGGGCCTAGGCAGAACAGGCACAGTGAGTGGCCGTCCTTGTGCGGTAGTTGGGAGCCGCACGATTTGCACTTGTTCTTGTGCTCGGAGGTGTAGGGGACGACATACGCCGATGCTAGTACTGACGTTGTAGAAAAAATAAGATTTTTCGGTAACAAAAACGACGAAGGTAGGGCTGACGAAGCACAAACTTTTCCGCGAGGCACTGCACGAGCTAATGGCAGGAAAGAACTGGAAGGTGGGTGTCCGGGACCGCCCCTTTATACCGACATCTCCTGACGCTGGTCACGTGACGTGGGGGCGGTTCCTTCTGACTGATTCAAGTGGAAATCTGAAACCACTTGAGCAATGCAAACATTCAAATCCCAGGCAGGGGCAGGGTCTCTAAAAGGAGGATTGGTGAGAAACTATCCTTTAATAAATTTACAGAACACAGGGTGAGAAGATAGTGAGGAAGACTTCCCCACAGAGAGAAACGAAGAAACAGCTGACAAGTGTACCTTAAGAGTAGCTGGTCTGAGGCCTAGCCCATTAAAATGGACCATATAATCCAGAACAGTAGGCAATCCAGCAGTATCTGGAGAAATATGCTTCTTAGAACACCAAATGCTGAATCTTTTCCATTTGGAGTTATAAGTCTTTCTGGTGGAGGGCTTTCGAGAAGCTTTGAGAATATCCAGAACCCCATGGGAAAGATGCAGATCTGCAAACTCTAATTCTTCAAGAGCCACGCATTGAGATTGAGAGACTGGAGACTGGGGTACCAAATCCTCCTCCGAGAGGATGTTAACAGGTTTTAATTCCTGGGAAGAGACAGGGGAAGATGGACTGCTAGGGACAGCAATAAAAAATTACTCACCTTAGTAATGTTGTTTCTTCTAATGGAGTCTTGCTGTATTCTGACATATGCAGTTAGGTCCTGCCTTTCAACTGCCCCGAGAACAAACAGTTAAACTTTCCATGGCCAGCATGGAATGTTCACCACGAGCTCGGTTGAAGCCCCTGTCTGCTGTTGTTTAAACTGCAACCGCCAGATCTTTACGAGCAAAGACTCACTAGATGTTCTGTGTGGAAACTGTAAAATCTTACTAGCCAACTGGCAAATATATCTATATCAAAACGTTTTTGGTTTCAAAAGGAAGACTCAAGTCAGGAAACCCAAAAACAAAACACATCCAAAACACAACCCCTCACCAAAACCAAAAGAGGGTGAAAAAAGGACACCCCCAGGGTGCCAACACTGCTCCTGCCCACCCACATCCCAAAATCTAGGTACTGAGATGGGAGGCAGGGGGGAGGTCAGAATACAGCAAGACTCCATTAGAAGAAACAACATTACTAACGTGAGTAATTTTTTCTTCAAACAACATGAAGTCTTGCTGTATTCTGACATACGCAGACAACCATGCAGTACCTCCATGGGGGAGGGACAGAACCTACTTTGAAAACAGGCTCTGAAGTACTGCCATGCCAAACGGAGCATCACTCCTAGACTGGATATCCAGAGAGTAATGCTTGGTGAAAGCATGGACTGTTTTCCAGGCGGCTGCTTGACAAATTTCTAAGACAGGAATATCCCTGGCAGCAGCCAGGGAAGCAGCTGTAGCGCTAGTGGAATGAGCCATCAGGCCTGAGGGTGGAATTCTACCCAGTTTTTCATAGCAGAATTGTATACAAGAAACAATCCACCTGGCAAAAGATCTCTTAGAGGCAGGTTTGCCCTACCAACTTCTCCATATGTAGAACAACTGAGGATTCAAACCTGTGACCCTTGGTACGCTCTATGTAGTAGCTAAGGGCTCTTTTAACATCCAAGCTGTGTAGCCTCCTCTCTCCCGAGGAGGAATGGTCAGTGAAGAAAACAAGGAGAGATACAGACTGGTTGAAGTGGAAATCTGAAACCACTTTGGGTAAGAACTTTCTGTTAGTTCTAAGGACCACTTTATCTCTATGGAAAAAGATGAATTCAGATTCCACTGACAGGGCTTGCAATTCACTGATACGCCCGGCAGAAGTAATGGCTACCAAAAGAAAAAATTGCTCACCTTAGTAATGTTGTTTCTTCTGATGGAGTCTTGCTGTATTCTGACAGTAGCAGTGAGTCCCAACCTTCGAACTGCCCCGGAGATGAAAGAGTTAATTATCCATGCCAGGCATGGAACGCTGAACTCGAATTCGGTTGAGACTCTGTCTGTTGCAGTTTAAACTCAAACCGTCAGATCTTTATGCGCTAAACTCACTAAGGTCCTGTGTGGAAGCTGTAAACCTACACTAGCCAACTGGCTACTAAACATAAAAACAGATTTTTTGGTCCCAAAACAAAGACTCAAGTCAGGAGACCCCAAAAATGAAAAACACAACACCCACTCACCCAAGAAAAGGGGTGAAAACAACAAGGTGGGCACCTACTGAGTGCCAACACTGCCACTACCCACCCACATCCCAAAAACAGAGGTTCTGAGAGGGGAAGGGGTAGGTCAGAATACAGCAAGACTCCATTAGAAGAAACAACATTACTAAGGTGAGTAATTTTTCTTCAAACAACATGAAGTCTTGCTGTATTCTGACAGTAGCAGACTACTACAGTACCTCCATGGAGGAGGGACAGAACCCACTTAGGAAATAGGCTCTGAAGCACAACTGTGCCAAACCGAGCATCACTCCTAGCCTGGATATCCAGGGAGTAATGCTTGGTAAAAGTGTGAACTGTTTTCCAGGTAGCTGCCTGCCATATCTCTAGAATAGGGATATCCCTGGCAGCAGCCAGGGAAGCAGCTGTACCTCTGGTAGAGTGAGACCTCAGGCCTGAGGGTGGAACCTTACCCAGTTTATCATAACAAAATTGGATACAAGAGACAATCCACCTGGCAATGGATCTTTTAGTGGCAGGTTTCCCTTTACCAACCTCACCATAAGTGAGGAACAGTTGGAAGGAGTCAAACCTGTGACCCTTGGTACGTTCTATGTAGTAGCTAAGGGCTCTTTTCACATCTAAACTGTGCAGCCTCCTCTCACCAGAGGAGGAATGGTCAGTGAAGTACACAGGAAGAGACATAGATTGGTTAAGGCGGAAATCTGAAACCACCTTAGGCAAAAACTTCCTGTTAGTCCTGTGGACCACCTTATCTCTATGGAAGGAGATAAAATCAGGCTCCACTGACAAGGCTTGTAACTCACTTATGCATCTGGCAGAAGTGATGGCTACCAGAAACACAGTTTTCCAAGTCAAGTACTTAAGCTCTGCTGAAGACAAGGGCTCAAAAGGGGGTTGCATAAGCTGAGCAATGCAAACATTAAGGTCCCAAGCAGGGGCAGGGTCCCTGAATGGAGGGTTGGTATGAAGCAAGCCCTTAAAAAATTTGGAGAATACAGGGTGAGCTGAAAGAGAAGAGAGCTTACCTGCTGAAATGAAAGCAGAAACAGCTGCCAGATGCACCTTTAGTGTAGCTGGTCTAAGCCCTAAGCTATTCAAATGGACCATATAATCAAGGAATGTGGGCAGATCAGCAGACTCTGGGGAAATATGCCATCCAGAGCACCATATGGAAAATCTTTTCCACTTGGAATTATAAGTAGTCCTGGTGGAAGGTATCCTTGAAGCCTTCAGAATATCCATTACACCTTGGGAGAGGTGTAAATCAGCAAACTCTAACTCTTCAAGAGCCAGGCCTTGAGATTGAGAGATTTAAGATTTGGGTACCAAACCCTCCCCGAGCACAGGTTAACAGGTTGTAATTCCTGGGAAGAGACAGGGGAAGAAGGACTGCTAAGGACAACAGGAGTGGATACCATTTCTGTCTGGCCCAGTCTGGAGCAATCAGAATCACCTTGCAGGGTTGAGACCTGATTTTGACTAGCACTTTGAACAGGAGAGGGAAGGGGGGAAAACCATAAAGGAACTTCCCTTCCCAACTGAGAACTAAGGCACCCTGGGGAACTGAGTCCAACACTGGGGGCCTGCAGCAAAAAAGGGGAAGTTGGTGATTGTCTGGGGCTGCAAAGAGATCTATCTGTGGGGTGCCCCATCTGGAGAATATCACCTCCAAAACCAGGGGATCCAGTGACCACTCATGATGGCCCTGAGATATCCTGCTGAGAGCATCTGCCAGGACATTGTCCTTGCCTGGGAGGTGTACTGCTGTGAGGGAGGTGTTCAGAGAGTAAGCCAGAGACCACAACTTCATTGCTTCTGTGCACAAGGCTGTAGACCGAGTGCCTCCTTGCTTGTTGATGTACCACATCGTGGTGGTATTGTCTGTTCTGACCTGGATAACTTTGTTCTGAACAGATTTGGAAAAAGCCTGAAGTGCTAGAAATACTTCTCTGAGTTCCAATAGATTGATGTGAAGCAGAGATTCCTGAGGGGACAACAACCCCTAGGTAGTCAGGTCGCACAAGTGAGCCCCCCACCCCAAGCGGGAGGCATCTGTAGTAAGGGTTAAGGAGTGGGACTGAGTGACAAAGGGAACTCCCGGCCTTAGATTGTTCTGATCCTACCACCACTGTAAGGCCTGGATCAGGGTTTGAGTCATTGGGATCAATTTGGTCAGAGGGTCCTTCCTTTGAGACCAAAAGGCTCTCAAATGGAACTGAATGTCCCTCATCTGAAATATTGCTCCCTGCACCACTGCTGTGGAAGCAGCCATGTGCCCCAGGAGCTGCAGAAAATGCCTTGCTGGTCGAGACACCTGCAGGGTGAATGAGGAGGCCAGAGAGATGAGGGTCCTTGCCCTGTCCAGGGGAAGGAAAGCTCTGGCCTTTTCTGTGTCTAGCTCTGCACCTATGAAGGTGAGGAGCTGAACAGGCTCTAGAACTGACTTTGAAAGATTCTGAAGGAAACCCAAAGAGGTGAGCAGTTGCTGAGTTATCTGTAGGTGTAACTTGACTTGGTCTGGGGACTGGCCTACTATGAGCCAGTTGTCCAGATATGGGAAGATGGCAATTCATTGCCTTCTCAGAGAAGCAACTACTACTGCCAGGCATTTTGTGAATACCCTTGGAGCAGAGGTTAGACCGAAGGGCATTGCTCTGAACTGGTAATGGTCTGAGGGCAGCTCGAACCTGAGGTACTTTCGATGGGAGCTTCTGATGAGAATATGGAAGTAGGCATCCTTGAGGTCCAGGGACACTAGCCAGTCCCCTGGCCTTAGAGAGGGTAGAATTATTCCCAGAGTCACCATTTTGAATTTTGGCTTTAAAAGGTGCTTGTTTAAGTATCTGAGATCCAGGATGGGCCACCATTCTCCTGTCTTTTTGGGGGTAAGGAAGTATCTGGAGTACAATCCTTTGCCTTGGTGTAGGGGTGGAACCCTTTCTACAGCTCTGAGAGCCAGGAGGGAGGAGACCTCTGCCTCTAGGGCAAGTGCCTCTGAGGGATTTGCAGGTGGAAAGGATCTGGCTCTCAGCTTTGGAAATTTTTTGAAGCTGAGAACCAGTCCCTGGCTTACTACTTCCAGGACCCATTTGTCTGATGTTAGAGACTTCCAGTCCTGGACAAAGTAAGCCAGCCTGCCCCCTACAGGTGGTGGAGAATTGGCCCTGGCAATCCCATCGGGGTGCCTGCTTGGCAGGAGGTTTAGGCTGAGGGGTGGAAGCAGGTCTGCTTGTACCCCTTCTGCCTCTCCCTCTAAAGAACCCCCTCTGAGCATAGGCAGAAGAGGAGGCCTGGGCTTGGTAGAAAGGCCTATGAAAAGGCCTGCCCCTGCCCCTGGGGTGCTGCCTCTGAGGAGTGGCCTGCCTTCTTTGCCTGTGCACCCTATAGGTGGTCCCATATTCGTCCATTTTCTTTATGTAATTCTCTGTCTGCTCCCCAAACAGAGAATTACCCACAACAGGAAAATCCATGGCCTTAGTCTGGTATCCGAGACAGGCTAGTACATCTGAGCCAAGCCATTCTATGAAGTGCCACAGATGTAGCCATGACTCTAGATGACACATCATAGGAGTCCACTGCAGCATGGAATTGCACCTTGGATGCCTCAATACCATCAGCAGCCACCTGCTCCAGCTTCTTGGCAAGCTGGCCAGGGACCTGTTTTGCTAAAGCCATGACAGTGTTCCACCTGGATTTCTGATACCTAGCAGTATAGGCCATATAGTTGGCCTGTCTGAGTCCCAGGGATGCTGCCATGTACTGTTTCTTTGTCATGGCATCCATCCTTCTGGAGTCCTTGTCTGGGGGATGTGAAGCCAAGGGAATATTTGTCTTATCACAGGCTGCAGCCTGCACTACCCCCAACATGGCTGCATTGTTGTGTAAGGAACTCCATATCTGAGCCTGACAATGTATACCTCTTGTCCATTCTCTTATCCACAGGAGGTATAGTATTAGGAGTCTTTAAAATCTTAAATGTCTGTTTCCCAAAAGATTTATGCAAGGGAATAGACAGCTTCCTAGACTCTGGGATATCCATCATTTCCACATAGTCAGGCTCCTCCTGGTCATCCACAGCTTCTTCCATAGGAAGCTGGAGGGTTTCAGCCACTTTCTTATAAAACATAAAATGGGAGGGGGACTCAGAAAGCCTAGGAGGAGACACTCCTGAAGGTCTGTCTGGGGAGATGTCCGGGTCAATGGGCACATCCAGACTTTCAAAACCACATTCACTTTCCTCATACTCCTCTTCCTCTTCCTCCGGTTCATAATATTCCTCTAAATCATAATCTTGAACTGTGGAACCGGCCAAACCGAGCGCCTCCCTGATGGTGCCGGTTTGGTCGGAACCGGGAATGCATCTACAATTATCGCTTGGCTATTTCTTCAGCGGTTGGAGAGGAAAGTTGGCTCCACACCAGCTGATTTTTCTTTCTAGTTCTCTTAGCTGGAACCGACTCCTCAGAATCGCTCTCCTTTTGCCCAAAGAAGTCTCGCCTGGTCAGAGGGCACTCCTTCTGGTTTGAGCTTGAACCGAACCGGCTGGCCATCCGTTCAACTGACTTTTTGGCCTCCGCTTCCCTGAGCCTACCAACTCTCTTTTCTAGGTAGCTGCAGGAAAATTTTACAAATCTGGCAGTCTGCATTGAGGTGGTCAAACCTCAGACAATAACACAGGTGGTGTGGGGTCAGCCTTAGCAAAGACTTCCCCACACACACTACAGTGTTGAAACCCAGTGGGCCCAGTTTTTCTTTTGGGTTTCTCAGACATTGTGCCAGTCCTAACCAAACTTACCCTTTTAATGGCAATCCACCAGGCAAGACCCTCTTATCGGTTCCTGACCGTGTCATGGGTCGTGGAAAAAAACGTAATAAAATCTTTTTTTAGAACCAATAAGAACCGGTAACCACACACTAAAAGTACAAATAAAGATTTTTTAACAGCTTGATCGGTTCAAACCGAACCGATGAACCGTTTACAAGTTCCACACAGAATAAGAATTAATATAAACCTATCTAGTACTCACAAATACCACAGACAGAGACTGAACCGACAGGTTACGGTTTAATTTCGGTCGAAAACTGAGAAAAGCGGTACTTTAACTGACAAATTGAACTGAGCAGAAGGAGAAATCTCCGGAGCGACTGTTCAGTGAGGCGGAGTAAAGAATCTGATGGTTTGAGTTTAAACAGCAACAGACAGAGTCTCAACCGAGCTCAAGCTCAGCGTTCCATGCCTGGCATGGAAAGTTAACTCTTTCATCTCCAGGGCAGTTCAAAGGTTGGGACTCACTGCTACTGTCAGAATACAGCAAGACTTCATGTTGTTTGAAACACAGTTTTACAAGTCAAGTACTTAAGCTCTGCTGAGGACAAAGGCTCAAAGGGAGGTTGCATAGGCTGAGCAATGCAAACATTAAGGTCCCAAGCAGGAGCAGGATCCCTAAAGGGGGGATTGGTGTGAAGCAATCCCTTGAAAAACTTACAAAATACAGGATGGGATGATAGAGAGGAAGGCTTGCCAACTGACAAGAAAGCAGAAACAGCTACCAAGTGTACCTTAAGGGTAGCTGGTCTGAGGCCTAGGCCATTCAGATGGACCATATAGTCCAGAACCGTAGGCAATTCAGCAGAATCTGGAGAAATATTCTTCTTAGAACACCAAGTGCTGAATCTTTTCCATTTGGAGTTGTAAGTCTTCCTGGTGGAAGGCTTTTGAGGAGCCTTAAGGATGTCCAGAACCCGTTGGGAAAGGTGCAGATCTGCAAACTCTAACTCTTCAAGAGCCATGCCTTGAGATTGACAGACTTAAGATTCGGGTACCAAATCCTCCCCTGAGAGGATGCCAACAGGTTGTAATTCCTGGGAAGAGACAGGGGAAGGTGGACTGCTAGGGACAGCAACAGGGGATACCAGGGCTGTCTGACCCAGTCTGGAGCAATCAGAATCACTTTGCATGGTTGCGACCTTATCTTGACTAACACTTTGAACAGGAGAGGGAAGGGGGGAAAATCATACAGAAATTTCCGTTCCCCGTTCAGAATCAGAGCATCCAAGGAGACTGAGCCCAAGACTGGGGGTCTGCAACAAAAGTGAGGAAGTTGGTGATTGTCTTGGACTGCAAAAAGATCTATCTCTGGTGTGCCCCGTCTCGAGAAAATCACTTTAAAAACTAGAGGATCTAGGGCCCATTCATGATGGCCCTGGGATATTCTGCTCAGTGCATCTGCTAGGACATTGTCCTTCCCTGGGAGGTGAACTGCTATCAGAGAGGTTTGCAGAGAATAGGCCAGGGACCACAGCTTCATTGCTTCTGTGCACAAGGCCATAGACCAAGTGCCTCCCTGCTTGTTGATGTACCACATTGTGGTGGTGTTGTCTGTTCTGACCTGAACCACATTGTTCTGTACAGATTTGGAAAAAGCTTGCAGCGCCAGAAGAAAAAATTACTCACCTTAGTAATGTTGTTTCTTCTAATGGAGTCTTGCTATATTATGACAATTGCAGTGAGTCCCCATCTTCGGACTGCCCCGGAGGTGAAATAGTTAACTTTTCCATGAAGCATGGAACTCGAGCGTGAGCTCTGTTAGAAAGCTCTGTCTGTTGTGCTTCAAACATAAACTGTCAGATCTTTACGAGCTAAAACTCACTAAGGTTCTGTGGAAGCTGTAAACCTACACTAGCCAACTGGCTACTAACCTAAACACACATTTCCTGGTCTCAAACAAAGACTCAAGTCAGGAGACCTAGAAAAGAAAACACAACACCAATTCACCCCAAGAAGAGGGTGTAAAACAACAAGGTGGGCATAAATGAGTGCCAACCTGTAAGGCCCAGCCATACCCCAAAACGGAGGTTCTGAGAGGGGTGGATGGAGGAAGTTATAATATGCAAGACTCCATTAGAAGAAACAACATTACTAAGGTGAGTAATTTTTTCTTCAAACAACATGAAGTCTTGCTATATTATGACAATTGCAGACTACACAGCAGTACCCCCATGGAGGAGGGACAGAACCTACTTAGGGAATAGGCTCTGAAGAACAGCTGTGCCAAACCGAGAATTACTCTTAGCCTGGATGTCCAGGGAATAATGCTTAGTAAAAGTGTGAACTGTTTTTCAGGTAGCTGCTTGACATATTTCTAGAATAGGAATGTCTCTGGCAGCAGCCAGAGAAGCAGCTGTACCTCTTAGAGTGAGCCCTCAGGCCTGAGGGGGAACTTACCCAACTTTCATAGCAGAATTGATACAGAGACAATCCACCTGGCAATGGATCTTTAGTGGCTGGCTTCCTCACCAACCTCGCTGTAAGTGAGGAACAGTTGAGGGAGTCAAACCGACCCTGGTACGCCTATGTAGTAACTAAGGCCCTTCACATCTGTTGTGCAGCCTCCTCTACCAGAGGAGGAGGGTCAGTGAAGTACACTGAAGAGAAATAGATTGATTAAGGTGGAAATTGAAACCACCTTAGGAAGGAACTTCCTGTTAGTCCGGAGGACCGCTTTTCTCTGTGAAAGGAGATAAAATCCGCCCACTGACAACGCTTGTAATTCACTTATGCATCTGGCAGAGGTGATGGCCACCAGAAACACAGTTTTCCAAGTCAAGTACTTACGCCAGCTGAAGACAAGGGCTCAAGGGGGCTGCATAAGCTGAGCAATGCAAACATTAAGATCTCTGTGGCAGGGCAGGGTCCCTGAATGGAGGGTTGGTGAAGCAACCCTTAAAAACTTGGAAAATACAGGATGAGCTGAAAGAGAAGAGGACTTACTCTGTTGAAATAAAGCAGACACAGCTGCAAAATGCACCTTCAGGGTAGCTGGTCTGAGCCTGGAGAATTCAGATGGACCATATACTCCAGGACTGTGGGTAGATCACAGAGTCTGGGGAAATATGCTTTTCGAGCACCATATGGAAAACCTTTCCATTTGGAGTTGTAAGTAGCTCCTGGTGGAAGGCTTCCTGAGGTCATTAATATATCCATTACACCTGGGAAAGGTAAATCAGCAAACTCTAACTCTTCAAGAACCAAGCCCTTGAGATTGAGAGATTTGAGATTCGATACCAGACCCGCCCCTGGGCACAGGTTAACAGATTGTGATTACTGGGAAGGTGACTGTTACAGGAAGTAGGAGTGGATACTAGGGTTGTTCAGCCAATCCAGAGCTATCAGAATGACTTTGCAGGATTGGGATCTGATTTTGACTAACACTTTGAACAGGAGAGGAAGGGAGGGAAAGCATAGAGGAACTTCTCCTTCCCAACTGAGGGCTAAGGCATCCAGGGGAGTGAGCTCAACACTGGGGCCTGCAGCGAAAAAGGGGAAGTTGGTGATTGTCTGGGGCTGCAAAAGATTATCTCGGGTGCCCCATCTGGCAAATACTACTCCCAAGACCGGGGATCCAGTGACCATTCGTGATGGCCCTGAGAAATCTCTGTTGAGAGCATCTGCCAGGACATTGTCCTTGGCCTGGAAGATGGACTGCCATAAGGGAGGTATTCGGGGAGTAAGCCAGAGACCACAACTTCATCGCTTCAGTGCACAAGGCCGTAGACCGAGTGCCCCCTTGCTTGTTGATGTACCACATTGTAGTGGTGTTGTCTGTTCTGACCTGTACAGTCTTGTTCTGAACAGACTTGGAAAAAACTTGAAGTGCTAGAAAAACTGCTCTGAGCTCCAACAGGTTGATGTGAAGCAGAGATTCCTGGGGAGACCACAGACCCTGGGTGGTGAGGTCGCCCATGTGAGCTCCCCAACCCAAGAGGGATGCATCTGTAGTAAGGATTAGGGAGTGAGACTGAGTGACAAAAGGAACCCCTTGTCTCAGGTTGCTCTGATCCTGCCACCACTGTAGGGCTTGGATCAGGGTTCGAGTTACTGGGATCAACTTGGTCAGAGGATCCTTTCTTTGGGACCAAAAAGCTCTCAAATTGAACTAGATGTCCCTCATCTGAAATCTTGCTCCCTGCACAACTGCTGTGGAAGCAGCCATGTGTCCTAGGAGCTGCAGAAAATGCCTTGCTGGTCGAGAGACCTGCAGGGTGAATGAGGAGGCCAGGGAGACTAGGGTCTTTGCCTTGTCCAGAGGAAGGAAGGCCCTGGCCTCCTGTGTGTTCAGTTCTGCGCCTATGAAGGTAAGAAGCTGGACAGGCTCTAGAACTGACTTCGAGAGATTCAGAAGGAAACCTAGAGAGGTTAAGCAGTTGCTGCGTTATCTGAAGATGTAAAGTGACTTGTTCTGGGGACTGGCCTACTATGAGCCAATCGTCCAGGTAAGGAAAGATGGCAAATTCTGCCTTCTTAGGTAGGCAACTGCTACTGCCAGGCATTTGGTGAATACCCTTGAGCAGAAGTGAGGCTTAAGGGCATTGTTTGAACTGGTAATGGCCTGAGGGCAGCCTCGAACCTGAGGTACTTCTCGATGGGAGCTTGATGGGAATATGGAAGTAGGCATCCTGAGGTCCAGGGAAGCTTAGCCAGTCCCCTGGCCTTAGAGAGGTAAGATAATCCCCAGAGTCACCATTTTGAACCTTGGTTTTAAAAGGTGCTTGTTTAAGTATCTGAGATCCAGGATGGGCCGCCATTCTCCTGTCTTTTTGGGGTAAGGAAGTACCTGGAGTACAAACCTTGCCCTGGTGTAGGGGAGGAACCCTTCCACTGGCTCTGAGAGCCAGGAGGATAGAGACCTCTGCCTCTAGGGCGTAGTGCCTATGGAGATGCAGGTGGAAAGATCTGGTTCTCAGCTTTGGAAATTTTTGAAGCTGAGAACCAGTCCCAGGCTTACTACTTCCAGGACCCACGTGTCTGATGTTAGAGACTTCAGTCCTGGACAAAGTAAGCCAGCCTGCCGCTCACAGGTAGAAAAGAATCGGCCCTGGTAACCCCATCAGGGTGCCTGCATGGTAGGGGCTTTGGGCTGAGGGGTGTGAGCAGGCCTGCTTGTACCTCTCAGCCTGCCTCTCCCTCTAAAGAACTCCTCATGAGGGCGGAAGAGGAAGCTTGGGTTTGCAAAAGGCCTATGAAAAGGCCTGCCCCTGCCTTTAGGAAGCTGCTTTGAGGAGTGGCCTGCCTTCCTTGGTCTGTGCACCCTATAGGTGGTCCTATATTCATCCATTTTCTTCATGTAATTTCTGTTTGCTCCCAAACAGAGAATTGCCCACAACAGGAAAATCCATGGCCTTAGACTGGGTATCCTGAAACAGGGCAGTACATCTGAGCCAAGCCATCGCTATGTCGTCACAGATGTAGCCATGACTCTTGATGAAACATCATTAGAGTCCACTGCAGCATGAAATTGCACCTTGATGCCTCAATACCATCAGCAGCCACCTGTTCCAGTTCCCTGGCAAACTGGTCAGTGCTTTGCTAGAGCCAGGACAGTATCCCATCTGGATTTCTGGACCTAGCAGCATAAGCCATATAACCGGCCTGTCTGAGTCCCAAAGATGCTGCCATGTACTGTTTCTCTGCCATAGCATCAATCTTCCAGAGTCCTTCTCAGGGGTGTGAGCTAGAGGAATATTAGGCTTTGTCACAGGCTGCAGCCTGCACTACCCCACATGGCTGCATTGTTGAGGAGGAAATCAGTGTTGGAGCCTGATAAGGTATACCTCTTGTCCATCCTTTATCCACAGGAGGTATAGTGTGAGGAGTGTTTAAACTTTTACTGTCTGTTTCCGAAAGATTTATGTAAAGGAATAGACAGTCTCCTAGACTCTGGGATATCCATCATTTCACATAGTCAGGCTCCTCTTGTCATCAACAGCTTCCTCAACAGGGAGCTGTAGAGTATCAGCAACTTTCTTATAAAAATGAAATGAGAAGGGGCTCAGAAAGCTCTAGGAGGAGAAACCCCTAGGGTCTATCTGAGAGATGTCCGTTCAATGGGCACATCCAGATCTTCAAACCATATTCACTCTCCTCATATTCCCTTCCCTTCCTCCGGGTTCATAAAAATCCTCACAATCATAGATTTGAATCGTCAACCGAACGCCTACCTGATGGTGACGGTTCGGTCGGATGGGAAAGAGACTGGACAATTTGAATTGCTTTAGCTATTTCTTCAGCAGTTGGGGAGAGAACTTGGCTCTACGCTAGCTGACTTTCTAGTCCTTGCTGGAACCGCCTCAGAACCGCCTTCATTTGCCCGAGGGGAAGCATCGCCTGGTCAGAGGAGACTCCTCCGTTCAGTTGGTACCAACCGGGCTGGTCATCTGGTCAGCGGACTTTTGTCCTCCTTTCCTGAGCCTACCAACTCTCTTTTCTATGGTGGCAGCAGGGAAATTCTTACAAATCTGGCAATCTGAATTGTGGTGGTCAAACTCCAGACAATAGACACATGTGGTGTGTGGGTCAGCCTCAGCAAAAGCTTCCCCACAAACACTACAGTGCTGAAACCCAGTGGGTCCGGTTTTTCTTTTGGGTTTCTCAGACATAATGCCATCCTAACCAAACTTGCCCATTTATGTATGTATATATTTATTTATTTATTTAGTGCAATAGTGGATTTATGGCAATCCACCAAGCAAGACACCCTTATCGGTTCCCAACCGTGTCACGGGTCGTGGAGAAAAACGTAATGAAATCCGCTTTTTTTTAGAACCGATAAAGACCGGGAACCGTGACTCTAAAAAGGACTAGCAATTTTTCAATAACCTGATCGGTTCAAACCGAATCATAAATGTGTACAAGTTCCACAGAAATTTCAACGAAAACCTATCTGTTACTCCGCTACTACAGACAGAGCCTGAACCGACTGGTTGCGGTTTAGTTTCAGTTAATTCTCACTGAAAAACGATAAATAACACTTTTTAAACCGGCAAATGAACCGAGCAGAAGGAGAAATCTCCGGAGCGACTGTTCAGTGAGGCGGAGTAAAGAATCTGACAGTTTATGTTTGAAGCACAACAGACAGAGCTTTCTAACCGAGCTCACACTCAGAGTTCCATGCTTCATGGAAAAGTTAACTATTTCACCTCCGGGGCAGTTCGAAGATGGGGACTCACTGCAATTGTCATACTATAGCAACACTTCATGTTGTTTGAAACACTGCTCTGAGTTCCAAGAGATTGATGTGAAGCAGAGATTCCTGAGGTGACCACAGTCCTTGGCTGGTAAGATCCCTAGCCCAGCAGGGAAGCATCTGTGGTGAGTATCACTGAATGAGACTGAGTGACAAATGGAACCCCTTGTCTCAAATTGTCCGGATCCTGCCACCATTGCAAGGCTTGGATTAGGGTTCGAGTCACTGGGACTAGTTTGGTAAGGGAATCCTTTATTTGGGACCAGAAGGCTCTTAAGTGGAACTGAATGTCCCTCATCTGGAATCTTGCCCCTTGGACCACTGCTGTGAAAGCTGCCATGTGGCCCAGAAGATGAAGGAAATGCCTTGCTGGTCAAGACACCTGAAGGGTGAATGAAGAGGCCAGTCCCATAAGGTTCCTTGCCCTTTCCAGGGAAAGGAAGGCTCTCGCCTTTACTGTATCCAGTTCTGCACCTATGAAGGTGAGGAGATGTACTGGTTTGAGAACTGACTTCAGAAGGTTGAGAAGGAATCCTAAGGAAGTGAGCACTTGCTGGGTCACTTGCAGATGTGACTTGACTTGGTCTGGAGACTGACCTACTATGAGCCAGTCGTCCAAGTATGGGAAGATGGAGATCTTTTTTCTTCTTAGGAAAGCAACAACTACTGCCAGGCACTTTGTGAAAACCCTTGGGGCTAATGTTAGGCCAAAGGGCATTGTTCTGAACTGATAGTGGCCTGAGGGCAACTCGAACCTGAGGTACTTTCTGTGGGAACACCTGATGGGAATGTGAAAGTAGGCATATTTGAGGTCCAGGGAGGATAGCCAGTCCCCTGGCCTTAGAGAGGGAAGGATAATTCCCAGAGTTACCATTTTGAACTTTGGCTTCAAAAGGTGTTTGTTCAGATATCTTAGGTACGGGATGGGCCGCCATTCTCCTGTCTTTTTGGGGGTTATGAAGTATCTGGAGTACAATCCTTTGCCCTTGTGTAGTGTGGGAACCCTCTCTATAGCTCTGAGAGTTAGGAGAGAAGAAACCTCTGCCTCTAGGGCAAGGGTCTCTGAGAGATTTGCAGGTGGAAAGGATCTGGTTCTCATCTTGGGAAATTTTTTGGAGCTGAGAACCAGTTCCTGGCTTACTACTTCCAGGACCCACTTTTCTGATGTAAGAGACTTCCAGTCCTGGACAAAGTAAGCCAGCTTGCCCCCTACTGGTATGGGAAAATCGGCCTGGGCAGATCCATCAGGGTGTCTGTTTGGCAGGGGCTTTAGGCTGAGGGGTGGATGCAGGCCTCCTCATCCCCCTTCTGCCTCTCCCTCTGAAGAACCCCCTCTGTGAAAAGGAAGAAGAGGAGGCCTGAGTTTGGTAAAAAGGCCTTTGGGAAGGCCTGCCCCCTGCCCCTGGACTGCTGCCTTTGAGGAGTTGCTTGCATTTTTTTGGCCTGAGCACTCCTGTAAGTGGTCCTGTACTCATCCATCTTTTTCATGTAGTTCTCTGTCTGCTTCCCAAACAGAGAATTACCAATTACAGGAAAATCCATGGCCTTAGCCTGGGTATCCTGAGAGAGGCTATTACATCTAAGTCAAGCCATCCTCCGAAGAGCCACAGATGTAGCCATGACTCTTGATGATACATCATTGGTTCATAGGTTCATAGAAGTTTACGAGCACAGTAGGCAAATGAAAAAGATGCCCTTTATTGTACTTGCCACCCATATACCCTATGGATGGAATTCACATTGGAGTCCACAGCAGCATGAAACTGTACTTTCGATGCCTCAGTCCCATCTGCAGCCACCTGTTCCAGCTCCTTGGTAAGCTGGTCAGGGGCTTGTTTAGCCAGAGCCAGCACAGTGTCCCACCTGGACTTCTGGTATCTAGCTGTATAGGCCATATAGTTAGCCTGCCTGAGTCCTGCAAAGATGCTGCCATGAATTGTTTCTTTTGCCATGGCATCAATCTTCCTGAGTCCTTGTCGGGGTGATGCCAAGGAATATTTGTTTATCACAGGCAGCAGCCTGCACTACCTGAACATGGCTGCATTGCTGGAAAAAGAACTCCTTGTCTGAGCATGAGAGAGTGTACTTCTTGTCCATTCGTCTGTCCACAGGAGGTATAGAATTAGGAGACTTAAGAATTTTATGCGTCTGTTTCCCAAAGGATCTGTGGAGGGGAACAGACAGTCTCCTGGACTCTGGGATGTCCATCATCTCAACATAATCAGGCTCTTCCAGATCCTCTACTGCTTCCTCCACAGGAAGCTGGAGGGTCTCATCCACTTTTTTGTAAAACATATAGTGAGAAGGGGACTCAGAAAGCCTAGGAGGAGAAACACCTGAAGGTCTGTCTGGGGAGATGTCTGGGTCAACAGGCACATCCAGGCTTTCATAATCACCACAATTATCCTCATACTCTCCCTCCTCCTCCTCCAGTTCATAAAATTCTTCCAAAGTATAATCCGGTACTGGGGGAAACGACCAAACAGAGCCCCTGCCAGATGGTGTCGGTTCAGTCAGAACCGTACTAAGCGATTGCACTATCCTTATCGCCTTGGCTATCTCATCGACGGTTGGAGTATGAATTTCTGAGTCTAAGCCAGACAATTTATCTTTTCTCTTTCTTTTCACCGGAACTGACTCCTCAGAATTGGCTCTCCTTTTGCCCAAAGAAGTATCGCCCTGGACAGAGGGCACTCCTTCTGGTTCGGGCTGGCCATCCGGGTCAGCGGACTTCTCGACCTCCCTTTCCCTTAGTCTACCTAATCTCTTTTCCAGGGTAGATTTTGGAAAATTCTTGCAAATTTGGCAGTCTGAATCGAGGTGGTCAAACCCCAGACAATAAACACAGGTGGTGTGGGGATCAGCCTGGCAAAGACTTCCCCACATACACTGCAGTGTTGAAACCCAGAGGGCCCGGTTTTTTTTCTTGGGTTTCTCAGACATGGCCAATCCTATCCAAAACGTACCCTTTTTTTGGCAATCCGCCAGGCAAGACTCCCCTATCGGTTCCTGACAGTGTCACGGGTCTTGGAAAAAAACGTCATAAAATCCGTCTTTTTTAGAACCGATACGGACGGGTTACCACACTCTAAATTAAGCACAAGTTTTTTTTACCTCACAATTTACAAGTTCCACACAGAAACAGAACAAAAAAACTATCTAGTACTCACGGTACCACAGACAGAGACTTGAACCGACTAAGCGGTAACAGCAATTCGGTAGAAACCGACTGAAAACCGACACTTCAACTGACTTTTTGAACCAAGCAGCAGAAGAAATCTCCGGAGCGACTGTTCAGTGAGGCGAAGTAAAGAACCTGACGGTTGCAGTTTAAACAACAGCAGACAGAGGCTTCAACCGAGCTGGTGGTGAACATTCCATGCTGGCCATGGAAAGTTTAGTTCAAGTTCAAGTTCAAGTTTATTGCAGGAAAACTCCATTGAGCAAGCTGATTCACAAGGAGGTCCTGTGACATAAACACTTAAAGTACAAACATAGGTAATAACAGTATATACAGTACGTGAAATGCACATTACATGATACAGGCTGGATATACATACAAGGGTACCACATAGGGTGACCGCAGGTGGTAAACATTAATATGACACAGGGAAGCGACTTACAGGTTGCACACTGATAAATGAAGCATGATGACTGGTGTAATACATATATTTGGCAGCTAGAACAAACAACAGACTACAACTGATATGGGGGGGAGGAGATTTGATAGAGTAGCAGTGGAGCGTAAGCATAGATAAGCTAGTATAGAAGGAAGGGAAAGCAGTTAATATGACAAAGCAATTATACCTACCAGTTGATAAATATGGCAAACATGGGGAAGGAAGAGACTTAATGACAGTTACAGGTGTCTTTATTTTGGCTGAACTTAGCGACATTTGTAGAAGTTTATTGAAACTCAAAGTAGTTAGTTTCAGTACGGTTTGTACTGGTTCCAAATAGAGGGAAGGGCATATGCACAGCACGCTTACCAAAGGAGGTCCGTCCTTGGTATGTCATGCATAATAAAGTCAGATTTTCTTAACGAGTATGCACTATATGAGATACTAATAAGGAAGAGAGATAACTTGGCAATTTTCTGCAGGAGCAGTTTAGGAGTCCATAGCCCAGCATGGAGCAGGCTGCCTAGTAGTAAGGGATGTCCAACCAACAGCTGCATATAAGTCACAGTGATGCGAATGGTAAGGAGTTGGTAATGAACCGTAACGACGGGTGAATAAGGATGTCCAGTTTACTTAGATTTGCAAGAGTGGTGGAGGAATAGATTACATTGCCATAGTCGAGTAGGGGGAGAAAAGTGGCCTGCATGTTTGTTTCGAGTTTCATGTGGAAAGGGCCTATTTCGAGAAGAAACCTAACCTTGCCTTTAACCTTCTAGAGACATCTTCGACGTGGTCATTGAAAGATAATTTATTGTCGATCCAGATACCCAGATATTTAAATTTGGTTACAACTTCCAGAGGCTCGCTAGCTGGTGACAATGAAGTCTTGGGCAAGGGTATTGGGGGGCCTGTGACAGCACTGCGGGAGAATATCATCGCTTTAGTCTTCTTAGCATTGAGCAGAAGCTTTCTTTTATTAGATTATGTCAGTTGTGCGAAGTCCACTTGAAGCACTTCTCGACTTCAGATAACGATGAGCCAGAAGTATACAACACAGTATCATCCGCAAAAAAGTGCAGATTGGACGTAGATATGTTAGCATCTAAGTCATTAATGTACAAAGGAAACAAGATAGGGCCTAAGATGGATCCTTGGGGGACTTCTCTTACAACTGGCAAGGCAGCAGAGAAAAAGCCTTCCGCCTTTACTTTTTGGGATCTTCCAGTTAGGTAGCTAGAGAACCACTGGGTGGTATGGTATTTGGCACCCAACTTTGCAAGGCAATTAACTAATAGTTTGTGATCAACAGTATCAAAAGCTTTGCTGAGGTCCAAAAAGACTGCGCCAGTTACCTTCTTAGCATCTATAGCAGAGATCCAATCATTGGTTATCTAGTGCAGTGATTGTCAGTGATTAGCCCGAAGCCGGATTGAGCTGGGTTAATGAGACAGAAGGTTTCAAGTGAGATTTTAACTGAATATGGATCAGTTTTTCGAGAACTTTAGAAAGGATAGCAATATGGAGATAGGCCTCTAGTTGCTTTACATCGCATGGGTCACCAGATTTAAATAGAGGGAGGATATGAAAGATTTGCAGCAGGACGGTACAGTAGCAGATGTAATGGAAAGATTGAAGATGTGGAGAATTGGGCAGTGAGATGGGCATAGCCTGACCTTAGGAAAAGGGGTTCCAAACCATCGCCCCCGCGCTTTTTTTTTGTGTAAGTTAAGAAGAGAATCTTCACTTCTTTATAAGTTATCTCGCGAATTGGAAGGGGCTGGGTGCAGGACTAGATGGAGGAGGGGTATGCCGCTCACCACAGCACCAGCATAAGGTGACGAAGTCAAAGTTAATCCAGCTGTGGCAAAGTGGAGTTAGTCCTCCAGGATTAGGGACTTGTTTTCCACAATCTTGCCACTTGCAACTATCTTTGTTGGGACAGAGGGGCCATGTGCCGCCCTTCTATAGCTTTGATAGTCTTCCATATTTTATGAGGTTACCTTTTAGCTTATCTCGAGAGTAGAAATATAATAGTTAGCTTTAGCAGAGTGAATTTTTTTCACACAGTTATTCCTGGTTGTTCTAAAGGCCTGCCAATCCAAAGATTCTTTGAATGTCTAGCTTTAGCCCAGAGCTTATCTCGAGCTATAAGGGCTGCCTTGAGATCCGAGGGTGAACCAGGGTTGAATTGTTCCATACCCTTACTTTGAAGAAAGGGCATGCTATTTATTATTGTAGTGAGTTTGTCATTAAGATGTAAACTGCCTTGTTGACATCTTTTGGCTAGGCAGAGATCTTGCCATCTGATCATGCCTGGTCAGATAGGAAGTTTACTGCACTGAATTTCATGTAAAGGATCTTTTGTTATAAAGATGAGCTGCGCCGGCCTTAATTTGAGATCTTATGCAAGCAACAATCCATGATCGCCATGTCATTGTGAAACACTGTCAATGAGATATTTTGTGTGATGGGTGGTTAGTACCACATCTAGAATGGAACTGTTGGTATTTAGAGTGTTGTTCCTAGTGGGTTCACTGACTAATTGCCCAAGACCTAGCTCATCACAAAGGGATTGAGGCCGTGGATTTAGGGTGACAGCCAGTCCATATTTAGATCTCCTAGAAATATTGTTTCAGTTTTTGCATCTACGAACATGGATTTCAAAGATTAAGGACTTCATCACCACCAGACGGGGTCTATAGCCACCCAGGATAGTGATACATTCCGAGGAGGAGATGAAGGCTCAGCAAAACTAACTCAAATTCCTTGGCTAGAGATTTGCAACCAATATTGTGACCGAGTACTTAGATTTGGCGAGATAACCACACCCCGCCTCTAGACTCTATCTGCTCTAAATAAATTGTAGCCCTGCAGTGATATTTGTTGATCAGTGTTCGCTTTTTAACCATGACTCAGTAATTATGATAAGGTCAGGTTAACGTGTGCAGCCCAGGCTTGCAGCTGTACAAGTTTTTTAGGCAGGCTTAAATGTTGACTATCATCATCTTGAGACCTGTGGCCTCAGCAAAATTGATAGGCGAGGTAAGTTGTTGGGGGAGCTCAGGTTGCACTCCACATTTCCTGAGCAGAGAAGAAGCAGAAGTATAACTTTCTTTAAGGAGCTTATAAGAATGGAGACTGCTTTTTTATTTCTTCGTGGTAACCCATATCGTGCTGCGCAAGAGGCAGCACCACTGTAATGACAGTTTATCTTGATCAATGTAAGTGCTTGAATAGACATAGGTGAGGACAGCAGCAAGGGGGTGTAGGCTAACTGGGGGGAATAGGCTAAAAGGGGAAAGGAGAATGACATAGTGTCTGCACAGTAGACCGTTATAACATTAGGTATTGATAAGGTACATTGGAGAACTGAATTGCATTGAGGTACTTCAATTGCACTGTATTGTTGAGAACTCTGCACCTTAGGGAGCAATAAAAACACAATAAAGAGAGCCATGGTCCCAGATTGAGTGGTCTTGTGATTTGTATTAGTGCAATATTTTCTAGGCAGTACTTGCCCACCTAGGTACTCACTTAAAACCTAGATGAGAAAATAGCAGAAAGGGGAACAAGGAGAGCAGGAGCAGCTTAGTTAGTGGCGGGCTCAAGAGATATTCACACAGGCAGTCTTATTGGCCACACTCAGATACCATTCATAGGTTGGCAGCAGTCAAAACTAGGCCAATGAAGCAGTAATATGATATAGGAGGCGGATCATGAGTGTATTTAAAGGAGGTCTGGGAGAGGGGGGTGGTGGGGGTGGGAGAAAATTTCAGGTCAGAGCGAGAGCTGAGAATTCAGAATTAAGAATGGAACACTGTAACAGGCTATAGAGAAGGTGCCCCAATCAGAGCAAAGCAGGCAAGCGGGCGTACCAATCACAATCCCCCTAGGGCAGTGCCGCACCAATCAAGGGTGCCCAGGTGTGCTGGCTCTCTGCAGAGGATTCTATCGGTATCTATCGGTATGACAGCGTAGCGTAGGTAATAATAGGGTGCTCAGCGTCTATCTGACTTGAGTCTGAAGGGTGGATGGCAGACACTGAGGGGTTCCTGTTTTCAGCTGCACAGCTGTCGCACAGGCAGTTTTAAGAAAGTTGTCAGCCTGTTGAGTGAAGCTCAGGGGAACCTCAACTACAACCACCCCTTGTTTAACTCTTTGTTCTCCGGGGCAGTTGAAAGGCAGGACCTAACTGCATATGTCAGAATACAGCAAGACTTCATGTTGTTTGAACAGCGGGTACCAGGGCTGTCTGGCCCAATCTGGAGCAATTAGAATCACTTTGCAAGGTTGAGACCTTATTTTGACTAAAACTTTGAACAGGAGTGGGAAAGGAAGGAAGGCATACAGAAACTTCCTTTCCCAGTTCAGAATCAGGGCATCCAGGGGGACTGAGCCCAAGACTGGAGGTCTGCAACAAAAGAGAGGGAGTTGGTGATTGTCTGAGCTGCAAAGAGATCTATCTCTGAGTGCCCCACCTTGAAAAAATCACTTTCAACACTTGAGGGTCCAGGGACCATCTCGTTATGGCCCTGAGAGATCCTGCTCAGTGCATCTGCTAGCACACTGTCCTTCCCTGGAAGGTGAACTGCTACCAGAGAGGTTGCAGGGAATAAGCCAGGGACCACAACTTTATGGCTTCTGTGCACAAGGCCGTGGACCGAGTGCCTCCCTGCTTTTTGATGTACCATATGGTGGTGGTGGTGTCCGTTCTGACCTGAACCACCTTGTTCAGTACTGATTAAGAGAAAGCTTTCAGGGCCAGAAAAATTGCCCTGAGCTCTAGGAGATTGGTATGGAGAAGGGATTCTTGTGGGGGACCACAGCCCCAGGGCAGTGAGTGCGCCCCAGCCCAGAAGAGAAGCGTCTGTGGTAAGGACCACTGAACAAGGCTGAGTGGCAAAAGGAACACCTTGTCTTAAATTGTCCTGATCCTGCCACCATTGGAGGGCTTGGATCAAGGTCAGAGTCACTGGGAACAGTTTGGTAAGTGAATCTTTCCTCTGAGACCAAAAAGCTCTCAGTTATAACTGAATATCCCTCATCTAGAATCTTGCCCCTTGGACCACTGCTGTTGAAGCTGCCATGTGGCCCAAGAGCTGGAGGAAATGCCTTTCTAGTCGAGATACCCGAAGGCTGAAGGAAGAGGCTAGTTCCATAAGAGCCCTTGCCCTTTCCAGAGGGAGAAAGGCTCTTGCTCTGACTGTGTCCAGTTCTGCCCCTATAAAAGTAAGAAGCTGGACTGGTTTGAGAACAGACTTGGGAAGGTTGAGAAGAAATCCTAGAGAAGTGAGCACTTGCTGGGTCACTTGCAGGTGAGACTTCACCTGGTCTGGAGACTTTTCCATTATTAGCCAATCGACCAGATACGGAAAAATGGAAATATTTTGCCTTCTTAGAAAGGCAACTACTACTGCCAGGCACTTTGTGAAAACCCTTGGGGCTGAGGTTAGGCCAAAGGGCATTGCTCTGAACTGATAGTGGCCTGAGGGCAACTCGAACCTGAGGTACTTTCTGTGGGAGCACCTGATGGGAATGTGAAAGTAGGCACCTTTGAGCTCCAGGGAGGCAAACCAGTCTCCTGGCTTTAGAGAGGGAAGGATTATTCCAGAGTTACCATCTTGAACTTTGGTTTTAAAAGATATTTGTTTAGATATCTTAGATCTAGGATGGTTCTGCCACTCCTGTCTTTTTGGGGTCAGGAAGTACCTGAGTACAGCCTTTGCCCCAGTGTAGGGTAGGTACTTCTGGCTCTTAAGGCCAGAATAGAAGAAACCTCTGCCTCTAGGGCAAGGGTTTTAGAGCTTTGGTGGAAAGATCTGGCCTCATCTTGGAAATTTCTGAAGCTGAGAACCAGTCCGAAAGTTATCACTTCCAGGACCCACTTGTCTGATGTCATAGACATTCAGTCCTGACAAAGTAAGCCAGCCTGCCCCTCACTGGAATAGGAGAGTCGACCGTGCAGGCCCTGCCAGGGTGTCTGGCTTGGCAGGGCTTTAGGCTGAGGAGTGGATGCAGCCCTGCTCATCCCCTTCTGCTTCTCCCTCTGAAGAACCCCCTCTGTGAAAAGGAAGAAGAGACCTGAGCTTGCTAAAAAGGCCTTTGGAAAGGCCTGCCCCTGCCTCTAGACTGCTGCCTTTGAGGAGTTGCCTGCCTCTCCTTGGCCTGAGCACTCCTGTATGTGGTCCTGTACTCGTCCATTTTCTTCATGTAATTCTCTGTCTGCTCACCAAACAGAGAATTACCCACTACAGGAAAATATGAAAATTACGTACCTACCGTAATTCTTGATCTTCTTGGACGAGTCTCCACCACTCATTCACATCTGTAGGGATCTGCGCCCGGAGGCACTAGGACCCATCGAGCAAACTTTTTGCTGGAGGGTCGGGCGCGAGATGGCAATCAACGAGGCATGGCGACGCCGAAGTGGTGGCTCAGCGGTAATGACTATCCGGCAACGACCCTCCAACCGCCTCAGTACCTTTTTTACCAAGGAGGGTGCAGCTGCAACTAACGAAAGAGTAAACCTATCCTTAAAAACGGACATAAGATAGTCCGGACGCACCTGTAAGAAGGGTCAAACAGAAGCTTTCATGGCCTAAAGATTTGAGGGAGTGAAGACCAACACAGCGGTGAGCTCGGGATGAGTAGGGAGACAGGATCGAGTGAGGAGACTCGTCCAAGAAGATCAAGAATTACGGTAGGTACGTAATTTTCTATATCTTCCTGGCACAAGTCTCCACCACTCATTCACACTCGTGGGAGAGTACTAAGCTGATAATCCCTCAAAGGGCGGTAGGGAGCCAGAGCTCTACGCCTAGGACAGAGTCCATTGGGGATAGTTCTGCCGGGCGGAATGACGCTTGGAATGAACATCCAGTGCATAATGCTTTACTAAGGTATGCACTGAGCTCCAGGTGGTGGATTGCAGATATCTGCAATTGGAACATTGCGAATTTCCACTAGGGATGCCATCGCTTCTAGTAGAGTGGAGTTTATTAATTTACCTTCTAATTTAACCTGTGCCATGGAATAGCAATGTCAAGACATGCCACTAACCATGATGAGATGCTGATAGTGACAGGCTGACCCAGCCGGGTCTCGCTGAAGGAAACAAACAATTGCTGAGTCTTGTGAAAATTCTTGGTTCTATCTAAGTAGAATCGCAAGGCTCTCTTAACATCCAAGGAATGAAGAGACCGTTCTCCTTCATTTTGGAAGTCCGCAAAGTAAGAGGGAAGGACCAAAGGTTGGTTTAGATGGAATTCCGACACAACCTTGGGAAGAAATTTAGGATGAGTACTGAAGAGCTACTTTGTCCCTATGGAACACAGCATACAGAGGGTCCGTAACCAGGCATGCGATCTCAGAGACCCTATGGCTGAGGTAATGGCCACTAGGAAGGCTGGTCTTCCAGGGTAAGAAATTTTAGCCTGCCAGGTAGCTAGGGTTCAAAGGCTTCCGAAGTGAGCATGTTCTAGCACAAGGTTAATGTCCCAGGCTGCGACTGGACGCCTAACAGGGGTCTGGTATGCAGAATTCTTTAAGAAATCTCTTCACCATAGGTAAACTGAGCCAGAGACAAGGAAGAAACCGGCTCATGGTACGCTGAAATGGCACTAAGGTGAACTTAACCTTGGAGTACTGGAGACCTGAGTTTGATAGGGTCAAAAGGTACTCTAGAACCTTTGTCTGGAGGACAGGAAAAGGATTCCAAGAGGACTTCGACACCAGAGAGAGAAAAAATCGCCCACTTTGAAGCGAAGTCTTTCGGGTAGCTGGCTTCCGAAAGCAGCCAGAAGGATGCCTGAGACTCTACGAGAGATGTTGAACCCATTCTTCTTTACCTCTTCAAGAGCCAAGATGAAGGTGAAGTGACCCTCAGGTTGGGATGGACCAACAAACCTGGAGTCAAAAGATTGATTTGGTAAGGAAGTGGTCTCGGCATAGGCTCATATACTGTTGAGTAGAGGAAACTATAGTTGCCGAGGCCAGGAGGAGCAATGAGAATCATCTTGGCCCCTGAGACTTGAATTTGAGGAGTACTCTGAATTAGAGGAAGCGTGGAAAGGCGAAAGAAAGCGCTTTTGTCCACCGAGCCTGAACGCGATCCTGACAGAAAATGCCAGGCCCTGATTGGAGCAGAAGAGGCAGTTTTATGCTGAGTGGGGATGCAAAAAGGTCCAGGTCTGGAGTCCCCACCTCTAACAGTGACCGAGCTACGGTTGACTAGAGACCACCGTGAGGGTCTGCTTGTTCTGCTGAGGTGATCTGCTGTTGTTTTGTACACCTGGCAGATATACCGCTGAATTAGAGACTCTGTGCCCAAGCACCACTCCCACACTTTCATAGCTTCCTGCAAAGGAGGAAGAATGAGCACCACCTTGCTTGTTGATGTAATACATCACGCTTTGTTGTCCGCTTGAAGGAGAATGTTCTTGTGACAGAGGATGTCCTTCAAAGCTCGGACTGAGATAAAGGACGGCCTCTCATCTCCAGGACATTTATGTGGAGCTGAGATTCGAGCTGAGTCCATACACCTGGAGTGTGAGAGAGCGACAGGAGCTCCCCATCCCATTAGCTGTGTCTGTGGTGATGGAGATCTGATGATCCAGAGGAGCAAGGGGAATCCTTCCAGGAGATTGTTTCGAGACCACCAGGTGAGAGACCTTCTAGGGGCCCGCCACCTGATGGGATAAGACTGGGGCTGAGAGGTCTGTGACCACTGAGCAGAGAGAGCATCCATTGTGTGGTCCCTGTGTAACCGAGCTGGGAGTACAGTGAACACTGAGGACGCCATGAGACCCAAATACGCTAGTATCGAGAGAGCTGTGACCGATCGGGTTCTCCTCGATGTAACAGGCCATCTGAAGGATGTCGAGTCTTCTGTCCTCTGGAAGGAAAGCCTTCACGGAAGAGGTGTCCAGAAGAGTCCCTATGAAAAGGAGCCTCTGGGAGGGCTGCAGTTGTGACTTCTTCAGATTCAGCAGAACTCCCACGGACGTAAGAAGGCGAGAGACCGTTTGAACGGCTTCCAGAGTCCCTTGGCTGGAAGGGCTTGCTAGGAGCCAATCGTCCAGGTAGGGAAACATTCGGAGTCCGAGCTTCCTGAGATGCGCTGAGAGAACTGCACAACACTTTGTAAAACCTCGCGCAAGGCTGAGGATAGCCCAAAAGGTGACCTTGAACTGATAATGCTGGGACCCAGAGCTACAAACCTCAGGAATTTGCGATGGGTCGGGTGGATGGTATGTTGTAAGCGTCCTGCATATCCAGGAGGCCAGCCAGTCGTGGTGATGCAGCAAAGGTAATAGGGCATTAGAAATCATTTTGAATTTCTCCTTGGGAGGAATTTGTTTAACTTTCTGAGGTCTAGAATGGGGCGATCCCCAAGATTTCTTTGGAACCAGAAAGTAATGGGAGAAACCCTGTGTTTCGCTGATGCGGGGCACCAGTTCTATTGCCCTGTTGTTTAGAAGGCCCTGATCTCAAGGCGATGAGGAGTGTCTGACTGAGAGGTCATCAACCTGGTTGTCGCTTGGGGAGGACAATCGGGGTTTCAAGAAATTGAGAGAATAACCTCACGAATTATCCGGCGACCCATTAGTCCGAGGTTATGGACTTCACTGGTTGTAGAAGACATCAGACGCACTCTCCCATTGAGGAGAAAGTTCCACCGGAAGTGTGGATGCGAACTTGGGCCAGCATTATAGGTAGGCTTGGGGCTTTAGGCCCTGCGCTTGCTATGGCCTTCTTTGAGGTTGGGCAGGTTGGCTTTTATGGAAGCTTCTCTGCTGCCTCAAAAGGACTTGATTTACTATGAAACTGACGCTACTCTACATGCCCTCGAGGGGGTAGGCGGAGGTTCAGCCAACTTAATGGCCGACCGGTCTCTGAGTGGCCTCTAGGGCTTGCTCTACCTGAGGACCCGAAAAAGATGAGCCATCAAAGGGCAACGCCATTACCTGCTGCTGAGCATCATTCGAAAGCCGGAAGCACGCAGCCAGAAATGGCGTTGAGTACAAATACCCGCGGCTGCTGAACGAGAAGCAGTGTCGAAAGCGGCTCACGGCGTGCTTTGACCTGTTGGTTATTGGACTCTATACCTCTGATAATGGTTAGAAGAAGCTCTGACTTGAGTCGGAATCTGGAAGAGCTTCAACCATTCCTTTCATAGAGTGCCACAGGATATACTCATACTGAGAAAATAGCCTTGATAGCTGGTAACATGCATACTTAAAGTGGAGGCAGCAAAGACTCTTACCTAATGTATCAATTTTACGAGACTTTGTTAATAGGTCGAGCTGTAGTAGCTTGAGGAAGAACGACCTTGTCATTCTCTGCCAGGACTACAATAGGACCCGAAGGCTTGGGATGCCAAATGGGACGATCCTTGGAGCTGAATATTTCATCAATGGATTTAGCCACCGAGGGAATAAGAGCAGGATGATTCCATACCATTTGAGACAGCGCCTCAAGGAAGGTTGAATCGGAGGAGTCAAATCCGTAGGGATCTCAAGCATGAAGATACTGGAGTCTTAATATTTTCCCAGGATCAATGTCTGTAGTCTGAGAGAAAGAGTGGATCTCAGGTTCTTTCAACAGAGACTTAAAGGATAGGTCCTCACCACAGGCTCTGCTGCAGTGAAAGATCCCATTTCCCTCCACTTCATCACCCAACCTGGGTCTGGGTCGGCTGTCAACATCATCTCCTGATAGTCCAGGAAGGACTGTTTGGACAGGAAAGGAGTGAAAATAGGAGAGGAAGAAAGAGCAGATAGTGGCGGAGAGTCTCCGAGGGCCCAGGCGTGGAGGAGGCTAAGGAGTCTCAGGTGGTGTTGCTGGGAGCGCGACGGCATCAAGAAGACAAGGGTAATCGCTACGCCTTCGCCGCGCTGGGCGGTGCCGCTGAAGACACACGGCGCCGAGGAGGCGCCGCGATACCCGCCAGAGTCATGGACTGGGCATAGCGTAGCGTCTCGTGCATTGGTAAAACGGCGCTGACAAGTGTGCGCCACTCAAGGAGGCGCCAAGGACACCCCCCTGGAACCTGGAAAGCAAGAGAAGGGAAAACCAGGAGATAAGGGCATCGGTGTGGCCTCTCGCGCCTGCAGCCATGTGAGGGGGGAAACACTAAGCACGGAGTCGCTGGCACCGGGCGAGGCGCCGCATTTACCAGGAAGGTCCAACCGCCCCTACCTGACGCCTGATTTGTGCCCGGGCGGCCCGGGCAACCGAGCCAGGCAGAAGAACCAACCTCCGAGCCCATCGTCTACAAGAGCGGCCCACTGATGAAATCGTTTCATCTGGAGCCCTACCTATAGGCGGTGGGCCTGGCGTCAAGGACGGCGGAAACCGGAAGTTGGCGATCAAGCGAGGAGACCGCAACTAGCGATCATAACCGACCGTCGACGTAGAGCGATTGATAGGGCGACCTCGAAAGTGATGCCTTCTCTTATTTTGACCTGTGGGCCGAGGTATAGCTCGAGGTCAACGGGTGCGAGGATGTCGACCGCTATTTTATGCCGGCGGGGGACCGCCCATCCCCGGCATCGGACTGACCGCTGTCGGATCCCCGCTGAGGAGAAGGGGCTGACCGACCCAGCCCGACTGACTGAATAGTTTCATACTAAGTCTCCTCACCGTCACCTGACCTGCCTCATGGTCGACTCCGGCCAGTAGGTCGAGACTTCTTTACTTAGGTTAAATTTAAAATATAACAGAAATATAATGAAATTAAGTCGATACTACTATCGAGATAATATTACAAAAATATACTGAAAACTATGCGCTAGTTTGAAGTTTGACTCGACAGGCGAGCGACGTTGTCACCGAAGCGTACCTGACGGTGGGAAAAAGGAACTGAGGCGGTTGGAGGGTCGTCGCCGAGATGGTCATTGCAAGGCGAAGCCACCGTCAGAGCACCATGCCTCACGGCGCCATCTTTCGCGCCGACCCTCCAGCAAAAAGTTTGCTCCTGATGGGTCCTAGTGCCTCCGGCGCAGATCCCACTAGTGTGAATGAGTGGTGGAGACTTATGTCCAGGAAGATCCATGGCTTTAGCCTGGGTATCCTGTGAGAGGCCAGTACATCTGAGCCAAGCCATTCTCCGAAGAGTCACAGATGTACCCATGACTCTTGATGACACATCATTAGAGTCTACAGCAGCATGAATCTGAACTTTAGATGCCTCAATCCCATCTGCAGCCACCGCCTCCAGCTACTTGGCTAGCTAGGGGGAGGCCTGTTTAGCCAGTGCCAGTACAGTGTCCCACCCGGGCTTCTGGTACCTGGCTGTATAGGCCATATAATTCGCCTGTCTGAGTCCCAGGGAAGATGCCATGTACAGCTTTTTTGCCATGGCATCAACCTTCCTAGAGTCTTTGTCTGGGGGTGTGTGAAGCCAAGGGAATGCTTGCCTTATCACAGGCAGCAGCCTGCACAACCCCAACATGACTGCATTGGTGGTATAAAAACTCTGTTTCTGAGCCTGAGAGTATATACCTCTTGTCCATTCTTCTGTCCACAGGAGGTATAGAATTGAGAGACTTCACAATTTTTTGTGTCTGTTTCTCAAAAGATTTGTGGAGGGGAACAGACTGTTTCCTGGACTCTGGGATGTCCATCATTTCTACATAATCAGGCTCCTCCTGATCCTCCATTGCCTCTTCCACAGGAAGTTGGAGGGTCTCAGCCACCTTCTGCTGTAGAATATAAGTGGAAGGGACTCAGAAAGCCTAGGAGGGATACACCTGAAGGTCTGTCTGGGAGATGTCCGTTCCACAGGCACATCTGACTTTCACCATCATCACCATCATCATCATCATCATTTCCCTTCCTTCTCAAACTCCGTTCATAAAATTCTTCCAAGTATAATCGTGAACTGGGAACTGGACCAACCAAGCTCTGCCAAAGGTGCCGGATCGTCAGAACTGACAAAGCGATTCCCAATCCGAATCGCTCTGGCTATTTCTTCGCGGTCGGAACATGGACTTCTGGATCCGAATCGGACGATTTTCTTCGCTTTCTTTTTGTCGGAACCGACTCCTCGGATCTCCTTTGCCCAAGAAGTATCACCCTGTCAGGGCTACCCTGGTTGGCCAGAACCGCAACCGGCTGGCCATCCAGGTCAGCTGACATCTCGGCCTCCTTTTCCCTCAGCCTACCCAATCTCTTTTCCAGGGAAGCTGTAGGAAAACTTTTGAAAATCTGGCAGTCTGAATCAAGGTGGTCAAACCCCAGACAATAAACACAGGTGGTGTGGGGATCGGCCTTAGCAAAGACCTCCCCACACTTACTGCAGTGTTGAAACCCAGTGGGCCCATTTTTTGGGGAGATTTCCTCAGACATGGTCAACCTAACCAAACTTACCCTTTTTTCGGCAACTGCCAGGCAAGACTCCCTTATCGGTTCCTAACCGTGTCACATGTCTTGGAAAAAAATGTTTCAAAACACGTTTTTTGTAGAACTGATAAGAACCAGTAACCACACACTAAAATTTACACAAGAATGAAACAAATGATCGGTTCGGCCGAACCGATCCACACTTTTTACAAGTTCTACACAGAAACACAGTACAAAATGATCTAGTACTCACGATACCACAGACAGAGACTGAACTGAGTTATGCAGGAAACCTTTTTCGGTTAGAAACCGATGAAAAAAACGACACTTAAACCGACTTACGAACCGAGCTGCAGGAGAAGTCTCTGGAGCGACTGTTCAGTGAGGTGGAGTAAAGAATCTGACAGTTAGAGTTCAAAGGGAAACAGACAGAGACATCAACTGAGCTTGAGCTCAGCATTCTATGCTCAGCATAGAAATGTTAACCCTTTGTTCTCCGGGGCAGTTTAAAGGCTGGGGCTAACTGCACTTATCAGAATACAGCAAGACTTCAAGTTGTTTGAAATGCACTTTGAGAGTAGCTGATTTGTGGCCTAGGCTATTAAAGGTAAATTATGTAATCCAGAACTGTGGACAACTCAGCAGTGTCTGGAGAAATGTGCTTCTTGGAACACCAAATACTGAACCTTTTTCATTTGGAGTTGTAGGTTTTTCTGGTGGCAGGCTTTCGAGAAGCCTTGAGACAGATGTAAATCTGTATACTCTAACTCTTCAAGAGCCATGCCTTGAGATTGAGTGACTGGAGATTGGGGTAACAAATCCTCCCCTGAGAGAAGCTTAGCAGATTGTAATTCCTGGGAAGAGACAGGGGAAGATGGAATGCTAAGGACAGCAACAGGGGGTACCAAGGCTGCCTGGCCCAGTCTGGAGCAATCAGAATCACTTTGCATGGCTGTGACCTTACCTTGACTAGAACCTTGAACAATAGAGGAAAAGGAGGGAAGGCATAAAGAAACTTCCCTTCCCAGTTCAAAATCAGAGCATCCAGAGGGAATGAACCCAAGACTGGGGGTCTGCAACAGAACAGAGGAAGCTGGTGATTGTCTTGGGCTACAAAGAGATCTATCTCCAGAGTGCCCCACCTTGATAAAATCACCCTCAACACCAAAGGGTCCAGACACCATTCGTGATGGCCTAGGGAAATCCTGCTCAATGCATCTGCTACCACATTGTCCTTTCCTGGGAGATGAACCACTATTAGAGAGGTCTGCAGGAAATATGCCAGGGACCATACTTTCATGGCCTCCATGCACAAGGCCGTGGACCAAGTGCCTCTCTGCTTGTTGATATACCACATGGTGGTAGTGTTGTCCATCCTGACCTGAATCACCTTGTTCTGTATTGACTGACAGAAAGCTTGTAGGGCAAAAAGTACTGCCCTGAGCTCCAGGAGGTTGATGTGAAGAAGGGATTCCTGAGGGGACCACAGTCCCTGGGCCGTGAGAGCCCACAGATGGGCTCCCCACCCCAAAAGAGAAGCATCTGTGGTGAGAACCACAGAGTGAGTCTGAGAGACAAATGGAACACCTTGCCTCAGATTGCTCAGGTCCTGCCACCACTGAAGAGCCTGAATTAAGGTCTGAGTAACAAGGACTAGCTTGGTAACAGGATCTTTCCTTTGGGACCAAAACATTCTCAGATGGAACTGAATGTTCCCCATCTGAAATCTGGCCCCTTGGACCACTGCTGTGGAAGCTGCCATGTGGCCCAAAAGCTGCAGAAAATGTCTTGCTGGCCGGGAAACCAGAGGGAGAAAGGATGGCTTTTGCCCTTCCCAAAGGAAGGAAGGAAGGCTTTTGCTTTGAGGGTGTCCAGTTCTGCTCCTATAAAAGTGAGGAGCTGTACTGCTTCAAGGACTGACTTGGGAAGATTGAGAAGGACCCCAGGGAAGTGAGAACTTGCTGGGTGACTTGCAAATCTGACTTGATTTGGTCTGAAGACTGACCCACAAGAAACCAGTCATTCAGGTGTGGAAAAATAGAAATCCTTTTTCTTCTAACAAAGGCCACCACTACTGCTAGGCACTTTGTAAACACTCCTGGAGCTGAAGTTACACCTTAGGGCATTGCTCTGAACTGATAATGGCCTGAGGGCAATTCGAACCTGAGGTACTTTCTGTGGGAGCACCTGATGGGAATGTGAAAATAGGCATCCTTGAGGTCCAATGAGGCTAGCCAGTCCCCTGGCCTCAGAGAAGGAAGAATTGTTCCCAGAGTTCACCATTCTGAATTTTGGCTTTATTAGGTGCTTGTTTAGATATCTTAGCTCTAGGATGGGTCACCACTCCCCTGTCTTTTTTGGGGTAAGGAAGTACCTGGAGTACAAACCTTTGCCCCTGTATAGAGTAGGAACTCTCTCTATGGCCTTTAAAGCCAGTAGAGACAAAACCTCTGCCTCTATAGCAAGGGTTTCTGATGTATTTGCAGGTGGAAAGGATCTGGGTCTGTTTCGGAAAACTTTTGAAACTGAGAACCAGTCCCTGGCTTACAACCTCCAGGATCCACTTGTCTGAGGTAACAGACATCCAGTCTTGGACAAAGTAAGCCAGCCTGCCTCCTACTGAAATGTGGGAGTCGACCCAGGCTGACACATCAGGGTGTCTGCTTGGCAGGAGCCTTAGGTTGAGGGGTGGATGCAGCCCTGCTCATCCCCCTTCTGCATCTCCCTCTGAAGAACCCCCTCTGAGAAAAGGAAGAGGAGGCCTGCACCTGGCAGAAAGGCCTTTGAAAAGGCCTGCCCCTGCTGCAACAGAGGGTAAAGCCATGAAAAAATGGAGAGCAATGAGTACCAATGCCCGTAGTCTGGGTAACAAGCTTCCTGAATTAGTGGCCTTGATGGAGGAGGAACATCTGGATATCGTGGCAGTCACAGAAACATGGTACACACAAAACCATGACTGGGACGTAAACATACCAGGATACACTATCTACAGGAGGGACAGGGAGGGTAAAAGAGGAGGAGGAGTAGCTCTTTACATATGGGAAGGAATCAACAGCAAGAACAAATGGGTAAACAGGAAGGAGAAGAAGCACTGTGGGTAAATTTGGAGACAGGCAATGGCACCACAATCCGCACAGGGGTTGTATACAGACCCCCTTCTCAGGGGGAGGAAATGGACAAGGAAATGATAGAAAGTATACTTAGAATGGCAGAAAAAGGGGAGATGTTGCTGATGGGTGATCTGAATATGCCAGATGTTAACTGGAGTGCAGTTGCTGCTGCCACTTCGAAGAGTGGAGTTATTCTAGATGCCCTACAGGGGGCATGCCTTAGACAACTAGTACTGGAGTCCACTTGAGAGGGAGCAATATTAGACTTGATTCTCTCAAATGGAGATGGAGAGAGGATCACAGATGCAGAAGTGGGTAGCCATCTGGGAACTAGCGACTCATCGAACAGTATGGTTCACTAAACACAGCAATAGAGTCAACATACAAAGACAAAAGTACTGGACTTTAGGAGGGCTAACTTGCCAAAATGGGTGAGTGCCTAAGGAATGCACTAGCAAATGGGCAGGAAGGAGGGTGGAAGAACAATGGGGAATAATAAAACTGCCATCACAGAGGTAACAAGCCTTTGTGTGAAGCAAATAAACAAAACAAACGATGTAAGAAACCACTATGGTTCTCAAAGGAAGTGGCAGTGAAGGTTCAAGAGAAAAAGAAAGCATTCAGGAAATACAAGAAATCGCAGAAGGAGCAGGACAGAGAACTGTATCAGTTAAAGCAAAAGGAGGCTGGGAAGGCAGTCAGAACAGCAAAGGCCCAAACCGAGGAAAAGATAGCCAACTCAGTTAAGAAGGGGGATAAAACCTTTTATAGGTACATCAGGGAGCGAAGGAAGACCAAGGGAGGGATAGTGAGGCTTAATAAAGGGGAGGGAGGGTGGGCAGAGGGAGACTGTGAAAAGGCAGAGATACTAAACAAATATTTTTGCTCAGTATTTACAAATGAAGAGGGGGAGGTACATAACACAAACAGTAGAAACACTCTGGATACAGAAGTTGATACCAGCCCATTTACAGAAGAAAGGGTTCTGAAAGAACTCTTAAAACTGAAGGTGGACAAAGCAATGGGGCCTGATGGGATTCATCCCAGAATTCTAAAAGAACTAAGGGTAGAACTAGTGACACCACTGACTACCCTTTTCAACAAATCATGGGAGGATGGGGTGGTACCCGAGGACCGGAGAAGGGCAGATGTGATTCCTCTTCACAAAAGTGGGAGCAAGGCAGAAGCAGGAAACTACAGACCTGTTAGTTTAACCTCAGTGATAGGGAAAATGATGGAATCACTGCTGAAGGAAAGAATTGTCAAGTATCTAGAGGCCAGAGGGGCACAGGACCCTAGGCAGCATGGATTCACAGCGGGAAGGTCATGCCAGATGAATCTGATAGATTTATTTGACTGAGTGACCAAAGCAGTAGATCAGGGAGGGGCTGTGGACATGGCCTACCTAGACTTTAGCAAGGCATTTGACACAGTCCCACACAAAAGATTAATATACAAGTTAACCAGCCTGGGAGTGGGTCCCAAGATGACAGCCTGGGTAAAGAATTGGCTGGAGAATAGGACACAGAGAGTAATAGTAAATGGAGTCCACTCAGAAGAAAGTAGGGTTACTAGTGGGGTACCGCAGGGTTCAGTATTAGGACCAGTCCTCTTCAATGTCTTTATAAGTGACATTGCAGAAGGACTGGAAGGAAAAGTATGTCTCTTTGCAGATGACACAAAGATCTGCAACAGAGTTGATGCACAGGGTGGGGTGGAAAGGATGAGAAGGGACTTGGCAAGGTTAGAGGAATGGTCAAATGTATGGCAGCTTAGATTCAATGCTAAGAAGTGCAAGGTAATGCACCTGGGAAACAAAAACCCAGGGGAAGAGTACACAATGGTGGGTGAGATACTAACAACAACAACAAGCATTTGTCAATGCCGAATGTTTGCTTGCTGGCATTGGCAATGGTAGTGTAGAAGTTACAGAGCTGCATAATAGTAATGGCAGTGAAGTACTGAACTGAAGCCAACCCCACCACCACCCTGCAGAGAGTGACAGGCATTGGGGTGTGCCTTTGGGTCGTCAGGCATAACGGCCACGCCATTTCAGTACACCCCACCCTGCAGATACTGGCAAGTGTCATGGTGTTCATTGGGGTCTTTGGTCCTTATGCGCACCCCATTCCATTAGGACACACAGTGAGATGGGTGTGATATAGGAGAATGGGGTGAACTTTGGGGCCGAAGAGTCCAAGGCATACTTCGATGCCTCTCACTGGCTGCAGGATGTGGAATGGTATGAGCATTAGAGGCAAGAATCCCAAGTCACACCCCTGATGCCTGTCATTCTCTACAGGGTTGGGCGTTTTGGTTGGAAACCCTAATACCTCAGCATTCGTTGGTATTTTCACTCCAAATGTTCAACATGGTTTTTTTGTGACCCCACCTCATGAACAGGGGGAATATCAGTTTCTTAGCCAGCTGCTTATGCACAGCGACTACGGCATTTAGCACACAGGTGCAAAAACATTCCGAACAGGATGTAAAAATGACAGCTGTACTGTTCATGGAGGTAGAAAATGGCAATGTTGCAAATATGCAATAAAAATATGTAAAAATGGTGAAGTCACAAGCGTACATAGAAACTGTGCAACGCCCACCGTAATATAATTAGGTTGGGGATTTTTACACAGATTGTCAACTCAGGCATTTTGTGCCTCCGATCATGAACAGTGTCACTGTGATTTTCTTTATCTGTCCCGAACAATAATTTCCCACAGCGACTACATGATCTCTCATGCTTGAAAGTGTGAAAACACACTTCCGCCATGTTGTAAAATGACAGCTGCAGTTGTAAATAAGGCAGTGTGGAAAAATGCCACTGGTGAAAATCTGGACTTAAAATATTACAAAGTCATGAACTTACGAGGGTGCGCGGGAACCGCGCAATGCTCACCAGTAACACAGTCATTTTATGGACATTGTCACCAAATTTTCAACATAGCCATTTTAAGACCTCTGCTCATGAACAGTGTCACTGTGATTTTCTTAATTTGTCCCGTCATTGATTTAGACACCAACTGCACCGCTATAGCTACATGAGTGAAACACATTTTGGGTGAGATGTGAAAATGACAGCTGTACTTCTCATAAGAAGGTGTGGTAAAATGGCAATGTTGAGAAATCTGGAGTGAAAATATTGAAAATTCTTGAACTTTCTGACGTCATTAGGAACTGCACAACGCCGCGTTAATTAAAACAGTCATTTTTTGAATTTTACACCATGATTTTCAAAATAGGCTTCTGAGAGCCCACCTTATGAACACTGGCAGTGTCATTTGTTATCGGAAACCCGAAGGTGATTTCGTGCAGTGATCGCGAATCACCCTTCAGGCCCGAATAACACCATGACAGTGACATCATTCATGAGAAGGGGTCCCAAAAACCCCATGTTGAAAATTTGGTGCAAAATTCCAAAAATGCCTGAGATATGCAACAAAGTTGAAAACCCCTATCTAGCCCATTATACAGCTTACCGGCATTTCCTCAGTTCGCGGTCGGCTTTGAAGAGTGCAGACGTGTTCCCGGTCCACCGAAGATTGTCACGCCAAGGTCCGGAGGTAAGTATGAGGTGAGGGGTGTGGGGAGGCAGGGTGCAGTGGGTGGGTGCGGGCTGTGGAGGGGGCCAGGAGACTACGTGGGGACCGCTTTTTCTTTACAGGTGTTCTTTTTGTTTCCAGTGACGACGCGGGACACACATGCGTGCAAGCAAACATAAAAATGGAAAGGGACCTGGGGGTAGTCATATCAGATGACCTAAAGGTGGGCAAGCAATGTGAAAGGGCAGCAAGGAGGGCTGGGGGTATACTGGGATGCATAGGGAGAGGCATCACCAGTAGAAAACAGGAAGTTATTATCCCTCTGTACAGACAGCTGGTGAGACCCCATCTGGAGTACTGTGTGCAGTTCTGGAGACCCAATCCCGCAAAGACATAGACAGGATGGAAGCTGTCCAGAGGAGGGCAACTAAAATGGTGCAGGGTCTGCACCGGAAGACATATGAAGAGAGACGAAAGGAGCTTAATATGTATAGCCTCGAGGAAAGGAGGGAGAGGGGGGACATGATAGAAATGTTCAAGTACCTCAAGGGAATCAACAAAGTCCAAGAGGGTAGCATCTTTCAAAAAAAGAGTGTGCAAGAACAAGAGGGCACAATTTGAAGATGGGGGCAGCTCAGAGTATTTTTCTACAGAGAGGGTTGTGGATGCATGGGCGGCCTTCGGGAGAAGGTTGTGGAGTCAAAATCAGTGATGGAATTCAAGCATGCATGGGACAATCATAAGGCAATTCTAGGGGGTGGGGGTAGGAAGAAGTAGGCTGCTGGTTAACTAGGACCTGCAGCTTATCCAGTAGGTAGGGAAATGGGCAGACTGGGTGGGCCAAGCGGTCCTTATCTGCCGTCAAATTCTATGTTTCTATGTTTCTATAGCTGTACTCATCCATTTTCTTCATGTAATTCTCTGTCTGCTCCCCAAACAGAGAATTACCCACTACAGGGAAATCCATGGCCTTAGCTTGGGTGTCCTGCTAAAGGCTAGTACATCTGAGCCAAGCCATCCTCCGAAGAGTCACAGATGTGGCCATGACTCTTGATGACACATCATTAGAGTCCATGGCTAGCTTGGGGGGGCCTGTTTAGACAGTGCCAGTACAGTGTCCCACCTAGACTTCTGGTGCCTGGCTGTATAGGCCATATAATGAGCCTGCCTGAGTCCAAAAGATTATGCCAAGTACTGTTTCTTTGCCATGGCATCTAACGTCTTCAAATGTATAGGCCATATAATTCACCTGTCTGAGTCCCAGGGAAGATGCCATGTACAGCTTTTTTGCCATGGCATCAACCTTCCTAGAGTCTTTGTCTAGGGGATATGAAGCCAAGGGGATGTTTGCCTTGTCACAGGCAGCAGTCTGTACTACCCCAACATGGCTGCATTGCTGGTAAAGAAATCCCATATCTGAGCCTGACAAGGTGTACCTCATGTCCATTCTCTTGTCAACAGGAGGTACAGAGTTGGGAGACCTAAGAATTTTTTGTGTCTGTTTCTTAAATGACTTATGAAGGGGAATAGACAGTCTCTTAAACTCTGGGATGTTCATCATATCTATGTAGTCAGACTCCTCTTGATCCTCTACAGCCTCATCAATAGGAAGCTGGAGGGTTTGAGCCACTTTTCTGTAGAACAGAAAGTGGGGAAGGGACTCAGAAAGCCTAGGAGGGGAAACACCAGAAGGTCTGTCTGGGGAAATGTTCGGTTCCACATGCACATCCAGACTTTCACCGTCAGAATCATCCTCTTCAAAATCCCCCTCCTCCTCAAACTCTGGTTCGTAAAAATCTTCAGGGGAATAATCCTGAACCAGGGGAACTGACCTAACCAAACCCCTGCCAGAAGGCGCTGGATTGGTCGGAACTGGACAAAGCGATTCCACAATCCGAATCGCTCTGGCTATCTCTTCGGTATTTGGAACATGAAGTTCTGGATCCGAACCGGCTAATTTATCCTTGCGTTTTCTCTTTGTAGGAACCAATCCCTCAGGATCGGCTCTCCTCTTGCCCAAGAAAGTATCGCCCTGGTCAGAGGGCACTCCTTCTGGTTCCATAGGAACCAAACTGGGCTGGCCATCCGGGTCAGCAGATTTCTCGGCCTCCTTATCCCTAAGTCTACCTAACCTTTTCTCCACGGAAGACTTAGGGAAATTCTTACAGATTTGGCAGTCTGAATCGAGGTGGTCAAACCCCAGACAGTAAACACAGGTGGTGTGGGGATCAGCCTTAGCAAAGACATTCCCACACACATTGCAGTGTTGAAACCCAGTGGGCCGTTTTTTTTCTTGGATTTCTCAGATATGGCCAACCTAACCAACTTACCCTTTATATGGCAACCACCAGACAAGACTCCCCTATCGGTTTCTCACCGTGTCATGGGTGATGGAAAAAAAGGAAAATTACGTACCTACCGTAATTCTTGATCTTCTTGGATGAGTCTCCACCACTCATTCACACTATTGGGATCTGCGCCAGAGGTACTAGGACCCAGCGGGAGCAAACTTTTTGCTGGTGGGCCGGCGCCAGAGATGGAGCCGCGAGGAGCGGCACTGCGAGCCTCAGCTCGTGTGGTAATGACTATCTCGGCGTCGACCCTCCAACCTCCTCAGTACCTTTTTTACTGAGGAGGTGCAATGTAACTAACCTAGAAGGATAACCTAACCAAAAACCAGACATAAGATAGTCCGGATGACCCGTATAAGAAGGGTCAACAAAGAAGTCTTCACAGCCTCAAGATTTGAGGGAGTGAAGACCAACAATAGAGGTGAGCTCAGGGGACGGAGGGTGGGCACGTGAATGAGTGGTGGAGACTCGTCCAAGAAGATCAAAAATGACGGTAGGTACGTAATTTTCATATCTTCCTGGACATAAGTCTCCACCACTCATTCACACTATTGGGAGAGTACCGAGCTAATAATCCCCTGAGAGGGCGCAGGAGAGACTAAGAGCTCACGTTTCTAGGACAGAAGTCCATTAAAGATGGCTCTGCCAAAGGAAGAATGTCGTCTGGCATGGACATCCAGTGCATAATGTTTAACGAAAGTATGCACTGAGCTCCAGGTGGCCACGTTGCAAATATCTGCAATGAGCACGTTGCTAATTTCCACCAGGGATGCCACGACCACTCTAGTAGAGCGAGCGTAAACCCTGCTCTCCAACTTAACCTGCGCCATGGAATAGCAGTGGTGAAGGCATGCCACTAACCATGCTGAGATACATCTGATAGCGACAGGTTGACCCAGCCGGGTCTCGCTGAAGGAAACAAACAGTTGAGCTTTGTGAAGTCCTCGGTTCTATCTAGATAGAAACACAAAGCTCTTTTAACGTCCAAGGAATGAAGAAATCATTCTCCTTCATTTTGGAAGTCCGCAAATTAAGAGGGAAGGACCAAAGGTTGGTTTAGATGAAATTCTGACACAACCTTAGGAAGAAATTTCGGATGAGTCCTAAGGACTACTTTGTCCTTATGGAACACAGTATACGGAGGGTCTGTGACCAGGGCATGTATCTCAGAGACCCTGCAGGCTGAGGTAATGGCCACTAGGAAGGCCGTCTTCCAGGTGAGAAATTTTAGCTCACAGGTAGCCAGAGGTTTGAAAGGTTTCTGAGTGAGCATGTCTAGCACAAGACTGGTGTCCCAGGCTGCAACTGGACATCTTGTAGGAGGTCTGGTATGCAGAATTCCTTTAAGAAACCTCTTAACCACAGGTAACTGAGCCAGAGATAAGGAAAAAACCGGCTCATGATACGCTGAAATGGCACTAAGGTGAACTTTGACTGTAGAGTACTGTAGACCTGAATTTGAGAGGTCTAAGAGGTACTCCAGAACTTTATCTGGTGGGCAGGAAAAAGGATTCAAAGAGGACTTTGCACACCAGAGCGAGAAACGCTTCCATTTGGCTGTGTAAGTTTTACTAGTGGCTGGTTTCCGTGCAGCCAGAAGAATATCTGAAACCCTTTGAGACACATTGAACCTGTTTACTTCTACCTCTTCAGAAGCCAAGCATGAAGGTGAAGCGATCTCAGGTTGGGATGGACCACAGGCCCCTGAGTCAAGAGGTTCGTCTGAAGGGGAAGTGGTCTCGGAGGGACTGCCAACATATTGTTGAGTAGTGGAAACCACAGTTGTCAAGGCCAGAAGGGAGCAATGAGGATCATTTTGTCCTCCTGGGATTCGAACTTGAGGAGTACCCTCTAAATTAGAGGAAGAGGTGGAAAGGCGTAAAGAAAGCGTTCTGTCCACTGCAGCCTGAACGCATACTGACAGAAAATGCCAGGCTGTAGATTTCTGGAGCTGAAGAGAGGCAGTTTTGCGTTGAGTGGGGATGCAAAAAGGTCCAGGTCTGGAGTTCCCCACTCTCTGAATAGTGACTGAACTATGGTTGAGTCGAGGGACCATTCGTGAGGGTCTGTCTCTGTTCTGCTGAGACGGTCTGCCAGTTCGTTCTGTATTCCCAGTAGGTAGACCGCTTGAATTAGAGCCTTGTGTTCTAAGCACCATTCCCACACTCTCATCGCTTTCCTGCATAAGGGGTAAGAGTGAGCACCACCCTGCTTGTTGATGTAGTACATCACTGCTTTGTTGTCCGTTTGAAGGAGAATGTTCTTGTGACAGAGAATGTCCTTCAACGCTCGGACCGCATAAAGGACGGATCTCATCTCTAGGACATTTATTTGAAGCTGGGACTCAACTTGAGTCCACGTACCCTGAGTATGGAGAGACTGACAGTGAGCTCCCCACCCCATTAGGGACGCGTCTGTGGTAATGGAAATTTGATGATCCAGAGGAGCAAAGGGGTACCCTTCCAGGAGATTGCTCTCTTGAGTCTACCAGGTGAGCGACCTCTTTAGAGGTTCTGTCACTTTGATGGGAAAGGACTGCGGGTGAGTGGTTGGGGACCACTGAGTACTGAGCATCCACTGAGTAGTTCTCATGTGCAGACGTGCTATGGGTACAGTGAGCACCGAGGATGCCATGAGGCCTAGCATCTGTTGCATCAAGAGAGCTGGGACTGAGTTGTTTTCCCCGATGTGACGGGCCATCTGAAGGATATCGTTCCTTCTGTCCTCTGGAAGAAAAGCCTTCGCACAGGAGGTGTCCAGAAGAGTCCCTATAAAAAGGAGCCTCTGGGAGGGCTGCAACTGCGATTTTTTGAGGTTTAGCAGAACTCCCATGGATGTGAGAAAGTGAGAGGTTATCTCTACGGCATCCAGAGTTCCCTGCCTGGAAGGGCTTGCCAGAAGCCAATCGTCCAGATAAGGGAACACCTGTATTCTGACCTTTCTGAGGTGCGCTGAGAGAACTGCACAACACTTTGTAAAAACCCGCGGTGCCGAGGATAGCCCAAAGGGCAGGACTCTGAACTGATAATGTTGTCCCAGAGCCACAAACCTCAGGAATTTGTGATGCCTTGGGTGAATAGAAATGTGCTGGTAAGCATTCTGCATGTCTAGGGAGGCTAGCCAGTCGTGTTGATGAAGCAAAGGTAACAAAGTTCCTAGAGAAATCATTTTGAATTTCTCCTTGGGGAGAAATTTGTTTAGCTTTCTGAGATCCAAAATGGGGCGCATGCCCCTGGACTTCTTTGGAACCAGAAAGTAATGGGAGTAGAACCCTGTGTTCCGTTGATGCAGTGGCACTACTTCTACTGCCCTGTTGTTTAGAAGACCCTGAATCTCGGCGGCGAGAAGGTCTGACTGAAGGGTTGACAGCCTGGGCTGTCATTTGGGAGGATGATCCAGAGGGGTATCCACAAGATTGAGTGAATACCCCTCGCGAATTATCCGAAGGACCCATTTGTCTGAGGTTATGGACTTCCATTGGTTGTAGAAGTGCATCAGACGACCTCCCACCGGTGAGTAAAAGTCCACCTCAGGCAGTTGAGATGGGACTTGGGCCAGCAACTCATAAGGTGGCGCTGGGCGCTTTGGGCCCTTGTGCTTTCTGTTGTGTCTTCTTTTGAGATTGGGAAGGTTGATTTTTATGGAAACTTCCTCTGCCTCTGCCTCGAAAGGACTGACGGTTATGAAACTGGAGTTTATTGACACTCCCTCAAGAGGGGGCAGGAGGAGGTCGAGCCAACTTAATGGCTGACCTAGTCTTTTGTGTAGCTTCTAGAGCTTGTTCTACCAGAGGACCGAAAAGATATGCACCATCAAAAGGCAACGCCATTACCTGCTTCTACGCGTCATTCGTGAAGCCTGTAGTGCGCAGCCAGGAATGACGGCGGGTACAAATACCAGCAGCCGCCGTACGGGAAGCAGTGTCAAAAGCATCCATAGCTGCTTTAACTTGCTGGTTATTAGATTCGATACCTCTGGTAATGGCTTGAAGAAGCTCTGGCTTTGTATCTGATTCCGGTAGAGCTTCAACCATCTGTTTGATAGAGTGCCACAGGATATACTCATATTGGGAGAAATAGCCTAGGTAACTGGTGATACGCATACTTAGGGTGGATGCAGCAAAGGATCTCTTACCTAAGGTGTCTATCTTATGAGATTCTTTGTTAATAGGTCGAGCTGTAGTAGTTTGGGGAAGAACGACCTTATCATTCTCTGCCAGTACTACAATAGGATCCGCAAAGGCTTGAGATGCCAAAATGGGTCGATCCTTGGGGGCTGAATATTTCCTATCTATGGATTTAGCCACCGAAGGAGTGAGAGCAGGATTATTCCATACCATTTGAGACAGCGTCTCGAAGGAAGGCTGAACCGGAGGAGTCAAATCCGTAGGGATCTCCGGAGCATGAAGGTATTGGAGTCTTAACAATTTCCCAGGATTGATGTCTGTAGTCTGGAGAGAAAGAGTGGAAATCAAATTTTCCAGCAGAGACTTAAAGGACAGATCCTCGACCACAGGCTCTGCAGCAGTAATAGATCCTGCTTCCTCCACTTCACCCAGCCGAAGGTCTGGGTCAGGCTCAATGTCATCTTCTGACAGTCCAGAAGGGACTGTATGGACAAGAAAGGAATGAAAATCAGAGGAAAGGGATGAAGGAAAAGAGTGAAAGGAGGAGTCCTGAAAAGCGGAAAACGCCCTGAGAGCCCCCGGCGCTGCGGATGTGTACGGCGCCAAAGAAGCGCACGGCACCGAGAACGGCGCTGAGGAACCATGCGGTGCCGAAAACGGCACTGAGGACCCACATGGTGCCGAAGATGGCGCCAAGAAGCCGCACAGCGCCAAGACGGCACGCACGGCAATCGACAGACACACCGGGCCGAAGATGGCTGAAAAGTCGGCCGACGCCGAGGGCACCGAAAACACTCCAAGACCTAAAACAGGATTTGAAGGTAAGGAGGGAAGAAGAGCAGAGATAAAGGCATTGGTGTGGGCCCTCGCGCCGCAGCCATGTGAGGGGAGGAAACACCTAAGCGCGGATTCGACAGCACCGAAGACGGTGCCGCGCGACCAGGGAAGCTCAACCGCCCTACCTGGTCTCCCAAGAAGCCCGAAGGCCCCTGAGTGTCCGAGCCAGGTAGCTGAACCAACCTCCGAGCCCACTGCTCCATAAAAGTGGCCCACTGATGAAACTGCTCATCTGAAGACCTACCTGCGGGCAGGGTAGGGCTCCGATGTCGAAGACGTCGGCTACCATAAACAGAAGCTGTCGACTCCAAAGGAGGAGACCGGCAACTAGCCCCAATAACCGACCGTCTGTGCGCAGACATATCAGAGGGCGACCTCGAGTGATGCCTTCTCTTTTTTGACCTGTGGGCCGAAGAAGAACTCGACGCTGAACGGTGCTGAGAATGCGACCGTTTATTTTTATGCTTCCGCGGGGACCGCCCGTCCCCTCGGGCATTGGACTGACTGTTGTCAGACCCCCCTTCCGGAGAAGGTGGTGGACCGGACCCAGCCCGACTGACTGAACAGTTTCATACGTAAGTCTCCCACCGCCACCTGACCTGCTCATGGTCGACTCCGTCAAAGTAGGCTGAGACTTCTTTTTTTTTTTTTTTGAATAAGAATAAACTTAAGCGATACTTATCAAAATATTACTACAAAATAACAAAACTGAAAACTATGCTGCTAGTTTGAAGTTTGACTCCCGGCGGGCAAGCGACGTCGTCACTGAAGAGCACTCGACGGCGGGAAAAAAGGAACTGAGGTGGTTGGAGGGTTGACATCGAGACAGTCATTACCGCACGAGCTGAGGCTCGCGGTGCCGCTCCTCGCGGCTCCATCGCTGGTGCCGGCCCTCCAGCAAAAAGTTTGCTCCCGCTGGGTCCTAGTGCATCTGGCGCAGATCCCAATAGTGTGAATGAGTGGTGGAGACTTATGTCCAGGAAGATCAGCTAAAATTAAATTTTTTTAAAACCGATACAGATCGGTAACCACACACTAACTTTTTAATTTTTTAAATGTTACTACAAGATCAGTTCAGCCAAACCGATCGGAAAAATGTTTACAATTTCCACACACAACTACTAACCAAGTACTTACGGTACCACAGACAGAGTCTCGAACCGAAAAAACGGAACGGAAATCAGACTAAAACTGAAACTTTAACTGCAATAGAACCGAGCAGAAGGAGAAATCTCCTGAGCGACTCTTCAGTGAGGTGGAGTAAAGAATCTGACGATTGGGTTTCAAAAGGACACAGACAGAGCTTTCAACCCGGCTCGAGCCCAACGTTCTATGCCTGGCATAGAATTTTAACCCTTCACTCTCCAGGGCAGTTCAAGAGCAGGAGCTAACTGCAACTTGTCAGAATACAGCAAGACTTCACGTTGTTTGAAGTGGAAATTACATACCTACCGTAATTCTTGATCTTCTTGGATGGAGTTTCCACCACTCATTCACAGTGATGGGATCTACGCCAGAGGCGCTAGGACCCAGTGGGAGAAAATTTTTGCAGGAGGCCCGGCACCAGAGATGGAGCCATGAGGAGTTGCGCCACAAGCCACAGCTCGTGCGCAATGACTATCTTGGAGTCGACCCTCCAACAGCCTCAGTACCTATTTTCTGAGGAGGTGCAGGGTAACTTACCTAGAATGATAGCCTAATAAAAACCGGACATAAGATAGTACAGATGACCCGTATAAGAAGGGTCAACAAAGAAGTCTTCACAGCCTAAAGATTGAGGGAGTGAAGACCAACAACAAAGGTGAGCTTGGGGGATGGTGGTTGGGCATGTAAATGAGTGGTGGAGACTCCATCCAAGAAGATCAAGAATTACGGTAGATACATAATTTCCGTATCTTCCTGGACATAAAGTCTCTACCACTCATTCACACTGATGGGAGAGTACCGAGCCAATAATCCCCTAAGAGGGCGGCAGGAGAGACCAAGAGCTCACAATTTTAGGACAGAAGTCCATTAAGGATGGTTCTGACAAAAGAAAGATGTCGCTGGCATGGACATCCAGGGCATAGTGCTTGAAGAAAATATGTACTGAGCTCCAGGTAGCCGCATTGCAAATATCTGCAATGGTCACGTTGCAGATTTCTGCCAGGGATGACGCTACTACTCTAGCAGAGTGAGCGTACACTCTGCCCTCCAGCTTAACCTGCGCCATGGAATAACAGTGGCGCAGGCATGCCACCAGCCATGCAGAAATGCACCTGATAGCGACAGGTTGACCCAGCCGGGTCTCACTGAAGGAAACAAACAGTTGTTGAGATTTGTGAATTTATTTTGTTCTATCTAAATAGAAATGCAGAGCTCTTTTGACATCCAAAGAATGAAGGGTACGTTCTTCATTTTGGAAGTTCGCAAAGTAAGTAGGTGGGACTAAAGGTTGGTTTAGATGGAATTCTGAAACAACCTAAGGGAGAAACTTAGGATGGGTCCCAAGAACTACTTTGTCCTTATGAAACACAGCTGTGTCTGTGACCAAGGCATGTATTTCAGAGACCCTGCAGACCGAGGTAATGGCCACCAGGAATGCCGTTTTCCAAGTGAGAAATTTCAGGTCACAGGTAGCTAGAGGCTCGAAAGGCTTTCGAGTGAGCATGTCTAGCACAAGATTAATGTCCCAGGCTGTGACTGGACATCTGACAGGAGGTCTGGTATGCAGAATACCCTTAAGAAACCTCTTAACTACTGGTAACTGAGCCAGTGACAATGAAAGTACTGGCTCATGATAAGCTGAAATGGCACAAAGGTGAACTTTGACTGCAGAGTATTGTAGACCTGAATTTGAGAGGTCTAAAAGGTACTCTAGAACTTTATTTGGTGGGCAGAAAAGAGGATTCAAAGAGGATCTTGCACACCAGAGAGAAAAACGCTTCCATTTGGCTGTGTAAGTTTTTCTAGTGGTTGGCTTACGAGCAGCCAAAAGAGTATCTGAGACTATGCGAGAGACATTGAACCTGTTCACTTCTATCTCTTCAGGAGCCAAGCGTGAAGGTGAAGTGACATCAGATTGGGATGGCAAACAGGCCCCTGAATCAGAAGGTTCATCTGAAGGGGAAGTGCTTTCGCAGGGGTTTCCAACCTACTGTTGAATAACGGAAAACACATCTGTCGAGGCCAAAAGGGAGCAATGAGGATCATTTTGTCCCCCTAGGACTCGAACTTGAGAAGTATCCTCTGAATTAGAGGAAGAGGAGGAGAGGCGTATAGAAAGCATTTTGTCCTCTGCAGCCTGAATGCATCCTGACAGAAAATGCCAGGCCCTGGATTTCTGGAGCAGAAGAGAGGCAGTTTTGTGTTGAGTGGGGATGCAAAAGGGTCCAGGTCTGGAGTTCCCCACTCTGCGAATAGTGACTGAACTATGGTTGAGTCAACAGACCATTCGTGAGGATTTGTCTCTGTTCTGCTGAGACGGTCTGCCAGTTCTTTCTGCACTCTCGGCAGGTAGACCACCTGAATTAGAGCCTTGTGCTCTAGACACCATTCCCACACTCTCATTGCTTCCCTGCATAAAGGGTAAGAGTGTGCACCTCACTGCTTTTTGATGTAATACATCACTACTTTGTTGTCCGTTTAAAGGAGAATGTTCTTGTGACAGAGAATGTCCTTCATAGATGGACTGCATAAAGGACGGCTCTCATTTCTAAGACATTTATGTGAAGCTGGGACTCGTCCTGAGTCCACGTACCTTGGGTGTGGAGATTCTGAGAGTGAGCTCCTCACCCCATCAGGGATGCATCCGTGGTAATGGAAATCTGATGATCCAGGGCAGCAAAGAGATACCCTTCCAGAAGATTGTCCTCTAGCGACCACCAGGTGAGTGACCTCTTCAGAGGTTTTCTCCCCTTGATGAGAAAGGACTGAGGGTGAGTGGTTGGGAACCACTGAATACTGAGCATCCATTGAGAGGTTCTTATGTGGAGGCATGCTAGGGGTACAGTGAACACCGAAGATGCCATGAGGCCCAGCATTCGTTGCATCGAAATAGCTCGAACCGAGCTGTTCTCTCTGATGTATTGGACCATCTATAGGATATCGCTCCTTCTGTCCTCTGGTAGAAAAGCTTTCACGCAGGAGGTGTCCAGAAGAGTTCCTATGAAAAGAAGCTTCTGGGAGGGCTGCAACTGCGATTTCTTGAGATTTAGCAGGACTCCCATGGACGTGAGAAAGTCCAAGGCCATGGCTACAGCGTCGAGAGTTCCTTGCCTGGAAGGGCTTGCTAGAAGCCAGTCATCCAGATATGGGAACACTTGTATTCCAATCTTTCTGAGGTGCACTATGAGAATTGCACTACACTTTGTAAAACTTGCGGCGCTGAGGATAGCCCAAAGGCAGGACTCTGAACTGATAATGCTGGCCCAAAGACACAAACCGTAGGTATTTGTGATGCTTTGGGTGAATGGGAATATGTTGGTAAGCATGCTGCATGTCCAGGGAGGCTATCCAGTTGTGTTGATGAAGCAAAGATAACAGGGTTCCTAGCAAAATCATTTTGAACTTTTCCTTGGGAAGAAATGTGTTCAATTTTCTGAGGTCCAAAATGGGGCGCATGCCCCCAGTTTTCTTTGGAGCCAGAAAGTAATGGGAGTAAAGCATTGTGTTCCGTTGATCCATCGGAACTATTTCTACTGCCCTGTTGTTCAGAAGGCCTTGTATCTCGGAAGCGAGAAGCTCTGACTGAAATATTGAGAGCCTGGGCTGTCGTTTGGGGGGACGATCCGGGGGGGGCTCAGAAAGATTGAGGGAATACCCCTAGAAAATTATCCGGAGGACCCATTTGTCCAATGTTATGGACTTCCACCAGTTGTAGAACTGAGTCAGATGACCTCCCACTGCTGAGAAACAGTCCTCCTTGGGCAGCTGATGTGGGACTTGGGCCAGAAACTCAGAAGGAGGCACTGGGTGCTTTGGACCTTTATGCTTTCTGTTGCATTTTCTTTTGAGGCTTGGTTTTAATTAAAACCTCCCCTGTCCTTGCCTTGAAAGGACTGACGGTTGTGAAATTGACGCTTTTCAACACCCCCCTGAGAAGGGCCAGGAGCAGGTCGAGCCAATTTAATGTCACACCTAGTCTTTTGTGTGGCCTCTAGAGCTTGCTCTACTTGAGGACCGAAGAGATACATACCGTTGAAGGGTAACGCCACGACCTGTTACTGGGCATCATTCGTGAAGCCTGATGTGCACAGCCAGAAGTGACGGCGGGCAGAAACGCCCGCCGCCGCTGCTCGGGAGGAAGTATTGAAAGCGTCCATAGCTGCTTTAACCTGCTGGTTGTTGGACTCGATACCCCTGGTTATGATTTGAAGAAGCTCTGAATTGGTGACCGACTCCGGTAGAGCTGCTACCATTTGCTTGAGTGAATGTCAAAGAAATGAAAATTGCTTACCTACCGTAATTCTTGATCTTCCTGGACGAGTCTCCACCACTCATTCACACTATTGGGATCTGCGCCGGAGGCACTAGGACCCATCGGGAGCAAAATTTTTGCTGGAGGGTCGGCGCCGAGAGGAATGGCGCCGTGAGCTCTAGCTCGCGCGGTAATGCCTATCTCAACGTCGATGCTCCAACCGCCTCAGTACCTTTTTTGCCAAGGAGGTGCAGCATAACTAACCTAGAAGGGTAGCCTAACCTAAAGACCGGACCTAAGATAGTCCGGGCGACCCGTGTAAGAAGGGTCAACAAAGAAGTCTTCACGGCCTAAAGATTTGAGGGAGTGAAGACCAATAACAGAAGTGAGCTCGGGGGACGGAGGGTAGGGGTGTGGATGAGTGGTGGAGACTCATTCAAGAAGATCAAGAATTACAGTAGGTATGTAATTTTCATATCTTCCTGGACATAAGTCTCCACCACTCATTCACACTATTGGGAGAGTACCGAGCTAATAATCCCTCGAGAGAGCGGCAGGAGAGACCAAGAGCTCACGTTTCTAGGACAGAAGTCCACTGAGGATGGCTCTGCCAAAGGAAGAATGTCGTCTGGCATGGACATCTAGTGCATAATGTTTAACGAAAGTATGCACTGAGCTCCAGGTGGCCGCATTGCAGATGTCTGCAATGGGCACATTGCGGATTTCCGCTAGGGATGCCGCGACTGCTCTAGTAGAGTGAGCGTAAACTCTACCCTCCAACTTAACCTGCACCATGGAATATCAGTGGCGAAGGCACGCCACTAGCCCTGATGAGTTACATCTGATAGCAACAGGTTGACCCAGCCGGGTCTCACTGAAGGAAATGAATAGTTGCTGAGCTTTGCGAAAATCCTTGGTTCTATCTAGATAGAAACGCAAGGCCCTCTTAATATCCAAAGAATGAAGAGAACGTTCCCCTTCATTTTGGAAGTCCGCAAAATAAGAGGGAAGGACCAAAGGTTGGTTTAGATGAAATTCTGACACAACCTTAGGAAGAAATTTAGGATGAGTACGAAGAACTACTTTGTCCTTATGGAACACAGTATACGGAGGGTCTGTGACCAGGGCATGAATCTCAGAGACCCTGAGGGCTGAGGTAATGGCCACTAGGAAGGCAGTCTTCCAGGTGAGAAATTTTAGCTCACAGGTAGCCAGAGGTTCGAAAGGTTTCCGAGTAAGCATGTCTAGCACAAGATTAATGTCCCAGGCTGCAACTGGACGCCTTGTAGGAGGTCTGGTATGCAGAATCCCCTTAAGAAATCTCTTAACCATAGGTAACTGAGCCAGTGTTAAGGAAGAAACGGGCTCATGATACGCTGAAATGGCACTAAGGTGAACTTTGACTGTAGAGTACTGCAGACCTGAATTTGAGAGGTCCAAAAGGTACTCCAAAATCTTATCTGGTGGACAGGAAAAGGGATTCAAAGAGGACTTTGCACACCAGAGCGAAAAATGCTTCCACTTGGCTGTGTAAGTTTTCCGAGTGGCTGGCTTCCATGCAACCAGAAGAATATCTGAAACTCTTCAAGAGACATTGAACCTATTTACTTCGACCTCTTCAGGAGCCAAGCGTGAAGGTGAAGTGATCTCAGGTTGGGATGGACCACCGGTCCCTGAGTCAAAAGGTTCATCTGCAGGGGAAGTGGTCTCGGAGGAACTGCCAACATATTGTTGAGTAGTGGAAACCACAGCTGCCGAGGCCAAAAGGGAGCAATGAGAATCATCTTGTCCCCCTGAGATTCGAACTTGAGGAGTACTCTCCGAATTAGAGGAAGAGGCGTAAAGGCGTAAAGAAAGCGTTTTGTCCACCGCAGCCTGAACGCATACTGACAGAAAATGCCAGGCCCTGGATTTCTGGAGCAGAAGAGAGGCAGTTTTGCGTTGAGTGGGGATGCAAAAAGGTCCGGGTCTGGAGTTCCCCACTCTTCAAATAGAGACTGAACTATGGTTGAGTCAAGAGACCACTCGTGAGGATCTGTCTCTGTTCTGCTGAGACGGTCTGCCAAGTCGTTCTGTACACCTGGCAGGTAGACCGCTTGAATTAGAGCGTTGTGCTCCAAACACCATTCCCATACCCTCATTGCTTCCCTGCATAAGGGGTAAGAATGAGCACCGCCCTGCTTGTTGATGTAATACATAACTGCTTTGTTGTCCGTTTGAAGGAGAGTGTTCTTGTGACAGAGAATGTCCTTCAACGCTTGGACTGCATAAAGGACGGCTCTCATTTCTAGGACATTTATGTGAAGCTGGGATTCAAGTTGAGTCCACACACCTTGAGTGTGGAGAGCCTGACAGTGAGCTCCCCACCCTATTAGGGATGCGTCCGTGGTAATGGAGATTTGATGGTCCAGAGGAGCAAAGGGATATCCTTCCAGGAGATTGCTCTCTTGAGACCACCAGGTGAGTGACCTCTTAAAAGGTTCTGAGGCGGTTGGAGGGTCAACGCCCGAGATAGAGTCACTGCTATGAGCTAGGGCTCGTAGCCGGTTTCCTCGCGGGCGCCATCTCTGGCGCCGACCCTCCAGCAAAAAGTTTGCTCCCGATGGGTCCTAGTGCCTCCGGCGCAGATCCCAATAGTGTGAATGAGTGGTGGAGACTTATGTCCAGGAAGATCATATTCATACTGAGAGAAATAACCCTGGTAGCTGACAGTACGCATACCTAGGGTGGATGCAGCAAAGACTCTTTTGCCTAAAGTATCTATCTTACAAGATTCTTTGTTTATAGGTCAGGCTGTAGTAGCCTGAGGGAGGACGACCTTTATTCTATGTCAAGACCACAATAGGGTCCACAAAGGCTTGGGAGGGCAAAATGGGTCGATCCTTGGGAGCAGCATACTTTCTATCTATGGACTTAGCCACAGAAGGAATGAGAGTGGGATTATTCCATACCATTTGAGAAAGCGTCTCAAAGGAAGGCTGTACCGGGGGAGTTAATTCCATAGGGATCTCCGGGACATGAAGGTATTGGAGCCTAAAAAGCTTCCCAGGATCGATAACTGTAGTCTGGAGAGAAAGACTGGAAGAAAAACTTACTCACCTTAGTAATGTTGTTTCTTTTAATGGAGTCTTGCTGTATTCTGACAATAGCAGTGAGTCCCAACCTTCGAACTGCCCCGGAGATGAAAGAGTTAACTTTCCATGCCAGGCATGGAACGCTGAGCTCGAGCTCGGTTTGGACTCTGTCTGTTGCTGTTTGAACTCAAACTGTCAGATCTTTACGAGCTAAACTCACTGAGGTCCTCTGTGGAAGTTGTAAACCTACACTAGCCAACTGGCTACTAAACACAATAACACATTTTTTTTTTGCTCCCAAAACAAAGACTCAAGTCAGGAAACCCCAAAAATGAAATAAGCACAACACCCACTCACCCAAAGAAAGAGGATGATAATAAAAAAAGGGTGGGGCACCTCCTAAGTGCCAACACTGCTACTGCCCACCCACATCCCAAAAACAAAGGTTCTGAGAGGGGAAGGCAGGGGGGGAGACAATAAACACAGGTGGTGTGGGGGTCAGCCTTAGCAAAGACTTCCCCACACACAATGCAGTGTTGAAACCCAGTGGGCCCAGTTTTTTTCTTGGGTTTCTCAGACATGGCCAATCCTATCCAAAACGTGCCCATTTTTCGGCAATCCGACAGGCAATACTCCCCTATCAGTCCCTGACCGTGTTACAGGTCTTGGAAAAAAACGTAATAAAATCCGTTTTTTTTTTAGAACCGATACGGACCGGTTAGCACACCCTAAGTAAATTCACAAACTTTTTTTACGTAAACCGATCGGTTCAGCCAAACCGATCCGATATTTACAAGTTCCACACAGAAACTAAATGCAAAACCTATCTAGTACTCACGGTACCACAGACAGAGACTTAAACTGACAGATTCAGCAGCAGAAATTTGGTAGAAACCGAGCGAAAAAAGACACTTTAACCAACTTTTTTTGAACTGAGCAAAGGAGAAATCTCCGGAGCGACTGTTCAGTGAGATGGAGTAAAGAATCTGACGGTTGGAGTTTATACAACAGCAGACAGGGGCTTCAACTGAGCTCGCGGTGTACATTCCATTCTGACCATGGAAAGTTTAACTCTTTGTTCTCTGAGGCAATAGTCAGAATTACAGCAAGACTTCATGTTGTTTGAAAAGGTTCAGAGTCGAGAAGCCCTGTAGAATGGAAGATGTCACACCAAGCCTCAGCGCCGAAAAAGAGCACTGAGCCACCTGACCCAGCACAGTGCACAGCACCGACAGAGCCGTCAGCGCCGAGGACAGTGCCAACAAGCCGCATGGTGCGAGGACGGTGCCAACAAGCTGCACGGCACTGAGGACGGTGCCGACAATCCCAATGGCTCCGAGTGACCCATCGATGTCAAAGGTGCCGAAACCAACACAGGGCTCCAAAAACTAGCGTTTGAGGAGAAAGAAGGAAGAATACCAGGAGATAGAGGCATCTGCATGGCCCCCTGTGCTGCAGCCATGTGAGGGGAGAAAACACCTGAGCATGGAGTCAACAGCACCGAAGAAGGCGCCGCATGACTAGGGAGGCCCAACTGCCTTACCCGATCCACTGAGGGCCCCAGAGTGAACAGGCCAGGCAGCTGGACCAACCTCAGAGCCCACTGCTCCATCAGAGCAGCCCACTGATGAAAGTGCTCATCTGAAGCCCTACCAGAAGGCGGGGAAGAGCTCCGATGTTGAAGAGGTCGGTGACCAGAAACAGAAATCAGCAACTCCGGAGGAGCAGACCGACAACTGACCCCAATGACCGACTGTCGATGTGCAGACATACCAAAGGGCGACCTCGAGTGATGCTGATGCCTTCTCTTTTTGACCTGTGGGCGAAGAGCTCGGGCGAGCGAGTGCCGAATGCAACCGTTTCTTTAATGCTTCTGGGACCGCCCCTCCCTCAGGCATTGGACCGTCTGTTGTCAGACCCCCCTCCGTAGAGGGTGGTGGACCGGACCCAGCCTGCCTGTCTGAACAGCTTTCATATGAAGTCTCCCTACTGTCTCCTGACCCGCTCATGGTCGACTCCGACAGTGTAGGCTGAGACTTCTTTCTTAAATAAGAATAAATTATAGTAAGCGGTACTTATTCGAGATATACTACAAAATAATAAACTGAAAACTATGCTGCTAGTTTGAAGTTTGACTCCCGGAGGGCGTGTCGTCACTGGCGCTTTTCGGCGGCGGGAAAAAAAGGAACTGAGGCGGTTGGAGGGTTGATGCCAAGATAGTCATTACTGCACGAGCTGAGGCTCGCGTCACTCCTCGCGGCTCCATCTCTGGCACCAGCCCTCCTACAAAAAGTTTGCTCCCACAGGGTCCTAGCACCTCCAGTGTAGATCCTAGCACCTCTGGTGTATCAATAAAATCTTTATCAATCAATCAATCAAATCTTTATTTATCCAGGCGATCACCATTGAGCAAGCTCATTTACAAGGTGGACCTGCTGTTGGCAGGAAAATTGTACAGTTACATATAAATATACATAATACAAAGGAACAGCATGTTTACAATACTGATAGGAGCAGAGTATTTACAATCAAATCTCATGTACAAGAGAGAAATACATAACACAACCTTAATATTTATATATATATATATATATATATATATATTGTATACTGTATATGTATGTGTGTATATATATATATATATATATATATATATATATATATATATATATGTATACACACAGTTCCACTGAGTACTGGAGTAGGATGTGTATGGAAGTCATATACAAACCATAGACAAAAATACAGGTTACTCACCTGTAACAGGAGTTCTAGGAATGGTATATATCGTTCATCCACACTTATTGGCAGGTATCCTTGCCGCTTAAATCTTGCCGGAAGGTCTTCAAGCTGGCTCCTCCCACCCACCGGGTGGTATAACTCGGCCCCCCCATGACGCCAGATCTGGCCCGCTGGAGCTCAGGCTTGTGCGCCGGCCGGGAGCGGGGGGTGTAGTGGATGAACAACATATACCATTCCTAGAACTCCTGTTACAGGTGAGTAACCTGTATTTCTAGGGACATGGATATGTTGTTCATCCACACTTATTGGCAGACTCCTAGCAGTTCTCCGGGAGGAGGGAGGCAAGACGCACACCCCCAATACTTACTTGGGAAAGAGAGACTGGAGAACCGAGGCCCCAAAACCAGCATCCCGGCGTGACTCAAGGTCGATGTGGTAATGGGTAATGAAGGTGTTTGCTGACTTCCAGGTAGCAGCCCTGCAGATTTCCTGGATAGGGACGTCCCTGGAAGCAGCCACCGATGCAGCAGTATGGCGGTAGAATGAGCTCTTATCCTCTGGGAGGCTCCATGCCCGCCAACTTATAGCAGAGATCTATGCAGGAGGTGACCCACCTGCTTATCGTCCGCTTGGCTGCAGGTCTGCCAGATGCGGCTTGTGGGACAAAACAGCTGGCGAACCTCTCCCCTAATTTCAGCCAGGCGCTCTTTGTAATAGGCGAGGCCTCTAGGTCCAGTATGGAGCCTTATTCGGCCTCCGAGGTGTGATTGGGTAGAACACCGGCAGAGTCAACACCTGGTTAAGGTGAAACCTCACACCACCTTCGAAGGAATTTCGGTGGGGCGCAGGACAACCTTGTCCCTGTGGAAGACCAGGTAAGGAGACTCGATGGAAAGCGCCTGGAGCTCTCCCATCCTTCTGGCTGATGTGATAGCCACCAAGAAGGCGGCTTCCACACAGGTGAGAGAGAGCACACCTGTGCATAGGTTCGAATGGCTTGCCCATGAGCTTTGCCAGTACCAGCAGTAGATCCCACGGAGGTGGAGGTTCTCACCGAGGGGAAATGTGATCAAGGCCTTTGAAAAGTGCCAGACCACCTTCTCCTGTGTTAACGACTGCTTCCCTGCCCGCCTGAAGCAGAGATGGCTGCCAGGTGCACCCTTAGGGTCGCCGACCTAAGCCCTTGATTAGAAAGGGACCATAAATAGTCCAAGATGCTTGCCAAGGAACAGGAGGAAGGGTCCAAGCCCTTGTTCTGACACCAAATGGAAAACCTTTTCCATTTGAAGGCATAGCATTTTCTGGTCGACTCTACGGGACGCTCAACTACATTGAGGACCTCGCCGGAAAGACCCAAGGCCTGGAACTCTAGCCACTCAGGAACCAGGCCGTCAGGTGCAGGGATTGAAGGTCTGGATGGAACACCTTCCCCTGACTGACTGAGAGCAGGTCCGAGCGAGCTGGAAGCTGCCGAGGAGTCCTGGAGCTGAGACTGAGGAGATCTGGGTACCAGAACTGGAGAGGCCAGTCTGGGGCTATCAGAATCACCTGCGCCTTGTCCCTCGTTACCTTGAGAAGCACCTTGTGGATCAAGGGAAATGGGGGAAAGGCGTAGAAGAGGCCCGGGGTCCACTGCCTCGAGAAGGCATCCCCCTGCAGCGAGCCCTGCTGAGGGGGGCGGGCATGGAACAGTTCAGCTTCTGCTCTCCTGGAGGCAAACAGGTCCACCTGAGGTGTGCCCCAAAGGGAGAACAGATGCTGTACTACCCGGCAGGAGAGACCACTGGGATGCAGCCCCTATCCGCTCAGGGCATCGGCCAGGGTGTTGGAGGCTCCTGCCACATGAATGGCTAGGAGATCCGCCCAGGCTGCGCATGAGTGACCAAATGCGAGAGCTTCCTTGCATAGAAGCATGGAGCCGCCCCGCCCCTGGCGGTTTAGATAGTACATGGTCGTGGTGTTGTCCGCTCTGACTCGGACCACGTGACCCGGAGGAACGGAGCAAAGGCGGAGAGCTAGGCGGACCGCCGGAGCTCCAGCAGGTTGATGTGGCATCGACTCCATCGGGGACCAGAGGCCGTGGGCCCGGTGTTCCCCAGATGGGCAGCCCAACCCATCAGAGAGGCATCGGTCGATAGAGAGACCGCTGTCGGGTGGATGAACGGATGCCCTCCTGCAAATGACCCGGAACGATCCACCACTGGAGAGCTCCACATCCCTGTGTCACCGGCTACAAGCTGGTCCAAAGGATCGCAGCGCCATGACCACTGGCTGGCCAGTCCCCATTGAAGGGGACGATGTTCCAGCCGGGCCCAACGGACCACGCTGTGCAGGCCGCCATGAGACCCAGGAGGCGAGGAAGTCCCAGGCAGGGCGCAATTGCCCAACCAGAAATGATTGGGCAAAGGAGGAAAGAACCTCGGCCCTGTCCGGCTGGAGCCGCGCCTGGCTCAAGAGAGTCGAGCTGCGCCCGATGAGCAGAATCACCTGCTTCGCTCAGTTCTGACTTGGCCTGCTTGATAAGGAGGCCCAGTTGAGAGCAGACCTGGAGGGCCAGATCTCTGGACCACTCCACCTCCTGTCTGGAGGGAGCTGCTATCAGCCAGTCATCCAGGTAAGGGTACACCCGGACCCCTCGACACCGCAGGAATGCTGTCACCACTGCCATGCATTTGGTGAAGACCCTGGAGCTGGAGATGTCAAGGGCATGGCTTGGAACTCAGGGATCCCTCCGCCGAAGCGAAGGAATCTCTGGTGAGACGGACGGATAGGGACGTGAAAAACGCTGCCCTGCAAATCCAGAGAGCAGAACCACACGCCACGCTCCAAGGATGGTATTATCTGAGCCAGAGTGACCATCCTGAAGGTTCGAGACCTTAGAACTTGTTTAGGTCGTAGGTCGAGAATGGGGCATCAGCCCCCGTCTGCTTCGGAACCAGGAAGTACCTGGACACAAACCCTGGTCTGAAGGAGGGTCTTCCACTTCTTATCACCTCCTTCTGAGGAGGAGAGCGATGTCGGCTCGACGAGCCGCCAGCGAGGCTTGGGACTCTAGTTCCCCGAGGGCAACGGCCTGGTGGCGGTGCCTGCTCACCCCAGAGGCAGGCCTTTCCCATCACTCTCTAAAAACCCACCTGTCCGTGGTAACAGCGGACCAGGCGGAATGGAAGTGCTGGAGCCGTCTCTCCACGGGGACCCAGGGTGGGTGATGGGGATGGGGCGACACCCTCAGCCCGCACTGGGCAGGCTTGGAGGATGGACCGCCGAGGGACCTCCTGGGCCTCTTCCTCCTGCCTCCTGTTAGAGGAAGCCAGGTGGTTTGGGTTTGGGATGCTAAGGTCGAGCCTGCTGGCCCTGACGCTGTTGGCTGGGCTGGGGCGAGGAAAGACCAAAGGGCTTAGGCTGGGTTTGGCGGGCCTTGTCCTTCTGAGTGGAAGAGACCCGAGTCCAAGGTAGCATTGGACTTTCGATCCTCTGCAGGTGACCTTCCACCCCAGGGTCAAGAGGTCAGTCCCCAAAAGGAACATCTGCCAACTTGTGCTGGGTATCCGGGTAAAGGTGGATATCCTCAGCCAAGCCCGCTGACGATAGCCACTCGGCCGCCACCGACTCTGGCACATGAGTCCCCAATATCCAAAGCAGTCTGAGCTGCTGTTTGGCCACTGCCTGCCCTGGTCCCGCACCTGCTTGACCGTAGTCTGCTGATCCACGGGAGATGAGGAATGACCTCATCCAGGGAGCCCAACAGGGCATGAGAAAAATGTGCCATGAGGACGGCCGAACTGGCCTGACGAAGGCCGAGAGAGGACGCAGCATAGACTTTTCGCCTGACATAATCCAATTTCTTGGATTCCTTGGGAGGTTTGTCCACATCCCTGGCGTTGCCGGCGCGCCGGAAAACGCTGTCGGTAACCAACCCCTCAGCAGAGGGGTGCTCCGTAAAACTGGACAGGGAACCGGTAGGGACCGCATATTTCTGGCCATCCTGGCCGAAGGCGCAGGACAGGAAGCAGGGCGCTGCCAAAGCTCCAGGGCCGGACCCACTATGGCCTCGGCCACCGGAAAGGCCTCCGTCGGAGAATCCCCTCGGTCCAGAATCTCCGTGAGGGGATACCTGGCCCGTTTGGAAACGGGTTCGAGCTTCATCCCGGTGGATTCCGAGATGAGCCGAAGCAGTCCTAGGAAGGACGACGGGCTATCGTCCATAGACTGTCCTCCTGAGGACCCAAGTCCAGTCGCTGGAGAAAAGGAGGAATTATCCCCGGACTCGGAGGAGTCCTCGAAGAGCTGCCTCTGGCCTGAGCCACTCAACTCCGCCGAGGTCGGTCGGGAGTGAGGGTAACCGACAGCCGGGGTAGACCCTCAGCCATCGAGAATCCCTGGTCGGAGCCCCAAACAGTGGCTGTGGAGGCGGAGGTTCCACCGGAATCGTGGAGCAGCTGGTTTTGGCCGAACAACCGCCTGGGTACAGGCCTCGGTAAGTCGAGGGGTTGTGTCGGCCGCCCGTGACAGCCACTTAATGGTCAAAGGCATCGCGCCGGCTTACTCCCGTCAGAAGTTGTTGCCACATGAGGTCCTCGCATTGCCGACGTAGCTACGCCGAAGCCCTCGGGTCCGAGGAGGAGGACGAGACCAGCGGCGACGCCGCGCACGCGGTGCCGAGATCGAGACCGCGGTGACGGCGGGATTGGCTGGACCGCACGGAGGTCTGGAGACCGAGACTCGCCTTTTCCGAGGTCGGTGCGGTGAAGTGTCGCAGGAACCGCACTCCTTCGGCTCGGAGGGTTCATCCGAGGCCCGGAACCGGAGGCACAGGCAAGCCCACGGGATCCTCAACTCTCCGGGGAACCAGGAGAGAGAATCTCGCTTTATGGGCGACAGCCCGCCTAACGGTCGAGAAAAATCTCGACTTGGCCGACAGAGTCTCAGTCAACTGACCTGACGGGGCACCGTGGAGACCAGTGGCCGGCCGAGCGGGTCGACCCAAGCCTCCCGTTTGCCGACTTCCGCTGGGAGGGACCTTTCCGCCTCCCAAGAGCTGCCACTGAGTGGATTTACCCTTGTCCCTCTTTTTGGACCGAGAAAAAGGTCCAGCAGACGTTGGCCCTTCTCCCCTAGTGGAGAGGGACAGACATAGCTCCTTAAATGAAGCTGTGTAGGAAGAACCCAGAGAGAGCGGGATAAATGCCGCGGCCGAGGAAGATACGGCCCGCGCCGCCTCCTCTTCGAGGGCGATCATCTGCTCGAGCTGATCCGTCGGTGCCCGCGCCGCCGGACACCGCCGGACCGGGCCTCCTTAGACTTCACCGGAGGGAAACGCGGCCTCGGACGGCCCAGTTGCAATCGGGCAGCACGGTTCTCGAGGACGAGGCTTGATAGCGAAGAGCACAGGTCGCAGGTCCCAAGTGGTCGTGGCTCAAGGCCTAAACAGTAGACACACGTGGGAGTGTGGATCCGTCCGAGACATCTTCTGACTCGCAGGGGCATCCTCCGAAAAACCGGAGTCGATGGTCCATCGCAGCCGCGAGGGATCAAGACCAAGTCTTTTAGCAAAAACTTCAAATTCGCAAACGGAAGAAATAGGAACCAGTCACAAACGAGAGCGTCAGAGGAAACCTGAGCCTAAGCGGGCAAGATCTACGCCATGGGGCGGAGCCGAGAGTTATACCACCCGGGTGGGTGGGAGGAGCCAGCTTGAAGACCTTCCGGCAAGATTTAAAGCGGCAAGGATACCTGCCAATAAGTGTGGATGAACAACATATCCATGTCCCTAGAAAAAAGATTATTTATGTTCCTGTTCAGCAGCAACACATTAACGGCCTGGCTGAAAATTCCTAGGCTATGAAGGTGCGCATAACAGTATGTAAAGCTTAGGCTAAAGTGGCAGAAAGGTGGTAGTGAATAAGAGGGTGCGGAGGGTGCTAAGGGCAAGTGGAACCTGAAGGGGGGAGTATCAGTGGCAGGGACTGCTTCGGAAGAGCAGCTATGACTAGGTGAAGGGAACAAAAGTCAAGCTGCTAGGAGCGATGGAAGCAATTACAAATTTCAGCGAACGTTTTGTCATAGAGGGTCTTAAAGAAGGTAGGACTGACCAGGGAACTGAGTCTCAACAATTTTTGTATCCTGCTCCTGAGAGTAGGCAGGGCATAGCTTATGGCAGCCCTTCCAAAGCGTGAGCTGGCCCTTGGGACTTTCAAAGAAATCTGCGAGTGACTTCTTAAAGCATAGTTCCTAATGGGACTAAGGGGCAGACAGTCAACAACATATTGTGGGAGTTTGTTAGTAAGGGCTTGGAGCGTCCATAGGGCTGCATTTCTAGTTCATTTGTATTGAAGGGAGGACTACCCTACAGCTGCGTATAAAGCACAGTGGTGCGTGGAGTACGGAAGGTCGGTTATAAATCTTTTTATTTATTTTTTTCATTTAGCTTTTGTTGACCGGGTAAGTGCACTAGACAAATCCTGCCTATTTTCAGGCACGACCCGGGGGAAGGGGATACAGATGAATGCCAACTGACCTTGAACCAGATTAAGCTGTTGGTGGTATTTTTAGTGAATGAGGGAAATTTGGCCAGGACACCGGGGAAATTCCCCTACTCTTTTCAATAAGTGCCATGGGATCTTTAACATCCACCTGAACTACCACCAATCCAGACAGATGGGACCTTGGTTTAACGTCTCATCCGAAAGACAGCACCTCAGAAGTGCAGCACCCCTCTCATGCTGCACTACAGTGTCAGTACTGGGATATTAACCCAAGTGCCAGATGTGGGCCATCTCAGTGCTCTATGATATAATACATCCAGTTTTGCAAGATATGATGCTGGGCAATGTCCATAAATAAAGTTGGTGTAGTTAATTAATGAAAGGAACGTAGATTGGACAAGCTGCCTTTTTGCGTCTGTGGTCAAGAGGCGTTTGATTCTGAAAAATAGACCAAGTCTCTGCCTCAGTTTTTTCAGCAGTTCTTCTGTGTGTTCCACAAAAGAGAGTTTGTTGTCTAGCCAAATACCAAGGTATTTGAATTTAGTCACAAATTCAAGATTTTCTCCTAATAAAGTAGAGATTGAAGGTAATGGGCTAGCAACAGCAGAGTAAACCCCTGGGTCTATGGTGAGAAAAGAATGGCCTTGTTTGTTTTTTTATTTAGTAGTAGCTTTTTGCTAAGTAGCTGGTACTGCAGAGTAATAAAGTCAGCTTATAATTCAGCGCAGGCAGCTTCAGGAGAATCCCGGCTTAAGTAGAGCACCATGTCATCAGCAAACAGATGAATACTGGCCTCCTTGATGCATACGTCCAAGCTGTTGATATAAATGGCAAACAGTAAGGGGCCCAGTATGGAGCCCTGGGGGACAGCTCTCTTTATCGATTTTAGTGGAGAAAGCTCTCCATCAGCCTTAACTTGTTGCTGTCTATCAGAAAGGTAGTATTGGAACCATTCCAGTGCAGTTGAGCCAATGCCTATAGTTTTTAAGGTGGAGAGAAGCAGGCAGTGGTCAACCGTGTCAAAGGCCTTACTGAGGTCCAGAAACAAGGCACAGACACATTTTTTGCTGTCTAGTTCCCGGTGCCAATCATTAGTAACTTGGCCAAGGCCGTAATTATACTATGCTAAGCTCTAAAGCCAAACTACATTGGGTTGAGTAGTTTAGTGTTGTCTAAGAAGGCTCTCAGCTGTGTATCCACAATTTTTTCCAGAAGTTTTGAAAGTATGGGTAGAAGAGAGATTGGCCCATAGTTATTTAGGTCACAGGGGTCCCCTGTTTTAAACAAGGGAATGACGTGAGCAGTTTTCCATACCTTGGGGATGGAGCCTTGCGCTAGGGACAGATTGAATAGGTGTGTTATTGATGTAGCAAGTATATGGTGTGCTATTTTCAAGAAATACGGGGTCAAAGGAGTCGGCCCCAGCACTTTTTTTAGTATCTAGTCATAGAAGAAGGTCTTCAACTTCTTTTATGGTGGTAGGTGAAAATGAGAAGTCCATGTTGTTGCTACTTGGTTCCGGAGGCTTGGTGTTAGTCTGAGGAAGAAGGCTACTTACAGGTGCGTGATCGAAGGCCAGGCCAGCAGTGGCAAAATGATTGTTGAAAGCCTGCAGTATCTCTAATTCATCATTAATGATAATATTATCAGTGGAGATTTTGGAAGGAAGCGCACTTCCTGGAGAGTGGCCTGATATCTTTTTTAAGGTAGACCAGAACTTAGTGGAGCAGTTTGATGCAGAGAGTAGTTCGGTTTGATAAAAGTTGGCTTTGGCCTCTCTGACCAACTTAGTACAGGTGTTTCTAGCTGCCCTGAATAGACACCACTCTGCATCGGTACAAGATTTACGAGCCTTTTTCCAGAGATAGTCTCTTTTGAGTAAGGCAGCCTTCAGTTCCTGTGAGAATCAACGATAGGTTCTGGCTTTTATTTGTATTTTAACCAAGGGAGCATGGCTGTTCAGGGCGCTGGATATGATTTCATATAGAACGTCATAGGCATCGCTCACTGACTTAGCCAGGTAGAAACTCTGCCATAGCAAAGAGTTTTTTTAATCATTGAAGTATGCAACGGCATTGAAGTTCCGTCTTGATCGTTTTGTGGAAAACTTTGAAGTAGCTGGAGGTTTGGTGACAGTTCTTATGCCACCAATAAAGCAGTGGTCACTAATGTCCGTTAAAAGGATACCAGCATGGGAAAAGGAATGTGGTCTGTTAACAAGGAGAACGTCCAAGAGGGTGCTTCTCACTGGATTTTTTTTGTTGATGCATGTAGGCTCAGTAATAAATTGAGTAAACCCATGAGAGTCACAGAATTGTTTCAGGGGTGACGACACCTTAGTGAGCCAGTCATAGTTAAGGTCACCTACTATGATTGTTTCCATTGGTTTAGTATCCAGGTGGGATGACAGATATGTCAGAAGTTGCAGTCCTGCTGCTGGAGGTCTGTAGCAGCCTATGATATGGAGCGCCACTGATAGGGAAAGCTCGACTTTAAGAGACAAGCATTCGAATCCACAGGCGATAGAGGCAGCATCTAGTATAGATACTGAGAATTTGTTTTTAACATAAATGGCTACTCCTCCACCCCTGGTCTGCCTGTCGGTTCTGAAGAGAAGGTAGTTAGGGATGTTTATCTCTCTGTCAGGGGCGGACACCCGGAGCTATGTTTCCGAAAGCACGAGTACGTCTGGTGCAGTATGAGTAATCCAAGCCTGTACTGAATCGAGCTTCTTTAAAAGACTACACACATTAGCATGCAAGAAGCTGATTCCTTTCAAGGTTGTGAGTTCAGAAGGAGATGAGAGCACTTTCGTAGGGCCAGGGTTAAGCTCGACATCACCTGAGCATAGGAGTAGAAGGAGCACAATTTTCTTTAGGGCAGCAAGGAGAAGTTTAAAGGCGTGAGTCTTTCTACGTCTAGAATAGGTTTGCGTACAGGAGTCCAAAGACTGAGTCATCTTATAGTGCTGCCCTACGGACACATATCCTAAAATCCATGCAGGATAGTACCAGGCCATACCTAGTTTGAATGGATAGGGTTTGGGACCCAGTGGGGGATATTGGTGATCAGTTCAACTTCGAGGAGGTTCCATAAACTGTGAGGGGATCAAAGGCGTACAGTGGCAGCAAAGTTTGTTCATAGTGTTGGTATATGTGGAGAATAGCATGGTAAAGCAAGCACCTTTGTTGGAGTCAATTCTGTCAAGTTGCTTAGCCACAAAGGCTGGCAAAAAAATGTAGCCAAATAAGGCCTATCATGGTTGCCCTTTATGTAAATAAGGTACGTACTGCAATAGCTTCTGCTATCCAAGATATATAGAAGATGATGGGTTACAGTGCTACTCCACTAAATAAGGAGCATATTGCAGTAGTGTCTGCTATCTAATATATATAGAAGATGATGGGTTACAGTGCTACTCCACTAGAGGCGATGTTATTCAAGTGCTTGACAGAGGAGGCTATCCGAAGTGTGGGAGGGCCTATAAAAGTTAAGGCCCGGGGTAAGAAGGGCTATATAATAACGCACAGGGTGGGGATGGGCGGTGGGAGAAAAAAGCTGTGGCTTTGCCATACCTTTAGTTGCTGTGAGTGTCCGAGGAGGTGGTCTCGAGCGTCGGCCAAGGAGCGCGACCACCGGTGGCCGCATGTCCTATGTGGGCTGGCTCTTCAAGCCCTGGAGGAAGGGTTCCCGGCTACAGAGAGACAGAAGGGGGGGAGTATTAGTACTGGTCTTGTGGCAGGGGCTGATTAGTCCAGAGTAACCACCATACAAGCCAGCCAGTAGATGTAAGAGGTAATGTGTTCCACGACCTGTCAGACCTCAGAAACATTAACTGGACTCACTTCTACCTGGCCCCATGCATTAACACAGCTGCCTCCATCTTAATAACACACTAAGCACCATGATCAACAAACATGCCCCCATGATCAAATGTAGGGTCCAGAAGTATTCCTGCCCCTGGTTTACACCAAAGATAAAAGCAGCACTGAACAGGAGGGGCCGACTGTGGGCAACAACTAGACAAACCAAACTTCCTGCAGACTGGGCTGCCTTCAGAACCTGTCAGAATGTATGTACCAAAATGATCAGATCCACAAAGGCAAACAACTATTTATCTGCCTTCAACTCAGCCAAGGGAAACCCCACCAAATTCTGGCAAATCATTAAATCAGCGGAAGGTCACAAATTGCACTCCTCCTTGCCCAGCAACATTTTGCTCAAGGGTAATCTCTCCAATAAGTCAGATATTCTACGTAGTTTCAATGACCACTTTTCAACCGCTGGTCTGGCATTTGATACCTCCAAAGCAGCCACACTCCCCTCCAGTCTTCCTAAAACTACACTGGCCACAGTCACCCACAATGTCTCCTTTGCCCCGTTTCAATATGAAGAAGTTGAGAACCTCCTTCTCCACATTGACACTAACAAAGGTGCAGGTTCAGATGGAACAGAACCAGTCTTCCTTAAAGATGGTTTCCACTACCTTACACCACCAGTCTGGTTCCTGATGATTGGAAGGTAGCTCAAGTCATGCCACTTCGAATCTGGTGATTCTATGGATCTGAACAACTATCGCCCCATATCCATTTTACCATTACTCTCAAAACTCCTTGAAAAATTAGTAAATTCCCAGCTAAGAGACTATCCTGAAAGAAAAAATTACTCGCCATAGTAATGTTGTTTCTTCTAATGGAGTCTTGCTGTATTCAGACATAATGCAGTTAGCCCCAGCACTTGAACTGCCCTGGAGAGGAAAGAGTTAACTCCATGCAGAAGCATGGAACGTTGAGCTAGAGCTCGGTTTTCAAACCTCTGTCTGTGGTACTTCCCAGTGTAACAGTTAGACTCTTACGAGCAACTAACTAACTAGGCACTAAAATATGGAAATTGTTTGAAACATATAGCCAAAAGGCAAAAAATAGTTTTGGGGTCCAAAAGACTCACGTCAAAAACCCAAGAAGAAACAAGGTAGTGACAATTTAGGCTATGAACATAAGAAAAATAAACATAATGGCTACCCTACCAAAAGGGAGGGTACAAGGTACACCCCTGAGGTGCAACACTGTACCTGCCAGCCCACTTCCCAAAAACAGGTTCTGAGAGGGGAGGCGGGGGGAGGTCTGAATACAGCAGGACTCCATTAGAAGAAACAACATTACTATGGTGAGTAATTTTTTCTTCAAACAACATGAAGTCTTGCTGTATTCAGACATAATGCAGACTACCAAGCAGTTCCCTATGGAGGAGGGAATGCAGTACCTACTTTGAGAATAGGCTCTGCAGTACTGCTGTGCCAAACCTAGCATCACTCCTAGCCTGGATGTCCTGGAAGTAATGCTTGGTGAATGTATGTACTGTTTTCCAGGTGGCTGCTTTACAGATCTCTAACAAGGGAATATCCCTGGCCTCAGCTAGAGAGGCAGCTGTACCCCTAGTGGAGTGAGCCCTCAGGCCTGAAGGGGGGTGTTCTACTCAATTTGTCATAGCAGAACTGTATACAAGAAACAATACACCTGGCAACAGATCTTTTAGTAGCAGGCTTACCTTTCCCCAAGTCACCATAAGTGAGAAACAATTGAAGACAGTCATTTCTGTGTGCCTTAGTATGCTCTATGTAGTAGCTAAGAGCCCTTTTAACATCCAAACTGTGTAATCTTCTTTCCCCTGAAGAAGAATGGTCAGTGAAAAACACAGGGAGTGATATGGTCTGGTTTAGGTGGAAATCTGATACCACTTTAGGGAAGAACTTCCTATTAGTTCTTAGGACCACTTTATCCCTATGGAAGGATATGAAGTCAGGTTTAACTAACAGGGACTGTAATTCACTAATCCGCCTGGCAGAAGTAATAGCTACCAGAAGCACAGTTTTCCAGGTCAAGTACTTCAATTCAGCCGAAGCCATAGGCTCAAAGGGTGGCTGCATGAGCTGAGCAATGCAGACATTAAGATCCCAAGGCGGAGTAGGCTCCCTAAAGGGAGGGTTAATGTGGAGCAGACCTTTGAAAAATTTTCTGAAAACAGGATGAGATGCCAGGGAAGAGCCCTTCCCTGCTGAGAGGAATGCAGAGACAGCTGCTAGATGAACCTTCAGAGTGGCAGCCCTAAGGCCTAGACCATTCAGATGAACTAGATAGTCTAAGGTTGTGGAAATGTCTGCAGAATCAGGCAGGATGCCTTTCTGAGAGCACCAAATACTGAACCTCTTCCATTTGGAATTGTAAGTTTTTCTAGTGGCAGATTTCCTGGAGACCTTTAGCATATCCAGAACTCCCTGAGAGAGAGATGAAGTGCTGCATATTCTAACTCTTCAAGAGCCAGGCCTTGAGGTTGAGGGACTGGAGACTGGGGAACCGGATCCGCCCCTGGGAGGAGGAGAGAAGCTTGTATCTCCTGGGAAGACACAGGGGACGTGACACAGCCAAGGACAACAGAAGAGGATACCAGGGCACTCTGGCCCAATCTGGAGCCACCAAAATCACTGTGTAGGGTTGAGTTCTTATCTTGATTAGAAGTCTGAACAGGAGAGGGAAAGGAGGGAAGGCACAGAGAAATCTACCCTTCCAGTCCAGAATGAGGGCATCCTGGGGAACTGTCCCCAGGACTGGAGGTCTGCAACAAAACAGAGGAAGTTGATGATTGTCTGGTGCTGCAAATAGATTTATCTCTGGGATGCCCCACCTGGAGAAAATGATCCTCAGAATATGAGCATTCAGGGACCATTCGTGATGTCCCTGTGAAATCCTGCTCAGGGCATCTGCTAACACATTGTCTTTCCCTGGAAGATGAACCGCTACCAGGGAAGTCTGAAGGGAATAGGCCAGAGACCAAATCTTCATGGCCTCCATGCACAAGGCCATGGACCGAGTGCCTCCCTGCTTGTTGATGTACCACATTGTGGTAGTGTTGTCCGTCCTAATTTAGACCACCTTGCCCTTGACTGAATCTGAGAAGGTCTGAAGGCAACTCGAACCTGAGGTATTTTCTGTGGGAGCACCTTATAGGGATATGGAAGTAGGCATCCTTGAGGTCCAGTGATGCTAGCCAATCTCCTGGCCTTAAAGAGGAAAGGATTGTTCTCAGAGTTACCATTTTGAATTTGGGTTTTGATATGTGTTTGATCAAGTACCTTAGATCCAGGATGGGTCACCACTCCCCTGTTTTCTTTGGGTAAGGAAGTATCTGGAGTACAGGACTTTTCCCCTGTGTTGAGTAGGAACTCTCTCTATGGCTCTGAGAGCTAGGAGAGAGGAAACCTCTGCCTCCAGGGCAAGGGTTTCTGAGACTGATGCAGGTGGAAAAGACTTGGCCCTCCTTTTTGGGTACCTTTTGAAACTGAGGGCCAGTCCCTGGCTTACTACTTCCAGGACCCACTTGTCTGAGGTAACAGACTTCCAAGCCTGAAAGTAGTATGCCACCCTGCCTCCTACTGGGATTGGGGAGTCGACCCAGGCTGACACCTCAGGGTGTCTGCTTGGCAGGAGCCTTAGACTGGGAGGAGGAAGCAGTCCTGCTCATCCCCCTCCAGCCCCTCCCTCGGAAAAAAACCCTTTGTGGGTAAGAAGAGGAGGCCTGGGCTTGGTAAAAAGGCCTGTGAAAAGGCCTGCCCCCTGCTCTTGGACTGCTGCTTTTTAGGAATGGCTTGCCTTTCCTTGCCCTGTGCACTCCTGTAAGTTGTCCTATATTCGTCCATTTTTTTCATGTAAGCCTCTGTCTGGTCCCCAAACAGAGAGTTACCAACTACAGGAAAATCCATAGCCTTAGACTGGGTGTCCCGTGATAGGTTAGTACATCTGAGCCAAGCATGCCTCCTGAGAGACACAGATGTAACCATGACTCTGGATGCCACATCGTTGGAGTCCACAGCAGCGTGAAATTGTACTTTTGATACCTAAATTCCATCTGCAGCCACCTCCTCTAGCTCTTTGGCTAGCTGGGGGAGGCCTGTTGAGCCAGTTTCAGAACCGTATCCCACCTGGACTTCTGGTACCTGGCTGTATAGGCCATATAATTTGCCTGCCTGAGTCCCAAAGAGGATGCCAAGTATAGTTTTTTGGCCATGGCATCAACTTTCCTGGAGTCCTTGTCCGGGGGGTGTGAAGCCAAAGGAATGTTTGCCCTGTCACAGGCTGCAGCCTGCACTACCCCAACATGGCTGCAATGTGAATAAAGGAACTCCGCAGCTGAGCCTGATAACATATACCTCCTGTCCATTCTTTTATCTACAGGAGGTAAATAGCTAGGAGTCTGTAGAATCTTTTGTGTCTGTTTCCCCAAGGACTTATGAAGGGGAATAGACAACCTTTTGGAGTCTGGGATGTCCATCATCTCCACAAAATCAGGCTCTTCTTCCTCCTCTGCAGCTTCAACCATAGGGAGCTGGAGGGTTTGGGCCACCTTCTTGTAAAACAAGAAGTGTGACGGGGACTTAGAGAGCCTGGGAGGAGAGACACCCGAGGGCCTGTCTGGGGAGATGTCCGGTTCAATGGGCACATCCAGATCCCCCTGGTCGTCATCATCGTCGGGATAATCTTTGTCTCCCTCCCACTCCTCATAGAAAGCATCTGGATCGTAATCCAAAGGAGCCAGTTCCGACTGAACCGACTGCCTAACTGGCGGTGCCAGTTCGGATGGAACCGGCTGAAGCAATTGGACAATACTAATCGATTTGGCTATCTCATCCGTGGTTGGAGTATGCAGTACTGGATCCGAACCAGGAGACTTTTGTTTCCTTTTTGACCGAACCGACCCCTCAGAGTCGGCTCTCCTTTTGCCTGAGGAGGTATTGCCCAGGTTAGTAGGCACCTCCTCAGGTTCAGCCGCAACCGAACCAGGCTGGCCATCCGGATCCACAGACTTCTCAGCCTCCCTTTCCCTCAACCTACTCAAGTCTTTTTTCTAGAGTGGTTTTGGGAAAGTTTTTGCAAATTTGGCAGTCTGACTGGAGGTGGTCAAACCCCAGACAATAAACACAGATGAGGTGGGGGTTGGCATTGGTAAAGACCTCCCCACACTCAGTACAGTGTTGAAACCCAGTGGGACCGGTTTTCTTTTTGGATTTCTCAGACATGGCCAACCTACCAAAATTACCCTACAGAAGCTTTCAAGCCAGGTAATACCAACTGATCGGTAACAACCGTGTCACGGGTTTGGAAAAGAACCGAGAAAAAGCCTGGTTCTTTTGAAACCGATCAGTACCGGAACTCCACACTAATCCCAGAAAGATATCATTTAAAATTAGAGAATTCACAAGGTCGGTTCCTACCCGGACTGACTAAAAAGAAACCGAAGAGACAAACGATTTTCACAGTTAAATAAAATAAAAACACACTCCCACTCCCTATCTACAACACTACCTGTACCATAGACAGAGGCTGGAAATCCGAAAAAAAAAATAAAGAAATATTTTTTAAACCGAACAATTTACTAAACTGAACTGAGCAGAGGCTATCTCCGGAGTGACTTCACTGTTAGTCGGAGTAAAGAATTTGACGGTTACACTGGGAAGTACCACAGACAGAGGTTTGAAAACCGAGCTCGAGCTCAACGTTCCATGCTTCTGCACAGAGTTAACTCTTTCCTCTCCGGGGCACTTCAAGTGCTGGGGCTAACTGCATTATGTCTGAATACAGCAAGACTTCATGTTGTTTGAACAACTAACCTAATAAACCCTGCTCAATCTGGATTTAGGAAATTCTGCAGCACTACCACAGCCCTAGCCTCAGTCACTAACGACTGGCTACTCGCCATGAATAAAACAAGTCACAGGCGCAATTTTTCTGGACCTCAGTAAAGCCTTCGATACTCCTGACCATGCTTTACTTCTCGACACTTTACACTACCACGGCATCTCCGGCACCTCACTACCTTGGTTCAAGAGCTACTTGGCTGATAGACGGCAACAGGTAAAAGCAGATGGCTCACTCTCCCCACTCCTTCCCATTACGAAAGGCATGCCACAAGGCTTGATCCTTGGACCCCTTCTTTTCATGCTCTGCATTAGCACTATTGATAATAACATCACCAAAGCAAAGCTTCACCTATTCGCGGATGATACTGTGATCTACCTAGCCAGGCCCTCAGTTACCGATGTCCAAATGGAACTCCAATCCCAGTTCAATCTTCTCCAGCTCAGACTGATGCAATCCAAACACCTCTTAAATGCCAAAAAACAAAAGTCATATACTTCTATTCCAGCTCACTTCCATCACAAATGCTTATCATCTCTGCCCCCCCATCAGAACGCTCCTAGGCGATCACCTTGAGGTAGTCAACAGCTTCAAATACCTGGGCTGTGACCTCAACCAACACCTAACTTTCTCTGCCCACATTACTTCCCTTGCCAAAAACCTGTGCCAGTGTACAGGTTTCTTCTACAGGAAAAAGGAAAAACCTATTCATGGCTGAGGCCACACTACGGCTAGTCCAGACAACTTTTATGCCACTCCTCGACTGTCGACATTGTTTATGGCCAATGCTCAGACTCCCTATTTCACCAATTGGATACACTCTACCACAGAGCAATTTGTTTTATTTCTAATGCACTCTGTCACACACATTATTGTGAGTTATATGCCCAATTGGGCTGGACCTCCCTATCGGCTAGACGTCTCATACACTCCCTCACCTGGTTATATAAAGCCCTTTTGTTTAAGCTCCCCTTATATATTTCTACTCTCATTTATTGTACTGCCTGTTTATACTCATTACAGAGAAATAACTACATTATGCTAGAAGAAAAAATTACTCACCTTAGTAATGTTGTTTCTTCTAATGGAGTCTTGCTGTATTCTGACACATTCAGTGATGTCCAACCTTTGAACTGCCCTGGAGATGAAAGAGTTAGCTTTCCATGCCAGGCATGGAACGCTGAGCTCGAGCTTGGTTGAGACTCTGTCTGTTGCTGTTTGAACTCAAACCGTCAGATCTTTGCGAGCTATACTCACTGGGTGTCCTGTGTGGAAACTGTAAACTTACACTAGCCAACTGGCTACTAAATATAATAAAAAGATTTTTTGGTCCCAAAGCAAAGACTCAAGTCAGAAAACCCAAAAAATAAACAAAACACAACACCCACACACCCAAACTAAAAGGGTGAGAAAAGAAGGGGTGGGGGCACCTCCCGAGTGCCAACACTGCTGCTGCCCACCCACATCCCAAAAAACAGGTTCTGAGAGGGGAGGAGGAGGTCAGAATACAGCAAGACTCCATTAGAAGAAACAACATTATTAAGGTGAGTAATTTTTTCTTCAAACAACATGAAGTCTTGCTGTATTCTGACATGTGCAGACTACCAAGCAGTACCTCCATGGGGGAAGGACAGAACCTACTTTGGAAATAGGCTCTGAAGCACTGCTGTGCCAAACCGAGCATCACTCCTAGCCTGGATAACTAAAGAGTAATGCTTGGTAAAAGTATGTACTGTTTTCCAGGTGGCTGCTGGACAAATCTCTAAGATAGGAATATCCCTGGCAGCAGCCAGGGAAGCAGCTGTACCTCTGGTAGAGTGAGCCCTCAGGCCTGAGGGTGGGATCCTACCTAGTTTTTCATAGTAAAACTGAATGCAAGAGACAATCCACCTGGCAATAGATCTCTTAGTGGCAGGTTTTCCCTTACCAACCTCACCATAAGTAAGGAACAGTTGGAGGGAGTCAAACCTGTGACCCTTGGTGCACTCTATGTAGTAGCTAAGGGTCCTTTTCACATCCAAACTGTGCAGCCTCCTCTCCCCAGAGGAGGAATGGTCAGTGAAGAAAACAGGAAGAGACACAGACTGGTTAAGGTGGAAATCTGAAACCACCTTAGGCAAAATCTTCCTATTAGTCCTGAGGACCACCTTATCTCTACGGAAGGAGATAAAATCAGGCTCCACTGACAGGGCCTGTAACTGACTTATGCGTCTGGCAGAAGTGATGGCCACCAAGAAAACAGTTTTCCAAGTCAAGTACTTAAGCTCTGCTGAGGACAAAGGCTCGAAGGGGGGGTTGCATAAGCTGATCAATGCAAACATTAAGGTCCCAAGCAGGGGCAGGGTCCCTGAAGGGAGGACTGGTATGCAGCAATCCCTTGAAAAATTTACAAAATACAGGATTAGCTGAAAGAGAAGAATGCTTGCCTACTGAGAGAAAGGCAGAGACAGCTGCCAGATGCACTCTTAGTGTAGCTGGTCTGAGTGTCAAGCTATTGAGATGAACAATATAGTCAAGGACTGTGGGCAGGCCAGCAGACTCTGGAGAAATATGCTTCCCAGAGCACCATATAGTAAATCTTTTCCACTTGGAATTTTAAGTGTTTCTGGTGGAAGGCTTTCGAGAAGCCTTTAAGATATCCAGAACACCTTGAGAGAGAGATGCAAATCAGCAAACTCTAACTCTTCAAGAGCCAGGCCTTGAGATTGAGAGATTTGAGATTCGGATACCAAACCCTCCCCTGGGCACATGTTAATGGGTTGTAATTCCTGGGAAGAGACAGGGGAAGGTGGGCTGCTAAGGACAACAAGAGAGGGTACCAGGGTTGTCTGGCCCAGTCTGGAGCAATCAGGATCACTTTGCAGGGTTGAGACCTGATTTTGACTAGCACTTTGAACAGGAGAGGGAAGGGGGGAAAGCATACATGAACTTCCCTTCCCAGTTGAGAACTAGGGCATCCAGGGGGACTGAGCCCAACACTGGGGGCCTGCAGCAAAAGAGAGGAAGTTGGTGATTGTCTGGGGCTGCAAAAAGATCTATCTGTGGGGTGCCCCATCTGGAGAAGATCACCTTCAAAATCAGGAGATCCAGGGACCATTTGTGATGGCCCTGAGTTATCCTGCTAAGAGCATCTGCCAGGACATTGTCCTTCCCTGGGAGGTGCACTGCTGTAAGAGAGATGTTCAGGGAATAGGCCAGAGACCACAACTTCATTGCCTCTGTGCACAAGGCCGTAGACCGAGTGCCCCCTTGCTTGTTGATATACCACATTGTGGCGGTATTGTCTGTCCTGATCTGAACTACTTTGTTCTTAACAGACTTAGAAAAAGCTTGAAGTGCTAGAAACACTGCTCTGAGTTCTAATAGATTAATGTAAATCAGAGATTTCTGAGGAGACCACAATCCTTGGGTGGCCAGGTCCCCCAAGTGGGCTCCCCACCCCAAGAGGGAGGCATCTGTAGTAAGGATTAGAGAATGAGACTGAGTGACAAAGGGAACTCCCTGTCTTAGATTGTCCTGATCCTGCCACCACTGCAACGCCTGGATCAGGGTTCAAGTCACTGGGATTAGTTTGGTCAGAGGATCCTTTTTCTGAGACCAGAAGGCTCTCAAGTGGAACTGAATGTCCCTCATCTGAAATCTTGCTCCCTGAACCACTGCTGTAGAGGCAGCCATGTTTCCCAAGAGCTGCAGAAAATGCCTTGCTGGTCGAGAAACCTGGAGGGTGAATGAAGAGGCCAGTGAGATAAGGGTCCTTGTCCTGTCTAGGGGAAGGACGGCTCTTGCCTTTACTGTATCCAGCTCTGCCCCTATGAAGGTGAGGAGCTGCACAGGCTCGAGAACTGACTTTGAAAGATTCAGAAGGAAACCTAGAGAAGTGAGCAGTTGCTGAGTTATCTGTAGGTGTGACTTGACTTGGTCTGGAGACTGGCCTACTATGAGCCAGTCGTCCAGGTATGGAAAGATGGAGATCTTTTTTCTCCTTAGGAAAGCAACCACTACTGCCAGGCACTTTGTGAACACCCTTGGAGCAGAAGTTAGGCTGAAGGGTATTGCTCTGAATTGATAATGGCCTGAGGGCAGCTCGAACCTGAGGTACTTTCGGTGGGAGCTTCTGATGAGAATATGGAAATAGGCATCCTTGAGGTCCAGGGAAACTAGCCAGTCCACTGGCCTTAGAGAAGGTAGAATTATTCCCAGTCACCATTTTGAACTTTGGCTTTAAAAGGTACTTATTTAAATATCTGAGATCCAGGGTGGGCCGCCATTCTCCTGTCTTTTCAGGGGTTAGGAAGTACCTGGAGTACAATCCTTTTCCCTTGTGTAGGGGTGGAACCCTCTCTATGGCTCTCCGAGCCAAGAGGGAAGAGACCTCTGCCTCTAGGGCAAATGCCTCTGAAGGACTTGCAGGTGGAAAGGATCTGGTTCTCATCTTGGGAAATTTTTTGAAGCTGAGAACCAGACCCTGGCTTACTACTTCCAGGACCCACTTGTCTGATGTCAGAGACTTCCAGTCCTGGACAAAGTAAGCCAGCCTGCCCCCTACAGGTATTGGAGAATCGGCCCGGGCAGACCCATCAGGGTGCCTGTTTGGCAGGGGCTTTAGGCTGAGGGGTGGAAGCAGGCCTGCTTGTACCCGTCTGCCTCTCCCTCTGAAGAACCCCCTATGAGCATAAGCAGAAGAGGAGGCCTGGGCTTGGTAGAAAGGCCTATGAAAAGGCCTGCCCCTGGAATGCTGCCTCTGGGGAGTGGCTTGCCTTTCCTTGGCCTGAGCACTCCTATAGGTGGTCCTGTATTCATCCATTTTCTTCATGTAGTTCTCTGTTTGCTCCCCAAACAGAGAATTACCCACAACAGAAAAATCCATGGCCTTAGTCTGGGTATCCCGAGACAGGCTAGTACATCTGAGCCAAGCCATCCTACGAAGGGCCACAGATGTAGCCATGACTCTAGATGAAACATCATTGGAGTCCACTGCAGCATGGAACTGCACCTTGGATGCCTCAACACCATCCGCAGCCACCTGCTCCAGCTCCTTGGCAAGCTGGCCAGGGACCTGTTTAGCCAGAGCCATTATGGTGTCCCATCTATATTTCTGATATCTAGCTGTATAGGCCATATAATTAGCCTGCCTGAGTCCCAAGGATGCTGCCATGTACTGTTTCTTTGCCATGGCATCAATCCTCCTGGAGTCCTTATCTGGGGTGTGTGAAGCCAAGGGTATATTTGCCTTATCACAGGCAGCAGCCTGCACTACCCCAACATGGCTGCATTGCTGGGTAAGGAACTCCGTATCTGAGCCTGAGAGAGTGTACCTCTTGTCCATTATCTTGTCCACAGGAGGTATAGAATTAGGAGTCTTTAAAATTTTTATTGTCTGTTTCCCAAAGGACTTATGAAGGGGAATAGACAGCCTCCTGGACTCTGGGATATCCATCATCTCAACATAGTCAGGCTCCTCCTGATCGCCTACAGCTTCTTCCATAGGGAGCTGAAGAGTTTCAGCCACTTTTTTGTAGAACATAAAATGGGAAGGGGACTCAGAAAGCCTAGGAGGAGAAACCCATGAAGGTCTGTCTGGGGAGATGTCTGGGTCAGTGGGCACATCCAGACTTTCGTAATCACCATCACTATCCTCATACTCTGCTTCCTCCTCCTCCGGTTCACAAAAATCTTCTAAATTATAATCTGGAACCGGGGGAACCGACCAAACCGAGCCCCTTCCCGATGGTGCCGGTTAGGTCGGAACTGGGGTTAGCGATTGAACAATCCTTATCGCTTTGGCTATTTCATCAGTGGTCGGAGAAAGAAGTTGTGGATCCGCACCGGCTGATTTATCCCTTCTTTTTCTTTTAACTGGAACCGACTCTTCAGAGTCGGTTCTCCTTTTGCCTGAAGAAGTTTCGCCCTGGTCAGAGGGCACTCCTTCTGGTTCGGTTGGAACCGAACCGGGCTGGCCATCCGGGTCAGCGGACTTCTTGGCCTCCCTTTCCCTGAGCCTACCAACTCTCTTTTCCAGGGTAGCTGCAGGAAAATTCTTGCAAATCTGGCAGTCTGAATCGAGGTGGTCAAACCCCAGACAATCAACGAGGTGGTGTGGGGATCAGCCTTAGCAAAGGCTTCCCCACACACTACAGTGTTGAAACCCAGTGGGCCCGGTTTTTCTTTTGGGTTTCTCAGACATGGCCAGTCCTAACAAAACTTACCCTTTTTTCGGCAATCCGCCAGGCAAGACACCCTTATCGGTTCCTGACCGTGTTACGGGTCGTGGAAAAAAGTAATGAAATCCGTTTTTTTTAGAACCGATAAGGACCGGTTACCACACTCTAAAAGTAGAATAAACTTTTTTGAACAACCCTGATTGGTTCAAACCGAACCGATCCCATGTTTACAAGTTCCACATAGAAGAACAAGAAAATAAACCTATCTAGTACTCACGATACCACAGACAGAGACTGAACCGACAGGTTAACGGATTAAATTCGGTCGAAAACCGAGGAAAACAGCACTTTAACCGACAAACTTGAACCAAGCAAAGGAGAAATCTCTGGAGCGACTGTTCAGTGAGGCGGAGTAAAGAATCTGATGGTTTGAGTTCAAACAGCAACAGACAGTCTCAACCGAGCTCGAGCTCAGCATTCCATGCCTGGCATGGAACGTTAACTCTTTCATCTCTGGGGCAGTTCAAAGGTTGGACATCACTGCATATGTCAGAATACAGCAAGACTTCATGTTGTTTGAAGTACCTTGCTCCTATACTCGGTTCGGTGATATGGGCATAAGTCATGCCCTTCTGGCTGCCTGGAATAAAGCACAATCAGGTCTCACATCCACCCCCTAGCCCTCCAGTCCCTTCTCCCCCACTTCCCCGCTCTCCCATCTGCCTCCTACCCACCCACCCACCTCTCTGCTTCTATAACAACCCTCACCCCTTGAATTGCTCCCTTCTCCTCACCTCAGCCTTCTTTTCCTCTAAATCTCTACTGGTTCTATGGCTTATCTCCCTGTCTACAATTTGCTCCAAATGTTTAAACTTTATGTTTTCACCATGTCTTAACTTCACTGTTCTGTACACCATGGCCTGTACTTCTGTATACATGCACATACTGTATATATATATATTTGTAAACGTTCACTCTGTACATGTATTTATTACTGCTTACTCTACCCTATAGATTATATTTTGCATACTGTGCGACTCTGAGCAAGTCACTTAACCGCCCAGTGCTCCCAGGCCACCCCTGAAAACAGGCACTTGTGCCTAGTGGGCCTTACCCGGTTACCACAGACTAAAAGAAAAAATTACTCACCTTAGTAATTGTGTTTCTTCTAATGGAGTCTTGCTGTATTCTGACAATTTGCAGTTAGCTCCAGCTCTTGAACTGCCCCGGAGAGTGAAGAGTTAAATTCTATGCCAGGCATAGAACGTTGGGCTCGAGCTCGGTTGAAAACTCTGTCTGTGTCCTTTTGAAACCAAACCAACATATTCTTACGAGCTAAAACTCACAGACTAAGTAATGTGGAAATTGTAAAAACTCCTAGTAGCCAACTGGCAACAAAGACTTTGGATTCCCCAAAAGACTCAAGTCAGGAAACCCAAAGAACCAAAACCAGGTAATAAGAACTAAAAACTTTTAATTAAACAAATACAAAGCACCCAACACAAAAGGAGTGGGATAAAGACACCCCTGGGGTGCAACACTGCACCTACCCACCCACTTCCCAAAAACAAGTTCTGAGAGGGGAGGCAGGGAGGGAGGTCAGAATACAGCAAGACTCCATTAGAAGAAACACAATTAATAAGTGAGTAATTTTTTCTTCAAACAACATGAAGTCTTGCTGTATTCTGACAATTTGCAGATTACCAAGTAGTACCTCCAGGAAGGAAGAACAGAACCTACTTTGGGAATAGGTTCTGAAGTACTGCTATGCCAAACCTAGCATCACTCCTAGCCTGGATATCCAGAGAGTAACGCTTGGTGAAGCTATGAACTGTTTTCCAGGTGGCTGCTTGACAGATTTCTAACAAGAGGATATCCCTAGCTGCAGCCAGAGATGCAGCTGTACCTCTAGTGGAATGAGCCCTCAGGCCTGAGGGTGCAGTTTTTCCCAGTTTTTCATAGCAGAATTGAATACAGGACACAATCCACCTGGCAATGGTTCTCTTGGTAGCAGGTTTTCCCTTATCTATTTCCCCATAAGTGAGGAACCACTGGAGGGAGTCAAACCTGTGACCCTTTGTACATTCTATGTAGTAACTAAGGGTCCATTTCAACATCTAAACTGTGTAGCCTCCGTTCCCCTGAGGAAGTGTGATCAATGAAGAACACAGGAAGAGACATAGATTGGTTTAAGTGGAAATCAGAAACCACTTTAGGTAGGAACCTTCTATTGGTTCTAAGGACCACCTTATCTCTATGGAAACAGATGAAGTCAGGCTCCACTGACAGGGCTTGCAATTCATCGATACATCTGGCAGAAGTAACAGCAACCAGAAAATGAAAATTACGTACCTACCGTAATTCTTGATCTTCTTGGACGAGTCTCCAACACTCATTCACACTATTGGGATCTGCGCCGGAGGCACTAGGACCCATCGGGAGCAAACATTTTGCTGGAGGGTCGGCGCCAGAGATGGCGCCGCGAGGAACGGTGCCGCGAGCCATAGCTCGCGCGGTAATGACCATCGCGGCGTCGACCCTCCAACCACCTCAGTACCTTTTTACCAAGGAGGTGCAGCATAACTAACCTAGAAGGGTAGCCTAACCTAAAGACCGGACATAAGATAGTCCAGGCGAACCGTGTAAGAAGGGTCAACAAAGAAGTCTTCACGGCCTAAGATTTGAGGGACTGAAGACCAACAACAGAGGTGAGCTTGGAGGACGGAGGGTAGGCGTGTGAATGAGTGGTGGAGACTCGTCCAAGAAGATCAAGAATTACGGTAGGTACGTAATTTTCATATCGTCCTGGACATAAGTTTCCACCACTCATTCACACTGTTGGGAGAGTACCGAGCTAATAATCCCCCGAGAGGGCGGCAGGAGAGACCAAGAGCTCACGTTTCTAGGACAGAAGTCCATTGAGGATGGCTCTGCCAAAGGAAGAATGTCATCTGGCATGGACATCAAGTGCATAATGTTTAACGAAAGTATGCACAGAGCTCCAGGTGGCTGCATTGCAGATGTCTGCAATGGGCACGTTGCGGATTTCCGCTAGGGATGCCGCGACCGCTCTAGCAGAGTGAGCGTAAACTCTACCCTTCAACTTAACCAGCACCATGGAATAGCAGTGACGAAGGCACGCCACTAGCCATGATGAGATACATCTGATAGCAACAGGTTGACCCAGCCGGGTCTCACTGAAGGAAACGAACAGTTGCTGGGCTTTGCGAAAATCCTTGGTTCTATCTAGATAGAAACGCAAGGCCCTCTTAACATCCAAAGAATGAAGAGAACATTCTCCTTCATTTTGGAAGTTCACAAAATAGGAGGGAAGGACCAAAGGTTGGTTTAGATGAAATTCTGACACAACCTTAGGAAGAAATTTAGGATGAGTACGAAGAACTACTTTGTCCTTATGGAACACAGTATACGGAGGGTCTGTGACCAGGGCATGTATCTCAGAGACCCTCCGGGCTGAGGTAATGACCACTAGGAAGGCAGTCTACCAGGTGAGAAATTTTAGCTCACAGGTAGCCAGAGGTTCGAAAGGTTTCCGAGTGAGCATGTCTAGCACAAGATTGTAGGAGGTCTGGTATGCAGAATCCCTTTAAGAAATCTCTTAACCAAAGGTAACTGAGCCAGTGTTTAGGAAAAAAAAGGGCTCATGATACGCTGAAATGGCACTAAGGTGAACTTTGACTGTAGAGTACTGCAGACCTGAATTTGAGAGGTCCAAAAGATACCCCAAAACCTTATTTGGTGGACAGGAAAAAGGATTCAAAGAGGACTTTGCACGCCAGAGCGAAAAATGCTTCCACTTGGCTGTGTAAGTTTTCCGAGTGGCTGGCTTCCGTGCAGCCAGAAGGATATCTGAAACTCTTCGAGAGACATTGAACTGGTTTACTTTGACCTCTTCAGGAGCCAAGCGTGAAGGTGAAGTGATCTCAGGTTGGGATGGACCACCGGGTCCCTGAGTCAAAAGGTTCACCTGCAGGGGAAGTGGTCTCGGAGGAACTGCCAACATATTGCTGAGTAGTGGAAACCACAGCTGCTGAGGCTAAAAGGGAGCAATGAGAATCATCTTGTCCCCCTGGGATTCGAACTTGAGGAGTACTCTCTGAATTAGAGGAAGAGGCGGAAAAGCGTAAAGAAAGCGTTTTGTCCACCGCAGCCTGAACGCATCCTGACAGAAAATGCCAGGCCCTGGATTTCTGGAGCAGAAGAGAGGCAGTTTTGCGTTGACTGGGGATGCAAAAAGGTCCGGGTCTGGAGTTCCCCACTCTTCGAATAGAGACTGAACTATGGTTGAGTCGAGAGACCACTCGTGAGGATCTGTCTCTGTTCTGCTGAGACGGTCTGCCAAGTCGTTCTGTACGGCTGGCAGATAGACCGCTTGAATTAGAGCATTGTGCTCCAGACACCATTCCAATACCCTCATTGCTTCCCTGCATAAGGGGTAAGAATGAGCACTGCCCTGCTTATTGATGTAATACATCACTGCTTTGTTGTCCATTTGAAGGAGAATGTTCTTGAGACAGAGAATGTCCTTCAATGCTCGGACCGCATAAAGGACGGCTTTCATTTCTAGGACGTTTATGTGAAGCTGGGACTCAAGTGGAGTCCACACCCCTTGAGTGTGGAGAGCCTGACAGTGAGCTCCCCACCCCATTAGGGATGCGTCCGTGGTAATGGAGATTTGATGGTCCAGAGGAGCAAAGGGATATCCTTCCAGGAGATTGTTCTCTTGAGACTACCAGGTGAGTGACCTTTTTTTAAAGGTTCTGTCACTTTGATGAGACAGGACTGCGGATGAGTGGTTGGGGACCACTGAGTACTGAGCATCCACTGGGTGGTTCTCATGTGCAGACGTGCTAGGGGTACAGTGAACACTGAGGATGCCATGAGGCCTAGCATCCGCTGCATCGAGAGAGCTGTTCTCCCCGATGTGATGAGCCATCTGAAGGATATCGTTCCTCCTGTCTTCTGGAAGAAAAGCCTTCGCACAGGAGGTGTCTAGAAGAGTCCCTATAAAAAGGAGCCTCTGGGAGGGCTGCAGTTACGATTTCTTGAGGTTGAGCAGAACTCCCATGGATGTAAGGAGGCACGAGGCCGTCTCTATGGCGTTCCAGAGTCCCTTGCCTGGAAGGGCTTGCTAGAAGCCAATCGTCCAGATAAGGAAACACCTGTATTCTGACCTGTCTGAGATGCGCTGTGAGAACTGCACAACACTTTGTAAAAACTTGCGGCGCCGGAGGATAGCCCAAAGGGCAGGACTCTGAACTGATAATGTTGTCCCAGAGCCACAAACCTCAGGAATTTGTGATGCCTCGGGTGAATAGGAATGTGCTGGTAAGCATCCTGCATGTCTAGGGAGGCTAGCCAGTCATGTTGATGAAGCAAAGGTAACAGGGTTCCCAGAGAAATCATTTTGAATTTCTCCTTGGGGAGAAATTTGTTTAGCTTTCTGAGATCTAGAATGGGGCGCATTCCCCCGGACTTCTTTGGAACCAGAAAGTAATGGGAGTAGAACCCCGTGTTCCGTTGATGCAGCGGCACCACTTCTACTGCCCTGTTGTTTAGAAGGCCCTGAATCTCGGCGGTGAGAAGGTCTGACTGAAGGGTAGACAGCCTGGGCTGCCGTTTGGGAGGACGATCCGGAGGGGTCTCCACAAGGTTGAGTGAATACCCCTCGCGAATTATCCGAAGGACCCATTTGTCTGAGGTTATGGACTTCCACTGGCTGTAGAAGTGCATCAGACGACCTCCCACCGGAGAGGAAAAGTCCACCTCGGGCAGTTGAGATGGGACTTGGGCCAGCAATTATAAGGTAGCGCTGGGGCTTGGGCCCCCGCGCTTGTGCGCCTTCTTTTGAGGTTGGGCAGGTTGGTTTCGGAAATTTTCTCTGCCCCTGCCTCAAAGGACTGACGATTATGAAACTGACGCTTACTGGCATGCCCTCGAGAGGGGCAGGAGGGGGTCGAGCCAACTTAATGGCTGACCTAGTCTTTTGTGTAGCTTCTAGAGCTTGGCTCTACCTGAGGACCAAAAGATATGCACCATCAAAGGGCAATGCCATCACCTGCTGCTGTGCATCATTCGTGAAGCCCGAAGTGTGCAGCCAGGAATGATGGTGGGTGCAAATACCAGCAGCCGCTGAATGGGAAGCAGTGTCAAAAGCATCCATGACTGCTTTAACCTGCTGGTTGTTAGATTCAATACCTCTAGTAATGGTTTGAAGAAGCTCTGGCTTTGAATCTGACTCCTGTAGAGCTTCAACCATTTGCTTGATAGAATGCCACAAGGACCCGGACCCAGCCCGACTGAGTGAACAGCTTTCATACGAAGTCTCCCTTCCGTCACCTGACCTGCTCATGGTCGACTCCGTCAATGTAGGCTGAGACTTCTTTATTGTATTTATTTTAGAAATAAGAATAAACTTAAGCGATACTGTTATCGAGATAATATTACAAAATAATAAAACTGAAAACTATGCTGCTAGTTTGAAGTTTGACTCCCGACAGGCGAGCGACGTCGTCACTGAAGTGCACTCTACAGCGGGAAAAAAAGAACTGAGGCGGTTGGAGGGTCGACGCTGGGATGGTCATTACCACGTGAGCTAGGGCTTTCGGTGCCGTTCCTCGCGGCGCCATCTCTGGCGCCGACCCTCCAGCAAAAAGTTTGCTCCCCATGGGTCCTAGTGCCTCCGGCGCAGATCCCAATAGTGTGAATGAGTGGTGGAGACTTATGTCCAGGAAGATCACAGTTTTCCAAGTCAAGTACTTGAGCTCTGCTGAGGACATAGGCTCGAAGGGGGGGGTTGCATTAACTGAGCAATACAAATATTTAAATCCCAGGCAGGAGCAGGATCCCTAAAAGGAGGATTGGTATGAAGCAATCCTTTGAAAAATTTACAGAATACACAGTGAGATGATAGAGAGGAAGATTTCCCCACTGACAGGAAAGCAGAAATAGCTGATAAATGAACTTTGAGAGTAGTTGGTTTGAGGCCTAGGCCATTAAGGTAAACCATGTAATCCAGAACTGTAGACAAGTCAGCAGTGTCTGGGGAAACGTGCTTCTTGGAACACCAAATACTGAAACTTTTTCATTTGGAGTTGTAGGTTTTTCTTGTGGAAGGCTTTCGAGAAGCCTTGAGGATCTCCCGAACCCCTTGGGACAGATGTAAATCTGCATACTCTAAGTATGCAAGAGCCATGCCTTGAGATTGAGTGACTGGAGATTGGGGTAACAACTCCTCCCCTGAGAGAAGGTTAACAGATTGTAATGCCTGGGAAGAGACAGGGGAAGATGGACTGCTAAGGACAGCAACAGGGGGTACCAAGGCTGCCTGGCCCAGTCTGGAGCAATCAGAATCACTTTGCATGGTTGTGACCTTACCTTGACTAGAACCTTGAACAACAGAGGAAAAGGAGGGAAGACATATAGAAACTTCCCTTCCCAGCTCAAAATCAGAGCATCCAGAGGGACTGAACCCAAGACTGGGGGTCTGCAACAAAACAGAGGAAGTTGGTGATTGTCTGGGCTGCAATGAGATCCATCTCCAGAGTACCCCACCTTGAGAAGATCACCTTCAACACCAAAGGATCCAGAGACCATTTGTGATGGCCCTGGGAAATCCTGCTCAGTGCATCCGTTATCATATTATCCTTTCCTGGGAGGTGGACTGCTACTAGGGAGGTCTGCAGGGAATAAGCCAGGGACCATACTTTCATGGCCTCCACGCACAAGGCCATGGATCGAGTCCCTCCCTGCTTGTTGATATACCACATGATGGTAGTGCTGTCTGTCCTGACCTGAACCACCTTGTTCTGTACTGACTGAGAGAAAGCTTGTAGGGCAAGAAGTACTGCCCTGTGCTCCAGAAGGTTGGTGTGAAGAAGGGATTCCTGAGGGGACCACAGTCCCTGGGCCGTGAGAGCCCCCAGATGGGCTCCCCACCTCAAAAGGGAAGCATCTGTGGTAAGAACCATAGAGTGAGTCTGAGGGACAAATGGAACACCTTGCCTCAGATTATCCAGGTCCTGCCACCACTGAAGGGCCTGAATTAAAGTCTGAGTAACAGGAACTAGCTTGGTAAGAGGATCTTTCCTTTGGGACCAAAAGGTTCTCAGATGGAACTGAATGTCCCTCATCTGAAACCTGGCCCCTTGGACCACTGCTGTGGAAGCTGCCATGTGGCCCAGAAGCTGCAGAAAATGCCTTGCTGGTCGAGAAACCATAGGGAGAAAGGAAGAGGCCAGCTGAGAGATGGCTTTTGCCCTTTCCAAAGGAAGGAAGGCTTTTGCCTTGAGGGTGTCCAGCTCTGCTCCTATAAAAGTGAGGAGCTGCACTGGTCGAGAACTGACTTGGGAAGACTGAGAAGAAACCACAGGGAAGTGAGAACTTTCTGGGTAACCTGCAGATCTGACTTGACAGAGCTTCAAGTAGAAGAACTTGTATGTGCTCTAACTTCCCCTAGCCCGCTGCTGGTCCTTCACCGCACCGGCATAAAGGAACTCTCCTAGAGCCTGGCCACAGGGCTACACCACCTTCTGCATACTCTCCCCACTCCCATTGACTCTCTAGGTCAGGGTATTATTGTATGCAGCATCAGGAAAACTGGGAACTAGCCTCAGAACTCCCTATAATGCCGCAGACAAATCACATAACCGAAAGAAGACTCAGTCACCCACACTTCTCCTAGGACTCTGCAGGAAGCTCTTGTTCCTGCTTTTACTATGCTCAGGAAATGTTGAGCTTAATCCAGGCCCTCTGGCACCCATGGAATCCCCAGCAGAGCTGCAAAGCCTCAAGGGGCTTACATTCTTGCATGTTAATGTATGTAGCCTATTAAAAAAAATCACTTCTATTCAGGCCTGGGTATATCATACTGCTCCAGATGTTCTGTGATAACGGAGTCCTGGCTCTGACCGGTGACCAGTAACAATGAAGTTAACATCCCCTCCTACTCTTTGTTCAGAGCCGACAGGCAAACCAGAGGTGGTGGGGTAGCTATTTACATCAAGGATAAATTCCCTGCCTCCATAATTGACTCAACCTCTGTCCCAAAAGAATTCGAAAGCTTGTCATTAAAGATTGAAATTGCCACTGGTGTCTCATTATGAATAATAGGATGCAACAGACCCCCATCAGCTGGACTACAGTTGTTAAAACATCTCGGAAACATCCTGGGTTCGGCATCTTCAGAGTGTATCATACTAGGGGACTTCAACTTAGACTGGATCTCCAGTGCATCCATCTCACTTAAAATGTTCTGCGATTCCCTTGGGTTGTCACAGCCAATAAACGAATCTACTCATCCTAACAAGCTCAACCCCAATAACAGTACTCTCTTGGATATCATTTTAGTTAACAAACCCCATTTATTCTCCCATCCAGGCATCTTTTTCTCTGATATTAGTGACCATTGCTTCATCACGTGTGTAAGATCCACTCTTAAATCCACAAATGCACTAAAATTCTCCTTTAAAAGGTGCATAAGAAACTTTGATCTCCATGGGTATATATCAGACCTAAGAGACTCCATGCGATGGCAGGACTTCTATCTAGCCAAGTCCCTGACTACAGCTTATGATATTGTCTCAGAAATTGTGCTAGGGGTTCTCAATAAGTATGCTCTCATAGTAAAAGTTTGTGCCAGAAACAAATCCGGTCTGTGGTTTACAGAAGACCTGAAAGATGCTCTACGGAGTAGGGATGTACTCTGGAGAACTGCTAGGAAAACTAATTTAATAAATGACTGGAATTCTTTCTGGAGGGCGAGGAACCTCTGCACCAAAATGGTCAGAGAAGCCAAAGTTAATTTCTACCTCTCTCAGCTGGAGAGCTCCTCAAGAAATGCCTCCAAATTCTGGAGGACTATGAAAGACATTGAAAGTCACACCACTGTAAATTCCCTACCTACTAAATTATTGATCGACAATACTGTCATCTGCAACAGACCGTCTATCCTCGATGCTCCCAATAATCATTTTGCCACTGCAGGGCTAGCCTTTGACTCCTCTCCCACGAATATTCTCCGCCAACAACTTAGATTGGATACACAAAAAAACCATCCCCAGTCCATCCTTCTCTCTGCAGCCTACCTCCCTGAAAGAAGTCGAAGATCTTCTCCTTCAGCTAGACACTAGGAAAAGTGCTGGGGCCGACCTCATTGACCCATACTTCTTAAAGGTTGGCTACTGTGTCCTCGCAGTCCCAATTACTCATCTCTTCTACTTATCCTTGTCCCAGGGTGACCTACTGCCCATTTGGAAAAATGCACTCGTGGTCCCTTTGTTTCAGTCAGGAGATCCTAGTGACTTCAATAACTACAGGCCAATCTCCCTACTTCCAATCCTGTCAAAGATGCTGGAGAAAACAGTGAACTCCCAGCTTCGGAAGTACCTGGAATCAGAAAAATTGCTCAACCCGTTACAATCTGGTTTTAGAGCACAGCACAGTACAATCTCTGCTTTAGCCAAGGTGACAAACGACTGACAGCTTGGATTAGACAAAAAAAACTTTGTATGCAGTTTTCTTGGACCTAAGCAAGGTGTTCGATACCGTTGATCACAGACTGCTTCTGTCGTCCCTTTGGAACATTGGTTTGGATTCCCTATCCCTTAAATGGTTCTCCAACTACCTCTCAGGACGACTTCAATAAGTAAAGGCAGAAGGGGAAGTTTCTCCACCAAACCCCTATTGAGGGGTGTACCACAAGGTTCCATTCTTGGTCCCTTGCTCTTCACCATTTATATTAACAACGTAGATGCCCCCATCAAAGAAGCACAAATACACTTATTCGCGGATGATACAGTACCCTATGCTAGTAGCCCCACACCTGAAGCGGCCTGTAAAGCCCTTCAGAATGAATTTAATCTGCTGCAACATCAGCTTATAAACCAGAAACTGCTCTTAAATGCAAAAAAAAACAAAGCAATGTTCCTCTCGCCCCTTCAAAATGCAATAAATCCTGCAATTGCTGGGATACTCCCGGAGATCACTACCATTCAAACAACATGAAGTATTGCTGTATTCTGACAATTGCAGTTAGCTCCAGCCTTTAAACTGCCCCGGAGAGCAAAGGGTTAACTTTTCTATGCATGGCATAGAATGTTCATCTCGCGTTCGGTTGAAATCTCTGCCTGTTGTTATTCGAACTGCAACCGACAGATTCTTTACTCCGCCTCACTGAACAGTTGCTCTGGAGATTTCTCCTGCTGCTCGGTTCAAAGTCGGTTGAAGTGTCGGTTTTCAGTCGGTTTTTCTTCTGAAATTGTTGTTTCCGCATAGTCGGTTCAAGTCTCTGTCTGTGGTACCATGAGTACTAGATAGGTTTTGTTCTGTTTTCCGTGTGGAACTTGTAAAAGTGTGGATCGGTTTGGCTGAACCGATCATTTTCAGGTAAAATTTGTACTTCACTTTAGTGTGTGGTTCTAAAAAAAAATGGGTTTTATTACCTTTTTTTCCAAGACCTGTGACACGGTTAGGAACAGATAGGGGAGTCTTGCCTGGCGGACTGCCGAAAAAATGGTAAGTTTGGTTAGGTTGGCCATGTCAGAGAAACCCAAGGAAAAAAACGGGCCCACTGGGTTTTCAACACTGAAGTGTGTGTTGGGAGGTCTTTGCTAAGGCCGATCCCCACACCACCTGGGTTTATTGTTTGGGGTTTGACCACCTCGATTCAGACTGCCAAATTTGCAAAAATTTTCCCAAATCTACCCTGGAAAACAGATTAGGTAGACTGAGGGAAAGGGAGGCCGAGAAGTCCGCTGACCCGGATGGCCAGCTCGGTTCGGTTCCGACCGAACCAGAAGGAGTGCCCTCTGACCAGGGCGATACTTCTTCGGGCAAAAGGAGAGTCGATTCTGAGGAATCGGTTCCGACAAAAAGAAAACAAAAAGACAAGTCGACTGGTTCGGATCCAGAACCTCATACTCCGACCGACGATGAAATAGCCAAAGCGATTCGTATTGTGGAATCGTTTCGATCGGTTCCGACTGATCCGGCACCTTTTGGCAGGGGCTCGGTTCGGTCGGTTCTTCCAGTTCCGGATTATACCCTGGAAGAATTTTATGAACCGGAGTATGAGGAGGAAGGACAGTTGGAAGATGATTATGGTGATGGTGAAAATCTGGATGTGCCTATTGACCCGGGCATCTCCCGAGATAGACTTTCAGGTGTTTCTCCTCCTAGGCTTTCTGAGTCCCCTTCACACTTCATGTTTTACAGAAAGGTGGCTGATACCCTCCAGCTTCCTGTGGAGGATCAGGAACAGCCTGACTATGTAAAGATGATGGACATCCCAGAGTCCAGGAGACTGTCTATTCCCCTCCACAAATCTTTTGGGAAACAGACGCAAACAAATTCTCAAGTCTCCCAATTCCATACCTCCTGTGGACAGAAGAATGGACAAGAGGTATACTCTTTCAGGCTCAGATACGGAGTTCCTTTATCAGCAATGCAACCATGTTGGGGTTGTACAGGCTGCTGCTCTGATAAGGCAAGCATTCATTGTCATCACACCCCCAGACAAGAGACTACAGGAATTGATGCCATGGCAAAGAAGCAGTACATGGCATCAATCCTGGGGACTCAGGCAGGCAAATTATGTGGTTTATGCAGCCAGGTACCAGAAGTCCAGGTGGGACACTGTACTGGCACTGGCTAAACAGGCTTCCCCCCAGCTTGCCAAGGAGCTGGAGGAGGTGGCTGCAGATGGGATTGAGGCATTGAATGTTCAGTTTCATGCTGCTGTAGACCCCAATGATGTATCATCAAGAGTCATGGCTACATCTGTGGCTCTTCGGAGAATGGCTTGGCTCAGATGTACCAGCCTTTCAAAGGATACCCAGGCTAAGGCCATGGATTTTCCTGTAATGGGTAATTCTCTGTTTGGGGAGCAGACAGAGAATTACATGAAGAAAATGGACGAATATAGGACCACTTACAGGAGTGCTCAGGCCAAGGAATGGCAAGCAACTCCTCAAAGGCAGCAGTCCAGGGGCAGGGGCAGGCCTTTCCAAAGGCCTTTTTACCAAGCACAGGCCTCTTCTTCCTTTTCACAGAGGGGGTAATTCAGAAGGAGAGGCAGAAGGGGGATGAGCAGGCTTGCATCCAACCCTCAGCCTAAAGCCCCTGCCAAGCAGACACCCTGATGGGTCTGCCCGGGTCGATTCTCCCATCCCAGTAGGGGGCAGGCTGGCTTACTTTGCCCAGGACTGGATGTCTGTTACATCAGACAAGTGGGTCCTGGAAGTAGTAAGCCAGGGACTGTTTCTCAGCTTCAAAACGTTTCCCAAGATGACAGCCAGATCTTTTCCACCTGCAAATCTCTCAGAAACCCTTGCCCTGGAGGCAAAGGTTTCTTCTCTTCTAGCTCTAAGAGGTATAGAGAGAGTGCCTACCCTACACTGGGGCAAAGGATTGTACTCCAGGTACGTCCTAGCCCCCAAAAAGACAGGAGAGTGGCGACCCATCCTGGACCTAAGATACCTGAACAAACATCTTTTAAAGCCAAAGCTCAAGAAGATAACTCTGGGAATTATCCTTCCCTGTCTAAGGCCAGGGGACTGGCTAGCCTCCCTGGACCTCAAAGATGCCTACTTTCACATTCCCATCTGGTGCTCCCACAGAAAGTACCTCAGGTTCGAGTTGCCCTTAAGCCACTATCAGTTCAGAGCAATGCCCTCTGCCCTAACATCAGCCCCAAGGGTCTTCACAAAGTGCCTGGCAGTAGCTGTTGCCTTCCTAAGAAGACAAAATATTTCTGTTTTTCCATATTTGGACGACTGGCTCATAGTGGGCCAGTCCCCAGACCAAGTCAAGTCACACCTGCCAGTGACCCAGCAAGTCCTCACTTCTTTAGGATTTCTTCTCAAGCTACCAATATCAGTTCTCGAACCAGTGCAGCTCCTCACCTTCATAGGGGCAGAGCTGGATACGGTAAAAGCAAGAGCCTTCCTTCCCTGGACAGGCAAGGGCTCTCATGGCGCTAGCCTTCATTCAGCCTTCAGCTGTCTCGACGCAGCAAGGCACTTCCTTCAGCTATTGGGCCACATGGCAGCTTCTACAGCAGTGGTCCAAAGAGGAGCTTCAAATGAGGACATTCAGTTCCACTAGAGAGCTTTGGTCCCAAAGAAAGGATTCCCTTACCTAACTAATTCCAGTGACTCGAACTCTGATCCAAGCCCTGCAATGGTGGCAGGATCAGGACAATTTGAGACAAGGGGTTCCATTTGCCACTCAGTCTCATTCAGTGGTCCTCACCACAGATGCTTCCCTGCTGGGCTGGGGAGCTCATTTGGGGGAACTTACCACCCAGGGACTGTGGTCGCCTCAGGAATCTCTTCTACACATCAATCTCTTGGAACTCAGGGCAGTGTTTCTGGAACTGCAAGCTTTTTCCAAATCAGTACAGAAAAAGGTGGTTCAGGTCAGAACAGACAACACCACCACCATGTGGTACATCAACAAGCAAGGAGGCACTCGGTCTACGGCCTTGTGCACAGAAGCAATGAAGTTGTGGTCCCTGTCTTATTCCCTGCAAAACTCTCTGATAGCAGTTCTCCTTCCAGGAAAGGACAATGTTCTAGCAGATGTACTGAGCAGAAAATCCCAGGGCCATCACGAATGGGCCCTAGATCCTCAGGTGTTGATGGTGATTTTCTCAAGATGGGGCACTCCAGAGATAGATCTTTTTGCAGCCCCAGACAATCACCAACTTCCTCTTTTTTGTTGCAGACCCCCAGTCTTGGTCTCAGTCCCCCTGGATGCTCTGATTCTGAACTGGGAAGGGAAATTTCTGTATGCTTTCCCTCCCCCCTTCCCTCTCCTGTTCAAAGTGTTAGTCAAGATAAGGTCACAACCATGAAAAGTGATTCTGATTGCTCCAGACTGGGCCAGGCAGCCATGGTATCCCTTGTTGCTGTCCCTAGCAGTCCATGTTCCCCTGTCTCTTCCCAGGAATTACAACCTGTTAACATCCACTCAGGGGAGGATTTGGTACCCCAATCTTCAGTCTCTCAATATCAAGGCTTGGCTCTTGAAGAGTTAGAGATTGCAGATCTGCATCTTTACCAAGGGGTTCTGGATATCCTTAAGGCTTCTCGAAAGCCCTCCACCAGAAAGACTTACAACGCTAAATGGAAAAGATTCAGCATTAGGTGTTCTAAGAAGAATATTTCTCCAGACTCTGCTGAATTGCCTATGGTTCTGGATTATATGGTCCATCTCAATGGCCTAGGTCTCAGAACAGCTAATCTCAGTGTACACTTGGCAGCTGTTTCTGCTTTCCTGTCAGTAGGCAAGTCTTCCTCACTGTCATTCCATCCTGTATACTGTAACTTTTTCAAGAGATTGTTTCACACCAATCCCCCCTTTAGGGATCCTGCTCCTGCTAGACCTTAATGTTTGCATTGCTCAGCTTATGCAACCCCCTTTTGAGCCTTTGCCCTCAGCAGAGCTTAAGTACTTGACTTGGAAAACTGTGTTTTTGGTAGCCATTACTTCTGCTAGACGTATCAGTGAATTGATAGCCCTGTCAGTGGAATCTGATTTCATCTCTTTTCACAGAGATAAAGTGGTCCTTAGAACTAACAGAAAGTTCTTGCCTAAAGTGGTTTCAGATTTCCACCTGAATCAGTCTATATCTCTCTCCCTGTTTTCTTCACTGATCATTCTTCCTCGGGAGAGAGGAGGCTACACAGTTTGGATGTTAAAAGAGCCCTTAGCTACTACATAGAGCATACCAAGGGTCACAGGTTTGACTCCCGCCAGTTGTTCCTCACTTATGGAGAAGTTGGGAAGGGCAAACCTGCCACCAAGAGATTGTTTCTTGTATACAATTCTGCTATGAAAAACTGGGTAAAACTCCACCCTCAGGCCTGAGGGCTCATTCCACAAGAGGTACAGCTGCTTCCCTGGCTGCTACCAGGGATATCCCTCTTTTAGAAATTTGTCAAGCAGCCACCAGGAAAACAGTCCATACTTTTACCAAGCATTACTCTCTGGATATCCAGGCTAGGAGTGATGCTCGGTTTGGCACAGCAGCTTACAGAGCCTATTCCCAAAGTAGGTTCTGTCCTCCTCCATGGAGGTACTGCTTAGTAGCTCAGGAATTGTCAGAATACAGCAAGAGTTCATGTTGTTTGAAGAAAAATTACTCACCTTAGTAATTAGGTTTCTTCTAGTGGAGTCTTGCTGTATTCTGCTCCCCCGCCTCCCCTCTCAGATCCTAGATTTTTAGGATGTGGGTGGGCAGGCGCAGTGTTGGCACCCTAGAGGTGCCCTCTTTTTACATCCTCTTTTTTCTTTGGGTGGAATGTTATTTCATGTGATTGGTTTTTGTTTTTGGGTTTCCTGACTTGAGTCTTCTTTTGAGGACCGAAAAATGAAAATTACGTACCTACCATAATTCTTGATCTTCTTGGACGAGTCTCCACCTCTCATTCACACTATTGGGATCTGCGCCAGAGGCAGTAGGACCCATCGGGAGCAAACTTTTTGCTGGGGAGTCGATGCCAGAGATTGCGCCGTGAGGAATGGTGCCGCGAGCCCCAGCTCGCGCGGCAATGACTATCTCGGCGTCGACTCCCCAACCGCCTCAGTACCTTTTTTACCAAGGAGGTGCAGCGTAACTAACCTAGAAGGGTAGCCTAACCTAAAAACCAGACATAAGATAGTCTGGACGACCCATGTAAGAAGGGTCAACAAAGAAGTCTTCAAGGCCTAAAGATTTGAGGGAGTGAAGACCAACAAGAGAGGTGAGCTCGGGGGATGGAGGGTGGGCGTGTGAGGAGTGGTGGAGACTCGTCCCAAGAAGATCAAGAATTATGGTAGGTACGTGAATTTCATATCTTCCTGGACATAAGTCTCCACCACTCATTCACACTATTGGAAAGTACTCAGCTAATAACCTCCGAGAGGCGGCAGGAGAAACCAAGAGCTCACGTTTCTTAAGACAGAAGTCCATTAAGGATGGCTCTGCCAAAGGAAGAATATCAGCCTGGCATGGACATCAAGTGCATGTGTTTAACGAAAAGTATGCACTGAGCTCCAGGTGGCTGCATTGCAGATGTCTGCAATGGGCACATTGCGGATTTCCGCTAGGGATGCCGCTACCGCTCTGGTAGAGCGAGCGTAAACTCTACCCTCCAACTTAACCTGCACCATGGAATAGCAGTGACGAAGACACGCCACTAGCCATGCTGAGATACATCTAATAGCGACAGGTTGACCCAGCCGGGCCTCACTGAAGGAAACGAACAGTTGCTGGGCTTTACGAAAATCCTTGGTTCTATCTAAGTAGAAACGCAAGGCCCTCTTAACATCCAGAGAATGAAGAGAGCGTTCCCCTTCATTTTGGAAGTCCGCAAAATAAGAGGGAAGGACCAAAGGTTGGTTAAGATGAAATTCTGACACAACCTTAGGAAGAAATTTAGGATGAGTACGAAGGACTACTTTGTCCTTATGGAACACAGTATACGGAGGGTCTGTGACCAGGGCATGTATCTCAAAGACCCTATGGGCTGAGGTAATGGCCACTAGGAAGGCAGTCTTCCAGGTGAGGAACTTTAGTTCACAGGTAGCTAGAGGCTCAAAAGGTTGCTGGGTGAGCATGTCTAGCACAAGATTAATGTCCCAGGCTGCAACGGGACTTCTTGTAGGGGGTCGGGTGCAGAATGCCCCTAAGAAATCTCTTAACCATAGGTAACTGAGCCAGTGAAAGAGAAAAAAGGCTCATGATACGCTGAAAAGGTAATCAAGGTGAACCTTAACTGTAGAGTACTGGAGACCTGAATTTGAGAGGTCCAAAGGTACTCTAAAACTTTATCTGGAGGGCAGGAAAAGGGATTCAAAGAGGACTTTGCACACCAGAGGAAAAACGCCTCCACTTAGCCGTAAGTTTTCCTGAGTGGCTGGCTTCCACGAGCTAGAAGGATATCAGAAACCTTCGAGAGACATTGAACCAATTTACTTCTACCTCTTCAGGAGCCAAGCGTGAAGGTGAAGAGATCTCAGATTGGGATGGACCACCGTCCCTGAGTTAAAAGGTTCATCTGCAGGGAAGTGGTTTCGAGAACTGCCAACATACTGTTGAGAAGTGGGAACCACAGTTGTCGAGGCCAAAAGGCAATGAGAATCATCTTGTCTCCCTGAGACTCGAACTGAGGAGTACTCTGAATTAGAGGAAGAGGCAGAAAGGCGTAGAAAGCGTTTTGGTCCACTGCAGCCTGAACGCATCCTGACAAAAAATGCCAGGCCCTGACTTCTGGAGCAGAAGAGAGGCAGTTTTGCGTTGAGTGGGGATGCAAAAAGGTCCAGGACCGGAGTTCCCCACTCTTCGAATAGTGACTGAACTATGGTTGAGTCGAGAGACCACTCGTGAGGATCTGTCTCTGTTCTGCTGAGACGGTCTGCCAAGTCGTTCTGTACACCTGGCAGGTAAATTGCTTGAATTAGAGTCTTGTGCTCCAAGCACCATTCCCAGACCCTCATCGCTTCTCTGCATAAGGGGTAAGAATGAGCACCGCCCTGCTTGTTGATGTAATACATCACTGCTTTGTCTGTTTGGAGGAGAATATTCTTGTGACAGAGAATGTCCTTCAAAGCTCGGACTGCATAAAGAACGGCTCTCATTTCTAGGACATTTATGTGAAGCTGGGACTTGAGTTGAGTCCACACACCCTGAGTGTGGAGAGCCTGACAGTGAGCTCCCCACCCCATTAGAGAAGCATCTGTGGTAATGGAGATCTGATGGTCCAGAGGGGCAAAGGGGTATCCTTGCAGGAGATTGTCCTCTTGAGACCACCAGGTGAGAGACCTCTTTAAGGGTTCTGTCACCTTGATGAGATAGGACTGCGGGTGAGTGGTTGGAGACCACTGAGTACTGAGCATCCACTGGGTGGTTCTCATGTGCAGACGGGCCAGAGGTACAGTGAACACTGAGGATGCCATGAGGCCCAGCATCCATTGCATCGAGAGCGCTGTAACTGACCTGTTCTCTCCGATGTAACGGGCCATCTGAAGGATATCGTTCCTTCTGTCTTCTGGGAGAAAAGCCTTCACACAGGATGTGTCCAGAAGGGTCCCTATGAAAAGGATACTCTGGGAGGGCTGCAGCTGCGATTTCTTGAGGTTTAGCAGGACTTCCATGGATGTAAGGAGGCGAGAGGTCATCTCTATGGCATCCAGAGTCCCTTGCCTGGAAGGACCTGACAGAAGCCAATCGTCCAGATAAGGGAACACCTGTATTCCGAGTTTTCTGAGGTGCGCTGCGAGAACTGCACAACACTTTGTAAAAACTCGCGGCGCCGAGGATAGCCCAAAAGGCAGGACTCTGAACTGATAATGTTGTCCCAGAGCCACAAACCTCAGGAATTTGTGATGCCTCAGGTGAATGGGAATGTGCTGGTAAGCATACTGCATGTCTAGGGAGGCTAACCAGTCGTGCTGATGAAGCAAGGGTAACAGGGTTCCTAGAGAAATCATTTTGAATTTCTCCTTGGGGAGAAATTTGTTTAGCTTTCTGAGATCTAGAATGGGGCGCATTCCCCCAGACTTCTTTGGGACCAGAAAGTAATGAGAGTAGAACCCCGTGTTTCGTTGATGCAGCAGCACAAGTTCTACTGCCCTGTTGTTTAGAAGTCCCTGAATCTCGGTGGTGAGAAGGTCTGACTGAAAGGCAGGCAGCCTGGGCTGCCGTTTGGGAGGACGATCCAGAGGGGTTTCCACAAAATTGAATGAGTACCCCTCGCGGATTATCCGAAGGACCCATTTGTCTGAGGTTATGGACTTCCACTGGCTGTAGAAGTGCATCAGCCGACCTCCTACCGGAGAGGAAAAGTCCACCTCAGGCAGCTGAGGTGGGACTTGGGCCAGCAATTCATAAGGTAGCGCTGGGCGCTTTGGGCCCTTGCGCTTTCTGTTGCGCCTTCTTTTGAGGTTGGGCAGGTTGGTTCTTATGGAAACTTCCTCTGCCTCTGCCTCGAAAGGACTGACGGTTATGAAACTGACGTTTACTAGCATGCCCTCGAGAGGGGGCAGGAGGGGGTCTAGCCAACTTAATGGCTGACCTAGTCTTTTGTGTAGCTTCTAGAGCTTTCTCGACCTGAGGACCAAAAAGATATGCACCATCAAAGGGCAATGCCATTACCTGCTGTTGCGCATCATTGGTGAAGCCTGAAGTGCGCAGCCAGGAATGGCGGTGGGTGCAAATACCAGCAGCTGCTGAACGGGAAGCAGAGTCGAAAGCGTCCATGGCTGCTTTAACCTGTTGGTTGTTAGATTCAATACCCCTGGTAATGGTTTGAAGAAGCTCTGGTTTTGAATCCGACTCTGGAAGAGCTTCAACCATTTGCTTGAGAGAGTGCCACAGGATATACTCGTACTGAGAAAAATAGCCTTGGTAACTGGCAATACGCATACTTAGAGAAGAAGCAGCAAAGACTCTCTTACCTAAGGTGTCTGTCTTATGAGATTCCTTGTTAATAGGTCGAGATGTAGTGGTTTGAGGAAGGACAACCTTATCATTCTCTGCCAGGACTACAATAGGATCTGCAAAGGCTTGAGATGCCAAAATGGGACGATCCTTGGGGGCTGAATATTTTCTATCAATGGATTTAGCCACCGATGAAGAGAGAGCAGGATTATTCCATACCGTTTGAGACAGCATCTTGAAGGAAGGCTGAATCGGAGGAGTCAAATCCGTAGGGATCTCCGATGCGTGAAGGTATTGGAGTCTTAACAATTTCCCAGGATCGATGTCTGTAGTCTGGAGAGAAAATGTGGAAATCATATTCTTCAGCAGAGACTTAAAAGACAGGTCCTCAACCACAGGCTCTGCAGCAGTAAAAGATCCTGCTTCGTCCACCTCATCGCCCAGCCGAAGGTCTGGGTCAGGCTCAACGTCATCTCCTGACAGTCCAGGAGGGACTGTATGGACAGGAAAGGGATGAAAGCCAGAAGAGGAAGGAGAAAAGAGACAAGCAGGGAAGTCCCAGGCCCCTTGTGCAGGGAGGCGCCTGGCGCCGAAAATGACGCCGAGGAACCACGCTGCACAAAACGGCACCGAGCCGCCGCGGTGCCAAGGATGGTGCCGCTGCACCGCACGGCGCTTGAAGATGGCACCGCCGGCCGCACGGTGCCGCCGGAAGCCGCACGGCGCCACAGGCAACGCCGAAGCTGCGCGGTGCGGGCGGCGCGAGGACGGCGCCATGAGGCCACATTGCAATCAAGGCACTCCCAGAGACCAAAACAGGTTTTGAAGGAAAAGAGAAGATAAGGGCATCGGTGTGGCCTCCTGCACCGAAGCCATGTGGGGGGGGCACCTAAGCACGGAGTCGACGGCACTGAAGAAGGTGCCGCACGACCAGGAAAGTCCAACCACCCTACCTCGTCGCCCAGAGAGCCCGAAGGCCCACGAGCGACCGAGCCAGGTAGCAGAACCAACTTCCGAGCCCATTGCTCCATAAGAGCGGCCCACTGATGAAACTGCTTATCTGAAGACCTACCTGCGGGCGGGTTAGGACTCCGATGTCGAAGACATCGGCTACCAAAAGCCGCTGTTGGCGACTCCGAGGGAGGAGACCGGCAACTAGCCCCGATAACCGAACGTCTACGCGCAAACGTATCAGGGGGCGACCTCGAGTGATGCCTTCTCTTTTTAGACCTGCGGGCCAAAGAAGAGCTCGAGGCCGAACGGTGCCGAGAATGCGACCGTTTGGCTTTATGCTTCCGCGGGGACCACCCATCCCCCCGGGTATTGGACTGACTGTTGTCAGACCCCCCTTCCAGAGAAGGCGGTGGACCGGACCCAGCCCAACTGACTGAACAGCTTTCATATGAAGTCTCCCTACCGTCACCTGACCTGCTCATGGTCGACTCCGTCAGTGTAGGCTGAGACTTCTTTATCGTTTTTATTTAAAAATAAGAATAACTTAAGCGATACTGTATCGAGATAATACTACAAAATAATAAAAACTGAAAACTATGCTGCTAGTTTGAAGTTTGACTCCCGACAGGCGAGCGACATCGTCACTGAAGCGCACTCGATGGTGGGAAAAAAGGAATTGAGGTGGTTGGGGAGTCGACGCCAAGATAGTCATTGCCGCGCGAGCTGAGGCTCCCGGTGCCATTCCTCGCGGTGCCATCTCTGGCATTGACTCCCCAGCAAAAAGTTTGCTCCCGATGGGTCCTAGTGCCTCTGGCGCAGATCCCAATAGTGTGAATGAGTGGTGGAGACTTATGTCCAGGAAGATCATTATTTTTCTGCCACTTGGCTAGTTAAAAATGTTACAGTTTCCACACAGAACACCTAGCGAGTTTTGCTCATAAAGATCTGATGGTTGTAGTTCGAATAACAACAGGCAGAGGCTTCAACTGAGCTTGAGATGAACATTCTATGCCATGCATAGAAAAGTTAACCCTTTGTTCTCTGGGGCAGTTTAAAGGCTGGGGCTAACTGCAATTGTCAGAATACAGCAAGACTCCACTAGAAGAAACATAATTACTAAGGCGAGTAATTTTTTTCTTCTGCGTGAGCCGTTGGACTATGTACCAAAGTTCAAGTACCTGGGAGTCTGGTTAGACCATAGACTTACTTTCACAGATCACTTAGAAGAACTGGCAAAGAAACTTAGACAAAGACTTGGTCTGTTCTTTAGGATTAATAATCTCCTCACAAGAGACGCTGAACTGAAACTGGTTCAAACTGCCTTTCTTTCCCTATTGGATTACGTAGACTTTCTATATAGTCAGGGACCTGCAGGTACCCTAGCCAAACTTGATACGCTTTATCACAGAGCCATAAGATTTATCACGGGACTTCCATACTCAACCCACCACTGTGCATTGTACACGGCAGTGGGATGGTCATCCCTTTCTTATAGACAGCGAAAAAAATGCTGCGGTTTGGACATACAAAGCTATCTCAAATAAACTGCCCCAGTATATCTCTGTCTGTTTACCTTTGTGCACTCAGGGGAAGTATACCCTGAGAAGCACCTTATATATCTACCTTTATGTTTACAAAGCAAAATCTCGCATTGGCAGAGCAGCCTTCAGCTTTGTGCTCCCTCAACTGTGGAACAAGCTGCAAAAAACTTTGAAATTAACTCACCCCATCAGCCTAGCAGCTTTTAAATCTCTATATCTACATCATAATAAGGAGTCCTCTGCTTGTCTACCCTACATAGTGACTCCAATAAGTCCAAGCACACTCTAATTACTACTGTTACAAGACTGATCACCTCTATAATCGACTCTTCCCTCTCCCCTTTTTCTACCCCCATATCTGTCCCTTCCACATTCCTTTGACCCTGGTTCCAGCTCTAAATTCTCCATACTGTATCACTATATATCTTTTTATATTAGGTTTTATTTGTGTTCAGTGCACCTGATATGTATATTTCTTTACTTTTATGAACAATTGTGTCTTACCCAAAACTAGCTGTATCTTCTGTTCCAAACATATACTACTGTCAATGCTACCTGCTGATACTTTGTATATACTGTATTATTGTATCTCACTTTATTTGTATTATTACTATTTTCTTGTGTGTTGCATCCCATGTATATTGTCCCTTGTTAACAAACCCAGGTCCACCTCAAAAATGAGCTTGCTCAACGGTGATCGCATGGTTAAATAAAGACTTTGATTGATTGATTGATTGATTGACTGACTTGGTCTGAAGACTGGCCCACCAGAAGCCAATCGTCCAGATATGGAAAAATAGAGATCATTTTCTGTCTTAAAAAGGCCACCACTACTGCTAGGCACTTTGTAAACACCCGTGGAGCTGAGGTTAGACCGAAGGGCATTGCTCTGAACTGATAATGGCCTGAGGGCAATTTGAACCTGAGGTACTTTCTGTGGGAGCACCTGATGGGAATGTGAAAATAGGCATCCTTGAGGTCCAGGGAGGCTAGCCAGTCTCCAGGCCTCAGAAAGGGAAGAATTGTTCCCATGGTCACCATCTTGAATTTTGGCTTTACTAGGTTCTTGTTTAGGTATCTTAGATCTAGGATGGGTCACCACTCACCTGTCTTTTTTAGGGTAAGGAAGCACCTGGAGTACAGACCTTTGCCCCTATATGGAGTAGGAACTCTCTCTCTATCACCTTTATAGCAAGTAGAGACAAAACCTCTGCCTCTAGAGCAAGGGTTTCTGAAGTATTTGCAGGTGGAAAGGATCTGGGTCTCAGTTTCGGAAAATCTTTGAAACAGAGAACCAGTCCCTAGCTTGCAACCTCCAGGACCCACTTGTCTGAGGTAACAGACATCCAGTCCTGGACAAAGTAAGCCAGCCTGCCTCCTACTGGAATGGGGGAGTTGACCCGGGCTGACACATCAGGGTGTCTGCTTGGCAGGAGCCTTAGGCTGAGGGGTGGATGCAGCCCTGCTCATCCCCCTTCTGCCCCTCTCTCTGAAGAACCACCTCTGAGAAAAGGAAGAGGAGGTCTGTGCCTGGTAGAAAGGCCTGCGAAAAGGCCTGCCCCTGCCCCTAGCTTGCTGCCTCTGAGGAGTTGCCTGCCTCTCCTTGGCCTGGGCACTTCTATAAGTGGTCCTGTACTCATCCATTTTCTTCACGTAATTCTCTTTCTGCTCCCCAAACAGAGAATTACCCACTACAGGAAAATCCATGGCCTTAGATTGGGTGTCCTGCGAAAGGCTAGTACATCTGAGGCAAGCCATTCTCTGAAGAGCCACAGATGTAGCCATGACTCTTGATGACACATCATTGGAGTCCACAGCAACATGAAATTGCACCTTTGATGCCTCAATCCAATCAGCAGCCACCCCCTCCAGCTCCTTGGCTAATAATTAGCCTGCCTGAGTCCCAAAGATGATGCCAAGTACTGTTTCTTTGCCATGGCATCTGTCTTCCTGGAATCTTTGTCTGGGGGTTGTGAAGCCAAGGGGATGTTTGCCTTGTCACAGGCAGCAGTCTGTACTACCCCAACATGGCTGCATTGTTGGTAAAGAAATCCCGTATCCGAGCCTGACAAGGTGTACCTCTTGTCCATTCTGTTGTCAACAGGAGGTACAGAGTTGGGAGACCTAAGAATTTTTTGTGTCCGTTTCCCAAATAACCTATGAAGCGGAATAGACAGTCTCTTAGACTCTGGGATGTCCACCATCTCTATGAAGTCAGGCTCCTCTTGATCCTCTACAGCCTCCTCAATAGGAAGCTGGAGGGTCTGAGCCACTTTTCTGTAGAACAGAAAGTGGGGAAGGGACTCAGAAAGCCTAGGAGGGGAAACACCAGAAGGTCTGTCTGGGGAGATGTCCGGTTCCACAGGCACATCCAGACTTTCACCATTGTAATAATCCTCTTCAAAACCCCCCCTCCTCATCAAACTCCGGTTCGTAAAAATCTTCAGGGGAATAATCCTAAACCGGGGGAACCGACCAAACTGAACCCCTGCCAGAAGGCGCCGGATTGGTCGGAACCGGACGAAGCAATTCCACAATCTGAATAGCCTTGGCTATTTTCTTTGGCGGTCAGAACATGCAGCTCTGGATCCGAACCAGCCAATTTATCCTTTTGTTTTCTTTTTGTAGGAACTGATCCCTCAGGATCGGCTCTCCTCTTGCCCGAAGAAGTATTGCCCTGGTCAGAGGACACTCCTTCTGGTTCAGTAGGAACCAAACTGGGCTGGCCTTCCGGGTTAGCGGATTTCTCTGCCTCCTTATCCCTAAGTCTACCTAACCTTTTCTCCACGGTAGACTTAGGGAAATTCTTACAAATTTGGCGGTCTGAATCGAGGTGGTCAAACCCCAGACAGTAAACACAGGTGGTGTGGGGATCGGCCTTAGTAAAGACCTCCCCACACACACTGCAGTGTTGAAACCCAGTGGGCCCGTTTTTTTTCTTGGCTTTCTCAGACATGGCCAGCCTAACCAACTTACCCTTTATATGGCAACCGCCAGGCAAGACTCCCCTACCGGTTTCTCACCGTGTCACGGGTGATGGAAGAAAAAATTACTCACCTTAGTAATTATATTTCTTCTAATGGAGTCTTGCTGTATTCTAACAATTGCAGTAATTCTCAACCTTTGAACTGCCCCAGAGAACTAAAAGTTAACTTTCCATACAGGGTATGGAATGCTGAGCTCAAGCACGGTTGAAGTCTCTGTCTGGAGTGTTTTGAACATAAACCGTCAGATTCCTACGAGCCCAACTAAACTAAAAATTCTATGTGAAAATTGTAAAAATTCCACTAGCCAACTGGCTGAAAAGCTTTGGATTCCCAAGAAGACTCAAGTCAGGAAACCCAAAAACAAACCCAATGCACTAAAAATAACAACAATAAATAAGCACCCAAACAAAAAGGGAGGAAGGTGCAAGCAAAAACACCCCTGGGGTGCAACACTGCACCTGGCCACCCACTTCCAAAAAACTGCTTCTGAGAGGGGAGGCAGGGAAGGAGGTCAGAATACAGCAAGACTCCATTAGAAGAAATATAATTACTAACGTGAGTAATTTTTTCTTCAAACAACATGGTCTTGCTGTATTCTGACAATTGCAGACTACCAAGCAGTACCTCCATGGAGGAGGGACAGAACCTACTTTGGGAATACTGCTGTGCCAAACTGAGCATCACTCCTAGCCTGGATATCCAGAGAGTAATGCTTGGAAAAGGTATGGACTGTTTTCCAGGTGGCTGCTTGACAGATTTCTAAGAGAGGGATATCCCTGGCTGCAGCCAGGGAAGCAGCTGTACCTCTTGTGGAATGAGCCCTCAGGCCTGAGGGTGGAGTTTTACCCAGTTTTTCATAGCAGAATTGTATACAAGAAACAATCCACCTGGCAATAGATCTCTTGGTGGCAGGTTTGCCCTTTCCCACTTCTCCATAAGTGAGGAACAACTGGAGGGAGTCAAACCTGTGACCCTTGGTATGCTCTATGTAGTACCTAAGGGCTCTTTTGACATCTAAACTGTGTAGCCTCCTCTCTCCTGAGGAAGAATGATCAGTGAAGAAAACAGGGAGAGACATAGACTGGTTTAAATGGAAGTCTGAAACCACTTTGGGCAAGAACCTTCTATTGGTTCTAAGGATCACTTTATCCCTATGAAAGGAGATAGGAGAGGTCCAGGGAGGCTAGCCAGTCCCCTGGCCTTAGAGAGGGAAGGATTATTCCCAGAGTTATCATCTTGAACTTTGGTTTTAAAAGATGTTTGTTCAAATATCTTAGGTCTAGGATGGGTCGCCACTCCCCTGTCTTTTTGGGGGTCAGGAAGTACCTGGAGTACAGTCCTTTGCCCCAGTGTAGGGTAGGTACTCTCACTATAGGTCTTAAAGCTAGAAGAGAAGAAACCTCTGCATCTAGGGCAAGGATTTCTGAAAGATTTGCAGGTAGAAAAGATCTGGCTCTCATCTTTGGAAATTTTTTGAAGCTGAGAACCAGTCCCTGGCTTACTACTTCCAGGACCCACTTGTCTGATGTAATAGACATCCAGTCCTGGACAAAGTAAGCCAGCCTGCCCCCTACCGGAATAGGAGAATCTACCCGGGCAGACCCATCAGAGTGTCTGCTTGGCAGGGGCTTTAGGCTGAGGATTAGATGCAGTCCTGCTTATCCCCCTTCTGCTTCTCTCTCTCTGAAGAACCCCCTCTGTGAAAAGGATGAAGAGGCCTGTGTTTGGTAAAAAGGCCTTTGAAAAGGCCTGCCCCTACCCCTAGACTGCTGCCTTTGAGGAGCTGCCTGCCTTTCTTTGGCCTGAGCACTCCTGTAAGTGGTCCTGTACTCGTCCATTTTCTTCATGTAATTCTCTGTCTGCTCCCCAAACAGAGAATTACCCGCTATAGGAAAATCCATGGCTTTAGCCTGGGTGTCCTGCGAGAGACTAGTACATCTGAGCCAAGCCATCCTCTGAAGAGCCACAGATGTAGCCATGACTCTTGATGAAACATCATTAGAGTCCACAGCAGCATGAAACTGAACCTTAGATGCCTCAATCCCATCTGCAGCCACCGCCTCCAGCTCCTTGGCTAGCTGGGGGAGGCCTATTTAGCCAGTGCCAGTACAGTGTCCCAACTGGACTTCTGGTACCTGGCTGTATACTCCATGTAATTCGCCTGCCTGAGTCCCAAAGAAGATGCCATGTACTGCTTCTTTGCCATGGCATCAATCTTCCTTGAGTCCTTGTCGGGGGGGGTGTGAAGCCAAGGAAATATTTGCCTTGTCACAGGCAGCAGCCTGCACTACCCCAATAGGGTTGCATTGTTCATATAAGAGCTCCGTGCCTGAGCCTGAAAGTGTATACTTCTTGTCCATTCTTCTGTCCACAGGAGGTATAGTGTTAGGATACTTTAAGATTTTCTGTGTCTGTTTCCCAAAAGATTTACGGAGGGGAATAGACAGTCTCCTGGGCTTTGGGATATCCATCATCTCTGCATAATCAGACTCCTCCTGATCTTCCACAGCCTCTTCCATAGGAAGCTGGAGGGTTTCAGCCACCTTTCTGTAAAACATAAAGTGGGAAGGGGACTCAGAAAGCCTAGGAGGGGAAACACCTGATGGTCTGTCTGGGGAGATGTCCGGTTCCACAGGCACATTCAGACCTTCACTTACATCATAATCCTCAAATTCCCCTTCCTCTTCAAATTCCGGTTCATAAAAATTTCAAGGGTTTACTCTTGAACTGGGGGAACCAACCGAACCAAACCCCTGCCAGAAGGAGCCGAATCAGTCGGAACCGGACGGAGCGATTCCACAATCTGAATCGCCCTGGCTATCTCTTCGGCGGTCGGAACATGAACCTTTGGATCTGAACTAGTAGATTTATCTTTGCACTTTCTGTCAGAACCGATCCCTCAGAATCAGCTCTCCTTTTGCCTGAAGTATCACCCTGGTCAGAGGGCACTCCTTCTGGTTCAGTCGAAACCGGACGGGGCTGGCCATCCGAGATAGCGGACTTCTCGGCCTCCTTTTCCCTCAGCCTACCTGATCTCTTCTCAAGGGTAGATTTGGGAACATTTTTTACATATTTGGCAGTCTGAATCGAGGTGGTCAAACCCTAGACTATAAACACAGGTGGTGTGGGGATCGGCCTTGGCAAAGACCTCCCACACTCACTGCAGTGTTGAAACCCAGTGGGCCTGTTTTTTTCTTGGGTTTCTCAGACATGGCCAACCTAACCAAACTTACCCTTTTTTCGGCAACCGCCAGGCAAGACTCCCTTATCGGTTCCTAACCGTGTCACGGGTATTGGAAAAAAACTGTTAAAAACAAGTTTTTTTTTAGAACCGATAAGAACCAGTAACCACACACTAAGTATAAGAAAATTCACAATCAAATGGTCGGTTCAGCTGAACCAACCGCACTTTTACAAGTTCCACACAGAAAAATAGAACAATTCCTATCTAGTACTCATGGCACCACAGACAGAGACTGAACCAACTATGTAGATACTTTTTTTCGGTTTAAAACCGACAAAAAACTGAAAACTTTAACCGACTTCGAACCGAGCTGAAGGAGAAATCTCTGGAGCAACCGTTCAGTGAGGTGGAGTAAAGAATCTGACGGTTTATGTTCAAAACACTCCAGACAGAAACTTCAACCGAGCTCGAGCTCAGCATTCCATGCCCTGCATGGAAAGTCAACTCTTAGTTCTCCGGGGCAGTTCAAAGGTTGGGAATCACTGCAATTGTTAGAATACAGCAAGACTTCATGTTGTTTGAAAAAAAAAACGCTAAAATGATGTCTTTTTTTAAAACCGATACTACCGGTAACCACACACTAACTTTTTCTTTATCAAGATCTTACTACAAGGTTGGTTCAGCCAAACCGATTGGAAAAATTTCATAATTTCCACACAACTGCTACTAATCTAAGTACTTATGGTACCACAGACAGAGTCTCAAACCGAAAAATGGATCGAAAATCGGACTAAAACCGAAACTTTAACCGTGATAGAACAGAGCAGAAGGAGAAATCTCCGGAGCACCTGTTCAGTGAGGCGGAGTAAAGAATCTGATGGTTTGGTTTCAAAAGGACACAGCCAGAGTTTTCAACCGAGCTCGAGCCCAACGTTCTATGCCTGGCATAGAATTTAACCCTTCACTCTCCGGAGCAGTTCAAGAGCTAGAGCTAACTGCAAATTGTCAAAATACAGCATGACTTCATTTTGTTTGAATAAAAAAAATGCATATTTGCTAAATATGTTTTGAGCCTTGATGGTTGCTCAGGACATCTTATAAATGAGCTTGCTCAATGGAGTATTTCCTGCCAATAAACTTTGACTTTGATAAAAAAACTTTGGGATGAGGAATAACTTGAGGCAGAGCAGTGCTGAGACCACGAGTGGGATCAGTAATGGGCCTGCTTCTTTTTGTGCTTCTGGGAGGACTGTCCTTCCTCCCAGACACAGAACCACCCACTGTCAGAAGCCTTCCCCAATGGGGAAAGTGGATCGGACACGGTCCTGCGGCCAGAAATGCTTGCCTGAAAAGGCTCCCTACCATTGTTATCCATGGCTGTCAGCCATTGACTCAATAGGGCTGTGAGAGACAGACTGAGAAGTATTTTTGTAAAAACATCAAATTGACACAAAAAATGGAAATTATGTACTTACCGTAATTATGATCTTCCCAAATAGCTTCACCATTCATTACTAATAGGTCCTACCGGGGGTCAGGACCCTGCACGGAAAAAGTGCACTGCCTCTTTAAAAATGTTTGTGCTGGGTGGAGCCGATGTTGGGACGGCACCGCCCCTTGAGACCAGTGTTCTACGTGGTGGTTGCAGGTTGACCAGTAACCAAAGCTGACTCCTCCCAGCCCTCAGTTCTGTCCCGCCAGGTGAGGAACAAGAAGAAAAAATTACTCACCTTAGTAATGTTGTTTCTTCTAATGGAGTCTTGCTGTATTCTGACTATTGCAGTGATCACCAACCTTTGAACTGCCACGGAGAACAAAGAGTTAACTTTCCATGCAGGGCATGGAACGCTGAGCTCGAGCTTGGTTGAAGTCTCTGTCTGCTGTTGTTTAAACTCCAACCTTCAGATTTTTACGAGCAATACTCACTAAGCGTTCTGTGTGGAAACTGTAAAACTCACACTAGCCAACTGGCAACTAAATTTATTAAAAAAGGGTTTTTTGGTTTCAAAGCAAAGACTCAAGTCAGGAAACCCAACAAACAAAACACAACACACACCCAAAATAAAGGAGGGTGTGAAAGGGGCACCTCTAGGTGCCAACACTGCTCCTGTCCACCCACATCCCAAAAACCAGGTTCTGAGAGGGGAGGCAGGGGGAGGTCAGAATACAGCAAGACTCCATTAGAAGAAACAACATTACTAAGGTGAGTAATTTTTTCTTCAAACAACATGAGATCTTGCTGTATTCTGACTATTGCGGACTACCAAGCAGTACCTCCATGGAGGAGGGACAGAACCTACTTTGGGAAAAGGCTCTGAAGTACTGCTGTGCCAAACCGAGCATCACTCCTAGCCTGGATATCCAGAGAGTAATGCTTGGTGAATGTATGGACTGTTTTCCAGGTGGCTGCTTGACAGATTTCTAAGCTAGGAATATACCTGGCAGCAGCCAGGGAAGCAGCTGTACCTCTAGCAGAGTGAGCCTTCAGACCTGAGGGTGGGGTTCTACCCAATTTTTCATAGCAGAATTGTATACAAGAGACAATCCACCTGGCAAAAGACCTTTTAGTGGCAGGTTTGCCCTTACCGACCTCTCCATAAGTGAGGAACAACTGGAGAGACTCAAACCTGTGACCCTTGGTGTGCTCTATGTAGTAGCTAAGGGCCCTTTTTACATCCAGGATGTGCAACCTCCTCTCTCCAGAGGAGGAATGGTCAGTGAAGAAAACAGGGAGAGACATAGACTGATTAAGGTGGAAATCTGAAGCCACCTTAGGCAAAAACTTCCTGTTAGTTCTTAGGACCACTTTATCTCTATGGAAAGAGATGAAATCAGGCTCCACTGACAGGGCTTGCAATTCACTGATACGCCTGGCAGAGGTAATGGCTACCAAAAACACAGTTTTCCAAGTCAAGTACTTAAGCTCTGCAGAGGACAAAGGCTCAAAGGGTGGTTGCATAAGCTGAGCAATGCAAACATTAAGGTCCCAAGCAGGAGCAGGGTCCCTAAAGGGGGATTGGTGTGCAGCAATCCCTTGAAGAATTTACAAAATACAGGATGGGCTGACAGAGGAGAGGGCTTGCCTACTGACAAGAAGGCAGAAACAGCTGCCAGATGCACTTTAAGTGTAGCTGGTCTAAGTCCAAAGCCATTAAGATGAACCATATAGTCCAGTACCGTAGGCAATCCAGCAGATTCTGGAGAAATATGCTTATTAGAGCACCAGGTAGTGAACCTTTTCCATTTGGAGTCTTTCCGGTGGAAGGCTTTCGAGAAGCCTTAAGGATATCCAGAACACTTTGAGAGAGGTGCAGAACAGCATAACTCTTCAAGAGCCAGGCCTTGAGATGGAGAGATTTGAGATTCGGATACCAAATCCTTCCCTGAGAGGATGTCAACAGGTTGTAATTCCTGGGAAGAGACAGGGGAAGGTGGACTGCTAAGGACAGCAACAGTGGGTACCAGGGCTGTCTGGCCCAGTCTAGAGCGATCAGAATCACTTTGCGTGGTTGAGGCCTGATCTTGACTAGCACTTTGAACAGGAGAGGGAAGGGGGGAAAGCATACAGGAACTTCCCTTCCCAATTCAGAACCAGAGCATCCAGGGAGACTGAGCCTAAGAGTGGGGGTCTACAACAAAAGAGAGGAAGTTGGTGATTGTCTGGGGCTGCAAAAAGATCTATCTGTGGAGTGCCCCATCTCGAGAAAATCACTTCCAAAATTAGGGGATCTAGGGTCCATTCGTGATGGCCCTGGGATATCCTGTTGAGAGCATCTGCTAGGACATTGTCCTTCCCTGGGAGATGAACTGCTACCAGAGAGGTTTGCAGGGCATAGGCCAGAGACCACAACTTCAGTGCTTCTGTGCACAATGCTGTAGATCGAGTCCCTCCTTGTTTGTTGATGTACCACATTGTGGTGGTATTGTCTGTTCTGATCTGGACCACCTTGTTCTGTACAGATTTGGAAAAGGCTTGCAGTGCCAGAAACACTGCTCTGAGTTCTAAGAGATTGATGTGAAGCAGAGATTCTTGAGGTGACCACAGCCCTTGGGTGGTAAGATCCCCCAAGTGGGCTCCCCAGCCCAGCAGGGAGGCATCTGTGGTGAGGAATACTGAATGAGACTGAGTGACAAAAGGAACTCCCTGTCTTAAACTGTCCTGATCCTGCCACCATTGCAAAGCCTGGATCAGGGTTCTAGTCACTGGGACTAGTTTGGTAAGGGAATCCTTTCTTTGGGACCAGAAGGCTCTTAAGTGGAACTGAATGTCCCTCATCTGGAATCTTGCCCCCTGGACCACGGCTGTAGAGGCTGCCATGTGGCCCAGGAGCTGCAAGAAGTGTCTTGCTGGTCGAGACACCTGAAGGGTGAAAGAAGAGGCCAGTTCTATAAGGGTCCTTGCCCTGCTGAAGGGAAGGGCGGCTTTTGCTCTTATTGTATCCAGCTCTGCCCCTATAAAGGTGAGGAGCTGTACTGGCTCGAGAACTGACTTTGGAAGGTTGAGGAGGAATCCTAAGGAAGTGTGCACTTGCTGAGTTATCTGAAGATGTGACTTGACTTGGTCTGGAGACTGACCCACTATGAGCCAGTCATCCAAGTATGGAAAAATGGAGATCTTTTTTCTCCTTAGGAAAGCAACCACTACTGCCAGGCACTTTGTGAACACCCTTGGGGCTGATGTTAGTCCAAAGGGCATTGCTCTGAATTGATAGTGGCCTGAGGGCAACTCGAACCTGAGGTACTTTCAGTGGGAACACCTGATAGGAATGTGAAAATAGGCATCTTTGAGGTCCAGGGAGGCTAGCCAGTGCCCTGGCCTTAGAGAGGGCAGAATTATTCCCAGAGTCACCATTTTGAATTTTGGTTTTAAAAGGTGCCTGTTCAGATGTCTTAGATCCAGGATGGGCTGCCATTCTCCTGTCTTTTTGGGGGTTAGGAAGTACCTGGAGTACAATCCTTTGCCCCTGTGTAGGGTAGGAACCCTTTCTATGGCTCTGAGAGCCAGGAGGGAAGAAACCTCTGCCTCTAGGGCAAGGGTCTCTGATGGATTTGCAAGTGGAAAGGATCTGGCTCTCATCTTGGGAAATTTTTTGAAGCTGAGAACCAGTCCCTGGCTTACTACTTTCAGGACCCACTTGTCTGATGTTAGAGACTTCCAGTCCTGGACAAAGTACGCCAGCCTGCCCCCTACAGGTATTGAAGAATCGGCCCGGGCAGACCCATCAGTGTGTCTGCTTGGCAGGGGCTTTAGGCTGAGGGGTGGGAGCAGGCCTGCTCATTCCCCGTCTGCCTCTTCCTGTGAAGAACCCCCTCTGATCATAAGCAGAAGAGGAGGCCTAGGCTTGGTAAAAGGGCTTAGGCAAAATGGGTGAATATCTGAAAACTGCACTAGCAAATGACCAAAAAGGAGGGGTGGAAGAACAATGGAGAAAAATCAAAACTGCCATCATAGAGGCAACAAGCCTTTCTGTGAAACAAATAAAGAAAACAAAGCGGAGTAAAAAACCACTATGGTTCTCAAAAGAGGTGGCAGGGAAGGTTAAGGAGAAAAAGGCTGCATTCAAAAAGTATAAGGAATCACAGAAGGAGCACGACAGGGAACTGTATCAATTAAAGCAGAAAGAAGTGGGGAAGGCAGTCAGACTAGCAAAGGCCCAAACCGAGGGAAAAAATAGCCAACTCAGTTAAGAAGGGGGATAAAACCTTTTATAGGTACATTAGGGAGCATAGAAAGGTTAAGGGAGGGATAGTGAAGATTAATAAAGGAGAGGGGAGGTGGGCAGAGGGAGACAGCGAAAAGGCAGAGATACTGAATGAATACTTTTGCTCAGTATTCACAAAAGAAGATGAGGAGGAGTTACCTAAACCAGACAATAGAAGCACTCTGGTTAGGGGGGGGTTGACACCAGTCTGTTCACAGAAGAAAGAGTCCTGAAAGAACTCCTAAAACTCAAGGTGGACAAAGCAATGAGGCCTGACGGGATTCACCCCAGAATCCTAAAAGAACTAAGGGAGGACCTAGTGACACCACTGACCACGCTGTTTAACAGATCATGGCAGGATGGGGCGGTACCTGAGGACTGGAGGAGGGAAGATGTGATTCCCCTTCACAAAAGTGGGAGCAAGGCAGAAGCAGGAAACTACAGACCTGAAAGTTTGACCTCAATGGCAGGGAAAATGATGGAATCACTTCTGAAAGAAAGAATTGTTGAGTACCTAGAGGTCAGCGGGGCACAGGACCCAGAGCAGCATGGATTTACAGCAGGAAGGTCATGTCAGACAAATCTAATTGATTTCTTTGACTGGGTGACCAAAGTAATAGACCAGGGAGGGGCTGTGGATATGGCCTACCTAGACTTTAGCAAGGCATTTGACACAGTCCCGCACAAAAGATTAATAATCAAGTTAGCCAGCCTGGAGTGGTTCCCAGGGTGGTAGCCTGGGTAGCAAACTGGCTGCACAACAGGACACAGAAGGTAATAGTGAATGGAACAGATTCCGAAGAAAGGGGAGTTACTAGTGGAGTACCTCAGGGCTCAGTACTGGGTCCAGTCCTCTTTAACATCTTTATAGGTGACATTGCAGAGGGTCTGGAGGGAAAGGTATGCCTCTTTGCAGATGACACAAAGATCTGTAACAGAGTTGATACACAAGGGGGGGGTAGAAAAGATGAGAAGGGACTAGGCAAGGTTGGAGGAATGGTCAGACATATGGCAACTTATATTCAATGCAGAGAAGTGCAAAGTAATGCACCTGGGAAACAAAAACCCAGGAGAAGAGTACACGATAGCAGGGGAGGTACTAACAAAGTACAGTTACGTAAGAACTTACCGTAACAGTAGATCTTCGAGAACAGCTCTTGCAGCAGGTTACACCATTAGGACTGAAGCCGGCAGGCGTCAGGACCCCACGGAAAAATTCTAGCTAGCTATCTTCAGCGGGGACCGCCCCCGACGTCAGTCCCGCCTCCGACATCAGGCGTAGTACATAAGGGGCGGTCCCGGATCCCAGTTCTCCCGCTCGAGACTTCCGCCGCAGGCTGACATCGAAATGGCACCAGGATCCACCGTCAGAAGACAAACGAAAAATTCCTGTTAACAAAGGCTTAAGCCATGCCTCCTCCAAGGGGAAGGTGGCGGGAAGGTGTCCTGCTGCAAGAGCTGTTCTCGAAGATCTACTGTTACGGTAAGTTCTTACGTAACTGTACTATCTTACTTCGAGACACAGCTCTTGAAGCAGGTTACACCATTAGGACTGATTCCCAAGCAATAGTGCTTGCAAACACTCAGGGAGGAGGAAATAAGAAAGAACGTTCCAGGTCCTGAATCTAGGACAGGAGACCCTGTAGTACTGCCAGGCCAAAGCCTGCTCTCCGCCGTGAAGCGATGTCAAGGCTATAATGCCCGATAAAGGTAGGAACAAAGCTCCAAGTGGCTGCAGCACAAATGGCAGAAGTGGAGACATTTCGAAGTGCTGCAAAAGATGTGGCCACACCCCTAGTGGAATGACCCCGGACTGCTCCTGGGAGGGGCTTTCGTTTGATATCATATCAGTAAGAGATGCACTGGACAAGCCAGCGAGACAGGGACTGTTTGGATACCAGTTGGCCCTTCATCCTTCCGGTGAGCAGACGGAAAGGCTCCGAGTGCGAGCTGCTTAGTTCTGCTCAGGTAGTACCTCAAGCGCGGTGAACATCCAGGGTGTGAAGCAGCGCCTCTCCTCTGTTAGAGTAATTAGGAAAGTAGACCGGCAGGTCAATATCCTGGTTGAGAGTGAGTGTGGAAACCACCTTAGGCAAGAATTTAGGATTCATCCTTAGGGATACTCCGTCCCGGTGGAAAATTAAATAGGGCTCTTTGCACATGAGAGCCTGAAGCTCAGAAACTCATCTCGCTGATGTAACAGCAACCAAAAATAACGTTTTCCACGACAGAAAATGCAGCTCGCAATCCGCGGCAGGTTCAAAGGGGGGGAGCGTAAGTTGCTCCAGGACAAAGAGCAAGTCCCAAGGAGGCACTGGGTCCTTAATGGGCGGCCTAAGGTGTAACACCCCTCCTAAGAATTCTCGACAGACATCTAATTGTGCCACTGTGCGCTGTCCCATCGGGAGGTAATAAGCTGAAATGGCACAGAGGTGCACTTTAATCGAGGAGTAGGTGAGAACTGAACGGAAAAGGGAGAGCAGGTACTCTAATACCGCTTTCACTGGACAACCTAAAGGGGAAAGGCCGCGTGCTTGCGACCAAAGACAGAAACGGCACCATTTCATGGCATACGTCGCATGCGTTGCCGGCTTTCTGGCTGCAGAAAGGACTTCCGCAACATCTTGCGAGACCCCGTGACGCAAGATGGCTATGTCTCTAGGAGCCATGCGTGCAGGTTCAGTGAGGGTAAGTCCGGGTGGACCAGTGAACCCTTCTCCTGAGACAAGAGGTGGGAGCTGAATGGCAACGGGAGCGGAGGTTCCCAGGACAGCTGAATTAGCAAAGGGAACCAGATCTGCCTGGGCCAGAATGGGGCCACCAAGAACATTGTTGCATGCTCCCTGCGCAGTTTGAAAAGAACTCTCTGGATCAACGGGAAGGGAGGGAAAGCATAGAGGAATCTGTCCGCCCAGGAGAGGGACAACGCGTCTCGCCAGAAAACACCAGGCCCTGGATCTAGCGAGCAAAAATTGGGCAGTTTTGCGTTGGATGGGGAGGCGAACAAGTCCAATTCTGGAGTTCCCCATCGAAGAAACAGATCCTCTGCTACCTCCTGGAGAAGTTCCCACTTGTGGACTCTGGCCTGGGAGCGACTCAGGCCGTCTGCAATCGTGTTGTCCACCCCGGGAACATGTACTGTGATCAGGTTCGCGCCGTGTCGGATTACCCAATCCCACACCCTCATGGCCTCCCTGCAAAGGGGGTAAGAGTGTGCGCCTCCTTGTTTGTTGAGGTAATACATCACCGCCGTGTTGTCTGTCTGAAGCAGGAGAGTACTTGGCGGGATTTCTGACTGAAAGGCCTGCAGGGCATAAAGGACCGCCCTCATCTCTAGGACATTGATATGGAGGTGGGCCTCCAGAGGGGTCCACGTACCCTGGGACTTCACCCCGTCCAGGTGTGCTCCCCACCCTAGGCCTGAGGTGTCTGTGGTGAGGATTACCTCCGGGATGGGCGCTATGAACGGGACACCCATAGAGAGTGTCCCTGGGTCTAGCCACCACTGCCAGTCTCGAATCGCGGTATTCGTGATTCTGACCGGATGCTGCATGTGGTCTTGCCTTTGGTCCCATTGCACCTTGAGCATCCACTGAGTTACCCGCATGTGGAGCCTTGCGAAAGGGACAGTAGGAATGGCCGCAGCCATGTGTCCGAGCAAGCGAAGGACTGACCTGGCTGGGGCGGTCTTGTTCGATGAAAGCTCCCTGATGAGGGATCTGATGCGCTCCGCTCTGTCATCTGGAAGAAATGCTCTTGTTCAGTACTGCGCCTATGAACTGCAGTTTCTGCGACGGTACCAGGAGAGACTTCTCGTGGTTGATTAGGATACCCAGAGATCGAAACAGGTCCTGGGTGCTCTGGATCGCCCGTAGCAACGCCTCTCTGGAGGCGGCCATGAGAAGCCAATCGTCCAGGTACGGGAACACATAATGGCCCTGTCTCCTTAGAGACGCTGCTATGACTGCCATGCATTTGGTAAAGACCCTGGGTGCCGATGACAGCCCGAATGGAAGGGCTCGGAACTGAAGATGATGGCAGAGAAACTCGAAGCGCAGGAACCTCTTGTGCGCTTGAGCTATAGGGATGTGCAGGTAAGAGTCCTGCATATCTAGAGACGCTAAAAAGGCATCTTGCTTCAGCATGGGAATAAGACCCGGAAGGGTTACCATGCGGAATCTTTTGTAGGCGACCGACAGATTGAGGTCACTGAGGTCCAGAATCGGACGGAGGTCCCCTGTTTTCTTTGGAACCAAGAAGAAATGGGAATAGTATCCGTGTCCTCTCTGGTTCTCTGGGACGTACTCCATCACTCCCTTTTGCAGGAGCGCAAGCACCTCTTGCCTGATCAATGACTTATGCTGACCCTGGTACCGGCAGAGCAACGGAGGCCTCGAGGGTGGCTTTTCCGCGAATTCTATAAAGTGGCCTCTTCCGACCAACTGTAGAACCCACCTGTCGGTGGTTATAGTCTGCCATCCTGGCAGGAAATTCGCAATGCGACCCCCGACCATGACGTCCCATTGATCCTGAGGGGCGGGGGCCGGGAAGGAGTCAGGCTGTGGCGGCTGAGGGTCCCGCTGGCTGGACTGGCTTAGGAGCGCGCTGGCTCTGACCTGCCGGTTGTTTTCCCTGGGCTCTGCGAAAACCGGAGCCCCTCTGCTGTGGAACGGGGCGGGACTGTTGTCTCTGCATCCGACCACGAAATCGGCTTTGGTTCCTAAGAAAGGAACTAAGCTTGGGTCGGTACATAGCCTGAACCGACCTCACTGCCTTCCCGGCCTCTTGGAGTTTGGTAATAATCTTCTCTGAGGGTTTACCAAACAAAACTTCTCCCTCGAATGGGGCGTCCATGATGTTTTTCTGGACGTCCGGGGTAAAACCGGAGACACAGAGCCAAGAGTGCCTCCGGAGGCATACGCCTGAAGCTGCTGCTCGGGCCGAGGAGTCCGATGAATCACACGCTCATAGCACCTGGGTTCCCACGTCCGAACCCGCACGGAGGAGCTGTAACATCTCCTCCTTCTGCTCACCTTCCGGCAATTTCTCAGCGCATCAGACCCCTGCTCCCACAGGGCATTTGGAACACTGCACCATGTGGGTCAAATAATTCAGGATCTGATGGCGCAGGTAAGCGGAAACATACGTCAGCGCCTACCCATGGAGTCCAGCTATTTGGACTCTGGGTCCGGTGGCAGGGTGCTCAGATGTTGCGGTCTCTGGGATCGGTCATGAGAGGCTGTTATGACCAGAGAGTCAGCCTGAGGATGCTGGGTCAAGTACTGGTCTTCTCTTGGAGCCTTGTACAAGCGGTCAGCTTTCTTCGGCATCGCCGGGAGCGAATGTGGACGCTTCCACGCTGCCTTGGTGACATCCACGAAAGTGCCTACCAAGGGTGGCACCACCACAGGCTTGGGGTCCTTCTGCCGAAGATACTTCACGAGGCGCAGCCTTTCGGGGTCTAACTCTTCCGCATCCCATCCCATGTTCTCCTGGATGTGTCTCATGATATCCGAGAATGAAGGGTCATCCGGAGGAGACTCTGGCAGCTCACGTGGGTCCGGAGAAGGGATGGAGAGGGGAGATGGGGATCTGGATGTAGAAAACTCTGATCCCGTGTCCTCCGTCGAAGGCGAACGGCGGCATCTTCTGGGTCTCTTGGGACTGGGTGACCTAGAAGAGGATCTGGACGGAGGTCTCCTTTTATCGAGTCTCCCCTTGGAGGGGTCCTGGGCTCCTGGGAGGAGGTAACCGGCCTGCAGACCCAGACGGAGACGGGGGTGCAGGAACCGGAGGATCAACCGGTGTAGGAGGAGGAGGAGGAGGAGAAAACGGAGGTGGAGTGGGGCCCATGTCCTTTTTGATGGTATCCCACCAGTAAGTGAAAAGCTCCTTCACCTCTGAAAAGGAAAGGCCTGACGATGGTCCGGGTGCCGGTGGACGGTCTTCGGGACCCGGCGTCGTCTCCACAGAGTGCTCAGGTTGCGGCGAGGGTTCCCTGGGAGTCTCAACAGGACCGGGGTTGCCCGTCTGGTCCTCGGGCTGGGTTAACTCCTCAGTGATGGTCTCCTGACCGACGTCGGTCGGAGGCATCGGGGTCCTCTTCTCAATTGGAGTGGGCGCCAGTCCCCCTACTGGCGTCCGGTGATGAGTAGGCCTGGCCGGCGACGGCCTTCTGGCAGACGACGGCTCTGGGGACCTGTGGCGAGAGGCCGATGTCGGACGAACCAGCGTCGGGTCCTGCGGCCTCTTGAGTGAGGTGAGTTCCTTGGTTTTCCGAGGAGGCAAGGAAGCAGACCTGACGTCGGGTTCAGAATGGCGGGAACCTGACTTGTGGTGATGGTGGCGATCCCCCGACTTATCTAGGGCCTTGGAGGATGAGGAAGGCCTGGGAGTCTTGGCCTGAGAAGAGGAAGAAGATTTTCTCACCGCAGCGAAGGGAGGCTGAGAGCTGGCCCGGGAAGGAGAGCGGTCGGACCTGGAGCCAGAGCTGCGTGAGTCGGAGGTCCTAGAAAGGGACCTGGAAGGGGCCTTCTCTCTGTGCTTCTCAGCATGCTTGCAGGCCTTCTACGATGAATCCCCCTTGGAAGCCATGGACTTGAGTTGCTCCTCTAACAGGAACGCCTGAAAGGCCTTCTGGCGATGGATCCGGGTTCTGCTGTTGAAACCCTGGCAAAAAGAGCAGGACCGGGTGTCATGGTCTGGGCCTAGGCACCGGACACAGGCTGAGTGCAGATTCTTAAATGGGATCTGCTTCCCACAGGCATACTTCAAGGAGTGACCGGAGGTCGGGGAGGACATCAGAGAGAAAACTGAACTCGGAGAACAAATTTCCCATAGGAAAGCACTTTACCACGCGTCGCGTGCTAGAAACCGAACTGAAGGGTCGAGACATGCAAGTCGATGGCGGGAAAGAACTGGGGAATCTGGCGGGACTGCCCGCTTATGTACTACACCTGACGTCGGAGGCAGGACCGACGTCGGGGGCGGTCCCCGCTGAAGATAGCTAGCTAGAATTTTTCCGTGGGGTCCTGACGCCTGCCGGCTTCAGTCCTAATGGTGTAACCTGCTGCAAGAGCTGTGTCTCGAAGTAAGATCAACAAAAATGGAAAGGGACCTGGGGGTAGTCATATCAGATGACCTAAAGGTGGGTAAGCAATGTGAAAAGTCAGTAAGGAGAGTCAGGGGGATACTGGGATGCATAGGAAGGGGCATCACAAGTAGAAAAAGGGAAGTGGTTATCCCTCTGTACAGACAGTTGGTGACACCCCATCTGGAGTACTGTGTGCAGTTTTGGAAACCTCATCTACGCAAGGACATAGACAGGATGGAAGCAGTCCAGAGGAGGGCAACTAAAATGGTGCAGGGTCTGCAGCAGAAACCATATGAAGAGAGACTGAGAGAGCTTAATATGTATACTCTTGATGAAAGGAGAGACAGGGGGACATGATAGAAACGTTCAAGTATCTCAAGGAATCAAAAAGTCCAGGAGAGTAGCATCTTTCAGAAAAGAGATGTGTAAGAACAAGGGGACACAATTTAAAGATAGAGGGGGGGCGGCTCAGGGGTAATGTGAGGACATTTTTTTTCACGGAGAGAGTGGTGGATACATGGAACAGCCTTCCTGAGGAGGTCGTTGGGTCAAAAACAGTGGGGGAATTCAAACATGCATGGGACAGACACAAGGCAATATAGTGGGGGGGTTGCAGGAAGTAGGCTGTTGGTTAACTAGAATCTGCAGCTTATCCAGTAGGTAGGGAAATGGGCAGACTGGGTGGGCCAAGTGGTCCTTATCTGCCGTCAAAGTCTATGTTACTATGTTTCTATGAAAGGGCCAGCCCCTGCCCCTTGAATGCTGTCTCTGAGGAGTGGCTTGTCTTTCTTTGGCCTGAGCACTCCTTTAGGTGGTCCTATACTCGTCCACCTTCTTCATGTAGTTCTCTGTCTGCTCCCCAAACAGAGAATTACCAATGACAGGGAAATCCATGGCCTTAGCCTGGGTATCCTGTGATAGGCTAGTACATCTGAGCCAAGCCATCCTCCGAAGGGCCACAGATGTAGCTTTGACTCTAGATGAAACATCACTGGACTCCACAGCAGCATGAAATTGCACCTTGGATGCCTCAGTCCCATCCGTAGCCACCTGCTCCAGCTCCTTGGCAAGCTGGTCAGGGGTCTGTTTAGCCAGAGCCAGCACAGTGTCCCACCTGGACTTCTGGTATCTAGCTGTGTAGGCCATATAGTTAGCCTGCCTGAGTCCCAAAGATGCTGCCATGTACTGTTTCTTTGCCATGGCATTAATCCTCCTGGAGTCCTTATCTGGGCGGGTGTGAAGCCAAGGGAATATTTGCCTTATCACAGGCAGCAGCCTGCACTACCCCAACATGGCTTGCTGTTGGGAAAGGAACTCCGTGTCTGAGCCTGAAAGGGTATACCTCTTGTCCATTCTTCTGTCCACAGGAGGTATGGAATTAGGAGTTTTTAAAATTTTAAATGTCTGTTTCCCAAAAGATTTATGGAGGGGAATAGACAATCTCCTGGACTCTGGGATGTCCATCATTTCTACAAAATCAGGCTCCTCCTGGTCCTCTACTGCTTCTTCCATTGGAAGCTGGAGGGTTTCAGCCACTTTCTTGTAAAACATAAAGTGGGAAGGGGACTCAGAAAGCCTAGGAGGAGAAACACCTGAAGGTCAGTCTGAGGAGATGTCCGGGTCAATAGGCACATCCAGACTTTCATAATCACCATCATCATCATTATCCTCATACTCTCCCTCCTCCTCCTCCGGTTCATAAAATTCTTCTAAAGTATAATCCGGAACTGGGGGAACCGACCGAACCGAGCCCCTGACAGATGGTGCCGGTTTGGCCGGAACCGAAGTTAGCGACTGAACTATCCTTATCGCTTTCGCTATTTCATCAGCGGTCGGAGAAAGAACTTATGGATCCGAACTGGATGATTTTTACCTTTTCTTTCTTTTAAGCAGAACGAACTCCTCAGAATCGGTTCTACTTTTGCCCGAAGAAGTTTCGTCCTGGTCAGAGGGCACTCCTTCTGGTGCGGTCGGAACCGAACTGGGCTGGCCATCCAGGTCAGTGGACTTCTCAGCCTCCCTTTCCCTCAGTCTACCTACTCTCTTATCCAGGGTAGCTTTGGGAAAACTTTTACAAATTTGGCAGTCTGAATTGAAGTGGTCAAACCCCAGACAATAAACACAGGTGGTGTGGGGATCAGCCTTAGCAAAGGCTTCCCCCTACACACACTACAGTGTTGAAACCCAGTGGGCCCGGTTTTTTTCTTGGGTTTCTCAGACATGGCCAATCCTAACCACAACTTACCCTTTTTTCAGCAATCCATCAGGCAAGACACCCCTCTCGGTTCCTGACCATGTTACGGGTCTTGGAAAAAAACGTGATTAAATCCGTCTTTTTTAGAACTGATACGGACCGGTTACCACACTCTAATAAAGTCATTAGTTTTTTAACACCAAACTGATCGGTTCAAACCGAACCGATCCAATGTTTACAAGTTCCACACAGAAACTAAATACAAAACCTATCTAGTACTCACGGTACCACAGACAGAGACTTAAACCGACAGGTTCAGTAGCAGAAATTCGGTAGAAACCGAGCAAAAAACGACACTTTAACCGACTTTTTTGAACCGAGCAAAGGAGAAATCTCCGGAGCGACTGTTCAGTGAGTTGGAGTAAAGAATCTGATGGTTGGAGTTTAAACAACAGCAGACAGAGGCTTCAACCGAGCTCGAGCTCAGCGTTCCATGCCCTGCATGGAAAGTTAACTCTTTGTTCTCCGGGGCAGTTCAAAGGTTGGTGATCACTGCAATAGTCAGAATACAGCAAGACTTCATGTTGTTTGAAAGGTTGGGTACAGCAGAGGGCCAGGATGCCTGAATGATAGGGAAGGGTGGAAAATAAAATAAAGCCAATAAGGAGAAATAGGGTTAGACCAGAGGCATAACCAAAATGGACAGGTAGGGGGTGATTAGAACACTGGGCAGCCCTAGGCAGAATAAAACACAACTGAGAGACAGGAGAGAAAGAAAGAAAGAAGACAAGTAGAGGAAAGGAAAAACTGGCTCAACTGAAAAAGGGGCAATGGAGCTGATCCAGTACCCAAAGGCCCAAGCTGATATAGGAGGGGAAGGAAGTGAAGGGGGTGGAAGTCAGAGGAGATGCAGGGGAGGAAGAGCCAGAGGCCTGGAGACATGTCCCCACTGAAAGAAGCCCTTCCCCCCCTTTTTTTGAGTTACAGATCATTGCACAACATGCGAACAATACCAGCCCTCTTATATTCAAGGAAGTTCGACTCCTACCTACTGTTCTTCATCCATACTTCATCTCCTGTATTGCGTGCCCCACTGTTCTTGTAAGGCTCACCAGATATGGTGAAAAACCCATGAACCAGGAGAGAAGATTGCTCCAGGGTGAGCGAAGACTAAAGTCCAGAGGACTGCACAGTGTTGAAACTGAATTGATTAAGAAGGCTGGATTTCAGGGTGTATCCCACATAATTTAGTGGGACAACCTCGTCAGCTTACCAACAAAGAGACAGAGCATCCAGACTGGACACAGGGTTCGACCATGAGCATTTCCTTTTCCCTGCCCCCCTCTTCAGAAGAAGGAAAAGGGACTGAGCTGCCCAGCATCTGATCATAGGGAGGGTGGGTGGGATAATGAATGGTGAAGACATTTGGGAAGATCATAATTCTGATAAATGCACGTAATTTTCATATCTTCCAACTCAATCTTCACCATTCATTACTGGTGGGTCCGAGTGCCAAGATGGCAACCCTGGGGGAAAGTGTGTCCCCCAGCCTCTCATGGGGGAGAACATGGAAGGAAGGGGCCAACACAGCCCTGGGTAGGCCCAAGGACTTGACAGGGCTGATGAATGCTCCCAGGATTTGGAAGGTGGAGGGTGCCTCTGAAGAACCTGCTGTGCCCTGCGGGAAAAGAAGTGGGCCCCCTTGAAAGGTGAGGGTATCACCCTATGCTGGGCCAGGGGTGGCAACCAATACAGGTGAAGCCATGCAGTCTGCCTAATGCAGACTGAGTATCCTACCAGCCTGGAAGCCACTTCATTTGCATCACAGACTGCCCTGGAGAGGTGTCTTGCTAGCTCTAGGCCTTGAGCGGTCACACGAATGGCTTGCCTGGTTCCCTCACTATCGGGCAGCGCTGCTAGTCCCAGCAGAGAGCAGAAGTGCCTTGCATAGGTCACCTGGTGCACCCGATGTGCTAAGACCCACAACAGGAGGCATGCAGAATAAAACACCCTCCTCCCCCATCGATCGAATTCTGCTGAATCCGTGTTACCGGGGTGGTCCCAACTGAGGCATTGATGCCCCGATGAAGTATCCAGGAATCCCAGACCTGAAGAAGGCTACAGCATGACATCTGGAGACCCTGCCGCTGTGCAGTATCTGCGCATACTGTCCCTAGGGGCAGGTGAAGGGGCAGAGGGATGTAGCCAGACATTGTGCAATGCCTCCTGCAATGGCCTTGACCAGGGAAGGAAGACCAATCTATCAGCGCTGGACTCCCCCAGGAATGACAGTGTCGCATGATCAGAGCTCCGTATGACTGGGTGGGTAAGATGGAGCTTCCTCATCATCTCCATTAGGAAGTGTTGGTTGGATATAAGATCCCCCACAGCAGAGAAATGAGGTGAAGAGTCCTCTTCCTTCATGGAGGAAGCCGAAGAGGAGAGGGACACTGATTCAGAGCATGGCAGCACAGATGTTTGAGGTCTGAAAATGACCTTGGAGATGGCCCTAAAGTAGCGAGGGAACAGTGCCACCACAGCCCTAAATTGTTCCCAACAGAGGGGGCCTTCGAGGCTAAGAAAACCTGGAGGGGGGAGGTGGCAGTGTGACCAGAGGAGAGACAGCCTGGCTGGACCAGGAAGGACCTCTGCATGAGCCTTGGGATTGTGCAGATGTGCCCTGACTAGGGGGAGAACTGGCTAACCCTTCTTCCCTAGTGCGCCCAACTCCTAAGGGGCGGACTGGGGGACGCTCCTGAAGGAACCCCCCAGATGGTGAGACTGGAGCTGTGCAGCACCTTTCAGGAGGCTCCTGCCCCCCTCCAAATGAAGAATCTTTCCCCAGAGAGAGGCTGAGCTATACAGCCCTGGGCAAGGGCCCCCAACACCATGGGAGCACGGGGGCACTGCTTAGAGCCAGTCCTACCAGCCTTCTTCACCTGAGAAGATCTGTCCCTCTTAGGAGGCCCAGTGGAGGAATCCAAACATGCTCCCCCTTGAAGGAGAAGACCTCTCCCACCCAAGAGGAGATTAGAGGGTCTCCCTGAGGCTCATCATCGTCGGCCGGGATCCAGATCACAATGGTTCTGGACCTGGCCAACGAGGCAGAACCAGCTGTCAGGGTGGGCCTGGTCTTGACAGGGGACGAGATGGCCCAGACATTGGCACTGCCCAGAGAAATGGCGCTGACTGCAGCGCCGACCACAGACCTGGCAACAAATGCAGCATCACACCACGAGGTAGCGTTGGGCATGGTGCCGCCACTCTCCAAATCCCCTACAGGAACCCCCAAGGGTCTCTCAGAACCGGTAGTGGTCCCTTAAGGATGCGGGGGAGCGACTTCAATGATGGTACCATCCTCCAGCCAAGATACCGGTTCTGGAGACTCCAACAGCCCAGGAGACACTCGAACAGAATCCGAGGAGTTGGGGACTGAGTTGGGATTGCCCCGTCATCGTCTTCTGAGGTAGGGGACTAAATTAGGGCAACCTTCAACTGGGCCATTCCCCAAATCCTGGACTCCCCACTACCCAGAGAGGCATCGGGGAGGCCTGAACACACTACACACTCTGCCCTGCTAATCGGCACCAGAGGCGGAGCCAAAAGCCAATGACAGAAGGGCGCACGGTCTCGAGGATACCTCTCGAGGAGAGCCTGTGTATAGCCCTGACTCCACCTTGGGGGTTGCCCAATCCTCTGTGGAGGAGCCGGACTGTGAGGGGTGACCAGCTACGTTCCTGGAGGAAGACGACCTCCCCACTAACCCCTTGCAGGGACCCCATGCCCCAACAAGGAGAGGGGCAGAGGGCATCCTTCCCCCACTGGGTCATACAGATCTGGGGGAGGGCTCAGGAGTGGAGCCCAAGGTTCTGGCTTTGGCATTCCAAGTTAGAAGATGTCCGCCGAAAGTTGGGGGTTCCCTACCCCACCGTGCCGCATGGACAACCAGAGTATGAAGGTCCATCAAAAAACAGACATCGCACTCGTCCATCGGATGGCTGGAACCCAGGAAAGAGAAGCAATAGTCATGGGGGTTCATGATCGTAATGAAGTTGCCAGAGGAGCACCGACACATGGGGGCAACTCCCAACTGTTTTGATTTAGAGTGACACCCTGGCTCTGACATACCATCGCCATGGCTAAAAACAACAAACTGAAGGAGAAAAAGGCACCCAGTGCCAAGTTAAAACAAAAAGAATATTAAAAAAACTTCTGCCACTGAACGATGCTGGTACTCACAGTACCACAGAGACTGAGGCCTAGATAGTGACGCAGTTGCTGAAGCGATTCCCTTGCAGGATCCCTCCTCGACAGTAGAAAAGACAGAACTGAGGGCTGGGAGGAATCAGCATCTGTTACTGACCCACCTGCGAGTGCCACGTAGAATGCTGGCATCGGGTCATCGACTCCACTCAGCACACAAATTTTTAAAGAGGCAGTACTCGTTTTCCATGTAGGGTCCTGACCTCCAGCAGAATCCATCAGTAATTAATGGTGAAGACTGATTTGGGGAACATTATCAAACTCTAGCTTTGACATTATAAACTGTGAAGAAGTCATATAGACATAAAGTTCAGACTTTCGGCAGGCAAGCGATGTTGGCACTGATGCACATTCGACAGCAGGATAAAAGGAAGTGTGGCGGTTGAGGTTGTTAGTGTCAAGGAAAGGCATGCAGCATGAGCCACTCTCATGGTGCTGCACATGGGCACAGTTTACCTAGGCGCCAGCCCTCATCAAACATTGTAGCTCCCACAGGGTCCTAGTGCTGCTGGCTAACACCCACTAGTGTGAATAAATGGTGAAGATTGATTCCTGGATGACATAAATAATTCAGTGACAATATGGATTGATAAAGAAACTGTACAATATATACGGTAATTTCTATCATTACTCACCGCTGTATGTGGGCCCACTATCAACGCTTCCTCCACGCCCTTGTATGTTGCATTTTGGAGGAGACCAGCCAACATCACAGTGGCAGTTGCCTTTATTATTACACACCTAAGAAACAAAACGATCAAGTTAGAATGAAAGGCTTATGTATGCATTTTAAATTTTAATTTGGATGTTTACTGGGTCAATTGCAGAGTTTATGAGATTCAAGTACAATACAATCCTCATATTGTCATATCTACTGAGATATACAGTAGGTAATTATATTGTGTATGTCATTTATTTTTTATTTGGTTTTTGTTTACCGGGTAGGTGAGCTAGCCGTAAAATGACTATTTTCAGTCACGACCCGGTAGGATTACAAAATGAGAAAAAAAAAACCATAACAACATTACAAGTACTGTATGGACAACATTGGAGAAATACATGAAAACAAAAATGACAACATTGGCTGAGATAGTATACATAGCAAAGATAAGAGAACATGTAGGGCAGAGTAATCATATAAAACCATGATCAGCTATCTAACATATAGGGAGAGCTAAGCAACAGTTACAGTAAGCTAGTGAGTACATAGTAAGTGCAAGGTTTAAGCTAATACAGATTCATTTTACATGAGACATGAGGCAGGAAAAGCAGTCATTTTTATTAGGCACATTGTGGCAGAAACACCGCCAACCTGTGAGAAACAAGGGTGAGGCAATTCACTGGACGGAGCAATAGGGAGTGATGGGGGTAGGGATGAAAAGCAACCATGTGTGTTGGGGGGAGGAGGAAAAACAGAGAGACAGGTTAGTCGTTAAGAACACAACAGGCATGAAAGGTAGGCAGAGAGAGAGATCAAGGAGGTTGAAAACAGGTGCACGAGTAATGAAAAGTTGCTGAACTTCTGCACAGTACCTTCATTATGTCTTCTAATACAATTTGGATAGGAAAAAATGCAACTTGCATACTCACCATAATTGTTGATCTTCCAGAATATCTTTACCATTGATTGATATACATGGCTCTAGACCAGAGGCAACAGGACCTTGCAGGAAGTTTTTCTTCTAGGGAGGGAGTCAATGTCAGCCACTGATGCCATTTGCACGTAGCACATACTCAAGTGGTGCCGTGTGCCAGCCAATAACTGTTGTTGACTTCCTCATGCACCTCAGTTCTGCTCACCAGGAGAGAAACAATAAAAAAGAGAAATACCAATTACGTACTTACCTTAATTATGATCTTCCCAAATATCTTCACCATTATTACTAATGGGTCCTACCGGAGGTCAGGACCCTGCACGGAAATATAAAAGAGCACAGTCTCTTTAAAAATTTTTTGTATGGCTGGAGATGACGTTGGTTCGGCACCGCCTTCAAGGCCAGCATTCTACGTGGTGCTCGCGGGTTGGCCAGTAACCGACACCAACTCCTCCAGCTCTCTGTTCTGTCTTCCAGACAAGGAACAGGAAAAAGGGGGATCTTAGAGGGCCAGGATGCCCGAAAGATAGGTAAGGGTAGGGAAGAAGAAAAAATTACTCACCTTAGTAATGTTGTTTCTTCTAATGGAGTGTTGCTATATTCTGACATATGCAGTGATATCCAACCTTGGAACTGCCCTGGAGAGGAAAGAGTTAACTTTCCATGCAAGGCATGGAATGCTGAGCTCGAGCTCGGTTGAGACTCTGTCTGTTGTTGTTTGAACCCAAACCGCCAGATCTTTACGAGCTATAATCACTGGGCTTCCTGTGTGGAAACTGTAAACTCACACTAGCCAACTGGCAACTAAATTTAATAAAAAGGTTTTTTGGTTCCGAGGCAGACTCAAGTCAGGAAACCCAAAAAATTAAACACAACACACACCCAAAATAATGGGGTGACGAAAAAAGGGGGGGGGGCACCTCTAGGGTGCCAACACTGTTCCTGCCCACCCACATCCCAAAAACCCAGGTTCTGAGAGGGGAGGCAGGGGGAGGTCAGAATACAACAAGACTCCATTAGAAGAAACAACATTACTGAGGTGAGTAATTTTTTTCTTCAAACAACATGAAGTCTTGCTGTATTCTGACATTCTGAGATCACAAGCAGTACCTCCATGGAGGAGGGACAGAACCTACTTTGGAACAAGCTCTGAAGCACTGCTGTGACAAACTGAGCATCACTCCTAGCCTGGATATCCAAAGAGTAATGCTTGGTGAAAGTATGTACTGTTTTCCAGATGGCTGCTTGACAAATCTCCAAGATAGGAATATCCCTGGCAGCAGCCAGGGAAGCAGCTGTACCTCTGGTAGAGTGAGCCCTCGGGCCTGAGGGTGGGTTCCTACCTAATTTTTCATTGCAGAATTGTATACAAGAGACAATCCACCTGGCAATAGATCTCTTAGCGGCATGTTTTCCCTTGCCAACCTCACCATAAGTGAGCAACAATTGGAGGGAGTCAAACCTGTGACTCTTGGTGCACTCTATGTAGTAGCTAAGGGCCCTTTTCACATCCAGGCTGTGCAGCCTCCTCTCCCCAGAGGAGGAATGGTCAGTTAAGAAAACAGGAAGAGACATAGACTGATTAAGGTGGAAATCTGAAACCACCTTAGGCAAAAACTTCCTATTAGTCTTGAGGACCACTTTATCTCTATGGAAAGAGATAAAATCAGGCTCCACTGACAGGGCCTGTAACTCACTTATGCGTCTGGCAGAAGTAATGGCTACCAAGAACACAGTTTTCCAAGTCAAGTACTTAAGCTCTGCTGAGGACAAAGGCTCAAAAGGGGGTTGCATAAGCTGAGCAATGCAAACATTAAGGTCCCAAGCAGGGGCAGGGTCCCTGAAGGGAGGACTGGTATGCAGCAATCCCTTGAAGAATTTACAGAATACAGGATGAGCTGAAAGGGAAGAGTGCTTGCATGCTGACAAGAAGGCAGAAACAGCTGCCAGATGCACTCTAAGTGTAGCTGGTCTGAGTCCCAAGCTATTGAGATGAACCATATAGTCCAGGACTGTAGGCAACCCAGCAGACTCTGGAGAAATATGCTTCCCAGAGCACCAAATAGTAAACCTTTTCCATTTGGAGTTGTAAGTGTTTCTGGTGGAAGGCTTTCGAGAAGCCTTTAGAATATCCGGAACACCTAGAGAGAGATGCAAATCAGCAAACTTTAACTCTTCAAGAGCCAGGCCTTGAGATTGAGAGATTTGAGATTCGGATACCAAACCCTCCCCTGAGAACATGTTAACAGGTTGTAATTCCTGGGAAGAGACAGGGGAAGTTGGACTGCTAAGGACAGCAAGAGAGGGTACCGGGGCTGTCAGGCCCAGTCTGGAACAATCAGAATCACTTTGCAGGGTTGAGACCTGATTTTGACTAGTACCTTGAACAGGAGAGGGAAGGGGGGAAAAGCATACAGGAACTTCCCTTCCCAGTTGAGAACTAGAGCATCCAGAGGGGCTGAGCCCAACACTGGGGGTCTGCAGCAAAAAAAAGAGGAAGTTGGTGATTGTCTGGGGCTGCAAAAAGATCTATCTGTGGAGTGCCCCATCTGGAGATGATCACCTTCAAAATCAGGGGATCTAGGGACCATTCGTGATGGCCCTGAAATATCCTGCTGAGAGCATCTGCCAGGACATTGTCTTTCCCTGGGAGGTGCACTGCTATCAGAGAGGTATTCAGGGAATAGGCCAGAGACCACAACTTCATTGCTTCCGTGCACAAGGCCATAGACCGAGTGCCCCCTTGCTTGTTGATGTACCACATTGTGGTGGTGGTATTGTCTGTCCTGATCTGAACTACTTTGTTCTGAACAAACCTGGAAAAAACTTGAAGTGCTAGAAACACTGTTCTGAGTTCTAAGAGATTGATGTGAAGCAGAGATTCTTGAGGTGACCACAACCCTTGGGTGGTCAGATCCCCCAAGTGGACTCCCCAGCCCAAGAGGGAGGCATCTGTGGTAAGGATTAGAGAATGAGATTGAGTGACAAAGGGGACTCCTTGCCTTAGGTTGTCCTGATCCTGCAACCATTGCAAAGCCTGCATCAGGGTTCGAGTCACTGGGATTAGCTTGGTCAGAGAATCCTTTCTCTGGGACCAGAAGGCTCTTAAGTGGAACTGAATGTCCCTTATCTGAAATCTTGCCCCTTGGACCACTGCTGTAGAGGCAGCCATGTGGCCCAGGAGCTGCAGAAAATGCCTTGCTGGTCGAGACACCTGAAGGGTGAATGAAGAGGCCAGTGTAACAAGGGTCCTTGCCCTGTCCAGGGGAAGGAAGGCTCTTGCCCTTATTGTATCCAGCTCCGCCCCATGAAGGTGAGGAGCTGCACTGGCTCTAGAACTGACTTTGAAAGATTCAGGAGCAATCCTAGAGAAGTGAGCAGTTGCTGAGTTATCTGTAGGTGTGACTTGACTTGGTCTGGAGACTGACCCACTATGAGCCAGTCGTCCAGGTATGGAAAGATGGAGATCTTTCTTCTCCTTAGGAAAGCAACCACTACTGCCAGGCATTTTGTGAACACCCTTGGAGCTGATGTTAGGCCAAAGGGCATTGCTCTGAATTGATAGTGGCCTGAGGGCAACTTGAACCTGAGGTACTTTCTGTGGGAGCATCTGATGAGAATGTGGAAATAGGTATCCTTGAGGTCCAGGGAGACTAGCCAGTCCCCTGGCCTTAGAGAGAGTAGAATTATTCCCAGAGTCACCATTTTGAACTTTGGCTTTAAAAGGTGCTTGTTTAAATATCTGAGATCCAGGATGGGCTGCCATTCTCCTGTCTTTTTGGAGGTTAGGAAGTACCTGGAGTACAATCCTTTTCCCTTGTGTAGGGGTGGAACCCCTTTCTATGGCTCTCAGAGCCAAGAGGGAAGAGACTTCTGCTTCTAGGGCAAGGGCCTCTGAAGGATTTGCAGGTGGAAAGGATCTGGTTCTTATCTTGGGAAATTGTTTGAAGCTGAGAACCAGTCCCAGGCTTACTATTTCCAGGACCCATCTGTCTGATGTTAAAGACCTCCAGTCCTGGACAAAGTAAGCCAGCCTGCCCCCTACTGGTAGTGAGGAATCGGCTCGGGCAAACCCATCAGGGTGCCTGTTTGGCAGGGGCTTTAGGCTGAGGGGTGGTAGCAGGCCTGCTTATACCCCGTCTGCCTCTCCCTCTGAAGAACCTCCTCTGGGAAAAGGCAGAAGAGGAGGCCTGGGCTTGGTAGAACGGCCTATGAAAAGGCCTGCCCCTGGCCCTGGAATGCTGCCTCTAGGGAGTGGCTTGCCTTTCCTTGGCCTGAGCACTCCTATAGGTGGTCCTGTACTCATCCATTTTCTTCATGTAGTTCTCTGTCTGCTCCCCAAACAGAGAATTACCAACAACTGGAAAATCCATGGCCTTAGTCTGGGTATCCTGAGACAGGCTAGTACATCCGAGCCAAGCCATCCTACGAAGGGCCACAGATGTAGCCATGACTCTAGATGAAACATCACTGGAGTCCACTGCAGCATGAAATTGCACCTTGGATGCCTCGATACCATCTGCAGCCACCTGCTCCAGCTCCTTGGCAAGCTGGCCAGGGACCTGTTTAGCTAGAGCCATCACAGTGTCCCATCTAGACATCTGATATCTAGCTGTGTAGGCCATATAATTAGCCTGCCTGAGTCCCAAAGATGCTGCCATGTACTGTTTCTTAGCCATGGCATCAATCCTCCTGGAGTCCTTATCTGGGCAGTGTGAAGCCAAGGGTATATTTGCCTTATCACAGGCAGCAGCCTGCACTACCCCAATATGGCTGCATTGCTGGGAAAGGAACTCCGTATCTGAGCCTGAAAGAGTATACCTCTTGTCCATTCTTCTACCCACAGGAGGTATAGAATTAGGAGTCTTTAAAATTTTAAATGTCTCTTTCCCAAAAGACTTATGGAGGGGAATGGACAGCCTCCTAGACTCTGGGATGTCCATCATCTCAACATAATCAGGCTCCTCCTAATCCTCTACTGCTTCCTCCACAGGAAGCTGGAGAGTTTCAGCCGCTTTTTTGTAAAACATAAAATGGGAAGGGGACTCAGAAAGCCTAGGAGGAGAAACACCTGAAAGACTGTCTGGGGAGATGTCCGGGTCAATGGGCACATCCAGACTTTCATAATCACCATCACTATCCTCATACTCTCCCTCCTCCTCCTCCTCCTCCGGTTCATAAAAATCCTCTAAATTATAATCCGGAACTGGGTGAACCGACTGAACCGAGCCCCTAACCAATGGTGCCGGTTCGGTCGGAACTGGAGTTAGCGATTGAACAATCCTTATCGCTTTGGCTATTTCATCAGCGGTCGGAGAAAGAACTTGTGGATCCGAACCAGCTGACTTATCCCTTCTTTTTCTTTTAACTGGAACCGACTCCTCAGAGTCGGTTCTCCTTTTGCCCGAAGAAGTTTCGCCCTGGTCAGAGAGCACTCCTTCTGGTTCGGTTGGAACCGAACCGGGCTGGCCATCCGGGTCAGCGGATATTTTGGCCTCCCTTTCCCTCAGCCTACCTACTCTCTTTTTCAGGGTAGCTGTGGGAAAACTTTTGGAAATCTGGCAGTCTGAATCGAGGTCGTCAGACCCCAGACAATAAACACAGGTGGTGTGGGGGTCAGCCTTAGCAAAGGCTTCCCTACACACACTACAGTGTTGAAACCCAGTGGGCCCGGTTTTTCTTTTGGGTTTCTCAGACATGGCCAGTCCTAACCAAACTTACCCTTTTTTCGGCAATCTGCCAGGCAAGACACTCTTACCGGTTCCTGACCGTGTTACGGGTCGTGGAAAAAACCGTAATGAAATCCGTTTTTTTTTTTAGAACCGATAAGGACCGGTTACCACACTCTAAAAAGCAGAACAAACTTTTTTTACAAACCTGATCGGTTCGAACCGAACTGATCCGACGTTTACAAGTTCCACACAGAAGCTAACAATAATAAACCTATCTAGTACTCACGGTACCACAGACAGAGACTGAACCGACAGGTTAGATGGAAGAAATTTGGTTGAAATCGAGGAAAAAAACGACACTTTAACCGACTAAATTGAACTGAGCGAAGGAGAAATCTCCGGAGTGACTGTTCAGTGAGGCGGAGTAAAGAATCTGGCGGTTTGGGTTCAAACAACAACAGACAGAGTCTCAACCGAGCTCGAGCTCAGCGTTCCATGCCTTGCATGGAAAGTTAACTCTTTCCTCTCCAGGGCAGTTCAAAGGTTGGATATCACTGCATATGTCAGAATATAGCAAGGCTTCATGTTGTTTGAAGAAAAAATTACTCACCTCAGTAATTGTGTTTCTTCTAATGGAGTCTTGCTGTATTCTGACATATGCAGTTAGCCCCAGCACTTGAACTGCTCTGGAGAGGAAAGACTTAACTCAATGAAGAAGCATAGAATGTTGAGCTCGAGCTCGGTTCAAACCTCTGCCTGCAGCACTTTAAAGTGTAATCATCAGATTCTTACAAGCTAATACTAACTAACTACACTTCCTAAGTGGAAATTGTAAAGAAAAACTAGCTAACAGGCAAAAATTTGTTGTGTCCCCCAAAAGACTCAAGTCAAGAACCCAAAATAATAACCAGGCAGTGAACCAACATATAATTACAAAAACAACATAACCATAACCCACACCCCCTTTCTAAAAGGGGGGAGTGCCAAGTACGCTCCTGAGGTGCAACACTGTACCTGCCAGCACACTTCCCAAAAACAGGTTCTGAAAGGGGAGGCAGGGAGGGAAGTCAGAATACAGCAAGAATCCTTCAGAAGAAACACAATTACTGAGGTGAGTAATTTTTAGTTCAAACAACATGAAGTCTTGCTGTATTCTGACATATGCAGACTACCAAGCAGTACCTCCAAGGAGGAGGATACCGAACCTATTTTGGGAATAGGCTCTGCAGTACTGCTGTACCAAACCTAGCATCACTCCTAGCCTGGAAATCCAGAGAGTAATGCTTGGTGAATGTATGGACTGTTTTCCAGGTGGCTGCTTTGCATATTTCTAGTAAAAGTATATCTCTGGCAGCAGCAAGAGAAGCAGCTGTACCTCTAGTCAAATGAGCCCTCAGGCGTGGGGGGGGGGTATTTTGCCTTGTTTTTCATAGCAGAATTGTATACAAGAGACAATCCACCTGGCAATAGTTTTCTTAGTAGCAGGTTTACCCTTTCCCACCTCACCATAAGTGAGAAACAACTGAGGACAGTCAAACCTAACTGCCTTAGTACGCTCAATGTAGTAGCTAAGTACTCTCTTAACATCCAAACTGTGTAATCTTCTCTCTCCTGAAGAAGAATGATCTGTGAAGAACACAGGAAGAGACATGGACTGGTTCAGATGAAAATCTGGAACCACCTTGGGTAAGAACCTCCTATTGGTTCTAAAGACCACCTTATCTCTATGGAATGAGATAAAATCTGGCTCCACTGACATAGCTTGTAATTCACTAATACGCCTGGCAGAAGTGAGCTACCAAGAACACAGTTTTCCAAGTCAAGTATTTATGTTCTGCTGAAGCCAAAGGCTCAAAAGGGGGTTGCATAAGCTGAGCAATGCAAACATTAAGATCCCAAGCAGCGTTAGGGTCCTTAAAAGGAGGGTTGGTATGGAGCAAACCTTTAAAGAACTTACAGAAAACAGAGAAAGATGCCATGGAGGAAGCCTTCCCCACTGACAGGAATGCAGAGACAGCTGCTAAGTATACTTTCAGAGTGACTGGCATGAGGCCTAAGCCATTAAGATGAACCATATAATCCAGAACTGTAGCCAAATCAGCAGTATCTGGTAGAAGAAAAAATTACTCACCTTAGTAATGTTGTTTCTTCTAATGGAGTCTTGCTATATTATAGACATTAGCAGTTTGTTCCAGCTCTAGAACTGCCCCGGAGTGAAATGGTTAAAACCATTCCAAAATAGAATTTTGGCACGAGAGCAGCTCTATCTGTGTCATTTCAAACTTGAACTGTCAGATCTTTACGAGCCAAACTCACTAAGGTCTGTGTGAGAGCTGTAACTCACACTAGCCAAATGGCTACCTAAATAATAACAACCATTGATGGTCCCAACACCCAAGACTCAAATCAGGGGACCAGAAATACTAACACCATTCTAATAATATGAAAATGGAACATAAGTATAATAAAACACACACACGCGTACACATACACACCCCCAAAGTCCCAAGGGGGACAAAATGCTAACAGGACATAAGTAGTGCCCACACTAAGTTGCCCGCACCCCACCAAGTAGAGGTTCTGAGAGGGCAGGTTGGGGAGGTCTCAATATAGCAAGACTCCATTAGAAACAACATTACTAAGGTGAGTAATTTTTCTTCAAACAACATGAAGTCTTGCTATATTATAGACATTAGCAGAATACACAGCAGTACCTCCATGGAGGAGGGAGGAACCTACTTAGGAATAGGCTCTGAAGAACAGCTGTGCTAAAGCGAGCATCTCTCCTGGCCTGGACATCCAGGGAGTAATGCTTGGTAAAAGTGTGTACCGTTTTCCAAGTAGCAGCCTGGCAAATCTCTAATAAAGGATATCTCTGGCAGCAGCTAGAGACGCAGCTGTACCCTGGTAGAATGAGCCTCAAACGGGGGGCTCTGCCCACTTCTGATAACAAAATTGGATACAAGAGACAATCCACCTGGCTATTGATCTCTTAGTGGCAGGTTTGCCTTTCCCAACTTCACCATAGGTAAGGAAAAGTTGGAGGGATTCGAACCTGTGACCTTTGGTACGCTCTATATAATAACTAAGAGCTCTCTTAACATCCAGGCTGTGCAACCTTCTCTCACCCGAAGAGGAGGAGTGATCAGTGAAAAATACTGGAAGGGAGTTTGATTAAGATGGAAATCTGAAACCACCTTAGGCAAAAACTTCCTATTAGTCCTAAGGACTACCTTATCCCTGTGGAAAGAAATAAAGTCAGTCTCCACTGACAAGGCTTGCAATTCACTTATGCGTCTGGCAGAAGTGATAGCCACTTACCAGAAAACAGTTTTCCAAGTTAGGTACCTAAGCTCTGCAGAAGACAGAGGTTCAAAGGGGTTGCATTAACTGGGCAATGCAAACATTAAGGTCCCAAGCAGGGCCGGTTCCAAAGGGAGGATTAGTATGGAGTAATCTCTTAAAAAACTTGGAAAACACAGGATGAGAGGAAAGAGGGATGACTTTCCTGCTGACTACAAAAGCAGACACAGCTGCCAAATGAACTCTCAGGGTAGCTGGTCTGAGACCCAAGGAATTAAGATGTACCATGTAATCTAACAAAATGGGCAATTCAGCAGATTCTGGGGAAATATTTTTCCCAGCACACCAAATGGAAAACCTTCCATTTAGAACTATAAGTAGCCCTAGTGGAAGGCTTTCTGGAAGCCTTTAGGATCTCAAGAACACCCTGAGAGAGGTGTAAATCAGCAAACTCTAACTCCTCAAGAGCCAGGCCTTGAGGTTGAGGGATTTGAGGTCCGGATACCAAACCCTTCCCTGGGCACAAGTCAACAGATTGTGATTCCTGGGGAGACACAGGGGAAGATGGACTGTCAGAGACAGAAGAGGTGGGTACCAGGGCTGCCTGGCCCAATCCGGGGCAATCAGAATCACCCTGCAAGGCTGAGATCTGATTTTGACTAGTACTTTGAATAGGAGAGGAAAGGGGGGGAAAGCATAGAGGAACTTCCCCTCCCAATCCAGAAGAAGGGCATCCAGGGGAACTGAGCCCAGCACTGGAGGCCTGCAACAGAACAGAGGAAGTTTGTGATTGTCTGGGGCTGCAAAAAGATCTATCTGAGGGATGCCCCACCTGGCAAAAACTATCCCCAGCACTTGAGGATCCAGGGACCATTTGTGATGGCCCTGGGAAATCCTGCTGAGGGCATCCGCTAGGACATTGTCCTTCCTGGAAGATGAACTGCTATGAGGTAGTGTTCAGGGAATAGGCCAGAGACCACAACTTCATTGCCTTGGTGCACAGGGCCGAAGACCGAGTGCCCCCTGTTTGTTGATGTACCACATTGTTGTGGTGTTGTCTGTTCTGACTTGTATCACCTTGTCATGGACAGATGCAGAAAAAGCTTGAAGAGCTAAAAGACAGCTCTGAGTTCCAGCAAATTGATGTGGAGCAGAGATTCCTGGGGGACCAAACTCCCTGAGTGGAAAGGTCGCCCATGGGCTCCCCAACCCAGAAGGGAAGCATCTGTAGTGAGAGTCAAGTCGTGAGAAGGGAAAAGGGACCCCCGCTCTTAATTGCTCTGATCCTGCCACCACTGGAGAGCTAGGATCAAGGTTCAAGTCACTGGGACCAACTTGGAAAGGGGTCTCTTCTCTGAGACCAAAAGGTTCTCAAGTGAAACTGAATGTCTCTCATCTGAAATCTGGCTCCCTGCACAACAGCTGTGGATGCAGCCATGTGCCCCAGGAGCTGCAGAAAGTGTCTTGCTGGTGGAGACCTGCAGAGTGAAGGAAGGCCAGAGCCACTAAATTCCTTACCCTTTCTGGGAAGAAAGGCTCTGGCTAGCTTTGTGTCCAATTCTGCCCCTATAAAGGTGAGTACCTGGACTGGTTCCAGAACCGACTTTGGTAGGTTTAGCAGAAAACCCAGGGAGGTGAGAAGCTGCTGGGTGACCTGCAGGTGAGATTTTACTGTTCTGGGGACTGGCCTACAATGAGCCAGTCGTCTAGATAGGAAAACAGCAATCTCTCTGCTCCTTAAGTGGGCCACTGCCACTGCTAGACACTTTGTGAATACCCTTGGAGCAGAGGTAAGGCCGAAGGGCATTGCTCTGAACTGGTAATGACCTGAGGGCAGTTCGAATCTGAGGTACTTTCGATGGGATCTTCTGATTAGGACATGGACATAGGCATCCTTGAGGTCCAGGGAGGCTAGCCAGTCCCCTGGCCTTAGGGAAGGTAAAATCATTGCCAGAGTTACCATTTTGAACTTTGGTTTCAAAAGATGCTTGTTCAGATATCTGAGATCTAAAATGGGCCACCATTCTCCTGTCTTTTTTGGGGTAAGGAAGTATCTGGAATACAGACCCCTGTCCTGATGCAGGGGAGGAACCCTTTCTACTGCTCTGAGAGCTAACAGGGATGAGACCTCTGTTTCCAGAGCGAGGGTCTCTGAAGCACTTGCAGGTAGAAAAAGTCTGCTTCTCAACTTGGGAAACTTTTTGATGCTGAGAACCAGACCCTGGCTTACTACTTCCAGAACCCACTTGCCTGAGGTTAAAGAAGCCAATTCTGACTGGAAAGGCCAGCCTGCCCCCACTGGTACAGGAGAATGACCCTGGGCACCCCATCAGGGTGCCTGTTTCTCAGGAGCTTTTAGGCTGGGGGTGGGAGCAGGTCTCCCACCCTCATCTGCCCCTGCCTCTGAAGAAGCCCCTCTGAGCATAGGCAGAGGAGGCCTGAGTCTGGTAGAAAGGCCTGTGAAAGGCCTCTACCCCTACCCCTGGGGCATGCCTTGAGGAGTGGCTTGTCACCTTAGCCTGGGCACTCTTGTAAGTAGTCCTATATTCATCCATCTTCTTCATGTAATTCTCTGTCTGCTCTCCAAACAGAGAATTTCCCACCCAGGAAAATCCATAGCCTTAGTCTGGGTATCCTGTGACAAACTAGTACACCTGAGCCAGGCCAACCCACGTAAAAGCTACAGATGTGGCCATGACCCAGAGGAAACATCATTAACATCCACAGCAGCATGAAACTGAACCTTAGAGGCTTCAATGCCATCAGCAGCCACCTGTTCTAGTTCACTAGCCAGCTGGCCATGGGCCTGCTTGGCCAATTGCATAACAGTATCCCATCTAGATTTCTGATACCTAGCTACATAAGCCATATAATTTGCTTGCCTGAGTCCCAGAGAGGCTGCCATATACTGTTTTTTGCCATGGCATCAATCTTCCTGGAATCCTTGTCAGGAGGATGTGAAGCCAAGGGAATATTAGCTTTATCACAGGCAGCAGCCTGAACTACTAACATGACTGCATTGCTGAGAAAAATTCTGTATCAGGGCCTGACAATGTATACCTTCTGTCCATCTTTTTATCTACAGGAGGCACAGAATTAGGAGCTTTAAAATTTTAATTGTTTGTTTCTAAAAGACTATGTAAAGGAATAGACAATCTCCTAGACTCTGGAATATCCATCATTTCTACAAAATCAGGCTCCTCTTGCTCATCCACAGCCTCTTCTAAAGGAAGCTGGAGGGTTTCAGCAACTTTTTATAAAACATAAAATGAGATGGGGACTCAGACAGCATAGGGGAGATTCTAAAGGTCTGTCTGGGGAGATGTCCGTTCAATGGGCACACCCAGACCTTCCCAGCCACATTCATACTGTTCATAATCCTCCTCCCTCCTCTGGTTCATAAAATTCTCAATATCATAATCCTGAACCACTGGGACCGACCGAACCGACCTTTACCAGATAGTGGTGGTTCGGACGGACCCCTGAGACAGTGACTGACAATTTGTATGGCTTTTGCTATCTCTGCAGCAGTTGGAGAAGGAATTTTGGACTCCAGACCTGCTGATTTTCTTGTTTTCTTTACTGGAATTGGTTCCTCAGAGCCAGCTTTTCTTTTGCCGAGGAAGTCTGGCCCTGGTCAGAGGCACTCCCTCTGGTTCGGTTGGCACCGAACCGGCTGGCCATCCGGGTCAGTGGACTTTTGCCTCTCGCCCCTGAGCCTGCCCAATCTTTTTCCAGGGTGGCTGCAGGAAATTCTTACATACCTGGCAGTCTGATTGGAGGTGGTCAAACCCCAGACAATAAACACATGTGGTGTGTGGGTCAGCCTTGGCAAAGACTTCCCACAAACATCACAGTGTTGAAACCAGTGGGCAGGTTTTCTTCCGGTTCCTCCAGACATAATGCCAGCCTAACCAAAAAACTTGCCCTTTAACGGCAGTGAAACAAGACACCTTATCGGTTCCTAATGCGAATACGGGTATTGGAAAAAACGAATAAATCTGTTTTTAGAACCGATAAGAACCGGAACCGCACTCTAAAATAGTAACTTTTAGTTTTAAATGAGTTTTAAACCCACTGATTGGTTCAAACCGAACCGATAACTTACAAGTTCCACACAGACAAAACCTTCATTTACTTACGGTTACCACAGATAGAGCTTGAACCGAGCGGTTTTGCGGTTAAAATAAAACTATTCTCGTTAAATCCAACCGAGAAAACACTTTAAACCGAGAAATGAACCGAGCAGAAGGAGAAATCTCCGGAGCGACTGTTCACTGAGGCGGAGTAAAGAATCTGACAGTTCAAGTTTGAAATGACACAGATAGAGCTGCTCTCGTGCAAAAATTCTATTTTGGAATGGTTTTAACCATTTCACTCCAGGGCAGTTCTAGAGCTGGAACAAACTGCTAATGTCTATAATATAGCAAGACTTCATGTTGTTTGAAGATCCCTATTGGAACACCAAATGCTGAATCTTTTCCATTTGGAATTATAAGTTTTTCTGGTGGCAGGTTTTCGAGAGGCTTTAAGAATATCCAGAACCCCCTGAGACAGATGCAGACTTACATACTCTTACTCTTCAAGAGCCAAGCTTTGAGGTTGAGAGACCGAAGGTTGGGGTACCATATCCTTCCCTGAGAGGAGGTTAACAGATTGTGCTTCTTGGGAAGAGATAAGGGAAGATGAACTACTAGGGACATCAACAGATGATACCAAGGCTGTCTGGCCCAGTCTGGTGCAATCAGAATCACCTTGCATGATTGTGATCTTATCTTGACCAGAACCTTGAACAACAGAGGAAAGGGAGGAAAGACATACAGGAATTTCCCCTCCCAATCCAGAACCAGAGCATGCAGGGGAATTGAGCCCATGACTGAGGGTCTGCAACAGAAGAGAGGAAATTGATGATTGCCTGGAGCTGCAAAGAGATCTGTCTCTGGAGTGCCCCACCTTGAGAAATTTACTTTCTTTTTTTTTTATAAAAATATATTTTTATTATATCTTTTTACACACATACATACATACAGGATAATACATAGCTTGTTACAATTTAATTAGTACAGGCAAAATCAGGACTAGGTAGACTTCAATTATCTTTTGTTATCAGTTGTTAGAGTTCATAGTCTGTTATTAGACCCATTTTTTCTTATGTAAATAATATTAATAAATACCCAATGTTAATTTGATCTTTTCCCAGTGAATATGACACCTAAGTAGGAACTGGATAAAGGTGGAGGTCAATTCGAATCAAAACCTTATGGAACAATATTCATGGACAAAAGTCTGGATCAGAAGATGTTATATAATGTACCCACGTTTGCCATTTCATTGCAGTGGTTATCTCCCCCCCCCCGTTCAATATTAAAGGTCTCAGCTTTGTATATATTGGACATTATTTGTTTCCACTCTTGTGCAGTTGGGATCAGGGACGTCATCCAACATCTAGTAATTGTTTTCTTTGCAGCTATATAGCAAATTGGTAATATTGTACGACCCCATTGGGGAGTGTGGTCCGGGAAAATCCCCATTAGAAACTGTTTGGCTGTAATTTCAATTGACTCAGAGAATAATTTTGAGAGCTCATTTTGGAATTAAATGATATCCAGAATGGCATAAGACGGGGGCATTGCCAAAATATATGACCCAGAGTGGCTACCGTACATCCGCAGTCTCTCCAGCACCTACTGTATTCCTCAGGAAGATATTTCTGCTGGACAGCGGGGGCCCGAAAATATCGGGAACAACATTTCCATGCAAAATCCCTCCAATGGGGGGATGTTACAGATTTTATTTCAGTCAGTGAAGACCGAGACCAATCAGTCATAGTAGTCTCTGTTTCTAGATCCTTATTCCATCCATCCAAGATGGAGGACGTAGATGATGGGAGACTGTTTCTCAGGTCCCTGTATATAGTTCCCATTATGTGAGATCCCAGGTTGCCCTTTATAGCCTCTATAAAAAGCTTTAGTAGGTCCGGCATTGGAAAAGATAGGACGGGCTGGATGATTTTGTTACGTATTGTATGATTTCGTAACTGGAAGTAACAAAATCTGTTGGTGGTATTAAGGTGGTATTGGAGTTGGAGCTTGTCAAATGGAATGATACCTTCATTACAAAGGAATTGAAACACATGGGTCAATCCCACAGATCTCCACTGAGAGAAGGTATGATTCATATATATTGGGACAAAGAGTTCATCCTGTGATATCACTTTACAGTATTCATATACAGTCAATAGGATACCCGAACACCTCAGTTTTTTCCAGATTTTATAAGGTTGCGATGTAATTCCTGTTAGAGCAGAGGGGTTAAGCAATCTCCCTTCAGAAGAAAACAGTATCTTTTTTATATCAAAGAAATAATTTAAATGAAACTCTATATTTTTTCAAGGAGAGGTATAGGAGTCAGACAGCCACAACATCACTATTCTAAGAAAAGAAGCTTGGGCATACAAATTCAAGTCTGGGAGGTTCAACCCACCCTGAGAAAGGGAAAGTTTTAGGATGGAGAGTCTAACTCTCGGCTTGTTTTTTCCCCATATGAAGTGTAATATCATTTTATTCCAGGATTTAAAGTAATATTTCGAGGGGAAGAAAGGAATGGTTTGAAACAAATATAAGACTTGAGGGAGAATGTTGGTACATATAATAGAAATTTGTTGATGAAAAGGAAGGAAAGCTGTATCCCACCTTTCCAGATCGGCCTGGATCTGTGTTGTAAGAGGCTCATAATTATTGAGTTCAAGTACTCCAAGATCTGTTGGAAGATGAAGTCCTAGATATTTTATTTTGATTGATCGCCATTTAAATGGAAATAAGTTTTTCATTGACTGAGTTGGGGAGTAGTTAAATGACAAAATTTCAGTTTTATTTACGTTAAGTTTGAAGTCCGATATTTTTTCATAATAGGTTAGACTCTTCCAGGCCTCTGGGATGGATTGGGAGGGAATTAACAGGGTTAACAATACATTCAAACAACATGAAGTCTTGCTGTATTCTGACAAGTGCAGTTAGCCCCAGCCTTTAAATTGCCCCGGAGAATAATGGGTTAACTTTTCTATGCAGGGCATAGAATGTTGATCTCGATCTCGGTTGATGTCTCTGCCTGTTGTATTTTGAACTGCAACCATCAGATTCTTTACTCCGCCTCAGTGAACAGTCGCTCCGGAGACTTCTCCTGCAGCTCGGTTCGAAGTCGGTTGAAGTGTCGGTTTTCGGTCCATTTTGTACCGAAATTTAGTTTCCACATAGTCAGTTCAAGTCTCTGTCTGTGGTACCGTGAGTACTAGATAGGTTTTTGTTCTGTTTTCTGTGTGGAACTTGTAAAATGTGTGGATCGGTTCGACTAAACCGATCGTTCAGGTAATTTTGGTATCTTACTTTAGTTTGTGGCTACCGGTCCATATTGGTTCTAAAAAAATGGGGTTTTAGTACATTTTTTCCAAAGTTCGATGACAGGTCAGGAACCGATAGGGAAGTCTAGCCTGGCAGTTGCCGAAAAAAGAGTAAGTTTGGTTAGGTTGGCCATGTCTGAGAAACCCAAGAAAAAAAACGGTCCCAGTGGGTTTCAACACTGCAGTGAGTGTGGGGAGGTCTTTGCTAAGGCCGATCCCCACACCACCTCTGTTTATTGTCTGGGGTTTGACCACCTCGATTCAGACTGCCAAATACGTAAAACTTTTCCCAAATCTACCCTTGAAAAGAGATTAGGTAGACTGAGGGAAAAGGAGGCCAAGAAGTCCGCTGACCCGGATGGCCAGCCTGGTTCGGTTTCGACCGAACCCAAAGGAGTGCCCTCTGATCAGGGCGATACTTCTTTGGGCAAAAGGAGAGCCGATTCTGAGGGATCGGTTCTGACAAAAAGGAAGCGCAAAGATAAATTGACCGGTTCAGATCCAGAGGTTCATGTTCCGACCGCTGAAGTGATAGCCAGGGCGATTCAGATTGTGGAATTGCTCCATCTGGTTCCGACCTATCTGGCTCCTTCTGGCAGGGGTTCGGTTCGGTTGGTTCCCCTGGTTCAAGAGTACACCCTTGAAGATTTTTATGAACCAGAGTTTGAAGAGGAAGGAGAATTTGAGGATTATGATGCGAGTGAAGGTCTGGATGTGCCTGTGGAACCGGACATCTCCCCAGAAAGACCAGCAGGTGTTTCCCCTCCTAGGCTTTCTGAGTCCCCTTCTCATTTTATGTTTCACAGGAAAGTGGCTGAAACCCTCCAGCTTCCTACGGAAGAGGCTGTGGAAGATCAAGAAGAGCCTGATTATGTAGAGATGATGGATATCCCAGAGTCCAGGAGACTGTCTATTCCCCTCCATAAATCTTTTGGGAAACAGACACAAAAAATCTTAAAGTCTCCTAACACTATACCTCCTGTGGATAAAAGAATGGACAAGAGGTATACACTTTCAGGCTCAGACACAGAGTTCTTATATCAGTAATGCAGCCAGGTTGGGGTAGTGCAGGCTGCTGCCTGTGACAAGGCAAATATTCCATTGGCTTCACACCCCCCCTGACAAGGACTCCAGGAAGATTGATGCCATGGCAAAGAAGCAGTACATGGCATCTTCTTTGGAGCGCAGGCAGGCGAATTACATGGCCTATACAGCCAGGTACCAGAAGTCCAGGTGGACTCAAATGATGTTTCATCAAGAGTTATGGCTACATCTGTGGCTCTTCGGAGGATGGCTTGGCTCAGATGTACTAGCCTCTCGCAGGACACCGTGGCTAAGGCTATGGATTTTCCTGTAGTGGGTAATTCTCTGTTTGGGGAGCAGACAGAGAATTACATGAAGAAGATGGACGAGTACAAGACCACTTACAGGAGTGCTCAGGCCAAGAGAGTTCCTACACTACACTGGAGCAAAGGATTGTACTCCAGGTACTTCCTAACCCCAAAAAGACAGGAGAGTGGCGACCCATCTTGGACCTAAGATATCTAAACAAACATCTTTTAAAGCCAAAGTTGAAAATGGTAACTCTGGGAATTATCCTTCCCTCTCTAAGGCCAGGGGACTGGCTAGCCTCCCTGGACTTCAAAGATACCTACTTTCACATTCCCATCAGGTGCTCCCACAGAAAGTACCTCAGGTTCAAGTTGCCCTCAGGCTACTATCAGTTCAGAGCAATGCCCTTTGGCCTAACATCAACCCCAAGGGTCTTCACAAAGTGCCTGGCAGTAGTTGTTACCTTCCTAAGAAGACAAAAGATTTCCATTTTCCCACACTTAGACGACTGGCTCATAGTAGGTCAGTCTCCAGACCAAGTCAAGTCAGACCTGCAAGTGACCCAGCAAGTGCTCACTTCTTTAGGATACCTTCTCAACCAGTGCAGCTCCTCACCTTCATAGGTGCAGAACTGAATATGATAAAAGCAAGAGCCTTCCTTGCCCTGGAAAGGGCAAGGACCCTCATGGAACTGGCCTCTTCATTCAGCCTTCAGGTGTCTCAACTAGCAAGGCATTTCCTTCAGCTACTGGGCCACATGGCAGCTTCCACAGCAGTGGTCCAGGGTGCAAGATTCCAAATGAGGGACATTCAGTTCCACTTAAGAGCTTTTTGGTTCCAAAGAAAGGATTCCCTTACCAAACTAATTCCAATGACTCGAACTCTGATCCAAGCCCTGCGCAGTGGTGCAGGATCAGGACAATTTGAGGCAAGGGGTTCCATTTGTCACTTAATCTCATTCAGTGGTCCTTACCACAGATGCTTCTCTGCTGGGCTGGGGAGCCCATTTGGGGGAACATACCACTCAGGGACTGTGGTTGCCTTAGGAATCTCTGCTTCACATCAGTCTCTTGGAACTCAGAGCAGTGTTTCTGGCACTGCAAGCTTTTCCCAAATCTGTACAGAACAAGGTGGTTCAGATCAGGACAGACAACACCACCACCATGTGGTACATCAACAAGCAAGGAGGCACTCGGTCTACAGCCTTGTGCACAGAAGCAATGAAGTTGTGGTCCCTGGCCTATTCCCTGCAAACCTCTCCGATAGCAGTTCACCTCCCAGGGAAGTACAATGTCCTAGCAGATGCACTGAGCAGAATATTCCAGGGCCATCACGAATGGGCCCTAGATCCCCTGGTCTTGAAACTGATTTTCTCAAGATGGGGCACTCCAGAGATAGATTTTTTTGCAGCCCCAGACAATCACCAACTTCCTCTCTTTTGTTGCAGACCCCCAGTCTCGGGCTCAGTCCCACTGGATGCTCTGACTCTGAGCTGAGAAGGGAAATTTCTGTATGCTCCCTCCCCCCCGTTCAGAGTGTTAGTCAAGATAAAGTCACAACCATGCAAAGCGATTCTGATTGCTGCAGACTGGGCCAGACAGCCATGGTATCCCTTGTTGCTGTCCCTAACAGTCCATCTTCCCCTGTCTCTTCCCAGGAATTACAACCTGTTAACATCCTCTCAGGGGAGCATTTGGTACCCGAATCTTCAGTCTCTCAATCTCAAGGCTTGGCTCTTGAAGAGTTAGAGTTTGCAGATCTGCATCTTTCCCAAGGGGTTCTGGATATCCTTAAGGCTTCTCGAAAGCCTTCCACCAGAAAGACTTACAACTCCAAATGGAAAAGATTCAGCATTTGGTGTTCTAAGAAGAATATTTCTCCAGACTGCTGAATTGCCTACGGTTCTGCATTGCATGGTCCACCTTAATGGCCTAGGTCTCAGACCAGCTACTGTCAAGGTACACTTGGCAGCTGTGTCTGCTTTCCTGTCTGTAGGCAAGTCTTCCTCTCTGTCATCCCATCCTGTATTGTGTAAGTTTTTCAAAGGATTGCTTCACACTAATGCCCCCTTTAGGGATCCTGCTCCTGCTTGGGTTCTTAATGTTTGCATTGCTCAGCTTATGCAACCCCCGTTTGAGCCTTTGCCCTCAGCAGAGCTTAAGTACTTGACTTGGAAAATACAGGTTACTCACCTGTAACAGGAGTTCTAGGAATGGTATATGTTGTTCATCCACACTCATTGGCAGGTATCCTTGCCGCTTTAAATCTTGCCGGAAGGTCTTCAAGCTTGCTCCTCCCACCCACCCGGGTGGTATAACTCTCGGCTCCGCCCCATGATGCCAGATCTGGCCCGCTGGAAGCTCAGGTTGTGCTGTCGAGCCGGGAGGAGTCAGGTCGTATGGATGAACAACATATACCATTCCTAGAACTCCTGTTACAGGTGAGTAACCTGTATTTCTAGGACATGGATATGTTGTTCATCCACACTCATTGGCAGACTCCTAGCAGTTCTCCGGGAGGAGGGAGGCAGACGCACACCCCATATACTTACTTGGGAAAGAGACTGGAGAACGAGGCCCCAAAACCAGCATCCGGGCGTGACTCAAGGTCGATGTGGTAGTGGGTAATGAAGGTGTTGCTGACTCCAGGTAGCAGCCCTGCAGATTTCTGGATAGGGACGCCCCTGAAGCAGCCACCGTGCAGCAGTATGGCGGTAGAATGAGCTCTTTATCCTCTGGGAGGCTCCATGCCCGCCAACTATAGCAGAGATCTATGCAGGAGGTTACCCACCTGCTTATCGTCCGCTTGGCTGCAGGTCTGCCAGATGCGGCTTCAGCGTAGGTGACAAACAGCTGGCGAACCTCTCCCGAATTTCAGCCGTCGCTCCTTATAATAAGCGCCCTTCTAGGGTCCAGAGTATGGAGCCTATATTCGACCTCCGAGGTGTGATTGGGGTAGAACACCGCAGAGTCAACACCTGGTTAAGGTGAAACTCCGACACCACCTTCGGAAGGAATTTCGAACGAGGGCGGAACCTTGTCCCTGTGGAAGACCAGGTAAGGAGACTGATGGAAAGCGCCTGGAGCTCTCCCATCCTTCTGGCTGACGGATAGCCACCAAGAAGGCGGTCTTCCACGACAGGTGAGAGAGAGCACACCTGTGCATAGGTTCAATGGCTTGCCCATGAGCTTTGCCAGTACCAGCAGTAGATCCCACGGAGGTGGGGGTTCCCGCACTGGAGGAAATGTGATCAAGGCCTTTGAAAAGCGCCAGACCACCATCTCGCCACGACTGCTTCGCCTGCGCCCGGAAGCAGAGATGGCTGCCAGGTGCACCCTTAGGGTCGTCGACCTAAGCCCTTGACTAGAAAGGACCATTAATAGTCCAAGATGCTTGCCAAGGAACAGGAGGAAGGGTCCAAGCCCTTGCCCTGACACAAATGGAAAACCTCTTCCATTTGAAGGCATAGCATTTCCTGGTCGACTCTTACGGGACGCCTCAACTACATTGAGGACCTCGTCGGAAAGACCCAAGGCCTGGAACTCTAGCCGCTCAGGAACCAGGCCGTCAGGTGCAGGGATTGAAGGTCCGGATGGAACACCTTCCCTGATTGACTGAGAGCAGGTCCGGGCGAGCTGGAAGCTGCGCGAGTCCTGGAGCTGAGACTGAGGAGATCTGGGTACCAGAACTGCGTGAGGCCAGTCTGGGGCTATCAGAATCACCTGCGCCTTGTCCCTCCTCGCCTTGAGAAGCACCTTGTGGATCAAGGGAAATGGGGGAAAGGCGTAAAAGAGGCCCGGGGTCCATTGCCTCGAGAAGGCATCCCCCTGCAGCGAGCCCTGCTGAGGGGGGCGGGCATGGAACAGACTCAGCTTCGCGTTCTCCATGGAGGCAAACAGGTCCACCTGAGGTGTGCCCCAAAGGGAGAACAGATGCTGTACTACCTCCGGCAGGAGAGACCACTCGTGGGATGCAGCCCCTATCCGGCTCAGGGCATCGGCCAGGGTGTTGGAGGCTCCTGCCACGTGAATGGCTAGGAGATCCGCCTCCAGGCTGCGCACGAGTGACCAAATGCGGAGAGCTTCCTTGCATAGAAGCATGGAGCGCGTCCCGCCCTGGCGGTTTAGATAGTACATGGTCGTGGTATTGTCCGTCTGGACTCAGACCACTTGACCCCGGAGGAACGGAGCAAAGGCGGTGAGAGCTAGGCGGACCGCTCGGAGCTCCAGCAGGTTGATGTGGCATCGGGACTCCCGCGGGGACCAGAGGCCATGAGCCCGGTGTTCCCCCAGATGGGCACCCCAACCCATCAGAGAGGCATCGGTCGATAGAGAGACCGGCGGCTCGGGCGGACAACGGGATGCCCTCCTGCAAATGATCTGGAACGTCCACCACTGGAGAGCTGCCCACATCCCCTGTGTCACCGCACAAGCTGGTCCAAGGGATCGAGCTAGCGACCACTGGCTGGCCAGTCCCCACTGAAGGGACGCATGTTCCAGCGGGCCCAACGGACCACGCTGGTGCAGGCCGCCATGAGACCCAGGAGGCGAGGGAAGTCCCGCAGGGGCGCACTGCCCAACCAGAAATGATCGGGCAAAGGAGGAAAGAACTCGCCCTGTCCGTCCGGGAGCCGCGCTCTGGCTCAAGAGAGTCGAGCTGCGCCGATGAATAGAATCACCTGCTTCAGCTCGAGTTCGACTTGGCCTCGTTGATAAGGAGGCCCAGTTGAGAGCAGACCTGGAGGGCCAGATCTCTGACCACTCCGCCTCCCTCCTGGAGAGCTGCTATCAGCCAGTCGTCCAGGTAAGGGTACACCCGGAACCCTCGGCGCCGCAGGAATGCTGTCACCACTGCCATGCATTTGGTGAAGACCCTGGGAGCTGGAGACAAGCCGAAGGGCATGGCTTGGAACTCGAAGAGGGATCCTTCAGCTCGGAAGCGAAGGAATCTCTGGTGAGACGGACGGATAGGGACGTGAAAAAACGCGTCCTGCAAGTCCAGAGAGCAGAACCACACGCCGCGTTCCAAGGATGGTATTATCTGAGCCAGAGTGACCATCCTGAAGGTTCGAGACCTTAGGAACTTGTTTAGGTCGTGTAGGTCGAGAATGGGGCGCCAGCCCCCCGTCCGTTTCGGAACCAGGAAGTACCTGGACACAAACCCTGGGTCTGAAGGAGGGTCCACCACCTCTCTTACCACCTCCTTCTGGAGGAGGAGAGCGATGTCGGCTCGACGAGCCGCCAGTGAGGCTGGGGATCCCGAAGCCCCCCGAGGGGCGACGGCTCTGAAGGGTGGTGCCTGCTCGAATTCCAGAGGCAGGCCTCTTCCCACCACCTCCAAGACCCACCTGTCCGTGGTAACAGCGGACCAGGCGGAACGGAAGTGCCGGAGCCGTCCCCCCACGGGGGGACCCAGGGGTAAGGTGACGGGGATGGGGGCGACACCCCTCAGCCCGTCACTGGGCAGGCTTGGAGGAGGGACCGGCCGAGGGACCTCCTGGGCCCTTTCCTCCCTGCCTCCTGTTAGAGGAAGCCGGCGGCTTGGGTTTGGGATGCCAAGGCCGAGCCTGCTGGCCCTGCGTTGCTGGGCACGCGCCTGGGGCACTGAAGGACCGAAGGGCTTAGGCTGTGGTTGCGGCCTTGTCCTTCTGAGGCGGAAGAGACCGAGTCCAAGGTGGCATTGGACTCTCGATCCTCTGCAGGTGACCTTCCACCCCAGGGCGAGAGGTCAGTCCCAAAAGGAACATCCGCCAACTTGTGCTGGGTATCCAGTAAAGGTGGATATCCTCAGCCAACCGCCGACCGATAGCCACTCTGGCCACCCGATCTGGCACATGAGTCCCCTATATCCAAAGCAGTCTGAGCTGCTGTTTGGCCACTGCCCTGCCCTGGTCCCGCACCTGCTTAACCGTAGTCTGCAGATCGGCGGAAGATGAGGGATGACCTCATCCAGGAGCCCAACAGGGCATGAGAAAAATGTGCCATGAGGACGGCCGAACTGGCCTGACGAAGGCCGAGAGGGCACTGGCGTAACTTTTCACCCGACATAGTCAATTTCTTGGACTCCTTGTCAGGAGGTTTGTCCACATCCCTGGCGTTGCCGTGCCAGAAAACGCTGTCGGTAACCAACCCCTCAGCAGAGGGGTGTTCAAAAACCAGACAAGGAACCGGTGGGACCGCATACTTCCTGGCCATCCTGGCAGGCGCAGGGCAGGAAGCAGGCGCTGCAAAGCTCCAGTGCCGGACCCACTGTGGCCTCGGCCACGGAAAGGCCTCCGTCGGAGAATCCCTCGGTCCAGAATCTCCGTGAGGGATACCTGGCCCGTTTGAAACGGTTCGAGCTCCATCCCGGTAGACTCCGAGATGAGCCGAAGCAGTCCTAGGAAGGACGACGGGCTATCGTCCATTGACTGACCTCCTGAAGACTCCAAGTCCAGTCGCGGAAAAAGGAGAATCATCTTCGGACTCGGAAGAGTCCTCAAGAGCTGCCTCTGGCCTGAGCCACCCTTCACCTGCAGTGGGGTCGGGTGAGGGTAACTGACAGCGATGGGGTAGACCCTTAGCCGACCGAGAATCCTTGGTCGGAGCCCCAATTGGTGGCTGTGGGCCGGAGGTTCCACCGGAATCGGTGGAGCAGCTGGTTTTGGCCGAACAACCGGCCTGGGTATAGGCTCCTCGGATAAGTCGAGGGGTTGTGTCGGCCGTTCGGTGACAGCCACTAATGGCGGGGAAGGCGGCGGGTCGGCTTATTCCCGGCCAGGAGAGCTGTTGCAACATAAGGTCTCGTACCGTCGGCGTAATTCCGCGAAGCCTCCCTCATCCGGGAGGAGGAGGAGGGGACAGCGGCAACGCCGCGCTTACAGCGATGCGAGGACGAGACCGCCTATGACGGTGGGATCGGCTGGACCGTGAAGAGGTCGAGACCGAGACCGAGAGTCCCGGAATTTCCAGGTCGGTGCGGGGAGGTGTCGGCCGGAACCGGCACTCCCTTCGGCTCGGATGGTCCATCCGAGGGCTCGGAACCGAGGCACAGGCGAGCCACGGGATCCTCAACTCCTCCCGGGGAACCGAGGAGAGGAATCTCGGCTGCTAAAGGCGACAGCCCGTCAATGGGTCGAGAAAATCTCGACTTCATCGGTGAGAGTCTCGGTCAACTGACCTGGCAGGGGACACCGTGAGGCCAGTGGCGAAGCAGCCGGTCGGCCGAAGCCGGACGGTCGGCGGCCAGGGAGGGACCTTTCCCGCTCCCAAGAGCCGCCGCCGACGGAGGACTTACCCTCGTCCTCTTTGGACCGAGAATAAGGTCCAGCAGACGCAGGCCCTTCTCCTTTAGTGGAGAGGACAGACAAAGCTCCTTAAAAGAAGCCGTGGGAAGAACCCAGAGAAGGCGGGATAAATGCGCGGCCGAGAAGATCTGACCAGCGCCGCTTCCTCTTCAAGGGCGACCATCCGCTCGAGCTGATCCGCCCGAGCCGCCGCGTGGACACCGCCAACGGGCCTCCTTGGACTTCACCGGAGAAGCGCCTTTCGGGGCGCCAGTTGCAATCGGGCAGCACGTCTTCGAGGACGAGGGCCGGAAAGATGAGCACAGGTCGCAAGCCCGCGGGTCGTGCTCAAGGCCTACAGTAGACACACGTGGAGTGTGGATCCGTCCGAGACATCTTCTGCCCGCATGGGCATCTCCGAAACCGAGTCGATTTATCCATCGCAGCCGAGGGATAGAAGACTGAAGTCTTTTGCAAAATTTATTTTTAAATCCGCCATAAGCGGAGAAATAGGAACCAGTCACAAGCGCAGGGCGTTAAGGAGGAACCTGAGCTTCCAAGCGATAAGGAAGATCTGGCGTCATGGGGCGGAGCGAGGTTATACCACCGGTGGGTGGGAGGAGCAAGCTTGAAGACCTTCCGGCAAGATTTAAAGCGGCAAGGATACCTGCCAATGAGTGTGGATGAACAACATATCCATGTCCCTAGAAACTGTGTTTTTGGTAGCCATTACTTCTGCCAGATGTATCAGTGAATTGCAAGCCCTGTCAGTGGAATCTGATTTCATCTCTTTTCACAGAGATAAAGTGGTCCTTAGAACTAACAGAAAGAACTTATCTGTGTCAATCTTCACCATTCATCACAGATGGGTATCTGCTGGAGGTGTGGACCCCGGGGGAGTTTGTTTTTTTTAAAAGGTAGGCAGAGCCGACACACCATCGGCACTGCCCTCAGGGCCGACACACTGCGAGGTGCTCATGAGTTGGCAGTTAGGTTGTGTCGACTCTGCCTGCCTGCCAGTTCTTCGTCTCCCGCCGTAGAAGTCGCCTCGTGTGGAAGCTGAAGAAAGTTTGAGGCCTGCTTCGCAGTTTCTCTCCCTACGATTTTCTCGTGCCGAAGTCCATCGGTTCCACCTGCCGGTTCTGTGTTGCCATACTCGACGTCGCCCGGTAAGAACTTTCCATTATTATATTTTTCTGCAATGTCGAGTCTGTTTTTGGTGTTGTTTTTTCCTGTAGGTCATGTCTCGGTCGGAGGGCAAGAAATCTTCCAAGACGGGTCGGCCCCCCATGTGACGGAGCCCATGCGGCCGAAAGTTTTCCATCACCGACCAGCATGACCGGTGTCTTTCGTGTCTTGGCCTGCTTCACGACATGGATTCGTGCAATGTCTGTTTCTCCATGGACCGCCGGGTCATCGAGCAACGCACGTGGAAAGTGGGGCGAGCTCCGCTGACTTTCGGCGGTCAAGTGTGCACTCATCGGGCCAAGCCATGCTCTCTCGGCCTTTCCTCCGGGTCCCCTCCCGGTTCTATACGGACCGAGGAAGAGGGCATCTCGGCTACTTGTAGCCTAGTCATTGCTGAGGCTTCTTCTATGGTGCAGGAGGCCCGTCCCGCTCCTTCTGGGGGCCGGCGGGAGGTGCTGCCATGGCAATCGCCCCTTCGGGGGTGAAGGCTCCCCCAGTGTCGGTCCCACGGGTCACAAGGCCGGGTTGGCACCGTCCTCAACGCCGTCGGCTGGTACTGTTAGGGCCTCAGCGCCATTCACGGTGCAGTAGGCTAGCCAGACGTCGTCGGGCGACAGGCGCCAACTTGCGGCGATGGCACCGTGACCTCTGTCGGAGCCATTCCAGCACTTGCACTGCTAGCGGCACCGTGAGAGCTGCTACTACCGCCCTTTTCCATGTCTCGCCTCGGCGCCACCCCTCGGCATCGAGGTTGAGCACGGCACCGTGTCCTCGAGGCTCGGCACCATGGGGCCTTCAGATTCCTCTGTCGGCGCCGTCCTTGGTGCCGCCCCTACCCTCGGCGCCACTTGGGGAGCCGGGCGGCACCGTGCTCGGTGCTGCGTCCACCTTCGGTGCTGCCCTCAGCACCGGGACTGTCATCAGCATCGTCTCTGCCCTCGGCGCTGCTCGTGGCACCATGGGACCGGATGGCGCCATGACTGCTCCCGGCTCTGGATCTCTTGTTTGGGCTAGGGCCGTGCCTCCTGCGGATTCTGCTCGCGGGATTGCAGGAGGCGCTGGCACTGGCTCAGACACAGCTTTGGTCTCTGGGCCCGTTGGCAAGTATGGCACTGCCCGCTCTCCCACAGTTTGGCACAGGGCCTCGGACACTATCTCCTCGGAGACGGAGTCGAGATCTGAGTCAGACATGCAGTCTGACCCTTGGGGTTGGCTGTTGAGGTGGGTAGCACAGTAGTCTCCTCAACAAGTCAGAGTTAGCCCCATTCTGAGGTGAGGTCAGTGGCTACCGAGACTAGGGTCAGGGGTGCTGACCAGCAGGCAGTGGTGCAGGCCACCATAGCTCTGCAGCCTGGTCTTGGCGGTTGCACTGACTCCTCAGTTATGGTACCCCCACCAGTGGTGTGCCTAGATTGCCCAACTTTGGGGCCCATCACAGCACCTACAGGAGGGGAGGGTACTGCACCCTGGATAACCCCTTCAGGGGCTTCCCAGAGATGCCAGCTACCTAGGCTGGCCCTCTCGAGGAGGAGGGCTCTTTCAGACTCCGAGGGGTCGAGGGGTGTGGGGTCAATACGTTGGCCTTTTTCTGGGGTCCACCCGGGCCCTGGGAGAAGCCACAGAGTGGATCTCCGCTCTTCCTTCTCGGTCTCTTTGAGAGAGTCCCGTTCTTTTGAGGTAGGGGACCGTCCTTCTGGACCTATACGGCCCCGGTTGCCTCACAGGGGGGATTCTTCTGGGCGCAGCCAAGGCAGTACATATTTGGTTGTTCAGCTGTCGGCTGTGGGGTCTTCCGGGGCACCTTCTTCCATGTGTGCCCACGGTCCGCTCCTTAGCCCAGGCGGAGGTCAGCTGACATCTCTTCTCGGCTCTGGCCCCATCCCTTTGCCACGCTCTCCTGCGCTCCAAGGCATCCTCGGTCCTAGCAGGCCTCTCACCTGGCAGCAGTTCAGAGCGGTGGCTGCGTGGTTCCCTGCTTATGTTAGGGCGATGGACAGCCAGGTTTTTCAACCTCCCCCCGTGCAGCCACCCACTGAACAGCTGGTGACCTCCAGCTCCTCATCCCCCTCTTGTGGGGGAGAGGAAACCTTTGTCCACATCTCTCCAGCTGCTGATCTCTCTGAGTATCAGCGATTCCTCGTGAGGATGTTGGAGGACTTGCACCTTACTCCTTCCACTACCAGCAATCCTGAGCACTCGGCGCACACCTTTCTAGGTGATTTTGGTGAGGCCACCCTTTCGGGAGGCGTCGTTGCATTCCTGGCAGAGGCCTTTCTCCGGAGTTCCTGCCCCAAGGGATCTCAGCCAGAAGTATTGCGCACCCCCGGAGTCTCCAGGTTCCATGCCTCATCCACAGTCTGGATTGACGCAGTTGGATACTCCTGATGGGCTTCGCACCCTTCACCATGACCAGCCCCCAGATCAAGACTCCTCGGACTTTGACTTCTGGGATAGGAGGACTTTCTTCTCGGCATGGTTACTTCTTTCTATCTCTGCACATCAGGCCCACTATGCGGCCTATGACAGGTTCTTGTGGTCCAGGCTAGGTCAGCTCCTAGCCTCATTGCCTGACTTGGAGCAAACCAGACAAGCCATTGCACTCTCTGCACGTGGCCTGGAGCTAGCAAGACACCAAGCGAGGGCATTCTATGATGCCAATGAGATAGCTACCAGGGACAGCGATCTGCACTAGGTGGACGGCATGGCTGTGTCTTTCCCAGTTGTCACCCTCGGCCGGGCATAGGGTGATTAACTCTGCTCACCAGGGAACCTATCTCTTCTCCCGCAGAGTGAGACGGCACTTGTCGGGGCAACTTCCTTCCCTTACCGGGGGAACTGCATCTCTCTCTCACCACTCTCGGGCCTCTCCAGGCCCTGAAGGTTCCCCCCTTGGTGTGTCACCCACTGAGGGCTAAGGGATTTTATCCCTTAGGGTGTAAAAGAAAACCCCCTTCGGAGGGGCTTGGTACTCACCCATCTGTGATGAATGGTGAAGATTGACACAGATAAGATATGAAAATTACATACCTACTGTAATTATGATCTTTCTGTGTATCTTCACCATTCATCACAACCCCACCCTCCATCCCCCTGGGGCCTCAGTCTCTGGGCCCCCCTCCCTCTCTGTGCCCTCCCCCTGTCCTCCTTAGGAGTGGGGTAAAACAGGGACATGCAGGGGAGTAATGTTCCAGGGAGAGTGGACAGCTTGAGCTGCACTCCTTCTCCAGTGCCTTGGCTCCACCCCTGTAGGGTGGGAGTTGGCAGTTGCCCTCCTTCTCTCCTCCTCCCCGTTTCTGTCCAACCTATTTCTCCTTAAAAAAAAAATCCCTTTTTTTCACCAAAAATTTTCCTTGAGAGGGTGTTGAATCTCTGTACCCTGTCCTTCTTCCAGAATAGCTGACTCTGCTTATCTGGAGTGTTTGCCAGCTATTCCGTGCCTTGAATTCTGGCAGAAAGCATTGCTACTCCTTGCAGTTCCTATACAATCTGGAGATGGACCAGGGTCTGGGATGGGTTATCCTTCTCCCCTCTCTTCCTAAATTCCTTACCCACCCTACCGCCCTCTTCCTTTTCCAGAGACTGGGGCCCCTCCCAATCCCCTTTAGTTTCCAACTTCTCTCTTTCTGTCCTCTTAGTTGTTACTTCTCCTTTTAGTTCATACATCTTTTTCCTTTTCTGTCCCTTGGACTTCCTTGTCCCACCCTCCACTCCCTTCCTCTTACCTCTCCGGTGACTCAGAACTGGCAGGCAGGCGGAGTCAACACAACCTAAAGGCCAACCCACGAGCGCCATGCAGTGCGTTGGCCCCGAGGGCGGCGCCGATGGTGTGTCGGCTCTGCCTACCTTTAAAAAAAAAAAAGCTCCTGCGGGTTCCTGATCTCCAGCAGACACCCATCTGTAATGAATGGTGAAGATACACAGAAAGATGATAATTATGGTAGGTACGTAATTTTCATTTCTTTCCTCAAGTGGTTTCAGATTTCCACCTCAACCAGTCTATATCTCGCCCTGTTTTTTTCATGGATCATTCTTCCTCGGGAGAGAGAAGGCTACACAGGTTGGGTGTTAAAAGAGCCCTTAGCTACTACATAGAGCGTACCAAGGGTCACAGTTTTGAATCCCTCCAGTTGTTCCTCACTTATGGAGAAGTTGGGAAGGGCAAACCTGCCACTAAGAGATCTATTGCCAGGTGGATTGTTTCTTGTATTCAATTCTGCTATGAAAAACTGGGTAGAACTCAACCCTCAGGCCTGAGGGCTCATTCCACAAGAGGTAGCTGCTTCCTGGCTTGCCAGGGATATCCCTCTCTTAGAAATTTGTCAAGCAGCCACCTGGAAAACTGTCCATACTTTCACGAAGCATTACTCTTTGGATATCCAGGCTAGGAGTGATGCTCGCTTTGGCACAGCAGTACTGCAGAGCCTGTTTCCAAAGTAGGTTCTGTCCCTCCTCCATGGAGGTACTGCTTGGCAGTCTGCAATTGTCAAAATACAGGAAGACTTCATGTTGTTTGAAGAAAAAATTACTCACCTTAGTAATTATGTTTCTTCTACTGGAGTCTTGCTGTATTCTCACCTCCCCCCTGCCTCCCCTCTCAGAACCTAGTTTTTGGGATGTGGGTGAGCAGGAGCAGTGTTGGCACCCTAGGGGTGCCCCTTTTACACCCTCTTTTTTCTTTGGGTGGAAAGTTGTTTCATTTGATGTTTTTTTTGGTTTTGGGTTTCCTGACTTGAGTCTTCCTTTGAGAACCAAAAACATAAGGAGCGACTGTCCAGTGAGGCGGAGTAAAGAATCTGGCGGTTTGGGTTCAAAGGTGTGTTTGTCTGCCTTAGCAAATACATCTTCACATTTTAAACAATTCTTAAAACCGGGTTCTCGAGTTTTCTTTTTAGGTTTCTCTGATATGGTAATGTCAAAAACGAGAAAAACACTAGCCGCTAATAAAAGAGTAAATGCAGTTACTTATTTTTTATTTTTTCAGTCGGTTCTGGAACCGACAGGAACTGGAGGAACTGAACCAAGGAGATGATAAAAGAACCAGTTCAGCGGTTCTGTAACTAATAGAAAGTGGTTATAAAAACAATGAAATACAGTCAAAGTCTAAACTAATAATAGACAAAAACCAAGGCTCTTTAATCAGAGAACCCCGACGAATTAAACTAACCCGGTTCCTCCACGGTTATCCCAAACCGTGAGGAACTGGAAAATATATGTAATTTAAGCAATAAACATAATTTACACTAACAATCAGTAGAGGCAATAAAAGAAATAGGCCCGGATATTCAAACTGCTCCCAAAATGTGCGCAACAGCAGGAGCAAGCACAAACCAATTGAGCATATGCGCAACAGGTGCGATATTCAAACATGGAGCAGAACAAATTGCGCAAGCAGCCAACGTCTGAATATCGCACTAACTGCGCCATAGCGCAACCAGGAAGGAGAAGCTGAGCAGAAATGTTGCGCTATAGCGCAACCAGGGCAGCCCAGCTGAGCAGTCCAGAGGTGCCATAGCGCAAGCAGAGCCCCCAGAGCAATGGAACTGCACATCCAGGGAGGCAGGCTGGGGCCCACCACCAGCCATGCCACACATGGGCACAGGAACACACTGCAGAACCAACACCACACCTGCACACCCCAAGCACAGCATCACTGGGGGTGTGACGGATGATCTACTGGCCCATGGGGACAAGCCAACAAAGCACAGCAGAGCCATGACACCCCAGCACAACCACTGGCAGGCTGAGAGTGCCACACACAGGGGGTTGACAACCACAGTGCACATTAGCTCCCCGTGCGCACAGCACACACTGCACTGTGACCCCAAGACACCACCCATGTGCAGTGACTGGCACTGCAGGAAACCATGCATCCCCCCCAGCACACGTCAACCCTGCAGCACAGAAGCATACAAGCCAGACACACCCTGTGCACCCAGCAGTGGGTGGCAGCAGACAACAAGACCAACAGAAAGTCACTGCCATGCTGGAGATACCTCCCCATGCACACACACACACACATATACCCAGGACCATACCACCCCAGATGGCATGTACACCCCTGCAACTGAGCACCCATAGCCAGCTGCAAATCAGAGACCAACACAGTATTCATATCAAAATATAAAAGTATATTTAAATATCCAAATACTAAATAACCAAAACAATAACAACTATTTTCAAGGGGGGGGGAAGGGTACAAGATGGGGTGTTTAAGGGGTAGGGATGAACAATTTGGAGAGGGAAGGCAGGGTGGTAGGGATGGGAGAAGTGGGAAGGGTATCATCCGCTACGGCCCAGCCGGCTGCTCATCCTCTGCCTGGTTCCGCTTTGCGTCCTGTGCCGCGCCTCCTCCGAAGGCCATGGCGCCTGATGGACTGGAGGATGGCCTGGTTCTCCATGGACACTTGTGTGAGGCCCCGAATATCCTGCCAGAATCCTCCGGAGAACCTCGAGGCCTAGGAAAATGGGAACACAGTCAATGGCTGTGACTGACCACAACCTCAACACCACCCAACCTGCAAGCCATATAGCCCAATGTCCCGCACCTGTGATGGCATGCACCCATCCACAGTGAACATGCACATGGCCATCACAAACAGGCGGCACCAGCTATGCACACCACTGCACACACACTGCCCATGTCCATCACAGCACAAACAAGGCTGTCAAGTGACGTGGCAACGGTGCGATGCCAGTTACACAGCTATGTGCCCAGTGCATGCATGGACCACCAGTGACGATACACAGACGTGCTGGATACTGGACAGTGATGTATGTCACCTGTGTCGTGCATACATACATAGATACATAGACAGTGTCGGCAGATAAGGGCCTATGGCCCACCCAGTCTGTCCATTTGAGCTAGTAAGTTCACTTTGTTTTCCTATAAGTCTGTTGCCCCTTACCCCTGACCTCCAGAATTCCTTCATGTCTATCCCGTGCATTCTGAAATCCCGTGATTGTTTCAGCCCCCACCACTTCCTCTGGCAGGGTGTTCCACTTGTCCACCACCCGTTCTGTGAAGAAATTCTTTATCATGTTTCCTCTGAATCGTCCTCCTCCAACTTCATCCCATGCCCTCTAGTCCTGGAACATCTTTTCGCTTAAAAATAGTGTTTCCTGCACCCTGTTCCTCCCTGTAAGATACTTGTATGTCTCTATCATATCCCTCTCTCCTCCTCTCCTCCAGGAGTACATGTTCAGTTCCTTCAACCTGTCTTCATCGGACTTGTGATGCAATCCATGCACCATCTTTGTTGCCCTCCTCTGAACCTTCTCTGCCCAGTCTATGTCCTTACGTAGGTATGGTCTCCAGAACTGTACACTGTACTCCAGGTGGGGCCTCACTAGTGTCCTGTATAGTGGAATTATGACCTCCCCTTTCCTGCATGGTTGTGTTGTGCAGGGCTAGTGGTCTTCCCCAGCATGCAATAGCATCCATGAAGTAATGATACTCACACTGCTCAAGCAGCTGTGTCTGCCGCTGCTGCTGATGCTGCTGCTGCTGCTGCTGGGTGCAACTCCGCTGGCACGGGGCCCTGGCATGCCCTCCTCAACCCGGGCCTGCATCCTCACATCCCGGCCTGTGGGAGACATATGTTGAGACAAACATCAGTGTGACTCCAAAGCAGACTGCCCCCTGCCCCAGTGAGAGTGCCTGCCCACACAGCCAGACCCATTCATCTCACAGCTGCACACACTGACACAGCCAACCATGGCACAGCCACCACCTATGCACAGCCACCAAAACACACTCACAGCCCTACAGAGAATACAGGTGCATAGATGGTACACCCACCTGGCCTAGGCACCACGCCCGGCCTGGCATGTGACCACAGCCTATCCAGAAGGTCCGGATCCCTCCGACGGAGGTCACTGTACCGGCGCCGGCACTGCTCATCAGACCGGCACCGTCCAGTGACCCCCACCAGGTCAGTTGCCACTTGATGCCACACCTGTGTGCGGGCAGTGGTGAGGGGCGCCTCACTATAAAGTGCCCCATAGTGGGGCTCTACTAGGGCCACCAAGTTGGCCAGTTCCAATTGGCTCCAGGGAACAGCTCTTCTCCTAGCCATGGTACCAACTTTACAGCAGACATGGCGCCCCGCTGTGCCGTAACCCCATGTGGAGATGTTGCGCCAGACCACCACTACGCTCAATCGCGCTGTTCGAACAGCGCCGTCACTTCACATAGCGCTGTCACCAGACAGCGCAATAGGGCCGTACACATGGCAGGTGAACAGCGCCAGGGGGCAAAGATCGGACACAAGGTCATGGGCCATGACGCAAGGCCACGCACAGCGCCATCTAACGTATAGGCATCCTGCGCGACCAACCAGCTGCATACCAGTGCCACAGTGGACTATTGCGCAGTAGTGCCACAGTGCCATATAGTGCCCAGTGCTATAGCGCCACTGGCACAATGGTGGCCATGGCCTGAATTGCCAATCGTGCACAGCACGTCAGCAGCGCAGCAGACGCCTGCGTAAGCTATCTGGGCATGCGCAATGCAGTGTACCACACAGGCACAGATCTGCGCCATTGGCTCAGCCGACTCAACCGTATTGCGCAAAGCGCAGATTCGCGATATTCAGCCGACACATGCAAATCATCTGATCAGCCATTCAAAGGCGCAGTGGCGCGATTTGCATGTCATTATAGTTGCTCCACTCCTAATTTGCATGCATTGCGCTATAAATGTGCAACATTGGGCTGCGCTGGCCAGATTCGGTTACTGCAGGTGAGAGGTGAGTTGCATGCTGTGTGATGTTCTGGACAATGGTCATGGGAAAATGCTGTAGACTGCACAGTGACAGGTGTCCACTTGCCCCCATACAGATCACCATGACCGAGCAGAGACAAGGTGAGAGTGAGGACGATGGGCGTAGGAGGAGGCCCAACTTTACAGCAGCAGAGACAGAGGCCCTCTTCCAGGCCTACCTGGATGAGAAGCCAGTACTGAGTGGACGGAGGGGCACCCCTCAGTCCCGTGCGGCTGCATGGGAGGGGGTAGCTCGGGCCATGAACCTGCACAGAAGCCACCAGCGCTCCATGCAGGAATGCAAGAAGAAGATGGGGACAGACCGCAGGAGGTTGAAGGAGAAGGTGGCAGCCTTCAGGGCGGCACGTGCTGGCACTGGCGGGGGCCTGCCAGTGGTGTTGGAGCTGACCCCGGCTGAGGAGACACTGGTTGCATCAATGCATTAGAGCGCTATTGAGGGCGTACCAGGAGGTGGATTCCAGACAGGTGGAAGCCCATCACTGCACGGTATGACATGTTGGTGGTGTTGGGGGGGGTTGGGGGGAAGGTTGTTCACATGCACTCACATGTACTCTCTTTCTGTTACAGATCCTGTTCATCTTCAGGAGGCGGTGGTGGTGGGTCCAGGCAGTGATGATGACCTGCTGGACATGGAGGAGGGTCCATCCACCTCTATCACCAGCCAGCAGGCACTGCAGCAGCATGCAGCCTAGGCTGCCAACTCTGGTGTCGGTGATTCGGTGCGGGGTGCACAGCCTGTGTCTCAGCAGTCTGGCATGCAAGCATGCCAGCACACTGTCGACTGGCTGTAGCACGTACTGCACCATTGATGATGCAAGGACTGCAATGGGCAGTGATAGGTGTGTGTCCCATGATGGACACACAGCAGGCCAGCATGTGCCCCTGGGCCTTTCTGGTTCCAACTTGTGTACCAGCATGCTAGCACAGTCCCAGGCTGTGCCTGTCAGAACCGATGGGGCAGCACCGGTGGCTGTGCAGGTGTCTGGCACTGTTGCTAGCACAGTGGTGGAACGAGTGGACCCTGGGGCACAGCAGTTGGTGGGGCAGCAGCAGCAGTCACCCACCAGGTCTGGGGGTACAGTGTCAAGTGGTGGCACATGTCTGCCGCCCTTTGATCCGCCCATTCCTGGTCCTGGCAAAAAGCACCCACCCTCAAGGGGTGTTGTGCATCAGGACCTGCCACACCCTGGGGGACAGGACGCCGTTGGGGCACAGTACCCATTGGACGAGCACACCCGCCTGCTGCGGGAATCAGTACAGCTGCAGAGGCGGGTTGCAATGTCCGTGGAGGCACTGTCTGTGGCTGTGGAGCGGCACAGCAGGGAGTGTGCTCTGGACCGTGCAGAGCTGGTGTGTATGCGGACGGATGTGACCGCCGCCATTGACAGGCTGACCCAGGCAGTGGTCTCTGTCGTGGACGCATGGGGCACACAGTCAGATGCCCCTGTACCGCACACCCCACACAGTTCACTCTCCACTCCCCATTCCCGGCATCGTGCGACACCAGGCCTGTCAACGCCGGGTTCTGCTGTGGCCATCCCGAGCACCCCTGGTGCAGGTTTGTTCGGCATGCTGCAGACCCCTGTGCGGGCAAGGTCGCGCTTGCGCAGTGGGACCCCTGGTGGTGCAACAATGCCACCCCATGTGGCCCCTGCTCAGTCTGCCAGTGCTGTTGGGTCACGGTGGGGCCGCCCACGCATCCGGGGTGGCCGTGGAACAGTGCTACATGACTGAGCTGTCTCCCAGTGCGGGCCCTGTCTGGTGCTGCCATGTGTGCAATGTGGTCATGGTGGACAGTGCACTGCTGGGTGCTCTGCTCATCACGCCGACACACGGACCACCTGCACACCCTCCCAACTGCTGTCCACAGGTGCGTGTGCATGATGATGCCTGCATTGTACTGTACACCAAGGTGCAAGGGTGCCCAGCATCTGACACACGTACTTGGACAGTACAGGTGGTGGGGGTGGTCAGTGGTGCTGTGTGTTAGCAATGTCGGTTCTGCTGTGCTGTGCATGTGCCCATGTACACTCTGTGCCTGATGTGTGTGTGTCCATATGAGTGCTCACCCCTCCCTGATGGTGTGTTTGTATACCTGGACCCTTTCACTCCCCTGGCCGTCATGCACCCCTGGTGTGTTACCCTGTGTGCCTGTGGTTTGCGCATGGACAGTGTTGGTTGCACATGTCCCCTTGACTTACCTGTGTTCTGCATAGTGCTCCTCTGTGATGGTGTCCCGGTGCAGCTGGGCCTGCCAGATCAGTCGGGGGTCCCGCCGTCCTAGGGGGGGCTGCTCATCACCATCAACACCGGTGCCACTGGCGTCCCCATCACTGTCCCCCTCTTCAACCTGTACAGCTATCCCATAGTCTTTGGCCATGTTGTGCAGGATGCAACAGGCCAGGAATATCCCACAGGCCTTTTGGGGGCTGTACTGTAGGGCACCGCCGGAGGTGTCTAGGCATCGGAAGCGTGCTTTGAGCATCCCAAACACCCACTCTATGATGTTGCATGTGGAAACATGTGCCTCATTATAAGCGTTGCTGCGATGGGGTCATGGGCGCGATGCAGTGTGAGCAGCCAGGGACGAGTGGGTATCCGCTGTCACCTGTGTGGAGATAGTGGAGATCAGTCTCATGTTCAGGTCCATATTGCCCATATCCCTGTGTGCCACTACCATGGCACCTGTGGCATTCCACCCTTGCCCCGGTTTGCATTCCATACAGGTGTACTCACCCACTAGATGTCCTGTGGGATGTCCCCACTCTCGAATCGATGGCACAGTGTGGACTGATACCATATGAAGGCATCATGTGCTCCACCAGGGTGTGTGGCACAGACATTGATTATGTGCCCAGTGGCATCACACACCACCTGGCAGCTGACACTGGAGAATCCCTTTCTGTTCCTATATGCGAGCCCATCGGGGCCAGGTGGCGTGCGAATGGCCACATGGGTGCAGTCTATGGCCCCTAGCACGCCAGGCATACGTGCTACCCTGTGGAACTCCTGCATGTTTGCTGTACGCTCTGCCGCGGTGCTGGGGAAATGGATGTACTCCGCAGCATGTGGCAGCAGTGCGCTGAGGAATTGGGTGAGGATGCGTGACGTGGCCGACTGTGTGATGCCTGTGGTGTCCCTTGTCGGCCTTCTGGAAGGTGCCCGTGGCGTAGCAGGCACATGCAGGCTGTCACCTTGGTCTCCACCGACAGAGCGTGACTCGCGTGAGGGTGCCTGCATCACATCACTGCACAGCTCACAGAGCCGCCTCAGTATTGCTCCTGTTCAGGCGGTACCGCCACGATCTCTCACATCTGTGTACAGCCTGGAAGCTGATGCGGGCACGGTACTGCCTGTTGGGGGCATACCGCTGACGGGCCCTTCCACGGCCACGTACCCCTGCAGCATGCATTCTCACCCCCCTCATTACAGCTTCCATGTGGAAGCTGGCACTGTCCATCTCCCTGGTTTCTGACCCCCCTGGCTGGTGTTGCTGTGTTACCCCCGCTGTCCTCACTGCTACTTCCACTGCACCGGGCACCCCCCGCTGGCCTCTACTGCCTATGGCCCACGTTTTCCTTGCCTGCCCTAGCCTGTCTGTTGTCTGTCTGTCTCTCTCTCTCTCCTCCACTTGGCAGCCTTGTAAGCGTTCTTTAGCAGGCGCTTCCTTGAGCCTTTTATTTTGGCTCATTTCGCTAATGCGCAATTTCGGCTGTGCAGCTATTGCCTATTGCGCAAGTCTTTCAATATCGCATTGCGCCTTTATGCATGGATCCACCCCTTGGTTGCGCATGCCTTCATTTTTCATTGCGCTGTTGCTCAGCATGTTTTCGTATGATTCAAGCCTCTTCTGAATATCGCAAATGGCGCAATTTTGGACTTGCGCATGCGCAACCCTGTTGCGCATGGTGCAACCCTTTTGAATATCCGGGCCATAGAATATACTTAAGTTTTTTAAGGTTTTGAATCATCTTTCACGTGAACAAGTAAGACGACCACTCCGAGCAACCAGACTTTCAGGCGGAGAGAAAAATCTGAAGAGGTTAGAACACTACAGCTGGTAGAAGCATTATTTGAAAGATGGTCACGTGCAAAGAATTCTACTCATTTGCATGTGTTCCATCTCTCCGGGCAGTCCAACCCTCCAGGCTTACTGCATAAAGTTACGAATATCCAGAGCATTACTGGGGTTAGAATGAACGTTTACATTATGGTCTGAAATTTGCACTGCACCTTTTCCTTTAATGGAAGCTAATTTGTTTACTTGAGGTCTAGTAGTGACGTGATACTCTGTAACTATAAAATATACAGTAACATTAGGTTATGACATAGACGTTTTAACATTTTGTAATTGTTATTTCTAAGTATTTGTATGCTTATAGGTCGTTGGTTGTTAGTATATGATGTCACTACCTTGTAATGGATTTAAAGAGGAATTGATTACCAGGATGTAAAACGCCCCCTGGAAGGCACTAAGCTGAGGCACTAGGGGCTCTCACATGGTGGATCTTTTGAAATACAGCAATATGGTTGTTTGGTTGTTGTTTGTGTGTTTTTTCTTGGTGGATAGAGCACAGCAGTTCTGGACTCTTGGTCAATGGCCAAAGCAGCAATGGGCAATCAGACTGGCACCCTACCTGACAGGGAAAGCCCAACTTGCCTACAACAGTACAGACACTGCAGTCAGAACACTGTGACCGGGTGAAAAGTGAAATCCTGAAAAGGTATGACATCTCTGGAGAAACATACAGGCAGAGATTTCGATCTCTGAGGTACAACTCTGTCGACAATCCTTGAGAAGCCTTCACCTGACTCAGAGTACTCCTGATAAAATGGATCCAACCAGAGAGCAAAGCAGTCCCACAGATCATCGACACATTTGCCACGGAACAATTCATCACCATCTTGCCTACAGATGTGCAGCTGTGGGTAAAGGAACACTGACCAGAGAGTGGGGGAGAAGGCTGTATGTTTGGCCGTGGACTACCAAATGGCCAGACAGTCACCACAGCAGTGAGGTAACAGCCAAGCACTGGTAAGACACTCTTTTTCACATTTAAACTCCAAGCCTGATAAGACCTCTGGCAGGGGTAACAAAGTTGTGCCCAAAGACGTTTGTAACCCCTAGGTGGCGCTAACCCAAGGTCTACTACCCCTGCCTGCTTGGCTAGTAGCAGGTTAAGGGGCCTGAGTTCTGAAACGGGTGCCTCCACCCAGAGGTAAGGGTTGGTAGTGGTCAAGCTAACCTGGGCACAGCCCTCCGGGACACTGTAACCCCCCTCTTTCCCCTCTAGTGACCTGAACACTGTACAATAATCACTTTCACAATACCCCTGCTACACCACACAAGTACCCACACTGTTTGCACTTACCACCAGGGTTGGTTCCTCTGGTTCAAGCCTAGGGATTCCCTGTAAAACAAAGTTATGCACAGCAAATAGCAACAGTACAGTACTTTGAGCACAAACTGGAACCACAGTCAGATTACATGCAGAAAATGGAAATTACAAGTCTACCGTAATTCTTGATCGTCTTGAACGAGTCTCCACCATTCATTCACATGGTATCATGTCAACTCATCACAAACATTTCATCGAAAAAATATCATCGTAAACACTACATCGTAATTAATTTCAGTGCATGATACATCTGATCGCATGCGACATTTAATCGCAAAAATCGCAAGAGGTGAAGAAAGGAGCCAGGGCTCACCTCTGCTAACCCTGTCATGGCAGCTATACACTTTCTCCCCACGATTGAAAATAAATGTGATCCCCCACAGCCTTCTCACCTCTGACCTGGGTCAGAACAAGCCATGACACTAATTGGCACTGCGAGAGCTAGCAAACTGCTCTCACAGATATGGAGAACTAGTCACTACCACGAATCAGGGGCACAAATAGAAATTATTTTCTATCTCTCTCTCTCTCGCGTTCACACCCCTATACCTGTTTTAGTGCTTAATAGAAAGGGCTCTCCAGAGCTACGTCTCCCTTGGACTTCTGCTGTGATTTCTCCCTAAGATTCAAGTAAAGCCAAGAAAATAATAAGAGGGAGGAAATTGAAGATAACGGTAGCAAGCTAAAGGGCACAGAATGGTCCAGAATAAAATTGCAAGGTCTGAAAATTCCATGTGGGTTTGCTTTGAGTGATTGGGATGAAGGCAAGTAAAATAATAAGTAAAAAAGTAAAATAATAACAAGCATAGGCTTGATGGGGGGAAGCATGCTGGTCGTGCATTAGCTAGAAAATGAAAATTATGTACCTACCGTAATTCTTGATCTTCTTGGATGACTCTCCACCACTCATTCACACTATTGGGATCTGCGCCGGAGGCACTAGGACCTAGTGGGAGCAAACTTTATTGCTGGAGGGTCGGCGCCAGAGATGGAGCCGTGAGGAGCGGCACCGCGAGCCTCAGCTCGTGCGGTAATGACTATCTCGGCGTCGACCCTCCAACCGCCTCAGTACTTTTTTACCGAGGAGGTGCAGCGTAACTAACCTAGAAGGATAGCCTAACCAAAAACCGGACATAAGATAGTCCGGACGATCGGTATAAGAAGGGTCAACAAAGAAGTCTTCACAGCCTAAAGATTTGAAGGAGTGAAGACCAACAATAGAGGTGAGCTCGGGGGATGGAGGGTGGGCGTGTGAATGAGTGGTGGAGACTCGTCCAAGAAGATCAAGAATTACGGGTAGGTACGTAATTTTCATATCTTCCTGGACATAAGTCTCCACCACTCATTCACACTATTGGGAGAGTACCGAGCTAATAATCCCCCGAGAGGGCGGCAGAAAAGACCAAGAGCTTACGTTTCTAAGACAGAAGTCCATTAAGAATGGCTCTGCTTAAGGAAGAATGTCATCTGGCATGGACATCCAGTACATAATGTTTAACAAAAGTATGCACTGAGCTCCAGGTGGCCGCGTAGCAAATATCTGCAATGGGCACGCTGTGAATTTCCGCCAGGGATGCCGCGACCGCTCTAGTAGAGTAAGCGTAAACCCTGCCCTCCAACTTAACCGGCGCCATGGAATAGCAGTGGTGAAGGCATGCCACTAACCATGCTGAGATACATCTGATAGCGACAGGTTGACCCAGCCGGGTCTCGCTGAAGGAAACAAACAGTTGAGCTTTGCGAAAGTCCTTGGTTCTATCTAGATAGAAACGCAAAGCATGTCTAACACAAGATTAATGTCCCAGGCTGCAACTGGACATCTTGTAGGAGGTCTGATATGCAGAATTCCTTTAAGAAACCTCTTAACCACAGGTAACTGAGCCAGAGATAAGGAAAAAACCGGCTCATGATAAGCTGAAATGGCACTAAGGTGAACTTTGACTGTAGAGTACTGTAGACCTAAATTTGAGAGGTCTAAGAGGTACTCCAGAACTTTATCTGGTGGGCAGGAAAAGGGATTCAAAGAGGAATTTTCACACCATTGCGAAAAACGCTTCCACTTGGCTGTGTAAGTTTTCCGAGTGGCTGGCTTCCATGCAGCCAGAAGAATATCTGAAACCCTTCGAGAGACATTAAACCGGTTTACTTCTACCTCTTCAGGAGCCAAGCGTGAAGGTGAAGCGATCTCAGGTTGGGATGGACCACAGGCCCCTGAGTCAAGAGGTTCGTCTGAAGGGGGAGTGGTCTCGGAGGAACTGCCAACATATTGTTGAGTAGTGGAAACCACAGTTGTCGAGGCCAGAAGGGAGCAATGAGGATCATTTTGTCCCCCTTGGATTCGAACTTGAGGAGTACCCTCTGAATTAGAGGAAGAGGTGGAAAGGTGTAAAGAAAGCATTTTGTCCACTGCAGCCTGAACGCATCCTGACAGAAAATGCCAGGCCCTGGATTTCTGGAGCAGAAGTGAGGCAGTTTTGCGTTGAGTGGGGATGCAAAAAGGTCCATGTCTGGAGTTCCCCACTCTGTGAATAGTGACTGAACTATGGTTGAGTCGAGAGACCATTCGTGAGGATCTGTCTCTGTTCTGCTGACACGGTCTGCCAGTTCGTTCTGTATTCCCGGTAGGTAGAGTGCTTGAATTAGAGCCTTGTGCTCCAAGCACCATTCCCACACTCTCATCGCTTCCCTGCATAAGGGGTAAGAGTGAGCACCGCCCTGCTTGTTGATGTAGTACATCACTGCTTTGTTGTCCGTTTGAAGGAGAATGTTCTTGTGACAGAGAATGTCCTTCAACGCTCGGATCGCATAAAGGACGGCTCTCATTTCTAGGACATTTATGTGAAGCTGGGACTCGACCTGAGTCCACGTACCTTGAGTATGGAGAGCCTGACAGTGAGCTCCCCATCCCATTAGGGACGCGTCTGTGGTAATGGAAATCTGATGATCCACAGGAGCAAAGGGATACCCTTCCAGGAGATTGCTCTCTTGAGTTCATCAGGTGAGCGACCTCTTTAGAGGTTCTGTCACTTTGATGGGATAGGACTGCGGGTGAGTGCTTGGGGACCACTGAGTACTGAGCATCCACTGAGTAGTTCTCATGTGCAGACGTGCAAGGGGTACAGTGAACACTGAGGATGCCATGAGGCCTAGCATCCATTGCATCGAGAGAGCTGGGACTGAGTTGTTTTCCCCCGATGTGATGGGCCATCTGAAGGATATCGTTCCTCCTGTCTTCTGGGAGAAAAGCCTTCACACAGGAGGTGTCCAGAAGAGTCCCTATAAAAAGGAGTCTCTGGGAGGGCTGCAACTGCGATTTTTTGAGGTTTAGCAGAACTCCCATGGATGTGAGAAAGCGACAGGTGATCTCTACGGCGTCCAGAGTTCCCTGTCTGGAAGGGTTTGCCAGAAGCCAATCATCCAGATAAGGGAATACCTGTACTCCGATCTTTCTGAGGTGTGCTGCGAGAACTGCACAACACTTTGTAAAAACCCACGGCGCTGAGGATAGCGCAAAGGGCAGGACTCTGAACTGATAATGCTGTCCCAGAGCCACAAACCTCAGGAATTTGTGATGCCTTGGGTGAATAGAAATGTGCTGGTAAGCATCCTGCATGTCTAGGGAGGCTAGCCAGTTGTGTTGATGAAGCAAAGGTAACAAGGTTCCTAGAGAAATCATTTTTAATTTCTCCTTGGGCAGAAATTTGTTTAGCTTTCTGAGATCCAAAATTGGGCGCATGCCTCCGGTTTTCTTTGGAACCAGAAAGTAATGGCAATAGAACCCTGTGTTCCGCTGATGCAGTGGCACTACTTCTACTGTCCTGTTGTTCAGAAGGCCCTGAATCTCGGCGGTGAGAAGGTCTGACTGAAAGGCAGACAGCCTGGGCTGCCGTTTGGGAGGACGATCCGGAGGGGTTTCCACAAAATTGAGTGAGTACCCCTCGCGGATTATCCGAAGGACCCATTTGTCTGAGGTTATGGACTTCCACTGGCTGTAGAAGTGCATCAGCAGACCTCCCACTGGAGAGGAAAAGTCCACCTCGGGCAGCTGAGGTGGGACTTGGGCCAGCAATTCATAAGGTAGCGCTGGGCGCTTTGGGCCCTTGCGCTTTATGTTGCACCTTCTTTTGAGGTTGGGCAGGTTGATTCTTATGGAAACTTCCTCTGCCTCTGCCTTGAAAAGACTGACGGTTATGAAACTGACATTTACTGGCATGCCCTCAAGAGGGGAGGCAGGAGGGGGGTCTAGCCAACTTAATGGCTGACCTAGTCTTTTGTGTAGCTTCTAGAGCTTGCTCGACCTGAGGACCAAAAAGATATGCACCATCAAAGGGCAATGCCATTACCTGTTGTTGCGCATCATTGGTGAGGCCTGAAGTGCGCAGCCAGGAATGGCAGCGGGTGCAAATACCAGCAGCTGCTGAACGGGAAGCGGAGTCAAAAGCGTCCATGGCTGCTTTAACCTGTTGGTTGTTAGATTCAATACCCCTGGTAATGGTTTGAAGAAGCACTGGTTTTGAATCCGACTCTGGAAGAGCTTCAACCATTTGCTTGAGAGAGTGCCACAGGATATACTCGTACTGAGAAAAATAGCCTTGGTAACTGGCAATACATATACTTAGGGTAGAAGCAGCAAAGACTCTCTTACCTAAGGTGTCTATCTTATAAGATTCCTTGTTAATAGGTCGAGCTGTAGTGGTTTGAGGAAGGACGACCTTATCATTCTCTGCCAGGACTACAATAGGATCCGCAACGGCTTGAGATGCCAAAATGGGACGATCCTTGGGGGCTGAATATTTCTATCAATGGATTTAGCCACTGATGAAGAGAGAGCAGGATTATTACATACCATTTGAGACAGCGTCTCAAAGGAAGGCTGAATCGGAGGAGTCAAATCCGTAGGGATCTCCGATGCATGAAGGTATTGGAGTCTTAATTTCCCAGGATCGATGTCTGTAGTCTGGAGAGAAAGTGTGGAAATCATATTCTTCAGCAGAGACTTAAAAGACAGGTCCTCGACCACAGGCTCTGCAGCAGTAAAAGATCCTGCTTCGTCCACCTCATCGCCCAGCTGAAGGTCTGGGTCAGGCTCAACATCATCTCCTGACAGTCCAGGAGGGACTGTATGGACAGGAAAGGGATGAAAGCCAGAAGAGGAAGGAGGAAAAGAGACAAAAGGGAAGTCCCCGAGAGCCCCTGGCGCTGAGGAGGTGCACGGCTCTGAAAACGACGCCGAGGAACCACGTGGTGCCGAAAACGGCGCCGAGGTGCCACACGACGCCAAAGATGGCACCTTGCGGCCGCACAGCACCGCAGAGAAGCCATGCGGCACCACGGGCGATGCCGAGGACGGCGCCGCGAGGCCACACGGTGCCGAAGGCACTCCCAGAGACCGAAAAACACGTCTTGAAGGAAAAAGAGCAGGAGATAAGGGCATCGGTGTGGCCCCCTGCGTCGAAGCCATGTGGGGGGGACACCTAAGCACGGAGTCGACGGCACCAAAGAAGGTGCCGCGTGACCAGGAAAGTCCAACCACCCTACCTGGTCGCCCAGAGAGCCCGAAGGCCCACCAGCGACCGAGCCAGGTAACCGAACCAACCTCCGAGCCCATTGCTCCATAAGAGTGGCCCACTGATGAAACTGCTCATCTGAAGACCTACCTACGGGCGGGGTAGGACTCCGATGTCGAAGATGTCAGCTACCAGAAGCCGCTGTTGGCGACTCCGAGGAGGAGACCGGCAACTAGCCCCGATAACCGAGCGTCTACGCGCAGACGTATCAGAGGGCGACCTCGAGTGATGCCTTTTCTTTTTAGACCTGTGGGCCGAAGAAGAGCTTGAGGCCGAACGGTGCTGAGAATGCGACCGTTTGGCTTTATGCTTCCGTGGGGACCGCCCATCCCCCCGGGCATTGGACTGACCGTTGTCAGACCCCCTTCCGGAGAAGGCGGCGGACCGGACCCAGCCCGACTGACTGAACAGCTTTCATACGAAGTCTCCCTACCGTCACCTGACCTGCTCATGGTCGACTCTGTCAGTGTAGGCTGAGACTTCTTTATCGTTTTTATTTAAAAATAAGAATAACTTAAGCGATACTGTATCAAGATAAAACTACAAAATAATAACTGAAAACTATGCTGCTAGTTTGAAGTTTGACTCCCGACAGGCGAGCGACATCGTCACTGAAGCGCACTCGATGGCGGGAAAAAAGGAACTGAGGCGGTTGGGGAGTCGACGCCGAGACAGTCATTGCCGCGTGAGCTGGGGCTCGTGGCACTGTTCCTTGCGGCGGCCATCTCTGGCATCGACTCTCCAGCAAAAAGTTTGCTCCTGATGGGTCCTAGTGCCTCCGGCGCAGGTCCCAATAGTGTGAATGAGTGGTGGAGACTTATGTCCAGGAAGATTTAGGATTTGTTCTGAGAGAAACCCTTTCCCTGTGGAAAACCAAATAGGGCTCTTTACACATCAGAGCCTGAAGCTCGGAAACACTTCGAGCTGTAGTAACAGCAACCAAAAAGCAAACCTTTCAAGAAAGGTAATGCAGCTCACAATCCGCTGCTGGTTCAAAAGGAGGGAGGGTGAGTTTCTCCAACACAAAAAGGAGGTCCCAGGGTGGGACAGGATCCCGAATGGTAGGTCTTAAATGTAGAATTCCTCTAAGAAAGGTGCAGGCCACATCAAATTGTGCTAATGCTTTCTCTCCCACGAGAGCATGATAGGCGGAGATTGCCCACATGTTCACCTTGATAGAGGAGTAACTCAGACCCTTATCGTACAAAGAGAGGAGATACTGTAAAGCTGAGTTCCCAGGGCAGGTGACGGGATCCAAACGTTGCGGCAATGCCCAAAGACAGAAACGCTTCCACTTCATAGCGTAGGTGGTGCGAGTAGAGGGCTTTCTCGCTGACACTAAGACCGCCGCCACTTCCAGGGAAACCCCGTATCTATGTTGAGCTACATCTGAAGGAGCCAAGCATGTAGGTGTAAAGATCGAAGATCTGGATGGACCAGGGACCCTTGGTCCTGGGACAGTAACTGCGAGCATATGGGCAGCGGAATTGGAGGTTCCATGGATAACCGCTGCAGTAGTGGGAACCAAATCTGCCAAGGCCATTTGGGGGCCACTAGGATCATCCGGGCCCCTTCTGCCAGTAACTTGAGTAGCACTCTCTGAATGAGAGGGAAGGGCGGAAAGGCATAGAGAAACCTCCCTGCCCAGCAAAGGGATAACGCGTCTGGCCAAAAAACCCCAGGCACGTGCTCTCGTGAGCAGAACGTTGGCAGTTTGGCATTGCGTGGTGACGCAAAGAGGTCCAGCTCTGGAAAACCCCACCTGTCGAAGAGCTGGTCCGCTACAGATTGTAGCAACTCCCACTCGTGCGCTCTGCAACGCGACCTGCTGAGGCTGTTGGCCACATCGTTTAGGACGCCTGGAACGTGCACTGTGGACAGCAGGATGCCCCGCTCCAGCGCCCAGTACCAGACTCTTATCACCTCCCTGCAAAGAGGATACGAATGAGTGCCCCTTTGTTTGTTGATGTAAAAGACGACTGCCATGTTGTCTGTCTGAACTAGAAGAGAGTCTGGCACCAGGTCCTCTCGAAAGGCCTGGAGGGCGTAGAGGACCGCTCACATTTCCAGTACATTGATGTGGAGGGACTGCTCCTCGGGTGACCACACTCCCTGCATTTGATGTGCACCCAGGTGCACCCCCCCAGGTCCAATGTATCTGTTGTCAGAGTTTGACCCGGTGGCTCCGGACGAAAGCTGACCCCTTTCTCCAGATTGTTGGGGTTCATCCACCAAAGCAGAGTTCTCCTGGCTGGCTCTGAAATCGTGACTGAGAAGTCTAGATTGTCATAGCTTTGGTCCCACTGCACCCTGAGCATCCACTGCGGGACTCTCATGTGGAGGCGGGCCAAAGGAGTGACAGAAATGGCCGCCGCCATGTGCCCCAGTAAACTGAGGAAGTTCCAAGCTGGAACTCGAGGAGTTATGGAGATCCGTTCTGCCATCTCTAGCAAGCGAACTCCCCTGTCTTGTGGGAGGAAGGCCATGCCCTGGACGGAATCCAGGATCGCTCCTATGAAGACGAGCTTTTGGCTGGGCTCGGGGATGATTTTTGTAAGTTCAGGGTGATCCCAGCTCTCAGAACAGAGTATAAGTGTCTTCAAGAGCTCGTAAAGAGCCTACTCTCGACGGGGCCGTAAGCAGCCAATTTATTTTATTTATTTAGTTTTTGTTGACCGGGTAAGTGCACTAGTCAAATCCTGCCTATTTTCAGGCACGACCCGGGGAGGGGGATACAGATGAATGCCAACTGACCTTGAACCAGATTAAGCTGTTGGTGATATTTTTAGTGAATGAGGGAAATTTGGCCAGGACACCGGGGAAATTCCCCTACTCTGTAGACGGGTGGCGCTGTCTGTCTGCCTGCAGGGATGGAGGACCTCAGTCGGACAGAGGTGGTGGACGAGGAAGGTTGTGTATCAGCAGCTCAGGAACTCACCACAGTTGATAGTGCGTTGGATAATGGAAATTCTTCAAGTGATAATAATGGAGCTGTGGCTCTGGAGTCTATGGACTCAGCACTGGATTTGGATATGGACAACTCTGCAGAAGTACTTCTCCAGGAAGAACTTGATCGGAAAAAATTACAATTAATGGACTTAATTAATACAGCGGAGCGGGATTTTCAAACTTGCCAAAAGAAGCTGGACGCTGAACGTAGCAGGAGGAAACGTTCCCCGAATAACCCTTTTAATATTGGAGGGAAACTCTTTGGACACCAGGATTGTGACAATGGTGAGAACTTACAAGCTAAGTCTGCCCAACATGAAGACGGCAACCCAATGAATACGGTAGGGCTTTCTTGCAATTTAATGGAATGGTCTCCCGGTGATGCTTTACAGCAAGCTGGGTGGCTATGGTCTGGTGAAAAATGGGTTCCGGACCCATCTATTCCTATTTCTGGGGGTACTACTATACAGATACAAGGTCTCAAAGATGTGGAACCCTTAACTGGTGATGAAAATCTTTCAAAGTCTATGATTTTGGGCAATGAGGATGCGCAATGCCAAGGTGAGGCTATAGAATTCTTAGGTGTGCAAGACGCCACTGTGAACTTGTCTTCTCAATCTCCCAGTGTGGCTACCAGCTCTTCTCCAGGTATTCCTACTTCAGGAATCGAATTAACGCCGACCGAGCCAGTCTCTCGCCCACCGTCTTTGGTTGAAGGGAATACATCAGGAAAATCTGTGAGTACTGTGAGACCAGTTGGTTTGTGTGCTAAATCCTTTGCGGGACTGTTCAAAAAACCGGTAGAATCAGCTAAACACAGGTTCTTAGTTCGTCTGAGATATCGTGGACTGGCACCTACAGCCCCAGACAGACTTTGGGCGGGGAAGATTTTATTGATTGATTCTATGGGTTTTTCCCCAGCCAAAGTATATGCATTTATTCATCCCCCAGGGGATAACAATTATGACATCAGTTTTTGTTCGGTCATTTCTTTAAACAGGTTTTGGAAGTTGTATTACGACTTGAAGGATGAGGAAGACTGGAAGGATTTTCAGGCTATCCCCATTACAAAGGCTACGATTAAAACTGTAACAATCCTTTTTAGGAATGAAGGGGTGAACATTACAAATATTTTGTTTTGGCTAGAAAAAAGATGTCTTATACAAGATAAACCTTGTCCCATTTTAGATGGGAATGGTTTTTGGACCGGGGGTTGGACTGTAAGAGTTCAATTGAAACAGGATGATGAGGGTATACAGCATTTACCCAGTTCCTTTTTTTTGGGTAGAGATAGGGGAATAATTTTTTACTCTGGGCAACCAAAAAGCTGTTTCAAATGTGGGTCTTTGTCACATTTAAATACATCATGCGACCAAATTAAGTGCTTCCATTGTGGCATGTTGGGTCACTTAGCTAATGATTGCATTGCACCTTCAGTTTGTAACTTATGCAGTGAGACTAACCATTCTTTTTCAGATTGTCCATGGAAAGATACAGACACAGAAGAAACCTCAGATCTGGAGCATTTTCTAACACAAGCTAGGGAATCCCACCTTCACAAAGAAGGGATAGAAATTAGGCCCATGTATCAAGGTAGACGTAGAGATAGGGGGAGGGGTGGATTTTCTTGGGAGGACAGAAATTCTGGTTTCCAGGGCACCCCAACTTATCGGTTTCTGAGAACCCGATAGAGGAGGTTTCTTTAGCTGAACGCATGATAGTTGTTCCCTTAGATTCTATCTTAGAACCTAGTAGAGGAGAGAAGGAAACTCCATTTGCGACACCTTTAGGGTCTCCACAAAGGGTTCCTGCAACACTGGGTACAGACTCTCATTTTTTGTCCAAGATAGGAGGCCCGAGTAAAGAAGGGGATAAAGTAGATGTACAGGTCCCTATCCTTAGTTCGGTTTCTTCTGAGAGGAGTGGTAACGATGTTCCGCCTGTATCCCTCCTGCCTTTGGAAAATAGATTTTCAGTCCTCTCTTTGTGGGGTGACCAGGTAGAAGTTACCCTCCCTATTCCTGTTTCAGATGTTAACATGCTTGTTACAGCTCCTTTACCCCCTGTCTTGAGCAGTTCTACAGGGAATAAACAACCAGAAGCCAGAAAATGGGTGACTAGGTCTAGTAACAGGCAATTTAACCCCCTCCTTAAAACCTTTTTCATTATCAGTTGCATCTTTAAATGTGAATAGTATAAAATCATATACCAAACGTTTAACAACATTTGGCATCCTTTCTTCATTAGGATATGATTTTTTTTTGCTACAGGATACTCGTTTTCATACAACTTCTGAGATAGTTAGGGCAAGTAAACAATGGCATTGGGGACCTACCTTCTGGTCATTTGGGGAAGAAAGATGTAGTGGAATTGGCGTATGTTTTAAAACGTTGGATGTTCAACTCATTAGACTGGTTGACATCGAGCCTGGTCGATCGTTACTAATAGATGTAATTGTAAATGGTTTTTCTTGTTGGTTGATATCTATCTATGGGGCACAGATGAAATCCTTGAGGATAGAGTTATTACAGAAGGTACAACCTTTTTTGCATACGGGACGATATGTATTTTTTTGTGGAGATTTTAACATAAATTTTTTGCAAAAAATGTAAAAGGGAAACAGTATTGTGATAAGTCCTGTTTATCAAACATCATTTCTTTAGTGGGTCTGAAAGATTCCCGTCAAATTGGGAGGAATTCAGCAAAGCCCACCTTTTTTAAAGGTAATTTAGCATCTCGTATTGATTTTATTTTTATTACAAAATCCCTGCATATCAATAAGCTACTTTATGTTCCAACTGAGACATCCGATCATATTCTGATTGGAATAACACTGGATTCCCCACAGTATAGGAGGAAAGGTCTGGGAATCTGGAAGTTGAATGCTTCCCTCTTAACTGTTCCATCGATTATAAAAGACCTGGAGATGATTATACAGGATCACTCTACTACAACTGGTTTACATGAGGATATGGTGGGATGGTGGGAAGCCTTTAAACTTTGTTTAATAGGTTACTTTCAGTCCCAGGGTCATTTATTGGCAGCATCAAAAAGAAAGGAATATATGTCACTTCGCCATTCTTTACAATTATTAATATCTAGTCAGAATGACTTTGGTTTAGATTTATCTAAAAGTATTGCCCAAACTAAAATTTTGATGTTACCATTTCAATACAATCGTATGGATTCTCTGATTAGAGAACAATCTTTTGGGACACAAGGGAAAACAGCTCAAGTTAATCCCTTTTTAGCTTGTAAATCTAGAACAGATAAACGTCTCTTTACTAGTTTAAAAGGGAATGATAATGTTTTATTATCTGATAACAAAGGTATTATGGATTACTTGGATCATCATATTGATAAGGTTTTTGGGGTTTTGCATTGTGATTCTAACTTTACGACGCAACTGCTGGCAGCAGCTGATCTTCCACAAGTGAAACTGGATTTACAAACTGCAATGATAGCTAATTTTTCAGAGATGGAATTGGGGTCTGTAATTGCTACACTTAAGAATGGGGTTTCTCCAGGCTCCGATGGTTTATCAGGAGAACTGTATAAACTTTTATGGAAATTAATGCCGAAAGAATTATTGGCATTATATAATTCTTTCCTTTCTGACTTGATGTTGCCGACTCAAATGTACGAAGGATTACTAGCTTTTCTTTTTAAGAAGGGAGATCGCACGGATAAAGGTAATTGGAGACCCTTGACTTTATTAAATGTGGATTTTAAGATATTTTCTAAATTTTTAGGGAATCGATTGTCTATGGTAATGCCGGATTTAATTAACACACAGCAATTTTGTGCTGTTCCTGGAAGGAAAATAACGGACACTTTGATTCTCCTCAGGGAAATCATGTCTTTAAAAATGAGCAAAATTGAAGGATTAGATGGTTTCTTAGTGAGCCTAGATCAAGCTAAGGCTTTTGATGAGGTATCGCAGGATTATGTTTGGGAATGTTTAACAGCTTTTGGTATACCGATGCAGTTTGTGCAATGGGTACAGATGTGTTACGCACTGGCCAATGTGATTCCTTTAGAAAATGGATGGAAAGGGAGGACACATAGAGTTATGAGGGGAGTTAGACAGGGGTGCCCACTTAGCCCCTATTATACGTGTTTGCTTTGGACCCATTATTGCGGGTTCTTAATAGGTCCCCTTTGATAAGAGCCATTGTTTTGTACTTTATAGAACTGCCTAAATTTATTGCTTATGCAGACGATATATGCCTTATATTGCCTGACGAAAAAGCTATAACATTAGCTTGTGATACTATTTCTAAATTGGGATTGATTATGGGTGCTCGTATTAACAGGGCTAGAAAACTAAATGTATTAGTATTTCAGGGTTTCTGGAAACCCCGTCTAAAGTGGGTAACTTTAGGATTGAATGCCAACCTTGTAAAATTTTAGGAATATATTTTGGGGGGAAAGATGAAGCTATGGATAATTGGAAATTGGCTTTGCAGGAGGGTAACAATAAAGTGTCTCACTAGAACAGGAACAAATCATCTAAAAAGAAACAGATTTATTTAATTAAAACTTATCTGACACCTGTTTTTTTATTTTTAAGTAATATTTTTTTAATACCTAGGTCAATGGAAACTGCATTGCTGAGATGTTTTTTTGTGGGGTGTGGGGCAGCCGTCTAAACCCTATTAAGAGAAACATTTTGTATTTGGCTGTAAAAGATGGGGGTTTGGGAATGATAAATCCCGTTTTGTTTTTCTTTACGACCTTTTTATACCTAAATTTGCTTTCTGTCATAAGAGGTTGTTCTAAAATATGAGACGTACTACTTAAAAGGCATTTACAAGGTGTGTTATGTGAATGGAGAAATGGTGTGTTTCTCCACCAAAATAAACATCGTCCTCCATTAATGAGTGTTTGGAGAGATGTATTTGATAAAATAAAACATTGGGGTATAATGTGAGGAATAGTTGAGACATTATCTAGGAAAGGACTGTATAATTAAGTTTTAAGGCAATTTTTTTATGACTTACCGTTTTCAACTCTTTCTATGGAGATACGTTTAAAGATCTCCGTTTACATTACTAATCCCCAAATTCCGCAAAACATGTGGGACATTTCTTGGTTGGGTATCCATGGTAAGGTGAACGTTCGTAGTAATCAGAAACATAAGTTTCTATGGGATCGTTTCTGCCCAAGAGAAAATTGTATATCTCTTCTTGAAACTATGGACCACATGTATTTTGATTGTTACTATGCTAAGGAATTTTGGGATATACTGCAAGAACGTTGGAAGAATGATCTGTTGTTTCCACCACTGAAAGAAAGGTTATATTATGGCTACTTTCAGATAGGACTGCCCGAGGATATGTATAGCACTTTACAAGTCTTACATTCTTTTTTTTTGTATTGGATTTGGATTAGCAGATGTACATTTTTACTACAACAACAGATCATTACTCCCTTTAATTTGGTCTGTATAGTAGAGTCTGAAGTGGGGAAATTGAAGATTAAGGAAAGTCATCAACTTTCATCATATGATTGGGGATCTTTATGGAATGAATTTGAGTATTTATGAATATTCCTGCAAAAATTTCTTCAACCTTGGTAGATGTATGTTGTTGAGAAATTATTTAGTTAAGATATAGAATGTGACAATGGTAAACAACTCAAAAATTGTTATGGATTTCTATAATTATTTTTTTCACATTTAATTACAAGTATTAAATGCTGTTGGTAATGTATTTGTACTACCTGCATGATTGTTGTTGTTTCTTGATGAAGTTATGTATACATTTTCCCTATTTTTCCTTTATGTATGATTGTAATATTAAGTGTTTTTGTTGTGATCTGTACTTTCTTTTTGTGTGTAGTAACATGTTTCTGTCTTGATTTGTTTTGTTGTTTAAATAAAAATTCCCCTACTCTCTTCAAGAAGTGCCATGGGATCTTTAACACCCACCTGAACTACCACCAATCCAGGCAGATGGGACCTCGGTTTAATGTCTCATCCGAAGAATGGCACCTCAGAAGTGCAGCACCACTCTCATGCTGCACTACAGTGTCAGTACTGGGATATTAACCCAAGTGCCAGATGTGGGAATTGAACCCACAGCCCTCTGATCTCCCGGCCTCAGAGACGAGTGTGCTACCTACTGAGCCACTGACACTGCTATCGTCTAGGTAGGGGAACACATAGTATCCCATACACCTTAGAGCCGCAGCCAACACTGCTAGGCATTTGGTGAAGACTCGAGGAGCGGAAGAGAGGCCGAATGGAAGCACTCAAATCTGAAAGTGCTCCCCTTGGAAGTGGAACCTCAGAAACTTCCTGTGGGGAGGATAGATGCATGTATGTATCCTGCATGTTGAGAGAACATAGCCAGTCCCCTTGGTGTAGCAAGGGAAGGAGTCCTTGAAGAGTCACCATCCTGAACCTTTTTTACTCGATAAAGAGGTTTAGAGGGCTGAGATCCAGAATGGGACAAAGGTCTTGAGTCTTTTTTGGGACCAGAAAGAAGTGGGAATAGAACCCCTGCCCTTGATGATGCAAGGGGACCCTTTCTATTGCTCTCTTCTGCAGGAGGGTCTGTATCTCTCCTTCTATTAGTGGGATGTGAGAAGGAGGGTAACGGGAGAGCTTTGGTAGAGTATGTGGTGGAAACCCTGTGAACTCCAGCGTGTGTCCTCTCCTTATGATATCCAAGACCCACTGGTCTGCGGTGATTGACTTCCACCCTTTGAAATGAATGGAGAAGCGGCCCCCAACTGGCTCCCCTGGATCTTCCTGCAGAAGAGGGGGAGGCAGAAGAGAGTCATTAGGCAGAGCCGGGAGAGAGGCCTGGGAGGACTTGGGCCCACAGGCAGGAGGTCCACCAGATTGCTGGTTTCCGGATCTCCTGTGAAAGCCTCCTCTCTGCCCCTGTTGGTTGCCACGGGCTTGACCTTGACTGCCTGAGGACTTATGAAAAGGCCGTCTATGGTGCTGCCGTCGCTGGTCACCACGATACATCTGGCGGACCGAACAGATTGACTTGCCCGACTCCTGGAGGCGGGAGATCCAGGCCTCTGTCTCCTGCATGAACAGCATGGTACCCTGGAAGGGCAGATCCTTGATACCAGCCTGCAGATCCTGGTGAAAGCCCGAGACTCTCAACCAGGCATGGCGCCAGAGGCACACCCCAGAAGCGGCTGCCCTGGCTGCCGTATCTGCAGTGTCATACGAGGCTCACAGGACATGGAAGCCTACATCTGAGCCCGACTGGAGGAGGGCCAGGAGCTCTGCCTTCCGGTCAGAGTCTGGTATGGTCTTCAACAGCTCTAGTCCTCTCTCCCAAAGCGCATTCTGGTACTGCACCATATGCATCAGAAAGTTGAGGGGAACAGATGTAACAGGTGGAAGCAGCTTATACTTTCTTGCCCACCTGGTCCAAGTAGCGAGACTCCGGGTCGGAAGGCTGGGAGCTGAGGTGCTTCGGCTGCCTGGACTTGTCATGGGCAGCCATGATCACTGAAGAATCGGCCTGAGGGTGTTCTGCAAGAAAGGGTTCTGCCCTCGGGGCCTTATACAGCCTGTCCAACTTTTTTGGAACTGCTGGGACCGAGGCCGGATGCATCCAGGTGGTTCTAGTAAGGTCCTGGAATGTGTCCACCAAAAGAGGGATAACCAGAGGCTTTGGCTCCTTTTGCCTCAGGTACTTGGCCAGTCTCCGACGTTCTGGATCCAGGTCCTCCATGTCCCACTCGTTGGAGGCCTGGATGTGCCTCATGACATCCATAAAGGTAGGATCGTCCGGAGGCGAGTGGGGCTGGTCCTTCTCTCCCGCGGGGAGCACTTCAAACTGAGAGAGGAAGAAGAGACGGATGACAATGAGGAGGATCGACTATCCGACTTGGAATAGTCTGACCCTTCCCTATGACCATGCCTCCACTGTCATCGGTAACTAGGGGACTGACATCGGTTCGAAGACCGACTCCGGTCCCTGGACTGGCAACGGAGCAGTGACCGACGTCGGTCAGAGGACCGACATCGGGAGCAATCTCGCCTCGAGCGAGAAGGGCTCCTGGAGTGGGACCTAGACAGACGTTGGTCACCCGAGTCCCGGGAGTGACGTCAGTGGTCCTCGGACCCTGTGCGGGAACGAGCCCTGAAGGGAGGTGTAGGCTGGCGCTCCGGCGACTTCCTCGGGGAAGACTCACCTTCCAGCTGTGGCTTTTCCACTGGGTCCGGTACCGGTGACTGGGCTGGCGATGGGGAGGACCGCTTATGGACCTGCCCCCCACCAGAAGGAAAAAAGATCCTTGAGCTCATCCTTCATGAATATCTCAGCCGGTCATTTTGGGAACGAAGTCTTAGGAACATCAGGACGTGAAGGAGAGCCCTCCTGAGGGCTCAGGGGGAGGAGGAGGACTTGGGCGACGGGGATGTCGGCTCTTCTGGGACCGTTCCTGTGTCCTTTGCCCGGCGTTGGTACTGGTACCGACAATGGGGTGCCGCCGGGGGGTGCCGGAGAGTCCTTAGGCTCCGGGGGCGTGCCTTTATCAGGCGACGTTGGTGCCTTAGCAGGTGGGGCCGGAGTAGGCACCTGTAAGGGCTTAGCGATGACCCTTAGCGGGGTCACCTTGGGCTTGATCAGCTTCTCCCCCGAAGGGCCGGCCTTAGCCTCAGTAGACTTCGCATGCTCCGAACCCAAGGGATGGGCCTTTTTAGGAGCGGGCCACGAGTGTGAGCGCGACTGGGACCGGTGTCGGAACTGGCTACGGTCCTTGCTATGGCGCTTTTTCTCTTTCCGCTTCCCCTCCGAGGAGTGCAGATCCATCTTCTGCTCCAGCAGGTAGGCTTTAAGGGTCTTGAGGATGCGGGTCTGGCTGGTAAAGGCCTGGCAATCCGTGCAGTTGGCGGTGTCATGGTCCGGGCCTAGACAAAAAATGCACCGCCGATGGCCATCCTTCGCTGGGCTCTGCCTCCCACAGTCACACTTATTTAAGTGCTCCGGAGACACCGACGCCCAAGAAGACATCCATCGATCTTGGCTGGGAAACGGCTGACGTCGGACTCGGTAAACAGAGCTGAGAGTGAGGGAAAAAACGCTCAAAGGACGGAAAAACAACCAACGGGCAGTGGACTGACGTTGGGTACCTGAGGACGAGTAACCCATCGAAAAACAAAAGAATAATGTTGATTATAGATCAAATCCACGAGGTTCTTTAACTGCAACTGCAAGCAGAAGCTGTTCCTTCGACTTCACGTGCAGGACATGGCGGGAAAGAACTGAGATGGAGCTGGGTCCATCCCCTCTTGTACCCTGACCGACGTCGGGGTGGGGCCGGCGTTGGGGGCGGTCCCTGCTGTGTATTGCTGGCAGAAGTTTCACCGGAGGGTCCTAGTGCCTGTGGCATAGTCCTGATTGTAATAGCCTGCTGCAAGAGCTCCCACTCGAAGTAAGATCTGGCATTTGGTGGCATCCATGTCTGTCTTAGCAGTGTCTAAGTTCTGTGCCATGTGACCAGATGCTTTCTTACCTATGGCCAAAATGGAGCTCCAAGGAGCCTTCTGGTACTGGGCAATATAAGCCATGTAGGCTGCCTGCCTTAGAAGCAAGGATGCTTAAGTGTACACCTTTTTCCCATGCTATCAAGCTTCCTAGAGTCCTTATCCAGAGGCTGGGTAGACAGAGGGACTTTTAACTTGTCACAGGCCGTAGTCTGTATCACACCCTTGTTGAAAGTGGCCAATGGCCAAAGTTTAGTGACCGGTGGCCAAGGTTTTAGTGACCAGTGACAAAACTTTTATCAACAATATGTAGTTAGCTAACCAAAAGGTTGAGGAACTAGAAAGGTGTAAAATGACTAGTGTAGATTGCTAAAGGGCTAGTAAAAGGTGAAGATGGCTAGCAGATGACTAAATGATGCCAACATATGAATTAATAGGTATGGCTAGCTAGTCAATGGCTGCAAGTGGCTAAGTAAATGAATGATACCACCATATCAGTTAATGTGCATGCATGTGTAAGACTTTAAAAGGTTAATGGTTAAAATGAAGAAAATAAAATAAATCTTAAGCACAGTCAAGGTCTAACTTGGAATTGCCCTGTTCAGCAGTTTTTTTAAAAGGTTACGGCTATGATAAGAATGTAGCTGCTAGTAACCACGGCTGGCCTTGAGACTGAGTTCCCCAATTTGGCCACTGTCTGGTTTTTATTTGTAATCCGAGTATTATTAAAACAGTCACATCCCCTTGCATGTTTTCTGTATCCTGAAGTAAGTATTTTTGATAAATAAAAAAACCCTGATTACTTGTTTTTCCATTTAAGAATGACCGAATGTCTCGGCAAAGTGTCAAAAAGTATCTTATGACTGAGGTATCTTTTGACCAATGTATTTTTGAACCCAAGTCTTATGACTTGCTGAATGATATATTGTCTGTGTTTAAATCTGCTGTCATAGTTTTTGGGAAGTTCCAGCCTTGCATTTTTTTTTCTAAGCTGGCTACACATAAATATGGGACCTATGGTTATGTCCAGCGTCCCTTCGAGAAGACACAGTCTCGAACAATCTGCAGTCTGAGACTATCCATAGATTGCTCGGGGGATCCAGAGATATATGGTTTCATGTGTCTCTGAAATTTTGTAGCCCTGTAATGCAAATATTACTAGCTGTCTAGATTGCATGTTAGAAACACCCCAATGGACTGTTCCATGGACTGTTTCAGTGGCTGTAAGATTAAATTGTATCAGGTACACTCGGGTACTAGCAGGCTACCTGAGACTATCTCAATAAATTACAACTAATTTGGCAAAGAAATAGTGTGGTGGCTTTATTGAATTACTGAGAATTACCAACCAGGAACCTGTATAAACTATATAATTGGATCCAGTTAACAAAATGGTGAGCCTTGCCCTAGGAGCAGGTTTGGTTTTAATTCTGGTAATTTGGTGAAGTTTTTTTTTGTCATCTAGATAGTGTCTGCTCAGGCAAGGGTCATAACCTAACTGTGGGGCTGGGAAAAAGAGTCTAATGGACTCTGAGTGTTTGAGTGGACTTGAACCTACAGATAAAGGTCTATGGAGCAGCTATAAGCTGGGTAAGGGTAATGTATATTTATGTGGGGGTCTGAGGACCCCAGGTTTAAGGATATGTGGAGAGATGTATTAAGGAAAAGTCTCTCAAACAAGAAAGGGCAACTGCCCTTGTAATTTAAAAGGGAAGTATATACTGTTAGAGCCGAGGAAGGCTTTCACAGTTCAGGCTGCTTTTAGTAGAAAAGCAGCGGCTGATTAAGTAACGTTAGATAAGCAACAGTTAGAGAAAGAGGAACAAACCACTGTGGATGCATACACAGTGGATGTGACTACAAATGGGTTGATTTGAAAATCCTCCCCCATGTTCCCTATCTGTGTAGTTTCAAGTTTGTTTTTTTTTGTATCAATTTCAAGTTCCCTTGCCTCCTATAGAGGCTGAAACATTTGATCCCAAACTCAGGTACTGGGGATCTCCACCAGTTGGATCTCAACCTAGTACCTAGTACTGCTACAGATTTTTTAAAACTGCAAACCAGAGCTCTGGAAAAGACTTGGTTTGGCAGTTTAATGAAATGCCCAAAAGAAAACCTCTGAAAGGGTTAATAGCTTCAGCGTTTGGAGATTATCATGAAGGTCCTGCAGTCGTTTTTCTCAATCGGACCAGTGTATCAGAAAAGAAAAAGGAAAATACCTTGGCACCAGGTAAGTCTGAATTTTTTTTTATTTAAAGTTTTTTTTTGTCTGTCTGTTTTATTTCTGTGATACATATACTAAACAAGGTAATGCTCCGTCTCTTTCTAGCATATTTTCCAGCTTTATCTGTGTTCTGTAATTATGTTCTGTTGTCAAAGTTGCAAGATAGCATTGACTGCCTTTGGTTCGGAACATGTTACAGTAAAAAAAGAAGAAGCTTCTTTGCCTCATATCTGACTGTTTTAATTAGTTTTATTTTTAATGGAACATGTGTGCTGCCTAGATAGGGCCAGTGAAGAACTTTTGTATGTAGTTGTTGGTTGGAGCAGGTAGTGTTGAAGGTGAAGAGATATGACATCATAGATTGCAATGTGCAGAAAGATTTGTACTTTGCAGGCAATGTGTCAAGCCACTGCTAGGTGAAAATGTAATGTGTTAACAGCTATGAATGGCTTTATCATACTTCTAGTTAAAGCCAAAAGGTGTAACCATGTTATACTAGATGTGTCCACTTACAGATGGTATGTTGTGCTGTATTTTAAAGGAGTTGGAAGGTGTTTAAAAAATGTTTTTGTTCTGAAAAGATTTGGCATGGAAATATGTATAAATTTGTTGGTTTAAAAAGTTGTCGGTGTTACAAGACAGGCAGGAGGCAGCACATATATCTAAAACACTTACAGTGTTCTAATGAAACTATGGGCATTATTTCAGCAAACTGATGTCAAATAATATCAGTCTTACTTTGTGTTAAGTATTTCTTTTTGTGTACGTGTATGTGTGTGTACTGTCTTGGCCAGCAGTTTTGTTTTGTGCTCTATTATTATTTAAAGATATTTTAATATCAGTAGTGTTCAAGGACACAACAAAAACAGCTGGGTTTGAGCGACCCTCGCATGCCCACTGTGTGACCTTTTGCATATTATTTGACCTTCTTGAGTTTCAACATTTTAGGTAACTACCAGTTCAAACTTGATGTGTATTCCCTACTTAAAGCACAACTTTTCACACAAGGGCCCAGATATTCAAACTGCGCCAGTCTGAGGCGGAAGCCCCTGCGCTGCTCAAAATAGTTGCGCAGGGGTGTGGCGGGTGATATTCAAAGGAGTTGCGCTGTTGAGCAACTCCTTTGAATATCACCCCGACCACAACAGCTGCGCGTGAGACGCAGTGGAACTTATGCCACCGCAAGTTGCCAGAGTTGAGCATTAAACTAGCGGTGGACGCAAGTACCATTGCGCCATGCTCAAATATCCGATATTCAAAGATGACATGCAAATGGGAGCCATAATTTATGCAAGAGCGAGGGGCCATTGCATCTATTTATAGCCCCATTGCATGCCATTTGCATGTAGATGCGCCGATCCCGAGGACTTGCTCCTGGCCACCCTGCCAGGCAGCAGCCGTCGAGGGACCGACGCCTAATGCAACCGATCGCGGGCATCACAGTTATGACACCCCCACATCTCCCACAGCCCGATCGCGGGCAGAACCTGTGAACCCCCAGTGCCTGATGCGGGCAGAATGTAACCCTCCCCAACCCGAATAACTCCCTGGTGGTCCAGTGGACCGTAAAGCCTGATCGCGGGCAGAATGTCACAGCACAACTCCCCACACATCTCCCTGGTGTCTAGTGTCCCCCACACACCCGAAGCCCTTCACCCCTCCCCGCGGCGGCGGGCGACAGCATCCACCGCCTGCGCCCCGCGCCCTGACTGACTGTCCGGTGGGCTGCCGCCCATTGGTGCCAGACGCTACAGCCAATGGGCGTGCAGCCATACCGTACATGACAGTCCAGATTTATGAATGATCATTCACAAATCTGGACTGTCATGCGTACATGCCTGACACCGGGCTCTCAAAGGACCCCTTTGTCTATTCCTCCTTCTCTTAGCTTTCATCCTTCCTGTCCTACAGTCCTCTGGACTGTCAGGAGATAATGTTGAGCTGACCAGACCTCGGCTGGGTGATGAAGTGGAAACAGGATCTTTATTGCTACAGAGCCTGGTCGAGGACCTGTCTTCAAGTCTCTGTTGAAGAATCTGGCTCACTCTTTCTTTCAACTACAGACATAGTCCTGGGAAGCTGTTAGACTCCAATATCTGTACCGGGAATCCCTGATTCGACTCACGATTCAACTATTGAGGCCTGTCTCCAAATGGTATGGAACAATCCTGCTCTTACCCCTTAGGTGGTTAAATCATTGATAGGAATACTCAGCTCCCAAATCTCATCTAGCCCGGCATCACAACCGCTGCAGATCTGTGTAGTCCTGGCAGAAAATACAAGGTAGTTCCCTCAAACTACAGCTAAACCTATCAACAAAGGTCTCATAAGATTGATACATTAGGTAAGAGAGTCTTTGCTCGTCCCCTAAGTACGGCCGCAGTTACCAGTTATTTCCCAGTATGATATATCCTGGCATTCTATCAAGCAAATGGTTGAAGCTCTTCAGACTCGGACTCAAAGCCAGAGCTTCTTCAAGCCATTACAAGTATGAATCTAATAACCCAGCAGCAGGTCAAAGCAGCCATGGATGCTTAAAGCACTGCTTCTCGTTCAACAGCTGCTGGTATTTCCCGCCGTCATTCCTGGCTGCGCGGGGTTCACGAATGATGGCAACAGCAGATGATGTTGCCCAGACGGATCGCATCTTTTAGGTCCTCAGGTGAGCGCCTAGCTACACAATAGACCAGGTCAGCCATTGCTGGCAAACCCCCTCCTGCCCTTATCGAGGGCATGTCAGACGGCAATTTCATAACGGCCAGTCCTTTGGGGCAGAGGCAGAGAAGTTCCATAAGACCAACCTGCCCAACCTCAAAGAAGCCACAACAGAAAGCGCAAGAACTGCCCAGCGCTACTGCTTGAGGATTGCCACAGGTCACATCTCAACTGCGGTGGACTTTTCCTCTCCGGTGGGAGTGGTCGATGCCCACCACAGCCATGGAAGTCATAACCTCAACAAATGGGTCCGCTGGATAATTCACAGAATTCTCTCAATAGTCTAGAACCCCTCAGTTGTCCTCCAAGCGACAAGGGCTGTCAACCTTCAATCAGACCTTCACCTGCAGGGTCAGGCCTTCTAAACAACAGGGCAGTAAGTGATGGTGCCTCTGCATCCCAGCCCAAGCAGTTCTCTCCACTACTTTCTGGATTAAAGAAGTCGGGAATCGCCCCATTCTATGACCTCAAGCTAAACAAATTCTCCCAAATTCAAATAATTTCTAGGAACCCTGTTACCCCTTGCTTCACCAACACGACTGGCTAGCCCCTGGACATGGGATACACACCAACATGATCCTATTCACCAAGGCATCCACAAATTCCATGAGGTTTATGGCTCTGGTCAACACTATCAGTTCAGAGTCCTGCCCTTTGGGCTTTCCACCGGCCCATAGTCTTTACAAAGTGTTGTGCAGTTCTGTGGCGCATCTCAGGCTTCGGTGTCCAGGTGTTTCCCTACCTGGACGACTAGCTCTTAGCAAGCCCTTCAGACAAGGGACTCTGGAGCCCTACGTACAGACAGCCTCGCCTTTTACATCCATGGAAGTTCTGCTGAGCCTCAAAAAGTCTCAGTTGCAGCCCTCAGAGACTCCTTTTCACAAGGGACTCTTCTGGACCTCTTGTCAGCTTTCCTTCAGAGGACAGAAGGAGCAGTATCCTTCAGATGGCTCCGTTACATTGGAGAACAAAATCAGTTACAGCTCTCTCAACTGCAGACGATAACCCCATGGCATCCTCAGTGTTCACTGTACCCTAGCACGAGCTGCACATGAGAACCACTCAATGGATGCTCAGTGCTCAGTGGTCTCCAGCCACTCACCGACCAGTCTAACCCATCAGGTGACAGAACCCACCACAGGGTCCTCACCTGGTGGTCTCAGGAGAAACAATCTCGGGAGGATTTCACTTTGCTCCTCGGATCATCAGATCTCCATTACCATGGACGCATCACTAATGGGATCGGGGAGCTCACTGCTGCGATCTCCACTCACAAGGTGTGGACTCAACTCAGTCAGCTTCCACGATATCCTGAGATGAGAGCCGTCCTTTATGCGGTCCGGCGTTGAAGGACATTCTCTGTCCTGAACCATTCTCCTTCAAGCGGACAACAAAGCAGTGATGTACTACATCAACAAGCAGGCCGGTGCTCACTCTTACCCCTTATGCAGGGGCGATGAGGGTGTGGGAATGGTGCTTGGAACACCAGCTCTAATTCAGCGGTTTACCTGCCAGGCGTACAACGACTTGTGAACCATCTCAACAGAACAAACAGATCCTCCACGAGTGGTCTCTCGACTCAGTCATGGTTCAGTCACTATTTGAAGGTGGGAACTCCAGACCTGGACCTTTTGCATCCCCACTCAGCATAAACTGCCTCTCTTCTGCTCCAGAATTCCAGGGCCTGGCATTTCTGTCAGGATGCGTTCAGGCATGCAGTGGACAAAGCAGCTTTCTATCGCCTTTCTGCCCTTCACTCTAATTCAGAGTACTCCTCAAGTTCGAGTCTCAGGGGACCAAGGTAGTTCTCATTGCCCCCTTTTGGCCCCGACAACTCTGGTTCCACTACTCAACAATATGTTAGCAGTTCTTCGAGACCACTCCTTGCAGGTGAACCTGTTGACTCAAGATTCTATGGTCCATCCCAACCTGAGATAACTTCATCTTCCGCTTGGCTCCTGAAGAGGTAGAAGTGAACGGTTCAGCGTCTCGAGAAGGTTTCAGACATTCTTCTGGCTCCGGAAAGCCCCATCGGAAAACTTACACATCTAAGTGAGAAGCTTTCGCTCTGGTGTGCAAGTCCTCCTGAATCCCTTTTCCTGTCCACCAGACAAGGTTTGAAGGCACCTTTTGGACCTCTCAAATTCAGGTCTTCAGTACTCTGATCAAAGTCACCTGAGTGCCATTTCAGCGTATCATGAGCCGGTCTCTTCTTTGTCTCTGGCTCAGTTACCTATGGTTAGAAGATTTCTTAAAAATTCTGCATACCAGACCTCCATATAAGGCGTCAGTTGCAGCCTGGACATTAACCTTGTACTGAACATGCTCACTCAGAGCCTTTCAAACATCTGGCTACCTGTGAGGCTAAATTTCTCACCTGGAAGACTGCCTTCCCTGTGTGTTACCTCAGCCCGTAGGGTCTCTGAGATGCATGCCCTGGTCACAGACCCTCCATTACTGTGTTCCATAAGGACAAAGTAGTTCCCAGTACTTATCTAAATTTCTTCCCAAGGTTGTCAAATTTCATCTAAACCAACCTTTGGTCCTTCCCCTCTTGTTGCGAACTTCCAAAATGAAGGAGAAACGTTCTCTTCATTCTTTTGGATATTAAAGAACTTTAACGTTTCTATCTCAATAGAACCAAGAATTTACATAAGGCCCAACAACTTTTCGTTTCCTTCAGTGAGACCCGGCTGGGTCAACCTGTCGCTATCAGATGTATCTCATCATGAGCTGGTGGCATGTCTTCGACACTGCTATTCCATGGCACAGGTTAAGTTGGAAGGTAGGGGTCACCCTCACTCTACCAGAAGCGGTAGCAGCATCCCTAGCGGAACCGCAACGTGCCATTGCAGACATCTGCAATGCCGCCACCTGGAGCTCAGTGCAACTTTGTTAAGTATTATGCACTGGATGTTCAATCCTCCAGGCGACATTCCACCTTTGGCAGAACCGTCCATGTGGACTTCTGTCTAGAAACGTGAGCTCTTGGTCTATCCTGCATCCCTCTCAGGGATTATTAGCTCAGGTATCTCCAATAGTGTAAATGGGTGGTGGAGACTTATGTCCAGGAAGATGTTGGTACCACGTGCGACTCACCGTAATTCTTTTGATCTTCTTGGACGAGCTCCACCACTCATTCACACTCCCACCCTCCATCCCCCGAGCTCACCACTGTGTTGGTCTTCACCCCTCAAATCTTAGGCCGTGAAGACTGCATTTGATGACCCTTCTTACACATGGTCGCCCAGACTATCTTATGTCCGGGCCTAAAGTTAGGTTATCTTTAGTTTAGTTGCGCTGCACCTTGGTAAAAAGGTACTGAGGCGGTTGAAGGGTTGGCGCTGAAGTCGTACGCATGACTGAGAGCTCGCTTGTTACCATGCACCTCACGGCACCATCTCTGGCGCCGACCCTCCAGCAAAAGTTTGCTCCCGATGGGTCCTAGTGCCTCCGGCCCTATAAAATAGTGTGAATGAGTGGTGAGATCGTCCAAGAAGATCAAGAAATTACGGTAGGTACGTCATTTCACCTCCTCTTCCTCTTCCTTTATCTCAGGATTGCTGACCCAGGATCAGGGCCCTGGTCCATCCCGAGACTAAGTCTCTTCAACTTCATGTATGGCTCCTACAGACCTAGCCAATCTCGCGTTGGCGTCTCTCCTGAGGTGGCCGAGATTCTGGTGGAAGCTGAAAACCTCCACTAGGTCAACCAACACCATGAAATGGAAAGATTTTCCATTTGGGCTGCATCCAGGAACATGGAGCCTTTCCTGTCCTGTAGCCATTGCTTGATTGCCTGCCCATCTTTTCGACCTGGGTCTCAGTCACTCCTCTTTGAAAGTCCTTATGGTGGCTATTTCAGCCACCATAGCCCTTTCTCACTGATAAGGCATTTGCCCAACTGGAGGTATCCAAAACTTTCTCAGAGAGGTCCTTCATCTCAGGCCCCTGTCGGACTCCAGCTCCCCTTGGGACTTGAGCGTTGTCCTCGAGAAACTTACCCTTCCTCCTTTTTGAACCTCTGCGGCTTCCGCGAACTTGAAGTTTTATTGCTGGAAGATGCTTTTCTTGGTGGCCATTACTTTTCATAAAATTTCAGACTCAGAGCCCTGATGTGCAAAATCCCTTATCTGATTTTCACAAAAGAACCCAGTAGCCTCTTCAGACTAATCCTAAGTTCCTCCCGAAGGTAGTAAGTATCTACCTTAAATCAGCCTATTGAATTACCTGCCTTTTTTCACGCGAGTACTCAACCAAAGAGAATACTTGCTCCATACCATGGATGTCCACAGGATTCAAACAACATGAGTATTGCTATATTATAGACATTAGCAGTTTTTTCCAGCTCTAGAAACTGCCCCAGAGTGAAATGGTTAAAACCATTCCAAAATAAATTTTGAACAAAAGCATCTCTATCTGTGTCATTTCAAACTTGAACCATCCAATTCTTTACTCCGCCTCAGTGAACAATCGCTCAATTTCTCCTTCTGCTCGGTTCATTTCTCGGTTTCAAAAAGTGTTTTCTCAGTTGGATTTAACGAGAATAGTTTCTTTAACCACCAAAACACATTCGGTTCAAGCTCTATCTGTGTGGTAACGTAGTAAATGAAGTTTTTGTCTGTGGAACTATAAGTTATCGGATTCGGTTTTGAACGATCAATGGAGATTTAAACCTCATTTAAAACTAAAAGTTACTATTTTAGAAGTGCGGTTCCGGTTCTTATCGGTTCGCGGATTTATTACGGTTTCCCAGCGCAACTGACACGGTTAGGGAACCGATAAGGGTGTCTTCCTATTTTTCACGTTAAAGAACAAGATTTTGGTTAGGCTGGCATTATGTCTGAAAACCAAAAAGAAAACCCGGGCCCACTAGGTTTCAACACTGTGATGTTTGTGGGAAGTCTTGCCAAGGCTGACCCACCACAATGTTTGTGTCTGAGGTTTGACCACCTCCAGTCAGACTGCCAGGTATGTAATTTCCTGCAGCCACCCTGGAAAAAAGATTAGGCAGGCTCAGGGGGCGAGGACAAAAGTCCACTGACCCGGATGGCCAGCCGGTTAGGTGCCAACCCAACCGGAAGAAATTACCCTCTGACCAGGGCCAGAACTACTCAGCAAAGAAAAGCTGGTTCTGAAGACCAATTCAAGTAGAAAGAAAATCAGCAGGTCAAGGTCAAGAATTCCTTCTCCAACTGCTGCAGAATAACAAAAGCCATACAAATTGTCCAGTCGCTGTCAGGGGTCGCGAATCAGCCACTATCTGGTAAAGGTCGGTTTGTCGGTCCCAGTGGTTCAGGATTATGATATTGAGAATTTGTATGAACCAGAGGAGGAGAGTTATGAACAGTATGAATGTCAGCTGGGAAGGTCTGGGTAAGCCCAATGAACGGACATCTCCCCAGACGAACCACTAGAATCTCCCCTATATCTGCAGATCCCCATCTCATTTTATGTTTTATAAAAAGTTGCTGAAACCCTCAACTTCCTTTAGAGGCTGTGGATGAGTAAGAGGAGCCTGATTTGTGAAATGATGGATATTCAGAGTCTAGAGATTGTCTATTCCTTTACATAAGTCTTTTTAGAAACAAACAATTAAAATTTTAAAAGCTCCTAATTCTGTGATCCTGTGATAGAAAAAGATGGACCAGAAGGTAAAATACATTGTCAGGCCTGATACAAAATCCTTTCTCAGCAATGCAGTCATGTTAGAATGAGATTCAGGCATGCTGACCTGTGAAACAACTAATATTCCTTGGCTTACATCCTCCTGACAAAGATTCAGGAAGATTGATGCCATGGCAAAAAACAATATATAGCAACGCTCTCTGGGACTCAGGCAAAGCAAATTATATAGCTTATGTAGCTAGGTATCAAAATCTAGATGGGATACTGTTATGCAATTAGCCAAGCAGGCCCATGGCCAGCTAGCTGGTAAGACTAGAACAGGTGGCTGCTGATGGCATTAAAGCCTCTAAGGTTCAGTTTCATGCTGCTGTGGATATTAATGATGTTTCCTCTAGGGTCATGGCCACATCTGTAGCTTTTAGTAGAGTTGGCCTGGCTCAGGTGTACTAGTTTGTCCTGGATACCCAGACTAAGGCTATGGATTTTCCTGTGGTGGAAATTCTCTGTTTGGAGGCAGACAGGAATTACATGAAAGATGGATGAATATAGGACTGCTTACAAGGTGCCCAGAGCTAAGGAGGCGGCAAGCCACTCCTCAGGCATGCCACCAGGGGTGGGGTAGGCCTTTTCACAGGCCTTTCTACCAGACTCGGCCTCCTCTGCCTATGCTCAGAGGGCTTCTTCAGAGGTAGGGGAAGGCGAGAGAGGGGTGGGCAGACCTGCTCCCACCCCAGCCTAAGCTCACTGCGAAACAGGCACCCTGATGGGGTGCCCAGGGTCCGATTCTCCTGTACCAGTGGGGGCAGGCTGGCTTACTTCAGTCAGAGTGAGCTACTTTAACCTCAGACAAGTGGGTTCTGGGAAGTACCAAGCCAGGGTCTGGTTCTCAACTTAAAAGTTTCCCAAGTTGAGAAGCAGACTTTTCTCACCTACAAGTGCTTCAGAGACCCTAGCTCTGGAAACAGAGGTCTCATCCCTGTTAGCTCTCAGAGCAGTAGAAAGGTTCCTCCCCTGCATCAGGGCAGGGGTCTGTATTCAGATACTTCCCTTTACCCAAAAAGACAGGAGAATGGCGGCCCATTTTAGATCTCAAGATATCTGAACAAGCATCTTTTTGAAACCAAAGTTCAAAATGGTAACTCCTGGCAATGATTTTACCTTCCTAAGGCCAGGGGCTGGCTAGCCTCCCTGGACCTCAAGGATGCCTATTTCCATGTCCTAATCAGAAGATCCCATCGAAAGTACCTCAGATTGAACTGCCCTCAGGTCATTACAGTTCAGAGCAATGCCCTTCGGCCTTACCTCTGCTCCAAGGGTATTCACAAAGTGTCTAGCAGTGGCAGTGGCCCACTTAAGGAGAGCAGAGGTGCTGTTTTCCCTATCTAGAGCGACTGAGCTTATTGTGAGCCAGTCCCCAGAACAGTAAAATCTCACCTGCAGGTCACCCAGCAGCTTCTCACCTCCCTGGGTTTTCTGCTAAACCTACCAAAGTCGGTTCTGGAACCAGTCCAAGTACTCACCTTTATGGAGCAGGAATGGACACAAGCCTAGCCAGAACCTTTCTTCCCCCAGAAAGAGTGAGGAATTTTAAGACTCTGGCCTCTTCCTTCCTCTGCAGGTCTCTCGACCAACAAGACACTTTCTGCAGCTCCTGGGGCACATGGCTGCATCCACAGCCTGTTGTGCAGGAGCCAGATTTCAGATGAGAGACATTCAGTTTCACTTGAGAACCTTTGGTCTCAGAGAAGAGACCCCGTTTCAAGTTGGTCCCAGTGACTCGAACCTTGATCCTAGCTCTCCAGTGGTGGCAGGATCAGAGCAATTAAAAGCAGAGGTCCCCTTCATTTCCCCTTCTCACGACTTGACTCTCACTACCAAGATGCTTCCCTTCTGGGTTGGGAGCCCACATGAAAACCTTTCCACTTCAGGGGTTTGGTCCCCAGGAATCTCTGCTCCACATCAATTTGCTGAACTCAGAGCTGTCTTTTTAGCTCTTCAAGCTTTTTCTGCATCTGTCCGACAAGGTGATACAAGTCAGAACAGACAACACACAACAATGGTACATCAACAAACAGGGGGCACTCGGTCCTCGACCTTGTGCACGAGGCAATGAAGTTGTGGTCTTTAGCCTATTCCCTGAACACTTCCCTCATGCAGTTCATCTTCGGGAAGGACAATGTCCCTAGCGGATGCCCTCAGCAGAGATTTCCCAGGGCCATCACGAATGGTCCCTGGATCCTCAGAATGCTGGGGATAGTTTTTTGCCAGGTGGGGCATCCCTCAAGATAGATCTTTTTGCAGCCCAGACAATCACAAACTTCCTCTGTTCTGTTGCAGGCCTCCAGTGCGCGCTCAGTTCCCCTGGATGCCTTCTTCTGGATTGGGAGGAAGTTCCTCTATACTTCCCCCTTTCTCTCTCTATTCAAGTACTAGTCAAAATCAGATCTCAGCCTTGCAGGGTGATTCTGATTGCCCAGGATGGGCAAACAGCCCCTGTTGCCCACTCCTTCTGTCTCCTGACAGTCCATCTTCCCATCTACCTCCCCAGGAATCACCAATCTGTTGACTTGTGCCCAGGAAAGGTTTGTATCCGGACCTCAAATCCCTCAACCTCAAGGCCTGGCTCTTGAGGTTAGAGTTGCTGATTTACATCTCTCAGGGGTGTTCTTGGATCCTAAAGACTTCGAAAGCCTTCCACTAGGAGCTACTTATAGTTCTAAATGGAAAAGGTTTTCCATTTTGGTGTGCTCAGGAAAAATATTCCCCAGAATCTGCTGAATTGCCGTTTTGTTAGATTACATGGTACATCTTAATTCCATGGGTCTCCAGACCAGCTACCCTGAGAGTTCATTTGGCAGCTGTGTCTGCTTTTGTGTCAACAGGAAAGTCATCCTCCTTCCTCTCATCCTGTGTTTCCCAAGTTTTTAGAGATTACTCCATACTAATCCTCCCTTTAGAAACCGCCCCTACTTGGGACCTTAATGTTTTGCATTGCCCAGTTAATGCAACCCGCCTTTGAACCTCTGTCTTCTGCAGGCTTAAGTACCTAACTTGGAAAACTGTTTTTCTAGTGGCTATCACTTCTGCCAGGCAGCATAAGTGAATTGCAAGCCTTGTCAGTGGAGACTGACTTTATTTCTTTCCAAGGGATAAGGTAGTCCTTAGGACTAATGAGAGAAGTTTTGCCTAAGGTGGTTTCAAGATTTCCATCTTAATCAAGTCTAGCTCCTTCCAGTATTTTCACTGATCCCACTCCTCCTTGAATGAGAGGGGTTGCACAACCTGGATATTAAAGAGCTCTTAGTTATTATGTAGAAGGCGTATCAAAGGTCACAGGTTTGAACCTCCAACTTTTCCTTTACCTATGGTGAAGTTGGGAAAGGCAAACCTGCCACTAAGAGATCAATAGCCAGGTGGATTGTCTCTTGTATCCAATTTTGTTACAGAAAGTGGGCGAGCCCCCAGTTTGAGGGCTCACTACCAGGGGTACAGCTGCGTCTCTAGCTGCTGCCAGAGATATCCTTATTGAGATTTGCCAGGCTGCTGCTTGGAAAATGGTCACACTTTTACCAAGCATTACTCCCTGGATGTCCAGGCCAGAAGAGATGCTCGGTTTGGCACAGCTGTTCTTCAGAGCCTATTCCCTAAGTAGGTTCCCCTCCTCCATGGAGTACTGCTGTGTATTCTGCTAATGTCTATAATATAACTAAGACTTCATGTTGTTTGAAGAAAAAATTACTCAACCTTAGTAATGTTGTTTCTTCTAATGAGTCTTACTATATTATAGACCTCCTAACCTGCCCTCTCAGAACCTCTACTTGGTGGGTGCGGGCACACTAGTGTGGGCACTACTTATGTCCCTGTTAGCATTTGTCCCCTTTGGGACTTTGAGAGTGTGTATGTACAGCGTGTGTGTGTTTTATTACTTATGTTTCCATTTTCATATTATTAGAATGGTGTTAGTAATTCTGGTCCCCTGACTTGAGTCTTGGTGATTGGGGCCATCAATGGTTATTATTATTTAGGTAGCCATTTGGCTAGTGTGAGTTATAACTTCCACACAGACCTTAGTGAGTTTAGCACGTAAAGATCTGACAGTTCAAGTTTGAAAAGACACAGATCAGAGCTGCTCTCTGAGGCCAAAATTCTATTTTGGAATGGTTTTAACCATTTCACTCGGGAAGTTCTAGAGCTAAGACAAACTGCTAATGTCTATAATATGAGATTCCATTAGAAGAAATAACATTACTAAGGTGAGTAATTTTTCTTCTGAGATGCTACACCACGATAGGACAGAAGGATCTCAGAAAAGACTGATCAGTTATTCGTCTCTTTTGCTCACAAAGAGAGCAATGCTATTTCTAAGCAATGCCTATCAAAGTGGTTGGCTCATTGCATCACTTTCTGTTACAACAAGTACAACAAAGACCCTACGGGTCAGAGTCAAGGTCCTCCACTCATGGAGTAGCAGCCTCTGCTGGCTTGTTTCAAACGTGTCTGCGGCAGACATCTGTGCTGCCGCCACTTGGACTTTCCGTCCATACCTTTACTAAACATTACAGTTTGGACATTACCTCTGCACGCGTAGAGCAGGGCTTTCTGGGTTAGCTGTCTTAGCAAGGTCTCCTTTCTTGAGGCTCCAAGGTTATTGCTACTTCTGGAATAGTTCCTCCTCCAGTGCCTTTCATTTGTTCCTGACTGGCATGATTCTGTCCTGCTATAAGTAATTACCTACTGCAGGAACCCTCTCGAGTAAGATAGTACAGTTAAGCAAGAACTTACTGTAACAGTAGATCTTGAGAAGCTCTTACAGTAAATATCTTACCCCCTCCATCCCCTAGGCCTTTCAGCTCCTTTTCCATTGGAAATATCTGCTTCTCTCGTCCGGACCTTCCGGGCCTGTGGCGGGGAAAAGAACTGGGCGGGCGTCTGGGACTGCCCCTTTATGCAATGAGTCTGGCGCGGTCACCTGATAATGGGCGGTCCCTGCCAGGGACTGCTAGCTCGGAATTTTCCGTGGGGTCCTGCAGCGGCGGCGTCAGTCCTATATGTAATTACCTACTGCAAGAGCCTCTCTAGAAGATCTACTGTTATAGTAAGTTCTTTCGCAACTGTACTTTCAGTCACTATTCGCAGAGTGGGGAGCTCAGACCTGGACCTTTGCATCCCTCAACACAAAACTGCTCTCTCTTCTGCTCCAGAAACCAGGGCCTGAATTTTCTGTCGGGATGCACGTTCAGGCTGGACAAAATGCTTTTATACCTTTCGCCTCTTCCTATAATTCAGAGAATGCTTATCAAGTTTGGAGACCAGGGGACAAAATGATCCTCATTGCTCCCTCTCAGCCTCGACAAATATGGCTTCCGTTACTCAACATAGTATGTCGGAAACCCCATGAAAACGCTTCCCTTCAGATGAACTCTGACTCAGGGCCTGTGGTCCATCCCAATCTGAGATAACTTCACCTTCATGCTTGGCTCCTGAAGAGAAAGTGAACAGGTTCAATGTCTCTGAGTTTCAGATATTCTTCTGGCCTGCAGCAAGGCCAGCCACTAGAAAAATTTACACAGCCAAATAGAGCGCAAGCCACTCTGGTCAACAAACCTCTTTGAATCCTTTTTCTGTCCACCCAATAAAGTTCTAGAGTACCTTTTAGACCTCTCAAATTCAGGTCTGCAATACTCTACAGTTAAGGTTCACATTTGTGCCATTTCAGCTTATCCATGAGGCAGTACTTTCCTTGTCCTGGCTCAGTTACCAGTGGTTAAGAGGTTTCTTAAGGGAATTCTGCATACCAGACCTCCTATCAGATGTCCAGTCGCAGCCTGGGACATTAATCTTGTGCTAGACATGGTCACTCGGAAGCCTTTTGAGCATCTAGGTACCTGTGAGTTGAAATTTCTCACTTGGAAAGCAGCCTTCCTGGTGGGTCGTACCTCGGCCTGCAGGGTCTCTGAGATACAGTCACAGACCCTCTGTATACTGTGTTTCATAAAAGACAAAGTAGTTCTAAGGACCCATCCTAAGTTTCTCCCTAAAGGTTGTTTCAGAATTCCATCTAAACCAACCTTTGGTCCTCCCCTACTTACTTAGCAAACTTCCAAAATGAAGGGAGCATTCCTTCATTCTTTGGACATCAAAAGAGCTTTGCGTTTCTATTTCCGATAGAGCGAAAAATTTATAAAGTTCAACTGTTTGATCTTCTAGATTAAGTCTCCATCCACTCATTCACACTGGTGGGATTGCACCAGGGGCGCTAGAGACCAGCCGGAGCCTAAAAGTTTCAGAAAGGTTGGCGCAGAGAAGTACCATGCGCGGCTCGCGCGTGAAGACTAGCTCGCACCTGTGGCAAGCTATCTCGGTGTCAACAGCCTCCAACCGCCTCAGTTCCTTTTCTCCGCTTGAGTGCGCTTGGATGTCGATGTCGCTTCGTCTTCCGGAATCAGAGTTTTAGTCTATACGACAACAGCTCTTAATGTTTAATATTTTAAAGTAGTAATTTATTATTTCACGAACAAGAAGAAGGTGTGAAGAAAGAAAAATTCTTTCCTGCCATCAACAAGTCGTCCTTAGACAGTAGCGGTGCAGTGGGAGGACTCGTTGAAAGTTTTATGGCAGAGGGATGTGTCGGTCCACCCCTTAATTAATGGGGGGTCTGACTATGGACAGTCCTGTGCTGGCGAAGCGGACAGTCCTCAAAGCACCGTCTAACGGTTCCAGTGATCTGGCTCCGCTTGACCTCGAGCTCCTCTTCCTCGTTGGGGCAGAAGAATCGGTTGCAGCTTAGGGTTGCCCGTTGGTATGTCTGCATGAGGAATATTTCATCTGGAGGCGATGGGCCCGAACCGACTTTAGTGGGTTCCTCTTGGCGGCTCTTAACGACGCTTTCGACTCTGAGGCTCCATCTCTGTCGTCACTGGAGCTCCGGTGAGCAGTTTCACCTAAAAGTCGCTCCGATGGAGCAGGGTTCGACTTTCCAGTTTTCCTGGCTCTGTTCTGATTTCGCCTCTGGCCTCAGAGCTGTTGTACCGGAGCCGGGTTGATTGGATCATGAATTGTGAGGTGCCTCTGGGTGCCTTTGCCATGAATGTCGCCCCTCGTGCCTACCCCCTCCCTTTTTCCATGCAGGGGCCGGCAGGGACCACCTTTTTCCTTCTCCCTTTTCAGGATTTCCATTGGCATTTTCCTTCAGCACCCGTGGCTCAATCTGACGCCGTGGCTCGGATGCCATGGTCGGGCGCCGATGCCGTCGGGCCGTGGTCGACGCCATGGTTCAGGGGCCATGCTCAGGGCCCTTGGTAGATGCGATGCCATGCCTTTGAGTGCGGCACCATCACTCTGTACGGTGCCGTGGGTGCTCTCTTTGCTGCCACTGGTTGTCTGTGCCATCAGTGGTGGCGCTGTACACCAGCGGGCAGCGTGCCTGCAACGCCAGCGCTATTGCTCCTGAAGCGATGCGGGCACCCACGGGCACCGCGTGTTGCCATGGGTGCCAGGGATGCCAGAGGTGGTGCGGGAGCAGCCATGGGTGCTGCGGGTGATGCTGTGGGCGTCAATGGGTTCCATGGATGCTTCAAGTGCCTTGGGTGCCACTGGTGCCATGGGTAATGGGGTGACACCCATGGGTGCATGAGTGGCACCTGGTGCCATGGATGCCACTGGTGCCCTCAGGTGCCATTCTTGCTATGGGTGCCATTGGTGCCATGGGCATCGGAGGTGCCCTCGAGTGCCATTGCTACATGGGTGCTGGGGTACCTGCGGCAGATACCACGGCGCATAGGTGTGCCCAGGCTGGCATAGGCACTGCTTGGTGCCCTCCTGTGCCACGGGTGCTGCTGATGCCACACGGGTGCTAGTGGGTGCTGTATGGCAGAATTAGTGACACATTTTCTTTTCAGACTACTTTCCACAGAACTTGGCGGGATGTTTACCACAGAATGAACTCCTGTTCTGCGGATTATTTTTCCACATTTCAGTGAGTGGTGGTCTGTGTGTCATCCAGCGGTTTCTGCTATGGAACTCTGCTGTACCGTTCTGCCAGTGGAATCTCATTCTGCTCAGTACACTCTCTGCTCCCTACATGGTACCAAGCTCCTTGACATCCTTCTTGATGGCAGAGTCTCTGAGTGGCTCTGACCTAGACCTCTCTTGAGGTCCTTCTGGGGTAGAGTGCATCTAGATGGGTCTTTTCCTGTACTTCTGGTCAATGCTTGTGACAGGCGGCTCATTTATATACTGCAGGGCACATCATCTCTATCTTCAGAGTCCGTGAGGGAAAATCCTTTCAGTAATTCATCAGTAGCAGGGTCCACTATAGTATTCACACTGTGTCCATGGACCATACTCTTCTGCGTCTAGATTTTTCAATCATCTAGACAGTTACTCTATGTAACATTTAATTTAATGGTTGGGGCTGCTCTGACTCTTCTTTCTTTGATAGAGTATATAGCCCCTTGTGATATTGCCTCTTGATGGCTTCTTGGCTGACAGGTGGTTAACTTCTCCAGCTGTGATTGTTAGATCAGTCATGATTTCAGTTTGGACACTCAGGCTCTTTCCGCACTCAGATGGAGAACATCTTAGTCTTTTTTATCAAGACAATCCTCAAAATAGCAGTCTAGAAGGCCTTGTTAGGCTTGGACTAAAAAAAAAAAAAAAAAATATCATATGGTTTTATCACAGCACAGGGCCTAGCCAGAGTACCCAGTGCCCCCACCCCTTTTTTGGGGGGGTGGGATCTAATCAATTCCTCCTCAGCCCCTGAGGTGCTCGTCTCAGGGATATGGTAAAGAGTACCTGATTTCTTCTTCCCCTACAGGAGTCGATCTAGCGATGATATGGGTCATCTCTTTCTCTGAGAGATTTCTCTCATTCAGAGACATTTCCTAGACCTAGGTGACTGCCCAGTCTGTTAATTCCTTTTCTTTTATCAGGCTTTCTTCTCTTGAACAGAGCCTTACAGCAGCAAGCGACTCTCCACTGAGTCGGAACTCAGGTTCCTGCTTTCTTGCTTGCTTAATTTAACAGGCGATTTCCTCCTTCTTCTAGGATGGTCAAGTAGGTCCCTTTTTCTGAGGAAGCTTCTCAAATATTCACACCTTCGGTTCCTGTGCTCTGGTCCATGCCAGTCGCTCATGAAGCTATCCTCTTCAAGTGCGAGAGGGAGTGGTGATGTTTCTTTTTCAGCAAATGAACTAGAATCCTTTCCTACTCATTTCAGGAAAGCCAGAGTGGCTAGTGCCTCACCGCATTGAGTCACTGCCTCTTTCAGTCACTTCAACAAATGGGTTAGCCCTAACTTGGTCCTGCTGTGTCCCTCCTCGATGCACATCTGCCTCTATTGACCTTAGAAATCCAGCCCCTGCTTTTTCTGTCAGAATTTTTTTCTGCAGTGGACAATCCTCCTGTACACCTTTTCCTTTCTTCCTGAGTTCAGAGACTGCTGCTACAGTCGTACACACAGGGCAGGATTATTCCTCTTGGAATATACAGTGGGTAGGATCTGGTTTTACTAGACCACAGAGAGGTTTCTAAGTTGTGCTTGGCCTTCCATCAGGAAGATCCTGTGACTAAGTGGAGACCATTCTCTTTGATGGGCTAACCCCACCTGGACCCCTCGCTCACCAAGTAAGGGGTTCAAGTGCTTCTGGACCTGTTGTTTACAGGTCAACCATACTAGGTAGTGGGGTTTCAATCTGCACTTTCTGGTCTACCCTGAACCAGTAGATTTTACCTCTGACTCTTTCAGTTCCTGGGGTCCTTTACGTTACATTAGTACATGCCTTTGACACAATTAATTTTGGTCCTAGATCAAATTGTGAGGCCGAGTTCTTGCCCGCTCTCCTGGGTGGTTCGTGCTGCCTGGCAGACTTTCATTTTGTGCCCTTTGTAGTTGTCAGCAGGTGATGAGTTACAACTCGGCGTTTATCTTGTAAGCACTATGTTATAGATGCTCTTACAAGACAGCTCTTTTTTAGTAACAGGACAGTGCTTGGCTATTCTTTCTGGTGAACCTATCTCACCACCCTACTCAGGGTTGTTGGTTTTAGCTTAGTACTCTCCCACTGAGTGTGAATGAGTGATGGAGACTTAGTCCAGGAGATATGGAAATTATGTACTTTAGTAATTATTGATCTTCTTGGACAGTCTCCTCACTCATTCTGCATCTCCTACATCCTGGGTTCACTCATTTTCTTTCCTGGTCTTCACGGTCCTATGATTCAGACTGTGAGGACATTATTCTTAACCTTTCTTGCAAAGGCCATCTGGGCCCTCTCAGGCCCAGAAACTCAGGATGAGTTATTCTCATTAATCACGCTGCACCTCCTCGGTCGAAAGGTACTAGGGCGGTTGGAGGGTCGGCGCCGAGATAACCTACACAGGCGCGACCTAGTCTTGCTGTGCCACACATGCGCTGGTCCTCTCTCGGCCCTACCCTTCGAAAATGTTTGGCTCCTGCTTGGTCCTAAGCTCCGGCACTATCCCACTAGTGTGAATGAGTGATGGAGACTGTCCAAGAAGATCAATAATTACGGTAAGTATGTAATTTCCATTTCCTTCAGCGAGACCGGCTGGGTCAACCTGTCGCTATCAGATGCATTTCAGCATGGCTGGTGGCATGCCTTCACTGTTATTCCATGGTGCTGGTTAAGCTGGAGGGCAGAGTGTTTGCTCACACTACTAGAGTGGTCGCGGCATCCTTGGCAGAAATCCGCAACGTGCCCATTGCAGATATTTGCAGTGTGGCTACCTGGAGCTCAGTGCATACTTTCGTCAAACACTATGTCCTGGATGTCCATGCCAGATGACATATTTAGTTTGGCAGAACCATCCTTAATGGACTTCTGTCCTAAATTTGTGAGCTCTTGGTCTCTCCTGCTGTCCTCTCGGGGATCATTAGCTCGGTACTCTCCCATTAGTGTGAATGAGTGGTGGAGACTTTATGTCAGGAAGATATGGAAATTATGTACCTACCGTAATTCTTGGGCAAGTATCCCCACTTCATTCACCCACCCACCATCCCGAGCTCACCTCTGTTGTTGGTCTTCACTCCCTCAATCTTTAGGCTGTGAAAACTTCTTCTTGACCCTTCTTATATAGGTCTTCCGGACTATCTTATGTCCGGTTTTGTTAAACTATCCTTCTAGGTTAGTCGCTGTACCTCCTCGGGAAAAAAAGGTACTGAGGTGGTTGGAGGTCGGCGGCTGAGATAGTCATTGCTGCATGAGCACATGCTTGTGGCGCCACTCCTTGTGTTTCCATCTCTGGCGCCGGCCTTCCTGCAAAAAGTTTGCTTCCACTGGGTCCTAGCATCTCCGGCGTAGATCCCGTTAGTGTGAATGAGTGGTGAAGACTTCGTCCAAGAAGATCAAGAATTACGGTAGGTACGTAATTTCCATTTTTTCGTGTTTGGGTTCCCATCATGCTATGGACGAGTATGATGCCTGTTTTTAAGTGGAGTACCACACCCTTGTTATCCATGCAGCAAGGTTGGGAAGAGACCCCCAACCTTTTGGTGGATGGCATCACATTTGGGATGCCAACATCAAGGTCTCTGGTCTCCCTCCTTAGCCCCTTCCCTGATCTTATCTGTGTCAGTCTTCACCATTCATCACAGATGGGTATCTGGCCAGAGGTCAGGACCCCGCGGGAGCTTTTTTTTTTAAAAAAGGTAGGCGGAGCTGACACACCATCGGCACCACCCTTGAGGCCGACGCACTGCGTGGCGCTCGCGGGTTGGCTGTTAGGCTGTGTCGACTCCGACTGCCTGCCAGTTCTTCATCTCCCACTGTCGAGGTTGCCTCGTGGGAAGCTTTGAAGAAATTGTAGGCCTGTTTTCATCCTATTCCTTCGGCGTTAAGTCCGTCGGTTTCCTGCTGGTTCTGTTTTCTGCCTCTACTCGACGTCGCCTGATAAGATCTTTCCTCATTTTTTGAATTTTGCGACGTCGAGTCTGTTTTGGTGTTTTTTTCCGTAGGTCATGTCTCGGTCGGAGGGCAAGAAGTCTTCGAAGGCGGGCCGGCCCCCCATGCGACGGTGCCCATGTGGCTGAAAATTCTCTGTCACCGACCAGCACGACCAGTGTCTTTCGTGTCTTGGCCCACTTCACGACATGGACTCGTGCGACACCTGCTTCTCCATTGACCGCTGGGTCCTCGAACAATGCACGTTGAAAGTGGGGCGAGCTCCGCCGACTTTCGGGGGTCGGATTCGCACTCGTCGGGCCAAGCCATGCTCTCTCGGTCTTTCCTGCAGGTCCCCTCCCGATTCTATACGGACCGAGGAGGAGGGAGCCTCGGCTACTTGTAGCCTAGCCATTGCCGAGGCTTCTTCCGCGGCGCAGGAGGCCCACCCTGCTCCCTCCGGGAGGCGGGTGGGATGTGCCGCCATGCATGATCGCCCCTTCGGGGTGAAGCTCCCAGTGTCGTTCCCATGGCTGGAAGGCCGGGTCAGCGCTGTCCCTCGGCGCCATCGGTCGGCACCGTCCGGAGCCCTCGGCGTCGTTTGCGGCACCGTGGGCGGGTGGGGCTGGCGGCGACCTGTCGCCGCGGCACCGTGGACTCAGTCGATGCCGATCGCAGCTCTGACACTGAGTAGTGGCATCGTGAGATCCCTGCGGCGTCGTCCTTCGCCATGTCTCACCTCGGCGCTGTCTCGGCGCCGAGGTTAGCTACTGAATGCCCGTGTCCTCAAGGCTCGGCGCGTGAGACCTTCAGTTCCATCAGTCGGTGCTGTCTGCAATTGCCGTCCATGTCTCATGGCACCGGGAGCCAGCCGGGCGCCGTGTTCGGCGCCCGTGTCCACTGAGGGCCATCGGGGCGGTGCTTCCATGGTCCCTCGGCACCCGCTTGCGGCACCAGGGAACCAGGTGGTGCGGCGCCGGGGTACCACCCGGGCTGTCGTCGGCGCCGTCCCTGTCCCCGCTGGTGTCATCCCAGGTGCTGGTGCACCCGGATGGTCCTACGACTGGTCCTGGCATTGGACCGCTGGCTCGGGCTGGGGCCATGCCTCCCTCGGATCCTACTCATGGGGTTGTGGGGGGTACTGGCACCGACTCGGGCACAGCGGTGGTATCCGGGCCTGGTGGTAGGGATAGTTCTGCCCGCCCTCCTACGGTTTGGCTCAGGGCCTCGGACTCTACCTCTTCGGAGATGGAGTCGAGCTCTGAGTCGGACGTGCAGTTGCACCCCTCGGGGCTGGCTGTGGACATGGGCAGCACGGTGGTCTCATCGACTAGTCGGAGCCATCCCCCTTCTGAGGAGAGGTCGGTGGCTCCTGAGACTAGGGTCAGTTGTGCTGACCAGCAGGCAGTGGTGTGTGCCACCATAGCTCTGCAGCCTGGTCTTGGGGGGTTCACTGATCCCTCAGTTGTGGTATCCCCTCCAGTGGTGTGCCTTGATCGCCTGACTTTGGGGCCCATTGAGGCACCTGCGGGGGGGAGGGTACTGCTCCCGGGGTATCCCCTTTGGGGGTTGCCCAGAGATGCCAGCTACCTAGGCTGGCCCTCACGAGGAGAAGGACTCTTTCAGACTCCGAGGGGTTGAGGGGTGTGGGATCGGCACGTTGGCCTTTTCTGGGGTCCACCCGGGCCTGGGAGGAGCCGTGGTGCAGATTTCCGCTCTTCCCCCACGGTTTCTTTGAGGAGTCCCATTCTTTTGAGACGGGGACCGTCCTTCTGGACCTTTACAGCCCAGTCGCCTCAATGGGGGATTCTTCGGGCACAGCCAATGCAGTACCAATGTGGTTGTGCAGCTGTCGGCTGTGGGGTCTTCTGGGGCACCTTCTTCCATGGGTGCCCACAGTCCGCCTCCTAGCCCAGGCGGAGGTCAGCCGACATCTCTTCTTGGCTCTGTCCCCATCCCTCTGCCACCTCTCCTGCGCTCCCAGGCATCCTCGGTCCCTGGCGGCCCTCTCACCTGGGAGCAGTTCAAAGTGGTGGCTGCCCAGTTCCTGCTACGTTAGGGGCAATGGACAGCCAGGTTTTTCAACCTCCCCGTGCAGCCACCCACTGAACAGATGGTGACCTCCAGCTCCTCATCCCCCTCTTCAGAGGGAGAGGAACCTTCTATCCACATCTCTCCGGCTGCTGATCTCTCTGAGTATCAACGATTCCTCGTGAGGATGTTGGAGGATTTGCACCTTTCACCCTCCACTGTCAGCAATCCTGAACACATGGCGCATGCCTTTCTAGGCAATTTTGGCGAGGCCACCCTTGTGGTGCCGCCCTGGCCAGCTCCCTTTCGGGAGGCGTCGTTGTATTCCTGGCAGAGGCCCTTCTCCGGAGTTCATGCCCCAAGGGATCTCAGCCAGAGGTATTGCGCACCCCCGGAGTCTCCAGGTTCCATGCCTCATCCACAGTCTGGTTTGACGCAGTTGGATACTCCTGATGGGCTTCGCGCCGTTCACCGTGACCGGCCCCCAGATCAAGACTCCTCGGATTTTGATTTCTGGGGGAGGAGGACCTTCTACTCGGCACGGTTACTCCTCTCTATTTCTGCACATCAGGCCCACTATGCTGCCTACAACAGGTTCTTGTGGTCCAGGCTAGGTCAGCTCCTAGCCTTATTGCCTGACTCGGAGCAAACCAAACAAGCCATCGCACTCTCTGCACGTGGCCTGGAGCTAGCAAGACACCAAGCGAGGGCATCTTATGACGCCAACGAGATCGCTACCAGGGTCGTAGGGACAGCGATCTGCACTAGGCGGTTGGCATGGCTGCATCTTTCCCGGTTGTCACCCTTGGCCCGGCGTAGGGTGATTAACTCCACCCATCATGGAACCTACCTTTTCTCCCGCACAGTGAGACGGCGCTTGTCGGGGCAACTTCCTTCCCCCTCCGGGGGAACCCCATCTCTCTCTCCCCCCACTCTCGGGCCTCTCCAGGCCCTGAAGGTTCCCCCAGTGTGTCACCCACTGGGGCTAAGGGACTTGTCCCTTGGGGTGTAAAGAAACAACCCCTTCAGGGGCTTGGTACTCACCCATCTGTGATGAATGGTGAAGACTGACACAGATAAGATATGAAAATTCAGTACCTACCGTAATTATGATCTTTCTGTGTATCTTCACCATTCATAATAACCACCACCATCCCCTGGGGCCTCAGTCTCTGGGTCCCCTCCTCTCTGTGACTCCCCTCCTCCTTAGGAGTGGGGTAAAGTAAGGACACACAGGAGAGTATTTTCAGGGAGTGGATAGCTCGAGCGGCACTCCTTCTCTACTACTTTGTCTCCACCCCTGTGGGGTGGGAGTTGGTAGTTGCCATCCTTCTCTCCTCCTTCCAGTTTCCATCCAACTATTTCTCCTAAAAAAACAACCTTTTTCACCAAACATCTTTTCTTGAGAAGTACTGAATCCCTGTAACCTGTCCTTCTTCCAGAATAGCTGACTCTGCTTTCTGGAGTATTTATGATTATTCCGTGCCTTGAATTCTGGCAGACAGCTTTGCTACTCCTTGCAGTTCTATACAATCTGGAGATGGACAAGGTCTCGGATATCTTATACCTCTTCTCTCTCTCCTAAATTCTTTACCCACCCTACCCTTCCCTTCTTCCACTTCCAGAGATTGGGACCCCTTCCAATCCCCTTAGTCTAACCTCTTCTTTGCTGTCCTCTCAGTCATTATTTCTCCTTTTAGTTCAGACATCCTTTCCTTTTTCTGTCCCTTGGACTCTCTTGTCCCACCCTCCATCCCTTCCTCTTACTTCTCCGGCAACTCAGAAGTGGCAGGCAGGTGGGTCGGCGCAGCCCTAACGGCCAGCCCGCGGCGCCTCGCGTGTCAGCCTCGAGAGTGGCGCAAGAGAGGTTCAGCTCCGCCTACCTTTTAAAAAGAAGCTCAAGGGTCCTGACCGCCAGATACCCATCTGTGATGAATGGTGAAGATACACAGAAAGATCGTAATTACGGTAGGTACATAATTTTAATTTCTGTATGGTAGCCTCTGATAATGATGGCCATGATTGAGCGCTTTCAAAATAGGCAAATTAATCATGGTGCATGTGCACAGGGCTACTAGGCAGGAGGGTAACTGCACAGTGAGTTTGGCGAATAGAGCGGCAGGATGTCACTATATAGACACATGCTTGGGGGCAGGACCACACCGTGCAACAGGCGGAAGGAGAGGGAGGGTTTGTGGGATGTAGTGTGGCGGTGGGCTGCTGAGCTGGCCATGTGGCATGGTGGGTTGGTAGCAGGCTAGGATTGGGATGGTGCCGGGTTCAGTTCTTGGTGCGCTCGTTTTTTGCACCGGTCAAGGATTTTTTTTCTTTTATGCTCCCACAACCGTGACATGCACTCCCCTGGAGTTGAGAATCCTTTAGTAGGAAGTGCTGGGGTGGGGTGTGGGGGGCACAACCCACCACTTAAAAAAAATGTAAGTCTCCTGCACCCTTTTTGTGCGCTGTGAGTGTACATCGCGAAATTGATTTTACGGGTGACTACTCCGCACAAATGGCGATCGCCGTTATCACATGGAACTGTTCTATATGGGCAGGTAGAGAGCAGACCCTCTTTGTTTCTTCTCTTGCTGGAACAGTGGGTGTTGGGGAGGGGTTAGTGGGGCAGTTGTCCTCCTCCGGGGTGGCGACTGAGCTCCCCTCGCAGTTCGGTGTCTTCTCGGAGGCCTGGACAACCCTGGTTTTTGTGCCGCAGCTATACGTTCAACCTGCTCCAGTTGTCCCCTTGGTGCCGCAGCCCAATGCCACCTCTTCTCCAGTACCATCCCCTGTGCCGGTGAGCAAGGCTGTGCCGACTGTGCACCCAGGTTCCCCTCTGACACCATTCTCAGTGCTAGCGGGCCTAGGATCTGGGAGTAGCCAACCTGGAGATCTCCCTGATCTCATCCTCCACCTCTGAGAGCGAGGATTAGGATGATCCTTAATGGTTACCCAGCTCTGAGGAGCCCCTGGATGCTTCCCAAGTCAGCCTGAAGCCTTATGTGGGTTCGGAGCCTGCAGGCTCTCCCCTCAGTGCTGTCTGCATTACTTCCTCCCCTGAGCCCTCCAATGCCACTTCTGGTGCCAGGGACACTCTTGGTGTAGGTCTGGACATCAGTGGGTTCTTGAAAAGAATTACCTGCACTTGAAAGACTCTGATAAATACACCAACACAAGTTTGTATATTTTCAGTGCTTTATTGCCAAATTAAAAGGTGGAGTGTGCACAAGAAGACCACAAACCACTTTGCCCACTTTTCCTGCACAGGTCTGTTTGGAGTTTTGCAGATCTTCCTGGACATAAGTCTCCACCACTCATTCACACTATTGGGTATAGCACGGAGGCACTAGGACCCATCGGAGAGCAAACATTTTGCTGGAGGTCGGCGCCAGAGATGGAGCACGCAGGGCATGAAGCCCTAGCTTCGTCGGCAATGACTCTCAGCGTCGACCCTCCAACCGCCTCAGTTCCTTTTTTCGCCCGTCGAGTGCGCTTCGGTCAGACGTCTGCTCGCCTGTCGAGTCAAACTTCAAACTGCAGCATAGTTTTCAGTTTTTATTATTTTTATAGTATTATCACGATACAGTATCGCTTAAGTTATTCTTATTTTTAAATTAAAACGATAAAGAAGTCTCGGCCTACTTTGACGGGAGTCGACCATGAGCAGGTCAGGTGACGGTAGGGAGACTTCGTATGAAAGCTGTTCAGTCAGTCAGGCTGGGTCCGGTCCGCCGCCTTCTCCGGAAGGGGGGTCTGACAACGGGCAGTCCAATGCCCGGGGGGATGGGCGGTCCCCGCGGAAGCATAAAGCCAAGCGGTCACATTCGGCACCGTTCAGCCTCGAGCTCATCTTCCCGCGGGTCTAAAGAGAAGGCATCACTCGAGGGTCGCCCTCTGATACATCTGCACGGCAGGCGTTCGGTTATCGGGGGCTGGTTGCCAGTCTCCTCGCCGGAGTCTGACAGCGCTTCTGATGGCGGCGCCACGACATCGAGTCCTACCCACCCGCGGGTAGGTCTTCAGATGAGCAGTTTCATCAGTGGGCCGCTCTTTTGGAGCAATGGGCTCGGAGGTTGGTTGGCTACCTGGCTCCGTCGCTCGTGGGCTCTCGGGCTCTCTGGGCAATGGGGTAGGGCGGTTGGACTTTCCTGGTTGTGTGGCACCTTCTTCGGTGCCGTCGACTCCATGCTTAGGTGTTTCCCCCCTCACATGGCTGCAGCGCAGGGGGCCACACCGATGCCCTTATCTCCTGTCTCCTTTCCTTCAAAGCCTGTTTTCAGTCTCTGGGGTTCCTTCCGGCACCGTCTGGCCTCGCTGGCACCCGTCCTTGGCGTCGCCTGCGGCACCAGCGTGTCTTCTCGGCGCGTGCGGTTTCTCGGCGCCATTTTCCGGTACCGATCACAGTTCCTCTGCATTGTTCTGGAGCCGTCGCCTCCTCGATGCCGGGGGGCTCCTCAGGGACTTCCCTTTTGTCTCTTTCCTCCTTCCTCTTCTAGCTTTCATCCCTTTCCTGTCCATACAGTCCCTCCTGGACCATCAGGAGATGGCGTTGAGCCTGACCAGACCTTGGCTGGGTGATGAAATGGACGAAACAGGATCTTTTATTGCTACAGAGCCTGTGGTGAGGACCTGTCCTTTAAGTCTCTGTTGAAGAATCTGAGCTCCACTCTTTCTTTCAGACTACAGACATCGATCCTGGGAAGCTGTTAAGACTCCAATATCTTCATGCTTGGGGATCTCAGGTTTGACTCCTCCGATTCAACCTTCCTTGAGACACTGTCTCAAATGGTATGGAATAATCCTGCTCTTACCTCTTTGGTGGTTAAATCCATTGATAGGAAATACTCAGCTCCCAAAGATCGTCCTATCTTGGCATCCAAGCCTTTGTGGATCCTATTGTAGTCCTGGCGAAAATGACAAGGTAGTTCTTCCTCAAACTACTACAGCTCGACCTATCAACAAAGAGTCTCGTAAGATAGATACATTAGGTAAGAGAGTCTTTGCTCGTCCACTCTAAGTATGCGTATTGCCAGTTACCAGGGTTATTTTCCCAGTAGTATATCTGTGGCATTCTATCAAGCAAATGGTTGAGGCTCTTCGGACTCGGACTCAAAGCCAGAGCTTCTTCAAACCATTACCGAGGTATTGAATCTAATAACCAGCAGGTCAAAGCAGCCATGGATGCTTTCGACACTGCTTCTCGTTCAACAGCTGCTGGTATTTGTACTCGCCGTCCTCCTGGCTTGCGTGCCGGGTTTCGCTGAGCGATGCGCAACAGCAGGTGATGGCGTTGCCCTATGGCTCTTATCTTTTGGGTCCTCAGGTGAGCAAGCTCTAGAAGCTACACAAGGCTAGGTCAGCCATTAAGCTGGCTCGACCCCATCCTGCCCTTCTCGGGGCATGTCGGTGAAGCGGCAATTTCATATCGTCAGTCCTTTCGGGGCAGAGGCAGAGGAAGTTTCCGCAGAACCAACCTGCCAACCTCAAAGAAGCAACAGAAAAGCGCCAAGGCGCCAGTAGCGCTACCTATGAGTTGCGGCCCAAGTCCCATCTCAACTGCCGAGGTGGACTTTTCCTTTCCGGTGGGAAGTCGTCTGATGCACTTCTACAGCCAGTGGAAGTCCATAACCTCGAACAAATGGGTCCTTCAGGATAATTGGCGAGTATTCTCTCAATTTTCTGGAGACCCTCCAGATTGTCCTCCCAAGCGACAGCCCAGGCTGTCAACCCTTCAGTCAGACCTTCTCGCCGCAGAGATTCAGGGCCTTCTAAACAACAGGGCAGTAAGTGGTGCCTCTGCATCAGTGGAACAGGGTTCTCCACTACTTTCTGGTTCCAAAGAAGTCCGGAGGAATGCGCTCCATTCTAGATCTCAAGCTAAACAAATTTCTCCCAGGAGAAATTCAAATAATTCTCTGGGAACCCTGTTACCCTTGCTTCATCAACACGACTGGCTAGCCTCGCTGGACATGCAGGATGCTTACCAGCACATTCCTATTCACCGAGGCATCACAAATTCCTGATGTTTGTGGCTCTGGGTCAACACTATCAGTTCAGAGTCTGCCTTTGGGCTATCCTCGACTTTTGAGAGTCTTTACAAAGTGTTGTGTAGTTCTGCATAGCGCATCTCAGGAAACTTCGGTATCCAGGTGTTTCCCTACCTGAATGACTGGCTCCTAGCAAGCCCTTCCAGACAAGGGACTCTGGGCCCGTACAGGGACCTCTCGCCTTCTTACGTCCATGGGAGTTCTGCTGAACCTCAAAAAGTCTCAGTTGCAGCCCTCCACAGACTCCTTTTCATAGGGACTCTTCTGGACACCTCTTGTCGCAGCTTTCCTTCCAGAGGACAGAAGGGCGATATCCTTCAGATGGCTCGTTACATTGGAAGAACAGATCAGTTACACTCTCTCATGTACTAGCGTATGTTAAGCCTCATGGCATCCTCAGTGTTCACTGTACCCCTAACGCGGCTGCACATGAGAACCACTCAATGGATGCTCAGTGCTCAGTGGTCTCCAACCACTCACCTGCAGTCTTATCCCATCAAGGTGACAGAACCCTTACAGGGTCCCTCACCTGGTGGTCTCAGGAAAACAATCTCCTGGAGGGATTTCCTTTGCTCCTCTGGATCATCAGATCTCCATTACCGACGCGCCGGCTAGCAGGGTGGGAGCTCACTGTTGCCTCTCCACACTCAGGGTGTGGACTCAACTCAAGTCCCAGCTTCCATAAATGTCCTAGAGATGAGGCCGTCCTTTATGCGGTCCGAGTGTTGAAGGACATTCTCTGTCCAAGACTATTCTCCTTCAAACGGACAACAAAGCAGTGATGTACTACATCAACAAGCAGAGGCGGTGCTCACTCTTACCCTTATGCAGGGAAGCGATGAGGGTGTGGGAATGGTGCTTGGAACACAAAGCTCTAATTCAAGCAGGATTTACCTGCCAGGTGTACAAAACGACTTGGCAGACCGTCTCAACAGAACGAAGCAGATCCTCACAGTGGTCTCTCGACTCAGTCATAGTTCAGTCACTATTGGAAGAGTGGGGAACTCCAGACCTGGACCTTTTTGCATCCCCACTCAATGCAAAACTGCCTCTCTTCTGCTCCAGAATTCCAGGGCCTGGCATTTTCTGTCAGGATGCGTTCAGGCTGCAGTGGACAAATCGCTGTCTATACGCCTTTCCGCCCCTTCCTCTAATTCAGAGAGTACTCCTCAACTTCGAGTCTCAGGGGACAAAGATGATTCTCATTGCTCCCTTTTGGCCTCGACAACTCTGGTTTCCACTACTCAACAATATGTTGGCAGTTCCTCCGAGACCACTCCCCTTGCAGGTGAACCTGTTGACTCAGGGTCCGGTGGTCCATCCCAACCTGAGATTGCTTCACCTTCACGCTTGGCTCCTGAAGAGGTAGAAGTGAACCGGTTCAACGCTCTCGAAGAGTTTCAGACATTCTCTTCTGGCTGCTCGGAAGCCAGCCACTCGGAAAACTTACACATCTAAGTGGGCGTTTTTCGCTCTGGTGCAAAGTCCTCTTTGAATCCCTTTTCCTGTCCACCAGACAAGGTTTTGAGTACCTTTGGACCTCTCAAATTCAGGTCTTCAATGCGCTACAGTCAAAGTTCCCCTTAGTGCCATTTCAGCGTATCATGGGCGGTCTCTTCTTTGTCTCTGGCTCAGTTACCTATAGTTAAGAGATTTCTTAAAGAATTCTGCATACCAGACCTCCTATAAGACGTCCAGTTGCAGCCTGGGACATTAACCTTGTGCTAGACATGTGCTCACTCGAAACCTTTGAACCTCTGGCTACCTGTGAGCTAAAATTTCTCACCTGGAAGACTGCCTTCCTGAGTGGCCATTACCTCAGCCCGTGGGGTCTCTGAGATGCATGCCCTGGTCACAGACCCTCCGTATACTGTGTTCCGTAAGGACAAAGTAGTTCTTGATACTCATCCTAAATTTCTTCCCAAGGTTGTGTCAGAATTCCATCTAAACCAACCTTTGGTCCTTCCCTTCTTTGCGAACTTCCAAAATGAAGGAGAGCGTTCTCTTCATTCTTTGGATGTTAAGAGACTTCGTTTCTATCTCGATAGACCAAGAATTTTACAAGGCCAACAACTTTTCGTTTCCTTCAGTGAGACCGGCTGGGTCTGACCTATAAACTATCAGATGTATCTCATCATGGCTAGTGGCATGTCTTCGACACTGCTATTCCATGGCACAGGTTAAATTGGAAGGTAGGGTTTACGCTCACTCTACCAGAAGCGGTCGCGGCATCCTAGTGGAAATTCATAGCGTGCCTATGCGAACATCTGCAATGCACGCCACCTGGAGCTCAGTGCATACTTTCGTTAAGCATTATGCACTGGATGTTCATGCCAGGCAACATTCCACCTTTGGCAGGACTATGGACTCCTGTCAGAAAAGCATGAACGCATGGTCTATCCGCCACCCTCTGGGATAGCTCGTACTCTCAACAGTAGGATGGTGGAACTTATATCGGAAGATAGCAAAATTCATATCAATTCCCAGTCTGGGCAGTCTCAATCATCCTACCCATCCCGACTCCCTGCTGACGTCAACTATAAATCTGTAGGCAGTGAAGACTTCTTTCTTGACCCCGTCTTACATGGGTCACCTGGACTATCTTATGTCCGCACCTTAAGTTAGGTTATCTTTAGTTTAGTTGCACTGCACCTCCTTGGTAAAAAAGGTACTAAGGCGGTTGGAGGGTCAAAGCCGAGAGAGTCATTGCCGCACAAGCTAGGGCTCGTGGTGCCGTGCCTCATGACACCATCTCTGGCGCCGACCCTCCAGCAAAAGTTTGCTCCTGATGGGTCCTAGTGCCTCCAGCTATACCCAATAGTGTGAATGAGTGGTGGAGACTCGTCCAAGAAGATCAAAATTACGGTAGGTACGTAATTTTCATTTCTTACCTTGGAACCTGAATCGCTGGACATCACTGGGGATGGCAGCACCAGGCTCAATGTCAAATCAGGAGTCAGCACCGACTCTGGTGCCAAGTCTGCTTCTGCCACTGCTTTGGGTGTGGACACAGGCTTGGTGCTGGGGACAGTGTCAGGAAGGTCTGGGTCATCTCCTCTGCTGCTCAGACTTCTCCGTCTCCTGCTAGTCAAGACTCTTCTTCTAGGCCTCTTTCAAAGGGCAGGTCCCTTTCTAGTGGGGCAGGGGTTGACAGGTCGGGATTGGCGCCACAGTCCATCCCTGGAGTCTCTAGGGGCTTGGGGAGGAGCAGTAGTACTGACACTTCCTTGCTTTCCCTTCCTCTTAAAAAGGAATCTGCAGTTGGTGGGCACAGGGGCCATCCCAACGGGCACTGTACAGCTCCGCTCTCCTCATTTTGGGGCTCCCCAGGACATCACTCCGTTTGCCCTGCTGTTGTTGGGGCTCTGCAGTTGGCAAGCTAGGCAGCCCCCCTTTGGGAAAGGTCCCGCATGGTCTCCAGCCCTTGCAGAGGACCTTCTCTGTTTCATCAGAGCTCTTCCTTCCTCCTCTGCCTGCTCTTCCTCCTTTTCTTCCAGATCTACTTGGTCCTAGGCAGCCTCTGACCTGGGATGAGATCAGGGGTTAGTGGCTGCACCTCCCTAGGTAGCTGAGGGCACTAAATGAAGTCTTTTTTTTTTTTAACTTATATTTTATTGAGTTTTGAAAAAGTAAACACATCAGCAGTAATCAAATTCAGGGAAATGGCAATCTTCAGCAAAAAACAGCATTCTATTTCACATTTACAGATAAGAAAACACTGAGATGCACATTGCACTTTGTAACTACATAGGAGGAAAGCACAAAAGTATACAGCAAAGTAAGACTCACAAAGAGAGCCACAGTACATTTGATGTAGTGGGTCAGTGCCACATAAGGAAAATGCACTTAATGAAAAATGTCCACCCTGTATCGAGTTTATGACCATTTATGCCCAATGATTAAAAGTCGCATCCCTTAATGTGTTCCCAAGAGAAGATGTAACCTATTAGGGATCATTAACCACCCAATATTACATCTAGGTGTTACAGGCTTAGATTCATTGTGGAACTTTAATACTGACAGATCTTATCTGTGTCAATCGTCACCATTCATCACAGATGGGTACTGACTGGAGATCAGGACCCAGCGAAATCTTTTTTTTTGTTATGAAGACGTGGAGCCGCGCAGCATCGGCACCGCCCTCGAGGCCGACGTACTACATGGTGCTCTAGGATTAGCCGTTAGGCTGCGTTGACTCTGCCTGCCTACCAGTTCTTCATCTCCCGCCATCGAGGTCGCCTCGTGGGAAGCCAACTGAAGAAAATTTGAAGAGTTTTTAGGCCTTAGCCTTTCACTCGTTTGTTCGTTCGACAGTCCATCGGTTACCTGCTAGTTCTGGGTTCTGCCTCCACTCGACGTCGCCGGTAAGATCTTTCCTTTTTATTTTGAAGCTTGCGACGTTGAGTCTGTGTTTGGTGTTTTTTTCCGTAGGTCATGTCTCGGTCGGAGGGCAAGAAGTTTTCTAAGGCGGGTCGGCCCCCTATGCGTCGGTGCCCATGCAGCCGCAAGTACTCCATTACCGACCAGCATGACCGGTGTCTCGCGTGTCTTGGCCCGCTTCACGACATGGATTCGTGCGATGCTTGCTTCTCCATGGACCGCCGCGTCCTCGAACAGCACGCTTTTAAAGTAGGGCGAGTTCTGCCGACTTTCGGGGGTAGGGTTCGCACTCGTCAGGCCAAGCCGCACTCTCTCGGCCTTTCCTCCGGGTCCCCTCCCGGTTCTATATGGACGGAGGAGGAGGGAGCCTCGGCTTCCTGTAGCCTAGCCTTGGCTGAGGCTCCTCCCGCGGCACAGGAGGCCCGTCCCGCTTCCTCCTGGGAGCGGGCGGGAGGCGCCACTATGGCAGTCGCCCCTGCGGGGGTGAAGGCTCCCCCGGTGTCGCTCCCGCGGTCTGGAAGACCCGGGTCGACACCGTCCTCGATGCCGTCGGTCGGTGCCGTCTGGGCCTTCAGTGCCGTTCGCGGTGCCGTGGGCCCTGTCGGCGCCGATGTCAGCGCCGTCTCGTCTCTCGGCGCCGTGGGCCCTGTCGCACCAACTCTGCTCGCGGCGCCGTGACCCTGGATTCAGCGTCACCTTTCACAATGCTCGCTTTGGCGCCCGTCCTCGGCGCCGAGGTTGACCGCACGCACCGTGGGGCCTTGAATCGTCTGTCAGTGCAGGTACCGGCAATTGAAAAATGCTCTCAGGCCCGCTCGCGGCGACGAAGGGACTAAGCGGTCCCGTGCTAGGTGCAGTCCGCCGAGCCATCGGCGCCAGCAGTCATGGTGCCGCACGGCGCCGAGCCCGGCAGTGTCATCGACTTCGAGGCTGTTATTGGGGCTGCCTTGGCGCCGTCTCTGTCCTGGTACCGCCCGGTGCCAGTGGGCGTGACGGCGCTTGCTTAGCCCTGGCTCAAGACCTTTGGCCCGAGCTGCCCTGCCGCCTTCTGTCAGCCCCCACTTGGGGCTATGGAGAATGCGTGGTGCCGTGTCGCCACTGCTTTGACTGCTGGGCCCTTTGGTAAGGTCATCTTCCTCGCCTCCTACCGTTTGGCTTAGGGCCTCAGACTCTACCTCCTCGGAGTCGGGCTCGGAGTCAGAAGGGCAGTCACACCTTTCGGGGTTGTCTGCAGAGGAGGGCAAACCAGTGGTCTTGATGATGAGTCACAGCCAGCCCCATTCTGAGGAGCGTCGGGTTCTCCCCGAGGTTGGGGTCAGTGGTACTGACCAGCAGGCTATGGTGCGTGCCACCATTGCCATGCAACCTGACCTTGGAGGGTTCCTTGACCCCTCGGCGGTGGTACCCCCTCCGGTAGTGTGTCTTGATCGCCCAACTTTGGGGCCCATCGGGAAGTCTACAGGAGGGGAAGGTGCTGCTCCCTGGGTCTCCCCTTCGGGGGCAGCCCAGAGCTGCCAGCTACCTAGGCTGGCCCTCTCGAGGACCAGGACTCTCTTGGACTCTGAGGGGTCGAGGGGTGTGGGGTCGGTGTCGGTCTTTCTCTAGGGTCCACCCGGCCCTGGACGAAGCCGAAGTGCGGACTTCCGCCCTTCCCCTTCCGGTTCCTTGAGGGGGTCCCATTCTTTGGAGGCAGGGGACCGTCCTTCTGGATCTATACAGCCCCGGTCGCCTCACTGGGGGGATTCTTCTGGGCGCAGCCTAGGCAGTACCAACGTGGTTGTACAGCTGTCGGCTGTGGAGTCTTCCGGGACACCCTCCTCGGGTGTCCATGGTCCGCTTCCCAGCCCTGGCAGAGGTCAGCCGACTTCTTCTCTCGGCTCTGCCCCTATCCCTCTGCCACATTCTCCAGCGCTCCCGGGCATTCTTGGTCCTAGCGGTCCTCTCACCTGGGAGCAGTTCAGAGCGGTGGCTTCTCAGTTCCCTGCCTACGTTAGGGCCATGGACAGCTAGGTTTTTCAACCTCCCCCGACGAGCAGCCACCCTTGGAACGCATAGTGGCCTCCAGCTGCTCACCCTCCTCTTCTGGGGGAGAGGAACCATCTGTCCATATCTCTCCTGCCGCTCATCTCTCTGAGTATCAGCGTTTCCTTGTGAGGATGATGGAGGACCTTCACCTTTCTCCCCTGTCTGTGAGCAATCCTGAGCATGCGGCGCAAGCCTTCCTAGGCGATTTGGTGCGGCCACCCTTGTGGTGCCGCCCTGGCCTATTCCCTTTCGGGAGGCGTCCATGCGTTTCTGGCAGAGGCCCTTCTCCGGAGTTCCTGCCCCTAGGGACCTCAGCCAGAGGTATTGCGCTCCCCCGGAGTCTCCAGGTTCTATGCCTCATCCGCAGTCCAGATTGACGCTCCTGGACACCCCTGACGGGCTTCGCGCCCTCCACCGTGACCGGCCCCCAGATCAAGACTCCTTGGATTTTGACTTCTGGGGGAGGAGGACTTTCTACTCGGCACGGTTGCTTCTCTCCATCTCTGCTCATCAGGCCCACTATGCAGCCTACAACAGGTTCTTGTGGTCAGTGCTAGGTCAGATCCTGCTGCTTTGACTGACTCGGAGCAAACCAGGCAAGCCATCGCACTCTCTGCACGTGGCCTGGAGCTAGCAAGGCACCAAGCAAGGGCATCTTACGACACCAATGAGGTAGCTACCAGGGTCGTGAGGGACAGCGATCTGCATCAGGAGATCGGCGTGGCCGCCTTTCCGGCTGTCACCTTGGCCCAGCGTGGGTGATTTGCTCCACTCACCAGGAACCTATCTCTTTTCCCGTGGGCGAGGCGGCGTTTGTCGGGCACTTCCTTCCCCCTCCGAGGACCCGTCTCGCTCTCCCCACTCTCGGGCCTCTTCAGGCCCAGAAGGTTCCCCCCCTTAGTGTGTCACCCACTGAGGGCTAAGGGACTCTGTCCCTTAGGGTGCAATGAATCAACCCCCTTCGAGGGGCTTGGTACTCACCCATCTGTGATGAATGGTGAAGATTGACACAGATAAGATATAAAAATTACATTCCTACCGTAATTATGATCTTTCTGTGTATCTTCACCATTCATCACAATCCCCCACCATCCCCCTGGGGCTTCAGTCTCTGGATCCTCCTCCCTCTGTGCCTACCCCTCTTTTTGAGCGGGATAAAGTTGGGACACACAGGGGGGTAGTTTCTTCCCTAAGGGGTACAGTTCGAGTGGCACTCCTTCTCTACTACATATCTTCACCCTCACGGGGTGAGAGCTGGTGGTTGCCCTCCTTCTGTTATCCATCTAACTGTTTAAAAAAAAAAAAATTTCCCTTTTTTCACCAAATATCTTTAGGAGAGTACTGAGTCCCTGTACCCTGTCCTTCTCCAGAATAGCCGACTCTGCTTTTGGGGTATTGCCAGTTATTCTGTGCCTTGAATTCTGGCAAGAGAGCTTTGCTACTCCTTGCAGTTCCTATACAGTCTGGTGACGGACAAGGGTCCTGGATCCTTGTTACCTCTCACTCTCTCCTAAATTTCCCCCCTTCCCTCCCTTCTTCCATTTCCAGAGATTGGGGCCCCTACCCAATCCCCTTAGTCTTACTTCTTCTATGCTGTCCTCTTAGTCGTTATTTCTCTTTTTAGTTCAGTTTTCTCTTCCTTTTTCTGTCCCTTGGACTCTCTTGTCCCACCCTCCTTCCCTTCCTCTTACCTCTCCGGCGACTCAGAACTGGTAGGCAGGCTGAGTCGACGCAGCCTAACGGCTAATCCTCGAGCGCCACGTAGTACGTTGGCCTTGGGGGTGGCGCCTGATGCTGCGCCGCCCACCTATCCTTTAAAAAAAAAGTGCTCCTCGGGGTCCTGATCTCCAGCTAGTACCCATCTGTGATGAATGGTGAAGATACAGAAAGATCATAATTACGGTAGGTACGTAATTTTTATATCTTACTTCAAAAGGGCTCTTGCAGTAGGTAATTACATATAGGACTGAAGCCGGCAGGCGTCAGGACCCCAAGGAAAAATTTCTAGCTAGCAGTCTCTGGCGGGGGACCACACCTGCCTTCCAGTTCTTTCCCGCCATTAGCTTGTGAAAGTACCTCGCAATAAAGTTCACCTGCTCGTCAGTCTGTCATCGGTAGTTTTACCGTCATTTTTCTTCGATTTACTTGAATTTCTACTAAATTCTCATCAGTCATTGCAGCGGTGTATGTCGTTCCCCTACACCCCTCCGAGGCACTAGAATAAGTCGACTACATGCGAGACCCAACTCCACACAGGGACGGTCCTCCCAGTGCCTCTTCTGTCTGGGCCCGGATCACCCTGTGGAGAAGTGCCAGCATTGCCTGAACTTCAACGCCGCCTCCTGCAGAAGAAGGTAGCAGTCCCTGGAGGCCCATGTCCTCAAAAAGAAAATGACCTCCATGGAAAAGGAGCGGAAGAAGCTTCATCGGGCCTCCACTTCACCCGAGGGACACCGAAAAAAAGGAGGACACAGAGAAGCACCGGTACTGGGACTCCTTTTCCTCGGTCACTGACTTTGGCTGGAGTCGCGCACTCAGGTAACGTTCACCCCCGAGGGACCGCTCCTCGGCTGTCTTGGAGAGCTTCAAGCGGTGTCGACCCTTCTGGCTCGTGCTCGACGCAACCAGTGCCTCCGGGTCAAAGAAGCGCCCATTCCTGGCAAGGCCGCCGATGCGCGGCCTTCTAGTTCGAGTGGCTCCGGTAAGCCGGATGTCGGCTTCTCTGATGTCTGCCTGGAGAAGGCCGCTAAGTCACTCGACCCTTTGGGGCAGCACATGGTCAGTCCTCTGCCTGACCAGGCCATTCCCCGTCCCTGGCTCCCGCAGCCTTCGCTGCCCTCCGAGGATCCAGCGTCTCCTTTATCTGACCCCAGGGATTTTCATCCTCCCTCCCCGGAGGATGCAGAGAATGTGGGAATGCTCCCGTCTGGTCTTCCTCCTGCTGGGCCGGATGACCTGACTTTGGTTCCTCAGACGCTGGCGCCAACACCGGACGACATCCCTCCTCCAGATGCCATCCCTACGCCGGGCCTGCCAGGCCACCCGTTCTAGGTCCGCCAGCTGGGCCGTTGCGGGACCTTCTGCTCCAGCAGACCCCCCCAAGTTTCTGGGTATCTGACGCCATCCTATCCGATGCCGTCATACCCTAGGTTCACTGTATACAACACCCAGTACCCGACGCCGGCTCATTTGATGCCGTGAGTACATGGTGCCTAAGTACTAGATGCAGGGGCTTCCACCGTCAGGGTACGGATGTGCATCCTACAGATACCCCAGTATCCATATCCCCTCCTCCTCCTCCACCGCCCCTCAGCCACGGTGGATTTGAAGAGACTTTGGCTTCCTGGTGGGCTGAGGCCAAGGCTCAGCTCATCAGGGAGGTGGAGACCGTCTTCAATGCCGATCCCAGTCCTGGACCCCTACATCAGAATGAGACTCCCTCCCTACTCTGGATACCAGAGGTGAGTCCTCCTGTTCCAGGAGCGGGGCTGGATATGCTTCCAGGGCTTCCCAAGGTGTCCATTCCTCCCCGCATCAGGAGGTGGAGTCTTCCTCTTCTTCCTCCTCAGGCCCTTGGGCGGCTAGATGGGTGCTCGATTTGGACAACGAGCCGCGCTCTCCGGATTAAGCCCAGGCTGAGGACCCCTTCGAAGTCTCCTCGGAGGATCCTTCCTTTACGGAGTTGCTGTGTAAAATCCAGGCCATCCATCAGTGGCACTCTTTGAAGCCAGATCCACAGCAGCAGAAGCTGGCTGCTCACTTGGATCTGTCTGAGGTCGCTCCTACCTTGGTTCCACCTTGGATCAAGCCTCACGCGGACCTTGTTTCCACTATCTGGAAACAACCCTCTGCCATAGCCCCCTTCCCAGGAAGGCGGACAGGCTATGTCAGGCTCCGGAGGGTGTTGAGTTTCTTACCTCTCACCCCAATGCTGACTCAGTTATGATCAGCTCTGCCCATGGCCGGACAGCCAATCCGAAGCATTTGAGCTTGTCACCCCCGATAAGGAATCCTGCCTTCAAACAACATGAAGTCTTGCTATATTCTGACATATGCAGTGAGTCCCAACCTTCGAACTGCTCCGGAGGTGAAAGAGTTAACTTTCCATGCCAGGCATGGGACGCTGAGCTCGAGCCCAGTTGAAACTCTGTCTGTTGTTCTTCAAACTCAAACCGTCAGATTCTTTACTCGGCCTCACTGAACAGTCGCTCCGGAGATTTCTCCTTCTGCTCGGTTCATTTTGTCGGTTAAAGTATTGTTTTTCTCGGTTTTCGACCAAATTTAAACTGCAACCGGTCGGTTCAGGCTCTGTCTGTGGTATTTGTGAGTCCTAGATAGGTTTACATTAATTCTCTTCTGTGTGGAACTTGTAGACGGTTTATCGGTTCGGTTTGAACCGATCAGGTTGTTTAAAATATCTTAATCTGTGATTTAGAGTGTGGTTACCGGTTCTCATCGGTTCTAAAAAAAACAGATTTTATTACGTTTTTTTCCATGACCCGTGACACGGTTGGGAACCGATAAGAGGGTCTTACCTGGGATTGCCATAAGCGAATACGTTTGGTTAGGACTGGCACTATGTCGAGAAACCCAAAAGAAAAACCGGGCCCACTGGGTTTCAACACTGCAGTGTGTGTGGGAAGTCTTTGCAAAGGCCGACCCCACACCACCTGTGTTGTGTCTGAGGTTCGACCACCTCAATGCAGACTGCCAGATTTGTAAGAATTTTCCTGCAGCTACCCTGGAAAAGAGAGTTGGTAGGCTCAGGGAAAGGGAGGCCAAAAAGTCAGCTGAACCGGATGGTCAGCCCGGTTCGGTTCCAACCGAGCCAGAGGGAGTGCCCTCTGACCAGGGCGAGACTTCCTCGGGCAAAAGGAGAACCGACTATGAGGAGTCGGTTCCAGCAAAAAGGACTAGGAAATCAGCTGGTGTGGAGCCAAAACTTTCCTCTCCAACCGCTGAAGAAATAGCCAAAGCGATTAAAATTGTCCAGTCGCTTTCCCCGGTTCTGACCGATTCGGCACCATCAGGTAAGCATCCGGTTCGGCCGGTTCCACTGGTTCAAGAGTATGATTTAGAGGAATATTATGAACCGGAGGAGGGGGAAGAGGAGTACGAGGAGAGTGAATGTGGATTTGAAAGTCTGGATCTGCCCATTGACCCGGACATCTCCCCAGACAGACCTTCAGAGTGTCTCCTCCTAGGCTTTCTGAGTCCCCTTCTCATTTTATGTTTTATAAAAGTGGCTGAAACCTCTAGCTCCCTATGGAGGAAGCTGTGGATGATCAAGAGGAGCCTGACTATGTGGAAATGATGGATATCCCAGAGTCTAGGAGACTGTCTATTCCTTGCATAAATCTTTTGAGAAACAGACATCTAAAATTCTAAAACTCCTCACACTATACCTCCTGTGGATAAGAGAATGGACAAAAGGTACACATTGTTAGGCTCTGATCACGGAGTTCTTACACAACAATGCAGCCATGTTGGGGTAGTGCAGGCTGCAGCCTGTGACAAGGCAAATATTCCTTGGCTTCACACCCCCGGACAAGGACTCCAGGAGGATTGATGCCACGGCAAAGAAACAGTACATGGCAGCATCCTTGGGACTCAGACAGGCAAATTATATGGTTTATGTTGCTAGATACCAGAAATCCAGATGGGATACTGTTATGGCTCTAGCAAAACAGGTCCCTGGCCAGCTTGCCAGGAGCTGGAGCAGGTGGCTGCTGATGGTATTGAGGCATCAAAGGTGCAGTTCCACGCTGCAGTGGACTCAAATGATGTGTCATCAAAGTCATGGCTACATCTGTGGCACTTTGCAGAATGGCTTGGCTCAGATGTACTAGCCTGTCTAGGATACCCAGACTAAGGCCATGGATTTTCCTGTTGTGGGTAATTCCCTGTTTGGGAGCAGACAGAGAATTACATGAAGAAAATGGATGAGTATAGGACCACCTATAGGAGTGCACAGGCCAAGGAAAGGCAGGCCACTCCTCAAAGGCAGCTTTCCAGGGGCAGGGGCAGGCCTTTTCATAGGCCTTTTTACCAAGCCCAGGCCTCCTCTTCTGCTTATGCCCAGAGGGGGTTCTTTAGAGGGAGAGGCAGACGGGGTACAAGCAGGCCTGCTTCCACCCCTCAGCCCAAAGCCCCTACCAAGCAGGCACCCTGATGGGGTTGCCAGGGCCGATTCTCAGCTACCTGTAGGGGGCAGACTGGCTTACTTTGTCCAGGACTGGGAGTCTCTGACATCAGACAAGTGGGTCCTGGAAGTAGTAAGCCAGGGACTGGTTCTCAGCTCAAAAGTTTCCAAAGATGAGAACCTGATCCTTTCCACCTGCAAATCCACCAGAGGCACTTGCCCTAGAGGCAGAGGTCTCTTCCCTCCTGGCTCTCAGAGCTGTGGAAAGGGTTCCACCCCTACACCAGGGCAAAGGGTTGTACTCCAGGTACTTCCTTACCCCAAAAAAGACAGGAGAATGGCGGCCCATCCTGGATCTCAGATACTTAAACAAGCACCTTTTAAAACAAAATTCAAAATGGTGACTCTGGGAATTATTCTACCCTCTCTAAGGCCAGGGGACTGGCTAGCGTCCCTGGACCTCAAGGATGCCTACTTCCATATTCTCATCAGAAGCTCCCATCGAAGTACCTCATGTTCGAGCTGCCCTCAGGCCATTACCAGTTCAGAGCAATGCCCTTTGGCCTCACCTCTGCTCCAAGGGTATTCACAAAATGCCTGGCAGTAGCAGTTGCTTCTCTAAGAAGGCAAAAATTGCCATCTTCCTTACCTGAACGACTGGCTTATAGTAGGCCAGTCTGCAGACCAAGTCAAATTACACCTACAGATAACTCAGCAACTGCTCACCTCTCTAGGTTTCCTTCTGAATCTTTCAAAGTCAGTTCTAGAGCCTGTCCAGCTCCTCACCTTCATAGGCGCAGAGCTGAACACAGAGAAAGCCAGAGCCTTCCTTCCTTTGGACAGGGCAAGGACCCTGGTCTCTCTGGCCTCCTCATTCACCCTGCAGGTGTCTCGACCAGCAAGGCATTTTCTACAGGTCCTGGGGCACATGGCTACTTCTACAGCAGTAGTGCAGGGAGCAAGATTTCAGATGAGGGACATTCAGTTCCATTTGAGAGCCTTTTGGTCTCAAAGGAAAGACCCTCTAACCAAATTGATCCCAGTGACTCGAACCCTGATCCAGGCCCTACAGCGGTGGCAGGATCAGAACAATCTGAGACAAGGGTTCCTTTTGTCCTCAGTCTCACTCCTTAATCCTTACTACAGATGGATCCCTCTTGGGGTGGGAGCTCATATGGGCGACCTCACTACCCAGGGGTTGTGGTCCCCTCAGGAATCTCTGCTCCACATCAATCTGTTGGAACTCAGAGCAGTTTTTCTAGCACGTCAAGCTTTTTCCAAATTTGTTCAGAACAAAGTTGTACAGGTCAGAACAGACATCACCACCACAATGTAGTACATCAACAAGCAAGGGGGCATTCGGTCTACGGCCTTGTACACCGGAGCAATGAAGTTGTGGTCTCTGGCTTACTCCCTGAACACCTCCCTTACGGCAGTTCACCTCCCAGGCAAGGACAATGTCCTGGCAGATGCTCTCAGCAGGATTTCCCAGGGCCATCACGAATGGTCACTGGACCCCCTGGTCTTGGAGGTGATATTTGCCAGATGGGGCACCCCACAGATAGATCTTTTTGCAGCCCCAGACAATCACCAACTTCCCCTTTTTTGCTGCAGGCCCCCAGTGTTGGGCTCAGTCCCTCTGGATGCCTTAGTTCTCAATTGGGAAGGGAAGTTTCTCTATGCTTTTCCCGCTTCCTTCTCCTGTTCAAAGTGCTAGTCAAAATCAGATCTCAACCCTGCACGATGATCCTGATTGCTCCAGATTGAGCCAGACAACCCTGGTATCCAATCCTACTGTCCTTAGCAGTCCATCTTCCCCTGTGTCTTCCCACGAATCACAACTTATTAACCTGTGCTCAGGGGAGGTTTTGGTACCCGAACCTCAAATGTCTCAATCTCAAGGCCTGGCTCTTGAAGAGTTAAAGTTTGCTGATTTACACCTCTCCCAAGGTGTAATGGATATCCTGAAGGCTTCTAGAAAACCTTCCACCAGGGCTACTTATAATTCCAAATGGAAGAGGTTTTCACTATAGTGCTCTGGAAAGCATATTTCCCCAGAATCTGCTGATTTACCCACAGTCCTGGATTATATGGTCCACTTAAATAGCTTGGGGCTGAGATCAGCTACCCTAAAAGTGCATCTGGCAGCTGTGTCTGCTTTTATTTCAGCAGGTAAGCCCTCTTCTCTTTCAGCTCACCCTGTATTCTCCAATTTTTCAAGGGTTGCTTCACACCAACCCTCCATTCAGGGACCCTGCCCCACCTGGGATCTTAATGTTTGCATTGCTCAGCTTATACAACCCCTTTGAGCCTTTGTCTTCAGCAGAGCTTAAGTACTTGACTTGGAAGACTGTGTTTTGGTAACCAGCACTTCGCCAAACGCATAAGTGAATTACAAGTTTTGTCAGTGGAGCCTGATTTTATCTCCTTTCATAGAGATAAGGTGGTCCTCAGGACAAACAGGAAGTTCTTGCCTAAGGTGGTTTCAGATTTCCACCTTAATCAATCTGTATCTCTTCCAGTGTACTTCACTGACCATTCCTCCTCTGGCGAGAGGAGGCTGCACAGCTTAGATGTGAAGAGAGCCCTTAGTTACTACATAGAGCGTACCAAGGGTCACAGGTTTGACTCCCTCCAACTGTTCCTTACTTATTGTGAGGTTGGTAAAGGGAAACCTGCCACCAAAAGATCCATTGCCAGGTGGATTGTCTCTTGTATCCAATTTTGCTGTGAGAAACTAGGTAAGGTTCCTCCCTCAGGCCTGAGGCTCACTCTACCAGAGGTCAGCTGCTTCCCTGGCTGCTGCCAGGGACATTCCTATTCTAGAGATATGTCAAGCAGCTACCTGGAAAACAGTTCACACTTTTACCAAGCATTACTCCCTGGACATCCAGGCTAGGAGTGATGCTTGGTTAACACAACTATCCTTGGAGCCTATTTCCTAAGTTGGTTCTCCCTCCTCCATGGAGGTACTGCTTTGTAGTCTGCATATGTTATAATATAGCAAGATTTCATGTTGTTTGAAGAAAAAATTACTCACCTTAGTAATGTTGCTTCTTCTAATGGAGTCTTGCTATATTCTGACCTCCCACCTGCCCTCTCAGAACCTCTGTTTTTGGGATCTGGGTGGGCAGTGCAGTGTTAGCACTTAGTAGGTGCCCACCTTGTTGTTTTCACCTCTTTTCTTGGGGTGACTTGGTGTGTGTTTTCATTTTTTGGGTCTCCTGACTTGAGTCTTTGTTTTGGGACCCAAAATGTGTTCTTATGTTTAGTAGCCAGCTGGCTAGTGTGGGTTTACAGCTTCCACACAGGACCTCAGTGAGTTTAGCTCGTAAAGAATCTGACGGTTTAAGTTTGAAGAACAACAGATAGAGTTTCAACCGAGCTCAAGCTCAGCGTTCCATGCCTGGCATGGAAAGTTAACTCTTTCACCTCCGGAGCAGTTCGAAGTTTGGGACTCACTGCATATGTCAGAATATAGCAAGACTCCATTAGAAGAAACAACATTACTAAGGTGAGTAATTTTTTCTTCTGGACCAGTATGGGAAGAATGTCTTGTTCTTCCACTCTGGGTATTAGGGCCTTGAACTCGTCGCCCATATGGGGGATTATCAGAAGGCCGTCCTAAGCGAGGTGGAAGCTAGACTGGACTCCTTCCTGGTCACAGACCAAACAGGAAGTGGCAGACCTGGTCCAATCTGCTCATTCGACCAGTAAGCTCATGCTCGTGCTTCCTACAATGCAGTGGACACTGCTAGTAGGAGCCTCGGCGTTCGCCATAGGTTTGCGGCAACACGCCTGGCTCTGAGTGTCGGGTTTGGTCCCTGAAGTGCAGTCTGCCATCCAGGGCGTGCCCTTCAGGGGTTCGGTGCTGTTTAGTGGTGATGTCAAGGATATCATTACCGGACTGCGAAAGAAGGGCACTGCTCTCAAGGAGGTCGATGACTTGTACAGAGCCCTCAGCACGCAGCACTGTCCCTTTCACAAGCAGGCACAGGCCAAGGCAAAACCACAAGGGAAGTGGGCCCTCAGTCTGCGAAGCCCGCCCCAGCCCAAATGAGCAGTGTGAGCTCCAGCCACAGTGCTGCCTCACACCACCTGACTCCTTTTCTCTCCCACAGCCTCTGGCTCTTCCAGAGGAACCGGTGGAGGGAGGTTCTCCCTGCATCTACCAGGTTGGGAGAGGATCACATCAGACGTTTGAGTGCTCCAGCTGATAGTGGAAGGACACTCAATAGAGTTTCTTCAGAGACCTCCCGGAAAACCCCCTCCAAGGTCGTCTTACTCTCCAGAACATTTTCTTCTGGTTCGGGAAGAAATCTCTGCCCTTCCTCGAAGGGCGGCGATACAACCCATCCCTCTCATCTCAGGGGCAGGTTACTATTCTCATTTCTTCCTGATTCGAAGAAGTAAGCGCGTGAGACCAATCCTGGACCTCAGTTCCTGAACCTGTTAAGTGGAGTACAAGAGGTTCCAAATGCTCTCTCTGCAGAGCCTTTTGTCCTCCTCCTTCAGCTGGGACAGTGGCTGTGTGCCCTGGACATGCAGGATGCCTACCTGCATATCTCTATCCGTCCATCCCACCACAGATACCTTCGGTTTTATTTCAGGGACCACTACCAGTTCAGGGCCTCCCATTTGGTCTCTCCTCGGCCCTCCTGAGTATTTCCAAATGCCTTTCTGTGGTGGCAGCCCACCTGCATACCCAGAGATTCAGGTTTTCCCTTACCTGGACGATTGGCTCCTGGTGGCCCCATCCAGGAGGATCTCCTGCACTCCCTTTCCCTTACCTGCAGGTTTTAACCAGCTTGGTAGTACCATCAGCCAGACCAGTACCATTTGATCCCATCTCAAAGACTCCAGTTTGATCAGGCGATCCTGGATATGACTTCTGTTATGGCCTTCCTGCCTCTGGACAGGAGGCCACCCTTCAGCTCAGGCCAGCCTTTGTCCAGCCCTTGGGCGAGTCATTACCAGGTCAGTCCTTCACCTCCTTGGGCTCATGGCGGCTGCCATTCTGGCGGTGCCTCGCGCTTAGCTCCACATGAGAATCTCTCAGTGGATGCCCGGTCTCAGTGGGATCAATTGGTGGACAACTTGGATCGTGAGATCCTGGTCTCCTCTCCGATAGTTCGGGATGTGCAATGGTGGATGGTGAAGGAGAAACTTTGCCTGGGGTTCCTTCTGTCTTTCTCGCCTCCAAATCCTGATGACAGGCGCCTCAGGTGAGGGTTGGAGAGCCACCTGGGATCTCAACAGACCCAGGGCTGTTGGTCCAGGCTCAGAGCAGACTCTTCATATCAATGCACTCAGAGCTGAGGCTGTCCTGTATGCCTTACAAGCTCTGCATCTGTATCTGCTTCCCAGTCATCTGGCTGTTCAGACCGACAGCATGTGCGTAGTGTGGTACAACAACAAACAGGGAGGAATCCATTTCTACCCTCTTTGCAGGGAAGCAATGCGGGTTTGGGATTGGGTGGTACTTCACAACCTTCACCTCACGGCAATTCATGTTCCGGGAGTTGAGAACACTCTGGCAGACCACCTCAGCCGGTTGTCCACCGAAGCACACGAATGGGAACTGGATCTGGGGGGTAGTAGAAGATGTCTTCCTATGCTGGGGAACCCCTCAGGTAGACCTGTTTGCCTCTCCTCTCAACGCAAAACTTTCTGTCTTCTGCTCACTCGCTCCAGGGCGCAGAGTTTTTTTGAGAGATGCTCTGTCTCTAAACTGGAAGGGCAGATTCATCTATGCTTTCCCCCCCATCCCGTTGATCCCAAGGGTCCTACACAAACTCTGCTCAGAAGGAGCTTGCATGATCCTCATCACTCGTTCTGGCCCAGGCAAGTTGGTTCTCTCTTCTGTAACAGTACTCAGAGGAGCTTCCTCTTCCTCTGTCGCAACTCTTGGTTGCCCAGGATCAGGGGACCCTGGTACATCAGGACTCAAATCCCTTCAGCTGCATGTGGCTCCTGCAGGCGTAATTCCAACCTGGTTGGGGTTTCTTCGCAGGTGGCGGAAAGTCTGGTGGAGGCCAGAAACCCTCCACTTGTTCCACTTACGCCATGAAATGGAAAAGGTTCGCTATTTTGGCCTCTTCCAGAGCTTTGAGCCATTCTCCTGCTCTGTTGGGTGGCTCCTGGATTACATGCGTCACCTTTTGATCTGGGTCTCAGTCACTCCTCATTGAGAAAGTTCACATGGCAGCCATTTCCACATACCATGTTCCTTTTGGGGACAGGTCTTTGCGCAACTGGAAATCACTAAGACTTTCCTTGAGGGTCCTCACTTGAGACCCCCCATTTGTTACTGCCCTCCTTGGGACTTGAATTTCATTCTCGAGAAGCTTACCCTGCCTCCTTTTGAGCCGGCAGCATCAGCAGACCTTAAGCTCCGTTCCCGGAAGGCTCTCTTCCTGGTGACCATTACCTCCGCTCGACGAATTTCTGAGCTTCAGTCCTTAAAGTGCAAAATCCCATACATGATTTTCCACAAGGAACATATGGCTCTGTGTAAGTTTCTCCCTAAGGTGGTAGCGGAATCTACGCTGAATCAGTCTGTGGAACTGCCTGCTTTTTTATGCAACATTCCAATCAATGGGAGTACCTCTTACATACTCTGGATGTTCACCGGATTCTGAGATACTATACTAAACTAACAGGACAAAGGATCTCAGAGAGACTGATCAACTCTTTGTCTCTTTTGCTTGCAAAAGAGAGGGCAGTGTTGTTTCCAAGCAATGCCTTTCAAAATGGTTGGCTCACTGTATCACTTTCTGTTATGACTAGTATCACAAGACCTTGCCAGATCAAGTCAGAGGTCACTCCACTAGGGGTGTTGCTGCATCTGCTGTTTGTTTCAAGAATGTGTCGGCAACTGACATCTGTGCAGCTGCAACTTGGACTTCTGTCCACACCTTTATGAAACATTACAGTTTGGACATTGCCTCTCGCCGTAGACCTGGCTTTGGGTTGGCTGTTCTGCAAGGTCTTCTTTCCTAAGACTGTCACAGCCAGAGGATCTGTATATGAGTAGTTTCCTCCTCCTCCCGTGTGCTTCTCTTTGTTCCACACTGCTTGGGACTCAGTCCTATATGTAATTACCTCTGCAAGAGCCCTCTTGAAGTAAAGATAGTACAGTTACGTGAAGATCTTTACCGTAACAGTAGATCTTGAGAGAGGCCTTGCAGGTAAATACCTTCCCGCCCTCCATCCTCCTTAGCTTTGTCAACTCCTTTTCCAGTATGGGAAATATCCACTTCTCTCTCATCTCACCTTTGGTCTTTGGTGGGAAAGAACTGGAGGCGGCATGGGGGACCGCCCCTTTATACTGACATCGCGTGTCGTCGGTCACCTGACATGGGGGTGCTCCCCCGCCAGAGACTGCTAGCTAGAAATTTTCCGTGAGGTCCTGACGCCTGCCGGCTTCAGTCCTATATGTAATTACATACTGCAAGAGCCTCTCTCGAAGATCTACTGTTAACGGTAAGTTCTTATGTAACTGTACTTTTCAAACAACATGAAATCTTTGCTGTATTCTGACAAACTGCACTTAGCTCCAGCCTTTAAACTGCCCTGGAGAACATAGGGTTAAATTTCTATGCAGTGCTTAGAACGTTGAGCTCAAGCTCAGTTGAGGTCTCTGTCTGAAGCCCTTTGAAACCCAACCGTCAGATTCTTTACTCTGCCTCACTGAACAGTCACTCGGAGATTTCTCCTTCAGCTCGGTTCAAAAGTCGGCTAAAGTGTTGGTTTTAAACCGAAATTATTCTGAATTTATTCAGCATCGTCAGTTCAGGCTCTGTCTGTGGTACCGTGAGTACTAGATAGTTGTTTCTGATTATTGTGTGGAAATTGTAAGTTTGTTCGATTAGTTCGGCTGAACCGATCCTTTATATTGATTTTTTGTACTTTAGTGTATGGTTACCGGTCCTTATCGGTTCTAAAAAAAAAAACATTTTAAACATTTTTTCCCAATACCTGTGACACGGTTAGGAACCAATAAGGGAGTCTTGCCTGGTGGTTGCTGAAAAAAGGGTAAGTTTGGGTAGGTTGGCCATGTCTAGAAGCAAAGAAAAACCAGGCCCACTGGGTTTCAACACTGCAGTGAGTGTAGGGAAGTCTTTGCTGGGCGGATCCCACACCACCTGTGTTTTATTGTCTGGGGTTTGAACACTCGATACAGACTGCCAAATTTGTAAAAATTTTCCTAAGTCTACCCTGGAAAGAGATAAGGTAGACTTAGGAAAAGGAGCCAAAGTCCGCTGACCAGGATGGCCAGCCCAGTTCGTTCCAACCAAACCAGAAGGAGTGCCCTCAGACCAGGCGATGCTTCTTCGGCAAAAGGAAAGCTGATCCTGAGGGACTGGTTCCTACAAAAGGAAAGGAAAGACAAATCTGCCAGTTCTGATCCAGAGGTTCATGTTCCAACTGCTGATGAGATTGCCTGAGTGATTCAGAGTGTTGAATCGCTTCACCCGGTTCCTTCCGATCTGGCTCCGTTGACTAGAGGCTCGGTTGGTTGGTTCCACCGGTTCAGAATATGCCCCTGAAGATTTTATGAACCAGAATTTGAGGAGGAGGGGATTTTGAACAGGATGATGACTGTAATGGAGCAGAAAGTCTGGATGTGCCCATTGAACTGGACGACTCCCCAGACAGACCTTCTGGTGTTTCCCCTCCTAGGCTCTCTCAGTCACCTCCCCACTACATGTTTTACAGGAAAGTGGCTGAAACTTTTCAGCTTCCTATGGAGGAAGCTAGAGAGGATCAAGAGGAGCCTGATTTTGTAGAGATGATGGACATCCCAGAGTCCAGGAGGCTGTCTATTCCCTTGCACAAGTCTTTTAGGAAACAGACTCAAAAGATGTTAAAGTCTCCTAATTCTGTACCTCCTGTTGCTAGAAGAATGGATAAGAGGTACACCTTATCAGGTTCAGACACGGAGTTTTTCTACCAACAATGCAGCCATGTTGAGATCGTGCAGGCTGCAACCTGTGACAGGGTTAATGTCCCTACACCCCCAGATAAAGACTCCAGGAGGATGGATGCCTTGGCAAAGAAGCAATACATAGCATCCTCTTTGGGACTCAGGCAGGCTAATTATATGGCCTATACAGCCAGGTACCAGAAATCCAGATGGGACACTGTACTCTCACTGGCTAACAGGCCTCCCCAGCTAGTCAAGGAGCTGGAGGAGGTGGCTGCAGATGGGATTGAGGCATCTAAGGTATAGTTCCATGCTGCTGTGGACTCCAATGATGTGTCATCAAGAGTCATGGCTACATCTGTGGCTCTTCAGAGAATGGCTTGGCTCAGATGTACTAGCTCCTCACTGGATGCCCAGGCTAAGGCCATGGATTTCCCTGTGGAAGGTAATTCTCTGTTTGGGGAGCAGACAGAGAATTACATGAAGAAAACGGAGGAATATAGGACCACTTATAGGAGTGCACAGGCCAAGGAGAGGCAGGCAACTCCTCAAAGGCAGCATTCTAGGGGCAGGGACAGGCCTTTTCATAGGCCTTTCTACCAAGCACAGGCCTCTTCTCCCTTTTCACAGATGGGGGTTCTTCAGAGGGAGAGGCAGAAGAGGGATGAGCAGGGCTGCTTCCACTCCTCAGCCTAAGGCACCTGCCAAGTAGACACCCTGATGGGTCTGCCCGGGTAAACTCTCCTATCCCTGTAGGAGGCAGGCTGGCTTACTTCGTCCAGGACTGGGTGTCTGTTAGTTCAGACAAGTGGGTCTTGGAAGTAGTAAGCCAGGGACTGATTCTCAGCTTCAAGAAATTTCCAAAGTTGAGAGCCAGATCTTTTCCACCTGCAAGTCTAGAGGCAGACGTTTCATCTCTTCTGGCCCTAGGAGCTATAGAGAGAGTTCCTACCCTACCCTGGGGCAAAGGTCTGTACTCCAGGTACTTCCTTACCCCAAAAAAGACAGGGGAGTGGTGACCCATCCTAGATCTAAGATACCTGAAAAAACATCTTTTAAAACCAAGGTTCAAGGTGGTGACTCTGGGAATAATTCTTGCCTCTCTAAGGCCAGGGGACTGGCTAGCCTCCCTGGACCTCAAAGATGCCTACTTTCACATTCCCATCCGGTGCTCCCACAGAAAGTACCTCAGGTTCAAGTTGCCCTCAGGCCATTATCAGTTCAAAGCAATGCCCTTTGACCTTACCTCAGCCCCAAGGGTTTTCACAAAGTGCCTGGCAATAGTAGTGGCCTTTTTAAGAAGGCAGGCGATTTCCATCTTTCCATATCTGGACGACTGGCTCATAGTGGGTGGGTCTCCAGACCAAGTCAAGTCAGACCTTCAAGTGACCCAGCAAGTGCTATCTTCCCTGGGGTTCCTTCTCAGCCTCCCAAGTCAGTCCTCAAACCAGTGCAGCTTCTTACCTTTATAGGGCAGAGCTAGATACTGTCAAGAAAGAGCCTTTCTTCCCTGGAAAGGGCAAGAGTTCTTGTGGAGCTGGCTTCTTCCTTCAGCCTTCAGGTGTCCCGACCAGCAGGCACTTCCCTAAGCTCTTGGGCCACATGGCAGCTTCTACAGCAGTGGTCCAGAGGCAGAATTTCAGATGAGGACATTCAGTTCCATCTGAGGGCCTTTGGTCCCAAAAGTAGGACCCTCTTACCAGTCTGATTCCAGTGACTTGGACACTGATCCAAGCCCTTCAGTGGTGGCAGGATCAGGACAATATCTTATCTGTGTCAATCTTCACCATTCATCAGAGATGGGTTATCTGGCCAGAGGTCAGGACCCGTGGAGCTTTTTTTTTTTTTTTTAAAGGGGGCGGGCCGACACACCATCGGCACCGCCCTCGAGGCCGGCGTGTTGTGTGGCACTTGCGGGCTGGCCGTTAGGCTGTGTCGACTCTGGCTGCCTGCCAGTTCTTCATCTCCGCTGTAAAGTGCGCCTCGTGGGAAGCTTGAAGAAGATTGTAGGCCTGATTGCATCCTTTTCCTTCGGTGTTAAGTCCGTCGGTTTCCTGCGGTTCTGTTTTCTGCCTTCACTCGACGTCGCCCGGTAAGATCTTTCCTTATTTTTTGAATTTTGCGACGTCGAGTCTGTTTTGGTGTTTTTTTCCGTAGGTCATGTCTAGGTCGGAAGGCAAGAAGTCTTCGAAGATGAGTCAGCCCCCCATGCGACAGTGCCCATGCGGCCGAAAATTCTCCGTCACCGACCAGCACGACCGGTGTCTTGCGAGTCTTGGCCCGCTTCACGACATGGACTCGTGCAACGCCTGCTTCTCCATGGACTGCCGGGTCCTCGAACAGTGCGCGTTGAAAGTGGGGCGAGCTCCACCGACTTTCGGGGGTAGGGTTCTCACTCATCGGGCCAAGCCGTGCTCTCTCGTCCTTTCCTCCAGGTCCCCTCCCGGTTCTATACAGACCGAGGAGGAGGCCTAGTCTACTTGTAGCCTAGCCATTGCCGAGGCTCCTTCCGCGGCGCGGGAGGCCGCCCCGCTCCTCCCGGAGCAGGCGGGGCGCCCGCCTGGCATCGCCACTTCAGGGGTGAGGCTCCTCCAGTGTCATTCAGCGGCTCGGAAGGCCTGGGTCGGCGCCGTCCTCGGCGCCGTCGGTCAGCGCCGTCGGAGCCTTCGGCGCCATTCGCGGCGACGTTGGTCCTGGCGGGGCCCTCATCAGCGCCAACTTGTCGCTCGGCGCCGTGGGCTCGGTCGATGCTGATCGCTGCGCCAATGCTTTTCACGGCACCGTGAGACCCACTCCAACATCGTCCTTCGCCATGTCTCGCCTCGGCACCGAGGTTGAGCACGGCGCCATGAGGCCTTCGACTCCATCTGTCGGTGCCATCTGCGGCGCCGTCCATGCACTCCCGAGGAGCCGGGCGGTGCCGTGTTCGGTGCTGGGTCCGCCTTCAGGGCCGTCGGCGGAGCTGCCATGGTCCTCGGCGTGATTGCGGCACAGGGAACGGGTGGTGTCAATGTCAGTGCTGAGGTGCCGCAGGGTCGACAACGTCCCTGTCCTTGGTGCGCCCGGTGCGGTGGATCAGATGGTGCTGCGACTGGTCCAGGCATTGGACCTCTGGCTTGGGCTGGGGCCGTGCCTCCTTCGGATCCTTCGCAGGGGTTGTGGGGGCACTGGCACGGACTCGGGCTGTGGTGGCTTCGGGCCCAGTGGCAGGGATAGTTCTGCCCAGCCTCCTCACGGTTTGGCTCAGAGCCTCGGACTCTACCTCTTGAGACGGAGTCAAGCTCCGAGTCGGACGTGCAGTCGTGCCCGTCGGGGTTGGCTGCAGGCGTGGGCAACATGGTGGTCTCATCGGCAGGTCAGGCCAGCCCCTCCTAGGAGGTCGGTGGCCCCGAGACTGAGGTCAGTGGTGCTGACCAGCAGGCAGTAGTGCGTGCCACCGTGGCTCTGCAGCCTGGTTTTGGGGTTTCATCGATCCCTCGGTTGTGGTACCCCCTCCAGCGGTGTGTCTTGATCGCCCGACTTTGGGGCCCACCAAGGCACCTGCAGGGGAGAAGGGTTCTGCTCCCTGGGTTTCCCCCTCAGGGGCTGCCCAGAGATGCCAGCTACCTAGGCTGGCCCTCTCGAGAAGGAGGACTCTTTCAGACTCTGAGGGGTCGAGGGGTGTGGGATCGTCACGTCGGCCTTTTTCTGGGGTCCACCCGGGCCCTGGGAGGAGCCGTAGTGCAGATTTCCACTCTTCCCCCTTGGTTTCTTTGAGGGAGTCCCGTTCTTTTGAGGTAGGGGACCGCCGTCCTTCTGGACCTTTACGGCCCGGGTCGCCTCACTGGGGGGATTCTTCTGGGCGCAGCCAAGGCAGTACCAATGTGGTTGTGCAGCTGTCGGCTGTGGGGTCTTCCGGGGCACCTTCTTCCACGGGTGCCCACGGTCCGCTCCCTAGCCCTGGTGGAGGTCAGCCGACATTTCTTCTCGGCTCTGCCCCCATCCCTCTGCCATATTCTCCTGCGCTCCCTGGCATCCTCGGTCCTAGCGGCCCTCTCACCTGGGAGCAGTTCAGAGCGGTGGCTGCCCGGTTCCCTGCTTGCGTTAGGGCAATGGACAGCCAGGTTTTTCAACCTTCCCCCGTGCAGCCACCCACTGAGCACATGGTGACCTCCAGCTCCTCATCCCCCTCTTCAGGGGGAAAGGAACCTTCTGTCCACATCTCTCCGGCTGCTGATCTCTCGGAGTATCAGCATTTCCTCATGAGGATGTTGGAGGATTTGCACCTTTCACCATCCACTATCAGCAATCCTGAGCACCACAGGCTTGCGCCTTTCTAAGCGATTTGCGTGAGCCACCCTTGTGGTGCCGCCCTGGCCGGCTCCCTTTCGGGAGGCGTCATTGCGCTTCTGGCAGAGGCCCTTCTCCGGAGTTCCTGCCCCAAGGGATCTCTGCCAGAGGTATTGCGCACCCCCGGAGTCTCCAGGTTCCATGCCTCATCCACAATTGGGTTTGACGCACTTGGATACTCCTGATGGGCTTCGCGCCATTCACCATGACCGGCCCCCAGATCAAGACTCCTCGGATTTTGATTTGTGGGGAGGAGGACCTTCTACTCGGCATGGTTGCTCCTCTCTATTTCTGCTCATCAGGCCACTGTGCAGCCTACAACAGGTTCTTGTGGTCCAGGCTAGGTCAGCTCCTAGCCTCATTGCCTGACTTCGGAGCAAACCAGACAAGCCATCGCACTCTCTGCACGTGGCTTGGAGCTATAAGGCACCAAGCAGGAGCATCTTATAACACCAGCGAGGTAGCTACCAGGGTCGTGAGGGACAGCGATCTGCACTAGGCGATTGGCATGACTACGTCTTTCCGGTTGTCACCCTTGGCCCGGCGTGGGTGATTGGCTCCGCCCACCAGGAATTCTTTTCTTCCGTGAGGTAGAGACGGCGCAGCCGGGCCTTCCTTCCCCTCAGGGAACTCCGTCTCTCTCTCCCACTCTCGGGCCTCTCCAGGCCTGAAGGTTCCCTTGTGTGTCACCCACTGAGGGTTAAGGGACTTTGTCCCTTAGGGTGTAAGGAAACAACCCCCTTCAGGGGGGCTTGGTACTCACCCATCTGTGATGAATGGTGAAGATTGACACAGATAAGATATGAAAATTACGTACCTACCGTAATTATGATCTTTCTGTGTATCTTCCTGGACATAAGTCTCCACCACTCATTCACACTATTGGGATCTGCACCGGGGGCACTAGGACCCATCGGGAGCAAACTTTTTGCTGGAGGTCGGCACCAGAGATGGGCGCGCGAGGAATGGCGCCGCGAGCCGTAGCTAGCGCGGTAACGACTATCTCGGCGTCGACCCTCCAACCGCCTCAGTTTCTTTTTTCCGGCCGTCGAGTGCACTTCAGTGACGACGTCGCTCACCTGTCGGGAGTTAAACTTCAAACTAGCAGCATAGTTTTCAATTTTTATTATTTTGTAGTATTATCTCGATACAGTATCGCTTAAATTTATTCTTATTTTTAAAATAAATACAATAAAGAAGTTTCTGCCTACTTTGGCGGAGTCGACCATGCAACAGGTCAGGTGATGGTAGGAGACTTGTTAGCAAGCTATTCAGTCAGTCGGGCTGGGTCCGGTCTGCCACCTTCTCTCCGGAGGGTCTGACAACGGTCAGTCAATGCCGGAGGGATGGGCGATCCCGGAAGCATAAATGGCAGTGCGCACTCTCGGCACCGTTTGGCCTCGAGCTCTTCTTCGCCCACAGGTCTAAAAGAAGGCATCACTCGGTGCCCTCTGATATGTCTGCGTGGCGCTCGGTTACTCGGGCTGTTGCGGTTCTCCTCCTTCGAGTCACCAACCTCTGCTTCTGGTAGCTGGCGGCCCGACATGGAGCCCTACCCGCCCAGAGGTAGGTCTTCAGATGAGCAGTTTCATCAGTGGACGCTCTTATGGAGCAATGGACTTGGAGGTTGGTTCGGCTACCTGGCTCGGTCGCTCGTGGGCCTTTGGGCTCTCTGGGCGACCAGGTAGGGCGGTTGGACCTTCCTGGTCACACGGCACCTTCTTCGGTGCCGTCGACTCCCAGCGCCAGGTTTCCCCCCTCCACGCCTAGCTCTGCAGGCGCGGGGCCACGATGCCCCCCACCTCCTGCTCTTCCTCCTTCAAAACCTGTTTTTTGAGTCTGGGAGTGTTTTCAGCGCCTTGAGCATCGTGGCCTCTCAGCTGCCTGTCCTGTGTTGATGCTGCGCTTGGTGCCGTCCTCGGTGCCGTCTGCGGCTCTTAGCGCCATGTGGCTTCTTAGCCATTTTTGAGCTGTCGTGGCCTCGCGGCGCCGTTCTCAATGCACTGCGCCTCCTCGCACCGGGCGGCTCGGGACTCTTCTTTTCACTTGTTTCCTTCTTCCTCCTCTTCTGAATTTCATTCCTTTCCTGTCCATGCAGTCCCTCCTGGACTGTCAGGAGATGACGTTGAGCCTGACCCAGACCTTCGGTTGGGTGATGAAGTGGATGAAGCAGGGTCTACTACTGTTACAGAGCCTGTGGTCGAGGACCTATCCTTTAAGTCTCTGTTGAAAAATCTGAGTTCCACACTTTCTCTCCAGACATCGATCCTGGGAAATTGTTGAGACTCCAATATGTTCATGCCTCGGAGATCCCTACGGATTTGACTCCTCCGATTCAGCCTTCCTTCGAGACGCTGTCTCAAATGGTATGGAATAATCCTGCTCTTACCCCTTCAGTGGCTAAATCCATTGATAGGAAATATTCAGCCCCCAAGGATCGTCCCATTTTGGCATCTCAAGCCTTTGCGGATCCTATTGTAGTCCTGGCAGAGAATGATAAGGTCGTTCTTCCTCAAACTACTACAGCTCGACCTATTAACAAAGAATCTCTTAAGATAGACACCTTAGGTAAGAGAGTCTTTGCTGCTTCTACTCTAAGCATGCGTATTGCCAGTTACCAATGCTATTTTTCTCAGTATGAGTATATCCTGTGGCATTCTATTAAACAAATGGTTGAAGCCCTACCGGAGTCTGACTCAAAGCCAGAGCTTCTTCAAACCATTACCAGAGGTATTGAATCTAACAACCAGTAGGTTAAAGCAGCCATGGATGCTTTTGTCACTGCTTCCCGTTCAGCGGCTGCTGGTATTTGCACCCGCCGTCATTCCTGGCTGCGTACTTCGGGCTTTACGAATGACACGCAGCAGCAGGTGATGGCGTTGCCCTTTGACGGTGCATATCTTTTTGGTCCTCAGGTAGAGCAAGCTCTAGAAGCTACACAAAAGACTAGGTCAGCCATTAAGTTGGCTCAGCCCCCTCCTGCCCCTCTCGAGGGCATGCCAGTAAGCGACAGTTCTAGGGACATGGATATGTTGTTCATCCACACTGTCTGGCAGGTATCCTTGCCACTTTAAATCTTGCGGAAGGTCTTCAGCTGGCTCCTCCCCCCACCCGGGTGGTAAAACTCTCGGCTCCGCCCCATGACGTCAGATCTTCTTACCGCTTGGAGCTCAGGTTCCCTCATAGCGCTCTGCGTATAAGACTGGTTCCTAATCCTTCGGTTTTCTGAATTTAAAAATTTTTTGCATTATAGACTTCGGTCTTCTATCCCTCGTGGCTGCGATGGACAAATCGACTCTCGGTTTTCGAAGATGCCCTTGCAGGCAGAAGATGTCTCGGACGGATCCACACTCCACGTGTGTCTACTGTTTAGGCCTTGAGCATGACCCCGCAGGCTTGCGACCTGTGCTCTTCCTTCTCAGCCTCGTCCTCGAAGACCGTGCTGCCTGTTTACAACTGGGCGCCCTGAAAGCGTTTTCCTCTGGTGAAGTCAAAGAGGGCCGGTCGGGGTTTCCATGGCCGGCGGGCTCAGCGGATCAGCTAGAGCAGATGATCACCTCGAAGAGGAAGGCGCCGGGGCGTATCTTCCTCGACGTGCATTTATCCCGCTCTCCTGGGTTCCTCTTACACAGCTTCCTTTAAGGAGCTTTGTCTGTCCCTCTCCACTAGAGGAGAGGGACCAACGTCTGCTGGACCTTCTTCTCGGTCCAAGAAGAAAGACAAGGGTAAGTCCCTCCATCGACGCTCTTGGGAGCGGGAAAGGTCCCTCTCCCCGAGTTGTCGGCCATCGACTTCGGTCGATCGTTCGGCTTCGGCCACTGGTCTCACGGTGTCCCCGTCCAGGTCAGTTGACTGAGACTCCCACGTCGGCGCGTTGATCGATATTTTCTCAAGCCGTTGGACGGGTTGTGACCCGGCAAGCGAAATCCTCTCACGGTTCCCGGTGGGGTTGAGGATCCGATGGGCTTGCCAGTGCCTCTGGTTCCGGAGCCCTCAGGTGAACCCTCCGGCGAGGGAGAGCGGTTCCACCATCCCTCCCGCACTGTCCTTGGAAAGTCGAGGTTCTCGGTCTCGACTTTCAAGAGTCCAGCCGATCCCGCTCAAGGCCAGGCGGCCCGTCTCGCACCACGGGTGGCGCCCGCCGCCGGGCCGTCTCGGACAGAGAGTTTACTTGTTAGCTACGACGATACGAGGACCCTCATGTGGCATAGTTCTTCTGACCGAACAAGCCGACGCCATCGCCCCCGGGTCATTATGGTTGTTATATTTTGGGAACAACCCTCATCTTACCCGAAAACCTGTTCCAGGCCTGTTGTCATTAAACCAGTTGCTCACTTTCTCGTGGAACCTCCGCCCACAGTCGCGTTTGGGGCTCCACTAAGAACTCTAGTCGGCTCAGGGTCTGCCCCAGGCTGTCTGTCACCCTCACCCTGATCACCCCTGTAGGTGAGGTGGCCTGTGGCCGAGGCAGCTTCAGGACTCTTCGAGTCCGACGACGATTCCTCCTTTCTCCAGGCGAGTGACTGAGTCCCTGTCAGTTGTTGGACGACAGTCTTCGGCCTCTCAGGTTTGCTTAAGCTCATCTCGGAGTCCACCAGATGCAGCTCGGTCTCATCTGCTGGCCAAGTATCCTCACGGAGATATTGGACTGAGATTCCTCACGGAGGCCTTCCTGTGTCGAGGCCAGGCCCAGCCTTGAGTTTGGCAGCGCCCTGTTTCCTGCCCGCGCCTGGCCAGGATGCCAGGAAGTATGCTATCCCTACCGATCTCGTCTGGTTTCTCGAAATATCTGCAGGGGTTAGTTATCATGAGCGCTTGCGGTCGGAAACGCTAGGACGTGGATACCCCTCAATGAGTCCAAGAAATTGACTATGCCAGGCTAAAGTCTGACTGCTGGCCCTCCTTGGCCTTCATTATAAATAGCCTTACTGCCATAAGCACATTTCTCCCATGCCTGTTGGGCCCCTGACGGGTGTAGTCCTCATCTCCCGGGCTGACCCAGACCACGGTTAGGCAGGTGTGGACCAGGGTAGGGCAGTGGCCAAGCACAACTTTGGTGTGCTCTTGACATTGGAGACCGGTGCGCCAGGTGGGTCGCTGCTGGTGGCTATGCGCTATCGGCATGGCTGAGATATCTACTCACAGTGGATACCAGCACAATTGGCAGATGTCCTTCCTGGGACCGACTTTCTCGCCCTGGAGGAAGGCCTCCCAGGATTGAAAAGTCCTATGCCACTTTGGACTCGTCTCATCCGTTAGAGGGACAAGTGCGAGACCCAAGTACCCAAGCCCTTTGCTCCGGCCCAGCCTCCTGGGCACGCCTGGCCCAGCAGCATTAGGCCAGCAGGCTCGCGGGGCTGCCCAAACTCAAGTCTCCTCGCTTCCTCCTCAGGAAGCAGGCGGAAGACCCTGAGTCCTCGCCAGTCCTCCTCCAAGCCTGCCCAGTGACGGGTTGAGGGTCACCCAACCCTGTCCTCTCCCCAGGTGCCTCTGTGGGGGGCTGCCCACCATTTTCTTTCCACCTGGTCCAGTACAGTAATCGGTGGTGTTGGATGGGGAAGACCTGCCTCTGAGCTGAGCAGGCCCCACCTTCAGAGCCGCTGCACCTTGGGGTTTCGGGTCCAGCCTTGCCAGTCCCGAGCCGACATCGCCTCCTCCCGAGAAGGAGGTGATAAGAGGTGGGATCTCCTCAAACCCAGGGTTTGTGTCCAGGTACTCGGTTCCGAACGGACGGGGCTGGTGCCCATTCTCGCCTCCACTCTTAAATAAGTCTTGGGTCTTGAACTTTCAGGATGGTCACCTGGCTCAGATAATACCATCCTTGGAACACGGCATGTTCTGCCTTGACCTACAGGATGTGTTCTTTTCACGCCCTGCATCCGTCCGTTACATCAGAGGTCTTCGCTGTGGAGGGACTTTCGGTTCTGCCATGCCCTTCGCTTATCTCCAGCTCCCAGGGTCTTCACCAAATGCATGGCAGTGGTGAGATTCTCATGTGCGAGGGTTCTGGTTTACCCTTACCTGGATGATTGGCTGTGCCCCTCCAGACAGGGTGGAGCGTCCAGATCTGGCCTCCAGGTTTGCTCAGGTCGGCCTCTCATCAATGAGGCTGTTTCGGTCTCGAGTCAGAGGATTCTTTTCATCGGGCAGAGCCTGCCTCTTCGAGCGTGAGCACGGCTCCCCGCGGACAGGGCCGAGGTTCTTCCTCCTTGCCCAATCATTTCTGTCTGCACTGCGCCTGCCCGACTTCCTGCACCTCCTGGGTCTCATGGCAGCCTGTACCCAGCGTGGTCCATTGCCTGCTGAACATGCGCCCCCTTCCAGTGGGCTACAGCCACTGGTCCCAATGCTGCGATTCGTTGGACCAGCTATAGTGACTTAGGGATGTGGGAACGCTTCCAGTGGTGACTGTCTAATTATCTGCAGAGGGCATCCCGGTTGTCCACCTCAGAGTCGGATAGTCTCTATCAACCGATGCCTTCTGATGGGTTAGTGCCCATCTGGGGAACACCAAGCCAATCGCCTCTGGTCTCACTGGAGTCCTGAAGCCATATCACCTGAGCCTGAGTGGTCTGCCTAGCTCTCACCGCTTTTGCTCGCTCTTGGGGTCAAGTGGTCCGGGTCCAGATGGACAATACCACGACTATGTACTATCTTAACCTCCAGGCGGACGCTCCCATGCTCTATGCAAGGAAGCCCACATCTGGTCACTGTGGCTCCGGGAGGTGGATTCCAGCTATTCATGTGCAGGAGCCTCCAACACCCTGGCTGGCGCCCTAAGTCGGATAGGCTGCGTCCCATTAGTGGTCTCTCCTGCCGGAGGTGGCAAGATCTATTCTCCATTGGGGCACACCTCAGGTGGGACCTGTTTTCTCCAGGAGAATGCGGTTGTGCTGTTCCATGCCCGCCCCTCAGCAGGGATCGCTGCAGGGGATGCCTTCTCGAGACCATGGACCCGGCCTCTTCTCGCCTTTCCCCATTCCCTTGATGCACAAGGTGCTTCTCAAAGCAAGGAGGACAAGGCACAGGTGATTCTGATAGCTCCAGACTGGCCTCCAGTACTGGTATCCCAGATCTCCTCAGCCTCAGCTCCAGGCTCCTCGAGGCAGCTTCCAGCTGCTGGACCTGCTCTCAGTCAATCAGGGAAGGTATTCCATCCGGACCTTCAATCCTTGCACCTGACGGCCTGGTTCCTGAGTGGCTAGAGTTCCAGGCCTTGGTCTTTCCGACGCAGGTCCTCAACGTAGTTGAGGCGTCCCTTATGAGTCGCACTAGAAATGCTATGCCTTCAAATGGAAGAGATTTTCCATTTGGTGCCAGGCAAGGCCTCGACCCTTCCTCCTGTTCCTTGGTGAGCATATTGGACTACCTTTGGTCCCTTTCAGCAAGGGCTTAGTGTGACGACCCTTAGGTGCACCTGGCAGTCATCTCTGCTTACCGGGCGTGGCCGGAAGCAGTCGTGTCAGGGAAGGTGGTTCATGCTTTTTCATAGGCTTTGATCACATTTCCTCCGTGCGAGAACCTCCACCTGTGGATCTACTACTGGTACTGGCAAAGCTCATGAGGCAATCTATTCAACCAATGCACGTGTGAACTCTCTCACCTGTCGGAAGACCACCTTCTTGGTGGCTATCACATCAGCCAGAAGGATGGGAGAGCTCCAGGCATTCTGCATCAGTCTCCTTACCTGGTCTTCCACAGGGACAAGGTTGTCCTGCGCCCCCACCAAATTCCTTCGAAGGTGGTGTCGGAGTTTCACCTTAACCAGGTGTTGACTCTGCGGTGTTCTACCTCAATCACCCCGGAGGCTCTAATATAGGCTCCATACTCTGGACCCTAGAAGCACTTACTATAAGGGCGCCGGCTGAAATTCAGGAGAGGTTCACCAGCTGTTTGTCACCTCCTGCTGAAGCTGCACCTGGCAGACCTGCAGCCATAGCCCGGGCGATAGGCAGGTGGGTAACCTCCTGCATAGATCTCTGCTATAAGTTGGGCATGTAGCCTCCCAGAGGATAAGAGCTCATTCTACCCGCCATACTGCTGCATTGGTGGCTGCTTCCAGGGACGTCCCTATCCAGGAAATCTGCAGGGCTGCTACCTGAAGTCAGCACACCTTCATCACCATTACCACATCGACCTTGAGTCAGCCCGGGATGCTGGTTTTGGGGCCTCGTTCTCGTGTCTCTATTCCCTAAGTAGGGGTGTGCACCTTGCCTCCCTCCTCCTGGAGAACTGCTAGGAGTCTGCCAGACAGTGTGATGAACAACATATCCATGTCCTTAGAAACAGGTTACTCACCTGTAACAGGAGTTCTAGGGAGGTATATGTTGTTCATCCTACATTCTACCGACCTACTCCCGGCTTGACGCGACAACCTGAGCTTCCAGCGGGCCAGATCTGGCGTCATGGGGCTGAGCCGAGATTTTACCACCGGGTGGGTGGGAGGAGCCAACTTGAAGACCTTTTCAGCAAGATTTAAAGCAAGGATACCTGCCAGACAGTGTGGATGAACAACTATACCATTCCTAGAACTCCTGTTACAGGTGAGTAACCTCATTCATAATCGCCAGTCCTTTCGAGGCAGAGGAAGTTTCCATAAGAACCAACCTGCCCAACCTCAAAAGAAGGCGCAACAGAAAGCCTAAGGGCCAAGCGCCCAGCTACCTTATGAATTGCCGCCCAAGTTCCATCTCAGCTGCCCAAGGTGGACTTTTTCTCCAGTGGAGGTCATCTGATGCACTTCTACAACCAGTGAAGTCCATAACCTCAGACAAATGGGTCCTTCGGATAATTCGCGAGGGTATTCACTCAATCTTGTGGAGACCCCACGGATCGTCCCCAAACGGCAGCCCAGGCTGTCAACCCCTTCAGTCAGACCTTCTGCCGAAATTCAGGGCCTTCTGAACAACAGGGCAGTAGAAGTGGTGCCACTGCACCAGCAGAAACACAGGGTTCTCCCATTACTTTCTGGTTCTAAAGTCCGGAGAATCACCCCATTCTAGATCTCAAGCTGAACAAATTTCTCCCCAAGGAGAAATTCAAAATGATTTCTCTGGGAACTCTGTTACCTCTGCTCCATCAACATGACTGGTTAGCCTCCCTAGATATGCAGGACGCTTACCAGCACATTCCTATTCACCTGAGGCATCACAAATTCCTGAGGTTTGTGGCTCTGGGACAGCATTATCAGTTCAGAGTCCTGCCCTTTGGGCTATCCTCGGCGTCGTGAGTTTTTACAAAATGTTGTGCAGTTCTCACAGCGCACCTCAGAAAGGTCAGAATTCAGGTGTTTCCTTATCTGGACAATTGGCTTCTAGCAAGCCCTTCCAGGCAAGGGACTCTGGACGCCTCCTTACATCCATGGGAGTTCTGCTCAACCTCAAGAAATCACAACTGCAGCCCTCCCAGAGGCTCCTTATTATAGGAACTCTTCTGGACACCTCCTGTGTGAAGGCTTTTCTTCCAGAAGACAGGAGGAACGATATCCTTCAGATGGCCCGTCACATCGGGAAAACAGCTCAGTCACAGCTTCCGATGCAGCGGATGCTAGCCTCATGGCATCTCTCAGTGTTCACTGTACCCTAGCATGTCTGCACATGAGAACCACCCAGTGGATGCTCAGTACTTAGTGGTCCCCAACCACTCATCCCAGTCCTATCTCATCAAGGTGACAGAATCTTTAAGGAGGTCACTCACCTGGTGGTCTCAAGAGAGCAATCTCCTGGAGGGTATCCCTTTGCGCCTCTGGACCATCAGATCTCCATTACCACGGATGCATCCCTAATGGGGTGGGGAGCTCACTGTCAGGCTCTCCACGCTCAAGGTGCATGGACTCAAGTCAAGTCCCAGCTCCACATAAATGTCCTAGAAATGAGAGCTGCCCTTTATGCGGTCCGAGCTTTGAAGGACATTCTTTGTCACAAGAACATTCTCCTTCAAACGGGCAACAAAGCAGTGATGTATTACATCAACAAGCAGGGCGGTGCTCATTCTTAACCCTTATGCAGGGAAGCAATGAGGGTATGAGAATGGTGCTTGGAGCACAAGGCTCTAATTCAAGCAGTCTACCTGCCAGGCATTCAGAATGAACTGGCAGACCGTCTCAGCAGAACAGAGACAGACCCTCACGAGTGGTCTCTCGACTCAACCATAGTTCAGTCACTATTCAAAGAGTGGGGAACTCCAGACCTGGACCTTTTTGCATCCCCACTCAATGCAAAACTGCCTCTCTTCTGCTCCAGAAATCCAGGGCCTGGCATTTTCTGTCAGGATGCGTTCAGGCTGCGGTGGACAAAATGCTTTCTTTATGCCTTCCACCTGTTCCTCTAATTCAGAGGGTACCCTCAAGTTCGAATCCTAGGGGACAAAATGATTCTCATTGCTCCTTTGGCCTCGGCAGTTGTGGTTTCCACTACTCAACAATATAGTTGGCAATTCCTCCAGACCACTTCTGCAGATGAACCTTTGACTCAGGGACCGTGGTCCATCCCAACTTGAGATCACTTCACCTTCATGCTTGGCTCCTGAAGAGGTCGAAGTAAACCAGTTCAATGTCTCTCGAAGAGTTTCAGATATTCTTCTGGCTGCACGGAAGCCAGCCACTCGGAAAACTTACACAGCCAAGTGGAAGCGTTTTTCGCTCTGGTGTGCAAAGTCCTCTTTGAATCCCTTTTCCTGTCCACCGGATAAGGTTTTGGAGTACCTTTTGGACCTCTCAAATTCGGGTCTGCAGTACTCTACAGTCAAAGTTCATCTTAGTGCCATTTCAGTGTATCATGAGCCGTTTCTTCCTTAACTCTGGCTCAGTTACCTTTTGGTTAAGAGATTTCTTATGAGGGATTCTGCATACTAGACCTCCTACAAGGCGTCCAGTTGCAGCCTGGGACATTAATCTTGTGCTAGACATGCTCACTCGGAAACTGTTAGAACCTCTGGCTACCTGTGAGCTAAAATTTCTCACCTGGAAGACTGCCTTCCTGTGGCCATTACCTCAGCCCGTGGGGTCTCTGAGATACATGCCCTGGTCACAGACCCTCCGATACTGTGTTCCATAAGGAGAAAGTAGTCCTTCGTACTCATCCTAAATTTCTTCCTAAGGTTGTGTCAGATTTTCATCTAAACCAACCTTTGGTCCTTCCCTCTTACTTTTCGGACTTCCAAAATGAAGGAGAACGTTCTCCTCATTCTTTGGATGTTAAGAGGGCTTTACGTTTCTATCTAGATAGAACCAAGGATTTTCGCAAAGCTCAGCAACTATTCGTTTCCTTCAGTGAGACCCGGCTGGGTCTGACCTGTAACTATCAGATGCATCTCATCATGGCTGAGTGGCGTGCCTTCGCCACTGCTATTCCATGGTGCAGGTTAAGTTGGAGGGTAGAGTATCGCTCACTCTACTAGAGCTGTCGCGGCATCCCTAAGCGAAATCCTAGCGTGCCCATTGCAGACATCTGCAAGCGGCCACCTGGAGCTCATTGCATACTTTCTTTAAACATTATGCACTAGATGTCCACGCCAGACGACATTCTTTCTTTGGCAGAGCCATCCTCAATGGACTTCTGTCCTAGAAACGTGAGCTCTTGGTTTCTCCTGCTGCCCTCTCGGGGGATTATTAGCTCGGTACTCTCCCAATAGTGTGAATGAGTGGTGGAGACTTATGTCCAGGAAGATATGAAAATTACGTACCTACCGTAATTCTTGATCTTCTTGGATGAATCTCCACCACTCATTCACATGCCCACCCTCCATCCCCGAGCTCACCTTTTCTTGTTCTTCACCCTCAAATCTTTATGCCGTGAAGACTTCTTTTTGTTGACCCTTCTTACACGGGTCGCCGGACTATCTTATGTCCGTTTTTGGTTAGAGCTACCCTTCTGAGTTAGTTACACTGCACCTTCTTGGTAAAAAGGTACTGAGGCGGTTGGAGGGTCGGCCGAGATAGTCGGCATCAGACGAGCTAGGCTCATGCCGCCTCCTCGTGGGCGCCATCTCTGGCGCCCGACCTCCAGCAAAAAGTTTGCTCCCAATGGGTCCTAGTGCCTCTGACGCAGATCCCAATAGTGTGAATGAGTGGTGGAGACTCATCCAAGAAGATCAAGAATTACTGTAGGTACGTAATTTTCATATCTTCACCATTCATCACAACCCCACCCACCAGCCCCCTGGGGCCTCAGTTTCTGGGTCCCCCTTCCTCTCTGTGACCCCCCTCTCCTCCTTAGGAGTGGGGTAATGTAGGGACACACGGGGGGTATTTTCCAAGGAGAGTGGACAGCTCGAGCAGTACTCCTTCTCTACTACTTTGTCTCCACCCCTGTGGGGTTGGAGTTGTCCTCCTTCTGTCCTCCTCCTGGTTTCCATCCAACTATTTCTCCTAAAAAAAAAAGGAAAACCTTTTTTTTCACCAAACATCTTTTCTTGAGAGAGTACTGAATCCCTGTACCCTGTCCTTCTTCCAGAATAGCCGACTCTGCTTTCTGGAGTATTTGCCAGTTATTCTGTGCCTTGAATTCTGGGAGACAGCTTTGCTACTCCTTGCAGTTCCTATACAATCTGGTGACAGACAAGGGTCTCGGATATCTTAATACCTCTCCCTCTCTCCTAAATTCTTTCCCCTCCCTACCCTTCCCTTCTTCCACTTCCAGAGACTGGGGCCCCTCCCAATCCCCTTAGTCTAACCTCTTCTTTGCTGTCCTCTCAGTCGTTATTTCTCCTTTTAGTTCAGACATCCTTTCCTTTTTCTGTCCCTTGGACTCTCTTGTCCCACCCTCCATCCCTTCCTCTTATCTGTCCGGCGACTCAGAACTGGCAGGCAGGCGGAGTCGACACACCCTAACGGCCAGCCCTCGAGCACCACACAGTACGTCGTCCTCGAGGGCGTGCAATTACTGTGTCGTGTCTACCTACCTCTTTTAAAAAAAAAAAAAAAGTCCTCATGGGGTCCTGACTTCCAGCCAGATAACCCATCTGTGATGAATGGTGAAAAGACACAGAAAGATCATAATTATGGTAGGTCGTAATTTTCATTTAAGGCAAGGGGTCCCATTGTCACTCACTCTCATTCTGTGGTCCCTTACCACGGATGCTTCCCTTTTGGGGTGGGGAGCTCATCTGGGAGCTCTCACAGCCCAGGGACTGTGGTCCCCTCAGGGGTCCCTCCTTCATATCAATCTCCTGGAACTCAGGGCAGTTTTTCTGGCCCTGCAAGCTTTCTCTCCAGTCTGTGCAGAACAAGGTAGTTCAGGTCAGAACAGACAACACCACCACCATGTGGTACATCAACAAGCAGGGAGGCACTTGGTCTATGGCCTTGTGCACAGAGGTCATTAAATTGTGGTCCCTGGCTTATTCCCTGCAGACCTCTCTGATAGCAGTCCACCTTCCCGGGAAGGACAATGTGCTAAGAGATGCACTGAGTAGGATTCCAGGGCCATTACGTATGGTCCTGGACTCCTTAGTGTTGAAAGTAATTTTCAAGGTGGGGCACTCCAGAGATAGATCTCTTTGCAGCCCCAGACAATCATTAACTTCCTCTGTTTAGTTGCAGACCCCCAGTCTTGGGTTCAGTCCCTCTGGATGCTCTGATTTTGACCTGGGAAGGGAAGTTTCTGTATGCCTTCCCTCCCTTTCCTCTACTGTTCAAAGTTCTAGTCAAGATAAGGTCCTGGAGGGTAGGAGAAATGATATCCTCCAGATGGCTCACTTCATCAAAGAGAATGACTCAGTTCGAGCTCTCTTGATGCAGCGGATGCTGGGTCTCATGGTATAATCAGTGTTCATCATGCCTCTGGCTCATCTTCACATGAGAACCACTCAGTGCATGCTCAATATTCAGTGGTCCCCGACCACACATCCATAGTCCTTTCACATCAAGGTGACGGAACCTCTAAGGCGGTCACTCTCCTGGTGGATTCAGGGAGACAACCTTCTTCAAGGCATTCCCTTTGCCCCACTGGAGACACAGATCACCATCACTACAGATGCATCCCTAATAGGTTCAGGAGCTCACTGAGGGATCTCTGCACCCAGGGTCTGTGGAATCAGGATGAGTCTCAATTACACATAAATCTTCTGGAAATGAGAGCTGTCCTGTATGCTGTCAGAGCCCTGAAGGACTTCCTCTGTCACAAAGTAATTCTCCTTCAGATGGATAACAAAGCAGTGATGTACTACATTAACAAGCAAGGTGGAGCACACTTTACCCTCTGCAGGGAAGTGATGAGAGTGTGGGAATGGTGCCTAAAGAATGAAGCCCTGATCTAGGCAGTCTGCCTGCCTGGAGTCCAGAATGATCTAGCAGATCACCTCAGCAGAACGGAGGTGAATCCTCACGAGTAATCTCTCGACGAAAACGAGCAGTAACTGCTCTTTCAAGAGTGGGGGCACCCAGACTCTGGACCTTTTTGCGTCCCTACCAATGTAAACTGCTCTCTGTTCTGCTCCAGAAATTCAGTACCTGGCATTTTCTGTCAGGGGTGTATTCAGACTACGTGGACAAGACGCTTTCTGTATGCATTCTCCTCTTTCCTTGGTGCAGAGGATGCTGCTCAAGCTGGAGGCACAGGGGTGCAGAATGATCCTCATTGCCCCATTCTGGCCTCATCCGATTTGTTTCCATTGATCAACAGATTGTCGGAAACTCTACCGAGACAACTTACCACTTCAATTGGACCTGCTGACCCAGAGTCTAGTGGTCCATCCCAACCTGAGATCCTTCATCTCCCGCATGGCTCTTGAGGAGATATAAATGAGTAGATTTGATGTCTCTTAGAGTCTTAGACATTCTCCCAATGGCACGCTTGAGCTGGCTACTAGGAAAACTTACACAGCACAGTGGAAGCGTTTCTCCATCTGGTGTGCAGAGTCCTTCCTGGATCCCCTTTCTCGCCCACCTAACACAGTCCTGGAGTACCTGCTAGACCTGTCAGAAACAGGGCTACAATACTCGACCGTGAACGTACATGTCTGCGCGATTTCAGCTTATCACGAGCCTATACACTATATGTCTCTGACTCAGTTACCCTTGGTCAAGAGGTTCCGTAATGGTATACTCCACACTAGGCCACCAGTCATGAGACCAGTAGCCACTTGGGGTATTAACCTTGTGCTAGACATGCTCACCCATAAACCTTTTGAGCCTCTAGCAACATGTGAGCTGAAGTTCCTGACCTGGAAGGCCGCCTTCCTTGTAGCTACACACGCTTACTCACAGAGTGTCTGAATTGCTATGCGTTTGTCATAGACCCTCATATATACAGTATTTCAAACAACAAGAAGTCCTAATGTATTCTGATATATGCAGCAAGACCTTGCTGTTGTACTGCCCTCGAGAGGAAAGAGTTAAAGTCTACATTTCTAGGTAGGCACACACTCAGTTTCAAATCACTATCCCTGATACATTATATTCAACCATCAGATTCTTTACTCTGCCTTACTGTGAAGACGCCTCGGAGATTCTCTTCAGCATCTCACCGGATAAAGTGTTTTTTTCGCTTCGGTTGTTTCACCAATTTATAAAATATTTAGCATTTTTGTTTCTTTTCACTGTCCCTCGGTACAGTTACAATTGTTGCTGGTGTTGCCTACTTGATGGGTAAGTCTTGGTCCTTAGTGGTTGCCGTCAGCCATTTGGGATCTAAGTTTTTTTCTTTTTGTCTATTTTTCTACCCTTTTCTGTTTGATTTAACAGTGATCAGCTCTGGTTAATAAAAAAACGAATTTGTTATTTCAAACAACATGAAGTCTTGCTGTATTCTGACAATAGCAGTGAGTCCCAACCTTGAACTGCCCGAGATGAAAGAGTTAACTTTCCATGCCAGGCATGGAACGCTGAGCTCGAGCTCGGTTGAGACTCTGTCTGTTGCTGTTTGAGCTCAAACCGTCAGATTCTTTACTCCGCCTCACTGAACAGTCGCTCCGGAGATTTCTCCTTTGCTCGGTTCAATTTGTCGGTTAAAGTCCGGTTTTCTCAGTTTTCAACCAAATTTAAACCGCAACTTGTCGGTTCATTCTCTGTCTGTGGTATTCGTGAGTACTAGATAGGTTTATATAGATTTTCTGTTCTGTGTGGAACTTGTAAATGTTTCATCAGTTTGGTTTGAACCGATCAGGTTGTTTAAAAATCTTTATTTCTACATTTCAAGTGTGGTTACCGGTTCTTATCGGTTCTAAAAAAAACGGATTTTACTACGTTTTTTTCCACGACTCGTAACACGTGTCAGGAACCAATAAGAGTGTCTTGCCTGGCAGATTGCCATTAAAAGGTACGCTTGTTAGACTGGCACCATGTCTGAGGAAACCCAAAAGAAAACCGGCCCACTGGGTTTCAACACTGTAGTGTGTGGGGAAGTCTTGCTAAGGCTGACCCCACACCACCTGTGTTTATTGTCTGGGGTTTGACCACCTCGATTCAGACTGCCAGATTTGTAAAAATTTCCTGCAGCTACCCTAGAAAAGACAGTTGGTAGGCTCAGAAAGGGAGGCCAAAAGTCTGCTGACCGGATGGCCAGCCGGTTCAGTTCAAACCGAACCAGCGGGAGTGCCATCTGACCGAGGCGAAACTTCTTGGACAAGGAGAACCGATTCGAGTCGGTTCCAGTTAAGAGAACAAGAAGGGAAAAATCAGCGGTGTGGATCCAAAGTGTTTTCTCCAACCGCTGATGAAATAGCCAAGCGATAAAATTGTACAGTCGCTTTCCCGGTTTCACACCGAACCGGCACCATCAGGAAGGCGCCTAGTTCGGCTAGTTCCACCGGGTTCTGATTATGATTTGGAAGAATTTTATGAACCGGAGGAGGAGGAGGAAGGAGAGTATGAGGAAAGTGATGTGATTATGAAAGTCTGGATGTGCCCATTGACCTGGACATCTCCCCAGACAGACCTTCAGGAGTGTCTCCTCCTAGGCTTTCTGAGTCCCCTTCCCATTTCATGTTTTACAAGAAAGTGGTTGAAACTCTTCAGCTTCCTATGGAAGAAGCTGTGGATGACCAGGAGGAGCCTGACTATGTTGAAATGATGGATATCCCAGAGGCCAGGAGGCTGTCTATTCCCCTTCATAAGTCTTTTGGGAAACAGACAATAAAAATTTTAAAGACTCCTAATTCTATACCTCCTGTGGATAAGAGAATGGGCAAGAGGTATACTCTTTCAGGCTCAGATACAGAGTTCCTTACTCAGCAGTGCAGCCATGTTGAGGTAGTGCAGGCTACAGCCTGTGATAAGGCAAATATACCCTTGGCTTCACACCCCCAGATAAGGACTCCAGGAGGATTGATGCCATGGCAAAGAAACAGTACATGGCAGCATCCTTGGGACTCAGGCAGGCCAATTATATGGCCTATACAGCTAGATATCAGAAATCTAGATGGGACACTGTAATGGCTTTAGCTAAACAGGTCCCTGGCCAGCTTGCCAAGGAGCTGGAGCAGGTAGCTGCAGATGGTATTGAGGCATCCAAGGTGCAATTCCATGCTGCAGTGGACTCCAATGATGTTTCATCTAGAGTCATGGCTACATCTGTGGCCCTTCGTAGGATGGCTTGGCTCAGATGTACTAGCCTGTCTCAGGATACCCAGACTAAGGCCATGGATTTTCCTGTTGTGGGTAATTCTCTGTTTGGGAAGCATACAGAGAAGTACATGAAGAAAATGGATGAGTACAGGACCACCTATAGGAGTGCTCAGGCCAAGGAAAGGCAAACCACTCCTCAGAGGCAGCATCCCAGGGGCAGGGGCAGGCCTTTTCATAGGCCTTTCTGCAAGCCCAGGCCTCCTCTTCTGCTTATGCTCATAGGGGTTCTTTAGAGGGAGAAGCAGGCGAGGGTACAAGCAGGCCTGATCTTATCTGTGTCAGTCTTCACCATTCATCACAGATGGGTACTGGCTGGAGATCAGGACCCAGCGAGACCTTTTTTTTTTTTAAAAGGATAGGCGGTCGACACAGCATCAGCGCCGCCCTCCAAGGCCAGCGTGCCTACGTGGCGCTCGAGGATTAGCCATTAAGCTGTGTCGACTCCGCCTGCCTACCAGTTCTTCATCTCCCGCTGTCGAGGTCGCCTCGTGGGAAGCCTGTGAAGAGATTTTCAAAGTTTTAGGCCTTAACCTTTTGTCGTCGACAGTCGTGGTTCCTGCTGGTTCTAGTCTGCACTACCGACGCCACTGGTAGATCTTTCCATTTATTTTACAATTAAGCGGCGTCGAGTCTGTTTTCAGTGTTTTCCGTAGGTCATGTAGTCGTGGTCGAGGGCAAGAGAAGTCGTCTAAGCGGGCGGCCCCATGAGTCGGTGCCCATGCGGCCGCAAGTACTCCGTTACCGACCAGCATGACGGTGTCTCGTGTCTTGGCCACTTCACGACATGGATTCATTGACGCCTGCTTCTCCTGGACGCGCGTCCTCTCGAACAGCAGCGTTTAAAGTAAAGGCGAGCTCCAGACTTTCGGGGGTAGGTCTCGCACTGGTGAACCAAGCCATGCTCTCTTGGCCTTTCCTCCTGGTCCCCTCGGTTCTATATGGACCCGGAGGAGGGAGCCTCGGCCTCTCGTAACCTAGCCTTGGCGAGGCTCCTTCCGCGGTGCAGGAGGCCCGTTCCGCTTCCTCCCGGGCGGGCAGGCCGACGCTATGGCAATCACCCTTGAGGTGAAGGCACCCAGTGTCGCTCCCTTGATCCGAAGGCCGGGTCGATGCCGTCCTCGATCCCGTCACTGGGGCGTCGGCATTCGGCGCTGTGGGTCCTGTCGGCGCGACTTCGTCTTTTGTGCCGTGGGCCTTGTCAGTGCCATTCGCGGTGCCGACCCTGCTCATGGCGCCGTGACCTGGAATTGGCGTCGCCTTTCGCCATGTCTCACCTCGTAGCCATCCTCAGCGCCAAGGTTGACCGACACCGTGGGGCAGACCAGTGCGATCCGTCGGTGCCGTCCTCTGCGCCGTTAGTGCTCTCGGCGCCCATAGCGGCGCCAAGGGTCTAGTGGTCCCGTGTTGGCGCCAAGTCCACCCTCAGGGTCGTCGGCGCCGCTTCGGTCCTCGGTGCCGCTCGCGGCGCCGAAGGGCCTGGCGTCGGCGCTGAGGCTGTTGCTGGGGTTTCTGTCGGCGCCGTCTCTGTTACTGGTACCGCCCCTGGTGCCGGTGGACTTGACGGTGCCGCAGCTGGCCCTAGTTCAGGACCTTTGGCCCGTGCTGCCCTGCCGCCTTCTGCCAGCGCGCTTGCGGGGCTGTGGAGGGTGCAGGTGCCGCCTTGGCCACTGCTTGGACTTCTGGGCCCTTTGGTAAGGTGCCCTCCCTTGCCCTCCCACGTCTGGCTTAGGGCCTCAGACTCTACCTCTTGGTCGGGTCGGGCTTGAGTCAGCGGGCAGTCACACCCTTCAGGGTTGTCTGCAGAGGAGGACAAGCGGTGGTCTCCACGACAGGTCTCAGTCAGCCCCTTCTGAGGCGTGCTGGTTTCCCGAGGTTAGGGTCAGTGATACTGACCAGCAGGCTGTAGTGGTGCCACCATTGCCATGCAACCTGGCCTTGTGGGGTTCCTTGACCCCTAGGCGGTGTACCCCTCGGTGGTGTGTCTCGATCATCCAACTTTGGGGCCTATCGGAAGCCAACAGGAGGGAGGTGCTGCTCCCTGGGACTCCCCTTGAGGGGCAGACCAGAGCTGCCAGCTTCCTAGGCTGGCCCTTTCAAAGACTGGGACTCTCTCGGACTCTGAGGGGTCGAGGGGTGTGGGGTCGGTGCGTCGATCTTTCTCTGGGACCCACCTGGGCCTTGGACGAAGCCGAGCTGGGGACTTCCGCCCTTCCCCTTCTGGTTCCTTGAGGGGTCCCATTCTTTGGAGGCAGGGGACCATCCTTCTGGATCTATACGGCCCCAGTCACCTCACTTGGGGGATTCTTCTGGGCGCAGCCTAGGCAGTACCAACGTGGTTGTACAGCTGTCGGCTGTGGAGTCTTCCAGGACACCCTCCGCGGGGGTCCATGGTCCTCTCCCTAGCCCTGGCAGAGGTCAGCCAACTTCCTCTCTCGGCTCTGCCCCCTTCCCTCTGCTGCCTTCTCCAGCATTCCCAGGTATTCTTGGTCCTAGCGGTCCTCTCACCTGGGAACAGTTCAGAGCAGTGGCTGCTCGGTTCCCTGCCTACGTTAGGGCCATGGACAGCCAGGTTTTTCAACCTCCCCCCGAGCAGCCACTCTCAGAGCGCATGGTGACCTCCATCTCCTCATCCCCCTCTTCAGGGGGAGAGGAACCATCTGTCCATATCTCTCCTGCCGCTGATCTCTCCGAGTATCAGCATTTCCTCGTGAGGATGCTGGAGGACCTTCACCTCTCTCCCCCTCTCCATGAGCAATCCTGAGCATGCGGCGCACGCCTTTCTAGGTGATTTCAGTGCAGCCACCCTTGTGGTGCCACCCTGGCCTGCTCCCTTTCGGGAGGCATCCATGGTTCTATGCCTCATCCACAGTCCAGATTGATGCACCTGGACACTCCTGACGGGCTTTGCGCCCTCCACCATGACCGGCCCCCAGATCAGGACTCTTCGGATTTTGATTTCTGGGGGAGGAGGACTTTCTACTCGGCACGGTTGCTTCTCTCCATCTCCACTCATCAGGCCCACTATGCAGCCTACCACAGGTTCTTGTGGTCAGCGCTGGGTCAGATCCTAGCTGCTTTGCCTGACTCGGAGCAAACCAGGCAAGCCATCGCTTTCCTCTGCTCTTGACCTGGAGCCTTAAGGGAAACAAGCAAAAGGGCATCTTCTGACGCCAATGGGGTAGCTACCAGGGTAGTGGTGACAGCGATCTGCACCAGGAGATCGGCGTGGCTTCGCCTTTCCGGTTGTCACCCTTGGCCGGTGTAGGGTGATTTGCTCTGCTCACCAGGGAACCTATCTTTTTCCCGTAGGGCAAGGCGGCATGTCGGGGCAATTCCTTCCCCTCAGAGGGACCCCATCTCACTCTCCCCACTCTCGGGCCTCCTCAGGCCCTGATTTCCTCCATAGTGTGTCACCCACTGAGGGCTAGGGATACTGACCCTTAGGAGTGCAATGAATCAGCCCCTTCAGCGGAGGCTTGGTACTCCTCATCTGTGATGAATGGTGAAGACTGACACAGATAAGATATAGAAATTACGTTATATCCGTAATTATGATCTTTCTGTGCATCTTCACCATTCATCCTAATCCCTCCGCCATCCCCCTGGGGCTCCAGTCTCTGGATCCTCCTCCCTCTGTGCCTACCCCTCTTTTTGAGCGGGGTAAAGTTGGGACACACAGGGGTAATTTTCTTCCCCAAGGGGTACAGTTCGAGTGGCACTTCTTCTCTACTACTTATCCTCACCCCTATGGGGTGAGAACTGGTGGTTGCCCTCCTTCTGTTATCCATCTATTATAAAAAAAAAAGGACCCTTTTTTCACCAAATTCTTTGAGAGTACTGGGTCCTGTGCCTGTCCTTCTCAGAATAACCGACTCTGCTTTTGGGGTATTGCCAGTTATTCTGTGCCTTGAATTCTGGCAGATGTGCTTTGCCACTCCTTGCAGTTCCTATACAGTCTGGTGACGGACAAGGGTCCTGGATCCTTTTACCTCTCACTCTCTCCTAAATTCTCTCCCCCCTCCCTTCTTCTTCCTTTTCCAGAGATTGGGGCCCCTACCCAATCCCTTAGTTTTACTTCCTCTATGCTGTCCTCTCAGTCGTTATTTCTCCTTTAGTTCAGTTTTCTCTTCCTTTTCTGTCCCTTGGACTCTCTTGTCCCACCCTCCATCCCTCTCTTACTTCTCCGGCGACTCAGAACTGGTAGGCAGGCGGAGTCGGCATAGCCTCATGGCATGATCTCGAACGCCACGTAGTACGCTTCGGCCTCGAGGGGTGGCGCGATGCAAGGCCAACATGCCTATCCTTTTAAAAAAAAAAAAGGTTCTCTCGGGTCCTGATCTCCGTCAGTACCCATCTGTGATGAATGGTGAAGATACACAGAAAGATCATAATTACGGTAGATGCGTAATTTCTATTTTCCACCCTCATCCTAAAGCCCCTGCCAAACAGGCACCCTGATGGGTTTGCCAGGGCTGATTCTCACTACCGGAAGGGGCAGGCTGGCTTACTTTGTCCAGGACTGGATGTCTTTAACATCAGACAAATGGGTCCTGGAAGTAATAAGCCAGGGACTGGTTCTCAGCTTCAAAATTCCAAAGATGAGAACCAGATCCTTTCCACCTGCAAATCCTTCAGAGGCACTTGCCCTAGAGGCAGAGGTCTCTTCCCTCTTGGCTCTCAGAGCTATAGAAAGGGTTCACACCTCACACAAGGGAAAGGATTGTACTCCAGGTGCTTCCTCACCCCAAAAGACAGGAGAATGGCGGCCCATCCTGGATCTCAGATATTTAAACAAGCACCTTTTAAAGCCAAAGTTCAAAATGGTGTCTCTGGGAATAATTCTACCCTCTCTAAGGCCAGGGGACTGGCTAGCGTCCCTGGACCTCAAGGATGCCTACTTCCATATTCTCATCAGACGCTCCCATCGAAAATACCTCAGGTTCGAGCTGCCCTCAGGCCACTACCAATTCAGAGCAATGCCCTTCGGCCTAACCTCTGCTCCAAGGGTGTCCACAAAATGCCTGGCAGTAGTAGTTGCCTTCCTAAGAAGGAAAAGATTTCCATCTTCCCATACCTGGACGACTGGCTCATAGTAGGCCAGTCCCAGACCAAGTCAAGTTACACCTACAGATAACTCAGCAACTGCTTGCTTCTCTAGGTTTCCTTCTAGATCTTTCAAAAGTCAGTTCTAGAGCCTGTCCAGCTCCTCACCTTCATAGGCGCAGAGCTAGATACAGTAAAGCAAGAGCCTTCCTTCCCTGGACAGGCAAGGACCCTTATTTCACTGGCCTCTTCATTCACCTCCAGGTGCCTCGACCAGCAAGGCATTTTCTACAGCTCCTGGGGCACATGGCTGCTTCTACAGCAGTGGTGCAGGGGCAAGATTTCAGATGAGGCCATTCAGTTCCGCTTGAGAGCCTTCTGGTCTCAGAAAAGGATCCTCTGACCAAACTGATCCCAGTGACTCGAACCCTGATCCAGGCATTGCAGTGGTGGCAGGATCAGGACTATCTAGACAGGAGTTCCTTTTGTCACTCAGTCTCACTCTCTAATCCCTACTACAGATGCCTCCCTCTTGGGTGGGAGCTCACTTGGGAGACTTGACCACCCAGGGTTATGGTCTCCTCAGGAATCTCTGCTTCACATCAATCTGTTCGAACTCAGAGCAGTGTTTCTAGCACTTCAGACTTTTTCCAAGTCTGTTCAGAACAAAGTAGTTCAGATCAGGACAGACAATACCTCCACAATGTGGTATATCAACACGCAAGGGGGCACTCAGTCTACAGCCTTGTGCACAGAAGCAGTGAGTTATGGTCTCTGGCCTATTCCTGAACACCTCTCTTACAGCAGTATGAGGACAATGCCCTGGCAGATGCTCTCAGCAGGATATCTCAGGGGCCATCACGATGGTCCCTGGATCACTTGGTTTTGAAGGTGATATTCTCCAGATGGGGCACCCCACAGATAGATCTTTTGCAGCCCCAGACAATCACCAACTTCCCTCTTTTTCTGCAGGCCCCCAGTGTTGGGCTCAGTCCCCTGGATGCCTAGTTCTCATTTGGGAAGGAAGTTCTTGTATGCTTCCCCTTCCCTCTCCTGTTCAAGGTGCTAGTCAAAATCAGGTCTCAACCCTGCAAAGTGATTCTGATTGCTCCAGACTGGGCCAGACAGCCCTGGTACCTCTTCTGTTGTCCTTAGCAGTCCACCTTCCCTGTTTCTTCCCAGGAATTACAACCTGTTAACCTGTGCTCAGGGAGGGTTTGGTATCTGAATCGAAATCTCTCAATCTCAAGGCCTGGCTCTTGAAGAGTTAGATTTGCTGATTACACCTCTCTCAAGGTGTTATGGATATCCTTAAGGCTTCTGAAGCCTTCCACCAAGCACTTACAAACTCCAAATGTAAAAGATTCTCCATATGGTGCTCTAGGAAGCATATTTCTCCAAAGTCTGCTGGCCTGCCCACAGTCCTTGACTATATGGTTCATCCTAATAGCTTGGGACTCAGACCAGCTACACTAAGAGTGCATCTGGCAGCTGTCTCTGCTTTCCTTTCAGCAGGTAAGCCTTCTTCACTTTCAGCTCATCCTGTATTCTCTAAGTTTTTCAAGGGATTGCTTCATACCAATCCGCCATTCAGGGACCCTGCCCCTGTTTGGGACCTTAATGTTTGCATTGCTCAGCTTATGCAACCCCCTTTTGAGCCTTTGTCCTCAGCAGAGCTTAAGTACTTGACTTGGAAAACTGTTTTCTTGGTGGCCATCACTTCTGCCAGGCACATGCGAGTTACAAGCCCTGTCAGTGGAGCCTGATTTTATCTCTTTCCATAGAGATAAGGTGGTCCTCAGGACGAACAGGAAGTTTTTACCTAAGGTGGTTTCAGACTTCCACCATAACCAGTCTATGTTTCTTCCTGTTTTCTTCACTGACCATTCCTCCTCTAGTGAGAGGAGGCTGCACAGTTTGGATGTGAAAAGGGCCCTTAGCTACTACATAGAGCGTACCAAGGGTCACAGGTTTGACTCCCTCCAACTGTTCCTCACTTATGGTGAGGTTGGGTAAGGAAAACCTGCCACTAAGAGATCCATTGCCAGGTGGATTGTCTCTTGCATTCAATTTGCTATGAAAATCTAGGTAGGGCTCCACCTTCAGGCCTGAGAGCTCACTCTACCAGAGGTACAGCTGCTTCCTGGCTGCTGCCAGGGATATTCCTATCTTAGAGATATGTCAAGCAGCTACCTGGAAAACAGTTCACACTTTTTCCAAGCATCACTCTGTGGACATCCAGGCTAGGAGTGATGCTCGGTTTGGCACAGCAGTGCTTCAGAGCCTATTTCCTAGGTAGGTTCTGTCCCTCCTCCATGGAAGTACTGCTGTGTAATCTGCATATGTCATAATACAGCAAGACCTCATGTTGTTTGAAGAAAAAATTACTCACCTTAGTAATGTTGTTTCTTCTAATGGAGTCTTGCTGTATTAGACCTCCCTCCCTGCCCCTCTCAGAACCTCTGCTTTTGGGTTGTGGGTGGGCAGTGCAGTGTTGGCACTTAGTAGATGCCCACCTTATTTTTCACCCTTTCTTTTTAGGGTGTTTGGGTGTTATGTTTTTAATTTTCTTTCTTGAATCCCCTGACTTGAGTCTTCGTTTTGGGATCAAGAAAAATGTGTTCTTGTAATTAGTAGCCAGTGGGCTAGTGTAGGTTTACCGCTTCCACACAGAACCTTAGTGAGTTTTGCTCGTAAAGATCTGACAGTTTGAGTTTGAAGAACAACAGACAGAGTTTTCAACCGAGCTCGCGCTCAAGGTTCCATGCCTGGCATGGAAAGTTAACTCTTTCACCTCCGGAGCAGTTCGAAGGTTGGGACTCACTGCATATGTCATAATATAGCAAGACTCCATTAGAAGAAACAACATTACTAAGGTGAGTAATTTTTTCTTCCCTTCTATCCTCTATCGGCTTATTCCTTTTTCAGTTTATATCCTTTCCTTTTTCTATCCCTCAGCTCTCTTGCCTCACTCTTTCTTCTAAGCCTTTTTTCGCCTCTCCGGCCAACAGAACTGGGATGGAGGAGGAGTCTGCGGCGCTAACAGCACTTCATAGCGCCTCTATGCAGAGCGTCACTCAGGGGGCGGCCTTGTGAAGCCGACTCCTCTAAAAAAAACCTCCCATGGCAGGTGCATGCCTCTGGCTGTCACCCAACAGTAATGAATGGTGAAGATACAAGAAGATCAAGAATTACTGGTCAGGTCACATTTTCATATCTTGTCTGCTCTGCATGTTCGGCCCGAGTCGACACATGCTTGATCGCGACATACGATGCAGTGGACACTGCTGGACGGGCTCAGCTTTGCGCCATGGGCCTCGTCATCATGGCGGCTCCGGCGTGTCATGGTTGGTCCCGAGTGCAATCCACTATCCAGGAAGCGCCCTTCGGGGTCGGTGCTTTCAGCAGTGATGTCAAGGACATCATCACTGATTTGCAGGAGAGGAATGGCACTGAAGGTCTGTCGACTCCATGTACCGCCCCCATCAGCAGCAAGCGCATCCCCTTCGCCAGGCGGAATCAGCCTAAGTGAAACCCCAGGGAAGGCGGGCCACAAAACGCTGGGCCCCCATAGCTGCTAAGCCCCCCACCCAAAAAAGCAGCGGGTGCTACAGCTACGGCACTGCCCCACACCACCTGACTCCTTCCCTCTCCCACAGCCTCCGGACTTCCCAGGAGGAATCGGTAGGAGGGAGGTTTTTCCTCTACCTTCCGGGCTAGGAGAGGATAACATCAGATTCTTGTGTGCTCCAGCTCATCGCAGGACACTTGATAGAGTTTCTTCAGAAACCACCTTGTCACCCCCCTCTAAAGTCATCGTATTCAAGGGAACACCTTCTCTTGGTTCAGGAGGAAATTTCGGCTCTCCTACTGAAACAAGCAATAGAACCCGTCCCCCTTCATCTGCAAGGGACAGATTACTATTGCCATTTCTTCCTGGTCCCAAAGAAGACAGGAGATCTCAGACCAATTCTGGACCTCAGTTCCCTGAATCTCTTTGTGGAATACAAAAGGTTCAGGATGCTCTCTTTGCAGAGCCTTCTGCCCCTCTCTGGCTGGGTCTATGGCTGTGTGCCCTGGATATGCAGGATGCTTACCTGCACATTTCCATTCGCCCGTCTCACTGCAAATGTCTTCGTTTTGTGTTCCAGGGGACCACTACCAATTCAAGGCACTTCCGTTTGACCTTTCCTTGGTGCCCCAAGTATTTACCAAATGCCTGGCAGTGGTGGCGGCCCACCTGCTTACCGTAGGGTGCAGGTTTTCCCGTACCTGGACTATTGGCTCCTGGTGGCCCCATCCAGGGAGGAACTCCTGCGCTGCCTCTCCCTTACCCAGCAGGTTTTTGCCTACCTGGGTATTACCATCAACCATTCCAAGTCTCACCTGATCCCATCCCAGAGACTACAGTTTATTGGGGCGATTCTCGATATGACCACAGGCAGGGCCTTCTTGCCACCGGACACGTCGTCCACCCTCCAGACTCATAAGTCTGCTGTCCGGCCTTTGGCGGGTCTCTGCAAGGTCGGTCCTTCGCCTCCTCAGGCTCGTGGCGGCTGCTATCCCGACAGTTCCTCGGGCTTGACTCCACATGAGAGTCTCTCAGTGGACTCTACGCTCCCTATGGGATCAGTTAGTGGATGACCTAGATCACCTAGATCTTCCTGGACATAAGTCTCCACCACTCATTCACACTATTGGGATCTGCGCCGGAGGCACTAGGACCCATCGGGAGCAAACTTTTTGCTTGGGAGTCGACGCCAGATATGGCGCCACGAGGAGCAATGCGAGGCCTCCAGCTCGGCGGCAATAACTATCTCAGCGTCAACTCAACCACATCAGTTCCTTTTTCCTGCCGTCAGAGTGCGCTTCAGTGACGGCGCGCTCGCCTGTCGAGTCAAACTAGCAGCATAGTTTTCAGTTTTATTATTTTGTAGTATTATCTCGATACAGTATCGCTTAAGTTATTCTTATTTTTAAATAAAAGCGATAAAGTCTCAGCCTACACTGGCGGAGTCGACCATGAGCAGGTCAGGTGGCGGTAGGGAGACTTATATAAGCTTTCAGTCAGTCGGGCTGGGTCCGGTCCGCCACCTTCTCCGGAAGGGGGTCTGACAGCAGTCAGTCCAATGCCGGGGGATGGCGGTCCCAGCGGAAGCATAAAGCCAAGCGGTGGCATTCCCGGCGCCGTTCGACCCGAACTCTTTGAGGCCCGCGGGTCTAAAGAGAAGGCATCACTAAAGTACGCCCTCTGATCGTCTGTCGCGTAGAGCGTTCGTATCTCGGGGCTGGTGCGGTCTCCTCGCCCGGAGTCGCCAACAGTGGCTTCTGGTAGCACGGCGTCTTGACTGCGAGTCCTACCCGCCCGCGGTAGGTCTTCAGATGAGCAGTTTCATCAGTGGGCGCTCTTATGGAGCAATGGGCTCGGAGGTTGGTTGGCTACCTGGCTCGATCGTTCGTGGGCCTTGGGCTCTCTGGGTGACCAGGTAGGGTGGTTGAACTGTCCTGGTCACGCGGCACCTTCTTGATTGCCGTCGACTCCGATAGCATAGTGTCCTCTCCCCACACATGGCTTGGTGCGCAGGGGCCACACCGATGCCCTTATCTCCTGCTCTTTTCCTTCAAAACCTGTTTTCGGTCTCTGGGGCGCCTTGACGCGGCGCCATGCAGCTTCTGGGGTGCGTGTGCTGCGCCATCCTCGGCGCCCGTCAAAGCTTCTCGGCGCCGTTTGCGGTTACCAGCGTGGTTCCTCAGCGTTGTTCTTGGTGCGTGCGTCGCCTCCTCGGCGCGGGGCTCTCGTGGACTTTCCTTTTGTCTCTTTCCTCCTTCCTCTTCTGGCTTTCATCCCTTTCCTGTCCATACAGTCCTCCTGGACTGTCAGGAGATGACGTTGAGCCTGCCCAGACCTTCGGCTGGGCGATGAGGTGAATGACAGGATCTTTTACTGCTGCAGAGCCTGTGATCGAGGACCTGTCATTTAAGTCTCTGCTGAAGAATATGATTTCCACTACTCTCCAGACTACAGACGCCGATCCTGGGAAATTGCTAAGACTCCAATACCTTCACGCCTCGGGAGATCCTATGGATTTGAATCCTCCGATTCAGCCTTCCTTGAGCAGCTGTCTCAAATGGTATGGAATAATCCTGCTCTCTCTTCATTGGTGGCTAAATCCATTGATAGAAAATATTCAGCCCCAAGGATCATCCCATTTTGGCATCCCAAGCCTTTGCGGATCCTGTTGTAGTCCTGGCAGAGAATGATAAGGTCGTCCTTCCTCAAACCACTACAGCTCGACCTATTAACCAGGAATCTCGTAAGATAGACACCTTAGGTAAGAGAGTCTTTGCTGCTTCTGCCCTAAGTATCGTATTGCCAGTTACAGGGCTATTTTTCTCAATCTGAGTATATCCTGTGGCACTCTCTCAAGCAAATGGTTGAAGCTCTTTGGTCGGATTCAAAACCAGAGCTTCTCCAAACCATACCAGGGTATTGAATCTAACAACCAACAGGTTAAAGCAGCCATGGACGCTTTTGACTCCACTTCCCGTTCAGCAGCTGCTGGTATTTGCACCCGCCGCCATTCCTGGCTGAGCACTTCAGGCTTCACCAATGATGCGCAACAGCAGGTAATGGCATTGCCCTTTGATGGTGCATATCTTTTTGGTCCTCAGGTCGAGCAAGCTCTAGAAGCTACACAAAAGACTAGGTCAGCCATTAAGTTGGCTAGACCCCCTCCTGCCCCCTCTCGAGGGCATGCCAGTAAACGTCAGTTTCATAACCGTCAGTCCTTTCGAGGCAGAGGCAGAGGAAGTTTCCATAAGAACCAACCTGCCCAACCTCAAAAGAGGCGGCGGCGAAAGCGCAGGGCCCAAAGCACCCGCGCTACCTTATGATTGCTGGCCCAAGTCCCCTCAACTGCCGAGGTGGAGTTTTCTCTCCGGTGGGAGGTCAGCTGATGCACTTCTACAGCCAGTGGAAGTCCATAACCTCAGACAAATGGGTCCTTCGGATAATCAGCGAGTACTCACTCAATTTTGTAAACCCTCGGATTGTCCTCCTAAGCAACAGCCCAGGCTGTCTGCCCTTCAGTCAGACCTTCTCACTGCCGAGATTCAGGGCCTTCTAAACAACAGGGCAGTAGAACTTGTGCCGCTGCATCAGCGAAACACGGGGTTCTCTCTCATTACTTTCTGGTTCCAAAAGAAGTCTGGGGAATGTGCCCCATTCTAGATCTCAAAGCTAGACAAATTTCTCCCCAAGGAGAAATTAAAATGATTCTCTAGGAACCCTGTTACCTTGCTTCATCAACGACTGGTTAGCTTCCCTAGACATGCAGGATGCTTACCAGCACATTCCCATTCACGAGGCATCACAAATTCCTGAGGTTTGTGGCTCTGGGACAACATTATCAGTTCAGAGTCCTGCCTTTTGGGCTATCGGCGCAGCGAGTTTTACAAAGTGTTGTGCAGTTCTGTAGGCGCACCTCAAACTTCGAATACAGGTGTTCCCCTATCTGGATGATTGGCTTCTTCAAGTCCTTCCAGGAAGGGACTCTGGATGCCGTGAGAGTAACCTCTCACCTCCTTACATCCATGGGAGTCCTGCTGATCCTCAAGAAATCACAGCTGCAGCCCTCCCAGAGGCTCCTTTTCATAGGGACCCTTCTGGACACATCCTGTCTGAGCTTTTCTCCCAGAGAACAGAAGGAACAATATCCTTCAGATGGCCCATTACATCGGAGAACAGGTCAGTTACAGCTCTTGATGCAATGGATGCTGGGCCTCATGGCATCCTCAGTGTTCACTGTACCTCTGGCCCGTCTGCACATGAGACTCCAATGGATGCTCAGTACTCAGTGGTCTCCAACCACTCACCCATGATCCTATCTCATCAGGTGACAGAACCCCTACGGTCTCTCACCTGGTGGTCTCAAGAGGACAATCTTCTGCAGGGATACCCTTTGCCCCTCTGGACCATCAGATCTCCATTACCACAGGCGCCTCACTAATGGGGTGGGGAGCTCACTGTCAGGCTCTCCACACTCAGGGTGTGTGGACTCATTTCGAGTCCCAGCTTCACATAAATGTCCTAGAAATGAGACCGTCCTTTATGGGGTCCGATCTTTGAAGGACATTCTCTGTCCAAGAATATTCTCCTCCAAACGGACAACAAAGCAGTGATGTATTACATCAACAAGCAGGGGCGGTGCTCATTCTTACCCCTTATGCAGAGAAGCGATGAGGGTCTGGGAATGGTGCTTGGGCGAAGGCTCTAATTCAAGCAACCTACCTGCCAGGTGTACAAACGACTTGGCAGACCATCTCAGCAGAACAGAGACAGATCCTCACAAGTGGTCTCCAACTCAACCATAGTTCAGTCACTATTCGAAGGTGAGAACTCCGGACCTGGACCTTTTGCATCCCCACTCAATGCAAAACTGCCTCTCTTCTGCTCCAGAAATCCAGGGCCTGGCATTTTGTCAGAATCGTTCAGGCTGCGGTGGACAAAAGCGCTTTCTTACGCCTTTCCGCCTCTTCCTCTAATTCAGAGGTACTCCTCAAGTTCAGTCTCAGGAGACAAGATGATTCTCATTGCTCCTTTTGGCCTCGACAACTGTGGTTTCACTTCTCAACAGTATGTTGGCAGTTCCTCTGAGACCACTTCCCTGCAGATGAACCTTTTAACTCAGGGACGGTGGTCCATCCCAATCTGACATCTCTTCACCTTCACGCTTGGCTCTGAAAGGTAGAAGTAATCGGTTCAATGTCTCGAGAAGGTCTCTGATGTCCTTCTGGCTGCTGTGAGCGGCCACTCGGAAAACTTACACTGCTAAGTGAAGTGCTTTTCCTCTGGTGTGCAAAGTCCTCTTTGAATCCTTTTCCGCCCTCCAGATAAAGTCTTTGAGTACCTTTTTGTACCTCTCAACAGGTCTCCAGTACTCTACAGTTAAGGTTCACCTTAGTGCCATTTCAGCGTATCATGAGCCAGTTTTTTCTCTTTCACTGGCTCAGTTACCTATGGTTAAGAGATTTCTTAAGGGCATTCTGCACACCAGACCCCCTACATGACGTCCTGTTGCAGCCTGGGACATTAATCTTGTGCTATTCATGCTCACTTGGAAACCTTTTGAGCCTCTAGCTACCTGTGAGCTAAAGTTTCTCACCTGGAAGACTGCCTTCCTAGTGGCCATTACCTCAGCCCGTGAGGGTCTCAGAGATACATGCCTGGTCACAGACCCTCCGTATACTGTGTTCCATAAGGACAAAGTAGTCCTTCGTACTCATCCTAAATTTCTTCCTAAGGTTGTGTCAGAATTTCATCTTAACCAGCCTTTGGTCCTTCCCTCTTATTTTGCGGACTTCCAAAATGAAGGGGAACACTCTCTTCATTCTCTGGATGTTAAGAGGGCCTTGCGTTTCTACTTAGATAGAACCAAGAATTTTCGTAAAGCCCAGCAACTGTTCGTTTCCTTCAGTGAGGCCCAGCTGGGTCAACCTGTCGCTATTAGATGTATCTTAGCATGGCTAGTGGCGTGCCTTCGTCAGTGCTATTCCATGGCGCAGGTTAAGTTGGAGGGTAGAGTTTACGCTCACTCTACCAGAGCAGTAGTGGCATCCCTAGCAGAAATCCGCAATGTGCCCATTGCAGACATCTGCAATGCAGCCACCTGGAGCTCAATGCATACTTTCATTAAGCATTATGCACTAGATGTCCATGCCAGACGACATTCTTCCTTTGGCAGAGCCATCCTTAATGGAGTTCTGTCTTAACAAACGTGAGCTCTTGGGTTTTCCTGCCGCCCTCTTGGGGGATTATTAGCTCGGTACTCTCCCAATAGTGTGAATAGTGGTGGAGACTTATGTCCTGGAAGATATGAAAATTACGTACCTACCGTAATTCTTGATCTTCTTGGACGAGTCTCCACCACTCATCCTACACCCACCCTCCATCCCCCGAGCTCACCTCTCTTGTTGGTCTTCACTCCCTCAAATCTTTAGGCCTTGAAGACTTCTTTATTGACCCTTCTTACACGGGTCGTCCAGACTATTTTATGTCCGTTTTTTTAGGTTAGGCTAGCCTTCTAGGTTAGTTACGCTGCACCTCCTTGGTAAAAAAGGTACTGAGGCAGTTGGGGAGTCGACGCCGAGACAGTCATTGCCGCGCGAGCTGGGGCTCGCGACACCGTTCCTCACGGCGCCATCTCTGGCATCAACTCCCCAGCAAAAAGTTTGCTCCCGATGGGTCCTAGTGCCTCCCGCAGCAGATCCCAATAGTGTGAATGAGTGGTGGAGACTCATCCAAGAAGATCAAGAATTACGGTAGGTACGTAATTTTCATTTCTGGTCTCCTCGCCGATGCTTCGAGACTTGCATTGGTGGATGGTTCAAGAGAACCTGTTTCGGGGAGTTCCTTTCTTTCATCCTCCCCCCTCCCAGACTCTAACCACAGATGCCTTGGGCAAAGGTTGGGGTGCCCATCTAGGCCCTCATCGGACCCAGGGCTCCTGGTCCAAGCTCGAACAAGCTCTCCACATCATTGTGCTCGATCTTCGGGCTGTGTTGTACGCTCTCAAAGCCCTTCACCAATACATCCTTCCCGGCCACCTAGCCGTCCAGATGGACAACATGTGCGTGGTTTGGTACATTAACAAACAGGAAGGGACTCGGTCCTACCATCTTTGCAGGGAGGCAATGAGGGCTTGAGATTGGGCAATACAACACGACCTTCACCTCACGGCAATTCACGTTCTGGGAGTCGACAACACCCTGGCAGACAAGCTAAGTCGCTTTTCTGCTCTGACTCATGAGTGGGAACTGGACCAAGGGGTCCTAGACAATATCTTCTGACTTTGGGGAACACCACAGGTCTACCTGTTCACATCCCCTCTAAACGCAAAGCTTCCCGTCTTCTGCTCACTCGTTCCAGAGCGAGGCGCTTTTTGTAGAGACGCTCTGTCTCTAGACTGGAAGGACAGATTCGTCTATGCTTTTCCCCCAATTCCACTTATCCCACGAGTCTTGCAGAAACTAGCTTCAGAAGGAGCACGAATGAGTCTGATTGCTCCTTTCTGGCCCAGGCAAGTTTGGTTCTTTCTTCTACAACAGTACTCAGAGGATTATCCCCTTCCTCTATCTCGAGGTTTACTGACCCAGGATCAGGGGACACTGGTCCATCCAGGCCTCAAATCCCTTCAGCTGCACGCATGGCTCCTGTAGACTTAGCTCAATCCCATTTTGGGGTGTCTCCCCAAGTGGCGGAGATTTTGGTGGAGGCCAGAATACCCTCCACTAGATCCACTTACGCCATGAAGTGGAAAAGATTCACTATCTGGGCCACTTCCAAGAACTTGGAACCTTTGTCCTGTTCAGCGGGGCTTCTGCTGGAGTATCTACGTCATCTGTTTGACCTGGGTCTCAGCCATTCTTCTCTGAAGGTACAAATGGTGGCCATCTTGGCCTATCATGTCCCTTTGCAGACAAAACTTTCACTCAATTGGAGGTCTCTAAGACCTTTCTCAGAGGGGTTCTCCATCTGAGGCCCCTTATCCGTACTGCCGCTCCCCCTTGGGACTTGAACTTTGTTCTTGAGAAACTTACTCTGCCTCCCTTCGAACCGGCAGCTTCTGTGGATTTGAAGTTCCTTTTGTGGAAGACTCTTTTCCTGGTGGCCATTACTTCCGCTCGGATAATTTCCGAGCTCCAGGCCCTGATGTGTAAAATTTCATACTTGATTTTTCACAAGGAACGTGTTGATCTTCGCACGAACCCAAAGTTTCTCCCTAAAGTAGTAGCAGAGTCTACTCTAAATCAGTCCATAGAGTTACCCGCCTTTTTCACACAGTACTCTAATCAAGGGGAGTATTTACTCCATACTATGGATGTTCACTGGATTCTGAGATACGACACCAACAGATCGAAGGATCTCGGAAAGACTGATCAATTGTTCATCTCTTTTGCTCATAAAAGGGAAGGCAATGCTGTTTCTAAGCAATGCCTATCTAAGTGGTTGGCTCATTGCATCAATTTCTGTTATGACAAATACAACAAGACCCTCCCAGGTCAGGTAAGAGGCCACTCCACTAGAGGAGTAGCTGCCTCTGCAGCTTGTTTCAAGAATGTGTGTGCAGCAGACATCTGCGCTGCCGCCACCTGGCGTTCCGTTCATACCTTTACTAAACACTACAGTTTGGATGTTGCCTCTCGCTGTAGAGCAGGCTTCGGGCTGGCTGTTCTGCAAGGCCTCTTATCTTGAGGCTTGCACAGCTAGAACTGCTTTTTGGAGTAGTTTTCCTCCTCCTGGTGCCTCTCATTGTTCCAGACTGCTTGGGATTCAGTCCTATATGTAATTACCTACTGCAAGAGCCCTCTTGAAGTAAGATAGTACAGTTACGAAAGAACTTACCGTAACAGTAGATCTTCAAGAGAGGCTCTTGAAATAGGTAATACCTTCCCGCCCTCCATCCCCCTAGGCTTTTTCAGCTCCTTTTCCAGTGAGGGAAATATCCGCTCCTCTCTCGTCCAGCCTTTCTGGCCTGTGGTGGGAAAAAACTGGAAGGCGGGCATCAGGGACCTCCACTTTATACCGATGTCTCCTGACGCTGGTCACCTGACATGGGGGCAGTCCCTCGCTAGGGACTGCTAGCTAGAAATTTTTCCGTGGGGTCCTGCCGCCTGCCGACGTCAGTCCTATATGTAATTACTACTGCAAGAGCCTCTCTCGACAGTGAAGGGTTCTACAATCAGGCCCGCCAGGGCACGTGGCCCTGGTAAAAAGTGCCAGCCCATATAGTGCAGATTCCCATAGTAACAATATATAAGTTCCCTGGCTACTATCTGTTGTGCCTGGCTGTGCCCTGGTAACCATTTGTGGCTAGAGCCGCTGCTGTCTCTCAAAGATGTACTGTTACGTTACGTTCTTACGTAACTGTACTTTCCTGTTCAGGGAATAGTTCCCTAAATCTTGGCATCCAAGTCTTCACTTCGTGGAGATTTGGCTCCTAGCCAGCCCTTCCGGTTAAGAGACACAGGAAGCAGTCACTGCAGCTTCTCAGTCGTTCTCTCCAGGTTCAGGGAAAGTGCCAGTTCATCTTCCCAACAACTCCTCTTCTTTGGAGCCTTCCTGGATACCTCCAAGGCATCAGCTTAGTTCCAGAGGATGGGAGAAACTACATCTTTAGATGGCTCGTTACAATATGAAAAACAACTCTAATCGGCCTCCTTTTTGGTTGAGCAGATGCGGGGACTCAGATCATCCTCTGCAGCAAGCAGTGGTCTCGTACCGCACATCTGCATCCTCTGTACAAGTTGACAGAGCCTCGAACATAATCCATGGTGGACTCACTGCCAAGGCCTCCTCATTCAGGTGTGGAGCCAGAAGGATCCTCATCTTGTCATAAATGTCTTAGATATGAGAGTTATCTTACAAGCAAAGTCCTGGAGTTTGCTCCCTGCCAAGAAGTGTTTCTACTTCGGAAGGATGACAAAGCTGTGATGTATTACATCAGCAAACAGGGTGGCGTGTCCCCCTACCCTCTCTGCAGTAGGGCCTTGAGGTTGTGAGAGTGGTACCTCGAGTATAATGTGTCAGTTCAGATATTGTGCAGTCGCTTTTGACGAATGAGGCAGTTTGGACCTGGTCCTTTTGTGTCCCCTGTCAGCACAAAGCTGCCTCTGCCCTGCTTCAGAAATCCTGGCCCTGGTGTTTTCTGTCAGATTGTGCTCACTGCAATATTCAAGATGCTCCTGTTACGTTTTCCTCCTCTTCCCTTTATTCAGAGTACTGATCAGGTTGTATGCTCAGTGGGGGCAGGATGATTCTCATTGTCCCAAACTAACCTCAGCTGATTGATTTCATTGATCTGCAGTCTGTCAGAAGTTCCCCCAAGGTGACTACCTATACGAGCAGACCCTCTGACACAGGGACTTTAGTCCATCCTAGCCTGTGCCCCCCATTATCTCCATGCTGGGCCCAGAGGAAATGGAAATGGATAAGTTATGTTTTTTTCCAGACCTTCGCAGATGTCTTCTAAGTTGTACATAGGCCTTCCACCAGGAAGGCTTACATGGCTAAGTGGAAACCTTTCTCCATCTGGTGTGCAAGTCCCACCTGGACAGTTCAGATGCCCACCAAGTAAGATGGTGGAGTGCCTCTTGGACCTGTCAAGCACAGGTAGGACGTACTTGGTAGTGAAAGTACACCTCTGTGCATTTTCGGTCCAGCTTGAACCAGTAGACATCTTGTCACTGGCTCAATCACCATTAGTCAAGTTTTGCTTTGTTAACTCCAGAAGGAAGGGGAGTGCTCCCTTCACTCTCTGGATATTAGGACAGTATTGGGATTCTCATCAACAGAATGAAGAGATATACATGCGAACAATTATTGTAGGTTCACCATGCCTTGGCTGGGTCAACCTCTTGCCATGAGATGTTTTTGGCTCGATTATTTGTCAGTGTCAGTGGCTCAGTAGGTAGCACACTCACCTCTGAGGCCGAGAGATCAGAGGGCTGTGGGTTCAGTTCCCACATCTGGCACTTGGGTTAATATCCCAGTACTGACACTGTAATGCAGCATGAGAGGGGTGCTGCATTTCTGAGGTGCCGCTTCGGATGAGATGTTAAACCGAGGTCCCATCTGCCTGGATTGGTGGTAGTTCAGGTGGATGTTAAAGATCCCATGCATTTATCGAAAAGAGTAGGGGAATTTCTCGTGTCCTGGCCAAATTTCCTCATTCACTAAAAATACCACCAATAGCTTAATCTGGTTCAAGGTCAGTTGGCATTCATCTGTATCCCTTCCCCGGGTCGTGCCTGAAAATAGGCAAGTTTGTCTAGGTCACACTTACCGGTCAACAAAAAGCTAAATAAAAAAAAATAAAGTAGTATGTCTTCAACACTACTAATCCATGTCACAGGCCATATTGAAAGGCTGGGTTCACACCACTCCATCAGAGCAGTTGCGGCTTCCTGACCGAGATTCATAATGTATATGTTGCAGTCTTCTGCAAGGCAGTGAGTTGGAGCTCAGTGCATGCCTTTGTAAAGCACTACGTTCTGGATGTCCATTCCAGACAGCTCTTTTCTTTGGCAGGACAGTCCTTTTGGACTTCCATTCTGAGTGAGCTGTCTCCAACCGCCCTACTCGAGATGGGTTGATTTTTAGCTCAGTACTCTCCCATTAGGGTGAATGAGTGGTGGAGACGAGTCCAGGAAGATATGGAAATTGCGTACTTACCGTAATTCTTGATCTTCTTGGACAGAGTCTCCACCACTCATTCACATGCCCACCCATCATCCCTTGTACTCACTCATTCTGTTTCTTTGGTCTTCACTACCTTGTTGTTCAGGCTGTGAAGACATTGTTCAAATTGACCCTTCTTACATGTGTCATCTGGGTCTTCACATGCCCAGAGGTTAGGGTCAGTTTTTCTTTCATTAGTTATGCTGCACCTCCTCGGTCAAAAAGGTTCTGAGGTGGTTGGAGGGTTGACGCCGAGATAGCCTATATGAGGCACGTGCTAGCCTGCAGTGTCACGCATACGCGGTCCTATCCCGGCGCCGGCCCTCCTGAAGATTTTTGGCTCCTACGGGGTCCTAGTTGCTCCGGCGTACTCCTATTACTGTGAATGAGTGGTGGAGACTCCATCCAAGAAGACCAAGAATTACAGTAAGTACATAATTTCCATCTTTTGTTAGAATAGATTAGTTAGCTAATTAGTTAAGCTTCTGCATGCTTCGTAAGAATCTAATGGTTGCAGGAAGTGCAGCCAGGGACAGTGGTTCGAAAACCCAGCTCCAGCCCAACATTCCACTTTTTGCATGGGTTCTATTAACCATTTAAGCTCCGGGGCAGTCCTATGGTGAGTTCATACTGCATTTGTCAGAATACAGGAAGATTCCCTTGGAAGAAACAAGATTACTATGGTAAGTAATGTTTTCTTACAGGCCAACAGTAAGTGAAAAGATCAGTAGGACCCTTTTCTCTGAGAAAGCAAATACAGCTTGTTGCAGGCAGGAAGCCACCTTAATTATGGCATCACTGGTAGCTATAGCCCACTCCCATGGTCATAATATAACAGGGTTATGCTCCTACACACTTCTTTCCATGACAGTTCATAGGGAGTAAAAAACATGCCCGTATGTTTATAATTATTGAGCTTGACTCTACATAGTCATTTGTTTTAAAAAGTTTACAATATTTCTTTCTAATAATACTTTTTAGATTATTTTGTTATTTATAATTCAGTGTCATGTGTGAATATTCTTTCTTAGTTCCATAATTAACTAAATGGCTACTTTTTAGTTTTTGATACATTCTAACAACAGTATGCTTGTGACAGTTGGTGAGCTCCCTTATATAGTCAGCATGCACTATACTACTTTAATGTGGTACTTCTACATTTACTTCCACACATGTGCGATAGGCTCTGGTGCGATGAGAGTATTCTTTTACTCACTCTTGCCACACTCCCCTTGATCTAAGTAGCCGTATTGGCTGTGACCAGAACATCTATATTTTTGTAAACTTCCCTTTGCTGCCAGATGCTCATTTTCCTACCTTTTCTCTTGCACTTTAGTCCAGCCATTCCAAAAATGTGGCATAATTATGAACTGATTTACAAGACTCAATTCACATTGTGATGTAAGGTTTATTTGGGGGGTACAGTCCCATCATACTCCACCCTGTCATAGCTGACTAACCTTTGGTGGGGGCCTGAGCTGAGAGTGATTAATCTTGTATACTATGGTACCTCCTGCAAGAGAAAGAATGATAATGGGCTGCATGGTAGCAGGGTACAACCTCTGAGAAGCTGTCTCTATCCATTCCCCCCCCAGGTAGCCCTCCCAAGCAATACAACACCAGCAGATAATCAGCTATTGGTAATATAAGGTGAACAGGAACAAACACATCGCCTTTTGGGCAGGAGTTGAATATCTGCTCTGCCCTTCTTCATGAGACATGGTCATAACAAGCCTATGTTGAAAATTTGGTGTACAAATATTACAAAACAACAAATTCATGAGCCTATGTTACATTTTGCTAAAGCAGGCTCATAACTTTGGTAATTTTAATATTTTTACACCCTAATTCCTCACCTGCAGCCATATCGGCTCTGGCCAGAATTTGTTTTTTTAGGAGCAGCTGCCTTGAATTGAATTAATCTTTCACCTCAGTAGGGATCCCTTCACACATAATGCAGGCTCAAGCATTGTTTTACGTGGCATTAGTGACTACACCCACTGTTTTATGTATTGAATGATTACAAAGGCAAATAGGTATAACGTTTATTATGACGTGACAGTTTTTACACCCACTTGCCTTTGTAATCACTCAGTATGATGGAAAAACAGTTACAGTTCCTGCAAATGTCCAGTACATAAACAAGCATTTGTCAATGCCAAATGTTTGTTGGCTGGCATTACCAGTGGAAGTGCAGGAGTTAGACAGACGCAGTATAGGAATAGCACTGAAGTATTTAACTGACGCAAACTCCACCCTCACTCTGCAGAGATGGACAGGCATTGGGGTGTGCCTTTGGGTTGTCGCCCATGACAGTCACGACATTTCACCTCACCCTACCCTTCAGATACTGACAAGTGTCGAGGTGTGCCTTGGGGTGTTTCGCCTTTACATTCACCTCATTCCATAAGGAAATGCGCTGAAATAGGCGCAGTATAGGAGAATGGGGTGAACTCTGGGGGCAAAGGGTCCAAGGTGCACCTCGATGCCTGTCACTGTCTGTAGGGTGGGGTGAGGTGAAATGGCATGAAAGCATTACTAGACAATCCCAAGTCACCCCGATGCCAGTCATTCCCTACAAGGTAGGCGTTATAGGTCAAAACCCTAATGCCCTGGGAGTTTCTTGGTACTTTTACTCCAAGTTTTCAACGTGGGTTTTTTGTGACCCCACCACATGAACAGTGACAGTATCAGTTTGTTACGTGAAAGGTGATTTTGCAGAGTGGCTATGCCATTTGATGCCACAGCTGCAAAAACACATTTTGAGCAGGATGTGAAAAGTGACACATGTACTGTTCATGAGGAGGTGTAAAAAATGGCATTGTTGAAAATCTGGAGTAAAAATATACAAAAACTGGTGAAGTCATGAGCGTGCGTAGGAGCTGTGCAAGGTACACCCGTAATGTAAGTAGTTTGGGGATTTTTTACAGCAGATTTTCAACATAGGCATTTTTGCACCTCTGCTCATGAACAGTGTCACTGTCAATCTTCCTGGACATAAGTCTCCACCATTCATTCACACTAGTGGGATTGCGCGCGGAGGCACTAAGACCCATCGAGAACAAACTTTTTGCTGGAGGTCGGCCTTGAGAGCAGGCGCCCACGAGACCTGGCGCCCATGAACCTGGCCAATCGGTAAATGACCATCTCGTGACGACCCTCCAACCGCCTCAGTTCCTTTTTCCGCCGTCCAGTCGCTTCAGTGCGGCCGTCGCTCATCTGTCGAGTCAAACTTCAAACTAAGCGCATAGTTTTCAGTTTGTTTTTTTTTTGTAACTTTATCACGATAAGTAGTAACCATTAATTTATTCTATTTTACGTTAAATTTTTCTAATATTTAAATTTTACTTGAAGAAGTCTCGGCCTACTGGACAGAGACCATGAGCAGGTCAGGGCGGTAGGGAGACTTAGTATGAAAGCTGTTCAGTCAGCGGGCTGGGTCCGGTCAGCCTCCTTCTCCTAGCGAGGTTCCGACAGCGGTCAGTCCGATGCCGGGGATGGCGGTCCCCGCTGGCATAAAAATAAGCGGTCGCATCTCGGCACCGTTGGCCTCAAAACTCTTCTTGACCCACAGGTCAAAAAGAAGGCATCACTCGAGGTCGCCCTCTGTATATCTCTTGAGTCGGCGGTCGGTTATCGTTGCTAGTTGCCATTCTCCTTCTTAGTCGCCAACTGCCGGTGATCGCCGTCGTCGACCGGAGCCCTCCTGCCTATAGGTAGGGCTCCAGATGAGCAGTTTCATCAGTGGGCGCTCTTATGGGCGATGGGCTCGGAGGTTGGTTCTCCTGCCTGGCTCGGTTGCCACGGGCCCGGGCTCCTCCGGCGATCAGGTAGAGGCGGTTGGACCTTCCTAGTCGCGTGGCACCTTCTTCGGTGCCAGCGACTCCGATGTAGTGTTTCCCCCCTCACATGGCTGCGGCGCAGGGGCCTCACGATGCCCTTATCTCCTGGCTTTTCCTTCTCTGCTTTCCAGGTTCCTGGGGCTTTTTCGGCGCCCGGTGGGGTCTGTTGGCTTGTCGGTGCCGTTTTCGGTGCCGCTGGGTCTTCTTGGCGCCCGTCCAGCGGCAGCGCGTGGTACCCTTGGCGCCGCCGGTAATCACCGTTGGATAGGCCGGCGCCGTTCGCGGCGTCATTGGCAGCGCCCGTGCGCGCATTGTAAATCATGGCGCGCGGCGAAGGTGCGAGCCGCGATGCCTCTTCGGCGATCGCCCCTCCCACCTACGTGCCGTCTTCAGCCCGTTTTGCCGTCTACGGCCCGGCCCAGCCAGGGACTCTCCTTGTTTTTCTGCTATTTCCTCCTCCTAATTTTCCTCCTTTTCCTGTCCAAACAGTCCTTTCTGGACCATCAGGAGATGATGTTGAGGCCTGACCCAGACCTTCCGGTTGGGTGATGAAGTGGAGGAAACAGGATCTTTCTTTGCTACAGAGCCTGTGGTCGAGGACCTGTCCTTTAAGTCTCTGTTTTGAAGAACCTGGGATCACTCTTTCTCTCAGACTACAGACATCGATCCTGGGAGATATTAAGACTCTAGTATCTTCGTGCGGAGATCCCTACCTGATTTGACTCCTCGATCCAGCCTTCCTTTGAGGCAGCTGTCTCAAATGGTATAGAATAATCCTGCTCTTATTCCCTCAGTGGCTAAATCCATTGATAAGAAGTATTCAGCTCCCAAGGATCGTCCCATTTTGGCATCCCAAACCTGCGGATCCTATTGTAGTCCTGGCGAGAATGACAAAGTGGTTCTTCCTCAAACTACTACAGCTCGACCTATTAACAAAGAGTCTCGTAAGATTGATACATTAGGTAAGAAGTCTTTGCTGCCTCCTCAACTAAGTATGCGTGTTGCCAGTTATCAAGGCTATTTTCTCAGTATGAGTATATCCTGTGGCACTCTATGAAAGAATGGTTGAAGCTCTTCAGATTCGGTTCAAGTGGAGCTTCTTCTGACCATTATTAGAGTATTGAGTCCAATAACCAACAGGTCAAAGCCGCCATGGGCGCTTTCGACACTGCTTCTTGCTCAGCAGCCCGGCGAGGATTTGTACTCATTGCATTCCTGGCTGCGTGCTTCTAGCTTCACGAATGATGCTCAGCAGCAGGTGATGGCGCTGCTGCTGATAGCTCCTTTATTTTTGGCCCTCAGATGGAGCGACCTTAGAGCCACTCAGAAGACTAGATCGGCCATTTAAGTTGGCCAGACCTCCGCCAGCCTCAGGGGCATGTGAACAGGCGTCAGTTTCATGAGTCGCCAGTCCTTTCCCGAGGCAGAGGCAGGGAAGCTTCCATAAAGCAACCTGCCCAACCTCAAAGAAGCGCGTAGAAAGCGCGGGGCCTAAAGCTCCCAAGCGCTACCTTATAGTCGTTGGCCCAAGTTCATCCACTCTGCCGGGTGAGACTTTCTCCTCCGATGGGAGGTACGTCTGATGTACTTCTACAACCAGTGAAGTCCATAACTTCAGACAAATGGGTCCTTCGGATAATTCACGAGGGTTATTCTCTCAATTTCTTGGAAACCCCAGAAATTGTCCTCCCAGGCGACAACCAGGTTGTCAGCCTCTCAGTCAGACCTCCTCACGCGAGATCCAGGGCCTTCTGAACAACAGGGCAATAGAACTGGTGCCCCCGCCTCACAGAAACACGAGGTTCTACTCCCATTACTTTCTGGTTCCGAAGAAATCTGGGGATCGCCCCATTCTAGACCTCAGAAAGTTAAACAAATTCCTCCCCAGGGAGAATTCAAGATGATTTCCCTAGGTACCCTATTACCTTGCTGCATCAACGACTGGCTGGCCTCTCTGGATATGCAGGATGCTTACCAGCATATTCCCGTCCACCCGACCCACCACAAGTTCCTCAGGTTTGTGGCTTTGGTCAGCATTATCAGTTCAGAGTCCTGCCCTTTGGGGCTATCCTCGACGCGCGAGTTTTACAAAGTGTTGCGCAGTTCGCGGCGCATCTCAGAAGAAATCGGACTCCAAGTGTTTCCCTACCTGGGCGATTGGCTTCTAGCAAGCCTTCGTACAGGTACTTTGGAAGCTTAAGTGCAAGCATTCTCGTCTTCTCACGTCCATGGAGTTCTGCTGAATTTGAAAAAATCTCTTCTGACCTCCCAGGGGCTCCTTTTCATGGGGCAACTAGACACCTCTTCATGAGAAGGCTTTCCTTCAGAGGACAGAAGACTCGACATCCTTGAATGGCCCGTTACATCAGGGAGAACCAATCGATTACAGCTCTCTCGATGCAGCGCATGTTAGTCTCATAGGCGTCTCGGTCTTACGGTCCTCTGGCCCGACTGCCGTCAAATACCACCAATGGATGCTCTCCACTCAGTGGTCCCCGAGCCTCTCACCCCCAGTCTTATCCCATCAAGGTGGCCAGGCCCCTTGAAGGTCTCTCACCTGGTGGTCTCAAGAAACAATCTCCTGGAAGGATTCCCCTTTGCTCCCTGGATCATCAGATCTCCATCACCACAGGCGCGCCAGCTAATGGGATGGGGACTCACTATCTCTCCCTCCACATTCAAGGTGTATGGACTCAGTTCGAAACTCATCTCACATAAATGTCCTGGAGATGAGCGGTCCTCTATGCAATCCGAGCTCTGAAGGATGTCCTTTGTCACAAGAACATTCTCCTTCAAGCGGACAACAAAGCAGTGATGTATTACATCAACAAGCAAAGCGGTGCTCATTCTTATCCCTTTGCGGGAAGCAATGAGGTGTGGGAGTGGTGCTTGGAGCACAGAGTCTCTGATTCAAAGCGGTTTATCTGCCAGGTATACAAAGCGACCTAGCAGATCACCTCAGCAGGAACGGAGGCAGACCCTCACAGTGGTCTCTCGATCCAGCCCGTAGCTTCGATCCCTGTTCAAAGGTAGAGGGACTCCAGACCTGGACCTTTTGCATCCCCTCAGCATAAAACTGCCTCTCTTCTGCTCCAGAAATCCAGGGCCTGGCATTTTCTGTCAAGGATGCGTTCAGGCTGCGGTGGACAAAGCGCTTTCTTTCGCCTTTCCACGCTTCCTCTAATCCAGTACTCCTCAAGTTCGGGGACACTAGACACCAGGAGATGTGTGGGGAGTTGTGCTGACATTCTGCCCGCGATCGGGCTTTACGGTCCACTGGACCACCAGGGAGTTATTGGGTTGGGGAGGGTTACATTCTGCCCGCGATCGGGCACTGGGGGTTCATACAGGTTCTGCCCGCGATCGGGCTGTGGGAGATATGTGGGGGGATAGACGTGTTCTGCCCGCGATCGGGCTGTGGGAGATGTGTGTGGGGACATGTACGTACTGCCTGCGATCGGGCTGGTGGGGGGCACAGGAGCGAGTTGGGGGCCAGCCAGGGTGGCAGCCGCTGTGTTGCGCCTGCAATGCAGTAGCTCACCTGTGGGTGGCCCTCAACTTTCGCCTTTTTTGGCTCAAGCTTGTGCGGGCGCAGGTTGGGGTTGCGCATGCAACTCTGCGCAACCCGACTGAATATCGGGTTGCGCAGGTTATGCATGGATCCTCCCCCTCCTGTTGAGCATGCATTCATTTGCATTGCTCTCTTGCGCAACCTGTTGCCAGTGGCGTAACTGCCTCCTGCTGAATATCGCAGAATGGCGCATTTTGGACTTGCGCATGCGGAACCCTGTTGCGCATGGCGCAACCCTTTTGAATATCTGGGCCAAGATGTATGTTTTCATGGAAGCACACCAAGAGTGAACCACATAATTTGACTTTTTATTACATAACTAGCATTCTAAGTAAAAAGGAACAGACTTGTTTTTTTTCTCTTCTCCTTTCTTCTGGGCCAACAGCCAAATTACTTAACCCTATTCCTGACTGGATCCACATTTCTACAGTCAAGTTTGTAAGGCATAAAAACATGTATATCCACTTCTCTTTGCTCCTGATGTCATTTGCAATGTCCCACTGCACTGTATTTCATGGAACAGGTAATTTTATTCCCCATTTCCATATTAAGCCATTTTATAATGCACTGCATTTTAATGGCCACTTGGTTCCATGATACAGTGCTATAATTGTGTTAATTCACATCCTATGTATTAATTTTTGTTCTCTCACAAAAGGTATGTACTGTACCTTAAAGCAGCTCAGTATTTGACTGCACTATTGTTTCAAATCTAAATGGCTGTGTTTCATTCCCAACAGCCATCATTTTCATACTATGCGACCTTTAGCAAGTAACTTGACCTTCTTGTGTTTCAACATTGTCTGTCACTACCAGTTCAAACTTGATGTGTCAACCTATCTAAAGCACCTATTTCCACACAGAATGTATGTTTTCATAGACGCACACCAAGGGTGAACTCTACAATTTTAATTTTTTTCCTTTTTTTCTCTCTCACAGTACTTGTATTCTGTCTAAATAAAAAAAAAAAATAAGGAACATTTTTTTTCTAGGCTTGCAGCCAACACAGCCAATACTCAAGGCCTTCCTCCATGAAGATTTGGTTGTAGTACAGCTTCTTCGTTCCTAAACAATATCACGTGATTCCCCTACTATGCAAGGTGCTTAAGGGAGGGGGGGTACTTACTACCCCCAGCATTTTTATATATATATATAGGGTGGGATATTCAAAAGGGTTGCGCCTGCGCAAGTCCGAAATTGCGTCATTCTGCGATATTCAGCAGGAGGCAGTTGCACCACTGAAAACATGCTGAGCAACAGTGCAATACTAATGAATGCATGCTGAACTGGAGGGGGAGGAACCATGCATAAACTGCACAGCCCGATATTCAGCCGGGCTGTGCAGAGTTGTGCAGGTGCAACCCCCAACCTGCGCCTGCACAACTTTGAGCCAAAAAAAAAAAAGAGTAAGTCGAGGGCCACCCACAGGTGAGCTGCCGCATTGCAGGGCACAACACAGCAGCTGCCACCTGTGGCTGGCCCTCAACCTACTCCCTGTGCCCCCCCTGCAGCCCGATCGCGGGCAAAACATAAAATCCCCCTCCCCGACTGGCCTGATCGCGGCAAACACTTAATAACCCCCACCAGCAGCCGATCGCGGGCTGCAAAAGTATCCCGAACATATCCTGGTGGTCCAGTGGACCGCTAAGCCCGATCGCGGGCTGAAGATGTAAACCACCCGGAGCGTATCCCTGGTGGTCCAGTGGACCGCTAAGCTCAATCGCGGGCTGTAGATGTTTAAACCCCCGAACATATCCCTGGTGATCTAGTGTGCCCCCACCCCACCACCATGAAGCCCCTACCCGCTCCCCCCGCCAGCCCGGTGACGGCAGCATCACCTGCCTGCCGACCGCCACCCGCCCAGCTGCACCCGGCGGTGGTCACGCCAGTGGTGCAGAGCAAGAGCCAATGGGCATGCAGCCCATACCGTACAAGGCAGTCCAGATATGTGAATGAATTCATCAGTTCTTATCAGTTCAGAGTCCTGCCCTTTGGGCTATCCTCGCCACCGCGGGTTTTTACAAAGCGTTGTGCAGTTCTCGCAGCGCACCTCAGAAAAGTCGGGATACAGGTGTTCCCTTATCTGGATGATTGGCTTCTAGCAAGCTCCTCCAGGCAAGGGACCCTGGATGCCGTAGAGATGGCTTCTCGCCTCCTTACATCCATGGGAGTTCTGCTGAACCTCAAGAAATCGCAACTGCAGCCCTCCCAGAGGCTCCTCTTTATAGGGACTCTTCTGGACACCTCCTGTGCGAGGGCCTTTCTTCCAGAAGACAAAAGGAACGATATCCTTCAATCTCCAGGAGGGATATCCCTTTGCTCCTCTGGACCATCAGATCTCCATTACCACGGACGCATCCCTAATGGGGTGGGGTTGGGCGCTCTCTGTCAGGCTCTTCACACTCAAGGTGCGTGGACTCAAGTCGAGTCCCAGCTCCACACAAACATCCTAGAAATGAGAGCTGTCCTTCATTCGGTCCGAGCATTGAAGGACATTCTCTGTCACAGGAACATTCTCCTTCAAATGGACAACAAAGCAGTGATGTATTACATCAACAAGCGGGGTGGTGCTCATTCTTACCCCTTATGCAGGGAAGCAATGAGGGTATGGGAATGGTGCTTGGAGCACAAAGCTCTAATTCAAGCGGTCTACCTACCGGGAATACAAAACGATCTGGCAGACCGCCACAGCAGAACAGAGACAGATCCTCACGAGTGGTCTCTCGACTCAACCATAGTTCAGTCACTATTCAAAGAGTGGGGAACTCCAGACCTGGACCTTTTTGCATCCCCACTCAACACAAAATTGCCTCTCTTCTGCTCCAGAAGTCCAGGGCCTGGCATTTTCTGTCAGGATGCGTTCAGGCTGCAGTGGACAAAACGCTTTCTTTACGCCTTTCCACCTCTTCCTCTAATTCAGAGGGTACTCCTCAAGTTCGAGATCCAGGGGACAAAATGATCCTCATTGCTCCCTTTTGGCCTCAGCAGCTGTGGTTTCCACTACTTAACAATATGTTGGCAGTTCCTCAGAGACCACTTCCCCTACAGATGAACCTTTTGACTCAGGGGCCTGTGGTCCACCCCAACGTGAGATCGCTTCACCTCCATGCTTGGCTCCTGAAGAGGTAGAAGTAAACCGGTTCAATGTGTCTCAAAGAGTTTCAGATATTCTTCTGCTGCATGGAAACCAGCCACTAGGAAAACTTACAAAGCCAAATGGAAGCGTTTTTCGCTCTGGTGTGCAAAGCCCTCTTTGAATCCTTTTTCCTGCCCACCAGATAAAGTTCTGGAGTACCTCTTAGACCTCTCAAATTCAGGCCTACAGTACTCTACAGTCAAGGTTCACCTTAGCGCCATTTCAGCATATCATGAGCCGTTTTTTTCCTTATCTCTGGCTCAGTTACCTGTGGTTAAGAGGTTTCTTAACTCATTCCTTCCTGATGACGCCATATGGCATCATAAAAAAACATACCTCTTCTTCCTGACGACGCCATATGGCGTCCTAAATCATTTGCTGTAGTGCCTGATGACGCCAATTGGCGTCCATATCTTTCTCTTGGTGCAGCTCAAGCATTTGTTTACATTTTATGAATTGAGTTGTACCAGCTAATAGGGGACATCGTACCCTTACTGATTTTACCTAATATAATATGTGTTCCCATTGGATATTTTTGAGAAAACAAGCCTTAATACATAAATAAATAAATTTAATATTTTTTGCATGTGCTGTGAAAAATGTATTATGTTCATTCTGCCATTAGTTTGTATCATAACAACAAATCATCTTGTTTTAGTGTAACATGTTAAGCTGATCAGGTTTACACTATAATTTCATAATTTACATTTTTTTTTATTCGAGCAATCCGATTGGCCGTCACCACTTTGGTGTATTTGTCTTTTGGGGTATTTTTCTACAATAACATGTTGTCACTGATATCATGATTGTTATAACTATTAGTCCATTTATACCACTAAGTGAACTGAATATTTCTGTATTTAAAAATCGAGCTCTGTGATTGGTCGGATTTTCTGACATCATCAGTTCTGAATTTAATTGGTATAAAGGGATTGTCTTAGATGCAGGCACCATCCCCCTTATGAAGCCTTAGTTGTCAAAGCACCAGGGAACCTGCACGCAGATCTTTTGTTGTGCCTTCCACTATTCTATTCAATGTGTGTGCCTGAAATGTTAGACTAAATCCTTATTTAGCATTAAAGCAAGGACTCGTATTTTTTTACAACTGTCACTGGAGGGAAACTGGCTCTCTGATCTCTGGAGTGTACAGTGATTTTTTTTTTTGATGTTTCAGTTAGGGGCCACAGCCCTCACCTGTACCTGCCCTAGCTCTGTAGCGCGTCACCATTTGGTCATATTGATTGGTTGCCATGCTTGTTCTATGCTTATTGTACACATCACTATTTCCATTAACCAGTCAGAGTGCACACTGGTGCAGGAAGAGCATGGTGACTGGAAACTTAGATTCAAGATGGAGGTGCTGCTCTTATCCTAAAATACTCACTTCATTTCAGTGCCAAAACCTCGATTTGTAATCTGTATTTACTTTATTTGTTTTATTTTTATTTATGATAAAAGTTTTCATAGTTGTCACTTTGTTCATTTTGGGATAATTTCTGGTCATCCTGTGATCACATCTTATGGATCCGGCTGGCATTCCTGATGGGAGAGAGTTTCTTGTGCATGTACTAGATGCGGTCACGTGAATTCAGCACCTTTTGTTACTTTTTAAAGAGTTTATGTTCGAATTATGGCTATGTTAAAATCTATGTGGCATGTTGCTCCCTGCGTTATGGATGGTAAGTGGGTTAGGGTCAGTAGCAGGTTTGTCTCATGCTCTGCACTTGAGTTTTCTCTAATACACAGTTGCTGATTGTTTAAAATGAAAAATAATGGTGTTGCCTTCAACTTATCTGGCATCAGTCAGCCCCAATCCCTGATGCATGGTAAAGGCCAAATCAGTTTTGAATCCCTCCACAGTCACTGGTGTTGTCCATCGATTCGTATGGCGTCAGTCCAGACTCAACCTCTGATGCACTGGAAAGTGTTCTTCAGGTTAAATCCTCCACAGCCACTTGTAAGATCTAGCTCCTTACCATGCATCAGTCGAGCCCCAAACTGTAGTGAATAGTGAAGTGCGTTTCAGGTTCAGATCCCTCCTCAACTGATGGTGTTGTCCATCGACTTACCATGCATCAGTCCTGACCAATCCCATAATGCACTATGAAGTGCATTTCATGTTCAAAACCCTCCACATCCACTGGTGTAGTCCATCAATTCATATGACATCAGTTCAGCCCCAATCTGTGATGCACTGTAAAGTATTCTTCAGGCTCAAATCCTGCCACAGCCACTTGTAAAATCTCAGGCTCAAATCCCTCCACAGACACTTGTAAAATCTATCTCCTTATCATGCATCCATCGCGCTCCAAACTGTAGTGAACAGTGAAGTGCATTTCAGGTTCAGATCCCTCCACAGCCAATTATGTTGTCCATTGACTGATCTGGTGTCAGTCCAGCCCCAACCTCTACTGCACTGTAAAGTGCTGTTCAGGTTCAAATGCCACCAGAGTCACCAATTTAGTCCATCTGTTCATCAGTCTTCAGTCCAACCTTTATCTCTGACACTCTGTGATGTGCATTACTGATATGGATCCCTCCTCAGTCACCATGGTGTAGTCCATTGTGCACATCAAGATTCATTCCAACACTACCCTCAGATGCACTGCAATGTTCTATTCAAGTTTGAATCACTCCACAACCACTTTAGTCCCTTGTGCTCATAATGCTTCAGACCATCCCCTTACCTCTGATGCACTGTGATGTGATCAGTGCCAGTGTATGACTTATACAGTCCATTCAAATGAAACATAGCACACAGTACACACGTGCACCAATGAGTATTATTCCATGGTGCAGGCATACCCACACTCCTTCCCACCAACACAGTGCGCCATACTGAATGTTGCAACATATCACATGTGTATGCAGGAAAACCATGTGACACAGCACATAGTACACAACCTTTACAGAAGCCCATATCATCACCCTGTATGTGTACCCACAATGTTTCTGCATGGCATATGAACGCCTTTACCAGGTGCAGGCAGCCCCACCTGCTTCCCTACAACATAGTATTCCCCCAAGGATGGGTGCCAATTCATGATGCAAAATGACTGCAGTGCCTATGAGCATCATTCCTTGGTACAGGTACACTCACCCCCCTTCCCCATGACACAGTATACCCCAAATTACCAGTGCCTTTTCAGCAATTTTATCATCCTATATGTATACCCATAATGTGTCTACAGTATCTGTTAGCACCATTATTATATGCATACAGCCCCTCTCATTTCCACAGAACATATGAAGCGCATCTGATCCTGTATTATGAATGCAGGACCCCCCCCCACCACCACTAACACACAGTGCTTCATCATACAGTCATTCCCTCACCTTAAACCATCCCATAATACAACCCCCAAAAAATAAACTATGCCAAGAAATTAAATAATACACAGATTTATGTAACATGATGTTTACTGAACGATGGGAACCTTTACATGAACAACATCATGCTTCATTTACAGTATGATAAAGCAAACAGCACAAATAAAATACAGTTTCCTATACTTATTATGGGATTTTATTACAAAAATAAAATAAAATAGTTTATTTCAATGAAATTACACATTTTAACTACAGCAAATATGCAATTAATCATAGAAAGACCTCCAGCACTAACAGATGTCTCCATTTCCTGTGTCCGCTCACTGACCTACACTGGAGGTGTTCTTCCTATTTACATCACTTAACCTCACAAAGCACTTCCTGCCTGCATCACTTCCTGATATGTCCTTCTAAGGTAATGTGTAAATATGTTCTTACTAAACTAGGGGAAAAACAAAAAAATTGATAATCAGATTCACAAACTAAAATCAGTGGGTAGGAAGAATTGAACACTGCAAAAATTCCAACCAGTGGAGTGGAACAAAAAACTCAAACTGTAATAACAAGAGATTCAGATATTGATTTCTGACTAAAAAAAATGGTAAAAAACTAGCAAAATTTATATTTAGACAATGACAGATGTTTACTGTATATTTTTAACAATTTTAATCAACAATTTTACAGAAATTTAATATTTTTGCATGACTAAGTAAACAGAACATAATTATAGTTAGATAAAATCATCAGAATTTATTAAAATATGAAAACAACCTCCCACACCATTAAATCCAGTTAAATAAACATTACCAAACCTCACTCATTTTCAAAAACCTTTTGTCCTGAAAAACTTTTCTTTTTACAGTTTTAAAATTGGTTGTATGGTTTTTAAGATATTTAGGTTTAAGCACAGTGTGTTTGCATGAATGCTGCAGATCTAAAACCCCTTCAGGCACACAGGTGTTCTAGCAGTAGGCAGAGAGTACCTGAACATTCTAAGTGACAATAGGATAGAATGAGTTAAAGGAATTCTGCATACCAGACCTCCTACAAGATGTCCAGTTGCAGCCTGGGACATCAATCTTGTGCTAGATATGCTCACTGGGAAACCTTTTGAACCTTTGGCTACCTGTGAGCTAAAATTTCTCACCTGGAAGACTGCCTTCCTAGTGGCCATTACCTCGGCCCGTAGGGTCTCTGAGATACATGCCCTGGTCACAGACCCTCCGTATACTGTGTTCCATAGGGACAAAGTAGTTCTTTGTACTCATCCTAAATTTCTTCCTAAGGTTGTGTCAGAATTTCATCTAAACCAACCTTTGGTCCTTACTTTGCGAACTTCCAAAATGAAGGAGAGAGTTCTCTCCATTCTTTGGACGTTAAGAGGGCCTTGCGTTTCTATCTGGATAGAACCAAGGACTTTCGCAAAGCCCAGCAACTGTTCGTTTCCTTCAGCGAGACCCGGCTGGGTCAACCTGTCGCTATCAGATGCATCTCAGCATGGCTAGTGGCATGCCTTCGCCACTGCTATTCCATGGCGCAGGTTAAGTTGGAGGGTAGGGTTTACGCTCACTCTACTAGAGCGGTCGCGGCATCCCTAGCGGAAATTCGCAACGTGCCCATTGCAGATATTTGCAATGCGGCCATGCTTATGTGAAGCTGGGACTTGACTTGAGTCCACACACCTTGAGTGTGGAGAACCTGACAGTGAGTTGACCACCCCATTAGGGATGCGTCCGTGGTAATGGAGATTTGATGGTCCAAAGGAGCAAAAGGATATCCGACCAGGAGATTGCTCTCTTGAGACCACCAGGTGAGTGACCTCTTTAAAGGTTCTGTCACTTTGATGAGATAGGACTGCGGGTGAGAGGTTGGGGACCACTGAGAACCGAGCATCCACTGAGTGGTTCTCATGTGCAGACATGCTAGGGGTACAGTGAACACTGAGGATGCCATGAGGCCTAGCATCCATTTCATCGAGAGAGCTGTAACTGAGTTGTTCTCCCTGATGTGACGGGCCATTTTTAAGGATATCATTCCTTCTGTCTTCTGGAAGAAAAGCCTTCGCACAGGTGGTGTCCAGAAGAGTCCCTATAAAGACGAGCCTCTGGGAGGTCTGCAGTTGCAATTTCTTGAGGTTGAGCAGAACTCCCATGGACATAAGGAGGTGAGAGGCCATCTCTAAGGCATCCAGAGCCCCTTGCCTGGAAGGGCTTGCTAGAAGCCAATCGTCCAGATAAGGGAACACCTGTATCCTGACCTTTCTGAGGTGCACTGCGAGAACTGCACAACACTTTGTAAAAAACCCGCGGCGCCAAGGATAGCCCAAAGGGCAGGACTCTGAACTGATAATGTTGTCCCAGAGCCACAAACCTCAGGAATTTGTGATGCCTCGGGTGAATAGGAATGTGCTGGTAAGCATTCTGCATGTCCAGGGAGGCTAGCCAGTCGTGTTGATGAAGCAAGGGTAACAGGGTTCCCAGAGAAATCATTTTGAATTTCCCCTTGGGGAGAAATTTGTTTAGCTTTCTGAGATCTAGAATGGGGAGCATTCCCCCGGACTTCTTTGGAACCAGAAAGTAATGGGAGTAGAACCCCATGTTCCGTTGATGCAGCTGCACCACTTCTACTGCCCTGTTGTTCAGAAGGCTCTGAATCTCGGCGGCGAGAAAGTCTGATTGAAGGGTTGACAGCCTGGGCTGCCGTTTGGGAGGACGATCCGGAGGGGTCTCCAGAAGATTGAGTGAATACCCCTCGCGAATTATCCAAAGGACCCATTTGTCTGAGGTTATGGACTTCCCACTGGCTGTAGAAGTGCATCAGACGACCTCCTACCGGAGAGAAAAAGTCCACCTTGGGCAGCTGAGATGGGACTTGGGCCAGCAATTCATAAGGTAGCGCTGGGCGCTTTGGGCCCTTGCGCTTTCTGTTGTGTCTTCTTTTGAGGTTGGGTAGGTTGGTTTTTATGGAAACCTCCTCTGCCTCTGCCTCGAAAGGACTGACGATTATGAAACTGACGTTTATTGACATGCCCTCGAGAGGGGGCAGGAGGGGGTCGAGCCAACTTAATGGCTGACCTAGTCCTTTGTGTAGCTTCTAGAGCTTGCTCTACCTGAGGAACAAAAAGATATGCACCATCAAAGGGCAGTGCCATCACCTGCTGCTGCGCGTCATTCGTGAAGCCCGAAGTGCGCAGCCAGGAATGACGGCGGGTGCAAATACCAGCAGCTGCTGAACGGGAAGCAGTGTCAAAAGCATCCATGGCTGTTTTAACCTGCTGGTTGTTAGATTCGATACCTCTGGTAATGGTTTGAAGAAGCTCTGGCTTTGCATCTGAGTCTGGTAGAGCTTCAACCATTTGCTTGATAGAATGCCATAGGATATACTCATACTGGGAGAAATAGCCCTGGTAACTGGCAATACGCATACTTAGGGTAGAAGCAACAAAGACTCTCTTACCTAAGGTGTCTATCTTACGAGATTCTTTGGCCCCGTTCGCACTACAGCACGGTTGGGCAAAACATTTTTAAAAGTGGATTAACACTTACCGTGCTGTAGCGTTCGTACTGCAACCCCTTTCCTGTGATCCACATTAGGCAATGCATTTTACAGGGTTCACACTGCGGCAGAGATCCGTGCCAACTATAAACCGAATTCAGCGGCATGGAAAAGCTGCTTACCATGATGCTTTGCGCTCTTGCTTGAAGTGCATTAAAAGGAAACGAGCTGGCGTGTTCGCACTCTAGGTACATCGCTTTGCTTTGAAGACGGATTTCTGGAAGCGTGCTCAAGCCCAGGTCTCATCAGGGTTTGAGCACGCTTCCAAAATTCCGATCTAAAAGTGGGTTATGTGCGAACGCGATCCGGGCCAGTACGCTTTTGAAACGGTTCAAGCACTGAGAACCGTTTCAAATGCCCTAGTGCGAACGGGGCCTTTGTTAAAAGGTCGAGCTGTAGTAGTTTGAGGAAGAACGACCTTATCATTCTCTGCCAGGACTACAATAGGATCCGCAAAGGCTTGAGATGCCAAAATGGGACGATCCTTGGGGGCTGAATATTTCCTATCAATGGATTTAGCCACCGAAGGGGTGAGAGCAGGATTATTCCATACCATTTGAGACAGCGTCTCGAAGGAAGGCTGAACCGGAGGAGTCAAATCTGTAGGGATCTCCGGGGCATGAAGGCATTGGAGTCTTAACAATTGCCCAGGATTGATGTCTGTAGTCTGGAGAGAAAGTGTGGAACTCAGATTTTTCAGCAGAGACTTAAAGGACAAGTCCTCGACCACAGGCTCTGTAGCAGTAATAGATCCTGCTTCGTCCACTTCATCACCCAACCGAAGGTCTGGGTCAGGCTCAATGTCATCTCCTGACAGTCCAGGAGGGACTGTATGGACAGGAAAGTAATGAAAATCAGAAGAGAGGGAAGAAGGAAACGAGTGAAAGGAGGAGTCTGAAAAGCAGAGGGAGCCACGAGAGACCTCGGCGCCAAGGAGGCACACGGCACCGAGAACGACGCTGAGGGACTACGCGGCACTGAAAATGACGCCGAGGGACCACGCGGGCGCCGAAAACGGCACCGAGAAGCTGCACGGTGCCGAAGATGGCGCCGAGCGCACCATCGATGCCGAGGACGGCGCCAAGAAGCTGCACAGCGCAGAGGGCGCCAAAAACACCCCCAGACTCCAGAAAACAGGTTTTGAAGGAAGAAGAGCAAGAGATAAGGGCATCGGTGTGGCCCCCTGCGCCATAGCCATGTGAGGGGGGGAACATCTAAGCGCGGCGTCGACGGGGCCGAAGAAAGTTCAACCGCCCTACCTGGTCTCCCAAGAAGCCCGAAGGCCCCTGAGTGACCGAGCCAGGTAGCTGAACCAACCTCCGAGTCCATTGCTCCATAAGAGCGGCCCACTGATGAAACTGCTCATCTGAAGACCTACCTGTGGGCGGGGTAGGGCTCCGATGTCTAAGCCGTTGGCTACCAGAAGCAGAGGTTGGCGACTCCAAAGGAGGAGACCGGCAACTAGCTCCGATAACCGAACGGCTACGCGCAGACATATCAGAGGGCGACCTCGAGTGATGCCTTCTCTTTTTAGACCTGTGGGCCGAGGAAGAGCTCGAGGCCGAACGGTGCAGAGAATGCGACCATTTATTTTTATGCATCCGTGGGGACCGCCCATCCCCCCCGGCATTGGACTGACCGTTGTCAGACCCCCCCCTCCAGAGAAGGCGGCGGACCGACCCAGCCCGACTGACTGAATAGCTTTCATACGTAAGTCTCCTACCATCACCTGACCTGTTCATGTCGACTCCGGCCAAAGTAGGCTGAGACTTCTTTATTTTTGAAATAAGAATAAACTTAGCGATACTTTATCGAGATAATACTACAAAATAACAAAACTGAAAACTAGCTGCTAGTTTGAAGTTTGACTCCCAGGCGGCGGCGTCGTCACTGAAGCGCACTTTCGATGGCGGGAAAAAGGAACTGAGGCGGTTGGAGGTTGGCGAGACAGTCGATACCTTGTGGTGAGGCTCGGTGCCGCTCCTTGAGCTCCATCTCTGGGCCGACCCTTCAACAAAAGTTTGCTCGATGGGTCCTAGTGCCTCCGTGCAGATCCCAATAGTGAATGAGTGGTGGAGACTTATGTCCAGGAAGATATTCTATTTTTTGTCACTTTTTCAAGAAACAAATGCAAATAACTTTAAAACAAAAAATGATAGCATGGTACTGTAAGCACGACATTTGTTCAGCACAAAAATATCTACAAAATGAGTTGTGTTTCATTTATATATGCCTTTTAGTTTTTTTAATTAGCAAAAAAATCAGCAGAACATTCAATTTTTTTTCACTTTTTCAACAAACAAATGCAAATAACTTTTAGCATGGTACTGTGAGCAGAACATTTGTTCACCATAAAAAATATCTAGAAAATGAGTGGTGTATCATTTATAGATACCATTTAGTTTTTTTTAAATTAGCAAAAAGAGCAGCAGAAAATGCAAGTTTTTGCCACTTTTTCAACAAACAAATGCAAATAACTTTAAAACAAAAAATGATAGCGTGGTACTGTGAGCATGACATTTGCTCAGCACAATATCATCTACAATATGAGTGGTGATTTATTTATACATATCTTTTAGGTTTTTTATAATTAGCAAAAAACAGCAACAAATTCAATTTTCATTTTCACTTTCTTCAACAAACAAATGCAAATAGCTTTAAATAGAAAAATGATAGCATGATACTTTGAGCACAAAAGTTGTTCAGCACAAAACATCTGCCACATTAGTGGTGTTTCATTTATAGAAACCTTTTATATTTTTATAATCGGCAAAAATAGCAGGAAATAATTAATTTAACTTTTTGGAGGTATGGTATAAATGGTATATCTACCTCCCTACTGAATATTACTGATATTTTTGTTCTTGTGTCGAATGACTGATGACATCACCGTGGCTTTGTCACTCATGATGTCACCGGTCAATTGAACTCAAGAAAAATATCAACAATATTTTCAGTAGGGTAGTATATCCTTTATATTCTTTGCAAAAACTCCATTAATGCATCAGTTTGTGTTGCTATTAAAGTGGCAAAAGTATGGAAATGCAATGTTATGGTATTCAACACTAATACCGCATTTCCCCCAAGCAGCCAACGGGGGCAAGGACACAAGCAGCCACAGACATCCATCATCAGGTAAGACAAACAACATACAACTCTTTCCAAATGACATGAGACATCCATCATCATGGTCCAGTGCTTCTGTAGCCATGGATACACAACCACACTTGCACACCATTCTAAGTAAGGAATAATACATGACAGGGTGTGCAGCATGCTAGCATGCCCAAGGTGGGCTGTGAGGCACGAGGCACAGCTGAATGCCTTCAACCACCTGGGAAGTGCGGTATATGATTCTCATAGGTTCACAATGTAAATAGTAAGTAAGCAACAACACACGACAGGGTGTGCGGCAATTCTAAATTTCTGCATGCCCCAGATGGATTGTAAGGCATGAGGTGCAGCTGGGTGCCTTCAAATACCTGGGAAGTGCGGTATATAATTTGAATAAGATTACATTATAAATGTTAAGTGATCAATACTACAAGGCATGGTGTGCCACTTTCTTGTAAAACAAGAAATGGGAAGGGGACTCAGAAAACCTGGGAGAAGAAGCCTGAGAAGGCCTGTCTGGGAGATGTCAGGCTCTACTGGCTCATCTAGGCCCTCATCTTCTTCACAGTCTTCATCCTCCTCCCAATCGTCCTCATAGTATGCTTCAGGATCCTAAATCTAGAAGCCAGTACTTCCGATCGAACCCGATCGGGACTGAACTGAAACCAGTTCAGTCGGAACCAGGCATAGCGACTGAAATGGAAATTACGTACTTACCATAATTATTGATCTTCTTGGACATTCTCCATCACTCATTCGCACTAGTGGGATGGCGCCGGAGGTGCTAGGACCAGCGGGGCAAAAACTTTCTGAAAGGCCAGGCGCCGAGATAGGACCACACATGTGCTGCACCACAAGACTGACTGCGCCTGTGTAGGCTATCTCGGCGTCGCACCAACCCTCAGTACCTTTTGACCAAGGAGGTGCAGCGTAACTAATGAGAATAACTCATTCTGAGTTTCTGGGCCTGAGAGGGCCCAGATGGCCTTTGTAAGAAAGGTCAAAGAACAATGTCTTCACAGTCCGAACCATAGGCCATGAAGACCAGGAAAGAAAAACGAGTGAACCCAGGGGATGGTGGGTAGGCGTGTGAATGAGTGATGAAGACTGTCCAAGAAGATAGTACAGTTACGTAAGAACTTACCGTAACAGTAGATCTTCAAGAAATGAAAATTACGTACCTACCGTAATTCTTGATCTTCTTGGACGAGTCTCCACCACTCATTCACACTAGTGGGATTAGCGCCAGAGGCACTAGAGGACCCATCGGGAGCAAACTTTTTGGAGGGTCGTGAGACGGCGCCGTCTTGTCGAGGCAATGACTATCTCGACGACGACCCTCCAACCGCCTCAGTACCTTTTTTACCAAGGAGGTGCAGCGCAACTAATGTAAAGAGTAAATCCAACCTTAAAAAACAGACATAAGATAGTCCGTATGACCCGTGTGAGAAGGGTCAGCAAAGAAGTCCTCACGGCCTAAAGATTTGAGGGAGTGAAGATGAACACAGCGGTGAGCTCGGGGGATGGAGGGTGGGCGTGTGAATGAGTGGTGGAGACTCGTCCAAGAAGATCAAGAATTACGGTAGGTACATAATTTTCATATCTTCCTGGACATAAGTCTCACCACTCGATCACAAAATGAAGTACCAAGCTGATAATCCCCCAAAGGGTGGCAGGAGAGCCCAGAGCTCTCACGCGTCTAAGATAGAAGCCCATTAAGGATAGTTCTGCCGAATGCGGATGTCGCCTGGCATGAACATCCAGTGCATAATGCTTAACTAATGTATGCACTGAGCTCCAGGTGGCGGCGTTGCAGATATCCGATTAGAACATTGCGAATCTCCGCTAAAGATGCCCGCGACCGCCCTAGTAGAGTGGTACACTCTACCCTCAATTTAACTGAGCCATGGAGTAGCAATGCAAGAAGGCATGCCACTAACCATGATGAGATGCATCTGATAGCGACAGGTTGACCCAGCCGGGTGTCGCTGAAAGAAACAAACAGTTGCTGAGTCTTGCGAAAATTCTTGGTTCTATCTAAATAGAACCGCAAGGCTCTCTTAACATCCAAGGAATGAAGAGATCGTTCCCCTTCATTTTGGAAATTAGCGAAGTAAGAGGGAAGTACCAGAGGTTGGTTTAGATGGAATTCTGACACAACCTTGGGAGAAATTTAGGATGAGTACGGAGAACTACCTTGTCTTTATGGAATACAGTATACGGCAGGTCCGTCACCAAGGCATGAATCTCCGAGACCCTGTGGGCTGAGGTAATGGCCACCAGGAAGGCAGTCTTCCAGGTAAGAAATTTTAGCTCACAGGTAGCTAGGGGCTCGAAAGGCTTCCGAGTGAGCATGTCCAGCACCAGGTTAATGTCCCAGGCTGCAACTGGATGCTTAACAGGGGTCTGGTTGAAATCCCTTTAAGAAATCTCTTCACTAGGAAGCTGAGCCAGAGTCAAGGAAGAAACCGGCTCATGGACGCTGAGATGGCACTAAGGTGAACTTTAACTGTGGAGTACTGGAGACCTGAGTTTGATAGGTCCAAAAGATACTCAGAACCTTGTCAGGAGGACAGGAAAAGGGATTCCAAGAGGACTTTGCACACCAGAGAGAAAAGCGTTTCCATTTGGAAGCGTACGTTTTTCCGGTGGCTGGCTTCCGAGCAGCCAGAAGGATGTCTGAGACTCTACGAGAGATGCTGAACCGATTCACTTCTACCTCTTCAGGAGCCAAGCATAAAGGTGAAGTGATTTCAGGTTGGGATGGACCAATGAACCCTGAGTCAAAAGATTGATTTGCAAGGGAAGTGGTCTCGGAGAGGCTGCCAACATACTGTTGAGCAAAGGAAACCATAGTTGCCGAGGCCAGGAGGGAGCAATGAGAATCATTTTGGTCCCCTGAGACTCGAACTTGAGGAGAACTCTCTGGATTAGAGGAAGCGGTGGAAAGGCGTAAAGAAAGCGTTTTGTCCACCGCAGCCTGAACGCATCCTGACAGAAAATGCCAGGCCCTGGATTTCTGGAGCAGAAGAGAGGCAGTTTTGCGTTGAGTGGGGATGCAAAAAGGTCCAGGTCTGGAGTCCCCCACTCTTCGAATAGTGACCGAGCTACGGCTGGATCGAGAGACCACTCGTGAGGGTCTGCCTCCGTTCTGCTGAGGTGATCTGCTAGATCATTTTGTATACCTGGCAGATAAACCGCCTGAATCAGATACTTGTGCTCCAAGCACCACTCCCACACCCTCATTGCTTCCCTGCAAAGGGGATAAGAATGAGCACCGCCTTGCTTGTTGATGTAATACATCACAGCTTTGTTGTCCGTTTGAAGGAGCATGTTCTTGTGACAAAGGATATCCTTCAGAGCTCGGATCACATAGAGGACCGCTCTCATCTCCAGGACATTTATGTGGAGATGAGTTTCGAACTGAGTCCATACACCTTGAGTGTGAAGGGAGTGACAGTGAGCTCCCCATCCCATTAGCGATCGTCTGTGGTGATGGAGATCTGATGATCCAGGGAGCAAAGGGAACCCTTCCAGGAGATTGCTCTCTTGAGTCCACCAGGTGAGAGACCTTGAGAAGGGCTCCGTCACCTTGATGGGATAAGACTGGGGGTGAGAGGTCGGAGACCACTGAGTGGAGAGCATCCATTGGGTGGTTCTCATGTGCAACCGGGCCAGGGATACAGTGAACACCGAGGACGCCATGAGACCCAACATGCGTTGCATCGAGAGAGCTGTAACCAATTGGTTCTCCCCGATGTAACGGGCCATCCGAAGGATGTCGAGTCTTCTGTCCTCTGGAAGGAAAGCCTTCATGGAAGAAGTGTCTAGGAGCGACCCTATGAAAAGGAGCCTCTGGGAGGGCTGCAGTTGTGATTTTTTCAAATTCAGCAGAATTCCCATTGACGTAAGAAGACGAGAAGTCGTTTGCACGGCTTCCAAAGTCCCTTGGCTGGAAGGGCTTGCTAGAAGCCAATCGTCCAGGTAGGGAAACACTCGGAGTCCTATCTTCCTGAGATGCGCTGTGAGAACTGCACAACACTTTGTAAAAACTCGCGGCGCCGAGGATAGCCCAAAAGGCAGGACTCTGAACTGATAATGCCGACCCAGAGCTACAAACCTGAGGAACTTGCGGTGGGTCGGGTGGATGGGGATATGCTGGTAAGCATCCTGCATATCCAGGGAGGCCAGCCAGTTGTGCTGATGCAGCAGGGGTAACAGGGTACCTAGGGAAATCATTTTGAATTTCTCCCTGGGGAGAAATTTGTTTAACTTTCTGAGGTCTAGAGCAGGCGCATTCCCCAGATTTCTTTGGAACCAGAAAGTAATGGGAGTAGAACCCTGTGCTTCGCAGATGCGGGGGCACTAGTTCTATTGCCCTGTTGCTTAGAAGGCCCTGGATCTCGGCGGCGAGGAGGTCTGACTGAGGGGCCGACAACCTGGGTTGTCGTCTGGGAGGACAATTCAGGGGCTTCAAAAATTGAGAGAATAAACCTCCGAATTATCCAAGGACCCATTTGTCCGAGTTATGGACTTCACTGGTTGTAGTACATCAGACGACCTCCACGGAGGAGAAAGTTCCACCTCGGGCAATGTGGATGGAACTTGGGCCAGCAATTCATAAGGTGGTGCTGGGGCTTTAGGCCCTCTGCTCTGCCGCTCTTTTGAGGTTGGGCAGGTTGGCTTTTATGGAAGCTTCCTCTGCCTCTGCCTCGAAAGGACTGACGACTATGAAACTGACGTCTGTTCAAATGCCCCCGAGAGGGAGCAGGCGGAGGTCTGGCCAACTTAATGGCCGACCTAGTCTTCTGAGTGGCCTCTAAGGCTTGTTCCACCTGAGGGCCGGAAAGAAAGGAGCCATCAAAGGGCAGCGCCATTACCTGCTGCTGAGCATCATTCGTGAAGCCAGAAGTACACAGCCAGGAATGGCACCGAGTACAAATATCTGTGGCTGCTGAGCGAGAAGCAGTGTCGAAAGTGTCCATAGCGGCTTTGACCTGTTGGTTATTGGACTCAATACCTCTAGTAACGGTGAGAAGAAGCTCTGACTTGGAGTCCGAATCCGGAAGAGCTTCAACCATTCTTTTCAAAGAGTGCCACAGGATATACTCATACTGAGAAAATAGCCTTGATAACTGGCAATCGCATACTTAGAGTGGAGGCAGCAAAGACTCTCTTACCTAATGTATCAATCTTACGAGACTCTTTGTTAATAGGTCGAGCTGTAGTAGTTTGAGGAAGAACGACCTTATCATTCTCTGCCAGGACTACAATAGGATCCGCAAAGGCTTGGGATGCCAAAATGGGACGATCCTTGGGAGCTGAATACTTATCAATGGATTTAGCCACTGAGGAAATAAGAGCAGGATTATTCCATACCATTTGAGACAGCGTCTCGAAGGAAGGCTGGATCAGAGGAGTCAAATCCGTAGGGATCTCCGAGGCATGAAGGTATTGGAGTCTTAATATCTTCCCAGGATCGATGTCTGTAGTCTGGAGAGAAAGAGTGATCTCAGGTTCTTCAACAGAGACTTAAAGGACAGGTCCTCGACCACAGGCTCTGTAGCAAAGAAAGATCCTGTTTCCTCCACTTCATCACCCAACCGAAGGTCTGGGTCAGGCTCAACATCATCTCCTGATGGTCCAGGAAGGACTGTTTGGACAGGAAAGGGAGGAAATTGTAGAGAGGAGGAAAGGCAGAGAAACAAGGAGAGTCCCCGAGGGCCCCGGCGCGAGAAGGCAAAACAGGTTGAAAACGGCACCGCAGAGGGGCACGGCGCCAAAGAGGCACGCGGCACCGCAAGTGGCGCTGCCGATGGCGCCGCTGAATGAAGCGGCGCCGCCAGACCAAGCGGCACCGCCAGATCAAGCGGCGCCACCAACGGCGCTGCCGAACCAAGCGGCACCGCCGACGGCGCCGCCAGACCCAACGGCGCTGCAAGACCACACGATGCAGCAGACGGCGCCGCAAGGCCCAGCGGCACCGAAAACGGCGCAGACAAGCTGACAGACCCAGCGGAAGGCGCCGGAAACGCCCCAGGAACCTGGAAAGCTAGAGAAGGAAAAAAAACAGGAGATAAGGGCATCGGTGTGGCCCCCTGTGCCGCAGCCATGTGAGGGGGGGAACTCCTAGCCGAGTCACCGGCACCGAAGAAGGCGCTGCGCGACTAGGAAGGTCCAACCGCCCTACCGATCGCCGGAGGAGCCCGGGGCTCCGTGGCAACCGAGCCAGGCAGGAGAACCAACCTCCGAGCCCATCGCTCCATAAGAGCGGCCCACTGATGAAACTGCTCATCTGGAGCCCTACCTATAGGCAGGGAGGGGCTCCGATGTCGACGACGATGATCACCGGCAGTTGGCGACTCCGAAGAAGGAGAACGGCAACTAGCAACGATAACCGACCGTCGACGCGCAGACATACCAGAGGGCGACCTCGAGTGATGCCTTCTCTTTTTTGACCTGTGGGCCGAAGAAGAGCTCGAGGCCGAACGGTGCCGAGAATGCGACCGTTTATTTTTATGCCGACGGGGGGACCGCCCATCCCCCCGGGCATCGGACTGACCGTTGTCGGAACCCCGCTGAGGAGAAGGAGGCTGACCGGACCCAGCCCGGCTGACTGAACAGTTTCACGAAGTCTCCTACTGTCACCTGACCTGCTCATGGTCGGTCCGTCCAGTAGGCCGAGACTTCTTCAAGTAAGTTAAATTTAAAATTTAACGAAAATAGAATAAATTAAGCGATACTACTATTGTGATAATGTTACAAAAAAATAAACAGAAAACTATGCGCTAGTTTGAAGTTTGACTCCCGACAGGCAAGCGACGTCGCCACTGAAGCGCACTCGACGGCGAGAAAAAAGGAACTGAGGCAGTTGGAGGGTCGTCGTCGAGATAGTCATTGCCGCTCGAGCCGCTGCTCGCGGTGCCATGCCTCGCGGCGCCGTCTGTCGCGCCGACCCTCCAGCAAAAAGTTTGCTCCGATGGGTCCTAGTGCCTTCGGCGCTAATCCCACTAGTGTGAATGAGTGGTGGAGACTTATGTCCAGGAAGATCAGCTCTTCCAGCAGGTTACACCATTAGGACTGAAGCCGGCAGGCGTCAGGACCCCATGGAAAAATTCTAACTAGCTATCTTCAGTGGGGACAGCCCCCGACGTCGGTCCCACCTCCGACGTCAGGCGTAGTACATAAGGGGGCAGTCCCGCCAGATTCCCCAGTTCTCCCGCTGGAGACTTCTGGCCACAGGCTGACATCGAAATGGGAGACCGAGGATCCATAGTCAGAAGACAAACAGGAAACAATTCCTGTTAACAAAGGCTTAAGCCATGCCTCCTCCAAGGGGGAAGGTGGGCGGGAAGGTACCTGCTGCAAGAGCTGTTCTCGAAGATCTACTGTTACGGTAAGTTCTTACGTAACTGTACTATCTTACTTCGAGACACAGCTCTTGCAGCAGGTTACATCATTAGGACTGATTCCCAAGCAATAGTGCTTGCAAACACTCAGGGAGGAAGAAATAAGAAAGAACGTTCCAGGTCCTGAATCTAGGACAGGAGACCCTGTAGTACTGCCAGGCCAAAACCTGCTCTTCGCCATGAAGCGATGTCCAGGCTATAATGCCTGATAAAGGTATGAACAGAGCTCCAAGTGGCTGCAGCACAAATGGCAGAAGTGGAGACATTTCGAAGTGCTGCAAAAGATGTGGCCACACCCCTAGTGGAATGACCCCGGACTGCTCCTGGGAGGGGCTTTCGTTTGATATCATAACAGTAAGAGATGCACTGGACAAGCCAGCGAGACAGGGACTGTTTGGATACTGGTTGGCCCTTCATCCTTTCAGTGAAGGAGACGAAAAGCTGCTCCAGAGTGCGAAGCTGCTTAGTTCTGCTCAGGTAGTACCTCAAGCTGCGGTGAACATCCAGGGTGTGAAGCAGCGCCTCTCCTCTGTTAGAGTAATTAGAAAAGTAGACCGGCAGGTCAATATCCTGGTTGAGAGTGAGTGTGGAAACCACCTTAGGCAAGAATTTAGGATTCGTCCTCAGGGACACTCTGTCTCGGTGGAAAATTAAATAGGGCTCTTTGCACATGAGAGCCTGAAGCTCAGAAACTCGTCTCGCTGATGTAACAGCAACCAAAAATAACGTTTTCCACGACAGACAACGCAGCTCGCAATCCACGGCAGGTTCAAAGGGGGGGTAGCGTAAGTTGCTCCAGGACAAAGAGCAAGTCCCAAGGAGGCACTGGGTCCTTAATGGGCGGCCTAAGGTGCAACACCCCTCTTAAGAATTCTCGACAGGCATCTAATTGTGCCACTGTGCGCTGTCCCACCGGGAGGTGATAAGCTGAAATGGCACAGAGCTGCACTTTAATCGAGAGTAGGCGAGACCTGAGCGGAAAAGGGAGCAGGTACTCTAATCACCACCTTCACCGGACAACCTAAGGGAAAGGCCGTGTGCTTGCACCAAAGACAGAAATGGCGCCATTTCATGGCATACGTCACATGCATTGCCGGCTTTCTGGCTGCAGAAAGGACTTCCGCAACCTCTTGCGAGACCCCGTGATGCAAGATGGCTATGTCTCTAGGAGCCATGCGTGCAGGTTCAGTGAGCGTAAGTCCGGGTGGACCAGTGAACCCTTCTCCTGAGACAAGAGGTGGGAGCTGAATGGCAACGGGAGCGGAGGTTCCCGGGACAGCTGAATTAGCAAAGGGAACCAGGTCTGCCTGGGCCAGAATGGGGCCACCAAGATCATTGTTGCATGCTCCCTGCGCAGTTTGAGAAGAACTTTCTGGAACAACGGGAAGGGAGGAAAAGCGTAGAGGAATCTGCCCGCCCAGGAGAGGGACAACGCGTCTCGCCAGAAAACACCAGGCCCTGGATCTAGCGAGCAAAAATTGGGCAGTTTTGCGTTGGATGGGGAGGCGAACAAGTCCAATTCTGGAGTTCCCCATCGAAGAAACAGATCCTCTGCTACCTCCTGGAGAAGTTCCCACTCATGGACTCTGGTCTGGGAGCGACTCAGGCCATCTGCAATTGTGTTGTCCACCCCGGGAATATGTACTGTGATCAGGTTCGCGCCGTGTCGGATTACCCAATCCCACACCCTCATGGCCTCCCTGCAAAGGGGGTAAGAGTGTGCGCCTCCTTGTTTGTTGAGGTAATACATCACCGCCATGTTGTCTGTCTGAAGCAGGAGAGTACTCGGCGGGATTTCTGACTGAAAGGCCTGCAGGGCATAAAGGACCGCTCTCATCTCTAGGACGTTGATATGGAGGTGGGCCTCCAGAGGGGTCCATGTACCCTGGGACTTCACCCCGTCCAGGTGTGCTCCCCACCCTAGACCTGAGGCATCTGTGGTGAGGATTACCTCCGGGGACGGCGCTATGAACGGGACGCCCATAGAGAGTGTCCCTGGGTCTAGCCACCACTGCCAGTCTCGAATCGCGGTATTCGTGATTCTGACCGGATGCTGCATGTGTCTTGCCTTTGGTCCCATTGCACCTTGAGCATCCACTGAGTTACCCGCATGTGGAGCCTTGCGAAGGGACAGTAGGAATGGCCGCAGCCATGTGTCCGAAGCAAGCGAAGGACCGACCTGGCTGGAAGCGGTCTTGTTCAGTCTAAAGCTCCTGATGAGGGATCTGATGCGCCCGCTCTGTCGCCTGGAAGAAATGCTCTTCCCGAACGGCGTCCAGTACTGCGCCTATAAACTGCAGTTTCTGTGGACGGTACCAGGAGGGACTTCATGGTTGATTAGGATACCCAGAGATTGAACAGGTCCTGGGTGCTCTGATCGCCCTGACAACGCCTCTGAGGCGGCCATGAGAAGCCAATCGTCCAGGTACGGGAACACATAATGGCCCTGTCTCCTTAGAGATGCTGCCACGACTGCCATGCATTTGGTAAAGACCCTGGGTGCCGATGACAGCCCGAATGGAAGGGCTCGGAACTGAAGATGATGGCCGAGAAACTCGAAGCGCAGGAACCTCTTGTGCGCTTGAGCTATAGGGATGTGCAGGTAAGCGTCCTGCATATCTAGAGACGCTAAAAAGGCGTCCTGCTTCAGCATGGGAATAAGACCCAGAAGAGTTACCATGCGGAATCTTTTGTAGGCGACCGACAAATTGAGGTCGCTGAGGTCCAGAATCGGACGGAGGTCCCCTGTCTTCTTTGGAACCAGGAAGAAGTGGGAATAGTATCCGTGTCCTCTCTGGTTCTCTGGGACGTACTCTATCACTCCCTTTTGCAGGACCGTGAGCACCGCTTGCCTGATCAATGACTTGTGGTGACCCGGTACGGGAGAGCAGAGGAGGCCTCGAGGTTGCTTTTTGTCAATTCTATAAAGTGGCCTCTTCCGACCAACTGTAGAACCCACCTGTCAGTGGTTATAGTCTGCCATCCCGCAGGAAATTTATGTCGCGACACTCGACCATGATGTCCCATTGATCCTGAGGGGCAGGGGCGGGAAGGAGTCAGGCTGTGGCGGCTCAGGGTGCCGCTGGCTGGACCGGCTTAGAGTGCGCTGGCTCCGACCTGCGGGTTGTTTTCCTTAGGCTCTCACGAAAACCAGAGCCCCTCTGCTGTGGAGCAGGGCGGGACTGTTGTCTCTCGTCTGTCCACGAAATCGGCTTTGGTTACTGAAGGAACTAAGCTTGGGTCGGTACATGGCCTGAACCGATCTCACGCCTTCCGGCCTCTTGGAGTTTGGTAATTATCTTCTCTGAGGTTTACCAAACAAACTCTCCCTCGAATGGGCGTCCCATGATGTTTTCTGGACGTCCGGGGTAAACCGGAACCGAGGCCAAGAGTGCCTCCGGAGATATACCTGAAGTTGCTGCTCGGGCCAAGGAGTGTGCAGCGGCTTGAGCACCTGGGTTCCCACGTCCGAACCCGTGCGGAGGCTGTAACATCTCCTCCTTCTGCTCACCTTCGGCAATTTCTCAGCCGCATCCAGACCCTGCTCCCACAGGGCATTTTGGAACTGCACCATGTGGGTCAAATAATTCAGGGATCTGATGGCGCAGGTAGCGGAAGCATACATGCGCCTACCCATGGCGTCCAGCTGCTTGGACTCTGGGTCCGGTGGCAGGGTGCTCAGATGTTGCGATCTCTGGGACCGGTCATGAAGGCTGTTATGACCAGAGAGTCGGCCTGAGGATGCTGGGTCAAGTACTGGTCTTCTCTTGGAGCCTTGTACAAGTGGTCAGCTTTCTTCGGCATCGCCGGGAGTGAATGTGGACGTTTCCACACTGCATTGGTGACGTCCACGAAAGTGTCTACCAAGGGTGGCACCACCATAGGCTTGGGGTCCTTCTGCCGAAGATCATGACGCAGCCGCTTCGGGTCTAACTCTTCCGCATCCCATCCCATGTTCTCCTGGATGTGTCTCATGATATCCGAGCGAAGGGTCATCCGGAGGAGACTTTGGCAGCTCACGTGGGTCCGGAGAAGGGATGGAGAGGGGAGATGGGGATCTGGATGTAGAAAACTCTGATCCCGTGTCCTCCGTCGAAGGTGAACAGCGGCGTCTTCTGGGTCTCTTGGGACTGGGTGACCTAGAAGAGGATCTGGACAGAGGTCTCCTTTTATCGAGTCTCCCCCTTGGAGGGGTCCTGGGCTCCTGGGAGGAGGTAACCAGCCTGCAGACCCAGACGGAGACGGGGGTGCAGGAACCGGAGGAGCAACCGGTGTAGGAGAAGGAGGAGGAGGAGGAAGCGGAGGTGGAGTGGGGACCACGTCCTTTTTGATGGTATCCCACCAGTAAGTGAAAAGCTCCTTCACCTCTGAAAAGGAAAGGCCTGACGACGGTCTGGGCGCCGGCGGACGGTCGTCAGGACCCGGCGTCGGCTCCACAGGGGGCTTGGGTTGCAGCGAGGGTTCCCTGGGAGTCTCAACAGGACCAGGGTTGCCCGTCTGGTCCTTTGGCTGGGTTAACTCCTCCTCAGTGATGGTCTCCTGACCGACGTCGGTTGGAGGCGTCGGGGTCCTCTTCTTAATTGGAGCGGGCGCCGGTCCCCCTACTGGCGTCCGGTGATGAGTAGGCCTGGCCGGCAACGGCCTTCTAGCAGACGATGGCTCTGGGGACCTGTGGCGAGAGGCCGACATCGGACGAACCGGCGTCAGGTCCTGCGGCCTCTTGAGTGAGGTGAGCTCCTTGGTTTTCCGAGGAGGCAAGGAAGCAGACCTGACGTCGGGTTCAGAATGGTGGGAACCTGACTTGTGGTGATGGTGGTGATCCCCCGACTTATCCAGGGCCTTGGAGGATGAGGAAGGCCTGGGAGTCTTGGCCTGAGAAGAGGAAGAAGATTTTCTCACCGCAGTGGGGGGAGGCTGAGAGCTGGCCCAGGAAGGAGAGCGGTCGGACCTGGAGCCAGAGCTGCGCGAGTCGGAGGCCCTAGAAGGGGACCTGGAAGGGGCCTTCTCTCTGTGCTTCTCAGCATGCTGCAGGCCTTCTGCAATGAATCCCCTTGGAAGCCATGGACTTGAGTTGCTCCTCTACAGGAACACCTGAAGGGCCTTCTGGCGACGGATCCGGTTCTGCTGTTGAAACCCTGGCAAAAGAGCAGGACCGGGTGTAGTGGTCTGGGCCTAAGCACGGACACAGGCTGAGTGCGGATCTTAAATGGGATCTGCTTCCCACAGGCGCACTTCGAGGAGTGACCGGAGGTCGGGGAGGACATCAGAGAGAAAACTGAACTCAGAGAACAAATTTCCCATAGGAAAGCACTTTACCACGCGTCGCGCGCTAGAAACCGAACCGAAGGGTCGAGACATGCAAGTTGACGGCGGGAAAGAACTGGGGAATCTGGCGGGACCGCCCCCTTATGTACTACACCTGACGTCGGAGGCGGGACCAACGTCGGGGGTGGTCCCCGCTGAAGATAGCTAGCTAGAATTTTTCCGTGGGGTCCTGACGCCTGCCGGCTTCAGTCCTAATGGAGTAACCTGCTGCAAGAGTTGTGTCTCGAAGTAAGATCAATAATCACGGTAAGTACGTAATTTCCACATCTTCCTGGACTAAGTCTCCATCACTCATTCACACTAGTGGGAGAGTACCAAGCTAAAATCAATAACCCTGAGTAGGGTGGTAGGAGATAGGGTTCACTCAGAAAGGACAGCCAAAGACTGTCCTGTTAATAAAAAGAGCTGTCTTGTAAGAGCATCTAGAACATAGTGCCTACAAGATAAACGCTCGAGTTGTAACTCGTCACCTTGCCGACGACTACAATGGGCAAAAAAGAAAGTCTGCCAGGCAGCCGCAACTACTCTAGGAGAGCGGCAAGAACCTGGCCTCACGATTTGATCTAGGACCAAAATTAATAGTGTCAAAGACATGCACTAATCTAATGTAAAGGACCTCAGGAACTGCAACAGCTGGAGATAAAGTGTACAGGTTCAGGTAGACCAAAAGCGGACTTGGAACCCCACTGCCAAGTATGGCTGACCTGCAAACAACAGGTCCAGTAGCATTGAACCCCTTACTTGGTGAGCAAAGAAGGTCCAGGTGGGTTAGCTCATCAAGGAAAAGGTTTGTACTAAGTCACTGAAAACTTCCTGATAGAAAGTAAGCACAACTTAGAAGCCTCTTGTGGTGGTCTAGTAGAATCAAATCCTAGTCACTGCATAATCCAAAGGGAATTATCCTGGCCCTATGTGTATGACTGTAGAAGCAGTCTCTGACCTCAGGAAGAAAGGAAAAAGTGAACAGGAGGAGGAGGGACACAGCAGGACCAAGTTAGGGCTAACCCATTCGTTGAAGTGACTGAATAGCGGCAGAAGTGGCTCAATGCGGTGAGACACTACTGACTCCGGCCTCCCTGAAGGGAGTAGAAAGGACTCTAGTTTGCCTTGTTGAAAAAAACAAACATCACCGCTCTGTCACGCAGTTGGAGAGGATAGCTTCGAGTGCTACTGGCACGGGACCAGTGCACAGGAACTGAAGGTGTGAATATTTGAGAAGCTGTCTCAGAAAAGACCTACTTGACCAATGGTCAAGAAGAAAAAATTACCTTAGTAATGTTGTTTCTTCTAATGGAGTCTTGCTATATTATGACATATGCAGTGATTCCCAACCTTCGAACTGCTCTGGAGGTGAAAGAGTTAACTTTCCATGCCAGGCATGGAACGCTGAGCTCGAGCTCGGTTGAAAACTCTGCCTGTTGTTCTTCAAACTCAAACTGTCAGAGCTTTACGAGCTAAACTCACTAAGGTCCTGTGTGGAAGCTGTAAACCTACACTAGCCAACTGGCTACTAAACATAAGAACACATTCTTTGGTCCCAAAACAAAGACTCAAGTCAGGAGACCCAAAAAATGAAAAACACAACACCCAGTCACCCCAAAAAGGGGAGGGGTGAAAAACAAGGTGGGCATCTACTAAGTGCCAACACTGCATTGCCACCACATTCCAAAAACAGAGGTTCTGAGAGGGCAGGCAGGGGAGGTCATAAAATAGCAAGACTCCATTAGAAGAAACAACATTACTAAGGTGAGTAATTTTTTCTTCAAACAACATAAAGTCTTGCTATATTAACATATTGAACACACAGCAGTATCTCCATGGAGGAGGGACAGAACCTACTTAGGAAATAGGCTCTGAAGCACAGCTGTGCCAAACCGAGCATCACTCCTAGCCTGGGTGTCCAGAGAGTAATGCTTGGTAAAAGTGTGAACTGTTTTCCAGGTAGCTGCTTGACAAATCTCTAGAATGGGGATGTCCCTGGCGGCAGCCAGGGAAGCAGCTGTACCTCTGGTAGAGTGAGCCCTCAGGCCTGAGGGAGGAACCTTACCCAGCTTTTCATAACAGAATTGGATACAAGAGACAATCCACCTGGCAATGGATCTTTTAGTGGCAGGTTTTCCTTTATCAACCTCACCATAAGTGAGGAACAGTTGGAGGGAGTCAAACCTGTGACCCTTGGTACTCTCAATGTAGTAACTAAGGGCTCTCTTCACATCTAAGCTGTGCAGCCTCCTCTCGCCAGAGGAGGAATGGTCAGTGAAGTACACTGGAAGAGACATAGATTGGTAAAGGTGGAAATCTGAAACCACCTTAGGCAAGAACTTCCTGTTAGTCCTGAGGACCACCTTATCTCTATGAAAGGAGATAAAATCAGGCTCCACTGCCAAAGCCTGTAATTCACTTATGCATCTGGCAGAAGTGATGGCTACCAGAAACACAGTCTTCCAAGTTAAATACTTAAGCTCTGCTGAAGACAAGGGCTCAAAGGGAGGCTGCATAAGCTGAGCAATGCAAACATTAAGATCCCAGGCAGGGGCAGGGTCCCTGAATGGAGGGTTGGTGTGAAGCAATCCCTTAAAAAACTTAGAGAATACAGGATGAGCTGAAAGAAAAGAGGGTTTATCTGCTGAAATGAAAGCAGACACAGCTGCCAAATGCACCTTTAGGGTAGCTGGTCTGAGCCCCAAAGTGTTCAAATGGACCATATAATCCAGGACTGTGAGTAAATCAGCAGATTCTGAGGAAATATGCTTCCCAGAGCACCATATGGAAAACCTCTTCCATTTGGAATTGTAAGTAGCCCTGGTGGAAGGCTTCCTAGAAGCCTTCAATATATCCATTACACCTTGGGAGAGATGTAGATCAGCAATTTCTAACTCTTCAAGAGCCAGGCCTTGAGATTGAGAGATTTGAGGTTCGGGTACCAAACCCTTCCCTGAGCACAGGTTAACAGATTGTGATTCCTGGGAAGACACAGGGGAGATGGGACTGCTAAGGACAGTAGGAGTGGATGCCAGGGTTGTCTGACCCAATCTGGAGCAATCAGAATCACTTTGCAGGATTGAGATCTGAGTTTGACTAACACTTTGAACAGGGAGGGAAGGGGAAAGCATGAGAAACTTCCTTCCCAATTGAGAACTAAGGCATCCAGAGGACTGAGCCCAACAGTGGGGCCTGCAGCAAAAGGGAAGTTGGTGATTGTCTGGGGCTGCAAAAGATCTATCTGCGGGTGCCCCACCTGGCAAATATTACCTCCAGGACCAGGGATCCAGTGACCATTCGTGCTGGCCCTGGGAAATCCTGCTGAGAGCATCTGCCAGGACATTGTCCTTGCCTGGGAGGTGAACTGCCGTAAAGGAGGCGTTCAGGAGTAAGCCAGGACCACAACTTCATTGCTTCGGTGTACAAGGCCGTAGACCGAGTGCCTCCTTGCTTGTTGACGTACCACATTGTAGTGGTGTTGTCTATTCTGACCTGTATAACTTTGTTCTGAACAGATTTGGAAAAAGCTTGAAGTGCTAGAAAAACTGCTCTGAGCTCCAACAGGTTGATGTGGAGCAGAGATTCCTGAGGGGCCACAGTCCCTGGGTAGTGAGGTCGCCCATGTGAGCTCCCCACCCAAGAGGATGCATCTGTAGTAAGGATTAGAGAGTGAGACTTAGTGACAAGGGCCCTTGTCTCAGATTGCTCTGATCCTGCCACCATTGAGGGCTTGGATCAGGGTTCGAGTCACTGGGATCAATTTGGTTAGAGGGTCCTTTCTTTGAGACCAAAAGGCTCTCAAATGGAACTGGATGTCCCTCATCTGAAATCTGGCTCCTTGCACTACTGCTGTAGAAGCAGCCATGTGCCCTAGGAGCTGTAGAAATTGCCTTGCTGGTCAAGAGACCTGCAGGGTGAATGAGGCCAGAGAGACCCGGGTCCTTGCCCTGTCCAAAGGAAGGAAGGCTCTGGCTTCCTCTGTGTTCAGTTCTGTGCCTATGAAGGTGAGGAGCTGGACAGGCTCTAGAACTGACTTTGGAAGATTCAGAAGGAAACCTAGAGAGGTAAGCAGTTGCTGAGTTATCTGAAGATGTAACTTGACTTGGTCTGGAGACTGGCCTACTATGAGCCAGTCATCCAGGAAAGAGAAGATGGCAATTTTTTGCCTTCTTAGGCAGGCAACTGCTACTGCCAGGCATTTTGTGAATACCCTTGGAGCAGAGGTGAGACCAAAGGGCATTGCTCTGAACTGGTAATGGCCTGAGGGCAGCTCGAACCTGAGGTACATTCGATGGGAGCTTCTGATGAGAATAAAAAAGTAGGCATCCTTGAGTTCCAGGGATGTTAGCCAGTCCCCTGGCCTTAAAGAGGGTAGAATAATTCCCAGAGTCACTATTTTGAATTTTGGTTTTAAAAGGTGCTTGTTTAAGTATCTGAGATCCAGGATGGGCTGCAAATCTCCTGTCTTTTTTGGGGTAAGGAAGTACCTGGAGTACAATCCTTTGCCCTGGTGTAAGGGTGGAACCCTTTCCACAGCTCTGAGGGCCAGGAGGGTAGAGACTTCTGCCTCTAGGGCAAGTGCCTCTGATGGATTTGCAGGTGGAAAGGATCCAGTTCTCATCTTCGGAAATTTTTTGAAGCTTAGAACCAGTCCCTGGCTTACTACCTCCAGGACCCACTTGCCTGATGTCAGAGACTTCCAGTCCTGGACAAAATGAGCCAGCCTGCCCCCTACAGGTAGTTGAGAATTGGCTCTGGGCACCCCATCAGGGTGCCTGCTTGGCAGGGGCTTTAGGCTGAGGGGTGGAAGCAGGTCTGCTTGTACCCCATCTGCCTCTTCCCCTAAAGAACCCCCTCTGGGTGTAAGCTGAAGAGAAGGCCTGGGCTTGGTAAAAAGGCCTATGAAAAGGCCTGCCCCTGGAAGGCTGCCTTTGAGGAGTGGCCTGCCTTTCCTTGGCCTGTGCACTCTTATAGGTGGTCCTATACTCATCCATTTTCTTCATGTAATTCTCTGTCAGCTCCCCAAACAGAGAATCACCCACAACAGGAAAATCCATAGCCTTAGTCTAGGTATCCTGTGACAGGCTAGTACATCTGAGCCAAGCCATTCTGCAAAGTGCCACAGATGTCGCCATGACTCTTGATGACACATCATTGGAGTCCACTGCAGCATGGAATTGCACCTTAGATGCCTCAATACCATCAGCAGCCACCTGCTCCAGCTCCTTGGCAAGCTGGCCAGGGACCTGTTTTGCTAGAGCCATAACAGTATCCCATCTGGATTTCTGGTATCTAGTAACATAAGCCATATAATTTGCCTGTCTGAGTCCCAAGGATGCTGCCATGTACTGTTTCTTTGCCATGGCATCAATCCTCCTGGAGTCCTTGTCGGGGGGTGTGAGGCCAAGGGAATATTTGCCTTGTCACAGGCTGCAGCCTGCACTACCCCAACATGGCTGCATTGTTGTGTAAGGAACTCCGTATCAGAGCCTGACAATGTGTACCTCTTGTCCATTCTCTTATCAACAGGAGGTATAGTGTGAGGAGTTTTTAGAATTTTTACTGTCTGTTTCCCAAAAGATTTATGCAAAGGAATAGACAGTCTCCTGGACTCTGGGATATCCATCATTTCCACATAGTCAGGCTCCTCTTGATCATCCACAGCTTCCTCCATTGGGAGCTGGAGGGTTTCAGCCACTTTTTTATAAAACATAAAATGAGAAGGGGACTCAGAAAGCCTAGGAGGAGACACTCCTGAAGGTCTGTCTGGGGAGATGTCCGGTTCAATGGGCACATCCAGACTTTCAAATCCACATTCACTCTCCTCATACTCCTCTTCCCCACCTCCGGTTCATAAAATTCCTCTAAATCATACTCTTGAACCGGTGGAACCGGCCGAACCGTATGCTTACCTGATGGTGCCGGTTCAATCGGAACCGAGGAAAGCGACTGGACAATTTTAATCGCTTTGGCTATTTCTTCAGCGGTTGGAGAGGAAAGTTTTGGCTCCACACCAGCTGATTTCCTTGTCCTTTTTACTGGAACCGACTCCTCCGAGTCGGCTCTCCTTTTGGCCGAGGAAGTCTCACCCTGGTCAGAGGGCACTCCCTCCGGTTCGGTTGGAACCGAACCAGGCTGGCCATCCGGGTCAGCGGACTTCTTGGTCTCCCTTTCCCTGAGCCTACCAACTCTCTTTTCCAGGGTAGCTGCAGGAAAATTTTTGCAAATCTGGCAGTCTGCATTGAGGTGGTCAAACCCCAGACAATAAACACAGGTGCTGTGGGGGTCAGCCTTGGCAAAGGCTTCCCCACAGACACTGCAGTGTTGAAACCCAGTGGGCCCAGTTTTTCTTTTGGGTTTCTCAGACATAGTGCCAGTCCTAACCAAACTTGCTCGTTTATGGCAATCTGCCAAGCAAGACATGAAAATTACATACCTACCATAATTCTAGATCTTCTTGGACGAGTCTCCACCACTCATTCACACTAGTGGGATTAGCGCCGGAGGCACTAGGACCCATCGAGGAGCAAACTTTTTGCTGGAGGGTTGGCTTGAGAGACGGCGCCGCGAGGCACGGTGCCGCGAGCAGCGGCTCGAGCGGCAATGACTATCTCGATGACGACCCTCCAACCGCCTCAGTACCTTTTTTACCAAGGAGGTGCAGCGCAACTAACGTAAAGAGTAAATCCAACCTTAAAAAACGGACATAAGATAGTCCGTATGACCCGTGTAAGAAGGATCAGCAAAGAAGTCCTCATGGCCTAAAGATTTGAGGGAGTGAAGACCAACACAGCGGTGAGCTCGGGGGATGGAGGGTGGGCGTGTGAATGAGTGGTGGAGACTCGTCCAAGAAGATCAAGAATTATGGTAGGTACGTAATTTTCATATCTTCCTGGACATAAGTCTCCACCACTCATTCACACTAGTGGGAGAGTACCAAGCTGATAATCCCCCAAAAGGGCGGCAGGAGAGCCAGAGCTCACGCGTCTAAGATAGAAGCCCATTAAGGATAGTTCTACCGAATGCGGAATGTCGCCTGGCATGAACATCCAGTGCATAATGCTTAATGAATGTATGCACTGAGCTCCAGGTGGCGGCGTTGCAGATATCCACAATTAGAACATTGCGAATCTCCGCTAAAGATGCCGCGACCGCCCTAGTAGAGTGAGCGTACACTCTACCCTTCAATTTAACTTGAGCCATGGAGTAGCAATGTCGAAGGCATGCCACTAACCATGATGAGATGCATCTGATAGCGACAGGTTGACCCAGCGGGTGTCGCTGAAAGAAACAAACAGTTGCTGAGTCTTGCAAAATTCTTGGTTCTATCTAAATAGAACTAAGAGCTCTCTTAATATCCAAGGAATGAAGAGATCGTTCTCTTCATTTTGGAAATTAGTGAAGTAAGAGGAAGTACCAGAGGTTGGTTTAGATGGAATTCTGACACAACCTTGGGAAGAAATTTAGGATGAGTACGGAGAACTACCTTGTCTTTATGGAATACAGTATACGGAGGGTCCATCACCAAGGCATGAATCTCCAAGACCCTGCGGGCTGAGGTAATGGCCACCAGGAAGGCAGTCTTCCAGGTAAGAAATTTTAGCTCACAGGTAGCTAGGGGCTCGAAAGGCTTCCGAGTGAGCATGTCCAGCACCAGGTTAATGTCCCAGGCTGCAACTGGACGCTTAACAGGGGGTCTGGTATGAAGAATCCCCTTAAGAAATCTCTTCACCATAGGAAGCTGAGCCAGAGTCAAGGAAGAAACCGGCTCATGGAACGCTGAGATGGCACTAAGGTGAACTTTAACTGCGGAGTACTGGAGACCTGAGTTTGATAGGTCAAAAGATACTCAGAACTTTGTCAGGAGGACAGGAAAGGGATTCCAGAGGACTTTGCACACCAGAGAAAAAGCGTTTCCATTTGGAAGCGTCGTTTTCGGGTGGCTGGCTTCAGCAGCCAGAAGGATGTCCAAGACTCGAGAGGCGTTGAACCGATTCACTTCTACCTCTTCAGGAGCCAAGCATGAAGGTGAAGTGATTTCAGGTTGGGATGGACCAACGAACCCTGAGTCAAAAGATTGATTTGCAGGGAAGTGGTCTCGGGAGAACTGCCAACATACTGTTGAGCAGAGGAAACCATAGTTGCAGAGGCCAGGAGGAGCAATGAGAATCATCTTGGTCCCTGAGACTCGAACAGGAGAACTCTCTGGATTAGAGGCGGTGGAAAGGCATAAAGCGTTTGTCCACCGCAGCCTGAACGCATCCTGACAGAAAATACCAGGCCCTGGATTTCTGGAGCAGAAGAGAGGCAGTTTTCGTTGAGTGGGGATGCAAAAAGGTCCAGGTCTGGAGTCCCCACTCTTGAATAGTGACCGAAGCTCTGCTGGATCGAGACCACTCGTGAGGTCTGCCTCCCGTTCTGCTGAGGTGATCTGCTAGATCGTTTTGTATACCTGGCAGATAAACCGCCTGAATCAGAGACTTGTGCTCCAGCACCACTCCCACACCCTCATTGCTTCCTGCAAAGGGGTAAGAATGAGCACGCTTCCTTGCTTGATGTAATACATCACAGCTTTGTTATCCGTTTGAAGGAGAATGTTCTTGTGACAAAGGATATCCTTCAGAGCTCGGATCGTGTAGAGGACGCTCTCATCTCCAGGACATTTATGTTGAGATGAGTTTAGAACTGAGTCCATACACCTTGAGTGTGAAGGGAGCGACAGTGAGCTCCCCATCCCGTGTGATGACGTCTGTGGTGATGGAGATCTGATGATCCGGGGAGCAAAGGGGAACCCTTCCAGGAGATTGCTCTCTTGAGTCCACCAAGTGAGAGACCTTCGAAGGGGCTCCGTCACCTTGATGGGATAAGACTGGGGGTGAAAGGTCGGAGACCACTGAGTGGAGAGCATCCATTGGGTGGTTCTCATGAGCAACCGGGCCAGGGGTACAGTGAACACCGAGGATGCCATGAGACCCAGCATGCGTTGCATCGAGAGAGCTGTAACCGATTGGTTCTCCCGATGTAACGGGCCATCGAAGGATGTCGAGTCTTCTGTCCTCTGGAAGGAAAACCTTGCGGAAGGGTGTCTAGGGCGTCCCTATGAAAAGGAGCCTCTGGGAGGGCTGCAGTTGTGATTTTTCAAATTCAGCAGAATTCCATTGATGTAAGAAGACGAGAGAGTCGTTTGCACGGCTTCAAAGTCCCTTAGCTGGAAGGGCTTGCTGAAGCCAATCGTCCAGGTAGGAAACACTCGAGTCCTATCTTCCTGAGATGCGCGCGAGAACTGCACAACACTTTGTAAAACTGCGGGCGCGAGGATAGCCCAAAAGGCAGGACTCTGAACTGATAATGCCGACCCAGAGCTACAAACCTGAGGAACTTGCGGTGGGTCGGGTGGATGGGGATATGCTGGTAAGCGTCCTGCATATCCAGGGAGGCCAGCCAGTCGTGCTGATGCAGCAGGGGTAACAGGGTACCTAGGGAAATCATTTTGAATTTCTCCCTGGGGAGAAATTTGTTTAACTTTCTGAGGTCTAGAATGGGGCGCATTCCCCCAGATTTCTTTGGAACCGGGAAGTAATGGGAGTAGAACCCTGTGTTTTGCAGATGCGGGGGCACTAGTTCTATTGCCCTGTTGCTTAGAAGGCCCTGGATCTCAGCGGTGAGGAGGTCTGACTGAGAGGCCGACAACCTGGGTTGTCGTCTGGGAGGACAATTCGGGGGGGTTTCCAAAAAATTGAGAGAATAACCCTCGCGAATTATCCGGACCCATTGTCCGAGTTATGGACTTCCACTGGTTGTAGAAGTACATCAGACGACCTCCACGGAGGAAAAGTTCCACCTCAGGCAATGTGGATGGAACTTGGGCCAGCAATTCATAAGGTGGCGCTGGGGGCTTTAGGCCCTCACGCTCTGCTTCGCTTTCTTTTGAGGTTGGGCAGGTTGGCTTTAATGGAAGCTTCCTTCCTCTGCCTCGAGAAGGACTGACGACTATGAAACTGGCGTCTGTTCACATGCCCCGAGAGGAGCAGGCGGAGATCTGGCCAACTTAATGGCTGACCTAGTCTTCTGAGTGGCCTCAAGGCTTGTTCCACCTGAGGGCCGAAAGAAAGGAGCCATCAAAGGGCAGCGCCATTACCTGCTGCTGAGCATCATTAGGTGAAGCCAGAAGTACACAGCCAGAATGGCGCTGAGTACAAATACCTGCGGCTGCTGAGGCGAGAAGCAGTGTCGAAGCGTCCATAGCAGCTTTGACCTGTTGGTTATTGGACTCAATACCTCTAGTAACGGTGAGAAGAAGCTCTGACTTGGAGTCCAGATCAGGAAGAGCTTCAACCATTCTTTTCAAAGAGTGCCACAGGATATACTCATACTGAGAAAATAGCCTTGATAACTGTTCGCATACTTAGAGTGGAGGCAGCAAGACTCTCTTACCTAATGTATCAATCTTATGAGACTCTTTGTTAATAAGGTCGAGCTGTAGTAGTTTGAGGAAGAACTACCTTATCATTCTCTGCCAGGACTACAATAGGATCCATAAAGGCTTGGGATGCCAAAATGGGACGATCCTTGGGAGCTGAATACTTCTTATCAATGGATTTAGCCACTGAGGAATAAGAGCAGGATTATTCCATACCATTTGAGACAGCGTCTCGAAGGAAGAGCTGGATCGGAGGAGTCAAATCCGTAGGGATCTCCGAGGCATGAAGGTATTGGAGTCTTAATATCTTCCCAGGATCGATGTCTGTAGTCTGGAGAAAAGTGGATCTCAGGTTCTTCAACAGAGACTTAAAGGACAGGTCCTCGACCACAGGCTCTGTAGCAAAGAAAGATCCTGTTTCCTCCACTTCATCACCCAACCGAAGGTCTGGGTCAGGCTCAACATCATCTTCTGATGGTCCAGGAAGGACTGTTTGGACAGGAAAGAGTGAAAATTAGGAGAGGAGGAAATAGCAGAGAAACAAGGAGAGTCCCGAGGGCCCCAGGCGCCGAGAAGACAAAACAGGTTGAAGCAGCACCGAGAGACGCAGCGGCCCGAAGAGCACGAGTCACACCAGCGAGGCGCGGCCAGCAGGCGCCGTCCGACCAAGCGGGCGCCACTTGGTCTGGAGCGCCGTAATGGCGCCACCAGACCCAGCGGCATCGTCAGCGCCAGACCCAACGAAGCCGCGAGGCGGTCCCTGCGAGACCACCGGCACAGCGGGCGGCACTGCAAGGCCAGCAGCACCAAAAATGGCGCCGACAAGCCAACAGACCCTGCGGAAGCGCGGGCATGCCGGATCCTGGAAGCTAGAGAAGGAAAAAACAGGAGATAAGGGCATCGGTGTGGCCCTCTGCCCACAGCCATGTGAGGGAAACACCTAGAGCGGAGTCGCTGGCACGAAGAAGGTGCCGCGCGACTAAGAAGGTCCAACCGCCCTACCTGATCGCTGGAGGAGCCCGAGGGCTCCGTGGCAACCGAGCCAGGCAGAAGAACCAACCTCCGAGCCCATAGCTCCATAAGAGCGGCCCACTGATGAAACTGCTCATCTGGAGCCCCACCTACAGGCGGGGAGGGGCTCTGATGTCGAGGACGATGGTCACCGGAAGTTGGCGACTCCGAAGAAGAAGACCGGCAACTAGCTATGATAACCGATCGTCGACACGCAGACATACCAGAGGGCGACCTCGAGTGATGCCTTCTCTTTTTTGACCTGTGGGCCGAAGAAGAGCTCGAGGCCGAACGGTGCCGAGAATGCGACCGTTTATTTTTATGCCGACGGGGGGACCGCCACCCCCGGGCATCGGACTGACCGTTGTCGGAACCCCGCTGAGGAGAAGGAGGCTGACCGGACCCAGCCCGGCTGACTGAACAGCTTTCATACGAAGTCTCCCTACCGTCACCTGACCTGCTCATGGTTGACTCCGTCCAGTAGGCCGAGACTTCTTCAAGTAAGTTAAATATTAGAAAAAATAGAATAAATTAAGCGATACTACTATCGTGATAATGTTACAAAAAAATAAACTGAAAACTATGCGCTAGTTTGAAGTTTGACTCCCGACAGGCGAGCGACGTCGTCACTGAAGCGCACTCGACGGGGGGAAAAAAGGAACTGAGGCGGTTGGAGGGTCATCGTCGAGATAGTCATTGCCGCTCGAGCTGCTGCTCGTGGCGCCGTGCCTCGAGGCGCCGTGTCTCGCGCCGACCCTCCAGCAAAAAGTTTGCTCCCGATGGGTCCTAGTGCCTCCGGCGCTAATCCCTCTAGTGTGAATGAGTGGTGGAGACTTATGTCCAGGAAGATCCTCTTATCGGTTCCCAACCATGTCACGGGTCGTGGAAAAAACCGTAAAAAAATAAATTTTTTTAGAACCGATAAGAACCGTAACCACACTCTAAAAGACAGATTAATATATTTCTAAACAACCTGATCGGTTCAAACCAAACCGATAACCGTTTACAAGTTCCACACAGAAGAATTAAATGTAAAAGCTATCTAGTACTTACAATACCACATACAGAGCTTGAACTGACCGGTTGCAGTTTAAATTTGGTCAAAAAAATGTGAAAATAATACTTTAACCGACAAAATGAACCGAGCAGAAGGAGAAAATCTCCGGAGCGACTGTTCAGTGAGGCGTAGTAAAGAATCTGACAGTTTGAGTTTGAAGAACAACAGACAGAGTTTTCAACCAAGCTCGAGCTCAGCGTTCCATGCCTGGCATGGAAAGTTAACTCTTTCACCTCCGGAGCAGTTTGAAGGTTGGGACTCACTGCATATGTCATAATATAGCAAGACTTCATGTTGTTTGAAAGGAGCATGTCATCTGTTAAGTTGAAGCAAGCATGGAAGTAGGAATCTAAGTTTCAACTTGCTGAAGAGTCACTTCTGTTGCTGCAAGGCTCTGATCAAGAGAAGAAAGCCTGATTAAAAAACAAAAAGGGACTAACAGACTGGTTAGATGCCTAGGTTTTAGAAATATCTCGGAATAAGAGAAAATTCTCTAGAGAAAAGAGGTGAGCTATACCACTGCTGAATCGGACTGCCCCCTAGGGGTAGGAGAAAACAGGTACTCTTTACTGAGGTTTAGAGACGACCGCCTCAGGGTTGAGGCGGAACCTGATCAGATCAAGTGTGGTATCGGGAAATTCCAACTAGGCCTTAACTGTGATTAATTCTGACACCCCTTTTTTTTTTGTTTATCATTAGTCCGAGCCTGACAAGGTTGCTGGCTGCTATTTGGCAAGGATTGCCTGATACAGAAATGACAAGGATGTCATCCCTCTGAGGAGCAGGAGGAGCCTGAGGATCCATAACTGAACCCTTGACTGGACTAATAATAGCCAGACAGATGTTAACTACCTGTGGCGAAGCAGCCACCAGAGGACAGCATCAAAAGGGCTGTATACCCCTATCAAAGGAGCGAACAGTCTATGCGGCTCCGACCATTAATTAAAATGTTCCAAAGAGTGTAATTGTCTTGACCACTGAAAGAGTCTAGCGCTGAAGTATATGGTCCACAGATCCAGTCTGAACACTATGGTGGACCCCATAAATGAGGAACTACTAAAGAGCTTGCATCACAGACTCTGATGATAGAGGCGTGTCTTTCAGTATATAAAATGAGTCATCCGCTGTATCACTGACCAGAAGGACAGGGGAGAGACTCAACTAGATGCCTTTCTACCACAGAAGGACCCACAAAGAGGTCTGAGTTAGAGCCACTAGAGACTCCGCCACCAAGAAGGATGTGGGGAGCTTAGCACCACATAGGGGCTGAGAAAGTGCTGAGCGGAATGAGATTCCGCTGACAGAACAGAACAGAAGAGTCCCATCAGCAGAAAACCGTTGGATGAGGAGACCAGATGCAGACCGCCACCCACTAAAATGTGAAAATAATCCATGAGAATAGGACTTCATTCCATGGAAACATACCACAAGTCCTGCAGAAGGGGTCTGCAAACAGAGATCTTTCCTAGTTCTGTCAGACAGCACCAACTGGCACCCCTGTGGCACCAGCGTCACTGCGTAGCTACAGGAGGGCACAAGCAGTATACCTATGCCAACCTGAGAGACACCAGAGGGCACCCACAGTGGAACCCGCAGGTATCCTCAGTACCAATGGCAGCAATGGCACGCAAGGAGCACCCTGATGCCCATGGCACCCATGGTACCATGGCACCCAAGAAACCCATGGCACCCATGGTACCATGGCACCCAAGAAACCATGGCACCCATGGGCACTCATGGCACCCATGGCCCGATGCCACCCACAGGTGCCTGGCACTGCCTGCAGCACCCATGGGTGCCCGGCACCACCCATGACACCACCCGTGGGTGCCCAGCACCGCCCGCAGCACCTGCAGGTGCCCGGCACTGCCCGAAGCACCTGCGGGTGCCGGCACCACCCGCAGCACCCGCGGTACCCGTGGCACCGTGAGACACCCACAGCACCGCCAGCAGTGCGGCAATGAAACACCCACGGCGCCTAGCATGGCGTAGCGCAGCATGAGCCCGCGGCACCGAGCCACGGTGCGGCGCTAACGTGAGCCATAGTGCCGATCCATGGTCGCGCAGCACCGAAATCTGTGCCCGAGCCATGGCACCGATCCACAGCGCTGACCCAAACACCAGCAGTGCCGCCTATGGCACCAATGACAAACCAGTGGCACGGCGCCGGACCTGCGGTGCCACCAAGGTGTCGGGCACAGCGCCAGGAAAAACACCGTGGAAAGCCAATGGAAAAGATGGAGAAAGGTGGTGCCTGTGCCGGCCCCAGCATGGAAAAGGAAGAGGGAGATAGGCACGAGGGGCTGACACGATGGCGAAGGCACCAAGAGGGCACCGTGCTCATTCTGATCCAATTGACCCAGCTCCGGTCCAACAGCTCCGAGGCCTGCAGGCCCTGAAACCAGGAACACAACCAGGAAAAAGGAAGTCAAACCCCTGCTCCACAGGCGGCCCAGAGTGAAACTGCTCACGGAACTCCAAGAGGACAGAGATGGAGTCCAGAGTCAAGTATGCAGCTGTTAGGAGGCGGGGCCAAGGATCCCACAGAAAGTGAGTTCAGGCCTATCACCCCTAGCAGAACAATCCTTGTGCGGGCACACCAGCAGAACGACAACCTCGGCTGCACGATTCTTCTTCTCCAAGCGAAGAAGAAGAGCTCGAGAGCTAAGTAAGAGCGGATCCCTGGCACCGCCAATTTTGTGCTTGATGGACTGTCCTTCCGCCGAGCACAGGACTGTCTGTAGTCAGACCTCTCCCGTTACTTAAGGGTGGCGGACAGGGCACAGCCCTCTGCCATAACAACTTTCAAGCGAAGTCTTCCTACCGTCACGCTACCATCTAAGGGCGACTCCGTGGATGGCAGGAGAGAAATTTGTTTTCTTCATAATCTTCTTGTTAGTAAAATAAAAATTACTACTAAATAGTTAAATTAAAATGTTTAAATTAAACACTAAAAGCTGCTGTCGTATAGGCGAAAACTTTGACTCCGGCAGACAAGCGGCGTCGACATCCAAGTGCACTCGACAGTGGGAGAAAGGAACTGAGAAGCGGTTGGAGGGTTGGCCTTGAGATAGCCTACAGGCTGAGTCAGTCTCACAGTGCCGCATATGCGCGGTCCCACCCGCCGGCCCTTCAGAAAATTTTGCCCTCTTGGTCCTAGTGCCTCTGGCGCTATCCCACTAGTGTGAATGAGTGATGGAGAGTTAGTCCAGGAAGATCTACTGAAATTGCTTCGCTATCTCATCAGCGGTTGGACCATGGGAGCGGAGCCAAACAAACTGATTTCCTCTTTCTTTTGCTCGGAACGATTCTGCAGAATCGGCTCTCCGTTGCCAAGTATCGCCCAAGTCAGTGGGCACCTCTTCAGGTTCAGCCGCAACCAAACGGGCAGGCCATCCGGTCAGTGGACTTCTCGGCCTCCTCTCCCTTAGCCTACTCAAGCGTTTGTGAGAGTGGCTTTGGGAAAGTTCTTACATATTTGGCAGTCTTCCTTGAGGTGGTCAAACCCAGACAATACACACAGATGAGGTGAGGGTCGACCTTGGGAAAAGCCTCCTTACACTCGGTACAATGCTAAAACCCAGTGGGTCCGGTTTTCTTCTTGGGTTTCTCAGACATGACTAAAACCAATAAAAATCACCTTATACAGCAGTTAAGCCAGGCGATTACAAACCCAACAGTTCCAACCGTGTCACGGGTCGGTTAAAAAAATCCTTAAACAGATTTTTTTTAGGAACCGATGGGTACCGGAAAAACCCCTCAAACAGTAATAATTTTTAATATAAAGATAAGCTTCGGTTCTGAACCGGGCCAACTGACACAGAACCAAAATAAAATAATTTCTTAATAAACAACACAAAAAATAACCATTACCTATAGCTACCACTTACTGTACCAAGACAAAGGTAAGAATACCGAAATGCAGAAAATCACGGTTTGAAAAAAACGACCGATTTGAACTAGACCGAACCGAAGCGCAGGAGGAATCTCCGGAGCAACTTCACAGTAAGGCGGAGTAAAGAATTTGACGGTTACACTTCAGAGTACCAGAGACAGAGGTTTGAAAACCGAACTTGAGCTCAACGTTCTATGCCTCTGCATAGAGTTAACCCTTTACTCTCCAGAGTAGTTCAAGTGCTGGGGATAACTGCATATAGTTAGAATACAGCAAGGCTTCATGTTGTTTGAAGCAGAGTTTTTTTTTTTTAAATAAAAAGACCTCAAATCATATTCTTTTTTTTTTTTTTTATATATGGTTCCCAAGAGGGAAACCGTAAAGGAAGGGACTTTCTCCAGTTCTGTGAACCACTCAGGAACTAGAGAATAATGGTAAAAATACTTAAAAAAAAAGAACATAATGCCTAACTAATGCAGAGATTCAAAAACTAAAAGCAATACTGAGAGAAAATAAAGAAATAGTAAGAAAAAAGTAATCAGTTGAAGAGAGATGGAGAGAACTCTTCTGCGCAACTTCTTCCTCAGGTGGAGAAAGAAATCTGATGTTAGAGGGTAGAGTGGAACATGAGCACTCATCAGAGATTTGAATTTCATTCCAATGTACTTTAACTTGCATAAAATGCTACTTTGCAGGGCAGCTCAAACCAGCAGACTAATTTGCATTCATTAAGCATAGTGAGATATAGTATTCCTGGGGTTTGAATGAATGGTGAAGATCGATTCTTGGAAGATTTGGTAGCAGTGCAGTCTGAGTTCTGGGAGAGAACCAGGCTGTGACAGACAGACAGAAAGGCAGGCACACACAGGCGCATGCACACGCATGCACACACACACCTCAGTTAAGTAACCCTGGCTTGCCTACTCATATGAGAAAGCTGCCCCCACCAAAGCACCTGGCACTTCATTACGTTTTGTTCAGTGATCAACTTAATTATTGTTCTCAGTCTTACCCCATGATCATTGCATGTTAACTGCTTATCACAGAGACTGTTTCCTACGAGTGGTACACACATGGTATTCACGCACACCTAAAAGGAATAACATGAAAGAAAACATTAGAAGAAGAATAAACATTGTGCATAAGACTACAAAAAAATTAAAATTACGTACCTACTGAAATTCGTAATCTTCCTGTATATAGTACGGCTATGGAAGAATTTACTGTAACAGTAGATCTTCAAGAACAGCTCTTGCAGCAGGTTACACCATAAGGACTGAGGCCGGCAGGTGCCAGGACCCCATGGAAAAATTCTAGCTAGCAATATCCAGCGGGGGACTGCCCCTAGCGTCAGCCCCACCCTGACGTCTGGCATCACACAAAGGCGGTCCCCAGCATCCCTCAGTTCTCCACGGAGACTCCGGCATAAAGATGTATTCTGAGAGGAGACTGAGGATCCGCTTCAAAGGAAGGCTCATGAAAACAGTAATCTCATTGCATCCGAGGGGCCAATTCTGAAGACCAAACCTCCTGAGGAAGGTGGGAGGAAATTACCTGCTGCAACAGCTGTTCTCGAAGATCTACTGTTACGGTAGTTCTTACGTAACTGTACTATCTTACTTCGAGAAACAGCTCTTGCAGTAGGTTACACCATAAGGACTGATTTCCAAGCAGTAAGGGAAAGTACAGTTACGTAAGAACTTACCGTAACAGTAGATCTTCGAGAACAGCTCTTGCAGTAGGTTATACCATTAGGACTGAAGCCGGCAGGCGTCAGGACCCCACGGAAAAATTCTAGCTAGCTATCTTCAGCAGGGACCGCCTCGACGCCGGTCCTGCTCGAAGGCCAGACGAGTATATAAGGGGGCGGTCACCAGATTCCCCAGTTCTCCGCCGGAGACTTCCGGCCGAGGGCTGACATAGAAATGGGAGACCGAGGGTCCGCCCAGAAGACAGAAGGGTATAAATCCCCTGTTCAGAAAGGCTGAAGCCATGCCTCCTCCAAGGGGGATGGTGGGCAGGAAGGTACCTGCTGCAAGAGCTGTTCTCGAAGATCTAATGTTACGGTAAGTTCTTACGTAACTGTACTATCTTACTTCGAGACACAGCTCTTGCAGCAGGTTACACCATTAGGACTGATTCCCAAGCAGTAGCACTTGCAAACACTCTGGGAGGAGGAAACTTGAAAGTTCATTCCAGGTCCTGATTCTAGGACAGGAAACCCTGTAGCACAGCCAGACCGAAGCCGGCTCTTCGCCGTGAAGCGATGTCCAGGCTATAATGCCTGATAAAGGTATGTACAGAGCTCCAAGTGGCTGCAGCACAAATGGCAGAAGTGGAAACGTTTCAAAGTGCTGCAAAGGAGGTGGCCACTGCCCTAGTGGAATGACCCCAGACAGATCCCGGGAGGGGCTTTTGTTTGATATCGTAACAGTATGATATGCACTGGACAAGCCAGCTAGACAGGGACTGTTTGGATACTGGTTGGCCCACCATCCTCTCAGTAAAGGAAACGAAAAGTTGTTCCAATTTACGAAGCTGTTTAGTTCTGCTCAGGTAGTAGCTTAAGCTGCGGTGAACACCCAGGGTGTGGAGCAGCGCCTCTCCTCTATTGGAATAATTAGGGAAGTAGACAGGCAGGTCAATATCCTGATTGAGAGCGAGTGTGGAAACCACTTTAGGCAAGAATTTAGGATTCGTCCTCAGGGATACTCTGTCCCGGTGGAAAATTAAATAAGACTCCTTACACATGAGAGCATGAAGCTCAGAAACTCTTCTCGCTGAGGTAACAGCAACTAAAAATAACGTTTTCCATGACAGAAAACGCAGCTCTCAATCCGCGGCAGGTTCAAAGGGGGGGAGCGTGAGCTGTTCCAGGACAAAGAGTAAATCCCATGGAGGCACCGGGTCCTTAATGGGAGGCCTAAGATGCAACACCCCTCTCAGGAATTCCCGACAGGCATCTAATTGCGCCACAGTGCGCTGTCCCATTGGAAGGTGATAAGCGGAGATAGCACAGAGGTGCACCTTAATAGAGGAGTGGGCGAGACCCGAACGGAAAAGGGAGAGCAGGTACTCTAGCACCGCCTTCACTGGACAACCTAGAGGGGAAAGGCTGCATGCTTGTGACCATAAACAAAAACGGCGCCATTTCATGGCGTATGTAGCATGCGTTGCCGGCTTTCTGGCTGCGGAAAGGACTTCCGCAACTTCTTGCGAGACCCCGTGTCGCAAAATGGCTATGTCTCTAGGAGCCATGCGTGCAGGTTCAGAGAGCATAAGTCCGGGTGGACCAGTGAACCCTCCTCCTGAGACAAGAGATGGGAGCTGAACGGCAACGGGAGCGGAGGTTCTCGGGATAGCTGGATTAGCAAAGGGAACCAGATCTGTCTGGGCCAAAAGGGGACCACCAGGATCACTGTTGCATGCTCCCTGCACAGTTTGAGAAGAACTCTCTGGATCAACGGGAAGGGAGGAAAAGCGTAGAGGAATCTGTCCGCCCAGGAGAGGGACAACGTGTCTCACCAGAAAACACCAGGCCCTGGATCTAGCGAGCACAAATTGGGCAGTTTTGCGTTGGATGGGGACGCCGAACAAGTCCAATTCTGGAGTTCCCATCGAAGAAACAGATCCTCTGCTACCTCCTGAAGAAGTTCCCACTCGTGGACTCTGGCCTGGGAATGACTCAGGCCGTCTGCGATTGTGTTGTCCACCCCGGGAACATGTACTGTGATCAGGTTCGCGCCGTGTCGGATTACCCAATCCCACACCCTCATGGCTTCCCTGCAAAGGGGGTAAGAGTGTGCACCTCCTTGTTTGTTGAGGTAATACATCACCGCCGTGTTGTCTGTCTGAAGCAGGAGAGTACTCGGCGGGATCTCTGACTGAAATGCCTGCAGGGCATAAAGGACCGCCCTCATCTCTAGGACGTTGATATGGAGGCGAGCCTCCTGAGGGGTCCACGTTCCCTGGGACTTCAGCCCTTCCAGGTGTGCTCCCCACCTTAGACCTGAGGCGTCTGTGGTGAGGATTACCTCTGGAGACGGCGCTATGAACGGGACGCCCATAGAGAGTGTCCCTGGGTCTAGCCACCACTGCCAGTCTCGAATCACAGTATTCGTGATTCTGACCGGATGCTGCATGTGGTCTTGCCTTTGGTCCCATTGCACCTTGAGCATCCACTGAGTTACCCGCATGTGGAGCCTTGCGAAAGGGACGGTCGGAATGGCCGCAACCATGTGTCCGAGCAAGCGAAGGACCGACCTGGCTGGGACGGTCTTCTTCGACGAAAGATCCCTGATGAGGGATCTGATGCGCTCCGTTCTGTCGTCTGGAAGAAATGCTCATCACTGAACGGTGTCCAGCACTGCGCCTATGAACTGCAGCTTCTGCGACGGTACCTGGAGAGACTTCTCATGGTTGATTAGGATACCCAGAGATCGAAAAAGGTCCTGGGTATTCTGAATCACCAGTAACAACGCCTCTCTGGAGGCGGCCATGAGAAGCCAATCGTCCAGGTACGGGAACACAAAATGGCCCTGTCTCCTTAGAGACGCTGCCACGACTGCCATGCATTTGGTAAAGACCCTGGGTGCCAATGACAGCCCGAATGGAAGGGCTCGGAACTGAAGATGATGGCCGAGAAACTCGAAGCACAGGAACCTCTTGTGCGCTTGAGCTATAGGGATGTGCAGGTATGTGTCCTGCATGTCTAGAGATGCTAAAAAGGTGTCCTGCTTCGGCATGGGAATAAGACCCGGAAGAGCCACCATGTGGAATCTTTTGTAGGCGACCGACAAATTGAGGTCGCTGAGGTCCAGAATCGGACGGAGGTCCCCTGTTTTCTTTGGAACCAGGAAGAAGTGGGAATAGTATCCATGTCCTCTCTGGTTTTCTGGGATGTACTCTATCACTCCCTTTTGCAGGAGCACGAGTACTTCTTGTCCGATCAATGACTTGTGCTGACCCGAGTACCGGGAGAGCAGAGGAGGCCTTGAGGGTGGCTCTTCCGCGAATTCTATAAAGTGGCCTCTTCCGACCATCTGGAGAACCCACCTGTCGGTGGTTATAGACTGCCATCCTGGCAGGAAATTCGCAATGCGACCCCCGACCATGAAATCCCATTGATCCTGAGGGGCGGGGGCCGTAAAGGAGTCAGGCTGTGGCGGCTGAGGGGCCCGCTGGCTGGGCTGGCTTAGGAGTGCGCTGGCCTCGACCTGTGGGTTGTTTTCCCTGGGCTCTGCGGAAACTGGAGCCCCTCTGCTGTGGAACAGGGCGGGACTGTTGTCTCTGCGTCCGTCCACGAAATTGGCTTTGGTTCCTATGAAAGGAACTAAGCTTGGGTCGGTACATGGCCTGAACCAACCTCACCGCCTTCCCGGCCTCTTGGAGTTTGGTAATTATCTTCTCGGAGGGTTTACCAAATAAAACTTCTCCCTCGAATGGGGCGTCCATGATGTTTTTTTGGACGTCCGGGGTAAAACCGGAGACACGGAGCCAAGAGTGCCTCCAGAGGCCTACGCCTGAAGCTGCTGCTTGGGCCGAGGAGTCCGCGGAGTCGTACGCGGCTCGTAGTACCTGGGTTCCCACGTCCGAACCCGTACGGAGGAGCTGCAACATTTCCTCCTTCTGCTCACCTTCTGGCAATTTCTCAGCCGCATCCAGACCCTGCTCCCACAGGGCATTTTGGAACTGAACCATGTGGGTCAAATAATTCAGGGATCTGATGGCGCAGGTAGAGGAAGCATACGTGCTCCTACCCATGGCGTCCAGCTGCTTGGACTCTGGGTCCGGTGGCAGGGTGCTCAAATGTTGCGGTCTCTGGGACCGGTCATGTGAGGCTGTTATGACCCAAGAGTCGGCCTGAGGATGCTGAGCCAAGTACTGGTCTTCCCTTGGAGCCTTGTACAGGCGGTCAGCTTTCTTCGGCATCGCCGGGAGTGAATGTGGACACTTTCACGCTGCCTTGGTGACGTCCACGAAAGTGTCTACCAAGGGTGGCACCATCACAGGCTTGGGTTCCTTCTGCCGAAGATACTTTGCAAGGCGTAGCCTTTCGGGGTCTAACTCTTCCGCATCCCATCCCATGTTCTCTTGGATGTGTCTCATGATATCCAAGAATGAAGGGTTATCCGGAGGAGACTTTGGAAGCTCACGTGGGTCCGCAGAAGGGATGGAGAGAGGAGATGGGGATCTGGATGTTGAAAACTCTGATCCCATGTCCTCCGTCGAAGGCGAACGCCGCCTTCTGGGTCTCTTGGGGCTGGGTGACCTAGAAGAGGATCTGACGGACGTCTCCTTTTGTCTGGTCTCCCCCTTGGAGGGGTCCTGGGTTCCCGGGGAGGAGGTAACCGGCCTGCAGACTCAGATGGAGAAGGGGGCGCAGGAACCAGAGGAGTAACCGGTGTAGGAGGAGGAGGAGGAGGTGGAAGCGGAGGTGGAGTGGGGACCATGTCCTTTTTGATGGTATCCCACCAGCAAGTGAAAAGCTCCTTCACCTCTGAAAAAGAAAGGCCCGACGATGGACTGGGCACCGGTGGTCGGTCGTCGGGTCCCGGCGTCGGCTCCACAGGGGGCTCGGGTTGCGGAGAGGGTTCTCTGGGAGTCTCAACAGGACCGGGGTCACCCGTCTGGTCCTCGGGCTGAGTCAACTCCTCCTCGGTGATGGTCTCCTGACTGACGTCGGTCGGAGGCGTCGGGGTCCTCTTCTCGATTGGTGCGAGCGCCGGTCCCCCTACCGGCATCTGATGATGAGATGGCTTGGCCGGCGACAGTCTTCTGATGGACGATGGCTCTGGGGACCTATGGCAAGAGGCCGATGTCGGGCGAACCGGCGTCGGGTCCAATGGCCTCTTAAGTGAGGTGAGCTCCTTGGCGTTCCACTGGGGAGGAGGAGGCAAGGAGGCAGGCCTGACGTCGGGTTCAGAATGACGGGAACCCGACTTGTGGTGATGGTGACGATCCCGCGACTTAGCCATGGCCTTGGAGGATGAGGAAGGCCTGGGAGTCTTGGCCTGAGAAGAGGAGCCTGAAGATTTTCTCACTGCAGCGGGGGGAGGCTGAGAGCTGGCCCGGGAAGGAGAGCGGTCGGACCTGGAGCCGGAGCTGCGCGAGTCGGAGGCCCTAGACGGGGACCTGGAAGGGGCCTTCTCTCTATGCTTCTCAGAATGCTTGCGGGCCTTCTGCGAAGAATCCCCCCTTGAAGCCATGGTCTTGAGTTGTTCCTCGAGCAGGAATGCCTGTAGGGCCTTCTGGTGACGGATCCGGGTTCTGCTGTTGAAACCCTGGCAAAAGGTGCAGGACCGGGTGTCGTGGTCTGGGCCTAGGCACCGGACACAGGCCGAGTACGGATCCTTGAATGGGATCTGCTTCCCACAGGCGCACTTCGAGGAGTGACTGGAGGTCGGAGAGGACATCAGAGAAAAAGCTGAATGAAGAGAACGAATTTCCCATAGGAAAACACTTTACCATGCGTCAGCTTCAGAAACTGGAACCAAAGGGTTGAGACATGCAAGTCGACAGCGGAAAGAACTGGGGAATCTGACGGACTGCCCCTTATATACTACGCCTGATGTCGGAGGCGGACCGACGTCGGGATGGTCCCCTGAAGATAGCTAGCTAGAATTTTTCTGGGTCCTGACGCCGCCGCTTCAGTCCTAATGGTGTAACCTGCTGCAAGAGCTGTGTCTCGAAGTAAGATCAAAGAAAACCCTGTTCGGGAGGAGGATAGGAGGGATCCTAGAGTGAACCATAATTAGGACAAAAGTCCTTGAAGGACTGCAAGGCCGAAACCAGCTCTATGCCTAGAAGCAATGTCCAAAGTGTAATGCCTGATAAAGGTACAGTGCTCCAAGTAGCGGCCGCGCAAATGGCTGATGTTGAGATGTTCTTATGTGCCACGAAAGAGGTAGCCACCCCCCCTCGTGGAATGTCCTCTCACCAATCCCGGTAAAGGCTTGCTGCGCTTTTGGTAACAGAATGTGATGCATTTGACCAGCCACTTGAAGAGAGTTTGCTTCGATACAGGTGATCCTTGCACCCTGTGAGCAAATGATAAGAAAAGCTGATCTGACCGGCGATGGGATTTGGTTCTGGTTAGATAGTACCTGAGGATCCTATGTACATCTAATGTGTGCAAGAGAGCTTCCCCTCGGTTAGAGTGGTTGGGATAGTACACCGGAAGATCAATATCCTGATTGGGAGTTAGGGTCAAGACCACATTGGGAAGAAACTTAGGATTTGTCCTTAAGGACACTCTGTCCTTGTAAAAAACCAAGTAAGGTTTTTTACACATGAGTGCAAGAAGCTCAGAAATTCTTCTAGCAGAAGTAACCGCAACTAAAAATAGCATCTTCCAAGAGAGTAGATGCAGCTCACAATCCGCGGCTGGTTCAAACGGGGCCAGCGTGAGCTGCTCGAGGAGGAAAAGAAGATCCCAAGGGGGAATCGGATCCTTGATAAGAGGTCTCAAATGGAGGATGCCATGCAGGAAAGCACAGGAGGCCTTGAGCTGCGCTAGTGACCTCTGACCTACTGGAAAATGGTATGCCGAAATGGCACAGAGGTGTACCTTTATGGAGGAGTACGCTAGCCCTGATTCATACAGGGATAGGTGGTAGTCCAGCACTGACTTCTCGGGGCAGTTAAGTGGGGCTAAGCTGCAGGCCTGAGCCCAAAGACAAAACCTGCGCCATTTCATGGTGTAGGTGGCATGAGCAGAGGGTTTTCTGGCTGCTACTAATACATCCACCACCTCCTGCGAAACCCTATGTCTAAGGACTGCTATGTCCTTAGGAGCCAGGCGTGCAGGTTCAGTGACCGGAGGTTCAGGTAGACCAGGGAGCCGGTTTCCTGGAACAACGGGCGTGAGCTGACTGGCAAAGAAGACGGAGGTTCCTGGGCCAGTTGATGCAAGAGTGGGAACCAAATTTGCCTGGGTCAAAAAGGTGCCACTAGGATCATTGATGCTTTCTCCTCGCAGAGTTTCAGTAGAACCCTCTGGATCAAAGGGAAGGTCGGGAAAGCATAGAAGAACCTGCCCTTCCAGGAGAGGGACAATGCATCTCACCAGAAATCACCAGGCCCTGGATCTAGTGAGCAGAAATTGGGCAGTTTTGTGTTGTATGGGGATGCGAAGAGGTCTAAGTCTGGTGTCCCCCATCTGCAGAACAGATCCTCTACTACTTCTTGCAACAGCTCCCATTCATGAGCCTTGGCCTCTGGCCAGCTCAGGCAATCTGTGATGGTGTTGTCCACACTGGGAACATGCACTGCAGTGATCTCTGCACCATGCTGTAATACCCAATCCCACACCCTCCTTGCCTCCCTTCAAAGAGGGTAGGAATGAGTACCTCCTTGTTTGTTGATATAGTACATCACTGAGGTATTGTCTGTTTGTAAGAGCAGGAAACCTGGTGCGATCTCTGACTGAAAGGCCTGTAGAGCATACAGGATTGCCCTCATTTTGAGACTTCAGGGTTGACCAAGATCTCTGGGTCCTGACTCCTTCCAGGTGGGCTCCCCAGCTAGACCCCAAAGCATCCGTGGAGAGAGTCAGAGTTAGAGCCGGCACTAAGAAGGGGACTCCTGTGGAAAGGTGCTCTGGGACAAGTCATCATTGCCAGTCTCAAATGACGGCATTCGTGATCCAGACTAGCTGATGCAGTTGATCCTGATTTTTGTCCCACTGAGCTCATAGCATCCATTGGATAATCCTCATATGGAGTCGAGCTAGGGGAACCGTCGCAATGGCTGCCGCCATGTGCCTGAGCAGGCAAAGAATGGTCCTGGCTGGGATTAACTTCTTTTCCATAATATCCCTTATGAAGGATCGGATGCATTCCATCCTGTCCTGAGGCAGGAAAGCCTTCCCTTGACCGGTGTCAAGAACTGCACCAATAAACTGCAACCTCTGAGAAGGGATGAGGCATGACTTCGCCTGACTGATAGTAATGCCCAGCGACTCAAAAAAGGAGCGACTGTCTTGAATCGCTGTTATCAAATCCTCCCAAGAGGGGGCCATGAGGAGCCAGTTGTCTAGGTATGGGAAGACACGGTGGTCCTGTCTCCTGAGGGCTGCTGCCACGACTGCCAAGCATTCTCAGAACACACAAGGCGCTGAAGACAGTCCGAAGGAGTACTGTTAGTGGCGTCCCAGGAATTTGAAGCAGGAATTTCCGTGTGTGCTCGAGTGATGGGAGATGGAGATATGCGTCCTGCATGTCCAGCGACGTGAGCCATGCACACCCTGCTTGAGCATGGGGATGAGACCCAGAAGGGTGACCATGTGGAAGCGTTTATACAACACAAAGGTGTTGAGGTCACTGAGGTCCAGGATCGGGCGTAAGTCCCCTGTCTTTTTTGGAACCAGGAAGAAGTGTGAATAATATCCTTCTCCTCTCTGGTTCTGCAGCACTGGTTCTATGGCATCCTTGTCCAAGAGTGCCAAGATCTCTTGCTGTGTGAGCAAGGCGTGCTGACCCGAATAATGGGAGAGCAGAGGAGGCCTTGATGGTGGGCGGTCGAGGAATTTGATAGAGTGTCCTTGACTTACTAGTTGAACCCACCGGTCGGAGGTTATCCTCTGTCACCCTGATAGGTGGTAAGAGATGTCACCCCCAACCAATGTTCCCTCTAATTTTTAGTCTCTGTGGGTGGGCGACTGATACGTGTGTGTGGCACTTTGTGCAAAAAAATTGATTCATGTGCGCAAACTGGGTGGCCCAAACAAGTGATATATTTTATTGCCAGTACACAGTAGAAAATATAACCAAACACTCAAATACTCAATGCAAAGTATAAATATACATTCTGACACAGTCCGAAGCTTCGATGTGTATTGTACGCCATAACAGTATGAACTGGAAACATGTGTAAACTATGTACATTTTAAAGAGTTTTGCATGCATCTAAAAGGGGTGCTGCTGATGATGCATTGCTAAGAAATCAACATTTACTGTTTTTCTCTCCTGTCTTTCCCATTCTTCCAATGGACTTAATATTTTATTAAGATCCATTTTTCCACCAGATGTTAAAAACAGTTTTGTTTGCATCAGCATATCTAAATTGCTTTCTTCCAAGTGGTTTGTTTGCTCTTAATGCAGTTCATGAAACTGAAGCCTTTTTCACAGTCAGCACTAGAAGCTTGGAATGTAGTAGTAGTAGTAGTAGTACAATTTATTGTTCCACATAAAGCAGTTACAGTATACAAAAATCAGGACAAAATACATAGTAAATATAAATAGACAATAAATCAACAAGGAACTTAAATATCTTTACAGTGCAATTCAATTTAACAGAGTATCTTTCACATAAAAAACTCCACAGAACTTCAAGTCCCCTAATAAACTTTACAAATGAGTTGAGATGAAGAATCTTGCAAAGATCTCTTCCATGTTCTTCTCTTTGTAGTAAACAAATATTCAAAAGATCCTCCAGGGGAGGCCGAGATCCCCAGCAGTGTTTTCTTAGTTGATTCATTCCTAGGACACAAGAGTACCACATGTTTGAGATCATCTATAGTCCCCACTCCATATTTACAATATGGAAAATGTACCCTCTCTTTTGTCAGAAATGAATGCATTGAGCATTATAGTTTTCAGTTCCAAATCTTGTACAGATTCTTCTTTGTTTAGGACAGGTTAAAAAAGAGATATGGCTCATATCCCCATGAAATGTTTACTTTTTATAAAATCCATATAGCTTAAGCTTGGAGAGTTGAACATAGAAAGAATTTGTCTAAATCAATAAGCCTCAATTTGACATCTTGCCTAATCTCCTCAAATGGACTCGTAAATTTTATAGAAGAGGTGGCCCAATCCGCCAGCATTATTGTTTCCTTAATAAGTTGAATAAAGGGATGTACATATCCCATGCTGGCCAATTAGATGGCTTCCACTACACACATTCTGTGATATCTTTGTAGGGGCAAAGAAAAGTTTCAACAGAAAGAGAATCTATCGTCACAGATGACAAGTCAAGGAACGTTGTCCTACCTCCAAGGCAAGAATGCAGCTTGGAGTTCCATTTAAAATATTAAGATGTATCTCTAGAGTTTATTCAGAATTATTTCTAATTCTCAACCTTAGTATAACCCCAGATTTCAGAGGCATATAACATGATCGTTCTTATTTTGGCATTGACAACTCTTAATACCCCGCTCACAGATGACTTCCCCATGTTGCTGTTAAATATTTTTAGGGCATTTACAGAAGATCCCATTTTAAACTGAATAGCCTCCAAATGTTTGATCCAAGATAGGTTATAGGCAAAATGTGCACCTAAATAGTCATAACACTTAACAGTGTCTATATGGTTACCATTTAACCTAAAGCCTACCGTATTCTTGGTTTGAGAGCCAAAAACTACAATGTTGGTCTTGCCGAGATTAACTTTTAGTTTCCTTTGAGAACAGAGAGATTCAAAGTGAGCCAGTTTTCTTTTAAGATCTAGGACTGAAGTAGAGAGCAAGACTAAATCATCTGCATATGCTAAACATTCAATCCTTTGATCATTAATTTTTGCAGTATGAAAATCTGGGTTACCTAGCTGATCCAAGACTGTATTAATGTAGATGTTAAATAGAGTGGGGGCCAAAATACACCCCTGTCTGTCCACCACATTTGTCTCAAATCTATCAGTTAGATGACCATATTGATTATACTGGACCCTCGCCCACATATTTTCATAGTCTATTAATAACATCAAGAAATGAGGCCTCCAAGTTCAGATCCCTTAATGTAGCCCAAAGGATTTTTCCTACTAATGCTGTCAAAGGCCGCGGAGAAGTCCACAAAACAGCAATATAATCTGTTTTTTTCTCACTTTAATATACTTCCAGATCAGGTGCTGAAGCACATAACAGTGTTGTACTGTAGAACAGTCCTTCCAGAAACTGTTCTGTGCCTCATTCGATACTGAGTTCTCCTTGACCCATGACAGCAATCTGCCCAAAATTATTCTAGACAAAATCTTCTGTGAAACATCTATCAAACTAATAGGCATATACATCCTGGGTCATTCGGATCCTCTTTTAAAAATTGGGAAGATAACACTAACTGCCCAACTAGCAAGGTAAGAGTACCCTGAACCAGGTCATTAAACACTAAAAGAAGAAAAGGAATCCATCAGTTAGTAAAATCTGATCACGGACCACATTTAGAACCCCATCTGGCCCTGGGGTTATTTGCCTTAAGGCCGATCAGTGCCATCTGGATTTTGTCCTCTGTGATCAAGATAGGTCTTGTAAAATTTCATCCTCCTGTATTTTGAAAGCGCCAGGTGTCTCCTGCTCTCGTGAGAATAATAGAGCTTGGAGAAATGAGATGCCCAGACTTCAGGCGTAATATAGGCTTCAATCTTACTGGCATATCTATTATACCCCTGGGCAACAATATTCCCAAATCGCCTTCCAACCCTATCCAAAACAGCCTGCCTCAGTTTTTCCCAAAGTCCCTGAGTATGTTTATGTCTCTCCCGTTCAAGAATTTTCCTATATTTTTTCTCTTTCAGTCTTTAGCAATTTAAAATTTGCTGCAGACTTATTTCTTTTCTTCTTATGCTGTCTTAGTTTTCCTCCAAGCTCTTTGTTTGCCTGTAGGCATACCAAATTAAATTAAGACTTTTGATAAAGGGACCTAGGATGGTACGTTGTTTTATATCTAGGTCCAAGTAAAGAATGAATAGTTTTCAATTCTCCAAAATATTAAAGGCCTTACTTTTGTCCAAGACCAACTTGTGAATATTACCTAAGACTCCTGTACTAACTGTTTCTTTGAAACTAGCTTGATATCGGCTCCATCCAATCCTTCTCTTGTTTATGACTTCCAGACTCTCTTCCTGTTGTGCCTCACTCCTAAAGCTCCAAAAGGGCATTTGATGTTAATTACAATAGCACAGTGTGCTGATTCCAGTCTCTCCATGACCTCTAACTTTTGGATCAGCTTTACTGCTTCCAAATTGGTCCAAACCTAATCAGGGGTTGAAGAGCCAGTAGGTCCTCTACATGGTAAGGATCCGACTAGATCGACCTAAGTTCTACCATTTTAAAATACAGAAATTTCTACTGGCTAAGCCGCTAGCAATTCCTTATCTCTGAGGTTAGATTTTAGATCCTCAGCAGTCCTAGTATATGAAATATTTGGATTAATCATAGATATTGTATGGATCATATCTGAATATGCATCCTCCAAGAAATGAGAAGGAATTCTGGCATTAAAGTCTCCTAAAATAATTATAGGACAAGGTATACTCTTATCTGACAATTTGTCAAGTGCCATTTTCAGATGCTGTATGACAAGGTCAGCGGGATCAGTAGCTCTATTGCGAGGGGCCAGTATATATTGCAGAGAATGATCTTCTCTTGTTCCTTGCTACTCATTAGAGCCAAAACACCCTTTCACTTAGTAGAAATGTTAGTGATCTGAAAATTTAGCAAAGTTTTGATAAAAAAGGAAATACCCCCATTAAACCTTCCAAACATTTTATCTTTAGTTGCTGGCAGAGTAATGACAGAATATCCAGCCAATTTGGGAGTTACATGTTCTGTATACCATCTTCCTTGCAGTCCAATAATATCAAAATTATCCAGAAATCTCATTACTTCATAGTCAATTATTTTAAGATGGATGCCCTCAATATTCCATGAAAGTATAGAAAGGGCATCCACATCTTGATCCCCAGCTCCCTTATCCAAATCCAGCTGGCATTCACAGTTCATTTGTTTGATATTATCTACAGGCTGCATTTGTCAGGCTGAATCAATAACTGTCAGCAGCGAGTAGGTATTAGGGTAAATTAGGTTTCCAAAGTCAACCCAGATCAGGGGGTTATCTGTCTCTAAGATTGATTCTGGACTATCCTTAGTCTGTGTCAACCCTGAAAAGACTTTGCCCAAGTCTAACGTGTTAACTAAATGTATTCCCAAACAATCCAGCTTGCTGGCCAGAGAAAGCAATCTGCTAGCTGTATGAGGATTTTTAAATGTAATATCAATCTGTGTTGTGGGCTTAGGATCTCCATATAACTTCATGGACTCCACCATGTTTCTGGAGATATAAAATCCTAATGCTCTTTCCAAGAGCAGCAACAAATCTTCCCTAACTGTCCTATGAGAATCCTTGAGTGAAACCTTCTACCCAAAGATAGTTATGGTCTTACTCAGCCATACTTCTCTCTGCTTCAGTAGGTGATCCTCTATCACTCCCAAGATTTTCTCTGTGGCATCGTAGCTTCTCACTCTGCACCTCCCTATGAAGAATCTCTTCTGGGAAGGATAAGACTGTGTAGGAACCTCTATACATGATAGCTTCATGTTTAGCTTGGAATGTAGCACATACATCAATAAGTTTAGCCACCATGCTATACTGCACATTAGTCAAAGCAAAGTGGATCATGTCAGTAAAGGATTTTAATGATACTCCCTTTATGTTTTCAGCAACTATAAATCTGAAGTCATTGTACTGGCTAACAATTTCTGCCTGGTCCACTGATAAAAATAAATAGTCCTGCTATTTGCTGTACAGTCTCCCAATATTTGATGAGCCAAACTCAAAGCTGCGATACGGCACTGCAGAAAATCAAAGGCAGATCAGTCAGAAAGGTCACCTGCAGGAAATCAGCTGTCCAGATGGTCACATAACAGGCCAATGAATTGCAAAATTGCTGTTGTGCTTACTTCAGCTGTGCAATTAGCCAAAAACAGTTTTACTGCTGGGCTCCAGTAGACAGTTTCACCCAGGTACTGGCTTCTGAACTTATTTTTGCGCTAGCAATCTGTACAGCTTCAACTTGTTAGACCACTTTTTGAAACATCTTGGACAACTCTGCCAACTCCAAAAGTACATCATTTAATACTGTTATGGCAATGCGGTATTCAAGGTTGGATAGCTTCGTAAAGCAGTACTTAGCAATGGGATCCTTGGACGCATGCAAAATTGTATGTGATGTCATTTACCCTAGGTATGGTTCACAATAACTATGCTGGGTATTGTCAAGCTCAGTGGGGGTTTTAAAATGTATTTTTGCAATGTAGTGAGTGAGTGTGATATGAGAGAGGAGATGCATTTAAGAGACTGTAATTCTCTTCCATTCTGGATCCATACTAAAAGCAGCCTGAATTTATGAAGTTAAATGAAAAGGATATTTGTTGCACTGCTATTTCTTGTCCATTTTAGAATTACTATCCCATGTAGCCAACATGGGCAACCTTTATTTTTTATTTATTTAACCAGGTATAGCATACTAAGCTGGAAAGCTTTTTACAGGAGCGACCTGGGAGCACAAGGAGTTAAGTGACTTGCTCAGGGTCACACAGTATGCAAGTGGAAGCTGTGGGATTCAAACCCAGGTTTGGTCTGCTGGATGTCACCAAATTTGCAGCTCAGAGCCTTAGACCACTGCGCTATACTGCCTCCTTTACAAGCACTGATTCACTGAATCTCAAATGTGTGTATAATGTGAGACCCTGTTTTAAAGAGAAGTGCAATCTCATCTCTCTAAACATATGTACAGTCTTGTACTGAAAAAAAATGAACATGCCAACGGTGAGGCTTTAAATCCATTATAAACACATTTTGTATGTGAGATGCTGCTTGGGGAGGAGGCAGATTACACTGAAGTTGTGCAACTTTAAAACTGAAATATTATAATATACACCCTATGTCAGAGAATCTCTCGCATTGCTTTGTTGGGTGGAATCTACCAAACAAATAAAAATGAAAATTACGTACCTACCGTAATTCTTGATCTTCTTGGACGAGTCTCCACCACTCATTCACACTAGTGGGATCTGCGTCGGAGGCACCAGGACCCATCGGGAGCAAACTTTTTGGCGGAGGGTCGGCGCGAGAGATGGCGCCGGAGGCATGGCGCCCGTGAAGTGCTGGCTCAGCGCGGTAATGACTATCTCGGCGACGGACCTCCAACCGCTCAGTACCTTTTTTACCAAGGAGGTGCAGCGAACTAACGTGAGAGTAAACCTAACCTTAAAAACGGACATAAGATAGTCCAGACGACCCGTGTAAGAAGGGTCAAAAAAGAAGTCTTCACGGCCTAAAGATTTGAGGGAGGAAGACCAATACACTGTGAGCTCAGGGGATGGAGGGTGGGCGTGTGAATGAGTGGTGGAGACTCGCCCAAGAAGATCAAGAATTACGGTAGATCACGTAATTTCTCATATCTTCCTGGACATAAGTCTCCACCACTCATTCACACTAGTGGGAGAGTACCAAGCTGATAATCCCCAAAAGGGGTGAGGAGAGCCAGAGCTCAACGCGTCTAGGACAGAAGTCCATTAAGGATAGTTCTGCCGAAGGCGGAATGTCGCCTGGCATGAACATCCAGTGCATAATGCTTAACGAAGGTATGCACTGAGCTCCAGGTGGCGGCATTGCAGATATCTGCAATCGGAACATTGCGAATTTCCGCTAGGGATGCCGCGACCGCCCTAGTAGAGTGAGCGTAAACTCTACCTTCTAACTTAACCTGTGCCATGGAATAGCAATGTCGAAGACATGCCACCAACCATGATGAGATGCATCTGATAGCGACAGGCTGACCCAGCCGGGTCTCGCTGAAGGAAACAAACAATTGCTGAGTCTTGAGAAAATTCTTGGTTCTATCTAAGTAGAAACGCAAGGCTCTCTTAACATCCAAGGAATGAAGAGACTGTTCTCCTTCATTTTGGAAGTTCATGAAGTAAGAGGAAGGACCAGAGGTTGGTTTAGATGGAATTCTGACACAACCTTGGGAAGAAATTTAGGATGAGTACGAAGAACTACTTTGTCCTTATGGAACACAGTATACGGAGGGTCCGTAACTAGGGCATGTATCTCAGAGACCCTGGGGGCTGAGGTAATGGCCACTAGGAAGGCTGTCTTCCAGGTAAGAAATTTTAGCTCACAGGTAGCTAGGGGTTCGAAAGGCTTCCGAGTGAGCATGTCTAGCACAAGGTTAACGTCCCAGGCTGCAACCGGACGTCTTGCAGGGGGTCTGGTATGCAGAATTCCTTTAAGAAATCTCTTTACCATAGGTAACTGAGCCAGAGACAAGGAAGAAACCGGCTCATGGTACGCTGAAATGGCACTAAGGTGAACTTTAACTGTAGAGTACTGGAGACCTGAGTTTGATAGGTCCAAAAGGTACTCCAGAACCTTGTCTGGAGGACAGGAAAAGGGATTCCAAGAGGACTTTGCACACCAGAGAGAAAAACGCTTCCACTTAGAAGTGTAAGTTTTTCTAGTAGCTGGCTTCCGGGCAGCCAGAAGGATGTCTGAGACTCTTCGAGAGACGTTGAACCGGTTCACTTCTACCTCTTCAGGAGCCAAGCGTGAAGGTGAAGTGACCTCAGGTTGGGATGGACCAACGAACCCTGAGTCAAAAGGCTGATTTGCAAGGGAAGTGGTCTCGGAGAGGTTGCCGACATACTGTTGAGTAGAGGAAACCATAGTTGCCGAGGCCAGGAGGGAGCAATGAGAATCATCTTGGTCCCCTGAGACTCGAATTTGAGAAGTACTCTCTGAATTAGAGGAAGTGGTGGAAAGGCGTAAAGAAAGCGTTTTGTCCACCGCAGCCTGAACGCATCCTGACAGAAAATGCCAGGCCCTGGATTTCTGGAGCAGAAGAGAGGCAGTTTTGCGTTGAGTGGGGATGCAAAAAGGTCCAGGTCTGGAGTCCCCCACTCTTCGAACAGTGACCGAGCTACGGCTGGATCGAGAGACCACTCGTGAGGGTCTGCCTCTGTTCTGCTGAGGTGATCTGCTAAGTCGTTTTGTATACCTGGTAGATATACCGCTTGAATTAGAGACTTGTGCTCCAAGCACCACTCCCACACTCTCATTGCTTCCCTGCAAAGGGGGTAAGAATGAGCACCGCCTTGCTTGTTGATGTAATACATCACAGCTTTGTTGTCCGTTTGAAGGAGAATGTTCTTGTGACAAAGAATATCCTTCAACGCTCGGATCGCATAGAGGACTGCTCTCATCTCCAGGACATTTATGTGAAGCTGAGCCTCGAGCTGAGTCCATACACCCTGAGTGTGGAGAGAGCGACAGTGGGCTCCCCATCCCATCAGCGATGCGTCTGTGGTGATGGAGATCTGATGATCCAGAGGAGCAAAGGGGAATCCTTCCAGGAGATTGCTCTCTTGAGACCACCAGGTGAGAGACCTTCGCAAGGGCTCTGTCACCTTGATGGGATAAGACTGGGGGTGAGAGGTCGGTGACCACTGAGCGGAGAGCATCCATTGGGTGGTCCTCATGTGTAACCGAGCTAGGGGTACAGTGAACACTGAGGACGCCATGAGACCCAACATACGTTGCATCGAGAGAGCTGTGACCGATCTGTTCTCCCTGATGTAACGGGCCATCTGAAGGATGTCAAGTCTTCTGTCCTCTGGAAGGAAAGCCTCCGCGGAAGAGGTGTCCAGAAGAGTCCCTATGAAAAGGAGCCTCTGGGAGGGCTGCAGCTGTGACTTTTTCAGATTCGGCAGAACTCCCATGGACGTAAGAAGGCGGGAGGCCGTTTGAATGGCTTCCAGGGTCCCTTGGCTGGAAGGGCTTGCTAGGAGCCAATCGTCCAGGTAGGGAAACACTCGGAGTCCGAGCTTCCTGAGATGCACTGCGAGAACTGCACAACACTTTGTAAAGACTCGCGGCGCCGAGGATAGCCCAAAGGGCAGGACTCTGAACTGATAGTGTTGACCCAGAGCCACAAACCTCAGGAATTTGCAATGGCTCGGGTGGATGGGGATATGCTGGTAAGCGTCCTGCATGTCCAGGGAGGCTAGCCAGTCGTGTTGATGCAGCAAAGGTAACAGGGTACCCAGAGAAATCATTTTGAATTTCTCCCTGGGGAGGAATTTGTTTAACTTTCTGAGGTCTAGAATGGGGCACATCCCCCCAGATTTCTTTGGAACCAGAAAGTAGTGGGAGTAGAACCTGTGTTTAAGCTGATGCGGGGCACCAGTTCTATTGCCCTGTTGTTCAGAAGGCCCTGGATCTCAAGGCAGAGGAGGTCTGACTTGAGAGGTCGACAACCTGGGCTGCCGCTTGGGAGGACGATTCGGGGTTTCCAGAAAATTGAGAGAATAACCCTCGCGAATTATCCGAAGGACCCATTTGTCTGAGGTTATGGACTTCCACTGGTTGTAGAAGTACATCAGACGACCTCCCACCGGAGGAGAAAGTTCCACCTCGGGCAGTGGGGATGGAACTTGGGCCGGCAATTCATAAGGTAGCGCTGGGGGCTTTAGGCCCCTGCGCTTTCTGCTGCGTCTTCTTTTGAGGTTGGGCAGGTTGGCTTTTATGGAAGCTTCCCCTGCCTCTGCCTCGAAAGGACTGACGACTATGAAACTGACGTTTACCTACATGCCCCCGAGAGGGGGTAGGCGGAGGTCTAGCCAGCTTAATGGCCAACCTAGTCTTCTGAGTGGCCTCTAGGGCTTGCTCTACCTGAGGACCGAAAAGATATGAGCCATCAAAGGGCAACGCCATTACCTGCTGCTGTGCATCATTCGTGAAGCGAGGATGCAGCCAGGAGTGACGTCGAGTACAAATACCTGCTGCTGCTGAACGAGAAGCAGTGTCGAAAGCGTCCATGGCGGCTTTGACCTGTTGGTTATTAGACTCAATACCTCTGGTAACGGTTAGAAGAAGCTCTGACTTGGAGTCGGAATCTGGAAGAGCTTCAACCATTCGTTTGATAGAGTGCCACAGGATATACTCATACTGAGAAAAATAGCCTTGATAGCTGGCAATACGCATACTTAGAGTGGAGGCAGCAAAGACTCTCTTACCTAATGTATCAATTTTATGAGACTTTTGTTAATAGATTGAGCTGTAGTAGCTTGAGGAAGAACGACCTTATCATTCTCTGCCAGGACTACAATAGGATCCGCTAAAGGCTTGAGATGCCAAAATGGGACGATCCTTGGGGCTGAATATTTCCATCAATGGATTTAGCCACCGAGGGAGTAAAAGCAGGATTATTCCATACCATTTGAGACAGCGTCCTCAAGGAAGGTTGAATTGAGGGGTCAAATCCACAGGGATCTCTGAAGCATGAAGATACTGGAGTCTTAATCTTTTCCCAGGATCGATGTCTGTAGTCTGGAGAGAAAGAGGAACTCAGGCTCCTCAACAGAGACTTAAAGGACAGGTCCTCACCATAGGCTCTGTAGCAGTGAAAGAACCTGCTTCCTCCACTTCATCACCCAACCAAGGTCTGGGTCAGCTCAACATCATCTCCTGATAGTCCAGAAAGGACTGTTTGGACAGGAAAGGAGGAAAATAGGAGAGGAGAAAGAACTGATAGAAAGGGAGAGTCCCCAGGCCCCCGGGCGCCAAGAGGTGAACGGAGTCAGAGCGACTGCTTGAGGCGCAGGCGCCGAAGAGCACGCTGGCACCGCAGAGGCGGCACCGCTGCGGCCTCCTGTGCCATCAAGGCACACGCACCACGGGCGGGCGCCACAGACCCACCTGCCGTGGATGGCAATCAAGACCCAGCGGCGTGCATGGACGGCTCCGCAGTCCCCCAAGGCATCAAAACGGTGCAGACAAGCACAGAGACCCCATGATGGCGCCAAGGAAACCCTGGAACCTGGAAACATGAGAAGAGAAAAACCAGGAGGATAAGGGCATCGGTGTGGCCCCTGCGCCGCAGCCATGTGAGGGGAACACTTAAGCGGAGTCGCTGGCACTGAAGGAGGCCGCGACTAGGAAGGTCCAACCGCCTCTACCTGATCGCCCGACGAGCCCAAAGGCCCGGGCAACCGAGCCAGGCAGCAGAACCAACCTCTGAGCCCATCGCCCACAAGAGCAGCCCACTGATGAAATTGCTCATCTGGAGACCTACCTATAGGCGGGTAGGACTCCGGCGTTGAAGACGACAGAAACTGGAAGTTGGCGACTCCGCGGGAGGAGACAGCAACCACGATAACCGACCTTGGCGTGCATCAGAGGGCGACCTCGGTGATGCCTTCTCTTTTTGACCTGTGGGCGAAGAAGAGCTCGAGGCCGAGCGGTGCCGAAAATGCAACCGTTTGTTTTATGCGCGGCGGGGGACCGCCCATCCCCAGACTTCGGACTGACCGTTGTCGGAACCCCACTGAGGAGAAGGGGGCTGACCGGACCCAGCCCGACTGACTGAACTTCATACGAAGTCTCCCTACCGTCACCTGACCTGCTCATGGTCGACTCCGTCAAGTAGGCCGAGACTTCTTTATTATATTTAAAATATAATAGAAATAGAATAAATCTAAGCGATACTACTATCGAGATAATATTACAAAAAAATAAACTGAAAACTATGCACTAGTTTGAAGTTTGACTCCCGACAGGCGAGCGACGTCGTTACTGAGCGCACTGACGGTGGGAAAAAGGAACTTGAGGCGGTTGGAGGGTGTCGCCCGAGATAGTCTCGTCCCCGCGTGAGCCAGCTTGGCGCCATGCCTCGCGGCGCCATCTCTCGCGCCGACCCTCCGGCAAAAAGTTTGCTCCTGATGGGTCCTGGTGCCTCCGGCGCAGATCCCACTAGTGTGAATGAGTGGTGGAGACTTATGTCCAGGAAGATCATGCCATTTCTGTGAACAGCAGGGGAGTACTGTTCATTATCAAGTACTGTCTTACTGAAAGAGGTGTCAAATCAAAAACATTGCTGTAACTGCAAAGCCGATTGGTTGGAATTTTGCAGAGCGGTTCCATTGTTCAGTAAGTGGAACAAGAGCGAGATGTCTGGCTTGTTAACTGCTGGCTTGTTAAAGTTAATGAGTTGTGGCCTCAGAGGTGGGCATACAATGTTTCTTTCCCATTCACTTTCATGTCCTGTTGTCTAAGTCTTAAATCTGAGTGATGACTGTAGTCACTACTTCATGAACATGAGGATCCCTGTCAGCTGCTTTGTGCGCTACTACTAAAGCTGTGTGCGGGTTATTTCTGACTGGCTGTGCGGGCACAGATGCGCACACCTTAGGGGGAACATAGCCCAACCCTTCCTTCCCTCGGATCCAGAGGTGGGGCAGGGGCCGGGAAGGAGTCATGCTGTGGTGGCATTGGTTCCGGCGAGCTGGGCAGATTTTTGATGTTTCTGGCCCTGGCCTGCGGAGAACCTGGCTTGACTCTTTCGGTTAAAGTTGCCCCTTGGTTGCTGGCCGGAACTTAGCTGTTGCCTTTATTGCCGGCTGCAAAATGATTCTGGTTCCTGACTGCCTTTCTGGCGTCCTTTAACTTGGTGATGACTCTTTCCGATTTTTCACCAAACAGGACCAAGTCATTATATGGGACGTCCAGGATATTCTTCTGGATGTCCAGGGTAAATCCGGAGACCCTCAGCCAGAAGTGTCTCTGGAGACAAATGCCTGTAGCAGCACCTCTGGCCACGAGTCCGCTGAGTCGTGGCGACCGAAGGACAGACCCCTGCGATGTGACCCAGTGCGGAGGAGATTGAGAAGCTCCTGTCCTTCTTCTCCTCACCCTCCAGGAAATCCTTGATGAGGTCCTTACCCTGTTCCCACAGGGTGTTCTGAAATTGCACCATGTGCATGAGGTAATTAAGAGACCTGATAGAGCATGTAGCAGCCGTGTACATGCGTCTTCCCAGTGAATCTAGCTGTTTATATTCCTGGTCTGGTGGTTGAGTGCTCAAGTGCTGGGGTCTTTGAGACCGGTCATGTGAGGCCGTAATGAACAGAGAGTCGGCCAAGGGCTGTTGGGCCAAGTAAGGGTCATCCATGGATGCCCCTATAAAGGCAGTCAGACTTCTTAGGTACTGCTGGAATGGAACGAGGACGTTTCCACACTGCCTTGGTGACATCCATGAATGTATCCACCAGCAGTGGGACCACCATAGGCTTAGGATCTTTTTGCCTGAGGTATCTGGCGAGGCATTGTCTTTCAGGATCTAAGTCTTCAGTCTCCCACCCCATGTTCTCTTGGTTGTGCCTCATGATATCAGAGGAAGAGGGATCATCTGGTGGTGACCTGGGTCGGTCCCATGGGTCAGGCGATGGGAGGCTGATCGGAGAGGGTGACCTCAAAATGTCTGAGGTATCTAGCTGTGAGTCGTCCCCTGGCTGATTATGGCATCTGCCTCTGGGGCATTTTGGTGGATGGTCACTGGGAGACCCCAGAGCGAGACCTGGAAGGGGGTCTTTTCCTTTCATGGGATCTGCCCCTAGGAGGTAGGGTAGGCTCCTTGGGTTCAGGATACACCCTGTTGCCAGGCTCCTTGGGAGGAGGCTGTGGAGGTTTGGTGGGCACCACGTCCTTTTTGGTGGTGTCCCACCAAAAGTTAAAGAGGTCTTTCACCTCTTGCAGATTGAGGCTGAACGAGGGGCCGGGCGCCAGTGTCTGCCCATCGACGGGCTCGGGCGTTGGACCTTGGGGTGTAGCCAGGTTGAACATTGGTTCTCGGGGCAGCCTGACATCCTCAGTGTCGCCTGTCTGGTTATCAGCAATGGGGGTTTCGATCTCCTCTTCCAAGGACCCCTGGTGACCAGTGTCAGTGGTCTTGGTGGGGCTGGCATCAGTTCTTTGGCTTGTATTGGGAATTGTGGTCAGTCGCCTGTTTGGGCTCTGAGGTCTGCTTGAGGGACGTCAGTTCAGTCATCTTCCTTGGAGGCGTCAGGTCCCCTTAGAGTTGGAAACCAAGTGATGGTCAGAGTTCTGGCATCGGTCCACATGTCCGCACCCTGTTTGGGGCCGATTTGGACTTATGCGGTCTGAGGCCTCGGGCCTGGCAGTTCAGCCGGATGTCCAGCTATCCTTCTTAGTTTTAAGTGGCTAAAGGGAGACTGTACACGAACCTTCTGAAGACCGTACTTTCACTGGAGGGGGCTGAGAGCGAGTCCGGGAGGGGGGCCTGTCTGACCTCGTGGAGCTGGAACTGTCCTGGATTCCGAGGCCCAAATCAGGGATCTGATCCTAACCTTGTCCCAGTGCTTTTCACGGTGTTTCCCAGACTTAAGGTGGGAGGATTCCCCCCTGGAGGAATGGTCTTTTTCCACAGCCTTTAGTTTATCTTCTAGAAGGAACCCCTTGAGAGCTTTTTGGCAGTGGATCCTGGTCCTGCTGTTGAACTGCTGACAGATGTAGCAGACCTTGATGTCATGCTCTGGGCCTAGTCACCGCACAATATGTGCGGTCCTTAAACTAAATCTGTTTGCTGCAAGTGCACTTGAGGGGTGTCCTTCAGTAGAAGGAATTACAGAAGAAGACATGCGGGTAATCTTAACAAAGATATACTTGATTTCGAGCGTCATTCATCTGCTAGAGGTGTCTGTGAGGCAGATTCTGGTGAGTCGACGGCAGGAAAAGAACTGAGGGATGCTGGGGACCGCCCCCTTTTGTATGATGCTAGACGTTGGGGGCGGGGCCGACGTCAGGGGTGGTCCCCCACTGGATATTGCTAGCTAGAATTTTTCTGTGGGGTCCTGGCACCTGCCGGCTTCAGTCCTTATGGTGTTCCCTGCTGCAAGAGCTGTTTCTCGAAGTAAGATCTTCACCATTCTTCACCGTGGGCTCAATCCGGAGGCACTAGGACCCTGCGGGAGGCCTTTTAGCTTTAAGTAGATAGGAAATGGTTGTGTTTGAATTTAATAAAGTTTTATCCAAAATCAGTGTCTGGTGTGTTTTTAAGTGCCAGTATAGTAATTAGCCTTTCTAATAACACAGTCCATTTTTGCTACAGAGCTGTCAGCGTTTGGCCTCACTGAATCAATCAGTTTAGTGTAAAAGCTTAGCTCATGCTGTGTTTCAGTGGAGTTCTATAACGACATTTAAAACACCCACATGGACAGAGAGTGAGAGAGACAGAGAGAGCTGTTTCACAGGCAACTGACTGAACAATAGAGAAAACCACTTCTCCCAGCACACATATGGTGATTTAATGTGCTATTAATTGTTAGAGATAACTCTGCTATGTGTTTATAGTGTGGCAGTTGGGTGCATCAGTTTAAATGGAAATTTGTGGTTTGTTATGTTGGCTTTCATGCACATGCAAGCAAAATATTGTGGTAGTAGCATATTTCAGAGGTGTGTCAGTGTTGTGGCAAAGCGCAGGGATGCTTTAGTGGGTGCATTCCCTCAGCCGCCAATCAGTGAGCATGCTGCGATGACAGGAGCTTTAGGAGAGCCAAAGAGTTGAAACAAATCTACGGCTGCAAGCAGAGACAGGCTCATACATTGCAGCGGCAGATGACACGCCTCCATTACGTGCCTTCCTGGTGAAACATTTCCAGAAAATATGGCGGCTCCTGCCGTCCGCCACACAATCCTCAGAAAGCCGTGTCGAGATGCCTCAATCCCGTTGTCGGCATATTCACACACATATGTGGCACAATGTAACATGGTGGCTTCTGCTGTCCTCACACACTCCCAAAAAGTCGATATCAGGTGCCCAATCTGTGTCGGCATCCCCTCTTAGTGTGTCTTTCCTGGTTAAACAGTTTCTCCTTTCCTTTCTGATACCACGATGCCCACTCCGTGTCGGATGCACGCACCAAACCCATCTATACACCTTGCTGATCATTGGGGTACCCAATTCTCAAGTCAGCATCCCCAGAATTGTCGCACACTGGGAGCCCACCCCAGTGTGCCTATTTTATTGCGTGTGTAACTTGTAAATCAAGAAAACCTTCTCTCGCTGTCTTTTCCCTGCAAACAAAGAAAACGGTCCACCGTTGTCTCCCTTGTCCCCTCCCCATCCCTGCCCTCCCTCTGTTCACCTACCTCCCCACACCCCCTCACCCTACTTACTCTTTCCGAGCTTGGGACCCATGATCATCTCTGAGCGTCTGCACTTTCAAAGTCGAATCACGAATTGAAGAAATAGCAGTTAGCTTTATAATGGGAGGCAAAAGGCGGTTTCCAGCTTAGGTTGATATCTCAGCCATTGTTTGAATTTTTGGCCCCAAATTTTCAACATGAGGTTCTTGGGACCCACCTCATAGTTATGTTACTGTCATTTAGTTTCTCTGTTCCAAAAGGTGATTTCACGCGATAGCTGCGAATCACCTTTGGATTTATTAATGAAACTACAGCGCCAATTGCTCCTGAGGAAGGTCCCAAAAGCTCATGTTGCAAATTTGATGAAAATTCAAAAAATGACTTCATCACGAGGATGCTGCACAGTTTCTATGCACGCTTGTAACTTTGTCAATGTTTAATATTTTCTCTCCAGATTTTCAGTGTTGCAATTTTTTAACACCTCCTTATGAACAGTATAGCTGTCATTTTTCACTTCCTTTCTGAAATATGTTTTCACATCTGTGGCACAGAATGGCGTTGTCACTGTGGGAAATCAGCTTTTGGGACAGAGCAACAAAATCACAGTGCTACTGTTCATGAGGAGAGGTTCAAAAATCCCATATTGAAAATTTGGTGAAAAAATTCCAAAAAATGATTGTGTTACAGGCTTGTGTTGCGCAGTTTCTACGCATGTTTGTAACTTCACCAATTTTTCATATTTTCACTCCAGATTTTCAGCATTGCCATTTTGTCACACCACCTCATGAACAGTACAGCTGCCATTTTTCCCATCCTGCCAGAAATTTGTTTCCACACCTGTGGCGCCAAATGGCGCAGTCGCTGTGCAAAACACCTTTCAGGATTGAGTACTGAAATGATAGTGCCACTGTTCATGAGGCGGGGTTGCAAAAAGCCTATTTTGAAAATCTGGAGTGAAAATACCAACACATGGCTGGGGCGTTAGGGTTTTCAACCATAACGCCCTACTCTGTTGAGACTGACAGGTGGAGGGGGTGTGACTTGAGATCGTCGGCCATAATGCTCACACCATTCCACCCCCAGCCTGTAGCCAGCAACAAGCATCGAGGTGTGCCTGGGGTTCTTCGTCCCCAATGTTCACCCCATTCTTCTATACCACACCCATCTCAGTGTCTTTCCTTATGGAATGGGGTGAGTATAAGGCCCAAAGACCCCAAAGACAGCGACACCTGTCAGTATCTGCAAGGTAGGGTGAGTGAAAATGGCGTAAGTGTTATGGCCAAGCGACCCAAAGCACACCTCAAACACCTGTCAGTCTCTGCAAGGTGGGGGTAGGGTTGACGTCAGTTCAGTACTTCACTGCCATTCCTAATATGCATCTCTCTAACTCCTGCACTACCAATGCCAATGCCAGCAAGCCAACATTCAGCATTGACAAATGCTTAGTTTTTTATGAGAAGCTGGCTTGAGTTGAATTATGAATTGTCACCTCAGTAAGGAATCCTTCACACATAATGCAGGCTCAAACAGTCTTTTCGGTTATATTACTGACTCCATACCCACTTTTTATGTTTGCTTGCATGCATGTGCAAGAAGAAAAAATTACTCACCTTAGTAATGTTGTTTCTTCTAATGGAGTCTTGCTGTATTCTGACAATAGCAGTGAGTCCCAACCTTCGAACTGCCCCGGAGGTGAAAGAGTTAACTTTCCATGCCAGGCATGGAATGCTGAGCTCGAGCTCAGTTGAGACTCTGTCTGTTGCTGTTTGAACTCAAACTGTCAAATCTTTACGAGCTAAACTCACTGAGGTCCTGTGTGGAAGCTGTAAACCTACACTAGCCAACTGGCTACTAACATAAAAAAACAGATTTTTTTGGTCCCAAAACAAAGACTCAAGTCAGGAGACCCAAAAATGAATAAACACACACCCACTCACCCAAAGAAAAGGTGATAATAAAAGGTGGGCACCTCCAGTGCCAACACTGCCACTGCCCACACACATCCCAAAACAAAGGTTCTGAGAGGGGAAGGGAGGTCAGAATACAACAAGACTCCATTAGAAGAAACAACATTACTAAGGTGAGTAATTTTTCTTCAAACAACATGAATCTTGCTGTATTCTGACAATATGAACTACCAAGCAGTACCTCCATGGAGGAGGGACAGAACCTACTTTGAGGAATAGGCTCTGAAGTACTGCTGTGCCAAACCGAGCATCACTCTTAGCCTGGATATCCAGAGAGTAATGTTTGGTAAAGGTATGGACTGTTTTCCAGGTGGCAGCTTGACAAATTTCTAAGAGAGGAATATCCCTGGCAGCAGCCAGGGAAGCTGCTGTACCTCTAGTGGAACGATGCCGAGGGACCACGCAGCACCGAAAAAGATGCCGAGGGACCACGCGGCACCGAAAATGGCGCTGAGGATGGCACCGAGAAGCTGCACGGCACCGAGGACAGCGCTGAGAAGGCGCACGGCGCCGAGAAGCTGCACGGCACCGAAGAGGGCACCGAGAAGCCGCACGGCGCAGAGGACGGCGCAGAGAACAATCTCCAGACTCTGAAAACAGGCTTTGAAGGAAGAAAACAGGAGATAAAGGCATCGGTGTGGCCCCCGCGCCACAGCCACGTGAGGGGGAACACCTCAAGCATCGGAGTCGATGGCACCAAGAAGGTGCCGATTACCAGGAAAATCCAACCGCCTCTACCTGGTCTCTCAATGAGCCCGAAGCTCACGAGGGACCGAGCCAGGTAGCTGAACTAACCTCTGAGCCCATTGCTCCTATAAGAGCTGCCCACTAAAACTGCTCATCCGAAGACCTACCTCATGGGCAGGTAGGGCTCGATGCCGGCCGCTGGCTACCAGAAGCAGAGGTTGGCGACCTCGGAGGAGGAGACCGCACCAGCCCCGATAACCTAACGTCTATGTGCAGACATATCAGAGGGCGACCTCGAGTGATGCCTTCTCTTTTTAGACCTGTGGGCTGAAGAAGAGCTTGAGGCTGAACGGTGTCGAGAATGCGACCATTTATTTTTATGCCACCGCTGGTACCGCCTATCCCCCCGGGCATTGGACTGCCTGTTGTCAGACCCCCCTTCCGGAGAAGGCGGCGGACCGGACCCAGCCCGACTGACTGAACAGCTTTCATATGAAGTCTCCCTACCGTCACCTGACCTGCTCATGGTCGACCGACAAAGTAGGCTGAGACTTCTTTATTTTAAAATAAGACTAAGCGATACTGTATCGAGATAATACTACAAAATAACAAAACTGAAAACTATGCTGTTTGAAGTTTGACTCCCGAGAGCAAGCGTCGTCGTCACTGAAGTGCACTCGACGGGAAAAAGGAACTGAGGCGGTTGGAGGTCGGCGCCCGAGATAGTCATTACAAGCGCGAGCTGAGGCTCTGGTGGTGCCGTGGCCTCGTGGCGCTTGATTCATGTGCCGACCCCTCCAGCAAAAAAGGTTGCTCCCAATGGGTCCGAGTGCCTCCGGCGCAGATCCCAACAGTGTGAATGAGTGGTGGAGACTTATGTCCAGGAAGATTATCCATTTCACCTTGGGAGAGCTGTAAATCAGCAAACTCTAACTCTTCAAAAGCCAGGCCTTGAGATTGAGAGATTTGAGATTCGGGTACCAAACCCTCCACTGAGCACAGGTTAGCAGGTTGTAATTCCAGGGAAGAGACAGGGGAAGATGGACTGCTAAGGACAACAGGAGAGGATACCAGGGCTGTCTGGCCCACTCTGGAGCAATCAGGATCATCTTGCAGGGTTGAGACCTGATTTTGACTAGCACTTTGAACAGGAGAGGGAAGGGGGGAAAGCATACAGGAAATGAAAATTACATACCTACCGTAATTCTTGATCTTCTTGGACGAGTCTCCACCACTCATTCATACTATTGGGATCTGCGCCGGAGGCACTAGGACCCATTGGGAGCAAACTTTTTGCTGGGGAGTCGACGTCAGAGATGGCGCCGCAGGAATGGCGCCCGCGAGCACCAGCTCGCAGCACGACTATCTCGGCTATCGACTCCCCAACCGCCTCAGTACCTTTTTAACAAGGAGTGCAGCCGTAACTAACCTAGAAGGGTAGCCTAACCTAAAAACCGGACATAAGATAGTCCGGACGACCCGTGTAAGAAGGGTCAACAAAGAAGTCTTCAAGACCTAAAGATTTGAGGGAGTGAAGACCAACAAGAGAGGTGAGCTCGGGGGATGGAGGGTGGGCCTGTGAATGAGTGGTGGAGACTCGTCCAAGAAGATCAAGAATTACGGTAAGTACGTCATTTTCATATCTTCCTGGACATAAGTCTCCACCACTCATTCACACTATTGGGAGAGTACCGAGTTAATAATCCCCCGAGAGGGCGGCAGAAGAAACCAAGAGCTCACGTTTCTTAAGACAGAAGTCCATTAAGGATGGCTCTGCCAAAGGAAGAATGTCGTCTGGCATGGACATCGAGTGCATAATGCTTAACGAAAGTATGCACTGAGCTCCAGGTGGCTGCATTGCAGATGTCTGCAATGGGCACGTTGCGGATTTCCGCTAGGGATGCCGCTACCGCTCTGGTAGAGTGAGCATAAACTCTACCCTCCAACTTTACCTGCGCCATGGAATAGCAGTGACGAAGGCACGCCAATAGCCATGCTGAGATACATCTAATAGCGACAGGTTGACCCAGCCGGGCCTCACTGAAGGAAACGAACAGTTGCTGGGTTTTACGAAAATCCTTGGTTCTATCTAAGTAGAAACGCAAGGCCCTCTTAACATCAGGAGAATGAAGAGAGCGTTCCCCTTCATTTTGGAAGTCCGCAAAATAAGAGGGAAGGACCAAAGGTTGGTTAAGATGAAATTCTGACACAACCTTAGGAAGAAATTTAGGATGAGTACGAAGGACTACTTTGTCCTTATGGAACACAGTATACTAAGGGTCTGTGACCAGGGCATGTATCTCAGAGACCCTACGGGCTGAGGTAATGGCCACTAGGAAGGCAGTCTTCCAGGTGAGGAACTTAGTTAACAGGTAGCTAGAGGCTCAAAAGGTTTCCGGGTGAGCATGTCTAGCACAAGATTAATGTCCCAGGCTGCAACCAGACGTCTTGTAGGGGGTCTGGTGTGCAGAATGCCCTTAAGAAATCTCTTAACCATAGGTAACTGAGCCAGTGAAAGAAAAAAAATGGTTCATGATATGCTGAAATGGCACTAAGGTGAACCTTAACTGTAGAATACTGGAGACCTGAAGTTGAGAGGTCCAAAAGGTACTCTAAAACTTTATCTGGAGAGTAGGAAAAGGGATTCAAAGAGGACTTTGCACACCAGAGGGAAAAATGCTTCCACTTAGCTGTGTAAGTTTTCCGAGAGGCTGGCTTCCGCGCAGCCAGAAGGATATCAGAAACTCTTCGAGAGACATTGAACCGATTTACTTCTACCTCTTCAGGAGCCAAGCGTGAAGGTGAAGAGATCTCAGATTGGGATGGACCACCGGTCCCTGAGTTAAAAGGTTCATCTGCAGGGGAAGTGGTCTCGGAGGAGCTGCCAGCATACTGTTGAGAAGTGGAAACCATAGTTGTCGAGGCCAAAAGGGAGCAATGAGAATCATCTTGTCTCCCTGAGACTCGAACTTGAGGAGTACTCTCTGAATTAGAGGAAGAGGCGTAAAGGCGTAAAGAAAGCATTTTGTCCACCGCAGCCTGAACGCATTCTGACAAAAAATGCCAGGCCCTGACTTCTGGAGCAGAAGAGAGGCAGTTTTTGGTGCTGAGTGGGATGCAAAAGGTCCAGGACTGGAGTTCCCACTCTTCGAATAGTGACTGAACTATGGTTGAGTCGAGAGACCACCTGTGAGGATCTGTCTCTGTTCTGCTGAGACGGTCTGCCAAGTCGCTCTGTACACCTGGCAGGTAGATTGCTTGAATTAGAGCCTTGTGCTCCAAGCACCATTCCCAGACCCTCATCGCTTCTCTGCATAAGGGTAAGAATGAGCACCGCCCTGCTTGTTGATGTAATACATCACTGCTTTGTTGTCCGTTTGAGGAGAATATTCTTGTGACAGAGAATGTCCTTCAAAGCCTCGGACCGCATAAAGGATGGCTCTCATTTCTAGGACATTTATGTGAAGCTGGGACTCGAGTTGAGTCCACACACCCTGAGTGTGGAGAGCCTGACAGTGAGCTCCCCATCCCATTAGAGAAGCATCTGTGGTAATGGAGATCTGATGGTCCAGAGGGGCAAAGGGGTATCCTTGCAGGAGATTGTCCTCTTGAGACCACCAGGTGAGAGACCTCTAAGGTTTCTGTCACCTTGATGCGATAGGATCGCGGGTGAGTGGTTGGAGACCACTGAGTACTGAGCATCCACTGGGTGGTTCTCATGCAGACGGCCAGAGGTACGGTGAACACTGAGGATGCCATGAGGCCCAGCATCCGTTGCATCGAGAGCGCTGTAACTGACCTGTTCTCTCCAATGTAACGGGCCATCTGAAGGATATCGTTCCTTCTGTCCTCTGGGAGCAAAGCCTTCGCACAGGATGTGTCCAGAAGGGTCCCTATGAAAAGGAGCCTCTGGGAGGGCTGCAGCTGCAATTTCTTGAGGTTTAGCAGGACTCCCATGGACGTAAGGAGGCGAGAGACCGTCTCTATGGCATCCAGAGTCCCTTGCCTGGAAGGACTTGCCAGAAGCCAATCGTCCAGATAAGGGAACACCTGTATTCCGAGTTTTCTGAGGTGCACTGAGAGAACTGCACAACACTTTGTAAAAACTTGCGGCGCCGAGGATAGCCCAAAAGGCAGGACTCTGAACTAATAATGTTGTCCCAGAGCCACAAACCTCAGGAATTTGTGATGCCTCGGGTGAATGGGAATGTGCTGGTAAGCATCTTGCATGTCTAGGGAGGCTAACCAGTAGTGCTGATGAAGCAAGGGTAACAGGGTTCCTAGAGAAATCATTCTGAATTTCTTCTTGGGGAGAAATTTGTTTAGCTTTCTGAGATCTAGAATGGGGCGCATTCCCTCAGACTTCTTTGGAACCAGAAAGTAATGAGAGTAGAACCCTGTGTTTCGTTGATGCAGCGGCACAAGTTCTACTGCCCTGTTGTTCAGAAGGCACTGAATCTCGGCGGTGAGAAGATCTCACTGAAAAGCAGACAGCCTGGGCTGCCGTTTGGGAGGATGATCCAGAGGGGTTTCCACAAAATTGAGTGAGTACCCCTGGCGGATTATCCGAAGGACCCATTTGTCTGAGGTTATGGACTTCCACTGGCTGTAGAAGTGCATCAGCCGACCTCCCACCGGGGAGGAAAAGTCCACCTCGGGCAGCTGAGGTGGGACTTGGGCCAGCAAATCATAGCAGCGCCGGCCTGGGTTCTCTTGGCTTTCTGTTGCACCTTCTTTGAGGTTGGGCAGGCTGATTCTTATGGAAACTTCCTCTGCCTCTGCCTCGAAAGGCGACTGACGGTTATGAAACTGACGCTTATTGCCATGCCCCTCGAGAGGGGCAGGAGGGGTTCAGCCAACTTAATGGCTGACCTAGTCTTTGTGTAGCTTCTAGAGCTTGCTCGACCTGAGGATCAAAAGATATGCACCATCAAAGGGCAATGCCATTACCTGTTGTTGTGCATCATTGGTGAAGCTCTGAAGGCGAGCCAGGAATGGCGGCGGTGCAATACCAGCAGCCGCTGAACGGGAAGCGAGCTCTAAAGGCCCATGGCTGCTTTAACCTGTTGGTTGTTAGATTCAATACCCTGGTAATGGTTTGAAGAAGCTCTGGTTTTGAATCCGACTCTGGAAGAGCTTCAACCATTTGCTTGAGAGAGTGTCACAGGATATACTCGTACTGAGAAAAATAGCCTTGGTAACTAGCAATACGCATACTTAGGGCAGAAGCAGCAAAGACTCTCTTACCTAAGGTGTCTATCTTACGAGATTCCTTGTTAATAGGTCGAGCTGCAGTGGTTTGAGGAAGGACGACCTTATCATTCTCTGCCAGGACTACAATAGGATCCGCAAAGGCTTGAGATGCCAAAATGGGACGATCCTTGGGGGCTGAATATTTTCTATCAATGGATTTAGCCACCCATGAAGAGAGAGCAGGATTATTCCATACCATTTGAGACAGCGCCTCAAGGAAGGCTGAATCGGAGGAGTCAAACCGTAGGGATCTCCGGCGCGTGAAGGTATTGGAGTCTTAACAATTTCCCAGGATCAATGTCTGCAGTCTGGAAAGAAAGGTGGAAATCATATTCTTCAGCAGAGACTTAAAAGACAGGTCCTCGACCACAGGCTCTGCAGCAGTAAAGATCCTGCTTGTCCACTCCCATCGCCCAGCCGAAGTTTTGGTCAGGCTCAACATCATCTCCTGACAGTCCAGGAGGGACTGTGCGGACAGAAAAGGGATGAAAGCCAGAAGAGGAAGGAGGAAAAGAGACAAAAGGGAAGTCCCCGAGAGCCTCCGGCGCCGAGGAGGCGCACGGCGCTGGAGTCAACGCTGAGGAACCACGCGGCACCGAAAACGGCGCGCCAAGACGGTAACCGCATGGCGCTCGAAGACGGAACCATGCAGCTGCATGACACCGCAGGCGATGCCGGAAGCTGCACGGTGACACAGGTGACGCCGAGAAGCTACGCGTGGGGACCGCCCATCCCCGGCATTGGACTGACCGTTGTCAGACCCCCTCCAGAGAAGGCGGCGGACCGGACCCAGCCCGACTGACTGAACAGCTTTCATACGAAGTCTCCCTACCATCACCTGACCTGTTCATGGTCGACTCCGTCAAAGTAGGCTGAGACTTCTTTATTTTTGAAATAAGAATAAACTTAAGCGATACTTTATCGAGATAATACTACAAAATAACAAAACTGAAAACTATGCTGCTAGTTTGAAGTTTGACTCCCAGGGCGACGTCGTCACTGAAGCGCACTCGATGGCGGGAAAAAGGAACTGAGGCGGTTGGAGGTTGGCGAGACAGTCGATACCTTGTGGTGAGCTCGGTGCCGTCCTTAGGCTCCATCTCTGCGCCCGACCCTTCAACAAAAGTTTGCTCCCGATGGGTCCTAGTGCCTCCGGTGCAGATCCCAATAGTGCGAATGAGTGGTGGAGACTTATGTCCAGGAAGATATTCTATTTTTTGTCACTTTTTCAAGAAACAAATGCAAATAACTTTAAAACAAAAAATGATAGCATGGTACTGTAAGCACGACATTTGTTCAGCACAAAAATATCTACAAAATGAGTTGTGTTTCATTTATATATGCCTTTTAGTTTTTTTAATTAGCAAAAAAATCAGCAGAACATTCAATTTTTTTTCACTTTTTCAACAAACAAATGCAAATAACTTTTAGCATGGTACTGTGAGCAGAACATTTGTTCACCATAAAAAATATCTAGAAAATGAGTGGTGTATCATTTATAGATACCATTTAGTTTTTTTTAAATTAGCAAAAAGAGCAGCAGAAAATGCAAGTTTTTGCCACTTTTTCAACAAACAAATGCAAATAACTTTAAAACAAAAAATGATAGCGTGGTACTGTGAGCATGACATTTGCTCAGCACAATATCATCTACAATATGAGTGGTGATTTATTTATACATATCTTTTAGGTTTTTTATAATTAGCAAAAAACAGCAACAAATTCAATTTTCATTTTCACTTTCTTCAACAAACAAATGCAAATAGCTTTAAATAGAAAAATGATAGCATGATACTTTGAGCACAAAAGTTGTTCAGCACAAAACATCTGCCACATTAGTGGTGTTTCATTTATAGAAACCTTTTATATTTTTATAATCGGCAAAAAATAGCAGGAAATAATTAATTTAACTTTTTTTGGAGGTATGGTATAAATGGTATATGCTACCTCCCTACTGGAAATATTACTGATATTTTTTGTTCTTGTGCCGAATGACCTGATGACATCACTCGTGGCTTTGTCACTCATGATGTCACCGGGTCAATTGGAACTCGAAGAAAAAATATCAACAATATTTTCAGTAGGGGTAGCATATCCTTTATATTCTTTGCAAAAAAACTCCATTAATGCATCAGTTTGTGTTGCTATTAAAGTGGCAAAAGTATGGAAATGCAATGTTATGGTATTCAACACTAATACCGCATTTCCCCCAAGCAGCCAACGGGGGCAAGGACACAAGCAGCCACAGACATCCATCATCAGGTAAGACAAACAACATACAACTCTTTCCAAATGACATGAGACATCCATCATCATGGTCCAGTGCTTCTGTAGCCATGGATACACAACCACACTGACACCATTCTAAGTAAGGAATAATACATGACAGGGTGTGCAGCATGCTAACATGCCCAAGGTGGGCTGTGAGGCACGAGGCACAGCTGAATGCCTTCAACCACCTGGGAAGTGCAGTATATGATTCTCATAGGTTCACAATGTAAATAGTAAGTAAGCAACAACACACGACAGGGTGTGCGGCAATTCTAAATTCTGCATCCCCAGATGGATTGTAAGGCATGAGGTGCAGCTGGGTGCCTTCAAATACCTGGGAAGTGCGGTATATAATTTGAATAAGATTACATTATAAATGTTAAGTGATCAATACTACAAGGCATGGTGTGCCACTTTCTTGTAAAACAAGAAATGGGAAGGGGACTCAGAAAACCTGGGAGAAGAAGCCTGAGAAGGCCTGTCTGGGGAGATGTCAGGCTCTACTGGCTCATCTAGGCCCTCATCTTCTTCACAGTCTTCATCCTCCTCCCAATCGTCCTCATAGTATGCTTCAGGATCTAAATCTGAAGCCAGTACTTCCGATCGAACCGATCGGGACTGAACTGAAACCAGTTCAGTCGGAACCAGGCATAGCGACTGAAATGGAAATTACGTACTTACCATAATTATTGATCTTCTTGGACATTCTCCATCACTCATTCGCACTAGTGGGATAGCGCCGGAGGTGCTAGGACCAAGCGGGGGCCAAAAACTTTCTGAAAGGCCGGCGCCGAGATAGGACCACACATGTGCTGCACCACAAGACTGACTCGCGCCTGTGTAGGCTATCTCGGCGTCGACCCTCCAACCGCCTCAGTACCTTTTTGACCAAGGAGGTGCAGCGTAACTAATGAGAATAACTCATTCGGAGTTTCTGGGCCTGAGAGGGCCCAGATGGCCTTTGTAAGAAAGGTCAAAGAACAATGTCTTCACAGTCCGAACCATAGGCCATGAAGACCAGGAAAGAAAAACGAGTGAACCCAGGGGATGGTGGGTGGGCGTGTGAATGAGTGATGAAGACTGTCCAAGAAGATAGTACAGTTACGTAAGAACTTACCGTAACAGTAGATCTTCAAGAAATGAAAATTACGTACCTACCGTAATTCTTGATCTTCTTGGACGAGTCTCCACCACTCATTCACACTAGTGGGATTAGCGCCAGAGGCACTAGGACCCATCGGGAGCAAACTTTTTGCTGGAGGGTCGCCGCGAGAGACGGCGCCGTGCGCAGCGGCTCGAGCGGCAATGACTATCTCGACGACGACCCTCCAACCGCCTCAGTACCTTTTTTACCAAGGAGGTGCAGCGCAACTAATGTAAAGAGTAAATCCAACCTTAAAAAACAGACATAAGATAGTCCGTATGACCCGTGTGAGAAGGGTCAGCAAAGAAGTCCTCACGGCCTAAAGATTTGAGGGAGTGAAGATGAACACAGCGGTGAGCTCGGGGGATGGAGGGTGGGCGTGTGAATGAGTGGTGGAGACTCGTCCAAGAAGATCAAGAATTACGGTAGGTACATAATTTTCATATCTTCCTGGACATAAGTCTCACCACTCGATCACAAAATGAAGTACCAAGCAGATAATCCCCAAAAGGGTGGCAGGAGAGCCCAGAGCTCACGCGTCTAAGATAGAAGCCCATTAAGGATAGTTCTGCCGAATGCGGAATGTCGCCTGGCATGAACATCAGTGCATAATGTGAATGTATGCACTGAGCTCCAGGTGGCGGCGTTGCAGATATCATAATTAGAACATTGCGAATCTCCAGCTAAAGATGCCCGCGACCGCCCTAGTGAAGTGGTACACTCTACCTCCAATTTAACTTGAGCCATGGAGTAGCAATGTCGAAGGCATGCCACTAACCATGATGAGATGCATCTGATAGCGACAGGTTGACCCAGCCGGGTGTCGCTGAAAGAAACAAACAGTTGCTGAGTCTTGCGAAAATTCTTGGTTCTATCTAAATAGAACACATAAGGCTCTCTTAACATCAAGGAATGAAGAGATCGTTCCCTTCATTTTGGAAATTAAGCGAAGTAAGAGGGAAGTACCAGAGGTTGGTTTAGATGGAATTCTGACACAACCTTGGGAGAAATTGGATAGTACGGAGAACTACCTTGTCTTTATGGAATACAGTATACGGCAGGTCCGTCACCAAGGCATGAATCTCCGAGACCCTGTGGGCTGAGGTAATGGCCACCAGGAAGGCAGTCTTCCAGGTAAGAAATTTTAGCTCACAGGTAGCTAGGGGCTCGAAAGGCTTCCGAGTGAGCATGTCCAGCACCAGGTTAATGTCCCAGGCTGCAACTGGATGCTTAACAGGGGTCTGGTATGAAATCCCTTAAGAAATCTCTTCACCATAGGAAGCTGAGCCAGAGTCAAGGAAGAAACCGGCTCATGGAACGCTGAGATGGCACTAAGGTGAACTTTAACTGTGGAGTACTGGAGACCTGAGTTTGATAGGTCCAAAAGATACTCCAGAACCTTGTCAGGAGGACAGGAAAAGGGATTCCAAGAGGACTTTGCACACCAGAGAGAAAAGCGTTTCCATTTGGAAGCGTACGTTTTCGGTGGCTGGCTTCAGCAGCCAGAAGGATGTCTGAGACTCTGAGAGATGCTGAACCGATTCACTTCTACCTCTTCAGGAGCCAAGCATAAAGGTGAAGTGATTTCAGGTTGGGATGGACCAATGAACCCTGAGTCAAAGATTGATTTGCAAGGAAGTGGTCTCGAGAGGCTGCCAACATACTGTTGAGCAAGGAAACCATAGTTGCCGAGGCCAGGAGGGAGCAATGAGAATCATTTTGGTCCCCTGAGACTCGAACTGAGGAGAACTCTCTGGATTAGAGAAGCGGTGGAAAGGCGTAAGAAAGCGTTTTGTCCACGCAGCCTGAACGCATCCTGACAGAAAATGCCAGGCCCTGGATTTCTGGAGCAGAAGAGAGCAGTTTTGCGTTGAGTGGGGATGCAAAAAGGTCCAGGTCTGGAGTCCCCACTCTTGAATAGTGACCGAGCTACGGCTGGATCAGAGACCACTCGTGAGGGTCTGCCTCCGTTCTGCTGAGGTGATCTGCTAGATCATTTTGTATACCTGGCAGATAAACCGCCTGAATCAGATACTTGTGCTCAAGCACCACTCCCACACCCTCATTGCTTCCCTGCAAGAGATAAGAATGAGCACCGCCTTGCTTGTTGATGTAATACATCACAGCTTTGTTGTCCGTTTGAAGGAGCATGTTCTTGTGACAAAGGATATCCTTCAGAGCTCGGATCACATAGAGGACGCTCTCATCTCCAGGACATTTATGTGGAGATGAGTTTGAACTGAGTCCATACACCTTGAGTGTGAAGGGTGACAGTGAGCTCCCCATCCCATTAGCGATGCGTCTGTGGTGATGGAGATCTGATGATCCGGGGGAGCAAAGGGGAACCCTTCCAGGAGATTGCTCTCTTGAGTCCACCAGGTGAGAGACCTTCGAAGGGGCTCCGTCACCTTGATGGGATAAGACTGGGGGTGAGAGGTCGGAGACCACTGAGTGGAGAGCATCCATTGGGTGGTTCTCATGTGCAACCGGGCCAGGGATACAGTGAACACCGAGGACGCCATGAGACCCAACATGCGTTGCATCGAGAGAGCTGTAACCAATTGGTTCTCCCCGATGTAACGGGCCATCCGAAGGATGTCGAGTCTTCTGTCCTCTGGAAGGAAAGCCTTCATGGAAGAAGTGTCTAGGAGCGACCCTATGAAAAGAGCCTCTGGGAGGGCTGCAGTTGTGATTTTTTCAAATTCAGCAGAATTCCCATTGACGTAAGAAGACGAAGTAGTCGTTTGCACGGCTTCCAAAGTCCCTTGGCTGGAAGGGCTTGCTAGAAGCCAATCGTCCAGGTAGGGAAACACTCGGAGTCCTATCTTCCTGAGATGCGCTGTGAGAACTGCACAACACTTTGTAAAAACTCGCGGCGCCGAGGATAGCCCAAAAGGCAGGACTCTGAACTGATAATGCCGACCCAGAGCTACAAACCTGAGGAACTTGCGGTGGGTTGGGTGGATGGGGATATGCTGGTAAGCATCCTGCATATCCAGGGAGGCCAGCCAGTTGTGCTGATGCAGCAGGGGTAACAGGGTACCTAAGGAAATCATTTTGAATTTCTCCCTGGGGAGAAATTTGTTTAACTTTCTGAGGTCTAGAGTGGGCGCATTCCCCCAGATTTCTTTGGAACCAGGAAGTAATGGGAGTAGAACCCTGTGCTTCGCAGATGCGGGGGCACTAGTTCTATTGCCCTGTTGCTTAGAAGGCCCTGGATCTCGGCGGCGAGGAGGTCTGACTGAGAGGCCGACAACCTGGGTTGTCGTCTGGGAGGACAATTCGGGGGCTTCCAAAAAATTGAGAGAATAACCCTCCCGAATTATCCGAAGGACCCATTTGTCCGAAGTTATGGACTTCCACTGGTTGTAGAAGTACATCAGACGACCTCCAACCGGAGGAGAAAGTTCCACCTCGGGCAATGTGGATGGAACTTGGGCCAGCAATTCATAAGGTGGTGCTGGGGGCTTTAGGCCCTTGCGCTTTCTGCTGCGCTTTCTTTTGAGGTTGGGCAGGTTGGCTTTTATGGAAGCTTCCTCTGCCTCTGCCTCGAAAGGACTGACGACTATGAAACTGACGTCTGTTCAAATGCCCCCGAGAGGGAGCAGGCGGAGGTCTGGCCAACTTAATGGCCGACCTAGTCTTCTGAGTGGCCTCTAAGGCTTGTTCCACCTGAGGGCGGAAGAAAGGAGCCATCAAGGGCAGCGCCATTACCTGCTGCTGAGCATCATTCGTGAAGCCAGAAGTACACAGCCAGGAATGGCACCGAGTACAAATATCTGTGGCTGCTGAGCGAGAAGCAGTGTCGAAAGTGTCCATAGCGGCTTTGACCTGTTGGTTATTGGACTCAATACCTCTAGTAACGGTGAGAAGAAGCTCTGACTTGGAGTCCGAATCCGGAAGAGCTTCAACCATTCTTTTCAAAGAGTGCCACAGGATATACTCATACTGAGAAAAATAGCCTTGATAACTGGCAATACGCATACTTAGAGTGGAGGCAGCAAAGACTCTCTTACCTAATGTATCAATCTTATGAGACTCTTTGTTAATAGGTCGAGCTGTAGTAGTTTGAGGAAGAACGACCTTATCATTCTCTGCCAGGACTACAATAGGATCCAGAAGGCTTGGGATGCCAAAATGGGACGATCCTTGGGAGCTGAATACTTCTTATCAATGGATTTAGCCACTGAGGAAATAAGAGCAGGATTATTCCATACCATTTGAGACAGCGTCTCGAAGGAAGGCTGGATCAGAGGAGTCAAATCCGTAGGGATCTCCGAGGCATGAAGGTATTGGAGTCTTAATATCTTCCCAGGATCGATGTCTGTAGTCTGGAGAGAAGAGTGGATCTCAGGTTCTTCAACAGAGACTTAAAGGACAGGTCCTCGACCACAGGCTCTGTAGCAAAGAAAGATCCTGTTTCCTCCACTTCATCACCCAACGAAGGTCTGGGTCAGGCTCAACATCATCTCCTGATGGTCCAGGAAGGACTGTTTGGACAGGAAAGGAGTGAAAATTAGGAGGAGGAAATAGCAGAGAAACAAGGAGAGTCCCCGAGGGCCCCAGGCGCCGAGAAGGCAAAACAGGTTGACGGCACCGCAGAGGGCACGGCGCCAAAGAGGCCTGGCGGCACGCAAGTGGCGCTACCCGATGGAGCCGCTGAATGAGCGGGCCGCCAGACAAGCGGCACCGCCAGATCAAGCGGCGCCACCAGCAGGCGCTGCCGAACCAAAGCGGCACCGCCGACAGGCGCCGCCAGACCCAACGGCCGCTGCAAGACCACACGATGCAGCAGCGGCGCCGCGCAAGGCCCAGCGGCACCGAAAACGGCGCAGACAAGCTGACAGACCCAGCGGAAGGCGCCGGAAACGCCCCAGGAACCTGGAAAGCTAGAGAAGGAAAAAAAACAGGAGATAAGGGCATCGGTGTGGCCCCCTGTGCCGCAGCCATGTGAGGGGGGGAACTCCTAAGCGCGGAGTCACCGGCACCGAAGAAGGCGCCGCGCGACTAGGAAGGTCCAACCGCCCTACCCGATCGCCGGAGGAGCCCGGGGGCTCCGTGGCAACCGAGCCAGGCAGGAGAACCAACCTCCGAGCCCATCGCTCCATAAGAGCGGCCCACTGATGAAACTGCTCATCTGGAGCCCTACCTATAGGCGGGGAGGGGCTCCGATGTCGACGACGATGATCACCGGCAGTTGGCGACTCCGAAGAAGGAGAACGGCAACTAGCAACGATAACCGACCGTCGACGCGCAGACATACCAGAGGGCGACCTCGAGTGATGCCTTCTCTTTTTTGACCTGTGGGCCGAAGAAGAGCTCGAGGCCGAACGGTGCCGAGAATGCGACCGTTTATTTTTATGCCGGCGGGAGGACCGCCCATCCCCCGGGCATCGGACTGACCGTTGTCGGAACCCCGCTGAGGAGAAGGAGGCTGACCGGACCCAGCCCGGCTGACTGAACAGCTTTCATACGAAGTCTCCCTACCGTCACCTGACCTGCTCATGGTCGACTCCGTCCAGTAGGCCGAGACTTCTTCAAGTAAGTTAAATTTAAAATTTAACGAAAATAGAATAAATTAAGCGATACTACTATCGTGATAATGTTACAAAAAAATAAACTGAAAACTATGCGCTAGTTTGAAGTTTGACTCCCGACAGGCGAGCGACGTCGTCACTGAAGCGCACTCGACGGCGGGGAAAAAGGAACTGAGGCAGTTGGAGGGTCGTCGTCGAGATAGTCATTGCCGCTCGAGCCGCTGCTCGCGGTGCCATGCCTCGCGGCGCCGTCTGTCGCGCCGACCCTCCAGCAAAAAGTTTGCTCCGATGGGTCCTAGTGCCTCCGGCGCTAATCCCACTAGTGTGAATGAGTGGTGGAGACTTATGTCCAGGAAGATCAGCTCTTCCAGCAGGTTACACCATTAGGACTGAAGCCGGCAGGCGTCAGGACCCCATGGAAAAATTCTAACTAGCTATCTTCAGTGGGGACAGCCCCCGACGTCGGTCCCACCTCCGGCGTCAGGCGTGGCTACATAAGGGGGCAGTCCCGCCCAGATTCCCAGTTCTCCGCTGGAGACTTCTGGCCACAGGCTGACATCGAAATGGGAGACCGAGGATCCATAGTCAGAAGACAAACAGGAAACAATTCCTGTTAACAAAGGCTTAAGCCATGCCTCCTCAAGGGGAAGGTGGGCGGGAAGGTACCTGCTGCAGAGCTGTTCTCGAAGATCTACTGTTACGGTAGAGTTCTTACGTAACTGTACTATCTACTTCGAGACACAGCTCTTGCAGCAGATTACATCGATAGGACTGATTCCCAAGCAATGAGTGCTTGCAAACACTCAGGGAGGAAGAAATAAGAAAGAACGTTCCAGGTCCTGAATCTAGGACAGGAGACCCTGTAGTACTGCCAGGCCAAAACCTGCTCTTCGCCATGAAGCGATGTCCAGGCTATAATGCCTGATAAAGGTATGAACAGAGCTCCAAGTGGCTGCAGCACAAATGGCAGAAGTGGAGACATTTCGAAGTGCTGCAAAAGATGTGGCCACACCCCTAGTGGAATGACCCCGGACTGCTCCTGGGAGGGGCTTTCGTTTGATATCATAACAGTAAGAGATGCACTGGACAAGCCAGCGAGACAGGGACTGTTTGGATACTGGTTGGCCCTTCATCCTTTCAGTGAAGGGCGAAAAAGCTGCTCGAGTGCGAAGCTGCTAGTTCTGCTCAGGTAGTACCTCAAGCTGCGGTGAACATCCAGGGTGTGAAGCAGCGCCTCTCCTCTGTTAGAGTAATTAGAAAAGTAGACCGGCAGGTCAATATCCTGGTTGAGAGTGAGTGTGGAAACCACCTTAGGCAAGAATTTAGGATTCGTCCTCAGGGACACTCTGTCTCGGTGGAAAATTAAATAGGGCTCTTTGCACATGAGAGCCTGAAGCTCAGAAACTCGTCTCGCTGATGTAACAGCAACCAAAAATAACGTTTTCACGACAGACACACAGCTCGCAATCCACGGCAGGTTCAAAGGGGGTAGCGTAAGTTGCTCCAGGACAAAGAGCAAGTCCCAAGGAGGCACTGGGTCCTTAATGGGCGGCCTAAGTGCAACACCTCTTAAGAATTCTCGACAGGCATCTAATTGTGCCACTGTGCGCTGTCCCACCGGGAGGTGATAAGCTGAAATGGCACAGAGCTGCACTTTAATCGAGGAGTAGGCGAGACCTGAACGGAAAAGGGAGAGCAGGTACTCTAATACCACCTTCACCGGACAACCTAAAGGGGAAAGGCCGTGTGCTTGCGACCAAAGACAGAATGGCGCCATTTCATGGCATACGTCACATGCATTGCCGGCTTTCTGGCTGCAGAAAGGACTTCCGCAACCTCTTGCGAGACCCCGTGATGCAAGATGGCTATGTCTCTAGGAGCCATGCGTGCAGGTTCAGTGAGCGTAAGTCCGGGTGGACCAGTGAACCCTTCTCCTGAGACAAGAGGTGGGAGCTGAATGGCAACGGGAGCGGAGGTTCCCGGGACAGCTGAATTAGCAAAGGGAACCAGATCTGCCTGGGCCAGAATGGGAGCCACCAAGATCATTGTTCATGCTCCCTGCGCAGTTGAGAAGAACTTTCTGGAACAACGGAAGGGAGGAAAAGCGTGAGAGAATCTGCCGCCCAGGGAGAGGACAACGTCTCGCCAGAAAACACCAGGCCCTGGATCTAGCGAGCAAAAATTGGGCAGTTTTTGCGTTGGATGGGAAGCGAACAAGTCCAATTCTGGAGTTCCCCATCGAAGAAACAGATCCTCTGCTACCTCCTGGAGAAGTTCCCACTCATGGACTCTGGTCTGGGAGGCGACTCAGGCCATCTGCAATTGTGTTGTCCACCCGGGAATATGTACTGTGATCAGGTTCGCGCCGTGTGGATTACCCAATCCCACACCCTCATGGCCTCCTGCAAAGGGGTAAGAGTGTCGCTCCTTGTTTGTTGAGGTATACATCATCACCGCCATGTTGTCTGTCTGAAGCAGGAGTACTCGGAGGATTTCTGACTGAAAGGCCTGCAGGGCATAAAGGACCGCCCTCATCTCTAGGACGTTGATATGGAGGTGGGCCTCCAGAGGGGTCCACGTACCCTGGGACTTCACCCCGTCCAGGTGTGCTCCCCACCCTAGACCTGAGGCATCTGTGGTGAGGATTACCTCCGGGGACGGCGCTATGAACGGGACGCCCATAGAGAGTGTCCCTGGGTCTAGCCACCACTGCCAGTCTCGAATCACGGTATTCGTGATTCTGACCGGATGCTGCATGTGGTCTTGCCTTTGGTCCCATTGCACCTTGAGCATCCACTGAGTTACCCGCATGTGGAGCCTTGCGAAAGGGACAGTAGGAATGGCCGCAGCCATGTGTCCGAGCAAGCGAAGGACCGGCCACAACAGAGGCGGTCTTGTCGACAAGCTCCTGATGAGGGATCTGATCGCTCCGCTCTGTCGTCTGGAAGAAATGCTCTTCCCGAGCAGGCGTCCAGTACTGCGCCTATAAACTGCAGTTTCTGTGACGGTACCAGGAGGGACTTCTCATGGTTGATTAGGATACCCAGAGATTGAAACAGGTCCTGGGTGCTCTGGATCGCCCGTGACAACGCCTCTCTGGAGGCGGCCATGAGAAGCCAATCGTCCAGGTACGGGAACACATAATGGCCCTGTCTCCTTAGAGATGCTGCCACGACTGCCATGCATTTGGTAAAGACCCTGGGTGCCGATGACAGCCCAAATGGAAGGACTCGGAACTGAAGATGATGGCCGAGAAACTCAAAGCGCAGGAACCTCTTGTGCGCTTGAGCTATAGGGATGTGCAGGTAAGCGTCCTGCATATCTAGAGACGCTAAAAAGGCGTCCTGCTTCAGCATGGGAATAAGACCCAGAAGAGTTACCATGCGGAATCTTTTGTAGGCGACCGACAAATTGAGGTCGCTGAGGTCCAGAATCGGACGGAGGTCCCCTGTCTTCTTTGGAACCAGGAAGAAGTGGGAATAGTATCCGTGTCCTCTCTGGTTCTCTGGGACGTACTCTATCACTCCCTTTTGCAGGACCGTGAGCACCGCTTGCCTGATCAATGACTTGTGGTGACCCGGGTACCGGGAGAGCAGAGGAGGCCTCGAGGGTTGCTTTTTCGCGAATTCTATAAAGTGGCCTCTTCCGACCAACTGTAGAACCCACCTGTCAGTGGTTATAGTCTGCCATCCCGGCAGGAAATTTGGAATGCGACACTCGACCATGATGTCCCATTGATCCTGAGGGGCAGGGGCCGGGAAGGAGTCAGGCTGTGGCGGCTCAGGGTGCCGCTGGCTGGACCGGCTTAGGAGTGCGCTGGCTCCGACCTGCGGGTTGTTTTCCTTAGGCTCTGCGAAAACCAGAGCCCCTCTGCTGTGGAACGGGGCGGGACTGTTGTCTCTACGTCTGTCCACGAAATCGGCTTTGGTTACTGCGAAAGGAACTAAGCTTGGGTCGGTACATGGCCTGAACCGATCTCACCGCCTTCCCGGCCTCTTGGAGTTTGGTAATTATCTTCTCTGAGGGTTTACCAAACAAACTCTCCCTCGAATGGGCGTCCCATGATGTTTTCTGGACGTCCGGGGTAAACCGGAACCGAGGCCAAGAGTGCCTCCGGAGATATACCTGAAGTTGCTGCTCGGGCCAAGGAGTGTGCAGCGGCTTGAGCACCTGGGTTCCCACGTCCGAACCCGTGCGGAGGCTGTAACATCTCCTCCTTCTGCTCACCTTCGGCAATTTCTCAGCGCATCCAGACCCTGCTCCCACAGGGCATTTTGGAACTGCACCATGTGGGTCAAATAATTCAGGGATCTGATGGCGCAGGTAGCGGAAGCATACATGCGCCTACCCATGGCGTCCAGCTGCTTGGACTCTGGGTCCGGTGGCAGGGTGCTCAGATGTTGCGATCTCTGGGACCGGTCATGAGAGGCTGTTATGACCAGAGAGTCGGCCTGAGGATGCTGGGTCAAGTACTGGTCTTCTCTTGGAGCCTTGTACAAGTGGTCAGCTTTCTTCGGCATCGCCGGGAGTGAATGTGGACGTTTCCACACTGCATTGGTGACGTCCACGAAAGTGTCTACCAAGGGTGGCACCACCATAGGCTTGGGGTCCTTCTGCCGAAGATACTTCGCGAGGCGCAGCCCTTCGGGGTCTAACTCTTCCGCATCCCATCCCATGTTCTCCTGGATGTGTCTCATGATATCCGAGCGAAGGGTCATCGAGGAGACTTTGGCAGCTCACGTGGGTCCGGAGAAGGGATGGAGAGGAGATGGGGATCTGGATGTAGAAAACTCTGATCCCGTGTCCTCCGTCGAAGGTGAACGGCGGCGTCTTCTGGGTCTCTTGGGACTGGGTGACCTAGAAGAGGATCTGGACGGAGGTCTCCTTTTATCGAGTCTCCCCCTTGGAGGGGTCCTGGGCTCCTGGGGAGGAGGTAACCAGCCTGCAGACCCAGACGGAGACGGGGTCGCAGGAACCGGAGGAGCAACCGGTGTAGGAGAAGGAGGAGGAGGAGGAAGCGGAGGTGGAGTGGGGACCACGTCCTTTTTGATGGTATCCCACCAGTAAGTGAAAAGCTCCTTCACCTCTGAAAAGGAAAGGCCTGACGACGGTCTGGGCGCCGGCGGACGGTCGTCAGGACCCGGCGTCGGCTCCACAGGGGGCTTGGGTTGCAGCGAGGGTTCCCTGGGAGTCTCAACAGGACCAGGGTTGCCCGTCTGGTCCTTTGGCTGGGTTAACTCCTCCTCAGTGATGGTCTCCTGACCGACGTCGGTTGGAGGCGTCGGGGTCCTCTTCTTAATTGGAGCGGGCGCCGGTCCCCCTACTGGCGTCCGGTGATGAGTAGGCCTGGCCGGCAACGGCCTTCTAGCAGACGATGGCTCTGGGGACCTGTGGCGAGAGGCCGACATCGGACGAACCGGCGTCAGGTCCTGCGGCCTCTTGAGTGAGGTGAGCTCCTTGGTTTTCCGAGGAGGCAAGGAAGCAGACCTGACGTCGGGTTCAGAATGGTGGGAACCTGACTTGTGGTGATGGTGGTGATCCCCCGACTTATCCAGGGCCTTGGAGGATGAGGAAGGCCTGGGAGTCTTGGCCTGAGAAGAGGAAGAAGATTTTCTCACCGCAGTGGGGGGAGGCTGAGAGCTGGCCCAGGAAGGAGAGCGGTCGGACCTGGAGCCAGAGCTGCGCGAGTCGGAGGCCCTAGAAGGGGACCTGGAAGGGGCCTTCTCTCTGTGCTTCTCAGCATGCTGCAGGCCTTCTGCAATGAATCCCCTTGGAAGCCATGGACTTGAGTTGCTCCTCTACAGGAACACCTGAAGGGCCTTCTGGCGACGGATCCGGTTCTGCTGTTGAAACCCTGGCAAAAGAGCAGGACCGGGTGTAGTGGTCTGGGCCTAAGCACGGACACAGGCTGAGTGCGGATCCTTAAATGGGATCTGCTTCCCACAGGCGCACTTCGAGGAGTGACCGGAGGTCGGGGAGGACATCAGAGAGAAAACTGAACTCAGAGAACAAATTTCCCATAGGAAAGCACTTTACCACGCGTCGCGCGCTAGAAACCGAACCGAAGGGTCGAGACATGCAAGTTGACGGCGGGAAAGAACTGGGGAATCTGGCGGGACCGCCCCCTTATGTACTACACCTGACGTCGGAGGCGGGACCAACGTCGGGTGGTCCCCGCTGAAGATAGCTAGCTAGAATTTTTCCGTGGGGTCCTGACGCCTGCCGGCTTCAGTCCTAATGGAGTAACCTGCTGCAAGAGTTGTGTCTCGAAGTAAGATCAATAATCACGGTAAGTACGTAATTTCCACATCTTCCTGGACTAAGTCTCCATCACTCATTCACACTAGTGGGAGAGTACCAAGCTAAAATCAATAACCCTGAGTAGGGTGGTAGGAGATAGGGTTCACTCAGAAAGGACAGCCAAAGACTGTCCTGTTAATAAAAAGAGCTGTCTTGTAAGAGCATCTAGAACATAGTGCCTACAAGATAAACGCTCGAGTTGTAACTCGTCACCTTGCCGACGACTACAATGGGCAAAAAAGAAAGTCTGCCAGGCAGCCGCAACTACTCTAGGAGAGCGGCAAGAACCTGGCCTCACGATTTGATCTAGGACCAAAATTAATAGTGTCAAAGACATGCACTAATCTAATGTAAAGGACCTCAGGAACTGCAACAGCTGGAGATAAAGTGTACAGGTTCAGGGTAGACCAAAAGCGGACTTGGAACCCCACTGCCAAGTATGGCTGACCTGCAAACAACAGGTCCAGTAGCATTGAACCCCTTACTTGGTGAGCAAAGAAGGTCCAGGTGGGTTAGCTCATCAAGGAAAAGGTTTGTACTAAGTCACTGAAAACTTCCTGATAGAAAGTAAGCACAACTTAGAAGCCTCTTGTGGTGGTCTAGTAGAATCAAATCCTAGTCACTGCATAATCCAAAAGGGAATTATCCTGGCCCTATGTGTATGACTGTAGAAGCAGTCTCTGACCTCAGGGAAGAAAGGAAAAAAGTGAACAGGAGGAGGAGGGACACAGCAGGACCAAGTTAGGGCTAACCCATTCGTTGAAGTGACTGAATAGCGGCAGAAGTGGCTCAATGCGGTGAGACACTACTCACTCCGGCCTCCCTGAAGGGAGTAGAAAGGACTCTAGTTTGCCTTGTTGAAAAAAACAAACATCACCGCTCTGTCACGCAGTTGGAGAGGATAGCTTCGAGTGCTACTGGCACGGGACCAGTGCACAGGAACTGAAGGTGTGAATATTTGAGAAGCTGTCTCAGAAAAGACCTACTTGACCAATGGTCAAGAAGAAAAAATTACCTTAGTAATGTTGTTTCTTCTAATGGAGTCTTGCTATATTATGACATATGCAGTGATTCCCAACCTTCGAACTGCTCTGGAGGTGAAAGAGTTAACTTTCCATGCCAGGCATGGAACGCTGAGCTCGAGCTCGGTTGAAAACTCTGCCTGTTGTTCTTCAAACTCAAACTGTCAGAGCTTTACGAGCTAAACTCACTAAGGTCCTGTGTGGAAGCTGTAAACCTACACTAGCCAACTGGCTACTAAACATAAGAACACATTCTTTGGTCCCAAAACAAAGACTCAAGTCAGGAGACCCAAAAAATGAAAAACACAACACCCAGTCACCCCAAAAAGGGGAGGGGTGAAAAACAAGGTGGGCATCTACTAAGTGCCAACACTGCATTGCCACCACATTCCAAAAACAGAGGTTCTGAGAGGGCAGGCAGGGGAGGTCATAAAATAGCAAGACTCCATTAGAAGAAACAACATTACTAAGGTGAGTAATTTTTTCTTCAAACAACATAAAGTCTTGCTATATTAACATATTGAACACACAGCAGTATCTCCATGGAGGAGGGACAGAACCTACTTAGGAAATAGGCTCTGAAGCACAGCTGTGCCAAACCGAGCATCACTCCTAGCCTGGGTGTCCAGAGGTAATGCTTGGTAAAAGTGTGAACTGTTTTCCAGGTAGCTGCTTGATAAATCTCTAGAATGGGGATGTCCCTGGCAGCAGCCAGGGAAGCAGCTGTACCTCTGGTAGAGTGAGCCCTCAGGCCTGAGGGAGGAACCTTACCCAGCTTTTCATAACAGAATTGGATACAAGAGACAATCCACCTGGCAATGGATCTTTTAGTGGCAGGTTTTCCTTTATCAACCTCACCATAAGTGAGGAACAGTTGGAGGGAGTCAAACCTGTGACCCTTGGTACTCTCAATGTAGTAACTAAGGGCTCTCTTCACATCTAAGCTGTGCAGCCTCCTCTCGCCAGAGGAGGAATGGTCAGTGAAGTACACTGGAAGAGACATAGATTGGTAAAGGTGGAAATCTGAAACCACCTTAGGCAAGAACTTCCTGTTAGTCCTGAGGACCACCTTATCTCTATGAAAGGAGATAAAATCAGGCTCCACTGCCAAAGCCTGTAATTCACTTATGCATCTGGCAGAAGTGATGGCTACCAGAAACACAGTCTTCCAAGTTAAATACTTAAGCTCTGCTGAAGACAAGGGCTCAAAGGGAGGCTGCATAAGCTGAGCAATGCAAACATTAAGATCCCAGGCAGGGGCAGGGTCCCTGAATGGAGGGTTGGTGTGAAGCAATCCCTTAAAAAACTTAGAGAATACAGGATGAGCTGAAAGAAAAGAGGGTTTATCTGCTGAAATGAAAGCAGACACAGCTGCCAAATGCACCTTTAGGGTAGCTGGTCTGAGCCCCAAAGTGTTCAAATGGACCATATAATCCAGGACTGTGAGTAAATCAGCAGATTCTGAGGAAATATGCTTCCCAGAGCACCATATGGAAAACCTCTTCCATTTGGAATTGTAAGTAGCCCTGGTGGAAGGCTTCCTAGAAGCCTTCAATATATCCATTACACCTTGGGAGAGATGTAGATCAGCAATTTCTAACTCTTCAAGAGCCAGGCCTTGAGATTGAGAGATTTGAGGTTCGGGTACCAAACCCTTCCCTGAGCACAGGTTAACAGATTGTGATTCCTGGGAAGACACAGGGGAGATGGGACTGCTAAGGACAGTAGGAGTGGATGCCAGGGTTGTCTGACCCAATCTGGAGCAATCAGAATCACTTTGCAGGATTGAGATCTGAGTTTGACTAACACTTTGAACAGGGAGGGAAGGGGAAAGCATGAGAAACTTCCTTCCCAATTGAGAACTAAGGCATCCAGAGGACTGAGCCCAACAGTGGGGCCTGCAGCAAAAGGGAAGTTGGTGATTGTCTGGGGCTGCAAAAAGATCTATCTGCGGGGTGCCCCACCTGGCAAATATTACCTCCAGGACCAGGGGATCCAGTGACCATTCGTGCTGGCCCTGGGAAATCCTGCTGAGAGCATCTGCCAGGACATTGTCCTTGCCTGGGAGGTGAACTGCCGTAAGGGAGGCGTTCAGGGAGTAAGCCAGAGACCACAACTTCATTGCTTCGGTGTACAAGGCCGTAGACCGAGTGCCTCCTTGCTTGTTGACGTACCACATTGTAGTGGTGTTGTCTATTCTGACCTGTATAACTTTGTTCTGAACAGATTTGGAAAAAGCTTGAAGTGCTAGAAAAACTGCTCTGAGCTCCAACAGGTTGATGTGGAGCAGAGATTCCTGAGGGGCCACAGTCCCTGGGTAGTGAGGTCGCCCATGTGAGCTCCCCACCCAAGAGGATGCATCTGTAGTAAGGATTAGAGAGTGAGACTTAGTGACAAGGGCCCTTGTCTCAGATTGCTCTGATCCTGCCACCATTGAGGGCTTGGATCAGGGTTCGAGTCACTGGGATCAATTTGGTTAGAGGGTCCTTTCTTTGAGACCAAAAGGCTCTCAAATGGAACTGGATGTCCCTCATCTGAAATCTGGCTCCTTGCACTACTGCTGTAGAAGCAGCCATGTGCCCTAGGAGCTGTAGAAATTGCCTTGCTGGTCAAGAGACCTGCAGGGTGAATGAGGCCAGAGAGACCCGGGTCCTTGCCCTGTCCAAAGGAAGGAAGGCTCTGGCTTCCTCTGTGTTCAGTTCTGTGCCTATGAAGGTGAGGAGCTGGACAGGCTCTAGAACTGACTTTGGAAGATTCAGAAGGAAACCTAGAGAGGTAAGCAGTTGCTGAGTTATCTGAAGATGTAACTTGACTTGGTCTGGAGACTGGCCTACTATGAGCCAGTCATCCAGGAAAGAGAAGATGGCAATTTTTTGCCTTCTTAGGCAGGCAACTGCTACTGCCAGGCATTTTGTGAATACCCTTGGAGCAGAGGTGAGACCAAAGGGCATTGCTCTGAACTGGTAATGGCCTGAGGGCAGCTCGAACCTGAGGTACATTCGATGGGAGCTTCTGATGAGAATAAAAAAGTAGGCATCCTTGAGTTCCAGGGATGTTAGCCAGTCCCCTGGCCTTAAAGAGGGTAGAATAATTCCCAGAGTCACTATTTTGAATTTTGGTTTTAAAAGGTGCTTGTTTAAGTATCTGAGATCCAGGATGGGCTGCAAATCTCCTGTCTTTTTTGGGGTAAGGAAGTACCTGGAGTACAATCCTTTGCCCTGGTGAAGGGGTGGAACCCTTTCCACAGCTCTGAGGGCCAGGAGGGTAGAGACTTCTGCCTCTAGGGCAAGTGCCTCTGATGGATTTGCAGGTGGAAAGGATCCAGTTCTCATCTTCGGAAATTTTTTGAAGCTTAGAACCAGTCCCTGGCTTACTACCTCCAGGACCCACTTGCCTGATGTCAGAGACTTCCAGTCCTGGACAAAATGAGCCAGCCTGCCCCCTACAGGTAGTTGAGAATTGGCTCTGGGCACCCCATCAGGGTGCCTGCTTGGCAGGGGCTTTAGGCTGAGGGGTGGAAGCAGGTCTGCTTGTACCCCATCTGCCTCTTCCCCTAAAGAACCCCCTCTGGGTGTAAGCTGAAGAGAAGGCCTGGGCTTGGTAAAAAGGCCTATGAAAAGGCCTGCCCCTGGAAGGCTGCCTTTGAGGAGTGGCCTGCCTTTCCTTGGCCTGTGCACTCTTATAGGTGGTCCTATACTCATCCATTTTCTTCATGTAATTCTCTGTCAGCTCCCCAAACAGAGAATCACCCACAACAGGAAAATCCATAGCCTTAGTCTAGGTATCCTGTGACAGGCTAGTACATCTGAGCCAAGCCATTCTGCAAAGTGCCACAGATGTCGCCATGACTCTTGATGACACATCATTGGAGTCCACTGCAGCATGGAATTGCACCTTAGATGCCTCAATACCATCAGCAGCCACCTGCTCCAGCTCCTTGGCAAGCTGGCCAGGGACCTGTTTTGCTAGAGCCATAACAGTATCCCATCTGGATTTCTGGTATCTAGTAACATAAGCCATATAATTTGCCTGTCTGAGTCCCAAGGATGCTGCCATGTACTGTTTCTTTGCCATGGCATCAATCCTCCTTGAGTCCTTGTCGGGGGGTGTGAGGCCAAGGGAATATTTGCCTTGTCACAGGCTGCAGCCTGCACTACCCCAACATGGCTGCATTGTTGTGTAAGGAACTCCGTATCAGAGCCTGACAATGTGTACCTCTTGTCCATTCTCTTATCAACAGGAGGTATAGTGTGAGGAGTTTTTAGAATTTTTACTGTCTGTTTCCCAAAAGATTTATGCAAAGGAATAGACAGTCTCCTGGACTCTGGGATATCCATCATTTCCACATAGTCAGGCTCCTCTTGATCATCCACAGCTTCCTCCATTGGGAGCTGGAGGTTTCAACCACTTTTTATAAAACATAAAATGAGAAGGGACTCAGAAAGCCTAGGAGGAGACACTCCTGAAGGTCTGTCTGGGGAGATGTCCGGTTCAATGGGCACATCCAGACTTTCAAATCCACATTCACTCTCCTCATACTCCTCTTCCCCCACCTCCGGTTCATAAAATTCCTCTAAATCATACTCTTGAACCGGTGGAACCGGCCGACCGTATGCTTACCTGATGGTGCCGGTTCAGTCGGAACCGGGGAAAGCGACTGGACAATTTTAATCGCTTTGGCTATTTCTTCAGCGGTTGGAGAGGAAAGTTTTGGCTCCACACCAGCTGATTTCCTTGTCCTTTTTACTGGAACCGACTCCTCCGAGTCGGCTCTCCTTTGGCCCGAGGAAGTCTCACCCTGGTCAGAGGGCACTCCCTCCGGTTCGGTTGGAACCGAACCAGGCTGGCCATCCGGGTCAGCGGACTTCTTGGTCTCCCTTTCCCTGAGCCTACCAACTCTCTTTTCCAGGGTAGCTGCAGGAAAATTTTTGCAAATCTGGCAGTCTGCATTGAGGTGGTCAAACCCCAGACAATAAACACAGGTGCTGTGGGGGTCAGCCTTGGCAAAGGCTTCCCCACAGACACTGCAGTGTTGAAACCCAGTGGGCCCAGTTTTTCTTTTGGGTTTCTCAGACATAGTGCCAGTCCTAACCAAACTTGCTCGTTTATGGCAATCTGCCAAGCAAGACATGAAAATTACATACCTACCATAATTCTAGATCTTCGGGCGAGTCTCCACCACTCATTCACACTAGTGGGATTAGCGCGGAGGCACTAGGACCCATCGAGGAGCAAACTTTTTGCTGGAGGGTTGGCTTGAGAGGCGGCGCCCGCGAGGCACGTGCCATGGCAGCGGCTCGGCGGCAATGACTATCTCGATGACGACCCTCCAACCGCCTCAGTACCTTTTTTACCAAGGAGGTGCAGCGCAACTAACGTAAAGAGTAAATCCAACCTTAAAAAACGGACATAAGATAGTCCGTATGACCCGGTAAGAAGGATCAGCAAAGAAGTCCTCATGGCCTAAAGATTTGAGGGAGTGAAGACCAACACAGCGGTGAGCTCGGGGGATGGAGGGTGGGCGTGTGAATGAGTGGTGGAGACTCGTCCAAGAAGATCAAGAATTACGGTAGGTACGTAATTTTCATATCTTCCTGGACATAAGTCTCCACCACTCATTCACACTAGTGGGAGAGTACCAAGCTGATAATCCCCCAAAAGGGCGGCAGGAGAGCCAGAGCTCACGCGTCTAAGATAGAAGCCCATTAAGGATAGTTCTACCGAATGCGGAATGTCGCCTGGCATGAACATCCAGTGCATAATGCTTAATGAATGTATGCACTGAGCTCCAGGTGGCGGCGTTGCAGATATCCACAATTAGAACATTGCGAATCTCCGCTAAAGATGGATGTCACGCATCCTAGTAGAGTGAGCGTACACTCTACCCTCCAATTTAACTTGAGCCATGGAGTAGCAATGTCGAAGGCATGCCACTAACCATGATGAGATGCATCTGATAGCGACAGGTTGACCCAGCCGGGTGTCGCTGAAAGAAACAAACAGTTGCTGAGTCTTGCAAAAATTCTTGGTTCTATCTAAATAGAACCGCAAGGCTCTCTTAACATCCAAGGAATGAAGAGATCGTTCCCCTTCATTTTGGAAATTAGTGAAGTAAGAGGGAAGTACCAGAGGTTGGTTTAGATGGAATTCTGACACAACCTTGGGAAGAAATTTAGGATGAGTACGGAGAACTACCTTGTCTTTATGGAATACAGTATACGGAGGGTCCATCACCAAGGCATGAATCTCCAAGACCCTGCGGGCTGAGGTAATGGCCACCAGGAAGGCAGTCTTCCAGGTAAGAAATTTTAGCTCACAGGTAGCTAAGGGCTCGAAGGCTTCCGAGTGAGCATGTCCAGCACCAGGTTAATGTCCCAGGCTGCAACTGGACGCTAACAGGGGTCTGGTATGAAGAACTCCTTAAGAAATCTCTTCACTATAGGTAACTGAGCCAGAGTCAAGGAAGAAACCGCTCATGGAACGCTGAGATGGCACTAAGGTGAACTTTAACTGTGGAGTACTGGAGACCTGAGTTTGATAGGTCCAAAAGATACTCCAGAACCTTGTCAGGAGGACAGGAAAAGGGATTCCAAGAGGACTTTGCACACCAGAGAGAAAAGCGCTTCCATTTGGAAGCGACGCTTGGGTGGCTGGCTTCACGCAGCCAGAAGGATGTCTGAGACTCTACGAGAGACGTTGAACCGATTCACTTCTACCTCTTCAGGAGCCAAGCATGAAGGTGAAGTGATTTCAGGTTGGGATGGACCAACGAACCCTGAGTCAAAAGATTGATTTGCAAGGAAGTGGTCTCGAGAGGCTGCCAACATACTGTTGAGCAGAGGAAACCATAGTTGCCGAGGCCAGGAGGAGCAATGAGAATCATCTTGGTCCCCTGAGACTCGAACTTGAGGAGAACTCTCTGATTAGAGGAAGCGTGGAAAGGCGTAAAGAAAGCGCTTTGTCCACCGCAGCCTGAACGCATCCTGACAGAAAATCAGGCCCTGGATTTCTGGAGCAGAAGAGAGGCAGTTTTATGCTGAGTGGGATGCAAAAGTCCAGGTCTGGAGTCCCCACTCTTGAATAGTGACCGAGCACGGCTGGATCGAGACCACTCGTGAGGGTCTGCCTCCGTTCTGCTGAGGTGATCTGCTAGATCGTTTTGTATACCTGGCAGATAAACCGCCTGAATCAGAGACTTGTGCTCCAAGCACCACTCCCACACCCTCATTGCTTCCTGCAAAGGGGTAAGAATGAGCACCGCCTTGCTTGTTGATGTAATACATCACAGCTTTGTTGTCCGCTTGAAGGAGAATGTTCTTGTGACAAAGGATATCCTTCAGAGCTCGGATCGCATAGGACCGCCTCATCTCCAGGACATTTATGTGGAGATGAGTTTCGAACTGAGTCCATACACCTTGAGTGTGGAGGGGAGACAGTGAGCTCCCATCCCATTAGCGATGCGTCTGTGGTGATGGAGATCTGATGATCCGGGGAGCAAAGGGAATCCTTCCAGGAGATTGTTTCTTGAGACCACCAGGTGAGAGACCTTCAAGGCTCCGCCACCTTGATGGGATAAGACTGGGGTGAGAGGTCGGAGACCACTGAGTGGAGAGCATCCATTGGGTGGTTCTCATGGCAACCGGGCCAGGGGTACAGTGAACACCGAGGATGCCATGAGACCCAGCATGCGTTATCGAGAGAGCTGTAACCGATTGGTTCTCCTCGATGTAACGGGCCATCCGAAGGATGTCGAGTCTTCTGTCCTCTGGAAGGAAAGCCTTCGCGGAAGAGGTGTCTAGAAGCGTCCCTATGAAAAGGAGCCTCTGGGAGGGCTGCAGTTGTGATTTTTTCAAATTCAGCAGAATTCCCATGGATGTAAGAAGACGAGAAGTCGTTTGCACGGCTTCCAAAGTCCCTTGGCTGGAAGGGCTTGCTAGAAGCCAATCGTCCAGGTAGGGAAACACTGAGTCCTATCTTCCTGAGATGCTCTGCGAGAACTGCACAACACTTTGTAAAAACTCGCGGCGCCGAGGATAGCCCAAAAGGCAGGACTCTGAACTGATAATGCCGACCCAGAGCTACAAACCTGAGGAACTTGCGGTGGGTCGGGTGGATGGGGATATGCTGGTAAGCGTCCTGCATATCCAGGGAGGCCAGCCAGTCGTGCTGATGCAGCAAGGGTAACAGGGTACCTAGGAAATCATTTTGAATTTCTCCTGGGGAGAAATTTGTTTAACTTTCTGAGGTCTAGAATGGGGCGATCCCCAGATTTCTTTGGAACCAGAAAGTAATTGGAGAGAACCCTGTGTTTGTAGATGCGGGGCACCAGTTCTATTGCCCTGTTGCTTAGAAGGCCCTGGATCTCGGCGGTGAGGAGGTCTGACTGAGAGGCCGACAACCTGGGTTGTCGTCTGGGAGGACAATTCGGGGGGGTTTCCAAAAAATTGAGAGAATAACCCTCGCGAATTATCCGAAGGACCCATTTGTCCGAAGTTATGGACTTCCACTGGTTGTAGAAGTACATCAGACGACCTCCCACCGGAGGAGAAAGTTCCACCTCAGGCAATGTGGATGGAACTTGGGCCAGCAATTCATAAGGTGGCGCTGGGGGCTTTAGGCCCCTGCGCTTTCTGCTGCGCTTTCTTTTGAGGTTGGGCAGGTTGGCTTTTATGGAAGCTTCCCCTGCCTCTGCCTCGAAAGGACTGACGACTATGAAACTGACGTCTGTTCACATGCCCCCGAGAGGGAGCAGGCGGAGGTCTGGCCAACTTAATGGCCGACCTAGTCTTCTGAGTGGCCTCTAAGGCTTGTTCCACCTGAGGGCCGAAAAGAAAGGAGCCATCAAAGGGCAGCGCCATTACCTGCTGCTGAGCATCATTCGTGAAGCCAGAAGTACGCAGCCAGGAATGGCGCTGAGTACAAATACCTGCGGCTGCTGAGCGAGAAGCAGTGTCGAAAGCGTCCATAGCGGCTTTGACCTGTTGGTTATTGGACTCAATACCTCTAGTAACGGTGAGAAGAAGCTCTGACTTGGAGTCCGAATCCGGAAGAGCTTCAACCATTCTTTTCAAAGAGTGCCACAGGATATACTCATACTGAGAAAAATAGCCTTGATAACTGGCAATACGCATACTTAGAGTGGAGGCAGCAAAGACTCTCTTACCTAATGTATCAATCTTATGAGACTCTTTGTTAATAGGTCGAGCTGTAGTAGTTTGAGGAAGAACGACCTTGTCATTCTCTGCCAGGACTACAATAGGATCCGCAGCGCTTGGGATGCCAAAATGGGACGATCCTTGGGAGCTGAATACTTTTTATCAATGGATTTAGCCACTGAGGAATAAGAGCAGGATTATTCCATACCATTTGAGACAGCGTCTCGAAGGAAGGCTGGATCGGAGGAGTCAAACAGAGGATCTCCGAGGCATGAAGGTACTGGAGTCTTAATATCTTCCCAGGATCGATGTCTGTAGTCTGGAGAGAAAGAGTGGATCTCAGGTTCTTCAACAGAGACTTAAAGGACAGGTCCTCGACCACAGGCTCTGTAGCAAAGAAAGATCCTGTTTCCTCCACTTCATCACCCAACCGAAGGTCTGGGTCAGGCTCAACATCATCTCCTGATGGTCCAGGAAGGACTGTTTGGACAGGAAAGGAGTGAAAATTAGGAGAGGAGGAAATAGCAGAGAAACAAGGAGAGTCCCCGAGGGCCCCCGGCGCCGAGAAGGCAAAACGGGTTGAAAACGGCACCGCAGAGGGCACGGCGCCGAAGAGCACGAGTCACATACGCGAGGCGCGGCCAGCAGGCGCCCGTCCGACCAAGCGGGCGTACTTGGTCTGGGCGCCGTAATGGCGCCACCAGACCGCAGCGCGCCATTGTCGTGGCCAGACCCAACGGAGCCGCAGGCGGTCCGGCGACCACCCGCACCGCTGACGGCACTGCAAGGGCCCAGCAGCACCAAAAATGGCGCCGACAAGCCAGCAGACCCTCGCGGAAGGCGCCGGAATGGGATCCTGGAAGCTAGAGAAGAAAAACAGGAGATAAGGGCATCGGTGTGGCCCTCTGCGCCACAGCCATGTGAGGGGGGAAACACCTAAGCGCGGAGTCGCTGGCACCGAAGAAGGTGCCGCGCGACTAGGAAGGTCCAACCGCCCTACCTGATCGCTGGAGGAGCCCGAGGGCTCCGTGGCAACCGAGCCAGGCAGAAGAACCAACCTCCGAGCCCATAGCTCCATAAGAGCGGCCCACTGATGAAACTGCTCATCTGGAGCCCCACCTACAGGCGGGGAGGGGCTCTGATGTCGAGGACGATGGTCACCGGAAGTTGGCGACTCCGAAGAAGAAGACCGGCAACTAGCTATGATAACCGATCGTCGACACGCAGACATACCAGAGGGCGACCTCGAGTGATGCCTTCTCTTTTTTGACCTGTGGGCCGAAGAAGGCTCGAGGCGAGCGGTGCCGAGAATGCGACCGTTTATTTTTATGCCGGCAGGGGGACCGCCAATCCCCCGGCATCGGACTGACCGTTGTCGGAACCCCGCTGAGGAGAAGGAGGCTGACCGGACCCAGCCCGGCTGACTGAACAGCTTTCATACGAAGTCTCCCTACCGTCACCTGACCTGCTCATGGTTGACTCCGTCCAGAGGCGAGACTTCTTCAAGATTAAATATTAGAAAAATAGAATAAATTAAGCGATACTACTATCGTGATAATGTTACAAAAATAAACTGAAAACTATGCGCTAGTTTGAAGTTTGACTCCCGACAGGCGAGCGACGTCGTCACTGAAGCGCACTCGACGGCGGGAAAAAAAGAACTGAGGCGGTTGGAGGGTCATCGTCGAGATAGTCATTGCCGCTCGAGCTGCTGCTCGTGGCGCCGTGCCTTGCGGCGCCGTGTCTCGCGCCGACCCTCCAGCAAAAAGTTTGCTCCCGATGGGTCCTAGTGCCTCCGGCGCTAATCCCTCTAGTGTGAATGAGTGGTGGAGACTTATGTCCAGGAAGATCCTCTTATCGGTTCCCAACCATGTCACGGGTCGTGGAAAAAACCGTAAAAAAATAAATTTTTTTAGAACCGATAAGAACCGGTAACCACACTCTAAAAGACAGATTAATATATTTCTAAACAACCTGATCGGTTCAAACCAAACCGATAACCGTTTACAAGTTCCACACAGAAGAATTAAATGTAAAAGCTATCTAGTACTTACAATACCACATACAGAGCTTGAACTGACCGGTTGCGGTTTAAATTTGGTCAAAAAATGAGAAAATAATACTTTAACCGACAAAATGAACCGAGCAGAAGGAGAAAATCTCCGGAGCGACTGTTCAGTGAGGCGTAGTAAAGAATCTGACAGTTTGAGTTTGAAGAACAACAGACAGAGTTTTCAACCAAGCTCGAGCTCAGCGTTCCATGCCTGGCATGGAAAGTTAACTCTTTCACCTCCGGAGCAGTTTGAAGGTTGGGACTCACTGCATATGTCATAATATAGCAAGACTTCATGTTGTTTGAAAGGAGCATGTCATCTGTTAAGTTGAAGCAAGCATGGAAGTAGGAATCTAAGTTTCAACTTGCTGAAGAGTCACTTCTGTTGCTGCAAGGCTCTGATCAAGAGAAGAAAGCCTGATTAAAAACCAAAAAGGGACTAACAGACTGGTTAGATGCCTAGGTTTTAGAAATATCTCGGAATAAGAGAAAATTCTCTAGAGAAAAGAGGTGAGCTATACCACTGCTGAATCGGACTGCCCCCTAGGGGTAGGAGAAAACAGGTACTCTTTACTGAGGTTTAGAGACGACCGCCTCAGGGTTGAGGCGGAACCTGATCAGATCCAAGTGTGGTATCGGGAAATTCCAACTAGGCCCTGTGCTGTGATTAATTCTGACACCCCTTTTTTTTTTTTTAATTATCATTAGTCCGAGCCTGACAAGGTTGCTGGCTGCTATTTGGCAAGGATTGCCTGATACAGAAATGACAAGGATGTCATCCCTCTGAGGAGCAGGAGGAGCCTGAGGATCCATAACTGAACCCTTGACTGGACTAATAATAGCCAGACAGATGTTAACTACCTGTGGCGAAGCAGCCACCAGAGGGACAGCATCAAAAGAGGGCTGTATACCCCTATCAAAGGAGCGGAACAGTCTGTGCGGCTCCCGACCATTGAATTAAAATGTTCCAAAGAGTGTAATTGTCTTGACCACTGAAAGAGTCTAGACGCAGAGGTATATGGTCCACAGATCCAGTCTGAACACTATGGTGGACCCCATAAATGAGGAACTACTAAAAGAGCTTGCATCACAGACTCTGATGATAGAGAGGGCGTGTCTTTCAGTATATAAAATGAGTCATCCGCTGTATCACTGACCAGAAGGACAGGGAGAGACTCAACTAGATGCCTTTCTACCACAGAAGGACCCCACAAAGAGGTCTAGGTTAGAGCCACTAGAGACTCCGCCACCAAGAAGGATGTCGAGGAGCTTGGCACCACATAGGGGGCTGAGAAAGTGCTGAGCGGAATGAGAGATTCCGCTGACAGAACAGAACAGAAGAGTCCCATCAGCAGAAAACCGTTGGATGAGGAGACCAGATGCAGACCGCCACCCACTAAAATGTGTGGAAAATAATCCGCAGAATAGGACTTCATTCCATGGAAACATCGCACCACAAGTCCTGCAGAAGAGAGGTCTGCAAACAGAGATCTTTCCCTAGTTCTGTCAGACAGCACCAACTGGCACCCCTGCGGCACCAGCGTCACTCGTGGCACAGGAGGGCACCAAGCAGTACCTATGCCAACCTGAGAGACACCAGAGGGCACCCACAGTGGAACCCGCAGGTATCCTCAGTACCAATGGCAGCAATGGCACGCAAGGGCACCCCTGATGCCCATGGCACCCATGGTACCATGGCACCCAAGAAACCCATGGCACCCATGGTACCATGGCACCCAAGAAACCATGGCACCCATGGGCACTCATGGCACCCATGGCCCGATGCCACCCACAGGTGCCTGGCACTGCCTGCAGCACCCATGGGTGCCCGGCACCACCCATGACACCACCCGTGGGTGCCCAGCACCGCCCGCAGCACCTGCAGGTGCCCGGCACTGCCCGAAGCACCTGCGGGTGCCCGGCACCACCCGCAGCACCCGCGGGTGCCCGTGGCACCGTGAGACACCCACAGCACCGCTAGCAGTGCCGGCAATGAAACACCCACGGCGCCTAGCATGGCGCCCAGCGCAGCATGAGCCCACGGCACCGAGCCACGGTGCGGCGCGCACGTGAGCCATAGTGCCGATCCATGGTCGCGCAGCACCGAAATCGGCCCGAGCCATGGCACCGATCCACAGCGCTGACCCAAACACCAGCAGTGCCGCCTATGGCACCAATGACAAACCAGTGGCACGGCGCCGGACCTGCGGTGCCACCAAGGTGTCGGGCACAGCGCCAGGAAAAACACCGTGGAAAGCCAATGGAAAAGATGGAGAAAGGTGGTGCCTGTGCCGGCCCCAGCATGGAAAAGGAAGAGGAGATAGGCACGAGGGGCTGACACGATGGCGAAGGCACCAAGAGGGCACCGTGCTCATTCTGATCCAATTGACCCAGCTCCGGTCCAACAGCTCCGAGGCCTGCAGGCCCTGAAACCAGGAACACAACCAGGAAAAAAGGAAGTCAAACCCCCTGCTCCACAGGAGCGGCCCAGAGGTGAAACTGCTCACCGGAACTCCAACGAGGACAGAGATGGAGTCCAGAGTCAAGTATGCAGCTGTTAGGAGCGGGGCCAAGGGATCCCACGAAAGTCGGTTCAGGCCTATCACCCCTACCAACGAACAATCCTTGTGCAGACATACCAACGGGCAACCTCGAGCGGCACCGATTCTTCTTCTCCAAACGAAGAAGAAGAGCTCGAGGCTAAGTGGAGCCGGATCCCTGGCACCGCCAGATTTGTGCTTCGGTGGACTGTCCTTCCCGCCGAGCACAGGACTGTCTGTAGTCAGACCCTCTCCCGTTACTTAAGGGTGGCGGACAGGGCACAGCCCCTCTGCCATAACAACTTTCAAACGAAGTCTTCCTACCGTCACCGCTACCATCTAAGGACGACTCCGTGGATGGCAGGAGAGAAATTTGTTTTTCTTCATAATCTTCTTGTTCGTAAAATAAAAAATTACTACTAAATAGTTAAATTAAAATGTTTAAATTAAACACTAAAAGCTGCTGTCGTATAGACGAAAACTTTGACTCCGGCAGACAAGCGACGTCGACATCCAAGTGCACTCGACAGTGGGAGAAAGGAACTGAGGCGGTTGGAGGGTTGACGCCGAGATAGCCTACACAGGCGCGAGTCAGTCTCACAGTGCCGCACATGCGTGGTCCTACCTCGGCGCCGGCCCTTCAGAAAATTTTGGGCTCCCGCTTGGTCCTAGTGCCTCTGGCGCTATCCCACTAGTGTGAATGAGTGATGGAGAGTTAGTCCAGGAAGATCTACTGAAATTGCTTTCGCTATCTCATCAGCGGTTGGACCATGGGAAGCGGAGCCAAACCGACTGATTTCCTCTTTCTTTTGCTCGGAACCGATTCTGCAGAATCGGCTCTCCGTTGGCCCGAAGAGGTATCGCCCAGGTCAGTGGGCACCTCTTCAGGTTCAGCCGCAACCAAACCGGGCAGGCCATCCGGGTCAGTGGACTTCTCGGCCTCCCTCTCCCTTAGCCTACTCAAACGTTTATTGAGAGTGGCTTTGGGAAAGTTCTTACATATTTGGCAGTCTTCCTTGAGGTGGTCAAACCCAGACAATACACACAGATGAGGTGAGGGTCGACCTTGGGAAAAGCCTCCTTACACTCGGTACAATGCTAAAACCCAGTGGGTCCGGTTTTCTTCTTGGGTTTCTCAGACATGACTAAAACCAATAAAAATCACCTTATACAGCAGTTAAGCCAGGCGATTACAAACCCAACAGTTCCAACCGTGTCACGGGTCGGTTAAAAAAATCCTAAAACAGATTTTTTTTAGGAACCGATGGGTACCGGAAAAACCACTCAAACAGTAATAATTTTTAATATAAAGATAAGCTTCGGTTCTGAACCGGGCCAACTGACACAGAACCAAAATAAAATAATTTCTTAATAAACAACACAAAAAATAACCATTACCTATAGCTACCACTTACTGTACCAAGACAAAGGTAAGAATACTGAAATGCAGAAAATCACGGTTTGAAAAAAACGACCGATTTGAACTAGACCGAACGGAAGCGCAGGAGGAATCTCCGGAGCAACTTCACAGTGAGGCGGAGTAAAGAATTTGACGGTTACACTTCAGAGTACCAGAGACAGAGGTTTGAAAACCGAACTTGAGCTCAACGTTCTATGCCTCTGCATAGAGTTAACCCTTTACTCTCCAGAGTAGTTCAAGTGCTGGGGATAACTGCATATAGTTAGAATACAGCAAGGCTTCATGTTGTTTGAAGCAGAGTTTTTTTTTTTTAAATAAAAAGACCTCAAATCATATTCTTTTTTTTTTTTTTTATATGGTTCCCAAGAGGGAAACCGTAAAGGAAGGGACTTTCTCCAGTTCTGTGAACCACTCAGGAACTAGAGAATAATGGTAAAAATACTTAAAAAAAAAGAACATAATGCCTAACTAATGCAGAGATTCAAAAACTAAAAGCAATACTGAGAGAAAATAAAGAAATAGTAAGAAAAAAGTAATCAGTTGAAGAGAGATGGAGAGAACTCTTCATGCAACTTCTTCCTCAGGTGGAGAAAGAAATCTGATGTTAGAGGGTAGAGTGGAACATGAGCACTCATCAGAGATTTGAATTTCATTCCAATGTACTTTAACTTGCATAAAATGCTACTTTGCAGGGCAGCTCAAACCAGCAGACTAATTTGCATTCATTAAGCATAGTGAGATATAGTATTCCTGGGGTTTGAATGAATGGTGAAGATCGATTCTTGGAAGATTTGGTAGCAGTGCAGTCTGAGTTCTGGGAGAGAACCAGGCTGTGACAGACAGACAGAAAGGCAGGCACACACAGACGCATGCACACGCATGCACACACACACACCTCAGTTAAGTAACCCTGGCTTGCCTACTCATATGAGAAAGCTGCCCCCCCCACCAAAGCACCTGGCACTTCATTACGTTTTGTTCAGTGATCAACTTAATTATTGTTCTCAGTCTTACCCCATGATCATTGCATGTTAACTGCTTATCACAGAGACTGTTTCCTACGAGTGGTACACACATGGTATTCACGCACACCTAAAAGGAATAACATGAAAGAAAACATTAGAAGAAGAATAAACATTGTGCATAAGACTACAAAAAAATTAAAATTACGTACCTACTGAAATTGGTAATCTTCCTGTATATAGTACGGCTATGGAAGAATTTACTGTAACAGTAGATCTTCAAGAACAGCTCTTGCAGCAGGTTACACCATAAGGACTGAGGCCGGCAGGTGCCAGGACCCCATGGAAAAATTCTAGCTAGCAATATCCAGCGGGGGACTGCCCCTGACGTCAGCCCCACCCCTGACGTCTGGCATCACACAAAAGGGGGCGGTCCCCCAGCATCCCTCAGTTCTCCCACCGGAGACTCCCGGCATAAAGATGTATTCTGAAGGGGAGACTGAGGATCCGCTTCCAAAGGAAGGCTCATGAAAACATTAATCTCATTGCATCCGAGACGCCAATTCTGAAGACCAAACCTCCTGAGGGGAAGGTGGGAGGGAAATTACCTGCTGCAACAGCTGTTCTCGAAGATCTACTGTTACGGTAAGTTCTTACGTAACTGTACTATCTTACTTCGAGAAACAGCTCTTGCAGTAGGTTGGCACCATAAGGACTGATTTCCAAGCAGTAAGGGAAAGTACAGTTACGTAAGAACTTACCGTAACAGTAGATCTTCGAGAACAGCTCTTGCAGTAGGTTATACCATTAGGACTGAAGCCGCAGGCGCCAGGACCCCACGGAAAATTCTAGCTAGCTATCTTCAGCAGGGACCGCCTCGACGCCGGTCCTGCTCGAAGGCCAGACGAGTATATAAGGGGGCGGTCACCAGATTCCCCAGTTCTCCGCCGGAGACTTCCGGCCGAGGGCTGACATAGAAATGGGAGACCGAGGGTCCGCCGCAGAAGACAGAAGGGTATAAACCTTGTTCAGAAAGGCTGAAGCCATGCCTCCTCCAAGGGGGATGGGATGGAGGTATTTGCTGCAAGAGCTGTTTCGAAGATCTAATGTTACGTAAGTTCTTACGTAACTGTACTATCTTACTTCGAGACACAGCTCTTGCAGCAGGTTACACCATTAGGACTGATTCCCAAGCAGTAGCACTTGCAAACACTCTGGGAGGAGGAAACTTGAAAGTTCATTCCAGGTCCTGATTCTAGGACAGGAAACCCTGTAGCACAGCCAGACGGAAGCCGGCTCTTCGCCGTGAAGCGATGTCCAGGCTATAATGCCTGATAAAGGTATGTACAGAGCTCCAAGTGGCTGCAGCACAAATGGCAGAAGTGGAAACGTTTCAAGTGCTGCAAAGGAGGTGGCCACTCCCCTAGTGGAATGACCCCGGACAGATCCCGGGAGGGGCTTTTGTTTGATATCGTAACAGTATGATATGCACTGGACAAGCCAGCGAGACAGGGACTGTTTGGATACTGGTTGGCCCACCATCCTCTCAGTAAAGGAAACGAAAAGTTGTTCCGATTTACGAAGCTGTTTAGTTCTGCTTAGGTAGTAGCTTAAGCTGTGTGAACACCTTGGAGCAGCGCCTCCTCTATTGGAATAATTAGGAAGTAGATAGGCAGGTCAATATCCTGATTGAGAGCGAGTGTGGAAACCACTTTAGGCAAGAATTTAGATTCGTCCTCAGGGATACTCTGTCCCGTGGAAAATTAAATAAGACTCCTTACACATGAGAGCATGCAGTCAGAACTCTTCTCGCTGAGGTAACAGCAATTAAAAATAACGTTTTCCATGACAGAAAACGCAGCTCAATCCGCTGCAGGTTCAAAGGGGGGAGCGGAGCTGTTCCAGGACAAAGAGAATCCTATGGAGGCACCGGTCCTTAATGGAGGCCTAAGATGCAACACCCTCTCAGGGAATTCCCTGACAGGCATCTAATTGTTCTCAGTGCGCTGTCCCATTGGAAGGTGATAAGCGGAGATAGCATAGAGGTGCACCTTAATAGAGGAGTGGGCTAGACCCGAACGGAAAGGGAGAGCAGGTACTCTAGCACCGCCTTCACTGGACAACCCTAGGGAAAAGGCTGTGCTTGTGACCATAAACAAAAAGCAGCGCCATTTCATGGCGTATGTAGCTGTTGTCGTTTTCTGGCTGCGGAAAGCAGACTCTCGCAACTTCATGCAGACCCGTGTCGCGAAAATGGCTATGTCTCTAGGAGCCATGCTGCAGGTTCAGAGAGATAAGTCCGGTGGACCAGTGAACCCCTCCTGAGACAGAGATGGGAGCTGAACGGCACGGGAGCGGAGGTTCTCGGATAGCTGGATTAGCAAAGGAACTAGATCTGTCTGGGCCAAAAGGGACCACCAGGATCACTGTTGCATGCTCCTGCACAGTTTGAGAAGAACCTCTGGATCAACGGGAAGGGAGGAAAAGCGAGAGGAATCTGTCCGCCCAGAGAGGGACAACGTGTCTCACCGAAAACACCAGGCCCTGGATCTAGCGAGCACAAATTGGGCAGTTTTATGCTGGATGGGGACGGCGTACAAGTCCAATTCTGGAGTTCCCCATCGAAGAAACAGATCCTCTGCTACCTCCTGAAGAATTTCCCACTCGTGGACTCTGGCCTGGGAATGACTCAGGCCGTCTGCGATTGTGTTGTCCACCCCGGGAACATGTACTGTGATCAGGTTCGCGCCGTGTCGGATTACCCAATCCCACACCCTCATGGCTTCCCTGCAAAGGGGGTAAGAGTGTGCACCTCCTTGTTTGTTGAGGTAATACATCACCGCCGTGTTGTCTGTCTGAAGCAGGAGAGTACTCGACGGGATCTCTGACTGAAATGCCTGCAGGGCATAAAGGACCGCCCTCATCTCTAGGACGTTGATATGGAGGCGAGCCCTGAGGGGTCCACGCCTTGGACTTCAGCCCTTCCAGGTGTGCTCCCACCTTAGACCTGAGGCGTCTGTTGGTGAGGATTACCTCTGGAGACGGCGCTATGAACGGGACGCCCATAGAGAGTGTCCCTGGGTCTAGCCACCACTGCCAGTCTCGAATCACGGTATTCGTGATTCTGACCGGATGCTGCATGTGGTCTTGCCTTTGGTCCCATTGCACCTTGAGCATCCACTGAGTTACCCGCATGTGGAGCCTCGCGAAGGGACGGTCGGAATGGCCGCAACCATGTGTCCGAAAGGTTGTAGGCGACCGACCTGGCTGGGACGGTCTTCTTCGATCTAAAGATCCCTGATGAGGGATCTGATGCTTCCGCTCTGTCGTCTGGAAGAAATGCTCATCACTGAACGGTGTCCAGCACTGCGCCTATGAACTGCAGCTTCTGCGACGGTACCTGGAGAGACTTCTCATGGTTGATTAGGATACCCAGAGATCGAAAAAGGTCCTGGGTATTCTGAATCACCAGTAACAACGCCTCTCTGGAGGCGGCCATGAGAAGCCAATCGTCCAGGTACGGGAACACAAAATGGCCCTGTCTCCTTAGAGACGCTGCCACGACTGCCATGCATTTGGTAAAGACCTGGTGCCAATGACAGCCCGAATGGAAGGGCTCGGAACTGAAGATGATGGCTTGTGAAACTCGGTCACAGGAACCTCTTGTGCGCTGAGCTATAGGGATGTGCAGGTATGTGTCCTGCATGTCTAGAGATGCTAAAAAGGTGTCCTGCTTCGCATGGAATAAGACCTGAAGAGCCACCATGTGGAATCTTTTGTAGGCGAATCGACAAATTGAGGTCGCTGAGGTCCAGAATCGGACGGAGGTCCCCTGTTTTCTTTGGAACCAGGAAGAAGTGGGAATAGTATCCATGTCCTCTCTGGGATGTACTCTATCACTCCCTTTTGCAGGAGCACGAGTACTTCTTGTCCGATCAATGACTTGTGCTGACCCGAGTACCGGGAGAGCAGAGGAGGCCTTGAGGGTGGCTCTTCCGCAAATTCTATAAAGTGGCCTCTTCCGACCATCTGGAGAACCCACCTGTCGGTGGTTATAGACTGCCATCCTGGCAGGAAATTGCAATGCGACCCCGACCATGAAATCCCATTGATCCTGAGGGGCGTAAATGAAGGAGTCAGGGCTGTGGCGGCTGAGGGCCCGCTGGCTGGGCTGGCTTAGGAGTGCGCTGGCCTCGACCTGTGGGTTGTTTCCCTTGGGCTCTATGGAACTGGAGCCCCTCTGCTGTGGAACAGGGCGGACTGTTGTCTCTGCGTCCTATCTACCTAAATTGGCTTTGGTTCCTATGAAAGGAACCAAGCTTGGGTCGGTACATGGCCTGAACCAACCTCACCGCCTTCTCGCCTCTTGAGTTTGGTAATTATCTTCTCGAGGGTTTACCAAATAAAACTTCTCCCTCGAATGGGGCGTCCATGATGTTTTTTGGACGTCCGGTGACTCGGAGACACGGAGCCAAGAGTGCCTCCAGAGGCTTAGCCTGAAGCTGCTGCTTGGGCCGAGGAGTCCATGGAGTCGCGCTGCTCGTGAGTACCTGGGTCTCTACCGTCCGAACCTGCACGGAGGAGCTGCAACATTTCCTCCTCTGCTCACCTTCTGGCAATTTCTCAGCCGCGATCAGACCCTGCTCCCACAGGGCATTTTGGAACTGAACCATGTGGGTCAAATAATTCAGGGATCTGATGGCGCAGGTAGAAAGAGCATACGTGCTCCCTACCCATGGCGCTCCAGCTGCTTGGACTCTGGGTCCGGTGGCAGGGTGCTCAAATGTTCGGTCTCTGGGACCCGGTCATGTGGAGGCTGTTATGACCCAAGAGTCGGCCTGAGGATGCTGAGCCAAGTACTGGTCTTCCCTTGGAGGCCTTGCTACAGGCGGTCAGCTTTCTTGGCATCGCCTGGAGTGAATGTGGACACTTTCACGCTGCCTTGGTGGACGCCCACGAAAGTGTCTACCAAGGTGGCACCATCACAGGCTGTTGCCCTTCTGTCGAAGATACTTTGCAAGGCGTGAGGCTTTCGGGTCTAACTCTTCCGCATCCCATCCCATGTTCTCTTGGATGTGTCTCATGATATCCAAGAATGAAGGGTTATCCGGAGGAGACTTTGGAAGCTCACGTGGGTCCGCAGAAGGGATGGAGAGAGGAGATGGGGATCTGGATGTTGAAAACTCTGATCCCATGTCCTCCGTCGAAGGCGAACGTCGGCGTCTTCTGGGTCTCTTGGGGCTGGGTGACCTAGAAGAGGATCTGGACGGACGTCTCCTTTTGTCTGGTCTCCCCCTTGGAGGGGTCCTGGGTTCCCGGGGAGGAGGTAACCGGCCTGCAGACTCAGATGGAGAAGGGGGCGCAGGAACCAGAGGAGTAACCGGTGTAGGAGGAGGAGGAGGAGGTGGAAGCGGAGGTGGAGTGGGGACCATGTCCTTTTTGATGGTATCCCACCAGCAAGTGAAAAGCTCCTTCACCTCTGAAAAGAAAGGCCCGACGATGGACTGGGCACCGGTGGTCGGTCGCTCGGGTCTCAAGGCCGGCTCCACAGGGGCTCGGGTTGGCGGAGGGTTCTCTGGGAGTCTCAACAGGACCGGGGTCACCCGTCTGGTCCTCGGGCTGAGTCAACTCCTCCTCGGTGATGGTCTCCTGACTGACGTCGGTCGGAGGCGTCGGGGTCCTCTTCTCGATTGGTGCGAGCGCCGGTCCCCCTACCGGCATCTGATGATGAGATGGCTTGGCCGGCGACAGTCTTCTGATGGACGATGGCTCTGGGGACCTATGGCAAGAGGCCGATGTCGGGCGAACCGGCGTCGGGTCCAATGGCCTCTCTGTGAGGTGAGCTCCTTGGCGTTCCACTGGGGAGGAGGAGAGCAAGGAGGAGAGGCCTGACGCTGGTTCAGAATGACGGGAACCCGACTTGTGGTGATGGTGACGATCCCCCGACTTAGCCAGGGCCTTGGAGGATGAGGAAGGCCTGGGAGTCTTGGCCTGAGAAGAGGAGCCTGAAGATTTTCTCACCGCAGCGGGGGGAGGCTGAGAGCTGGCCCGGGAAGGAGAGCGGTCGGACCTGGAGCCGGAGCTGCGCGAGTCGGAGGCCCTAGACGGGGACCTGGAAGGGGCCTTCTCTCTATGCTTCTCAGAATGCTTGCGGGCCTTCTGCGAAGAATCCCCCCTGGAAGCCATGGTCTTGAGTTGTTCCTCGAGCAGGAATGCCTGTAGGGCCTTCTGGCGACGGATCCGGGTTCTGCTGTTGAAACCCTGGCAAAAGGTGCAGGACCGGGTGTCGTGGTCTGGGCCTAGGCACCGGACACAGGCCGAGTGCGGATCCTTGAATGGGATCTGCTTCCCACAGGCGCACTTCGAGGAGTGACTGGAGGTCGGAGAGGACATCAGAGAAAAGCTGAATGAAGAGGAACTAATTTCCATAGGAAAACACTTTACCATGCGTGCTTAGAAACTGGAACCAAAGGGTTGAGACATGCAAGTCCGACAGCGGAAAGAACTGGGGAATCTGGTGGGACTGCCCCTTATATACTACGTCTGATGTCGATATGGACCGGGACGGCGGGGATGTCCCCGCTGAAGATAGCTAGCTAGAATTTTTCCGTGGGGTCCTGACGCCTGCCGGCTTCAGTCCTAATGGTGTAACCTGCTGCAAGAGCTGTGTCTCGAAGTAAGATCAAAGAAAACCCTGTTCGGGAGGAGGATAGGAGGGATCCTAGAGTGAACCATAATTAGGACAAAAGTCCTTGAAGGACTGCAAGGCCGAAACCAGCTCTATGCCTAGAAGCAATGTCCAAAGTGTAATGCCTGATAAAGGTACAGTGCTCCAAGTAGCGGCCGCGCAAATGGCTGATGTTGAGATGTTCTTATGTGCCACGAAGAGGTAGCCACCCCCTCGTGGAATGTCCTCTCACCAATCCCGGTAAAGGCTTGCTGCGCTTTTGGTAACAGAATGTGATGCATTTGACCAGCCACTTGAAGAGAGTTTGCTTCGATACAGGTGATCCTTGCACCCTGTGAGCAAATGATAAGAAAAGCTGATCTGACCGGCGATGGGATTTGGTTCTGGTTAGATAGTACCTGAGGATCCTATGTACATCTAATGTGTGCAAGAGAGCTTCCCCTCGGTTAGAGTGGTTGGGATAGTACACCGGAAGATCAATATCCTGATTGGGAGTTAGGGTCGAGACCACATTGGGAAGAAACTTAGGATTTGTCCTTAAGGACACTCTGTCCTTGTAAAAAACCAAGTAAGGTTCTTTACACATGAGTGCAAGAAGCTCAGAAATTCTTCTAGCAGAAGTAACCGCAACTAAAAATAGCATCTTCCAAGAGAGTAGATGCAGCTCACAATCCGCGGCTGGTTCAAACGGGGCCAGCGTGAGCTGCTCGAGGAGGAAAAGAAGATCCCAAGGGGGAATCGGATCCTTGATAAGAGGTCTCAAATGGAGGATGCCATGCAGGAAAGCACAGGAGGCCTTGAGCTGCGCTAGTGACCTCTGACCTACTGGAAAATGGTATGCCGAAATGGCACAGAGGTGTACTTTATGGAGGATACGCCAGCCCTGATTCATACAGGGATAGGTGGTAGTCCAGCACTGACCTCTGGGGCAGTTAAGTGGGGCTAAGCTGCAGGCCTGAGCTCAAAGACAAAACCTGCGCCATTTCATGGTGTGGGTGGCATGAGCAGAGGGTTTTCTGTTGCTCATACATCCACCACCTCCTCACGAAACCCTATGTCTAAGGACTGTATGTCCTTAGGAGCCAGGCGTGCAGGTTCAGTGACCGGAGGTTCAGGTAGACCAGGGAGCGGTTCCTGGAACAACGGGCGGAGCTGACTGGCAAAGAAGACGGAGGTTCCTGGGCCAGTTGATGCAAGAGTGGGAACCAAATTTGCCTGGGTCAAAAAGGTGCCACTAGGATCATTGATGCTTTCTCCTGTCAGAGTTTCAGTAGAACCCTCTGGATCAAAGGAAGGTCGGGAAAGCATAGAAGAACCTGCTCCTTCCAGGAGAGGGACAATGCATCTCACCAGAAATCACCAGGCCCTGGATCTAGTGAGCAGAAATTGGGCAGTTTTGTGTTGTATGGGGATGCGAAAGAGGTCTAAGTCTGGTGTCCCCCATCTGCAGAACAGATCCTCTACTACTTCTTGCAACAGCTCCCATTCATGAGCCTTGGCCTCTGGCCAGCTCAGGCAATCTGTGATGGTGTTGTCCACACTAGGAACATGCACTGCAGTGATCTCTGCACCATGCTGTAATACCCAATCCCACACCCTCCTTGCCTCCCTTCAAAGAGGGTAGGAATGAGTACCTCCTTGTTTGTTGATATAGTACATCACTGAGGTATTGTCTGTTTGTAAGAGCAGGAAACCTGGTGCGATCTCTGACTGAAAGGCCTGTAGAGCATGAAGGATTGCCCTCATTTTGAGACTTCAGGGTTGACCAAGATCTCTGGGTCCTGACTCTTCCAGGTGGGCTCCCCAGCTAGACCCCAAAGCATCCGTGAGAGAGTCAGAGTTAGAGCCGGCACTAAGAAGGGGACTCCTGTGGAAAGGTGCTCTGGGACAAGTCATCATTGCCAGTCTCAAATGACGGCATTCGTGATCCAGACTAGCTGATGCAGTTGATCCTGATTTTTGTCCCACTGAGCTCATAGCATCCATTGGATAATCCTCATATGGAGTCGAGCTAGGGGAACCGTCGCAATGGCTGCCGCCATGTGCCTGAGCAGGCAAAGAATGGTCCTGGCTGGGATTAACTTTTTCCATAATATCCTTATGAAGGATCGGATGCATTCCATCCTGTCCTGAGGGGAAAGCCTTCCCTTGACCGGTGTCAAGAACTGCACCAATAAACTGCAACCTCTGAGAAGGGATGAGGCATGACTTCTCTGACTGATAGTAATGCCCAGCGACTCAAAAAAGGAGCGACTGTCTTGAATCGCTGTTATCAAATCCTCCCAAGAGGGGGCCATGAGGAGCCAGTTGTCTAGGTATGGGAAGACACGGTGGTCCTGTCTCCTGAGGGCTGCTGCCACGACTGCCAAGCATTTCGTAAACACACAAGGCGCTGAAGACAGTCCGAAAGGGAGTACTGTTAGTGGCGTCCCAGGAATTTGAAGCGCAGGAATTTCCGGTGTGCTCGAGTGATGGGGAGATGGAGATATGCGTCCTGCATGTCCAGCGACGTGAGCCATGCACACCCTGCTTGAGCATGGGGATGAGACCCAGAAGGGTGACCATGTGGAAGCGTTTATACAACACAAAGGTGTTGAGGTCACTGAGGTCCAGGATCGGGCGTAAGTCCCTGTCTTTTGGAACCAGGAAGAAGTGTGAATAATATCCTTCTCCTCTCTGGTTCTGCAGCACTGGTTCTATGGCATCCTTGTCCAAGAGTGCCAAGATCTCTTGCTGTGTGAGCAAGGCGCATGACCGAATAATGGGAGAGCAGAGGAGGCCTTGATGGTGGGAAGTGTCGAGGAATTTGATAGAGTGTCCTTGACTTACTAGTTGAACCCACCGGGTCGGAGGTTATCCTGCCACCCTGATAGGTGGTAAGAGATGTCACCCCAACCAATGTTCCCTCTAATTTTTAGTCTCTGTGGGTGGGCGACTGATACGTGTGTGTGGCACTTTGTGCAAAAATTGATTCATGTGCGAAACTGGGTGGCCCAAACAAGTGATATATTTTATTGCCAGTACACAGTAGAAAATATAACCAAACACTCAAATACTCAATGCAAAGTATAAATATACATTCTGACACAGTCCGAAGCTTGATGTGTGTTATGCTATAACAGTATGAACTGGAAACATGTGTAAACTATGTACATTTTAAAGAGTTTTGCATGCATCTAAAAGGGTGCTGCTGATGATGCATTGCTAAGAAATCAACATTTACTGTTTTTCTCCTGTCTTTCCCATTCTTCCAATGGACTTAATATTTTATTAAGATCCATTTTCCACCAGATGTTAAAAACAGTTTTGTTTGCATCAGCATATCTAAATTGCTTTCTTCCAGTGGTTTGTTTGCTCTTAATGCAGTTCATGAAACTGAAGCCTTTTTCACAGTCAGCACTAGAAGCTTGGAATGTAGTAGTAGTAGTAGTAGTACAATTTATTGTTCCACATAAAGCAGTTACAGTATACAAAAATCAGGACAAAATACATAGTAAATATAAATAGACAATAAATCAACAAGGAACTTAAATATCTTTACAGTGCAATTCAATTTAACAGAGTATCTTTTCACATAAAAAAACTCCACAGAACTTCAAGTCCCCCTAATAAACTTTACAAATGAGTTGAGATGAAGAATCTTGCAAAGATCTCTTCCATGTTCTTCTCTTTTGTAGTAAACAAATATTCCAAAAGATCCTCCAGGGGGAGGCCGAGATCCCCCAGCAGTGTTTTCTTAGTTGATTCATTCCTAGGACACAAGAGTACCACATGTTTGAGATCATCTATAGTCCCCACTCCATATTTACAATATGGAAAATGTACCCCTCTCTTTTGTCAGAAATGAATGCATTGAGCATTATAGTTTTCAGTTCCAAATCTTGTACAGATTCTTCTTTGTTTAGGACAGGTTAAAAAAAGAGAGATATGGCTCATATCCCCATGAAATGTTTACTTTTTTATAAAATCCATATAGCTTAAGCTTGGAGAGTTGAACATAGAAAGAATTTGTCTAAATCAATAAGCCTCAATTTGACATCTTGCCTAATCTCCTCAAATGGACTCGTAAATTTTATAGAAGAGGTGGCCCAATCCGGCCAGCATTATTGTTTCCTTAATAAGTTGAATAAAGGGATGTACATATCCCATGCTGGCCAATTAGATGGCTTCCACTACACACATTCTGTGATATCTTTGTAGGGGCAAAAGAAAAAGTTTCAACAGAAAGAGAATCTGTCGTTCACAGATGACAGAAGTCAAGGAACGTTGTCCTACCTCCAAGGCAAGAATGCAGCTTGGAGTTCCATTTAAAAATATTAAGATGTATCTCTAGAGTTTATTCAGAATTATTTCTAATTCTCGAACCTTAGTATAACCCCAGATTTCAGAGGCATATAACATGATCGTTCTTATTTTGGCATTGACAACTCTTAATACCCCGCTCACAGATGACTTCCCCATGTTGCTGTTAAATATTTTAGGGCATTTACAGAAGATCCCATTTTAAACTGAATAGCCTCCAAATGTTTGATCCAAGATAGGTTATAGGCAAAATGTGCACCTAAATAGTCATAACACTTAACAGTGTCTATATGGTTACCATTTAACCTAAAGCCTACCGTATTCTTGGTTTGAGAGCCAAAAACTACAATGTTGGTCTTGCCGAGATTAACTTTTAGTTTCCTTTGAGAACAGAGAGATTCAAAGTGAGCCAGTTTTCTTTTAAGATCTAGGACTGAAGTAGAGAGCAAGACTAAATCATCTGCATATGCTAAACATTCAATCCTTTGATCATTAATTTTTGCAGTATGAAAATCTGGGTTACCTAGCTGATCCAAGACTGTATTAATGTAGATGTTAAATAGAGTGGGGGCCAAAATACACCCCTGTCTGTCCACCACATTTGTCTCAAATCTATCAGTTAGATGACCATATTGATTATACTGGACCCTCGCCTACATATTTTCATAGTCTATTAATAACATCAAGAAATGAGGCCTCCAAGTTCAGATCCCTTAATGTAGCCCAAAGGATTTTTCCTACTAATGCTGTCAAAGGCCGCGGAGAAGTCCACAAAACAGCAATATAATCTGTTTTTTCTCACTTTAATATACTTCCAGATCAGGTGCTGAAGCACATAACAGTGTTGTACTGTAGAACAGTCCTTCCAGAAACTGTTCTGTGCCTCATTCGATACTGAGTTCTCCTTGACCCATGACAGCAATCTGCCCAAAATTATTCTAGACAAAATCTTCTGTGAAACATCTATCAAACTAATAGGCATATACATCCTTGGGTCATTCGGATCCTCTTTTTAAAAAATTGGGAAGATAACACTAACTGCCCAACTAGCAAGGTAAGAGTACCCCTGAACCAGGTCATTAAACACTAAAAGAAGAAAAGGAATCCATCAGTTAGTAAAAACCGTATACGGACCACCTAGAACCCCATCTGGCCCTGGTGCGTTATTTGCCTTAAGGCCGATCAGTGCCATCTGGATTTTGTCCTCTGTGATCAAGATAGGTCTTGTAAAAATTTCATCCTCCTGTATTTTGAAAGCGTCAGGTGTCTCCTGCTCTTCGTGAGAATAATAGAGCTTGGAGAAATGAGATGCCCAGACTTCAGGCGTAATATAGGCTTCAATCTTACTGGCATATCTATTATACCCCTGGGCAACAATATTCCCAAATCGCCTTCCAACCCTATCCAAAACAGCCTGCCTCAGTTTTTCCCAAAGTCCCTGAGTATGTTTATGTCTCTCCCGTTCAAGAATTTTCCTATATTTTTTCTCTTTCAGTCTTTAGCAATTTAAAATTTGCTGCAGACTTATTTCTTTTCTTCTTATGCTGTCTTAGTTTTCCTCCAAGCTCTTTGTTTGCCTGTAGGCATACCAAATTAAATTAAGACTTTTGATAAAGGGACCTAGGATGGTACGTTGTTTTATATCTAGGTCCAAGTAAAGAATGAATAGTTTCTCAATTCTCCAAAATATTAAAGGCCTTACTTTTGTCCAAGACCAACTTGTGAATATTACCTAAGACTCCTGTACTAACTGTTTCTTTGAAACTAGCTTGATGAATCGGCTCCATCCAATCCTTCTCTTGTTTATGACTTCCAGACTCTCTTCCTGTTGTGCCTCACTCCCTAAAGCTCCAAAAGGGCATTTGATGTTAATTACAATAGCACAGTGTGCTGATTCCAGTCTCTCCATGACCTCTAACTTTTGGATCAGCTTTACTGCTTCCAAATTGGTCCAAACCTAATCAGGGGTTGAAGAGCCAGTAGGTCCTCTACATGGTAAGGATCCGACTAGATCGACCTAAGTTCTACCATTTTAAAATACAGAAATTTCTACTGGCTAAGCCCGCTAGCAATTCCTTATCTCTGAGGTTAGATTTTAGATCCTCAGCAGTCCTAGTATATGAAATATTTGGATTAATCATAGATATTGTATGGATCATATCTGAATATGCATCCTCCAAGAAATGAGAAGGAATTCTGGCATTAAAGTCTCCCAAAATAATTATAGGACAAGGTATACTCTTATCTGACAATTTGTCAAGTGCCATTTTCAGATGCTGTATGACAAGGTCAGCGGGATCAGTAGCTCTATTGCGAGGGGCGAGTATATATTGCAGAGAATGATCTTCTCTTGTTCCTTGCTACTCATTAGAGCCAAAACACCCTTTCACTTAGTAGAAATGTTAGTGATCTGAAAATTTAGCAAAGTTTTGATAAAAAGAAATACCCCATTAAACCTTCCAAACATTTTATCTTTAGTTGCTGGCAGAGTAATGACAGAATATCCAGCCAATTTGGGAGTTACATGTTCTGTATACCATCTTCCTTGCAGTCCAATAATATCAAAATTATCCAGAAATCTCATTACTTCATAGTCAATTATTTTAAGATGGATGCCCCAATATTCCATGAAAGTATAGAAAGGGCATCCACATCTTGATCCCCAGCTCCCTTATCCAAATCCAGCTGGCATTCACAGTTCATTTGTTTGATATTATCTACAGGCTGCATTTGTCAGGCTGAATCAATAACTGTCAGCAGCAGTAGGTATTAGGGTAAATTAGGTTTCCAAAGTCAATCGGGGGTTATCTGTCTCTAAGATTGATTCTGGACTATCCTTAGTCTGTGTCAACCCTGAAAAGACTTTGCCCAAGTCTAACGTGTTAACTAAATGTATTCCCAAACAATCCAGCTTGCTGGCCAGAGAAAGCAATCTGCTAGCTGTATGAGGATTTTTAAATGTAATATCAATCTGTGTTGTGGGCTTAGGATCTCCATATAACTTCATGGACTCCACCATGTTTCTGGAGATATAAAATCCTAATGCTCTTTCCAAGAGCAGCAACAAATCTTCCCTAACTGTCCTATGAGAATCCTTGAGTGAAACCTTCTACCCAAAGATAGTTATGGTCTTACTCAGCCATACTTCTCTCTGCTTCAGTAGGTGATCCTCTATCACTCCCAAGATTTTTCTCTGTGGCATCGTAGCCTTCTCACTCTGCACCTCCCTATGAAGAATCTCTTCTGGGGAAGGATAAGACTGTGTAGGAACCTCTATACATGATAGCTTCATGTTTAGCTTGGAATGTAGCACATACATCAATAAGTTTAGCCACCATGCTATACTGCACATTAGTCAAAGCAAAGTGGATCATGTCAGTAAAGGATTTTAATGATACTCCCTTTATGTTTTCAGCAACTATAAATCTGAAGTCATTGTACTGGCTAACAATTTCTGCCTGGTCCACTGATAAAATAAATAGTCCTGCTATTTGCTGTACAGTCTCCCAATATTTGATGAGCCAAACTCAAAGCTGCGTACGGCACTGCAGAAAATCAAAGGCAGATCAGTCAGAAAGGTCACCTGCAGGAAATCAGCTGTCCAGATGGTCACATAACAGGCCAATGAATTGCAAAATTGCTGTTGATGCTTACTTCAGCTGTGCAATTAGCCAAAAACAGTTTTACTGCTGGGCTCCAGTAGACAGTTTCACCCAGGTACTGGCTTCTGAACTTATTTTCTGCTAGCAATCTGTACAACTTCAACTTGTTAGACCACTTTTTGAAACATCTTGGACAACTCTGCCAACTCCAAAGTACATCATTTAATACTGTTATGGCAATCACAGTATTCAGAGTTAGATAACCGTAAAGCAATGCCAGCAATAGGATCCTTGGGCGCATGCAAAATTGTATGTGATGTCATTTACCTAGGTATGGTTCACAATAACTATGCTGGGTATTGTCAAGCTCAGTGGGGGTTTTAAAATGTATTTTTGCAATGTAGTGAGTGAGTGTGATATGAGAGAGGAGATGCATTTAAGAGACTGTAATTCTCTTCCATTCTGGATCCATACTAAAAGCAGCCTGAATTTATGAAGTTAAATGAAAAGGATATTTGTTGCACTGCTATTTCTTGTCCATTTTAGAATTACTATCCCCATGTAGCCAACATGGGCAACCTTTAATTTTTTTATTTATTTAACCAGGTATAGCATACTAAGCTGAAAGCTTTTTTACAGGAGCGACCTGGGAGCACAAGGAGGTTAAGTGACTTGCTCAGGGTCACACAGTATGCAAGTGGAAGCTGTGGGATTCAAACCCAGGTTTGGTCTGCTGGATGTCACCAAATTTGCAGCTCAGAGCCTTAGACCACTGCGCTATACTGCCTCCTTTTACAAGCACTGATTCACTGAATCTCAAATGTGTGTATAATGTGAGACCCTGTTTTAAAGAGAAGTGCAATCTCATCTCTCTAAACATATGTACAGTCTTGTACTGAAAAAAAAATGAACATGCTTTCAACGGTGAGGCTTTAAATCCATTATAAACACATTTTGTATGTGAGATGCTGCTTGGGGAGGAGGCAGATTACACTGAAGTTGTGCAACTTTAAAACTGAAATATTATAATATACACCCTATGTCAGAGAATCTCTCGCATTGCTTTGTTGGGTGGAATCTACCAAACAAATAAAAATGAAAATTACGTACCTACCGTAATTCTTGATCTTCTTGGACGAGTCTCCACCACTCATTCACACTAGTAGGATCTGCTCGAGGCACCAGGACCCATCGGGAGCAAACTTTGCGGAGGGTCGGCGCGAGATGGCGCATGAGGCATGGCGCCGTGAAGTGCTGGCTCAGCGCGGTAATGACTTATCCGGCGACGCCTCCAACCCTCAGTACCTTTTTTACCAAGGAGGTGCAAGCAACTAACGTAAAGAGTAAACCTAACCTTAAAACGGACATAAGATAGTCCAGACGACCCGTGTAAGAAGGGTCAAAAGAAGTCTTCACGGCCTAAAGATTTGAGGGAGAAGACCAATACAGTGAGCTCAGGGGATGGAGGTGGCGTGTAGAATGAGTGGTGGAGACTCGCCTAAGAAGATCAAGAATTACGGTAGAGTACGTAATTTTCATATCTTCCTGGACATAAGTCTCCACCACTCATTCACACTAGTGGGAAGTACCAAGCTGATAATCCCCAAAAGGTGGTAGGAGAGCCAGAGCTCACGTGTCTAGGACAGAAGTCCATTAAGGATAGTTCTGCCGAAGGCGGAATGTCGCCTGGCATGAACATCCAGTGCATAATGCTTAACGAAGGTATGCACTGAGCTCCAGGTGGCGGCATTGCAGATATCTGCAATCGGAACATTGCGAATTTCCGCTAGGGATGCCGCGACCGCCCTAGTAGAGTGAGCGTAAACTCTACCTTCTAACTTAACCTGTGCCATGGAATAGCAATGTCGAAGACATGCCACCAACCATGATGAGATGCATCTGATAGCGACAGGCTGACCCAGCCGGGTCTCGCTGAAGGAAACAAACAATTGCTGAGTCTTGCGAAAATTCTTGGTTCTATCTAAGTAGAAACGCAAGGCTCTCTTAACATCCAAGGAATGAAGAGACTGTTCTCCTTCATTTTGGAAGTTCATGAAGTAAGAGGAAGGACCAGAGGTTGGTTTAGATGGAATTCTGACACAACCTTGGGAAGAAATTAGGATGAGTACAAAGAACTACTTTGTCCTTATGGAACACAGTATAATGGAGGGTCCGTAACTAGGGCATGTATCTCAGAGACCCTGGGGGCTGAGGTAATGGCCACTAGGAAGGCTGTCTTCCAGGTAAGAAATTTTAGCTCACAGGTAGCTAGGGGTTCGAAAGGCTTCCGAGTGAGCATGTCTAGCACAAGGTTAACGTCCCAGGCTGCAACCGGACGTCTTGCAGGGGTCTGTATGCAGAATTTCTTTAAGAAATCTCTTTACCATAGGTAACTGAGCCAGAGACAAGGAAGAAACCGGCTCATGGTACGCTGAAATGGCACTAAGGTGAACTTTAACTGTAGAGTACTGGAGACCTGAGTTTGATAGGTCCAAAAGGTACTCCAGAACCTTGTCTGGAGGACAGGAAAAGGGATTCCAAGAGGACTTTGCACACCAGAGAGAAAAACGCTTCCACTTAGAAGTGTAAGTTTTTCGAGTAGCTGGCTTCCGGGCAGCCAGAAGGATGTCTGAGACTCTTCGAGAGACGTTGAACCGGTTCACTTCTACCTCTTCAGGAGCCAAGTGTGAAGGTGAAGTGACCTCAGGTTGGGATGGACCAACGAACCCTGAGTCAAAAGGCTGATTTGCAAGGGAAGTGGTCTCGGAGAGGTTGCCGACATACTGTTGAGTAGAGGAAACCATAGTTGCCGAGGCCAGGAGGGAGCAATGAGAATCATCTTGGTCCCCTGAGACTCGAATTTGAGAAGTACTTCTGAATTAGAGGAAGTGGTGGAGCAGGTGAAGAAAGCGTTTTGTCCACCGCAGCCTGAACGCATCCTGACAGAAAATGCCAGGCCCTGGATTTCTGGAGCAGAAGAGAGGCAGTTTTGCGTTGAGTGGGGATGCAAAAAGGTCCAGGTCTGGAGTCCCCCACTCTTCGAATAGTGACCGAGCTACGGCTGGATCGAGAGACCACTAGTGAGGGTCTGCCTCTGCTCTGCTGAGGTGATCTGCTAAGTCGTTTTGTATACCTGGTAGATATACCGCTTGAATTAGAGACTTGTGCTCCAAGCACCACTCCCACACTCTCATTGCTTCCCTGCAAAGGGGGTAAGAATGAGCACCGCCTTGCTTGTTGATGTAATACATCACAGCTTTGTTGTCCGTTTGAAGGAGAATGTTCTTGTGACAAAGAATATCCTTCAACGCTCGGATCGCATAGAGGACTGCTCTCATCTCCAGGACATTTATGTGAAGCTGAGCCTCGAGCTGAGTCCATACACCCTGAGTGTGGAGAGAGCGACAGTGGGCTCCCCATCCCATCAGCGATGCGTCTGTGGTGATGGAGATCTGATGATCCAGAGGAGCAAAGGGGGAATCCTTCCAGGAGATTGCTCTCTTGAGACCACCAGGTGAGAGACCTTCGCAAGGGCTCTGTCACCTTGATGGGATAAGATTGGGGGTGAGAGGTCGGTGACCACTGAGCGGAGAGCATCCATTGGGTGGTCCTCATGTGTAACCGAGCTAGGGGTACAGTGAACACTGAGGACGCCATGAGACCCAACATACGTTGCATCGAGAGAGCTGTGACCGATCTGTTCTCCCCGATGTAACGGGCCATCTGAAGGATGTCGAGTCTTCTGTCCTCTGGAAGGAAAGCCTTCGCGGAAGAGGTGTCCAGAAGAGTCCCTATGAAAAGGAGCCTCTGGGAGGGCTGCAGCTGTGACTTTTTCAGATTCAGCAGAACTCCCATGGACGTAAGAAGGCGGGAGGCCGTTTGAACGGCTTCCAGGGTCCCTTGGCTGGAAGGGCTTGCTAGGAGCCAATCGTCCAGGTAGGGAAACACTCGGAGTCCGAGCTTCCTGAGATGCGCTGCGAGAACTGCACAACACTTTGTAAAGACTCGCGGCGCCAAGGGATAGCCCAAAGGGCAGGACTCTGAACTGATAGTGTTGACCCAGAGCCACAAACCTCAGGAATTTGCAATGGCTCGGGTGGATGGGGATATGCTGGTAAGCGTCCTGCATGTCCAGGGAGGCTAGCCAGTCGTGTTGATGCAGCAAAGGTAACAGGGTACCCAGAGAAATCATTTTGAATTTCTCTCTGGGGAGGAATTTGTTTAACTTTCTGAGGTCTAGAATGGGGCGCATCCCCCCAGATTTCTTTGGAACCAGAAAGTAGTGGGAGTAGAACCCTGTGTTTCGCTGATGCGGGGGCACCAGTTCTATTGCCCTGTTGTTCAGAAGGCCCTGGATCTCGGCGGCGAGGAGGTCTGACTGAGAGGTCGACAACCTGGGTTGCCGTTTGGGAGGACGATTCGGGGGTTTCCAGAAAATTGAGAGAATAACCCTCGCGAATTATCCGAAGGACCCATTTGTCCGAGGTTATGGACTTCCACTGGTTGTAGAAGTACGTCAGACGACCTCCCACCGGAGGAGAAAGTTCCACCTCGGGCAGTGGGGATGGAACTTGGGCCGGCAATTCATAAGGTAGCGCTGGGGGCTTTAGGCCCCTGCGCTTTCTGCTGCGTCTTCTTTTGAGGTTGGGCAGGTTGGCTTTTATGGAAGCTTCCCCTGCCTCTGCCTCGAAAGGACTGACGACTATGAAACTGACGTTTACCTACATGCCCCCGAGAGGGGGTAGGCGGAGGTCTAGCCAGCTTAATGGCCGACCTAGTCTTCTGAGTGGCCTCTAGGGCTTGCTCTACCTGAGGACTGAAAAGATATGAGCCATCAAAGGGCAATGCCATTACCTGCTGCTGTGCATCATTCGTGAAGCCCGAAGTACGCAGCCAGGAGTGACGTCGAGTACAAATACCTGCTGCTGCTGAACGAGAAGCAGTGTCGAAAGCGTCCATGGCGGCTTTGACCTGTTGGTTATTAGACTCAATACCTCTGGTAACGGTTAGAAGAAGCTCTGACTTGGAGTCGGAATCTGGAAGAGCTTCAACCATTCGTTTGATAGAGTGCCACAGGATATACTCATACTGAGAAAAAATAGCTTTGATAGCTGGCACACGCATACTTAGAGTGGAGGCAGCAAAGACTCTCTTACCTAATGTATCAATTTTATGAGACTCTTTGTTAATAGGTTGAGCTGTAGTAACTTGAGGAAGAACGAATCTTCTTTCTGCCAGGACTACAATAGGATCCGCAAGGCTTGAGATGCCAAAATGGGACGATCCTTGGGGGCTGAATATTTCCTATCAATGGATTTAGCCACCGAGGGAGTAAAAGCAGGATTATTCCATACCATTTGAGACAGCGTCTCGAAGGAAGGTTGAATTGGAGGGCTCAAATCCACAGGGATCTCTGAAGCATGAAGATACTGGAGTCTTAATCTTTTCCCAGGATCGATGTCTGTAGTCTGGAGAGAAAGAGTGGAACTCAGGCTCCTCAACAGAGACTTAAAGGACAGGTCCTCGACCATAGGCTCTGTAGCAGTGAAAGAACCTGCTTCCTCCACTTCATCACCCAACCGAAGGTCTGGGTCAGGCTCAACATCATCTCCTGATAGTCCAGAAAGGACTGTTTGGACAGGAAAGGAGGAAAATAGGAGAGGAGAAAGAACTGATAGAAAGGGAGAGTCCCCGAGGCCCCCGCGCCTAAGAGGTGAACGGAGTCGAGAGCGGCATCGCTGAGGCGCGATGGCGCGCGAAGAGCACGCTGGCACCGCAGTGGCGTGCACCGCTGCGTTCCCCGGTGCCATGAAAGTCCGGCACCACGGCAAGCGCGCCGTGAGACCCACCGGCGCGTGGATGGCACCGTTGACCCAGCGGTATGCTGTGATTTGCTCCGGAGGCTTGGCGGCACTGAAAACCAGTGCATGCAGGTTGAGACCTCGCGGATGGCGCCAAGGGAAACCCCTGGAACCTGGAAAACATGAGAAGAGAAAAAAACAGGAGATAAGGGCATCGGTGTGGCCCCCTGCGCCGCAGCCATGTGAGGGGGGGAACACTTAAGCACGGAGTCGCTGGCACTGAAGGAGGCGCCTCGCGACTAGGAAGGTCCAACCGCCCTACCTGATCGCCCGACGAGCCCAAAGGCTCCGGGGCAACCGAGCCAGGCAGCAGAACCAACCTCTGAGCCCATCGCTCCATAAGAGCAGCCCACTGATGAAACTGCTCATCCTGGAGACCTACCTATAGGCGGGGTAGGACTCCGATGTTGAAGACGACAGAAACTGGAAGTTGGCGACTCCGAAGGAGGAGACCGGCAACTAGCCACGATAACCGACCTTCGACGCTCTGACGTATCAGAGGGCGACCTCGAGTGATGCCTTCTCTTTTTTGACCTGTGGGCCGAAGAAGAGCTCGAGGCCGAACGGTGCCGAAAATGCAACCGTTTGTTTTTATGCCGGCGGGGGGACCGCCCATCCCCCCGGGCTTCGGACTGACCGTTGTCGGAACCCCACTGAGGAGAAGGGGGCTGACCGGACCCAGCCCGACTGACTGAACTTCATACGAAGTCTCCCTACCGTCACCTGACCTGCTCATGGTCGACTCCGTCAAGTAGGCCGAGACTTCTTTATTATATTTAAAATATAATAGAAATAGAATAAATCTAAGCGATACTACTATCGAGATAATATTACAAAAAAATAAACTGAAAACTATGCACTAGTTTGAAGTTTGACTCCCGACAGGCGAGCGACGTCGTTACTGAAGCGCTCTTACGGTGGGAAAAAGGAACTGAGGCGGTTGGAGGGTGTCGCCGAGATAGCTGATACCCGCTGTGAGCGCCATGCCTCGCGGGCGCCTATCTCTCGCCGACCCTCCAAAAGTTTGCTCCTGATGGGTCCTGGTGCCTCCGCGTAGATCCCACTAGTGTGAATGAGTGGTGGAGACTTATGTCCAGGAAGATCATGCCATTTCTGTGAACAGCAGGGGAGTACTGTTCATTATCAAGTACTGTCTTACTGAAAGAGGTGTCAAATCAAAAACATTGCTGTAACTGCAAAGCCGATTGGTTGGAATTTTGCAGAGCGGTTCCATTGTTCAGTAAGTGGAACAAGAGCGAGATGTCTGGCTTGTTAACTGCTGGCTTGTTAAAGTTAATGAGTTGTGGCCTCAGAGGTGGGCATACAATGTTTCTTTCCCATTCACTTTCATGTCCTGTTGTCTAAGTCTTAAATCTGAGTGATGACTGTAGTCACTACTTCATGAACATGAGGATCCCTAGTCAGCTGCTTTGTGCGCTACTACTAAAGCTGTGCGGGTTATTTCTTGACTGGCTGTAAAGGGCACAGATGCGCGACACCTTAGGGGGAACATAGCCCAACCCTTCCCTTCCTCGGATCCAGAGGTGGGGCAGGGGCGGGAAGGAGTCATGCTGTGGTGGCATTGGTTCCGCCGAGCTGGGCAGATTTTGATGTTTCTGGCCCTGGCCTCAGGAGAACCTGGCTTGACTCTTTCGGTTAAAGTTGCCCTTGGTTGCTGGCGGAACTTAGCTGTTGCCTTTATTGCCGGCTGCAAAATGATTCTGGTTCCTGACTGCCTTTCATGCTCCTTTAACTTGGTGATGACTCTTTCCGATTTTTCACCAAACAGGACCAAGTCATTATGGGGCGTCCAGGATATTCTTCTGGATGTCCAGGGTAAATCGGAGACCCTCAGCCAGAAGTGTCTCTGGAGACAAATGCCTGTAGCAGCACCTCTGGCCACCGAGTCCGCTGAGTCGTGAGCGACTCGAAGGACAGACCCCTGCGATGTGACCCAGTGCGGAGGAGATTGAGAAGCTCCTCGTCCTTCTTCTCACCCTCCAGGAAATCCTTGATGAGGTCCTTACCCTGTTCTCACAGGGTGTTCTGAAATTGCACCATGTGCATGAGGTAATTAAGAGACCTGATAGAGCATGTAGCAGCCGTGTACATGCGTCTTCCCAGTGAATCTAGCTGTTTATATTCCTGGTCTGGTGGTTGAGTGCTCAAGTGCTGGGGTCTTTGAGACCGGTCATGTGAGGCCGTAATGAATGAGAGAGAGTCGGCCAAGGGCTGTTAAGCTTACAAGGGTCATCCATGGATGCCCCTATAAAGGCAGTCAGACTTCTTAGGTACTGCTGAATGGAACGAGGACGTTTCCACACTGCCTTGGTGACATCCATGAATGTATCCACCAGCAGTGGGACCACCATAGGCTTAGGATCTTTTGCCTGAGGTATCTGGCGAGGCATTGTCTTCAGGATCTAAGTCTTCAGTCTCCACCCCATGTTCTCTCTTTGGCTGTGCCTCATGATATCAGAGGAAGAGGGATCATCTGGTGGTGACCTGGGTCGGTCCCATGGGTCAGGCGATGGGAGGCTGATCGGAGAGGGTGACCTCAAAATGTCTGAGGTATCTAGCTGTGAGTCGTCCCCTGGCTGATTATGGCATCTGCCTCTGGGGCATTTTGGTGGATGGTCACTGGGAGACCCCAGAGCGAGACCTGGAAGGGGGTCTTTTCCTTTCATGGGATCTGCCCCTAGGAGGTAGGGTAGGCTCCTTGGGTTCAGGATACACCCTGTTGCCAGGCTCCTTAGGAGGAGGCTGTGGAGGTTTGGTGGGCACCACGTCCTTTTTGGTGGTGTCCCACCAAAAGTTAAAGAGGTCTTTCACCTCTTGCAGATTGAGGCTGAACGAGGGGCCGGGCGCCAGTGTCTGCCCATCGACGGGCTCGGGCGTTGGACCTTGGGGTGTAGCCAGGTTGAACATTGGTTCTCGGGGCAGCCTGACATCCTCAGTGTCGCCTGTCTGGTTATCAGCAATGGGGGTTTCGATCTCCTCTTCCAAGGACCCCTGGTGACCAGTGTCAGTGGTCTTGGTGGGGCTGGCATCAGTTCTTTGGCTTGTATTGCGGGTGTCGGGTCAGTCGCCTGTTTGGGCTCTGAGGTCTGCTTGAGGGACGTCAGTTCAGTCATCTTCCTTGGAGGGGCGTCAGGTCCCCTTAGAGGTTGGGAAACCAAGTGATGGTCAGAGTTCTGGCATCGGTCCGACATGTCCGCACCCTGTTTTGGGGCCGATTTGGACTTATGCCGGTCTGAGGCCTCGGGCCTGGCAGTTCAGCCGGATGTCCAGCTATCCTTCTTAGTTTTAAGTGGCTAAAGGGAGACTGTACACGAACCTTCTGAAGACCGTACTTTCACTGGAGGGGGCTGAGAGCGAGTCCGGAAGGGGGGCCTGTCTGACCTCGTGGAGCTGGAACTGTCCTGGATTCCGAGGCCCAAATCAGGGATCTGATCCTAACCTTGTCCCAGTGCTTTTCACGGTGTTTCCCAGACTTAAGGTGGGAGGATTCCCCCCTGGAGGAATGGTCTTTTTCCACAGCCTTTAGTTTATCTTCTAGAAGGAACCCCTGGAGAGCTTTTTGGCAGTGGATCCTGGTCCTGCTGTTGAACTGCTGACAGATGTAGCAGACCTTGATGTCATGCTCTGGGCCTAGTCACCGCACACAAGCCATGTGCCGGTCCTTAAACTAAATCTGTTTGCTGCAAGTGCACTTCGAGGGGTGTCCTTCAGTAGAAGGAATTACAGAAGAAGACATGCGGGTAATCTTAACAAAGATATACTTGATTTCGAGCGTCATTCATCTGCTAGAGGTGTCTGTGAGGCAGATTCTGGTGAGTCGACGGCAGGAAAAGAACTGAGGGATGCTGGGGACCGCCCCTTTGTATGATGCTAGACGTTGGGGCGGGCCGACGTCAGGGGTGGTCCTCACTGGATATTGCTTAGTTGGAATTTTTCTGTGGGTCCTGGCACCTGCCGGCTTCAGTCCTTATGGTGTTCCCTGCTGCAAGAGCTGTTTCTCAAGTAAGATCTTCACCATTCTTCACCGTGGGCTCAATCCGGAGGCACTAGGATCTCGCGGAGCCTTTTAGCTTTAAGTAGATAGGAAATGGTTGTGTTTGAATTTAATAAAGTTTTATCCAAAATCAGTGTCTGTGTGTTTTAAGTGCCAGTATAGTAATTAGCCTTTCTAATAACACAGTCCATTTTGCTACAGAGCTGTCAGCGTTTGGCCTCACTGAATCAATCAGTTTAGTGTAAAAGCTTAGCTCATGCTGTGTTTCAGTGGAGTTCTATAACGACATTTAAAACACCCACATGGACAGAGAGTGAGAGAGACAGAGAGAGCTGTTTCACAGGCAACTGACTGAACAATAGAGAAAACCACTTCTCCCAGCACACATATGGTGATTTAATGTGCTATTAATTGTTAGAGATAACTCTGCTATGTGTTTATAGTGTGGCAGTTGGAGTTGCATCAGTTTAAATGGAAATTTGTGGTTTGTTATGTTGGCTTTCATGCACATGCAAGCAAAATATTGTGGTAGTAGCATATTTCAGAGGTGTGTCAGTGTTGTGGCAAACGCAGGGGATGCTTTAGTGGGTGCATTCCCTCAGCCGCCAATCAGTGAGCATGCTGCCGATGACAGGAGCTTTAGGGAGAGCCAAAGAGTTGAAACGAATCTACGGCTGCAAGCAGAGACAGGCTCATAATTGCAGCGGCAGATGACACGCCTCCATTACGTGCCCTTCCTGGTGAAACATTTCAGAAAATATGGCGGCTCCTGCCGTCCGCCACACAATCCTCAGAAAGCCGACATCGGGGTGCCCAATCCCCGTGTCGGCATATTCCCCCCCACACACATATGTGGCACAATGTAACATGGTGGCTTCTGCTGTCCTCCACACACTCCCAAAAAGTCGATATCAGGTGCCCAATCCCTGTGTCGGCATCCCCCTCTTAGTGTGTCTTTCCTGGTTAAACAGTTTCCCCTTTCCTTTCTGACACCAGGATGCCCATTCCCGGTGTCGGATGCGTGCCCACCAAACCCATCTATACACCTTACCGACACTGGGGTACCCAATTCTCAAGTCAGCATCCCCCCAGAATTGTCGCACACTGGGAGCCCACCCCAGTGTGCCTATTTTATTGCGTGTGTAACTTGTAAATCAAGAAAACCTTCTCTCGCTGTCTTTTTCCTGCAAACAAGAAAACGGTCCACCTTGTCTCCCTTGTCCCTCCCCCATCCCTGCCCTCCCTCTGTTCACCTACCTCCCCACACCCCTCACCCTACTTACTCTTCCGAGCTTGGGACCCACAATCATCTCTGAACGTCTGCACTCTTCAAAGTCGAATCACGAATTGAAGAAATAACGGTTAGCTTTATAATGGGAGGCAAAGGCGGTTTCAGCTTAGGTTGATATCTCAGCCATTGTTTTGAATTTTGGCCCCAAATTTTCAACATGGGGTTCTTGGGACCCCACCTCATGAACATGTTACTGTCATTTAGTTTCTCTGTTCCAAAAGGTGATTTCACGTTCGCTGCGCGGAATCACCTTTCGGGATTTATTAATGAAACTACAGCGCCACCGTTCCTGAGGGAAGGTCCCAAAAAGCCCATGTTGCAAATTTGATGAAAAAATTCAAAAAAATGACTTCATCACGAGGATGCGTTGCACAGTTTCTATGTACGCTTGTAACTTTGTCAATGTTTAATATTTTCTCTCCAGATTTTCAGTGTTGCAATTTTTTAACACCTCCTTATGAACAGTATAGCTGTCATTTTTCACTTCCTTTCTGAAATATGTTTTCACATCTGTGGCACAGAATGGCGTTGTCACTGTGGGAAATCAGCTTTTGGGACAGAGCAACAAAATCACAGTGCTACTGTTCATGAGGAGAGGTTCAAAAATCCCATATTGAAAATTTGGTGAAAAAATTCCAAAAAATGATTGTGTTACAGGCTTGTGTTGCACAGTTTCTACGCATGTTTGTAACTTCACCATTTTTCATATTTTCACTCCAGATTTTTCAGCATTGCTATTTGTCACACCACCTCATGAACAGTACAGCTGCCATTTTTCATCCTGCCAGAAATTTGTTTCCACACCTGTGGCGCCAAATGGCGCAGTCGCTGTGCAAAACACCTTTCAGGATTGAGTACTGAAATGATAGTGCCACTGTTCATGAGGCGGGGTTGCAAAAAGCCTATTTACAATCTGGGTGAAACTCTAACCTGGCTGGGGAGTTGGGGTTTTCAACCATAACGCCTACTCTTGAGACTGACAGGTGGAGGGGTGTGACTTGAGATCGTCGGCCATAATGCTCACACCATTCCACCCCCAGCCTGTAGCCAGCAACAAGCATCGAGGTGTGCCTGGGGTTCTTCGTCCCCAATGTTCACCCCATTCTTCTATACCACACCCATCTCAGTGTCTTTCCTTATGGAATGGGGTGAGTATAAGGCCCAAAGACCCCAAAGCACACAGCGACACCTGTCAGTATCTGCAAGGTAGGGTGAGGTGAAATGGCGTAAGTGTTATGGCCGACGACCCAAAGGCACACCTCAAACACCTGTCAGTCTCTGCAAGGTGGGGGTGGGGTTGACGTCAGTTCAGTACTTCACTGCCATTCCTAATATGCATCTCTCTAACTCCTGCACTACCAATGCCAATGCCAGCAAGCCAACATTCAGCATTGACAAATGCTTGTTTTTTTATGAGAAGCTGGCTTGAGTTGAATTATGAATTGTCACCTCAGTAAGGAATCCTTCACACATAATGCAGGCTCAAACAGTCTTTTCGGTTATATTACTGACTCCATACCCACTTTTTATGTTTGCTTGCATGCATGTGCAAGAAGAAAAAATTACTCACCTTAGTAATGTTGTTTCTTCTAATGGAGTCTTGCTGTATTCTGACAATAGCAGTGAGTCCCAACCTTCGAACTGCCCGAGGTGAAAGAGTTAACTTTCCATGCCAGGCATGGAATGCTGAGCTCGAGCTCAGTTGAGACTCTGTCTGTTGCTGTTTGAACTCAAACTGTCAAATCTTTACGAGCTAAACTCACTGAGGTCCTGTGTGGAAGCTGTAAACCTACACTAGCCAACTGGCTACTAACATAAAAAAACAGATTTTTTTGGTCCCAAAACAAAGACTCAAGTCAGGAGACCCAAAAAATGAATAAACACACACCCACTCACCCAAAGAAAAGGGGTGATAATAAAAAAGGTGGGGCACCTCCTAAGTGCCAACACTGCCACTGCCCACACACATCCCAAAAACAAAGGTTCTGAGAGGGGAAGGTGGGGGGGAGGTCAGAATACAACAAGACTCCATTAGAAGAAACAACATTACTAAGGTGAGTAATTTTTTCTTCAAACAACATGAAGTCTTGCTGTATTCTGACAATAGCAGACTACCAAGCAGTACCTCCATGGAGGAGGGACAGAACCTACTTTGGGAATAGGCTCTGAAGTACTGCTGTGCCAAACCGAGCATCACTCTTAGCCTGGATATCCAGAGAGTAATGTTTGGTAAAGGTATGGACTGTTTTCCAGGTGGCAGCTTGACAAATTTCTAAGAGAGGAATATCCCTGGCAGCAGCCAGGGAAGCTGCTATACCTCTAGTGGAACGATGCCGAGGGACCACGCAGCACCGAAAAAGATGCCGAGGGACCACGCGGCACCGAAAATGGCGCTGAGGATGGCACCGAGAAGCTGCACGGCACCGAGGACAGTGCTGAGAGAGCAGCGCGCCGAAGCTGCACGCACCGAAGAGGGCACCGAAGCCGTGACGCGCAGGAGGACGGCGCAGGAACAATCTCCAGACTCTGAAAACAGGCTTTGAAGGAAGAAAACAGAGATAAAGGCATCGGTGTGGCCCCCGCGCGCCACAGCCACGTGAGGGGGGGAACACCTAAGCACGGAGTCGATGGCACCGAAGAAGGTGCCGCATTACCAGGAAAATCCAACCGCCCTACCTGGTCTCTCAATGAGCCGGAAAGCTCACGAGTGACCGAGCCAGGTAGCTGAACTAACCTCTGAGCCCATTGCTCCATAAGAGCTGCCCACTAACGAAACTGCTCATCCGAAGACCTACCTGCGGGCGAGGTAGGGCTCCGATGCCGAAGCCGTTGGCTACCAGAAGCAGAGGTTGGCGACTCCGAAGGAGGAGACCGGCAACTAGCCCCGATAACCTAACGTCTATGTGCAGACATATCAGAGGGCGACCTCGAGTGATGCCTTCTCTTTGTAGACCTGTGGGCTGAAGAAGAGCTTGAGGCTGAACGGTGTCGAGAATGCGACCATTTATTTTTATGCCACCGCTGGTACCGCCTATCCCCCCGGGCATTGGACTGCCTGTTGTCAGACCCCCCTTCCGGAGAAGGCGGCGGACCGGACCCAGCCCGACTGACTGAACAGCTTTCATATGAAGTCTCCCTACCGTCACCTGACCTGCTCATGGTCGACCGTCAAAGTAGGCTGAGACTTCTTTAATTTTTAAAATAAGACTAAGCGATACTGTATCGAGATAATACTACAAAATAACAAAACTGAAAACTATGCTGTTTGAAGTTTGACTCCCGGCGGGCAAGCGTCGTCGTCACTGAAGTGCACTCGACGGGGGGAAAAAAGGAACTGAGGCGGTTGGAGGGTCGACGCCGAGATAGTCATTACAGCGCGAGCTGAGGCTCGTGGTGCCGTGCCTCGTGGCGCCTATCTGCGTGTGCCGACCCTTCCAGTTGTACCCTATTGAATCGAGTCCCGGCGCAGATCCCAACAGTGTGAATGAGTGGTGGAGACTTATGTCCAGGAAGATTATCCATTTCACCTTGGGAGAGCTGTAAATCAGCAAACTCTAACTCTTCAAAAGCCAGGCCTTGAGATTGAGAGATTTGAGATTCGGGTACCAAACCCTCCACTGAGCACAGGTTAGCAGGTTGTAATTCCAGGGAAGAGACAGGGGAAGATGGACTGCTAAGGACAACAGGAGAGGATACCAGGGCTGTCTGGCCAACTCTGGAGCAATCAGGATCATCTTGCAGGGTTGAGACCTGATTTTGACTAGCACTTTGAACAGGAGAGGGAAGGGGGGAAAGCATACAGGAAATGAAAATTACATACCTACCGTAATTCTTGATCTTCTTGGACGAGTCTCCACCACTCATTCATACTATTGGGATCTGCGCCGGAGGCACTAGGACCCATTGGGAGCAAACTTTTTGCTGGGGAGTCGACGTCAGAGATGGCGCCGCGAGGAATGGCGCCGCGAGCACCAGCTCGTGCAGCAATGACTATCTCGGCTATCGACTCCCCAACCGCCTCAGTACCTTTTTTAACAAGGAGGTGCAGCGTAACTAACCTAGAAGGGTAGCCTAACCTAAAAACCGGACATAAGATAGTCCGGACGACCCGTGTAAGAAGGGTCAACAAAGAAGTCTTCAAGACCTAAAGATTTGAGGGAGTGAAGACCAACAAGAGAGGTGAGCTCGGGGGATGGAGGGTGGGCCTGTGAATGAGTGGTGGAGACTCGTCCAAGAAGATCAAGAATTACGGTAGGTACGTAATTTTCATATCTTCCTGGACATAAGTCTCCACCACTCATTCACACTATTGGGAGAGTACCGAGCTAATAATCCCCCGAGAGGGCGGCAGAAGAAACCAAGAGCTCACGTTTCTTAAGACAGAAGTCCATTAAGGATGGCTCTGCCAAAGGAAGAATGTCTGGCATGGACATCGAGTGCATAATGCTTAACGAAAGTATGCACTGAGCTCCAGGTGGCTACATTGCAGATGTCTGCAATGGGCATGTTGCGGATTTCCGCTAGGGATGCCGCTACCGCTCTGGTAGAGTGAGCATAAACTCTGCCCTCCAACTTTACCTGCGCCATGGAATAGCAGTGACGAAGGCACGCCAATAGCCATGCTGAGATACATCTAATAGCGACAGGTTGACCCAGCCGGGCCTCACTGAAGGAAACGAACAGTTGCTGGGCTTTCTAAAAATCCTTGGTTCTATCTAGAGAAATCGCAAGGCCCTCTAACATCAGGAGAATGAAGAGAGCGTCCCTTCATTTTGGAAGTCCGCAAAATAAGAGGGAAGGACCAAAGGTTGGTTAAGATGAAATTCTGACACAACCTTAGGAAGAAATTTAGGATGAGCATAAGGACTACTTTGTCCTTATGGAACACAGTATACTAAGGGTCTGTGACCAGGGCATGTATCTCAGAGACCCTACGGGCTGAGGTAATGGCCACTAGGAAGGCAGTCTTCCAGGTGAGGAACTTCAGTTAACAGGTAGCTAGAGGCTCAAAAGGTTTCCGGGTGAGCATGTCTAGCACAAGATTAATGTCCCAGGCTGCAACCAGACGTCTTGTAGGGGGTCTGGTGTGCAGAATGCCCTTAAGAAATCTCTTAACCATAGGTAACTGAGCCAGTGAAAGAAAAAAAATGGTTCATGATATGCTGAAATGGCACTAAGGTGAACCTTAACTGTAGAATACTGGAGACCTGAAGTTGAGGAGGTCCAAAAGGTACTCTAAAACTTTATCTGGAGAGTAGGAAAAGGGATTCAAAGAGGACTTTGCACACCAGAGGGAAAAATGCTTCCACTTAGCTGTGTAAGTTTTCCGAGAGGCTGGCTTCCGCGCAGCCAGAAGGATATCAGAAACTCTTCGAGAGACATTGAACCGATTTACTTCTACCTCTTCAGGAGCCAAGCGTGAAGGTGAAGAGATCTCAGATTGGGATGGACCACCGTCCCTGAGTTAAAAGGTTCATCTGCAGGGAAGTGGTCTCGAGGAGCTGCCAGCATACTGTTGAGAAGTGGAAACCATAGTTGTCGAGGCCAAAAGGGAGCAATGAGAATCATCTTGTCTCCCTGAGACTCGAACTTGAGGAGTACCCTCTGAATTAGAGGAAGAGGCGTAAAGGCGTAAAGAAAGCATTTTGTCCACCGCAGCCTGAACGCATTCTGACAAAAAATGCCAGGCCCTGGACTTCTGGAGCAGAAGAGAGGCAGTTTTGCGTTGAGTGGGGATGCAAAAAGGTCCAGGACTGGAGTTCCCCACTCTTCGAATAGTGACTGAACTATGGTTGAGTCGAGAGACCACTCGTGAGGATCTGTCTCTGTTCTGCTGAGACGGTCTGCCAAGTCGTTCTGTACACCTGGCAGGTAGATTGCTTGAATTAGAGCCTTGTGCTCCAAGCACCATTCCAGACCCTCATCGCTTCTCTGCATAAGGGGTAAGAATGAGCACCGCCCTGCTTGTTGATGTAATACATCACTGCTTTGTTGTCCGCTTGAGGAGAATATTCTTGTGACAGAGAATGTCCTTCAAAGCTCGGACCGCATAAAGGATGGCTCTCATTTCTAGGACATTTATGTGAAGCTGGGACTCGAGTTGAGTCCACACACCCTGAGTGTGGAGAGCCTGACAGTGAGCTCCCCATCCCATTAGAGAAGCATCTGTGGTAATGGAGATCTGATGGTCCAGAGGGGCAAAGGGGTATCCTTGCAGGAGATTGTCCTCTTGAGACCACCAGGTGAGAGACCTCTTTAAGGTTTCTGTCACCTTGATGAGATAGGATCGTGGGTGAGTGGTTGGAGACCACTGAGTACTCGAGCATCCACTGGGTGGTTCTCTGTGCAGACGGGCCAGAGGTACGGTGAACACTGAGGATGCCATGAGGCCCAGCATCCGTTGCATCGAGAGCGCTGTAACTGACCTGTTCTCTCCAATGTAACGGGCCATCTGAAGGATATCGTTCCTTCTGTCCTCTGGGAGCAAAGCCTTCGCACAGGATGTGTCCAGAAGGGTCCCTATGAAAAGGAGCCTCTGGGAGGGCTGCAGCTGCAATTTCTTGAGGTTTAGCAGGACTCCCATGGACGTAAGGAGGCGAGAGACCGTCTCTATGGCATCCAGAGTCCCTTGCCTGGAAGGACTTGCCAGAAGCCAATCGTCCAGATAAGGGAACACCTGTATTCCGAGTTTTCTGAGTGCACTCATAGAACTGCACAACACTTTGTAAAACTTCGCGCCGAGGATAGCCCAAAAGGCAGGACTCTGAACTAATAATGTTGTCCCAGAGCCACAAACCTCAGGAATTTGTGATGCCTCGGTGAATGGGAATGTGCTGGTAAGCATCTTGCATGTCTAGGGAGGCTAACCAGTGAGTGCTGATGAAGCAAGGGTAACAGGGTTCCTAGAGAAATCATTTGAATTTCTTCTTGGGAGAAATTGTTTAGCTTTCTGAGATCTAGAATGGGGCGATCCTCAGACTTCTTTGAACCAGAAAGTAATGAGAGTAGAACCCTGTGTTTCGCTGATGCAGCGGCACAAGTTCTACTGCCCTGTTGTTCAGAAGGCACTGAATCTCGGTGAGAAGATCTCACTGAAAGCAGACAGCCTCATGGCGTTTGGGAGGATGATCCAGAGGGGTTTCCACAAAATTGAGTGAGTACCTCTGGCGGATTATCCGAAGGACCCATTTGTCTGAGGTTATGGACTCCACTGGCTGTAGAAGTGCATCAGCCGACCTCCCACCAGAGAGGGAAAAGTCCACCTCGGGCAGTTGAGGTGGGACTCTGGGCCAGCACTACATGGCATGGGCCTGGGCCCCATGTGCTTCTGCCTGCCCTCGAGAGGGCAGGAGGGGTTCAGCCAACTTAATGGCTGACCTAGTCTTTGTGTAGCTTCTAGAGCTTGCTCGACCTGAGGATCAAAAGATATGCACCATCAAAGGGCAATGCCATTACCTGTTGTTGTGCATCATTGGTGAAGCTTGAAAGTAGCAGGAATGGCGGGGTGCAATACCCAGCCGCTGAACGGGAAGCGGAGCTCGAAAGCGTCCATGGCTGCTTTAACCTGTTGGTTGTTAGATTCAATACCCTGGTAATGGTTTGAAGAAGCTCTGGTTTTGAATCCGACTTCGAAGAGCTTCAACCATTTGCTTGAGAGAGTGTCACAGGATATACCGCATTGAGAAAAAATAGCCTTGGTAACTAGCAACACGATACTTAGGGCAGAAGCAGCAAAGACTCTCTACCTAAGGTGTCTATCTTACGAGATTCCTTGTTATAGGTCGAGCTGCAGTGGTTTGAGGAAGGACGACCTTATCATTCTCTGCCAGGACTACAATAGGATCCGCAAAGGCTTGAGATGCCAAAATGGGACGATCCTTGGGGCTGAATATTTTCATCAATGGATTTAGCCACCCATGAAGAGAGAGCAGGATTATTCCATACCATTTGAGACAGCGCCTCGAAGGAAGGCTGAATCGGAGGAGTCAACCGTAGGGATCTCCGGCGCGTGAAGGTATTGGAGTCTTAACAATTTCCCAGGATCAATGTCTGCAGTCTGGAAAGAAAGTGTGAAATCATATTCTTCAGCAGAGACTTAAAAGACAGGTCCTCGACCACAGGCTCTGCAGCAGTAAAAGATCCTGCTTCGTCCACCTCATCGCCCAGCCGAAGGTCTGGGTCAGGCTCAACATCATCTCCTGACAGTCCAGGAGGGACTGTATGGACAGAAAAGGGATGAAAGCCAGAAGAGGAAGGAGGAAAAGAGACAAAAGGGAAGTCCCCGAGAGCCTCCGGCGCCGAGGAGGCGCACGGCGCTGAGAACAACGCTGAGGAACCACGCGGCACCGAAAACGGCGCCGAAGACGGCACCGCATGGCGCCGAAGACGGAACCATGCAGCTGCATGGCGCCGCAGGCGATGCCGGAAGCTGCACGGTGCACAGGTGACGCCGAGAAGCACGCTGGCAGCCGCGGGTGACGCGCCGGGCAGCGCTGGGCGACCACAGGCGACGCCGAGGACGGCACCGCGAGGCCACATGGTCAGAAGGTACCCCAGAGACCGAAAACAGGTTTTGAAGGACAAAGAGCAAGAGATATAGGCATCGGTGGCCCTCTGCGCCAAACCATGGGGGGGATACCTAGGCACGGAGTCGATGGCAATCAAGAAGGTGCCACACGACCAGGAAAGTCCAACCGCCCTACCTGGTCACCCAGAGAGCCCGAAGGCCCACGAGCGACCGAGCCAGGTAGCCGAACTAACCTCCGAGCCCATTGCCCATAAGAGCGCCCACTGATGAAACTGCTCATCTGAAGACTCCCTGCAGGCGGGTAGGACTCATGTCAAGACGCCGGCTACCAGAAGTCGCTGTTGGTGACTCAAGGAGGAGACCGCAACTAGCCCCGATAATCCATCGTCTGCTCTTTTTAGACCTGCGGGCCAAGAAGAGCTCGAGGTCGAACGGGGTGTCAAGAATGCGACCGTTTGGCGTTATGCATCCGCAGGGACCGCCCATCCCCCCGGGCATTGGATTGACCATTGTCAGACCCCCCTTCCAGTGAAGGCGGAGGACCAGACCCAGCCTGACTGACTGAATAGCTTTCATACGAAGTCTCCCTACCGTCACCTGACCTGCTCATGGTCGACTCCGTCAGTGTAGGCTGAGACTTGTTTATCAATTTTATTTAAAAATAAGAATAACTTAAGCGATACTGTATCAAGATAATACTATATAAAATAATAAAAACTGAAAACTATGCTGCTAGTTTGAAGTTTGACTCCCGACAGGCGAGCGACATCGTCACTGAAGCGCACTCGACGCAGGGAAAAAGGAACTGAGGCGGTTGGGGAGTCGACGTTAGATAGTCATTGTCGCATGGCAGGCTGGGCACTGCTTCCTCATGGCGCCATCTCTCGCGCCGACTCCCCAGCAAAAGTTTGCTCCCGATGGGTCCTAGTGCCTCCAGCGCTGATCCCAATAGTGTGAATGAGTGGTGGAGACTTATGTCCAGGAAAATCTTCCCTTCCCAACTGAGAACTAAGGCATCCAGGGGGACTGAGCCCAACACCGGGGGCCTGCAGCAAAAAAGGGGAAGTTGGTGATTGTCTGGGGCTGCAAAAAGATCTATCTGTGGGGTGCCCCATCTGGAGAATATCACCTCCAAGACCAGGGGATTCAGTGACCATTCGTGATGGCCCTGAGATATCCTGCTGAGAGCATCTGTCAGGACATTGTCCTTGCCTGGGAGGGGTATTGCTGTGAGAGAGGTATTCAGGGAATAAGCCAGAGACCACAACTTCCTTGCTTCTGTGCACAAGGCCGAGTGCCTCCTTGCTTGTTGATGTACCACGTTGTGGTGGTATTGTCTGTTCTGACCTGAATAACTTTGTTCTGAACAGACTTGGAAAAAGCTTGAAGTGCTAGAAATACTGCTCTGAGTTCCAACAGATTGATGTGAAGCAGGGATTCCTGAGGGGATCACAACCCCTGGGTGGTCAGGTCGCCCAAGTGAGCCCCCCACCCCAAGAGGGAGGCATCTGTAGTAAGGATTAAAGAGTGGGACTGAGTGACAAAGGGAACTCCTTGTCTTAGATTGTTCTGATCCTGCCACCACTGTAATGCCTGGATCAGGGTTCGAGTCACTGGGATCAATTTGGTCAGAGGGTCCTTTCTTTGAGACCAAAGGCTCTCAAATGGAACTGAATGTCCTCATCTGAAATCTTGCTCCTGCACCACTGCTGTAGAAGCAGCCATGTGCCCCAGGAGCTGCAGAAAATGCCTTGCTGGTCGAGACACCTGCAGGGTGAATGAGGAGGCCAGTGTGATAAGGGTCCTTGCCCCATCCAGGGGAAGGAAGGCTCTGGCCTTTTCTGTATCTAGCTCTGCGCCTATGAAGGTGAGGAGCTGAACAGGCTCTAGAACTGACTTTGAAAGATTCAGAAGGAAACCCAAAGAGGTGAGCAGTTGCTGAGTTATCTGTAGGTGTACAGTAACTTGACTTGGTCTGGGGACTGGCCTACTATGAGCCATTCGTCCAGGTATGGGAAGATGGCAATTCTTTGCCTTCTTAGAGAAGCAACTACTACTGCCAGGCATTTTGTGAACACCCTTGGAGCAGAGGTTAGACTGAAGGGCATTGCTCTGAACTGGTAATGGCCTGAGGGCAGCTCGAACCTGAGGTACTTTCGATGGGAGCTTCTGATGAGAATATGAAAGTAGACATCCTTGAGGTCCAGGGAAACTAGCCAGTCCCCTGGCCTTAGAGAGGGTAGAATTATTCCAGAGTCACCATTTTGAATTTTGGTTTTAAAAGGTGCTTGTATAAGTATCTGAGATCCAGGATGGGCCACTCTCCTGTCTTTTGGGGTAAAGAAGTACCTGAGTAAATCCTTGTCTCTGGTGTAGGGTGGAACCCTTTCCACAGCTCTGAGAGCCAGAGGGAAGAGACCTCTGCCTCTAGGGCAATGCCTCTGAGGGATTTGCAGGTGGAAAGGATCTGGTTCTCAGCTTTGGAAATTTTTTGAAGTTGAGAACCAGTCCCTGGCTTACTACTTCCAGGACCCACTTGTCTGATGTTTGAGACTCCCAGTCCTGGACAAAGTAAGCCAGCCTGCCCCCTACAGGTAGTGGAGAATCGGCCCTGGCAAACCCATCAGGGTGCCTGTTTGGCAGGGGGTTTTGGCTGAGGGGTGGAAGCAGGTCTGTTTGTACCCCTTCTGCCTCTCCCTCTAAAGAACCCCCTCTGAGCATAGGCAGAAGAGAAGGCCTGGGCTTGGTAGAAAGGCCTATGAAAAGGCCTGCCCCTGCCCCTGGATGCTGCCTCTGAGGAGTGGCCTGCCTTTCCTTGGCCTGTGCACCTTATAGGTGGTCCTATATTCATCCATTTTTTCATAATTTCTGTTTGCTGCAAACAGAGAATTACCCACAACAGGAAAAATCCATGGCCTTAGTCTGGGTATCCTGTGACAGGCTAGTACATCTGAGCCAAGCCATTCTAGAAAGTGCCACAGATGTAGCCATGACTCTAGATGACACATCATTGGAGTCCACTGCAGCATGGAATTGCACCTTGGATGCCTCAATACCATCAGCAGCCACCTGCTCCAGCTCCTTGCAGCTGGCCAGGGACCTGTTTTGCTAAAGCCATGACAGTGTCCCATCTGGATTTCTGATGCCTAGCAGTATAGGCCATTTAGTTGGCCTGTCTGAGTCCCAAGGATGCTGCCATGTACTGCTTCTTTGCTATGGCATCAATCCTCCTGGAGTCCTTGTCTGGGGGGTGTGAAGCCAAGGGTATATTTGCCTTATCACAGGCTGCAGCCTGCACTACCCCAACATGTCTGCATTGTTGTGTAAGGAACCCTATCTGAGCCTGACAATGTATACCTCTTGTCCATTCTTTTATCCACAGGAGGTATAGTATTAGAGTCTTTAAAATCTTAAATGTCTGTTTCCCAAAAGATTTGTGTAAGGGAATAGACAGCCCCTAGACTCTGGGATATCCATCATTTCCACATAGTCAGGCTCCTCCTGGTCATCCACAGCTTCTTCCATAGGAAGCTGGAGGGTTTCAGCCACTTTTTTATAAAACATGAAATGGGAGGGGGACTCAGAAAGCTAGGAGACACTCCTGAAGGTCTGTCTGGGAAGATGTCTGGGTCAATGGGCACATCCAGACTTTCAAAACCACATTCACTTTCCTCATACTCCTCTTCCTCCTCCTCCTCCAGTTCATAATATTCCTCTAAATCATAATCTTGAACCGGTGGAACCGGCCGAATCGAGCGCCTCCCTGATGGTGCCGTTCAGCTTGGAACCGGGAAAGTGACTGCACATTTTTATCACTTTGGCTGTTTCTTCACCGGTTGGAGAAGAAAGTTTTGGATCCACACCAGCTGATTTTTCCTTTCTTGTTCTCTTAGCGGAACCGACTCCTCAGAATCGGCTCTCCTTTTGCCCAAAGAAGTCTCGCTCTGGTCAGAGGGCACTCCTTCTGGTTCGGTTTGAACTGAACCAGGCTGGCCATCCGGTTCAGCGAACTTTTTGGCCTCCCTTTCCCTGAGCCTACCAACTCTCTTTTCTAGGGCAGATGCAGGAAAATTTTTACAAATCTGGCAGTCTGCATTGAGGTGGTCAAACCCCAGACGATAAACACAGGTGGTGTGGGGGTCAGCCTTAGCAAAGACTTCCCCACACACACTGCAGTGCTGAAACCCAGTGGGCCTGGTTTTTCTTTTGGGTTTCTCAGACATTGTGCCAGTACTAACCAAACTTACCCTTTTAATGGCAATCCACCAGGCAAGACTCTCTTATCGGTTCCTGACGGTGTTACGGGTCGTGGAAAAAAACGTAATAAAATCTGTTTTTTTTAGAACCAATAAGAACCGGTAACCACACACTGAAAGTACACTTAAAGATTTTCCAACAACTTGATCGGTTCAAACCGAACCGATGAACTGTTTACAAGTTCCACACAGAATAGAAAATAAAATAAACCTATCTAGTACTCACAAATACCACAGACAGAGACTGAACCGACAGGTTACGGTTTAAATTCGGCCAAAAACCGAGAAAAGCGGTACTTTAACCGACAAATTGAACCGAGCAGAAGGAGAAATCTCCGGAGCGACTGTTCAGTGAGGCGGAGTAAAAAATCTGACGGTTTGAGTTCAAACAGCAACAGACAGAGTCTCAACCGAGCTTGAGCTCAGCGTTCCATGCCTGGCATGGAAAGTTAACTCTTTCACCTCTGGGGCAGTTCAAAGGTTGGGACTCACTGCTATTGTCAGAATACAGCAAGACTTTATGTTGTTTGAAACATAGTGCCATCATATGAGTTTTCATAGGTGTGCCTCCCACACTTCCAATGCCCTGCTCCCTTTTGCATTCACGGCTGCAACAAGCCAATGAATGTAGGAGCTGTCTATGACAGCCTTTCAGATGCAGTGGCATACAGTTGAAAGCAAAAAACTGCTGCAATCAGCAGTGTAAATGTGTAGGCAATTTGCATACTGCCATCGGCAGGTAATTTACATATTGCCGTCAGCAGTATGCAAAGTGCCAATACTCTGCACTGCATCTGAAGCTGTCATAGACAGCTCCATTTTTCTCTACTCTACCCCCCAAGTAGCGCGCTGGGAGCCACCCTCGCGTGCTCATCATCCCGTATTGCCGACAGGGTGCCCAAACCCGCGTCGGCTTCACTGCCCCCCCAACAGACTTCCAGTGCCATGATAGCAGCCCACCCCAGCATGGCAAAAGTCCATGCGGCTGACTGGGGGTGCCCAATCCCCCGTTGGTGTAACTGTGTGGTTTGTACCCCCCCAAAACCAGTGTTCCACCTGCCATGCTTGGAGCCCAACCCAGTGTGGCAGAAGTCTGTATGGCCGACGAGGGTGCCCAATCTCCCATTGACTCCACTGGCTCCCCCCCAAAAAAACTTCCAGCTGCCATGCTGGGAGCCCACCTTAGCATGGCAAAACTCCCACGTAGTCTGAAGAATAATAGAAACACCTGTAAAAAAAAAAAACCTGTCCCTCATTGACTGTCTCCCCCTCACCCAACCCACACCCACCCTCTCGCGCCCGTCCCCAGCCCCACCCCATACTTACTTCGGAAGCCAGCACAACGATCTTCAGTGGACCGGAAGAAAAAATTACTCACCTTAGTAATGTTGTTTCTTCTAATGGAGTCTTGCTATATTATGACATATGCAGTGAATCCCAACCTTTGAACTGCTCCGGAGGTGAAAGAGTTAAATTTCCATGCCAGGCATGGAACTTTGAGCGTGAGCTCGGTTGAAAACTCTGACTGTTGTTAAACTCAAACTGTCAGATCTTTACGAGCAAAACTCACTAAGGTTCTGTGTGGAAGCCGTAAACCTACACTAGCCAACTGGCTACTAAATATAAGAACACATTTTTCTAGGTCCCAAAACAAAGACTCAAGTCAGGGGATCCAAAAAATTAAAAACATAACACCCAAACACCACAAAAAGGAGGGGTGAAAAATAAGGTGGGCATCTACTAAGTGCCAACACTGCACTACCCACATCCCAAAAGTAGAGGTTCTGAGAGGGGCAGGCGGGGAAGGTCATAATATAGCAAGACTCCATTAGAAGAAACAACATTACTAAGGTGAGTAATTTTTCTTCAGACAACAGAAGTCTTGCTATATTATGACATATGCAGACTACACAGCAGTACCTCCATGGAGGAGGGACAGAACCTACTGGAAATAGGCTCTGAAGCACAGCTGTGCCAAACCGAGCATCACTCCTAGCCTGGATGTCCAGGGAGTAATGCTTGGTAAAAGTGTGAACTGTTTTCCAGGTAGCTGCTTGACATATCTCTAGGATAGGGATGTCCCTGGCAGCAGCCAGAGACGCAGCTGTACCTCTGGTAGAGTGAGCCCTCAGGCCTGAGGAGGAACCTTACCCAGTTTTTCATAGCAAAATTGGATACAAGAGACAATCCACCTGGCAATGGATCTTTTAGTGGCAGGTTTCCCTTTACCAACCTCACCATAAGTGAGGAACAGTTGGAGGGAGACAAACCTGTGACCCTTGGTACGTTCTATGTAGTAACTAAGGGCTCTTTTGACATCTAAACTGTGCAGTCTCCTCTCGCCAGAGGAGGAATGGTCAGTGAAGTACACAGTGAGAGACATAGATTGATTAAGGTGGAAGTCTGAAACCACCTTAGGCAAGAAATGAAAATTACGTACCTACCGTAATTCTTGATCTTCTTGGACGAGTCTCCACCACTCATTCACACTAGTGGGATTAGCACTGGAGGCACTAGGACCCATCGGGAGCAAACATTTTGCTGGAGGGTCGACGCGAGAGATGGCGCCACGAGGCATGGCGCCGCGAGCAGGGGCTCGAGCGGCAATGACCATCTTGGCGACGACCCTCCAACCACCTCAGTACCTTTTTTACCAAGGAGGTGCGGCGCAACTAACGTAAAGAGTAAATCTAACCTTAAAAAACGGACATAAGATAGTCCATACGACCCGTGTAAGAAGGGTCAGCAAAGAAGTCCTCACGGCCTAAAGATTTGAGGGAGTGAAGATCAACACAGCGGTGAGCTCGGGGGATGGAGGGTGGGCGTGTGAATGAGTGGTGGAGACTCGTCCAAGAAGATCAAGAATTACGGTAGGTACGTAATTTTCATATCTTCCTGGACATAAGTCTCCACCACTCATTCACACTAGTGAGAGTACCAAGCTTTTAATCCCCCCAAAGGGGCGCAGGAGAGCCAGAGCTCACGCTGCCTAAGATAGAAGACCATTAAGGATAGTTCTGCCGAATGCGGAATGTCGCCTGGCATGAACATCCAGTGCATAATGCTAACGAAGGTATGCACTGAGCTCAGGTGGCGGCGTTGCAGATATCCACAATTGGAACATTGCGAATCTCCGCCGAAAGATGTCATGATCGCCCTAGTAGAGTGAGCGATACTCTACCCTCCAATTTAAGTTGAGCCATGGAGTAGCAATGTCGAAGGCATGCCACTAACCATGATGAGATGCATCTAATAGCGACGGGTTGACCCAGCCAGGTGTCGCTGAAAGAAACAAACAGTTGCTGAGTCTTGCGAAAATTCTTGGTTCTATCTAAATAGAACTGCAAGGCTCTCTTAACATCCAAGGAATGAAGAGATCGTTCCCCTTCATTTTGGAAATTAGCGAAGTAAGAGGGAAGTACCAGAGGTTGGTTTAGATGGAATTCTGATACAACCTTGGGAAGAAATTTAGGATGAGTACGGAGAACTACCTTGTCTTTATGGAATACAGTATACGGAGGGCCCGTCACCAAGGCATGAATCTCCGAGACCCTGCGGGCTGAGGTAATGGCCACCAGGAAGGCAGTCTTCCAGGTAAGAAATTTTAGCTCACAGGTAGCTAAGGGCTCGAAAGGCTTCCGAGTGAGCATGTCCAACACCAGGTTAATGTCCCAGGTTGCAACTGGACGCCTAACAGGGGGTCTGGTATGAAGAATCCCCTTAAGAAATCTCTTCACCATAGGAAGCTGAGCCAGAGTCAAGGAAGAAACCGGCTCATGGAACGCTGAGATGGCACTAAGGTGAACTTTAACTGTGGAGTACTGGAGACCTGAGTTTGATAGGTCCAAAAGATACTCCAGAACCTTGTCAGGAGGACAGGAAAAGGGATTCCAAGAGGACTTTGCACACCAGAGAGAAAAGCGTTTCCATTTGGAAGCGTACGTTTTTCGGGTGGCTGGCTTCCGCGCAGCCAGAAGGATGTCCGAGACTCTACGAGAGACGTTGAATCGATTCACTTCTACCTCTTCAGGAGCCAAGCATGAAGGTGAAGTGATTTCAGGTTGGGATGGACCAACGAACCCTGAGTCAAAAGGTTGATTTGCAAGGGAAGTGGTCTCGGAGAGGCTGCCAACATACTGTTGAGCAGAGGAAACCATAGTTGCCGAGGCCAGGAGGGAGCAATGAGAATCATTTTGGTCCCCTGAGACTCGAACTTGAGGAGAACTCTCTGGATTAGAGGAAGCGGTGGAAAGGCGTAAAGAAAGCGTTTTGTCCACCGCAGCCTGAACGCATCCTGACAGAAAATGCCAGGCCCTGGATTTCTGGAGCAGAAGAGGCAGATTTCGCTGAGTGGGGATGCAAAAGGTCCAGGTCTGGAGTCCCCACTCCTCGAATATGATGACCGAGCTACGGCTGGATCGAGAGACCACTCGTGAGGGTCTGCCTCCGTTCTGCTGAGGTGATCTGCTAGATCGCTTTGTATACCTGGCAGATAAAACGCCTGAATCAGAGACTTGTGCTCCAAGCACCACTCCACACCCTCATTGCTTCCCCTGCAAAGGGGTAAGAATGAGCACCGCCTTGCTTGTTGATGTAATACATCACAGCTTTGTTGTCCGTTTGAAGGAGAATGTTCTTGTGACAAAGGATATCCTTCAGAGCTCGGATCGCGTGAGAGGACCGCTCATCTCCAGGACATTTATGTGGAGAAGAGTTTCGAACTGAGTCCATACACCCTGAGTGTGGAGGCGCGACAGTGAGCTCCCCATCCCATTAGCGATCGTCTGTGGTGATGGAGATCTGATGATCGGGGAAGCAAGGGAACCCTTCCAGGAGAGTTGCTCTCTTGAGTCCACCAGGTGAGAGACCTTCGAAGGGGCTCCATCACCTTGATGGGATAAGACTGGGGTGAGAGGTCGGAGACCACTGAGTGGAGAGCATCCATTGGGTGGTTCTCATGTGCAACTGAGCCAGGGTACAGCAACACCGAGGGCATGCATGAGACCCAGCATCCGTGCATAGAGAGCTGTAACCGATTGGTTCTCCCCGATGTAACGGGCCATCCGAAGGATGTCGAAGTCTTCTGTCCTCTGGAAGGAAAGCCTTCATGAAGAGGTGTCTAGAGCGTCCCTATGAAAAGGAGCCTCTGGGAGGGCTGCAGTTGTGATTTTTCAAATTCAGCAGAATTCCCATGGACATAAGAAGAGCGAAGTCGTTTACGAGCCAAAGTCCCTTGGCTGGAAGAGCTTGCTAGAAGCCAATCGTCCAGGTAGGGAAACACTCGAGAGTCCGATCTTCCTGAGATATGCTGCGAGAACTGCACAACACTTTGTAAAGACTCGTGGCGCCGAGGATAGCCCAAAAGGCAGGACTCTGAACTGATAATGCTGACCCAGAGCTACAAACCTGAGGAACTTGCGGTGGGTCGGGTGGATGGGGATATGCTGGTAAGCGTCCTGCATATCCAGGGAGGCCAGCCAGTCATGCTGATGCAGCAAGGGTAACAGGGTACCTAGGGAAATCATTTTGAATTTCTCCCTGGGGAGAAATTTGCTTAACTTTCTGAGGTCTAGAATGGGGCGCATTCCCCCAGACTTCTTTGGAACCAGGAAGTAATGGGAGTAGAACCCTGTGCTCCGCAGATGCGGGGGCACCAGTTCTATTGCCCTGTTGCTTAGAAGGCCCTGATCTCGGCGGTGAGGAGTTCTGACTGAGAGGCCGAGATAACCTGGGTTGTCGCCTGGGAGGACAAATCGGGGTTTCCAAAAGTTGAGAGAATAACCCTCGTGAATTATCCGAAGGACCCATTTGTCCGAAGTTATGGACTTCCACTGGTTGTAGAAGTCATCAAGCGACCTCCACGGAGAGAATGTTCCACCTCAGACAATGTGGATGGAACTTGGGCCAGCAATTCATAAGAGTAGCGCTGGGGCTTTAGGCCCCTGCGACTTTCTGCTCGCTTTCTTTTGAGGTTGGGCAGGTTGGCTTTTATGGAGCTTCCTGCCTCTGCCTCGAAAGGACTGCGACTATGAAAACTGGCGTCTGTTCACATGCCCGAGAGGGGTAGGCGGAGGTCTGGCCAACAATGGCCGACCCTAGTCTTCTGAGTGGCCTCTAAGGCTTGTTCCACCTGAGGGCCGAAAAGAAAGGAGCCATCAAAGGGCAGCACCATTACCTGCTGCTCAGCATCATTCGTGAAGCCAGAAGTACGCAGCCAGGAATGGCGCCGAGTACAAATACCTGCGGCTGCTGAGCGAGAAGCAGTGTCAAAAGCATCCATAGCGGCTTTGACCTTTGGTTATTGGACTCAATACCCCTAGTAACGGTCAGAAGAAGCTCTGACTTGGAGTCCGAATCCGGAAGAGCTTCAACCATTCTTTTCAAAGAGTGCCACAGGATATACTCATACTGAGAAAATTGCCTTGATAACTGCATGTCACATACTTAAAGTGGAGGCAAAGACTCTCTTACCTAATGTATCAATCTACGAGACTCTTTGTTAATAGGTCGAGCTGTAGTAGTTTGGAAAACGACCTTATCATTCTCTGCCAGGACTACAATAGGATCCGCAAAGGCTTGGGATGCCAAAATGGGACGATCCTTGGGAGCTGAATACTTCTTATCAATGGATTTAGCCACTGAGGGAATAAGAGCAGGATTATTCCATACCATTTGAGACAGCGTCTCGAAGGAAGGCTGGATCGGAGGAGTCAAACCGTAGGGATCCAGCTACGAAGGTACTGGAGTCTTAATATCTTCTCCAGGATTGATGTCTGTAGTCTGGAGAGAAAAGTGGATCTCAGGTTCTTCAACAGAGACTTAAAGGACAGGTCCTCGACCACAGGCTCTGTAGCAAAGAAAGATCCTGTTTCCTCCACTTCATCACCCAACCGAAGGTCTGGGTCAGGCATCATCTCCTGATGGTCCAGAAGGACTGATGGACAGGAAAGGTGAAAATGGGAGAGGAGGAAATAGCAGAGAAAGAAGAGTCCCGAGGGGCCCCGGCGCGAGAAGGCAAACGGGTTGAAAAGCGGCTGCAGAGAACACGACAGCGAAAGAACGTGCCACATGCAGCACCCGGACAAGCGGCACCAATGGTGCCGCCAGAGATAACGCCGCCAGATGGCGCCGAGGAACCCGCGACACGGCGCCCGCAGGCGACGACACAGCGGCACCAGCCAACAGACCAGCGAAGGCGTAAATGCCCAGGAACGGAGCTAGAAGAACCAGGGATAAGGGCATGATTGTGGCCCCGCAGCCGTAGGGGAAACACCTAAGCGGAGTCACCGGCACCGAAGAAAGGCGCCGGCGTGACAGGAGGTCAACCACCCCTACCCGATCGTGGAGGAGCCGGGGCTCCGTGGCAACTTGAGCAGGCAGGAGAACCAACCTCAAGCCGCCGGCTCCGAAGCGGCCCACTGATGAAACTGCTCATCTGGAGCCCTACCTACAGGCGGGGGAGGGGCTCGATGTCGAAGACGTACCAGCAGTTGGCGACTCCGAAGGAAAACGACAACAACTACGATAACCGACGTTGGCGCAAACTACCAGAAGGCGACCTCAGTGATGCCTTCTCTTTTTGACCTGTGGGCGAAGAAATTTCGAGAGCCCGAGCAAGAACGAGAATATATGACCGTTTATTTTTATGCCGATGGGACGTATCCCCGAACATCAGACTGAGGAGAACGCTGACGGACCAACCCGACTGACTGACAGCTTTCATCGAAGTCTCCTACCGTCACCTGACCTGCTCAGAATGGAAGCTCCCCGTCCAGTAGGCGAGACAACAATAAGTTAAATATTAGAAAAAGCCAACGAAAATAGAATAAAATTAGAAATACCACTATCGAGATAATGTTACAAAATAAACTGAAAACTATAGCTGGTTGGTTTGACTCCAGAAACTGACGGCGTCGTCACTGGCCGCCGACAGGAAAAAGAACAGGCGATTGGGGGTGCGTGCACGAGATGGTCATACGCTGAACGCTGCTCGCATAACCATGCCTAAACCATCTCTCGGCAAACCCCCAAAAAAGTTTGCTCCGATGGTCCTAAGCCTCGGCTAATCCCTAGTGTGATGAGTGGTGGAGACTGTCCAGGAAGATCTTTCTGTTAGTCTGAGGACCACCTTATCACTATGAGGGCCAAATCGGTTTCCACTGACAATACGCCTGTAATTCCTTATAAAGCACAGCAGAAGTGATGGCTACAAAAACACAGTTTTCCAAAGTCAAGTACTTAAGCTACATGAACAAGTGCTCAAGGGGTTACAAGCTGAGCAATAAATATAAGATCCCAGGCAGAGGCAGGGTCCCTGAATGGAGAGTTGGTGTAAACAACCTTGAAAAACTTGGAGAATACAGGATGGCAAAAAAGAAGAGGTTTACCTGCTGATAAGAAAACAGCCGACTGCCAGGTGCACAAGGTATGGTCTCCAGCAATATTCAAATGCACCATATAATCCAGGACTGTGGGTAAATCAGCAGATTCTGAAATATCTTGCCAGAGCACCAAATAAATCTCTTCCATTTGAATTATAAAAACCCTAATGGATGACTACAAAACCTGAAATATCAAACACCTTGGAGGTGTAGGTCAATAATAACTCTTCAGAGCCGGGCCTTAGGAAGATTGAAAATTTGAGATTAAGTACCAAACCCTCCCTGAGCACAAGTTAACGGTTGTGATTCTATGAGAAGACACAGGGAAGGTGGTGCTAAGGACATAAGTGAATACCAGGGCTGAATACCAATCTGGGCAATCAGGATCTTGCAGGGCCGAGATCTGGATTTTATTGCTGTGAACAGAAGAGGGAAGGGGAAGCATGAAACTTCCCTCCCAACTGGGAAGGCATCCAGGGACTGAGCCACACTGAGGCCTCAGCAAAAAGGAAGTTGGTGATTGTGGGGCTGCAAAAAGATCATCTGCGGGGTGCCCATCTGGCCATACTACTTCAATACTAGGGATCCGAGACCATTCATGATGGCCTAAAATCCTACTGAAACATCTGCCGGACATCGCCTGGGAGGTGGCTGCGTGAGGTGATGAGGAAGCGCCGACCACACTACATTGCTTGATGACAAGGCAGTAGACGGTGCCTCCAGGCTTGACAGTGTACCACATTGTAGTGGTGTTGTCTGTTCTGATCTGTTCAACTGTTCTGAACAGAAGTGGAAAAAGCAAAGTGCTAGGAAAAACTCCTCTGAGTTCCAACAGATGATGTGGAGCAGAATTCCTGAAGAACCACAATCGGGTAGTGAGATGTGTGAGCTCCCCACCCAGAGGATACATCTGTGTGGAATTAAGAGTGAGACTGAAGGGAGAAGGGACCCCTGTCTCAGGTGCTCTGGTCCTGCCACCACTGAAGGGCTTGGATCAGGGTTCAGTCACTAGGATCAATTTGGTCAGAGGCTCTCAGAGACAAAAAAAGAAACTCAAATGGACTGGATGTCCCTCATCTAATCTGACTTTGAAAGTGAAAGAAACCTAGAGATGTGAGCAGTTGCTGAGTTACCTGAAGGTGTGGTTGACTTGTTCTGGAGCTGGCCTATTAGCCATCATCCGATAAGAAAAATAGCAATCTTTGCCTTCTTAAGTGGGCAACTGCTACTGCCAGGCATTTTGAGAATCACCAGGGCAGGGTGGGCTGAGAGTGCTCTGAACCGGTAATGGCCTGAGGGCATTCGAATCTGAAGTACTTCGATGGGAGCTTCTGATAAGAACAAGGAAGTAGGCATCATGAGGTCAGGAAGCTAGCCAGTCCCTGGCCTTAGAAGAAAAATAATTCCCACAGTCACCATTTTGATTTAGTTTGAAAGGTGCTTGTTGGTATCTGAGATCAGGATGGACCGCCATTCTCCTGTCTGGGGTAAGGAAGTACCTGGGTACAACCCTTTGCCTGGTGTGAGAATGGAACACTCCCACAGCTCTGAGAACCAGAGGGTAGAAACTTCTGTTTCTAGGGCAAATGCCTCTGATGGTTGCAAGTGGAAAGGACCTGGCTCATCTTTGGAAATTTTTGAAGCTGAGACAGTCCTGACTACTACTTCCAGGACCCACTTGTCTGATGTTAGAACTTCAGTCTGGACAAAGTAACCAACCTGCCCCAAGTAAGAGAGAATCGACCTGGCTACCCCATCGGGTGTCTTGGCAGGGCTTTGGGCTGAGGGTGAAGCAGAGCATGCACCCGTCTGCCTCCCTCTAATAATTCCACAGTCACCATTTTGAATTTTAGTTTTAAAAGGTGCTTGTTTAGGTATCTGAGATCCAGGATGGACCATTCTCCTGTCTTTTTTGGGTAAGGAAGTACCTGGGACACACCCCTTTGCCCTGGTGTGAGGGTGGATACTTTTCACAGCTCTGAGAGCCAGGAGGGTAGAAACTTCTGTTTCTAGGGCAAGTGCCTCTGATGGATTTGCAGGTGGAAAGACCTGGCCTCATCTTTGGAAATTTTTGAAGCTGAGACCTGTCCCGGCTTACTACTTCCAGGACCCATTGTCTGATGTTAGAGACTCTGTCCTGGACAAAGTAAGCCAGCCTGCCCCACAAGTAGAGGAGAATCGGCCCTGGCTACCCCATCAGGGTGTCTGCTTGCAGGGGCTTTGGGCTGAGGGTGGAAGCAGGCTTGCTTTGCACCCGTCTGCTCTCCTCTAAAGAACTCCTCTGGGCATAAGCAGAAGAGGAGGCCCTGGACTTGGTAAAGGCCTATGAAAAGGCCTGCCCTGCCCCGGGATGCTGCCTTTTGAGGAGTGGCCTGCCTTTCCTTGGCCTGTGCACTCCTATAGGGTGGTCCTATATTCAGCCATTTCTTATGTAATTCTCTGTCTGCTCCCCAAACAGAGAATTGCCTGCCAGGAAAATCCATGGCCTTAGACTGGGTATCCTGTGACAGGTAGTACATCTGAGCCAAGCCATTCTGCGAAGTGCCACAGATGTAGCCATGACTCTTGATGACACATCATTAGAGTCTACTGCAGCATGAAATTGCACCTTGGATGCCTCAATTCCATCCACAGCCACCTGTTCCAGCTCCCTGGCAAGCTGGTCAGGGACCTGTTTTGCTAGAGCCAGCACAGTATCCCATCTGGATGTCTGGTACCTAGCAGCATAAGCAATATAATTTGCCTGTCTGAGTCCCAAAGATGCTGCCATGTACTGTTTCTTTGCCATGGCATCAACCCTCCTGGAGTCCTTTTCAGGGGGGTGCGAAGCTAGAGGAATATTTGCCTTGTCACAGGCTGCAGCCTGCACTACTCCCCACATGGCTGCATTGCTGTGTGTGAGGAACTCCGTATCAGAGCCTCGATAATGTATACTCCTTTGTCCATCCTTTTATCAACAGGAGGTATAGTGTGAGGAGTTTTTGGAATTTTTACTGTCTGTTTCCGAAAAGATTTATGCAAAGGAATAGATAGTCTCCTAGGCTCTGGAATATCCATCATTTCTACATAATCAGGCTCCTCTTGGTCATCAACAGCTTCCTCAACAGAGAGCTGGAGATTTTCAGCAACTTTCTTATAGAACATAAAATGAGAAGGGGACTCAGAGAGCCTGGGAGGAGAAACCCCTGACGGTCTGTCTGGAGAGATGTCCGGTTCAATGGGCACATCCAGACTTTCAATACCACATTCACTCTCCTCATACTCCTCTTCCCCTTCCTCCGGTTCATAAAAATCCTCAAAATCATAATCTTGAACCGGTGGAACCGGCCGAACCGAGCGCTTCCCTGATGGTGTCCGTTCGGTTGGAACCGGGGAAAGTGACTGGACAATTTGAATTGCTTTAGCTATTTCCTCAGCAGGTTACACCATTAGGACTGAAGCCGGCAGGCACCAGGACCCCATGGAAAAATTCTAGCTAGCTATCTTCAGCGGGGACCACCCCCGACGTTGGTCCCGCCTCCGACGTCAGGTGTGGTACATAAGAGGGCGGTCCCGCCAGATTCCCCAGTTCTCCCGCCGGAGACCCCCGGCCGCAGGATGACATCAGAAGGGGAGACCGAGGATCCACCGTCAGAAGACAATAATGAAGGAAATCCCAATAAAAGAGGGAGCAGAACCATGCCTCCTCCAAGGGGGAAGGTGGGCGGGAAGGTACCTGCTTCAAGAGCTGTTCTCGAAGATCTACTGTTACGGTAAGTTCTTACGTAACTGTACTAGCTTACTTTGAGATACAGCTCTTGCAGCAGGTTACACCATTAGGACTGATTCCCAAGCAGTAACGCTGCCAGAAGATCCGGGAGGACGTAAAGTGAAAGGAAAAACATTCCAGGTCCTGACTTAGGACAGAGACCCTGCAGCACCCTGCTTAGGCCTAAACTGATTCTCCGCCGAGAGGCGATATCCAGACTATAATGCCTGATAAAGGTATGCACAGAACTCCAAGTGGCTGCAGCACAAATAGCAGAGATGGAGATGTTTTTAAGTGCTGCAAAGGAAGTAGCCATCCCCTTGGTAGAATGACCCCGGATAGAACCCGGGAGGGGCTTCTGCTTAATATCATAACAGTATGAAATACACTGAACAAGCCAGCAAGACAGGGTCTGTTTGGATACTGGATGGCCCATCATTCTCTGAGAGAAGGAAACAAAAAGCTGGTCAGACCTACGAGAGGGTTTAGTTCTGTTGAGGTAATACCTCAGACTGCAGGTGAACATCCAGGTTGTGGAGCGAAGGCCTCTTCTCTATTAGAATAACTAGGAAATAGACCGGAAGGTCAATATCCTGGTTTAGAGTGAGTGCCGAAACCACCTTAGGCAGAAACTTAGGGTTCGTCCTCAGGGATACTCTGTCCCGGTGGAAAACTAAATAAGGCTCTTTGCACATGACAGCGTGAAGCTCAGAAATCCTTCTAGCTGAAGTAACAGCAACTAAAAATAACGTCTTCCATGACAGAAAACGTAGCTCGCAATCCGCGGCAGGTTCAAAGGGAGGGAGTGTGAGCTGTTCCAAGACAAAGAGCAGATCCCATGGAGGCACCGGGTCCCTAATGGGAGGCCTAAGGTGTAACACCCCTCTAAGAAATTCCCGAGATGCATCTAATTGAGCAACAGTACGATGTCCCACCGGAAGGTGGTATGCAGAAATAGCTCAAAGGTGCACCTTAATAGAGGAGTAGGCTAGGCCTGAATGAAAAGAGAGAGAGATAATCCAAATTACTCCCACAGGACAACCTAAAGGGGAAAGATCACGAGCCCGTGACCATAAACAAAAGCGGGCGCCTTACTTCATGGCATACGTCAGATGCATTGCCGAGCTTTCTATTGCAGAAAGAACCTCTGCAACCTCTTGCTAGACCCCTCGGATTTAAGATGGCTATGTCTCTAGGAGCTCAAGCATGCAGGTTCAGAGAACGCGAGATCCAGATGGAGCAACAAACCATTCTCCTGAGACAGTAGGTGGGAGCTGAGCGGCAACGGGAGCGGGGGTTCCCAAGATAGCTGTACCAGCAGGGGGAACCAGATCTGTCTGGATCAGAATGGGGCCACCAGAATCATTTGTGCATGCTCCCTGCACAGCTTGAGAAGAACTCTTTGGATCAATGGGAAGGGAGGGAAGGCATAGAGGAATCTGTTCGCCCAGGAGAGGGACAACGCGTCTCGCCAGAAAGCACCAGGCCCTGGATCTAGCGAGCAAAAATTGGGCAGTTTTAAGCTGGATGGGGATGCTAACAAGTCCAGCTCTGGAGTTCCCCATCGAAGGAACAGATCCTCTGCCACCTCCTGAAGAAGTTCCCACTGTGGACTCTGGCCTGGGAGCCGACTCAGGCCGTCTGCATTGTGTTGTCCACCCGGGAACATGTACAGCGATCAGGTTTGGCGCGCGGTCCGATTACCCAATCCCACACTCTCATGGCCTCCTGCAAAGGGGGTAAGAGTGTGCGCCTCCTTGTTTGTTGAGGTAATACATCACCGCCGTGTTGTCTGTCTGAAGCAGGAGAGTGCACGGTGGGATTATCGACTGAAAAGCCTACAAGGCATAGAGGACCGCCCTCATCTCTAGAACACTGATATGGAGATGAGCCTCCAACGGGGTCCACGAACCCTGAGACTTCACCCTGCCCAGGTGTGCCCCCACCCGAGACCTGAAGCATCTGTGGTGAGGGTTACCTCGGGGACGGCGTTACAAACGGACGCCTGGAAAGCTACCGGGGCTAGCCACTACTGCCAGTCGTGGATCACAGATTTCGTGATCCTGACCGATGCTGCAAGTGGTCTTGCCTTTGGTCCCATTGCACCTTGAGCATCCACTGGGTTACCCACATGTGGAGCCGCGGCGAGAGGGACCGGCCGGAATGGCCGCAGCCATGTGTCCGAAGAGACGAAGGACCGACCTGGCAGGTACACGATCTTGTTCAAGACAAATCCCTTATGAGGACCTGATTCATTCCGCTCTGTCGCCCGGAAGAAAGGCTCTTCCCTGGACAGTGTCCAGAACTGCGCCTATAAATTGCAGTTTCTGCAACGGTACCAAGAGAGACTTCTCATAATTTATGAGAATGCCCAGAGACTGGAACAAGTCTTGAGTGCTCTGGACCGCAAGCAACAACGCCTCTCTGGAGGTGGCCATGAGAAGCCAGTCGTCGAGGTACGGGAACACATAGTGGCCCTGTCTCCTTAGAGACGCTGCCACGACTGCCATGCACTTGGTAAAGACCCTTGGTGCGGATGACAGTCCAAACGGAAGAGCTCAGAACTGAAAATGGTGGTCGAGGAACTCGAGGCGCAGGAACCTCTGGTGCACCTGAGCTATGGGGATATGCAGGTACGCGTCCTGCATGTCTAGGGACGCTAGAAAGGCATCTTGTTTCAGCATGGGAATAAGGCCCGGAAGAGTCACCATGCGGAATCTTTTGTAGGTGACCGACACGTTGAGGTCGCTGAGGTCCAGAATCAGACGGAGGTCCCCTGTTTTCTTTGGAACCAGGAAGAAGTGGGAATAATATCCTTGTCCTCTCTGGTTCTCCGGGACGTACTCTATCGCCCCCTTTTTTAGGAGCGCGAGTACCTCTTGCCAAATTAAGTTTCTGTGCTGACCCAGATACCAGGAGAGCAGAGGAGGCCTCGAGGGTGGCTTTTCTGCGAACTCTATAAAGTGGCCAAGAATGACCAATTGCAGAACCCACCTGTCTGTGGTGATAGCCTGCCATCCAGGCAGGAAGTTCACAATGCGACCCCCGACCATAATTTCCCATTGATCCTGAGGGGCGGGGGCTGGAAAGGAGTCAGGCTGTGGCAGCAGATGGGCCCGTTTGCTGGGAAGGCCTAGGGGGGCGCTGACCTCGGCTAGCAGGCTGTTTACCCTGGGTTCTACGGAAACCAGAGCCCCTCTGGTGTGTAGCGGAGCGGGGCTGCTGCCTCTGTGTCCGCCCACGAAAACGGCTTTGGGTCCTACGAAAGGAACCAAGCCTAGGTCGGTACATGGCCTGGACCGACCTCACTGCCTTCCCGGCCTCTTGAAGTTTGGTAATAATCTTCTCCGAAGGATTACCAAATAAAACATCTCTCTCGAAAGGGGCATCCATAATGTTCCTCTGGACGTCCGGGGTAAAGCCGGAGACACAGAGCCAGGAGTGTCTCCGGAGGCAAACGCCGGAGGCTGCTGCTCGGGCCGATGAGTCCGTGGAATCGTACGTGGCTCGAAGCACTTGGGTCCCCACGTCTGAACCCGTGCGGAGGAGCTGGAGCATCTCCTCCTTCTGCTCACCATCGGGTAGTTTCTCAGCTATCCCCAGACCCTGTTCCCACAGAGCGTTCTGAAACTGAACCATGTGGGTCAAGTAATTTAAGGATCTGATGGCGAGGTAGCGGAAGCATATGTGCGCCTGCCCAGAGAGTCCAATTGCTTGCATTCTGGATCCGGTGGCAGTGTGCTCAAATGCTGCGGCCTCTGTGACCGGTCATGTGAGGCTGTGATGACCAGAGAATCGGCCTGAGGTTGTTGCGTCAGATACTGGTCCTCCTTAGGAGCCTTGTATAGATGGTCAGCTTTCTTCGGCACCGCCGGGAGCGAATGTGGACGCTTCCACGTGGCCTTGGTGATGTCCACAAAAGTGTCCACCAAGGGTGGCACCACCACAGGCTTGGGGTCCTTTTGCCGAAGATACTTGGCAAGGCGTAGCCTTTCCGGGTCTAACTCTTCCGCATCCCACCCCATATTCTCCTGGATATGGCGCATGATATCCATGAACGAGGGGTCATCTGGAGGAGACCGTGGCGTCTCATGTGGGTCCGGAGAAGGGATGGAAATGGGAGATGGGGATCTAGAGGTGGAGTAAACTGATCCCGTGTCCTCCGTCGACGGTCGAATGTCGGTGTCCCCTGGATCTCTTGGGGCTGGGTGATCCAGAAGACGATCTTGATGGAGGTCTCCTCTTATCTGATCGACCCCTGGGAGGAGATCTGGACTCCCTGGGGAGGGTTGAATGGCCAGTCGACCCCGCAGGTGTAGGGGGTGCCGGAGCCGGAGGAGGAGGAGGAGGAGGAAGAGCAGTGGGCACCACATCCCTCTTGATGGTGTCCCACTAGTACGTGAAGAGATTCTTCACTTCTGCTAAAGACAATCCCGACGACGGCCCAGGCGCCGGAGGGCGGTCGTCGGGTCCCGGCGACGGCTCCACAGGGACCTCGGGCAGCGGCGAGGGAGCCCTAGGAGACTGCAAGAGGCCAGGGTCGCCCGTCTGGTCTTCGGGCTGCGTCAGATCCTCCTCCGTCAGCGACTCCTGCCCGACGACGGTCGGAGGCACAGGAGTCCTCTTCTCAGGCGTGGCGGACGTCAGTCCCCCAACCGACGTCTGGTGGGAAGGCTTGGCCGACGACGGTCTCGCGGCCGACGACGGCTCCGAGGGGGGATGACGGATGGTTGACGTAGGTCGAGCCGGCATCGGGTCTACCGGCCTCTTCAGAGGGGTAAGTTCCAATGTTTTGCGGGGTGGAACGGAAGAGGCCCGGACGTCGGGTGCCGACGGGCAGGAACCCGACCTATGGTGGTGGTGGTGACGCTCCCCGGACTTCGCCGAGGCCTTGGGGATGGAGGACGATGACGGCCTGGCAGGAGGGGCCTGAGAAGAGCGAGAAACAGTAACCGCAGCCGGGGGGAGAGAAGAGGCCCTGGATGGAGACCGGTCAGACTTCGACCCGGAGCTGCGGGACTCGGAGGCCCTCGTCGGAGACCTGGAAGGGTCCTTCTCCCTTCTCTTCTTTTCGGCATGTTTGTGGGATTTCGAAGATTCCCCTTTAGAGGACATGGCTCTCAACTTTTCTTCCAGCAGGAACGCCTGAAGAGCCTTCTGACGCCGGATCCTTGTGCGGCTATTAAACCCCTGGCAGAGGGAACAGGCCCGGGTATCGTGCTCTGGGCCCAGGCACCGGACGCAGGCCGTGTGGGGGTCCTTAAAGGGGATCTGCTTCCCGCAAGCACACTTCGATGTATGCCCGGAGGTCGGAGAGGACATCAGCGAAAAATTCTTCGAAGTAGGATGAAATTCCCGTAGGAAAGCTCTGCAACCACGCGTCGCACGCTAGACTAAGACCGAGGGTCGAGGCATGCAAGTCGACGGCGGGAAAGAACTGGGAAATCTGTCGACCGCCTTATGTACTCACGCCTGACGCCGGAGGCGACCGACTGGGCGGTCCCCGCTGAAGATAGCTAGCTAGAATTTTTCCGTGGGGTCCTGGCGCCTGCCGGCTTCAGTCCTAATGGTGTAACCTGCTGCAAGAGCTGTATCTCGAAGTAAGATCTTTTGGCTCCACACCAGCTCACTTTCTAGTCCTTTTAGTTGGAACCGGCTCCTCAGAGCTGGCTCTTCGTTTGCCCGAGGAAGTATCGCCCTGGTCAGAGGGCACTCCCTCCGGTTCGGTTGGAACCGAACCGGGCTGGCCATCCGGGTCAGCGGACTTTTTGGCCTCCCTTTCCCTGAGCCTACCAACTCTCTTTTCTATGGTGGCAGCAGGAAAATTATTACAAATCTGGCAGGCTGCATTGAGGTGGTCAAACCCCAGACAATACACACAGGTGGTGTGTGGGTCAGCCTTAGCAAAGGCTTCCCCACAACCACTACAGTGCTGAAACCCAGTGGGCCCGGTTTTTCTTTTGGGTCTCTCAGACATAGTGCCAGCATAACCAAACTTGCCTGTTTATGGCAATCCGCCAAGCAAGACTCTCTTATCGGTTCCCAACCGTGTCACGGGTCGTGGAAAAAACCGTAATGAAATTCGTTTTTTTTTAGAACCGATAAGAACTGGAAACCGCACTCTAAATAAGGACTAGTAAATTTTGAAAACAACCTGATCGGTTCAAACCGAACCGATAAGCATTTACAAGTTCCACACAGAATAATATATAAATGTAAGCCTATCTATTACTTACAATAGCACAGACAGAGCTTGAACCGACCGGTTGCGGTTTAATTTCGGTCAAAAAAATGATAAAATAATACTTTAACCGACAAAACGAACCGAGCAGAAGGAGAAATCTCCGGATCGACTGTTCAGTGAGGCGGAGTAAAGAATCTGACAGTTTGAGTTTGATTAACAACAGACAGAGTTTTCAACTGAGCTCGCGCTCAAAGTTCCATGCCTGGCATGGAAAGTTAACTCTTTCACCTCTGGGGCAGTTCGAAGGTTGGGACTTACTGCATATGTCATAGCAAGACTTCATGTTGTTTGAAACATGTCTGCACTCTTAAAAGCCGACCGTGAACTGAAGAAATGCCGGTAAGCTGTATAATGCAATAAATGTTTTTTTTTCAACTTTGGTGCATATCTCTTCTTTACGACATGGACCTGGGGGAAGTGGTTTGGGAGCCCTTTCACTACGGCACCCCCTCCCAATGACCAGACGCTGCATCACTGCTCCGACGAACCAGGGGGATTTCTCTATACCCACTCCTCGCTGCCTGGGCTGGGCGTCGATCTTCCATGGAGAACTACCTTCTGAATTTCCAGGGGTTGTGGTTCGGTGGGCTGCAGTATTGTATGGGGAAATTCTGCTTTTCGGATACTCACCGCTGTTCCCAACCGGAGACTGGGGAGATTTCTGGCACCAATTTCAAATCCCGCATTGGCGTCTGATTGGCTCCCCTGTCACAGACCAGCCTGACTTAAAGTTGCCCTCAGGGGCTGGTGGCTCACTCCTTTACGACGTGGACCCGGGCGAAGTGGTTTGGGAGCTCTTTCACTACGGCCCCCCCCCCCCAATGACCAGATGTCGCATCGCTGCTCTAACGAACTGGGTGGATTTCTCAATACCTGCTCCTCGCTGCCTGGGCTGGGCGCCGATCTTCCATGGGGGACTGCCTTCTGAATTTCCAGGGGTTGTGGTTCAGTGGGCTGCAGTACCGTACGGGGAAATTCTGCTTTTCAGATACTCACTGCTATTCCCGACCGGAGACTGGGGAGATTTCTGGAGCCAATTTCAAATCCCGCACTGGCGTCTGATTGGCTCCACCGTCACAGACCAGCCCAACTTAAAGCTGCCCTCTGGAGCTGGTGGCTCACTCCTTTACAACGTGGACCCAGAGGAAGTGGTTTGGGAGCCCTTTCACTACTGCACCCCCCCCAACGACCAGACGCCGCGTTGCTGTTCCGACGAACTGGGTGGATTTCTCTATACCTGCTCCTTGCTGCCTGGGCTGGGTGCCAATCTTCCGTGGGGGACTGCTTTCTGAATTTCCAGGGGTTGTGGTTCGGCAGGCTGCAGTACTGTACGGGGAAATTATTCCTGCCCACCCACTCCATTCCCTCCTCCCTTTCCTCCTCCAATTAAATGCTCCCCAGCCCCTCCGACTAGCTCGGGGCCGCCTCTTCTCTACCTGTCACCACAGCGGGTCTAGTGCTGCATCTCCCAGAGTCCTCTGGGTCTCGCTCAAGGATCGCTCCCCTGACTGGCTCTGTGGGGGCTGAAATCAGTGCGCTACCTCCTATCCTGTCTTAGCTGGGATTGAATCCAGGCTCTCAAACTGACTTGTTGACAGAACTTTTCCTCTTGCCTTGTTTTTACTGTTCCCATCACTGGATTGTACTTACTGGTGTTTCTTAGGACCTGTATTTTTCCCCATCGCTAGATTGTATTTTACAGCTGAAAGTCTTGGACTTATATTTACTTACAGTCTACTGCATGCATTATATCATATCTCGCTGTCTCACTGGGTTAATACTTGTACTTGGTAGTTCTCACTGTGTCGTATAGGGCCAGTATAATATACTTGTTTCTGCAGGCTAGATATAGTGTCTCTGTGTACTTGTACTGGTACTGCATTTGCTTGAGTTGTTCAATTCCTACCCCTCATCTTGTTTGACCAGCAACTGCTACTCCTGGGCCATTACACTACAGCTTTCTGGCCCCTGTACCATGGCAATCCTGGCCTAGCATCTTTCAAGGCTGCTACCTGTCTCTAAATTGATGTGGGATGACTGCCACAGCAGGCCTCTGTCAGTGTAACTCCGTGCCCAGTTTTTGGGTTAGTCTCAGTCTCTGCCTCTCTTGGGCTGCCCGGGGCTCTAGGCCTGGAACTCGGCTGTCCTGGAGCCCGCCACCGTGGCTTTTAGGATGCCGCTCTGGGGGTGCTCGGTCCTCCCTGGCCTAGCTGGGGGCACAGCTCAAACCCCTGGGCCTCAGGCTGCCTTGCCCTCGTCAAGCCCTCTCCTACTTGGCTATCTACCAAAGGCATAAAGCTGGCTCACCTGAACGTGTGTAGTCTACTACCAAACCTAGCAGAGCTAACTGCCTGGGTGGCTCACTACAACCCTGACTTTTTGGGGGTCACTGAAATCTAGCTGAAGCCGCACACTCCAGAATCTGTATGTGCCCTCCCTGGGTACCACCTTATTAGGCTGGACACAGAAGGGAATAGGCGGGGGGGCGGAGTGCTCCTCTACTACAAGGGGCATTTAAACATGTCTATCATTAGGCACACCCCCTGCACTCCCCCGCCTGTGAGTTCTTGCACACCCTCCTCCTTCTAGGCAATACAAAACAGATCCACGTGGTATGTGCCTATAACCCTCCAGGAACGCTTGGGCTCTCCTCGTTACTCGCATGCCTTAATGACAAAGTGGGCTCTAATGAGCTACTGGTCCTGGGTGACCTCAACTTAAACTGGTTGGGGGGCAATGCCAAGCTTTATGAGCCTCTGCTGTCGGGCCTCGCCCTCACCCAACTCATTACCGAACCCACGAGGCCCTCCTTACGCTGGGGGGGGGAGGATCCCTCATTGACTGGGTACTGTGTAACAGGCCGATAGAATAGTCTCCTCGGGTGTCCTCCCTGATGCCATCTCGGATCACTCCCCCACCTATTGCACACGGGGCATCTCACCCCCCAAAATCCCCAGCAAGGTGTTCCAGATGCGGGACTACTCAAGCTTTAGCACTGAAAACTACCTTGCTGACCTCCAGCAAACCGACTGGTCTCGGGTCACTGCCCGAGTGATCCCATGGAGGCCCTCGACAACTTCCTCGCTGTCTTCATGCCCCTGCAAAACAAACATGCACCCCTAACGAAAAGGAGGGTAAGGGGCACGGTTACCAAGTGGCTCCATGGTGGCCTATTCTCCCTCATGAAGCAAAGGGACAAATGCTGGGCGAGATTCAAATCATCCCACTCCAGTACCGACTTCCTCAAATATAGACAGCTGAGGAACTCCTGCAAGAGAGCCATCCACTCTGCTAAGAGCGAATTCTACCAGTCTGCCCTGTTATCCTCAGCCAGCAACCCTAGGACCTTCTGGCAAAACATTAAAAACTCAGTTGGAGGGGTCAGCCCGTGCTCAGGCCTCCGACTTGCTGATTGGGGGAGTCAGTTGCAATAACCCCCTCACTGTTGCCAAAGCTTTTAACTACCAGTTCTCTGACCCGGCTGCTCCCTCCCCCAACCCCTCGGCCCCGTGACCCTGGGTCCCCCCCATGATGGGGTCCCCAGCCAACCTTTCTTCTACCTAAAGGCTGTCTCCACCTCAGAGACCCAGAGGCTCCTTGCTAGTCTCTCCCCTCACATTGGAGCTGGGCACGACAGCCTTGAGCCGAAACTTCTCTGCCTTGGGGCATCCCTCCAAGCCTGGCCTATCTCTCACATATTCAGCACTTCCTTAATCTCAGGAACCATCCTGGAGGTACGGAAGATGGATAGGGTAGTCCCTGTACTCAAGCATGGCGATCCTAAGGATCCCAATAACTACCGCCCTATTGTGATCCTGTCGGGGATCTGCAAGCTACTTGAGAAAGTAGTTGCCTCCCAGCTCACTCATTACCTTCAGAGTTATGAGCTACTCTCCCAATCACAACACAGCTTCAGAAAAGGGCATCGCACATCTACAGCCCTTGCGGTGGTCACCTCCAAGATCAGGTCTGCTACTGACCATGGCAAGTTGACTGGAGCCATCTTCGTTGATCTCTCAAAAGCCTTTGACTGGGTTGATAACTTGCTCCTGTGCTCTACTCTTTGGTTTGTTGGTTTCTCCCCCCAGCCCATGCCTGGTTCTCCAACTACCTCACCGGGAGGCAGCAATATACTGTCTTTAACAAAGCCCTCTCTAAACCTTCCCAGGTGATCTGCGGGGTACCTCAGGGCTCTGTCCTTGACCCATTTTGTTTTCCCTATTCATAAACGAGCTGCCCTCAGTCTCTGCCCATGGGCACTCCACTCTGTACGCGGATGACCTTGTCATCCTGGTCAGCTCACATGACATCAAAGACATTAACTAACGGTTAAACTACAACTTTAACTACATTCAAACCTGGCTTGAGGACCACAGGCTAACCATTAACATCACTAAGACCCAGGCCATGCTTTTTGGCTCCTCGGCCAAGATAAAATCATGCCATGCTTCTCCCAATATCTCAGGAGCTGATGGTTTCCTCCTGAATGTTGAGGATGCGGTCAAGTACCTGGGTGTTACTCTTGACCCACAACTAGACCTCTGACTCCACATTTGGAATGCCTGTAAGGCCACAGACTACAAGCTGGGCATGGCTTATAGAGCTAAAGGTTGTCTTACCCTGGCCGCACGTCTCATCATTGCTACAGGGATCCTCCTACCCACGGTTGATTATGGCTTGGTATCCTCTGCCCACATTCCTAAATCCAGTCTCTCCAAATGGGACACAGTGTACAACAATTTATGCCATTTTGCCCTCGCCGCTCCTCACCTCACACACCATTGTGAACTATACTCCTGACTGGAGTGGCTTCCCCTGGAATACCACCACACCTCTGTCCTTGGCAACTTCATTGACAATATTGTCAGAAATGCCACTCCCCCCATACTTGCCTCTTTCCTCAAACCTGCTAACCCCACCTACCAATTAAGATCCAGTGACTCTCAGGTCCTTCTAGTTCCTAAAACCCACACCCAAATAGGGGATCGGGCCTTTGCTGCCTATGCACTCAAACTGCGTAACTCCCTTCCTGCTAATACTCGCTCCACTACCTCCCACCCATTTCAAAGCCTCCTTATGGGGCTTCCTAAAATTGGCCTCTGCCTGCCTCTGTGCCTGAGCTGCCAAACTGGTCCCAACTGTCTGGGCATGGTGACCCCGGCCTCTACTAGCACTTCTTCCACCCGGCAAGCCCGAGGCCATCTGACCCACCTGTTGAATATGGTGCTGGCAAACCTGATGCCATCTGTCCCACTGTCTGTATATGGTGTGCTTCCCTGCCCTAGAAGACGCTGATTTGAGTGCCTGCATCCAGAAGTCCACCCCCCCCACAACCTGTTGCCCATCCTGTGCAGCTTGCCTCTCAATTACCTGGCTCTGCAGAGGGGTACTGGTGACTTGTCCTGTATGCATTTGTTGCCCATGCTGGTACCACACAGTCGTCTACCTCTTAACGAAATGTATGAGCCTGAAGCTCTTCTATGTACCTAGCTAGCTTGATGTTTGTTGTTATGTACGTTTGTTTATACTCGCATGCCTGTACTTATTGCTATTCTACCCCACCCCAATTCACTATCTCTGTTGCTCCTGTATGAACCCTGTCTGCCCGATGGTCACAATGTACCTCTTAATGTAACCGATGTTCCAATGCTTTGTGTGCACCCTGTCTACCTGTTTACTCTGATTTGTACACTTGTTATCCTCCTGGGTCGCACCACAGGCACGTGCTGTCTAGTGTGCTTACCTGGTTAACAAAAGCAAATAAATAAATACATTTTCGGGAATTTTTTCACCAAATTTTCAACATGGGGTTCTTGGGGACCCATCTCATGAATTCAGTCACTGTCATTTTGTTATTCAGTCCCGAAAGATGATTTCGCAGTCACTGTGTGGAACCACCTTTTGGGACCGAGTAACAAAATGACAGTGTCACAGTTCATGAGGTAGGCCCCCAAAAACCCTATGTTGAAAATCTGGTGAAAAAATTCTCAAAAATGACTGTTTTACGAGGGTGCATTGCACAGTTCCTACGCACTCTCGTAACTTTGAGAATTTTTAATATTTTGAGTCCAGATTTAACAATACTATTTTACCACACCTCCTTATGAACATTATAGCTGTCCTTTTTCATATCACGCCCAAAATGTGTTTTCGCACATGTAGCACACATTAGCACAGTCAGTGTGCGAAATCAATGTTTGGGACACATTAAGAAACTCACAGTGACACTGGTCATGAGCAGAGGTGGTAAAATGGCTATGTGAAAATTTGGTGACAAAAGTCCATAAAATGACTCTATCACGAGCGTGCATTGCACAATTTCCACACACCCTCGTAAGTTCACGAATTTGTAATATTTTGAGTCCAGATTTTCAACACTGACATTTTTCCATACCTCCTTATGAACACTACAGCTGTCATTTTTCACACCCTGGCTGAAATGTGTTTTCATACTTCCGGTGCAGACTAGCGCGGTCACTGTGGGAATTTAGTGTTCGGGATAGATTACGAAAAAGGAAAATTACGTACCTACCGTAATTCTTGATCTTCTTGGACAAGTCTCCACCACTCATTCACACTAGTGGGATTAGCGCCGGAGGCACTAAGACCCATCGGGAGCAAACTTTTTGCTGGAGGGTCGGCGCGAGAGACGGCGCCGCGAGACACGGCGCCGCGAAGCAGCGGCTCGAGCGTAATGACCATCTCGCGACGCACCCTCCAACTGCCTCAGTACCTTTTTACCAAGGAGGTGCAGCGAAATTAACGTGAAAGAGTAAACTCAACATTAAAAACGGACATAAGATAGTCCGTATGACCCGTAAGAAGGGTCAGCAAAGAAGTCCTCACGGCCTAAAGATTTGAGGGAGGAAGACCAATACAGCGGTGATCTCGGGGATGGAGGGTGGGAATGAGTGGTGGAGACTCGCCAAGAAGATCAAGAATTACGGTAGTTATGTAATTTTCCTATCTTCCTGGACATAAGTCTCCACCACTCATTCACACTAGTGGAGAGTACCAGCTGATAATCCCCAAAAGGGCGTGCAGGAGAGCCAGAGCTCACGCTCCTAAGATAGAAGCCCATTAAGGATAGTTCTGCCGATGCGGAATGTCGCCTAGCATGAACATCCAGTTCATAGTGCTTAACGGGTATGCACTGAGCTCCAGGTGGCGGCGTTGCATATATTCGCACTGGAACATTGCTAATTTCCGCTAGGATGCCATGACCGCCCTAGTAGAGTGAGCGTACACCTACCTTCTAATTTAACTTGAGCCATGGAATAGCAATGACGAAGGCATGTCACTAACCATGAAGAGATGCATCTAATAGCGACCGTTGACCCAGCCGGGTGTCGCTGAAAGAAACGTAACAGTTGCTGAGTCTTCATGAACATCCTTGGTTCTATCTAAATAGAACCAAGAAGGCTCTCTTAACATCCAAGGAATGAAGACTGTCCCTTCATTTTGGAAATTAGCTAAGTAAGCGTGGAAGTACCAGAGGTTGGTTTAGATGGAATTCTGTCACAACCTTGGGAAGAAATTTAGGATGAGTAAGGAGAACTACCTTGTCTTTATGGAATACAGTATATGGAGGGTCCGTAACCAGGCATGTATCTCAGAGACCCCATGGCTGAGGTAATGGCCACCAGGAAGGCAGTCTTCCAGGTAAGAAATTTTAGCTCACAGGTAGCTAAGGGTTCGAAAGGCTTCCGAGTGAGCATGTCCAGCACCAGGTTAATGTCCCAGGCTGCAACTGGACGCTTAACAGGGGGTCTGGTATGGAGAATCCCCTTAAGAAATCTCTTCACCATAGGTAACTGAGCCAGAGTAAGGGAAGAAACCGGCTCATGGAACGCTGAGATGGCACTAAGGTGAACTTTAACTGTGGAGTACTGAAGACCTAAGTTTGACAGGTCCAAAAGATACTCCAGAACCTTGCCAGGAGGACAGGAAAAGGGATTCCAAGAGGATTTTGCACACCAGAGAAAAAAACGTTTCCATTTGGAAGCGTACGTTTTTCGGGTGGCTGGCTTCCGAGCAGCCAGAAGGATGTCTGAGACTCTACGAGAGACGTTGAACCGATTCACTTCTATCTCTTCAGGAGCCAAGCATGAAGGTGAAGTGATTTCAGGTTGGGATGGACCAACGAACCCTGAGTCAAAAGACTGATTTGCAAGGAAGTGGTCTCGAGAGGCTGCCAACATACTGTTGAGTAGAGGAAACATAGTTGCTGAGGCCAGGAAGGAGCAATGAGAATCATCTTGGTCCCCTGAGACTCGAACTTGAGGAGTACTCTGGATTAGAGGAAGCGTGGAAAGGCGAAGAAAGCGCTTTGTCCACCGCAGCCTGAACGCATCCTGACAGAAAATGCCAGGCCCTGGATTTCTGGAGCAGAAGAGAGGCAGTTTTGCGTTGAGTGGGGATGCAAAAAGGTCCAGGTCTGGAGTCCCCCACTCTTTGAACAGGGATCGAGCTACGGCTGGATCGAGAGACCACTCGTGAGGGTCTGCCTCCGTTCTGCTGAGGTGATCTGCTAGGTCGTTTTGTATACCTGGCAGATAAACCGCTTGAATCAGAGACTTGTGCTCCAAGCACCACTCCCACACCCTCATTGCTTCCTGCAAAGGGGATAAGAATGAGCACCGCTTTGCTTGTTGATGTAATACATCACTGCTTTGTTGTCCGCTTGAAGGAGAATGTTCTTGTGACAAAGGACATCCTTCAGAGCTCGGATTGCATAGAGGACCGCCTCATCTCCAGGACATTTATGTGGAGATGAGTTTCGAACTGAGTCCATACACCTTGAATGTGGAGGAGAGATAGTGAGCCCCCATCCCATTAGCTAGCCTGTGGTGATGGAGATCTGATGATCCAGGGGAGCAAAGGGGAATCCTTCCAGGAGATTGTTTCTGAGACCACCAGGTGAGAGACCTTGAAGGGCTCCGTCACCTTGATGGGATAAGACTGGGGGTGAGAGGTCGGGGACCACTGAGTGGAGAGCATCCATTGGTGGTACTCATTTGCAGTCGGGCCAGAGGACCGTAAGACCGAGGACGCCATGAGACCAACATGCGCTGCATCGAGAGAGCTGTAACCGATTGGTTCTCCCTGATGTAACGGGCCATTCAAGGATGTCTAGCTTCTGTCCTCTGGAAGGAAAGCCTCGCTGAAGAGGTGTCTAGAAGCGTCCCTATGAAAAGGAGCCTCTGGGAGGGTTGCTAGAGATTTTTCAAATTCAGCAGAACCCCATGGACGTGAGAAGACGAGAAGTCGTTTGCACGGCTTCCAAAGTACCTTGGCCGGAAGGGCTTGCTAGAAGCCAATCGTCCAGGTAGGGAAACACTTGGAGTCCGACTTTCCTGAGATGCGCCGCGAGAACTGCGCAACACTTTGTAAAAACTCGAGGCGCCGAGGATAGCCCAAAGGGCAGGACTCTGAACTGATAATGCTGACCCAAAGCTACAAACCTGAGGAACTTGCGGTGGGTCGGGTGGACGGGAATATGCTGGTAAGCATCCTGCATATCCAGAGAGGCCAGCCAGTCGTGCTGATGCAGCAAGGGTAACAGGGTACCTAGGAAATCATCTTGAATTTCTCCCTGGGAGGAATTTGTTTAACTTTCTGAGGTCTAGAATGGGCGCATCCCCAGATTTCTTCGAACCAGAAAGAATGGGAGTAGAACCCTGTGTTTCGTAGATGCGGGGCACCAGTTCTATTGCCCTGTTGTTCAGAAGGCCCTGGATCTCGCGTGAGGAGGTCTGACTGAGAGGCTGACAACCTGGGTTGTCGTCTGGGAGGACAATTCGGGGGGGTTTCCAAGAAATTGAGAGAATAACCCTCGTGAATTATCCGAAGGACCCATTTGTCCGAAGTTATGGACTTCCACTGGTTGTAGAAGTACATCAGACGACCTCCACCGGAGGAGAAAGTTCCACCCGGCAGAGTGGATGGAACTTGGGCCAACGACTATAAGGTAGCGCTGGAGCTTTAGGCCCCTGCGCTTTCTGCTGCGCTTCTTCTTGAGGTTGGGCAGGTTGCTTTATGGAAGCTTCCCCTGCCTCTGCCTCGAAAGGACTGGACGACTATGAAACTGACGTCTGTTCACATGCCCCAGAGGCGGCGGAGGTCTGGCCAACTTAATGGCCGATCTAGTCTTCTGAGTGGCCTCTAAGGCTTGCTCCATCTGAGGGCCAAAAATAAAGGAGCCATCAGCAGCACAATACACCTGCTGCTGAGCATCATTCGTGAAGCCAGAAGCACGCAGCCAGGAATGCGATGAGTACAAATCCTCGCCGGCTGCTGAGCAAGAAGCAGTGTCGAAAGCGCCCATGGCGGCTTTGACCTGTTGGTTATTGGACTCAATACCTCTAATAATGGTCAGAAGAAGCTCCGACTTGAATCCGAATCTGGAAGAGCTTCAACCATTCTTTTCATAGAGTGCCACAGGATATACTCATACTGAGAAAATAGCCTTGATAACTGGCAATACGATACTTAGAGTGGAGGCAGCAAAGACTCTCTACCTAATGTATCAATCTTACGAGACTCTTTGTTAATAGGTCGAGCTGTAGTAGTTTGAGGAAGAACGCACCTTTGTCATTCTGCCAGGACTACAATAGGATCCGCAAAGGTTTGGGATGCCAAAATGGGACGATCCTTGGGAGCTGAATACTTCTTATCAATGGATTTAGCCACTGAGGGAATAAGAGCAGGATTATTCCATACCATTTGAGACAGCGCCTCAAAGGGGAAGGCTGGATCGAGGAGTCAAATCCGTAGGGATCTCCGGCATGAAGATACTAGAGTCTTAATATCTTCCCAGGATCGATGTCTGTAGTCTGGGAGAGAGTGGATCCCAGGTTCTTCAACAGAGACTTAAAGGACAGGTCCTCGACCACAGGCTCTGTAGAAAGAAAGATCCTGTTTCCTCCACTTCATCACCCAACCGAAGGTCTGGGTCAGGCCTCAACATCATCTCCTGATGGTCCAGAAAGGACTGTTTGGACAGGAAAGGAGTGAAAATTAGGAGGAGGAAATAGCAGAAAAACAAGGAGAGTCCCTGGCTGGGCCGGGCCGTAGACGGCAAAACGGGCTGAAGACGGCACGTAGGGGAGGCGACGGCACCGGCGAGGCACGCGTGCTCGCGACTTCGCCGCGCCATGATTTCCAATGCCGCACGGCGCTGCCAATGACGCCGCGAACGGCGCCAGCCTATCCAACGGTAATCACCGGCGGCGCCATGGAGACATCGCGGCCGCTGGACGGGCGCCAAGAAGACTCCAGCGGCACCGAAACGGCACCGACAAGCCAACAGACCCCACCGGCGGCGCCGAAAAAGCCCCAGGAACCTGGAAAGCTGAGAAGGAAAAAAGCCAGGAGATAAGGGCATCGGTGAGGCCCCCTGCGCCGCAGCCATGTGAGGGGGGGAAACACCTAAGATCGGAGTCGCTGGCACCGAAGAAGGTGCCACGCGACTAGGAAGGTCCAACCGCCCTACCTGATCGCCGGAGGAGCCCGGGGGCCCCGTGGCAACCGAGCCAGGCAGGAGAACCAACCTCCGAGCCCATCGCTCCATAAGAGCGCCCACTGATGAAACTGCTCATCTGGAGCCCTACCTAGTAGGCAGGAGGGCTCCGGCGACGACGACGATCACCGGCAGTTGGCGACTCGAAGGAGAATGGCAACTAGCAACGATAACCGACCGTCGACTACGAGATCATACCAGAGGCGACCTCGAGTGATGCCTTCTTTTTGACCTGTGGGTCAAGAAGAGCTTGAGGCGAACGGTGCCGAGAATGCGACCGCTTATTTTTATGCCAGCGGGGACCGCCCATCCCCGGCATCGGACTGACCGCTGTCGGAACCCGCTGAGGAGAAGGAGGCTGACCGGACCCAGCCCGCTGACTGAACAGCTTTCATACAAGTCTCCCTACCGCCACCTGACCTGCTCATGGTCACCGTCCAGTAGGCCGAGACTTCTTCAAGTAAAATTTAAATATTAGAAAAATTTAACGAAAATAGAATAAATTAAGTGATACTACTTATCGTGATAAAGTTACAAAAAAAAACAAACTGAAAACTATGCTAGTTTTGAAGTTTGACTCGACAGATGAGCGGACGCTCGCACTGAAGCTACTGGACGGGCGGGAAAAAGGAACTGAGGCGGTTGGAGGGTCGTCACGAGATGGTCATTACCGATTGGCCAGGTTCATGGGCGCCAGGTCTCATGGGCGCCTGCTCTCAAGCCGACCCTCCAGCAAAAAGTTTGCTCCCGATGGGTCTTAGTGCCTCCGGCGCTAATCCCACTAGTGTGAATGAATGGTGGAGACTTATGTCCAGGAAGATTGACAGTGACACTGTTCATGAGCAGAGGTGCAAAAATGCCTATGTTGAAAATCTGCTGTAAAAAATCCCCAAACTACTTACATTACGGGTGTACCTTGCACAGCTCCTACGCACGCTCATGACTTCACCAGTTTTTGTATATTTTTACTCAGATTTTCAACAATGCCATTTTTTACACCTCCTCATGAACAGTACATGTGTCACTTTTCACATCCTGCTCAAAATGTGTTTTTGCAGCTGTGGCATCAAATGGCATAGCCACTCTGCAAAATCACCTTTCACGTAACAAACTGATACTGTCACTGTTCATGTGGTGGGGTCACAAAAAACCCACGTTGAAAACTTGGAGTAAAAGTACCAAGAAACTCCCAGGGCATTAGGGTTTTTGACCATAACGCCCTACCTTGTAGGGAATGACTGGCATCGGGGTGTGACTTGGGATTGTCTACAGTAATGCTCATGCCATTTCACCCCCACCCCCACCCTACAGACAGTGACAGGCATCGAGGTGCACCTTGGACCCTTTGCCCCCAGAGTTCACCCCATTCTCCTATACTGCGCCTATTTCAGCGCATTTCCTTATGGAATGAGGTGAATGTAAAGGCGAAACACCCCAAGGCACACCTCGACACTTGTCAGTATCTGAAGGGTAGGGTGAGGTGAAATGTCGTGACTGTCATGGGCGACAACCCAAAGGCACACCCCAATGCCTGTCCATCTCTGCAGAGTGAGGGTGGAGTTTGCGTCAGTTAAATACTTCAGTGCTATTCCTATACTGCGTCTGTCTAACTCCTGCACTTCCACTGGTAATGCCAGCCAACAAACATTTGGCATTGACAAATGCTTGTTTATGTACTGGACATTTGCAGGAACTGTAACTGTTTTTCCATCATACTGAGTGATTACAAAGGCAAGTGGGTGTAAAAACTGTCACGTCATAATAAACGTTATACCTATTTGCCTTTGTAATCATTCAATACATAAAACAGTGGGTGTAGTCACTAATGCCACGTAAAACAATGCTTGAGCCTGCATTATGTGTGAAGGGATCCCTACTGAGGTGAAAGATTAATTCAATTCAAGGCAGCTGCTCCTAAAAAAACAAATTCTGGCCAGAGCCGATATGGCTGCAGGTGAGGAATTAGGGTGTAAAAATATTAAAATTACCAAAGTTATGAGCCTGCTTTAGCAAAATGTAACATAGGCTCATGAATTTGTTGTTTTGTAATATTTGTACACCAAATTTTCAACATAGGCTTGTTATGACCATGTCTCATGAAGAAGGGCAGAGCAGATATTCAACTCCTGCCCAAAAGGCGATGTGTTTGTTCCTGTTCACCTTATATTACCAATAGCTGATTATCTGCTGGTGTTGTATTGCTTGGGAGGGCTACCTGGGGGGGGAATGGATAGAGACAGCTTCTCAGAGGGTTGTACCCTGCTACCATGCAGCCCATTATCATTCTTTCTCTTGCAGGAGGTACCATAGTATACAAGATTAATCACTCTCAGCTCAGGCCCCCACCAAAGGTTAGTCAGCTATGACAGGGTGGAGTATGATGGGACTGTACCCCCCAAATAAACCTTACATCACAATGTGAATTGAGTCTTGTAAATCAGTTCATAATTATGCCACATTTTTGGAATGGCTGGACTAAAGTGCAAGAGAAAAGGTAGGAAAATGAGCATCTGGCAGCAAAGGGAAGTTTACAAAAATATAGATGTTCTGGTCACAGCCGATACGGCTGCTTAGATCAAGGGGAGTGTGGCAAGAGTGAGTAAAAGAATACTCTCATCGCACCAGAGCCTATCGCACATGTGTGGAAGTAAATGTAGAAGTACCACATTAAAGTAGTATAGTGCATGCTGACTATATAAGGGAGCTCACCAACTGTCACAAGCATACTGTTGTTAGAATGTATCAAAAACTAAAAAGTAGCCATTTAGTTAATTATGGAACTAAGAAAGAATATTCACACATGACACTGAATTATAAATAACAAAATAATCTAAAAAGTATTATTAGAAAGAAATATTGTAAACTTTTTAAAACAAATGACTATGTAGAGTCAAGCTCAATAATTATAAACATACGGGCATGTTTTTTACTCCCTATGAACTGTCATGGAAAGAAGTGTGTAGGAGCATAACCCTGTTATATTATGACCATGGGAGTGGGCTATAGCTACCAGTGATGCCATAATTAAGGTGGCTTCCTGCCTGCAACAAGCTGTATTTGCTTTCTCAGAGAAAAGGGTCCTACTGATCTTTTCACTTACTGTTGGCCTGTAAGAAAACATTACTTACCATAGTAATCTTGTTTCTTCCAAGGGAATCTTCCTGTATTCTGACAAATGCAGTATGAACTCACCATAGGACTGCCCCGGAGCTTAAATGGTTAATAGAACCCATGCAAAAAGTGGAATGTTGGGCTGGAGCTGGGTTTTCGAACCACTGTCCCTGGCTGCACTTCCTGCAACCATTAGATTCTTACGAAGCATGCAGAAGCTTAACTAATTAGCTAACTAATCTATTCTAACAAAAGATGGAAATTATGTACTTACTGTAATTCTTGGTCTTCTTGGATGGAGTCTCCACCACTCATTCACAGTAATAGGAGTACGCCGGAGCAACTAGGACCCCGCTGGAGCCAAAAATCTTCAGGAGGGCCGGCGCCGGGATAGGACCGCGTATGCGTGACACTGCGAGGCTAGCACGTGCCTATATAGGCTGTCTCGGCGTCAACCCTCCAACCACCTCAGAACCTTTTTGACCGAGGAGGTGCAGCATAACTAATGAAAGAAAAACTGACCCTAACCTCTGGGCATGTGAAGACCCAGATGACACATGTAAGAAGGGTCAATTTGAACAATGTCTTCACAGCCTGAACAACAAGGTAGTGAAGACCAAAGAAACAGAATGAGTGAGTACAAGGGATGATGGGTGGGCATGTGAATGAGTGGTGGAGACTCTGTCCAAGAAGATCAAGAATTACGGTAAGTACGCAATTTCCATATCTTCCTGGACTCGTCTCCACCACTCATTCCCACTAATGGGAGAGTACTGAGCTAAAAATCAACCCATCTCGAGTAGGGCGGTTGGAGACAGCTCACTCAGAATGGAAGTCCAAAAGGACTGTCCTGCCAAAGAAAAGAGCTGTCTGGAATGGACATCCAGAACGTAGTGCTTTACAAAGGCATGCACTGAGCTCCAACTCACTGCCTTGCAGAAGACTGCAACATATACATTATGAATCTCGGTCAGGAAGCCGCAACTGCTCTGATGGAGTGGTGTGAACCCAGCCTTTCAATATGGCCTGTGACATGGATTAGTAGTGTTGAAGACATACTACTTTATTTTTTTTTATTTAGCTTTTGTTGACCGGGTAAGTGCACTAGACAAATCCTGCCTATTTTCAGGCACGACCCGGGGAAGGGATACAGATGAATGCCAACTGACCTTGAACCAGATTAAGCTATTGGTGGTATTTTTAGTGAATGAGGGAAATTTGGCCAGGACACGAGAAATTCCCCTACTCTTTTCGATAAATGCATGGGATCTTTAACATCCACCTGAACTACCACCAATCCAGGCAGATGGGACCTCGGTTTAACATCTCATCCGAAGCGGCACCTCAGAAATGCAGCACCCCTCTCATGCTGCATTACAGTGTCAGTACTGGGATATTAACCCAAGTGCCAGATGTGGGAACTGAACCCACAGCCCTCTGATCTCTCGGCCTCAGAGGTGAGTGTGCTACCTACTGAGCCACTGACACTGACAAATAATCGAGCCAAAAACATCTCATGGCAAGAGGTTGACCCAGCCAAGGCATGGTGAACCTACAATAATTGTTCGCATGTATATCTCTTCATTCTGTTGATGAGAATCCCAATACTGTCCTAATATCCAGAGAGTGAAGGGAGCACTCCCCTTCCTTCTGGAGTTAACAAAGCAAAACTTGACTAATGGTGATTGAGCCAGTGACAAGATGTCTACTGGTTCAAGCTGGACCGAAAATGCACAGAGGTGTACTTTCACTACCAAGTACGTCCTACCTGTGCTTGACAGGTCCAAGAGGCACTCCACCATCTTACTTGGTGGGCATCTGAACTGTCCAGGTGGGACTTGCACACCAGATGGAGAAAGGTTTCCACTTAGCCATGTAAGCCTTCCTGGTGGAAGGCCTATGTACAACTTAGAAGACATCTGCGAAGGTCTGGAAAAAAACATAACTTATCCATTTCCATTTCCTCTGGGCCCAGCATGGAGATAATGGGGGGCACAGGCTAGGATGGACTAAAGTCCCTGTGTCAGAGGGTCTGCTCGTATAGGTAGTCACCTTGGGGGAACTTCTGACAGACTGCAGATCAATGAAATCAATCAGCTGAGGTTAGTTTGGGACAATGAGAATCATCCTGCCCCCACTGAGCATACAACCTGATCAGTACTCTGAATAAAGGGAAGAGGAGGAAAACGTAACAGGAGCATCTTGAATATTGCAGTGAGCACAATCTGACAGAAAACACCAGGGCCAGGATTTCTGAAGCAGGGCAGAGGCAGCTTTGTGCTGACAGGGGACACAAAAGGACCAGGTCCAAACTGCCTCATTCGTCAAAAGCGACTGCACAATATCTGAACTGACACATTATACTCGAGGTACCACTCTCACAACCTCAAGGCCCTACTGCAGAGAGGGTAGGGGGACACGCCACCCTGTTTGCTGATGTAATACATCACAGCTTTGTCATCCTTCCGAAGTAGAAACACTTCTTGGCAGGGAGCAAACTCCAGGACTTTGCTTGTAAGATAACTCTCATATCTAAGACATTTATGACAAGATGAGGATCCTTCTGGCTCCACACCTGAATGAGGAGGCCTTGGCAGTGAGTCCACCATGGATTATGTTCGAGGCTCTGTCAACTTGTACAGAGGATGCAGATGTGCGGTACGAGACCACTGCTTGCTGCAGAGGATGATCTGAGTCCCCGCATCTGCTCAACCAAAAAGGAGGCCGATTAGAGTTGTTTTTCATATTGTAACGAGCCATCTAAAGATGTAGTTTCTCCCATCCTCTGGAACTAAGCTGATGCCTTGGAGGTATCCAGGAAGGCTCCAAAGAAGAGGAGTTGTTGGGAAGATGAACTGGCACTTTCCCTGAACCTGGAGAGAACGACTGAGAAGCTGCAGTGACTGCTTCCTGTGTCTCTTAACCGGAAGGGCTGGCTAGGAGCCAAATCTCCACGAAGTGAAGACTTGGATGCCAAGATTTAGGGAACTATTCCCTGAACAGGAAAGTACAGTTACGTAAGAACGTAACGTAACAGTACATCTTTGAGAGACAGCAGCGGCTCTAGCCACAAATGGTTACCAGGGCACAGCCGAGGCACAACAGATAGTAGCCAGGGCACTTATATATTGTTACTATGGGAATCTGCACTATATGGGCTGGCACTTTTTACCAGGGCCACGTGCCCTGGCGGGCCTGATTGTAGAACCCTTCACTGTCGAGAGAGGCTCTTGCAGTAGTAATTACATATAGGACTGACGTCGGCAGGCGGCAGGACCCCACGGAAAAATTTCTAGCTAGCAGTCCCTAGCGAGGGACTGCCCCCATGTCAGGTGACCAGCGTCAGGAGACATCGGTATAAAGTGGAGGTCCCTGATGCCCGCCTTCCAGTTTTTTCCCACCACAGGCCAGAAAGGCTGGACGAGAGAGGAGCGGATATTTCCCTCACTGGAAAAGGAGCTGAAAAAGCCTAGGGGGATGGAGGGCGGGAAGGTATTACCTATTTCAAGAGCCTCTCTTGAAGATCTACTGTTACGGTAAGTTCTTTCGTAACTGTACTATCTTACTTCAAGAGGGCTCTTGCAGTAGGTAATTACATATAGGACTGAATCCCAAGCAGTCTGGAACAATGAGAGGCACCAGGAGGAGGAAAACTACTCCAAAAAGCAGTTCTAGCTGTGCAAGCCTCAAGATAAGAGGCCTTGCAGAACAGCCAGCCCGAAGCCTGCTCTACAGCGAGAGGCAACATCCAAACTGTAGTGTTTAGTAAAGGTATGAACGGAACGCCAGGTGGCGGCAGCGCAGATGTCTGCTGCACACACATTCTTGAAACAAGCTGCAGAGGCAGCTACTCCTCTAGTGGAGTGGCCTCTTACCTGACCTGGGAGGGTCTTGTTGTATTTGTCATAACAGAAATTGATGCAATGAGCCAACCACTTAGATAGGCATTGCTTAGAAACAGCATTGCCTTCCCTTTTATGAGCAAAAGAGATGAACAATTGATCAGTCTTTCCGAGATCCTTCGATCTGTTGGTGTCGTATCTCAGAATCCAGTGAACATCCATAGTATGGAGTAAATACTCCCCTTGATTAGAGTACTGTGTGAAAAAGGCGGGTAACTCTATGGACTGATTTAGAGTAGACTCTGCTACTACTTTAGGGAGAAACTTTGGGTTCGTGCGAAGATCAACACGTTCCTTGTGAAAAATCAAGTATGAAATTTTACACATCAGGGCCTGGAGCTCGGAAATTATCCGAGCGGAAGTAATGGCCACCAGGAAAAGAGTCTTCCACAAAAGGAACTTCAAATCCACAGAAGCTGCCGGTTCGAAGGGAGGCAGAGTAAGTTTCTCAAGAACAAAGTTCAAGTCCCAAGGGGGAGCGGCAGTACGGATAAGGGGCCTCAGATGGAGAACCCCTCTGAGAAAGGTCTTAGAGACCTCCAATTGAGTGAAAGTTTTGTCTGCAAAGGGACATGATAGGCCAAGATGGCTACCATTTGTACCTTCAGAGAAGAATGGCTGAGACCCAGGTCAAACAGATGACGTAGATACTCCAGCAGAAGCCCCGCTGAACAGGACAAAGGTTCCACGTTCTTGGAAGTGGCCCAGATAGTGAATCTTTTCCACTTCATGGCGTAAGTGGATCTAGTGGAGGGTATTCTGGCCTCCACCAAAATCTCCGCCACTTGGGGAGACACCCCAAAATGGGATTGAGCTAAGTCTACAGGAGCCATGCGTGCAGCTGAAGGGATTTGAGGCCTGGATGGACCAGTGTCCCCTGATCCTGGGTCAGTAAACCTCGAGATAGAGGAAGGGGATAATCCTCTGAGTACTGTTGTAGAAGAAAGAACCAAACTTGCCTGGGCCAGAAAGGAGCAATCAGACTCATTCGTGCTCCTTCTGAAGCTAGTTTCTGCAAGACTCGTGGGATAAGTGGAATTGGGGGAAAAGCATAGACGAATCTGTCCTTCCAGTCTAGAGACAGAGCGTCTCTACAAAAAGCGCCTCGCTCTGGAACGAGTGAGCAGAAGACGGGAAGCTTTGCGTTTAGAGGGGATGTGAACAGGTAGACCTGTGGTGTTCCCCAAAGTCAGAAGATATTGTCTAGGACCCCTTGGTCCAGTTCCCACTCATGAGTCAGAGCAGAAAAGCGACTTAGCTTGTCTGCCAGGGTGTTGTCGACTCCCAGAACGTGAATTGCCGTGAGGTGAAGGTCGTGTTGTATTGCCCAATCTCAAGCCCTCATTGCCTCCCTGCAAAGATGGTAGGACCGAGTCCCTTCCTGTTTGTTAATGTACCAAACCACGCACATGTTGTCCATCTGGACGGCTAGGTGGCCGGGAAGGATGTATTGGTGAAGGGCTTTGAGAGCGTACAACACAGCCCGAAGATCGAGCACAATGATGTGGAGAGCTTGTTCGAGCTTGGACCAGGAGCCCTGGGTCCGATGAGGGCCTAGATGGGCACCCCAACCTTTGCCCAAGGCATCTGTGGTTAGAGTCTGGGAGGGGGAGGATGAAAGAAAGGAACTCCCCGAAACAGGTTCTCTTGAACCATCCACCAATGCAAGTCTCGAAGCATCGGCGAGGAGACCAGAAATGAAAATTACGTACCTACCGTAATTCTTGATCTTCTTGGATGAGTCTCCACCACTCATTCACACTATTGGGATCTGCGCCGGAGGCACTAGGACCCATCGGGAGCAAACTTTTTGCTGGGGAGTCGATGCCAGAGATGGCGCCGTGAGGAACGGTGTCGCGAGCCCCAGCTCGCGCGGCAATGACTATCTCGGCGTCGACTCCCCAACTGCCTCGGTACCTTTTTTACCAAGGAGGTGCAGCGTAACTAACCTAGAAGGGTAGCCTAACCTAAAAAAACGGACATAAAATAGTCTGGACGACCCGTGTAAGAAGGGTCAATAAAGAAGTCTTCAAGGCCTAAAGATTTGAGGGAGTGAAGACCAACAAGAGAGGTGAGCTCGGGATGGAGGGGGTGTAGGATGAGTGGTGGAGACTCGCCCAAGAAGATCAAGAATTACGGTAGGTACGTAATTTTCATATCTTCCAGGACATAAGTCTCCACCACTATTCACACTATTGGGAGAGTACCGAGCTAATAATCCCCCAAGAGGCGGCAGGAAAACCCAAGAGCTCTACTGCTGAGTTAAGACAGAACTCATTAAGGATGGCTCTGCCAAAGGAAGAATGTCGTCTGGCATGGACATCTAGTGCATAATGCTTAATGAAAGTATGCATTGAGCTCCAGGTGGCTGCATTGCAGATGTCTGCAATGGGCACATTGCGGATTTCTGCTAGGGATGCCACTACTGCTCTGGTAGAGTGAGCGTAAACTCTACCCTCCAACTTAACCTGCGCCATGGAATAGCACTGACGAAGGCACGCCACTAGCCATGCTAAGATACATCTAATAGCGACAGGTTGACCCAGCTGGGCCTCACTGAAGGAAACGAACAGTTGCTGGGCTTTACGAAAATTCTTGGTTCTATCTAAGTAGAAACGCAAGGCCCTCTTAACATCCAGAGAATGAAGAGAGTGTTCCCCTTCATTTTGGAAGTCCGCAAAATAAGAGGGAAGGACCAAAGGCTGGTTAAGATGAAATTCTGACACAACCTTAGGAAGAAATTTAGGATGAGTACGAAGGACTACTTTGTCCTTATGGAACACAGTATACGGAGGGTCTGTGACCAGGCATGTATCTCTGAGACCCTCACGGGCTGAGGTAATGGCCACTAGGAAGGCAGTCTTCCAGGTGAGAAACTTAGCTCACAGGTAGCTAGAGGCTCAAAAGGTTTCAAGTGAGCATGAATAGCACAAGATTAATGTCCCAGGCTGCAACAGGACGTCATGTAGGGGTCTGTGTGCAGAATGCCCTTAAGAAATCCTTAACTATAGGTAACTGAGCCAGTGAAAGAGAAAAACTGGCTCATGATACGCTGAAATGGCACTAAGGTGAACCTTAACTGTAGAGTACTGGAGACCTGTTGAGAGGTACAAAAAGGTACTCAAAGACTTTATCTGGAGGGCGGAAAAGGATTCAAAGAGGACTTTGCACACCAGAGGAAAAGCACTTCACTTAGCAGTGTAAGTTTTCCGAGTGGCCGCTCACAGCAGCCAGAAGGACATCAGAGACCTTCTCGAGACATTGAACCGATTACTTCTACCTTTCAGAGCCAAGCGTGAAGGTGAAGAGATGTCAGATTGGGATGGACCACCGTCCCTGAGTTAAAAGGTTCATCTGCAGGGAAGTGGTCTCAGAGGAACTGCCAACATACTGTTGAGAAGTGAAACCACAGTTGTCGAGGCCAAAAGGAGCAATGAGAATCATCTTGTCTCCTGAGACTGAACTTGAGGAGTACCTCTGAATTAGAGGAAGAGGCGGAAAGGCGTAAGAAAGCGCTTTTGTCCACCGCAGCCTGAACGATTCTGACAAAATGCCAGGCCCTGGATTTCTGGAGCAGAAGAGAGGCAGTTTTGCATTGAGTGGGGATGCAAAAGGTCCAGGTCCGGAGTTCTCACCTTCGAATAGTGACTGAACTATGGTTGAGTTGGAGACCACTTGTGAGGATCTGTCTCTGTTCTGCTGAGATGGTCTGCCAAGTCGTTTGTACACCTGGCAGGTAGGTTGCTTGAATTAGAGCCTTCGCCCAAGCACCATTCCCAGACCCTCATCGCTTCTCTGCATAAGGGGTAAGAATGAGCACCGCCCCTGCTTGTTGATGTAATACATCACTGCTTTGTTGTCCGTTTGGAGGAGAATATTCTTGGACAGAGAATGTCCTTCAAAGATCGGACCCCATAAAGGACGGTCTCATTTCTAGGACATTTATGTGAAGCTGGGACTCGAAATGAGTCCACACACCCTGAGTGTGGAGAGCCTGACAGTGAGCTCCCCACCCCATTAGTGAGGCGCCTGTGGTAATGGAGATCTGATGGTCCAGAGGGGCAAAGGGTATCCCTGCAGAAGATTGTCCTCTTGAGACCACCAGGTGAGAGACCGTAGGGGTTCTGTCACCTGATGAGATAGGATCATGGGTGAGTGGTTGGAGACCACTGAGTACTGAGCATCCATTGGAGTCTCATGTGCAGACGGGCCAGAGGTACAGTGAACACTGAGGATGCCATGAGGCCCAGCATCCATTGCATCAAGAGCTGTAACTGACCTGTTCTCCGATGTAATGGGCCATCTGAAGGATATTGTTCCTTCTGTTCTCTGGGAGAAAAGCTCAGACAGGATGTGTCCAGAAGGGTCCCTATGAAAAGGAGCCTCTGGGAGGGCTGCAGCTGTGATTTCTTGAGGATCAGCAGGACTCCCATGGATGTAAGGAGGTGAGAGGTTACTCTCACGGCATCCAGAGTCCCTTCCTGGAAGGACTTGAAGAAGCCAATCATCCAGATAGGGGAACACCTGTATTCGAAGTTTGAGGTGCGCCTACAGAACTGCACAACACTTTGTAAAACTCGCTGCGCCGATAGCCCAAAAGGCAGGACTCTGAACTGATAATGTTGTCCCAGAGCCACAAACCTCAGGAATTTGTGATGCCTCGTGAATGGGAATGTGCTGGTAAGCATCCTGCATGTCTAGGGAAGCTAACCAGTCGTTGATGAAGCAAGGTAACAGGGTTCCTAGAGAATCATTTTAATTTCTCCTTGGGGAGAAATTTGTCTAGCTTTGAGATCTAGAATGGGGCACATTCCCCAGACTTCTTTTGGAACCAGAAAGTAATGAGAGAGAACCCCGTGTTTCGCTGATGCAGCGGCACAAGTTCTACTGCCCTGTTGTTTAGAAGGCCCTGAATCTCGGCAGTGAGAAGGTCTGACTGAAGGGCAGACAGCCTGGGCTGTTGCTTAGGAGGACAATCCGAGGGTTTACAAAATTGAGTGAGTACTCGCTGATTATCCGAAGGACCCATTTGTCTGAGGTTATGGACTTCCACTGGCTGTAGAAGTGCATCAGCTGACCTCCCACCGGAGAGAAAACTCCACCTCGGCAGTTGAGGGGACTTGGGCCAGCAATCATAAGGTAGCGCGGGTGCTTTGGGCCCTGCGCTTTCGCCGCCGCCTCTTTTGAGGTTGGGCAGGTTGGTTCTTATGGAAACTTCCTGCCTCTGCCTCAAAGGACTGACGGTTATGAAACTGACGCTTACTGGCATGCCCTCAGAGGGGCAGGAGGGGGTCTAGCCAACTTAATGGCTGACCTAGTCTTTGTGTAGCTTCTAGAGCTTGCTCGACCTGAGGACCAAAAAAGATATGCACCATCAAAGGCAATGCCATTACCTGCTGTTGCGCATCATTGGTGAAGCCTGAGTGCTCAGCCAGGAATGGCGGCGGGCAAATACCAGCAGCTGCTGAACGGAAGTGGAGCCAAAAGCGCCCATGGCTGCTTTAACCTGTTGGTTGTTAGATTCAATACCCCTGTACGGTTTGGAGAAGCTCTGGTTTTGAATCATCCAAAGAGCTTCAACCATTTGCTTGAGAGAGTGCCACAGGATATACTCGTACTGAGAAAAATAGCCCTGGTAACTGGCAATACAGATACTTAGGGCAGAAGCAGCAAAGACTCTCTTACCTAAGGTGTCTATCTTACGATTCCTTGTTAATAGGTCGAGCTGTAGTGGTTTGAGGAAGGACGACCTTATCATTCTCTGCCAGGACTACAATAGGATCCGCAAAGGCTTGGGATGCCAAAATGGGACGATCCTTGGGGGCTGAATATTTTCTATCAATGGATTTAGCCACCAATGAAGAGAGAGCAGATTATTCCATACCATTTGAGACAGCTGCCTCAAGGAAGGCTGAATCGGAGGATTCAAATCCTAGGATCTCCGAGGCGTGAAGGTATTGGAGTCTTAGCAATTTCCCAGGATCATGTCTGTAGTCTGGAGAGAAAGTGTGGAAATCATATTCTTCAGCAGAGACTTAAATGACAGGTCCTCGGCCCACAGGCTCTGCAGCAGTAAAAGATCCTGCTTCGTCCACCTCCACGCCCAGCCGAAGGTCTGGGCAGGCTCAACGTCATCTCCTGACAGTCCAGGAGGACTGTATGGACAGGAAAGGGATGAAAGCCAGAAGAGGAAGGAGGAAAAGAGACAAAAGGAAAGTCCACGAGCGCCCCGCGCCGAGGAGGCGACGCACCAAGAACAACGCTGAGGAACCACGCTGGTAACCGCAAACGGCGCCGAGAAGCTTGACGGGCGCCGAGGATGGCGCAGCACACGCACCCCAGAAGCTGCATGGCGCCGCGTCAAGGCGCCCCAGAGACCGAAAACAGGTTTTGAAGGAAAAGAGCAGGAGATAAGGGCATCGGTGTGGCCCCCGCGCCAAGCCATGGGGGAGAGGACACTTGCTATCGGAGTCGACGGCACTCAAGAAGGTGCCGCGGGACCAGGACAGTTCAACCACCCTACCTGGTCACCCAGAGAGCCCAAGGCCCACGAACGATCGATGCAGGTAGCCGTCAACCAACCTCCGAGCCCATTGCTCCTATAAGAGCGCCCACTGATGAAACTGCTCATCTGAAGACCTACCCGCGGGCGGGTAGGACCGGATGTCAAGACGCCGTGCTACCAGAAGCCACTGTTGGCGACTCCGGGCGAGGAGACCGCACCAGCCCCGAGATACGAACGCTCACGCCGCAGACGATCAGAGGGCGTACCTCAGTGATGCCTTCTCTTTAGACCCGCGGGCCTAAAAGAGCTCGAGGTCAACGGCGCCGAGAATGCGCACCGCTTGGTTTTATGCTTCCGCTGGGACCGCCATCCCCCGGCATTGGACTGACTGCTGTCAGACCCCCTTCCGGAGAAGGTGGCGGACCGGACCCAGCCCGACTGACTGAACAGCTTATACAAGTCTCCCCACCGCCACCCGACCTGCTCATGGTCGACTCCGCCAGTGTAGGCTGAGACTTTATCGCTTTTATTTAAAAATAAGAATAACTTAAGCGATACTGTATCGAGATAATACTACAAAATAATAAAAACTGAAAACTATGCTGCTAGTTTGACTCTCGACAGGCGAGCGACGCCGCCACTGAAGCGCACTCTGACGGCAGGAAAAAGGAACTGATGTGGCGAGTTGACGCTGAGATAGTTATTGCCGCCGAGCTGGAAGGCCTCGCCATTGCTCCTCGTGGCGCACATCTAGCCGACCCCAAGCAAAAAGTTTGCTCCCGATGGGTCCTAGTGCCTCCGGCGCAGATCCCAATAGTAGTGAATGGGGGTGGAGACTTATGTCCAGGAAGATCTAGGTGATCTAGGTCATCCACTCAACTGATCCCATAGGGATGAGAGTCCACTGAGAACTCTCATGTGGAGTCAAGCCGAGGAACTGTCGGGATAGCAGCCGCCACGAGCCTGAGGAGGCGTAAGGACCCACCTTGCAGAGACCCGCCAAAGGCCGGACAGCAGACTTATGAGTCTGGAGGTGGACGACGGTCCGTGGCAAGAAGGCCCTGCCTGTGGTCATATCGAGAATCGCCCCACAAACTGTAGTCTCTGGGATGGGATCAGGTGAGACTTGGAATGGTTGATGGTAATACCCAGGTAGGCAAAAACCTGCTGGGTAAGGGAGAGGCAGCGCAGGAGTTCCTCCCTGGATGGGGCCACCAGGAGCCAATAGTCCAGGTACGGGAAAACCTGCACCCACGGTAAGCAGGTGGGCCGCCACCACTGCCAGGCATTTGGTAAATACTTGGGGCACCAAGGAAAGGTCAAACGGAAGTGCCTTGAATTGGTAGTGGTCCCCCTGGAACACAAAACGAAGACATTTGCAGTGAGACGGGCGAATGGAAATGTGCAGGTAAGCATCCTGCATATCCAGGGCACACAGCCATAGACCCAGCCAGAGGAGGGGCAGAAGGCTCTGCAAAGAGAGCATCCTGAACCTTTTGTATTCCACAAAGAGATTCAGGGAACTGAGGTCCAGAATTGGTCTGAGATCTCCTGTCTTCTTTGGGACCAGGAAGAAATGGCAATAGTAATCTGTCCCTTGCAGATGAAGGGGGACGGGTTCTATTGCTTGTTTCAGTAGGAGAGCCGAAATTTCCTCCTGAACCAAGAGAAGGTGTTCCCTTGAATACGATGACTTTAGAGGGGGGTGACAAGGTGGTTTCTGAAGAAACTCTATCAAGTGTCCTGCGATGAGCTGGAGCACACAAGAATCTGATGTTATCCTCTCCTAGCCCGGAAGGTAGAGGAAAAACCTCCCTCCTACCGATTCCTCCTGGGAAGTCCGGAGGCTGTGGGAGAGGGAAGGAGTCAGGTGGTGTGGGGAGTGCCGTAGCTGTAGCACCCGCTGCTTTTGGGTGGGGGGCTTAGCAGCTATGGGGGCCTGCTGCTTGTGTCTGCCTTCCTGGGGTTTCACTTAGGCCGATTCCGTCTGCGAAAGGGATGGCGCTGCTGCTGATGGGGGCGGTACATGGAGTCGACAGACTTCAGTGCCATTCCCTTCTCCTGCAAATCAGTGATGATGTCCTTGACATCACTGCTGAAAAGCACCGACCCCCGGAAGGGCGCTTCCTGGATAGTGGATTGCACTTCCGGGACCAACCATGACACGCGGAGCCAAGCATGATGACGTAGGCCTATGGCGAAAGCTGAGCGCCGTCCAGCAGTGTCCACTGCATCGTATGTCGCACGAAGCATGTGTCGACTGGCCGAACATGCAGAGCAGACAAGATATGAAAATTACTTGACTCACCGTAATTCTTGATCTTCTTGTATCTTCACCATTCATTACTGTTGGGTGACAGCCAGAGGCATGCACCTGCCATGGGAGGTTTTTTTTAGAGGAGTCGGCTTCAAAGGCCGCCCCCTGAGTGACGCTTTCTGCATAGAGGCGCTATGAAGTGCTGTTAGCGCCCAGACCTCCTCCATCCCAGTTCTGTTGGCCGGAGAGGCGAAAAAAGGCTTAGAAGAAAGAGTGAGGCAAGAGAGCTGAGGGATAGAAAAAGGAAAGGATATAAACTGAAAAAGGAATAAGCCGATAGAGGATAGAAGGGAAGAAAAAATTACTCACCTTAGTAATGTTGTTTCTTCTAATGGAGTCTTGCTATATTATGACATATGCAGTGAGTCCCAACCTTCGAACTGCTCCGGAGGTGAAAGAGTTAACTTTCCATGCCAGGCATGGAACCTTGAGCGCGAGCTCGGTTGAAAACTCTGTCTGTTGTTCTTCAAACTCAAACTGTCAGATCTTTACGAGCAAAACTCACTAAGGTTCTGTGTGGAAGCCGTAAACCTACACTAGCCCACTGGCTACTAACTACAAGAACACATTTTTCTTGATCCCAAAACGAAGACTCAAGTCAGGGGATTCAAGAAAGAAAATTAAAAACATAACACCCAAACACCCTAAAAAGAAAGGGTGAAAAAATAAGGTGGGCATCTACTAAGTGCCAACACTGCACTGCCCACCCACAACCCAAAAGCAGAGGTTCTGAGAGGGGCAGGCAGCGGGGGAGGTCACAATACAGCAAGACTCCATTAGAAGAAACAACATTACTAAGGTGAGTAATTTTTTCTTCAAACAACATGAGGTCTTGCTGTATTATGACATATGCAGATTACACAGCAGTACTTCCATGGAGGAGGGACAGAACCTACCTAGGAATAGGCTCTGAAGCACTGTTGTGCCAAACCGAGCATCACTCCTAGCCTGGATGTCCACAGAGTGATGCTTGGAAAAAGTGTGAACTGTTTTCCAGGTAGCTGCTTGACATATCTCTAAGATAGGAATATCCCTGGCAGCAGCCAGGGAAGCAGCTGTACCTCTGGTAGAGTGAGCTCTCAGGCCTGAAGGTGGAGCCCTACCTAGATTTTCATAGCAAAATTGAATGCAAGAGACAATCCACCTGGCAATGGATCTCTTAGTGGCAGGTTTTCCCTTACCAACCTCACCATAAGTGAGGAACAGTTGGAGGGAGTCAAACCTGTGACCCTTGGTACGCTCTATGTAGTAGCTAAGGGCCCTTTTCACATCCAAACTGTGCAGCCTCCTCTCACTAGAGGAGGAATGGTCAGTGAAGAAAACAGGAAGAAACATAGACTGGTTATGGTGGAAGTCTGAAACCACCTTAGGTAAAAACTTCCTGTTCGTCCTGAGGACCACCTTATCTCTATGGAAAGAGATAAAATCAGGCTCCACTGACAGGGCTTGTAACTCGCTTATGTGCCTGGCAGAAGTGATGGCCACCAAGAAAACAGTTTTCCAAGTCAAGTACTTAAGCTCTGCTGAGGACAAAGGCTCAAAAGGGGGTTGCATAAGCTGAGCAATGCAAACATTAAGGTCCCAAACAGGGGCAGGGTCCCTGAATGGCGGATTGGTATGAAGCAATCCCTTGAAAAACTTAGAGAATACAGGATGAGCTGAAAGTGAAGAAGGCTTACCTGCTGAAAGGAAAGCAGAGACAGCTGCCAGATGCACTCTTAGTGTAGCTGGTCTGAGTCCCAAGCTATTAGGATGAACCATATAGTCAAGGACTGTGGGCAGGCCAGCAGACTTTGGAGAAATATGCTTCCTAGAGCACCATATGGAGAATCTTTTACATTTGGAGTTTGTAAGTGCTTCTGGTGGAAGGCTTCTGAGAAGCCTTAAGGATATCCATAACACCTTGAGAGAGGTGTAAATCAGCAAACTCTAACTCTTCAAGAGCCAGGCCTTGAGATTGAGAGATTTCAGATTCAGATACCAAACCCTTCCCTGAGCACAGGTTAACAGGTTGTAATTCCTGGGAAGAAACAGGGGAAGGTGGACTGCTAAGGACAACAGAAGAGGGTACCAGGGCTGTCTGGCCCAGTCTGGAGCAATCAGAATCACTTTGCAGGGTTGAGACCTGATTTTGACTAGCACCTTGAACAGGAGAGGGAAGGGGGGAAAGCATACAAGAACTTCCCTTCCCAAATGAGAACTAGGGCATCCAGGGGGACTGAGCCCAACACTGGGGGCCTGCAGAAAAAGAGGGGAAGTTGGTGATTGTCTGGGGCTGCAAAAAGATCTATCTGTGGGGTGCCCCATCTGGAGAATATCACCTTCAAAACCAAGTGATCCAGGGACCATTCGTGATGGCCCTGAGATATCCTGCTGAGAGCATCTGCCAGGGCATTGTCCTCATACTGCTGTAAGAGAGGTGTTCAGGGAATAGGCCAGAGACCATAACTTCACTGCTTCTGTGCACAAGGCTGTAGACCGAGTGCCCCCTTGCGTGTTGATATACCACATTGTGGAGGTATTGTCTGTCCTGATCTGAACTACTTTGTTCTGAACAGACTTGGAAAAAGTCTGAAGTGCTAGAAACACTGCTCTGAGTTCGAACAGATTGATGTGAAGCAGAGATTCCTGAGGAGACCATAACCCTTGGGTGGTCAAGTCTCCCAAGTGAGCTCCCCAACCCAAGAGGGAGGCATCTGTAGTAGGGATTAGAGAGTGAGACTGAGTGACAAAAGGAACTCCCTGTCTTAGATAGTCCTGATCCTGCCACCACTGCAATGCCTGGATCAGGGTTCGAGTCACTGGGATCAGTTTGGTCAGAGGATCCTTTTTCTGAGACCAGAAGGCTCTCAAGCGGAACTGAATGGCCCTCATCTGAAATCTTGCTCCCTGCACCACTGCTGTAGAAGCAGCCATGTGCCCCAGGAGCTGTAGAAAATGCCTTGCTGGTCGAGGCACCTGGAGGGTGAATGAAGAGGCCAGTGAAATAAGGGTCCTTGCCCTGTCCAGGGGAAGGAAGGCTCTTGCCTTTACTGTATCTAGCTCTGCGCCTATGAAGGTGAGGAGCTGGACAGGCTCTAGAACTGACTTTGAAAGATTCTAGAAGGAAACCTAGAGAAGCAAGCGTTGCTGAGTTATCTGTAGGTGTAACTTGACTTGGTCTGGGACTGGCCTACTATGAGCCAGTCGTCCAGGTATGGGAAGATGGAAATCCTTTTCCTTCTTAGGAAGGCAACTACTACTGCCAGGCATTTTGTGGACACCCTTGGAGCAGAGGTTAGGCCGAAGGGCATTGCTCTGAATTGGTAGTGGCCTGAGGGCAGCTCGAACCTGAGGTATTTTCGATGGGAGCGTCTGATGAGAATATGGAAGTAGGCATCCTTGAGGTCCAGGGACGCTAGCCAGTCCCCTGGCCTTAGAGAGGGTAGAATTATTCCCAGAGACACCATTTTGAACTTTGGCTTTAAAAGGTGCTTGTTTAAATATCTGAGATCCAGGATGGGCCGCCATTCTCCTGTCTTTTTGGGGGTGAGGAAGCACCTGGAGTACAATCCTTTCCCTTGGTGTAGGGTGAACCCTTTCTATAGCTCTGAGAGCCAAGAGGGAAGAGACCTCTGCCTCTAGGGCAAGTGCCTCTGAAGGATTTGCAGGTGGAAAGGATCTGGTTCTCATCTTTGGAAATTTTTTGAAGCTGAGAACCAGTCCCTGGCTTATTACTTCCAGGACCCATTTGTCTGATGTTAAAGACATCCAGTCCTGGACAAAGTAAGCCAGCCTGCCCCCTTCCGGTAGTGGAGAATCAGCCCTGGCAAACCCATCAGGGTGCCTGTTTGGCAGGGGCTTTAGGATGAGGGGTGGAAAATAGAAATTACGTACCTACCGTAATTATGATCTTTCTGTGTATCTTCACCATTCATCACAGATGGGTACTGACCGGAGATCAGGACACCGCGGGAGCCTTTTTTTTTTTTTTTAAAAGGATAGGCATAGTCGACGCAGCATCGGCGCCTACCCCGAGGCCGACGCATCACGGCATGCTCGAGGACTGTGCCATTAGGTTGGTGCCGATCAGCCTGCCTACCAGTTCTGAGCGCCGGAGAAGTAAGAGGAAGGGATGGAGGGTGGGACAAGAGAGTCCAAGGGACAGAAAAGGAAGAGAAAACTGAACTAAAAGGAGAAATAACGACTGAGAGGACAGCATAGAGGAAGTAAAACAAAGGGGATTGGGTAGGGGCCCCAATCTCTGGAAAAGGAAGAAGGAGGGAGGGGGGAGAGAATTTAGGAGAGAGTGAGAGGTAAAAGGATCCAGGACCCTTGTCCGTCACCAGACTGTATAGGAACTGCAAGGAGTGGCAAAGCACATCTGCCAGAATTCAAGGCACAGAATAACTGGCAATACCCCCAAAGCAGAGTCGGTTATTCTGAGAAGGACAGGCACAGGACCCAGTACTCTCTAAGATTTAAGTAAAAAAGGGTCCTTTTTTTTTTATAATAGATGGATAACAGAAGGAGGGCAACCATCAGTTCTCACCCCATAGGGGTGAGGATAAGTAGTAGAGAAGAAGTGCCACTCGAACTGTACCCCCTGGAGAAGAAAAATACCCCCCTGTGTGTCCCAACTTTACCCCGCTCAAAAAGAGGGGTAGGCACAGAGGGAGGAGGATCCAGAGACTGGAGCCCCAGGGGGATGGCGGGCGGGATTGTGATGAATGGTGAAGATGCACAGAAAGATCATAATTACGGTATGTACGTAATTTCTATATCTTATCTGTGTCAGTCTTCACCATTCATCACAGATGAGTGAGTACCAAGCCCCCCGAAGGGGGCTGATTCATTGCACCCTAAGGGTCAGTATCCCTTAGCCCTCAGTGGGTGACACACTAAGGGAAGGAAACTTCAGGGCCTGAGGAGGCCCGAGAGTGGGGAGAGTGAGATGGGGTCCCCCCGGAAGGGGAAGGAATTTGCCCCGACAAATGCCGTCTTGCCCTACGGGAAAAAAGATAGGTTCCCTGGTGAGCAGAGCAAATCACCCTACACCGGGCCAAGGGTGACAACCGGGAAAGGCGAAGCCACGCCGATCTCCTGGTGCAGATCGCTGTCACTACTACCCTGGTAGCTACCTCATTGGCGTCGTAAGATGCCCTTGCTTGGTGCCTTGCTAGCTCCAGGTCATGAGCAGAGAGTGCGATGGCTTGCCTGGTTTGCTCCGGTCAGGCAAAGCAGCTAGGATCTGACCCAGCTGACCACAAGAACCTGTGGTAGGCTGCATAGTGGGCCTGATGAGTGGAGATGGAGAGAAGCAACCGTGCCGAGTAGAAAGTCCTCCTCCCCCAGAAATCAAAATCCGAAGAGTCCTGATCTGGGGGCCGGTCATGGTGGAGGGCGCAAAGCCCGTCAGGAGTGTCCAGGTGCATCAATCTGGACTGTGGATGAGGCATAGAACCATGGATGCCTCCCGAAAGGGAGCAGGCCAGGGTGGCACCACAAGGGTGGCTGCACTGAAATCACCTAGAAAGGCGTGCGCCGCATGCTCAGGATTGCTCATGGAGAGGGGGGAGAGAGGTGAAGGTCCTCCAGCATCCTCACGAGGAAATGCTGATACTCGGAGAGATCAGCGGCAGGAGAGATATGGACAGATGGTTCTTCTCCCCCTGAAGAGGGGGATGAGGAGATGGAGGTCACCATGCGCTCTGAGAGTGGCTGCTCGGGGGGAGGTTGAAAAACCTGGCTGTCCATGGCCCTAACGTAGGCAGGTAACCGAGCAGCCACTGCTCTGAACTGTTCCCAGGTGAGAGGACCGCTAGAACCAAGAATACCTGGGAATGCTGGAGAAGGCAGCAGAGGGGAGGGGGCAGAGCCGAGAGAGGAAGTTGGCTGACCTCTGCCAGGGCTAGGGAGAGGACCATGGACCCCCGCGGAGGGTGTCCTGGAAGACTCCACAGCCGACAGCTGTACAACCACGTTGGTACTGCCTAGGCTGCGCCCAGAAGAATCCCCCAAGTGAGGTGACTGGGCCAGATAGATCCAGAAGGATGGTCCCTGCCTCCAAAGAATGGGACCCCCTCAAGGAACCAGAAGGGGAAGGGGCGGAAGTCCGCACTTCCGCTTCGTCCAAGGCCCAGGTGGGTCCCAGAGAAAGATCGACGCACCGACCCCACACCCCTCGACCCCTCAGAGTCCGAGAGAGTCCCAGTCTTCGAAAGGGCCAGCCTAGGAAGCTGGCAGCTCTGGTCTGCCCCCGAAGGGGAGTCCCAGGGAGCAGCACCCTCCCCTCCTGTTGGCTTCCCGATAGGCCCCAAAGTTGGATGATCGAGACACACCACCGGAGGGGGTACCACCGCCTAGGGGTCAAGGAACCCCACAAGGCCAGGTTGCATGGCAATGGTGGCACGCACCACAGCCTGCTGGTCAGTATCACTGACCCTAACCTCGGGGGGAACCAGACGCGCCTCAGAAGGGGGCTGACTGAGACCTGTCGTGGAGACCACCGGCTTGTCCTCCTCTGCAGACAACCCTGAAGGGTGTGACTGCCCGCTTGACTCCAAGCCCGACTCCGACTCCGAAGAGGTAGAGTCTGAGGCCCTAAGCCAGACGGTAGGAGGGCAAGGGAAGGCGACCTTACCAAAGGGCCCAGAAGTCCAAGCAGTGGCCAAGGCAGCACCTGCACCCTCCACAGCCCCGCAAGCGGCGCTGGCAGAAGGCGGCAGAGCAGCACGGGCCAAAGGTCCTGAACTAGGGCCAGCTGCGGCACCGTCAAGTCCACCGGCACCAGGGGCGGTACCAGTAACAGAGACGGCGCCGACAGAAACCCCAGCCACAGCCTCAGTGCCGACGCCAGGCCCTTCGGCGCCGCGAGTGGCACCGAGGACTGAAGCGGCGCCGACGACCCTGAGGGTGGACTTGGCGCCAACACGGACCACTAGACCCCTTGGCGCCGCTATGCGCGCCGAGAGCACCAACGGCGCAGAGGACGGCACCGACGATCGACTGGTTGCCCCACGGTGTCGGTCAACCTTGGCGCTTCGAGGATGGCTACGAGGTGAGACATGGCGGAAGGCGCACGCCAATTCCAGGTCACGGCGCCATGAGCAGGGTCGGCACCGCGAATGGCACTGACAAGGCCCACGGCACAGAAAGACGAAGTCGGCCCGACAGGACCCATAGCGCCGAATGCCGACGCCCCAGTGACGGTGATCGAGGACGGCATCGACCCGGCCTTCCGATCGGGAGCGACACTGGGTGCCTTCACCTAAGGGGTGATTGCCATAGCGTCGGCCTGCCCGCTCCGGGGAGGAAGCGGAACGGGCCTCCTGCACCGCGGAAGGAGCCTCGGCCAAGGCTAGGTTACGAGAGGCCGAGGCTCCCTCCTCCTGGTCCATATAGAACCGGGAGGGGACCAGGAGGAAAGGCCAAGAGAGCATGGCTTGGCCCGACGAGTGCGAGACCTACCCCCGAAAGTCAGTGGAGCTCGCCCTACTTTAAACGCGTGCTGTTCGAGGACGCGCGTCCATGGAGAAGCAGGCGCGCAATGAATCCATGTCGTGAAGTGGCCAAGACACGAGACACCGTCATGCTGGTCGGTAACGGAGTACTTGCGGCCGCACTGGGCACCGACTCATGGGGCCACTTAGACGACTTCTTGCCCTCCCGACCACGACACATGACCTACGGAAAACACTCGAAAACAGACTGACGCCGCTTAATTGTAAAATAAATGGAAAGATCTTACCAGTGGCGTCGGTAGTGCAGACTAGAACCAGCAGGAACCACGACTGTCGATCACAAAAGGTTAAGGCCTAAAACTTTGAAAATCTCTTCACAGGCTTCCCACGAGGCGACCTCGACAGCGGGAGATGAAGAACTGGTAGGCAGGCGGAGTCGACACAGCTTAATGGCTAATCCTGGAGCGCCACGTAGTACGTCGGCCTTGAGGGCGGCGCTGATGCTGTGTCGACTCCGCCTATCCTTTTTTAAAAAAAAAAAAGGCTCCCGCGGGGTCCTGATCTCCAGCCAGTACCCATCTGTGATGAATGGTGAAGACTGACACAGATAAGATCAGGCCTGCTTGTACCCCGTCTGCTTCTCCCTCTAAAGAACCCCCTATGAGCATAAGCAGAAGAGGAGGCCTGGGCTTGGTAGAAAGGCCTATGAAAAGGCCTGCCCCTGCCCCTGGGATGCTGCCTCTGAGGAGTGGTTTGCCTTTCCTTGGCCTGAGCACTCCTATAGGTGGTCCTGTACTCATCCATTTTCTTCATGTACTTCTCTGTATGCTTCCCAAACAGAGAATTACCCACAACAGGAAAATCCATGGCCTTAGTCTGGGTATCCTGAGACAGGCTAGTACATCTGAGCCAAGCCATCCTACGAAGGGCCACAGATGTAGCCATGACTCTAGATGAAACATCATTGGAGTCCACTGCAGCATGGAATTGCACCTTGGATGCCTCAATACCATCTGCAGCTACCTGCTCCAGCCTCAAGCTGGCCAGGGACCTGTTTAGCTAAAGCCATTACAGTGTCCCATCTAGATTTCTGATATCTAGCTGTATAGGCCATATAATTGGCCTGCCTGAGTCCCAAAGGATGCTGCCATGTACTGTTTCTTTGCCATGGCATCAATCCTCCTGGAGTCCTTATCTGGGGGTGAAGCTAAGGTATATTTGCCTTTATCACAGGCTGAGCCTGCACTACCTCAACATGGCTGCACTGCTGAGTAAGGAACTCTGTATCTGAGCCTGAAAGAGTATACCTCTTGCCCATTCTCTTATCCACAGGAGGTATAGAATTAGGAGTCTTTAAAATTTTTATTGTCTGTTTCCCAAAAGACTTATGAAGGGGAATAGACAGCCTCCTGGCCTCTGGGATATCCATCATTTCAACATAGTCAGGCTCCTCCTGGTCATCCACAGCTTCTTCCATAGGAAGCTGAAGAGTTTCAGCCACTTTCTTGTAAAACATGAAATGGGAGGGGGACTCAGAAAGCCTAGGAGGAGACACTCCTGAAGGTCTGTCTGGGGAGATGTCCAGGTCAATGGGCACATCCAGACTTTCATAATCACATTCACTTTCCTCATACTCTCCTTCCTCCTCCTCCTCCGGTTCATAAAATTCTTCCAAATCATAATCCGGAACCGGTGGAACTGGCCGAACTGAGCGCCTTCCTGATGGTGCCGGTTCGGTCGAAACCGGGGAAAGCGACTGTACAATTTTTATCGCTTTGGCTATTTCATCAGCGGTTGGAGAAAACACTTTTGGATCCACACCGGCTGATTTTTCCCTTCTTGTTCTCTTAACTGGAACCGACTCCTCGGAATCGGTTCTCCTTTTGCCCGAAGAAGTTTCGCCCTGGTCAGATGGCACTCCCGCTGGTTCGGTTTGAACTGAACCGGGCTGGCCATCCGGGTCAGCAGACTTTTTGGCCTCCCTTTCCCTGAGCCTACCAACTGTCTTTTCTAGGGTAGCTGCAGGAAATTTTTACAAATCTGGCAGTCTGAATCGAGGTGGTCAAACCCCAGACAATAAACACAGGTGGTGTGGGGGTCAGCCTTAGCAAAGACTTCCCCACACACACTACAGTGTTGAAACCCAGTGGGCCCGGTTTTTCTTTTGGGTTTCTCAGACATGGTGCCAGTCCTAACAAAACGTACCCTTTTAATGGCAATCTGCCAGGCAAGACACTCTTATTGGTTCCTGACCGTGTTACGGGTCGTGGAGAAAAACGTAGTAAAATCCGTTTTTTTTAGAACCGATAAGAACCGGTAACCACACTTGAAATGTAGAAATAAAGATTTTTAAACAACCTGATCGGTTCAAACCAAACTGATGAAACATTTACAAGTTCCACACAGAACAGAAAATCTATATAAACCTATCTAGTACTCACGAATACCACAGACAGAGAATGAACCGACAAGTTGCGGTTTAAATTTGGTTGAAAACTGAGAAAAACGGACTTTAACCGACAAATTGAACCGAGCAAAGGAGAAATCTCCGGAGCGACTGTTCAGTGAGGCGGAGTAAAGAATCTGACGGTTTGAGCTCAAACAGCAACAGACAGAGTCTCAACCGAGCTCGAGCTCAGCGTTCCATGCCTGGCATGGAAAGTTAACTCTTTCATCTCCGGGGCAGTTCGAAGGTTGGGACTCACTGCTATTGTCAGAATACAGCAAGACTTCATGTTGTTTGAAATAACAAATTCATTTTTTATTAACCAGAGCTGATCACTGTTAAATCAAACAGAAAAGGGTAGAAAAATAGACAAAAAGAAAAAAACTTAGATCCCAAATGGCTGACGGCAACCACTAAGGACCAAGACTTACCCATCAAGTAGGCAACACCAGCAACAATTGTAACTGTACCGAGGGACAGTGAAAAGAAACAAAAATGCTAAATATTTTATAAATTGGTGAAACAACCGAAGCGAAAAAAACACTTTATCCGGTGAGATGCTGAAGAGAATCTCCGAGGCGTCTTCACAGTAAGGCAGAGTAAAGAATCTGATGGTTGAATATAATGTATCAGGGGATAGTGATTTGAAACTGAGTGTGTGCCTACCTAGAATGTAGACTTTAACTCTTTCCTCTCCGGGGCAGTACAACAGCAAGGTCTTGCTGCATATATCAGAATACATTAGGACTTCTTGTTGTTTGAAATACTGTATATGGGGGTCTATGACAAACGCATGTAATTCAGACACTCTGTGAGTGGCGGTAATGGCTACAAGGAAGGCGGCCTTCCAGGTCAGGAACTTCAGCTCACATGTTGCTAGAGGCTCAAAAGGTTTATGGGTGAGCATGTCTAGCACAAGGTTAATACCCCAAGTGGCTACTGGTCTCATGACTGGTGGCCTAGTGTGGAGTATACCATTACGGAACCTCTTGACCAAGGGTAACTGAGTCAGAGACATATAGTGTATAGGCTCGTGATAAGCTGAAATCGCGTAGACATGTACGTTCACGGTCGAGTATTGTAGCCCTGTTTCTGACAGGTCTAGCAGGTACTCCAGGACTGTGTTAGGTGGGCGAGAAAGGGGATCCAGGAAGGACTCTGCACACCAGATGGAGAAACGCTTCCACTGTGCTGTGTAAGTTTTCCTAGTAGCCAGCTCGCGTGCCATTGGGAGAATGTCTAAGACTCTACAAGAGACATCAAATCTACTCATTTATATCTCCTCAAGAGCCATGCGTGGAGATGAAGGGATCTCAGGTTGGGATGGACCACTAGACTCTGGGTCAGCAGGTCCAATTGAAGTGGTAGTTGTCTCGGTAGAGTTTCCGACAATCTGTTGATCAATGGAAACAAATCGGATGAGGCCAGAATGGGGCAATGAGGATCATTCTGCACCCCTGTGCCTCCAGCTTGAGCAGCATCCTCTGCACCAAGGGAAGAGGAGGAAATGCATACAGAAAGCGTCTTGTCCACCGCAGTCTGAATACACCCTGACAGAAAATGCCAGGTACTGAATTTCTGGAGCAGAACAGAGGCAGTTTTACATTGAGTAGGGACGCAAAAAGGTCCAGGTCTGGAGTGCCCCACTCTTCGAAGAGCGATTGCACAACGTTTTCGTCGCGAGATTACTCGTGAGGATTCACCTCCGTTCTGCTGAGGTGATCTGCTAGATCATTCTGGACTCCAGGCAGGCAGACTGCCTAGATCAGGGCTTCATTCTTTAGGCACCATTCCCACACTCTCATCACTTCCCTGCAGAGGGTAAAGTGTGCTCCACCTTGCTTGTTAATGTAGTACATCACTGCTTTGTTATCCATCTGAAGGAGAATTACTTTGACAGAGGAGAGTCCTTCAGGGCTCTGACAGCATACAGGACAGCTCTCATTTCCAGAAGATTTATGTGTAATTGAGACTCATCCTGATTCCACAGACCCTGGGTGCAGAGATCCCTCAGTGAGCTCCTGAACCTATTAGGGATGCATCTGTAGTGATGGTGATCTGTGTCTCCAGTGGGGGGCAAGGGAATGCCTTGAAGAAGGTTGTTCTCCTGAATCCACCAGGAGAGGACCGCTTTAGAGGTTCCGGCCACCTTGATGTGAAAGGACTATGGATGTGGTCGGGGACCACTGAATATGAGCATGCACTGAGTGGTTCTCATGTGAAGATGAGCCAGAGGCATGATGAACACTGATTATACCATGAGACCCAGCATCCGCTGCATCAAGAGAGCTCGAACTGAGTCATTCTCTTTGATGAAGTGACCATCTGGAGGATATCATTTCTCCTACCCTCCAGGACCTTATCTTGACTAGAACTTTGAACAGTAGAGGAAAGGGAGGGAAGGCATACAGAAACTTCCCTTCCCAGGTCAAAATCAGAGCATCCAGAGGGACTGAACCCAAGACTGGGGGTCTGCAACTAAACAGAGGAAGTTAATGATTGTCTGGGGCTGCAAAGAGATCTATCTCTGGAGTGCCCCACCTTGAGAAAATTACTTTCAACACTAAGGAGTCCAGGGACCATACGTAATGGCCCTGGGAGATCCTGCTCAGTGCATCTGCTAGCACATTGTCCTTCCCCGGAAGGTGGACTGCTATCAGAGAGGTCTGCAGGGAATAAGCCAGGGACCACAATTTAATGACCTCTGTGCACAAGGCCATAGACCAAGTGCCTCCCTGCTTGTTGATGTACCACATGGTGGTGGTGTTGTCTGTTCTGACCTGAACTACCTTGTTCTGCACAGACTGGAGAGAAAGCTTGCAGGGCCAGAAAAACTGCCCTGAGTTCCAGGAGATTGATATGAAGGAGGGACCCCTGAGGGGACCACAGTCCCTGGGCTGTGAGAGCTCCCAGATGAGCTCCCCACCCCAAAAGGGAAGCATCCGTGGTAAGGACCACAGAATGAGAGTGAGTGACAAATGGGACCCCTTGCCTTAAATGAAAATTACGTACCTACCATAATTATGATCTTTCTGTGTCTTTTCACCATTCATCACAGATGGGTTATCTGGCTGGAAGTCAGGACCCCATGAAGACTTTTTTTTTTTTTTTAAAAGGGGTAGGTAGACCCGACACACCATTGGTACGCCCTCGAGGACGACGTACTGTGTGGTGCCTGAGGGCTGGCCGTTGGTGGTCGACCCGCCTGCCTGCCAGTTCTGAGTCGCCGGAGATAAGAGGAAGGGATGGAGGGTGGGACAAGAGAGTCCAAGGACAGAAAAAGGAAAGGATGTCTGAACTAAAAGGAGAAATAACGACTGAGAGGACAGCAAAGAAGAGGTTAGACTAAGGGATTGGGAGGGGCCCTCAGTCTCTGGAAGTGGAAGAAGGGAAGGGTAGGAGGAAAGAATTTAGAGAGAGGGAGAGGTATTAAGATATCCGAGACCCTTGTCTGTCACCAGATTGTATAGGAACTGCAAGGAGCAAAGCTTCTCCCAGAATTCAAGGCACAGAATAATGGCAAATACTCCAGAAAGCAGAGTCGGCTATTCTGGAAGAAGGACAGGTACAGGGATTCAGTACTCTCTCAAGAAAAGATGTTTGGTGAAAAAAGGTTTTCTTTTTTTTAGGAGAAATAGTTGGATGGAAACCAGGAGGAGGACAGAAGGAGGATAACTCCCAACCCACAGGGGTGGAGACAAAGTAGTAGAGAAGGAGTACTGCCTCGAGCTGTCCACTCTCCTTGGAAAATACCCCCCGTGTGTCCCTACATTACCCCACTCCTAAGGAGGAGAGGGGGGTCACAGAGAGGAGGGGACCCAGAAACTGAGGCCCCAGGGGCTGGTGGGTGGGGTTGTGATGAATGGTGAAGATATGAAAATTACGTACCTACCTAATTCTTGATCTTCTTGGATGAGTCTCCACCACTCATTCACACTATTGGGATTCGTCAGAGGCACTAGGACCCATTGAGGAGCAAACTTTTTGCTGGAGGTCGGGCGCCAGAGATGGCGCCCCGAGCGAGGCGGCATGAGCCTAGCTCGTCGTGATGCGACTATCTCAAGGCCGACCCTCCAACCCCTTCAGTACCTTTTACCAAGAAGGTGCAGTGTAACTAACCTAGAAGGGTAGCTCTATCCCAAAAACGGACATAAGATAGTCCGGCGACCCGTGTAAGAAGGGTCAACAAAGAAGTCTTCACGGCATAAAGATTTGAGGGAGTGAAGAACAAGAAAGGTGAGCTCGGGGATGGAGGGATATGGAATGAGTGGTGGAGATTCATCCAAGAAGATCAAGAATTACGTAGGCACGTAATTTCATATCTTCCTGACATAAGTCTCCACCACTCATTCACACTATTGGGAGAGTACCGAGCTAATAATCCCCGAGAGGGCAGCAGGAGAAACCAAGAGCTCACGCTTCTAGGACAGAAGTCCATTGAGGATGGCTCTGCCAAAGAAAGAATGTCGCCTGCATGTGGACATCTAGTGCATAATGTTTAACGAAGTATGCAATGAGCTCCAGGTGGCCGCATTGCAGATGTCTGCAATGGGCACGTTGAGGATTTCCGCTAGGGATGCCGCGACCGCTCTAGTAGAGTGAGCGTATACTCTACCCTCCAACTTAACCTGCACCATGGAATAGCAGTGGCGAAGGCACGCCACTAGCCATGATGAGATGCATCTGATAGCGACAGGTTGACCCAGCCGGGTCTCACTGAAGGAAACGAATAGTTGCTGAGCTTTGCGAAAATCCTTGGTTCTATCTAGATAGAAACGTAAAGCCCTCTTAACATCCAAAGAATGAGGAGAACGTTCCCCTTCATTTTGGAAGTCCGCAAAATAAGAGGGAAGGACCAAAGGTTGGTTTAGATGAAAATCTGACACAACCTTAGGAAGAAATTTAGGATGAGTACGAAGGACTACTTTCTCCTTATGGAACACAGTATACGGAGGGTCTGTGACCAGGGCATGTATCTCAGAGACCCTACGGGCTGAGGTAATGGCCACTAGGAAGGCAGTCTTCCAGGTGAGAAATTTTAGCTCACAGGTAGCCAGAGGTTCGAACAGTTTCCGAGTGAGCATGTCTAGCACAAGATTAATGTCCCAGGCTGCAACTGGACGTCTTGTAGGAGGTCTGGTATGCAGAATCCCCTTAAGAAATCTCTTAACCAAAGGTAACTGAGCCAGAGTTAAGGAAGAAACGGGCTCATGATACGCTGAAATGGCACTAAGATGAACTTTGACTGTAGAGTACTGCAGACCTGAATTTGAGAGGTCCAAAAGGTACTCCAAAACCTTATCCGGTGGACAGGAAAAGGGATTCAAAGAGGACTTTGCACACCAGAGCGAAAAACGCTTCCACTTGGCTGTGTAAGTTTTCCGAGTGGCTGGCTTCCGTGCAGCCAGAAGAATATCTGAAACTCTTCGAGAGACATTGAACCAGTTTATTCGACCCTTCAGGAGCCAAGCATGAAGGTGAAGTGATCTCAGGTTGGGATGGACCACCGTCCCTGAGTCAAAGGTTCATCTGCAGGGGAAGTGGTCTCGGAGGAATTGCCAACATATTGTTGAGTAGTGGAAACCACAGCTGCCGAGGCCAAAAGGGAGCAATGAGAATCATTTTGTCCCCCTTGGATTCGAACTTGAGGAGTACCCTCTGAATTAGAGGAACAGGTGGAAAGGCATAAAGAAAGCATTTTGTCCACCGCAGCCTGAACGCATCCTGACAGAAAATGCCAGGCCCTGGATTTCTGGAGCAGAAGAGAGGCAGTTTTGCATTGAGTGGGGATGCAAAAGGTCCAGGTCTGGAGTTCCCCACCTTTGAATAGTGACTGAACTATGGTTGAGTCGAGAGACCACTGTGAGGGTCTGTCTCTGTTCTGTTGAGACGGTCTGCCAGTTCATTCTGAATGCCTGGCAGGTAGACTGCTTGAATTAGAGCCTTGTGCTCAAGCACCATTCTCATACCCTCATTGCTTCCCTGCATAAGGGTTAAGAATGAGCACCGCCCTGCTTGTTGATGTAATACATCACTGCTTTGTTGCCGTGCTTGAAGGAGAATGTTCTTGTGACAAAGAATGTCCTTCAAAGCTCGGACTCGCATAAAGGGCAGCCTCATTTCTAGGACATTTATGTGGAGCTGGGACTTGACTTGAGTCCATGCACCTTGAGCGGGAGAGCCTGACAGTGAGCTCCCACCCCATTAGGGATGCATCCGTGGTAATGGAGATCTGATGGTCCAGAGGAGCAAGGGATACCCTCCAGGAGATTGCTCTCTTGAGACCACCAGGTGAGTGACCTCCTTAAGATTCTGTCACCTTGATGAGATAGGGACTGTGGATGAGTGGTTGGGGACCACTAAGTACTGAGCATCCACTGGGTGGTTCTCATGTGCAGACATGCTAGGGGTACAGTGAACACTGAGGATGCCATGAGGCTCAGCATCCGCTGCATCGAGAAAGCTGTGACTGAGCTGTTTTCCCGATGTGACGGGCCATCTGAAGGATATCGTCCTCCTGTCTTCTGGAAGAAAAGCTTCACACAGGAGGTGTCCAGAAGAGTTCCTATAATAAGGAGCCCTGGGAGGGCTGCAGTTGTGATTTCTTGAGGTTGAGCAGAACTCCCATGGATGTAAGGAGGCGTCCAGAGTCCCTTGCCTGGAAGGGCTTGCTAGAAGCCAATTGTCCAGATAAGGAAACACCTGAATTCTGACCTTTCTGAGGTGCGCTGCGAGAACTGCACAACATTTTGTAAAAACTCACGACGCCGAGGATAGCCCAAAGGGCAGGACTCTGAACTGATAATGCTGTCCCAGAGCCACAAACCTCAGGAATTTGTGATGCCTCAGGTGAATAGGAATGTGCTGGTAAGCGTCCTGCATATCTAGGGAGGCTAACCAGTCATGTTGATGGAGCAGAGGTAACAGAGTTCCCAGAGAAATCATTTTGAATTTCTCCTTGGGGAGAAATTTGTTCAGCTTGAGATCTAGAATGGGAGCATTCTCCGGATTCTTTAAACCAGAAAGTAATGGGTAGAACCCTGTGTTTCTGCTGGTGCAGTGGCACCACTTCTACTGCCCTGTTGTTCAGAAGGCCCTGAATTTCCGCAGAGAAGGTCTGACTGAAGGGTTGACAGCCTGGGCTGCCGCTTGGGGACGATCCGTAGGGGTCTCCACAAGATTGAGTGAATACCTCTGAATTATCCGAAGGACCCATTTGTCTGAGGTTATGGACTTCACTGGTTGTAGAAGTGCATCAGATGACTTCCACTGAGAGAAAAGTCCACCTTGGGCAGCTGAGATGGAACTTGGGCCGGCAATATAAGGTAGCCACGCTTAGCCCTTGCGCTTTCTGGTTGCGCCTTTTCTTTGAGGTTGGGCAGGTTGGTTCTTATGGAAACTTCCTCTGCCTCAAAGGACTGGCGATTATGAAAATACAGGTTACTCACCTGTAACAGGAGTTCTAGGAATGGTATGTTGTTCATCCACACTGTCTGGCAGGTATCCTTGCTTTAAATCTTGCTGAAAGGTCTTCAAGTTGGCTCCTCCCACCCACCCGGTGGTAAAATCTCGGCCTCGCCCCATGACGCCAGATCTGCCCGCTGGAAGCTCAGGCTTGTGTCAAGCCGGGAGAGGTCGGGAATGTGGATGAACAATATATACCATTCCTAGAACTCCTGTTACAGGTGAGTAACCTGTATTTCTAGGACATGGATATGTTGTTCATCCACACTGTCTGGCAGACTCTAGCAGTTCTCCAGGAGGAGGGAGGCAAGGTGCACACCCCTACTTAGGGAATAGAGACACGAACCGAGGCCCCAAAACCAGCATCCCGGCGTGACTCAAGGTCGATGTGGTAATGGTGATGAAGGTGTGCTGACTTCCAGGTAGCAGCCCCTGCAGATTTCCTGGATAGGGACGCCCTGGAAGCAGCCACTAATGCAGCAGTATGGCGGTAGAATGAGCTCTTATCCTCTGGGAGGCTACATGCCGCCAACTTATAGCAGAGATCTATGCAGGAGGTTACCCACCTGCCTATCGTCCGCTTGGCTGCAGGTCTGCCAGGTGCAGCTTCAGCGTAGGTGACAAACAGCTGGTGAACCTCTCCTGACTTCAGCCGCAGCGCCTTATAGTAAGCAAGCGCCTCTAGGGTCCAGAGTATGGAGCCTATATTCGGCCTCCGGGTGTGATTGGGGTAGAACACCGGCAGAGTCAACACCTGGTTAAGGTGAAACTCCGACACCACCTTCGGAAGGAATTTCGGGTGGGGGCGCAGGACAACCTTGTCCCTGTGGAAGACCAGGTAAGGAGACTCGATGCAGAATGCCTGGAGCTCTCCCATCCTTCTGGCTGATGTGATAGCCACCAAGAAGGTGGTCTTCCACGACAGGTGAGAGAGTTCACACCTGTGCATTGGTTCGAATGGCTTGCTCATGAGCTTTGCCAGTACCAGCAGTAGATCCCACGGAGGTGGAGGTTCTCGCACCGGAGGGGAAATGTGATCAAAGCCTATGAAAAAGCGCCAGACCACCTTCCCCTGCACATCGACTGCTTCCTGCCCACGCCCGTAAGCAGAGATGGCTGCTAGGTGCACCTTAAGGGTCAGTCGACCAAGCCCTTGCTGAGAAAGGGACCAAAGGTAGTCCAATATGCTCACCAAGGAACAGGAGGAAGGGTCGAGGCCTTGCCTGGCACCAAATGGAAAATCTCTTCCATTTGAAGGCATAGCATTTTCTGGTCGACTCTTAGGGACGCCTCAACTACGCTTGAGGACCTGTCCGGAAAGACCCAAGGCCTGGAACCTCAGCCACTCAGGAACCAGGCTGTCAGGGTGCAGGGATTGAAGGTCCGGATGGAATACCTCCTGATTGACTGAGAGCAGGTCCGGGCAAGCTGGAAGCTGCCTCGGAGCCTGGAGCTGAGGCTGAGGAGATCTGGGTACCAGTACTGGCAGGCCAGTCTGGGGCTATCAGAATCACCTGTGCCTTGTCCTCCTTGCTTTGAGAAGCACCTTGTGCATCAAGGGGAATGGGGAAAGGCGAGAAGAGGCCCGGGTCCATGGTCTCGAGAAGGCATCCCCTGCAGCGATCCCTGCTGAGGGGCGGGCATGGAACAGCCTCATCGATTCTCCTGAGGAAAACAGGTCCACCTGAGGTGTGCCCCAATGGAAGAATAGATCTTGTACACTCCGCAGGAGAGACCACCTGGGGACGCAGCCCCTATCCGGCTTAGGGCATCGGGCAGGGTGTTGGAGGCCCTGCACATGAATGGCTAGAGATCCGCCTCCAGGCTCGCGCATTAGTGACCAGATGTGGAGAGCTCCTTGCATAGAAGCATGGAGCGCGCCCCGCCCTGGAGGTTAAGATAGTACATGGTCGTGTAGCGTCCATCTGGACCCGGACCACTTGACCCCAAAGAAACGGAGCAAAGGCGGTGAGAGCTAGGCAGACCGCTCGGAGCTCCAGCAGGTTGATGTGGCTTCAGGACTCCGTGGGGGACCAGAGGCCGTGCGCTTGGTGTTCCCCCAGATGGGCACCCCAACCCATCAGGAGAGGCATCGGTTGATAGAGAGACTGTCGGCTCGGGGTGGACAAACGGGATGCCCTCCTGCAGATGAACTGGAACAGTCCACCACTGGAGAGCGTTCCACATCCCCTGGGTCACCGTCACTAGCTGGTCCAATGGATCGCAGCATTGGGACCAGTGGCTGGCCAGCCCCCACTGAAGGGGGCGCATGTTCCAGCGGGCCCAATGGACCACGCTGGTACAGGCTGCCATGAGACCCAGGAGGTGCAGGAAGTCCCGGGCAGGGCGCATTGCTGAACCAGAAATGATTGGGCAAAGGAGGAAAGAACTCGGCCCTGTCCGCCGGGAGCTGTGTTTGGCTCAAGAGACCGGGTCTGCCCCGATGAAAAGAATCACCTGCTTCGCTCGAAGTTCCGACTTTGGCCTCATTGATGAGGAGGCCGACCTGAGAGCAAACCTGAGGGCCAGATCTCTGGACCGCTTCCACCCCTGTCTGGAGGGGGGCTGCTATCAGCCAATCATCCAGGTAAGGGTAAACCCGACCCTCGCACCGCAGGGAATGCTGTCACCACTGCCATGCATTTGGTGAAGACCCTGGGAGCTGGAGATAAGTCAAGGGCATGGCTTGAACTCGAAAAGGGATCCTCCACCAAAGCTGAAGGAACCTCTGATGTGACGGACGGATAGGGATTTGAAAGAACACATCCTGTAGGTCCAGAGAGCAGAACCACATGCCGTGTTCCAAGGATGGTATTATCTGAGCCAGAGTGACCATCCTGAAGGTTCAAGACCTTAGGAACTTGTTTAGGTCGTGTAGGTCGAGAATGGGGCACCAGCCCCCCGTCCGTTTCGGAACCAGGAAGTACCTGGACACAAACCCTGGGTTTGAGGGAGGGTCCGACACCTCTCTTATCACCTCCTTCTCGAGGAGGAGAGCGATGTCGGCTCGGCGAGCTGACAGCAAGGCTTAACCCCGAGGCCCCCTCAAGGTGCGACGGCTCTGAAGGTGGGGCCTGCTCAACTCCAGAGGTCAGGTCCTTTCCACCACCTTCAACACCCACCGGTCTGTGGTGATAACGGACCAGGTGGAAAGAAAGTGGTGGAGCCGCCCCCCGCACGGGGGGCACCTGGGGTGAGGCAACGGGGTTGGGGGTGACACCCCTCAACCCGTCACTGGGCAGGCTTGGAGGAAGGACTGGCCGAGGGACCTTCAGGGTCTTTACCGCCCTGCTTCCTGAAGGAGGAAGCCGAGGGCTTGGGTTTGGGACGCCAAGCGCGAGCCTGCTGGCCCTGATGCTGCTGGGCCAGACACAAGGGCGCAGATGGACTAAAGGTTTGGGTGCGTCTGCGCCCTGTCCCTCTGAGCGGATGAGACCGAGTCCAAAGTGGCATAGGACTTTTCAATCCTCTGGAGGTGGCCTTCCACCCAGGGCCGGAGAGGTCGGTCCCCAGGAGGGGACATCTGCCAATTTGTGCTGGGTATCCACTGTGAAGGTGGTATCTCAGCCATGCCCGGCGGCGACAGCCACTGCAGCCGCGACTTACCTGGCGCATGAGTCTCCAATGTCCAGAGCAGTCTAAGTTGCTGCTTGGCCACTGCCCTGCCCTGGTCCCACACCTGCCTAACCGCGGGTCTGCAGGTCAGCCGGGAGATGAGGGACTACCTGTCCAGGAGCCCAACAGGGCATGGGAGAAACATCAGCATAAGCATCGGCCGAGCTGGCCTTGACGAAGGCCAAAGGAGGACGAGTGTAGACTTTTTCGCCTGGCATAGTCCAATTTCTTGACCCTTGTCGGAGGTTTGTCCACGCCCTAGCGCTCGCACGCCAGAAACGCCATGGTAACTAACCCCGGTTGAGGGATGTTTCGAAACCAGACAGGATCCGTAGGGACGATACTTCCTGGCCATCCTGGCCAAGGCGAGGGCAGGAAACAGGGCGCTGCCAGAGCTCCAAGGCTGGGCCACAATGGCCTCGACCACAGGAAAGGCTCTCAGAGGGGGAATCCTCGGTCCAATATCTCCGTGAGGGGATACTTGGCCCGCTTGGATACGGGCTCGAGCTGCATCCTGGTGGACTCCGAGATGAGCTTAAGCAAACCCAGGAAGGACGAAGGGCTGTCGTCCAGCAACTGACCTCCAGAGGACTCCAAGTCCACTCGCCTGGAGAAAGGGAGGAATCGTCGTCGGACTCAGAAGAGTCCACAAAGAGCTGCCTCCGGCCTGAGCCACCCTCCACCTACTGAGGGTGATCGGGAGTGAGGGTGACAGACAGCCTATGGGGCAGACCCTGAGCCGACTGAGAGTTCTTGGTCGGAGCCCCAAACAGCGGCTGTGGAGGCGGAGGTTCCACCGGAATCGGTGGAGCAGCTGGTTTTGGCCAAACAACCGGCCTGGGAACAGGTTTCTCGGGTAAGATGAGGGGTTGTTTCGGCCGCTCTGGTGACAGTTACTTAATGACCGGGAAGCGCGGCGGCGCCGCTTGTTCCCCGTCAGAAGGAGCCATTGCCACATGAGGTTCGATCGCCGACGTAACCTTACGCCGACCTCTCCCTGTCCGAGGATCGAGCGGCGCGCGACTCATGCGGGTGCCGAGATCGAGACCGCCATGAGACGGGCGGGATCGGCTGGACTGGCGAAGAAGTCCGAGACCGAGAACCTCGGACTTTCCAAGGACGGTAGCGGGAGGGATGGTGGAACCGCCTCCCTCGCCCGGAGGGTTCACCTGAGGGCCCGGAACCAGAGGCACTGGCAAGCCCATCGGATCTTCAACCTCACCGGGAACCGTGAGAGGATTTCGCTTGCCGGCTCCACAACCCGTCCAACGGCTTGAGAAAAATCTCACCGCGCCGACGGGAGTCTCAGTCAACTGACCTGGACGGGGACACCGTGAGACCAGTGGTCAAGCCGAATGATCGACCAAAGTCGATGGCCACAACTCGGAGAGGGACCTTCCCGCCTCCCAAGAGCGCGATGGAGGGACTACCTTGTCTTCTTTCTGGACCGAGAAGAAGGTCCAGCAGACGCTGGTCCCTCCCCAGTGGAGAGGGACAGACAAAGCTCTTAAAGGAAGCTGTATAGGAGGAACCCAGGAGAGCGGGATAAATGCCGCGTCGAGGAAGATGCGCCCGCGCCGCCTCCTCTTCGAGGTGATCATCTGCTCTAGCTGATCCGCTGAGCCGCCGGGCCAAGGAAACCGCCGACCGGGCCTTTTGACTTCACCAGAGGAAAACGCTTCAGGGCTCTCAGTTGTAAACAGGCAGCACGGTCTTCGAGGACGAGGCTGAGAAGGAAGAGCACAGGTCGCAAGCCTGCGTGGTCATGCTCAAGGCCTAAACAGTAGACACACGGAGTGTGGATCCGTCCGAGACATCTTCTGCCTGGGCATCTTCGAAACCGAGAGTCGCATTTGTCCATCGCAGCCACGAGGATAGAAGACCAAGTCTATAATGCAAAAATTTTTAAATTCAGAAAACCGAAGGATTAGGAACCAGTCTTATACGCAGAGCGTTAGGAGGAACCTGAGCTCCAAGCTGTAAGAAGATCTGACGCCATGGGGCGGAGTCGAGTTTTACCACCCGGTGGGTGGAGGAGCCAGCTGAAGACCTTCCGCAAGATTTAAAGTGGCAAGGATACCTGCCAGACAGTGTGGATGAACAACATATCCATGTCCCTAGAACTGTCGCTTACTGGCATGCCCCCGAGGGGGCAGGAGGGGCTGAGCCAACTTAATGGCTGACCTAGTCTTTTGTGTAGCTTCTAGAGCTTGCTCTACCTGAGGACCAAAAGATATGCACCGTAAGGGCAACGCGAGTCACCTCGTTGCTGCGTGTCATTCAGAAGCCCGGCACGCAGCCAGGAAATGACGGGGGTGCAAATACCAGCAGCCGCTGAACGGGAAGCAGTGACAAAAGCATCCATGGCTGCTTTAACCTACTGGTTGTTAGATTAATACCTCTGTAATGGTTTGAAGAAGCTCTGGCTTGAGTCAGACTCGTAGGGCTTCAAACCATTTGTTTAATAGAATGCCACAGGATATACTCATACTGAGAAAAATAGCATTGGTAACTGGCAACACGCATGCTTAGAGTAGAAGCAGCAAAGACTTCTTACCTAAGGTGTCTATCTTAAGAGATTCTTTGTTAATAGGTCGAGCTGTAGTAGTTTGAGGAAGAACGACCTTATCATTCTCTGCCAGGACTACAATAGGATCCGCAAAGGCTTGAGATGCCAAAATGGACGATCCTTGGGGCTGAATATTTCCTATCAATGGATTTAGCCACTGAAGGGGTAAGAGCAGGATTATTCCATACCATTTGAGACAGCCGCCTCAAGGAAGGCTGAATCGGAGGAGTCAAACTGTAGGGATCTCCGAGGATGAACATATTGAGTCTCAACAATTTCCCAGGATCGATGTCTGAGAGAAAGTGTGGAACCTGGGATTTTCCAACAGAGACTTAAAGGATAGGTCCTCGACCACAGGCTCTGTAATAGGTAGACCCTGCTTCATCCACTTCATCACCCAACCGAAGGTCTGGGTCAGGCTCAACGTCATCTCCTGACAGTCCAGGAGGGACTGCATGGACAGGAAAGGAATGAAATTCAGAAGAGGAGGAAGAAGGAAACAAGTGAAAAGAAGAGTCCCCGAGAGCCGCCGGTGCCGAGGAGGCGCAGTGCACTGAGAACGGCGCCGCGAGGCCACGCAGCGTCAAAAATGGCGCCAAGAAGCCACATGGCGCCAAGAAGCCGCACGGCACCGAGGACGGCACCAAGCGCAGCATCAACACCGAGGACAGCGCTGAGAGGCCACACGATGCCGAAGGCGCTGAAAACACTCCCAGACCAAAAAACAGGTTTTGGAAGGAGGAAGAGCAGGAGGTAAGGCATCGGGTGGCCCCCGCTGCCGAGAGGCCATGGAGGGGGGAACACCTGCTGGGAGTCGACGGCACCGAAGAAGGTGCCCTGTGACCAGGAAGGTCCAACCGCCCTACCTGGTCGCCCAAAGAGCCCAAGGCCCCGACGTACCGCCAGGTAGCCGAACCAACCTCCAAGTCCATTGCTCCATAAGAGCGCCCACTGATGAAACTGCTCATCTGAAGACCTACTCTGCGGGCGGGTAGGGCTCGGTGTCGGGCCGCCAGCTACCAGAAGCAGAGGTTGGTGACTCGAGGAGGAGACCGCAACCAGCCCGATAACCGAGCGCCTACGCAGACATATCAGAGGGCACTCGAGTGATGCCTTCTTTTAGACCTGTGGGCCGAAGAGCTCGAGGCCAAACGGTGCCAGAGTGCGACTGCCATTTATGCTTCCGGGATCGCCCATCCCTCCGGCATTGACTGACCGTTGTCAGACCCTCCGGGAGAGAAGGGTGGCAGACCGGACCCAGCCCGACTGACTGGAATAGCTTTCATAACAAGTCTCCTTACCATCACCTGACCTGTTTCATGGTCGACTCCACAAAGTAGGGAGAAACTTTTATTGTATTTATTTTAAAATAAGAATAAATTTAAGCGATACTGTATCGAGATAATACTACAAAATAATAAAAATTGAAAACTATGCTGCTAGTTTGAAGTTTAACTCCCGACAGGTGAGCCGACGTCACACTGAAGTGCACTGACGCCGGAAAAAGAAACTGAGGTGTTGGAGGGTCGACGCCGAGATAGTCATACCGCCGCTTAGCTACGCTCGCGCGCCATTCCTCGCGCGCCTATCTCTGGTGCCGACCCTCCAGCAAAAGTTTGTTCCCGATGGGTCCTAGTGCCTCCGGTGCAGATCCCAATAGTGTGAATGAGTGGTGGAGACTTATGTCCAGGAAGATACACAGAAAGATCATAATTACGGTAGGTACGTAATTTCATATCTTATCTGTGTCAATCTTCACCATTCATCACAGATGGTGAGTACTAAGCCCCTGAAGGGGTTGTTTTCACACCCTAAGGGACAAAGTCCCTTAACCCTCAGTGGGTGACACACTAAGGGAACCTTCAGGCCTGGAGAGGCCCGAGAGTGGGAGAGAGAGACGGAGTTCCCTGAGGGGAAGGAAGGCCCGGCTGCGCCGCCTCACCTCACGGAAGAAAAGGTAGGTTCCTGGTGGGCGGAGCCAATCACCCACGCCGGGCCAAGGGTGACAACCGGGAAAGACGTAGTCATGCCAATCGCCTAGTGCAGATCGCTGTCCCTACGACCCTGGTAGCTACCTCGCTGGTGCGATCAAGATGCCCTGCTTGGTGCCTTACAGCTCCAAGCCACGCGCAGAGAGTGCGATGGCTTGTCTGGTTTGCTCCGAAGTCAGGCAATGAGGCTAGGAGCTGACCTAGCCTGGACCACAAGAACCTGTTGTAGGCTGTATAGTGGGCCTGATGAGCAGAAATAGAGAGGAGTAACCATGCCGAGTAGAAGGTCCTCCTCCCCACAAATCCAAACCGAGGAGTCTTGATCTGGGGCCGGTCATGGTGAATGGCGCGAAGCCCATCAGAGTATCCAAGGCCAAACCCAATTGTGGATGAGGCATGGAACCTGGAGACTCCGGGGTGCTAAATACCTCTGGCGAGATCCCTTGGGGCAGGAACTCCGAGAAGGGCCTCTGCCAGAAGTGCAATGACGCCTCCCAGAAGGGAGCCGCCAGGGCGGCACCACAAGGGTGGCTCACGCAAATCGCTTAGAAAGGCGCAAGCACTGTGGTGCTCAGGATTGCTGATAGTGGATGGTGAAAGGTGCAATCCTCCAACATCCTCATGAGGAAATGCTGATACCCGAGATCAGCAGCCAGAGAGATGTGGACAGAAGGTTCCTCTCCTGAAGAGGGGGATGAGGAGCTGGAGGTCACCATGTGCCCAGTGGGTGGCTGCACGGGGAAGGTTGAAAACCTGGCTGTCCATTGCCCTAACGCAAGCAGGGAACCGGGCAGCCACCGCCTGAACTGCTCCCAGGTGAGAGGCCGCCTAGGACCGAGGATGCCAGGGAGCGAGGAGAATATGGCAGAGGGATGGGGCAGAGCCGAGAAGAAATGTCGGCTGACCTCCACCAGGGCTAGGGAGCGGACCGTGGGCACCCGTGGAAGAAGGTGCCCCGGAAGACCCCACAGCCGACAGCTGCACAACCACATTGGTACTGCCTTGGCTGCGCCCAGAAGAATCCCCCCAGTGAGGCGACCCGGGCTGTAAAGGTCCAGAAGGACGGCGGTCCCCTACCTCAAAAGAACGGGACTCCCAAAGAAACCAAGGGGAAGAGGGAAATCTGCACCACGGCTCCTCCCAGGGCCCGGTGGACCCCAGAAAAGGCCGACGTGATTTATCCCACACCCCTCGACCCCTCAGAGTCTGGAAAGAGTCCTCCTTTCTCGAGAGGGCCAGCCTAGGTAGCTGGCATCTCTGGGCAGCCCCTGAGGGGAAACCCAGGAGCAGAACCCTTCTCCCCTGCAGGTGCCTTGGTGGGCCCCAAAGTCGGGCGATCAAGACACACCGCTGGAGGGGGTACCACAACCGAGGGATCGATGAAACCCCCAAAACCAGGCTGCAGAGCTACGGTGGCACGTACCACTGCCTGCTGGTCAGCACCACTGACCCTAGTCTCGGGGGCCACCGACCTCTCCTCAGGAGGGGGCTGGCTCTGACTCGTCGATGAGACCACCATGCTGCCCACGTCTGCAGCCAACCCCGACGGGTACGACTGCACGTCCGACTCGGAGCTTGACTCCGTCTCCGAAGAGGTAGAGTCCGAGGCTCTGAGCCAAACCGTAGGAGGGCGGGCAGAACTATCCCTGCCACTGGGCCCGGAAGCCACCACAGTCCGAGTCGTGCCAGTGCCCCCACAACCCCGCGAAGGATCCGAGGGAGGCACGGCCCCAGCCCAAGCCAGAGGTCCAATGCCTGGACCAGTCGCAGCACCATCTGATCCACCGCACCGGGGCGCACCATGGACAGGGACGTCGCCGTATGGCGGCACCTCAGCACTGACATTGACACCACCCGGTTCCCTGTGCCGCAATCAGCGCCGAGGACCATGGCAGCTCCGCCGACGGCCCTGAAGGCGGACCAGCACCGAACACGGCACCGCCCGGCTCGGAGTGCATGGACGGCGCCGCAGATGGCACCGACAGATGGAGTCGGCGTTCTATGGCGCCGTGCTTCAACCTCGTGCCGAGGCGAGACATGGCGCGGCGACGATGTTGGAGGGTCTCACGGTGCCGTGAAAAGCATTGCGCAGCGATCAGCATCGATCGAGCCCACGGCGCCGAGCGACAAGTTGGCGCTGATGAGGGCCCCGCACAGGACCAACGCCGCCGAATGGCGCCGAAGGCCCGACGGCGCTGACCGACGGCGCCGAGGACGGCGCCGACCCAGGCCTTCCGAGCCGCTGAATGACACTGGAGGAGCCTTCACCCTGAAGTGGCGATGCCATAGCGGGCGCCTCCGCCTGCTCCGGGAGGGAGCGGGGCGGCCTCCCGCGCCGCGGAAGGAGCCTCGGCAATGGCTAGGCTACAAGAACTAGGCCTCCTCCCCGGGGTCTGTATAGAACCGGAGGGGACCTGGAGGAAAGGGACTAGAGAGCACGGCTTGGCCCGATGAGTGAGAACCCTACCCCGAAAGTCGGTGGAGCTCGCCCACTTTCAACGCCAGACTGTTCGAGGACCCGCAGTCCATGGAGAAGCAGGCGTACGAGTCCATGTCGTGAAGCGGCCAAGACTCGCAAGACACCGGCGTGCTGGTCGGTGACGGAGAATTTCGGCCCATGGGCACTGTCGATGGGGGCTGACTCCATCTTCAAGACTTTGCCTTCCGACCCAGACATGACCCACGGAAAAAACAAACAGACTCGACGCCGCAAAATTCAAAAAATAAGGAAAGATCTAACGGGCGACGCCGAGTGAAGGCAGAAAACAGAACCGGCAGGAAACCGACGGACTTAACACCGAAGGAAAAGGATGCAATCAGGCCTACAATCTTCTTCAAGCTTCCCACGAGGCGCCCTCGACAGCGGGAGATGAAGAACTGGCAGGCAGCCAGAGTCGACACAGCCTAACGGCCAGCCCGCAAGTGCCACACAATACGTCGGCCTCGAGGGCGGTGCCGATGGTGTGTCGGCTCCGCCTACCCTTTAAAAAAAAAAAAAAGCTCCCACGGGGTCCTGACCTCTGGCCAGATAACCCATCTCTGATGAATGGTGAAGATTGACACAGATAAGATATTGTCCTGATCCTGCCACCACTGAAGGGCTTGGATCAGTGTCCAAGTCACTGGAATCAGACTGGTAAGAGGGTCCTACTTTTGGGACCAAAAGGCCCTCAGATGGAACTGAATGTCCCTCATCTGAAATCTTGCCTCTTGGACCACTGCTGTAGAAGCTGCCATGTGGCCCAAGAGCTTAAGGGAAGTGCCTGCTGGTCGGGACACCTGAAGGCTGAAGGAAGAAGCCAGCTCCACAAGAACTCTTGCCCTTTCCAGGGGAAGAAAGGCTCTTGCTTTGACAGTATCTAGCTCTGCCCTATAAAGGTAAGAAGCTGCACTGGTTTGAGGACTGACTTGGGGAGGCTGAGAAGGAACCCCAGGGAAGATAGCACTTGCTGGGTCACTTGAAGGTCTGACTTGACTTGGTCTGGAGACCCACCCACTATGAGCCAGTCGTCCAGATATGGAAAGATGGAAATCGTCTGCCTTCTTAAAAAGGCCACTACTATTGCCAGGCACTTTGTGAAAACCCTTGGGGCTGAGGTAAGGTCAAAGGGCATTGCTTTGAACTGATAATGGCCTGAGGGCAACTTGAACCTGAGGTACTTTCTGTGGGAGCACCGGATGGGAATGTGAAAGTAGGCATCTTTGAGGTCCAGGGAGGCTAGCCAGTCCCCTGGCCTTAGAGAGGCAAGAATTATTCCCAGAGTCACCACCTTGAACCTTGGTTTTAAAAGATGTTTTTTCAGGTATCTTAGATCTAGGATGGGTCACCACTCCCCTGTCTTTTTTGGGGTAAGGAAGTACCTGGAGTACAGACCTTTGCCCCAGGGTAGGGTAGGAACTCTCTCTATAGCTCCTAGGGCCAGAAGAGATGAAACGTCTGCCTCTAGACTTGCAGGTGGAAAAGATCTGGCTCTCAACTTGGAAATTTCTTGAAGCTGAGAATCAGTCCCTGGCTTACTACTTCCAAGACCCACTTGTCTGAACTAACAGACACCCAGTCCTGGACGAAGTGAGCCAGCCTGCCTCCTACAGGGATAGGAGAGTTTACCCGGGCAGACCCATCAGGGTGTCTACTTGGCAGGTGCCTTAGGCTGAGGAGTGGAAGCAGCCCTGCTCATCCCTCTTCTGCCTCTCCCTCTGAAGAACCCCCATCTGTGAAAAGGGAGAAGAGGCCTGTGCTTGGTAGAAAGGCCTATGAAAAGGCCTGTCCCTGCCCCTAGAATGCTGCCTTTGAGGAGTTGCCTGCCTCTCCTTGGCCTGTGCACTAATTAAGTGGTCCTATATTCCTCCGTTTTTCATATGTAATTTCGTCTGCTCCCCAAACAGAGAATTACCTTCCAAGGGAAATCCATGGCCTTAGCCTGGGCATCCAGTGAGGAGCTAGTACATCTGAGCTAAGCCATTCTCTGAAGAGCCACAGATGTAGCCATGACTCTTGATGACACATCATTGGAGTCCACAGCAGCATGGAACTATACCTTAGATGCCTCAATCCCATCTGCAGCCACCTCCTCCAGCTCCTTGACTAGCTGGGGGGAGGCCTGTTTAGCCAGTGAGAGTACAGTGTCCCATCTGGATTTCTGGTACCTGGCTGTATAGGCCATATAATTAGCCTGCCTGAGTCCCAAAGAGGATGCTATGTATTGCTTCTTTGCCAAGGCATCCATCCTCCTGGAGTCTTTATCTGGGGGGTGTGAAGCCAAGGGGACATTAACCCTGTCACAGGTTGCAGCCTGCACGATCTCAACATGGCTGCATTGTTGGTAGAAAAACTCCGTGTCTGAACCTGATAAGGTGTACCTCTTATCCATTCTTCTAGCAACAGGAGGTACAGAATTAGGAGACTTTAACATCTTTTGAGTCTGTTTCCTAAAAGACTTGTGCAAGGGAATAGACAGCCTCCTGGACTCTGGGATGTCCATCATCTCTACAAAATCAGGCTCCTCTTGATCCTCTCTAGCTTCCTCCATAGGAAGCTGAAAAGTTCAGCCACTTTCCTGTAAAACATGTAGTGGGAGGTGACTGAGAGAGCCTAGAGGGGAAACACCAGAAGGTCTGTCTGGGGAGTCGTCCAGTTCAATGGGCACATCAGACTTTCTGCCCATTACAGTCATCATCCTGTTCAAAATCCCTCCTCCTCAAATTCTGGTTCATAAAATCTTCAGGGGCATATTCCTGAACCGGTGGAACCAACCGAACCGAGCCCCTAGTCAACGGAGCCAGATCGGAAGGAACCGGGTGAAGCGATTCAACACTCTGAATCACTCAGGCAATCTCATCAGCAGTTGGAACATGAACCTCTGGATCAGAACTGGCAGATTTGTCTTTCCTTTTCCTTTTTGTAGGAACCAGTCCCTCAGGATCAGCTTTCCTCTTGCCCGAAGAAGTATCGCCCTGGTCTGAGGGCACTCCTTCTGGTTTGGTTGGAACCGAACTGGGCTGGCCATCCTGGTCAGCGGACTTCTTGGCCTCCTTTTCCCTAAGTCTACCTTATCTCTTTTCCAGGGTAGACTTAGGAAAATTTTTACAAATTTGGCAGTCTGTATCGAGGTGTTCAAACCCCAGACAATAAACACAGGTGGTGTGGGATCGGCCAGCAAAGACTTCCCTACACTCACTGCAGTGTTGAAACCCAGTGGGCCTGGTTTTTTCTTGGCTTCTCAGACATGGCCAACCTACCCAAACTTACCCTTTTTCAGCAAACCACCAGGCAAGACTTATTGGTTCCTAACCGTTCACAGGTATTGGGAAAAAATGTTTAAAATGTTTTTTTTTAGAACCGATAAGGACCGTAACCATACACTAAAGTACAAAAATCAATATAAAGGATCGGTTCAGCTAACTAATCGAACAAACTTACAATTTCCACACAATAATCAGAAACAACTATCTAGTACTCACGGTACCACAGACAGAGCCTGAACTGACGATGCTGAATAAATTCAGAATAATTTCGGTTTAAAACCAACACTTTAGCCGACTTTTGAACCGAGCTGAAGGAGAAATCTCCGGAGTGACTGTTCAGTGAGGCAGAGTAAAGAATCTGACGGTTGGGTTTCAAAGGGCTTCAGACAGAGACCTCAACTGAGCTTGAGCTCAACGTTCTAAGCACTGCATAGAAATTTAACCCTATGTTCTCCAGGGCAGTTTAAAGGCTGGAGCTAAGTGCAGTTTGTCAGAATACAGCAAAGATTTCATGTTGTTTGAAAAGTACAGTTACATAAGAACTTACCGTAACAGTAGATCTTCGAGAGAGGCTCTTGCAGTATGTAATTACATATAGGACTGAAGCCGGCAGGCGTCAGGACCTCACGGAAAATTTCTAGCTAGCAGTCTCTGATGGGGAGCACCCCATGTCAGGGTGACCGACGTTACACGCCATGTCAGTATAAAGGGCGGTCCCCATGCCGCCTTCCAGTTCTTTCCCACCAAAGACCAAAGGTGAGATGAGAGAGAAGTGGATATTTCCCATACTGGAAAAGGAGTTGACAAAGCTAAGGAGGATGGAGGGCGGGAAGGTATTACCTACTGCAAGGCCTCTCTCGAAGATCTACTGTTACGGTAAGATCTTACGTAACTGTACTATCTTACTTCAAGAGGGCTCTTGCAGTAGGTAATTACATATAGGACTGAGTCCCAAGCAGTGTGGAACAAAGAGAAGCACACGGGAGGAGGAGGAAACTACTCATATACAGATCCTCTGGCTGTGACAGTCTTAGGAAAGAAGACCTTGCAGAACAGCCAACCCAAAGCCAGGTCTACGGCGAGAGGCAATGTCCAAACTGTAATGTTTCATAAAGGTGTGGACAGAAGTCCAAGTTGCAGCTGCACAGATGTCAGTTGCCACACATTCTTGAAACAAATAGCAGATGCAGTAACACCCCTAGTGGAGTGACCTCTGACTTGATCTGGCAAGGTCTTGTGATACTAGTCATAACAGAAAGTGATACAGTGAGCAACCATTTTGAAAGGGCATTGCTTGAAACAACATTGCCTCTTTTTGCAAGCAAAAGAGACAAAGAGTTGATCAGTCTCTGAGATCCTTTGTCCTGTTAGTTTAGTATAGTATCTCAGAACCGTGAACATCCAGAGTATGTAAGAGGTACTCCATTGATTGGAATGTTGCATAAAAAGCAGGCAGTTCCACAGACTGATTCAGCGTAGATTCCGCTACCACCTTAGGAGAAACTTACACAGAGCCATATGTTCCTTGTGGAAAATCATGTATGGGATTTTGCACTTAAGGACTGAAGCTCAGAAATTGCCGACGGAGGTAATGGTCACCAGGAAGAGAGCCTTCCGAACGGAGCTTAAGGTCTGCTGATGCTGCCGGCTCAAAAGGAGGCAGGGTAAGCTTCTCGAGAATGAAATTCAAGTCCCAAGGAGGGCAGTAACAAATGGGGGGTCTCAAGTGGAGGACCCCCTCTAAGGAAAGTCTTAGTGATTTCCAGCTGCGCAAAAGACCTGTCCCCAAAAGGAACATGGTATGTGGAAATGGCTGCCATGTGAACTTTCAATGAGGAGTGACTGAGACCCAGATCGAAAAGGTGACGCATGTAATCCAGGAGCCACCCAACAGAGCAGGAGAATGGCTCGAAAGCTCTGGAAGAGGCCAAAATAGCGAACCTTTTCCATTTCATGGCGTAAGTGGAACAAGTGGAGGGCTTTCTGGCCTCCACCAGACTGTCCGCCACCTGCGAAGAAACCCCGAACCAGGTTGGAATTACGTCTGCAGGAGCCACACATGCAGCTGAAGGGATTTGAGTCCTGGATGTACCAGGGTCCCCTGATCCTGGGTCAACCAAGAGTTGCGACAGAGGAAGAGGAAGCTCCTCTGAGTACTGTTACAGAAGAGAGAACCAACTTGCCTGGGCCAGAACGGAGTGATGAGGATCATGCAAGCTCCTTCTGAGCAGAGTTTGTGTAGGACCCTTGGGATCAACGGGATGGGGGAAAGCATAGATGAATCTGCCCTTCCAGTTTAGAGACAGAGCTCTCTCAAAAACCTTGCGCCCTGGAGCGAGTGAGCAGAAGACAGAAAGTTTTTTGCTGAGAGGAGAGGCAAACAGGTCACCTGAGGGGTTCCCAGCATAGGAAGACATCTTCTACTACCCCCAGATCCAGTTCCCATCTGTAGCTTCGGTGACAACCGCTGAGGTGGTCTGCCAGAGTGTTCTCAACTCCCGAACATGAATTGCCGTGAGGTGAAGGTTGTGAAGTACCACCCAATCCCAAACCCGCATTGCTTCCCTGCAAAGAGGGTAGAAATGGATTCCTCCCTGTTTGTTGTTGTACCACACTACGCACATGCTGTCGGTCTGAACAGCCAGATGACCGGGAAGCAGATACAGATGCAGAGCTTGTAAGGCATACAGGACAGCCCTCAGCTCGAGTGCATTGATATGAAGAGTCTGCTCGAGCCTGGACCAACAGCCCTGGGTCTGTTGAGATCCCAGGTGGCTCTCCAACCCTCACCTGAGGCGTCTGTCATCAGGATTTGGGAGGCGAGAAAGACAGAAGGAACTCCAGGCAAAGTTTCTCCTTCACCATCCACCATTGCACATCCCGAACTATCGGAGAGGAGACCAGGATCTCACGATCCAAGTTGTCCACCAATTGATCCCACTGAGACCAAGCATCCACTGAGAGATTCTCATGTGGAGCTAAGCGCGAGGCACCTGCCAGAATGGCAGCCGCCATGAGCCCAAGGAGGTGAAGGACTGACCTGGAGCAATGACCCGCCCAAGGCTGGACAAAAGGCTGGCCTGAGCCTGAAGGGTGGCCTCCCTGTCCAGAGGCAGGAAGGCCATAACAGAAGTCATATCCAGGATCGCCCCGATAAACTGGAGTCTTTGAGATGGGATCAAATGGTACTTGGTCTGGCTGATGGTAATACCCAAGCTGGTTAAAACCTGCAGGGTAAGGGAAAGGGAGTGCAGGAGATCCTCCCTGGATGGGGCCACCAGGAGCCAATCGTCCAGGTAAGGGAAACCTGAACCTCTGGTATGCAGGTGGGCTGCCACCACAGAAAGGCATTTGGTAAATACTCAGGAGGGCCGAGGAGAGACCAAATGGGAGGCCCTGAACTGGTAGTGGTCCCTGAAAATAAAACCGAAGGTATCTGTGGTGGGATGGACGGATAGAGATATGCAGGTAGGCATCCTGCATGTCCAGGGCACACAGCCACTGTCCCAGCTGAAGGAGGAGGAGAAAAGGCTCTGCAGAGAGAGCATTTGAACCTCTTGTACTCCACTTAACAGGTTCAGGAACTGAGGTCCAGGATTGGTCTCACGCCGCTACTTCTTCGAATCAGGAAGAAATGAGAATAGTAACCTGCTCCCTGAGATGGAGAGGGATGGGTTGTATCTGCCTCTCGAGGAAGGGCAGAGATTTCTTCCTAACCAGAAGAAAATGTTCTGGAGAGTAAGACGACCTTGGAGGGGTTTTCCGGGAGGTCTCTGAAGAAACTCTATTGAGTGTCCTTCCACTATCAGCTGGAGCACTCAAACGTCTGATGTGATCCTCTCCCAACCTGGTAGATGCAGGGAGAACCTCCTCCACCGTTCCTCTGGAAGAGCCAGAGGCTGTGGGAGAGAAAAGGAGTCAGGTGGTGTGAGGCAGCACTGTGGCTGGAGCTCACACTGCTCATTTGGCTGGGGCGGGCTTCGCAGACTGAGGGCCCACTTCCCTTGTGGTTTTGCCTTGGCCTGTGCCTGCTTGTGAAAGGACAGTGCTGCGTGCTGAGGGCTCTGTACAAGTCATCGACCTCCTTGAGAGCAGTGCCCTTCTTTCGCAGTCCGGTAATGATATCCTTGACATCACCACTAAACAGCACCGAACCCCTGAAGGGCACGTCCTGGATGGCAGACTGCACTTCAGGGACCAAACCCGACACTCAGAGCCAGGCGTGTTGCCGCAAACCTATGGCGAACGCCGAGCTCCTACTAGCAGTGTCCACTGCATTGTAGGAAGCACGAAGCATGAGCTTACTGGTCGAATGAGCAGATTGGACCAGGTCTGCCACTTCCTGTTTGGTCTGTGACTCAGGAAGGGAGTCCAGTCTAGCTTCCACCTCGCTAAGGACGGCCTTCTGATAATCCCCCATATGGGCGACGTAGTTCAAGGCCCTAATACCCAGAGTGGAAGAAGCCAAGACATTCTTCCCATACTGGTCCAGAAGAAAAAATTACTCACCTTAGTAATGTTGTTTCTTCTAATGGAGTCTTGCTATATTCTGACATATGCAGTGAGTCCCAAACTTCAACTGCTCGGAGGTGAAAGAGTTAACTTTCCATGCCAGGCATGGAACGCTGAGCTTGAGCTCGCTTGAAACTCTATCTGTTGTTCTTCAAACTTAAACCGCTGATTCTTTACGTAGCTAAACTCACTGAGGTCCTGTGTGGAAGCTGTAAACCCACACCAGCCAGCTGGCTACTAAACATAAGAACACATTTTGGGTCCCAAACAAAGACTCAAGTCAGGAGACCCAAAATGAAAACACACACCAAGTCACCCCAAGAAAAGAGGTGAAAACAACAAGGTGGGCACCTACTAAGTGTAACACTGCACTGCCCACCCAGATCCCAAAACAGAGGTTCTGAGAGGGGCAGGGGGAGTCAGAATATAGCAAGACTCCATTAGAAGAAGCAACATTACTAAGGTGAGTAATTTTTCTTCAAACAACATGAAATCTTGCTATATTATAACATATGCAGACTACAAAGCAGTACCTCCATGGAGGAGGGACAGAACCAACTTAGGAAATAGGCTCTGAAGGATAGTTGTAAAACCAAGCATCACTCCTAGCCTGGATGTCCAGGGAGTAATGCTTGGTAAAGTGTGAACTGTTTTCCAGGTAGCTGCTTGACATATCTCTAGAATAGGAATGTCCCTGGCAGCAGCCAGGAAGCAGCTGTACCTCTGGTAGAGTGAGCCTCAGGCCTGAGGGAGGAACCTTACCTAGTTTCTCACAGCAAAATTGATACAAGAGACAATCCACCTGGCAATGGATCTTGGTGGCAGGTTTCTTACCAACCTCACAATAAGTAAGGAACAGTTGAGGAGTCAAACCTGTGACCCTTGGTACGCTCTATGTAGTAACTAATGGCCTCTTCACATCTTGTGCAGCCTCCTCGCCAGAGGAGGAATGGTCAGTGAAGTACACTGGAAGAGATACAGATTGATTAAGGTGGAAATCTGAAACCACCTTAGGCAAGAACTTCCTGTTTGTCCTGAGGACCACCTTATCTCTATGAAAGGAGATAAAATCAGGCTCCACTGACAAAACTTGTAATTCACTTATGCGTTTGGCAGAAGTGCTGGTTACCAAAAACACAGTCTTCCAAGTCAAGTACTTAAGCTCTGCTGAAGACAAAGGCTCAAAGGGGGGTTGCATAAGCTGAGCAATGCAAACATTAAGATCCCAGGTGGGGGCAGGGTCCCTGAATGGAGGGTTGGTGTGAAGCAATCCCTTGAAAAAATTGGAGAATACAGGGTGAGCTGAAAGAGAAGAGGGCTTACCTGCTGGAAATAAAAGCAGACACAGCTGCCAGATGCACTTTTAGGGTAGCTGATCTCAGCCCCAAGCTATTTAAGTGGACCATATAATCCAGGACTGTGGGTAAATCAGCAGATTCTGGGGAAATATGCTTTCCAGAGCACTATAGTGAAAACCTCTTCCATTTGGAATTATAAGTAGCCCTGGTGGAAGGTTTTCTAGAAGCCTTCAGGATATCCATTACACCTTGGGAGAGGTGTAAATCAGCAAACTTTAACTCTTCAAGAGCCAGGCCTTGAGATTGAGACATTTGAGGTTCGGGTACCAAAACCTCCCCTGAGCACAGGTTAACATGTTGTGATTCGTGGGAAGACACAGGGGAAGATGGACTGCTAAGGACAGTAGGATTGGATACCAGGGTTGTCTGGCTCAATCTGGAGCAATCAGGATCATCGTGCAGGGTTGAGATCTGATTTTGACTAGCACTTTGAACAGGAGAAGGAAGGGAAAAGCATAGAGAAACTTCCCTTCCCAATTGAGAACTAAGGCATCCAGAGGGACTGAGCCCAACACTGGGGGCCTGCAGCAAAAAAGGGGAAGTTGGTGATTGTCTGGGGCTGCAAAAAGATCTATCTGCTGGGTGCCCCATCTGGCAAATATCACCTCCAAGACCAGGGGGGTCCAGTGACCATTCGTGATGGCCCTGGGAAATCCTGCTGAGAGCATCTGCCAGGACATTGTCCTTGCCTGGGAGGTGAACTGCCGTAAGGGAGGTGTTCAGGGAGTAAGCCAGAGACCACAACTTCATTGCTTCGGTGTACAAGGCCGAGACCGAATGCCCCTTGCTTGTTGATGTACTACATTGTGGTGGTGATGTCTGTTCTGACCTGTACAACTTTGTTCTGAACAAATTTGGAAAAAGCTTGACGTGCTAGAAAAACTGCTCTGAGTTCCAACAGATTGATGTGGAGCAGAGATTCCTGAGGGGACCACAACCCCTGGGTAGTGAGGTCGCCCATATGAGCTCCCCACCCCAAGAGGGATCCATCTGTAGTAAGGATTAAGGAGTGAGACTGAGTGACAAAAGGAACCCCTTGTCTCAGATTGTTCTGATCCTGCCACCGCTGTAGGGCCTGGATCAGGGTTCGAGTCACTGGGATCAATTTGGTTAGAGGGTCTTCCTTGAGACCAAAAGGCTCTCAAATGGAACTGAATGTCCCTCATCTGAAATCTTGCTCCCTGCACTACTGCTGTAGAAGCAGCCATGTGCCCCAGGACCTGTAGAAAATGCCTTGCTGGTCGAGACACCTGCAGGGTGAATGAGGAGGCCAGAGAGACCAGGGTCCTTGCCCTGTCCAAAGGAAGGAAGGCTCTGGCTTTCTCTGTGTTCAGCTCTGCGCCTATGAAGGTGAGGAGCTGGACAGGCTCTAGAACTGACTTTGAAAGATTCAGAAGGAAACCTAGAGAGGTGAGCAGTTGCTGAGTTATCTGTAGGTGTAATTTGACTTGGTCTGCAGACTGGCCTACTATAAGCCAGTCGTTCAGGTAAGGGAAGATGGCAATTTTTTGCCTTCTTAGAGAAGCAACTGCTACTGCCAGGCATTTTGTGAATACCCTTGGAGCAGAGGTGAGGCCAAAGGGCATTGCTCTGAACTGGTAATGGCCTGAGGGCAGCTGAACATGAGGTACTTCGATGGGAGCTTGATGAGAATATGGAAGTAGGCATCCTTGAGGTCCAGGGATGCTAGCCAGTCCCCTGGCCTTAGAGAGGGTAGAATAATTCCCAGAGTCACCATTTTGAATTTTGGTTTTAAAAGGTGCTTGTTTAAGTATCTGAGATCCAGGATGGGCCTATTCTCCTGTCTTTTGGGGTAAGGAAGTACCTGGAGTACAACCTTTGCCCTGGTGTAGGGTGGAACCCTTTCCACAGCTCTGAGAGCCAGGAGGGAAGAGACCTCTGCCTCTAGGGCAAGTGCCTCTGGTGGATTTGCAGGTGGAAAGGATCAGGTTCTCATCTTTGAAACTTTTTGAAGCTGAGAACCAGTCCCTGGCTTACTACTTCCAGGACCCACTTGTCTGATGTCAGAGACTCCCAGTCCTGGACAAAGTAAGCCAGTCTGCCCCTACAGGTAGCTGAGAATCGGCCCTGGCAACCCCATCAGGGTGCCTGCTTGGTAGGGGCTTTGGGCTGGGGGTGGAAGCAGGCCTGCTTGTACCCGTCTACCTCTCCTCTAAAGAACCCCTCTGGGCATAAGCAGAAGAGGAGGCCTGGGCTTGGTAAAGGCCTATGAAAAGGCCTGCCCTGCCCCTGGAAAGCTGCCTTTGAGGAGTGGCCTGCCTTCCTTGGCCTGTGCACCCTATAGGTGGTCCTATACTCATCCATTTTCTTCATGTAATTCTCTGTCTGCTCCCCAAACAGGGAATTACCCACAACAGGAAAATCCATGGCCTTAGTCTGGGTATCCCAGACAGGCTAGTACATCTGAGCCAAGCCATTCTGCAAAGTGCCACAGATGTAGCCATGACTTTGATGACACATCATTTGAGTCCACTGCAGCGTGGAACTGCACCTTGATGCCTCAATACCATCAGCAGCCACCTGCTCCAGCTCCTGCAGCGGCCAGGGACCTGTTTTGCTAGAGCCATAACAGTATCCCATCTGGATTTCTGGTATCTAGCAACATAAGCCATATGATTTGCCTGTCTGAGTCCCAAGGATGCTGCCATGTACTGTTTCTTTGCCGTGGCATCAATCCTCCTGGAGTCCTTGTCCGGGGGGTGTGAAGCCAAGGGAATATTTGCCTTGTCACAGGCTGCAGCCTGCACTACCCCAACATGGCTGCATTGTTGTGTAAGGAACTCCGTGATCAGAGCCTAACAATGTGTACCTCTTTGTCCATTCTCTTATCCACAGGAGGTATAGTGTGAGGAGTTTTAGAATTTTAGATGTCTGTTTCCAAAAGATTTATGCAAGGAATAGACAGTCTCCTAGACTCTGGATATCCATCATTTCCACATAGTCAGGCTCCTCTTGATCATCCACAGCTTCCTCCATAGGGAGCTAGAGGGTTTCAGCCACTTTTTATAAAACATAAATGAGAAGGGGACTCAGAAAGCCTAGGAGGAGACACTTGAAGGTCTGTCTGGGGAGATGTCCGGCCAATGGGCAGATCCAGACTTTCAAATCCACATTCACTCTCCTCGTATTCTTCCCCTCCTCCGTTCATAATATTCCTCTAAATCATACTCTTGAACCAGTGGAACCGGCCGAACCGGATGCTTACCTGATGGTGCCGAATCGGTCAGAACCGGGAAAGCGACTGGACAATTTTAATCGCTTTGGCTTCTTCAGCGGGTTGGAGAGGAAAGTTTTGGCTCCACACCAGCTGATTTCCTAGTCCTTTTTGCTGGAACCGACTCCTCATAGTCGGTTCTCCTTTTGCCCGAGGAAGTCTCGCCCTGGTCAGAGGGCACTCCCTCTGGCTCGGTTGGAACCGAACCGGGCTGACCATCCGGTTCAGCTGACTTTTTGGCCTCCCTTTCCCTGAGCCTACCAACTCTCTTTTCCAGGGTAGCTGCAGGAAAATTCTTACAAATCTGGCAGTCTGCATTGAGGTGGTCGAACCCCAGACAATAAACACAGGTGGTGTGGGGGTCGGCCTTGGCAAAGACTTCCCCACACACACTGCAGTGTTGAAACCCAGTGGGCCCGGTTTTTCTTTTGGGTTTCTCAGACATAGTGCCAGTCCTAACCAAACGTATTCGCTTATGGCAATCCCAGGTAAGACCTCTTATCGGTTCCCAACCGTGTCACGGTCATGGAAAAACGAATAAAATCTGTTTTTTTAGAACCGATGAGAACCGTAACTACACTCTAAATCACAGATTAAGATATTTTAAATAACCTGATCGGTTCAAACCGAACCGATAAACCGCTCACAAGTTCCACACAGAAGAGAATTAATGTAAACCTATCTAGGACTCACAAATACCACAGACAGAGCCTGAACCGACCGTTGCAGTTTAAATTTGGTCAAAACCGAAAACAATACTTTAAATCGACAAAATGAACCGAGCAGAAGGAGAAATCTCCGGAGCGACTGTTCAGTGAGGCCGAGTAAAGAATCTGACGGTTTGAGTTTGAAGAACAACAGACAGAGTTTCAACTGGGCTCGAGCATCAGTCCATGCCTGGCATGGAAAGTTAACTCTTTCACCTCCGGAGCAGTTCGAAGGTTGGGACTCACTGCATATGTCAGAATATAGCAAGACTTCATGTTGTTTGAAGGCAGGATTCCTTATCGGGGGTGACAAGCTCAAATGCTTCGGATTGGCTGTCCGGCCATGGGCAGAGCTGATCATAACTGAGTCAGCATTGGGGTGAGAGGTAAGAAACTCAACACCCTCCGGAGCCTGACATAGCCTGTCCGCCTTCCTGGGAAGGGGGCTATGGCAGAGGGTTGTTTCCGATAGTGGAAACAAGGTCCGCGTGAGGCTTGATCCAAGGTGGAACCAAGGTAGAGCGACCTCAGACAGATCCAAGTGAGCAGCCAGCTTTGCTGCTGTGGATCTGGCTTCAAAGAGTGCCACTGATGGATGGCCTGGATTTTACACAGCAACTCCGTAAAGGAAGGATCCTCGAGGAGACTTCGGAGGGTCCTCAGCCTGGGCTTAATCCGGGAGCTGCTCGTTGTCCAAATCGGAGCACCCATCTGAGTCGCCCAAGGGCTCTGAGGAGGAAGAAGAGGAAGACTCCACCTCCTGATGCGGGGGAGGAATGGACACCTTGGGAAGCCCCCGGGGAAGCATATCCAGCCCCGCTCTGGAACAGGAGGACTCACCTCTGGTATCCAGAGTAGGGGAGGGAGTCTCTCATCTCTGATGTAGGGGGTCCAGGACTGGGATCGGCATTGGAAGACGGCTCTCCACCTCCCTGATGAGCTGAGCCTTGGCCTCAGCCCACCAGGAAGCCAAAGTCTCCTTCAAATCCACCGGTGGCTGAGGGCGGTGGAGGAGGAGGGGGATATGGATACTGGGGTATCTGTAGGATGCACATCCGTACCCTGACGGGGAAGCCCCTGCATCTAGTACTTAGGCACCATGTACTCACGGCATCAAATGGCCGGCGTCGGGTACTGGGTGTTGTATACAGTGGACTCAGGGTATGACGGCATCGGATAGATGGCGTCAGATACCCAGAAACTTGGGGGGGTCTGCTGGAGCAGAAGGTCCCGCAACGGCCCAGCTGGCGGACCTAGAACGGGTGGCCTGGCAGGCCCGGCGAGGGATGGCATCTGGAGGAGGGATGTCGTCCGTGTTGGCGCCAGCGCCTGAGGAACCAAAGTCAGGTCATCCGCCCAGCAGGAGGAAGACCAGACGGGAGCATTCCCATTCTCTGCATCCTCCGGGAGGGAGGATGAAAACTCTGGGTCAGATAGGAGACGCTGGATCCTCGGAGGGCAGCTAAGGCTGCGGAGCCAGACGGGAATGGCCTGGTCAGGCAGAGGACTGACCATGTGCTGTCCCAAAGGGTCGAAGTGACTTAGCGGCCTTCTCCAGGCAGACATCAGAGAAGCGACATCCGACTGCAGACCACTCGAACTAGAAGGCGGCGCATCCGGCGGCCTTGCCAGAGAATAGGCGCTTCCTTTGACCCGGAGGCACTGGTTGTTCGAGCACGAGCCAGAAAGGTGGGTCGACACCGCTTGAAGCTCTCCAAGACAGCCGCAGGAGCGGTCCCCTCGGGGGTGAACGTTACCTTGAGTGCGGCGACCCAGCCAAAGTCAGTGACCGAGGAAAAGGAGTCCCAGTACCGGTGCTTCTGTGTCCTTCTTTTCGTGTCCTCGGGTGAAGTGGAGGTCTGTGAGCTTCTTCCCTCCTTTCCATGGAGGTCATTTTCTTTTGAGGACATGGGCCTCCAGGGACTGCTACCTTCTTCTGCAGGAGGCGGCGCTGAAGTTCAGGCAATGCTGGCACTTTCCACAGGGTGATCCGGCCCAGACAGAAGAGGCACTGGGAGGACCGCCCTTGTGTGGAGTTGGGTCTCGCATGAGTCGCACTTATTCTAGTGCTCGGAGGGTGTAGGGGAACGACATACACCGCTGCAATGACTGATGAGAATTTAGTAGAAATTCGAAGTAAATCGAAGAAAAAAATGACGGTAAAACTACCGATGACAGACTGACGAGCAGGTGAACTTTACTGCGAGGTACTTTCACAAGCTAATGGCGGGAAAGAACTGGAAGGCAGGTGTGGTCCCCCGCCAGAGACTGCTAGCTAGAAATTTTTCCTTGAGTCCTGACGCCCGCCGCTTCAGTCCTATATGTAATTACCTACTGCAAGAGCCCTTTGAAGTAAGATATAAAAATTACGCATCTACCGTAATTATGATCTTTCTGTGTATCTTCACCATTCATCACAGATGGGTACTAGCTGGAGATCAGGACCCCTCAAGGAGCCTTTTTTTTTTTAAAGGATAGGTGGAGCGGACGCAGCATCGGCGCCACCCCCAAGGCCAACGACTACGTGGGCCGAGGATTAGCCGTTAGTTAGGCCGACTCACTTGCCTACCAGTTCTGAGTCGCCGGAGAGGTAAGAGGAAGGGAAGGAGGGTGGGACAAGAGAGTCCAAGGGACAGAAAAAGGAAGAGAAAACTGAACTAAAAAGAGAAATAACGACTAAGAGGACAGCATAGAAGAAGTAAGACTAAGGGATTGGGTAGGGCCCCAATCTCTGGAAATGGAAGAAGGGAGGGAAGGGGGAAATTTAGAGAGAGTGAGAGGTAACAAGGATCCAGGACCCTTGTCCGTCACCAGACTGTATAGGAACTGCAAGGAGTAGCAAAGCTCTCTTGCCAGAATTCAAGGCACAGAATAACTGGCAATACCCCAAAAGCAGAGTCGGCTATTCTGGAGAAGGACAGGGTACAGGGACTCAGCATTCTCCTAAAGATATTTGGTGAAAAAAGGGAAATTTTTTTTTTTTTAAACAGTTAGATGGATAACAGAAGGAGGGCAACCACCAGCTCTCACCCCGTGAGGGGTGAAGATATGTAGTAGAGAAGGAGTGCCACTGAACTGTACCCCTTAGGAAGAAACTACCCCTGTGTGTCCCAACTTTATCCCGCCCAAAAGAGGGGTAGGCACAGAGGGAGGAGGATCCAGAGACTGAAGCCCCAGGGGATGGTGGGGATTAGGATGAATGGTGAAGATACACAGAAAGATCATAATTACGGTAGGTATGTAATTTTTATATCTTATCTGTGTCAATCTTCACCATTCATCACAGATGGGTGAGTACCAAGCCCCGAAGGGGGTTGATTCATTGCACCCTAAGGGACAGAGTCCCTTAGCCCTCAGTGGGTGACACACTAAGGGGGAGAACCTTCTGGCCCTGAAGAGGCCCGAGAGTGGGGAGAGCGGGACGGGGTCTCCCCGGAGGGGGAAGGAAGTTGCCCCGACAAACGTCGTCTCGCCCTACGGGAAAAGAGATAGGTTCCCTGGTGAGTGGAGCAAATCACCCTACGCTGGGCCAAGGGTGACAGCCGGGAAAGGCGAAGCCACGCCGATCTCCTGATGCAGATCGCTGTCCCTACGACCCTGGTAGCTACCTCATTGGTGTCGTAAGATGCCCTTGCTTGGTGCCTTGCTAGCTCCAGGCCACGGCAGAGAGTGCGATGGCTTGCCTGGTTTGCTCCAAGTCAGTCAAAGCAGCAGGATCTGACCTAGCACTGACCACAAGAACCTGTTGTAGGCTGCATAGTGGGCCTGATGAGCAGAGATGGAGAGAAGCAACCGTGCCGTAGAAAGTCCTCCTCCCCAGAAGTCAAAATCCAAGGAGTCTTGATCTGGGGCCGGTCACGTGGAGGGCGCGAAGCCTGGCCAGGGGTGTCCAGGAGCGCCAATCTGACCATGGATGAGGCATAGAACCTGAGACTCCGGGGAGCGCAATACCTCTGGCTGAGGTCCCTAGGGCAGGAACCGGAGAAGGGCCTCTGCCAGAAACGCATGGACGCCTCCCGAAGGGAATAGGCCAGGCGGCACCACAAGGGTGGCCGCACCAAATCGCTCTAGGAAGGCTTGCGCCGCATGCTCAGGATTGCTCACAGACAGGGAGAAAGGTGAGGTCCTCCATCATCCTCACAAGGAAACGCTGATACTCAGAGAGATGAGCGGCAGGAGAGATATGGACAGATGGTTCTCTCCCCAGAAGAGGAGGGTGAGCAGCTGGAGGCCACTATGCGCTCCAAGGGTGGCTGCTCGTGGGAGGTTGAAAAACCTAGCTGTCCATGGCCCTAACGTAGGCAGGAACTGAGAAGCCACCGCCTGAACTGCTCCCAGGTGAGAGGACCGCTAGGACCAAGAATGCCCGGGAGCGCTGGAGAATGTGGCAGAGGGATAGGGGCAGAGCCGAGAGAAGAAGTCGGCTGACCTCTGCCAGGGCTAGGGAGCGGACCATGGACACCCGAGGAGGGTGTCCCGGAAGACTCCACAGCCGACAGCTGTACAACCACGTTGGTACTGCCTAGGCTGCGCCCAGAAGAATCCCCCCAGTGAGGCGACCGGGGCTGTATAGATCCAGAAGGACGGTCCCCTGCCTCCAAAGAATGGGACCCCCTCAAGGAACCGGAAGAGGAAGGGCGGAAGTCCACACTTCAGCTTCATCCAGGGCCGGGTGGACCCTAGAGAAAGACCGACACGCCGACCCCACACCCCTCGACCCCTCAGAGTCCAAGAGAGTCCTGGTCCTCGAGAGGGCCAGCCTAGGTAGCTGGCAGCTCTGGGCTGCCCCCGAAGGGGAGACCCAGGGAGCAGCACCTCCCTCCTGTAGACTTCCGATGGGCCCCAAAGTTGGGCGATCAAGCACACCACCGAGGGGGGTACCACCGCCGAGGGGTCAAGGAACCTCCAGGTCAGGGTTGCATGGCAATGGTGGCACGCACTATAGCCTGCTGGTCAGTACCACTGACCCCAACCTCGGGAGAACCCCGATTCCCTCAGAATGGGGCTGGCTGTGACTCATCATCAAGACCACTGGTTTGCCCTCCTCTGCAGACAACCCCGAAGGTGTGACTGCCCTCTGACTCGAGCCCGACTCGAGGAGGTAGAGTCTGAGGCCCTAAGCCAAACGGTAGGAGGCGAGGAAGATGACCTTACCAAAGGGCCCAGCAGTCAAAGCAGTGGCGACACGGCACCAAGATTCTCCATAGCCCCAAGTGGGGGCTGACAGAAGGCGGCAGGGCAGCTCGGGCCAAAGGTCTTGAGCCAGGGCTAGCCGCAGCGCCGTCACGTCCCACTGGCACCGGGCGTACCAGGGACAGAGACGGGCGCCGAAGGCAGCCCTAACAACAGCCTCGTGCCGATGACACTGCCAGGCCCCTGCGACGGAGCGGCACAAGGACCGGCGGGCGCCGATGGCTCCGGCGGACTCGCACCGAACACGGACCGCTTAGGCTCTCGGTGCCGCGAGCGGCACTGAGAGAGCACTAACATTGCCGAGGACCGGCACTGACAGACGATTCAAGGCCCCACGGTGCTGCAGGTAACCTCGGCGCCGAGGACGGCGCCTAAGGCGAGACATTGTGAAAGGTGACGCTGAATCCAGGGTCACGGCGCGCCGCGAAGCAGAGTTGGTGCGACAGGGCCCACGGCGCCGAGAGACGAGACGGCGCTGACATCGGCGCCGACAGGCCCACGGCACCGCCGAACGGCACTGGAAGGCCCAGACGGCACCGACCGACGGATCGAGGACGGTGTCACCCGGGTCTTCCAGACTGCTGAGCGACACCGGGGAGCCTTCACCCGGCGGGGCACTGCCATAGTGGCGCCTCCGCCCGCCTCCCAGGAGGAAGCGGACGGGCCTCCTGTGCGCGGGAGGAGCCTCAGCCAAGGCTAGGCTACAGGAAGCCGAGGCTCCCTCCTCCTCCGTCCATATAGAACCGGAGGGACCCGAGGAAAGGCCGCGAGAGTGCGGCTTGGCCTGACGAAAAGTAACCCTACCCCGAAAGTCGGCAGAACTCGCCTACTTTAAAAGCGTGCTGTTCGAGGACGCGGCGTCCATGGAGAAGCAAGCATCGCATGTAATCCATGTCGTGGAAGCGGGCCAAGACACGAGACACCGGGTCATGCTGGTCGGTAATGGAGTACTGGCGCTGCATGGGCACCGACGCATAGGGGCCGACCACTTTAGAAAACTTCTTGCCCTCCGACCGAGACATGACCTACGGAAAACACCAAACACAGACTCAACGTCCGCAAGCTTCAAAATAAAAGGAAAGATCTTACCGCGACGCGAGTGGAGGCAGAACCCAGAACTAGCAGGTAACCGATGGACTGTCGAACGAACAAACGAGTGGAAAGGCTAAGGCCTAAAAACTCTTCAAATTTTCTTCAGTTGGCTTCCCACGAGGCGAACTCGATGGCGGGAGATGAAGAACTGGTAGGCAGGCAGAGTCAACGCAGCCTAACGGCTAATCCTAGAGCACCATGTAGTACGTCGGCCTCGAGGGGGTGCCGATGCTGCGTCGGCTCCGCCTATCCTTAAAAAAAAAAAAAAAGAAGGCTCCCGCGGGGTCCTGATCTCCAGTCAGTACCCATCTGTGATGAATGGTGACGATTGACACAGATAAGATCTGTCAGTATTAAAGTTCCACAATGAATCTAAGCCTGTAACACCTAGATGTAATATTGGGTGGTTAATGATCCCTAATAGGTTACATCTTCTCTTGGAACACATTAAGGGATGCGACTTTTAATCATTGGGCATAAATGGTCATAAACTCGATACAGGGTGACATTTTTCATTAATGCATTTTCCTTATGTGGCACTGACCCACTACATCAAATGTACTGTGGCTCTCTTTGTGAGTCTTACTTTGCTGTATACTTTTGTGCTTTCCTCCTATGTAGTTACAAAGTGCAATGTGCATCTCAGTGTTTTCTTATCTGTAAATGTGAAATAGAATGCTGTTTTTTTGCTGAAGTATTGCCATTTCCCTGAATTTGATTACTGCTGATGTGTTTACTTTTTTCAAAACTCAATAAAATATAAGTTAAAAAAAAAAAAAAAAAAGACTTCATTTAGTGCCCTCAGCTACCTAGGGAGTGCAGCCACTAACCCCCTGATCTCATCCCAGGTCAGAGGCTGCCTAGGACCAAGTAGATCTGGAAGAAAAGGAGGAAGAGCAGGCAGAGGAGGAAGGGAAGAGCTCTGATGAAACAGAGAAGGTCCTCTGCAAGGGTTGGAGACCATGCGGGACCTTTCCCAAAGGGGGCTGCCTAGCTTGCCAACTGCAGAGCCCCAACAACAGCAGGGCAAACGGAGTGATGTCCTGGGGAGCCCCTAAATGAGGAGAGCGGAGCTGTACAGTGCCCGCTGGGATGGCCCCTGTGCCCACCAACTGCAGATTCCTTTTTAAGAGGAAGGGAAAGCAAGGAAGTGTCAGTACTACTGCTCCTCCCCAAGCCCCTAGAGACTCCAGGGATGGACTGTGGCGCCAATCCCGACCTGTCAACCCCTGCCCCACTAGAAAGGGACCTGCCCTTTGAAAGAGGCCTAGAAGAAGAGTCTTGACTAGCAGGAGACGGAGAAGTCTGAGCAGCAGAGGAGATGACCCCAGACTCCTTCCTGACACTGTCCCCAGCACCGAAGCCTGTGTCCACACCCAAAGCAGTGGCAGAAGCAGACTTGGCACCAGAGTCGGTGCTGACTCCTGATTTGACATTGAGCCTGGTGCTGCCATCCCCAGTGATGTCCAGCGATTCAGGTTCCAAGGTAAGAAATGAAAATTACGTACTCACCGTAATTTTGATCTTCTTGGACGAGTCTCCACCACTCATTCACACTATTGGGTATAGCGCTGGAGGCACTAGGACCCATCAGGAGCAAACTTTTTGCTGGAGGGTCGGCGCCAGAGATGGTGCCGCGAGGCACGGCACCACGAGCCCTAGCTTGTGCGGCAATGACTCTCTCGGCTTTGACCCTCCAACCGCCTTAGTACCTTTTTTACCAAGGAGGTGCAGTGCAACTAAACTAAAGATAACCTAACTTAAGGTGCGGACATAAGATAGTCCAGGTGACCCATGTAAGACGGGTCAAGAAAGAAGTCTTCACGGCCTACAGATTTGAGGGAGTTTAGACCAACACAGTGGTGAGCTCGGGGGATGGAGGGTGGGAGTGTGAATGAGTGGTGGAGACTCGTCCAAGAAGATCAAGAATTAGCAGGTACGTAATTTTCATATCTTCCTGGACATAAGTCTCACCACTCATTCACTACTATTGGGAGAGTACTGAGCTAATAATCCCGAGAGGGTGGCGGATAGACCAAGAGCTCACGTTTCTAGGACAGGAGTCCATTAAGGATAGTTCTGCCAAAGGTGGAATGTTGCCTGGCATGAACATCCAGTGCATAATGCTTAACGAAAGTATGCACTGAGCTCCAGGTGGCGGCATTGCAGATGTCTGCAATAGGCACGTTGCGAATTTCCACTAGGGATGCCGCGACCGCTCTGGTAGAGTGAGCGTAAACCCTACCTTCCAATTTAACCTGTGCCATGGAATAGCAGTGTCGAAGACATGCCACTAGCCATGATGAGATACATCTGATAGCGACAGGCTGACCCAGCCGGGTCTCACTGAAGGAAACGAAAAGTTGTTGGGCCTTGCGAAAATTCTTGGTTCTATCGAGATAGAAACGCAAAGCCCTCTTAACATCCAAAGAATGAAGAGAACGTTCTCCTTCATTTTGGAAGTCGCAAAGTAAGAGGGAAGGACCAAAGGTTGGTTTAGATGGAATTCTGACACAACCTTGGGAAGAAATTTAGGATGAGTATGAAGAACTACTTTGTCCTTATCGAACACAGTATACGGAGGGTCTGTGACCAGGGCATGCATCTCAGAGACCCTACGGGCTGAGGTAATGGCCACTAGGAAGGCAGTCTTCCAGGTGAGAAATTTAGCTCACAGGTAGCCAGAGGTTCGAAAGGTTCCAGTGAGCATGTCTAGCACAAGGTTAATGTCCCAGGCTGCAACTGGACGTCTTATAGGAGGTCTGGTATGCAGAATTCCTTTAAGAAATCTCTTAACTATAGGTAACTGAGCCAGAGACAAAGAAGAGACCGCCATGATACGCTGAAATGGCACTAAGGGGAACTTTGACTGTAGCGCATTGAAGACCTGAATTTGAGAGGTCCAAAAGGTACTCTAAAACCTTGTCTGGTGGACAGGAAAAGGGATTCAAAGAGGACTTTGCAACCAGAGCGAAAAACGCCCACTTAGATGTGTAGTTTTCCGAGTGGCTGGCTTCCGAGCAGCCAGAAGAATGTCTGAAACTCTTCGAGACGCTGAACCGGTTCATCTTCTACCTCTTCAGGAGCCAAGCGTGAAGGTGAAGCAATCTCAGGTTGGGATGGACCACCGACCCTGAGTCAACAGGTTCACCTGCAAGGGAGTGGTCTCGAGGAACTGCCAACATATTGTTGAGTAGTGGAAACCAGAGTTGTCGAGGCCAAAAGGGAGCAATGAGAATCATCTTTGTCCCCTGAGACTCGGTTGAGGAGTACTCTGAATTAGAGGAAGGGCGGAAAGGCGATAGACAGCGATTTGTCCACTGCAGCCTGAACGATCCTGACAGAAAATGCCAGGCCCTGGAATTCTGGAGCAGAAGAGAGGCAGTTTTGCATTGAGTGGGATGCAAAGGTCCAGGTCTGGAGTTCCACTTCGAATAGTGACTGAACTATGACTGAGTCGAGAGACCACTCGTGAGGATCTGCTTCTGTTCTGCTGAGACGGTCTGCCAAGTCGTTTTGTACACCTGGCAGGTAAATCGCTTGAATTAGAGCTTTGTGTTCCAAGCACCATTCCCACACCCTCATCGCTTCCCTGCATAAGGGGTAAGAGTGAGCACCGCCCTGCTTGTTGATGTAGTACATCACTGCTTTGTTGTCCGTTTGAAGGAGAATAGTCTTGTGACAGAGAATGTCCTTCAACACTCGGACCGCATAAAGGACGGCTCTCATCTCTAGGACATTTATGTGAAGCTGGGACTTGAGTTGAGTCCACACCCCTTGAGTGTGGAGAGCGCAACAGTGAGCCCCCACCCTGCTAGCGATGCGTCCGGGTAATGGAGATCTGATGATCCAGAGGAGCAAAGGGAAATCCCTCCAGGAGATTGCTCTCCTGAGACCACCAGGTGAGGGACCTCTGTAAGGGTTCTGTCACCTTGATGGGATAAGACTGCGGGTGAGTGGTTGGAGACCACTGAGCACTGAGCATCCATTGAGTGGTTCTCATGTGCAGCCGTGTTAGGGGTACAGTGAACACTGAGGATGCCATGAGGCCTAACATACGCTGCATTGAGAGAGTGTAACTGATCTGTTCTCTCCAATGTAACGAGCCATCTGAAGGATATCGTTCCTTCTGTCCTCTGGAAGGAAAGCTTTCGCACAAGAGGTGTCCAGAAGAGTCCCTATGAAAAGGAGTCTGTGGGAGGGCTGCAACTGAGACTTTTTGAGGTTCAGCAGAACTCCCATGGACGTAAGAAGGCGAGAGGCCGTCTGTACGGCGTCCAGAGTCCCTTGTCTGGAAGGGCTTGCTAGGAGCCAGTCATTCAGGTAGGGAAACACCTGGATACCGAGTTTCCTGAGATGCGCTGCGAGAACTACACAACACTTTGTAAAGACTCGCGGTGCCGAGGATAGCCCAAAGGGCAGGACTCTGAACTGATAGTGTTGACCCAGAGCCACAAACATCAGGAATTTGTGATGCCTCGGGTGAATAGGAATGTGCTGGTAAGCATCCTGCATGTCCAGCGAGGCTAGCCAGTCGTGTTGATGAAGCAAGGGTAACAGGGTTCCCAGAGAAATCATTTTGAATTTCTCCTTGGGGAGAAATTTGTTTAGCTTTCTGAGATCTAGAATGGAGCGCATTCCCCCGGACTTCTTTGGAACCAGAAAGTAGTGGGAGAAACCCGTGTTTCACTGATGCAGAGGCACCACTTCACTGCCCTGTTGTTTAGAAGGCCCTGAATCTCTCTGCGGCGAGAAGGTCTGACTGAAGGGTTGACAGCCTGGGCTGTCGCTTGGGAGGACAATCTGGAGGGGTCTCCAGAAAATTGAGAGAATACCCCTCGCGAATTATCCGAAGGACCCATTTGTCTGAGGTTATGGACTTCCACTGGCTGTAGAAGTGCATCAGACGACCTCCCACCGGAAAGGAAAAGTCCACCTCGGGCAGTTGAGATGGGACTTGGGCCGGCAACTCATAAGGTAGCGCTGGGCGCTTTGGGCCCTTGCGCTTTCTGTTGCGCCTTCTTTTGAGGTTGGGCAGGTTGGTTCTTATGGAAACTTCCTCTGCCTCTGCCCGAAAGGACTGACGATTATGAAATTGCCGCTTCACCGACATGCCCTCGAGAAGGGCAGGATGGGGTCGAGCCAGCTTAATGGCTGACCTAGCCTTTGTGTAGCTTCTAGAGCTTGCTCTACCTGAGGACCGAAAGATAAGAGCCGCAAGGCAACGCCATCACCTGCTGTTGCGATCGCTCAGGAAACCCGGCACGCAGCCAGGAGTGACGGCGTAGTACAAATACCAGCAGCTGTTGAACGAGAAGCAGTGTCAAGCATCCATGGCTGCTTTGACCTGCTGGTTATTAGATTCAATACCTCTGGTAATGGTTTGAAGAAGCTCTGGCTTTGAGTCCGAGTCCGAAAGAGCCTCAACCATTTGCTTGATAGAATGCCACAGGATATACTCATACTGGGAAAATAACCCTGGTAACTGGCAATACGATACTTAGAGTGGACGAGCAGCAAGACTCTCTTACCTAATGTATCTATCTTACGAGACTCTTTGTTGATAGGTCGAGCTGTAGTAGTTTGAGGAAGAACTACCTTGTCATTTTCTGCCAGGACTACAATAGGATCCACAAAGGCTTGGGATGCCAAGATAGGACGATCTTTGGGAGCTGAGTATTTCCTATCAATGGATTTAACCACCAAAGAGGTAAGAGCAGGATTATTCCATACCATTTGAGACAGTGTCTCGAAGGAAGGTTGAATCGGAGGAGTCAAATCCGTAGGGATCCCCGAAGCATGAAGATATTGGAGTCTTAACAGCTTCCCAGGATCGATGTCTGTAGTCTGGAAAGAAAGAGTGGAGCTCAGATTCTTCAACAGAGACTTAAAGGACAGGTCCTCGACCACAGGCTCTGTAGCAATAAAAGATCCTGTTTCGTCCACTTCATCACCCAGCCGAAGGTCTGGGTCAGGCTCAACGTCATCTCCTGATGGTCCAGGAGGACTGTATGGACAGGGAAGGCATGAAGAAAGAGAAGGAGGAAAAAGAGACAAGGAAGTCACAGAGACCCCGGCACCGAGGAGCCGCACGCCGAGAACAACGTGAGAACCGCTGGCCGGAAAATGGCGCCGAGAAACCGCACGCACCGAGAAGACCGTGGAGCCGCAGCCCGCCAAGGCAGTGCCGCGAGGCCAGACACACCGAAGGAACCCCAGAGACTGAAAACAGGCTTTGAAGGAAAGGAGACAGGAGATAAGGGCACGGTGTGGCCCCCTGCGCTGCAGCCATGTGAGGGGGGAAACCTAAGCATGGAGTCGACGGCACCGAAGAAGGTGCCACACAACCAGGAAAGTCCAACCGCCCTACCCCATCGCCCAGAGAGCCCGAGAGCCCACGAGCGACGGAGCCAGGTAGCCGAACCAACCTCCGAGCCCATTGCTCCAAAAGAGCGGCCCACTGATGAAACTGCTCATCTGAAGACCTACCTGCGGGCGGGGTAGGACTCCGATGTCGAAGGCGTCGGCCATCAGAAGCCGCGTCATGACTCCGGCGAGGAGGACTGGCAACCAGCCCCGATAACCGAACGCCTACGTGCAGATGTATCAGAGGGCGACCTCGAGTGATGCCTTCTCTTTTTAGACCTGCGGGTAGAAGATGAGCTCGAGGCTGAACGGTGCCGAGAATGTGACCGTTTGGCTTTATGCTTCCGCGGGGACCGCCCATCCCCCCGGGCATTGGACTGCCCGTTGTCAGACCCCCCTTCCGGAGAAGGCGGCGGACCGGACCCAGCCTGACTGACTGAACAGCTTTCATATGAAGTCTCCCTACCGTCACCTGACCTGCTCATGGTCGACTCCCGTCAAAGTAGGCCGAGACTTCTTATCGTTTTAATTTAAAAATAAGAATAACTTAAGCGATACTGTATCGATAATACTATAAAATAATAAAAACTGAAAACTATGCTGCAGTTTGAAGTTTGACTCCCGACAGGCGAGCGACGTCATTACTGAAGCGCACTCGACGCGGAAAAAAGGAACTGAGGCGGTTGGAGGGTCGACGCTGAGAGTCATTGCGCGAAGCTAGGGCTATGCGCCCCGTGCTTCCATCTCTGGCGCCGACCTCCAGCAAAATGTTTGCTCCCCGATGGGTCCTAGTGCCTCCGTGCTATACCCAATAGTGTGAATGAGTGGTGGAGACTTATGTCCAGGAAGATCTGCAAAACTCCAAACAGACCTGTGCAGGAAAAGTGGGCAAAGTGGTTTGTGGTCTTCTTGTGCACACTCCACCTTTTAATTTGGCAATAAAGCACTGAAAATATACAAACTTGTGTTGGTGTATTTATCAGAGTCTTTCAAGTGCAGGTAATTCTTTCAAGAACCCACTGATGTCCAGACCTACACCAAGAGTGTCCCTGGCACCAGAAGTGGCATTGGAGGCCTCAGGGAGGAAGTAATGCAGACAGCACTGAGGGAGAGCCTGCAGGCCCGAACCCACATAAGGCTTCAGGCTGACTTGGGAAGCATCCAGGGGCTCTCAGAGCTGGGTAACCATTAAGGATCATCCTAATCCTCGCCTCAGAGGTGGAGGATGAGATCAGGAGATCTCCAGGTTGGCTACCCCAGATCCTAGGCCGCTAGCACTGAGAATGGTGTCAGAGGGGAACCTGGTGCACAGTCGGCACAGCCTTGCTCACCGGCACAGGGATGGTACTGGAGAAGAGGTGGCATTGGGCTCGGCACCAAGGGACAACTGGAGCAGGTTGAACGTATAGCTGCGGCACAAAAACCAGGGTTGTCCAGGCCTCCGAGAAGACACCGAACTGCGAGGGGAGCTCAGTCGCCACCCCGGAGGAGGACAACTGCCCCACTAACCCCTCCCCAACACCCACTGTTCCAGCAAGAGAAGAAACAAAGAGGGTCTGCTCTCTACCTGCCCATATAGAACAGTTCCATGTGATAACGGCGATCGCCATTTGTAGTGTCGACGGCGAAAATCAATTTCGCGATGTACACTCACAGCGCTAACAAAAGGGTGCAGGAGACTTACATTTTTTTTAAGTGGTGGGTTGTGCCCCCACACCCCACCCCAGCACTTCCTACTAAAGGATTCTCAACCTCAGGGAGTGCATGTCACGGTTGTGGGAGCATAAAGAAAAAATCCTGACCGGTGCAAAAACGAGCGCACCAAGAACTGAACCCGCACCATCCCAATCCTAGCCTGCTACCAACCCACCATGCCACATGGCCAGCTCAGCAGCCCACCGCCACACCACATCCCACAAACCTCCCTCCTTCCGCCTGTTGCACGGTGTGGTCCTGCCCCCAAGCATGTGTCTATATAGTGACATCCTGCCGCTATATATGCCAAACTCACTGTGCAGTTACCCTCCTGCCTAGTAGCCCTGTGCACATGCACCATGATTAATTTGCCTATTTTGAAAGCGTTCAATCATGGCCATCATTATCAGAGGCTACCATACAGAAATTAAAATTATGTACCTACCTAATTACCATCTTTCTGTGTATCTTCACCATTCATCACAGATGGGTATCTGGCGAGGTCAGGACCTATGAGCTTTCTTTTTTTAAAAGGTAGGCGGAGCTGATACCCTTCTCGGGCGCCACTCCCGAGGCTGACACGCGAGGCGCCGCGGGCTGGCCGTTAGGGCTGCGCCGACCCACCTGCCTGCCACTTCTGAGCTGCCGGAGAAGTAAGAGGAAGGGATGGAGGGTGGGACAAGAGAGTCCAAGGACAAAAAAGGAAAGGATGTCTGAACTAAAAGGAGAAATAATGACTGAGAGGACAGCAAAGAAGAGGTTAGACTAAGGGGATTGGAAGGGGTCCCAATCTCTGGAAGTGGAAGAAGGGAAGGGTAGGGTGGGTAAAGAATTTAGGAGAGAGAGAAGAGGTATAAGATATCCGAGACCCTTGTCCATCTCCAGATTGTATAGGAACTGCAAGGAGTAGCAAAGCTGTCTGCCAGAATTCAAGGCACGGAATAACTGGCAAATACTCCAGAAAGCAGAGTCAGCTATTCTGGAAGAAGGACAGGTTACAGGGATTCAGTACTCTCTCAAGAAAAGATGTTTGGTGAAAAAAAGGTTGTTTTTTTTGGAGAAATAGTTGGATGGAAACTGGAAGGAGGAGAGAAGGATGGCAACTACCAACTCCCACCCCACAGGGGTGGAGACAAAGTAGTAGAGAAGGAGTGCGCCGAGCTATCCACTCTCCTGGAAAATACTCTCCTGTGTGTCTCATTTTACCCCACTCCCAAGGAGGAGGGGAGTCACAGAGAGAGGGGGACCCAGAGACTGAGGCCCCAGGGGATGGTGGTGGTTAGTTATGAATGGTGAAGATACACAGAAAGATCATAATTACGGTAGGTACTGTAATTTTCATATCTTATCTGTGTCAGTCTTCACCATTCATCACAGATGGGTGAGTACCAAGCCCTGAAGGGGTTGTTTCTTTACACCCTAAGGGACAAGTCCCTTAGCCTCAGTGGGTGACACACTAGGGGGAACCTTCAGGGCCTGGAGAGGCCCGAGTGGGGAGAGAGAGATGGGTCTCCGGAGGGGAAGGAAGTTGCCCCGACAAGCCGCCTCACTGTGCGGGAGAAAAGGAGGTCCATGATGGTGGAGTTAATCACCCCACGCCGGGCCAAGGGTGACAACCGGGAAAGATGCAGCCATGCCAACCGCCTAGTGCAGATCGCTGTCCTACGACCCTGGTAGCGATCTCGTATGGCCATAAGATGCCCTCGCTGTGTCTTGCTAGCCCAGGCCACGGCAGAGAGTGCGATGGCTTGTTTGGTTTGCTCGAGTCAGGCAATAAGGCTAGGAGCTGACCTAGCCTGGACCACAAGAACCTGTTGTAGGCTGCATAGTGGGCCTGATGTGCAGAAATAGAGAGGAGTAACCGTGCCGAGTAGAAGGTCCTCCTCCCCCAGAAATCAAAATCCGAGAGTCTTGATCTGGGGCCGGTCACGGAGCGCGAAGCCCATCAGAGTATCCAACCGCGCCAAACCAGACTGTGGATGAGGCATGGAACCTGAGACTCGGGTGCATATACCTCTGGCTGAGATCCCTGGGGCATGAACTCCGGAGAAGGGCCTCTGCCAGGAATACAACGACGCCTCCCGAGAAGTGGCCAGGGCGGCACCAAGGGTGGCCTCGCCAAAATTGCTAGAAAGGCATGCGCCATGTGTTCAGGATTGCTGACAGGGAGGGTGAAAGGTGCAAATCCTCCAACATCCTCACGAGGAATCGCTGATACTCAGAGAGATCAGCAGCCGGAGAGATGTGGATAGAAGGTTCCTCTCTCTGAAGAGGGGATGAGGAGCTGGAGGTCACCATCTGTTCAGTGGGTGGCTGCACGGGGAGGTTGAAAAACCTGGCTGTCCATTGCCCTAACGTAAGCAGGGAACCGGGCAGCCACCACTCTGAACTGCTCCCAGGTGAGAGGGCCGCTAGGACCGAGGATGCCTGGGAGCGCAGGAGAGTGTGGCAGAGGGATGGGGACAGAGCCAAGAAGAGATGTCGGCTGACCTCCGCCTGGGCTAGGGAGCGGACTGTGGGCACCCATGGAAGAAGGTGCCCCAGAAGACCCCACAGCCGACAGCTGCACAACCACATTGGTACTGCATTGGCTGTGCCCGGAAGAATCCCCCCATTGAGGCGACCGGGGCTGTAAAGGTCCAGAAGGACGGTCCCCGTCTCAAAAGAATGGGACCCCTCAAAGAAACCGTGGGGGAAGAGCGGAAATCTGCACCACGGCTCCTCCCAGGCCCGGGTGGACCCGCAGAAAAGGCCAACGTGCCGATCCACACCCCTCAACCCCTCGGAGTCTGAAAGAGTCCTTCTCTCGTGAGGGCCAGCCTAGGTAGCTGGCATCTCTGGGCAACCCCAAAGGGATACCCCGGGAGCAGTACCCTCCCCCCCGCAGGTGCCTCAATGGGCCCCAAAGTCAGGCGATCAAGGCACACCACTGGAGGGGATACCACAACTGAGGGATCAGTGAACCCCCCAAGACCAGGCTGCAGAGCTATGGTGGCACACACCACTGCCTGCTGGTCAGCACAACTGACCCTAGTCTCAGGAGCCACCGACCTCTCCTCAGAAGGGGGATGGCTCCGACTAGTCGATGAGACCACCGTGCTGCCCATGTCCACAGCCAGCCCCGAGGGTGCAACTGCGATCGACTCAGAGCTCGACTCCATCTCCGAAGAGGTAGAGTCCGAGGCCCTGAGCCAAACCGTGGGAGGGCGGGCAGAACTATCCCTACCACCAGGCTCGATACCACCGCTGTGCCCGAGTCGGGTGCCAGTACCCCCACAACCCCATGAGTAGGATCCGAGGGAGGCATGGCCCCAGCCCGAGCCAGCGGTCCAATGCCAGGACCAGTCGCAGTACCATCCGGTGCACCAGCACTGGGAGCGACACCAAGGACAGGGACGGCGCCGACGACAGCCCGGGTGGTACCCTCGGCGCCGGCACTACCCGGTTCCCTGGTGCCGCAAGCGGTGCCGAGGACCATGGAAGCACCGCCGATGGCCCCAAAGGTGGACACGGCGCCGAACACGGCGCCGCCTGGCTCCCCGGTGCCATGAGCATGGACGGCACTGCAGACAGCACCGACTGATGGAACTGAAGGCCCCACGGCGCCGAGCCTTGAGGACACGGCACCGTGCTCAACCTCGGCGCCGAGGACAGCGCCGAGGTGAGACATGGCGAAGGACGACGTCGCAGTGGATCTCACGATGCCACGACCAGTGTCAGAGCTGCGATCGGCATCGACTGAGTCCACGGTGCCGTGCGACAGGTCGCCGCCAGCCCCACCCGGGCCCACGGTGCCGCAAACGACGCTGAGGGCTCCGACGGTGCCGACCGATGGCGTCGAGGACAGCGCTGACCCGGGCCTTCCGAGCCATGGGAACGACACCGGGGGAGCCTTCACCCCTGAAGGGGCGATTGCCATGGCGGCACATCCCACCCGCTCCCGGGAGGGAGCAGGGTGGGCCTCCTGCGCCGCGGAAGAAGCCTCGGCAATGGCTAGGCTACAAGTAGCCGAGGCTCCCTCCTCCTCGGTCCGAGTAGAATCGGGAGGGACCTGCAGGAAAGACCGAGAGAGCATGGCTTGGCCCGAGAGTGCTGAATCCATCCCGAAGTCGGGCGGAGCTCGCCCACTTTCAACGCATTGTTCGAGGACCCAGCGGTCAATGGAGAAGCAGGTGTCGCACGAGTCCATGTCGTGAAGTGGGCCAAGACACGTAAGACACTGGTCGTGCTGGTCGGTGACAGAGAATTTTCAGCCACATGGGCACCGTCGCATGGGGGCAGCCCGCTCGAAGACTTCTTGCCCTCCGACCGAGACATGACCTCACGGAAAAAACACCAAAACAGACTCGTCGCAAAAATTCAAAAATGAGAAAGATCTTACTGTGCGACGCCGAGTAGAGGCGGAAAAACAGAACCAGCAGGAAACCGACGGACTTAACGCCGAAGGAATAGGATGAAACAGGCCTACAATTTCTTCAGAAGCTTCCACAGGCAACCTCGACGCAGGAGATGAGAGAACTGAGCAGGCGAGTAGTCGACACAGCCCTAACAACCAACCCGCTGGCATACGCACGTCTCGTCTGACCCCTCAAGGAGTGGTGCACATGGTATGTCAGCTCAAAGCTACAACTACAAAAAAAAAAAAAAAGCTCCCAGGGTCCTGACCTCTGGCCAGATACCCATCTGTGATGAATGGTGAAGACTGACACAGATAAGATCAGGGAAGGGGCTAAGGAGGGAGACCAGAGACCTTGATGTTGGCATCCCAAATGTGATGCCATCCACCAAAAGGTTGGGGGTCTCTTCCCAACCTTGCTGCATGGATAACAAGGGTGTGGTACTCCACTAAAAAACAGGCATCATACTCGTCCATAGCATGATGGGAACCCAAACACGAAAAAATGGAAATTACGCATCTACACGTAATTCTTGATCTTCTTGGACGAAGTCTTCACCACTCATTCACACTAACGGGATCTACGGCGGAGATGCTAGGACCCAGTGGAAGCAAACTTTTTGCAGGAAGGCCGGCGCCAGAGATGGAAACACAAGGAGTGGCGCCACAAGCATGTGCTCATGCAGCAATGACTATCTCAGCGTCGACCCTCCAACCACCTCAGTACCTTTTTTTCCCCGAGGAGGTACAGCGTAACTAACCTAGAAGGATAGCTTAACAAAAACCGGACATAAGATAGTCCGGAAGACCTATATAAGAAGGGTCAAGAAGAAGTTTTCACAGCCTAAAGATTGAGGGAGTGAAGACCAACAACAGAGGTGAGCTCGGGGGATGGTGGGTGGGCGTGTGAATGAGCGGTGGATACTTCGTCCAAGATGATCAAGAATTACGGTAGGTACATAATTTCCATATCTTCCTGGACATAAAGTCTCCACCACTCATTCACACTAATGGGAGAGTACCGAGCTAATGATCCCCAGAGGACAGCAGGAGAGACCAAGAGCTCACAAATTTAGGACAGAAGTCCATTAGATGGTTCTGCCAAACTAAATATGTCATCTGCATGGACATCCAGGACATAGTGTTTGGCTAAAGTATGCACTGAGCTCCAGGTAGCCACACTGCAAATATCTGCAATGGGCACGTTGCGGATTTCTGCCAAGGATGCCGCGACCACTCTAGTAGTGTGAGCAAACACTCTGCCCTCCAGCTTAACCAGCACCATGGAATAACAGTGGTGAAGGCATGCCACCAGCCATGCTGAAATGCATCTGATAGCGACAGGTTGACCCAGCCGGGTCTCGCTGAAGGAAAATGGAAATTACATACTTACCGTAATTATTGATCTTCTTGGACAGTCTCCATCACTCATTCACACTAGTGGGATAGTGCCGGAGGCGCTAGGACCAAGCAGGAGCCTAAAGTTTTCAGAAGGGTCGGCGCCGAGAGAGGACCATGCATGTGCGGCACAGAGAGACTAGGTCGCGCCTGTGTAGGCTATCTCGGCGTTCAATTCCTCCAACCGCCCAGTACCTTTCGAATCGAGGAGGTGCAGCGTGATTAATGAGAATAACTCATACTGAGTTTCTGGGCCTGAGAGGGCCCAGATGGCCTTTGTAAGAAAGGTTAAGAATAATGTCCTCACAGTCTGAATCATAGGACCGTGAAGACCAGGAAAGAAAATGAGTGAACCCAGGATGGTAGGAGATGCAGAATGAGTGAGGAGACTGTCCAAGAAGATCAATAATTACTAAAGTACATAATTTCCATATCTCCTGGACTAAGTCTCCATCACTCATTCACACCTAGTGGGAGAGTACTAAGCTAAAACCAACAACCCTGAGTAGGGTGGTAGGAGATAGGGTTCACCAGAAAGAATAGCCAAGCACTGTCCTGTTACTAAAAAAGAGTTGTCTTGTAAGAGCATCTATAACATAAGTTCTACAAGATAAACGCCGAGCTGTAACTCATCACCTGCTGACAACCACAAAGGGCACAAAATGAAAGTCTGCCAGGCAGCCGCAACCACTCCAGGAGAGCGGCAAGAACCTGGCCTCACAATTTGATCTAGGACCAAAATTAATTGTGTCAAAGGCATGTACTAATGTAACGTAAAGGGACCTCAGGAACTGAAAGAGTCAGAGGTAAAGTCTACTGGTTCAGGGTAGACCAGAAAGTGCAGATTGAAACCCCCACTACCTAGTATGGTTGACCTGTAAACAACAGGTCCAGAAGCACTTGAACCCCTTACTTGGTGAGCGAGGGGGTCCAGGTGGGGTTAGCCCATCAAAGAGAATGGTCTCCACTTAGTCACAGGATCTTCCTGATGGAAGGCCAAGCACAACTTAGAAACCTCTCGTGGTGGTCTAGTAAAACCAGATCCTACCCACTGTATATTCCAAGAGGAATAATCCTGCCCCTGTGTGTACGACTGTAGCAGCAGTCTCTGAACTCAGGGAAGAAAGGAAAAAGGTGTACAGGAGGATGTGTCCACTGCAGAAAAAAACATTCTGACAGAAAAAAAGCAGGGGCTGGATTTCTAAGGTCAATAGAGGCAGATGTGCATCGAGGAGGGACACAGCAGGACCAAGTTAGGGCTAACCCATTTGTTGAAGTGACTGAAAGAGGCAGTGACTCAATGCGGTGAGGCACTAGCCACCTGGCTTTCCTGAAATGAGTAGGAAAGGATTCTAGTTCATTTGCTGAAAAAGAAACATCACCACTCCCTCTCGCACTTGAAGAGGATAGCTTCATGAGCGACTGGCATGGACCAGAGCACAGGAACCGAAGGTGTGAATATTTGAGAAGCTTCCTCAGAAAAAGGGACCTACTTGACCATCCTAGAAGAAGGAGGAAATCGCCTGTTAAATTAAGCAAGCAAGAAAGCAGGAACCTGAGTTCCGACTCAGTGGAGAGTCGCTTCTGCTGCTGTAAGGCTCTGTTCAAGAGAAGAAAGCCTGATAAAAAGAAAAGGAATTAACAGACTGGGCAGTCACCTAGGTCTAGGAAATGTCTCTGAATGAGAGAAATCTCTCAGAGAAAGAGATGACCCATATCATCGCCAGATCGGACTCCCCGTAGGGGAAGAAGAAATCAGGTACTCTTTACCATATCCCTGAGACGAGCACCTCAGGGGCTGAGGAGGAATCTGACCAGATCCCCCACCCCCACAAAAAAGGGGTGGGGGGCACTGGGTAATTTCGGCTAGGCCCTGTGCTGTGATAAAAACCATATGATATAATTTTTTTTTTTTTTTTTAGTCCAAGCCTAACAAGGCCTTCAGACTGCTATTTTGAGGATTGTCTTGATAAAAAAAGACGAAGATGTTCTCCATCTGAGTGCGGAAAGAGCCTGAGTGTCCAAACTGAAATCATGACTGGACTAACAATCACAGCTGGAGAAGTTAACCAACTTCAGCCAAGAAGCCATCAAGAGGCAATATCACAAGGGGCTATATACCTATCAAAGAAAGAAGAGTCAGAGCAGCCCCCAACCATTAAATTAAAATGTTACACAGAGTAACTGTCTAGATGATTGAAAAAATCTAGACGCAGAAGAGTATGGTCCATGGACACAGTGTGAAATACTATAGTGGACCCCGTTACTGATGAATTACTGAAAGGATTTTCCCCTCACGGACTCTGAAGATAGAGATGATGTGCCCTGCAGTATATAAAATGAGCCGTCTGCTGCGTTACTGACCAGAAGTACAGGGAAAGACCCATCTAGATGCACTTCTACCCCAGAAGGACCTCGAAGAGAGGTCTAGGTCAGAGCCACTAGAGACTCTGCCATCAAGAAGGATGTCAAGGAGCTTGGTACCATGTAGGGAGCAGAGAGTGTACTGAGCAGAATGAGATTCCACTGGCAGAACGGTGCAGCAGAGTTCCATAGCAGAAACCGCTGGATGACACACAGACCACCACTCACTGAAATGTGTGGAAAAATAATCCGCAGAACAGGAGTTCATTCTGTGGTAAACATCCCGCCACAGTTCTGTGGAAAGTAGTCTGAAAAGAAAAATGTGTCACTAATTCTGCCATACAGCACCCACTAGCACCCGTGTGGCATCAGCAGCACCCGTGGCACAGGAGGGCACCAAGCAGTGCCTATGCCAGCCTGGGCGATACCCAAGGGCCGCCATGGTAGTATCCGCAGGTACTCCCAGCACCCATGTAGCAATGGCACTCGAGGGCACCTCCGATGCCCATGGCACCAATGGCACCCATAGCAAGAATGGCACCCGAGGGCACCAGTGGCATCCATGGGCACCTGCGGTGCCACCCGCGGCACCCATGGGTGTCACCCCATTACCCATGGCACCAGTGGCACCCAAGGCACTTGAAGCATCCATGGAACCCATTGGCGCCCACAGCATCACCCGCAGCACCCATGGCTGCTCCCGGCACCACCTCTGGCATCCCTGGCACCCATGGCACACGCGGTGCCTGTGGGTGCCCGGCATCGCCCGCAGGAGCACAGCGCTGGCGTTGCAGGCACGCTGCCCGCTGGTGTACAGCGCCACCACTGATGGCACAGACAACCAGTGGCAGCAAAGAGAGCACCCACGGCACCGACAGAGTGATGGTGCTGCACCTACAGTGCCGACATCATAACGCATCGACCAGGGCCCCGAGCATGGCCCCGCAACCACGGCATCGACCACGGCCCGCCGGCATGGCGCCCCACCATGGTTTCGAGCCACGGCGTCAACCACGGCTACCGAAGGAAATGCCAATGGAAATCCTGAAAAGGGAGAAGGAAAGGTGGCACTGCCGGCCCCTGCATGGAAAAAGGGAGGGGGTAGGCACGAGGGCCGACATTAATGGCAAAGGCACCCAGAGGCACCACAACCATGATCCAATCAACCCGGCTCCGTACAACAGCTCTGAGGCCAGAGGGCGAACTCAGAACAGAGCCAGGAAAACTGGAAAGTCGAACCCTGCTCCATCGGAGCGACCTTTAGGTGAAACTGCTCACCGGAGCTCCAGTGACGACAGAGATGGAGCTCAGAGTCGAGAAAGCGGTCAGAGAGCGGGCCAAGAGGAACCACCAAAGTCGGTTCGGCCCATCGCCTCCAGACGAACATTCCTCATGCAGACATACCAACGGGCAAACCTCAAGCCGCACCGATTCTCTGCCCCGAACGAGGAAGAGGAGTTTTGAAAATGCTTGAGCCAGATCACTGGAATCATAGATTTGTGCTTGAGGACTGTCCGCCCCCAAGCACAGGACTGTCCATAGTCAGACCCCCATTAATTAAGGGGCGGTGGACCGGACACATCCCCTCTGCCATAAAAACTTTCAAACGAAGTCCTCCTACCGACACCGCTACTGTCTAAGGACGACTTCGTTGATGGCAGGAAAGAATTTCTTTTTTCTTCTTCACAATCTTCTTCTTGTTCGTAAAATAATAAATTACTACTTTAAAATATTAAAACATTAAGAGCTGTTGTCGTATAGACGAAAACTCTGATTCCGGAAGACGAGCGACATCGACATCCAAGCGCACTCGACAGCGGGAGAAAAGGAACTGAGGCGGTTGGAGGGTTGACACCGAGATAGCCTACACAGGTGCGAGCTAGTCTCACGGTGCCGCGCATGCGTGGTACTCTCTCTGCGCCAACCCTTCTGAAAACTTTAGGCTCCCGCTTGGTCCTAGCGCCTCTGGTGCAATCCCACCAGTGTGAATGAGTGATGGAGACTTAATCCAGGAAGATCAAACAGTTGAACTTTGCGAAATTTTTTCGTTCTATCGAAATAGAAACGCAAAGCTCTTTTGACATCCAAAGAATGAAGGGAATGCTCCCCTTCATTTTGGAAGTTTGCTAAGTAAGTAGGGAGGACCAAAGGTTGGTTTAGATGGAATTCTGAAACAACCTTAGGGAGAAACTTAGGATGGGTCCTTAGAACTACTTTGTCTTTATGAAACACAGTATACAGAGGGTCTGTGACTGTATCTCAGAGACCCTGCAGGCCGAGGTAATGACCACCAGGAAGGCTGTTTTCCAAGTGAGAAATTTCAACCATAGGTACCTAGATGCTCAAAAGGCTTAGTGACCATGTCTAGTACAAGATTAATGTCCCAGGCTGCGACTGGACATCTGATAGGAGGTCTGGTATGCAGAATTCCCTTAAGAAACCTCTTAACCACTGGTAACTGAGCCAGTGACAAGGAAAGTACTGCCTCATGATAAGCTGAAATGGCACAAATGTGAACCTTAACTGTAGAGTATTGCAGACCTGAATTTGAGAGGTCTAAAAGGTACTCTAGAACTTTATTGGGTGGACAGAAAAAAGGATTCAAAGAGGATTTTGCACACCAGAGTGAAAAACGCTTCTATTTGGCTGTGTAAATTTTCCTAGTGGCTGGCTTGCGCGGAGCCAGAAGAATATCTGAAACTCTGCGAGAGACATTGAACCTGTTCACTTCTATCTCTTCAGGAGCCAAGCATGAAGGTGAAGCGATCTCAGATTGGGATGGACCACAGGCCCCTGAGTCAGAAGGTTCATCTGAAGGGGAAGCGTTTTCATAGGGGTTTCCGACATACTGTTGAGTAACGGAAGCCATATTTGTCGAGGCCAGAGGGGAGCAATGAGGATCATTTTGTCCCCCTTGGACTCAAACTTGATAAGTACCCTCTGAATTATAGGAAGAGGCGGAAAGGGGTATAAAAAGCATTTTGTCCAGCCTGAACGCATCCCGACAGAAAATTCCAGGCCCTGGATTTCTGGAGCAGAAGAGAGGCAGTTTTGTGTTGAGTGGGGATGCAAAAAGGTCCAGGTCTGGAGCTCCCCACTCTGCGAATAGTGACTGAAAGTACAGTTACGAAAGAACTTACCATAACAGTAGATCTTCGAGAGAGGCTCTTGCAGTAGGTAATTACATATAGGACTGACGCCGCCGCGGCAGGACCCCACGGAAAATTCCTAGCTAGCAGTCCCTGGCAGGGACCGCCTCATCAGGTGACCGCGCCAGACGCATTGCATAAAGGGGCAATCCCAGACGCCCGCCCAGTTCTTTTCCCCGCCACAGGCCCGGAAGGTCCGGACGAGAGAAGCAGATATTTTCAATGGAAAGGAGCTGAAAAGGCCTAGGGGATGGAGGGCGGATGAGTTATTTACTGCAAGAGCTCTCTCAAGATCTACTGTTACAGTAAGTCTTACGAACTGTACTATCTTACTCGAGAGGGCTCTTGCAGTAGGTAATTACATATAGGACAGAATCCCAAGCAGTCAGGAACAAATGAAAGGCACTGGGAGGAGGAACTATTCCAAGAAGTAGCAAATAACCTTGTGAGCCTCAAGAAAGGAGACCTTGCAAGACAGCTAACCCGAAGCCTGCTCTACGGCGAGAGGCAATGTCCAAACTGTAATGTTTAGTAAAGGTATGGACGGAAGTCCAAGTGGCGGCAGCACAGATGTCTGCCGCAGACACGTTCTTGAAACAAGCCGCAGAGGCTGCTACTCCATGAGTGGAGTGACCTCTGACTTGACCCGGTAGGGTCTTGTTGTACTTGTCATAACAGAAAGTGATGCAATGAGCCAACCACTTTGATAGGCATTGCTTAGAAACAGCATTGCTCTCTCTTTTGTGAGCAAAAGAGACGAACAACTGATCAGTCTTTCTGAGATCCTTCGTCCTATCGGTGTAGCATCTCAGAAGAAAAAATTACTCACCTTAGTAATGTTGTTTCTTCTAATGGAATCTTGCTATATTATAGACATTAGCAGTTTGTTCCAGCTCTAGAACTGCCCCGGAGTGAAATGGTTAAAACCATTCCAAAATAGAATTTTGGCACGAGAGCAGCTCTATCTGTGTCATTTCAAACTTGAACTGTCAGATCTTTAGTGCCAAACTACTAAGGTCTGTGGAAGCTATAACCACACTAGCCAAATGGCTACCTAAATAATAACAACCATTGATGGCCCCACCCAAGACTCAAGTCAGGGGACCAGAAATACTAACACCATTCTAATAATATGAAAATGGAAACATAAGTATAATAAAACACACACACGCTGTACACACACACTCCCAAAGTCCCAAAGGGGACAAATGCTAACAGGACATAAGTAGTGCCTACACTAAGTTGCCCGCACCCCACCAAGTAGAGGTTCTGAGAGGGCAGGTTGGGGAGGTCTATAATATAGTAAGACTCATTAGAAGAAACAACATTACTAAGGTGAGTAATTTTTCTTCAAACAACATGAAGTCTTGCTATATTATAGACATTAGCAGAATACACAGCAGTACCTCCATGGAGGAGGGCAGAACCTACTTAGGGAATAGGCTCTGAAGAACAGCTGTGCCAAACCGAGAATCTCTTCTGGCCTGACATCCAGGGAGTAATGCTTGGTAAAAGTGTGTACCATTTTCCAAGTAGCAGCCTGGCAAATCTCTAATAAAGGATATCTCTGGCAGCAGCTAGAGACGAGCTGTACCCGCAGAATGAGCCCTCAAACGGGGGCTCTGCCCACTTTCTGGTAACAAAATTGGATACAAGAGACAATCCACCTGGCTATTGATCTCTTAGTGGCAGGTTTGCCTTTCCCAACTTCACCATAGGTAAGGAAAAGTTGAGAGGATTCAAACCTGTGACCTTTGATACGCTCTACATAATAACTAAGAGCTCTCTTAACATCCAGGCTGTGCAACCTCTCACCCGAAGAGGAGTGATCAGTGAAAATACTGGAAGGGAGCTAGATTGATTAAGATGGAAATCTGAAACCACCTTAGGCAAAATTCTCCTATTAGTCCTAAGGACTACCTTATCCCTGTGGAAAGAAATAAAGTCAGTCTCACTGACAAGGCTTGCAATTCACTTATGCGCCTGGCAGAAGTGATAGCCACTAGAAAAACAGTTTTCCAAGTTAGGTACTTAAGCCTGCAGAAGACAGAGGTTCAAAAGGGGTTGCATTAACTGGGCAATGCAAACATTAAGGTCCCAAGAGGTGGTTCAAAGGGAGGATTAGTATGAGTAACTTTAAAAACTTGGGAAACACAGGATGAGAGGAAGGAGGGATGACTTTCCTGTTGACACAAAAGCAGACACAGCTGCCAAATGAACTCTCAGGGTAGCTGGTCTGAGACCCAAGGAATTAAGATGTACCATGTAATCTAACAAAATGGGCAATTCAGCAGATTCTGGGGAAATATTTTTCAGCACACCAAATGGAAAACCTTTTCCATTTAGAACTATAAGTAGCCCTAGTGGAAGGCTTTCTGGAGCCTTTAGGATCTCAAGAACACCCCTGGAGAGATGTAAATCAGCAACTCTAACCTCAAGAGCCAGGCCTTGAGGTTGAGGGATTTGAGGTCCGGATACCAAACCCTTCCTGGGCACAAGTCAACAGATTGTGATTCCTGGGAGGCACAGGGAAGATGGACTGTCAGAGACAGAAGGAGGGTACCAGGGCTGCCTGGCCCATCCGGGCAATCAGAATCACCCTGCAAGGCTGAGATCTGATTTTGACTAGTACTTTGAATAGGAGAGGAAAGGGGGAAGTATAGAGGAACTTCCTCCCAATCCAGAAGAAGGCATCCAGGGGAACTGAGCCGCACTGGAGGCCTGCAACAGAACAGAGGAAGTTTGTGATTGTCTGGGGCTGCAAAAAGATCTATCTGAGGGATGCCCCACCTGGCAAAAACTATCCCCAGCACTTGAGGATCCAGGGACCATTCGTGATGGCCCTGGGAAATCCTGCTGAGGGCATCCGCTAGACATTGTCCTTCCCTGAAGATGAACTGCTATGAGGGAAGTGTTTAGGGAATAGGCTAAAGACCACAACTTCATTGCCTCGTGCACAAGGTCAAGGACCGAGTGCCCCCTGTTTGTTGATGTACCACATTGTTGTGTGTTGTCTGTTCTGACTTGTATCACCTTGTCGTGACAGATGCAGAAAAAGCTTGAAGAGCTAAAAAGACAGCTCTGAGTTCCAGCAAATTGATGTGGAGCAGAGATTCCTGGGGACCAAACCCCTGAAGTGGAAAGGTGATTCATGTGGGCTCCCAACCCAGAAGGGAAGCATCTAGTGAGAGTCAAGTCGTGAGAAGGGGAAATGAAGGGGACCCCCGCTTTTAAATTGCTCTGATCCTGCCACCACTGGAGAGCTAGGATCAAGGTTCGAGTCACTGGGACCAACTTGGAAACGGGGTCTCTTCTCTGAGACCAAAAGGTTCTCAAGTGAAACTGAATGTCTCTCATCTGAAATCTGGCTCCCTGCACAACAGCTGTGGATGCAGCCATGTGCCCCAGGAGCTGCAGAAAGTGTCTTGCTGGTCGAGAGACCTGCAGAGTGAAGGAAGAGGCCAGAGCCACAAAATTCCTTACCCTTTCTGGGGGAAGAAAGGCTCTGGCTAGCTTTGTGTCCAATTCTGCCCCATAAAGGTGAGTACCTGGACTGGTTCCAGAACCGACTTTTGTAGGTTTAGCAGAAAACCCAGGGAGGTGAGAAGCTGCTGGGTGACCTGCAGGTGAGATTTTACCTGTTCTGGGGACTGGCCTACAATAAGCCAGTCGTCTAGATAGGGAAAACAGCACCTCTGCTCTCCTTAAGTGGGCCACTGCCACTGCTAGACACTTTGTGAATACCCTTGGAGCAGAGGTAAGGCCGAAGGGCATTGCTCTGAACTGGTAATGACCTGAGGGCAGTTCGAATCTGAGGTACTTTCGATGGGATCTTCTGATTAGGACATGGAAATAGGCATCCTTGAGGTCCAGGGAGGCTAGCCAGTCCCCTGGCCTTAGGGAAGGTAAAATCATTGCCAGAGTTACCATTTTGAACTTTGGTTTCAAAAGATGCTTGTTCAGATATCTGAGATCTAAAATGGGCCGCCATTCTCCTGTCTTTTTGGGTAAGGAAGTATCTGAATACAGACCCTGCCCTGATGCAGGGAGGAACCTTTCTACTGCTCTGAGAGCTAACAGGATGAGACCTCTGTTTCCAGAGCGAGGGTCTCAAGCACTTGTAGGTAGAAAAAGTCTGCTTCTCAACTTGGGAAACTTTTTGAAGCTGAGAACCAGACCCTGGCTTACTACTTCCAGAACCCACTTGTCTGAGGTTAAAGAAGCCCATCCTGACTGAAGTAAGCCAGCCTGCCCCCACTGGTACAGGAGAATCGACCCTGGGCACCCCATCAGGGTGCCTGTTTCGCAGGAGTTTAGGCTGGGGGTGGGAGCAGGTCTGCCCACCCTCGCTCACTCCTTACCTCTGAAGAAGCCCTCTGAGCATAGGCAGAGGAGGCCTGAGTCTGGTAGAAAGGCCTGTGAAAAGGCCTACCCCTACCCCTGGTGGCATGCCTTTGAGGGAGTGGCTTGCCGCTCCTTAGCCTGGGCACTCTTGGTAAGTAGTCCTATATTCATCCATCTTCTTCATGTAATTCTCTGTCTGCTCTCCAAACAGAGAATTTCCCACCACAGGAAAATCCATAGCCTTAGTCTGGGTATCCTGTGACAAACTAGTACACCTGAGCCAGGCCAACCTACGAAAAGCTACAGATGTGCCAATGACCCTAGAGGAAACATCATTAACATCCACAGCAGCATGAAACTGAACCTTAGAGGCTTCAATGCCATCAGCAGCCACCTGTTCTAGTTCACTAGCCAGCTGGCTATGGGCCTGCTTTACTAATTGCATAACAGTATCCCATCTAGATTTGGATACCTAGCTACATAAGCCATATAATTTGCTTGCCTGAGTCCCAGAGGGCTGCCATATACTGTTTTTTGCCATGGCATCAATCTTCCTGAATCCTTGTCAGGAGGATGTGAAGCCAAGGGAATATTAGCTTTTATCACAGGCAGCAGCCTGAACTACCCCTAACATGACTGCATTGCTGAGAAAGGAATTCTGTATCAGGGCCTGACAATGTATACCTTCTGTCCATCTTTTTATCTACAGGAGACACAGAATTAGGAGCTTTTAAAATTTTAATTGTTTGTTTCCTAAAAGACTTATGTAAAGGAATAGACAATCTCTAGACTCTGAATATCCATCATTTCTACAAAATCAGGCTCCTCTTACTCATCCACAGCCTCTTCTAAAGGAAGCTGGAGGGTTTCAGCAACTTTTTATAAAACATAAAATGAGATGGGGACTCAGACAGCATAGGGGAGATTCTAAAGGTCTGTCTGGGGAGATGTCCGGTTCAATGGGCACACCCAGACCTTCCCAGCCACATTCATACTGTTCATAATCCTCCTCCCTCCTCTGGTTCATAAAATTCCTCAATATCATAATCCTGAACCACTGGGACCGGACAAACCGACCTTTTACCAGATAGTGGTGGTTCGGACGGACCCTGAGACAGCGACTGGACAATTTGTATGGCTTTTGTTATCTCTGCAGCAGTTGGAGAAGGAATTTTGGACTCAGACCTGCTGATTTTCTTTCTTTACTGGAATTGGTTCCTCAGAACCAGCTTTTCTTTGCCGAGGAAGTCTGGCCCTGGTCAGAGAGACTCCTTCCGGGGCTCGGTTGAACCGGCTGGCCATCCGGGTCAGTGGACTTTTGGCCTCGCCCCTGAGCCTGCCCAATCTTTTCCAGGGTGGCTGCAGGGAAATTTCATACCTGGCAGTCTGACTGGAGGTGGTCAAACCTCAGACAATAACACATGTAGTGGTGTGGGTCAGCCTTGGCAAAGACTTCCCCACAAACATCACAGTGTTGAACCCAGTGGGCCGGTTTTCTTTTGGGTTTCTCAGACATAATGCCAGCCTAACCAAAAACTTGCCCTTTTAACGGCAGTGCCAGGAAGACACCCTTATCGGTTCCTAACCGTGTCACTGGTATTGAAAACCGTAATAAATCTGTTTCTTAGAACCGATAAGAACCGGAACCGCACTCTAAAATAGTAACTTTTAGTTTTAAATGAGTTTTAACTCACTGACGTGTTCAAAACCGAACCGATAACTTATAAGTTCCACAGACAAAACCTTCATTTACTTACGGTTACCACAGATAGAGCTTGAACCGAACGGTTTTATGTTAAATAAAACTATTCTCGGTTAAATCCAACCGAGAAAACACTTTTAAACCGAGAAATGAACCAGCAGAAGGAGAAATCTCCGAGCGACTGTTCACTGAGGCGGAGTAAAGAATCTGACAGTTCAAGTTTGAAATGACACAGATAGAGATGCTCTCTGTGCAAAATTCTATTTTGGAATGGTTTTAACCATTTCACTCTGGGGCAGTTCTAGAGCTGGAAAAACTGCTAATGTCTATAATATAGCAATACTTCATGTTGTTTGAATCCTGTGGACATCCATGGTATGGAGCAAGTATTCTCCTTGGTTGAGTACTGCGTGAAAAAGGCAGGTAATTCAATAGACTGATTTAAGGTAGATACCTACCACCTTCGGGAGGAACTTAGGATTCATAGGAAGAGCTACTCGTTCTTTGTGAAAAATCAGATAAGGGATTTTGCACATCAGGGCCTGAGCTCGGAAATTTGTGAAAAGTAATGGCCACCAAGAAAAGCATCTTCCAGCAATAAAACTTCAAGTTCGCGGAAGCCGCAGAGGTTCAAAAAGGAGGAAGGGTAAGTTTCTCGAGGACAACGCTCAAGTCCCAAGGGGAGCTGGAGTCCGGACAGGGGCCTGAGATGAAGGACCTCTCTGAGAAAAGTTTTGGATACCTCCAGTTGGGCAAATGCCTTATCAGTGAAAGGGACATGGTAGGCTGAAATAGCCACCATAAGGACTTTCAAAGAGGAGTGACTGAGACCCAGGTCGAAAAGATGGGGCAGGCAATCAAGCAGAATGGCTACAGGACAGGAAAAGGGCTCCATGTTCCTGGATGCAGCCCAAATGGAAAATCTTTTCCATTTCATGGTGTAGGTGGACCTAGTGGAGGGTTTTCTAGCCTCCACCAGAATCTCGGCCACCTCAGGAGAGACGCCAACGCGAGATTGGGCTAGGTCTGTAGGAGCCATACATGAAGTTGAAGAGACTTTAGTCCCGGATGGACCAGGGTCCCCTGATCCTGGGTCAGCAATCCTCGAGATAAAGGAAGAGGAAGAGGAGGAAATGAAATGACGTACCTACCGTAATTCTTGATCTTCTTGGACGAGTCTCCACCACTCATTCACACTATTGGTATAGCGCCGGAGGCACTAGGACCCATCGGAGCAAACTTTTGCTGGAGGGTCGGCGCCAGAGATGGTGCCGTGAGGCATGGTACACACAGCTGAGCTCTCAGTCATGCTACGACTTCAGCGCCAACCCTTCAACCGCCTCAGTACCTTTTTTACCAAGGAGGTGCAGCGCAACTAAACTAAAGATAACCTAACTTTAGGCCCGGACATAAGATAGTCCGGGCGACCCGTGTAAGAAGGGTCAACAAAGAAGTCTTCACGGCCTAAAGATTTGAGGGAGTGAAGACCAACACAGTGGTGAGCTCGGGGGATGGAGGGTGGGAGTGTGAATGAGTGGTGGAGACTCGTCCAAGAAGATCAAGAATTACGGTAGGTACGTCATTTTCATATCTTCCTGGACATAAGTCTCCACCACCCATTCACACTATTGGGAGAGTACCGAGCTAATAATCCCCTGAGAGGGCGGCAGGATAGACCAAGAGCTCACGTTTCTAGGACAGAAGTCCATTAAGGATAGTTCTGCCAAAGGTGGAATGTCGCCTGGCATGAACATCCAGTGCATAATACTTAACAAAAGTATGCACTGAGCTCCAGGTGGGCGCATTGCAGATGTCTACAGGCACGCTATGCACTTCCGCTAGGGATGCTGCGAACGCTTCTGGTAGAGTGAGGGTGACCCTACCTTCCACTTAATCTGTGCCATGGAATAGCAGTGTCGAAGACATGCCACCAGCCATGATGAGATACATCTGATAGCGACAGGCTGACCCAGCCGGGTCTCACTGAAGGAAACGAAAAGTTGTTGGGCTCATGAAAATTTTGGTTCTATTGAGATAGAAACGAAGTCTTCTTAACATCCAAAGAATGAAGAGAACGTTTCATTTTGGAAGTTCGCAGTAAGAGGGAAGGACCAAAGGTTGGTTTAGATGAAATTCTGACAACCTTGGGAAGAAATTTAGGATAAGTACGTAAGAACTACTTTGTCCTTATGGAACACAGTATACGGAGGGTCTGTGACCAGGCATGCATCTCAGAGACCCTACGGGCTGAGGTAATGGCCACTAGGAAGGCAGTCTTCCAGGTGAGAAATTTTAGCTCACAGGTAGCCAGATGTTTGAAAGGTTTCCTGAGTGAGCATGTTCAGTACAAGGTTAATGTCCCAGGCTGCAACTGGACGCCTTATAGGAGGTCTGGTATGCAGAATTCCTTTAAGAAATCTTCTAACTATAGGTAACTGAGCCAGAGACAAAGAAGAGACCGGCTCATGATACGCTGAAATGGCACTAAGGTGAACTTTGACTGTAGAGTACTGAAGACCTGAATTTGAGAGGTCCAAAAGGTACTCTAAAACCTTGTCTGGTGGACAGGAAAAGGGATTCAAGGAGGACTCTGCACACCAGAGCGAAAAACGCTTCCACTTAGATGTGTAAGTTTTCCGAGTGGCTGGCTTCCGAGCAGCCAGAAGAATGTCTGAAACTCTTCGAGAGACGTTGAACCGGTTCACTTTACCTCTTCAGGAGCCAAGCGGAAGATGAAGCGATCTCAGGTTGGGATGGACCATGGGACCCTGAGTCAACAGGTTCACCTGCAAGGGAGTGGTCTCGAAGAACTGCTAACATATTGTTGAGTAGTGGAAACCAGAGTTGTCGGGGCCAAAAGGGGCAATGAGAATCATCTTGGTCCCCTGAGACTCGAACCTGAGGAGTACTCTCTGAATTAGAGGAAGGGCAGAAAGGCGATAGAAAGCGTTTGTCCACTGCAGCCTGAACGCATCCTGACAGAAAATGCCAGGCCCTGGAATTCTGGAGCAGAGAGAGGCAGTTTTATGCTGAGTGGGGATGCAAAAGGTCCAGGTCTGGAGTTCTCACCTTCAAATAGTGACTGAACTATGACTGAGTCGAGAGACCACTCGTGAGGATCTGCTTGTTCTGTTGAGACGGTCTGCCAAGTCGCTTTTGTACGCCTGGCAGGTAAACCGCTTGAATTAGAGCTTGTGTTCCAAGCACCATTCCCACACCCTCATCGCTTCCTGCATAAGGGGTAAGAGTGAGCACCGCCCTGCTTGTTGATGTAGTACATCACTGCTTTGTTGTCCGTTTGAAGGAGAATGGTCTTGTGACAGAGAATGTCCTTCAACGCTCGGACCGCATAAAGGACGGCTCTCATCTCTAGGACATTTATGTGAAGCTGGGACTCGAGTTGAGTCCACACCCCTTGAGTGTGGAGATCGCAACAGTGAGCTCCCCACCCCATTAGTGATGCGTCCATGGTAATGGAGATCTGATGATCCAGAGGAGCAAAGGAAACCTCCTGAGATTGTTTCTCCTGAGACCACCAGGTGAGGACCTCTGTAAGGGTTCTGTCACCTGATGGGATAAGACTGGCGGTGAGTGGTTGGAGACCACTGAGCACTGAGCATCCATTGAGTGGTTCTCATGTGCAGCCGTGCTAGGGTACAGTGAACACTGAGGATGCCATGGGGCCTATCATACGTTGTATTGAGAGAGCTGTAACTGATTTGTTCTCCAATGTAACGAGCCATCTGAAGGATACTGCTCCTTCTGTCCTCTGGAAGAAAGCTGTGACAAGAGGTGTCCAGAAGAGTCCCTATGAAAAGGAGTCTCTGGAGGGCTGCAACTGAGACTTTTGAGGCTCAGCAGAACTTCCATGGATGTAAAAGGCGAGAGGCTGTCTGTACCACGCTCCAGAGTCCTTGTCTGGAAGGGCTTGCTAAGAGCTAGTCGTCCAGGTAGGGAAACACCTGATACCGAAGTTTCCTGAGATGCGCCTACAGAACTGCACAACACTTTGTAAAGACTTATGGGCGCCGAGGAAAGCCCAAAGGGCAGGACTCTGAACTGATAGTGTTGACCAGAGCCACAAACCTCAGGAATTTGTGATGCCTCGGTGAACAGGAATGTGCTGGTAAGCATCCTGCATGTCCAGAGGCTAGCCAGTCTGTTGAGTGAAGCAAGGGTAACAGGGTTCCCAGAGAAATATTTTGAATTTCTCCTTGGGGAGAAATTTGTTTAGCTTTCTGAGGTCTAGAATGGGGCGCATTCCCGGACTTCTTTGAACCAGAAAGTAGTGGGAGTAGAACCGCTTGGTTGCTGCTGATGCAGAGGCACCACTTACTGCCCTGTTGTTTAGAAGGCCTTGAATTTCGTGCAGCGAAAGTCTGATTGAAGGGTTGACAGCCTGGCTGTCGCTTGGAGGACAACCGGAGGGGTCTCCAGACTATTGAGAGAATACCCCTCGTGAATTATCCAAAGGACCCATTTGTCTGAGGTTATGGACTTCCACTGGCTGTAGAAGTGCATCAGACGACCTCCCACCGGAGAGGAAAAGTCCACCTGGCAGTTGAGATGGGACTTGGGTCGGTAACTCATAAGCAGTAGCGCTGGGCCTGGGTTCTTGCGCTTTCTGTTGTGCGCTTCTTTGAGGTTGGGCAGGTTGGTTCTTATGGAACTTCCTCTGCCTCTGCCCCGAAAGGACTGACGACATGAAATTGCCGCTCACCTACATGCCCTCGAAAGGGCAGGAGGGGTCGAGCCAGCTATGGCTGACCTAGTCTATTGTGTAGCTTCTAGAGCTTGCTCACCTGAGGACCTAAAAGATAAGAGCCGCCAGGGCAACGCATCACCTGCTGTTGCGCATCATTCGTGAACCCCAAGTACGCAGTCAGGAATGACGGCGTAGAAATACCAGCAGCTGTTGAACGAGAAGCAGTGCTAAGCATCTATGCATGCTTTGACCTGCTGGTTATTAGATTCAATACCTCTGGTAATGGTTTGAAGAAGCTCTGGCTTTGAGTCCGAGTCCGAAGAGCCTCAACCATTTGCTTGATAGAATGCCACAGGATATACTCATACTGGGAAAATAACTCGGTAACTGGCAACACGATACTTAGAGTGGACGTAGCAAAGACTCTCTTACCTAATGTATCAATCTTATGAGACTCTTTGTTGATAGGTCGAGCTGTAGTTTGAGGAAGAACTACCTTGTCATTTTCTGCCAGGACTACAATAGGATCTGCAAAGGCTTGGGATGCCAAGCTAGGACGATATTTGGGAGCTGAGTATTCTTATCAATGGATTTAACCACCGAAGGGTAAGAGCAGGATTATTCCATACCATTTGAGACAGCGCCTCGAAGGAAGGTTGAATCGAGGAGTTAAACCTGAGGATCTCCGAAGCATGAAGATATTGGAGTTTTAACAGCTCCCAGGATCTATGTCTGTAGTCTGAAAGAAAGAGGAGCTCAGATTCTTCAACAGAGACTTAAAGGACAGGTCCTCCACCACAGGCTCTGTAGCAACAAAGATCCTGTTTCGGCTCCACTTCATCACCCAGCCGGAGGTCTGGTCAGGATCAACATCATTTCCTGACAGTCCAGGAGGACTGTAAGGACAGGAAAGGATGAAAGCTAGAAGAGGAAGGAGGAAATAGACAAAGGGGTCCTGAGAGCCCCGGCACCGAGGAGGCGCACAGCACCTAGAACGACGCCGAGGAACCACGCACCGCAAATGGCGCCGAAGCGCGACGGCGCTGCGAAGCACGGCGCTCAAGACGGCACTGAGAAGACGAGGGGCGCCACAGGCGACGCCGAGGATGGCGCCACGAGGCCAGACGGTGCCGAAGGAACTCCCAGAGACCGAAAAACAGGTTTTGAAGGAAAGGAGACAGGAGATAAGGGCATCGGTGTGGCCCCCTGCGCCGCAGCCATGTGAGGGGGGGAAACACCTAAGCACGGAGTCGACGGCACCAAAGAAGGTGCCGCACAACCAGGAAAGTCCAACCGCCCTACCCCGTCGCCCAGAGAGCCCGAGAGCCACACGCAGCGACTGAGCCAGGTGAACGAACCACCTCCGAAGCCCACTGCTCTAAAAGAGCGCCCACTGATGAAACTGCTCATCTGAAGACCTACCGCGGTGGGTAGACTCGTGCGTCGAGGCGCCAGCCATCAGAAGCTGCAGCGTCACACTCCGGGCGAGGAGACCGCACCAGCCCTGATAACCAAACGCCACGCCGCAGACGCATTTAGAGGGTGACCGAGTGATGCCTTTCTTTTAGACCTGCGGTAGAAGAAGAGCTTGAGGCCGAATGGTGCAGAGAATGCACTGCTTGGCTTTATGCTCCAGAGGGACCGCTCATCCTCGGCATTGACTGCCTGTTGTCATCTCTTCCGGAGAAGGCGCGGATCGGACCCCAGCCCGACTGACTGAATAGTTTACATCAAGTCTCCCTACCGCTACCTGACCTGCTCATGGTCGACTCCGCCAAAGTAGGCCGAGACTTCTTTATCGCTTGAATTTAAAAAATAAGAATAACTTTTAGTCGATACTCGTATCGTGATAATATTGAAAAAATAAATAAAAAACTGGAAAAACTATGCTGCAGTTTGAAGTTTGACTCCGGCAGGCGCGGCCTGCACGCCGCCACCGAAGCGCACTTCGACAGCGGGAAAAAGGAACTGAGGCGGTTGAGAGGTCGATGTCGAGAGTCACTGCCAGTTGTGGGCTTGTGGCGCCGTGCCCTCGCGGGCACCATCTCTGGCGCGATCCTCCAGCAAAGTTTGCTCCCCGATGGGTCCTATTGCCTCCGGCGCTATACCCAATAGTGTGAATGAGTGGTGAAGACTTATGTCCAGGAAGATCCTCTGAGTATGGTTGTAGAAGAGAACCAGATTTGCTTGGGCCAGAAAGGAGCGATCATAATCATTCTCGCCTCCTTCCAATGCCAGTTTCTGCAACACGCGAGGAACCAGAGGAATTGGGGAAAGCATATGACGAATCTGTCCTTCCAGTTTAGAAACAGAGTGTCGCCCAGAGCACCTCGCCTGGAGCGAGTGAGCAAAAGGTTGAAGCTTTATGCTTTGGGAGGAGGTAAACAGGTCTCATCTGTATGCGCCCCAAATTTGGAAGATGCTTTATAACTTTTTGGTCCAGTTCCCACCTGTGGCAGAGCAGAAGAACGACTTAGCTTGTCTGCCAGGACATTGTTGACTCCTGGAACATGGATCGCCATGAGGTGAAGGTTGTGAAGAGTTGCCCATTCCCAAACCCTCATCGCTTCCCTGCATAGCAGGTAGGACCAAGTCCCTCCCTGCTTATTGATGTACCACACCACGCACATGTTGGCCGTTTGGACGGCTAGGTGACCGGGAAGGATGTATTGGTGAAGGGCCTGGAGAGCATACAGCACTGCTCGAAGCTCGAGCATGTTGATGTGAGAACTAACTCCACTTTTGACCATAGTTCTGGGTTCAGTGAGACCCAGATGGCCCCCAACTTTCGCCTGAAGCATCTGTGGTTAGAGTCTGAGCGGGGAGGATGAAAAAGGGGACCCCGGAATAGGTTCTCTCGAACCATCCACCATTGCAAGTCTCTTATCATCGGCGAGGAGATCAGTACCAGATGATCTAGGCCATCTACCAGTTGATCCCACTGAGAGCGGAGAGTCCACTGAGAGATCCTCATGTGGAGGCGCGCGTGCTGAACCATCGAGATGGCAGCCGCCATGCCCCAGGAGATGGAGCACTGACTCGGCCGAACCCTCCTGTGTTCTGGATAGAAGGGAAATCTGGGATTGAGGAGGCCTCTGTCCGAGGGGAGGAAGGCTCTGCATATTGTCGATCGAGGATTGCCTCATGAACTGGAGTCTCTGAGAAGGATCCAGGTGAGACTTGGAATGGTTGATGGTTATACCCAGGCCAGTGAAAAACCTGCTGGGTGAGGGAGAAATGCAGGAGTTCCCTCCCTGGCCAGGAGCCAGTCGTCCAGGTAGGGAAAACCTGACCCCAGGCACGCAGGGCCGCCACCACCGCCAGGCATTTGGTAAAGACCGGGGAGCGAGGAAAGACCAAAAAGGAGTGCCAGAATTGGTAGTGGTCCCTTGGAATGCAAACCTGAGGTACTTTTCGGTGAAGGGCGAATGGGGATCAGGCACGATCCTGCATATATCCAGTGCACAAAGCCATTGGCCCGGCCAAGCAGGCAGAGGGTCTGATGGAGAGCATCCTGAACCTCTTATATTCCACATATAGGTTCAGGGAGCTGAGATTGGAGAATGGGTCTGAGATCTCCCCGCCTCTTTGGTACAGGAAAGAAATGGGAATAGTAACCCATCCCGTGAAGGTGAGGGGACGGCCTCTATGGCCTGCTTTGCAAGGAGAGCAGAAATTCTTCCTTACCAAAGGAAGATGGTCCCTTGAGTAAGAGGAGTTCAGAGGGGTGGATGTGGAGGTTTTTGCAGAAACTCTTATGGAGTGCCCCTCTGCTATGATCTGAAGCACCTAGAACTGATGTTATCCTCTCCCAACCCGAAGGTGGAGGGAGAATCTCTCCTACCGTTCCTCCGGGCATCCGAGGCGGTGGGAGGGAAGGAGTCAGGTGGTGTGAGGTAGTGCCGCAGCTGGGGCACCCGCTGTTTTTTGGGCGGTGAGGGCCTGGCAGCTGGGGGCCCATTGCTTGCGGCCCACCTTCCTGAGGTTTTGCTTGAGGCCGCCAGCGCTCATGTAAAGGGACGGGCGCTGTGGGGATGGGGATTCGTACATTGAATCAACAGATTTAAGGGTCGGCCTCTCCTGTAAGTCAGTGATGATGTCCTTGACATCACCAATCGAAAAGCACAGAACCTCCTGAAAGGTGCTTCTTGGATTGCTGACTGCACCTCTGGGACTGACCTGGACACATGGAGCCATGCATGACGCCCGAAGACTTACGGCGAACGAGAGCTCCATCCTGCGGTGTCCACTGCATCAGGTCGCCCTCAGAATGTGATCACTGGGCTCGAACGAAAGCAGAATGGACCTGGTCGGCTAACTCCTGCTTGACTTGGGAGTCAGGCAAGGAGTCAATCTTGGATTCCGCTTGGGTAAGTGACAGCCTTCTGGTAATCCCCCATATGTGCTAAGATAATTTAGGGGCCCTAATCCTCAGTGTGGAAGAAGCATAGATCTTCCTTCCATACTGATCCAGAAGGCAGATTCCTTATCCGGGGAGACGAGCTCAATAGCTCTGGTGTGCTGATCGGGTCGTGAGCGGGCGCTAATCACAACCGAGTCTGCACGGGGTGATAGTCTAAAAAGTCTACATCCTCCGGAGCCTGGTATAGCCTTTGGACTTGATGAAGTGGGCTAGTTGATTGGTTGCTTTCAAATGGTGGAAACAAGGTGGGTGTGAGGCTCTGATCCAGGGTGGCACTAGAGTAGGGGCGTAAGGGCAAGTCCAGATGTTCAAGTAGTTTAACCCATTGAGAGATCTGGCTTCAAGGAACGCCACTGATGGACTTCCTGGATCTTCCTGAGCAACTCCGTGAAGGAAGGATCCGAGGAGACTTCGGAGGAGTCCTCGGCCGGGCTTGGACGGAGAGCTGTTGTCGCCTTTCTCGAACAACCATCGGAGGAACCGAGGAGTCCAGAGAGAAGAAGAAGAGGAATTTGAAGCAGAGTAAGACTCCCTGGCTCATTCTAGGGAGGAACGGGTTCCTTGGGGATCCCTGGACGCTGTCCTGCCTCTCGATCCCGAGGCAGCCCAGGAACTGGAGGTGAGAGGGAGTGTGCCGCCTGGGGCGTTTCTGGAGCCGGGGTGGCACCGGCTGCTGTAAGACAGTTCTGACTCTTGGTGAGCTGAGCCTTGCCCCAGCCTACCAGGAGGCCAGAGTCTCCTGAGATCCACCAGGCCTAGGGGCGTGGAGGAGGAGGGGATAGCTCTAGATGAAACCATACGAGAGTATCCGTAACCCGGCTGTGGGAATACCGTAGCTGGGTACGAGGCGCCGGTACTGCGGCTGGTGGAGTCGGCGCTCGGGTACTGCAGCGCAGGATACTGTGGACCCAGGAAAACCGGCATCGGATAAGACGGCTGGTACCCAGGCACCGGAGGAGCTGCTAGAGCAGACGGCCCAGTAGGAACTCCATGGGCGGATCGACCATAATAGGCCCGTGGGGTGGAGGGCCCGACAGAAAAAGAATATCCTCGCTGGCGCTGGAGGGGTCGGCGTTCAGGAGCCGCGCCAGATCCGCTCTGTAGGAAGGGGATCAGACGGCGGACTAGCATCCCGAGCCTCGCCTAGGGACAGAGGGAAAACTCGGGTCAGGCAGGGTGACTGGCTTCAGACGGCAGACGCAAGGCTGCGGGAACCGGGATGACAGATGGAGCAGGGTCGGGCCGTAGGCTCCGAGGCCCGGTGCACGTCGGAGGAGCCGACGTGCGACTTAAGAGCCGAGTCCTGGCAGACGCCAGAGGAGCCGACGTCCGACTTCGGGGGTCCCTTGTCGGAGGCGGGCCGAGGATGTGAAGAGGCCCGGCCTGAGGGGACGCCACTGCGGCGCCACTCCGGCGGGGTCGGGCGCGCCTTAGCTGGCTTTCTCCCCGGAGGTGACATCGGATGGAGCTGATGTCCGGCTTATGGGAGGCGCCTCGCACTCAGTAGGCTCACAAGCCTGCGGTGGTACCGGGCTGAAGCTCTTTGCTCGAGGCACCGGGCGGGCTCAACGTGAACTCCACGGGCGGCTAACGCCTCCTCCAAAGCCTTGAGGCTGTCGCCGGGCGACTCCTCGGAGGTGACGTTATTTTGGCCGCTGCTCCGCCGGAGTCGCTGGAGGAGGAGGCTTCTCCCAGTGCCTTCTTTGTCCCGCTTCTTGTGTCTCTTCAGGGAGGTCCGACTCCCGAAGCTTTTCAACTCCTTCTCCATCGCGACATCTTCTTTTTGAGGAGATGGGCTTCGAGACTGCTGGCGCCGCTCATGGGTGGTCGCATTGAAATGTAGGCAGTGCGGATACTTGCTTCACCGCGTGGTCGGGTCTAAACAGAAAAGGAGAGGAGTGACCGCTTTGTGGAGTCAGTTGTGCTTCCGTGACGTAGTCGACTTATTTTTGAAGGGACGTATATACCGATGTTCACTTGATTTAAGAAAATACAAAATACTGATACTTTTTCGAAAAACCGACGAAGCAACAGGACTGAGCGCTATGAACTTCACCGGCGAGCAGCTGCACGAGCTGATGGCGGGGAAAGAACTGGAAAGGCAGGCGTCTGGGACCGCCCCTTTATACCGGCGTTGTCTGGCGCGGTCACCTGATGTGGGGGCGGTCCCTGTCAGGGACTGCTAGCTAGAAATTTTTCCGTGGGGTCCTGCTACCGGCCGGGGTCAGTCCTATATGTAATTACCTACTGCAAGAGCCCTCTCAAAGTAAGATCTACGGTTGAGTCGAGAGACTATTCATGAGGATCTGTCTCTCTTCTGCTGAGACGGTCTGCCAGTTCGTTCTGCACTCCCGGCAGGTAGACCGCTTGAATGAGAGCCTTGTGCCCAAGCACCATTCCCACAGTCTCATCGCTTCCCTGCATAAAGGGTAAGAGTGAGCACCGCCCTGCTTGTTGATGTAATACATCACTGCTTTGTTGTCCGTTTGAAGGAGAATGTTTTTGTGACAGAGAATGTCCTTCAAAGCCCAGACTGCATAAAGGATGGCTCTCATTTCTAAGACATTTATGTGAAGCTGGGACTCATCCTGAGTCCACGTACCTTGAGTGTGAGAGTTTGACAGTGAGCTCCCTACCCCATCAGGGATGTGTCTGTCGTATGGAAATCTGATGATCCACAGGAGCAAAGGGATACCCTTCCAGAAGATTGTCCTCATGACCACCAGGTGAGTGACTTCTTCAGAGGTTCTGTCACCTTGATGGGAAAGGACTGAGGGAGAGTGGTTGGTCCACTGAGTACTGAGCATCCACTGAGAGGTTCCCATGTGAAGGCGTGCTTAGGGTACAGTGAACACCGAGGATGCCATGAGACCTAGCATCCGCTGCATCACGATAGCTCTGAACTGAGTTGTTCTCTCTGATGTTTCAGGCCATCTGTAGGATATCACTTCTTCTGTCCTCTGGTAGAAAAGCTTTCACACAGAAGGTGTCCAGAAGAGTTCCTATGAAAAGGAGCCTCTGGGAGGGCTGCAACAGCGATTTTTTGAGATTTAGTAGGACTCCCATGGATGTGAGAAAGTCTGAGGCCATGGCATCGGCGTCGAGAGTTTCTTGCCTAGAAGGGCTTGCCAGAAGCCAGTTGTCCAGATATGAAAATTACGTACCTACCGTAATTCTTGATCTTCTTGGATGAGTCTCCACCACTCATTCACACTAGTGGGATTAGCGCCGGAGGCACTAGGACCCATCGGGAGCAAACTTTTTGCTGGAGGGTCGGCGCGAGAGATGGTGCCGCGAGGCATGGCGCCGAGAGCAGCGGCTCGGCGGAAATGATTGCATCTGGCGACGACCCTCCAAACCGCCTCAGTACCTTTTTACCAAGGAGGTGCAGTACAACTAACATAAAGAGTAAATCTAACCTTAAAAAACGGACATAAGATAGTCCGTACGACCCGTGTAAGAAGGGTCAGCAAAGAAGTCCTCATGGCCTAAAGATTTGAGGAAGTGAAGACCAACACAGCGGTGAGCTCGGGGGATGGAGGGTGGGCGTGTGAATGAGTGGTGGAGACTCGTCCAAGAAGATCAAGAATTACGGTAGGTACGTAATTTTCATATCTTACTGGACATAAGTCTCCACCACTCATTCACACTAGTGGGAGAGTACCGTTGATAATCCCCATAAGGGCGGCAGGAGAGCCAGAGCTCACACGCTAAGATAGAAGATCATTAAGGATAGTTCTGCGAGATGCGGAATGTCGCCTGGCATGAACATCCAGTGCATATGTACTTGAGAAGGTATGCACTGAGCTCAGGTGGCGGCGTTGCAGATATCCGCAATTGGAACATTGCGAATCTTCCGCTAAAGATGCGAAGCGACCGCCCTAGTAGAGTGAGCGTACACTCTACCCTCCAATTTACTTGAGCCATGGAGTAGCAATGTCAAGGCATGCCACTAACCATGATGAGATGCATCTAATAGCGACGGGTTGACCCAGCCGGGTGTCGCTGAAAGAAACAAACAGTTGCTGAGTCTTATGAAAATTCTTGGTTCTATCTAAATAGAACACGAAGGCTCTCTTTAATATCCAAGGAATGAAGAGATCATTCCCTTCATTTTGGAAATTAGCTAGTAAGAGGGAAGTACCAGAGGTTGTTTAGATGAATTCTGACACAACCTTGGGAAGAAATTAGGATGCGTACGGAGAACTACCTTGTCTTTATGGAATACAGTATACGGAGGGTCCGTCACCAAGGCATGAATCTCCGAGACCCTGCGGGCTGAGGTAATGGCCACCAGGAAGGCAGTCTCCAGGTAAGAAATTTTAGCTCACAGGCAGCTAAGGGCTCGAAAGGCTTCCGAGTGAGCATGTCCAGCACCAGGTTAATGTCCCAGGTTGCAAACTGGATGCCTAACAGGGGTCTGGTATGAAGAATCCTCTAAGAAATCTCTTCACCATAGGAAGCTGAGCCAGAGTCAAGGAAGAAACCGCGTCATGGCACGCTGAGATGGCACTAGGTGAACTTTAACTGTGGAGTACTGGAGACCTGAGTTTGATAGGTCCAAAAGATACTCCAGAACCTTGTCAGGAGGGACAGGAAAAGGATTCAAGAGGACTTTGCACACCAGAGAGAAAGCTTCCCATTTGGAAGCCGCGATGTTGGGTGGCTGGCTTCAGCAGAGCCAGAAGGATGTCCGAGACTCTCAGGAGACGTTGAATCGATTCACTTCTACCTCTTCAGGAGCCAAGCATGAAGGTGAAGTGATTTCAGGTTGGGATGGACCAGCGAACCCTGAGTCAAAAGGTTGATTTGCAAGGAAGTGGTCTCGAGAGGCTGCCAACATACTGTTGAGCAGAGAAACCATAGTTGCCGAGGCCAGGAGGAGCAATGAGAATCATTTTGGTCCCTGAGACTCGAACTTGAGGAGAACTCTGGATTAGAGGGATCGGTGAAAGGCGTAAAGAAAAGTTTTGTCCACCGCAGCCTGAACGCATCCTGACAGAAAATGCCAGGCCCTGGATTTCTGGAGCAGAAGAGAGGCAGTTTTGCGTTGAGTGGGGATGCAAAAAGGTCCAGGTCTGGAGTCCCCCACTCTTCGAATAGTGACGAGCTACGGCTGGATCGAGAGACCACTCGTGAGGGTCTGCCTCCGTTCTGCTGAGGTGATCTGCTAGATCGTTTTGTATACCTGGCAGATAAACCACCTGAATCAGAGACTTGTGCTCCAAGCACCACTCCCACACCCTCATTGCTTCCCTGCAAAGGGGTAAGAATGAGCACGCCTGCTTGTTGATGTAATACATCACAGCTTTGTTGTCCGTTTGAAGGAGAATGTTCTTGTGACAAAGATATCCTTCAGAGCTCGGATCGCGAGAGATCCGCTCTCATCTCCAGGACATTTATGTGGAGAAGAGTTTGAACTGAGTCCATACACCTTGAGTGTGGAGGGAGCTGACAGTGAGCTCCCATCCCATTAACGATGCATCTGTGGTGATGGAGATCTGATGATCCGGGGGAGCAAAGAGAACCCTTCCAGGAGATTGTTTCTTGAGTCCACCAGGTGAGAGACCTTCGAGGGCTCCGTCACCTTGATGGGATAAGACTGGGGGTGAGAGGTCGGAGACCACTGAGTGGAGAGCATCCATTGGGTGGTTCTCATGTGCAACCAGGCCAGGGGTACAGTGAACACCGAGGATGCCATGAGACCCAACATGCGTTGCATCGAGAGAGCTGTAACCGATTGGTTCTCCCCGATGTAACGGGCCATCTGAAGGATGTTGAGTCTTCTGTCCTCTGGAAGGAAAGCCTTCATGAAGAGGTGTCTAGAAGTGTCCCTTATGAAAAGGAGCTCTGGGAGGGCTGCAGTTGTGATTTTTTCAAATTCAGCAGAATTCCCATGGACGTAAGAAGGCGGAGAAGTCGTTTGCGGCTTCCAAAGTCCCTTGGCTGGAAGGGCTTACAGAAGCCAATCGTCAGGTAGGGAAACACTCGGAGTCCGATCTTCCTGAGATGCACTGCGAGAACTGCACAACACTTTGTAAAGACTCGCGGCGCCGAGGATAGCCCAAAAGGCAGGACTCTGAACTGATAATGCTGACCCAGAGCTACAAACCTGAGGAACTTGCGGTGGGTCGGGTGGATGGGGATATGCTGGTAAGCGTCCTGCATATCCAGGGAGGCCAGCCAGTCGTGCTGATGCAGCAAGGGTAACAGGGTACCTAGGGAAATCATTTTGAATTTCTCCCTGGGGAGAAATTTGTTTAACTTTCTGAGGTCTAGAATGGGGCGCATTCCCCCAGACTTCTTTGGAACCAGAAAGTAATGGGAGTAGAACCCTGTGCTCCGCAGATGCGGGGGCACCAGTTCTATTGCCCTGTTGCTTAGAAGGCCCTGGATCTCGGCGGTGAGGAGGTCTGACTGAGAGGCCAACAACCTGGGTTGTCATCTGGGAGGACAATTCGGGGTTTCAAAATTGAGAGAATAACCCGCAATTATCCGAAGGACCCATTTGTCGGGGTTATGGACTTCCACTGGTTGTAGAAGTACATCAAACGACCTCCACGGAGGAGAAGTTCCACCTCGGGCAATGTGGATGGAACTTGGGCCAGCAATTCATAAGGTGGCGCTGGGGCTTGTGAGCCCTGCTTTTCTGCTGTAGCTTTCTTTTGAGGTTGGGCAGGTTGGCTTTTTGGAAGCTTCCTGCCTCTGCCTCGAAAGGACTGACGACTATGAAACTGGCGCTCTGTTCACATGCCCCGAGAGGGAGCAGGTGGAGGTCTGGCCAACTTAATGGCCGACCTAGTCTTCTGAGTGGCCTCTAAGGCTTGTTCCACCTGAGGCCGAAGAAAGGAGCCATCAAGGGCAGCGCCATTACCTGCTGCTGAGCATCATTCGTAGCCTGTAAGTACGCAGCCAGGAATGGCGCCAGTACAACACCCGCGGCTGCTGAGCGAGAAGCAGTGTCGAAAGCGTCCATAGCGGCTTTGACCTGTTGGTTATTGGACTCAATACCCTAGTAACGGTCAGAAGAAGCTCTGACTTGGAGTCCGAATCCGGAAGAGCTTCAACCATTCTTTTCAAAGAGTGCCACAGGATATACTCATACTGAGAAAAATAGCCTTGATAACTGGCAATACGCATACTTAGAGTGGAGGCAGCAAATACTCTCTTACCTAATGTATCAATCTTACGAGACTCTTTGTTAATAGTTTGAGCTGTAGTAGTTTGAGGAAAACGACCTTATCATTCTCTGCCAGGACTACAATAGGATCCGTAAAGGCTTGGGATGCCAAAATGGACGATCCTTGGGAGCTGAATACTTTATCAATGGATTTAGCCACTGAGTGAATAAGAGCAGGATTATTCCATACCATTTGAGACAGCGTCTCAAGGAAGGCTGGATCGGAGGAGTCAAATCCGTAGGGATCGCCAGCATGAAGGTACTGGAGTCTTATATCTTCCCAGGATCGATGTCTGTAGTCTGGAGAGAAAGAGGATCTCAGGTTCTTCAACAGAGACTTAAAGGACAGGTCCTCACCACAGGCTCTGTAGCAAAGAAAGATCCTGTTTTCCACTTCATCACCCAACCCAAGGTCTGGGTCAGGCTCAACATCATCTCTGATGGTCCAGAAGGACTGATTGGACAGGAAAGGAGTGAAAGTTAGAAAGGAGGAAATAGCAGAGAAACAAGGAGAGTCCCGAGGGCCCCGGGCGCCGAGAAGGCAACGGTTGAAAACGGCACGCGCCGAAGAAACCGCGTGGTACCATGGCGCCGCTGGACTAAGCGGCGCGCTAACGGCGCCACCGCCGACGGCGCCGCCAGACCTAACGGTACTACAGTCGGCGCCAGCGAGACCACATCGGCGCCGCTGGACGGGCGCCTGACAAGGCCGAGCGGCACCAAAAAGGCACCGGTTAAGCCAACAGACCTGCGGAAGGCGCCTGAAATGCCCCAGGAACCTGGAAAGCTAGAGAAGGAAAAAACAGAGATAAGGGCATCGGTGTGGCCCCTGCGCCCGCAGCCATGTGAGGGGAAACACCTGGCTGAGTCACCGGCACTCAAGAAGGCGCCATAGCGACTAGGAAGGTCCAACGCCCTACCCGATCGCTGGAGGAGCCCGGGGCTCCGTGGCAACCGAGCCAGGCAGGGAGAACCAACCTCCGAGCCCATCGCTCCACAAGAGCGCCCACTGATGAAACTGCTCATCTGAGCCCTACCTACAGGCGGGGAGGGGCTCTGATGTTGAGGACGACGGTCACCAGCAGTTGGCGACTCTGAAGAAGGAGAACGGCAACTAGCTATGATAACCCGACCGTCGCGACGCCGCAGACATAGCCAGAGGGCACCTAGTGATGCCTTTCTTTTGACCTGTGGGTCAAGAAGAGCTCGCGAGGCCGAACGGTGCCAAGAATGCGACTGTTTATTTTATGCCGACAGGGGACCGCCCATCCCCCGGCATCGGACTGACCGTTGTCGGAACCCGCTGAGGAGAAGGAGGCTGACCGACCCAGCCCAGCTGACTGAACAGTTTTCATACCAAGTCTCCCCACCGCCACCTGACCTGCTCATGGTCGACCCGCCCAGTAGGCCGAGACTTCTCAAGTAAGTTAAATTTAAAATATTAGAAAAATTTAACGAAAATAGAATAAAAATTAAGCGATACTACTATCGAGATAATGTTACAAAAAAATAAACTGAAAACTATGCGCTAGTTTGAAGTTTGACTCCGACAGGCGAGCAAAGTCGTCACTGAAGCGCACTCGACGGCGGGAAAAAAGGAACTGAGGCGGTTGGAGGGTCGTCGCCGAGATGGTCACTGCTGCTCGAGCCGCTGCTCGCGGCGCCATGCCTCGCGGCGCCATCTCTCGCGCCGACCCTCCAGCAAAAAGTTTGCTCCCGATGGGTCCTAGTGCCTCCAGCGCTAATCCCACTAGTGTGAATGAGTGGTGGAGACTTATGTCCAGGAAGATATGGGAACACTTGAATTCCGACTTTTCGGAGATGCGCTGTGAGAACTGCACAACACTGTAAAAACTCACGGTGCTGAGGATAGCCCAAAGGGCAGGACTCTGAACTGATAATTCAAACAACATGAAGTCTTGCTGTATTCAGACATAATGCAGTTAGCCCCAGCACTTGAACTGCCCTGGAGAGGAAAGAGTTAACTCCATGCAGAAGCATAGAACGTTGAGCTCGAGCTCAGTTTTCAAACCTCTGTCTGTGGTACTTACCAGTGCAACCGGCCAGATTCTTTACTCCGCCTAACAGTGAAGTCGCTCTGGAGATTCCTCTGTCGGTTTGGTAAACGTATGCGCTGTTTAAAAGTTATTCTTTATTGTTTTTTCGGATTTCAGCCCTCTGTCACGGTACAGGTAGTGTGGTAGATAGGTAGGACTGTATTTTATTTTAAATAACTTGTGGAAATTGTTGGTTTCTTCAGTTTTTCCGGTTTGTTTGGTTAGGAACCGACCTTGTGTTTCCTTCTAATTTTAAAGTTATTATTTTAGAGTGGTGTTCCGGTACCAATTGGCTTCAAAAGAACCAGGGTTTTTCTCAGTTCTTTTCCAAACCCGTGACACGGTTGTTACCGATCGGTTGGTATTACCTGGCTTGAACGCTTCTATAGGGTAATTTTGGTAGGATGACCATGTCTGAGAAACCCAAAAGAAAAACCAGTCCCACTGGGTTTCAGCATCACTGAGTGTGGGGAGGCTTTCAAGGCTGACCCCCACCTCATCTGTGTTTATGGCCTGGGGTTTGACCACCTCCAGTCAGATGGCCAATTTGCAAAACTTTCCTAAAAAACCACTGCAAAAAAGACTGGAGTAGATTAAGGAAAGGGAGGCCGAGAAGTCCGAGACCTGATACAGCCCGGTTCTGCTATGACGAACCTGGGAGGTGCCTACTGACCTAGGCGATACCTCTCGGCAAAAGGAGAGCCGACTCTGAGGATAGGTTCTGTCAAAGAAAACGAAAGTCCGCCGGTTCGGATCCAGTACCGCTCATCTAACTGCGGATTTGAGATAGCTAAAGCGATTAGTATTGTCCAATCGCTCGTCTGTTCCATCCGAACTGGTGCTGCTAGTTAGGCAGTCGTTCAGTCGGAACTGCCTTTGGATTATGATCTGGATGCTTTTATGAGGAGTGGTAGGAAGACCAAGACTATCCCGACAATGACGATCACTTAAGACTATAATGGCGGAGGGTCTGAAGTGCCCATTGAACAGGATATCTCCCCAGACAGACCTCTGATGTCTCCCTCCCAGGCTTTTTAAGTCCTCTCACTTCTTGTTTTACAAGAAGGTGGCTGAAACCCTCCAGCTCCCTTTGGTTGAAGCTGCTGAGGAGGAAGAAGAGCCTGATTTTGTGGAGATGATGGACATCCCTGAGTCCAAAGGTTGTCTATTCCCTTCACAAGTCCTTGGGGAAACAGTCAAAAGATTCTACAGACTCTACTCTACCTCCTGTAGATAAAAGAATGGACAGGAGATACATGTTATCAGGCTCAGCTGCGGAGTTCCTTTATTCACATAGCAGCCATGTTGGAGTAGTGCAGGCTGCAGCCTGTGACAGGGCAAACATTCCTTTGGCTTCACACACCCCCAGACAAGGACTCCAGGAAAGTTGATGCTATAGCCAAGAAAAGTACAGTTACGTAAGAACTTACCGTGACAGTAGATCTTCGAGAACAGCTCTTGCAGCAGGTTACACCATTAGGACTGAAGCCGTCAAGCGTCAGGACCCCAAGGAAATTTTCTAGCTAGCAGTCATCAGCGGAGACCACCTCCGACGTCGGTCCCGCCCCCGACGTCAGGCATAGTACATAAGGAGGCGGTCCCTCCACAATCCTCAGTTCTCCCGCCGGAGACTCCTTGCCGCTGGATGACATCAGAAGAGGAGACCAAGGATCCACCACCAGATGGTCAAGACTATAAAATCGGAACGTCCATCCCGTAAGATGGGTGTTTGGCTACCACTCACCTCCACAACAAGGGGGATGGTGGATGGGAGATACTGCTGCAAGAGCTATTCTTGAAGATCTACTGTTACAGTAAGTTCTTACGTAACTGTACTATCTTACTTCAAGATACAGCTTGCAGCAGTTACACCATTAGGACTGATTTCCAGCCAACAGTGACAATCATGTGCCAGTGGAGGAGGAAAGGTAGGAGACCGATACCACCGAGCCTCAGGACAGAAGTCCCTGAAGGACCGCCAGGCCGAACCCTGCTCTTCACCTCGATGCAATGTCCAGACTGTAATGCCTGATAAAGGTGCTGCACAGAGCTCCAAGTAGCTGCAGCTCAAATAGCTGAGGTGGAGACATTCCTCAACGCTGCAAAAGAAGTAGCCACCCCTCCTGTGGAATGAACCTTGACCGCCTGTAAGGGTTTATTGCGCTTGTCATAACAGAAAGTGATGCACTGGATGAGCCACCTCGAGAGTGACTGCTTGGAGACAGGAGCTCCTTTCAATCTGTGAGCAAAGGAGACAAAAAGTTGGTCCGCCTTTCAAAACTGTTTGGTTCTGGTCAAATAGTATCTGAGGCACCGATGCACATCGAGGGTGTGCAGAAGGGCTTATCCTCGATTAGTGTACCTTGGGAAATACACTGGTAGATTGATATCCTGGTTAAGGGTGAGGGCTGATACCACCTTAGGCAAAAACTTTGGGTTTGCCCTTAGGGACACCCTGTCCTGATGGAAAACCAAATAAGGCTCTTTGCACATAAGAGCATGCAACTCGAGATCCTCTCTACCAAAATAACAGCAACTAAAAATAACATTTTCCAAGTGAGAAAACATAGCTCGTAATCCGCGGCTGGTTCAAAAGGTGGCAGCGTAAGCTGCTCCAGGACGAAGAGTAAGTCCCAAGGAGGAATCAGATCCTTGATGGGCGGCCTAAAGTGGAGGACTCCCCTTAAAAAGGCACGAGTAGTGTCCAGCTGGGCCACTGTCCGATGGCCTACCAGGACATGATAAGCAGAAATTGCACAAAGGTGCACTTTAATCGAGGAGTAAGCCAGTCCGGAATGAAAAAGGGAAAGCAGGTAGTCCAGAACCAGCTTTTCGGGATAGTCTAATGGCGAGAAACCACGTGCTTGAGCCCACAAACAGAATCTATGCCATTTCATGGCGTACGTTGCGTGGGTTGCCGGTTTTCTGGCAGCAGAGAGTACATCTGCCACTTCTTGCAAGACCCTGTATCACATCATGGCTATGTCTCTAGAAGCAATGCGTGCAGGTTCAATGAATGTAGGTCTGGATGGACCAATGAACCCGCCTCCTGAGACAATAGATGGGAGCTGATTGGAAGGAACTGGAGGTTCCCAGGACAGCTGATGCAGAAGAGGGAACCAAATCTGTCTGGGGCCAGAAAGGCACGATCAAATGAGTGTCGCTTGCTCCTCGCTAAGTTTTAAGAGAACTCTCTGGATCAATGGGAAAGGAGGGAAGGCATAGAGGAATCTTCCGCCCAGGAGAGGGACAACAGCCTCGCCAGAAAACACCAGGCCCTGATCTAGCAAGCAAAAATTGGGCAGTTTTATGTTGGATTGAGATGCAAAAGGTCTAACTCTGGAGTGCCCCATCTGTGAAACAGATCCTCTGCCACCTCCTGTAGAAGTTCCCACTGTGGACTCTGGCCTGACAGCGACTCAGGGCCGCTGGTGACGGTGTTGTCCACTCCGGACGATACTGTAATTAGGTTTGCGCCTGCGGTTGCAATATCCACTCCCACACTCTCATGGCCTCCTGAAAGCGGGTAAGAGTGAGTGCCTCCTTGTTTGTTGAGGTAATACATCACCGTGGTATTGTTTGTTTGTAACAGGAGCGTACTCCAGTGGAATCTCCGACTGGAAGGCTTGCAGAGCGTAAAGGACTGCCCTCATTTCCAAAATGTTGATGTGGAGATGAGACTCCTGGGCTGTCCAAAGGCCCTGAGACCGAACACCGTCCAGGTGTGCTCCCACCCAAGCCCTGAGGCGGCTGTGGAGAGGGTCACCATCGAGACGGTGCTACAAAGGAACCCCACGGAGAGGTTCCCGGATCTAGCCACCATTGCCAATCCCAGTCATGGCCTTCATGATTCGAATTGGCTGCTGCAGATGGTCTCGCCTTTGGTCCCATTGCACCCTTAGCATCCACTGGGTTACCCGCATGTGGAGCCGTGCCATCGGGACTGCTGCAGTGGTTGCAGCCATGTGTCCGAGCAGGTGAAGGACCCATCTGGCCGGGACGGTTTTCTTCACTGACAGGTCCCTGATGAGGGATCTGATGTGTTCCGCTCTGTCTGAGGGAGGAAAGCTTTCCCTCTGACGGTGTCCAGAACTGCTCCTGTAAACTGCAGTTTCTGGGACGGCACCAGGAATGACTTCTCGTAGTTGATGAGGATACCCAGTGATTGAAAAAGGGACTGGGTGCAGTGAATGGCCGTCATCAGTGCCTCCCTGGAGGGTGCCATGAGAAGCCAGTCATCCAGGTATGGGAACACGTAGTGGCCTTGTCTCCTCAGAGACGCCACTACGACCACCATGCACTTCGTAAAAATGCAAGGTGCCGATGACAGCCCAAAGGGAAGAGCTCGGAACTGATAATGGCGGCTCTGAAACTCGAATCACAGGAACCTCCGGTGTGCCTGAGCAATTGGAATGTGCAGGTAGGCGGCCTGCATGTCCAAAGACGCTAGAAAGGCGTCTCGCTTCAACATGGGAATTAGGCCCGGAAGGGTCACCATGCAGAAGCATTTGTAAGCGACCGACAGGTTGAGGTCACTGAGGTCCAGTATTGGACAGAGGTCCCCTGTTTTCTGTGGAACCAGGAAGAAGTGAGAATAGTACCCTAGTCCTCTCTGGTTCTCTGGAACATGCTCTAAGGCTTTTTCCAAAGCGCGAGCACCTCCTGCTGTATGAGCAGGGCATGCTGAACCGAGTAGCGGAAAGCAGGGGAGGTCCTGTGGGTGGGCTGCCTACAATTCTATAGTAGTGGTCTTTTTGACCAGTTGCAGCACCCACCTGTCGGTGGTGATCGACAGCCACCCTGGCAGGTGGCGTGCGATGCAACCCCCGACCTTCTTTTCCCTTTGATCCTGAGGAGGGGCGGGGGTCAGGAAGGAGTCATGCTGTGGCAGCATTCGATCCAGCAGGCTGGGCTGACTTTGCAAATCGTTGGCCTCTGCCTGAGGATGACTTGGCCTGGGCTTTACGGGTGAAAGTGCCCCTCTGCTGTTGGCCGGAACGTGGCTGTTGTCTTTGTATCCAGCCACAAAAACGTCTCTGGTTCCTACAAAAGGAACTGGGCTGAGACCTGTACATTGCCTGTACAGATCTGACTACCTTCCCTGTGTCCTGAAGTTTGGTGATCACCTTCTCGGAGGCTTCACCAAATAGGACTTCGCCATTGTAAGGGACGTCTAAGATGTTCTTCTGGATGTCCGGGGTAAAACCGAAGACACGGAGCCAAGAGTGTCTCTGGAGACACATGCCTGAGGCTGCAGCTCTGGCTGAAGAGTCCGCAGAATCATATGCGGCCATGAGCATCTGGGTCCCCACATCCGAACCCGTGTGGAGGAGGTTCAAGAGCTCCTCCTTTTGGTCGCCATCGGGCATCTTCTCGACCAAGTCCTGTCCCTGTTCCCACAATGCGTTCTGGAATTGAACCATGTGAGTGAGGTAATTCAGTGACCTGATGGTGCAAGTCACAGCCGCGTATATGCGCCTACCCAGGACATCCAATCACTTGGACTCCGGGTCCGGTGGCTGTGTGCTCAAATGCTGAGGTCTCTGAGACTGGTCATGCGAGGCAGTGATGACCAGGGAGTCAGCCAGAGGATGGTTTGCCAGATACTGGTCCTCCCAAGGGGCCTTGTATAGGCGGTCAGCCTTCTACGGCACTGCCGGAGTAGAATGCAGACATTTCCAGGCAGGCTTGGTGACATCCGCAAAGGTATCCACCAAGGGTGACACTACCACAGGCTTTGGGTCTTTCTGCCGAAAGTAGCGGGCAAGGCATTGTCTCTCGGGGTCGAGCTCTTCAGCATCCCACCCCATATTCTCCTGGATGTGCCTTATGATCTCCGCAAAAGAGGGATCATCTGGAGGAGACCTAGGTAGGTCATGTGGGTCCGGAGAGGAAATGCTGATGGGAGAAGGAGATCTGGAGCACCCTGAGGTGTCATATCTAGAATCCTCCCCAGACGGGCTGTACTGACATCGTCTGGGTCTCTTAGGACTGGGTGACCATGAGGTGGATCTAGAGGGAGGTCTTCTCCTGTCTGAGGATCTGCCCCGAGGAGGTGGTGTTCACTCCTTGGGGGTTGGCGACCGTCCTACGGGCCCTTAGGGAAGGGGAGGTAGGCAGTGAAGGAGTGGGTGGAGGCGGAGCCGGAGTAGGAGGAGGGTGTGTGGTGACCACATCTTTTCTGATGGTGTCCCACCAGAAGATAAAGAGCTCCTTTACTTCTGCTAATATCATGCCCGACGACGGGCCGGGTGCCGGTGGCCTGTTGCCGGGGTCGGGCATCGGGTCCCCGGGGGTCTTCCGCTCCGTGGAAGGTTCCCCTGGGAGCCCAGCATCTCCCGTGTCGCCCGCCTGGTCCTTGGGCTGTGTGGTATCCTCCTCTGATGAGTTCTTCCGACCGATGTCAGCCGGTGACGGTGCGTTCCGCCTCTCTGGAGTAGCCGACATCGTGTCCTCTGGCCGATATCCGCGGAGGCTAACGCCCTGGCCGGGCGACGGTGTTCGCTGTCGCTGGCTCCTGGGAGCGCTTGGTGATGCTGGCCGTAGTCGGGTGGGCCAACGACGGGTCTGGCGGCTATTTGAGGACGCCAGGTCCTTGGTCTTGGAGAACTGAGTCCAACCGACATGGAGGCTGGGAAACCGACCTGGCGTCGGAGTCCAGATAGCGGGAGGAAGATTTGTGGCGGTCCCCAGACTTAGACGAGGCCTTAGATGGAGTGGACGATGCCGACGGCCTGGAAGTCTTGAGGGGCTGCAGAGAGAGGAGCCACTGGAGGATCTGACCTGAACTGGTAGAGGTTGCGATTGAGCCCTGGAGGGAGAGCGGTCTGGCCGCAAGCTGGAGCTTCGGGAGTCCGAGGCCCTCGCCGGGGACCTGGGTCTTTCCTTCTCCCAGTGTTTATCCCGGTGCTTGTGGGTTTTCCCCAATGACTCACCCCTGGAGGAAGGTTCCTTGTCCATGGTCTTCAGTTTCTCCTCTAAGAGAAATGCTTGAAGGGCCTTCTGGCAGCGGATCCTGGTGCAACTGTTGAAGCCCTGGCAGAAGGAGCAGGCCTTGGTGTTGTGTTCCAGGCCTAGCAGCGCACGCAGGCCGAGTGAGGATCCTTGAAGGGGATCTGTTTGCCGCAGGCACACTTCGATTGTGACCTTCCAGAGAAGTATTTGCGAGGACATCAGTTGGATCCAAAATGAGAAGAAAGACGAGAATGTCGAAGCTCTGAGGTCGTGTCACGATGCTGTGAAAAGGATCGCGAGTACCGATACTATGGCGTCGACGGCGGAAAAGAACTGAGGATTGTGGGGACCGCCGCCTTCTATGTATTACGCCTGACGTCGGAACAGGACCGACGCCGGAGGCGGTCCCCGCCTGAAGACCGCTAGCTAGAAAATTCTCCGTGGGGTCCTGACGCTGACGGCTTCAGTCCTAATGGTGTAACCTGCAAGAGCTGTATCTTGAAGTAATATCTCAAGTTGCCATCCTCTTTGGGACTCAGGCAGGCAAACTATATGGCCTACACAGCCAGGTACCAGAAGTCCAGGTGGAATCGGTTCTGGAACTGGTTAAAAGGCCTCCCAGCTAGCCAAAGAGCTGGAGGAGGTGGCTGCGGATGGAACTGAGGCATCCAAGTACAATTTCTCACGCTACGACTCCAACGATGTGGCATCCAGAGTCATGGCTACATCTGTGTCTCTTGGAAGGCATGCTTGGCTCAGATGTACTAGCCTATCACAGGGCACCCAGTCTAAGGCTATGGATTTTCCTACAGTTGGTAACTCTCTGTTTGGGGAGCAGACAGAAGCTACATGAAGAAAATGAACAAATATAAAACCACTTACAGGAGTGCACAGGCCAAAGCAAGGCAAGCCACTCCTCAAGCAGTAGTCCAGGGGCAGGGGCAGGCCTTTTTACCAAGCCCAGACCTCCTCGTCTTACCTATAAGGGGTAGAAGGGGGATGAGCAGGGCTGCTTCTTCCTCCCAATCTAAGGCTCCTGCCAAGCAGACACCCTGAGGTGTCAGCCAGGGTTGACTCTCCAATCCCGGTAGGAGGCAGGCTGGCTTACTACTTTCAGGCCTGGAAGTCTGTTATCTCAGACAAGTGGGTCCTGGAAGTAGTAAGCCAGGGACTAGCCCTCAGTTTCAAAAGGTACCGAAAAAGGAGGGACAAGTCTTTTCCACCTGCATCAGTTTCAGAAACCCTTACCCTAGAGGCAGAGGTTTCCTCTCTTCTGGCTCTCAGAGCCATAGAGAAGGTTCCTACTCAACACAGGAGAAAAGGCCTGTACTCCAGGTACTTCCTCACCCCAAAGAAAACAGGGGAGTGGCAACCCATCCTGGATCTAAGGTATCTGAACAAACACATTTCAAAACCCAAGTTCAAAACGGTAACTCTGGGATTAATCCTTCCCTCTTTAAGGCCAGGAGATTGGCTAGCATCACTGGACCTAAAGGATGCCTAATTCCATATCCCTATAAGGTGCTCCCACAGAAAATATCTCAGGCTCGAGTTGCCTTCAGGCCATTATCAGTTCAAGGCCATGCCTTTTGACCGAATATCAGCTCCAAGGGTGTTCACAAAGTACCTTGCAGTAGTGGTGGCTTACCTCAGAAGACAGGGTATCACCATTTTTCCATATATGGACGACTGGCTTCTAGTAGGGCAGTCTTCAAACCAGGCCAGGTCAGCTCTGCAAACCACTCAGGACTTGCTCAGTTCCTTGGGATTTCTTCTCAAACTGCCAAAATCTGTCCTCGAACCAGTACAGCTTCTCACCTTCATCAGGGTGGAATTGGATACTACCCAAGCAAAAGCTTTACTTCCTCTGGCAAGGGTGAAGGCCTTAGTAACATAGAAACATAGAAGTTGATGGCAGATAAGGACCGCAAGGCCCATCCAGTCTGCCCATTTCTTTTCTACCTTATAAGTGTGCCATCGACCTTTGCTCTGTCAGTGGCCTATCTATTCATAGTCATTTGTATTGCTCCTTATGCCTATCCATGCCTGTTTGAAGCCCTGCACTGTATTCATAGCCACCACTTCTTGTGGTAAGCCATTCCATGCATCCACCACCTTTCTGTGAAAAAGAATTTCCTCACATTCCCCTTAATCGGCCTCCTCTAATCTCATGCTGTGTCCTCTTGTCCTGCTATTTTTCTTATATTTAAACATGTTAGACTCTTTCACCTTGTTTATGCCCTTAAGGTGTTTGAATGCCTCGATCATATCACCTCTCTCCTCCTTTGCTCAAGGGTATACATATTGAGCTCCGTTAATCTGTCCTCATATGTCTTCTGATGCAGTCCCTGCACCATTTTGGTTGCCCTTCTCTGGACTGCCTCAATTTGGTTAATGTCCTTGTGAAGGTGTGGTTCCAATACTGCACGCAGTACTCCAGATGGGGCCTAACCAGTGTCTTGTACAGAGGGATTAATACTCCTCTTACGACTTCTGATACCCCTACTAATACACCCTAACACCCCCTAGCCTTACCTACTGCTTTAGAGGTCTGCTTGATGATTTTAGGTCATCAGTGATGATGATGCCCAAGTCTCTTTCTTCCTTTGTGACTGCTAGCAACTCCCTCCCAGCCTATAGGTGGCTTCAGGGTTTCTCTTCCCTATGTGCATGATTTGCACTTTTGCATTAAATCCGGACAAGTCTCCACCACTCATTCACACTATTGGGATCTGTGCCGGAGGCACTAGGACCCAGCGGGAACAAACTTTTTGCTGGAGGGTCGGCGCCAGAGATCGAGCCACGAGGAATGGCACCAATAGCCTTAGCTTGTGCGGTAATGACTATCTCGGGTCTGACCCTCCAACTGCCTCTTCAGCACTTTTTTACCGAGGAGGTGCATGCATCTAACCTAGAAGGATAACTTAATCAAAAAACCGGACATAAGATAGTCCGGACAACCAGTATAAGAAGGGTTAACAAAGAAGTCTTCACAGCCTAAAGATTTGAGGGAGTGAAGACCAACAATAGAGGTGAGCTCGGGGGATGGAGGGTGGGCGTGTGAATGAGTGGTGGAGACTTGTCCAAGAAGATCAAGAATTACGGTAGGTACGTAATATTCATATCTTCCTGGACATAAGTCTCCACCACTCATTCACACTATTGGGAAAGTACCGAGCTAATAATCCCCCGAGAGGGCAGCAGGAGAGACCAAGAGCTCACGTTTCTAGGACAGAAGTCCATTAAGGATGGCTCTGCCAAAGGAAGAATTTCATCTGGCATGGACATCCAGTGCATAATGTTTAACAAAGTATGCACTGGAGCTCCAGGTGGTCAATGTTAAAATATCTGCAATGGGCACATTAGGATTTCTGCTAGGGATGCCGCGACCACTCTAGTAGAGTGAGCGTAAACCCTGCCCTCCAACTTAACCTGCGCCATGGAATAGCAGTGGCGAAGGCATGCCACTAACCATGCTGAGATACATCTGATAGCGACAGGTTGACCCAGCCGGGTCTCGCTGAAGGAAACAAACAGTTGTTGAGCTTTGCAAAAGTCCTTGGTTCTATCTAGATAGAAACGCAGAGCTCTTTTAACGTCCAAGGAATGAAGGGATCATTCTCCTTCATTTTGGAAGTCCGCAAAGTAAGAGGGAAGGACCAAAGGTTGGTTTAGATGAAACTCTGACACAACCTTACGAAGAAATTTTGGATGAGTCCTAAGGACTACTTTGTCCTTATGGAACACAGTATACGGAGGGTCTGTGACCAGGGCATATATCTCAGAGACCCTGCGGGCTGAGGTAATGGCCACTAGGAAGGCCATCTTCCAGGTGAGAAATTTTAGCTCACAGGTAGCCAGAGATTCGAAAGGTTTCCGAGTGAGCATGTCTAGCACAAGATTGATGTCCCAGGCTGCAACTGGACGCCTTGTAGGAGGTCTGGTATACAGAATTCCTTTAAGAAACCTCTTAACCACAGGTAACTGAGCCAGAGATAAGGAAAAAACTGGCTCATGATATGCTGAAATGGCACTAAGGTGAACTTTGACTGCAGAGTACTGAAGACCTGAATTTGAGAGGTCTAAGAGGTACTCCAGAACTTTATCTGGTGGGCAGGAAAAAGGATTCAAAGAGGACTTTGCACACCAAAGCGAGAAATGCTTTCATTTGGCTGTGTAAGTTTTCCTAGTGGCTGGTTTCCGTGCAGCCAGAAGAATATCTGAAACCCTTCAAGACACATTGAATCGGTTTACTTCTACCTCTTCAGGAGCCAAACGGAAGGTGAAGCGATCTCAGGTTGGGAAGGACCACAGGCCCCTGAGTCAAGAGGTTCGTCTGAAGGGGGAGTGGTTTCGGAGGAACTGCCAACATATTGTTGAGTAGTGGAAACCACAGTTGTCGAGGCCAGAAGGGAGCAATGAGGATCATTTTGTCCCCCTTGGATTCGAACTTGAGGAGTACCCTCTGAATTAGAGGAAGAGGTGGAAAGGCTTAAAGAAAGCGTTTTGTCCATTGCAGTCTGAACGCATCCTGACAGAAAATGCCAGGCCCTGGATTTCTGGAGCAGAAGAGAGGCAGTTTTATGCTGAGTGAGGATGCAAAAGGTCCAGGTCTGGAGTTCCCACTTCTGAATAGTGACTGAACTACGGTTGAGTCGAGGGACCATTCGTGAGGGTCTGTCTCTGTTCTGCTGAGACGGTCTGCCAATTCGTTCTGTACTCCCGGTAGGTAGACCGCTTGAATTAGAGCCTTGTGCTGTAAGCACCATTCCCACACTCTTATCACTTCCCTGCATAAGGGGTAAGAGTGAGCACCACCCTGTTTGTTGATGTAGTACATCATTGCTTTGTTGTCTGTTTGAAGGAGAATGTTCTTGTGACAGAGAATGTCCTTCAACGCTCGGACCGCATAAAGGACGGCTCTCATCTCTAGGACATTTATGTGAAGCTGGGACTCGACTTGAGTCCACGTACCCTGAGTATGGAGAGACTGACAGTGAGCTCCCCACCCCATTAGGGACGCGTCTGTGGTAATGGAAATTTGATGATCCAGAGGAGCAAAGGGGTACCCTTCCAGGAGATTGCTCTCTTGAGTCCACCAGGTGAGCGACCTCTTTAGAGGTTCTGTCACTTTGATGGGAGAGGACTGCGGGTGAGTGGTTGGGGACCACTGAGTACTGAGCATCCACTGAGTAGTTCTCATGTGCAGACGTGCTAGGGGTATAGTGAACACCGAGGATGCCATGAGTCCTAGCATCCATTGGATTGAGAGAGCTGGGACTGAGTTGTTTTCCCCAATGTGATGGGCCATCTGAAGGATATCGTTCCTTCTGTTCTCTGGAAGAAAAGCCTTCGCACAGGAGGTGTCCAGAAGAGTCCCTATAAAAAGGAGCCTCTGGGAGGGCTGCAACTGTGATTTTTTGAGGTTTAGCAGAACTCCCATGGACGTGAGAAAGCGAGAGGTCATCTCTACGGCATCCAGAGTTCCCTGTCTGGAAGGGCTTGCCGAAGCCAATCGTCAGATAAGGGAACACCTGTATTCCGACTTCTCCTGAAGTGCTTCGAGAACTGCACAACACTTTGTAAAAACCCGCGGCGCCGAGGATAGCCCAAAGGGCAGGACTCTGAACTGATAATGTTGTCCCAGAGCCACAAACCTCAGGAATCTGTGGTGCCTTGGGTAAATAGAAATGTGCTGGTAAGCATCCTGCATGTCTAGGGAGGCTAGCCAGTCATGTTGATGAAGCAAAGGTAACAAGGTTCCTAGAGAAATCATTTTGAATTTCTCCTTGGGGAGAAATTTGTTTAGCTTTCTGAGATCCAAAATGGGGCGCATGCCCCCAGACTTCTTTGGAACCAGAAAATAATGGGAGTAGAACCCTGTGTTCCGTTGATGCAGCCGCACTACTTCTACTGCCCTGTTGTTCAGAAGGCCCTGAATCTCGTGATGAGGAGGTCTGACTGAAGGGTTGACAGCCTGGGCTGTTTGGGAGATCGATCCGAGGGTCTCCACAAGACTGAGTGAATACCCCTTGCGAATTATCCAAAGGGCCCATTTGTCTGAGGTTATGGACTTCCATTGGTTGTAGAAGTGCATCAGACAACCTTCCACCGGTGAGGAAAAGTCAAAAACGGGCAGTTGAGATGGGACTTGGGCCAGCAACTCATAAGTTGGCGCTGGGCGCTTTGGGGCCTTGCGCTTTCTGTTGTATCTTCCTTTGAGGTTGGGCAGGTTGATTTTTATGGAAACCTCCTCTGCCTCGAAAGGACTGACGGTTATGAAACTGCCGTTTATTGACACTCCCTCGAGAGGGGACAGGAGGAGGTCGAGCCAACTTAATGGTTGACCTAGTCTTTTGCGTAGCTTCGAGAGCTTGTTCTACCTGAGGACCGAAAAGACATGCACCATCAAAGGGCAACGCCATTACCTGCTGCTGTGCGTCATTCATGAAGCCTGATGTGCGCAGCCAGGAATGACGGTGGGTACAATACCAGCAGTCAACTGCGACGTAAGAAAGTGTCGAAGCATCCATGGCTGCTTTAACATGCTGGTTATTAGATTCGACACTTCTGATAATGGTTTGGAGAAGCTCTGACTTTGTATCCGATTCCGTAGAGCTTCAACCATCTGTTTGATAGAGTTCCACAAGATATACTTATTAGGTGGAAATAGCCTTGGTAGCTGGCAACACATACTTAGGGTGAAGCAGCAAAGACTCTCTTACCTAAGGTGTCTATCTTATGAGATTCTTTGTTAATAGGTCGAAGCTGTAGTAGTTTGAGGAAGAACAACTTATCATTCTCTGCCAGGACTACAATAGGATCCGTAAGGCTTGAGACGCCAAAATGGGTCGATCCTTGGGGCTGAATATTTCTGTCTATGGATTTAGCCACTGAAGGGTGAGAGCAGGATTATTCCATACCATTTGAGACAGCGCCTCAAGGAAGGCTGAACCGAGGAGTCAAATCTGTAGGGATCTCCGAGCATGAAGGTATTGGAGTCTTAACAATTTCCCAGGATCGATGTCTGTAGTCTGGAGAGAAAGAGGAAATCAAATTTTTCAGCAGAGACTTAAAGGACAGGTCTCACCACAGGCTCTGCAGCAGTAATAGATCCTGCTTCCTCCACTTCATCACCCAGCCGAAGGTCTGGGTCAGGCTCAATGTCATCTCCTGACAGTCAAGGAGGGACTGTACGGACAGGAAAGGAGTGAAAATCGGAGGAAAAGGATGAAGGAAAAGAGTGAAAGGAGGAGTCCTGAAAAGCTGAAGACGTCCTGAGAGCCCCCGGCGCTGCGGAGACGTACGGCGCCAAAGAAGCGCACGGCACCGAGAATGGCGCCGAGGACCCATACGGCACCAAAAATGGCACCGAGGACACACACGGCACCAAAAACAGCACTGAGATGACTGACGGCACTGCGCCGAGGACGGCGCCAACAGATGCACCAGCGCTAAAAGATGGCGCTGAGTGTGCCATCACACTAAGGCCGAAACACCCAAGACCAAAACAGGATTTGAAGGTAAGGAGGGAAGAAGAGCAGGAGATAAAGGCACCGTGTGGCCCTGCGCCGCAGCCATGTGAGGGGGAAACACCTAAGCACGGAGTCGATGGCATCAAGATGGTGCTGCGCGACCAGGAAACTCAACCACCCTACCTGGTCTCCCAAGAAGCCCAAGGCCCCTGAGTGACCGAGCCAGGTAGCTGAACCAACCTCCGAGCCCACTGCTGCATAAGAGCGCCCACTGATGAAACTGCTCATCTGAAGACCTACCAGCGGGCAGGGTAGGACTCAATGTTGAAGACGTCGGCTACCAGAAACAGAAGCTGGCGACTCTGGGGAGGAGACCGCAACTAGCCCCAATTAACCGACTGCTCTGCGCAGAGACATAGTAGAGGGTGACCGAGTGATGCCTTCTTTTGACCTGTGAACCAAGAAGAGCTCGAGGTCAACAGTGCCAGAATGCACTGTTTATTTTTATGCTTCAGAGGGACCCCCCATCCCTCGGCATTGACTGACTGTTGTCAGACCCCCTTCCGGAGAAGGCGGCAGACCGGACCCAGCCCGACTGACTGAACAGCTTTACATCTGAAGTCTCTCACCGTCACCTGACCCGCTTCATGGTCGACTCGTCAAAGTAGGCTGAGACTTTTATTTTTAAAATAAGAATAAACTTAAGCGATACTTATCGAGATATTACTACAAATAACAAAACTGAAAACTATGCTGCTAGTTTGAAGTTTGACTCCGCATGTGCGTATGTCATCACTGAAGCGCACCGACGGTGGGAAAAGGAACTGAGGTGGTTGGAGGTCAAGCGAGACAGTCATTATCGCACGAGCGCAAGGCTCATGGTGCTGCTCCTCGCGGCTCCATCTCTGGCGCCGACCTCCAGCAAAAAGGTTGCTCCCGCTGGGTCCTAATGCCTCCAGCGCAGATCCCAATAGTGTGAATGAGTGGTGGAGACTTATGTCCAGGAAGATCTCAACCCTGCACAGTGATACTGGTGGCTCCAGATTGGGCCAGACAACCCTGGCATCCTCTACTGCTGTCCTTGGCTGTCTCATCTCCCCTGTCTCTTCCCAGGAGATACAATCTTCTCTCCTTCTCCCAGGGGCGGATCTGGTACCCCAATCTCCAGTCTCTCAACCTCAAGGCCTGGCTCTTGAAGAGTTAGAATATGCAGTTCTACATCTCTCTCAAGGAGTTCTGGATATTCTGAAGGTCTCCGGGAAACCTTCCACTAGAAAAACTTACAATTCCAAATGGAAGAGGTTCAGTATTTGGTGCTCTCAGAAAGGTATTGTGCCCAATTCTGCAGGCATTTCCACAACCTTAGATTATCTAGCTCATCTGAATAGTCTAGGCCTTAGGCCTGCCACTCTGAAGGTTCATCTAGCAGCTGTCTCTGCATTCCTTTCAGCAGGGAAGGGCTCTTCCCTGGCATCTCATCCTGTTTTCAGGAAGTTTTTCAAAGGCCTAGTTCACATTAACCCTCCCTTTTGGGAGCCTGCTCCACCATGGGATCTTAATGTCTGCATTGCTCAGCTTATGCAACCACCCTTTGAGCCTATGCCTTCGGCTGAATTGAAGTACTTGACCTGGACAACTGTGTTCCTGGTAGCTATTACTTCTGCAAGGAGGATTAGCGAATTACAGGCCCTGTCAGTTGAACCTGACTTCATATCCTTCCATAGGGATAAAATGGTCCTAAGAACTAATAGAAGGCTCTTGCCTAAAGTGGTATCAGATTTTCACCTAAACCAGTCTATGTCTCTTCCTGTATTTATAACTGACCATTCTTCCCCAAGGGAAAGAAGATTACACAGTTTGGATGTTAAAAGGGCACTTAGCTACTACATAGAGCATACTAAGGCACACAGAAATGGCTGTCTTCAATTGTTCCTCACTTTTGGTGAAGTGGGAAAAGGTAAGCCTGCCACTAAGAGAACTATTGCCAGGTGGATTGCTTCCTGTATACAATTTTGCTATGACAAATTGGGTAGAACACACCCTTCAGGCCTGAGGGCTCACTCGACTAGGGGTACAGCTGCTACTCTAGCTGCGGCCAGAGATATACCCTTGTTAGAAATCTGTAAAGCAGCCACTTGGAAAACAGTACATACATTCACCGAGCATTACTCTCTGGACATCCAGTCTAGGAGTGACGCTAGGTTTGGCACAGCAGTACTGCAGAGCCTGTTCCCAAAGTAGGTTCTGCATTCCCTCTTCCATAGGGAACTGCTTGGTAGTCTGCATTATGTCAGAATACAGCAAGACTTCATGTTGTTTGAAGAAAAAATTACTCACCATAGTAATGTTTTTTCTAATGGAGTCTTGTTGTATTCAGAACCTCCCCTCCCCTCTCAGAACCTGTTTTTGGGAAGTGGGTTTGGCAAGCACAGTGTTGCACCTCAGGGGTGTACCTTGTACCCTCCCTCTTGGTGGGTAACTTATGTTTTTCCTTCTTGTGTTGCATAGTTTGAATTGTCACTACCTATTTTTTCTTGGATTCTCAACTTGAGTCTTTTGGACCCCAAAAAGTATTTTGCCTGTTGGCTATGTGTTCAAACAATTTCCACATTTTAGTGTCAAGTTAGTTAGTTGCTCGTAAGAATCTGACAGTTGCACTGGTAAGTACCACAGACAGGTTTGAAAACCGAGCTCGAGCTTAACGTTCCATGCTTCTGCATAGAGTTAACTCTTTCCTCTCCAGGGCAGTTCAAGTGCTGGGGCTAACTGCATTATGTCTAAATACAGCAGGACTCCATTAGAAGAAACAACATTACTATGGTGAGTAATTGTTTCTGCTGTCCCAAAGCCACAAACCTTAGGTATTTGCGATGCTTTGGATGAATAGGAATATGTTGGTAAGCATCCTGCACGTCCAGGAAGGCTAACCAGTTGTGCTGATGAAGCAAGGGTAACAGGGTCCCTAGCGATATCATCTTGATTTCACTTTGGGAATAAACTTGTTTAATTTTCTGAGGTCCAAAATGGGCGATGCCCCGGTTTTCTTTGGAACTAGAAAGTAATGGGAGTAGAACCCTGTATTGCGTTGATCCAGCGGAACTACTTCCATTGCCCTGTTGTTCAGAAGGCCTAGTATTTCAGAGGCAAGAAGCTCTGACTGAAGAAGTAACAGCTTTGTCTGCCGCTTGGGGAGACAATCCAGAGGGTTCTCCAAAATATTGAGGGAATATCCCTCACGGATTATCCAAAGGACCAATTTGTCCGAAGTTATGGACTTCCACTGGTTGTAGAATTGAGTCCGATGGCCTTCCACCGCTAAAGAGTCCCCCTCGGGCAGCTGAGGTGGGACTTGGGCCAGAAACTCAGAAGGCGGTACTGGGCGCTTTGGTCCTTGCACCTTCTGTTGTGTTTTCTTTTGTGGCTGGGGGGGCTTGATTTTTATTAAAACCTCCCCTGCCTTTGCCTCGAAAGGACTGATGGTTAAGAAACTGGCATTTGTTAACACCCCCTCTAGAGGGGGCGGGAGGAGGTTGAGCCAATTTAATGGCTGACCTAGTCTTTTGTGTGGCCTCTAGAGCCTGTTCTACTTGAGGGCTGAAGAGATACACACCATCGAATGGCAACGCCTTGACCTGTTGCTGGGCATCATTCGTGAAACCTGAAGTGCGCAGCCAGGAATGGCAGCAGGTACAAATGCCAGCCGCCACTGCTCAAGAAGCAGTATCGAAGGCGTCCTTAGCTGCTTTAACCTGCTGGTTGTTGGACTCAATACCCCTGGTTATGGTTTGAAGAAGCTCTGAATTACCGTCCAAGTCCGTAGAGCTTCAACCATTTGCTTGAGCGAATGCCACAGTACTCATATTGAGAGAAACAGCCCTGGTAACTGGTGATACACATACCCAGGGTGGATGCAGCAAAGGCTCTCTTACCTAAAGTATCTATCTTACGAGATTCTTTGTTTATAGGTCGAACTGTAGTAGTCTGTGGAAGGACGACCTTATCATTCTCTGCCAAGACTACAACAGGATCCGCAAAGGCTTGGAAGGACAAAATAGGTCGATCCTTGGGAGCAGCATACTTCCTATCTATGGACTTAGACACAGAAGGAACGAGAGCAGGATTATTCCATACCATTTGAGACAACGTGTCAAAGGAGGGTTGTACGGGGGGAGTTAAATCCATAGGGATGTCCGGAACATGAAGGTATTGGAGTCTTAAAACCTTCCCAGGATCAATGTCCATAGTCTGGAGAGAAAGAGTGGAATTCAAATTTCTCAACAGAGACTTAAAAGACAGGTCCTTGACCACAGGCTCTGTAACAGGATTAGATCCTGCTCCTTCCACATCATCACCCAGTCTAAGATCTGGGTCAGGCTCAATATCATCTCTTGACAGTCTAGGAGGGACTGTATGGACAGGAAAGGAATGAAAATCAGTAGGAAAAGAGGAAGGAAAAGAATTCGGAGAGGAGAAGCCCTGAAGATTGGCTGAAGAAAAGCCCGGCCTCAGTGTCGAAGAAGAACAAGGCGCCAATAGGCTGCATGGCACTGACAAAACAGACGGCGCCGAACCGCCACATGGCACCGAGACACTCAACGGTGCCGAAAAACTACATGACACTGAGAACTCGTACAGGTGCATCAACGCCAAAACCGCGCGAGCAACCCATCGACACCAATGCCACTGACACCACCCCAGGGCCCCTGAAAATTTGGATTTAAGGGTAAAGAAGAAAGAATAACAGGAGATAAAGGCATCGATGTAGCCCCTGTGCCACAGCCATGTGAGGGGGAAAACACCTGAGTGCAGAAACGACGGCACCGGAGAGGGTGTACATGACCAGAAAGGCCAATCGCCCTGTCTGATCTCCTGAAGAACCTGAAGGCCCCAGAGAGACCAGGCCAGGCAGCTGGACCAACCTCAGAGCCCACTGCTCCATAAGAGCGCCCACTGATGAAAATGCTCATCAGAAGCCCTACCAGAAGGCAGGGAAGGGCTCCGATGTCTAAGAGGTCGGTGACCAGAAACAGAAACCGGCGACCCCAAATGAGGAGACCGGCAACTGGCCCCAATGACTATCAACGCGCAGACATATCAGAAGGCGACCTCGAATGATGCCTTCTCTTTCTTGACCTACGGGCCAAAGAAGAGCTCAAGGCCGGATGGTGCTGAGAATGCAACTGTTTCTTTTATGCTTCCAGGGGACCGCCTCCCATCGGGCACTGGACCGTCTGTGTCAGACCCCCCGGATAAGGCTGCAGACCGACCCAGCCTGTCTGACTGAACAGTTTACAGGAAGTCTCATTACTGTGACCTGACCTGCTTGGTCGACTCGCCAATGTAGGCTGAGACTTCTTCTTTAATAAGAATAAATTATCGTAAGCTATACTTTATTCAAAAATACTACAAAATAATAAATTGAAAACTATGCTGCTAGTTTGAAGTTTGACTCTCATGAGCGACGTCATCACTGAAGCGCACTTGACGGGCGGGAAAAAGGAACTGAGGCAGTTGGAGGTTTGATCTGAGATAGTCATTGCCCAACAAGCAGCCTGCGCCACCCTCGCGATCTCCATCTCTGGCACCAGCCCTCCTGCAAAAGTTTGTCTCCGCTGGGTCCTAGCGTCTCCAGCATAGATCCCATTAGTGTGAATGAGTGGTGGAGACTTTATGTCCAGGAAGATCAGCGGTTGTGTAGGTCAGAAATGGTCATGGAGCTGCCACAGGGACACCGACGCATGAGGGCAATTCCCGCTTTTGTTGAAGACTTTTTCTGCACTGAAACTGACATCACTGCTGATGGAAATAAAAATGACATACGGGGGAAAAAAAAAACTCAATGCCTCACTCCCAAAACTAGTAAAATAAAGAAAAAGAAAAGAATCGGTGCCACGAACCAGTGCCGAAACTTATGGCATTGGCTAGGTATACGGCATCGAGTAGGCCCAAAAATAGTGAACACAACTGATGCAGTTTTCTGAGTATTCCCTCGCAGAGATCCTTCCTCGATGGCAGGAAAAACACAACTGAGGAGATGGGGGTGGAGGGCAGCGTCAGTTACGGGCCAGTCCACGAATGCCACGTAATACATCAGCCTCATTGGTGGTGCCGTCTCTTATGTCAGCCCCCTGACTCCAAAATTCTTAAAGAAACATGCTCCTGTGAGAGTGCAGTCCTCTGGCCAAGCTCCAATCATGATGAATGGTGAAGACTGACTTGGGTAGGACCAGACTTGAGGAGGACGGTGGCATTGGTTATTGACTGGCTCATGGGCAGTGTTGGCCCCCTTCATAGACTGAAAAAGACTTTGCTCCCATGGGATCCTAGTGCCTGCAGCTTAGACCCATCAGTGTGACCGAAAGGTGAAGACTGATTCTTGGAAGATCTGGTGTTGACAGGTCCAATACAAAGAATGAAGCTCTACAGAAAAGAAATCCTCAAAAATATCACACATCAGTACAAAAAATTATTCCAGATAAACAACTTGAATTCAAATACCTTATCAGTTCCGCACACTGTTCCATCTTTAACCATTCCAATATTAGGAACATCACTCTCTTCCATAGTTTCTATACCGCTGCAAACTATATTTCCTACAGGGAGGCTAACAACAGCTGGGGTAATACCAGTATCAGTGTACGGTCCCGCATTATTGCATTGAAGTTTTCCACACATGACACTCTAGAAAGCAAAGTTAACATCAATCTGTAACATATAATTATGACTTATGGATGACATGTAATTCATTATTCCTGTGGATTAATGGCAATCACAATGAAGCTACATACTTGTAACAATTTTCTTGTAATGGTTTTCATTCACAGCAACACACTATTTTTATGTTCGCTCAGCATGCAGGAAGCAAACATATTATTAGAGCAGTGGCTTAAGAGGTGTATCACTGTTGGATCTGATGCATTTCAGGCTGCAGGAGGCTCGACAGTAATAGGCCAATGATCAGCAAGGCTGATCATGATGCTGTCCTGCTAGATGATGGGCAGAAACTTCAAGTAGTTAAAAGGATGGAGCCACACCTATCACAGTGTGACTGGATCCTTTCAATTACAAGATGCTGCCCTGCAGCCAGCTGAGCAGCATTATTATCAGTCTGATCCCAAGTAGCCAGCTAAACGGCATCATTATCAGCCTGATCCCAAACACCTCACAATCGCTGCCCAGTCTTTACCAATTACTATTCCAGTCAGAATAAATCACTCCCTTTCTCTTTCTCTTTCTCTGTGTGCTGCCTTGCCCCCAACCCCTGTAAATGAAAATTACATACCTACCATAATTCTTGATCTTCTTGGACGAGTCACCACCACTCATTCACACTATTGGGATCTGCACCGGAGGCACCAGGACCCATCGGGAGCAAACTTTTTGCTGGGGAGTCGACGCCAGAGATGGCGCCACGAGGAATGGTGTCGCAAGCCCCAGCTCGTGCGGCAATGACTATCTCGGCGTTGATTCCCAACCGCCAGTACCTTTTTACCAAGGAGGTAGCGTAACTAACCTAGAAGGGTAGCCTAACCTAAAAAACCCGGACATAAAATGTCCGGACGACCCGTGTAAGAAGGGTCAATAAAGAAGTCTTCAAGGCCTAAGGATTTGAGGGAGTGAAGACCAACAAGAGAGGTGAGCTCGGGGGATGGAGGGTGGGCGTGTGAATGAGTGGTGGAGATTCGTCCAAGAAGATCAAGAATTACGGTAGGTACATAATTTTCATATCTTCCTGGACATAAGTCTCCACCACTCATTCACACTATTGGGAGAGTACCGAGCTAATAATCCCCCGAGACGGCGGCAGGAAAAACCAAAGAGCTCACGTTTGTTAAGACAGAAGTCCATTAAAGATGGCTCTGCCAAAGGAAGAATGTCGTCTGGCATGGACATCGAGTGCATAATGCTTAATGAAAGTATGCACTGAGCTCCAGGTGGCTGCATTGCAGATGTCTGCAATGGGCACGTTGCAGATTTCAGCTAGGGAAGCTGCTACTGCTCTGGTAGAGTGAGCGTAAACTCTACCCTCCAATTTAACCTGCGCCATGGAATAGCAGTGACGAAGACACACCACTGGCCATGCTGAGATACATCTAATAGCGACAGGTTGACCCAGCCGGGCCTCACTGAAGGAAACCAACAGTTGCTGGGTTTACGAAAATCCTTGGTTCTATCTAAATAGAAACGCAAGGACCTCTTAACATCCAGAGAATGAAGAGTGCATTCCCCTTCATTTTGGAAGTCCGCAAAATAAGAGGGAAGGACCAAAGGTTGGTTAAGATGAAATTCTGACACAACCTTAGGAAGAAATTTAGGATGAGTATGAAGGACTACTTTGTCCTTATGGAACACAGTATACAGAGGGTCTGTGACCAGGGCATGTATCTCAGAGACCCTACGGGCTGAGGTAATCGCCACTAGGAAGGCAGTCTTCCAGGTGAGAAACTTTAGTTCACAGGTAGCTAGAGGCTCAAAAGTTTTCCAAGTGAACATGTCTAGCACAAGATTAATGTCTCAGGCTGCAACTGGACGTCTTGTAGGGGGTCTGGTGTGCAGAATGCCCTTAAGAAATCTCTTAACCATAGGTAACTGAGCCAGTGAAAGAGAAAAAAACGGCTCATGATATGCTGAGATGGCACTAAGGTGAACCTTAACTGTAGAGTACTGCAGACCTGAATTTGAGAGGTCCAAAAGGTACTCTAAGACTTTATCTGGAGGGCAGGAAAAGGGATTCAAAGAGGACTTTGCACACCAGAGGGAAAAACGCTTCCACTTAGCCGTGTAAGTTTTCCGAGTGGCCGGCTTCCGCGCAGCCAGGAGAACATCAGAAACTCTTCGAGAGACATTGAACCGATTTACTTCTACCTCTTCAGAAGCCAAGCGTGAAGGTGAAGAGATGTCAGATTGGGATGGACCACCGGTCTCTGAGTTAAAAGGTTCATCTGCAGGGGAAGTGGTTTCGGAGGAACTGCCAACATACTGTTGAGAAGTGGAAACCACAGTTGTCGAGGCCAAAAGGGAGCAGTGAGAATCATCTTGTCTCCCTGAGACTCGAACTTGAGGAGTACCCTCTGAATTAGGGAAGAGGAGGAAGGCGTAAAGAAAGAGTTTTGTCCACCGCAGCCTGAACGCATCCTGACAAAAAATGCCAGGCCCTGGATTTCTGGAGCAGAAGAGAGGCAGTTTTGCGTTGAGTGGGGACGCAAAAAGGTCCAGGTCCGGAGTTCCCCACTCTTCGAATAGTGACTGAACTATGGTTGAGTCGAGAGACCACTCATGAGGATCTGTCTCTGTTCTGCTGAGACGGTCTGCCAAGTCGTTCTGTACACCTGGCAGGTAGATTTCTTGAATTAGAGCCTTGTGCTCCAAGCACCATTCCCAGACCCTCATTGCTTCTCTGCATAAGGGGTAAGAATGAGCACCGCCCTACTTGTTGATGTAATACATCACTGCTTTGTTGTCCGTTTGGAGGAGAATATTCTTGTGACGGAGAATGTCCTTCAAAGCTCGGACCGCATAAAGGATGGCTCTCATTTCTAGGACATTTATGTGAAGCTGGGACTCAAGTTGAGTCCACACACCCTGAATGTGGAGAGCCTGACAGTGAGCTTCCCACCCCAATAGTGAGGCGTCTGTGATAATGGAGATCTGATGGTCCAGAGGGGCAAAGGGCTATCCCTGCAGGAGATTGTCCTCTTGAGACCACCAGGTGAGAGACCTCCATAGGGGTTCTGTCACCTTGATGAGATAGGACTGCGGGGTGAGTGGTTGGAGACCACTGAGTACTGAGCATCCACTGGGTGGTTCTCATGTGCAGACGGGCCAGAGGTACAGTGAACACTGAGGATGCCATGAGGCCCAGCATCCGTTGCATCAAGAGCGCTGTAACTGACCTGTTCTCTCTGATGTAATGGGCCATCTGAAGGATATCATTCCTTCTGTCCTCTGGAAGAAAAGCCTTTGCACAGGATGTGTCCAGAAGGGTCCCTATGAAAAGGAGCCTCTGGGAGGGCTGCAGCTGTGATTTCTTGAGGTTCAGCAGGACTCCCATGGACGTAAAGAGGTGAGAGGCCATCTCTATGGCATCCAGAGTCCCTTGCCTGGAAGGACTTGCCAGAAGCCAATCGTCCAGATAAGGGAACACCTGTATTCCGAGTTTTCTGAGGTGCGCTGCGAGAACTGCACAACACTTTGTAAAACTTCGCCGCCGAGGATAGCCCAAAAGGCAGGACTCTGAACTGATAATGTTGTCCCAGAGCCACAAACCTCAGGAATTTGTGATGCCTCGGGTGAATGGGAATGTGCTGGTAAGCATCCTGCACGTCTAGGGAAGCTAACCAGTCGTGCTGATGAAGCAAGGGTAACAGGGTTCCTAGAGAAATCATTTTGAATTTCTCCTTGGGAAGGAATTTGTTAAGCTTTCTGAGATCTAGAATGGAGCGCATTCCCCCAGACTTCAGACTTCTTTGGAACCAGAAAGTAATGAGAGTAGAACCCCGTGTTTCGTTGATGCAGCGGCACAAGTTCTACTGCCCTGTTGTTTAGAAGGCCCTGAATCTCGGCGGTGAGAAGGTCTGACTGAAGGGCAGACAGCCTGGGCTGTCATTTGGGAGGACAATCCGGAGGGGTTTCCACAAAATTGAGTGAGTACCCTCGCGGATTATCCGAAGGACCCATTTGTCTGAGGTTATGGACTTCCACTGGCTGTAGAAGTGCATCAGCTGACCTCCCACCGGAGAGGAAAAGTCCACCTCGGGCAGTTGAGGTGGGACTTGGGCCAGCAATTCATAAGGTGGTGCTGGGCACTTTGGGCCCTTGCGCTTTCTGCTGCGCCTTCTTTTGAGGTTGGGCAGGTTGGTTCTTATGGAAATTTCCTCTGCCTCGAAAGGACTGACGGTTATGAAATTGACGTTTACTGGCATGCCCTCGAGAGCGGGCAGGAGGGGGTCTAGCCAACTTAATGGCTGACCTAGTCTTTTGTGTAGCTTCTAGAGCTTGCTCGACCTGAGGACCAAAAAGATATGCACCATCAAAGGGCAATGCCATTACTTGCTGTTGCGCATCATTGGTGAAGCCTGAAGTGCGCAGCCAGGAATGGCGGCGGGTGCAAATACCAGCAGCTGCTGAACGGGAAGTGGAGTTGAAAGCATCCATGGCTGCTTTAACCTGTTGGTTGTTAGATTCAATACCCCTGATAATGGTTTGGAGAAGCTCTGATTTTGAATCCGACTCCGGAAGAGCTTCAACCATTTGCTTGAGAGAGTGCCACAGGATATACTCGTACTGAGAAAAATAGCCCTGGTAACTGGCAATATGCATACTTAGGGTAGAAGCAGCAAAGACTCTCTTACCTAAGGTGTCTGTCTTACGAGATTCCTTGTTAATAGGTCGAGCTGTAGTGGTTTGAGGAAGGATCACCTTATCATTCTCTGCCAGGACTACAATAGGATCCGCAAAGGCTTGAGATGCCAAAATGGGACGATCCTTGAGGGCTGAATATTTCCTATCTATGGATTTAGCCACCGAAGGGGTGAGAGCAGGATTATTCCATACCATTTGAGACAGCGTCTCGAAGGAAGGCTGAACCGGAGGAGTCAAATCCGTAGGGATCTCCGGAACATGAAGGTATTGGAGTCTTAACAATTTCCCAGGATCGATGCCTGTAGTCTGAGAGAAAGAGTGGAACTCAGATTTTCAGCAGAGACTTAAATGACAGGTCCTCGACCACAGGCTCTGTAGCAGTGATAGATCCTGCTCATTCACTTCATCACCCAACCAAGGTCTAGGACAGGCTCAATGTCATCTCCTGACAGTCCAGGAGGGACTATATGGACAGGAAAGGAATGAAAATCAGAAGAGAGGGAAGAAGGAAATGAGTGAAAGAGGAGTCCTGAAGGCAGAGGGGCCCGAGAGCCCTGGCGCCGAGGGCGTGGCACGAGCGATGCCGAGGGACCACGCTGCACCGAACGACACCGAGGACCACACTGCACTGAGGACGGTGCCGAGAGAGCCGCACTACCAAAGACGGCACTGAAGAAGCCGTGACGGCGCTGAGAGAGGCTGCACGGCATCAAGACGCGCCAAGGCACCGTCACCGAAACACCCATAGACTCCGAAAAACAGGTTTTGAAGGAAGAAGAGCAGGAGATAAGGGCATCGGTGTGGCCCCCTGCGCCGCAGCCATGTGAGGGGGAACACCTAAGCGCGGAGTCGACGGCACCGAAGAAGGTGCAGCGTGACCAGGAAAATCCAACCGCCCTACCTGGTCTCTCAATGAACCCGAAAGCCCACGAGTGACCAAGCCAGGTAGCTGAACTAACCTCCGAGCCCATTGCTCCATAAGAGCGGCCCACTGATGAAACTGCTCATCTGAAGACCTACCTGCGGGTGGGGTAGGACTTCGATGTCGAAGCTTGTGCTACCAGAAGCAGAGGTTGGCGACTCTGAAGGAGGAGGAGACAGCTAGCCCGATAACCGAACGTCTACGCAGACATATTAGAGGGCGACCTCGGTGATGCCTTCTCTTTTAGACCTGTTGGCGAAGAAGAGCTCGAGGCTGAGCAGTGCCGAGAATCACGACCGTTTATTTTATGCTTCCGCGGGGACCGCCCTTCCCCCCGGGCATTGGACTGACCGTTGTCAGACCCCCCCCTCTGGAGAAGGCGGCGGACCGGACCCAGTCCGACTAACTGAACAGCTTTCATACGAAGTCTCCCTACCGTCACCTGACCTGCTCATGGTCGACTCCGTCAATGTAGGCTGAGACTTCTTTATTTTTAAAATAAGAATAAGCGATACTGTATCGAGATAATACTACAAAATAACAAAACTGAAAACTATGCTGCTAGTTTGAAGTTTGACTCCCGGCGGGCGAGCGACGTCGTCACTGAAGCGCACTCGACGGCGGGAAAAAAGGAACTGAGGCGGTGTTGGAGGGTCGACACCAGATAGTCATTACAGCGTGAGCTGAGGCTCTCATGCGGTGCCGTGCTCTCAGGAGCCATCTCTGGCGCCGACCCTCCAGCAAAAAGTTTGCTCCCGATGGGTCCTAGTGCCTCCAGCGCAGATCCCAATAGTGTGAATGAGTGGTGGAGACTTATGTCCAGGAAGATCACAGTTTTCCAAGTCAAGTACTTAAGCTCTGCTGAGGACAAAGGCTCAAAAGGAGGTTGCATAAGCTGAGCAATGCAAACATTAAGGTCCCAAGCAGGGGCAGGGTCCCTGAATGGCGGATTGGTATGAAGCAATCCCCTGAAAAACTTGGAGAATACAGGGTGAGCTGAAAGAGAAGAAGGCTACCTGCTGAAAGAAAAGCAGAGACAGCTGCCAGATACACCCTTAGTGTAGCTGGTCTGAGTCCCAAGCTATTCAGATGAACCATATAGTCAAGGACTGTGGGCAGGTCAGCAGACTCTGGGGAAATATGCTTCCCAGAGCACCATATGGAGAATCTTTTCCATTTGGAATTATAAGTAGTTCTGGTGGAAGGCTTCCTAGAAGCCTTTAGAATATTCATAACACCCTGAGAGAGGTGTAAATCAGCAAACTCTAACTCTTCAAGAGCCAGGTCTTGAGATTGAGAGATTTGAGATTCGGGTACCAAACCCTTCCCTGAGCACAGGTTAACAGGTTGTAATTCCTGGGAAGAGATAAGGGAAGGTGGACTGCTAAGGACAATGGGGGAGGGTACCAGGGCTGTCTGGCCCAGTCTGGAGCAATCAGAATCACCTTGCAGGGTTGAGACCTGATTTTGACTAGCACCTTGAACAGGAGAGGGAAGGGGGGGAAAAGCATACAGGAACTTCCCTTCCCAATTGAGAAACAGGGCATCCAGGGGGACTGAGCCCAAGCTGGTGATTGTCTAAGGCTACAAAAAGATCTATCTGTGGGGTGCCCCATCTGGAGAAGATCACCTCCAAAACCAGGGGATCCAGTAACCATTCGTGATGGCCCTGAGATATCCTGCTGAGAGCATCTGCCAGGACATTGTCCTTGCCTGGGAGGTGTACTGCTGTAAGGGAGGTGTTCAGGGAATAGGCCAGAGACCACAACTTCATTGCTTCTGTGCACAAGGCCAAAGACCGAGTGCCCTCTTGCTTGCTGATATACCACATTGTGGTGGTATTGTCTGTCCTGATCTGAACAACTTTGTTCTGAACAGACTTGGAAAAAGCTTGAAGTGCTAGAAACACTGCTCTGAGTTCCAACAGATCGATGTGATGCACAGATTCCTGAGGGGACCACAACCCTTCGGTGGTCACATCTCCCAAGTGAGCCCCCCACCCCAAGAGGGAGGCATCTGTAGTAAGGATTAAAGAGTGAGACTGAGTGACAAAAGGAACTCCCTGTCTTAGATTGTCCTGATCCTGCCACCACTGCAAAGCCTGGATCAGGGTTTGAGTCACTGGTATCAGTTTGGTCACAGGGTCCTTTTTCTGAGACCAAAGGCTCTCAAGTGGAACTGAATGTCCCTCATCTGAAATCTTGCTCCCTGCACCACTGCTGTAGAAGCAGCCATGTGCCCAGGAGCTGCAGAGAATGTCTTGCTGGTCGAGACACCTGTAGGGTGAATGAAGAGGCCAGTGTGATAAGGGTCCTTGCCCTGTCCAGGGGAAGGAAGGCTCTTGCCTTTTCTGTATCTAGCTCTGTGCCTATGAAGGTGAGGAGCTGAACAGGATCTAGAACTGACTTTGAAAGATTCAGAAGGAAACCTAGAGAGGTGAGCAGTTGCTGAGTTATCTGTAGGTGTAACCTGACTTGGTCTTGGGACTGGCCTACTATGAGCCAGTCATCCAGGTATGGGAAGATGGCAATCCTTTGCCTTCTTAGGGAAGCAACTACTACTGCCAGGCATTTTGTGAACACCCTTGGAGCAGAGGTTAGGCCAAAGGGCATTGCTCTGAATTGGTAATGGCCTGAGGGCAGCTCGAACCTGAGGTATTTTCGATGGGAGCTTCTGATAAGAATATGGAAATAGGCATCCTTGAGGTCCAGGGAGACTAGCCAGTCCCCTGGCCTTAGAGAGGGTAGAATTATTCCCAGAGTCACCATTTTGAACTTTGGCTTTAAAAGATGCTTGTTTAAATATCTGAGATCCAGGAAGGGCTGCCATTCTCCTGTTTTTTGTGGGGTGAGGAAGTACCTGGAGTACAATCCTTTCCCTTGGTGTAGTGGTAGAACCCTTTCTACAGCTCTGAGAGCCAGGAGGGAAGACACCTCTGCCTCTAGGGCAAGTGCCTCTGAGGGATTTGCAGGTGGAAAGGATCTGGTTCTCATCTTTGGAAATTTTTTGGAGCTGAGAACCAGTCCCTGGCTTACTACTTCCAGGACCCATTTGTCTGATGTTAAAGACTTCCAGTCCTGGACAAAGTAAGCCAGCCTGCCCCCTTCAGGTGGTGGAGAATTGGCCCTGGCAAACCCATCAGGGTGCCTGTTTGGCAGGGGTTTAGGCTGAGGGGTGGAAGCAGGCCTGCTTGTACCCCTTCTACCTCTCCCTCTAAAGAACCCCCTCTGAGCACAGACAGAAGAGGAGGCCTGGGCTTGGTAAAAAGGCCTATGAAAAGGCCTGCCCCTGCCCCTGGGATGCTGCCTCTGAGGAGTGGCTTGCCTTTCCTAGGCCTGAGCACTCCTATAGGTGGTCCTGTATTCATCCATTTTCTTCATGTGGTTCTCTGTTTGCTCCCCAAACAGAGAATTACCACAACAGGAAAATCCATGGCCTTAGTCTGGGTATCCTGAGACAGGCTAGTACATCTGAGCCTAGCATCCTATAAGGGCCACAGATGTAGCCATGACTCTAGATGAAACATCATTGGAGTCCACTGCAGCATGAAATTGCACCTTGGATGCCTCAATACCATCAGCAGCCACCTGCTCCAGCTCCTTGGCAAGCTGGCCAGGGACCTGTTTAGCTAAAGCCATGACAGTGTCCCATCTAGATTTCTGATATCTAGCTGTATAGGCCATATAATTGGCCTGCCTGAGTCTCAAGGATGCTGCCATGTACTGTTTCTTTGCCATGGCATCAATCCTCCTGGAGTCCTTATCTGGGGGGTGTGAAGCCAAGGGTATATTAGCCTTATCACAGGCTGCAGCCTGCACTACCCCAACATGGCTGCATTGCTGGGTAAGGAACTCCATATCTGAGCCTGACAGAGTATACCTCTTGTCCATTCTTTTATCCACCGGAGGTATAGAATTAGGAGTCTTTAAAATTTTAAATGTCTGTTTCCCAAAAGACTTCTGTAAGGGAATAGACAGCCTAGTGGACTCTGGGATATCCATCATTTCCACATAGTCAGACTCCTCCTGGTCATCTACAGCTTCTTCCATAGGAAGCTGAAGGGTTTTGGCCACTTTCTTGTAAAACATGAAATGGGAAGGGGACTCAGAAAGCCTAGGAGGAGACACTCCTGAAGGTCTGTCTGGGGAGATGTCCGGGTCAATGGGCACATCCAGACTTTCATAATCACATTCACTTTCCTCATACTCTCCTTCCTCCTCCTCCGGTTCATAAAATTCTTCCAAATCATAATCCGGAACCGGTGGAACCGGCCGAACCGAGCGCCTTCCTGATGGTGCCGGTTCGGTCGGAACCGGGGAAAGCGACTGCACAATTTTTATCGCTTTGGCTATTTCATCAGCAGTTGGAGAAGAAACTTTTGGATCCACACTGGCTGATTTTTCCTTCTTGTTCTTTCACGAACCGACTCCCTCGGGAATCGGTTCTCCTTTACCCCATGATTCGCCCTGGTCAGGGCACTACTTCTGGTTCGGTTTGAACCGAAGCGGGCTACATCCGGGTCAGCCGACTTTGGCCTCCTTCCTTAGAGCCTACCAACTTTTCTAGGATAGCTGCAGGAAAATGTTTACAAATCTGGCAGTCTGAATCGAGGTGGTCAAACCCCAGACAATAAACACAGGTGGTGTGGGGGTCAGCCTTAGCAAAGACTTCCCCACACACACTACAGTGTTGAAACCCAGTGGGCCCGGTTTTTCCTTTGGGTTTCTCAGACATGGTGCCAGTCCTAACAAAACTTACCCTTTTAATGGCAATCTGCCAGGCAAGACACTCTTATCGGTTCCTGACCGTGTTACGGGTCGTGGAAAAAAACGTAGTAAAATCCATTTTTTAGAACCGATAAGAACCGGTAACCACACTCTAAAAGTAGAAATAAAGATTTTTAAACAACCTGATCGGTTCAAACCGAACCGATGAAACGTTTACAAGTTCCACACAGAATAGAAAATCAATATAAACCTATCTAGTACTCACGAATACCACAGACAGAGACTGAACCGACAGGTTGCGGTTTAAATTCCGTTGAAAACCGAGAAAAATGGACTTTAACCGACAAATTCACTAAAAATACCACCAACAGCTTAATCTGGTTCAAGGTCAGTTGGCATTCATCTGTATCCCCCTTCCCCGTGTCGTGCCTGAAAATAGGCAGGATTTGTCTAGTGCACTTACCCGGTCAACAAAAGCTAAATAAATAAATAAATAAAATTGAACCGAGCAAAGGAGAAATCTCCGGAGCGACTGTTCAGTGAGACGGAGTAAAGAATCTGACGGTTTGAGTTCAAACAGCAACAGACAGAGTCTCAACCGAGCTCGAGCTCAGCGTTCCATGCCTGGCATGGAAAGTTAACTTTTTCATTTCCGGGGCAGTTCGAAGGTTGGGACTCACTGCTATTGTCAGTATACAGCAAGACTTCATGTTGTTTGAAGAACCTGTCATAGGCTGCATAGTGGGCCTGATGTGCAGAGATAGATAGAAAGAAGTAACCATGCCGAGTAGAAAGTCCTCCTAGCCCAGAAATCAAAATCCAGGGAGTCTTGCTCTGGGGGCCGGTCATGGTGAAGGGCACGAAGTCCATCAGGAGTATCCAACTGCATCAATCCAGACTGTGGATGAAGCATGGAACCTGGAGACTCTGGGGGTGTGCAATACCTCTGGCTGAGATCCCTTGGGGCAGGAACTCCGGAGAAGGGCCTCTGCCAGGAACGCAATGACGCCTCCCAAAAGGGAGCCAGCCAGGGCGGCACCACAAGGATGGCCTCACCAAAATCGCCTAGAAAGGCGTGTGCCGAGTGTTCAGGATTGCTGGTAGTGGAAAGAGTTAGGTGCAAGTCCTCCAACATCCTCATGAGGAATCGCTGATACTCAGAGAGATCAGCAGCTGGAGAGATGTGGACAGAGGTTTCCTCTCCCTCAGAAGAGGGGGATGAGGAGCTGGAGGTCACTGGCTGTTTAGTGGGTGGCTGCATGGGGGGAGGTTGAAAAACCTGGCTGTCCATTCCCCTAAAGTAAGCAGGGAACCAAGCAGCCACCACTCTGAACTGTTCCCAGGTGAGAGCCCGCTAGGACCGAGGATGCCTGGGAGCGCAGGAGTGTGTGGCAGAGGGATGGGGACAGAGCCGAGAAGAGATGTCGGCTGACCTCTGCCTGGGCTAAGGAGTGGACCGTGGGCACCTACGGAAGAAGGTACCCTGGAAGACCCCACAGCCGACAGCTGAACAACCAAATCGGTACTGCCTTGGCTGCGCCCAGAAGAATCCCCCCTGTGAGGTGACCGGGGCCGTACAGGTCCAGAAGGATGGTCCCCTACCTCAAAAGAACGGGACTCTCTCACAGAGACTGAGGAGGAAGAGCAGAGATCCGCACTACGGCTTCTCCCAGGGCCTGGGTGGACCCCAGAAAAAGGCTGACATGCCGACCCCACACCCCTCGACCCCTCAGAGTCTGAAACAGTCCATCTCCTCGAGAGGGCCAGCCTAGGTAGCTAGCATCTCTGGGCAGCCCCCGAAGGGGTTATCCAGGGTGCAGTACCCTCCCCTCTGTAGGTGCTCCGATCGGCCCCAAAGTTGGGCGATCTAGGCACACCACTGGAGGGGGTACCACAACTGAGGGGTCAGTGAAACCGCCAAGACCAGGCTGCAGAGCTATGGTGGCCTGCACCACTGCCTGCTGGTCAGCACCCCTGACTCTAGTCTCGGGTAGCCACCGACCTCACCTCAGAAGAGGGCTGACTCTGACTTGTCGAGGAGCCTACCACGCTACCCACCTCAACAGCCAACCCCAAAGGGTCAGACTGCACGTCTGACTCAGAGCTCGACTCCGTCTCCAAGGAGGTAGAGTCCGAGGCCCTGTGCCAAACCGTGGGAGGGCGGGCAGTGCCATCCTTGCCAACAGGCCCAGAGACCAAAGCTGTGTCTGAGCCACTGCCAGTGCCTTCTGCAGCCCCCATGAGCGGAATCTACGGGAGGCACGGCCCCAGCCCGAACAAGAGATCCAGAGCCGGGAAAAGTCACGGCACCATCCGGTCCCACGGAGCCGCGAGCAGCGTCAAGGGCGGAGACAGCGCTGATGACAGCCCCGGTGGCACCATCGGCACCGCCCAGCTCCCCGGCGCCGCAAACTGCGCCGACGGCAGGGGCGGCTCAGAGGATGGCACCGACAGAGGAAACTGAAGGCCTCACGACGCCGAGCCTCGAGCCGAGGTGAGACATGGAAAAGGACGGTGCCGTAGTAGTTCTCACGGCACCACTAGCAATGTCGGCACCGTGAACAGCTCTGACAGAGGTCACAGCACCGCACGAGAAGTCGGCGCCGACGACAACTCCGTCAGGGCCTACAGCGTCGAGTCCTCCAATGGCGCCAGCCGACAGCGTCAAGGATGGTGCTGACCCGGGCCTTGCGACCTGCAGGACAGACACAGGGGGAGCCTTGACCCCCGAGGGGGGGACAGCCATGGCGACACCTCCCGCTTCGCCCCCGAAAGGAGCGGACGGTCTCCTGCATCGCGGGAGAAGCTCAGCAATGGCTAGACTACAGTAGCTAGGCTCCTCCTCCTCGGTCCATATAGAACTGGGAAGGGACCCGGATGAAAGGCCAAGAGAGCATGGCTTGGACTGACGAGTGCGCACCAGACTCCCGAAAGTCGGCGGAGCTCGCCCCACTTTCCACGCACATTGCTCGATGACCCGGCGGTCCATTGAGAAACAGGTGTCACACGAATCCATGTCATGAAGCGGGCCAAGACATGAAAGACACCAGTCGTGCTGGTCAGTGACTGAAAACTTTCGCCCGCATGGGCACCGTCGCATGGGGTGCCCACCCGTCTTGGAAGATTTCTTGCCCTCCGACCGAGACAAGACCTACGAGAAAAAAACCCACCAAAAACAGACTCGACGTTGCAGAAAAATATAATAATGGAAATATCTTACTGGGCGACGTCGAGTAAGGCAACACAGAACCGGCAGGTGTAACCGACGGACTTCAGCACGAGAATATCGTAGGGAGAGAAACTGCGAAGCAGGCCTCAAACTTTCCTCAGCTTCCACACGAGGTGACCTCTATGGCAGGAGACGAAGAACTGGCAGACGAGCTGGTCGACGACACAGCCTACTTGACCCAATCGAGCCTTGACGCAGTCGCATTTGGCCCGAGGGCGGCGCCAATGGTGTGTCAGCTCCGCCTACCCTTAAAAAAAAAAAGCTCCCGCGGAGTACTGACCTCCAGCAGATACCCATCTGTGATGAATGGTGAAGACTGACACAGATAAGATCGCTGAGCTTTACATAGTCTCCTTTAAATAAAACTCCCTCTATGGTTTCATTACCATGAACTGAGTTTAGTAAAGGCTCCAGAGTCAAAATAAATAACGTTGGGGAGAGGGGCATCCTTGTCTCACTCCGTTACTCATAACAAGCCTCTTCTGAAACAAAATCATTAATTTGCAGTGTAATAGTAGTGTTCTGATATCGTTTTTTAATGGTAGTAATAATTTCTTCAGGAAAGCCCTAATATTGCAAGGTTTCAATCATAAAAAACTCTGTCCACAATGTCAGATGCCTTAGTTGCATCTATTGCTATTGTGTAGTATATACCTTTTCTATAATCTTCAATTGTATTGATTCATTGGATAACTCTTGTAGTTTATTGTTTGCTTGTGACATTTTACATCCTGATATAAATCCATATTGGTTCCAGTGTATAACATTTTGAGTTTGTTCCTGTAATCTATTGTTTAATTACTTTTGCAACTAATTTATAATCAGTATTACAAGTGCTATTGGTCTGTAACTGTCTGGAAATTCTGTGAGTTTGTCAGGTTTTTCTATCTGTATTACCCGACCTGTTGTACTGTGGATGGTAACACTTTGTCCTCACTTTCTATTATTTCTGTTATTATTCTTCCCAACCATAGAGCCAGTTCTGAAGAAAAGGCCATAATGAACTCATTTGTAAAGTCACAAACCTGGTGGTTTTTTGGGAAGGGATTTTATTGTATTTGTTTAATTTTTGTTATCTTATAAAATTCAAAATGGAAGGGCTTGATATTTGATCTAAGTAAATAACTATCAATTTCCTCTGTATTCGGATTCAAGTTTTTTTAATATATTTCTTTGTAAAAGTCCACAAAGGTTTCTGCAATTTCTTTATCAGAGGTCTGCATATCTCCATGCTTATTTTTGATCCCTGTGGTTATATATTTTTGTCTTTCCTGTCTTAATAAGGATGTTACTATTTCCCCTGACTTATCTGAGTGAAAATATTTGGTTTTCCTGTTAGTTTTTACTATTTTAATAGTTTCTTGATGGATTAAAGTACAGTTACGTAAGAACTTACCATAACAGTAGATCTTCGAGAGAGGCTCTTGCAGTAGGTAATTACACATAGGACTGACGCCGGCAGGCGGCAGGACCCCACGGAAAAATTTCTAGCTAGCAGTCCCTGGCGAGGGACCGCCTACCGCCAGGCAGGTGACCGGCATCAGGAGACGTCCGTATAAAGGGGCGGTCCCGGATGCCCGCCTTCCAGTTCTTTCCCGCCACAGGCCGAAAGAGGCCGGATGAGAGAGAGAGAAGCGGATATTTCCCTCAATGGAAAAGGAGCTGAAAAAGCCTAGGGGAATGGAGGACGGGAAGGTATTACCTACTGCAAGAGCTTCTCTTGAAGATCTACTGTTACGGTAAGTTCTTGCGTAACTGTACTATCTTACTTTGAGAGGGGTCTTGCAGTACGTAATTACATATAGGACTGAATCCCAAGCAGTCTGAAACAAAGAGAGGCACCAGGAGGAGGAGGAAAACTACTCCAAAAAGCAGTTCTGGTTGTGCAAGTCTCAAGATAGGAGGCCTTGCAAAACAGCCAGCCTGAAGCCTGCTCTAAGGCGAGAGGCAATATCCAAACTGTAGTGTTTAGTAAAGGTATGGACGGAAGTCCAGGTGATGGCAGCGCAGATGTCTGCCACAGACACACATTCTTGAAACAAGCCGCTGAGGCAGCTACTCCTCTTGTGGAGTGGCCTCTGACTTGACCCGGGAGGGTCTTGTATTTGTCATAACAGAAAGTGATGCAATGAGCCAACCACTTAGGCAGGCATTGCTTGGAAACAGCATTACCTTCCCTTTTGTGAGCAAAAGAGACGAACAATTGATCAGTCTTTCTGAGATCCTTCGTCCTCTTGGTGTAGTATCTCAGAATCCGGTGAACATCCATAGTATGGAGTAAATACTCCCCTTGATTAGAGTACTGCGTAAAAAAAGGCAGGTAACTCTATGGATTGATTTAGAGTAGACTCAGCTACTACTTTAGGGAGAAACTTAGGATTTGTGCGAAGAGCAACACGTTCCTTGTGAAAAATCAAGTACGGGATTTTACACATCAGGGCATGGAGCTCGGAAATTCTCCGAGCAGAAGTAATGGCCACCAAGAAGAGAGTCTTCCATGAATGGAACTTTAAATCCGCAGAAGCTGCAGGTTAGAAGGGAGGGAGAGTAAGTTTCTCGAGAACAAAATTCAAGTCCCAAGGGGGAGCAGGAGTACGGATGGGGGTCCTCAGATGGAGGACCCCTCTGAGAAAGGTCTTCGAGACCTCCAGTTGAGCAAATGCTTTGTCTGCGAAGGGAACATGATAGGCTGAAATGACTGCCATGTGTACCTTCAGAGAAGAATGGCTGAGACCCAGGTCAAACAGATGACATAGATACTCCAGCAGAAGCTCCGCTGAACAGGAGAAGGGTTCCAGGTTCTTGGAAGCGGACCAGATAGTGAATCTTTTCCACTTCATGGCATAAGCGGATCTGGTGGAGGGTTTTCTGGCTCCACCAAAATCTCCGCCACTTTGGGAGATCCTCCAAAACGGGATTGGGCTAAGTCTGCAGGAGCCATGCATGCAGTTGAAGGGATTTGAGGCCTGGATGGACCAGGGTCCCCTGATCCTGGGTCAACAAACCTCGAGATAGAGGAAGAGGAAGATCCTCTGAGTATTGTAGAAGAGAGAACCAAACTTGCCTGGACCAGAAAGGAGCGATTAGAATCATTCGCACTCCTTCCAAAGCTAGTTTCTGCAAGACTCGTGGGATAAGTGGAATTGGGGGAAAGGCATAGATAAATCTGTCCTTCCAGTCTAAAGACAGAGCGTCGCTCCAAAAAGTGCCTCACTCTGCAGCAAGCAAGCAGAAGACGGGAAGTTTTGCGTTTAAGGGTGAGGCGAACAGGTCGACCTGTGGTGTTCCCCAAAGTTGGAAGATATTGTCTAGGACCCCTTGGTCCAGTTCCCACTCATGAGTCAGAGCAGAAGAGCGACTTAGCTTGTCTGCCAGGGTGTTGTTGACTCTCGGAATGTGAATTTCCATGAGGTGAAGGTCGTGTTGTGTTGCCCAATCCCAAACCCTCATTGCCTCCCTGCAAAGAGGGTAGGACCAAGTCCCTCCCTGTTTGTTGATGTACCACACCACGCACATGTTGTCTGTCTGGACGGCTAGGTGGCCGGGAAGGATGTATCGGTGAAGGGTATGGAGAGCATACAACGCTGCCCGAAGCTCAAGCACATTGATGTGGAGAGCTTGTTCTAGCTTGGACCAGGAGCCCTGGGTCCGATGAGGACCTAGATGGGCTCCCCAACCTTCGCCTGAAGCGTCTGTGGTTAGAGTCTGGGGGGGATGAAAGAAAGGAACTCCCCGAAACAGGTTCTCTCGAACCATCCACCACTGCAAGTCTCAAATCATCGGCGAGGAGATCAGAACTGGGTGATCTAGGTGATCCACTAGCTGATGCCATTGAGAGCATAGAGTCCACTGGAAATCCTCATGTGGAGTCGAGCACAAGGCATCGTTGGGATAGCAGCCACCATGAGCCCGAGAAGGCTGAGGACCGACCTCACAGAGACCATCCTGTGGTCAGACAACAGAGTTATTTGGTCTGAAGGGTGGACGCCCTGTCCGGAGGTAGGAAGGCCTTGCCCGTGGTCATATTGAGAATCGCCCAATAAAATGTAGCCTCTGGGATGGGTCCAGATGAGACTTGAATGGTTGATGGTAATACCCAGGCAGGCAAAACCTGCTGGGTAATGGAGAGGTAACGAGGAGATCCTCCTGGATGAAGCCGCCAGGAGCCAGTCGTCCAGGTACGGGAAAACCTGCACTCCCCTGGTACGCAGGTGGGCCGCCACCACTGCCAGGCATTTGGTAAACACTTGGGGGGCTGAGGATAGACCAAACGGGAGCATCTTGAACTGGTAGTGGTCCCCCTGGAACGCAAAACGAAGGTATTTGCAATGAGATGGGCGAATGGGAATGTACAGATAAGCATCCTGCATATCCAGAGCACAAAGCCATTGACCCGGCTGGAGTAGGGGCTGAAGGCTCCTCAAAGAAAGCATCCTGAACCTTTTGTATTCTACGTAAAGATTCAGGGAACTGAGATCCAAAAGTGGTCTGAGATCTCCTGTCTTCTTTGGGACCAGGAAGAAATGGGAATAGTAACCCGTCCCTCGCAGATGAAGGGGGGTAGCCTCTATTGCTTGTTTCAGCAGGAGAGCCGAAATTTCCTCCTGGACCAAGAGAAGATGTTCCCATGAATATGACGACTTCAGAGGGGGGTGGCAGGGTGGTTTCTGAAGAAACTCTATGGAGTGTCCTTCTGCTATGAGCTGGAGCGCCAAGAATCTGTGGTTATCCTCTCCCTTCCAGGAAGGTGGAGGGAAAACCTCCCACCTACCGGTTCCTCCAGGGAGTCTGAGGCAGTGGGAGAGGAAAGGAGTCAGGTGGTGTGGGGCAGCGCTGCAGCTGAAGCACCCGCTGCTTTTGGAAGGGGGCTTGGCAGCTGTGGGGGCCAGGTGTTTTGTGGCCCACCTTCCCTGGGGTTTCGCCTTTGGCCGATTCTGTCTGCGAAAGGGACGGCACTGCTGCTGATGGGGACGGTACATGGAATCAACTGACTTCAGTGCCGTCCCCTTCTCTTGCAAATCGGTGATGATGTCCTTGACATCACCCCCGAGAAGCACCGACCCCGGAAGGGTGCTTCCTGGATAGCAGATTGCACCTCCGGGACCAACCCTGACACACGGAGTCAAGCATGATGCCGTAGGCTTACAGCAAAAGCTGAGCTCCACCCAGCAGTGTCCACTGCATCGTATGTTGTATGTAGCATGTGTCGACTGGCCGAACGAGCAGAGCAGACGAGATCAGCCAACTCCTGCTTGACTTGGGAGTCAGGCAAGGAGTCCAATCTGGCTTCCACCTGAGTCAGAATGGCCTTCTGATAGTCCCCCATATGGCTGGCATAGTTCAGGGCCCTGATCCCCAGCGTGGAGGAAGCATAAATCTTTCTCCCATACTGGTCCAGAAGGCGTGATTCCTTATCAGGTGGTGATAAGCTAAGATGTTTGGGGTTCGCCGACCGGCCGTGAGTGGCACTAATCACAACCGAGTCGGCAAGAGGGTGAGAATCCAGAAAATCAACACCCTCTGGAGCCTGATATAGCCGGTTCGACTTCCTAGGAAGTGGGGCTAAGGCCAACGGCTGTTTCCATATTGTGGTAACGAGGTCGGCGTGTGGCTCTATCCAGGGTGGCACCAAGGTAGGAGCTCTCACGGGCAGATCCAGATGTTCAGCGAGTTTCAGATGCTGAGGATCTGGTTCCAGAGAGTGCCACTGATGAACTTCCTGGATTTTCCTAAGCAACTCCGTAAAAGAAGGATCCTCCAGAGGAGACTTTGGAGGAGTCCTTGGCCTGGGCTTCGACAGAGAGCGTGGCTCATCGTCTCTCTCGGAGCAACCGTCGGAAGAGTCTGAGGATGAAGAAGAGAAAGACTCCCATTCCCGACCCGGGGGAGGAATGGATCCGTTGGGAAGTCCCCGGGGAAGCGTGTCCTGCCCTTCTCTGGATCCAGATGGAAGAACCCTGGAGTCCGGAGGTGGTGAGGGAGAGTGCTGCCTTGGACATACAGGAACCTGGGATGGCACTGTCGCTGGAAGGTGGCTCTCGACCTTTTTGGTGAGCTGAGCCTTGGCCTCAGCCCAACAGGAGGCCAGAGTCTCCTGCAGGTCCATCGGCAGCCGAGGCGGTAGAGGAGGAGGAGGCAGGGGATAAGGATACGGGTTGTAGCACCGTATGGAGCATATACAAAACCCGCTACGAGTAGCTCGGCGCTGGTATTGGGGTGTCGAGTACTGCAGGCCGGGAAGCCCGTGGGTACTGTGGCGCTGATAGCTGTGGTCCCAGGTGCCGGGCGTCGATAGGACTTGAGGTACCCTGGGAGCCGGGGCTGCCGGCGAGGCACGGCCTGGCCGGTGGCCTCACGGGCAGGTCCATAGTGGAGAGCCTGGGGGGCGGAGGGCCCGATGTGAGCGGAATGTGTCCCTGAGTCGGTAAGGCCGACATCAGGGCCGAAGGTGGAGGCCCTGGCGTCGGAGGTACCAATGTCGGAGGGGCCGGCATCAGAGCCGGCGTACGGGGACCCAACGTCAGGTCCGGCACACCAGGTGGCGGAAGAACTGACGGAGGCAAAAGATCCCCAGCTTCGCCCGGGGATGGAGGGGAAAAATCCCAGGGGTCGAGTTGGGGAGACTCTGGTTCCCCTGACAGCAGTGAAGGCTGTGGGGAACCGGGTACCACGGACGTGGGGGGTCTGTCGTTGGTTCCTTCACCAGCCGGACATCGGATGAGCCGACATGAGGCTTAGAGGTAGCCTGCAGGTGCCGGAGGAGCCGCGTCTCAACTGATGAGAGCTATCACCGGAGGGGCCGAGAGTAATCGGCCTGGTCCAGTGGAGTGGAGGCAGCAGCCCAGCTGCAGAGTCACCCACAGTGGTAGGCCGAGCCTGAAGCAAACCAGAAGCCCGGAGGAGCCTCCCTACTGCCCTGAGCCGCCAAGGGCGGCGCGAGCCAGGCAGGTGGCTGGCGCCCCTCGGAAACCTCTGAGGTGGCCGTCGGTAGCGATCTCCTGGAGGATGTTACTGCGTCCCAGCGACTCCCAAGGGAGACACAGTGGAGGAGCTCTGTCCCGTGCCTCTCTTCTCCTCTCCTTCTTCTTCCTATGGCCTTCGGAGGAAGTGGACGCCTGCCTCAGTTTTTGAGCTCCTTCTCCATAGAACTCATTTTCTTCTTCAGAATATGGGCTTCCAGGGATTGCTGTCGCCTTTTCCGGGTAGCTGCGTTGAAACTGAGGCAGTGCTGGCACTTTTCAACCAGGTGATCGGGACCTAGGCAGAACAGGCACAGGGAGTGGCTGTCCTTGTGTGGTAGTTGGGCACCACGCGAATCTCACTTATTCTTGTGCTCGGAGGGTGTAGGGGACGACATACACCGACAATTGTACTGACGTGAGTAGAAAAAACAATTATTTTCGGTAAAAAAACGACGAAGGTAGGGCTGACGAAGCACAAACTTTTCCGCGAGGCACTGCACGAGCTAACGGTGGGAAAGAACTGGTAGGCGGTCATCCGGGACCGGCCCTTTATACCGACGTCTCCTGATGCCGGTCACCTGACGTGGGGGCGGTCCCTCGCCAGGGACTGCTAACTAGAAATTTTTCTGTGGGGTCCTGCTTCGCCGCGCCAGTCCTATATGTAATTACCTATCACAAGAGCCTCTCAAGTAAGATCTCTTGTTTCTAGCTTTCTAGATTTCATTCTTTCTGATATGTGTCAAAGTCTTTTAACATTAATTTATCTAGCTGTTTTAGTCTAGACTCTGTTGAGTTTTTAGTGCTATAGACTTCTTTTGTTTAATTTCATGATATTATATGGTACTGATGGTAGCCTTAAAAGCATCCCAAATACTTGACACCAATGTCTGGTTGTTATAGTTGAACTACCAAAATTCCTAGATTTTTTTATTATTAGTTTGATAAAAGGGGGATCCTTTCACAGACTATTATTAAATCTCCACTGAAAAGTTCTCTGCCAGTCTAGGTTTCTTAACTCTTAGGCTGCCAACAGAATTAAAATGTATAGGAATTTTGGACTGATATAGAAGTCCGCAGCCCTGCAAGAGTTAAGCTTAATTCCAAACCAACCATTGCATGGTCAGATAGACATAAAGGGCTGGATATTCAAAGTGCGCTATTTTGTGGTGCAAGCCCTTGCGCTGCACAAAATAGTTGCGCTGGGGTATGGCCGGGGTGGTATTCAAAGGAGTTTCGCTATTGAGCAACTCCTTTGAATATCACCCACCAACCACTAGTGCATGGCGCAGTGGAACTTGCGCCACCGCAAGTGGTCAGAGTGGAGCATTCAAGTTGCAGTGGCGCAAGTACCATTGCGCCATGCGCAAATTTCACATTTTCAAAAGGTGACATGCAAATGGGGCCATAATTCATGCAAGGCGCAGGGGGGACCATTTGCATCCATTTATGGCCCCATTTGCATGCCATTAGCATGCAGGTGCACCGATCCCTGAGGACTTGCGCCTGGCGCCCTGCCAGGCAGCAGCCGTCGGGGACCGACGCCCCCTGCAGCCCGATCATGGGCAAAAGTGTAAAAATCCCCCACCCCGACTGGCCCGATCGCAGGCAAAAGTGAAAAATAAAACCCATCCCCACCAGCCCGATCGCGGCACCAAAGTGTCAATCCCCCAAGACCATATCTCTGGTGGTCCAGTGGACCGCTAAGCCCGATCGCAGGCTGCATAATGTTTAACCCCAAGAACATATCCCTGGTGGTCCAGTGGACCGCTAAGCCCGATCGCGGGCTGCATAATGTTTAATCCCACCCCAAGACCATATCCCTGGTGGTCCAGTGGACCGCTAAGCCCGATCGCGGGCTGCATAATGTTTAAACCCCCAAAGAACATAGCCCTGGTGGTCCAGTGGACCACTAAGCCTGATCACGGGCTGCATAATGTTTAAACCCCACCCAAGAACATATCCTGGTGCTCTAGGTGTCCCCCCCACCCCACCCACCCACGAAGCCCCACCACCTCGCTCCCCTGACAGCGGCAGCATCCCACCCGCCTGCCGCCCACTGCCCACCGACTGACTGCCGGTAGGCTGCACACCCATTGGTGCAGAGCAAGAGCCATCGGCGTAGAAGCCTATGCTGTTTATAGCAGTTCAGATATGTGAATGAATGAATTCATTCACAAATCTGACCGCCTTGTGTACGGTATGGGTATGCAGCCCGCGATCGGGCTTAGCGGTCCACTGGACCACCAGGGCTATGTTCTTGGGGTTTAAACATTGTGCAGCCCGCGATCGGGCTTAGTGGTCCACTGGACCACCAGGGCTATGTTCTTGGGGGAGTGTTTAAACATTATGCAGCCCGCGGCTTAGCGGTCTACTGGACCACTAGGGCTATGTTCTTGGGGGTTAAACATTATGCAGCCCGCGATCGGGCTTAGCAGTCCACTGGACCACCAGGGATATGGTCTTGGGGGTTTAAATATTATGCAGCCCGCTATCAGGCTTAACGTCCACTGACCACCAGGGATATGGTCTTGGGGGTTGGACACTTTGTTGCATGATCGGGCTGGTGGGGGGTGGGTTTTATTTTTCACTTTTGCCCGCGACGGGCCATGTTGGGGAGGGGGTACGACATCTGCCCGCGATCGGGCCAGTCGGGGGGAGGGGGTTACTATATGCCCGCGATTGGGCTGTGGGGGGGGGCACAGGGAGTAGGTTGAGGGCCACCCACAGGTGGCAGCTGCTGTGTTGTGCCCTGCAATGCGGTAGCTCACCTGTGGGTGGCCCTCAACTTACTCCTTTATTTTTGGGCTTAAAGTTGTGCAGGCGCAGGTTGGGGGTTGCACCTGCACAACTCTGCACAGCCCGCTGAATATCGGGCTGTGCAGTTTATGCATGGTTCCTCCCCCTCCAGTTCAGCATGCATTCATTTGCAGTGCGCTGTTGCTCAGCTGGACTTGGGGGGCGCAACTGCCTCCTGCTGAATATGGCAGAATGGCGCAATTTCGGACTTGAGCAGGCGCAACCCTTTTGAATATCCAGCCCAGTGAGTCTATTTGTATGTTTTCCACATGTTTTATAAGGTTGTTAGAGATGAAGAAATAATCCAACCTGGAAAAAACCTTGAGTTTTTTTATCGTAGTGTGTAAAGTCTCTAGTGTTCATATTTTTTAATCTCCAAGGATCTACTAACTGTTCTGATTGCTTAAAACTAGTAACTTCTTTTGCTAGATTAATGTTTCCTGGGGTGGGGTTAGATGATTTATCCATATATGTTAAGCACCATGTTCATATATCCTGCCATTAAGATATCTTCGGTTTGTAAAGCTTAAAGTCCTTCACTTATTAGCTAGAAATTCACCATATTTTGTAAATGGGGTATACTGAGCCTACCGTAAAGGTGATAAGAGCTTACTTATTTTAACCATACTAATTCTTCCTTCCTTATCTTTATAAGTATCTAATATTTTAACGTCCATACCTTTCTTAATTAAGAAAGCCACCCTTTACTCTTATTAGTTCCAGTGCTATAAAAACAGTGGCTACACCATCTCTTTCTTAACTTTATTACTTTGTTTTATTTTAGTCTTTGATAACCGGGTAAGGCCCACTAGGCACAAGTGCCTGTTTTTAGGGGTGACCTGGGAGCACTGGGTGGTTAAATGACTTGCTCAGAGTCACACAGTATGCAAGTGGAGGTTGTGAGAATCAAACTCAGGTCTGGTCTGCTGGATCTATCAAGCTCGCCACAGCTCATCACTCTAACCTCTAGGCTATACTGTCAGCCCAATCTTCTTTATATGTCAAATGAGTTTCTTGTAACCAGATAGAATGAGCCATAGATTTTTTACTGTACATCAGGATTTTGTTCCTCTTCATTGGAGTACTCAAGCGGTATCCTGTGATAACAGCAACTCAATAATAGCAACTAATAAAAAGCGACTACAAATGCACGAAAACCAAATAAGCGACCAGTACATTTAAATGACTCAGCAGAAATCGCGACTTCATTTTCAAAAATAGCGACTGTGTAATAGTATACCCTACTAGTTATTTTTGTGCTTACCTTACCTCCGTGCGTTCTGACATTATATATGTTCCCTTGAATTCCATTTCCCGTTTCCTGTTGTACTTCATAAAACCTCCACCCCAAGCATCATAGTCATTCACAATGCAAAACATCTAAATTGCTATGGCAGTCGAATTTCTCACCAGCCAAAAAGGTAAGCCATTTGCGCTATATGTGGGCTACCTTTATCACAGAGATAAGGAGAAGTCTGAAAAAGTATACTGGAGATGTGCAGACGCTCAAAAATATAGTTGCCTAGCGCGACTGCACACCTCAGGGAAAACTGTTGTTACTGTTGTCAAGCAACATACCCACGTCCCTGATGCTGCAGAAATTGGTGTTGAAGTGTGATGGGTAACATTAGGACAAGAGCATGCTCTACAGTTGAGGCAACTGCTTAGGGTTGTGGTCAGTACTGCATCTGCACCTGAGGCAGTGACTGGTAGGCTACCAGGTATTAGTTTAATTAAATGTACTGTGCAGCGTATTCGCAACAGGAGCGTGGTTGCCCTGCAACTCCTACCATGGTGGAGGACTTAATTATCCCTCCTGAATTCTCTATTCTAAGCTGTGGAGAACAGTTTCTACTTTATGACAGTGGTCCTGAGAAAGATCGAGTTCTATTGTTTTCTACAGAAAACAATCTCAAATTTTGAAGGAATGGGACTGGATGCTTGATGGTACATTCAAGTCGTGTCCTGCTTTATTCGATCAACTGTACTCTGTGCATGGCATTCATTCGGGTATGCTTTTAACTTCAGTCTATGTATTGATGAGCTCCCGTAAAATAGCTTCCTATGAGAGAGTCTTTGCTAAGATTCGAACACTCATTGCAATCTCTAGCCCAGCAAATTCAATAATGGATTTCGAGAGGGCTTCATGGAAAGCATTTACCATAGTTTTCCCTGAAACACAACTTCGTGGTTGCTTTTTTCATTTTGCCCAAGCTGTGTGGAGGAAAATCCAGCAGCACCCTGAGGTGGAAACCAGGTATTGCAATGACCCAGACTTTGCCCTTCACTTACAAATGCTGTTGTCATTGGCTTTTGTGCCCCCTAGTGATGTTATAAAGAAATTCGAGGAAATGAAAGAAATGGAATTTTTTGTTAAGCATGACGACTTGTTATAGCCAATGCTTGACTACTTCGAAGACACCTGGCTTGGACGTCCAAGAGGTAGAACGGGGTGCAGAACAGCACATTTTCCTATACAGCAATGAAACTGCTACACAACAACTCATATGGGCCTAGCAAGAACTAACAACACCGTTGAGGGATGGCACAGGGGATTTAACTGTAGGCTAGGCGCATGTTATCCTAGTATTTGGAAACTGATCGATGGGCTCAGAGAAGAACAAAAGCTTTGAAATTAAAGCAGCAGCTAATTTCTGAGCTGCATCTAGTGGCACTAAATGGAAATACAAGGACCAAAATATCCGTATAGCTGCAATTGTGGGGCAATACGAGTCTCGTACTACATATGAGTATTTAAAAGGACTTGCCTACAATTTTCAGTTTAAACAGTAAGAAGCATTAAAGAAACAAGGCGATTACAGTGGGCAGAAGAAGCCTTGAAGAAATAAAGGAAGAAAGTGCAGCGCAGTGCTGTGAAGACTATAAGACAGCAATAAAGGATTTCTGGCCTTGCCAGTTTTTTTCAAAGTTTAGCAGCAGCTGTTTTGACGCTTCTCATCCTTGACAGTTGCAGGTCGTTTGTTAACTGGGCAGGCTTTTATTCAGACTGAGCACAAGTTCTGTCAGTGCGAATGTGATGCTTAGGATAGTACCAATCCTTGCTGATTTGTGTAATGAGTGTTACTGGGAAAGCAATAGCATTGATATCAGGCGTTTTTGGCGGGTTTGCTTCTGATCCTACTGATCACTGCCGATTTGTGTAACGAGTGTTATTGGGAAATCAGTAAAATTTAAATCTGGAGTTTTTGGCAGGTTTGCTGGAAGTTGTGTTTTTGGAAGGGTTGCAGCATATAACACTGATTTATGAGTTATTCTGAAATTAGAAGCCAGAATGAAATCAAGCGTTGTTCGTTAACTTTGGGCATGCCATTGATGACTTAACTCAGGCAGAACACATTTCAATGCGCCGTTTTCCCAATCACGATTTTGTAATGTCGCCTAAACTGTGGTCGCCGTTGTGTAGTCGCCCACATTAACGTCGCAATTTTTTAGTTGCAATTTTAACATAGAACCATTCAAGCCATTTACATTCAATGTAACTAGTTTCATTTTGTCTGAAGCTATCTTTATCTTTCTTTGTACTATTTCTCATCTTACATGTCCCTTTTCCTACAACATATGTATAACTAATTCTAATTATTTTTCCTAGTCCCTTTAGTATATGTCTTAACAAGAAGTGAACTTTTGTCTGACCATAATTTAATACTCCTATAATCCCCTCATCCCTAGAATACAACAAAATTCCCTCTTTTTTCCCCCTACCTAATATCTCCTTCTTTATAACTACATAAGAAAACATAATTTTTACCTTTTTTGTTATTCACAGAAAGGTCTTTTTGAATTGTTAAACAAGAAAGTTACAGGGAAAACAACAAACTTGCTCTAGGAAGCATATCCCAATCTTGGAATGTCTGCACTCTCCACCCCCCGCACATCATATTAACTAGATGCCCTTTTCTTTACCTAGTGACCTCCTGACAAATCTGTTGCTCAATGTTTCCCGTTTCTACAGTAATTCACAAGTTCTTCCGATTTCAAAATGTAGTCATCTTTTTCTTTACTTCTGTTTTAAACCTTTCTAGTTTGTAAATATAATCTCACATCCACAGTTAAAGAAATCACAATAAGTGTCATCTTTAAAAGAAAAAAGTTTCTAAAAGACCCATTTTTCTTCATGTAAAGACATTTGTATGTATTACATAAATAAATCAGAATTACAGATTTTAACTCTTTTACTGCTTGTTCCACTATGTCAAGGTATATCTTTGCACTTTGAGTATTACTTTTCATTTTTGCTGGCATGATCGTTTGTGTACGGTAGCCTTTAGACCACAGTTTTGACCTTAAGTCATCACATTTTTTCCTTTGTTGCAACAGCTCATATGGTAGGTCATTATAAACTGCCACCTGGGCACCCAAAATGTTTTTATTTATTTATTAAATTTTGGTGACCGGGTAGGCCCACTGAGCCTCGAAGGTCCCTTTTTCAGGGGCAACCCGGGATAACAATACATGTTTTGATGCAGAGAAAAGACATTAAGTTACAGAAAACATTTTCAGGTTTGCACGGAGGTTAAAGCCATGGTTATCAACATGACACAGTTTTTACCAAGTAACTACCTGGCATGGATATAAACATGACTAACAATTTTCAGTTTTCAGATGGAGAGCTATCTACAAGACAAAAGCTATCTATAGGACAATAACAGGACCAAGGTGCCTTGGATCTTGAGGGGGGTACTTGGGTAGGCTCACTTTCGGGAGGGTTGATGTGGGTGAGGGGGAGGCAACTTATGAGCTGTGGCATTGGCATGTGCTGCAGTCAATCATATGAGCCTTAAGTCTGGTGTGGAAGTTCCTAAGTGAGGAAGCCTCCTGCACCAGAGGAGGGAGCTTGTTCCACAGATAAGGGGCTAGGTAGGAGAAAGATCTGCCACCAGCATTAGTCCTGACTCTGGGGACTTCCACTGGAGTTCCCCCTGATGTCCGTAGGCTCCTGGGGTTATGTTTAATTGCTATAGTTCCCACTATGCTGGGTGGAGCAGGCAGCCTGAGTAGCCTGAATGCCTGGCCGAGCAAGGGGTATTGTAGGCGCGCGATCAGTGAGGGCCACCGTAGCTGGGCCAGTGTGTCACACTGGTGACTTCACTGGTGGTCCTGGGGAGCAAACCGGGCTACCTTGTCGTACAAAATTTGCATCCTGGAGACCTCTTGCTTAGCCATGCCCTGTATAATCGGTGCAGCATAGGTCAGGGTAGGGAGCAGGACACTTGTGGCAATTGAGAGCCTGGCCTTAGGGATGAGCTGGTCCTTGAGTCGGTACAGGGTATCAAGTTTACGGTGTAAGGTCTTGGTAACCTGATCCAGGTGGTTCTTGAAGGTGAGACATTGGTCAAGTGTTAGACCTAAGTATTTTGGGGAGGGTACTACTTCGATACCACTTCCAGAGAGTGTGGTGAGTTGCAAGGATGAAGTCCTGTCATGACCCAGGGATCTGTGCCCAAATAGCACCACCTTGGTTTTGTCTGCATTTAGTACCATTCTGTTTTCACTCAGCCATGCCTCAAGTGATGTAAGGTCACCTTGGAGGAGGGACCAATAGCTGCCACATTGCCCAAGGATCGGTAGATGGCCGGTGTCATCCGCATACTGAACGACCAAGCTATCCCCACAGTGGGTATTTGGGTCATTGGTAAACAAGGAGAAAAGGAGGGGGCCGAGGACTGAACCCTGTGGTACACCCTGTTTTAGGGGTTGTGGACCTGATATGGCTCCCTTCCAGGTGACCCTCTGTGTCCGGCCAGATAAGTAGCTCCCAAACCACTTGAGGACAAGGGGGTCTGAGCCCACATTGTTCAACTTCTGTAGTTGGAGTCTGTGGTCAACAAGGTCAAATGCCTTGGACAGGTGTATAAAGACAGCACCTGTGGGTATCCCGTTATCCACTGCTCTGAGTACTTCGTTCGAGAAGTTGATAAGGGTTGAGTAAGTCCCGTGGTTAGATCTAAATCCATATTGTGAGGGAGCTAGGAGCTGATGAGCCTCCAAGTAGTCACGGACTTGGTCATAGACTAGCCTTTCTTGTAGCTTAGCAAGTGTGCAGAGCAAGGAGATAGGCCTGTAAATGGAAATTACGTACTTACCGTAATTATTGATCTTCTTGGACAGTCTCCATCACTCATTCACACTAGTGGGATAGCGCTGGAGGCGCTAGGACCAAGCGGGAGCCAAAAATTTTCAGAAGGGCCGGCGCCGAGGTAGGACCACGCACGCATGGCACCGCGAGACTGACTAGCGCCTGTATAGGCTATCTCGGCGTCGACCCTCCAACTGCCTCAGTACCTTTTCGACCAAGGAGGTGCAGCGTAACTAATGAGAATAACTTATTCTGAGTGTCTGGGCCTGAGAGGGCCCAGATGGCCTTTGTAAGAAAGGTCAAAGAACAATGTCTTCACAGTCCGAACCATAGGCCATGAAGACCAGGAAAGAAAACAGTGAACCCAGGGGATGGTGGGTGGGCGTGTGAATGAGTGATGGAGACTGTCCAAGAAGATCAATAATTACGGTAAGTACGTAATTTCCTTATCTTCCTGGACTAAGTCTCCATCACTCATTCACACTAGTGGAGAGTACCAGCTTAAAATCAACAACCCTGAGTAGGGTGGTAGGAGATAGGGTTCACTCCAGAAAGGACAGCCAAGGACTGTCCTGTTAATAAAAGAGCTGTCTTGTAAGAGCATCTATAACATAGTGTCTACAAGATAAACGCTGAGTTGTAACTCGTCACCTTGCCGACAACTACAATGGGCAAAAATTAAAGTCTGCCAGGCAGCCACGAACTATTCTAGGAGAGCGGCAAGAACTCGGCCTACAATTTGATCTAGGACCAAAATTAATAGTGTCAAAGACATGCACTAATCTAATGTAAAGGACCTCAGGAACTGCAAGAGCCAGAGGTAAAGTGTACAGGTTTAGGGTAGTATGACTGTATGTGAATATTTGCGAAGCTACCTTAGAAAGAACCTACTTGACCAATGGTCAAGAAAGAAGCACGTCATCTGTTAAGCTGGAGCAAACATGGAAGTAGGAATCTAAGTTACGACTTGCTGAAGAGTCACTTCTGTTGCTGCAAGGCGCTGATCAGGAGAAGAAAGCCTGATTAAAACACAAAAAGGGGACTAACAGACTGGTTAGATGTCAAGGTTTTGGAAATATCTCGGAATAAGAAATTCTCTTGAGAAAGAGTGAGCTATACCACACTGGATTGGACTGCCCCTAGGGGTAGAAGAAAACAGGTACCCTTTACTGGGGTTTAGAGATGACCGCCTCAGGTTGAGTGGAACCTGATCAGATCCAGTGTGGTATCAGGAAATTCCAACTAGGCCCTGTGCTGTGATAATTCGCACCCCCATCATTAGTCCGAGCCGACAAGGTTGCTGGCTGCTATTTGGCAAGTATTTCCGATACAGAAATGACAAGGATGTCATCCCTCTGAGGAGCAGGAGGAGCCTGAAGATCCATAACTGAACCCTGACTGGACTAATAATAGCTAGACAGATGTTAACTACCTGTGGCGAAGCAGCCACCAGAGGGGCAGCATCAAAAATGGGCTGTATACCTATCAAAGGAGCGGGACAGTCTGTGCAGCTCCGACCATTAATTAAAATGTTCCAAAGGGTGTAATTGTCTTGACCACTTAAAAGTATAGACGAGAGGTATATAGTCCACAGATCCAGTCTGAACACTATGGTGGACCCCATAAAAGAGGAACTACTAAAAGAGCTTGCATCACAGACTCTGATGATAGAAAGGGCATTCAGTATATAAAATGAGTCATCCGCTGTATCACTGACCAGAAGGACAGGGAAAGACTCATCCAGACGCCTTTCTACCACAGAAGGACCCCAAAAGAGGTCTCGGTTAGAGCCACTAGAGACTTCGCCACCAGGAAGGGTGTCGAGAAGCTTGGCACCACGTAGGGGGCTGAGAAAGTGCTGAGCGGAATGAGAGATTCCGCTGACAGAAACAGAACAGAAGAGTCCCATCAGCGGAAAATCGCTGGATGAGGAGATCCAATGCAGACCGCCACCCACTAAAATGTGTGGAAATAATCCGCAGAATAGAATTCATTCCATGGAAACATCCCAACACAAGTCCTGCGGAAGAGAGGTCTGCAAACACAGATCTTTCCCTAGTTCTGTCAGACAGCACCAACTGGCACCCCTGCGGCACTAGCATCACTCCTGGCACAGGAAGGCACCAAGCAGTAACCATGCCAACCTGAGAGACACCAGAGGGCACCCACGGCAGAACCCGCAGGTATCCTCTGTACCAACGGCAGCAATAGCATGCAAGGGCACCCCCCGAGGCCCATGGCACCCACGGGTGCCAGGTGCCACCCGCGGGTGCTACGTGCCACCCGTGGGTGCTCGCCATGGCCCGCAGCACCCGAGGGTGCCCGGCACTGCCCGCGAGTGCTTGGCATCGCCCACGGCACCTGCGGGTGTCAGGCGCCACCTGCGGGTGCACGGCATCGCCTGCTACCCGTGGGTGCCTGGCATCCCCCAGCACCCACAGAGTGCCCGCGGGCATCAGTGGCACCATGGAACACCCACAGCACCGCTAGCGGTGCCGACAAAGAAGCACCCAGGGCGCCAAGCACGGCGCCGAGCACAGCGTGAGCCACAGAGCCGATCCATGGCACCGAGCATGGCGCCGACTGCAGCACAGAGCCGAGCATGGTGCTGAGACACGGAGCCGAGCATGGCACCGAGCAAGCCACGGCGCTGACTGCAGCACAGAGCATGGTGCCGAGCATGGCACCGAGCCATGGAGCCAACTGCATCCAGTACAGCGCCAAGCATGGCACCGAGCCACGGCGCCAACTGCATCCAGTACAGCGCCAAGCATGGCACCGAGCCACGGTGCCGAGTCCCGGCACCAACCCAAACACCAGCGGTGCCGCCTTATGCACCCACGCCAAACCCAGGGGCATGGCACCAGACCTGCGGGCGCCACCAGGGGTATTGGGCACAATGCCAGGAAAACACCATGGAAAAGAAGAGAAAGGTGGTGCCCGTGCCGCCCCCGGCATGGAAAAAGGAAGAGGGGGAAAATGAGGGGCTGACAAGATGGCTAAGGCACCAAGAGGGCACCGTGTCATTCAGATCCACTGACCTGCCCGTCCAACGGCCTGCGTCTGGAGGCCCAGAAACCAGGAACACAACCAGGAAAAAGGATCACACCCTGCTCCACAGGAGTGCCCAGAGGTGGAACTGCTCACCGGAACTCCAACGAGGACAGAGATGGAGTCCGGAGTCGAGAAAAGCAGCCATTAGGAGCAGGGCCAAGGGGGAACCCACAAAAGTCGGTTCAGGCCTATCGCCCCTACCAACGAACAATCCTCGTGCAGACATACCAACGGGCAACCTCGAACTGCACTGATTCTTCTTCCCTAAACAGAAGAAGAGCTCGAGGCTAAGCGGAGCTGATCCCGCACCACTTGATTTGGTGCTTTGGTGGACTGTCCTCACGAGCACAGGACTGTCCGTAGTCAGACCCCATTACTTAAGTGGTGGACGGGCACAGCCCCTCTGCCATAACAACTTTCAAATGAAGTCTTCCTACCGTCATCGCTACCGTCTAAGGACGACTCCATGGATGGCAGGAAAGAATTTCTTCATAATCTCCTTATTCGTAAAATAAAAAATTACTACTAAATAGTTAAATTAAAACTTTTAAATTAAACACTAAATGCTGCTGTCGTATAGACGAAAACTTTGACTCCGGCAGACGAGCGACGTCGACATCCAAGCGCACTCGATGGTGGGAGAAAAGGAACTGAGGCGGTTGGATGGTTGACGCCGAGATAGCCTATACAGGCGCGAGTCAGTCTCGTGGTGCCGCGCGTGCGTGGTCCTACCTCGGCACGGGCCCTTCAGAAAATTTTGGCTCCCGCTATCCTAGTGCCTCCGGCGCTATCCCACTAGTGTGAATGAGTGATGGAGACTTAGTCCAGGAAGATTTGCTTATATTTTCCCTGGGGCCACCTTTGTGGATTGGGACCACGTTGGCCTGTTTCCACTGGTCAGGAATGATTCCTTCCTGTAGAGATCTGTTTAAGAGACGGATCAAGGGTCTGGAGATGGAAGGGGTTCCAGCCTTGAGTAGCCGAGGATTTATCTCATCTGGTCCCCCTGAGCCTCTGACTTTCAGTGCCATTAGGAGGGTTAGGACCTCTTTTCACTTTACCAGTCTTAGGTGGAAAGAGGGTCATTCATGGCATGTAGGCTCACCTGCGTTAGGAGCCAAGGTCAGGGGGGACAGGCCAGTCTTGTAGGCCTCGAGGTCTGTGAAGTGATTGTTAAGGAAGGTGGCTATTTGAGTGGAGTCACTAACAAGCTGACCATTGACATCAATGGGACCAGGTTCAGTCTTCTTGTTGCCCCTGATCAGGTCATTAACATGATTCCAGAATAGCTTAGGGTTACCTAAGTTGGTTTTCTGGAGGTGAGTGACATACTCCCTTTTCGCAAGTTTAATGGCTCTCTTGCTTTTGTTTCTTAAGGTTTCTAAATTCTGCCAGAAGGGAGGAGAGCATGAACTTCTTCCAGGCCTTATCCTGACTTATCATGAGGGTTTTAAGGGATGGAGAGATCCACTTGTAGCAGCTGCCTTTTGCTCTCAGTCTTTTCAGAGGGGCGAAGAGGTTAGCTGCTGTACATAATAAGTCCTGGAAGTATTCCAGGGCCTCTGTCAGAGTAGGGAGGAGCGTGATTGGGCTCCATTCCTGGCTGCGTAGGTAGTCATTGAATTGCACTTCAGAGAAGTTTGTGTAGTCACGAATGGTAAGGATTCTGGGCTGGACCTTGGGTGCTCTGTTTCTCCAGATACAGAATATTGGGGAATGGTCACTCAAGGAGTCCGCCATTATTCTGGCAATCTGGATGTTGGCAGGGTTGGACACTAGAGCCCAGTTGAGGGTGGTGTGATTCCCCATTTTGTAATTAAGTCTTGTCGGTTCAGAGATAACCTGTGCCAGACCTGCCTCTTGGGTCAGTGCCATTAACTCATTCACACCACAAGAGCTCTATGAGACTTCCACCACTTGTGCCCTGTATACTCTTAGCACTGCATCCTTGGGCCTTTCTAAGCAAATCAAGCCATAATCAGCATGCCACAAACAAATGTGAATACCTCTTGAACCGTAAGTGCTACACACAAAGTATCAGTGGCAGAGTTGTTCAGCACAACGTTACCTTTACCAATGGTGCTATGCAATCAGTTGTAATCAATTTAGTTTTTATTTTATACTAGCTGAAATACCAAACAACTGATTTTTTTTCAAGTTGCATGAGAGACAAATGTCAGCCATGCACACCATCCCTTAAACAAATGCAAATAACTCCTAAAGTATATGTGGTAGACATAAAGTGTCAGTGGCAAAATTGTTCAGCACAAAATAACCTTTCTAATGGTGCTATGCAATCAATTGTAATCCATTTAGTTTTTATTTTATAGTAGCTGAAATACCAAACAACTGTTTTTTTTTGTCAGATTTATTCAAGGTGCTTAAGTGAGACTTGACAGACAAATGTTAGCCATGCACACCATAGCTAAACAAATATGAATAACTCTAAAAGTATACACATGTAGACACAAGTATCTGCAGCAAAATTGTTCAGAGCAAAATAACCTTTCTAATGGTGCTATGTATTCAATTCTAAGCAATTTGTTTGCTTTAATAGTTAGGTAAAACTGTTGACTTCCTCAGACGTTTCTAGGCCTGAGTGAAAGTCAGTTGAATACGCCTTCAGGCATTATTGTCCTGAGTGGCTATGCTTTCAGACACCACTTACAGACGTCTCTAGGCCTGAATGAGTTAAGGCATGGCTAGGGTCCTGGTCCCAGTTCAGGTTCAAGTCTCCCAAAATGAGGAGCTCTGAAGAGAAGTCGTGGGCCGTAACATTTGTGATGGCCTTGAGGGATTGGAGGGCCGACTTGGGAGGGTGGTAGGCACAGCCTATTGTGTGTTGTTTGGAGTGCCCTAGGGTAATGCGGATGAATACAGATTCTCCGTCAGAGAGGGAGCTTTGCTGCAGGCTTAGGAGTGATGCAGTAAGGGCTTCCTTGGCATAGATGAGTACGCCACCCCCTTTTTTGGACTCCCTGTCCTTGCGGTAGGTACTGTAACCCAGTGCCTGTATCTCATAATCGAGGATGTGGGCCTTTAGCCAGGTTTCTGGGATGGCTAGGACATCAGGCTTGTAGAAGTCAAGCCAGGCTTGAACTTCTTGCATTTTTGGTCTGAGGCTACATACATTCATATGTGCTATCTTCAGCCCCTTTGCGGACACCCAGCGAGGGTCCCGAGGGGATGTAATTGAGATATTGGTGGTATTAGGGCCGGGGTTGGGTTGAATATCTCGTGCCAAGAGTAGTAGCACTGCTACTAGGCAGAGTAGCTTAGGGCTGGCTTAAGGGATTAGGTTTTGTCGACGCATCCTGCTAGCAAAGTAGAACAAGTCATAGCATATACACTTTCTTACCATCTCGTGAGCTGAAGAGAGGGCAAGTATACTAGAGATAGGCATTCCATTGCAGAAGTTGTGGGGGTCATTGTGCAGATGACTCCAAATTCCTGGATACCCTGAATCTATGAGCCTGTCCACACAGAGAAGGGACAGTGCATTGACTATTGTCAGGAGTACCCCCCCATTGGGGAGAGGGATGCTAAGGTCACATGAACCTAGGGGCGCATGGACTAGGGCACATATTTGGTGAGGCATAGTTGTATGCTCTCGGTAGGGTCAGCTGTAGGAGGGTAGCACCAAGTCCAATTGGTATTGGGTATAGCAGGGGTCAGCTTCCCCCTTTTAGACTTGCTTTTTCAGTCAAGAAGCAATCCCTGGTCCTGGTTAAAGGCTACAGCAGAGAATGTAGTTATTTTCTCTTGAGCAGAGCCATTGACACACCAATTGTAGAAATGTTACCACTTGGCTAGACAGGCAAAAGACACAAAGGGAATACACGTATGCTACTGCTGCCCTGGGCTGGATCTGTTCAGCTGTAACATTTGCATGCCCTAGCCCAAAAATGTGGTAAAATTAGCTTAAGTCAGCAGGTTTCCCCTAGCTAGTGTACAACATAAAATACCTTCAGTACAGCAAGAGATTCCTTAGCACAGTATTTGGGTATTAACAGTTTGAGAGGAGGTACAATTTATTACAGATTTTAAGGTCCTTTCAAGTAGTTAGTCAGAGTGACCTTGTGTACTCTGAAGAGAAGCAGGTACAGATTAAGAATACCTTTAACTCAGTATCGATACCTTAGCACAAAATGTAGGCTCACACAAATACAGGGAGGCACTAATTGATACAGTGCTAAAGACCCGAGCCTTAGTAATACATACGAATTGATACAGTATTGCGCATCCAGAGCACTTAGCTTTACATACACTGAAGGAGGCGTGTTCATAGAGGCAAGCGTTGCCAGCCTTATCCTCAGGTGAATGGCTCAGTAAGCCAAGTGGGCGTGGCAGCCAAGCATTTAAGGGAAGGAGGGAATGCGGCGGGTGGGTGGGAAGAAAAACCCCGGCGAAGGATGGTCCAAAGGAATCCGGTAAACTTGTCGCCTGCTCAGGTACAGGGGAGGAAAAGTCTTGTTGCTAGCGTGGGAGGTCTGCCCAGCCCGACTATTCAGTCGGTGCCTCTGCCCCACAAGCCGCGTTGTTGCTAAAGGGAGGGGAGGCCCTCTTGCAGTGAGGTCTCCCTCACCACCCCAGCAAGGAATTGGCAGTACAGTACAGTCCTGTGAGCCACAGGGCTTAGTTCAGGCTTTCTGAATGGCCTGAGGCAGTGCATCACTGCAGGCGGGGGTCCAATCAGGCGCTGCGAGTTTTCTTTTGAATTTGGTGCCCAAACTGTTGGCTACAGGTGCTGCAGCTGCTGTTACATCAGGAGGCACTGCTGACTCTTGCCCCGCATCAGCACTGCAGCGTGGTTGGGTCTGAGCACAGTCCAGTCTTGTGCGGCCAGAATCCTCTTTTTTTTTAATAACAGCTGCCATTGTCGCGCTTTGTATAAGGAACACATACATTTGATTACTATGGGTCTAGGAGGGCTGTATCTTCTGGGTGTGGACATAGACCTCTGTGAATCCTATCTATTTCCATATTTATGTTTTCTGGCATTGTATACAGATAAGCTGCAGCAATTAGTTTAAATGTGCCCTTTAAAGATGTTGATGTGTATACCTTTCTCTCCATGCTGTCAAGCATCCTGGAGTCCTATCTGGAGGCTGGGTAGAGAGGGGAACTTTTAACTTGTCACAGGCTGTACCACTCCTTCACAGTCAGGATAGGAGTAAAGGTAAATCAGCACCCTGTTTATCCAGCTGGTATTTCTTTTATTTTCTTGTCAATACCAGGGGTTTGCAGCTTGCCTTCTTGAGGGGCTTATGAACCAGCAGAAGCAGCCTCTTGGTCAGGGTTAACCCCATCATATCTAGAAATTCTAACTTCATCATCATCTCTGCAGTCTCCAGTGTGGAGAGGGTGTTTACCATTACCTCACAAAGAATGTGTGAGAAGAAGTCATCCTGGGCTGGGGGGGGCCAGATTCTTCTCAGGGGAACTATCAGGATCAATAGGTTCCCCCTCCTCTTCCTCATAATAAAATTCAGTCCCTTATTCCTCCAGAACCAGGGAAGGAACCGGAATCGGGAGGTGGAACTGGCATTCCTATGAATGATCCTATGACCTGGAAAGTCTGCAAAAATTGCCATGCCTTAGTCATGTCCTCCACAGAGGGCATTTTCCTCTTGTATACTGATGACTATTGTCCTTCTTTAGGAGGAGGGGCAGTGACATGTTTTTCCTTTTGTTTTTTCTTGGCAGACACCATCTCCAGTACTTGCTCAAAGGGTCTCTTGTGTTTACTGGTTTCAAGGTTCCCCTGTTCAGACACCCTGACTCCGAGCCATTTTTAGTAGATATGTCCTTCTGTTTACTGTGAGGGGCTGAACCCTCTTATGAGTGCTTTGGTGATGTAGAGGCAGAATGAGAAGCCATCATGTCTTCTAATTTTGTAGCCCTTTTTAAGAGTTTTAGGGCAAACGTGATACAATGGTCACAGTCAGAGAAAAGGTGATCTGGACCCAGGCCCCTCAAACACAACTCGTGGCAGTCTGCTTTAGCCAGGAGGTTAAAACAATTTTTAAAATTTTTGAAGCCTGTAGGTCTTGTTTCTTCTTTGGGTCTGCCAGACATGACAACTGTGGCAAACCCAATTCTATTCCATTCCAAAATAAAGAAAAAAGGTTGTTTGTAGTCCAGTTCCAAAAGTATCACAAACTGCACCCCAAAAAAAGAAGATTTGAGTAAAAATTGGATAAAAAATACCAATTGCGTCTCAGGTCCCAGAAAGGGGAACTGGATCAAATAACAGCCGCTAAATGGAAAAACAGAGGCTTTCTAATTGTTGTTGTTGTTTTTTTTAAACACAAATTGAAGTTTTTCATAGTTTCCAATGGAGAAAAGTGAGAAAGAAGAAACAAATTATGTATCATAGTAATTTTGTTTCTTCCCGGGGATCCTTTAGGAGTAGCTGTTAGGAGGACAACATTATTTCTTCGCTGGCTTAGCAAGACACCCTGGAGATCATGCTTCCTCATAAACATGCAGAAATCTCAAGTACAGCCAGTGGAATTACTGGAATTCATAGGAGCAGAATTGGACACAGAGAGGGGCAAACCTTTTCTGTCAAAGAACAGTCTGGCAAACTCTTTTGTGTTCAGTCAACCCAGGCCTGCAAGGCATTTTCTCTGCCTCCTAGGTCATATGGCATCTACCATGGCTGTGGTTTCAGGAGCCTGGTTCCAGATGAGAGACATGGCATTGGTCCCAAAGGAGAGATTCTCTCTCCAAGTTGGTCCCAGTTACAAGAACTCTGCTACAGGCCCTTGAGTGGTGGAAGCAGGTGGACAATCTCAGAGAAGGTGTCCCCTTCCACCTGGAATCTCCATCATTCATCCTCACAACAGATGCCTCCCTGTTAGGCTGGGGGAGCACATCTGAACAACCAGTCTATAAGCGGGATCTGGTCACCACAAGAGTCAAGACAAAACATCAACCTGCTAAAGTTAAGGGTAATCTTTCTGGCCCTACAGGCCCTCGCCCCTCAGCAGAAGGGTCACTCATTAAAAATCAGAACAGTCAACACCACTACAATGTACTACATAATCAAACGGGGGTACCAGATCCACAAAGCTCTGCACAGAGGCCATGAGGCTCTGATCACTAGCCTACTCATTATAAGTCCAGCTGTCTGCAATTCACTTGCCAGGGAAGGACAACATCCTCGCAGACACCCTCAGTTGCACCACCTGGAGTTCCCATGAGTGGACCTTGAACAAGCAGGTTCTGTCCATGATTGTCAGGAGGTGAGGCATCCCACAAATAGATCTCTTTGCCTCTGAAGAGAACAACCAACTCCCTCTCTTTTGCTACAGGCATCCAGCTGTAGGGACAGTGCCCCTGGAGGCCCTAGCCCTGGATTGGTCAGGAAGGTTTTTGGATGCCTTCCCTCAACTCCCCCTGCTTCAAAGGGTCCTCCTGAAGCTGAGGAGCCAATCCGCTTCAATGATGCTGACTGCTCAAGACTGGGCCAGGCAACCATGGTGCACCTTGCTACTAGCCATGTCCATGAGACGGCCCATTCAGCTTTCAAATGTAACCCTCCCCTTTGGGGACTTACTTTAACTGCTGGGGTCCTCCCATTTTCCTGGTATGCCTCCTGGGGTTCACCTGTTTTCATGAGTCCCCTCTTACCCCACAGATCCTCCAAGTAGCTCCCATGTTTGTTTAGCCCAGTTTGGGCTTGAGCGCTGGGTTGTGAGTTGCCGGTGGTATGGTTTGCTCTACTGAGCTGCTGGCACTCGTGCAAGCACGTGGAAGTGCCTTTGATTCAATTCAATTCGTGTTTATTTATAAAGCGCCTTTCAGAATCAAGGCGCTGTACATGACAATAAAATCAAGACAATAAAATCAAGATCAACAAAAACAAATAAACTATAAAGAAAAAGCCAAGTTAAAAAGATAAGTTTTTAAAGCAGTTTTAAAACTATCGACGGTCGGTTGATCCACCAACTACTGTTTTTGCTGTCCATCGGGTGGCATCTTCAAGGTCCTGACCCCCTTGTCAACCAGAATGGGGGCTGGTGACCCCAGCAAAGTGGTGGAGAAGCCGCTGTAAGGATTAAAACTTGAGTTTGAATGGGACATGATAGCAGGGATCATACATAGTAATGAGCTCATGAATATTATGAGGGATCTGTCTGCTGCTAAGGGCACTGTATTGTGGTGGCAGTGACAGATTGTGGGGGAGATAAGCATTTAAGAATGGGCTTGCTTAAAAGTGTATAGGGACTGCTATGAATCAAAGGGACAGTTATATGTAAATAAGTTTATTTAGGCTGCCTGGACTCTCAGAACTGGAATACTATGTGGACTGCATACAGACTGAATTAGGGCTGACATGTTGTTGAAGCTTTGACCCCAATGCAGCAGTCAATCAGTGGTCTAGGTGTCTAAAACTGTGACAAAGGGACTACTGGGAAAAGGAGGGGACTAATTCAGGCACCTAGATCATGCCTCAATAGACGACCAGGAAATGAAAATTGCGTACCTACTGTAATTCTTGATCTTCTCTTGTATCTTCACCATTCATTACTGCTTGGGTTAGTGCCGGAGATGCGCACCCGCCACGGGAGTTTTTTTTTTTGGAGTCGGCTCCAACGCCGCCGCCCTCGACATCAATGCACTGCATCATGCGCGAGGGGCGGCCGTTAGGTGCAATAGACTCCTCCTCTATCTCAGTTCTGGTAGCCGGAGAGGCGGAAATAAAGGGTAAGGAAAAAAGGAAAGCAAGGCAAGAGAGCCGAGGGACAGAAAAAGGAAAGGATATAAACTGAAAAAGGCATAAGCCGGTAGAGGATAGACAGAGGAGAGAGAATTCCTACCCTAAGGGAACGCAGGGCCTCCTTTCCGGGGCAGCTCTAGGGGAGAAACAGAGAGAGGGAAAGAGAAGAAAAGGAAGCATGTTGAGAGGGAGAACAGTGCCCATCGAGCATTGGTTGAGAGGCTGATAAGCTCGAGACTAACAAAGGAGCAAGAATCCTTGTTGATAGGACCGAGAGAAGGTCCAACCGAACCACCTGCACAGATCCGATACAAGGGCAGATTCTCTGACCTCTCAACATGCCAAGTCCCTACATCCTAGCTGAGAGCTCACAGAGTACCCGGGCAGAAATCTGTTCCGGAGAGAGAGCGCCCACCCAGGAAGGGAGTATGCTCCTTAGCACCTTGTTAAGTGCTAACACAGAAGTGTATGGGAAAAGATTATGCCTTACTGAAGGCAGCTTTGTATGAAAGGATAGAGTGGAACTCAATCAGACTCCCTAAGGCAAGGCAGAGCAGTCGCTCAAGGCTGAAAAGTGCAAAGCACCAGCTAGAATGAGCTTAAAGATAATACCTGCCAGGGGAATCTAAATTTTTGTTGAGGCCGAGCCAGGGCACGGTCTCTTAAGCTGTGAAACTGCGTAACATGCTCAAGGTACCTAGAAGTCACACCCTAGGGGCAGTCAGAAAGAGTTCCCTCAGAATAAGAGAAAAATACAGACTGTGCCTGCTCCTCTTTACCTTGAGGAAAAAAGGAACCATTCACTAAGAATGGAAAACAGAAAGTATTTTTTTTTTTTTGGCATAAAGGCCAAAGGAAGGAAGAGGAACGAGACGGGAGGGGAGACGCCAGTAGGAGGCCACTGAGGGAAGGTGGTGGGATATCAGTAATGAATGGTGAAGATACAAGAAGATCAAGAATTGTTATAGGTACGTAATTTTCATATCTTCTCTGTCAATCTTCACCATTCATTACTGCTTGGGTGAGTACTAAGCCCCCTAAAAAGGGGTAGAAACCCTGAGGGAACAAGACCCCAGCCTCCTGTTGGTGAGAAACAGAAGGGAAGACCCTGGGTTAATCCAGAGAGAAGTCTATGGGGAGAAGAGCTAGAGGTGCCCCGAGGACCGGGAGATGGAGGAAGCCTCTGCAGTAGTCTCCTAGCTCTGGAGGAAAAGAGACGGGTCCCCCGGAAAGCGGAGCGAATCACCCTACGCCGGGCCAGGGGTGACAACCTTGATAGACGAAGCCATGCCATCCGCCTAATGCAGATCGCTGTCCCCGCAAGCCTGGAAGCCACCTCATTGGCGTTATAAGATGCCCTTGCTTGGTGTCTTGCCAGCTCCAGGCCTATAGCAGAGAGGGCAATAGCTTGTCTGGTTTGCTCCATATCAGGCATTGATGCTAAGATCTGAGAGAGCATCGACCACAACTGCCTACTGTAGGCAGCGTGATGGGCCTGGTGAGATGCAATGCAAGACATCGCACGAGAGGAAGAGAACACTCTTCAACCCCACCGGTCAAATTGTAGGGAATCCGAGTCCGGTGGACGGTCGTGCGCCAGGCGGCGCCCGGAGGGAGTCTCTAGGTATGCCAAACCCGAGGGTGGGGAGAGTACCCAGGGATTCCGAAGGGGCACAATACCTATGTTGGCAATCCGCCGGGGCTGGAGAAAGGGCGGCTGGCGACTGCCAGGAACGGATAGATGCCGCCTGGAAGGGAATAGGCCAGGATAGTACCACCAGGTGCTGGGCACTGAATTCGCCAAGGAATTCATGCGCCCCATTCAGTGATTGTCTCGCCTAATGTAGGAAATTGAAGATCCTCACCATCCTCAAAATTCAGTGAAATCAGCATCGGAGGAGAGATGAGCAGAGGGTTCCGCTCCCTCAGAGGAGGGAGACGAGGATGATGGAGAGCTCGAGTGTCCAGGGGATTCTTGTGGCGGTGGGGATAGGCAAAAAACCTGCTCATTCATGCACCTGACATATGAGGAGAATGCTGCCGCAGAACCTCTGAACGCCTCCCAGGATAACGGGCCAGTGGGACCGACATGGCCTGGGAGAGTGGGGGGGTGGCTGCAGAGGAATGGGAGATGGGCACCTACTGAGAGGCAACTGTCCTCTGCTAGGGCTCTGAAATCCGGGGAACAGAGCCCGAGTTGGCGGGTTCCCGGACAACAGACCAGGTCGCAAAACGGAACCCTGGGGATGCGAAGCCTGGAAGAGCCCAGAAGGGGATCCTCCCCTGTGATGAACCTGGGACTGCATTGATCCAGAAGGGCAGCCCACAGCAACGCCACCAGAGGGGACCCCGGGGTCCAAGAGGGAAAGGCGGGGCCCGGCGCTACGGCTCCTAGCCACAGCCCGAGGGGTGGCCGACAGAGACCGAGACACCTGAACCCTGCCCCTCGACCCCTCGGACTCTGAGAATGCCCTTCTCCTCGACTCCAGTGATCTCCCACCCTGAGGGGGTGCAGCAGCACCAGGGTCGGTAGCTGCCACAAGCCCCACAGGAGGGAGAGTCCTCCCTCCACCCCCGCCTCCATCGCCTCTAGACCCCAGACCACCCCTAGCCTGGGGGTGCCTCAGGGGAGGACAGCAGCAGGGACAGAGGAATAGGCCCGCTGGGCTGCCTAGCACCTCGTGACACCGGGGACCCTGACTCCGAAGAATCAGGTTGCCAGGACGGGTCCACATCTGAATCATCAGCCTCTGAAGAGGAAGAGATCAGCTGGACCACAATACTAGCAACCCCAGGGGTCCCCGGTGAAACAGCACCGCGAATGGCGCCGGACTACCTCAGACCCCCCATGCCAGCTAAGCCCGGCCCTGGCTCCCCACCGGTGCCGGCCAGGCCCACGGCACTGCCATTGGCACTGGGACCCAACCCGGCGCCTATCAGGAAAGGAACCGAGCCTCAGCGCCAAAGCCAGAATGGTGTTGCTAGTGGCGCCGCTCTCGATCACCAGCGCGGATCCGAAACGGCACAGGAAAGGCAGCATTGAGGGTCCACCGGTGCTGGGCCCAGCAGGTGGGCCTCGACACTGGGGAGCCTGCACCTCAGAGGAGGTGACTGCCGAGGCAGTGTCTCCGCAGCGGCCCCAGGAGGGACCTCGACGTTCCCCCGACACCGCAAAAGAAGCTTCCTCTTCGGCAAGAGAAGATGAGGAAGCCTCTTCCTTTACAGACCGTATAGGCCCAAGAGAGGACCCGGAGGAAGGGCCTAGAAACCTTACCTGGGAATCCCTGGAGCGACGCCGTGCCCCGAAAGTTGGCGGGGCCTTGCTGATCTTGAACGCGCGGACTTCGAAGACACGACGGTCCATGGAGAAACAGGTGCTGCACGCATCCATATCGTGGTTGGGTCCCAGGCAATGAAGACAAACATCATGCTGATCCGTGACGGAAAAATGCCGGCCACAGGAGCACCGATGCATAGAGGCACGTCCCGCCTTCAACTTACATTTTACCCTGAACCTGACATGATGTGAAACGAAAAGAGACCAAAATTAGCAAAAAGCGCCGTCCGCCGACAGAAGAAATAAACAGAAACGGGTCTTACCGGAGATGGCGCCGAGAGAAATACGAGAAAATGAAAATTACGTACTCACCGTAATTCTTAATCTTCTTGGACGAGTCTCCACCACTCATTCACACTATTGGGACTCGCGCCGAGGCACTAGGACCCATCGGGAGCAAACTTTTGCTGGAGGGTCGACACCAGAGATGGCGCCTGTGAGGGCACAGCGCTAGAGCACTAGCTCGCGCGCAATGACTATCTTGGCGTCGACCTCCAACCGCCTCAGTACCTTTTTACCAAGGAGGTGCAGCGCAACTAACGAAGAGTAACCTAACCTTAAGACCGACATAAGATAGTCCGGGTGACCCGTAAGAAGGGTCAACAAAGAAGTCTTCATGGCCTAAAGATTTGAGGGAGTGAAGACCAACACAGCGTGTGAGCTCGGGGATGGAGGGTGGGCGTGTGAATGGTGGTGAGACCGTCCAAGAAGATCAAGACTTGTAGGTATGAATTTTCATATCTTCCTGGACATAAGTCTCCACCACTCATTCACACATTGGGAGAGTACCGAGCTAATAATCCCCGGAGGGTGGCAGGAAGACCAAGAGCTCACGTTTCTAGGACAGAAGTCCATTAAGGATAGTTCTGCCGAAGGTGGAATGTCGCCTGGCATGAACATCCAGTGCATAATGCTTAACGAAGGTATGCACTGAGCTCCAGGTGGTGGCATTGCAGATGTCTGCAATCGAGACATTACGAATTTCCGCTAGGGATGCCGCGACCGCTCTGGTAGAGTGAGCGTAAACCCTACCTTCCAATTTAACCTGTGCCATGGAATAGCAATGTCGAAGACATGCCACTAGCCATGATGAGATGCATCTGATAGCGACAGGTTGACCCAGCCGGGTCTCGCTGAAGGAAACAAACAGTTGTTGGGCTTTGCGAAAACCCTTGGTTCTATCTAGATAGAAACGCAAGGCTCTCTTAACATCCAAGGAATGAAGAGATCGTTCCCCTTCATTTTGGAAGTCCGCAAAGTAAGAGGGAAGGACCAAAGGTTGGTTTAGATGGAATTCCGACACAACCTTGGGAAGAAATTTAGGATGAGTGCGAATAACTACTTTGTCCTTATGGAACACAGTATACGGAGGATCCGTAACCAGGGCATGTATCTCAGAGACCCTATGGCTGAGGTAATGGCCACTAGGAAGGCCGTCTTCAGGTGAGAAACTTTAGCTCACAGGTAGCCAGAGGTTCGAAGGTTTCCAGTGAGCATATCTAGCACAAGGTTAATGTCCCAGGCTGCAACTGGATGTCTTATAGGGGTCTGGTATAGAATTCCTTTAAGAAATCTCTTAACCATAGGTAACTGAGCCAGAGACAAAGAAGAAAATGGCTCATGATACGCTGAAATGGCACTAAGGTGAACTTTGACTGTAGAGTACTGAAGACCTGAATTTAGAGGTCCAAAAGGTACTCAAAACCTTGTCTGGTGGACAGGAAAAGGGATTCCAAGAGGACTTTGCACACAGAGTTAAAACACTTCCACTTAGACGTGTAAGTTTTCTCTGCGAGTAGCTGGCTTCCGAGCAGCCAGAAGAATGTCTGAAACTCTTCGAGAGACATTGAACCGTTCACTTCTACCTCTTCAGGAGCCAGGCGTGAAGGTGAAGCGATCTCAGGTTGGGATGGACCACCGACCTGAGTCAACAGGTTCATCTGCAGGGGAGTGGTCTCGGAGGGCTGCCAACATATTGTGGAGTAGAGGAAACCACAGTTGACGAGGCCAAGAGGGGCAATGAGAATCATCTTGGTCCCTGGGACTCGAATTTGAGAAGTACTCTGAATTAGAGGAAGTAGGTGAAAGGAAAGAAAGCGTTTGTCCACCGCAGCCTGAACGCATCCTGACAGAAAATGCCAGGCCCTGGATTTCTGAAGCAGAAGAGAGGCAGTTTGCGTTGAGTGGGGATGCAAAGTTCTAGGTCTGGAGTTCCCACTCTTGAATAGTGATTGAACTATGGTTGGATCGAGAGACTACTCGTGAGGATCTGCCTCTGTTCTGCTGAGACGGTCCGCCAAGTCGTTTTGTACACCTAGCAGGTAGATCACTTGAATTAGAGATTTGTGTTCCAAGCACCATTCCCACACCCTCATCGCTTCCCTGCATAAGGGGTAAGAGTGAGCACCGCCCTGCTTGTTGATGTAATACATCACAGCTTTGTTGTCCGTTTGAAGGAGAATGTTCTTGTGACAGAGGATGTCCTTCAAAGCCCGGACCGCATAAAGGACGGCTCTCATCTCTAGGACATTTATGTGAAGCTGGGCCTCGAGTTGAGTCCATACACCTTGAGTGTGGAGAGAGCGACAATGGGCTCCCATCCTGTTAGCGATGTGTCTGTGGTGATGGAGATTTGATGATCCAGAGGAGCAAAGGGAAATCCTTCCAGGAGATTGCTCTCTTGAGACCACCAGGTGAGAGACCTCTGTAAGGGTTCTGTCACCTTGATGGGATAAGACTGTGGGTGAGTGGTTGGGGACCACTGAGCACTGAGCATCCATTGGGTGGTTCTCATGTGTAGCCGAGCTAGGGGTACAGTGAACACTGAGGATACCATGAGGCCTAACATACGTTGCATTGAGAGAGCTGTAACTGATCTGTTCTCCCCAATGTAACGGGCCAGCTGAAGGATCTCGAGCCTTCTGTCCTCTGGAAGGAAAGCCTTGGCGCAAGAGGTGTCCAGTAGAGTCCCTATGAAAAGGAGTCTCTGAGAGGGCTGCAACTGTGACTTCTTTAGATTCAGCAGAACTCCCATGGACGTAAGAAGGCGAGAGGCCGTCTGAACGGCTTCCAGGGTCCCCTATCTGGAAGGGCTTGCTAGGAGCCAGTCGTCCAGGTAGGGAAACACTCGGATTCTGAGCTTCCTGAGATGCGCTGCGAGAACTGCACAACACTTTGTAAAGACTTGCGGCGCCGAGGATAGCCCAAAGGGCAGGACTCTGAACTGATAGTGTTGACCCAGAGCCACAAACCTCAGGAATCTGTGATGCCTCGGGTGAATAGGAATGTGCTGGTAAGTGTCCTGCATGTCCAGGGAGGCTAGCCAGTCGTGTTGATGAAGCAAAGGTAATAGGGTTCCTAGAGAAATCATTTTGAATTTCTCCCTGGGGAGAAATTTGTTTAGCTTTCTGAGGTCTAGAATGGGGCGCATACCCCCAGACTTCTTTGGAACCAGAAAGTAGTGGGAGTAGAACCCTGTGTTTCGCTGATGCAGAGGCACCAGTTCTACTGCCCTGTTGTTCAGAAGTCCCTGAATCTCAGCGTCAGAAGGTCTGACTGAAGGATTGACAGCCTGGGTTGTCGCTTGGGAGGACGATTCAGAGGGTCTCCAGAAAATTGAGAGAATACCTCGCGAATTATCCAGGGACCCAGTTGTCTGAGGTTATGGACTTCCACTGGTTGTAGAAGTACATCAGACGACCTCCCACGAGAAGAAAAGTCCACCTTGGCAGTGGAGATGAAACTTGGGCCAGCAACTCATAAGGTAGCACTGGGCGCTTTGGGCCCTTGCGCTTTCTGTTGCATCTTCTTTTGAGGTTGGGCAGGTTGGTTCTTATGGAAACTTCCTCTGCCCCTGCCTCGAAAGGACTGACGATTATGAAACTGACGTTTACCGAAATGCCCTCGAGAGGAGGTAGGAGGGGGTCGAGCCAGCTTAATGGCCGACCTAGTCTTCTGAGTAGCCTCTAGAGCTTGCTCTACCTGAGGACCGAAAAGATACGAGCCATCAAAGGGCAACGCCATCACCTGCTGCTGTGCATCATTCGTGAAGCCCGAAGTACGCAGCCAGGAGTGACGGCGAGTACAAATACCAGCGGCTGCTGAACGAGACGCAGCGTTGAAAGCATCCATGGCTGCTTTGACCTGTTGGTTATTAGATTCAATACCTCTGGTAATGGTCAGAAGAAGCTCTGACTTAGAGCCCGAGTCCGGAAGAGCTTCAACCATTTGCTTAATAGAGTGCCACAGGATATACTCATACTGAGAAAAATAGCCCTGGTAACTGGCAATACGCATACTTAGAGTGACGAGCAAAGACTCTCTACCTAATGTATCAATCTTACGAGACTCTTTGTTAATAGGTCGAGCTGTAGTAGCTTGAGGAAGAACGACCTTATCATTCCCTGCCAGGACTACAATAGGATCCGCAAAGGCTTGAGATGCCAAAATGGGACGATCCTTGGGGGCTGAATATTTCCTGTCAATGGATTTAGCCACCGAAGGGGTAAGAGCAGGATTATTCCATACCATTTGAGACAGCGTCTCGAAGGAAGGTTGAGTCGGAGGAGTCAAATCCGAAGGGATCTCCGAAGCATGAAGATATTGGAGTCTTAACCGCTTCCCAGGATCGATGTCTGTAGTCTGGAGAGAAAGAGTGGAACTCAGGTTCTTCAACAGAGACTTAAAGGACAGGTCCTCGACCACAGGCTCTGCAGAGGAAAGATCCTGCTTCTGCCCACTTCATCACCCAACCAAGGTCTGGGCCAGGCTCAATGTCATCTCCTGAAAGTCCAGGGAGGACTGTTTGGACAGGAAAGGAGTGAAATACAGGAGAGGAAGGAAGAATTGAGAGGAAAGAGGAGTCCTCGAGAGCTCCTGGCGCCGAGGAGGCAAACGGGACCGAAAACGGTGCCAAAGAACAGCCGCCGAGAAACCGCCCGGCACCACAGACGGCGCCGAGAAGGCACATGGCACCGAAGACGGCGCCGAGAAGCCCTGCGACACCATGGACGGCGCCGAGGAGGCGCACGGCACCGCAGAAGGCGCCGAGAAGCTCTGCAACACTGTGGATGGCGCCGAGAAGCTCCGCGGCGCCGCCGACAAGCCCCGCAATGCCACGGATGGCGCCAAAAGCATTCCAGGACCCTGAGAAACATGGTTAGAAGGGAAAATAGCAGGAGATAAGGGCATCGGTGTGGCCCCCTGCGCCGCAGCCATGTGAGGGGGGGAAACACCTAAGCGTGGAGTCGTCGGCACCGAGGAGGGTGCCGCGCGACCAGGAAAGTCCAACCGCCCTACCTGGTCGCCTGACAAGCCCGAAGGCCCGTGGGCAACCGAGCCAGGTAGCAGAACCAACCTCCGAGCCCATTGCTCCATAAGAGCGCCCACTGATGAAACTGCTCATCTGAAGACCTACCTATAGGCGGGGTAGGACTCCGATGCCGAAGACGGCGGCTACCGGAAGCAGAAGTTGGCACCCAAGGAGGAGACCGGCAACTAGCCACGATAACAGACCGTCGACGCGCAGACATATCAGAGGGAGACCTCGAGTGATGCTCTCTTTAGACCCAGGGGTCAAGAAGAGCTCGAGGGGCCGAACGGTGTCGAATGTGACCGTTTGTTTTTATGCTCTGGAGGGACCGCCATCCCCCGGGCATCGGACTGACCGTTGTCAGACTCTCGCTCGAGAAGGAGGCGGACCGGACTCCAGCCCGACTGACTGAACAGCTTTCACACGGCGTATCCCTACTGTCACCTGACCTGCTCATGGTCGACTCCGCTGAAGTAGGCTGAGACTTCTTTTATTGTATATTAAAATAGAATAAATTTAAGCGATACTATATCGAGATAATACTACAAAAAATAAACTGAAAACTATGCTGCTAGTTTGAAGTTTGACTCCCGACAGGCGAACGACGTCATTACTGAAGCGCACTCGACGGCGGGAAAAAAGGAACTGAGGCAGTTGGAGGGTCGACGCCGAGATAGTCATTGCCGCGCGAGCTAGTGCTCGAGGCACCTTGCCTCATGGCGCCATCTCTGGTGTCGACCCTCCAGCAAAAGGTTTGCTCCCGATGGGTCCTAGTGCCTCCGGCGCAGTCCCAATAGTGTGAATGAGTGGTGGAGACTTATGTCCAGGAAGATTACGAGGAGTCTGGCTTGAGTGACGCAGAAGGCCTAGTTCAACTACCGCACAGCAGGTGTAGCCTCGACGGCGGGAGGAACAGAACTGAGATAGAGGAGGGTCCACGGCACCTAACGAGCCACCCCTGGGCATGGCGCAGTGCGTTGCTCTCGAGGGGCGGCGCTGGAGCCACCCCAAAAAAAAAATAAATAAAAAATCCTGCGGGCGGGTGTGCGCCGCCGGCACTAACCCAAGCAGTAATGAATGGTGAAGATTGACAAGGGAAGATATATTGATCTCTATGGATATAGCTTATTGATAGGATTCATCAGTCAATCAGAACCCTTAATTCTCGGCTGAAACTGTGTGGACTTTATGGGATTTCTTCACTCTTTTGCTGGGCTCTGTACAAGTCAGGAAGACCCTGTGAGAGTGGACTTTGGACTGCAGGCGGTTTTCCCAGGCCCTATCTGGAGACTGCTGTCACAGAACTGGATTAAGAAGGGGAAAGAAAGAAAGAGACTGAACTGTGATCGTGATTCCCCAGGTACTGAGAAGTTGTTTAACATTGTTGGGGAAAAATTAGATGCTGCAGAAACCCTACACTAGTTTGGCAGAATTGGCTGACAGGACTGTGCAAATTATCTGAAGGCTACAGTTGCTATTGAGAGTTTGTTTGCTTATGTGGGACTGCAATTGTAATTTTGAAGAGGCAAAGTATCTCTAGTCGCCGGGGTGCTACATGTCCTACATGAACTGGTTAAAGTTGGCTGAGAGCTGCGGTCTAGCTGCAGCTGAAGACAAGGTTGTGGACATTGTTTAACTGGGAAGTGCGGACAGGTGTGCAGGGGTTTGTTGTTTTTGAATTCCCCCTGTTGGACTGCACTGGAGCTTCTTGGAACTAAGGCTAGCAACCACTTCAGTTGGCACTGACTTTACTGGAATAACTGTCTGTGAACATTTCATGCTGTGATCTCAGTGCAGTAACTGCAGGAGGACTCCCACCATTTGGGAAGAGCCAAGGAGGAACCTGCTAACATCTTCCAAGTGGGACTCAATGTCTCAGGAGGTCACAGGCACTTGCTGGGTGCTACAGCACCTAAGACCCATTGGGGAAGCCGGGTCTGAGGAGCTACTTCCGGGTCTGGGCCTTCTGGGCTGGTGCTGTCCTGCCACAGAGCTCTGTAATGGGCTAGAAGTAGCTGAAGGTGACAAGCGGCCAGATCTACAATCAAGGTGACCAGCTGCAAGATCTTTGAGCAAGTCCATCCTGCCCGAGGGACCAAGGCAGCCTTCTTCTGCCCTGTTTGCCCTGAGCGAGAAGCTCCATCCTCCCGTTTTTAGGTCAACAGTGAGTACCCAGGACCTGGTTCCCGGAAGGAAAATGGAAATTTGTGTTGTTTCTTAAACCATGTCCTTTTCAAATATTTTCAGGGCCCAACAGCAGGCCAACCTGCGGCACCATACCAGGCCTGCACCTGATGGGTGCCGAAGAACATCCTGGGAAACACTGGTACCAGTGGGGGTGGGTTTCATCTGTGGGCCCAAATGTTTATTGTATTCAAAATTGTTTCACTAACCATTTATTTTTCTATCCACAGCCATCCTTTGTCACGGTATCCCTTCCTAGTCCTTACCCCAAATAAAGCTGTGGTTTACCATTTGAAATTGTGTGTTGCAGAATTCTTGAGCCTGACAAAGCATTACTTGCTCATGGTTTATGGTACTGAATTGTTGGGCATCCAGTGTGTGTGTGTGTGTGTGTGTGGTGGTTGGTAGGAGAGGCAGGTGGTAGGTACAGCATCCCAGGGGCGTGCCAGCCAGTCACTTGACCCACTTCTAATTCTCTCTGGGTGGAGGCACCGCACTGTTTTTATTATCTGTGGGATAGGACCCCCGAACACCACTGTAGCACGACCCAGGCCCCTTAACCTGTTAGAGGGCCAACAGGCAGGGGTAGTAGCCCACTGGCACACAGCACCTAGGCTACATCTTTGGAGGCACCGCTGGGATCTCCTGTTCACCAGCCATGCCCATCATAGAGGACCCAACTGTAAAGAACCCTATGGGGTCCCCAGCACCCAAGTCTACCTCCCTCAAGAAAAGGATAAAGTGAGTTTGGTGAAATGGAGTGGGGTATGAGGATGGACCCCAGATGTCCCTTTCTATTGTTAGAGTACCCCCAAGATGGACAAGGGAAAACAGAAAACACTTGTCCACCATAAAGAAACTGGATAAAGTGAAAAGGGGACAGATGCTTGATTCAAGTACTGTGAAGATAATTATATTGATGGAATGCCTAAATACACATAGGCTGCCTGGGTGCTGAAGGCAATAGAGACAGAGGGCAAGGCAGAGGCCTGGGCTATAGTGACAATGTTCAGTGTGGTTTCCATGGTGGAGGAGAGCCTGACCCTTTATGGGCCCCTGTGCCAGATGTGAGGTTTAGGCCCGGACAGAAGCCCACCCCCAAGGAATCTTATAGCAAGCTGAGGATGTCTTTTGAGGTAAAGCCTACTCCTGTGGGGGAGGAAGATTATAAGTCTTTGATAAAAGTACAGTTATTTAAGAACTTACCGTAACAGTAGATCTTCCAGGGAGGCTCTTGCAGTAGGTAATTACATATAGGAATCAAGCCGGCAGGCGTCAGGACCCCTCGGAAAAAATTTCTAGCCAGCAGTCTCTGGCGGGGGACCGCCCCCACTTCAGGTGACCAGCGTCAGGTGACGTCAGTAAAAAAGGGGCGGTCCCCCTACGCCCGTCTTCCAGTTCTTTCCCGCCAAGGGTCAAAAAAGGCAAGACAAAAGAGAAGAGAATATTTCCCTTCCTGGAAAAGGAGCTGAAAATGTTAAGGGGGATGGAGAGCGGGAAGGCATTACCTACTGCAAGAGCCTCTCTCGAAGATCTACCGTTACGGTAAGTTCTTACGTAACTGTACTAGCTAACTTCAAGAGGGCTCTTGCAGTAGGTAATTACATATTGGACTGAATCCAAGCAGTCTGGAACAAAGAAAAGCACTGGAGGAGAAAAGAAAAATTACGCACTCTACCGTAATTCTTGATCTTCTTGGACGAGTCTCCACCACTCATTCACACTAGTGGGATTGGCGCGAGGCACTAAGACCCATCGAGCAAACTTTTTGCTGGAGGTCGGATACGAGACGCGCCATGACACGGCGTCATGGTAGCGGCTCTGAGCAGTAATGACCATCTCGACGACGACCTCCAACCGCCTCAGTACCTTTTTACCAAGGAGGTGCAGTGCAACTAACGTGAAGAGTAAACCTAACATTAAAAACGGACATAAGATAGTCCGTGAGTGACCCGTGTAAGAAGGGTCAGCAAAGAAGTCTTCACGGCCTAAAGATTTGAGGGGTGAAGACCAATACAGCGTGAGCTCGGGGATGGAGGGTGGGCGTGTGTGAATGAGTGGGTGGAGACTCGTCCAAGAAGATCAAAAATTACGGTAGAGTGCGTAATTTTCTATCTTCCTGGACATAAGTCTCCACCACTCATTCACACTGGTGGGAGAGTACCAAGCTGATAATCCCCCAAAAGGGCGGCAGGAGAGCCAGAGCTCACGCGTCTAAGATAGAAGCCCATTAAGGATAGTTCTGCCGAATGCGGAATGTCGCCTGGCATGAACATCCAGTGCATAGTGCTTAGCAGTATGCACTGAGCTCAGGTGGCGGCGTTGCATATATCTGCAATTGGAACATTATGACAATTTCCGCTAGGGATGCCTGACGCCCTAGTAGAGTGAGCGTACACTCTACCTTCTAATTTAACTTGAGCCATGGAATAGCAATGACGAAGGCATGCCACTAACCATGAAGAGATGCATCTAATAGCGACAGGTTGACCCAGCCGGTGTCGCTGAAAGAAACTGAACAGTTGCTGAGTCTTGCGAACATCCTTGGTTCTATCTAAATAGAACCGCAAGGCTCTCTTAACATCCAAGGAATGAAGAGCTGTTCCCCTTCATTTTGGAAATTAGCCAGAAGCGGGAAGTACCAGAGGTTGGTTCAGATGGAATTCTGACACAACCTTGGGAAGAAATTTAGATGAGTACGGAGAACTACCTTGTCCTTATGGAATACAGTATACGGAGGGTCCGTAACCAGGCATGTGTCTCAGAGACCCTGCGGCTGAGGTAATGGCCACCAGGAAGCAGTCTTCCAGGGAAGAAATTTTAGCTCACAGGTAGCTAAGGGTTCAAAGGCTTCCGAGTGAGCATGTCCAGCACCAGGTTAATGTCCCAGGCTGCAACTGGACGCTTAACAGGGGTCTGGTATGGAGAATCCCCTTAAGAAATCTCTTCACCATAGGTAACTGGAGCCAGAGTTAAGGAAGAAATCGGCTCATGGAACGCTGAGATGGCACTAAGGTGAACTTTAACTGTGGAGTACTGAAGACCTAAGTTTGATAGGTCCAAAAGATACTCCAGAACCTTGCCAGGAGGACAGGAAAAGGGATTTCAAGAGGATTTTGCACACCAGAGAGAAAAACGTTTCCATTTGGAAGCGTACGTTCGGGTGGCTGGCCTCCAGCAGCCAGAAGGATGTCTGAGACTCTACGAGAGCGTTGAACCGATTCCTTCTATCTCTTCAGGAGCCAAGCATGAAGGTGAAGTGATTTCAGGTTGGGATGGACCAACGAACCCTGAGTCAAAAGACTGATTTGTAAAGGAAGTGGTCTCGAGAGGCTGCCAACATACTGTTGAGTAGAGGAAACCATAGTTGCCGAGGCCAGGAAGGAGCAATGAGAATCATCTTGGTCCCTGAGACTCGAACTGAGGAGTACTCTCTGGATTAGAGGAAGTGGGAGGAAGTGAAAGAAAGCGTTTTGTCCACCGCAGCCTGAGCACATCCTGACAGAAAATGCCAGGCCCTGGATTTCTGGAGCAGAAGAGAGGCAGTTTTGCGTTGAGTGGGGATGCAAAAAGGTCCAGGTCTGGAGTCCCCCACTCTTTGAACAGAGACCGAGCTACGGCTGGATCAAGAGACCACTCGTGAGGGTCTGCCTCCGTTCTGCTGAGGTGATCTGCTAGGTCGTTTTGTATACCTGGCAGATAAACCGCTTGAATCAGAGACTTGTGCTCCAAGCACCACTCCCACACCCTCATTGCTTCCCTGCAAAGGGGATAAGAATGAGCACCGCCTTGCTTGTTGATGTAATACATCACTGCTTTGTTGTCCGTTTGAAGGAGAATGTTCTTGTGACAAAGGACATCCTTCAGAGCTCGGATTGCATAGAGGACCGCTCTCATCTCCAGGACATTTATGTGGAGATGAGTTTCAACTGAGTCCATACACCTTGAGTGTGGGAGAGACAGTGAGCTCCCCATCCCATTAGCGATGCATCTGTGGTGATGGAGATCTGATGATCCGGGGGAGCAAAGGGGAATCCTTCCAGGAGATTGCTCTCTTGAGACCACCAGGTGAGAGACCTTCGAAGGGGCTCCGTCACCTTGATGGGATAAGACTGGGGGTGAGAGGTCGGGGACCACTGAGTGGAGAGCATCCATTGGGTGGTTCTCATGTGCAGTCGGGCCAGAGGGACAGTGAAGACCGAGGGCGCCATATGAGACCCAACATGCGTTGCATCGAGAGCTGTAACCGATTGGTTCTCCCTGATGTAACGGGCCATACTGAGATGTCGAGTCTTCTGTCTCTCTGGAAGGAAAGCCTTCGCTGAGGAGGTGTCTCAGAAGCGTCCCTATGAAAAGAGCCTCTGGGAGGGTTGCAGTTGAGATTTTTTCAAATTCAGCAGAACTCCCATGGACGTGAGAAGGCAGTCGTTTGCACGGTTTCAAAGTCCCTTGGCGGGAAGGGCTTGCTAGAAGCCAATCGTCCAGGTGAGGAAACACTCGAGTCCGATTCCTGAGATGCCTGCAAGAACTGCACAATACTTTGTAAAAATCAAGGGCGCCGAGGATAGCCCAAAGGGCAGGACTCTGAACTGATAATGCTGACCCAAAGCTACAAACCTGAGGGAATTTGGTGGGTCGGTGGACTGGGATATGCTGGTAAGCATCCTGCATATCGAGAGAGGCTAGCCAGTTGTGCTGATGCAGCAAGGGTAACAGGGTACCTAGGAAATCATTCTTGAATTTTTCCTGGGGAGGGAATTTGTTTAACTTTCTGGAGGTCTAGAATGGGGCATCCCCAGATTTCTTTGGAACCAGAAAGTAATGGGATAGAACCCTGTGTTTACGAAGTGCGGGGGCACCAGTTCTATTCTCTGTTGTTCAGAAGGCCCTGGATCTCCGCGGTGAGGAGGTCTGACTGAGAGGCCGACAACCTGGGTTAATAGTATGGGAGGACAATTCGGGGGTTTCCAAGAAATTGAGAGAATAACCCTACATGAATTATCCAAGGACCCATTGTCTGAGGTTATGGACTTCCACTGGTTGTAGAGTACATCAGACGACCTCCCACGGAGGAGAAGTTCCACCTCGGGCAGAGTGGATGGAACCAGCCAGCGACTCATAAAGGTAGGCGCTGGGAGCTTTGGGTCCCTCTTGGCTTTCTGCTGCGTCTTCTTTTGAGGTTGGGCAGGTTGGCTTTATGGCCTTCCCCTGCCTCTGCCTCGAAAGGACTGACGACTATGAAACTGACGCTCTGTTCACATGCCCCGAGAGGGGGCAGGCGGAGGTCTGGCCAACTTAATGGCCGATCTAGTCTTTCTGAGTGGCCTCTAAGGCTTGCTCCACCTGAGGGCCAAAAGAAAGGAGCCATCAAAGGCAGCGCCATCACCTGCTGCTGAGCATCATTCGTGAACCAGAAGTACGCAGCCAGGAATGGCGCCTAGTACAAATCCTGGCTGCTGAGAGAAGCAGTGTCGAAAGCGTCCATGGCGGCTTTGACCTGTTGGTTATTGACCCAATACTCTAATAACGGTCAGAAGAAGCTCTGACTTGGAACCCGAATCTGGAAGAGCTTCAACCATTCTTTTCATAGAGTGCCACAGGATATACTCATACTGAGAAAAATAGCCTTGATAACTGGCACACGATACTTAGAGGAGGCAGCAAAGACTCTCTTACCTAATGTATCAATCTTACAGACTCTTTTGTTAATAGGTTGAGCTGTAGTAGTTTGAGGAAGAACGACCTTTGTCATTCTCTGCCAGGACTACAATAGGATCCGCAGGCTTGGGATGCCAAAATAGGACGATCCTTGGGGCTGAATACTTTATCAATGGATTTAGCCACTGAGGAATAAGAGCAGGTTATTCCATACCATTTGAGATAGCCTCAAGGAAGGCTGAATCGGAGGAGTCAAACCAGAGGGATCTCCGAGCATGAAGATACTGAGTCTTAATATCTTCCCAGGATCGATGTCTGTAGTCTGAGAGAAGAGTGGATCCCAGGTTCTTCAACAGAGACTTAAGGACAGGTCCTCGACCACAGGCTCTGTAGAAAGAAAGATCCTGTTTCTCCACTTCATCACCCAACCGAAGGTCTGGGTCAGGCTCAACATCATCTCCTGATGGTCCAGAAAGGACTGTTTGGACAGGAAAGGAGTGAAAATTAGAGAGGAGGAAATGGCAGAAAACAAGGAGAGTCTCCTAAGCTGCGGCGCGAGGCGGCAAACGGGCTGAAGACGGCATCGAGGAGGCGACGCGTCAAGAGGTACGTGAGTTCGCTGCCGGGCGGGCGGGCGTTACCGGATTTTCGCACGGCGCCGCGGCGGGACGGTTTCGCCGCGGCGGCGCACGGATTACGCTATGAACGGCGTTGCAGACGACGCTTCGAACGGCGCCGCTCGGACTAACGTGACATCGGCGGCGCCGCCAGATCGGACGGCATCGCCAACGGGCGCCAGGAGACCACGCTGGCACTGCAAGCCCGGCGGTTACGAAAATGGGCGCTGACACGCCACAGACTCCCGTAGAAGGCGCCGAAAAGCCTCCCCGGGAACCTGGAAAAGCAAGAGAAGGAAAAACTGTGAGATATGGGCATCGGTGAGGCCACTTTCGCGCCGCAGCCATGGAGGGGGAAACACCTAAGCACGGAGTCGCTAGCACTAGTGCAGGCTGCGACTAGGAAGGTCCAACCGCCCTACCTGATCGCCGGAGGAGCCCGAGGGCTCCAAGGCAATCGCAGCCAGGCAGAAGTAACCAACCTCCGAGCCCATCGCCCATAAGAGCGCCCACTGATGAAACTGCTTCATCTGGAGCCCTACCTATAGCGGGAGGGCCCGGCGTCGAGACGATGATTATCGGAAGTTGGCGACTCCGAAGAAGGAGACCGGCAACTAGCACGATAACCGACGACCGTCGGCAGCGCAGACATACAGAGGCGACCTCGGTGATACTTCTCTTTTACGGCCTGTGGGCGAAGAAGAAGAGCTCGAGGTCAGGCAGGCGCGTAGAATCGACCGTTTATTTTTATGCGTGAGGACCGCCCATCCCGGGCATCGGACTGACCGTGAGTCGGACCAGCTGAGAGAGAAGGAGGCTTGACGGACCAGCCTCCGGCTGACTGAACAGCTTTACACGAAGTCTCCACACCGCCACCTGACCTGCTCATAGTCGAGCCGTCCAGGTAGGCCGAGACTCTCAAGTAAGTTAACTTTAAATATTAGAAAATTTTAGAAAAAATAGAATAAAACTATGTTTACCTACTATCGTGATAATGTTACAAAAAACAAACTGAAAACTATCGCTAGTTTGAAGTTACGACTCCATTCAAGCGGCGGCGTAAATCACTGAAAGCGCACTTTCGGCGGTAGAAAAAGAACTGAGGCGGTTGGAGGGTCGCTGCCGAGATGGTCATTACCGGGCCGCTAGCTCGTGGCGCTGTGTCTCGCGCGCCTTCTCGCTACCGACCCTCCAGCAAAAAGTTTGCTCCCGATGGGTCTTAGTGCCTCCGGCGCCAATCCCACTAGTGTGAATGAGTGGTGGAGACTTATGTCCAGGAAGATCTACCAAACAATAGAACCTCCAGCTGCAAGGGTCATAAGAGAGAAGACCTTGCAGAACAGCCAACCCGAAGTCTGCTCTACGGCGAGAGGCAATGTCCAAACTATAGTGTTTCATAAAGGTATGGACAGAAGTCCAAGATGTGGCTGTGCAGCTATCTGCCGCTGACACATTCTTGAAACAAGCTGCAGAGGCAGCTACTCCTCTGGAGGAGTGACACCTGACCTGACCTGGAAGGGTCTTGTTGTACTTGTAAAGAAAGTGATACAATGAGCCAACCATTCAGGATAGGTATTGCTTGGAAACAGCTGCTCTCTCTTGTGGGAAAAGAGACAAAAAGCTGATCAGATTTCCTCATGTATCCTTAGTCCAAGAGGTGTAGTATCTCAGTATTCTATGAACATCCAGAGTATGCAGGAGATGCTCCCCTTGATTGGAGTGTTGCATAAAGAAAGCAGGTAGCTCAATAAATTGATTCAGCGTAGAATCCACCACCGCCTTAGGGAGAAACTTAGGGTTGGTGCGAAGAGCCACACATTCCTTGTGGAAAATTAAGTAAGGGATTTTGCATATCACGGCCTGAAGCTCGGAAATTCAACGAGCTGAAGTATGGCCACTAGGAAGAGAGTCTTCCAAGAAAGGAACTTCGAGTGTGCTGAAGCTGCCGGCTCAAAGGGAGGCAGAGTAAGCTTCTTAAGGACAAAGTTCAAATCCCAAGGAGGAACAGGAACGCAGATGGGGAGTCTTAAATGGAGGACCCCTCTAAGGAAAGTCTTAGAGATTCCAACTCTGTGAAAGACCTGTCTCCAAAAGGTACATGGTATGCTGAGATAGGAGCCATGTGGACCTTCAAAGAGGAATGACTGAGACCCAGGTAAAAGAGATGACGCATGTAGTCCTGAACTCTCTCGACAGGGCAAGAGAAAGGCTCGAAGTCCTTTGAAGAGGCCCAAATTGAAAAACGTTTCCACTTCATGGCGTATGTGGACCTAGTGGACAGCTTCCTGGCCTCCACCAGAATATCTGCGACGAGCTGAGGAACCCCAAAGTGGGCTTGAGCTACGTCTGCAGGAGCCATGCAAGCAACTGAAGGGATCTGAGACCTGGATGCACCAGGGTCCCCTGATTCTGGGTCAGCAAATGCTGTGACAGAGGAAGAAGAAGTGGAGGTTCTTCTGAAAACTGTTGCAGAAGAGAGAACAAACTTGCCTGGGCAGAATGGAGCGATGGGAATCATCCGGGCTCCTTCTGAACTGAGTTTGTGTAAGACCCTCTGAATTAAGGGAATTGGAGGGAAGGCATAGATGAATCTGTCCTTCCAGTCAAGAGACAGAGCGTCCCAACAGAAAATGCCTCGCCCTGGAGCGAGCGAGCAAATGGCGGGAAGTTTTGCATTTAGAGGGGACGTGAACAGGTCTACCCGAGGGGCTCCCCAGTGCAGGAAGATATCGCCTGCTACCTCTTCATCCAGTTCCCATTCGTGCCTTGGCTGACGACCGACTGATGTGATCTGCCAGCATCTTTCCACTCTCGGACATTAACTGCCATCAGGTGAAGGTTGTGTCGAACCGCCCAATTCCAAACTCTCATTGCTTCCTGCACAGACGGTAGGAACAAGTTCCTCCTTGTCTGTTGATGTACCAGACTATGCATGTTGTCCGTCTGGATTGCCAGATGGCTGGAAGAATGCAAGAGTTTAGAGCCTGGAGAGCATACAAAACTGCCCTGAGATCAAGCACACTGATATGAAGAGTCTGCTTTAGACTGGACCAGGAGCCCCAAGTCCTGTGAGACCCTAGATGGGCTCCCCAACCTTCTCCGAGGCATCTGTTGTCAATGTTTGGGATGGGGGTTCGAAGCAGAAGGAACCCCTGGCAAAGGTTCTCTTGCACCATCCACCATTGCAAGTCCCGGACCATGGGATCGGAGACCAGAAATGGAAATTACATACTTACCGTAATTATTGATCTTCTTGGACAGTCTCCATCACTCATTCACACTAGAGGGATAGCGCCAGAGGCACTAGGACCAAGCGGGAGCCTATCATTTTCTGAAGGGTCAGCGCCGAGACAGGACCACGATGCGGCACCATGAGACTAGCTCGGCGCCTGTGTAGCTATCTCGGCATCGACCTCCAACTGCCTCCTGTACCTTTTCGACCGAGGAGGTAGCTGTAACTAATGAGAATAACCTATCCTGAGTTTCTGGGCCTGGAGAGGCCAGATGTCCTTGCAAGAAAGGTCAAAGAATAATGCCCTCACAGTCTGGAACCATAGGACCATGAAGACCAGGAAAGAAAATGAGGAACCCAGGGATGGTGGAGGGAATGAGTGATGGAGACTGTCCAAGAAGATCAATAATTACGGAGCACGTAATTCCATATCTTCCTGGACTAAGTCTCCATCACTCATTCACACTAGTGAGAGTACCGAGCTAAACCAACAACCCGCGTAGGGTGGTTGGAGATAGGGTTCACTTCAGAAAGACACAGCCAAGGACTGTCCTGCTAATATAATGAGTTGTCTTGTAAAGAATAACTAGAACACAGTGCCTACAAGATAAGCTACGAGTTGTAACTCTACCACTTTGCAGACGACTGCAATGGACACAAAATGAAAGTCTGCCAGGAAGTCGCAACTACTCTGGAGAGTGGCAAGAACCTGGCCTCACGATTTGGTCTAGGACCAAAATTAATCATGTCAAAGACATGTACTAATGTAACGTAAAGGGACCTCAGGAACTGAAAGAGTCGGAGGTAAAGTCTACTGGTTCAGGGTAGCCTGGAAAGTGCATATGGAAACCCCCACTATCAAGTATGGCTGACCTGTAAACAATAGGTCCAGGAGCACTTGAACCCCTTACTTGGTGAGCAAGGGGGTCCAGGTGGGGTTAGCCCATCAAAGAGAATGGTCTCCACTTAGTCACAGGAACCTTCCTGATGGAAGGCCAAACACAACTTAGAAGCCTCTTGTGGTGGTCTAGTAGAACCAGATCCTACCCACTACATATTCCAAAGGAATCATCCTGCCCCAGTGTGAACAACTGTAGTAGCAGTCTCTGAACTCAGGAAAGAAAGGAAAAGTGTACAGGAGGACGTGTCCATTGCGGAAAAACATTCCGACAGAAAAAAACAGGGGCTGGATTTCTAAGGCAAATAGAGGCAGATGTGCATTGAGGAGGGACACATCAGGACCAAGTTAGGGTTAACCCATTTGTTGAAGTGACTGAAAGAGGCAGTGACTCAATGCGGTGAGGCACTACCCACTCTGGCCTCCCTGAAGGGAGCAGGAAAGGATTCTAGTTTGTTTGCTGAAAAACAAACATCACAACTCCATCACGCACTTGAAGAGGATAGCTTCGTGAGCGACTGGCAAGGACCAGTGCGCAGGAACCAAAGGTGTGAATATTTGAGAAGCTACCTCAGAAAAAAGACCTACTTGACCTTCCATCAAGAAGGAGAAAAATGCCTGTTAAGTTAATCAAGCAAGGAACTAGGAACCTGAGTTCCGACTCGGTGGAGAGTCGCTTCTGCTGCTGCAAGGCTCTGCTCAAGAGAAGAAAGCCCGATAAAAGAGAATTAACAGACTGGGCAGTTGCCTAGGTCTAGGAAATGTCTCTGAATGAGAGAAATCTCTCTTAGAGAAAGAGATGACCCATACCGCCGCGGATCGGACTCCCCAGGGAAGAGTCAGTACTCTTTCCATACTCTGAGACCTGCGCCTCAGGGACTGAGGCGGAACCTGACCAGATCCAAAAAGGGGGTATCAGTGTAATTTAACTAGGCCCTGTGCTGTGATAAAATGTTTGTTTTTTTTAGCCCGAGCCTAACAAGGCTTTCAGGCTGCTATTTCGCAAGGATTGTCTTGATACAAAATAATGAAGATGTTCTTCATCTCAGTGCAGAAGGAGTCTGAGCGTCCATACTGAAATCATGACCGGACTAATAATCACAGCTGGAGAGATGTTAACCACCTGTGCCAAAGAAGCCACTGAAGGGGCAATATCACAAGGGAGCTATATACCCCTATCAAAGGAGTGGAAGAGCCAGAGCAGCTCACAACCATTAAATTAGAATGTTACACAGAGTGTAACTGTCTTGATGATTGAAAAAGTCTAGACATAGAAGTGTATGGTCCACAGACGCAGTGTGAAATACTACAGTGGACCCCATTACTGAAGAACTACTGAAAAGATTTTCCATCACAGACTCTGATGATAGAGAGGATGTGCCCTTCACTATAAAAAATGAGTCGTCCACTGTATTACTGACCAGAAGGAGAGTGAAAGACCCATCTAGATGCACTTCTACCCTAGAAGAACCTCCAAGAGAGGTCTAGGTCAGAGCCACTAGAGACTCCGCCATCAGGAAGGATGCCGAGGAGCTTGGTACCATGAAGGGAGCCGAGAAAGTGCTGAGCAGAATGAGATTCTGCTGGCAGAGCAGTACAGCAGTGTCCCATCAGCAGAAAACCGCTGGATGACACAAGATCTCACATAGACCGCCACTCACTAAGATGTGTGGAAAAAATAATCCGCAGAACAGGAGTTCATTCTGTGATAAATATCCCGCCACAAGTTCTGTGGAAAGGAAGTCCGAAAAGGAAAAATGCGTCACTAATTCTGCCGTACAGCACCCACTAGCACCTGTGCGGCACCAGCATCACTCGTGGCACAGGAGGGCACCAAGCAGTGCTTATGCCAACCTGGGCGATACCCGAGGGCAGCCGCGGCAGTACCCGCAGGCACCCACGGCACCCATGTAGCAATGGCACCCGAGGGCACCCCTGGCACCCATGACACCACGGCAAGAATGGCACCGAGGGCACTAGTGACACCCATGGTACCCAAGGGACCAGTGGCATGCATGGGCACCTGTGATGCCACCCACAGCACCCACAGATGCCCTGGCATCACCCATGGTACTCATGGCACCAGTGGCACCTGTGGCACCGTGGGCGCCACAGTGCCACCCGGCCACCAGCGGGTACTACGGTGCCACACATGGCACTCATGGGTGCGACCCACAGCACCCGCAGGTGCCCGCGGCGCCATCTGGCGGCACCCATAGGTGCACAGCACCGCCTGCGGTGCACGGTGCCATCCGCAGGTGCTTGGTGCCACTCGCGGGTGCACGGCACCACCCAGACACCCGCGTCACCACTGACGGCACCAACAACCAACAGCAGCAACAAGAGCACCCACAGCACCGCACAGAGCAATGGCGCCAACCAACGGCACCAATTAAGGCACGGCGCTGACCAAGGCAACAAGGCTCAGCGCCGACTAAGGCACCGAGCCATGACGCTAACTAAGACATCTAGCCACGTGGGGATGAACCACGTGCCAAGGAAATGCCAATGGAAATCCTGAGAAGAGAAGAGGAGAAGGAAAAGGTGGTGCCTGCACGCCCCTCCATGGAAAAGGGAGAGGGTAGGCATGAGCGGTCGACACGATGGCAAAGACACCAAGAGGGCACCTCGCCCATCGTGATCCAATCAACCCAGCTCCAGTCCAATGGCCTGAGGTCCCAAATCAGGAACAGAGCCAGGAAAACTGGAAAGTCAAACCCAATGCTCCATAGGAGCGCCCAGAGGTGAAACTGCCCAATCGGAGCTCCAATGAGGACAGAGATGGAGCTCAGAGTCGAGAATGAAGCTGTTAGGGGAGCGGGCCAAGAGGAACACATCAAAGTCGGTTCAGGCCATTGCCCTCCCAACGAACAACCTTGTGCAGACGTACCAACGAGCAATCTCAAACGGCACCGATTCTTCTTCCCCCAACGAGGCAGAGGAGCTCGATATTAAGCGGAGCTGGATCCCCGGAACCACTAGATTTGTGCTTCGGAGGACTGTCCTCCCCCTGAGCACAGGACTGTCTGTAGTTGGACCCCCCCCCGTTAATTAAGGGCGGCGGACTGGACACAGCCCCTGTGCCATAAAAGTACAGTTACGTAAGAACTTACCGCAACAGTAGATCTTCGAGGAGAGGCTCTTGCAGTAGGTAATTACATATAGGACTGACACGGCAGGCGGCAGGACCCCACAGAAAATTTCTATTAGCAGTCCTTGGCTAGGACCGCCACATCAGGGTGACCGCGCCAGAGACGCTCGGTATAAAGGGCAGTCCCTGATGCCCGCCTTCCAGTTCTTTCCCGCCACAGGCCAAAAGAGGCGGACAAGAGAGGAGCGGATATTTCCCCCAATGGAAAAGGAGCTGAAAAAGCCTAGGGGGATGGAGGGCGGGAAGGTATTACCTACTGCAAGAGCCTCTCTCGAAGATCTACTGTTACGGTAAGTTCTTACGTAACTGTACTATCTTACTGAGAGGGCTCTTGCAATAGGTAATTACATATGGGACTGAATCCCAAGCAGTCTGGAACAAAGAGAGGCACTGGGAGGAGGAGGAAAACTACTCCAAAAAGCAGTTCTGGTTGTGCAAGCCTCAAGATAGGAGGCCTTGCAAAACAGCCAGCCCTAAGCCTGCTCTACGGCGAGAGGCAACATCCAAACTGTAGTGTTTAGTAAAGGTATGGATGGAGGTCCAGGTGGTGGCAGCGCAGATGTCTGCCTCAGACACATTCTTGAAAGAAGCCGCTGAGACAGCTACTCCTCTTGTGGAGTGGCCTCTGACTTGACCCGGGAAGGTCTTGTGTATTTGTCATAACACAAAGTGATGCAATGAGCCAACCACTTCGACAGGCATTGCTTGGAAACAGCATTGCCTTCCCTTTTATGAGCAAAAGAGACGAACAATTGATCAGTCTTTCTGAGATCCTTCCTCCTGTTGGTGTAGTAGCTCAGAATCCGGTGAACATCCATAGTATGGAGTAAATCTCCCTTGATTAGAGTACTGCGTAAAAGGCAGGTAACTTTATGGACTGATTTAGAGTAGACTCAGCTTACTTTAGGGAGAAACTTAAGATATGTGTGAAGAGCAAACGTTCCTTGTGAAAAATCAAGTATGGGAGTTTACACTTCAGGGCCTGGAGCTCGGAAATTCTCCGAGCAGAAGTGATGGCCACAGGAAGAGAGTCTTCCATGAAAGGAACTTCGAATCCGTAGAAGCTGCAGGTTCGAAGGGAGGGAGAGTAAGTTTCTTGAGAACAAAGTTCAAGTCCCAAGGGGGAGCAGGAGTACGGATGGGGGGGCCTCAGATGGAGGACCCCTCTGAGAAAGGTCATAGAGACCCGGGAGGGTCTTGTTGTATTTGTCATAACAGAAAGTGATGCAATGAGCCAACCACTTCGACAGGCATTGCTTGGAAACAGCATTGCCTTCCCTTTTATGAGCAAAAGAGACGAACAATTGATCAGTCTTTCTGAGATCCTTCCTCCTGTTGGTGTAGTAGCTCAGAATCCGGTGAACATCCATAGTATGGAGTAAATACTCCCCTTGATTAGAGTACTGTGTAAAAAAGGCAGGTAACTTATGGACTGATTTAGAGTAGACTCAGCTACTACTTTAGGGAGAAACTTAAGATTTGTGTGAAGAGCAACACGTTCCTTGTGAAAAATCAAGTATGGGAGTTTACACTTCAGGGCCTGGAGTCGGAAATTCTCCGAGCAGAAGTGATGGCCACCAGGAAGAGAGTCTTCCATGAAAGGAACTTCAAATCCGCAGAAGCTGCAGGTTCGAAGGGAGGGAGAGTAAGTTTGAGAACAAAGTTCAAGTCCCAAGGGGGAGCAGGAGTACGGATGGGGGGCCTCAGATGGAGGACCCCTCTGAGAAAGGTCATAGAGACCTCCAATTGAGCGAAAGCTTTGTCTGCGAAGGGAACATGATAGGCCGAGATGGCTGCCATGTGTACCTTCAGAGAAGAATGGCTGAGACCCGATCAAACAGACAACGTAGGTACTCCAGCAGAAGCTCCACTGAACAGGAGAAGGGTTCCACATTCTTGGAAGCGGCCCAGATAGTGAATCTCTTCCACTTTATGGCATAAGTGGATCAGGTAGAGGGTTTTCTGGCTTCCACCAAAATCTCCGCCACTTTGGCAGACCCTCCAAAACGAGACTGGGGCTAAGTCTGCAGGAGTCATGCATGCAGTTGAAGGGATTTGAGGCCTGGATGGACCAGGGTCCCCTGATCCTGGGTCAGTAAACCTCGAGATAGAGGAAGAGGAGGATCCTCTGAGTATTGTTGTAGAAGAGAGAACCAAACTTGTCTGGGCCAGAAAGAAGCGATCAGAATCATTCACGCTCCTTCTGAAGCTAGTTTCTGCAAGACTCGTGGTATAAGTGGAATTGGGGGAAGGCATGGACGAATCTGTCCTTCCAGTCTAGAGACAGAGCGTCGCTCCAAAAAGCGCCTCACTCTGGAACGAGCGAGCAGAAGACGTGAAATTTTGCATTTTGGGGGGGATGTGAACAGGTCGACCTGTGGTATTCCCCAAAGTCGGAGGACATTGTCCAGGACCCCTTGGTCCAGTTCCCACTCATGAGTCAGAGCAGAAGAGTGACTTGGCTTGTCTGCCAGGCTGTTGACTCCCGGGCGTGAATTGCCATGAGGTGAAGGTAGTCGTGTTGTGTTGCTCAATCCAAAACCCTCATTGCCTCCCTGCAGAGAGGGTAGGACCGAGTCCCTCCCTGTTTGTTGATGTATCACACCACACACACATGTTGTCTGTCTGGACGGCTAGGTGGCCGGGAAGGATGTATTGGAGAAGGGCTTGGAGAGCGTACAACACTGCCCGAAGCTCGAGTACATTGATGTAGAGAGCTTGTTCTAGCTTGGATCAGGAGCCCTGGGTCCGATGAGGACCTAGATGGGCTCCCCAACCTTCGCCTGAGGCGTCTGTGGTTAGACTCTGGGAGGGGGGGGAGGATGAAAGAAAGGAATTCCCTGAAACAGGTTCTCTCGAACCATCCACCATTGCAAGTCTCGAAGCATCGGCGAGGAGATCAGAACTGGGTGATCTAGGTCATCCACTAGCTGATCCCATTGAGAGTGTAGAGTCCACTGAGAAATCCTCATATGGAGTTAAGCACGAGGAACCATCGGGATAGCAGCCACCATGAGCCCGAGAAGGCGAGAGGACCGACGTATGAGACGGTCCTGTGGTCGGACAACAGACTTATTTGGGTCTGAAGGGTGGACCCTGTCCGGAGGCAGGAAGGCCTTGCCCATGTTCGTATTGAGAATCTCCCCAATAAACTGTAGCCTCTGGGACGGCTCCAGATGAGACTTGAAATGGTTGATGGTAATACCCAGGTAGGCAAAAACCTGCTGGGTAAGGGAGAGGTAATGCAGGAGTTCCTCCCTGGATGAGGCCACCAGGAGCCAATTGTCCAGGAACGGGAAAACCTGCACACCCCTGGTATGCAGGTGGCCCGCCACCACTGCCAGGCATTTGGTAAACACTTGGGGAGCCGAGGATAGACCAAACAGGAGCGCCTTGAACTGGTAGTGGTCCCCCTGGAACACAAAACAAAGGTCTTTGCGATGAGACAGGTGAATGGGAATGTGCAGATAAGCATCCTGCATATCCAGAACACAAAGCCATTGACCCGACCGGAGTAGGGGCAGAAGGCTCTGCAAAGAGAGCGTCTTGAACCTTTTGTATTCTACGAAAAGATTCAGGGAACTGAGATCTAAAATTGGTCTGAGGTCTCCTGTCTTCTTTGGGACCAGGAAGAAATGGGAATAATAACCCGTCCCTCGCAGATGAAGGGGGATGGGCTCTATTGCTTGTTTCAGCAGGAAAGCCGAAATTTCCTCCTGGACCAAGAGAAGAAGTTCCCGTGAATACGATTACTTCAGAGGGGGTGGCGGGTGGTTTCTGAAGAAACTCTATGGATTGTCCTTCTGCTATGAGCTGGAGCACCTAAGAATCTGTGGTTATCCTCTCCCATCCCGGAAGGTGGAGGAAAACCTCCCTCCCACCGTTCCACGGAGTCCGGAGGCAGTGGGAGAGGAAAGGAGTCAGGTGGTGGGCGCGCTGCAGCTGAAGCACCTGCTGCTTTTGGGCGGGGGCTTGGCAGCTGTGGGGCCTGGTGTTCTGTGGCCTGCCTTCCCTGGGGTTTTGCCTTTGGCCAATTCCGTCTGCGAAAGGGACGGCGCTGCTGCTGATGGGGGCGGTACATGGAATCAACTGACTTCAGTGCTGTCCCCTTCTCTTGCAAATCGGTGATGATGTCCTTGACATCACCCTCGAAAAGCGCGGACCCCCAGAAGGGTGCTTCCTGGATAGCAGATTGCCCCTCCGGGACCAACCCTGACACACAGAGCCAAGCATGATGCTGTAGGCCTACAGCGAAAGCTGAGCTCCGCCCAGCAGTGTCCACTGCATTATATGTCACACGTAGCATATGTCGACTGGCCGAACGAGCAGAGTGGACAAGATCAGCCAACTCCTGCTTGACTTGGGAGTCAGGCAAGGAGTCCAATTTGGCTTCCGCCTGAGTCAGAATGGCCTTCTGGTAGTCCCCCATATGGCCGACATAGTTCAGGACCCTGATCCCCAGCGTGGAGGAAGCATAAATCTTTCTCCCATACTGGCCCAGAAGGCGTGACTCCTTATCAGGTGGTGACGAGCTAAGACGTTTGGGGTTCGCTGACCGGCCATGAGCGGCGCTAACCACAACCGACTTGGCACGAGGGTGGGAATCCAGAAAATCAACACCCTCTGGAGCCTGATATAGCCTATTCGACTTCCAAGGAAGTGGGGCTAAGGCCGACGGCTGTTTCCATATTGTGGTAATGAGGTGCGTGAGGCTCATTCAGGGTGGCACCAAGGTAGGAGTTGTCACAGGCAGATCCAGATATTCAGTGAGTTTCAGACACTAAGGATCTGGTTCCAGGCAGTGCCACTGATGAACCTCCTGGATTTTCCTAAGTAACTCCATAAAAGAAGGAACCTCCAGAGGAGACTTCGGTGGAGTCCTTGGCCTGGTCTTCGACAGAGAGCGTGGCTCATCGTCTCTCTGGGAGCAACCATCAGAAGAATCCGAGGAGTCCGAGGGTGAAGAGGAGGATGAAGAGGAAAAAGACTCCCTTTCCCGACCCGAGGGAGGAACGGACCCCTTGGGAAGTCACCGGGGAAGCGTGTCCTGCCCTTGTCTGGATCCAGATGGAAGAACTCTGGAATCAGGAGGTGGTGAGGGTGTGCCACCTCGGACGTACGGGAACCCGGGACGGCACCATCATCTGAAGGTGGCTCTCTACCTCTTTGGTGAGCTGAGCCTTGGCCTCAGCCCACCAGGCCAGAGTTTCCTGCAGGTCCACTGGTGGCCACGAGGGCGGTGGAGGAGGAGGAGGAGGAGGCGGGGATAAGAATACGGGTTGTAACCGTATGGAGCGTATCCAAAACCCGGCTGCGGGTAGCCCGGCATCGGGTACTGTGGTGTTGGGAAGCCCGGCGTCGGGTACTGTGGTGCTGGATACTGCGGTCCCGGGTACTCCAGTGCCGGATAGGACGGAGGGTACCCGGGAGCCGGGGGGCTGCCGGAGCAGATGGCCCGGCCAGTGGCCTCATGGGCGGGTCCATAGTGGAGGGCCCGGAGGGCCCGGGATGTCTCCCGGAGTTGGTAAGGCCGGCGTTAGGGCCGATGGCGGAGGCCCTTGCGTTGGAGGTACCAACGTCGGAGGGGCCAGCGTCGGAGCCAGCATCCGGGGAGCTGACGTCAGGTCCGGCGCACCAGGTGGCGGAAGGACTGACGGAGACGGAAGATCCCCAGCTTCGCCCCGGGATGGAGGGGAAAAATCCCCAGGGTTGAGTTGGGGAGACTCTGGTTCCCCAGACGGCAGTGAAGGCTGCGGGGAACTGGGTACGATGGATGTGGGGGGGTCCGTCGTCGGTTCCTTTGCCAGCCGGACGTCGGACAAGCCGACGTGTGGCTTAGGGGCAAGCTCCCAGCGGGCACCAGAGGAGCCGGCGTCCAACTTATGAGAGCCATCACCGGAGGCAGGCCGAGTAGAGTGATCGGCCTGGTCAGGTGAAGTAGAGGCCGCACGCCGCCCCGAACGGTCAGACGTCTTACCGGCCCTCTCCGGGCGGACGTCGGAGGAGCCGATGCCCAGCTTACCAGAGTCGCCTGCAGTGGCAGGCCGCCAGCCTGTGGTTGAACCAGGGACGGAGGCCTCCAACTGCTCGGAGGCGCCCGCAAGGCCCGAGCGCGAACCAGATGGACGGGCCGATGCCCCCTCGGAAACCTCCGAGGCAGCCGTGGAGGAGCGGTCCCCCCAGAGGGGATGTTACCTGCGTCCCAGCGGCTCCCGAGGGAGACTCGGTGGAGGAGTCCTTGTCCCGGTGCCTCTACTTCTCCTTCTTCTTCCGATGGCCTTCGGGGGAAGTGGACGCCTGCTTCAGTTTTTTGAGCCCTTCTCCATTGAACCATTTTCGCCTTCAGAATTTGGGTTTAGGATTGTTGCCACTTTTCCAGGTAGCCGCCATTGAAACTGAGGCAGTGGTGTCACTTCGACCGGGTGATCGGGCCTAGGTAGAATAGGCACAGGGAGTGGCCGCCCTTGTGCGGTAGTTGATGCTTGACAAATCGTGACTTGTCCTTGTGCCTGGAGGTGTAGGGGACGCTTGTACACCGACTATAATTGGCGTCAAAAGAATAAAAAAGCAATTATTTTGGCAAAACCACAAAGGTAGGGCTGACCGGCGCATGAACTTTTCTGCGAGGCGCCGCAACGAGCTAACGGCGGAAAGAACTGAAGGTGGGGCGCGCGGGACCTCTTTATACCGACGTCTTCTGACGCCGGTCACCTGATGTGGGGGCGGTCCCTCGCCAGGGACTGCTAGCTAGAAATTTTTCCGTGGGGTCCAGCCGCCTGCCGGCATCAGTCCTATATGTAATTACCTACTGCAAGAGCCCTCTCGAAGTAAGATCTTTCAAACGAAGTCCTCCTACCGTCACCACTACCATCTAAGGACGGCTCCGTTGATGGCAGGAAAGAATTTCTTTTTCTTCTTCTTCATAATCTTCTTTTCTTGTTCGTAAAATAAGAAATTACTACTTAAAATATTTAAATTAAACGTTAAAAGCTGCTGTCGTATAGACGAAAACTTAAGACTCCGGTAGACGAGCGACGTCGACATCCAAGTGCACTTGACGGCGGGAAAAAAGGAACTGAGGCGGTTGGAGGGTCGACACCGAGATAGACTACACAGGCGTGAGCTAGTGCCACGCATGCATGGTCCTGTCTCGACGTGACCCTTCAGAAAATTTTAGGCTCCCGCTTGGTCCTAGCACCTCTGGCGCTATCCCACTAGTGTGAATGAGTAATGGAGACTTAGTCCAGGAAGATTTAACTGGTCTAGGTCATCCAATGTCTGGTCCTACTAAGACTGAAGCATACATTAAGAGATCCTCATATGGAGCAGAGTGCGAGGGACTGTCGGAATAGCAGCTGCCATGAGCCCGAGAAGGCGAAGGACTGACCTGGTGCTGACCCTTCTGCAACTGGACAACAGACTCGCTTGAGTCTGGAGGGTGTCCACCCTCTCCGGAGGCAGAAAGGCCTTGCCAATGGCCATGTCCAGGATTGCCCCTATAAACTTGAGCCTTTGGCAGAGGACCAGATGAGACTTGGCCTGGCTGATGGCGATACCTAGGCTGGTGAAAACCTGCAGGGTAAGGGAAAGGGAGCACAGAAGTTACTCCCTGAAAGGTGTCACCAGGAGCCAATTGCCATGGTATGGGAGTACCTGCACCCGCTGGGTACACAGGTGGGCTGCCACCACAGACAGACATTTGGTGAACACTGTGAGCTGAGGAAAGTCCAAATGGGAGGGCCCAGAATTGGTAGTGGTCCCCATGGAATAAAAAACGAAGGAATTTGTAGTGGGAAGGGTAGATGGGGACATGCAGGTAGGCATCCTGCATATCCAGCATGCAAAGCCACTGTCCCTGCCAAAGGAGTGGCAGAAGGCTCTGCAGGGAGAGCATTCTGAAACGCTTGTACTCCACGAACATGTTCATGGAGCTGAGGTCTGAAATAGGCCTTACGTCTCCCATTTTCTTTGGAACTAGGAAACATAGAAACATAGAATTTGACGGCAGATAAGGACCGCTTGGCCCACCCAGTCTGCCCATTTCCCTACCTAATGGATAAGCTGCGGATCCTAGTTAACCAGCAGCCTACTTCTTCCACCCCCACACCCTAACAATTGCCTTATGACTGTCCCATGCATGCTTGAATTCCACCACTGTTTCTGACTCACAACCTCCTCTGGAAGGCCGCTCCATGGATCCACAACCCTCTCTGTGAAAAAATACTTTAAATTACCTCTGAGCCGCCCCCATCTTCAAATTGTGCTCCCTTGTTCTTGCACACCTCTTTTTTTGAAAGATGCTACCCTCTTGGACTTTGTTGATTCCCTTGAGGTACTTGAAAGTTTCTATCATATCCCCCCTCTCCCTCTTTTCCTCGAGGCTATACATATTAAGCTCCTTAAGTCTCTCTTCATTTGTGTTCCGGTGCAGACCCTGCACCATTTTAGTTGCCCTCCTCTGGACAGTTTCCATCCTGTCTATGTCTTTGCGGAGATTGGGTCTCCAGAACTGCACGCAGTACTCCAGATGGGATCTCACCAGCTATCTGTACAGAGGGATAATAACTTCCTGTTTTCTACTGGTGATGCCTCTCCCTATGCATCCCAGTATCCCCCCAGCCCTTCTTGCTGCCCTCTCACATTGCTTGCCCACCTTTAGGTCATCTGATATGACTACCCCCAGGTCCCTTTCCATTTTTGTTGTTGTTGGTATCTCATCCCCCATTGTGTACTCTTCCCCTGGGTTTTTGTTTCCCAGGTGCATTACCTTGCACTTCTTAGCATTGTATCTAAGCTGCCATACATTTGACCGTTCCTCTAACCTTGCCAAGTCCCTTCTCATCCTTTCCATGCCTCCTTATGCACCAACTCTGTTGCAGATCTTTGTGTCATCTGCAAAGAGACATACTTTCCCTTCCAATCCCTCTGCAATGTCGCTTATAAAGACATTGAAGAGGACCAGTCCTAATACTGAACCTCTCGGCAGGCCCCACTTGTAACCCCCTTTCTTCAAGAGTGGACTCCATTTACTATTACTCTGTGTCCTATTCTCCAGCCAATTCTTTACCCAGGCTGTCATCTTGGGACCCACTCCCAGGCTGGCTAACTTGTATATTAATCTTTTGTGTGGGACTGTGTCAAATGCCTTGCTAAAGTCTAGGTAGGCCATGTCCACAGCCCCTCCCTGATCTACTACTTTGGCCACCCAGTCAAAGAAATCTATCAGATTCGTCTGGTGATGACCTTCCCGCTGTGAATCCATGCTGCCTTGGGTCCTGTGCCCCTCTAGCCTCTAGATACTCGACTATTCTTTCCTTCAGAAGTGATTCCATCATTTTCCATATCACTGAGGTTAAACTAACAGGTCTGTAGTTTCCTGCTTCTGCCTTGCTCCCACTTTTGTGAAGGGGAATCACATCTGCCCTCCTCCAGTCCTCAGGTACCACCCCATCCTCCCATGATTTGTTAGAGGGTAGTCAGTGGTGTCACTAGTTCTACCCTTAGTTCTTTTAGAATTCTGGGATGAATCCCATCAGGCCCCATTGCTTTGTCCACCTTCAGTTTTAAGAGTTCTTTCAGAACCCTTTCTTCTGTAAATGGGCTAGTATCAACTTCTGTATCCAGAGTGTTTCTACTGTTTGTTTTAGGTGCCTCCCCCTCTTCATTTGTAAATACTGAGCAAAAATATTTGTTTAGTATCTCTGCCTTTTCATAGTCACCCTCTGCCCACCCTCTCTCCCTTTATTAAGCCTCACTATCCCTCCTTTGGTCTTCCTTCACCCTGATGCACCAATAAAGGTTTTATCCCCTTCTTAACTGAGTTGGCTATCTTTTCCTCGGTTTGGACCTTTGCTGTTCTGACTGCCTTCCCAGCTTCCTTTTGCTTTAACTGATACAGTTCTCTGTCCTGCTCCTTCTGTGATTCCTTGTACTTCCTGAATGCTTTCTTTTTCTCTTGAACCTTCACTGCCACTTCCTTTGAGAACCATAGTGGTTTCTTACATCGCTTTGTTTTGTTTATTTGCTTCACACAAAGGTTTGTTACCTCTGTGATGGCAGTTTTTATTATTCCCATTGTTCTTCCACCTCCTTAATGCCCATTTGCTAGTGCATTCATTAGGCACTCACCCATTTTTGGCAAAGTCAGCCCTCCTAAAGTCCAGTACTTTTGTCTTTGTATGGCTTGACTCTATTGCTGTGTTTATTGTGAACCATACTGTTCGATGGTCGCTAGTTCCCAGATGGCTACCCACTTCTACATCTGTGATCTCTCTCTCCATCTCCATTTGAGAGAACCAGGTCTAAGATTGCTCCCTCTCAAGTGGGCTCCAATACTAGTTGTCTAAGGCATGCCCCCTGTAGGGCATCTAGAATAACCCAACTCTTCGGAGTGACTGCTGCAACTGCACTCCAGTTAACATCTGGCATATTCAGATAACCCATCAGCAATATCTCCCCTTTTTCTGCCATTCTAAGTATACTTTCTATCATTTCCTTGTACATTTCCTCCCCCTGACAAGGGGGTCTGTATACAACCCCTGTGCGGATTGTGGTGCCAGTGCCCGTCTCCAAATTTACTCACAGTGGTTCTTCTCCTCTGTTTACCCTTTTGTTCTGTCGCTTTGATTCCTTCCCTTATGTAAAGAGCTACTCCTCCTCCTCTTTTACCCCTCCGTCCCTCCTGTAGATAGTGTATCCTGGTATGTTTATGTCCCAGTCATGGTTTTGTGTGTACCATGTTTCTGTGACTGCCACAATATCCAGATGTTCCTCCTCCATCAAGGCCAATAATTCAGGAAGCTTGTTACCCAGACTACGGGCATTGGTACTCATTGCTCTCCATTTTTGATGGCTTTACCTTCTGTTGCAGCATCCCCACTGACCTTTCTACCTCGGTCTTTTCTCATTTAGTACCCTGTTTTGTAGGGAGAGGCTGGGATTTTCCTGCTGTTATCAGTGCCTCCCCTTGACTAGTTAAAAGCTTGCCAATGAAGCATTTAAACCGACTGCTCAAAAGACTTGTTCCTTCCTGAACAGATGCAGACCATCCTGCCAGTATAGGCTGGTGTCCCTCAGGTGGAACCCCAGTCCCCAATGAAGCCAAACCCCTGTGCTCCACACCATTTTTCAACCATTCATTAAACTGCATGGTGCAAAAGTACCCTCGCCTCACCCATGCCATTGACAGGCAGCACCTCTGAGAGAATTGTACTGTGTACTACTTGTCTTATGCCCTCCCAGCTCTACAAAGTCCTCCTGCACTGCTCTAATCTCATGATGAGCCAAGTCATTTGTCCCTAGGTGGACAATGACATCCAGCTCAGACTCCTGTGCAGCTGTTCTCGTGATCCTGAGGATGGCTTCCTGTCCCTCCAGCCATGGCACCAGGCAGGCACCTTACTTCAGTTTGCCTGCTTCCCCTAGTTCTATCCCCCTAATAATTGAGTCCCCCATCAGGAGCTGCTTTCTTTCCCTGTGGTGTCCTCTGCCTCCTTCCTGTGGGCCTCCCTTGTGACAGTTGTCCTCAGCCTCCTTAGTCTCCACTGCGGGTGCATCCATAGGGGAGCTATTCTCCCCCAGAATGGTGTATGGATTGTGGAGTGGAACAACTGACTGGATGTGCCTCTGTTCCACCATCCTCACCCTCCCTGAGCCCACTGTGGTCCAACTGCTGTGCTTTCTTCGCACCCTCTGAGGTAGTGGTGGTGGCTCTGGTGCTCCCTGAATAGGGGAGGTTCCCTTCCTACTGTCCAGTGTGGCCTGGGAAAAGGTTCCCTTACTACTGTCCAGTGTGGTCTGAAGACAGGCAACTTCCTCCCTCAGGGCAGAGAGTTGTCTGCAAATAGGGCAGCATCTCAGCCTCCAGAAAGACTCCTGGAAGACTGCTGCCCCACAGCCATTACACTGCACTACTCCCCACATGTTTATCTACCTTTTTTTTGTGTGTGTGTGTGATTGGTTTGTTATATAGAAATACATATATTATCGATGTGTATGCTTATATTGTCAGTGCAGTGTGTTAGAGAGAGATATGACAGTGATATGCACCTTGCACTCTTGAGAAATGATGTCAGAACCCCAGGTATAAAGGAACTATTTCCAGGTGGTGGGGTGAGGGTGGGCAGGGTTAACCAAACTGTGCCCACATGAAACAATCAGCTAAAAGCTCTGACCCACCGCTACGATGAGTGCCTTCCTGTCAGCAAGATGCCCTACATGACAATTTGACAGAGAAAATACCCTGCTAATCAAACAGAGAAAAATCCAGACATCCAAGTCAGACACAGGTAAACCTCCCCAGCCCCAAAACAGCCTGGTGGTTTGTAATCAGAAAGCAGTCGGCCCCAAAATAAGTCATTTGTGCTTTAAACTCTTCCTGCACTGAAAATCTTAAGAATTGTAACAAAAGTAAAGCTAGATCCACCTCCCTCTGTTGCTTGAAAGACTGTCTTTCCTGATAATTCTAAGTTCCTTATTTCACCTTTCAGTTAGAAGTAGCCTCCACCTGCAGAATATCTGCTACAAACCAAAGACAATTGTAAGGTTCACCTCCTCTGTTGTGAGCACAACTTGCTTTGTTGCAAATCCTATGTTCAGTATTGCAGCTTCCAGCCAGAGGTAGCTTCACCTGAAGAATATTAGCTGGAAGAAATGGGAATAGTAACCTGTGCCCCAAAGGTGGGTCGGGAGAGGCTCTATCGCCACCTTAGAGAGATTGGAAGAAATTTCTTCTAGGACCAGAGGAAGATGTTCCGGGGAGTAAGATGACCTGGGGGTTGGTTTTCTGGGTGGTTTCTGGAGAAACTCGATTGAGTGTCCTGCTGCTATCAGTTGGAGCACCCAAGCATCTGATGTAATCCTCTCCCAACCTGACAGATGGAAGGAGAACCTCCCTCTTACTAGTTTCTCTGGGAGGTCCAGAGGCTGTGGGAGAGGGAAAGAGTCAGAAGGTGTGAGGCAACATCATGGCTGAAGCTCCTGATGCTTTTTTGGGTGGGGGGGGCTTTGCAGCCGGAGGGGCCCGACGTTTGTTGGCCCACTTGTCCTGAGATTTCGCTTTAGGCCGAGATCGTCTGCGAAAAGGGCAATACTGTCCCTGAAGGGGCCTGTACAAAGAGTCAACAGACTTAAGTGCAGTGCCCTCCTCTTTCAGGTTGGTGATGATGTCCTTGACATCTCCACCAAACAGCACAGAACCCCTGAAGGGTGCATCCTGGATAGTGGATTGCACCTCCGGACCAATCCTGACATCTGGAGCCAGGCATAATGCCAAAGAAATGAAAATTATGAACCTACCGTAATTCTTGATCTTTTGGATGAGTCTCCACCACTCATTCACACTAATGGGATCTGCGCCGGAGGCACTAGGACCCAGGAGCAAACTTTTTGCTGGAGGGCCGGCGTCAGAGATGGGGCCACGAGGAGGCGGCACCGAGCCTCAGCTGGGTGTGGTAATGACCATCTCGCTCAATCCTCCAACCACCCTCAGTACCTTTTTCCAAGGAGGTGCAGCGTGACTAACCTAGAAGGATAGCTTAACCAAAACCGGACGTAAGATAGTCCGGACGACCCGTATAAGAAGGGTAAACAAAGAAGTCTTCACAGCCTAAAGATTTGAGGGAGTGAAGACCAACAACAGAGGTGAGCTCGGGGGATGGAGGGTGGGTGTGTGAATGAGTGGTGGAGACTCGTCCAAGAAGATCAAGAATTACGGTAGGTACGTAATTTTCATATCTTCCTGGACATAAGTCTCCACCACTCATTCACACTAATGGGAGAGTACCGAGCTAATAATTCCCCGAGAGGGCGGCAGGAGAGACCAAGAGCTCACAGTTTTAGGACAGAAGCCCATTAAGGATGGTTCTGCCAAAGGAAAGATGTCGTCTGGCATGGACATCCAGGGCATAGTGTTTAACGAAAGTATGCACTGAGCTCCAGGTAGCCGCGTTGCAAATATCTGCAATGGGCATGTTGCGGATTTCCGCCAGAGATGACGCGACCGCCCTAGTAGAGTGAGAGTAAACTCTGCCTTCCAGCTTAACCTGCGCCATGGAATAACAGTTGCGAAGGCATGCCACTAGCCATGCTGAGATACATCTGATAGCGACAGGTTGACCCAGCTGGGTCTCACTGAAGGAAACAAACAGTTGTTGAGCTTAACGAAAGTCTTTTGTTCTATCTAGATAGAAACGTAAAGCTCTCTTAACGTCCAAGGAATGAAGAGAATGTTCTCCTTCATTTTGGAAGTCCGCAAAGTAAGAGGGAAGGACCAAAGGCTGGTTTAGATGGAATTCCGAAACAACCTTAGGAAGAAATTTAGGATGGGTTCTAAGGACTACTTTGTCTTTATGAAACACAGTATACAGAGGGTCTGTGACCAAGGCATGTATTTCAGAGACCCTGCGGGCTGAGGTAATGGCTACCAGGAAAGCCGTTTTCCAGGTGAAAAATTTTAGCTCACAGGTAGCCAGAGGTTCGAAAGGTTTCCGAGTAAGCATGTCTAGCACAAGATTAATGTCCCAAGCTGTGACTGGACGTCTTGTAGGAGGTCTGGTATGCAGAATTCCCTAAAGAAACCTCTTAACCACAGGTAACTGAGCCAGTGACAAGGAAAGTACTGGCTCATGATAAGCTGAAATGGCACAAAGGTGAACTTTGACTGTAGAGTACTGCAGACCTGAATTTGAGAGGTCTAACAGGTACTCCAAAATTTTATCTGGTGGGCAGGAAAAGGGATTCAAAGAGGAATTTGCACACCAGAGCGAAAAACGCTTCCATTTGGCTGTGTAAGTTTTCTAGTGGCTGGCTTCCACAGACAGAAGAATATCTGAAACCCTGCGGAGACATTGAACCTGTTCACTTCTACCTCTTCAGGAGCCAAGTGTGAAGGTGAAAGCGACCTCAGGTTGGGATGAACAACAGGCCCCTGATTCAAGAGGTTAGTCTGAAGGGGAGTGGTTTCAGGGGGCTGCCGACATATTGTTGAGTAGTGGAAACCACATCTGTCGAGGCCAGAAGGAGCAATGAGGATCATTTTGTCCCCTGGGATTCGAACTTGAGAAGTACCTCTGATTCAGAGGAAGAGGTGGAAAGAGGATAGAAAGCTTTGTCCACTGCAGTCTGAATGCATCCTGACAGAAAATGCCAGGCCCTGGATTTCTGGAGCAGAAGAGAGGCAGTTTTGTGTTGAGTGGGGATGCAAAAAGGTCCAGGTCTGGAGTTCCCCACTCTTCGAATAGTGACTGAACTATGGTTGAGTTGAGAGACCATTCGTGAGGATCTGTCTCTGTTCTGCTGAGACGGTCTGCCAGTTCGTTCTGCACTCCCGGCAGGTAGACCGCTTGAATTAGAGCCTTGTGCTGCAAGCACCATTCCCACACTCTCATCGCTTCCCTGCATAAAGTGTAAGAGTGAGCACCGTCCTGCTTGTTGATGTAATACATCACTGCTTTGTTGTCCATTTGAAGGAGAATGTTCTTGTGACAGAGAATGTCCTTCAACGCCTGGACCGCATAAAGGATGGCTCTCATTTCTAAGACATTTATGTGAAGCTGGGACTTGACCTGAGTCCACGTACCTTGAGTGTGGAGAGCCTGACAGTGAGCTCCCCACCCCATCAGGGATGCATCTGTGGTAATGGAAATCTGATGATCCAGAGGAGCAAAGGGACACCATTCTAGGAGATTGTTCTCTTGTGACCACCAGGTGAGCGACCTCTTTAGAGGTTCTATCACCTTGATGGGATAGGACTGCTGGTGAGTGGTTGGGGACCACTGAGTATTGAGCATCCACTGAGAAGTTCTCATGTGAAGGTGTGCTAGGGGTACAGTGAACACCGAGGATGCCATGAGACCGAGCATCCGTTGCATCGAGAGAGCTGGAACAGAGTTGCTCTCCCCGATGTGATGGGCCATCTGAAGGATATCGCTCCTCCTGTCCTCTGGAAGAAAAGTCTTTGCACAGGAGGTGTCCAGAAGAGTTCCTATAAAAAGGAGCCTCTGGGAGGGCTGCAACTGCGATTTTTTGAGGTTTAGCAGGACTCCCATGGACATGAGAAAGTGAGAAGCTGTGGCAACGGTGTCCAGAGTTCCCTGCCTGGAAGGACTTGCCTGAAGCCAGTCGTTCAGATAAGAGAACACTTGAATTCCAACCTTTCTGAGATGTGCTGCGAGAACTGCACAACACTTTGTAAAAACTCGAGGCGCCGAGTATAGCCCAAAGGGCAGGACTCTGAACTGATAATGCTGTCCCAGAGCCACAAACCTTAGGAATTTGTGATGCTTCAGGTGAATAGAGATGTGCTGGTAAGCATCCTGCATGTCTAGGGAGGCTAGCCAGTCATGCTGATGAAGCAAAGGTAACAAGGTTCCTAGTGAAATCATCTTGAATTTCTCCTTGGGCAGAAATTTGTTTAGCTTTCTGAGATCCAAAATGGGGCGCATGCCCCCGGTTTTCTTTGGAACCAGAAAGCAATGGGAGTAGAACCCTGTGTTCTGTTGATGCAGCGGAACTACTTCTACTGCCCTGTTGTTAAAAAGGCCCTGAATCTCGGAGGCAAGAAGGTCTGACTGAAGTGTTGACACCCTGGGCTGTCGTTTGGGAGGACGATCCGGAGGGGTCTCCATAAGATTGAGTGAATATCCCTCGTGGATTATTCGGAGGACCCATTTGTCGAGGTTATGGACTTCCATTGATTGTAGAAGTGCGTCAGATGACCTCCCACCGCTGAGGAAGAGTCCACCTTGGGCAGCTGAGGTGGGACTTCTGTGCGTTTGCTTTTGAGGCTGGGGGGCCTGGTTTTTATGAAAACTTCCTCTGCCTTTGCCTCGAAAGGACTGACGGTTATGGAAATAAAAATTACGTACCTACCGTAATTATGATCTTTCTGTGTATCTTCACCATTCATCACAGATGGGTACTGGCCGGAGATCAGGACCCCGTGGGAGCCTTTTTTTTTTTTTAAAAAGGATAGGCGGAGCCGACGCAGTATCAGCGCTGCCCTCGAGGCCGACGTACTACGTGGCGCTGGAGGATTAGCCGTTAGGCTGCGTCGACTCCGCCTGCCTACCAGTTCTGAGTCACCGGAGAGGTAAGAGGAAGGGATGGAGGGTGGGACAAGAGAGTCCAAGGGACAGAAAAAGGAAAAGAAAAACTGAACTAAAAGGAGAAATAACGACTGAGAGGACAGCATAGAAGAAGTAAGACTAAGAGGATTGGGTAGGGGCCCCAATCTCTGGAAAAGGAAGAAGGGAGGGAAGGGGGAGAGAGAATTTAGGAGAGAGTGAGAGGTAACAAGGATCCAGGACCCTTGTCCGTCACAGGACTGTATAGGCACTGCAAGGAGTAGAAAGCTCATTTGCCAGAATTCAAGGCACAGAATAACTGGCAATACCCCAAAAGCAGAGTCGGCTATTCTGGAGAAGGACAGGGTACAGGACTCAGTACTCTCTCTGTAAAGATATTTGGTGAAAAAGGAAATTTTTTTAAAAGTTAGATGGATAACAGAAGGAGTAACCACCAACCTCACCCCGTAGGAGTGAAGATATGTAGTAGAGAAGGAGTGCCACTCTAACTGTACCCCTTAGGGAAGAAACTACCCCCCTGTGTGTCCCAACTTTATCCCGCTCAAAAAGAGGGGTAGGCACAGAGGGAGGAGGATCCAGAGACTGAAGCCCCAGGGGGATGGCGGGTGGGATTGTGATGAATGGTGAAGATACACAGAAAGATCATAATTACGGTAGGTACATAATTTTTATATCTTATCTGTGTCAATCTTCACCATTCATCACAGATGGGTGAGTACCAAGCCCCCCGAAGGGGTTGATTCATTGCACCCTAAGGGACAGAGTCCCTAGCCTCAGTGGGTGACACACTCATGGGAACCTTCTGGGCCTGAAGAGGCCCGAGAGTGGGAGAGCGAGCGGGTCCCCTGAGGGGAAGGAAGGTGCCCGACAAACGCCATCTCGCCCTATGGGAAAGAGATAGGTTCCCTGGTGAGCGGAGCAAATCACCCACGCCGGGCCAAGGGTGACAACCGAAAGGCAAAGCCACGCGATCTCCTGGTGCAGATCGCTGTCCCTACTACCCTGGTAGCTACCTCATTGGTGTCGTAAGATGCCCTTGCTTGGTGCCTTGCTAGCTCCAGGCCACGTGCAGAGAGCGATGGCTTGCCTGGTTTGCTCCGAGTCAGGCAAAGCAGCTGGATCTGACCCAGCTGACCACAAGAACCCGTAGGCTGCATAGTGGGCCTGATGAGCAGAGATGGAGAAGCAACCATGCCGAGTAGAAAGTCCTCCTCCCCAGAAGTCAAAACCAAGGAGTCTTGATATGGGGGCCGGTCACGGTGGAGGGCACGAAGCCCGTCAGGGGTGTCCAGGTGCATCAATCCGGACTGCGGATGAGGCATAGAACCTGGAGACTCCGGGGGAGTGCAATACCTCTGGCTGAGGTCCCTAGGGGCAGGAACTCCGGAGAAGGGCCTCTGCCAGAAACGCATGGATGCCTCCCGAAAGGGAGCAGGCCAGGGCGGCACCACAAGGGTGGCCGCACCGAAATCGCCTAGAAAGGCATGCGCTGCATGTTCAGGATTGCTCACAGACAGGGGAGAAAGGAGAAGGTCCTCCATCATCCTCACGAGGAAACGCTGATACTCGGAGAGATCAGCGGCAGGAGAGATATGAACAGATGGTTCCTCTCCCCCAGAAGAAGGGGATGACGAGCTGGAGGTCACCATCCATTCTGAGGGTGGCTGCTCGGGGGGAGGTTGAAAAACCTGGCTGTCCATGGCCCTAACATAGGCAGGGAACCGAGAAGCCACCGCTCTGAACTGCTCCCAGGTGAGAGGGTCAAGGGACCAAGAATGCCTGGGAGCACTGGAGAATGCGGCAGAGGGATAGGGGCAGAGCCAAGAGAAGAAATCGGCTGACCTCTGCCAGGGCTAGGGAACGGACCATGGACACCCGAGGAGGGTGTCCCGGTAGACTCCGCAGCCGACAGCTGTACAACCACGTTGGTATTGCCTAGGCTGCAACCCAGAAGAATCCCCCCAGTGAGACGACCGGGGCCGTATAGATCCAGAAGGATGGTCCCCTGCCTCCAAAGAATGGGATCCTCAAGGAACCGGAAGGGGAAGGGCAGAAGTCCGCACTTCGGCTTCGGCCAGGGCCGGGGACCCCAGAGAAAGACCGATGCGCCGACCCCACACCCCTCGACCCCTCAGAGTCCAAGAGGGTCCTGGTCCTTGAGAGGGCCAGCCTAGGTAGCTGGCAGCTCTGGGCTGCCCCCGAAGGGGAGACCCAGGAAGCAGCACCCTTCCCTCCTGTAGACTTCCCGATGGGCCCCAAAGTTGGGCGATCGAGACACACTACGGGAGGGGGTACCACCACCGAGGGGTCAAGGAATCCTCCAAGGCCAGGTTGCATGGCAATGCTGGCACGCACCATAGCCTGCTGGTCAGTACCACTGACCCTAACTTCGGGGAGAACCTGACACTCCTCAGAAGGGGACTGGCTGTGACTCGTTGTGGAGACCACTGGCTCGCCCTCCTCTGCAGACAACCCCAAAGGGTGTGACTGCCCGTCCGACTCTGAGCCCGACTCCAATGAGGTAGAGTCTGAGGCCCTAAGCCAAACAGTAGGAGGGCGAGGGAAGACAACCTTTCCAAAAGGCCCAGTAGTCAAAGCAGTGGCCGAGGCAGCAACCGTGCCATCCACAGCCCCGCTAGCGGGGCTGACAGATGGTGACAGGGCAGCTCGGGCCAAAGGTCCTGAGCCAGGGCCAGCTGTGGCGCCGTCAAGTCCACTGGTACCGGGGGCAGTATCAGGAACAGAGACGGTGCAGACGGCAGCCCCAGCAACAGCCTCAGCACTGACGACACCGCCAGGCCCCTCGGCGCCACGAGCGGCACCGAGGACCGAAGCGGCGCCGACGGCTCCGAAGGCAGACTCAGCGCTGAACACGGCACCGCTAGGCTCCTTGACGCCGCGAGCGGCACCGAGAGCACCAACGGCACTGAGGGCGGCACCGACAGACGACTCCAAAGGCCTCATGATGCCGTGCTCAACCTCGGCACCAAGGACGACGCCAAGGTGAGACATGGCGAAAGGCGATGCCGAATCCAGGGTCACGGCACTGCAGCAGCGTCACACTGCGAACAGTGCCGATAAAGCCCACGGCACCGAGACGAAGTCGTGAGCTTTGCCGTCGTGCCGACAGGGGTCCACGGCACCGCCGAACGGCGTCAAGGCCTTGACCGCAGCGACCGGCGGCATCGACCCGGCCTTCCAGACCGACACCAGGGGAGCCTTCACCCCAAAGGGGTGATTGCCATAAGCGGCGCCTCCTGCCCGCTCCCGGAGGAAGTGGGATGGGCCTCCTGCGCTCGGGAGGAGCCTCGGCCAAGGCTAGGGCTACAGAAGCGAGGCTCCCTCCTCCTCGGTCGTATAGAACCGGGAGGGACCCGGAGGAAGGCCGAGAGCGTGGGCTTGGCCCGAGCGAGGTGCGAACCCCTACCCCCGAAAGTCGGTGGAGCTCGTCCTACTTTAAACGCGAGCTGTTCTAGGACGCGGTGGTCCATGGAGAAGCAGGCGTCGCACGAATCCATGTCATGAAGCGGGCCAAGACACGCGAGACACCGGTCATGCTGGTCGGTAACGGAGTACTTGCGGCCGCATGGGCACCGACGCATAGGGGGCCGACCCGCCTTAGAAGGTTTCTTGCCCTCTGACCGCGACATGACCTACGGAAAAAAACACCAAAAACAGACTCGACATCGCTGTACTTTAAAATAAATGGAAAGATCTTACCGGCGACGTCGAGTGGAGGCAGAACCCAGAACTAGCAGGAGACCGACGGACTGTCGAACGAACAAACGCGAAAGGCTAAGGCCTAAAAACTCTTCAAATTTCTTCAGATGGCTTCCCACGAGGTGACCTCGACAGCGGGAGATGAAGAACTAGTAGGCAGGTGGAGTCGACGCAGCCTAACGGCTAATCCTCGCGCGCCACGTAGTATGTCGGCCTCGGGGCGAGAAGCTCTAGTCAGCTCCGCCTATCCTTTTTAAAAAAAGGCTCCCTGAGGGTCCTGATCTCCGCCAGTACCCATCTGTGATGAATGAGTGAAGATTGACACAGATAAGATCTGGCGTTTATTAACACCCCCTCGAGAGGGGACAGGAGGAGGTCGAGCCAACTTAATAGCTGACCTAGTTTTTTGTGTAGCTTCTAGAGCCTGTTCTACTTGAGGGCTGAAGAGATACACACCATCAAAAGGCAACGCCATTACCTGCTCCTGTGTGTCACTCATGAAACCTAAAGTGCACAGCCAGGAATGACTGCAGGTACAAATGCGGCCGCCACTCTGGAAGCAGTATCGAAAGCATCCATTGCCGCTTTAACCTGCTGGTTTTTGGATTTGATACCCCTGGTAATGGTATGAAGAAGCTCCGACTTTGTATCCGATTCCAGTAGAGCTTCAACCATCTGTTTGAGCGAATGCCAAAGGATATACTCATATTGAGAAAAATAGCCCTGATAGCTGGCAATGCGCATACCCAGGGTGGAAGCAGCAAAGACTCTCTTACCTAAAGTGTCTATCTTATGAGATTCTTTGTTAATAGGTCAAGCTGTAGCAGTTTGGGGGAGGACGACCTTATCATTCTCTGCCAAAACTACAACAGGATCCGCAAAGGCTTGGGACGCCAAAATGGGTCGATCCTTGGGGGCTGAGTATTTCCTATCTATGGATTTAGCCACCGAAGGAATGAGAGCAGGATTACTCCATACCGTTTGAGACAGTGTCTCAAAGGATGGCTGTACCGGAGGAGTCAAATCCGTAGGGATGTCCGGAACATGGAGATATTGGAGTCTTAGCAATTTTCCAGGATCGATGTCTGTAGATTGGAGAGAAAGGGTGGAAAGAAAAAATTACTCACCTTAGTAATGTTGTTTCTTCTAATAGAGTCTTGCTGTATTCTGACTAATTGCAGTGATCTCCAACCTTTGAACTGCCCCGGAGAGGAAAGAGTTAACTTTCCATGCAAGGCATGGAATGCTGAGCTCGAGCTCGGTTGAGCCTCTGTCTGCTGTTGTTTGAACCCCAACCGCCAGATCTTTACGAGCTATACTCACTGGGCATCCTGTGTGGAAACTGTAAACTCACACTAGCCAACTGGCAACTAAATTTAATGAAAAGGGTTTTTTGGTTTCAAAGCAAAGACTCAAGTCAGGAAACCCAAAAAACAAAACACAACACACACCCAAAAAGTAAAGAGGGTGAGATAAAGGAGGCACCTCTATGATGATAACACTGCTCCTGCCCACCCACATCCCAAAATTGGTTCTGAGAGGGGAGGCGGGGGGGTCAGAATACAGCAAGACTCCATTAGAAGAAACAACATTACTAAGGTGAGTAAATTTTTCTTCAAACAACATGAAGTCTTGCTGTATTCTGACTAATTGCAGACTACCAAGCAGTACCTCCATGGAAGAGGGCCAGAACCTACTTTGGTAACAGGCTCTGAAGTACTGCTGTGCCAAACCGAGCATCACTCCTAGCCAGGATATCCAGGGAGTAATGCTTGGTAAAAGTATGGACTGTTTTCCAGGTGGCTGCTTGACATATCTCTAAGATAGGAATATCCCTGGCAGCAGCCAGGGAAGCAGCTGTACCTCTAGTAGAGTGAGCCCTCAGGCCTTAGGGTGGAGTCCTACCCAATTTTTCATATCAGAATTGTATACAAGAGACAATCCACCCGGCAAAAGATCTTTTAGTGGCTGGTTTTCCCTTACCAACCTCACCATAAGTGAGAACAATTGGAGGGAGTCAAACCTGTGACCCTTGGTGCGCTTTATGTAGTAGCTAAGGGCCCTTTTCACGTCCAGGCTGTGCAGCCTCCTCTCTCCAGAGGAGGAATGGTCAGTGAAGAAGACAGGAAGAGACATAGATTGATTAAGGTGGAAATCTGAGACCACCTTGGGCAAAAACTTCCTATTAGTTCCTAGGACCACCTTTATCTCTATGAAAAGAGATAAAATCAGGCTCCACTGACAGGGTCTGTAACTCACTGATGCGTCTGGCAGAAGTAATGGCTACCAAGAACACAGTTTCCAAGTCAAGTACTTGAGCTCTGCTGAGGACAAAGGCTCAAAAGGGTTGCATAAGCTGAGCAATACAAACATTTAGGTCCCAAGCAGGAGCAGGGTCCCTGAAGGAGGATTGGTGTGTAACAACCCTGAAGAATTTGCAAAATATAGGATAAGCTGAAAGAGAAGAGGGCTTACCTACTGACAAAAAGCAGAAACAGCTGCTAAATGCACTTTGAGACTAGCTGGTCTGAGCCCCAAGCTACTGAGATGAACCATATGGTCCAGAACTGTAGGCAACCCAGCAGACTCTGGAGAAATATGTTACCAGAGCACCAAATAGTGAACCTTTTCCATTTGGAATTGTAAGTCTTTCTGGTGGAAGGCTTTCGAGAAGCCTTTAGAATATCCAGAACACCTTGAGAGAGATGCAGATCAGCAAACTCTAACTCTTCAAGAGCCAGGCCTTGAGATTGAGAGATTTGAGATTCGGGTACCAAACCCTCCCCTGAGAGGATGTCAACAGGTTGTAATTCCTGGGAAGAGGCAGGGGGAGCTGGACTGTTAAGGACAGCAACAGTGGGTACCAGGGCTATCTGGCCCAGTCTGGAGCAATCAGAATCACTTTGCATGGTTGAGACCTGATTTTGACTAGTACCTTGAACGGGGAGCATACAAAAATGAAATACATACCTACCGTAATTCTTGATCTTCTTGGACGAGTCTCCACCACTCATTCACACTATTGGGATCTGCCGGAGGCACTAGGACCCAGCGGAGCAAACTTTTGCTGGAGGGTGGCGCCAGAGATGGAGCCCAGGAGCGTGAACCGCAGCTCAGCTCGTGTGGTAATGACTATCTCGGCGTCGACCCTCCAACCGCCTCAGTACCTTTTTTACCGAGAAGGTGCAGCATAACTAACCTAGAAGGACGGCCTAACCAAAAACCAGACATAAGATAGTCCGGACGACCCATATAAGAAGGGTCAACAAAGACGTCTTCACAGCCTAAAGATTTGAGGGAGTGAAGACCAACAATAGAGGTGAGCTTGGGGGATGGAGGGTGGGCGTGTGAATGAGTGGTGGAGACTCGTTCAAGGAGATCAAGAATTACAGTAGGTACGTAATTTTCATATCTTCCTGGACATAAGTCTCCACCACTCATTCACACTATTGGGAGAGTACCGAGCTAAAAATCCCCCGAGAGGGCGGCAGGAGAGACCAAGAGCTCACGTTTCTAGGACAGAAGTCCATTAAGGATGGCTCTGTCAAAGGAAGAATGTTGTCTGGCATGGACATCCAGTACATAATGTTCAACAAAAGTATGCACTGAGCTCCAGGTGGCCGCAGTGCAAATATCTGCAATGGGCACGTTGTGAATTTCCGCCAGGGATGCCACGACTGCTCTAGTAGAGTGAGCGTAAGCCCTGCCCTCCAACTTAACCTGCACCATGGAATAGCAGTGGAGAAGGCATGCCACTAACCATGCTGAGATACATCTGATAGCGACAGGTTGACCCAGCCGGGTCTCGCTGAAGGAAACAAACAGTTGTTGAGCTTTGCGAAAGTCCTTGGTTCTATCTAGATAGAAACGCAAAGCTCTCTTAACGTCCAAGGAATGAAGAGATCGTTCTCCTTCATTTTGGAAGTCCGCTAAGTAAGAGGGAAGGACCAAAGGTTGGTTTAGATGAAATTCTGACACAACCTTAGGGAGAAATTTAGGATGAGTCCTGAGGACTACTTTGTCCTTATGGAACACAGTATACAGAGGGTCTGTGACCAGGGCATGTATCTCAGAGACCCTGCGGGCTGAGGTAATGGCCACTAGGAAGGCTGTCTTCCAGGTGAGTAATTTTAGCTCACAGGTAGCCAGAGGTTCAAAAGGTTATCGAGTGAGCATGTCTAGCACCAGATTAATGTCCCAGGCTGCAACTGGACGTCTTGTAGGAGATCTGGTATGCAGAACTCCTTTAAGAAACCTCTTAACCACAGGTAACTGAGCCAGAGATAAGGAAAGTACTGGCTCATGATAAGCTGAAGTGGCACAATGGTGAACCTTAACTGTAGAGTATTGCAGACCTGAATTTGAGAGGTCTAAATGGTACTCCAGAACTTTATCTTGTGGCACAAAAAGGATTCAAAGAGTATTTTGCACACCAGAGTGAAAACGCTCCATTTGGCTGTCTAAGTTTTCCTAGTGGCTGGCTTGTGCAGCCAGAAGAATATCTGAAACCCTACGAAAGACATTGAACCTGTTCACATCCTGCATGTCCAGGAGGCTAACCAGTCGTGCTGATGAAGCAAAGGTAACAGAGTTCCTAACGATATCATTTTGAATTCTCTTTGGGTAGGAATTTGTTTAATTTTCTGAGGTCCAAAATGGGCGCATGCCCTGGTTTTCTTCGAACCAGAAAGTAATGGGAGTAGAACCCTGTGTTCTGTTGATCCAGCGGTCCTACTTCCACTGCCCTGTTATTCAGAAGGCCTTGTATCTCGGAGGCGAGAAGTTCTGACTTGAAGAACTGACAGCCTGGACTGTCATCTGGGGGGACGATCCGGAGGGGTGTCCAAAAGACTGAGGGAATACCCCTCGCGGATTATCCAGAGGACCCATTTGTCCAAGGTTATGGACTTCCACTGATTGTAGAAGTGAGTTAGACAACCTCCCACCACTGAGGAAGAGTCCCCCTCGGGCAGCTGAGGTGGACGTGGGCCAACAACTCAGAAGGCGGCACTGGGCACTTTGGGTTCTTGCGCCTTCTGCTGCGTTTTCTTTTGAGGCTGAGGGGCTTGGTTTTTATTAAAACCTCTCCTACTTTTGCCTCGAAAGGACTGACGGTTATGAAATTGGCGCTTGTTAACACCCCCTCTAGAGGGAGCGGGAGGAGGTCGAGCCAGTTTAATGGCTGACCTAGTCTTTTGTGTGGCCTCTAGAGCTTGTTCTACTTGACGGCAGAAGAGGTACACACCATCGAAAGGCAACGCCATTACCTGCTGCTGTGCATCATTCGTGAAACCTGAAGTGCGCAGCCAGGAATGGCGGCGGGTACAAATGCCCACCGCTGCCACTTGGGAGGCAGCATCAAAGGCATCCATAGTTGCTTTAACCTACTGGTTGTTGGACTCGATACCCCTGGTTATGGTTTGAAGAAGCTCTGAATTAGTATCTGACTCCGGTAGAGCTTCAACCATTTGTTTAAGTGAATGCCAAAGGATATACAGTACTCGTATTGACAGAAATAGCCTTGGTAGATGGCAATACGCATACCTAGGGTGGAAGCAGCAAAGACTGTCTTACCCAAAGTGTCTATCTTACGAGATTCTTTGTTAATAGGTCGAGCTGTAGTAGTCTGGGGAAGGACAACCTTATCATTCTCTGCCAAGACTACAATAGGATCCGCAAAGGCTTGGAATGCCAAAGTGGGTCGATCCTTGGGAGCAGCATATTTCCTATCTATGGACTTAGCCACCGAAGGAATGAGAGCAGGATTATTCCATACCATTTGAGACAGCGTCTCAAAGAAGGGTTGTACCGGAGGAGTCAAATCCATAGGGATCTCTGGAACATGGAGGTATTGGAGTCTTAATAATTTCCCAGGATCAATATCTGTAGTTTGGAGAGAAAGAGTGGAATTCAAGTTTTTCAGCAGAGACTTAAAAGACAGGTCCTCAACCACAGGCTCTGCAGCAGGAACAGATCCTGTTCCTTCCACATCATCACCCAGCCTAAGGTCTGGGTCAGGCTCAATGTCATCTCCAGACAGTCCAGGAGGGACTGTATAGACAGGAAAGGAGTGAAATTCAGAAGGAAATGAGGAAGGAAAAGGATTAAAAAGAGGAGGAGTCCTGGAGGCTGGATGATGCCCCAACAGGTGTCAGTGTCGAAGAAACGCACAGCGCCGAAAATACGCACGGTGCCGAGGAGCCACATGGTGCCAAAGATGGCACCGAGAAGCCACAAGACGCTGATGAAGTGCACGGTGCCGAGGACAGCGCCGACGAGGTGCACGGCACCCAGGACGGTGCTGACAGACGCATCAGTGCCGAAAAACAGGATTCGAGGAGAAAGAAGGATGAATACCAGGAGATAGAGGCATCGGTGTGGCCCCCTGCGCCAGAGCCCTGTGAGGGGGGGAAAACACCTAAGCACAGAGTCGATGGCACTGAAGATGGCGCCGCATGACTAGGGAGGCTCAACCGTCCTACCTGATCTCCCAAAAAGCCCAAAGGCCCCTGAGTGACCGGGCCAGGCAGCTGGACCAACCTCCGAGCCCATTGCTGCATAAGAGCAGCCCACTAATGAAACTACTCATCTGAAGACCTACCAGAGGGCGGGGTAGGGCTCCGATGTCGAAAACGTCAGCTACCAGAAACAGAAACCACGACTCCGAAGGAGGAGACCAGCAACTAGCCCCAATAACTAACTGTCTATGCGCAGACATATCAGAGGGTGACCTCAAGTGATGCCTTCTCTTTCTCGACCTGTGGGCCGAAGAAGAGCTCGAGGTTGAACGGTGCCGAGAGTGCGACCGCTTACTTTATGGCTGAGGGACCGCCCATCCTCGGCATTGACTGTCCGTTGTCAGACCCTCCTCAGGAGAAGGCGCGGACCGAACCCAGCCTGGCTGACTGAACAGCTTTCATATGTAGTCTCCCTACCGCCACCTGACCCACTCATGGTCGACTCTGTCAGTGTAGGCTGAAACTTCTTTAACAAGAATAAATAAACTAAGTGATACTTATTCAAAATATTACTACAAAACAATAAAACTGAAAAACAAACTGCTAGTTTGAAGTTTGACTCTTGAAAGCGGTGACGTCGTCGTCACTGAAGCGCCTTCGGATTGGGGAAAAAAGGAACTGAGGCGGTTGAAGGTCGACACCGAGATAATCATTACCACATGAGCTGGGGCTCACGGTGCTGCACCTCATGGCTCCATCTCTGGCGCCGACCCTCTAGCAAAAAAAGTTTGCTCCCGCTGAGTCCTAGTGCCTCCGGTGCAGTTCCAATTAGTGTGAACGAGTGGTGGAGACTTTATGTCCAGGAAGATCTTATCTAACTAAGCACTACTACTATTAACAACTAATACTCTGTTTTAACAAATAAACATTTTTGTCCCCTTAAAGGTTTGAACTGGCACCACTAAGACTCAAGTCACACAAGCCCAAGAGAAAAAACATACCCAGAGGCTTGCAACACACTAGTACAGCTAGAGTGCAGTGACCCTAGGTTCATAGAAGGGGAGGAAGGGAAGGTGCTCAGAATACAGTAAGATTCCCTTGGAAGAAACAAGATTACTATGGTGAGTAATTTTGTCTTCAAACCCCAGGAAATCTTACAGTATTCTGACTTATGCAGACTACCCAAGCAGTACTTTTGGAGGTGGTCTAGAACCTACCTAGGAAACAGGCTTTGCAGGACTGCTGTGCCAAACCTGGCATCCCCTCTGGCCTGAACATCCAAACAATAATGCTTGGTGAAGATATGGACCATTTTCCAAGTAGCTGCTTTGCATATATCAGTTGGGGGATATCTCTAGCAGCTGCTAAAGATGCTGCTGTGCCCCTAGTGGAATGGGCCTTGAGGCCTGCAGGTGGCTGCTTGCCCACTTTGCTGTAACAGAACTGAATACAGGCTACAATCCATCTTGCAATGGATCTTTTTGTGGCTGTTTTTTTCCCCCACCTCTCTATAGGTGAGGAAGAGCTGAGATTGTTCCTGTCTATGAGTCTTTGTGTGGTCAAGATAATAGCTAATTGCCCTTTTTACATCTAGGCTATGCAATCTGCGTTCACCTGGAGTAGAGTGATCAGTGAAAAAGACTGGTAGTTTGATGGACTGGTTAAGGTGGAACTCTGATACCACCTTAGGTAGGAATTTTCTATTAGTCCTCAGGTCAGCTTTGTCTCTGTGGATGGCAATGTAACCAGGCTCTGCAGACAAGGCCTGAAGCTCACTGATCCTTCTGGCAGAAGTCATGGCAACTAGGAATACTGTCTTCCAAGTCACATATTTGAGGTCTGCCAAAGACATGGGTTCAAAGTGAGGCTGCATGAGCTGAGCAATGCAAATATTGAGGCCCCACATAGGGTTGGTTCCCTATGTAGAGGATGCAAATGCAGCAATCCTTTAAAAATTTTTTTAAATATCGGGTTAGAGGCTAGGGAAAACCTCTTACCTGCAGACAAATAAGCTGAGACAGCTGCCAAGTGCACTCTCAAAGTAGAGGCCCTTAAGCCAGAAGAATGGAGATGTGCTAATTAATCCAGAACTATACGCAAACTGGCTTGATTGTGTAATATTCAAAGGAACTGAGAACTGAGGAGGAACCAGGACCCTGAACTGAGGGTTGTGAACCAGGTCGCTGAACCAGAAGCGTGGTACCGGTTTACAGCGCCTGGATAATCCTGATACCATTAGCTATCTCCCCAGCAGTAGGAACTGACATACTTGTTCAGTGCTATGTTGTTAACCGAGTGCACTCTTCCTTTCTTTTCTTAGCAGAACTTGCCGGTTCAATGGCAGTATCTACGGTTTGTTTTAAACTGAGGAACCCTCACCCTGGTTAGAGGGTTGATTTCTCGGTTCCTAGGTCTTCTCTTTTGTCAGAGAAGAAAAAATTACTCACCTTAGTAATGTTGTTTCTTCTAATGGAGTCTTGCTATATTATGACATATGCAGTGAGTCCCAACCTTCAAACTGCTCCGGAGGTGAAAGAGTTAACTTTCCATGCCAGGCATGGAACGCTGAGCTCGAGCTCAGTTGTAAACTCTGTCTGTTGTTCTTCAAACTCAAACTGTCAGATCTTTATGAGCTAAACTCACTAAGGTCCTCTGTGGAAGCTGTAAACCTACACTAGCCAACTGGCTACTAAATATAAGAACACATTTTTTGGTCCCAAAACAAAGACTCAAGTCAGGAGACCCAAAAAATGAAAAACATAACACCCAGACACCCCAAAAAGGGGTGTGTGTGAAAAACAAGGTGGGCATCTACCAATGCCTACATTGCACTGCCCACCCACATCCCAAAACAGAGGTTCTGAGAGGGGTAGGTGGGAGGTCATAATATAGCAAGACTCCATTAGAAGAAACAACATTACTAAGGTGAGTAATTTTTCTTCAAACAACAAGAAGTCTTGCTATATTATGACATATGCAGACTACACAGCAGTACCTCCATGGAGGAGGGACAAAACCTACTTAGGAAATAGGCTCTGAAGCACAGCTGTGCCAAACCGAGCATCACTCCTAGCCTGGATGTCCAGAGAGTAATGCTTGGTAAAAGTGTGACCTGTTTTCCAGGTAGCTGCTTGACAAATCTCTAGAATGGGGATGTCCCTGGCAGCAGCCAGGGAAGCAGCTGTACCTCTAGTAGAGTGAGCCCTCAGGCCTGAGGGAGGAACCTTACCCAGCTTTTGATAACAGAACTGGATACAAGAGACAATCCACCTGGCAATGGATCTTTTAGTGGCAGGTTTCCCTTTACCAACCTCACCATAAGTGAGGAACAGTTGGAGGGAGTCAAACCTGTGACCCTTGGTACGCTCAATGTAGTAACTAAGGGCTCTCTTCACATCTAAGTTGTGCAACCTCCTCTCACCAGAGGAGGAATGGTCAGTGAAGTACACTGGAAGAGAAATAGATTGATTAAGGTGGAAATCTGAAACCACCTTAGGCAAGAACTTCCTGTTAGTCCTGAGGACCACCTTATCTCTATGAAAGGAGACAAAATCAGGCTCCACTGACAAAGCTTGTAATTCACTTAAGCGTCTGACAGAAGTGATGGCTACCAGAAACACAGTCTTCCAAGTCACATACTTAAGCTCTGCTGAAGACAAGGGCTCAAAGGGAGGTTGCATAAGCTGAGCAATGCAAACATTAAGATCCCAGGCAGGGGCAGGGTCCCTGAATGGAGGGTTGGTGTGAAGCAATCCCTTGAAAAACTTAGAAAATACAGGATGAGCTGAAAGAGAAGAGGGTTTACCTGCTGAAATAAAAGCAGACACAGCTGCCAAATGCACCTTTAGGGTAGCTGGTCTCAGCCCCAAAGTGTTTAAATGGACCATTTAATCCAGGACTGTGGGTAAATCAGCAGAATCTGGGAAATATGCTTCCTAGAGCACCATATGGAAAACCTCTTCCATTTGGAATTGTAAGTAGCTTCTGGTAGAAGGCTTCCTAGAAGCCTTCAATATATCCATTACACCTTGGGAGAGTGTAGATCAGCAAACTCTAACTCTTCAAGAGCCAGGCCTTGAGATTGAGAGATTTGAGGTTCGGGTACCAAACCCTTCCCTGAGCACAGGTTAACAGATTGTGATTCCTGGGAAGACACAGGGGAAGATGGACTGCTAAGGACAGTAGGAGTGGATACCAGGGTTGTCTGGCCCAATCTGGAGCAATCAGAATCACTCTGCAGTATTGAGATCTGATTTTGACTAACACTTTGAACAGGAGAGGGAAGGGGGGAAAAACATACAGAAACTTCCCTTCCCAATTGAGAACTAAGGCATCCAGAGGGACTGAGCCTAACACTGGGGGCCTGCAGCAAAAAAGTGGAAGTTGGTGATTGTCTGGGGCTGCAAAAAGATCTATCTGCGGGGTGCCCCATCTGGCAAATATTACCCCAGGACTAGGGATTCAGTGACCATTCGTGATGGCCCTGGGAAATCCTACTGAGAGCATCTGCCAGGACATTGTCCTTGCCTGGGAGGTGAACTGCTGTAAGGAGGTGTTCAGGCAGTAAGCCAGAGACCACAACTTCATTAGCTGTGCACAAGGCCGTAGACCGAGTCCTTGCTTGTTGATGTACCACATTGTAGTGGTGTTGTCTGTTCTGACCTGTACAACCTTGTTCTGAACAGATTTGGAAAAAGCTTGAAGTGCTAGAAAAACTGTTCTGAGCTCCAACAGGTTGATGTGGAGCAGAGATTCCTGAGGGGACTACAGTCCCTGCAGTGAGGTCGCCCATGTGAGCTCCCACCCCAAGAGGGATGCATCTGTAGTAAGGATTAAAGAGTGAGACTGAGTGACATAGGGACCCCTTGTCTCAGGTTGTTCTGATCCTGCCACCACTGTAGGGCTTGGATCAGGTCTGAGTTACTGGGATCAACTTGGTTAGAGGGTCCTTTCTTTGAGACCAAAAGGCTCTCAAATGGAACTGAATGTCCCTCATCTGAAATCTGGCTCTTGCACTACTGCTGTAGAAGCAGCCATGTGTCCCAGGAGCTGCAGAAATGCCTTGCTGGTCGAGAGACCTGCAGGGTGAATGAGGAGGCCAGAGAGACCAGGGTCCTTGCCCTGTCCAAAGGAAGGAAGGCTCTGGCTTCCTCTGTGTTCAGTTCTGCCTATGAAGGTGAGAAGCTGGACAGGCTCTAGAACTGACTTTGGAAGATTTAGAAGGAAACCTAGAGAGGTATGCAGTTGCTGAGTTATTTGAAGATGTAACTTGACTTGGTCTGAGACTGCCTACTATGAGCCAGTCGTCCAGGTGAGGAAAGATGGCAATTTTTTGCCTTCTTAGGTAGGCAACTGCTACTGCCAGGCATTTTGTGAATACCCTTGGAGCAGAGGTGAGGCAAAGGGCATTGCTCTGAACTGGTAATGGCCTGAGGGCAGCTCGAACCGGAGGTACTTTCGATGGGAGCTTCTGATGAGAATATGGAAGTAGGCATCCATGAGGTCCAGGGATGCTAGCCAGTCCCCTGGCCTTAGAGAGGGTAAAATAATTCCCAGAGTCACCATTTTGAATTTTGGTTTTAAAAGGTGCTTATTTAGGTATCTGAGATCCAGGATGGGGCCACATTCTCCTGTCTTTTTTGGGTAAGGAAGTACCTGGAGTACAATCTTTGCCCTGGTGTAGGGGTGGAACCTTTCTATGGCTCTGAGAGCCAGGAGGGTAGAGACTTCTGCCGCTAGGCAAGTGCCTCTGATGGATTTGGAGGATCTGGTTCTCATCTTTGGAAATTTTTGAAGCTGAGAACCAGTCCCTGGCTTTACTTCCAGGACCCACTTGTCTGATGTTAGAGACTTCCAGTCCTGGACACAGTAAGCCAGCCTGCCCCCTACAGGTAGTCGAGAATTGGCCTGGCCACCCCATCAGGGTGCCTGCTTGGCAGGGGCTTTAGGCTGAGGGGTGAAAGCAGGTCTGCTTGTACCCCGTCTGCCTCTCCCTCTAAAGAACCCCCTCTGGGCATAAGCTGAAGAGGAGGCCTGGGCTTGGTTAAAAGGCCTGCCCCTGCTCCTGGAAGGCTGCCTTTGAGGAGTGGCCTGCCTTTCCTTGGCCTGTGCACTCCTATAGGTGGTCCTATACTCATCCATTTTCTTCATGTAATTCTCTGTCTGCTCCCCAAACAGAGAATTACCACAACAGGAAAATCCATGGCCTTAGTCTGGGCATCCTGTGCTAGTACATCTGAGCCAAGCCATTCTGCTAAGTGCCACAGATGTAGCCATGACTCTTAATGACACATCATTAGAGTCCACTGCAGCATGGAATTGAACCTTAGATGCCTCAATACCATCAGCAGCCACCTGCTCCAGCTCCTTGGCAAGCTGGCCAGGGACCTGTTTTGCTAGAGCCATAACAGTATCCCATCTGGATTTCTGGTATCTAACAACATAAGCCATATAATTTGCCTGTCTGAGTCCCAAGGATGCTGGCATGTACTGTTTCTTTGCCATGGCAACAATCCTCCTGGAGTCCTTGTCAGGGGGGTGTGAAGCCAAGGGAATATTTGCCTTGTCACAGGCTGCAGCCTGCACTACCCCAACATGGCTACATTGTTGTGTAAGGAACTCCGTATCAGAGCCTGACAATGTGTACCTCTTGTCCATTCTCTTATCCACAGGAGGTATAGTGTGAGTTTTTAGAATTTTTACTGTCTGTTTCCCAAAAGATTTATGCAAAGGAATAGACAGTCTCCTAGACTCTGGGATATCCATCATTTCTACTTAGTCAGGCTCCTCTTGATCATCCACAGATTCCTCCATAGGGAGCTAGAGGGTTTCAGCCACTTTTTTATAAAACATAAAATGATAAGGGAACACTCTTGAAGGTCTGTCTGGGGAGATGTCCGGTTCAATGGGCACATCCAGACTTTCAAATCCACATTCACTCTCCTCATACTCCTCTTCTCCCTCCTCCGGTTCATAAAATTCCTCTAAATCATACTTTGAACCGTGGAACCGCCGAACCGAGCGCCCTTGATGGTGGCCGGGTTCGCCGGAACCGTGAAAGTGACTGCACAATTTTAATCGCTTTATTATTTCTTCAGCGTTGGAGAGGAAAGTTTTGCCCACACCAGCTGATTTTCTAGTCCTTTTGCTGGAACCGTACCTCTGAGTCGGCTCTTTGTCCGAGGAAGTCTCGCCTGGTCAGAGGGCATTTCCTCCAGTTCGGTTGAAACCGAACCGGGCTGGCCATCCGGGTCAGCGGACTTTTTGGCCTCCCTTTCCCTGAGCCTACCAACTCTCTTTTCCAGGGTAGCTGCAGGAAAATTTTGCAAATCTGGCAGTCTGCATTGAGGTGGTCAAACCCCAGACAATAAACACAGCTGGTGTGGGGGTCAGCCTTAGCAAAGACTTCCCCACAGACACTGCAGTGTTGAAACCCAGTGGGCCCAGTTTTTCTTTTGGGTTTCTCAGACATAGTGCCAGTCCTAACCAAACTTGCCTGTTTATGGCAATCCGCCAAGCAAGACTCTCTTATCGGTTTCAACCTGTCATGGGTCGGAAAAACCATAACAAAATTTGCTTTTTAGAACCGATAAGAACTGGTAACCACACTCTAAAGGACAGATTAATATATTTTAAACAACCTGATCGGTTCAAACCAAACCGATAAACCGTTTACAAGTTCCACACAGAAAGTAAATGTAAAACCTATCTAGTACTCACAAATACCACAGACAGAGCTTGAACCGACCGGTTGCGGTTTAAATTCGGTCAAAAAAAATGAGAAAATAATACTTTGACAAAATGAACCGAGCAGAAGGAGAAATCTCCGGAGCGACTGTTCAGTGAGGCGGAGTAAAGAATCTGACAGTTTGAGTTTGAAGAACAACAGACAGAGTTTTCAACCAAGCTCGAGCTCAGCGTTCCATGCCTGGCATGGAAAGTTAACTCTTTCACCTCCGGAGCAGTTCGAAGGTTGGGACTCACTGCATATGTCATAATATAGCAAGACTTCATGTTGTTTGAAGAAACAATTTATCCGGCCAGTTCAGTGGCCTTATCGGACATTCCTTTCCTTCAGTCGGTTTAATAGCCTATCAAGTGTCGACTGAGCAAAATCCTTACAATTTCACAATCTGCTTTCAGGTGGTGAAACCCAAGCAGAAAACACAGACTAAGTGCGGATCGCTTTAGCAAATGATTCACCACACTCTGTACAATGCTGAAACCCATTGGGCTGGTTCTTTTCTTGGTTGTGACATACCAGTAGAAAACCCTTATAAATGGGCATTCTGTGAGTAGAAACTACACAATAAACAAAAGGCTCTTTATTTTGCGGTCGGTTTAGTGACCGGCGAAAGAAGCGAGAGTTATCCCGGTTGTCACAAGAAATGCTTTGAAAGAGACAACTGGCCCAGGGAGAGAGTGAAAATATAAAAACATATAAAATATATAAAATTACCTTTTAAAATGTAAATAAATGTTCAGTTCCGTCCAGTTAGACAAACCGAGGCAAAACCGAAAAACATACCAGAATAACACTAAACCTAAATTAGTCTACCTGTAAACTCAAGGACAGTGCTTCAAAAATGAACAGAAAAGTACAGTTACGTAAGAACTTACCGTAACAGTAGATCTTAGAGAGAGGCTCTTGCAGTAGGTAATTACATATAGGACTGACGTCGGCAGGCGGCAGGACCCCATGGAAAAATTTCTAGCTAGCAGTCCCTGGCGAGGGACCTTCCAATCGCAGGTAGACCGGCGTCAGACTATCGCAATATAAAGGGGTGGTCCCGGACACCCGCCTTTCCAGTTCTTTTCTCACAGGCCTGGAAGGCCCGGACGAGAGAGAAGCAGATATTTCCTTCAATGGAAAAGGAGCTGAAAAAGCCTAGGGGGATGGAGGGCAGGATAGAATACCTACTGCAAAAGCCTCTTGAAGATCTACTGTTATGGTAAGTTCTTATGTAACTGTACTATCTTACTTCCAGGGGCTCTTGCAGGTAATTATATATAGGACAGAATCCCAAGCAGTCTGGAACAAATGAAAGGCACCAGGAGGAGGAACTACTCCAAGAAGTAGCAAAAACCTTGCAAACCTCAAGACAGGAGGCGTTGCAAGACCGCTAACCCGAAGTCTGCTCTACGGCGAGAGGCAATGTCCAAACTGTAATGTTTCGTAAAGGTATGGATGGAAGTCCAAGTGGTGGCAGCACAGATGTCTGCCACAGACACATTCTTGAAACAAGCCACAGGGGCTGCTACTCCACGAGTGGAGTGACCTCTGACTTGACCCGGAAGGGTCTTGTTGTACTTGTCATAACAGAAAGTGATGCAATCAGCCAACCACTTTGACAGGCATTGCTTGGAAACAGCATTGCCTTCCCTTTTGTGAGCAAAAGAGACGAACAACTGATCAGTCTTTCTGAGATCCTTTGTCCTATCGGTGTAGTATCTCAGAATCCTGTGAACATCCATGGTATGGAGCAAATATTCTCCCTGGTTGGAGTACTGTGTGAAAAAGGCAGGTAACTCTATAGACTGATTTAACATAGACTCTGCTACCACTTTCGGTAGAAACTTAGGGATTCGTGCGAAGCTACTCTTCCTTTGTGAAAAAATCAGATAGGGATTTTACACATAAGGGCCTGGAGCTCTGGAAATCTTTTGAGCAGAAGTAATGGCCACCAAGAAGAGCGTCTTCCACGACAGAAACTTCAGATTCATGGAGACCGCAGGCTCAAGGGAGGAAGGGTAAGTTTCGAGAACAAAGTTCAAATCCCAAGGGGAGCAGGAGTCTGGACAGGGGCCTGAGATGAGGACACCTCTGAGAAAAGTCTTGATACCTCTAATTGGGCAAAGGCTTTATCAGCGAAAGGAACATGGTAGGCTGAAGAAGCGCCATGTGAACTTTCAAAGAGGAATGACTGAGATCCAGGCCTAGAAAAGGTGACGTAAATGATCAAGCAGAATGGCCACAGGACAGAGAAAGGCTTCACATTCCTAGAGGCAGCCCAAATAGAAAATCTCTTCCATTTCATGGCATAAGTGGACCTAGTGGAGGGTTTTCAGCCTCCATCAGAATCTGTCACCTTTTGGAGAGACGCCAAAGCTATATTGAGCTAGGTCTGCAGGAGCCATGCATGAAGTTGTAGGGACTTGAGTCCCGGATGGACCAGGGTCCCTGATCCTGGGTAATTTCTGGAGCAGAACAGAGGCAGTTTACATTGGTAGGGACGCAAAAGGTCCAGGTCTGGAGTGCCCCACCTCAAGAGCGATTGCACAACGTTTTCCGAGAGAGATTACTCGTGAGGATTCACCTCCGTTCTGCTGAGGTGATCTGCTGATCATTCCTGGACTCCAGGCAGGCAGACTGCTCTAGATCAGGCTCATTCTTTAGGCACCATTCCACACCTCATCACTTCCTGCAGAGGGTAAAGTGTGCTCCACCTTGCTTGTTAATGTAGTACATCACTGCTTTGTTATCCATCTGAAGGAGAATTACTTTGTGACAGAGGAAGTCCTTCAGGGCTCTGACAGCATACAGGACAGCTCTCATTTCCAGAAGATTTATGTGTAATTGAGACTCATCCTGATTCCACAGACCCTGGGTGCAGAGATCCCTCAGTGAGCTCCTGAACCTATTAGGGATGCATCTGTAGTGATGGTGATCTGTGTCTCCAGTGGGGCAAAGGAATGCCTTGAAGAAGGTTGTTGTCTCCTGAATCCACCAGGAGAGTGACCGCTTTAGAGGTTCCGGCCACCTTGATGTGAAAGGATCTATGGATGTGGTCGGGGACCACTGAATATTGAGCATGCACTGAGTGGTTCTCATGTGAAGATGAGCCAGAGGCATGATGAACACTGATTATACCATGAGACCCAGCATCCGCTGCATCAAGAGAGCTCGAACTGAGTCATTCTCTTTGATGAAGTGAGCCATCTGGAGGATATCATTTCTCCTACCCTCCAGGACCTTATCTTGACTAGAACTTTGAACAGTAGAGGAAAGGGAGGAAGGCATACAGAAACTTCTTCCCAGGTCAAAATCAGAGCATCCAGAGGGACTGAACCCAAGACTGGGGGTCTGCAACTAAACAGAGGAAGTTAATGATTGTCTGGGGCTGCAAAGAGATCTATCTCTGAGGTGCCCCACCTTGAAAATTACTTTCAACACTAAGGAGTCCAGGACCATACGTAATGGCCCTGGGAGATCCTACTCAGTGCATCTGCTTAGCACATTGTCCTTCCCGGAAGGTGGACTGCTATCAGAGAGGTCTGCAGGGAATAAGCCAGGGACCACAATTTAATGACCTCTGTGCACAAGGCCATAGACCAAGTGCCTCCTGCTTGTTGATGTACCACATGGTGGTGGTGTTGTCTGTTCTGACCTGAACTACCTTGTTCTGCACAGACTGGAGAGAAAGCTTGCAGGGCCAGAAAACTGCCCTGAGTTCCAGGAGATTGATATGAAGGAGGACCCCTGAGGGGACCACAGTCCCTGGGCTGTGAGAGCTCCCAGATGAGCTCCCCACCCCAAAAGGGAAGCATCCGTGGTAAGGGACCACAGAATGAGAGTGAGTGACAATGGGACCCCTTGCCTTAAATGAAAATTACGTACTACCATAATTATGATCTTTCTGTGTCTTTTCACCATTCATCACAGATGGGTTATCTGGCTGGAAGTCAGGACTCGCTGAGCTTTTTTTTTTTTTTTTTTGAGGCGGAGCCGACACAGTTGGTGCCGCCTCGAGGACGACGCATCGTGTGGTGCCTCGAGGGCTGGTCGCTAGGGGTGTCGACCCGCCTGCCTGCCAGTTCTGAGTCGCCGGACAGATAAGAGGAAGGGATGGAGGGTGGGACAAGAGAGTCCAAGGGACAGAAAAAGGAAAGGATGTCTGAACTAAAAGGAGAAATAACGACTGAGAGGACAGCAAAGAAGAGGTTAGACTAAGGGGATTGGGAGGGGCCCCAGTCTCTGGAAGTGGAAGAAGGGAAGGGTAGGGAGGGGAAAGAATTTAGAGAGAGGGAGAGGTATTAAGATATCGAGACCCTTGTCTGTCACCAGATTGTATAGGAACTGCAAGGGGTACAAAGCTGTCTCCCAGAATTCAAGGCACAGAATAACTGGCAAATACTCCAGAAAGCAGAGTCGGCTATTCTGGAAGAAGGACAGGTACAGGGATTCAGTACTTCTCAAGAAAAGATGTTTGGTGAAAAAAAGGTTTTCTTTTTTTTTAGGAGAAATAGTTGGATGGAAAACCAGGAGGAGGACAGAAGGAGGATAACCTCACCCCACAGGGGTGGAGACAAAGTAGTAGAGAAGGAGTACTGCTCGAGCTGTCCACTCTCCTTGGAAAATACCCCCCGTGTGTCCCTACATTACCCCACTCCTAAGGAGGAGAGGGGGGTCACAGAGAGGAAGGGGGACCCAGAAACTGAGGCCCCAGGGGGCTGGTGGGTGGGGTTGTGATGAATGGTGAAGATATGAAAATTACGTACCTACCGTAATTCTTGATCTTCTTGGATGAGTCTCCACCACTCATTCACACTATTGGGATCTGCGCAGAGGCACTAGGACCCATTGGGAGCAAACTTTTGCTGGAGGTCGGCGCCAGAGATGGCGCCACGAGGAACGGGCGCCATGAGCCTAGCTCGGGCGTAACGACTATCTCAAGGCCGACCCTCCAACCCGTTTCAGTACCTTTTACCAAGAAGTGCAGTGAACTAACCTAGAAGGGTAGCTAATCCTAAAAACGGACATAAGATAGTCCGGCGCACCTGTGTAAGAAGGGTCAACAAAGAAGTCTTCACGGCATAAAGATTTGAGGGAGAAGACCAACAAGAAAGGTGAGCTCGGGGATGGAGGGATATGGAATGAGTGGTGGAGATTCATCCAAGAAGATCAAGAATTACGTAGGCACGTAATTTCATATCTTCCTGACATAAGTCTCCACCACTCATCACACTATTGGGAGAGTACCGAGCTAATAATCCCCGAGAGGGCAGCAGGAGAAACCAAGAGCTCACGCTTCTAGGACAGAAGTCCATTGAGGATGGCTCTGCCAAAGAAAGAATGTCGCCTGGCGGACATCTAGTGCATAATGTTTAACGAAGTATGCAATGAGTTCAGGTGGTCGTATTGCAGATGTCTGCAGTGGGCACGCTATGATTTCCGCTAGGGATGCCGCACCGCTTAGTAGAGTGAGCGATACTCTACCCTCCAACTTAACCTGCACCATGGAATAGCAGTGGCGAAGGCACGCCACTAGCCATGATGAGATGCATCTGATAGCGACAGGTTGACCCAGCCGGGTCTCACTGAAGGAAACGAATAGTTGCTGAGCTTTGCGAAAATCCTTGGTTCTATCTAGATAGAAACGTAAAGCCCTCTTAACATCCAAAGAATGAGGAGAACGTTCCCCTTCATTTTGGAAGTCCGCAAAATAAGAGGGAAGGACCAAAGGTTGGTTTAGATGAAAATCTGACACAACCTTAGGAAGAAATTTAGGATGAGTACGAAGGACTACTTTCTCCTTATGGAACACAGTATACGGAGGGTCTGTGACCAGGGCATGTATCTCAGAGACCCTACGGGCTGAGGTAATGGCCACTAGGAAGGCAGTCTTCCAGGTGAGAAATTTTAGCTCACAGGTAGCCAGAGGTTCAACAGTTTCCCGAGTGAGCATGTCTAGCACAAGATTAATGTCCCAGGCTGCAACTGACGCCTTGTAGAGGTCTGGTATGCAGAACTTCTTAAGAAATCTCTTAACCAAAGGTAACTGAGCCAGAGTTAAGGAAGAAACGGGCTCATGATACGCCTGAAATGGCACTAAGATGAACTTTGACTGTAGAGTACTGCAGACCTGAATTTGAGAGGTCCAAAGGTACTCCAAAACCTTATCCGGTGACAGGAAAAGGGATTCAAAGAGGACTTTGACACCAGAGCTTAAAAACGCCCACTTGGCTGTGTAAGTTTTCCGAGTGGCTGGCTTCCGTGCAGCCAGAAGAATATCTGAAACTCTTCGAGAGACATTGAACCAGTTTACTCGACTCTTCAGGAGCCAAGCATGAAGGTGAAGTGATCTCAGGTTGGGATGGACCACCGTCCCTGAGTCAAAAGTTCATCTGCAGGAAGTGGTCTCGAGGAATTGCCAACATATTGTTGAGTAGTGGAAACCACAGCTGCCGAGGCCAAAAGGGAGCAATGAGAATCATTTTGTCCCCTTGGGATTCGAACTTGAGGAGTACCCTCTGAATTAGAGGAACAGGTGGAAAGGCATAAAGAAAGCATTTTGTCCACCGCAGCCTGAACGCATCCTGACAGAAAATGCCAGGCCCTGGATTTCTGGAGCAGAAGAGAGGCAGTTTTGCATTGAGTGGGGATGCAAAAAGGTCCAGGTCTGGAGTTCCCCACTCTTTGAATAGTGACTGAACTATGGTTGAGTCGAGAGACCACTCGTGAGGGTCTGTCTCTGTTCTGCTGAGACGGTCTGCCAGTTCATTCTGAATGCCTGCGGTAGACTGCTTGAATTAGAGCCTTAGTGCTCAAGCACCATTCTCATACCTCATTGCTTCCCTGCATAAGGGTTAAGAATGAGCACCGCCTGCTTGTTGATGTAATACATCACTGCTTTGTTGCCCGCTTGAAGGAGAATGTTCTTGTGACAAAGAATGTCCTCAAAGCTCTGGATCGCATAAAGGGCAGCCTCATTTCAGGACATTTATGTGAGCTGGGACTTGACTTGAGTCCATGCACCTTGAGCGTGGAGAGCCTGACAGTGAGCTCCCCACCCCATTAGGGATGCATCCGTGGTAATGGAGATCTGATGGTCCAGAGGAGCAAAGGGATACCCCTCCAGGAGATTGCTCTCTTGAGACCACCAGGTGAGTGACCTCCTTAAAGATTCTGTCACCTTGATGAGATAGGACTGTGGATGAGTGGTTGGGGACCACTAAGTACTGAGCATCCACTGGGTGGTTCTCATGTGCAGACATGCTAGGGGTACAGTGAACACTGAGGATGCCATGAGGCCTAGCATCCGTTGCATCGAGAAAGCTGTGACTGAGCTGTTTTCCCCGATGTGACGGGCCATCTGAAGGATATCGTTCCTCCTGTCTTCTGGAAGAAAAGCCTTCACACAGGAGGTGTCCAGAAGAGTTCCTATAATAAGGAGCCTCTGGGAGGGCTGCAGTTGTGATTTCTTGAGGTTGAGCAGAACTCCCATGGATGTAAGGAGGCGTCCAGAGTCCCTTGCCTGGAAGGGCTTCTAAGAAGCAATTGTCCAGATAAGGAAACACCTGAATTCTGACCTTTCTGAGGTGCGCTGTGAGAACTGCACAACATTTTGTAAAAACTCACGACGCCGAGGATAGCCCAAAGGGCAGGACTCTGAACTGATAATGCTGTCCCAGAGCCACAAACCTCAGGAATTTGTGATGCCTCAGGTGAATAGGAATGTGCTGGTAAGCGCCCTGCATATCTAGGGAGGCTAACCAGTCATGTTGATGGAGCAGAGGTAACAGAGTTCCCAGAGAAATTTTGAATTTCTCCTTGGGGAGAAATGTTCAAAACTGAGATCTAGAATGGGCGCATTCCCCGGTTTCTTTAGACCAGAAAGTAATGGGTAGAACCCTGTGTTTCTGCTGGTGCAGTGGCACCACTTCTACTGCCCTGTTGTTCAGAAGGCCCTGAATTCTCCAGAGAAGGTCTGACTGAAGGGTTGACAGCCTGGGCTGCCGCTTGGGGACGTATCCGTAGGGGCTCCACAAGATTGAGTGAATACCCTCTGAATTATCCGAAGGACCCATTTGTCTGAGGTTATGGACTTCCACTGGTTGTAGAAGTGCATCAGATGACCTCCCACTGAGAGAAAAGTCCACCTTGGGCAGCTGAGATGGAACTTGGGCCGGCAATTCATAAGGTAGCGCTAGGCGCTTTGGCCCTTGCGCTTTCTGTTGCGCCTTCTTTTGAGGTTGGGCAGGTTGGTTCTTATGGAAACTTCCTCTGCCTCGAAAGGACTGGCGATTATGAAAATACAGGTTACTCACCTGTAACAGGAGTTCTAGGAATGGTATATGTTGTTCATCCACACTGTCTGGCAGGTATCCTTGCTGCTTTAAATCTTGCTGAAAGGTCTTCAAGCTGGCTCCTCCCACCCACCCGGGTGGTAAACTCTCGGCCCGCCCATGACGCCAGATCTGCCCGCTGGAAGCTCAGGTTGTGCCAAGCCGGGAGAGTCGGGGAATGTAGGATGAACAATATATACCATTCCTAGAACTCCTGTTACAGGTGAGTAACCTGTATTTCTAGGGACATGGATATGTTGTTCATCCACACTGTCTGGCAGACTCCTAGCAGTTCTCCAGGAGGAGGGAGGCAAGGTGCACACCCCCTACTTAGGGAATAGAGACACGAGAACCGAGGCCCCAAAACCAGCATCCCGGCGTGACTCAAGGTCGATGTGGTAATGGGTGATGAAGGTGTGTGCTGACTTCCAGGTAGCAGCCCTGCAGATTTCCTGGATAGGGACGTCCCTGAAGCAGCCACCAATGCAGCAGTATGGCGGTAGAATGAGCCTTATCCTCTGGGAGGACATGCCGCCAACTTATAGCAGAGATCTATGCAGGAGGTTACCCACCTGCCTATCGTCCGGCTGCAGGTCTGCCAGGTGCAGCTTCAGCGTAGGTGACAAACAGCTGGTGAACCTCTCCCCGACTTCAGCCGCAGCGCCTTATAGTAAGCAAGCGCCTCTAGGGTCCAGAGTATGGAGCCTATATTCGGCCTCCGGGAGTGATTGGGGTAGAACACCGCAGAGTCAACACCTGGTTAAGGTGAAACTCCGACACCACCTTCGAAGGAATTTCGGTGGGGGCGAGGACAACCTTGTCCTGTGGAAGACCAGGTAAGGAGACTTGATGCAGAATGCCTGGAGCTCTCCCATCCTTCTGGCTGATGTGATAGCCACCAAGAAGGTGGTCTTCACTACAGGTGAGAGAGTTCACACCTGTGCATTGGTTCAATGGCTTGCCCATGAGCTTTGCCAGTACCAGCAGTAGATCCACGGAGGTGGAGGTTCTCGACCGGAGGGAAATGTGATCAAAGCCTATGAAAAGCGCCAGACCACTTCCCTGCACATCGACTGCTTCCTGCCCACGCCCGTAAGCAGAGATGGCTGCTAGGTGCACCTTAAGGGTCAGTCGACCAAGCCCTTGCTGAGAAAGGGACCAAAGGTAGTCCAATATGCTCACCAAGGAACAGGAGGAAGGGTCGAGGCCTTGCCTGGCACCAAATGGAAAATCTCTTCCATTTGAAGGCATAGCATTTTCTGGTCGACTCTTAGGGACGCCTCAACTACGCTTGAGGACCTGTCCGGAAAGACCCAAGGCCTGGAACCTCAGCCACTCAGGAACCAGGCTGTCAGGGTGCAGGGATTGAAGGTCCGGATGGAATACCTCCTGATTGACTGAGAGCAGGTCCGGGCAAGCTGGAAGCTGCCTCGGAGCCTGGAGCTGAGGCTGAGGAGATCTGGGTACCAGTACTGGCAGGCCAGTCTGGGGCTATCAGAATCACCTGTGCCTTGTCCTCCTTGCTTTGAGAAGCACCTTGTGCATCAAGGGGAATGGGGAAAGGCGAGAAGAGGCCCGGGTCCATGGTCTCGAGAAGGCATCCCCTGCAGCGATCCCTGCTGAGGGGCGGGCATGGAACAGCCTCATCGATTCTCCTGAGGAAAACAGGTCCACCTGAGGTGTGCCCCAATGGAAGAATAGATCTTGTACACTCCGCAGGAGAGACCACCTGGGGACGAGCCTCTATCCGGCTTAGGGCATCGGCCAGGGTGTTGGAGGCCCTGCACATGAATGGCTAGAGATCCGCTCCAGGCTGCGCATGAGTGACCAGATGTGGAGAGCTCTTTGCATAGAAGCATGGAGCGGCCCCGCCCTGGAGGTTAAGATAGTACATGGTCGGTGGCTGTCCATCTGGACCCGGACCACTTGACCCCAAAGAAACGGAGCAAAGGCGGTGAGAGCTAGGCAGACCGCCGAGCTCCAGCAGGCTGATGTGGTTTAGACTCCGTGGGGACCAGAGGTCAGGCGCTTGGTGTCTCCAGATGGGCACCCCAACCCATCAGTGAGAGGCATCGGTTGACAGAGAGACTGTCGGCTGGGTGATAAACGGGATGCCCTCCTGCAGATGAACTGGAACAGTCCACCACTGGAGAGCTGCCCACATCCCCTGGTCACTGCCACTAGCTGGTCCAATGGATCGCAGCATTGGGACCAGTGGCTGGCCAGCCTCACTGGGGGGCGATGTTCCAGCTGGCCCATCGGACCACGCTGGTACAGGCTGCCATGAGACCCAGGAGGTGGTAGTTCCGGCAGGGCGCATTGCTGAACCAGAAATGATTGGGCAAAGGAGAAAGAACTCGCTCTGTCCGCCGGGAGTCGTGTTTGCCCGAAGAGAGCCGAGCTCTGCCCCGATGAAAAGAATCACCTGCTTCGCTCGAGTTCCGACTTCTGGCCTCATTGATGAGGAGGCCGACTGGAGAGCAAACCTGGAGGGCCAGATTCTGGACCGCTTCCACCCCTGTCTGGAGGGGGCCGTTATCAGCCAATCATCCAGGTAAGGGTAAACCCGACCCTCGCACCTGAGGAATGCTGTCACCACTGCCATGCATTTGGTGAAGACCCTGGGAGCTGGAGATAAGTCGAAGGGCATGGCTTGGAACTCGAAAAGGGATCCCTCCGCTCGAAAGCGAAGGAACCTCTGATGTGACGGACGGATAGGGACGTGAAAGAACACGTCCTGTAGGTCCAGAGAGCAGAACCACATGCCGTGTTCCAAGGATGGTGTTATCTGAGCCAGAGTGACCATCCTGAAGGTTCAAGACCTTAGGAACTTGTTTAGGTCGTGTAGGTCGAGAATGGGGCACCAGCCCCCCGTCCGTTTCGGAACCAGGAAGTACCTGGACACAAACCCTGGGTTTGAGGGAGGGTCCGCCACCTCTCTTATCACCTCCTTCTCGAGGAGGAGAGCGATGTCGGCTCGGCGAGCTGACAGCAAGGCTTTGGACCCCGAGGCCCCCCCAAGGTGCGACGGCGTCTGAAGGGTGGGGCCTGCTCAACTCCAGAGGTAGGTCCTTTTCCACCACCTTCAACACCCACCGGTCTGTGTGGACAACGACCAGGTGGAAAGAAAGTGGGAGCCGCTCACGTGGGGCACCTGGGTGAGGCAACGGGTTGGGGGTGACACCCTCAACCCGCCACTGGGCAGGCTTGGAGGAAGGACTGGCCGAGGACCTTCAGGGTCTTTACCGCTCTGCTTCCTGAAGGAGGAAGCCGAGGGCTTGGGTTTGGGACGCCAAGCGCTGAGCTCAAGGCCCCTGATGCTGCTGGGCCAGACGCAACAAGGGCGCAGATGGACGTAAGGCATTGGGGCGTCTGCGCCCTGTCCCTCTGAGCGGATGAGACCGAGTCCAAAGTGGCATAGGACTTTTCAATCCTCTGGAGGTGGCCTTCCACCCAGGGCCGAAGAGGCTCGTCCTCAGGAAGGGGACACTGCCAATTTGTGCTGGGTATCCACTCAGAAGGTGATATCCCCAGCCATGCCCGGTGGCGAACAGCCACTGCAGCCGCGACTTACCTGGCGCATGAGTCTCCAATGTCCAGAGCAGTTCAGTTGCTGCTTGGCCACTGCCCTGCCCTGGTCCCACACCTGCCTAACCGCGGTCTGCAGGTCAGCCGGGAGATGAGGGACTACCTGTCCAGGAGCCCAACAGGGCATGGGAGAAACATCAGCATAAGCATCGGCCGAGCTGGCCTTGACGAAGGCCAAAGGAGGACGAGTGTAGACTTTTTCGCCTGGCATAGTCCAATTTCTTGACCCTTGTCGGAGGTTGTCCACGCCCCAGCCTCGCACGCCAGAAAACGCATGTAACCAACCCTGGCTGAGGATGTTTCGAACCAGACAGGATCCGTAGGACGATACTTCCTGGCCATCCTGGCCAAGGCCAGGGCAGGAAACAGGGCGCTGCCAGAGCTCCAAGCTGGGCCCACAATGGCCCTCGACCACAGGAAAGGCCTCTCGTAGGGGGAATCCTCGGGTCCAATATCTCCGTGAGGGGATACGGCCCGCTTGGATACGTGGGTCGAGCTGCATCCTGGTGACCCGAGATGAGCTTTAAGAACCCAGGAAGGACGAAGGGCTGTCGCCCAGCAACTGGACCTCCAGAGGACTCCAAGTCCACTCGCCTGGAGAAAGGGAGGAATCGTCGCCGACTCAGAAGAGTCCACAAAGAGCTCCTGCCTGAGCCCCCTCCACCTACCTGAGGGTGATCGGGAGGAGGGTGACAGACAGCCCATGGGGGCAGACCCTGAGCCGACTGAGAGTTCTTGGTCGGAGCCCCAAACAGCGGCTGTGGAGGCGGAGGTTCCACCGAATCGGTGGAGCAGCTGGTTTGCCAAACAACCGCCTGGGAACAGGTTTTCGGCAAGATGAGGGGTTGTTTCGGCCGCCTGGTGACAGTTACTTAATGACCGGGAAGCGCGGCGGCGCCGCTTGTTCCCCGTCAGAAGGAGCCATTGCCACATGAGGTTCAGATTCGCCGACGTGAACCTCACGCCGACTCTCCCTGTCCGAGGATCGAGCGCGGCGCCGCATCATCGGGTGCCGAGATCGAGACCGCCATGAGACGGGCGGGATCGGCTGGACTGGCTAAGAAGTCCGAGACCAGAACCTCGGACTTTCCAAGGACGGGTGCGGGAGGGATGGTGGAACCGCCTCCCTCGCCGGAGGGTTCACCTGAGGGCTCCGGAACCAGAGGCACTGGCAAGCCCATCGGATCCTCAACCCACCGGGGAACCGTGAGAGGATTTCGCTTGCCGGCTTCCACAACCCGTCCAAACGGCTTGAGAAAAATCCTCACCGCGCCGACGTGGGAGTCTCAGTCAACTGACTCGCGACGGGGACACCGTGAGACCAGTGTCAAGCCGAATGATCCGACCAAAGTCGATGGCCGACAACTCGGGGAGGGACCTTCCCGCCTCCCAAGAGCGCCGATGGAGGGACTTACCTTGTCTTTCTTCTGGACCGAGAAGAAGGTCCAGCAGACGCTGGTCCCTCCCCTAGTGGAGAGGGACAGACAAAGCTCCTTAAAGGAAGCTGTGTAAGAGGAACCCAGGAGAGCGGGATAAATGCGCGTCGAGGAAGATGCGCCCGCGTCCGCCTTCCTCTTCGAGGTGATCATCTGCTCTAGCTGATCCGCTGAGCCCGCCGGCCATGGAAACCGCCGACCGGGCCTTTTGACTTCACCAGAGGAAAACGCTTCAGGGCTTCAGTTGTAAACAGGCAGCACGGTCTTCGAGGACGAGGCTGAGAAGGAAGAGCACAGGTCGCAAGCCTGCGGGTCATGCTCAAGGCCTAAACAGTAGACACACGTGGAGTGTGGATCCGTCCGAGACATCTTCTGCCTGCAAGGGCATCTTCGAAAACCGAGAGTCGATTTGTCCATCGCAGCCACGAGGGATAGAAGACCGAAGTCTATAATGCAAAAAATTTTTAAATTCAGAAAACCGAAGGATTAGGAACCAGTCTTATACGCAGAGCGTTAAGGAGGGAACCTGAGCTTCCAAGCGGTAAGGAAGATCTGACGCCATGGGGCGGAGTCGAGTTTTACCACCCGGTGGGTGGAGGAGCCAGCTGAAGACCTTCCGCAAGATTTAAAGTGGCAAGGATACCTGCCAGACAGTGTGGATGAACAACATATCCATGTCCCTAGAACTGTCGCTTACTGGCATGCCCCGAGGGGGCAGGAGGGGCTGAGCCAACTTAATGGCTGACCTAGTCTTTTGTGTAGCTTCTAGAGCTTGCTCTACCTGAGGACCAAAAGATATGCACCGTAAGGGCAACGCGATCACCTCGCTGCTGCGTGTCATTCAGAAGCCCGGCACGCAGCCAGGAATGACGGCGGTGCAAATACCAGCAGCCGCTGAACGGAAGCAGTGACAAAAGCATCCATGGCTGCTTAACCTCACTGGTTGTTGGGATTAATACCTCTGTACTGGTTTGAAGAAGCTCTGGCTTGAGTCAGACTCCGTAGGGCTTCAACCATTTGTTTAATAGAATGCCACAGGATATACTCATACTGAGAAAAATAGCATTGGTAACTGGCAACACGCATACTTAGAGTAGAAGCAGCAAAGACTCTCTTACCTAAGGTGTCTATCTTAAGAGATTCTTTGTTAATAGGTCGAGCTGTAGTAGTTTGAGGAAGAACGACCTTATCATTCTCTGCCAGGACTACAATAGGATCCGCAAAGGCTTGAGATGCCAAAATGGGACGATCCTTGGGGGCTGAATATTTCCTATCAATGGATTTAGCCACTGAAGGGGTAAGAGCAGGATTATTCCATACCATTTGAGACAGCGCCCTCAAGGAAGGCTGAATCGGAGGAGTCAAACTGTAGGGATCTCCGAGGCATGAACATATTGGAGTCTCAACAATTTCCCAGGATCATGTCTGAGAGAAAGTGTGGAACCTCAGATTTTCAACAGAGACTTAAAGGATAGGTCCTCACCACAGGCTCTGTAATAGGTAGACCCTGCTTCATCCACTTCATCACCCAACCAAGGTCTGGGTCAGGCTCAACGTCATCTCCTGACAGTCCAGGAGGGACTGCATGGACAGGAAAGGAATGAAATTCAGAAGAGGAGGAAGAAGGAACAAGTGAAAAGAAGAGAGTCCCGAGCCGCCGGTGCGAGGGGCGCAGGCATCTGAGAACGGCGCCGCGAGGCCGCATGGCGCCAAAAATGGCTTCAAGAAGCCACATGGCGCTAAGAAGCCGCATACGGCACCGAGGACGGCACCAAGCGCAGCATCAACACCGAGGACAGCGCTGAGAGGCCACGATGTCAAGGCGCTGAAAACACTCCGACCGAAAAACAGGTTTTGGAAGGAGGAAGAGCAGGAGGTGGGGCATCGGGTGGCCCCGCGCCGCAGAGCTGGGCGTGGAGGGGGGGAACGTGCGCTGGGAGTCGACGGCACCGAAGAAGGTGCCGCGGACCAGGAAGGTCCAACCGCCCTACCTGGTCGCCCAAAGAGCCCCAAGGCCCCGAGCACAGCCAGGTAGCCGAACCAACCTCCAAGTCCATTGCTCCATAGAGCGCTCCACTGATGAAACTGCTCATCTGAAGACCTACTCTGCGGGCGGGTAGGGCCCGTGTCGGGCCGCCAGCTACCAGAAGCAGAGGTTGGTGACTCGAGGAGGAGATCCGCACCAGCCCCGATCAACCGAGCGCCACGCAGACATATCAGAGGCGCACCGGTGATGCCTTCTTTTAGACCTGTGGGCGAAGAAGAGCTCGAGGCCAAACGGTGCCGAGAGTGCGCACTGCCATTTATGCTTCCGGGATCGCCCATCCCTCCGGCATTGACTGACCGTTGTCAGACCCTCCGGGAGAGAAGGGTGGCAGACCGGACCCAGCCCGACTGACTGGAATAGCTTTTACAAGTCTCCTACCATCACCTGACCTGTTTCATGGTCGACTCCGCAAAGTAGGCAGAAACTCTTTATTGTATTTATTTTAAAATAAGAATAAATTTAAGCGATACTGTATCGAGATAATACTACAAAATAATAAAAATTGAAAACTATGCTGCTAGTTTGAAGTTTAACTCCCGACAGGTGAGCCACGTCACTGAAGTGCACTCGACGCCGGAAAAAGAAACTGAGGGTTGGAGGGTCGACGCCGAAGATAGTCATACCGCCGCTTAGCTACGCTCGCGCGCCATTCCTCGCGCGCCTATCTCTGGTGCCGACCCTCCAGCAAAAGTTTGCTCCCGATGGTCCTAGTGCCCGTGCAGATCCCAATAGTGTGAATGAGTGGTGGAGACTTATGTCCAGGAAGATACACAGAAAGATCATAATTACGGTAGGTACGTAATTTTCATATCTTATCTGTGTCAATCTTCACCATTCATCACAGATGGGTGAGTACCAAGCCCCTCCGAAGGGGGTTGTTTCTTTCACACCCTAAGGGACAAAGTCCCTTAGCCCTCAGTGGGTGACACACTAAGGGAACCTTCAGGCCTGGAGAGGCCCGAGAGTGGGAGAGAGAGACGGAGTTCCCTGAGGGGAAGGAAGGCCCGGCAGCGCCGTCTCACTCTACGGAAGAAAAGGTAGGTTCCCTGGTGGGCGGAGCCAATCACCCTACGCCGGGCCAAGGGTGACAACCGGGAAAGACGTAGTCATGCCAATCGCCTAGTGCAGATCGCTGTCCCTACGACCCTGGTAGCTACCTCGTTGGTGTTATAAGATGCCCTTGCTTGGTGCCTTACTAGCTCCAAGCCACGTGCAGAGAGTGCGATGGCTTGTCTGGTTTGCTCCGAGTCAGGCAATGAGGCTAGGAGCTGACCTAGCCTGGACCACAAGAACCTGTTGTAGGCTGCATAGTGGGCCTGATGAGCAGAAATAGAGAGGAGTAACCATGCCGAGTAGAAGGTCCTCCTCCCCCACAAATCAAAATCCGAGGAGTCTTGATCTGGGGGCCGGTCATGGTGAATGGCGCGAAGCCCATCAGGAGTATCCAAGTGCCAAACCCAATTGTGGATGAGGCATGGAACCTGGAGACTCGGGTGCGTACACCTCTGGCAGAGATCCCTTGGGCAGGAACCCGAGAAGGGCCTCTGCCAGAAGGCAATGACGCCCCGAAAGGGAGCCGCCAGGGCGGCACCACAAGGGTGGCTCTCGCCAAAATCGCTTAGAAAGGCGCAAGCACTGTGGTGCTCAGGATTGCTGATAGTGGATGGTGAAAGGTGCAAATCCTCCAACATCCTCATGAGGAAATGCTGATACTCCGAGAGATCAGCAGCCAGAGAGATGTGGACAGAAGGTTCCTCTCCCCCTGAAGAGGGGGATGAGGAGCTGGAGGTCACCATGTGCTCAGTGGGTGGCTGCACGGGGGAAGGTTGAAAAACCTGGCTGTCCATTGCCCTAACGCAAGCAGGGAACCGGGCAGCCACCGCTCTGAACTGCTCCCAGGTGAGAGGGCCGCTAGGACCGAGGATGCCAGGGAGCGCAGGAGAATATGGCAGAGGGATGGGGGCAGAGCCGAGAAGAAATGTCGGCTGACCTCCACCAGGGCTAGGAGCGGACCGTGGCACCCGGGGAAGAAGGTGCCCTGAAGACCCCACAGCCGACAGCTGCACAACCACATTGGTACTGCCTTGGCTGCGCCCAGAAGAATCCCCCAGTGAGGCGACTCCGGCTGTAAAGGTCCAGAAGGACGGCGGTCCCTACCTCAAAAGAACGGGACTCCCTCAAAGAAACCAAGGGGGAAGAGTGGAAATCTGCACCACGGCTCCTCCCAGGGCCCGGGTGGACCCCAGAAAAAGGCCGACGTGATTATCCCACACCCCTCGACCCCTCAGAGTCTGGAAAGAGTCCTCCTTTCTCGAGGCCAGCCAGGTAGCTGGCATCTCTGGGCAGCCCCTGAGGGGAAACCCAGGGAGCAGAACCTCTCCCTGCAGGTGCCTTGGTGGGCCCCAAAGTCGGGCGATCAAGACACACCGCTGAGGGGGTACCACAACCGAGGGATCGAGAAACCCCAAACCAGGCTGCAGAGCCACGGTGGCACGCACCACTGCCTGCTGGTCAGCACCACTGACCCAGTCTCGGGGCCACCGACCTCCTCAGGAGGGGCTGGCCTGACCTGCCGATGAGACCACCATGTTGCCCACGCCTGCAGCCAACCCCGACGGGCACGACTGCACGTCCGACTCGGAGCTTGACTCGCCTCAAGAGGTAGAGTCCGAGGCTCTGAGCCAAACCGTGAGGAGGCTGGGCAGAACTATCCCTGCCACTGGGCCCGAAGCCACCACAGCCCGAGTCGTGCCAGTGCCCCCACAACCCCTGCGAAGGATCCGAAGGAGGCACGGCCCCAGCCCAAGCCAGAGGTCCAATGCCTGGACCAGTCGCAGCACCATCTGATCCACCGGCACCGGGGGCGGCACCAAGGACAGGGACGTTGCCGACACCCCTGGCGGCACCCTCAGCACTGACATTGACACCACCCGGTTCCCTGTGCCGCAATCAGCGCCGAGGACCATGGCAGCTCCGCCGACGGCCCTGAAGGCGGACCCAGCACCGAACACGGCACCGCCCGGCTCCTCGGGAGTGCATGGACGGCGCCGCAGATGGCACCGACAGATGGAGTCGAAGGCCTCATGGCGCCGTGCTCAACCTCGTGCCGAGGCGAGACATGGGCGGCGACGATGTTGGAGGGTCTCACGGTGCCGTGAAAAGCATTGGCGCAGCGATCAGCATCGATCGAGCCCACGGCGCCGAGCGACAAGTTGGCGCTGATGAGGGCCCCGCCAGGACCAACGCCGCCGAATGGCGCCGAAGGCCCGACGGCGCTGACCGACGGCGCCGAGGACGGCGCCGACCCAGGCCTTCCGAGCCGCGGGAATGACACTGGAGGAGCCTTCACCCCTGAAGTGGCGAATGCCGCGGGCGCCCCCGCCTGCTCCCGGGAGGGAGCGGGGCGGGCCTCCTGCGCCGTGGAAGGAGCCTCGGCAATGGCTAGGCTACAAGAACTAGGCTCTCCTCCCCGGGTCTGTATAGAACCGGAGGGGACCTGGAGGAAAGGACTAGAGAGCACGGCTTGGCCCGATGAGTGAGAACCCTACCCCGAAAGTCGGTGGAGCTCGCCCACTTTCAACGCCAGACTGTTCGAGGACCCGCAGTCCATGGAGAAGCAGGCGCGTACGAGTCCATGTCGTGAAGCGGCCAAGACTGCAAGACACCGGTCGTGCTGGTCGGTGACGGAGAATTTTCGGCCGCATGGGCACTGTCGCATGGGGGGCTGACTCATCTTCGAAGACTTCTTGCCTTCCGACCTAGACATGACCTACGGAAAAAAACACCAAAACAGACTCGACGTCGCAAAATTCAAAAAATAAGGAAAGATCTTACCGGGCGACGTCGAGTGAAGGCAGAAAACAGAACCGGCAGGAAACCGACGGACTTAACACCGAAGGAAAAGGATGCAATCAGGCCTACAATCTTCTTCAAGCTTCCCACGAGGCGACCTCGACAGCGGGAGATGAAGAACTGGCAGGCAGCCAGAGTCGACACAGCCTAACGGCCAGCCCGCAAGTGCCACACAACACGCCGGCCTCGAGGGCGGTGCCATGGTGTGTCGGCCCGCCCACCCTTTAAAAAAAAAAAAAAGTTCTCACGGGTCCTGACCTCTGGCCAGATAACCCATCTCTGATGAATGGTGAAGATTGACACAGATAAGATATTGTCCTGATCCTGCCACCACTGAAGGGCTTGGATCAGTGTCCAAGTCACTGGAATCAGACTGGTAAGAGGGTCCTACTTTTGGGACCAAAAGGCCCTCAGATGGAACTGAATGTCCCTCATCTGAAATCTTGCCTCTTGGACCACTGCTGTAGAAGCTGCCATGTGGCCCAAGAGCTTAAGGAAGTGCCTTGCTGGTCGGGACACCTGAAGGCTGAAGGAAGAAGCCAGCTCCACAAGAACTCTTGCCCTTTCCAGGGGAAGAAAGGCTCTTGCTTTGACAGTATCTAGCTCTGCCCTATAAAGGTAAGAAGCTGCACTGGTTTGAGGACTGACTTGGGGAGGCTGAGAAGGAACCCCAGGGAAGATAGCACTTGCTGGGTCACTTGAAGGTCTGACTTGACTTGGTCTGGAGACCCACCCACTATGAGCCAGTCGTCCAGATATGGAAAGATGGAAATCGTCTGCCTTCTTAAAAAGGCCACTACTATTGCCAGGCACTTTGTGAAAACCCTTGGGGCTGAGGTAAGGTCAAAGGCATTGCTTTGAACTGATAATGGCCTGAGGGCAACTTGAACCTGAGGTACTTTCTGTGGAGCACCGGATGGGAATGTGAGTAGGCATCTTTGAGGTCCAGGGAGGCTAGCCAGTCCCCTGGCCTTAGAGAGGCAAGAATTATTCCCAGAGTCACCACCTTGAACCTTGGTTTTAAAAGATGTTTTTTCAGGTATCTTAGATCTAGGATGGGTCACCACTCCCCTGTCTTTTTTGGGGTAAGGAAGTACCTGGAGTACAGACCTTTGCCCCAGGGTAGGGTAGGAACTCTCTCTATAGCTCCTAGGGCCAGAAGAGATGAAACGTCTGCCTCTAGACTTGCAGGTGGAAAAGATCTGGCTCTCAACTTTGGAAATTTCTTGAAGCTGAGAATCAGTCCCTGGCTTACTACTTCCAAGACCCACTTGTCTGAACTAACAGACACCCAGTCCTGGACGAAGTAGCCAGCCTGCCTCCTACAGGATAGGAGAGTTTACCGGCAGACCCATCAGGGTGTCTACTTGGCAGGTGCCTTAGGCTGAGGAGTGGAAGCAGCCCTGCTCATCCCTCTTCTGCCTCTCCCTCTGAAGAACCCCCATCTGTGAAAAGGGAGAAGAGGCCTGTGCTTGGTAGAAAGGCCTATGAAAAGGCCTGTCCCTGCCCCTAGAATGCTGCCTTTGAGGAGTTGCCTGCCTCTCCTTGGCCTGTGCACTCCTATAAGTGGTCCTATATTCCTCGTTTTTCATGTAATTCTCTGTCTGCTCCCCAAACAGAGAATTACCTTCCACAGGGAAATCCATGGCCTTAGCCTGGGCATCCAGTGAGGAGCTAGTACATCTGAGCCAAGCCATTCTCTGAAGAGCCACAGATGTAGCCATGACTCTTGATGACACATCATTGGAGTCCACAGCAGCATGGAACTATACCTTAGATGCCTCAATCCCATCTGCAGCCACCTCCTCCAGCTCCTTGACTAGCTGGGGGGAGGCCTGTTTAGCCAGTGAGAGTACAGTGTCCCATCTGGATTTCTGGTACCTGGCTGTATAGGCCATATAATTAGCCTGCCTGAGTCCCAAAGAGGATGCTATGTATTGCTTCTTTGCCAAGGCATCCATCCTCCTGGAGTCTTTATCTGGGGGGTGTGAAGCCAAGGGGACATTAACCCTGTCACAGGTTGCAGCCTGCACGATCTCAACATGGCTGCATTGTTGGTAGAAAACTCCGTGTCTGAACCTGATAAGGTGTACCTTTATCCATTCTTCTAGCAACAGGAGGTACAGAATTAGGGAGACTTTAACATCTTTTGAGTCTGTTTCCTAAAGACTTGTGCAAGGGAATAGACAGCCTCCTGGACTCTGGGATGTCCATCATCTCTACAAAATCAGGCTCCTCTTGATCCTCTCTAGCTTCCTCCATAGGAAGCTGAAAAGTTTCAGCCACTTTCCTGTAAAACATGTAGTGGGGAGGTGACTGAGAGAGCCTAGGAGGGGAAACACCAGAAGGTCTGTCTGGGGAGTCGTCCAGTTCAATGGGCACATCCAGACTTTCTGCTCCATTACAGTCATCATCCTGTTCAAAATCCCCCTCCTCCTCAAATTCTGGTTCATAAAAATCTTCAGGGGCATATTCCTGAACCGGTGGAACCAACCGAACCGAGCCCCTAGTCAACGGAGCCAGATCGGAAGGAACCGGGTGAAGCGATTCAACACTCTGAATCACTCAGGCAATCTCATCAGCAGTTGGAACATGAACCTCTGGATCGAACTGGCAGATTTGTCTTTCCTTTCCTTTTGTAGGAACCAGTCCCTCAGGATCAGCTTTCCTCTTGCCCGAAGTATCGCCTGGTCTGAGGGCACTCCTTCTGGTTTGGTTGGAATCAACTGGGCTGGCCATCCTGGTCAGCGGACTTTGGTCCTTTTCCTAAGTCTACCTTATCTCTTTCCAGGGTAGACTTAGGAAAATTTTTACAAATTTGGCAGTCTGTATCGAGGTGTTCAAACCCCAGACAATAAACACAGGTGGTGTGGGGATCGGCCTTAGCAAAGACTTCCCTACACTCACTGCAGTGTTGAAACCCAGTGGGCCTGGTTTTTTTCTTGCGTTTCTCAGACATGGCCAACCTACCCAAACTTACCCTTTTTTCAGCAACCACCAGGCAAGACTCCCTTATTGGTTCCTAACCGTGTCACAGGTATTGGGAAAAATGTTTAAAATGTTTTTTTTTTTAGAACCGATAAGGACCGGTAACCATACACTAAAGTACAAAAAATCAATATAAAGGATCGGTTCAGCTGAACTAATCGAACAAACTTACAATTTCCACACAATAATCAGAAACAACTATCTAGTACTCACGGTACCACAGACAGAGCCTGAACTGACGATGCTGAATAAATTCAGAATAATTTCGGTTTAAAACCAACACTTTAGCCGACTTTTGAACCGAGCTGAAGGAGAAATCTCCGGAGTGACTGTTCAGTGAGGCAGAGTAAAGAATCTGACGGTTGGGTTTCAAAGGGTTCAGACAGAGACCTCAACTGAGCTTGAGCTCAACGTTCTAAGCACTGCATAGAAATTTAACCCTATGTTCTCCAGGGCAGTTTAAAGGCTGGAGCTAAGTGCAGTTTGTCAGAATACAGCAAAGATTTCATGTTGTTTGAAAAGTACAGTTACATAAGAACTTACCGAACAGTAGATCTTCGGAGAGAGGCTCTTGCAGTATGTAATTACATATAGGACTGAAGCCGGCAGGCGTCAGGACCTCACGGAAAATTTCTAGCTAGCAGTCTCTGGCGGGGGAGCACCCCCATGTCAGGTGACCGACGACACGCGATGTCAGTATAAAGGGGCGGTCCCCCATGCCGCCTTCCAGTTCTTTCCCACCAAAGACCAAAGGTGAGATGAGAGAGAAGTGGATATTTCCCATACTGGAAAAGGAGTTGACAAAGCTAAGGAGGATGGAGGGCGGGAAGGTATTACCTACTGCAAGGCCTCTCTCGAAGATCTACTGTTACGGTAAGATCTTACGTAACTGTACTATCTTACTTCAAGAGGGCTCTTGCAGTAGGTAATTACATATAGGACTGAGTCCCAAGCAGTGGAAACAAAGAGAAGCACACGGGAGGAGGAGGAAACTACTCATATATACAGATCCTCTGGCTGTGACAGTCTTAGGAAAGAAGACCTTGCAGAACAGCCAACCCAAAGCGCAGGTCTACGGGCGAGAGGCAATGTCCAACTGTAATGTTTCATAAAGGTGTGGACAGAAGTCCAAGTTGCAGCTGCACAGATGTCAGTTGCCACACATTCTTGAAACAAACAGCAGATGCAGCAACACCCTAGTGGAGTGACCTCTGACTTGATCTGGCAAGGTCTTGTGATACTAGTCATAACAGAAAGTGATACAGTGAGCCAACCATTTTGAAAGGCATTGCTTGAAACAACATTGCCTCTCTTTGCAAGCAAAAGAGACAAAGAGTTGATCAGTCTCTGAGATCCTTTGTCCTGTTAGTTTAGTATAGTATCTCAGAACCGTGAACATCCAGAGTATGTAAGAGGTACTCCATTGATTGGAATGTTGCATAAAAGCAGGCAGTTCCACAGACTGATTCAGCGTAGATCCTTACCACCTTAGGAGAAACTTACACAGAGCCATATGTTCCTTGTGGAAAATCATGTATGGGATTTTGCACTTTAAGGACTGAAGCTCAGAAATTCGTCGAGCGGAGGTAATGGTCACCAGGAAGAGAGCCTTCCGGGAACGGAGCTTAAGGTCTGCTGATGCTGCCGGCTCAAAAGGAGGCAGGGTAAGCTTCTCGAGAATGAAATTCAAGTCCCAAGGAGGGCCAAGTACACAAATGGGGGGTCTCAAGTGGAGGACCCCCTCTAAGGAAAGTCTTAGTGATTTCCAGCTGCGCAAAAGACCTGTCCCCAAAAGGAACATGGTATGTGGAAATGGCTGCCATGTGAACTTTCAATGAGGAGTGACTGAGACCCAGATCGAAAAGGTGACGCATGTAATCCAGGAGCCACCCAACAGAGCAGGAGAATGGCTCAAAGCTCTGGAAGAGGCCAAAATAGCGAACCTTTTCCATTTCATGGCGTAAGTGGAACAAGTGGGGGTTTTCTGGCCTCCACCAGACTGTCCGCCACCTGAAGAAACCCCAACCAGGTTGGAATTACGTCTGCAGGAGCCACACATGCAGCTGAAGGGATTTGAGTCCTGGATGTACCAGGGTCCCCTGATCCTGGGTCAACCAAGAGTTGCGACAGAGGAAGAGGAAGCTCCTCTGAGTACTGTTACAGAAGAGAGAACCAAACTTGCCTGGGCCAGAACGGAGTGATGAGGATCATGCAAGCTCCTTCTGAGCAGAGTTTGTGTAGGACCCTTGGGATCAACGGGATGGGGGGGAAAGCATAGATGAATCTGCCCTTCCAGTTTAGAGACAGAGCATCTCTCAAAAAAACTCTGCGCCCTGGAGCGAGTGAGCAGAAGACAGAAAGTTTTGCGTTGAGAGGAGAGGCAAACAGGTCTACCTGAGGGGTTCCCCAGCATAGGAAGACATCTTCTACTACCCCCAGATCCAGTTCCATTCGTAGTGCTTCGTGACAACCGGCTGAGGTGGTCTGCCAGAGTGTTCTCAACTCCCGGAACATGAATTGCCGTGAGGTGAAGGTTGTGAAGTACCACCCAATCCCAAACCCGCATTGCTTCCCTGCAAAGAGGGTAGAAATGGATTCCTCCCTGTTTGTTGTTGTACCACACTACGCACATGCTGTCGGTCTGAACAGCCAGATGACCGGGAAGCAGATACAGATGCAGAGCTTGTAAGGCATACAGGACAGCCCTCAGCTCGAGTGCATTGATATGAAGAGTCTGCTCGAGCCTGGACCAACAGCCCTGGGTCTGTTGAGATCCCAGGTGGGCTCTCCAACCCTCACCTGAGGCGTCTGTCATCAGGATTTGGGAGGGGCGAGAAAGACAGAAGGGAACTCCCAGGCAAAGTTTCTCCTTCACCATCCACCATTGCACATCCCGAACTATCGGAGAGGAGACCAGGATCTCACGATCCAAGTTGTCCACCAATTGATCCCACTGAGACCGAAGCATCCACTGAGAGATTCTCATGTGGAGCTAAGCGCGAGGCACCGTCAGAATGGCAGCCGCCATGAGCCCAAGGAGGTGAAGGACTGACCTGGCAATGACCCGCCTGCGGCTGGACAAAAGGCTGGCCTGAGCCTGAAGGGTGGCCTCCCTGTCCAGAGGCAGGAAGGCCATAACAGAAGTCATATCCAGGATCGCCTCGATAAACTGGAGTCTTTGAGATGGGATCAAATGGTACTTGGTCTGGCTGATGGTAATACCCAAGCTGGTTAAAACCTGCAGGGTAAGGGAAAGGGAGTGCAGGAGATCCTCCCTGGATGGGGCCACCAGGAGCCAATCGTCCAGGTAAGGGAAAACCTGAATCCTCTGGGTATGCAGGTGGGCTGCCACCACAGAAAGGCATTTGGTAAATACTCAGGGAGGGCCGAGGAGAGACCAAATGGGAGGGCCCTGAACTGGTAGTGGTCCCCCTGAAAATAAAACCGAAGGTATCTGTGGTGGGATGGACGGATAGAGATATGCAGGTAGGCATCCTGCATGTCCAGGGCACACAGCCACTGTCCCAGCTGAAGGAGGAGGAGCAAAAGGCTCTGCAGAGAGAGCATTTGGAACCTCTTGTACTCCACGAACAGGTTCAGGGAACTGAGGTCCAGGATTGGTCTCACGTCGCCTTACTTCTTCGGAATCAGGAAGAAATGAGAATAGTAACCCGTTCCCCTGAGATGGAGAGGGATGGGCTGTATCGCTGCCCTTCGAGGAAGGGCAGAGATTTCTTCCCGAACCAGAAGAAAATGTTCTGGAGAGTAAGACGACCTTGGAGGGGGTTTTCCGGGAGGTCTCTGAAGAAACTCTATTGAGTGTCCTTCCACTATCAGCTGGAGCACTCAAACGTCTGATGTGATCCTCTCCCAACCTGGTAGATGCAGGGAGAACCTCCCTCCACCGGTTCCTCTGGAAGAGCCAGAGGCTGTGGGAGAGAAAAGGAGTCAGGTGGTGTGAGGCAGCACTGTGGCTGGAGCTCACACTGCTCATTTGGGCTGGGGCGGGCTTCGCAGACTGAGGGCCCACTTCCCTTGTGGTTTTGCCTTGGCCCGTGCCTGCTTGTGAAAGGGACAGTGCTGCGGTTGAGGGGCTCTGTACAAGTCATCGACCTCCTTGAGAGCAGTGCCCTTCTTTCGCAGTCCGGTAATGATATCCTTGACATCACCACTAAACAGCACCGAACCCCTGAAGGGCACGTCCTGGATGGCAGACTGCACTTCAGGGACCAAACCCGACACTCAGAGCCAGGCGTGTTGCCGCAAACCTATGGCGAACGCCGAGCTCCTACTAGCAGTGTCCACTGCATTGTAGGAAGCACGAAGCATGAGCTTACTGGTCGAATGAGCAGATTGGACCAGGTCTGCCACTTCCTGTTTGGTCTGTGACTCAGGAAGGGAGTCCAGTCTAGCTTCCACCTCGCTAAGGACGGCCTTCTGATAATCCCCCATATGGGCGACGTAGTTCAAGGCCCTAATACCCAGAGTGGAAGAAGCGAAGACATTCTTCCCATACTGGTCCAGAAGAAAAAATTACTCACCTTAGTAATGTTGTTTCTTCTAATGGAGTCTTGCTATATTCTGACATATGCAGTGAGTCCCAAACTTCGAACTGCTCCGGAGGTGAAAGAGTTAACTTTCCATGCCAGGCATGGAACGCTGAGCTTGAGCTCGGTTGAAACTCTATCTGTTGTTCTTCAAACTTAAACCGGCCAGATTCTTTACTAGCAAACTCACTGAGGTCCTGTGTGGAAGCTGTAAACCCACACCAGCCAGCTGGCTACTAAACATAAGAACACATTTTGGGTCCCAAAACAAAGACTCAAGTCAGAGACCCAAAATGAAAACACACACCAAGTCACCCCAAGAAAAGAGGTGAAAACAACAAGGTGGGCACCTACTAAGTGCCAACACTGCACTGCCCACCCAGATCCCAAAAACAGAGGTTCTGAGAGGGCAGGTGGGAGTCAGAATATAGCAAGACTCCATTAGAAGAAGCAACATTACTAAGGTGAGTAATTTTTCTTCAAACAACATGAAATCTTGCTATATTATAACATATGCAGACTACAAGCAGTACCTCCATGGAGGAGGGACAGAACCAACTTAGGAAATAGGCTCTGAAGGACAGCTGTACCAAACCAAGCATCACTCCTAGCCTGGATGTCCAGGGAGTAATGCTTGGTAAAAGTGTGAACTGTTTTCCAGGTAGCTGCTTGACATATCTCTAGAATAGGAATGTCCCTGGCAGCAGCCAGGGAAGCAGCTGTACCTCTGGTAGAGTGAGCCCTCAGGCCTGAGGGAGGAACCTTACCTAGTTTCTCACAGCAAAATTGGATACAAGAGACAATCCACCTGGCAATGGATCTTTTGGTGGCAGGTTTCCCTTTACCAACCTCACAATAAGTAAGGAACAGTTGGAGGGAGTCAAACCTGTGACCCTTGGTACGCTCTATGTAGTAACTAAGGGCCCTTCACATCTGTTGTGCAGCCTCCTCTCGCCAGAGGAGGAATGGTCAGTGAAGTACACTGGAAGAGATACAGATTGATTAAGGTGGAAATCTGAAACCACCTTAGGCAAGAACTTCCTGTTTGTCCTGGAGGACCACCTTATCTCTATGAAAGGAGATAAAATCAGGCTCCACTGACAAAACTTGTAATTCACTTATGCGTTTGGCAGAAGTGCTGGTTACCAAAACACAGTCTTCCAAGTCAAGTACTTAAGCTCTGCTGAAGACAAAGGCTCAAAGGGGTTGTATAAGCTGAGCAATGCAAACATTAAGATCCCAGGTGGGGCAGGGTCCCTGAATGGAGGGTTGGTGTGAAGCAATCCTTGAAAAATTGGAGAATACAGGGTGAGCTGAAAGAGAAGAGGGCTTACCTGCTGAAATAAAAGCAGACACAGCTGCCAGATGCACTTTTAGGGTAGCTGATCTCAGCCCCAAGCTATTTAAGTGGACCATATAATCCAGGACTGTGGGTAAATCAGCAGATTCTGGGGAAATATGCTTTCCAGAGCACTATAGTGAAAACCTCTTCCATTTGGAATTATAAGTAGCCCTGGTGGAAGGTTTTCTAGAAGCCTTCAGGATATCCATTACACCTTGGGAGAGGTGTAAATCAGCAAACTTTAACTCTTCAAGAGCCAGGCCTTGAGATTGAGACATTTGAGGTTCGGGTACCAAAACCTCCCCTGAGCACAGGTTAATAAGTTGTGATTCGTGGGAAGACACAGGGGAAGATGGACTGCTAAGGACAGTAGGATTGGATACCAGGGTTGTCTGGCTCAATCTGGAGCAATCAGGATCATCGTGCAGGGTTGAGATCTGATTTTGACTAGCACTTTGAACAGGAGAAGGAAGCGGAAAGCATAGAGAAACTTCCTTCCCAATTGAGAACTAAGGCATCCAGAGGGACTGAGCCCAACACTGGGGCCTGCAGCAAAAAGTGGAAGTTGGTGATTGTCTGGGGCTGCAAAAGATCTATCTGTGGGTGCCCCATCTGGCAAATATCACCTCAAGACCAGGGGGGTCCAGTGACCATTCGTGATGGCCCTGGGAAATCCTGCTGAGAGCATCTGCCAGGACATTGTCCTTGCCTGGGAGGTGAACTGCCGTAAGGGAGGTGTTCAGGAGTAAGCCAGAGACCACAACTTCATTGCTTCGGTGTACAAGGCCGTAGACCGAATGCCCCCTTGCTTGTTGATGTACTACATTGTGGTGGTGATGTCTGTTCTGACCTGTACAACTTTGTTCTGAACAAATTTGGAAAAAGCTTGACGTGCTAGAAAAACTGCTCTGAGTTCCAACAGATTGATGTGGAGCAGAGATTCCTGAGGGGACCACAACCCCTGGGTAGTGAGGTCGCCCATATGAGCTCCCCACCCCAAGAGGGATCCATCTGTAGTAAGGATTAAGGAGTGAGACTGAGTGACAAAAGGAACCCCTTGTCTCAGATTGTTCTGATCCTGCCACCGCTGTAGGGCCTGGATCAGGGTTCGAGTCACTGGGATCAATTTGGTTAGAGGGTCTTTCCTTTGAGACCAAAAGGCTCTCAAATGGAACTGAATGTCCCTCATCTGAAATCTTGCTCCCTGCACTACTGCTGTAGAAGCAGCCATGTGCCCCAGGACCTGTAGAAAATGCCTTGCTGGTCGAGACACCTGCAGGGTGAATGAGGAGGCCAGAGAGACCAGGGTCCTTGCCCTGTCCAAAGGAAGGAAGGCTCTGGCTTTCTCTGTGTTCAGCTCTGCGCCTATGAAGGTGAGGAGCTGGACAGGCTCTAGAACTGACTTTGAAAGATTCAGAAGGAAACCTAGAGAGGTGAGCAGTTGCTGAGTTATCTGTAGGTGTAATTTGACTTGGTCTGCAGACTGGCCTACTATAAGCCAGTCGTTCAGGTAAGGGAAGATGGCAATTTTTTGCCTTCTTAGAGAAGCAACTGCTACTGCCAGGCATTTTGTGAATACCCTTGGAGCAGAGGTGAGGCCAAAGGGCATTGCTCTGAACTGGTAATGGCCTGAGGGCAGCTGAACATGAGGTACTTCTGATGGGAGCTTTGATGAGAATATGGAAGTAGGCATCCTTGAGGTCCAGGGATGCTAGCCAGTCCCCTGGCCTTAGAGAGGGTAGAATAATTCCCAGAGTCACCATTTTGAATTTTGGTTTTAAAAGGTGCTTGTTTAAGTATCTGAGATCCAGGATGGGCCGCCATTCTCCTGTCTTTTTTGGGGTAAGGAAGTACCTGGAGTACAACCCTTTGCCCTGGTGTAGGGGTGGAACCCTTTCCACAGCTCTGAGAGCCAGGAGGAAGAGACCTCTGCCTCTAGGGCAAGTGCCTCTGGTGGATTTGCAGGTGGAAAGGATCAGGTTCTCATCTTTGGAAACTTTTTGAAGCTGAGAACCAGTCCCTGGCTTACTACTTCCAGGACCCACTTGTCTGATGTCAGAGACTCCCAGTCCTGGACAAAGTAAGCCAGTCTGCCCCCTACAGGTAGCTGAGAATCGGCCCTGGCAACCCCATCAGGGTGCCTGCTTGGTAGGGGCTTTGGGCTGAGGGGTGGAAGCAGGCCTGCTTGTACCCCGTCTGCCTCTCCCTCTAAAGAACCCCCTCTGGGCATAAGCAGAAGAGGAGGCCTGGGCTTGGTAAAAAGGCCTATGAAAAGGCCTGCCCCTGCCCCTGGAAAGCTGCCTTTGAGGAGTGGCCTGCCTTTCCTTGGCCTGTGCACTCCTATAGGTGGTCCTATACTCATCCATTTTCTTCATGTAATTCTGTCTGCTCCCCAAACAGGGAATTACCCACAACAGGAAAATCCATGGCCTTAGTCTGGGTATCCTATGACAGGCTAGTACATCTGAGCCAAGCCATTCTGCAAAGTGCCACAGATGTAGCCATGACTCTTGATGACACATCATTTGAGTCCACTGCAGCGTGGAACTGCACCTTGGATGCCTCAATACCATCAGCAGCCACCTGCTCCAGCTCCTTGGCAAGCTGGCCAGGGACCTGTTTTGCTAGAGCCATAACAGTATCCCATCTGGATTTCTGGTATCTAGCAACATAAGCCATATGATTTGCCTGTCTGAGTCCCAAGGATGCTGCCATGTACTGTTTCTTTGCCGTGGCATCAATCCTCCTGGAGTCCTTGTCCGGGGGTGTGAAGCCAAGGGAATATTTGCTCTGTCACAGGCTGCAGCCTGCACTACCCCAACATGGCTGCATTGTTGTGTAGGAACTCCGTGATCAGAGCCTAACAATGTGTACCTCTTTGTCCATTCTCTTATCCACAGGAGGTATAGTGTGAGGAGTTTTAGAATTTTAGATGTCTGTTTCCAAAAGATTTATGCAAGGAATAGACAGTCTCCTAGACTCTGGGATATCCATCATTTCCACATAGTCAGGCTCCTCTTGATCATCCACAGCTTCCTCCATAGGGAGCTAGAGGTTTCAGCCACTTTTATAAAACATAAAATGAGAAGGGGACTCAGAAAGCCTAGGAGGAGACACTCTGAAGGTCTGTCTGGGGAGATGTCCGGGTCAATGGGCAGATCCAGACTTTCAAATCCACATTCACTCTCCTCGTACTTCTCTTCCCCCTCCTCCGGTTCATAATATTCCTCTAAATCATACTCTTGAACCAGTGGAACCGGCCGAACCGGATGCTTACCTGATGGTGCCGAATCGGTCAGAACCGGGGAAAGCGACTGGACAATTTTAATCGCTTTGGCTATTTCTTCAGCGGTTGGAGAGGAAAGTTTTGGCTCCACACCAGCTGATTTCCTAGTCCTTTTTGCTGGAACCGACTCCTCATAGTCGGTTCTCCTTTGGCCCGAGGAAGTCTCGCCCTGGTCAGAGGGCACTCCCTCTGGCTCGGGTTGGAATCCGAACCGGGCTGACCATCCGGTTCAGCTGACTTTTGGCCTCCCTTTCCTGAGCCTACCAACTCTCTTTTCAGGGTAGCTGCAGGAAAATTCTACAAATCTGGCAGTCTGCATTGAGGTGGTCGAACCCAGACAATAAACAGGTGGTGTGGGGTCGGCCTTTGCAAAGACTTCCCACACACACTGCAGTGTTGAAACCCAGTGGGCCCGGTTTTCTTTTGGGTTTCTCAGACATAGTGCCAGTCCTAACCAAACGTACTGCTTATGGCAATCCGCCAGGTAAGACCTCTTATCGGTTCCCAACCGTGTCACGGTCATGGAAAAACGAATAAAATCTGTTTTTTTAGAACCGATGAGAACCGTAACTACACTCTAAATCACAGATTAAGATATTTTAAATAACCTGATCGGTTCAAACCGAACCGATAAACCGCTACAAGTTCCACACAGAAGAGAATTAATGTAAACTCTATCTAGGACTCCAAATACCACAGACAGAGCCTGAACTGACCGTTGCAGTTTAAATTTGGTCAAAACTGAGAAAACAATACTTTAACCGACAAAATGAACCGAGCAGAAGGAGAAATCTCCGGAGCGACTGTTCAGTGAGGCCGAGTAAAGAATCTGACGGTTTGAGTTTGAAGAACAACAGACAGAGTTTCAACTGGGCTCGAATAGCGTCATGCCTGGCATGGAAAGTTAACTCTTTTCACCTCGAGCAGTTCAAGGTTGGGACTCACTGCATATGTCAGAATATAGCAAGACTTCATGTTGTTTGAAGGCAGGATTCCTTATCGGGGTGACAAGCTCAAATGCTGATTGGCTGTCCGGCCATGGGCAGAGCTGATCATAACTGAGTCAGCATTGGGGTGAGAGGTAAGAAACTCAACACCTCGAGCCTGACATAGCCTGTCCGCCTTCCTGGAAGGGGCTATGGCAGAGGGTTGTTTCCAGATAGTGGAAACAAGGTCCGCGTGAGGCTTTGATCCAAGGTGGAACCAAGGTAGAGCGACTCAGACAGATCCAAGTGAGCAGCCAGCTTCTGCTGCTGTGGATCTGGCTTCAAAGAGTGCCACTGATGGATGGCCTGGATTTTACACAGCAACTCCGTAAAGGAAGGATCCTCCGAGGAGACTTCGAAGGGGTCCTCAGCCTGGGCTTAATCCGGAGAGCGCGGCTCGTTGTCCAAATCGGAGCACCCATCTGAGTCGTCCAAGGGCTCTGAGGAGGAAGAAGAGGAAGACTCCACCTCCTGATGCGGGGGAGGAATGGACACCTTGGGAAGCCCCCGGGGAAGCATATCCAGCCCCGCTCTGGAACAGGAGGACTCACCTCTGGTATCCAGAGTAGGGAAGGGAGTCTCTCATCTCTGATGTAGGGGGTCCAGGACTGGGATCGGCATTGGAAGACGGCTCTCCACCTCCCTGATGAGCTGAGCCTTGGCCTCAGCCCACCAGGAAGCCAAAGTCTCCTTCAAATCCACCGGTGGCTGAGGGGGCGGTGGAGGAGGAGGAGGGGGATATGGATACTGGGGGTATCTGTAGGATGCACATCCGTACCCTGACGGCGGGAAGCCCTGCATCTGGTACTTAGGCACCATGTACTACGGCATCAAGTAAGCCGGCGTCGGGTACTGGGGTGTTGTATACAGTGGACCAGGGTATGACGGCATCGGATAGGATGGCGTCAGATACCCAGAAACTTGGGGGGGGGGTCTGCTGGAGCAGAAGGTCCCGGCAATGGCCCAGCTGGCGGACCTAGAACGGGTGGCCTGGCAGGCCCGGCGTAGGGATGGCATCTGGAGGAGGGATGTCGTCCGGTGTTGGCGCCAGCGTCTGAGGAACCAAAGTCAGGTCATCCGGCCCAGCAGGAGGAAGACCAGACGGGAGCATTCCCACATTCTCTGCATCCTCCGGGGAGGGAGGATGAAAATCCCTGGGGTCAGATAAAGGAGACGCTGGATCCTCGAAGGGCAGCGAAGGCTGCGGGAGCCAGGGACGGGGAATGGCCTGGTCAGGCAGAGGACTGACCATGTGCTGCCCAAAGGGTCGAGTGACTTAGCGGCCTTCTCCAGGCAGACATCAGAGAAGCGACATCCCATTGCAGACCCTCGAGACTGAAGGCGGCGCATCGGTGCCTTGCCGAGGAATGGCTTCCTTTGACCCGGAGGCACTGGTTGCTTCGAGCACGAGCCAGAAAGGTGGGTCGACACCGCTTGAAGCTCTCCAAGACAGCCGAGGAGCGGTCCCCCGGGGGTGAACGTTACCTTGAGTGCGGCGACCCAGCCAAAGTCAGTGACCGAGGAAAAGGAGTCCCAGTACCGGTGCTTCTGTGTCCTTCTTTTTCGTGTCCTCGGGTGAAGTGGAGGCCTGGCTGAAGCTTCTTCCGCCTCCTTTCCATGGAGGTCATTTTCTTTTGAGGACATGGGCCTCAGGGACTGCTACCTTCTTCTGCAGGAGGCGGCGTTGAAGTTCAGGCAATGCTGGCACTTCTCCACAGGGTGATCCGGGCCCAGACAGAAGAGGCACTGGGAGTGACCGTCCTTGTGTGGGAGTTGGGCCCCGCACGAGTCGCACTTATTCTAGTGCTCGGAGGGTGTAGGGGAACGACATACACCGCTGCAATGACTGATGAGAATTTAGTAGAAATTCGAAGTAAATCGAAGAAAAAAATGACGGTAAAACTACCGATGACAGACTGACGAGCAGGTGAACTTTACTGCGAGGTACTTTCACAAGCTAATGGCGGGAAAGAACTGGAAGGCAGGTGTGGTCCCCCGCCAGAGACTGCTAGCTAGAAATTTTTCCTTGGGGTCCTGACGCCTGCCGGCTTCAGTCCTATATGTAATTACCTACTGCAAGAGCCCTTTTGAAGTAAGATATAAAAATTACGTACCTACCGTAATTATGATCTTTCTGTGTATCTTCACCATTCATCACAGATGGGTACTAGCTGGAGATCAGGACCCCGCGGGAGCCTTTTTTTTTTTTTAAAGGATAGGTGGGGCCGACGCAGCATCGGCGCCACCCTCAAGGCCAACGTACTACGTGGCGCTCGAGGATTAGCCGTTAGGCTGCGTCGACTCCGCCTGCCTACCAGTTCTGAGTCGCCGGAGAGGTAAGAGGAAGGGAAGGAGGGTGGGACAAGAGAGTCCAAGGGACAGAAAAAGGAAGAGAAAAACTGAACTAAAAAGAGAAATAACGACTAAGAGGACAGCATAGAAGAAGTAAGACTAAGGGATTGGGTAGGGGCCCCAATCTCTGGAAATGGAAGAAGGGAGGGAAGGGGGAAATTTAGGAGAGAGTGAGAGGTAACAAGGATCCAGGACCCTTGTCCGTCACCAGACTGTATAGGAACTGCAAGGAGTAGCAAAGCTCTCTTGCCAGAATTCAAGGCACAGAATAACTGGCAATACCCCAAAAGCAGAGTCGGCTATTCTGGAGAAGGACAGGGTACAGGGACTCAGCATTCTCCCTGTAAAGATATTTGGTGAAAAAGGAAAATTTTTTTTTTTTTAAACAGTTAGATGGATAACAGAAGGAGGGCAACCACCAGCTCTCACCCCTTAGGGGTGAAGATATGTAGTAGAGAAGGAGTGCCACTCGAACTGTACCCCTTAGGGAAGAAACTACCCCCTGTGTGTCCCAACTTTATCCCGCTCAAAAAGAGGGGTAGGCACAGAGGGAGGAGGATCCAGAGACTGAAGCCCCAGGGGGATGGTGGTCGGGATTGTGATGAATGGTGAAGATACACAGAAAGATCATAATTACGGTAGGTACGTAATTTTTATATCTTATCTGTGTCAATCTTCACCATTCATCACAGATGGGTGAGTACCAAGCCCCCAAGGGGGTTGATTCATTGCACCCTAAGGGACAGAGTCCCTTAGCCCTCAGTGGGTGACACACTAAGGGGAGAACCTTCTGGCCCTGAAGAGGCCCGAGAGTGGGGAGAGCGGGACGGGTTCCCCCCGGAGGGGGAAGGAAGTTGCCCCGACAAACGTCGTCTCGCCCTACGGGAAAAGAGATAGGTTCCCTGGTGAGTGGAGCAAATCACCCTACGCTGGGCCAAGGGTGACAGCCGGGAAAGGCGAAGCCACGCCGATCTCCTGATGCAGATCGCTGTCCCTACGACCCTGGTAGCTACCTCATTGGTGTCGTAAGATGCCCTTGCTTGGTGCCTTGCTAGCTCCAGGCCACGTGCAGAGAGTGCGATGGCTTGCCTGGTTTGCTCCGAGTCAGTCAAAGCAGCAGGATCTGACCTAGCACTGACCACAAGAACCTGTTGTAGGCTGCATAGTGGGCCTGATGAGCAGAGATGGAGAGAAGCAACTGCGGGTAGAAAGTCCTCCTCCCCAGAAGTCAAAATCCAAGGAGTCTTGATCTGGGGCCGGTCACGTGGAGGGCGCGAAGCCCGTCCAGGGGTGTCCAGGAGCGCCAATCTGACCTGGCGGATGAGGCATAGAACCTGGAGACTCCGGGGGAGCGCAATACCTCTGGCTGAGGTCCCTAGGGGCAGGAACTCCGGAGAAGGGCCTCTGCCAGAAACGCATGGACGCCTCCCGAAAGGGAATAGGCCAGGGCGGCACCACAAGGGTGGCCGCACCGAAATCGCCTAGGAAGGCTTGCGCCGCATGCTCAGGATTGCTCACAGACAGGGGAGAAAGGTGAAGGTCCTCCATCATCCTCACAAGGAAACGCTGATACTCAGAGAGATGAGCGGCAGGAGAGATATGGACAGATGGTTCCTCTCCCCCAGAAGAGGAGGGTGAGCAGCTGGAGGCCACTATGCGTTCCAAGGGTGGCTGCTCGGCGGGGGAGGTTGAAAACCTAGCTGTCCATGGCCCTAACGTAGGCAGGAACTGAGAAGCCACCGCCTGAACTGCTCCCAGGTGAGAGGACCGCTAGGACCAAGAATGCCCGGGAGCGCTGGAGAATGTGGCAGAGGGATAGGGGCAGAGCCGAGAGAAGAAGTCGGCTGACCTCTGCCAGGGCTAGGGAGCGGACCATGGACACCCGAGGAGGGTGTCCCGGAAGACTCCACAGCCGACAGCTGTACAACCACGTTGGTACTGCCTAGGCTGCGCCCAGAAGAATCCCCCCAGTGAGGCGACCGGGGCTGTATAGATCCAGAAGGACGGTCCCCTGCCTCCAAAGAATGGGACCCCCTCAAGGAACCGGAAGAGGAAGGGCGGAAGTCCACACTTCAGCTTCATCCAGGGCCGGGTGGACCCTAGAGAAAGACCGACACGCCGACCCCACACCCCTCGACCCCTCAGAGTCCAAGAGAGTCCTGGTCCTCGAGAGGGCCAGCCTAGGTAGCTGGCAGCTCTGGGCTGCCCCCGAAGGGGAGACCCAGGGAGCAGCACCTTCCCCTCCTGTAGACTTCCCGATGGGCCCCAAAGTTGGGCGATCAAGACACACCACCGGAGGGGGTACCACCGCCGAGGGGTCAAGGAACCTCCAAGGTCAGGTTGCATGGCAATGGTGGCACGCACTCATAGCCTGCTGGTCAGTACCACTGACCCCAACCTCGGGGAGAACCCGACGCTCCTCAGAATGGGGCTGGCTGTGACTCATCATCAAGACCACTGGTTTGCCCTCCTCTGCAGACAACCCCGAAAGGTGTGACTGCCCTTCTGACTCCGAGCCCGACTCCGAGGAGGTAGAGTCTGAGGCCCTAAGCCAAACGGTAGGAGGGCGAGGGAAGATGACCTTACCAAAGGGCCCAGCAGTCAAAGCAGTGGCCGACACGGCACCCGCACCCTCCATAGCCCCACAAGTGGGGCTGACAGAAGGCGGCAGGGCAGCTCGGGCCAAAGGTCCTGAGCCAGGGCCAGCCGCAGCGCCGTCACGTCCACTGGCACCGGGGGCGGTACCAGGGACAGAGACGGCGCCGAAGGCAGCCCCAACAACAGCCTCGTGCCGATGACACTGCCAGGCCCCTCGACGCGGAGCGGCACCAAGGACCGGAGCGGCGCCGATGGCTCGGAAGGCGGACTCGGCACCGAACACGGGACCGCTAGGCTCCTCGGTGCCGCGAGCGGCACTGAGAGCACTAACATTGCCGAGGACGGCACTGACAGACGATTCCGAAGGCCCCACGGTGCCGTGGTCAACCTCGGCGCCGAGGACGGCGCCAAGGTGAGACATTGTGAAAGGTGACGCTGAATCCAGGGTCACGGCGCCGCGAGCAGAGTTGGTGCGACAGGGCCCACGGCGCCGAGAGACGAGACGGCGCTGACATCGGCGCCGACAGGGCCCACGGCACCGCGAACGGCACTGAAGGCCCAGACGGCACCGACCGACGGATCGAGGACGGTGTCGACCCGGGTCTTCCAGACTGCTGAGCGACACCGGGGAGCCTTCACCCTGGCGGGGCACTGCCATAGTGGCGCTCCGCCCGCCTCCCAGGAGGAAGCGGACGGGCCTCCTGTGCCGCTGGGAGGAGCCTCAGCCAGGCTAGGCTACAGGAAGCCGAGGCTCCCTCCTCCTCCGTCCATATAGAACCGGGAGGGGACCCGGAGGAAAGGCCGAGAGAGTGCGGCTTGGCCTGACGAGTGCGAACCCTACCCCCGAAAGTCGGCAGAACTCGCCCTACTTTAAAAGCGTGCTGTTCGAGGACGCGGCGGTCCATGGAGAAGCAAGCATCGCACGAATCCATGTCGTGAAGCGGGCCAAGACACGCGAGACACCGGGTCATGCTGGTCGGTAATGGAGCACTGGCGCTGCATGGGCACCGACGATAGGGGCCGACCACTTAGAAAACTTTGCCCTCCGACCGAGACATGACCTACGGAAAAACACCAAACACAGACTCAACGTCGCAAGCTTCAAAATAAAAGGAAAGATCTTACCGCGACGTCGAGTGAGGCAGAACCCAGAACTAGCAGGTAACCGATGGACTGTCGAACGAACAAACGAGTGAAAGGCTAAGGCCTAAAACTCTTCAAATTTTCTTCAGTTGGCTTCCCACGAGGCGACCTCGATGGCGGGAGATGAAGAACTGGTAGGCAGGCAGAGTCAACGCAGCCTAACGGCTAATCCTAGAGCACCATGTAGTACGTCGGCCTCGAGGGCGGTGCCGATGCTGCGTCGGCTCCGCCTATCCTTAAAAAAAAAAAAAAAAATCCCGCGGGGTCCTGATCTCCAGTCAGTACCCATCTGTGATGAATGGTGACGATTGACACAGATAAGATCTGTCAGTATTAAAGTTCCACAATGAATCTAAGCCTGTAACACCTAGATGTAATATTGGGTGGTTAATGATCCCTAATAGGTTACATCTTCTCTTGGAAACACATTAAGGGATGCGACTTTTTAATCATTGGGCATAAATGGTCATAAACTCGATACAGGGTGGACATTTTTCATTAAGTGCATTTTCCTTATGTGGCACTGACCCACTACATCAAATGTACTGTGGCTCTCTTTGTGAGTCTTACTTTGCTGTATACTTTTGTGCTTTCCTCCTATGTAGTTACAAAGTGCAATGTGCATCTCAGTGTTTTCTTATCTGTAAATGTGAAATAGAATGCTGTTTTCTTGCTGAAGTATTGCCATTTCCTGAATTTGATTACTGCTGATGTGTTTACTTTTTTCAAAACTCAATAAAATATAAGTTAAAAAAAAAAAAAAAAAAAGACTTCATTTAGTGCCCTCAGCTACCTAGGGAGTGCAGCCACTAACCCCCTGATCTCATCCCAGGTCAGAGGCTGCCTAGGACCAAGTAGATCTGGAAGAAAAGGAGGAAGAGCAGGCAGAGGAGGAAGGGAAGAGCTCTGATGAAACAGAGAAGGTCCTCTGCAAGGGTTGCGAGACCATGCGGGGACCTTTCCCAAAGGGGGGCTGCCTAGCTTGCCAACTGCAGAGCCCCAACAACAGCAGGGCAAACGGAGTGATGTCCTTGGGGGGGAGCCCCCAAATGAGGAGAGCGGAGCTGTACAGTGCCCGTTGGGATGGCCCCTGTGCCCACCAACTGCAGATTCCTTTTTAAGAGGAAGGGAAAGCAAGGAAGTGTCAGTACTACTGCTCCTCCCCAAGCCCCTAGAGACTCCAGGGATGGACTGTGGCGCCAATCCCGACCTGTCAACCCCTGCCCCACTAGAAAGGGACCTGCCCTTTGAAAGAGGCCTAGAAGAAGAGTCTTGACTAGCAGGAGACGAGAAGTCTGAGCAGCAGAGGAGATGACCCCAGACTCCTTCCTGACACTGTCCCCAGCACCGAAGCCTGTGTCCACACCCAAAGCAGTGGCAGAAGCAGACTTGGCACCAGAGTCGGTGCTGACTCCTGATTTGACATTGAGCCTGGTGCTGCCATCCCCAGTGATGTCCAGCGATTCAGGTTCCAAGGTAAGAAATGAAAATTACGTACCTACCGTAATTCTTGATCTTCTTGGACGAGTCTCCACCACTCATTCACACTATTGGGTATAGCGCTGGAGGCACTAGGACCCATCAGGAGCAAACTTTTTGCTGGAGGGTCGGCGCCAGAGATGGTGCCGCGAGGCACGGCACCACGAGCCCTAGCTTGTGCGGCAATGACTCTCTCGGCTTTGACCCTCCAACCGCCTTAGTACCTTTTTTACCAAGGAGGTGCAGTGCAACTAAACTAAAGATAACCTAACTTAAGGTGCGGACATAAGATAGTCCAGGTGACCCATGTAAGACGGGTCAAGAAAGAAGTCTTCACGGCCTACAGATTTGAGGGAGTTTAGACCAACACAGTGGTGAGCCTGGGGATGGAGGGAGGGATGAGTGGTGGAGACTCGTCCAAGAAGATCAAGAATTACGGTAGGTACGTAATTTCATATCTTCCTGGACATAAGTCTCACCACTCATTCACTACTATTGGGAGAGTACTGAGCTAATAATCCCGAGAGGGTGGCGGATAGACCAAGAGCTCACGCTTCTAGGACAGGAGTCCATTAAGGATAGTTCTGCCAAAGGTGGAATGTTGCCTGGCATGAACATCCAGTGCATAATGCTTAACGAAAGTATGCACTGAGCTCCAGGTGGCGGCATTGCAGATGTACTGCAGAAGAACGCGTTGCAATTTCCACTAGGATGCCGCGACCGCCTCTGGTAGAGTGAGCGTAAACCCTACCTTCCAATTTAACCTGTGCCATGGAATAGCAGTGTCGAAGACATGCCACTAGCCATGAGATGAGATACATCTGATAGCTTATAGGCTGACCCAGCCGGTCTCACTGAAGGAAACGAAAAGTTGTTGGGCCTTGCAAAATTCTTGGTTCTATCGAGATAGAAACGAAAGCCTTCTTAACATCCAAAGAATGAAGAGAACGTTCTCCTTCATTTTGGAAGTTCAGTAAGAGGGGAAGGACCAAAGGTTGGTTTAGATGGAATTCTGACACAACCTTGGGAAGAAATTTAGGATGAGTACGAAGAACTACTTTGTCCTTACGGAACACAGTATACGGAGGGTCTGTGACCAGGGCATGCATCTCAGAGACCCTACGGGCTGAGGTAATGGCCACTAGGAAGGCAGTCTTCCAGGTGAGAAATTTTAGCTCACAGGTAGCCAGAGGTTCAAAGGTTTCCGAGTGAGCATGTCTAGCACAAGGTTAATGTCCCAGGCTGCAACTGGACGTCTTATAGGAGGTCTGGTATGCAGAATTCCTTTAAGAAATCTCTTAACTATAGGTAACTGAGCCAGAGACAAAGAAGAGACCGCTCATGATACGCTGAAATGGCACTAAGGGGAACTTTGACTGTAGCGCATTGAAGACCTGAATTTGAGAGGTCCAAAAGGTACTCTAAAACCTTGTCTGGTGGACAGGAAAAGGGATTCAAAGAGGACTTTGCACCAGAGCGAAAAACGCCCACTTAGATGTGTAGTTTTCCGAGTGGCTGGCTTCCGAGAGCCAGAAGAATGTCTGAAACTCTTCGAGACGTTGAACCGGTTCACTTCTACCTCTTCAGGAGCCAAGCGTGAAGGTGAAGCAATCTCAGGTTGGGATGGACCACCGACCCTGAGTCAACAGGTTCACCTGCAAGGGAGTGGTCTCGAGGAACTGCCAACATATTGTTGAGTAGTGGAAACCAGAGTTGTCGAGGCCAAAAGGGAGCAATGAGAATCATCTTTGTCCCCTGAGACTCGGTTGAGGAGTACTCTGAATTAGAGGAAGGGCGGAAAGGCGATAGACAGCGATTTGTCCACTGCAGCCTGAACGCATCCTGACAGAAAATGCCAGGCCCTGGAATTCTGGAGCAGAAGAGAGGCAGTTTTGCATTGAGTGGGGATGCAAAAAGGTCCAGGTCTGGAGTTCCCCACTCTTCGAATAGTGACTGAACTATGACTGAGTCGAGAGACCACTCGTGAGGATCTGCTTCTGTTCTGCTGAGACGGTCTGCCAAGTCGTTTTGTACACCTGGCAGGTAAATCGCTTGAATTAGAGCTTTGTGTTCCAAGCACCATTCCCACACCCTCATCGCTTCCCTGCATAAGGGGTAAGAGTGAGCACCGCCCTGCTTGTTGATGTAGTACATCACTGCTTTGTTGTCCGTTTGAAGGAGAATAGTCTTGTGACAGAGAATGTCCTTCAACACTCGGACCGCATAAAGGACGGCCTCATCTCTAGGACATTTATGGAAGCTGGGACTTGAGTTGAGTCCACACCCTGAGTGTGTGGAGAGCGCAACAGTGAGCTCCCCACCCTGCTAGCCGATGCGTCCGGTAATGGAGATCTGATGATCCAGAGGAGCAAAGGAAATCCCTCCAGGAGATTGCTTTCCTGAGACCACCAGGTGAGGGACCTCTGTAAGGGTTCTGTCACCTTGATGGGATAAGACTGCGGTGAGTGGTTGGAGACCACTGAGCACTGAGCATCCATTGAGTGGTTCTCATGTGCAGCCGTGTTAGGGGTACAGTGAACACTGAGGATGCCATGAGGCTTCAACATACGCTGTACTGAGAGAGTGTAACTGATCTGTTCTTCCAATGTAACGAGCCATCTGAAGGATATCGCTCCTTCTGTCCTCTGGAAGGAAAGCCTGCACAAGAGGTGTCCAGAAGAGTCCCTATGAAAGGAGTCTGTGGGAGGCTGCAACTGAGACTTTTTGAGGTTCAGCAGAACTCCCATGGACGTAAGAAGGCGAGAGGCGTCTGTACGGCGTCCAGAGTCCCTTGTCTGGAAGGGCTTGCTAGGAGCCAGTCATTCAGGTAGGGAAACACCTGGATACCGAGTTTCCTGAGATGCGCTACGAGAACTACACAACACTTTGTAAAGACTCGCGGTGCCGAGGATAGCCCAAAGGGCAGGACTCTGAACTGATAGTGTTGACCCAGAGCCACAAACATCAGGAATTTGTGATGCCTCGGGTGAATAGGAATGTGCTGGTAAGCATCCTGCATGTCCAGCGAGGCTAGCCAGTCGTGTTGATGAAGCAAGGGTAACAGGGTTCCCAGAAATTATTTTGAATTTCTCCTGGGGAGAAATTTGTTTAGCTTGAGATCTAGAATGGAGCGCATTCTCCGGACTTCTTTGGAACTAGAAAGTAGTGAGTAGAACCTCGTGTCACTGATGCAGAGGCACCACTTCTACTGCCCTGTTGTTTAGAAGGCCCTGAATCTCGCGGCGAGAAGGTCTGACTGAAGGGTTGACAGCCTGGGCTGTCGCTTGGGAGGACAATCTGGAGGGGTCTCCAGAAAATTGAGAGAATACCCCTCGCGAATTATCCGAAGGACCCATTTGTCTGAGGTTATGGACTTCCACTGGCTGTAGAAGTGCATCAGACGACCTCCCACCGGAAAGGAAAAGTCCACCTCGGGCAGTTGAGATGGGACTTGGGCCGGCAACTCATAAGGTAGCGCTGGGCGCTTTGGGCCCTTGCGCTTTCTGTTGCGCCTTCTTTTGAGGTTGGGCAGGTTGGTTCTGATGGAAACTTCCTCTGCCTCTGCCCCGAAAGGACTGACGATTATGAAATTGCTGCTTCACCGACATGCCCTCGAGAAGGGCAGGATGGGGTCGAGCCAGCTTAATGGCTGACCTAGCCTTTTGTGTAGCTTCTAGAGCTTGCTCTACCTGAGGACCCAAAAGATAAGAGCCATTAAGGGCAACGCCATCACCTGCTGTTGCGCATCGCTCAGGAAACCCGGCACGCAGCCAGGAGTGACGGCGAGTACAAATACCAGCAGCTGTTGAACGAGAAGCAGTGTCAGCATCCATGGCTGCTTTGACCTGCTGGTTATTAGATTCAATACCTCTGGTAATGGTTTGAAGAAGCTCTGGCTTTGAGTCCGAGTCCGGAAGAGCCTCAACCATTTGCTTGATAGAATGCCATGATATACTCATACTGGGAAAATAACCCTGGTAACTGGCAATACGCATACTTAGAGTGGACGCAGCAAAGACTCTCTTACCTAATGTATCTATCTTACGAGACTCTTTGTTGATAGGTCGAGCTGTAGTAGTTTGAGGAAGAACTACCTTGTCATTTTCTGCCAGGACTACAATAGGATCCACAAAGGCTTGGGATGCCAAGATAGGACGATCTTTGGGAGCTGAGTATTTCCTATCAATGGATTTAACCACCAAAGAGGTAAGAGCAGGATTATTCCATACCATTTGAGACAGCGTCTCGAAGGAAGGTTGAATCGGAGGAGTCAAACTGAGGATCCCCAAGCATGAAGATATTGGAGTCTTAACAGCTTCCCAGGATCGATGTCTGTAGTCTGGAAAGAAAGAGTGGAGCTCAGATTCTTCAACAGAGACTTAAAGGACAGGTCCTCGACCACAGGCTCTGTAGCAATAAAAGATCCTGTTTCGTCCACTTCATCACCCAGCCAAGGTCTGGGTCAGGCTCAACGCCATCTCCTGATGGTCCAGGAGGACTGTATGGACAGGAAAGGGATGAAAGCTAGAAGAGGAAGGAGGAAAAGAGACAAAAGGAAGTCCCCTGAGAGCCCCCGGCATCGAGGAGGCGACCGGCTACGAGAACAATGCAGAGGAACTGTGATCGGTACCGGAAAATGGCGCCGAGAAACCGCACGGCGCCGAGAAGACACGCGGTGCCGCAGGCGACGCCAAGGACGGCGCCGCGAGGCCAGACGGTGCCGAAGGAACTCCCAGAGACTGAAAAACAGGCTTTGAAGGAAAGGAGACAGGAGATAAGGGCATCGGTGTGGCCCCCTGCGCTGCAGCCATGTGAGGGGGGAAACACCTAAGCATGGAGTCGACGGCACCGAAGAAGGTGCCACACAACCAGGAAAGTCCAACCGCCCTACCCCATCGCCCAGAGAGCCCGAGAGCCCACGAGCGACGGAGCCAGGTAGCCGAACCAACCTCCGAGCCCATTGCTCCAAAAGAGCGGCCCACTGATGAAACTGCTCATCTGAAGACCTACCTGCGGGCGGGGTAGGACTATGTCGAAGGCGTCGGCCATCAGAAGCCGCTGCCGGCGACTCCGGCGAGGAGACTGGCAACCAGCCCCCGATAACCGAACGCCTCACGTGCAGATGTATCAGAGGGCGACCTCGAGTGATGCCTTCTCTTTAGACCCGCGGGTAGAAGATGAGCTCGAGGCTGAACGGTGCCGAATGTGACCGCTTGGCTTTATAGCTTCCGCTGGGACCGCCCATCCCCCGGCATTGGACTCGTCCCTGTCAGACCCCTTCCGGAGAAGGCGGCGGACCGGACCCAGCCCGACTGACTGAACAGCTTTCATACGAAGTCTCCCTACCGTCACCTGACCTGCTCATGGTCGACTCCCGTCAAAGTAGGCCGAGACTTCTTTATCGTTTTAATTTAAAAATAAGAATAACTTAAGCGATACTGTATCGTGATAATACTATAAAAATAATAAAAACTGAAAACTATGCTGCAGTTTGAAGTTTGACTCCCGACAGGCGAGCGACGTCGTCACTGAAGCGCACTCGACGGCGGGAAAAAAGGAACTGAGGCGGTTGGAGGGTCGACGCTGAGAGAGTCATTGCCGCGAGAGCTAGGGCTTGCGGCCCCGTGCCTCCATCTCTGGCGCCGACCCTCCAGCAAAATGTTTGCTCCCGATGGGTCCTAGTGCCTCCGGTGCTATACCCAATAGTGTGAATGAGTGGTGGAGACTTATGTCCAGGAAGATCTGCAAAAACTCCAAACAGACCTGTGCAGGAAAAGTGGGCAAAGTGGTTTGTGGTCTTCTCTTGTGCACACTCCACCTTTTAATTTGGCAATAAAGCACTGAAAATATACAAACTTGTGTTGGTGTATTTATCAGAGTCTTTCAAGTGCAGGTAATTCTTTTCAAGAACCCACTGATGTCCAGACCTACACCAAGAGTGTCCCTGGCACCAGAAGTGGCATTGGAGGGCTCAGGGGAGGAAGTAATGCAGACAGCACTGAGGGAGAGCCTGCAGGCCCGAACCCACATAAGGCTTCAGGCTGACTTGGGAAGCATCCAGGGGCTCTCAGAGCTGGGTAACCATTAAGGATCATCCTAATCCTCGCTCTCAGAGGTGGAGGATGAGATCAGGAGATCCCAGGTTGGCTACTCCCAGATCCTAGGCCGCTAGCACTGAGAATGGTGTCAGAGGGGAACCTGGTGCACAGTCGCACAGCCTTGCTCACCGGCACAGGGGATGGTACTGGAGAAGAGGTGGCATTGGGCAGCGCACCAAGGGACAACTGGAGCAGGTTGAACGATAGCTGCGCAAAAATAAACCAGGGGTTGTCCAGGCCTCCGAGAAGACACCGAACTGCGAGGGGAGCTCAGTCGCCACCCCGGAGGAGGACAACTGCCCCACTAACCCCTCCCCAACACCCACTGTTCCAGCAAGAGAAGAAACAAAGAGGGTCTGCTCTCTACCTGCCCATATAGAACAGTTCCATGTGATAACGGCGATCGCCATTTGTGCGAGTGTACGTCGCCGAAAATCAATTTCGGCGATGTACACTCACAGCGCACAACAAAAGGGTGCAGGAGACTTACATTTTTTTTTAAGTGGTGGGTTGTGCCCCCCACACCCCACCCCAGCACTTCCTACTAAAGGATTCTCAACTCCAGGGGAGTGCATGTCACGGTTGTGGGAGCATAAAAGAAAAAAAATCCTTGACCGGTGCAAAAAACGAGCGCACCAAGAACTGAACCCGGCACCATCCCAATCCTAGCCTGCTACCAACCCACCATGCCACATGGCCAGCTCAGCAGCCCACCGCCACACTACATCCCACAAACCCTCCCTCTCCTTCCGCCTGTTGCACGGTGTGGTCCTGCCCCCCCAAGCATGTGTCTATATAGTGACATCCTGCCGCTATATTCGCCAAACTCACTGTGCAGTTACCCTCCCTGCCTAGTAGCCCTGTGCACATGCACCATGATTAATTTGCCTATTTTGAAAGCGTTCAATCATGGCCATCATTATCAGAGGCTACCATACAGAAATTAAAATTATGTACCTACCGTAATTACGATCTTTCTGTGTATCTTCACCATTCATCACAGATGGGTATCTGGCCGGAGGTCAGGACCCCTCGGGAGCTTTTCTTTTTTTTAAAGGTAGGCGGAGCTGACACCCTTCTCGGCGCCACTCCCGAGGCTGACCACGCGAGGCGCCGCGGGCTGGCCGTTAGGGCTGCGCCGACCCACCTGCCTGCCACTTCTGAGCTGTCGGAGAAGTAAGAGGAAGGGATGGAGGGTGGGACAAGAGAGTCCAAGGACAGAAAAGGAAAGGATGTCTGAACTAAAAGGAGAAATAATGACTGAGAGGACAGCAAAGAAGAGGTTAGACTAAGAGATTGGAAGGGGTCCCAATCTCTGGAAGTGGAAGAAGGAAGGGTAGGGTGGGTAAAGAATTTGAGAGAGAGAAGAGGTATAAGATATCCGAGACCCTTGTCCATCTCCAGATTGTATAGAACTGCAAGGAGTAGCAAAGCTGTCGCCAGAATTCAAGGCACGGAATAATCATAAATACTCCAGAAAGCAGAGTCAGCTATTCTGGAAGAAGGACAGGTTACAGGGATTCAGTACTCTTCAAGAAAAGATGTTTGGTGAAAAAGGTTTTTTTTTAGGAGAAATAGTTGGATGGAAACTGGAAGGAGGAGAGAAGGATGGCAATACTAACCCCACCCACAGGGTGGAGACAAAGTAGTAGAGAAGGAGTGCCGCCGAGCTATCCACTCCCTGAAAATACTCTCCTGTGTGTCCTTACTTACCCCACTCCTAAGGAGGAGGGGAGTCACAGAGAGGAGGGGACCCAGAGACTGAGGCCCCAGGGGATGGTGGTGGTTAGTTATGAATGGTGAAGATACACAGAAAGATCATAATTACGGTAGGTACTGAATTTTCATATCTTATCTGTGTCAGTCTTCACCATTCATCACAGATGGGTGAGTACCAAGCCCCTCCCCGAAGGGGATTGTTTCTTTACACCCTAAGGGACAAAGTCCCTTAGCCCTCAGTGGGTGACACACTAAGGGGGGGAACCTTCAGGGCCTGGAGAGGCCCGAGAGTGGGGGGAGAGAGATGGGTTCTCCGGAGGGGAAGGAAGTTGCCCCGACAATGCCCCACTGTGGGAGAAAAGGTAGGTCCATGATGGGTGGAGTTAATCACCCACGCCGGGCCAAGGGGTGACAACCGGAAAGATGCAGCCATGCCAACCGCCTAGTGCAGATCGCTGTCCCACACCCTGGTAGCGATCTCGCTATGCCATAAGATGCCCTCGCTTGTGTCTTGCTAGCTCCAGGCCACGTGCAGAGAGTGCGATGGCTTGTTTGGTTTGCTCGAGTCAGGCAATAAGGCTAGGAGCTGACCTAGCCTGGACCACAAGAACCTGTTGTAGGCAGCATAGTGGGCCTGATGTGCAGAAATAGAGAGGAGTAACTGCGTCGAGTAGAAGGTCCTCCTCCCCAGAAATCAAAAACTGAGGAGTCTTGATCTGGGGCCGGTCACGTCACGACGCGAAGCCCATCAGAGTATCCAACCGCGCCAAACCAGACTGTGGATGAGGCATGGAACCTGAGACTGTGCGCAATACCTCTGGCTGAGATCCTTGGGGCATGAACTCCGGAGAAGGGCCTCTGCCAGGAATACAACGACGCCTCCCGAAAGGGAGCTGGCCAGGGCGGCACCACAAGGGTGGCCTCGCCAAAATTGCCTAGAAAGGCATGCGCCATGTGTTCAGGATTGCTGACAGTGGAGGGTGAAAGGTGCAAATCCTCCAACATCCTCACGAGGAATCGTTGATACTCAGAGAGATCAGCAGCCGGAGAGATGTGGATAGAAGGTTCTCTCCTCTGAAGAGGGGATGAGGAGCTGGAGGTCACCATCTGTTCAGTGGGTGGCTGCACGGGAGGTTGGAAAACCTGGCTGTCCATTGCCCTAACGTAGCAGGAACTGGGCAGCCACCACCTGAACTGCTCCCAGGTGAGAGGGCCGCCAGGGACCGAGGATGCCTGGGAGCGCAGGAGAGTGGCAGAGGATGGGGACAGAGCCAAGAAGAGATGTCGGCTGACCTCCGCCTGGGCTAGGGAGCGGACTGTGGGCACCCATGGAAGAAGGTGCCCCAGAAGACCCCACAGCCGACAGCTGCACAACCACATTGGTACTGCATTGGCTGTGCCCGGAAGAATCCCCCCATTGAGGCGACCGGGGCTGTAAAGGTCCAGAAGGACGGTCCCCGACCTCAAAAGAATGGGACTCCCTCAAAGAAACCGTGGGGGAAGAGCGGAAATCTGCACTACGGCTCCTCCCAGGGCCCGGGTGGACCCCAGAAAAAGGCCAACGTGCCGATCCCACACCCCTCAACCCCTCGGAGTCTGAAAGAGTCCTTCTCCTCGTGAGGGCCAGCCTAGGTAGCTGGCATCTCTGGGCAACCCCCAAAGGGGATACCCCGGGAGCAGTACCCTCCCCCCCGCAGGTGCCTCAATGGGCCCCAAAGTCAGGCGATCAAGGCACACCACTGGAGGGGATACCACAACTGAGGGATCAGTGAACCCCCAAGACCAGGCTGCAGAGCTATGGTGCACACACCACTGCCCTGCTGGTCAGCACAACTGACCCTAGTCTCAGGAGCCACCGACCTCTCCTCAGAAGGAGGCTAGCTCCGACTCATCGATGAGACCACTGTGCTGCCCACGTCCGCAGCCAACCCCGAGGGGTGCGACTGCACGTCCAACTCAGAGCTCGACTCCATCTCCGAAGAGGTAGAGTCCGAGGCCCTGAGCCAAACCGTAGGAGGGCGGCAGAACTATCCCTACCACCAGGCCCGGATACCACCGCTGTGCCCGAGTCGGTGCCAGTACCCCCCACAACCCCATGAGTAGGATCCGAGGGAGGCATGGCCCCAGCCCGAGCCAGCGGTCCAATGCCAGGACCAGTCGCAGTACCATCCGGTGCACCAGCACTGGGAGCGACACCAAGGACAGGGACGGCGCCGACGACAGCCCGGGTGGTACCCCGGCGCCGGCACTACCCGGTTCCCTGGTGCCGCAAGCGGGTGCCGAGGGACCATGGAAGCACCCCCCGATGGCCCCAGAGGACACACGGCCAACCGGGCGCCCGCCTTGGCTCCCCGGTGCCATGAGCATGGACGGCACTGCAGACAGCACCGACTGATGGAACTGAAGGGTCCCACGCGCCGAGCCTTGAGGACACGGGTACTACAGTAGCTAACCTCGGCGCCGAGACAGCGCCGAGGTGAGACATGGCAAGGATTTTACGCCGCAGTGGATCTCACGATGCCACTACTCAGTGTCAGAGCTGCGATCGGCATCGACTGAGTCCACGGTGCCGCGGCGACAGGTCGCCGCCAGCCCCACCCGCCCACGGTGCCGCAACGACGCCGGAGGGCTCCGGACGGTGCCGACCGATGGCGCCGAGGACAGCGCTGACCGGGCCTTCCAGCCATGGGAACGACACCGGGAGCTTCACCCCGAAGGGGCGATTATGGCGGCACATCCCACCCGCCTCCCGGAGGGAGCAGGGTGGGCCTCCCGCGCCGCGGAAGAAGCCTCGGCAATGGCTAGGCTACAGGTAGCCGAGGCTCTCCTCCTCGGTCCGTATAGAATCGGGAGGGACCTGCAGGAAAGACCGAGAGAGCATGGCTTGGCCCGACGAAAGCGAATCGACCCCGAAGTCGGGCGGAGCTCGCCCACTTTCAACGCAGTATTGTTCGAGGACCCAGCGGTCAATGGAGAAGCAGGTGTCGCACGAGTCCATGTCGTGAAGTGGCCAAGACACGAAGACACTGGTCGTGCTGGTCGGTGACAGAGAATTTTCAGCCACATGGGCACCGTCGCGTGGGGGCAGCCCGCTCAAGACTTCTGCCCTCCGACCGAGACATGACCTACGGAAAAAACACCAAAACAGACTCGATCAAAAATTCAAAAATGAGGAAAGATCTTATCAGTGCGACGCCGAGTAGAGGCAGAAAAACAGAACCAGCAGGAAACCGACGGACTTAACGTCAAGGAATAGGATGAAACAGGCCTACAATTTCTTCAAAGCTTCCCACGAGGCAACCCCGACAGTGGGAGATGAAGAACTGGCAGGCGGAGTCGACACAGCCTAACAGCCAACCCTGGCCGAGCCACGAGTGCCTGGCTCAAGGGTGGTGCCGATGGTGTGTCAGCTCCCCTACCTTTTAAAAAAAGCTCCTGGGTCCTGACCTCTGGCCAGATACCCATCTGTGATGAATGGTGAAGACTGACACAGATAAGATCAGGGAAGGGGCTAAGGAGGAGACCAGAGACCTTGATGTTGGCATCCCAAATGTGATGCCATCCACCAAAAGGTTGGGGGTCTCTTCCCAACCTTGCTGCATGGATAACAAGGGTGTGGTACTCCACTAAAAAACAGGCATCATACTCGTCCATAGCATGATGGGAACCCAAACACGAAAAAATGGAAATTACGTACCTACCGTAATTCTTGATCTTCTTGGACGAAGTCTTCACCACTCATTCACACTAACGGGATCTACGCCGGAGATGCTAGGACCCAGTGGAAGCAAACTTTTTGCAGGAAGGCCGGCGCCAGAGATGGAAACACAAGGAGTGGCGCCACAAGCATGTGCTCATGCAGCAATGACTATCTCAGCGTCGACCCTCCAACCACCTCAGTACCTTTTTTTCCCCGAGGAGGTACAGCGTAACTAACCTAGAAGGATAGCCTAACAAAAACCGGACATAAGATAGTCCGGAAGACCTATATAAGAAGGGTCAAGAAGAAGTTTTCACAGCCTAAAGATTGAGGGAGTGAAGACCAACAACAGAGGTGAGCTCGGGGGATGGTGGGTGGGCGTGTGAATGAGCGGTGGATACTTCGTCCAAGATGATCAAGAATTACGGTAGGTACATAATTTCCATATCTTCCTGGACATAAAGTCTCCACCACTCATTCACACTAATGGGAGAGTACCGAGCTAATGATCCCCCGAGAGGACAGCAGGAGAGACCAAGAGCTCACAAATTTAGGACAGAAGTCCATTAAGGATGGTTCTGCCAAACTAAATATGTCATCTGGCATGGACATCCAGGACATAGTGTTTGACGAAAGTATGCACTGAGCTCCAGGTAGCCACACTGCAAATATCTGCAATGGGCACGTTGCGGATTTCTGCCAAGGATGCCGCGACCACTCTAGTAGTGTGAGCAAACACCTGCCCTCCAGCTTAACCAGCACCATGGAATAACAGTGGTGAAGGCATGCCACCAGCCATGCTGAAATGCATCTGATAGCGACAGGTTGACCCAGCCGGTCTCGCTGAAGGAAATGGAAATTACATACTTACTGATTATTGATCTTCTTGGACAGTCTCCATCACTCATTCACACTAGTGGGATAGTGCCGGAGGGCCTAGGACCAAGCAGGAGCCTAAAGTCAGGAAGGGCCGAGAGAGGACCATGCATGTATGCACAGAGAGACTAGGTCGCCTGTGTAGGTTATCTCGGCGTTTAATTCCTCCAACCGCCCAGTACCTTTCGAATCGAGGAGGTGCAGCGTGATTAATGAGAATAACTCATACTGAGTTTCTGGGCCTGAGAGGGCCCAGATGGCCTTTTGCAAGAAAGGTTAAGAATAATGTCCTCACAGTCTGAATCATAGGACCGTGAAGACCAGGAAAGAAATGAGTGAACCCAGGATGTAGGAGATGCAGAATGAGTGAGGAGACTGTCCAAGAAGATCAATAATTACTAAAGTACATAATTTCCATATCTCCTGGACTAAGTCTCCATCACTCATTCACACTAGTGGGAGAGTACCAAGCTAAAACCAACAACCCTGAGTAGGGTGGTAGGAGATAGGGTTCACTCAGAAAGAATAGCCAAGCACTGTCCTGTTACTAAAAAGAGCTGTCTTGTAAGAGCATCTATAACATAGTGCCTACAAGATAAACGCTCGAGTTGTAACTCATCACCTTGCTGACAACTACAAAGGGCACAAAATGAAAGTCTGCCAGGCAGCCGCAACCACTCCAGGAGAGCGGCAAGAACCTGGCCTCACAATTTGATCTAGGACCAAAATTAATTGTGTCAAAGGCATGTACTAATGTAACGTAAAGGACCCCAGGAACTGAAAGAGTCAGAGGTAAAGTCTACTGGTTCAGGGTAGACCAGAAAGTGCAGATTGAAACCCCACTACCTAGTATGGTTGACCTGTAAACAACAGGTCCAGAAGCACTTGAACCCTTACTTGGTGAGCGAGGGGTCCAGGTGGGGTTAGCCTATCAAAGAGAATGGTCTCCACTTAGTCACAGGATCTTCCTGATGGAAGGCCAAGCACAACTTAGAAACCTCTCTGGTGGTCTAGTAAAACCAGATCCTACCCACTGTATATTCCAAGAGGAATAATCCTGCCCCTGTGTGTACGACTGTAGCAGCAGTCTCTGAACTCAGGAAGAAAGGAAAAGGTGTACAGGAGGATGTGTCCACTGCAGAAAAACATTCTGACAGAAAAAGCAGGGCTGGATTTCTAAGGTCAATAGAGGCAGATGTGCATCGAGGAGGACACAGCAGGACCAAGTTAGGGCTAACCCATTTGTTGAAGTGACTGAAAGAGGCAGTGACTCAATGCGTGAGGCACTAGCCACCTGGCTTTCCTGAAATGAGTAAAGGATTCTAGTTCATTTGCTGAAAAGAAACATCACCACTCTCTCGCACTTGAAGAGGATAGCTCATGAGCGACTGGCATGGACCAGAGCACAGGAACCGAAGGTGAATATTTGAGAAGCTTCCTCAGAAAAGGGACCTACTTGACCATCCTAGAAGAAGGAGGAAATCGCCTGTTAAATTAAGCAAGCAAGAAAGCAGGAACCTGAGTTCCGACTCAGTGGAGAGTCGCTTCTGCTGCTGTAAGGCTCTGTTCAAGAGAAGAAAGCCTGATAAAAAGAAAAGGAATTAACAGACTGGGCAGTCACCTAGGTCTAGGAAATGTCTCTGAATGAGAGAAATCTCTCAGAGAAAGAGATGACCCATATCATCGCTAGATCGGACTCCTGAGGGAAGAAGAAATCAGGTACTCTTTACCATATCCCTGAGACGAGCACCTCAGGGGCTGAGGAGGAATTGACAGATCCCCACCCCCAAAAAAGGGGTGGGGCACTGGGTACTTTGCTAGGCCCTGTGCTGTGAAAAACCATATGATATAATTTTTTTTTTTTTTTTTTAGTCCAAGCCTAACAAGGCCTTCTAGACTGCTATTTTGAGGATTGTCTTGATAAAAAAGACTAAGATGTTCTCCATCTGAGTGCGGAAAGAGCCTGAGTGTCCAAACTGAAATCATGACTGACTTAACAATCACAGCTGGAGAGAAGTTAACCACCTGTGCCGAAGAAGCCACCGAAGAGGCAATATCACAAGGGGGCTATATACCCCATCAAAGAAAGAAGAGTCAGAGCAGCCCCCAACCATTAAATTAAAATGTTACACAGAGTAACTGTCTAGATGATTGAAAAAATCTAGACGCAGAAGAGTATGGTCCATGGACACAGTGTGAAATACTATAGTGGACCCCGTTACTGATGAATTACTGAAAGGATTTTCCCCTCACGGACTCTGAAGATAGAGATGATGTGCCCTGCAGTATATAAATGAGCCGCCTGTCACAAGCATTGACCAGAAGTACAGGGAAAGACCCATCTAGATGCACTTCTACCCCAGAAGGACCTCGAAGAGAGGTCTAGGTCAGAGCCACTAGAGACTCTGCCATCAAGAAGGATGTCAAGGAGCTTGGTACCATGTAGGGAGCAGAGAGTGTACTGAGCAGAATGAGATTCCACTGGCAGAACGGTACAGCAGAGTTCCATAGCAGAAAACCGCTGGATGACACACAGACCACCACTCACTGAAATGTGTGGAAAAAATAATCCGCAGAACAGGAGTTCATTCTGTGGTAAACATCCCGCCACAAGTTCTGTGGAAAGTAGTCTGAAAAGAAAAATGTGTCACTAATTCTGCCATACAGCACCCACTAGCACCCGTGTGGCATCAGCAGCACCCGTGGCACAGGAGGGCACCAAGCAGTGCCTATGCCAGCCTGGGGCACACCTATGCGCCGTGGTATCCGCCGCAGGTACCCCAGCACCCATGTAGCAATGGCACTCGAGGGCACCTCCGATGCCCATGGCACCAATGGCACCATAGCAAGAATGGCACCCGAGGGCACCAGTGGCATCCATGGCACCGCGTGCCACCTGGTGGCACCCATGGGTGTCACCCCATTACCCATGGCACCAGTGGCACCCAAGGCACTTGAAGCATCCATGGAACCCATTGCGCCCACAGCATCACCCGCAGCACCCATGGCTGCTCCCGCACCACCTCTGGCATCCCTGGCACCCATGGCACACGCGGTGCCCGTGGGTGCCCGGCATCGCCTGCAGGAGCACAGCGCTGCGCGTGGGTGCACAGCGCTGCCCGCGGGTGTACAGCGCCACCACTGATGGCACAGACAACCAGTGGCAGCAAAGAGAGCACCCACGGCACCGAACAGAGTGATGGTGCCGACCCACAGTGCCGACTAAGGCACGGCATCGACCAGGGCCCGAGCATGGCCCCGAACCACGGAATCGACCACGGCCCGAGGGCATGGCGCCCCACCATGGTATCGAGCCACGGCGTCAACCACGGCTACCGAAGGAAATGCCAATGGAAATCCTGAAAAGGGAGAAGGAAAGGTGGCACTGCCGGCCCCTGCATGGAAAAAGGGAGGGGGTAGGCACGAGGGCCGACATTAATGGCAAAGGCACCCAGAGGCACCACACAATTCATGATCCAATCAACCCGGCTCCGGTACAACAGCTCTGAGGCCAGAGGTTGCGAACTCAGAACAGAGCCAGGAAAACTGGAAAGTCGAACCCCCTGCTCCATCGGAGCGACCTTTAGGTGAAACTGCTCACCGGAGCTCCAGTGACGACAGAGATGGAGCTCAGAGTCGAGAAAGCGTCCGTTAGGAGCGGGGCCAAGAGGAACCCACCAAAGTCGGTTCGGGCCCATCGCCCCTCCAGACGAACATTCCTCATGCAGACATACCAACGGGCAAACCTCAAGCGGCACCGATTCTCTGCCCCGAACGAGGAAGAGGAGTTTTGAAAATGCTTGAGCCAGATCACTGGAATCATAGATTTGTGCTTGAGGACTGTCCGCCCCCAAGCACAGGACTGTCCATAGTCAGACCCCCATTAATTAAGGGGCGGACCGACACATCCTCTGCCATAAAACTTTCAACGAAGTCCTCCCACCACACCGCTACTGTCTAAGGACGACTTCGTTGATGGCAGGAAAGATTTTTTTCTTCTTCACAATCTTCTTCTTGTTCGTAAAATAATAAATTACTACTTTAAAATATTAAACATTAAGAGCTGTTGTCGTATAGACGAAAACTCTGATTCCGGAAGACGAGCGACATCGACATCCAAGCGCACTCGACAGCGGGAGAAAAGGAACTGAGGCGGTTGGAGGTTGACACCTAGATAGCCTCACACAGGTGCGAGCTAGTCTCACGGTGAGCTGCTGCATGGTACTTCTCTGCGCCCAACCCTTCTGAAACTTTAGGCCCCGCTGGTCCTAGCGCCTGGTGCAATCCCACCAGTGTGAATGAGTGATGGAGACTTAATCCAGGAAGATCAAACAGTTGAACTTTACTGAAATTTTTCGTTCTATCGAAATAGAAACGCAAAGCTCTTTTGACATCCAAAGAATGAAGGGAATGCTCCCCTTCATTTTGGAAGTTTGCTAAGTAAGTAGGGAGGACCAAAGGTTGGTTTAGATGGAATTCTGAAACAACCTTAGGGAGAAACTTAGGATGGGTCCTTAGAACTACTTTGTCTTTATGAAACACAGTATACAGAGGGTCTGTGACTGTATCTCAGAGACCCTGCAGGCCGAGGTAATGACCACCAGGAAGGCTGTTTTCCAAGTGAGAAATTTCAACTCACAGGTACCTAGATGCTCAAAAGGCTTTCGAGTGACCATGTCTAGCACAAGATTAATGTCCCAGGCTGCGACTGGACATCTGATAGGAGGTCTGGTATGCAGAATTCCCTAAGAAACCTCTTAACTACTGGTAACTGAGCCAGTGACAAGGAAAGTACTGCTCATGGATAAGCTGAAATGGCACAAATGTGAACCTTAACTGTAGAGTATTGCAGACCTGAATTTGAGAGGTCTAAAAGGTACCTAGAACTTTATTGGGTGGACAGAAAAAGGATTCAAAGAGGATTTTGCACACCAGAGTGAAAACGCTCTATTTTGGCTGTGTAAATTTTCCTAGTGGCTGGCTTATGCCAGCCAGAAGAATATCTGAAACTCATGAGAGACATTGAACCTGTTCACTTCTATCTTCAGGAGCCAAGCATGAAGGTGAAGCGATCTCAGATTGGGATGGACCACAGGCCCCTGAGTCAGAAGGTTCATCTGAAGGGAAGCGTTTTCATAGGGTTTTCGACATACTGTTGAGTAACGGAAGCCATATTTGTCGAGGCCAGAGGGAGCAATGAGGATCATTTTGTCCCCTGGACTCAAACTTGATAAGTATTCTCTGAATTATAGGAAGAGGCGGAAAGGTATAAAAAGCATTTTGTCCAGCCTGAACGTATCCCGACAGAAAATTCCAGGCCCTGGATTTCTGGAGCAGAAGAGAGTCAGTTTTGTGTTGAGTGGGGATGCAAAAAGGTCCAGGTCTGGAGCTCCCCACTCTGCGAATAGTGACTGAAAGTACAGTTACGAAAGAACTTACCATAACAGTAGATCTTCGAGAGAGGCTCTTGCAGTAGGTAATTACATATAGGACTGACGCCGGCCGGCGGCAGGACCCCACGGAAAAATTCCTAGCTAGCAGTCCCTGGCAGGAGGGACCGCCTTATCAGGTGACCGCGCCAGACGCATTGCATAAAGGGGCAATCCCAGACGCCCGCCCAGTTCTTTTCCCCGCCACAGGCCCGGAAGGTCCGGACGAGAGAAGCAGATATTTCCCAATGGAAAAGGAGCTGAAAAGGCCTAGGGGATGGAGGGCGGATGAGTTATTTACTGCAAGAGCCTCTCAAGATCTACTGTTACAGTAAGTTCTTACGAACTGTACTATCTTACTCGAGAGGGCCTCTTGCAGTAGGATACATATAGACAGAATCCCAAGCAGTCAGGAACAAATGAAAGGCACTGGGAGGAGGAACTATTCCAAGAAGTAGCAAATAACCTTGTGAGCCTCAAGAAAGGAGACCTTGCAAGACAGCTAACCCGAAGCCTGCTCTACGGCGAGAGGCAATGTCCAAACTGTAATGTTTAGTAAAGGTATGGACGGAAGTCCAAGTGGCGGCAGCACAGATGTCTGCCGCAGACACGTTCTTGAAACAAGCCGCAGAGGCTGCTACTCCATGAGTGGAGTGACCTCTGACTTGACCCGGTAGGGTCTTGTTGTACTTGTCATAACAGAAAGTGATGCAATGAGCCAACCACTTTGATAGGCATTGCTTAGAAACAGCATTGCCCTCTCTTTTGTGAGCAAAAGAGACGAACAACTGATCAGTCTTTCTGAGATCCTTCGTCCTATCGGTGTAGCATCTCAGAAGAAAAAATTACTCACCTTAGTAATGTTGTTTCTTCTAATGGAATCTTGCTATATTATAGACATTAGCAGTTTGTTCCAGCTCTAGAACTGCCCCGGAGTGAAATGGTTAAAACCATTCCAAAATAGAATTTTGGCACGAGAGCAGCTCTATCTGTGTCATTTCAAACTTGAACTGTCAGATCTTTACGAGCCAAACTCACTAAGGTCTGTGTGGAAGCTATAACCTACACTAGCCAAATGGCTACCAAATAATAACAACCATTGATGGCCCCACCCAAGACTCAAGTCAGGGGACCAGAAATACTAACACCATTCTAATAATATGAAAATGGAACATAAGTATAATAAAACACACACACGCGTACACATACACACCCCCAAAGTCCCAAAGGGGACAAAATGCTAACAGGACATAAGTAGTGCCCACACTAAGTTGCCCGCACCCTACCAAGTAGAGGTTCTGAGAGGGGCAGGTTGGGGGGGAGGTCTATAATATAGTAAGACTCCATTAGAAGAAACAACATTACTAAGGTGAGTAATTTTTTCTTCAAACAACATGAAGTCTTGCTATATTATAGACATTAGCAGAATACACAGCAGTACCTCCATGGAGGAGGGGCAGAACCTACTTAGGAATAGGCTCTGAAGAACAGCTGTGCCAAACCGAAGCATCTCTTCTGGCCTGACATCCAGGGAGTAATGCTTGGTAAAAGTGTGTACCATTTTCCAAGTAGCAGCCTGGCAAATCTCTAATAAAGGGATATCTCTGGCAGCAGCTAGACGAGCTGTACCCCGTAGAATGAGCCCTCAAACCGGGGCTCTGCCCACTTTCTGGTAACAAAATTGGATACAAGAGACAATCCACCTGGCTATTGATCTCTTAGTGGCAGGTTGCCTTTCCCAACTTCACCATAGGTAAGGAAAAGTTGAGAGATTCAAACCTGTGACCTTGATACGCTCTACATAATAACTAAGAGCTCTCTTAACATCCAGGCTGTGCAACTCCTCTCACCCGAAGAGGAGTGATCAGTGAAAATACTGGAAGGGAGCTAGATTGATTAAGATGGAAATCTGAAACCACCTTAGGCAAAACTCCTATTAGTCCTAAGGACTACCTTATCCCTGTGGAAAGAAATAAAGTCAGTCTCACTGACAAGGCTTGCAATTCACTTATGCTGCCTGGCAGAAGTGATAGCCACTAGAAAACAGTTTTCCAAGTTAGGTACTTAAGCCTGCAGAAGACAGAGGTTCAAAGGGGTTGCATTAACTGGGCAATGCAAACATTAAGGTCCCAAGGAAGGGTTCAAAGGGAGGATTAGTAGGAGTAACTTTAAAAACTTGGGAAACACAGGATGAGAGGAAGGAGGGGATGACTTTCCTGTTGACACAAAAGCAGACACAGCTGCCAAATGAACTCTCAGGGTAGCTGGTCTGAGACCCAAGGAATTAAGATGTACCATGTAATCTAACAAAATGGGCAATTCAGCAGATTCTGGGAAATATTTTCCCAGCACACCAAATGGAAAACCTTTTCCATTTAGAACTATAAGTAGCCCTAGTGGAAGGCTTTCTGGAAGCCTTTAGGATCTCAAGAACACCCTGAGAGAATGTAAATCAGACAACTCTAACCTCAAGAGCCAGGCCTTGAGGTTGAGGGATTTGAGGTCCGGATACAAACCTTCCTGGGCACAAGTCAACAGATTGTGATTCCTGGGGAGGCACAGGGAAGATGGACTGTCAGAGACAGAAGGAGGGTACACAGGGCTGCCTGGCCTAATCGGGGCAATCAGAATCACCCTGCAAGGCTGAGATCTGATTTTGACTAGTACTTTGAATAGGAGAGGAAAGGGGGAAGCATAGAGGAACTTCCTCCCAATCCAGAAGAAGGGCATCCAGGGGAACTGAGCCCGCACTGGAGGCCTGCAACAGAACAGAGGAAGTTTGTGATTGTCTGGGGCTGCAAAAGATCTATCTGAGGATGCCCCACCTGGCAAAACTATCCCCAGCACTTGAGGATCCAGGGACCATTCGTGATGGCCCTGGGAAATCCTGCTGAGGGCATCCGCTAGAGACATTGTCCTTCCCTGGAAGATGAACTGCTATGAGGGAAGTGTTCAGGGAATAGGCTAAAGACCACAACTTCATTGCCTCGTGCACACAAGGTCAAGACCGAGTGCCCCCTGTTTGTTGGATGTACCACATTGTTGTGGTGTTGTCTGTTCTGACTTGTATCACCTTGTCGTGACAGATGCAGAAAAAGCTTGAAGAGCTAAAAGACAGCTCTGAGTTCCAGCAAATTGATGTGGAGCAGAGATTCCTGGGGACCAAACCCCTGAGTGGAAAGGTCTCCATGTGGGCTCCCAACCCAGAAGGGAAGCATCTGTAGTGAGAGTCAAGTCGTGAGAAGGGGAAATGAAGGGGACCCCGCTCTTAAATTGCTCTGATCCTGCCACCACTGGAGAGCTAGGATCAAGGTCTGAGTCACTGGGACCAACTTGGAAACGGGTCTCTTCTCTGAGACCAAAAGGTTCTCAAGTGAAACTGAATGTCTCTCATCTGAAATCTGGCTCCTGCACAACAGCTGTGGATGCAGCCATGTGCCCCAGGAGCTGCAGAAAGTGTCTTGCTGGTCGAGAGACCTGCAGAGTGAAGGAAGAGGCCAGAGCCACAAAATTCTTACCTTTCTGGGGAAGAAAGGCTCTGGCTAGCTTTGTGTCCAATTCTGCCCCATAAAGGTGAGTACCTGGACTGGTTCCAGAACCGACTTTTGTAGGTTTAGCAGAAAACCCAGGGAGGTGAGAAGCTGCTGGGTGACCTGCAGGTGAGATTTTACCTGTTCTGGGACTGGCCTACAATAAGCCAGTCGTCTAGATAGGAAAACAGCACTCCTCTGCCTCCTTAAGTGGGCCACTGCCACTGCTAGACACTTTGTGAATACCCTTGGAGCAGAGGTAAGGCGAAGGGCATTGCTCTGAACTGGTAATGACCTGAGGGCAGTTCGAATCTGAGGTACTTTCGATGGGATCTTCTGATTAGGACATGGAAATAGGCATCCTTGAGGGTCCAGGAGGCTAGCCAGTCCCCTGGCCTTAGGGAAGGTAAAATCATTGCCAGAGTTACCATTTTGAACTTTGGTTTCAAAAGATGCTTGTTCAGATATCTGAGATCTAAAATGGGCGCCATTCTCCTGTCTTTTGGGATAAGGAAGTATCTGAATACAGACCCTGCCCTGATGCAGGGAGGAACCCTTCTACTGCTCTGAGAGCTAACAGGATGAGACCTCTGTTTCCAGAGCGAGGGTCTAAAGCACTTGCAGGTAGAAAAAGTCTGCTTCCAACTTGGGAAACTTTTTGAAGCTGAGAACCAGACCCTGGCTTACTACTTCCAGAACCCACTTGTCTGAGGTTAAAGAAGCCCATTCTGACTGAAGTAAGCCAGCCTGCCCCCACTGGTACAGGAGAATCGACCCTGGGCACCCCATCAGGGTGCCTGTTCCGCAGGAGCTTTAGGCTGGGGGGTGGGAGCAGGTCTGCCCACCCCTCGTCTGCCCCTGCCTCTGAAGAAGCCCCTCTGAGCATAGGCAGAGGAGGCCTGAGTCTGGTAGAAAGGCCTGTGAAAAGGCCTACCCCTACCCCTGGTGGCATGCCTTTGAGGAGTGGCTTGCCGCTCCTTAGCCTGGGCACTCTTGTAAGTAGTCCTATATTCATCCATCTTCTTCATGTAATTCTCTGTCTGCTCTCCAAACAGAGAATTTCCCACCACAGGAAAAATCCATAGCCTTAGTCTGGGTATCCTGTGACAAACTAGTACACCTGAGCCAGGCCAACCTACGAAAAGCTACAGATGTGGCCATGACCCTAGAGGAAACATCATTAACATCCACAGCAGCATGAAACTGAACCTTAGAGGCTTCAATGCCATCAGCAGCCACCTGTTCTAGTTCACTAGCCAGCTGGCCAAGGGCCTGCTTAACTAATTGCATAACAGTATCCCATCTAGATTTGGATACCTAGCTACATAAGCCATATAATTTGCTTGCCTGAGTCCCAGAGAGAGGCTGCCATATACTGTTTTTTGCCATGGCATCAATCTTCCTGGAATCCTTGTCAGGAGGATGTGAAGCCAAGGGAATATTAGCTTTATCACAGGCAGCAGCCTGAACTACCCCAACATGACTGCATTGCTGAGAAAGGAATTCTGTATCAGGGCCTGACAATGTATACCTTCTGTCCATCTTTTTATCTACAGGAGACACAGAATTAGGAGCTTTTAAAATTTTAATTGTTTGTTTCCTAAAAGACTTATGTAAAGGAATAGACAATCTCCTAGACTCTGGAATATCCATCATTTCTACAAAATCAGGCTCCTCTTACTCATCCACAGCCTCTTCTAAAGGAAGCTGGAGGGTTTCAGCAACTTTTTTATAAAACATAAAATGAGATGGGGACTCAGACAGCATAGGGGGAGATTCTAAAGGTCTGTCTGGGGAGATGTCCGGTTCAATGGGCACACCCAGACCTTCCCAGCCACATTCATACTGTTCATAATCCTCCTCCCTCCTCTGGTTCATAAAATTCCTCAATATCATAATCCTGAACCACTGGGACCGGACAAACCGACCTTTACCAGATAGTGGTGGTTCGACGGACCCTGAGACAGCGACTGGACAATTTGTATGGCTTTTGCTATCTCTGCAGCAGTTGGAGAAGGAATTTTGGACTCCAGACCTGCTGATTTTCTTTTCTTTACTGGAATTGGTTCCTCAGAACCAGCTTTTCTTTGCCCGAGGAAGTCTGGCCCTGGTCAGAGGACTCCTTCCGGTTCGGGTTGGCACGAACCGGCTGGCCATCCGGTCAGTGGACTTTTGGCCTCGTCCCTGAGCCTGCCCAATCTTTTTCCAGGGTGGCTGCAGGAAATTCTCATACCTGGCAGTCTGACTGGAGGTGGTCAAACCCCAGACAATAAACACATGTGGTGTGTGGGTCAGCCTTGGCAAAGACTTCCCCACAAACATCACAGTGTTGAACCCAGTGGGCAGTTTTTCTTTTGGGTTTCTCAGACATAATGCCAGCCCTAACCAAAAACTTGCCCTTTTAACGGCAGTGCCAAGAAGACACCCTTATCGGTTCCTAACCGTGTCACGGTATTGAAAACCGTAATAAATCCGTTTTTTAGAACCGATAAGAACCGGAACCGCACTCTAAAATAGTAACTTTTAGTTTTAAATGAGTTTAAACTCCACTGGTCGGTTCAAAACCGAACCGATAACTTATAAGTTCCACAGACAAAACCTTCATTTACTTACGGTTACCACAGATAGAGCTTGAACCGAACGGTTTTTATGTTAAATAAAACTATTCTCGGTTAAATCCAACCGAGAAAACACTTTTTAAACCGAGAAATGAACCGAGCAGAAGGAGAAATCTCCGGAGCGACTGTTCACTGAGGCGGAGTAAAGAATCTGACAGTTCAAGTTTGAAATGACACAGATAGAGATGCTCTTGTGCCAAAATTCTATTTTGGAATGGTTTTAACCATTTCACTCTGGGGCAGTTCTAGAGCTGGAAAAAAACTGCTAATGTCTATAATATAGCAATACTTCATGTTGTTTGAATCCTGTGGACATCCATGGTATGGAGCAAGTATTCTCCTTGGTTGGAGTACTGCGTGAAAAAGGCAGGTAATTCAATAGACTGATTTAAGGTAGATACCGCTACCACCTTCGGGAGGAACTTAGGATTCGTACGAAGAGCTACTCGTTCTTTGTGAAAAATCAGATAAGGGATTTTGCACATCAGGGCCTGGAGCTCGGAAATTCTGCGAGCAAGTAATGGCCACCAAGAAAAGCATCTTCCAGCAATAAAACTTCAAGTTCGCGGAAGCCGCAGAGGTTCAAAAAGGAGGAAGGGTAAGTTTCTCGAGGACAACGCTCAAGTCCCAAGGGGAGCTGAGTCCGGACAGGGGGCCTGAGATGGAAGGGACCTCTCTTGAGAAAAGTTTTGGATACCTCCAGTTGGGCAAATGCCTTATCAGTGAAAGGGACATGGTAGGCTGAAATAGCCACCATAAGGACTTTCAAAGAGGAGTGACTGAGACCCAGGTCGAAAAGATGGGGCAGGCAATCAAGCAGAATGGCTACAGGACAGGAAAAGGGCTCCATGTTCCTGGATGCAGCCCAAATGGAAAATCTTTTCCATTTCATGGTGTAGGTGGACCTAGTGGAGGGTTTTCTAGCCTCCACCAGAATCTCGGCCACCTCAGGAGAGACGCCAAAGCGAGATTGGGCTAGGTCTGTAGGAGCCATACATGAAGTTGAAGAGACTTTAGTCCCGGATGGACCAGGGTCCCCTGATCCTGGGTCAGCAATCCTCGAGATAAAGGAAGAGGAAGAGGAGGAAATGAAAATGACGTACCTACCGTAATTCTTGATCTTCTTGGACGAGTCTCCACCACTCATTCACACTATTGGGTATAGCGCCGGAGGCACTAGGACCCATCGGGAGCAAACTTTTTGCTGGAGGGTCGGCGCCAGAGATGGTGCCGTGAGGCATGGCACCGCGAGCTCTCAGTCATGCGTACTGACTCTCAGCGCCAACCCTTCAACCGCCTCAGTACCTTTTTACCAAGGTGCAGCGCAACTAAACTAAAGATAACCTAACTTTAGGCCCGGACATAAGATAGTCTGGGCGACCGTGTAAGAAGGGTCAACAAAGAAGTCTTCACGGCCCAAAGATTTGAGGGAGAAGACCAACACAGTGGTGAGCTCGGGGATGGAGAGTGGGAGTGTGAATGAGTGGTGGAGCCGTAAGAAGATCAGAATTACGGTAGGTACGCAATTTTCATATCTTCCTGGACATAAGTCTCCACCACCCATTCACACTATTGGGAGAGTACCGAGCTAATAATCCCCTGAGAGGGCGGCAGGATAGACCAAGAGCTCACGTTTCTAGGACAGAAGTCCATTAAGGATAGTTCTGCCAAAGGTGGAATGTCGCCTGGCATGAACATCCAGTGCATAATACTTAACAAAAGTATGCACTGAGCTCCAGGTGGCGGCATTGCAGATGTCTGCAATAGGCACGTTGCGAATTTCCGCTAGGGATGCCGCGACCGCTCTGGTAGAGTGAGGGTAGACCCTACCTTCCAATTTAACCTGTGCCATGGAATAGCAGTGTCGAAGACATGCCACTAGCCATGATGAGATACATCTGATAGCGACAGGCTGACCCAGCCGGGTCTCACTGAAGGAAACGAAAAGTTGTTGGGCCTTGCAAAATTCTGGTTCTATTGAGATAGAAACGAAGTCCTCTTAACATCCAAAGAATGAAGAGAACGTTTCTTCATTTTGGAAGTTCGCAAAGTAAGAGGGAAGGACCAAAGGTTGGTTTAGATGAAATTCTGACACAACCTTGGGAAGAAATTTAGGATAAGTACGAAGAACTACTTTGTCCTTATGGAACACAGTATACGGAGGGTCTGTGACCAGGGCATGCATCTCAGAGACCCTACGGGCTGAGGTAATGGCCACTAGGAAGGCAGTCTTCCAGGTGAGAAATTTTAGCTCACAGGTAGCCAGATGTTTGAAAGGTTTCCTGAGTGAGCATGTTCAGCTAAAGGTTAATGTCCCAGGCTGCAACTGGACGTCTTATAGGAGGTCTGGTATGCAGAATTCCTTTAAGAAATCTCTTAACCATAGGTAACTGAGCCAGAGACAAAGAAGAGACGGCTCATGATACGCTGAAATGGCACTAAGGTGAACTTTGACTGTAGAGTACTGAAGACCTGAATTTGAGAGGTCCAAAAGGTACTCTAAACCTTGTCTGGTGGACAGGAAAAGGGATTCAAGGAGGACTCTGCACACCAGAGCGAAAAACGCTTCCACTTAGATGTGTAAGTTTTCCGAGTGGCTGGCTTCCGAGCAGCCAGAAGAATGTCTGAAACTCTTCGAGAGACGTTGAACCGGTTCACTTCTACCTCTTCAGGAGCCAAGCGTGAAGATGAAGCGATCTCAGGTTGGGATGGACCATGGGACCCTGAGTCAACAGGTTCACCTGCAAGGGGAGTGGTCTCGGAAGAACTGCTAACATATTGTTGAGTAGTGGAAACCAGAGTTGTCGAAGCCAAAAGGGGGCAATGAGAATCATCTTGGTCCCCTGAGACTCGAACTTGAGGAGTACTCTCTGAATTAGAGGAAGGGGCAGAAAGGCGTATAGAAAGCGTTTTGTCCACTGCAGCCTGAACGCATCCTGACAGAAAATGCCAGGCCCTGGAATTCTGGAGCAGAAGAGAGGCAGTTTTGCGTTGAGTGGGGATGCAAAAAGGTCCAGGTCTGGAGTTCCCACTCTTCAAATAGTGACTGAACTATGACTGAGTCGAGAGACCACTCGTGAGGATCTGCTTCTGTTCTGCTGAGACGGTCTGCCAAGTCGTTTTATGCGCCTGGCAGGTAAACCGCTGAATTAGAGCTTTGTGTTCCAAGCACCATTCCCACACCCTCATCGCTTCCCTGCATAAAGGGTAAGAGTGAGCACCGCCTGCTTGTTGATGTAGTACATCACTGCTTTGTTGTCCGTTTGAAGGAGAATGGTCTTGAGACAGAGAATGTCCTTCAACGCTCGGACCGCATAAAGGACGGCTCTCATCTCTAGGACATTTATGTGAAGCTGGGACTCGAGTTGAGTCCACACCCCTTGAGTGTGGAGATCGCAACAGTGAGCTCCCACCCCATTAGTGATGCGTCCATGGTAATGGAGATCTGATGATCCAGAGGAGCAAAGGAAATCCTCCCGAGATTGTTTCTCCTGAGACCACCAGGTGAGGGACCTCTGTAAGGGTTCTGTCACCTGATGGGATAAGACTGCGGGTGAGTGGTTGGAGACCACTGAGCACTGAGCATCCATTGAGTGGTTCTCATGTGCAGCCGTGCTAGGGTACAGTGAACACTGAGGATGCCATGGGGCCTATCATACGCTGCATTGAGAGAGCTGTAACTGATTTGTTCTCTCCAATGTAACGAGCCATCTGAAGGATATCGTTCCTTCTGTCCTCTGGAAGGAAAGCTTTCGCACAAGAGGTGTCCAGAAGAGTCCCTATGAAAAGGAGTCTCTGGGAGGGCTGCAACTGAGACTTTTTGAGGCTCAGCAGAACTTCCATGGATGTAAAAAGGCGAGAGGCTGTCTGTACGGCGTCCAGAGTCCCTTGTCTGGAAGGGCTTGCTAAGAGCTAGTCGTCCAGGTAGGGAAACACCTGGATACCGAGTTTCCTGAGATGCGCTGCGAGAACTGCACAACACTTTGTAAAGACTTGCGGCGCCGAGGAAAGCCCAAAGGGCAGGACTCTGAACTGATAGTGTTGACCAGAGCCACAAACCTCAGGAATTTGTGATGCCTCGGTGAACAGGAATGTGCTGTAAGCATCCTCCATGTCCAGGAGGCTAGCCAGTCGTGTTGAGTGAAACAAGGGTAACAGGGTTCCCAGAGAAATCATTTTGAATTTCTCCTTGGGAGAAATTTGTTTAGCTTTCTGAGGTCTAGAATGGGGAGCATTCCCGGGACTTCTTTGGAACCAGAAAGTAGTGGGAGTAGAACCCGTGTTTCGCTGATGCAGAGGCACCACTTCTACTGCCCTGTTGTTTAGAAGGCCCTGAATCTCTGCGGCAGAGAAGGTCTGACTGAAGGGTTGACAGCCTGGGCTGTCGTTTGGGAGGACAATCCGGAGGGGTCTCCAGACTATTGAGAGAATACCCCTCGTGAATTATCCAAAGGACCCATTTGTCTGAGGTTATGGACTTCCACTGGCTGTAGAAGTGCATCAGACGACCTCCCACCGGAGAGGAAAAGTCCACCTCGGGCAGTTGAGATGGGACTTGGGCCGACAACTCATATAAGTAGCGCTGGGCGCTTGGGCCTGCGCTTTCTGTTGTGCCTTCTTTTGAGGTTGGGCAGGTTAGTTCTTATGGAACTTCCTCTGCCTCTGCCCGAAAGGACTGACGACATGAAATTGCCGTCTCGACATGCCCTCGAGAAGGGGCAGGAGGGGGTCGAGCCAGCAATGGCTGACCCTAGTCTATTGTGTAGCTTCTAGAAGCTTGCTCTACCTGAGGACCGAAAAGATAAGAGCCGTCAAGGGCAACGCCATCACCTGCTGTTGCGCATCATTCGTGAAACCCAAGTACGCAGCCAGGAATGACCGAGTAGAAATACCAGCAGCTGTTGAACGAGAAGCAGTGTCGAAAGCATCCATGGCTGCTTTGACCTGCTGGTTATTAGATTCAATACCTCTGGTAATGGTTTGAAGAAGCTCTGGCTTTGAGTCCGAGTCCGGAAGAGCTTCAACCATTTGCTTGATAGAATGCCACAGGATATACTCATACTGGGAAAAATAACTCTGGTAACTGGCAATACGCATACTTAGAGTGGACGCAGCAAAGACTCTCTTACCTAATGTATCAATCTTATGAGACTCTTTGTTGATAGGTCGAGCTGTAGTTTGAGGAAGAACTACCTTGTCATTTTCTGCCAGGACTACAATAGGATCTGCAAAGGCTTGGGATGCCAAGCTAGGACGATATTTGGGAGCTGAGTATTCCTATCAATGGATTTAACCACCGAAGGGGTAAGAGCAGGATTATTCCATACCATTTGAGACAACGTCTCGAAGGAAGGTTGAATCGGAGGAGTTAAATCGTAGGGATCTCAAGCATGAAGATATTGGAGTCTTAACAGCTCCCAGGATCGATGTCTGTAGTCTGGAAAGAAAGAGGAGCTCAGATTCTTCAACAGAGACTTAAAGGACAGGTCCTCGACCACAGGCTCTGTAGCAATAAAAGATCCTGTTTCGTCCACTTCATCACCCAGCCGGAGGTCTGGGTCAGGCTCAACATCATCTCCTGACAGTCCAGGAGGGACTGTATGGACAGGAAAGGGATGAAAGCTAGAAGAGGAAGGAGGAAAATAGACAAAAGGGGTGTCCCTGAGAGCCCCCGGCACCGAGGAGGCGCACAGCACCGAGAACGACGCCGAGGAACCACACGGCACCGAAAATGGCGCCGAGCCACGGCGCTCGCGTAGCCTGAGCGCCTCGAAGCACGCACTGAGGCGGACGAGGGCGCCACAGGGCGACGCCGAGGATGGCGCCACGAGGCCAGACAGGTGCCGAAGGAACTCCCAGAGACCGAAAACAGGTTTTGAAGGAAAAGAGACAGGAGATAAGGGCATCGGTGTGGCCCCCTGCGCGCGCAGCCATGTGGGGAGAAACACCTAACATGGAGTCGACGGCACCAAAGAAGGTGCCGCACAACCAGGAAAGTCCAACCGCCTACCCCCGTCGCCCAGAGGCCGAGCCCACGGCGACTGGAGCCAGGTAGCCACGACCAACCTCCGAGCCCACTGCTCAAAGAGCGCCCACTGATGAAACTGCTCATCTGAAGACCTACCTGCTGGTGGGTAGGACTCCGATGTAGGGCGTCAGCCATCAGAAGCCGCAGCCGGCGACTCCGGGAGGAGGACCGACAACAGCCCGATAACCAAGCGCCACTAAGCGCAGGCGTATCAGAGGGGGTGACCTCGAGTGATGCCTTCTCTTTTAGACCTGCGGGTGAAGAAGAGCTTGAGGCGAATGGTGCAGAGAATGCGACCGTTTGGCTTTAATAGCCTCAATGAGGAACCGCCCATCCCCGGCATTGGACTGCCGGTTGTCAGACCCTTCCGGAAGAAGGCGCGGACCGGACCCCAGCCCGACTGACTGAACAGCTTACATCAAAGTCTCCCTACCGCCACCTGACCTGCTCATGGTCGACTCCGCCAAAGTAGGCCGAGACTTCTTTATCGCTTGAATTTAAAAATAAGAATAACTTTAGCGATACTGTATCGTGATAATACTGAAAAATAATAAAAAACTGAAAACTATGCTGCAGTTTGAAGTTTGACTCCCGACAAGCGAGACGGCGTCGTCACCGAAGCGCACTCGACAGCGGGAAAAAGGAACTGGCGGTTGGAGGTCGATGTCGAGAGTCACTGCCAGCTTGTGGGCTCGTGGCGCCGTGCCCTCGCGGGCACCATCTCTGGCGCGATCCTCCAGCAAAAGTTTGCTCCCCGATGGGTCCTATTGCCTCCCGGCTACATACCCAATAGTGTGAATGAGTGGTGAAGACTTATGTCCAGGAAGATCCTCTGAGTATGGTTGTAGAAGAGAGAACCAGATTTGCCTGGGCCAGAAAGGAGCGATCATAATCATTCTCGCTCCTTCCAATGCCAGTTTCTGCAACACGCGAGGAACCAGAGGAATTGGGGGAAAAGCATAGACGAATCTGTCCTTCCAGTTTAGAAACAGAGTGTCGCTCCAGAAAGCACCTCGCTCTGGAGCGAGTGAGCAAAAGGTTGGAAGCTTTGCGTTTTGGGAGGAGGTGAACAGGTCTATCTGTGGCGTCCCCCAAATTTGGAAGATGCTTTTTAGAACTTTTTGGTCCAGTTCCCACTCGTGTGGCAGAGCAGAAGAACGACTTAGCTTGTCTGCCAGGACATTGTTGACTCCTGGAACATGGATCGCCATGAGGTGAAGGTTGTGAAGAGTTGCCCATTCCCAAACCCTCATCGCTTCCCTGCATAGCAGGTAGGACCAAATCCCTCCCTGCTTATTGATGTACCACACCACGCACATGTTGGCCGTTTGGACGGCTAGGTGACCGGGAAGGATGTATTGGTGAAGGGCCTGGAGAGCATACAGCACTGCTCGAAGCTCGAGCATGTTGATGTGGAGAACTAACTCCAATTTTGACCATAAGCCCTGGGTTCAGTGAGGACCCAGATGGGCTCCCCAACTTTCGCCTGAAGCATCTGTGGTTAGAGTCTGAGCGGGGGGGGAGGATGAAAAAAGGGGACCCCCCGGAATAGGTTCTCTCGAACCATCCACCATTGCAAGTCTCTTATCATCGGTGAGGAGATCAGTACTAGATGATCTAGGCCATCTACCAGTTGATCCCACTGAGAGCGGAGAGTCCACTGAGAGATCCTCATGTGGAGGCGTGCGTGCGGAACCATCGAGATGGCAGCCGCCATAAGCCCCAGGAGATGGAGCACCGACCTCGCCGGAACCCTCCTGTGTTCCGATAGAAGGGAAATCTGGGACTGGAGGGAGGCCCCCCTGTCCGGAGGGAGGAAGGCCCTGCACATTGTCGTATCGAGGATTGCCCCGATGAACTGGAGTCTCTGAGAAGGATCCAGGTGAGACTTGGAATGGTTGATGGTTATACCCAGGCCAGTGAAACCTGCTGGGTGAGGGAGAAAAATGCAGGAGTTCACTCCCTATGGGGCCGGGGAGCCAGTCGTCCAGGTAGGGAAACCTGAACTCCCAAAGGCACGCAGTGGCCGCCACCACCGCCAGGCATTTGGTAAAGACTCGGGGAGCGAGGAAAGACCAAAAAGGAGTGCCCAGAATTGGTAGTGGTCCCCTTGGAATGCAAACCTGAGGTACTTTGGTGCACCGGGCGAGATGGGGATGTGCAGGCGCATCCTGCATATCCAGTGCACAAAGCCATTGGCCCGGCGAAGCAGGGCAAGAGGGTCTGAAGGAGAGCATCCTGAACCTCTTATATTCCACATATAGGTTCAGGGAGCTGAGATTGAGAATGGGTCTGAGATCTCCCGTCTTCTTTGGTACAGGAAAGAAATGGGAATAGTAACCCATCCCGTGAAGGTGAGGGGGGACGGGCTCTATGGCCTGCTTTGCAAGGAGAGCAGAAATTTCTTCCTTGACCAAAGGAAGATGGTCCCTTGAGTAAGAGGAGTTCAGAGGGGGGTGACGTGGAGGTTTTTGCAGAAACTCTATGGAGTGCCCCTCTGCTATGATCTGAAGCACCCATGAATCCGATGTTATCCTCTCCCAACCCGGAAGGTGGAGGGAGAATCTCCCTCCTACCGGTTCCTCCGGGGCGTCCGGAGGCGGTGGGAGAGGGAAGGAGTCAGGTGAGTGTGAGGAAGTGCACGCAGCTGGGGCACCCGCTGCTTTTTTGGGCGGTGAGGGCCTGGCAGCTGTGGGGGCCCATCGTTTGGTGGCCCACCTTCCCTGAGGTTTTGCTTGAGGCCGGCTGCGTCTGCGAAAGGGACGGCGCTGTGGGGGATGGGGACGGTACATTGAATCAACAGATTTAAGGGCCGTCCCCTTCTCCTGCAAGTCAGTGATGATGTCCTTGACATCACCACCGAAAAGCACAGAACCTCTGAAAGGTGCTTCTTGGATTGCTGACTGCACCTCTGGGACCAGACCTGACACATGGAGCCATGCATGACGCCGAAGACTTACGGCGAACGCAGAGCTCCATCCTGCGGTGTCCACTGCATCATAGGTCGTCCTCAGAATGTGACGACTGGCCGAACGAGCAGAATGGACCTGGTCGGCTAACTCCTGCTTGACTTGGGAGTCAGGCAAGGAGTCAATCTTGGATTCCGCCTGGGTAAGGACAGCCTTCTGGTAATCCCCCATATGTGCTACATAATTTAGGGCCCTAATCCCCAGTGTGGAAGAAGCATAGATCTTCCTTCCATACTGATCCAGAAGGCGAGATTCCTTATCCGGGGGAGACGAGCTCAAATGTTTCGGGTGTGCTGATCGGCCGTGAGCGGCGCTAATCACAACCGAGTCTGCACGGGGGTGACAGTCTAAAAAGTCTACATCCTCCGGAGCCTGGTATAGCCTTTTGGACTTCTGAGGAAGTGGGGCTAAAGCCGACGGTTGTTTCCAAATGGTGGAAACAAGGTGGGTGTGAGGCTCGATCCAGGGTGGCACTAGAGTAGGGGCCGTAAGGGGCAAGTCCAGATGTTCGGCGAGTTTAACCCACTGAGGATCTGGCTCTAAGGAACGTCACTGATGGACTTCCTGGATCTTCCTGAGCAACTCCGTGAAGGAAGGATCCTCCGGAGGAGACTTCGGAGGAGTCCTCGGCCGGGGCTTGGACGGAGAGCGAGGCTCGTCGTCTTTCTCGGAACAACCATCGGAGGAATCCGAGGAGTCGAGAGAGAAGAAGAAGAGGAATTTGAAGCAGAGTAAGACTCCCTGGCTCATCTAGGGGGAGGAACGGGTTCCTTAGGGGGATCCCTGGACGCGTGTCCTGCCTCTCTGAATCCCGAGGCAGGCCCAGGAACCGGAGGTGGAGAGGGAGTGTGCCGTCTGGGGCGTTCTGGAGCCGGGGGTGGCACCGTCGCTGTAAGACAGCTCTTGACTTCCTTGGTGAGCTGAGCCTTGGCCTCAGCCCACCAGGAGGCCAGAGTCTCCTGGAGATCCACTGGTGGCCTAGGGGGCGGTGGAGGAGGAGGGGGGGATAGTTGTATGGATGAAATCCATAAGGAGAGTATCCGTAACCCGGCTGTGGGAATACCGTAGCTGGGTACTGAGGCGTCGGGTACTGCGGCGTCGGTGGAGTCGGCGCCGGGTACTGCAGCGCAGGATACTGTGGACCCAGGAAAACCGGCATCGGATAAGACGGCGGGTACCCAGGCACCGGAGGAGCTGCCAGAGCAGACGGCCCAGTAGGGAACTCCATGGGCGGATCGACCATAATAGGCCCGTGGGGTGGAGGGCCCGATGGGAAAAGAATATCCCCCGCTGGCGTTGGAGGGGTCGGCGTCCAGGGAGCCGGCGTCAGATCCGGCTCTGTAGGAAGGGGATCAGACGGCGGACCAGCATCCCGAGCCTCGCCCAGGGACAGAGGGGAAAAATCCCCGGGGTCAGGCAGGGGTGACTCGGGCTCCCCAGACGGCAGCGAAGGCTGCGGGAACCGGGATGACAGATGGAGCAGGGTCCGGGCCGTAGGGCCCGAGGGTTCGGTGCACGCCGGAGGAGCCGCATGCGCGACTTAAGAGCGAGTCCTGGCAGACGCCAGAGGAGCCGACGTCCGACTCCGGGGGTCCCTTGTCGGAGGCGGGCCGAGGATGTGAAGAGGCCCGGTCTGAGGGGGACGCTACCGTGCGCCACCCCGAAGGGTCGGGCGTCTTAGCGGCCTTCTCCCGGAGGACATCGGAGGAGCTGATGTCCGGCTTATGGGAGGCGCCCGCACCAGTAGGCCACAAGCCTGCGGTGGTACCGGGCTGAAGCTCTTTGCTCGAGGCACCGGGCGGGCTCAACGTGAACTCCACGGGCGGCTAACGCCTCCTCCAAAGCCTTGAGGCTGCCGTCAGGCGATCCCCGGAGGTGACGTTATTTTGGCCGCTGCTCCGCCGGAGTCGCTGGAGGAGGAGGCTCTCCCAGTGCCTTTCTTTGTCCCGCTTCTTGTGTCCTTCAGGGAGGTCGACACCTGCCGAAGCTTCTTCAACTCCTTCTCCATCGCGGACATCTTCTTTTTGAGGAGATGGGCTTCTAGAGACTGCTGGCGTCGTCTGCGGGTGGTCGCATTGAAATGAAGGCAGTGCGGACACTTGTCGACCGCGTGGTCGGGGTCTAAACAGAAAAGGCAGAGGGAGTGACCGTCTTTGTGAGGCAGTTGTGCGCCGCACGAGTCGCACTTATTTTTTGAAGGGGACGACATATACCGATGTTCACTTGACGAAGAAAATACAAAATACTGATACTTTTCGGAAAAACCGACGAAGCAACAGGACTGAGCGTTATGAACTTCACCGCGAGGCGCTGCACGAGCTGATGGCGGGAAAGAACTGGAAGGCAGGCGTCTGGGACCGCCCCTTTATACCGACGTTGTCTGACGCCGGTCACCTGATGTGGGGGCGGTCCCTGTCAGGGACTGCTAGCTAGAAATTTTTCCGTGGGGTCCTGCTACCGGCCGGCGTCAGTCCTATATGTAATTACCTACTGCAAGAGCCCTCTCAAAGTAAGATCTACGGTTGAGTCGAGAGACTATTCATGAGGATCTGTCTCTCTTCTGCTGAGACGGTCTGCCAGTTCGTTCTGCACTCCCGGCAGGTAGACCGCTTGAATGAGAGCCTTGTGCTCCAAGCACCATTCCCACAGTCTCATCGCTTCCCTGCATAAAGGGTAAGAGTGAGCACCGCCCTGCTTGTTGATGTAATACATCACTGCTTTGTTGTCCGTTTGAAGGAGAATGTTTTTGTGACAGAGAATGTCCTTCAAAGCCCAGACTGCATAAAGGATGGCTCTCATTTCTAAGACATTTATGTGAAGCTGGGACTTATCCTGGGTCCACGTACCTTGAGTGTGGAGAGTCTGACAGTGAGCTCCCTACCCCATCAGGGATGTGTCTGTCGTAATGGAAATCTGATGATCCACAGGAGCAAAGGGATACCCTTCCAGAAGATTGTCCTCTTGCGACCACCAGGTGAGTGACTTCTTCAGAGGTTCTGTCACCTTGATGGGAAAGGACTGAGGGAGAGTGGTTGGGTCCACTGAGTACTGAGCATCCACTGAGAGGTTCCCATGTGAAGGCGTGCTAGGGGTACAGTGAACACCGAGGATGCCATGAGACCTAGCATCCGCTGCATCACGATAGCTCGAACTGAGTTGTTCTCTCTGATGTTTCAGGCCATCTGTAGGATATCACTTCTTCTGTCCTCTGGTAGAAAAGCTTTCACACAGAAGGTGTCCAGAAGAGTTCCTATGAAAAGGAGCCTCTGGGAGGGCTGCAACAGCGATTTTTTGAGATTTAGTAGGACTCCCATGGATGTGAGAAAGTCTGAGGCCATGGTAACGGCGTCGAGAGTTTCTTGCCTAGAAGGGCTTGCCAGAAGCCAGTTGTCCAGATATGAAAATTACGTACCTACCGTAATTCTTGATCTTCTTGGATGAGTCTCCACCACTCATTCACACTAGTGGGATTAGCGCCGGGAGCACTAGGACCCATCGGAAGCAAACTTTTGCTGGAGGGTGGCGCGAGAGATGGTGCATGAGGCATGGCGCCATGAGAGCAGCGGCTCGGCGGAAATATTGCATCTGGCGGCGACCCTCCAACACGCCTCAGTACCTTTTTACCAAGGAGGTGCAGTACAACTAACATAAAGTAAATCTAACCTTAAAAACGGACATAAGATAGTCCGTGACGACCCGTGTAAGAAGGGTCAGCAAAGAAGTCCTCATGGCCTAAAGATTTGAGGAAGTGAAGACCAACACAGCGGTGAGCTCGGGGGATGGAGGGGTGAAGTGTGAATGAGTGGTGGAGACTCGTCCAAGAAGATCAAAATTACGGTAAGTGCGTAATTTCATATCTTACTGACATAAGTCTCCACCACTCATTCACACTCAGTGGGAGAGTACCAGCTGATAATCCCCAAAGGGCGGCAGGAGAGCCAGAGCTCACACGCTCAAGATAGAAGATCATTAAGGATAGTTCTGCCGAATGCGAATGTAGCCTGGCATGAACATCCAGTGCATATGTACTTGAGAAGGTATGCACTGAGCTCAGGTGGCGGCGTTGCAGATATCCGCAATTGGAACATTGCGAATCTTTCCGCTAAAGATGCCGCGAGCAGCCCTCTAGTAGAGTGGCGTACACTCTACCCTCCAATTCACTGAGCCATGGAGTAGCAATGTCGAAGGCATGCCACTAACCATGATGAGATGCATCTAATAGCGCGGGTTGACCCAGCCGGGTGTCGCTGAAAGAAACAAACAGTTGCTGAGTCTTGCGAAAATTCTTGGTTCTATCTAAATAGAACCGCAAGGCTCTCTTAACATCCAAGGAATGAAGAGATCATTCCCCTTCATTTTGGAAATTAGCGAAGTAAGAGGGAAGTACCAGAGGTTGGTTTAGATGGAATTCTGACACAACCTTGGGAAGAAATTTAGGATGAGTACGGAGAACTACCTTGTCTTTATGGAATACAGTATACGGAGGGTCCGTCACCAAGGCATGAATCTCCGAGACCCTGCGGGCTGAGGTAATGGCCACCAGGAAGGCAGTCTTCCAGGTAAGAAATTTTAGCTCACAGGTAGCTAAGGGCTCGAAAGGCTTCCGAGTGAGCATGTCCAGCACCAGGTTAATGTCCCAGGTTGCAACTGGATGCCTAACAGGGGGTCTGGTATGAAGAATCCCCTTAAGAAATCTCTTCACCATAGGAAGCTGAGCCAGAGTCAAGGAAGAAACCGGCTCATGGAACGCTGAGATGGCACTAGGTGAACTTTAACTGTGGAGTACTGGAGACCTGAGTTTGATAGGTCCAAAAGATACCCAGAACCTTTCAGGAGGACAGGAAAGGGATTCCAAGAGACTTTGCACACCAGAGAAAAGCGTTTCCATTTGGAAGCCGTCGATTTTGGGTGGCTGGCTTCAGCAGCCAGAAGGATGTCCGAGACTCTGACGAGACGTTGAATCGATTCACTTCTACCTCTTCAGGAGCCAAGCATGAAGGTGAAGTGATTTCAGGTTGGATGGACCAACAGACCCTGAGTCAAAAGGTTGATTTGCAAGGAAGTGGTCTCGGAGGGCTGCCAACATACTGTTGAGCAGAGAAACCATAGTTGCCGAGGCCAGGAGGGAGCAATGAGAATCATTTTGGTCCCCTGAGACTCGAACTTGAGGAGAACTCTCTGGATTAGAGGGATCGGTGGAAAGGCGTAAAGAAAACGTTTTGTCCACCGCAGCCTGAACGCATCCTGACAGAAAATGCCAGGCCCTGGATTTCTGGAGCAGAAGAGAGGCAGTTTTGCGTTGAGTGGGGATGCAAAAAGGTCCAGGTCTGGAGTCCCCCACTCTTCGAATAGTGACCGAGCTACGGCTGGATCGAGAGACCACTCGTGAGGGTCTGCCTCCGTTCTGCTGAGGTGATCTGCTAGATCGTTTTGTATACCTGGCAGATAAACCACCTGAATCAGAGACTTGTGCCCAAGCACCACTCCACACCCTCATTGCTTCCTGCAAAGGGGTAAGAATGAGCACCGCCTTGCTTGTTGATGTAATACATCACAGCTTTGTTGTCCGTTTGAAGGAGAATGTTCTTGTGACAAAGGATATCCTTCAGAGCTCGGATCGCGTGAGGACCGCTCTCATCTCCAGGACATTTATGTGGAAAGAGTTTCGAACTGAGTCCATACACCTTGAGTGTGGAGGGAGCGACAGTGAGCTCCCCATCCCATTAACGATGCATCTGTGGTGATGGAGATCTGATGATCCGGGGGAGCAAAGGAGAACCCTTCCAGGAGATTGCTCTCTTGAGTCCACCAGGTGAGAGACCTTGAAGGTCCGTCACCTTGATGGGATAAGACTGGGGTGAGAGGTCGGAGACCACTGAGTGGAGAGCATCCATTGGGTGGTTCTCATGTGCAACCGGGCCAGGGGTACAGTGAACACCGAGGATGCCATGAGACCCAACATGCGTTGCATCGAGAGAGCTGTAACCGATTGGTTCTCCCCGATGTAACGGGCCATCTGAAGGATGTTGAGTCTTCTGTCCTCTGGAAGGAAAGCCTTCGCGGAAGAGGTGTCTAGAAGTGTCCCTATGAAAAGGAGCCTCTGGGAGGGCTGCAGTTGTGATTTTTTCAAATTCAGCAGAATTCCCATGGACGTAAGAAGACGGAGAAGTCGCTTGCACGGCTTCCAAAGTCCATTGGCTGGAAGGGCTACTAGAAGCCAATCGTCAGGTAGGGAAACACTCGAGTCCGATCTTCCTGAGATGCACTCAAGAACTGCACAACACTTTGTAAAGACTCGGCGCTGAGGATAGCCCAAAAGGCAGGACTCTGAACTGATAATGCTGACCCAGAGCTACAAACCTGAGGAACTTGCGGTGGGTCGGGTGGATGGGGATATGCTGGTAAGCGTCCTGCATATCCAGGGAGGCCAGCCAGTCGTGCTGATGCAGCAAGGGTAACAGGGTACCTAGGGAAATCATTTTGAATTTCTCCCTGGGGAGAAATTTGTTTAACTTTCTGAGGTCTAGAATGGGGCGCATTCCCCCAGACTTCTTTGGAACCAGGAAGTAATGGGAGTAGAACCCTGTGCTCCGCAGATGCGGGGGCACCAGTTCTATTGCCCTGTTGCTTAGAAGGCCCTGGATCTCGGCGGTGAGGAGGTCTGACTGAGAGGCCGACAACCTGGGTTGTCATCTGGGAGGACAATTCGGGGGGGTTTCAAAAATTGAGAGAATAACCTCGAATTATCCGAAGGACCCATTTGTCCGAAGTTATGGACTTCCACTGGTTGTAGAAGTACATCAGACGACCTCCCACCGGAGGAGAAAGTTCCACCTCGGGCAATGTGGATGGAACTTGGGCCAGCAATTCATAAGGTGGCGCTGGGGCTTTGGCCCTGCGCTTCTCTGCGCTTTCTTTTGAGGTTGGGCAGGTTGGCTTTTATGGGACTTCCCTGCCTCTGCCTCGAAAGGACTGGCGACTATGAAACTGACGTCTGTTCACATGCCCCCGAGAGGGAGCAGGTGGAGGTCTGGCCAACTTAATGGCCGACCTAGTCTTCTGAGTGGCCTCTAAGGCTTGTTCCACCTGAGGGCCGAAAAGAAAGGAGCCATCAAAGGGCAGCGCCATTACCTGCTGCTGAGCATCATGCAGTGAAGCAGAAGTACGCAGCCAGGAATGGCGCCAGTACAAACACCTGCGGCTGCTGAGCAGAAGCAGTGTCGAAAGCGCCCATAGCGGCTTTGACCTGTTGGTTATTGGACGCAATACCCTAGTAACGGTCAGAAGAAGCTCTGACTTGGAGTCCGAATCGGAAGAGCTTCAACCATTCTTTTCAAAGAGTGCCACAGGATATACTCATACTGAGAAAAATAGCCTTGATAACTGGCACACGCATACTTAGAGTGGAGCAGCAAATACTCTCTTACCTAATGTATCAATCTTACGAGACTCTTTGTTAATAGGTTCAGCTGTAGTAGTTTGAGAAGAACGACCTTATCATTCTCTGCCAGGACTACAATAGGATCCATAAAGGCTTGGGATGCCAAAATGGGACGATCCTTGGGAGCTGAATACTTCTTATCAATGGATTTAGCCACTGGTGAATAAGAGCAGGATTATTCCATACCATTTGAGACAGCGCTCGAAGGAAGGCTGGATCGAGGAGTCAAATCCGTAGGGATCGCCGCGATGAAGGTACTGGAGTTCAATATCTTCCCAGGATCGATGTCTGTAGTCTGGAGAGAAAGAGGATCTCAGGTTCTTCAACAGAGACTTAAAGGACAGGTCCTCGACCACAGGCTCTGTAGCAAAGAAAGATCCTGTTTTCCACTTCATCACCCAACCGAAGGTCTGGGTCAGGCTCAACATCATCTCCTGATGGTCCAGAAAGGACTGATTGGACAGGAAAGGAGTGAAAATTAGAAAGGAGGAAATAGCAGAGAAACAAGGAGAGTCCCGAGGGCCCCGGCGCCGAGAAAGGCAACAGGTTGAAAACGGCACCGCCGAAGAAACCGCGTGGTCACATGCCGCGCCGCTGGACTAAGCGGGCGCAGCTAACGGCGCTACCGCCGACGGCGCCGCCAGACCTAACGGCACCACAGTCGGCGCCGCGAGACCACACGGCGCCGCGGACGGCGCCACAAGGCCGAGCGGCACCGAAAAACGGCACCGACAAGCCAACAGACCTGCGGAAGGCGCCGGAAATGCCCCAGGAACCTGGAAAGCTAGAGAAGGAAAACAGGAGATAAGGGCATCGGTGTGGCCCCCTGCGCCGCAGCCATGTGAGGGGGGGAAACACCGAAGCGCGGAGTCACCGGCACCGAAGAAGGCGCCGCGCGACTAGGAAGGTCCAACCGCCCTACCCGATCGCTGGAGGAGCCCGGGGGCTCCGTGGCAACCAAGCCAGGCAGGAGAACCAACCTCCGAGCCCCAGCTCCCACAAGAGCGCCCACTGATGAAACTGCTCATCTGAGCCCTACCTACAGGCGGGGAGGGCTCTGATGTTGAGGCGACGGTCACCAGCAGTTGGCGACTCTGAAGAAGGAGAACGGCAACTAGCTATGATAACCGACCGTCGACGCGCAGACATACCAGAGGGCGACCTCGAGTGATGCCTTCTCTTTTTTGACCTGTGGGCCGAAGAAGAGCTCGAGGCCGAACGGTGCCAAGAATGCGACCGTTTATTTTTATGCCGACGGGGGGACCGCCCATCCCCCCGGGCATCGGACTGACCGTTGTCGGAACCCCGCTGAGGAGAAGGAGGCTGACCGGACCCAGCCCAGCTGACTGAACAGCTTTCATACGAAGTCTCCCTACCGTCACCTGACCTGCTCATGGTCGACTCCGTCCAGTAGGCCGAGACTTCTTCAAGTAAGTTAAATTTAAAATATTAGAAAATTTACGAAAATAGAATAAAATTAAGCGATACTACTATCGAGATAATGTTACAAAAAAATAAACTGAAAACTATGCGCTAGTTTGAAGTTTGACTCCCGACAGGCGAGCAACGTCGTCACTGAAGCGCACTCGACGGCGGGAAAAAAGGAACTGAGGCGGTTGGAGGGTCGTCGCCGAGATGGTCACTGCTGCTCGAGCCGCTGCTCGCGGCGCCATGCCTCGCGGCGCCATCTCTCGCGCCGACCCTCCAGCAAAAAGTTTGCTCCCGATGGGTCCTAGTGCCTCCAGCCCTAATCCCACTAGTGTGAATGAGTGGTGGAGACTTATGTCCAGGAAGATATGGGAACACTTGAATTCCGACTTTTCGGAGATGCGCTGTGAGAACTGCACAACACTGTAAAAACTCACGGTGCTGAGGATAGCCCAAAGGGCAGGACTCTGAACTGATAATTCAAACAACATGAAGTCTTGCTGTATTCAGACATACTGCAGTTAGCCCCAGCACTTGAACTGCCCTGGAGAGGAAAGAGTTAACTCCATGCAGAAGCATAGAACGTTGAGCTCGAGCTCAGTTTTCAAACCTCTGTCTGTGGTACTTACCAGTGCAACCGTCAGATTCTTTACTCCGCCTAACAGTGAAGTCGCTCTGGAGATTCCTCTGCTCGGTTTGGTAAACGTGAAGCGTTCGGTTTAAAAGTTATTCTTTATTGTTTTTTCGGATTTCCAGCCTCTGTGTACGGTACAGGTAGTGTGGTAGATAGGTAGTGACTGTATTTTATTTTAAATAACTTGTGGAAATTGTTGGTTTCTTCAGTTTCTTCCCGGTTTGTTTGGTTAGGAACCGACCTTGTGTTTCCTTCTAATTTTAAAGTTATTATTTTAGAGTGGTGTTCCGGTACCAATTGGCTTCAAAAGAACCAGGGTTTTTCTCAGTTCTTTTCCAAACCCGTGACACGGTTGTTACCGATCGGTTGGTATTACCTGGCTTGAACGCTTCTATAGGGTAATTTTGGTAGGATGACCATGTCTGAGAAACCCAAAAAGAAAACCAGTCCCACTGGGTTTCAGCACTGTACTGAGTGTGGGGAGGCCTTTGCCAAGGCTGACCCCCACCTCATCTGTGTTTATGGCCTGGGGTTTGACCACCTCCAGTCAGATGGCCAAATTTGCAAAAACTTTCCTAAAACCACTCTAGAAAAAAAGACTGAGTAGATTGAAGGAAAGGGAGGCCGAGAAGTCCGTAGACCTGGATGGCCAGCCCGGTTCTGCTATGGCCGAACCTGGGGAGGTGCCTACTGACCTAGGCGATACCTCCTCGGGCAAAAGGAGAGCCGACTCTGAGGGATAGGTTCTGTCAAAAAAGAAACGAAAGTCCGCCGGTTCGGATCCAGTACCGCTTACTCCAACTGCGGACGAGATAGCCAAAGCGATTAGTATTGTCCAATCGCTTCGTCCGGTTCCATCCGAACTGGTGCTGCCAGTTAGGCAGTCGGTTCAGTCGGAACCGGCTCCTTTGGATTATGATCTGGATGCTTTCTATGAGGAGTGGTAGGGAGACGAAGACTATCCCGACAATGACGACGAAGACTACAATGGCGGAGGTCTGGAAGTGCCCATTGAACAGGATATCTCCCCAGACAGACCCTCTGATGTCTCCCCTCCCAGGCTTTTTAAGTCCCCTTCTCACTTCTTGTTTTACAAGAAGGTGGCTGAAACCCTCCAGCTCCCTTTGGTTGAAGCTGCTGAGGAGGAAGAAGAGCCTGATTTTGTGGAGATGATGGACATCCCTGAGTCCAAAAGGTTGTCTATTCCCCTTCACAAGTCCTTGGGGAAACAGTCAAAAAAGATTCTACAGACTCCTAACTCTTTACCTCCTGTAGATAAAAGAATGGACAGGAGATACATGTTATCAGGCTCAGCTGCGGAGTTCCTTTATTCACATAGCAGCCATGTTGGGGTAGTGCAGGCTGCAGCCTGTGACAGGCAAACATTCCTTTGGCTTCACACACCCCCAGACAAGGACTCCAGGAAAGTTGATGCTATAGCCAAGAAAAGTACAGTTACGTAAGAACTTACCGTGACAGTAGATCTTCGAGAACAGCTCTTGCAGCAGGTTACACCATTAGGACTGACGCCAAGCGCCAGGACCCCAAGGAAATTTTCTAGCTAAGGTCATCAGCGGAGACCACCTCCTCACGCCGGTCCCGCCCCCGACGTCAGGCATAGTACATAAGGAGGCGGTCCCTCCACAATCCTCAGTTCTCCCGCCGGAGACTCCTTGCCGCTGGATGACATCAGAAGAGGAGACCAAGGATCCACCACCAGATGGTCAAGACTATAAAATCGGAACGTCCCATCCCGTAAGATGGGTGTTTGGCTACGACCTACCTCCACAACAAGGGGGATGGTGGGCGGTATGGTACCTGCTGCAAGAGCTATTCTTGAAGATCTACTGTTACAGTAAGTTCTTACGTAACTGTACTATCTTACTTCAAGATACAGCTCTTGCAGCAGGTTACACCATTAGGACTGATTTCCAAGCAATAGTGACAATCATGTGCCAGTGGGAGGAGGAAAGGTAGAGATCTCGATACTACTCGAGCCTAGGACAGAAGTCCCTGAAGGACGGCTAGGCCGAACCCTGCTCTTCACCTCGATGCAATGTCCAGACTGTAATGCCTGATAAAGGTATGCACAGAGCTCCAAGTAGCTGCAGCGCAAATAGCTGAGGTGGAGACATTCCTTAACGCTGCAAAAGAAGTAGCCACCCCTCCTGTGGAATGAACCTTGACCGCGCCCGGTAAGGGTTTATTGCGCTTGTCATAACAGAAAGTGATGCACTGGATGAGCCACCTCGAGAGTGACTGCTTGGAGACAGGAGCTCCTTTCAATCTGTGAGCAAAGGAGACAAAAAGTTGGTCCGCCTTTCAAAACTGTTTGGTTCTGGTCAAATAGTATCTGAGGCACCGATGCACATCGAGGGTGTGCAGAAGGGCTTATCCTCGATTAGTGTACCTTGGGAAATACACTGGTAGATTGATATCCTGGTTAAGGGTGAGGGCTGATACCACCTTAGGCAAAAACTTTGGGTTTGCCCTTAGGGACACCCTGTCCTGATGGAAAACCAAATAAGGCTCTTTGCACATAAGAGCATGCAATTCCGAGATCCTTCTCGCCGAAATAACAGCAACTAAAAATAACATTTTCCAAGTGAGAAAACATAGCTCGCAATCCGCGGCTGGTTCAAAATGTGGCAGCGTAAGCTGCTCCAGGACGAAGAGTAAGTCCCAAGGAGGAATCAGATCCTTGATGGGCGGCTCCAGTGAGGAGACTCCTTAAAGGCACGAGTAGTGTCCAGCTGGGCCACTGTCCGATGGCCTACCAGGACATGATAAGCAGAAATTGCACAAAGGTGCACTTTAATCGAGGAGTAAGCCAGTCCGGAATGAAAAAGGGAAAGCAGGTAGTCCAGAACCAGCTTTTCGGGATAGTCTAATGGCGAGAAACCACGTGCTTGAGCCCACAAACAGAATCTATGCCATTTCATGGCGTACGTTGCGTGGGTTGCCGGTTTTCTAGCAGAAGAGAGTACATCTGCCACTTCTTGCAAGACCCTGTATCACATCATGGCTATGTCTCTAGAAGCCAAGCGTGCAGGTTCAATGAATGTAAGTCTGGATGGACCAATGAACCCGCCTCCTGAGACAATAGATGGGAGCTGATTGGCAAAGGAACTGGAGGTTCCCAGGACAGCTGATGCAGAAGAGGGAACCAAATCTGTCTGGGCCAGAAAGGCACGATCAAAATGAGTGTCGCTTGCTCCCTGCGAAGTTTTAAGAGAACTCTCTGGATCAATGGGAAAGGAGGGAAGGCATAGAGGAATCTTCCCGCCCAGGAGAGGGACAACGCGTCTCGCCAGAAAACACCAGGCCCTGGATCTAGCAAGCAAAAATTGGGCAGTTTTTGCTGGATTGAGATGCAAAAGGTCTAACTCTGGAGTGCCCCATCTGTGAAACAGATCCTCTGCCACCTCCTGTAGAAGTTCCCACTCGTGGACTCTGGCCTGACAGCGACTCAGGCCGTCTGCGACGGTGTTGTCCACTCCCGGGACGTATACTGCAATTAGGTTTGCGCCGTGTTGCAATATCCACTCCCACACTCTCATGGCCTCCCTGAAAAGCGGGTAAGAGTGAGTGCCTCCTTGTTTGTTGAGGTAATACATCACCGTGGTATTGTTTGTTTGTAACAGGAGCGTACCCAGTGGAATCTCCGACTGGAAGGCTTGCAGAGCGTAAAGGACTGCCCTCATTTCCAAAATGTTGATGTGGAGATGAGACTCCTGGGCTGTCCAAAGGCCCTGAGACCGAACACCGTCCAGGTGTGCTCCCCACCCAAGCCCTGAGGCGTCTGTGGAGAGGGTCACCATCGGAGACGGTGCTACAAAGGGAACCCCCACGGAGAGGTTCCCCGGATCTAGCCACCATTGCCAATCCCGAGTCATGGCCTTCATGATTCGAATTGGCTGCTGCAGATGGTCTCGCCTTTGGTCCCATTGCACCCTTAGCATCCACTGGGTTACCCGCATGTGGAGCCGTGCCATCGGGACTGCTGCAGTGGTTGCAGCCATGTGTCCGAGCAGGTGAAGGACCCATCTGGCCGGGACGGTTTTCTTCACTGACAGGTCCCTGATGAGGGATCTGATGTGTTCCGCTCTGTCTGAGGGAAGAAAAGCTTTCCCTCTGACGGTGTCCAGAACTGCTCCTGTAAACTGCAGTTTCTGGGACGGCACCAGGAATGACTTCTCGTAGTTGATGAGGATACCCAGTGATTGAAAAAGGGACTGGGTGCAGTGAATGGCCGTCATCAGTGCCTCCCTGGAGGGTGCCATGAGAAGCCAGTCATCCAGGTATGGGAACACGTAGTGGCCTTGTCTCCTCAGAGACGCCACTACGACCACCATGCACTTCGTAAAATGCAAGGTGCCGATGACAGCCCAAAGGGAAGAGCTCGGAACTGATAATGGCGGCTCTGAAACTCGAATCACAGGAACCTCCGTGTGCCTGAGCAATTGGAATGTGCAGGTAGGCGGCCTGCATGTCCAAAGACGCTAGAAAGGCGTCTCGCTTCAACATGGGAATTAGGCCCGGAAGGGTCACCATGCAGAAGCATTTGTAAGCGACCGACAGGTTGAGGTCACTGAGGTCCAGTATTGGACAGAGGTCCCCTGTTTTCTGTGGAACCAGGAAGAAGTGAGAATAGTACCCTAGTCCTCTCTGGTTCTCTGGAACATGCTCTAAGGCTTCTTTTTCCAAAAGCGCGAGCACCTCCTGCTGTATGAGCAGGGCATGCTGAACCGAGTAGCGGGAAAGCAGGGGAGGTCCTGTAGGTGGGCTGCCTACGAATTCTATATAGTGGTCTTTTTTGACCAGTTGCAGCACCCACCTGTCGGTGGTGATCGACAGCCACCCTGGCAGGTGGCGTACGATGCAACCCCCGACCTTCTTTTCCCTTTGATCCTGAGGAGGGCCGGGGGTCAGGAAGGAGTCATGCTGTGGCAGCATTCGATCCAGCAGGCTGGGCTGACTTTGCAAATCGTTGGCCTCTGCCTGAGGATGACTTGGCCTGGGCTTTACGGGTGAAAGTGCCCCTCTGCTGTTGGCCGGAACGTGGCTGTTGTCTTTGTATCCAGCCACAAAAACGTCTCTGGTTCCTACAAAAGGAACTGGGCTGAGACCTGTACATTGCCTGTACAGATCTGACTACCTTCCCTGTGTCCTGAAGTTTGGTGATCACCTTCTCGGAGGCTTCACCAAATAGGACTTCGCCATTGTAAGGGACGTCTAAGATGTTCTTCTGGATGTCCGTGGTAAAACCGAAGACACGGAGCCAAGAGTGTCTCTGGAGACACATGCCTGAGGCTGCAGCTCTGGCTGAAGAGTCCGCAAGAATCATGTCGACCATGAGCATCTGGTCCCCACATCCGAACCCGTGTGGAGGAGGTTCAAGAGCTCCTCCTTTGGTCGCCATCGGGCATCTCTCGACCAAGTCCTGTCCCTGTTCCCACAATGCGCTCTGGAATTGAACCATGTGAGTGAGGTAATTCAGTGACCTGATGGTGCAAGTCACAGCACAGAATGCTCACCCAGGACATCCAATCACTTGGACTCCGGGTCCGGTGGCTGTGTGCTCAAATGCTGAGAGGTCTCTGAGACTGGTCATGCGAGGCAGTGATGACCAGGAGTCAGCCAGAGGATGGTTTGCCAGATACTGGTCCTCCCAAGGGCCTTGTATAGGCGGTCAGCCTTCTACGGCACTGCCGGAGTAGAATGCAGACATTTCCAGGCAGGCTTGGTGACATCCGCAAAGGTATCCACCAAGGGTGACACTACCACAGGCTTTGGGTCTTTCTGCCGAAAGTAGCGGGCAAGGCATTGTCTCTCGGGGTCGAGCTCTTCAGCATCCCACCCCATATTCTCCTGGATGTGCCTTATGATCTCCGCAAAAGAGGGATCATCTGGAGGAGACCTAGGTAGGTCATGTGGGTCCGGAGAGGAAATGCTGATGGGAGAAGGAGATCTGGAGCACCCTGAGGTGTCATATCTAGAATCCTCCCCAGACGGGCTGTACTGACATCGTCTGGGTCTCTTAGGACTGGGTGACCATGAGGTGGATCTAGAGGGAGGTCTTCTCCTGTCTGAGGATCTGCCCCGAGGAGGTGGTGTTCACTCCTTGGGGGTTGGCGACCGTCCTACGGGCCCCTTAGGGGAAGGAGGGTATGTAGGCAGTGAAGGAGTGGGTGGAGGCGGAGCCGGAGTAGGAGGAGGGTGTGTGGTGACCACATCTTTTCTGATGGTGTCCCACCAGAAGATAAAGAGCTCCTTTACTTCTGCTAATATCATGCCCGACGACGGGCCGGGTGCCGGTGGCCTGTTGCCGGGGTCGGGCATCGGGTCCCCGGGGGTCTTCCGCTCCGTGGAAGGTTCCCTTGGGAGCCCAGCATCTCCCGTGTCGCCCGCCTGGTCCTTGGGCTGTGTGGTATCCTCCTCTGATGAGTTCTTCCGACCGATGTCAGCCGGTGACGGTGGTGCGTTCCGCCTCTCTGGAGTAGCCGACATCGGTCCTCTGGCCGACATCCGCGGAGGCGAACGCCTGGCCGGCGACGGGTGTTTCGCTGTCGCTGGCTCCTGGGAGCGCTGGTGATGCTTGGCCGTAGTCGGGTGGGCCAACGACGGGTCTGGCGGCCATTTGAGGGACGTCAGGTCCTTGGTCTTGTGAGGAACTGAGTCCAACCGACATGGAGGCTGGGAAACCGACCTGGCGTCGGAGTCCAGATAGCGGGAGGAAGATTTGTGGCGGTCCCCAGACTTAGACGAGGCCTTAGATGGAGTGGACGATGCCGACGGCCTGGAAGTCTTGAGGGGCTGCAGAGAGAGGAGCCACTGGAGGATCTGACCTGAACTGGTAGAGGTTGCGATTGAGCCCTGGAGGGAGAGCGGTCTGGCCGCAAGCTGGAGCTCCGGGAGTCCGAGGCCCTCGCCGGGGACCTGGGTCTTTCCTTCTCCCAGTGTTTATCCCGGTGCTTGTGGGTTTTCCCCAATGACTCACCCCTGGAGGAAGGTTCCTTGTCCATGGTCTTCAGTTTCTCCTCTAAGAGAAATGCTTGAAGGGCCTTCTGGCAGCGGATCCTGGTGCAACTGTTGAAGCCCTGGCAGAAGGAGCAGGCCTTGGTGTTGTGTTCCAGGCCTAGGCAGCGCATGCAGGCCGAGTGAGGATCCTTGAAGGGGATCTGTTTGCCGCAGGCACACTTCGATTGGTGACCTTCCAGAGAAGTATTTGGCGAGGACATCAGTTGGATCCAAAAATGAGAAGAAAGACGAGAATGTCGTAGCTCTGAGGTCGTCGCATGCTAGAAAAGGATCGCGAGGCCGATACTTGCGCTGTCGACGGCGGAAAAGAACTGAGGATTGTGGGGACCGCCGCCTTCTATGTATTACGCCTGACGTCGGGGAACAGGACCGGCGTCGGGAGGCGATCCCCGCTGAAGACTGCTAGCTAGAAAATTTCCGTGGGGTCCTGACGCTTGACGGCTTCAGTCCTAATGGTGTAACCTGCTGCAAGAGCTGTATCTTGAAGTAATATCTAAAGTTGCCATCCTCTTTGGGACTCAGGCAGGCAAACTATATGGCCTACACAGCCAGGTACCAGAAGTCCAGGTGGGATACGGTTCTGGAACTGGTTAAAAAGGCCTCCCCAGCTAGCCAAAGAGCTGGAGGAGGTGGCTGCGGATGGAACTGAGGCATCCAAAGTACAATTTCACGCTGCTGTCGACTCCAACGATGTGGCATCCAGAGTCATGGCTACATCTGTGTCTCTTGGAAGGCATGCTTGGCTCAGATGTACTAGCCTATCACAGGGCACCCAGTCTAAGGCTATGGATTTTCCTACAGTTGGTAACTCTCTGTTTGGGGAGCAGACAGAAGCTTACATGAAGAAAATGAACAAATATAAAACCACTTACAGGAGTGCACAGGCCAAAGCAAGGCAAGCCACTCCTCAAGCAGTAGTCCAGGGGCAGGGGCAGGCCTTTTTACCAAGCCCAGACCTCCTCGTCTTACCTATAAGGGGTAGAAGGGGGATGAGCAGGGCTGCTTCTTCCTCCCAATCTAAGGCTCCTGCCAAGCAGACACCCTGAGGTGTCAGCCAGGGTTGACTCTCCAATCCCGGTAGGAGGCAGGCTGGCTTACTACTTTCAGGCCTGGAAGTCTGTTATCTCAGACAAGTGGGTCCTGGAAGTAGTAAGCCAGGGACTAGCCCTCAGTTTCAAAAGGTACCGAAAAAGGAGGGACAAGTCTTTTCCACCTGCATCAGTTTCAGAAACCCTTACCCTAGAGGCAGAGGTTTCCTCTCTTCTGGCTCTCAGAGCCATAGAGAAGGTTCCTACTCAACACAGGAGAAAAGGCCTGTACTCCAGGTACTTCCTCACCCCAAAGAAAACAGGGGAGTGGCAACCCATCCTGGATCTAAGGTATCTGAACAAACACATTTCAAAACCCAAGTTCAAAACGGTAACTCTGGGATTAATCCTTCCTCTTTAAGGCCAGGAGATTGGCTAGCATCACTGGACCTAAAGGATGCCTAATTCCATATCCCTATAAGGTGCTCCCACAGAAAATATCTCAGGCTCGAGTTGCCTTCAGGCCATTATCAGTTCAAGGCCATGCCTTTTGACCGAATATCAGCTCCAAGGGTGTTCACAAAGTACCTTGCAGTAGTGGTGGCTTACCTCAGAAGACAGGGTATCACCATTTTTCCATATATGGACGACTGGCTTCTAGTAGGGCAGTCTTCAAACCAGGCCAGGTCAGCTCTGCAAACCACTCAGGACTTGCTCAGTTCCTTGGGATTTCTTCTCAAACTGCCAAAATCTGTCCTCGAACCAGTACAGCTTCTCACCTTCATCAGGGTGGAATTGGATACTACCCAAGCAAAAGCTTTACTTCCTCTGGCAAGGGTGAAGGCCTTAGTAACATAGAAACATAGAAGTTGATGGCAGATAAGGACCGCAAGGCCCATCCAGTCTGCCCATTTCTTTTTCTACCTTATAAGTGTGCCATCGACCTTTGCTCTGTCAGTGGCCTATCTATTCATAGTCATTTGTATTGCTCCCTTATGCCTATCCCATGCCTGTTTGAAGCCCTGCACTGTATTCATAGCCACCACTTCTTGTGGTAAGCCATTCCATGCATCCACCACCCTTTCTGTGAAAAAGAATTTCCTCACATTCCCCTTAATCGGCCTCCTCTAATCTCATGCTGTGTCCTCTTGTCCTGCTATTTTTCTTATATTTAAACATGTTAGACTCTTTCACCTTGTTTATGCCCTTAAGGTGTTTGAATGCCTCGATCATATCACCTCTCTCCTCCTTTGCTCAAGGGTATACATATTGAGCTCCGTTAATCTGTCCTCATATGTCTTCTGATGCAGTCCCTGCACCATTTTGGTTGCCTTCTCTCTGGACTGCCTCAATTTGTTAATGTCCTTGTGAAGGTGTGGTCTCCAATACTGCACGCAGTACTCCAGATGGGCCTAACCAGTGTCTTGTACAGAGGGATTAATACCTCCCTCTACGACTTCTGATACCCCTACTAATACACCCTAACACCCCCTAGCTTACCTACTGCTTTAGAGGTCTGCTTGATGATTTTAGGTCATCAGTGATGATGATGCCCAAGTCTCTTTCTTCCTTTGTGACTGCTAGCAACTCCCCTCCCAGCCTATAGGTGGCTTCAGGGTTTCTCTTCCCTATGTGCATGATTTTGCACTTCTTTGCATTAAATCCCGGACAAGTCTCCACCACTCATTCACACTATTGGGATCTGTGCCGGAGGCACTAGGACCCAGCGAGAGCAAACTTTTTGCTGGAGGGTCGGCGCCAGAGATCGAGCCACGAGGAATGGCACCAATAGCCTTAGCTTGTGCGGTAATGACTATCTCGGTGTCGACCCTCCAACTGCCTCAGTACCTTTTTTACCGAGGAGGTGCAGCGTAACTAACCTAGAAGGATAACCTAACCAAAAACCGGACATAAGATAGTCCGGACAACCAGTATAAGAAGGGTCAACAAAGAAGTCTTCACAGCCTAAAGATTTGAGGGAGTGAAGACCAACAATAGAGGTGAGCTCGGGGGATGGAGGGTGGGCGTGTGAATGAGTGGTGGAGACTTGTCCAAGAAGATCAAGAATTACGGTAGGTACGTAATTTTCATATCTTCCTGGACATAAGTCTCCACCACTCATTCACACTATTGGGAAAGTACCGAGCTAATAATCCCCCGAGAGGGCAGCAGGAGAGACCAAGAGCTCACGTTTCTAGGACAGAAGTCCATTAAGGATGGCTCTGCCAAAGGAAGAATTTCATCTGGCATGGACATCCAGTGCATAATGTTTACCGAAAGTATGCACTGAGCTCCAGGTGGCCGTGTTGCAAATATCTGCAATGGGCACATTGCGGATTTCTGCTAGGGATGCCGCGACCACTCTAGTAGAGTGAGCGTAAACCCTGCCCTCCAACTTAACCTGCGCCATGGAATAGCAGTGGCGAAGGCATGCCACTAACCATGCTGAGATACATCTGATAGCGACAGGTTGACCCAGCCGGGTCTCGCTGAAGGAAACAAACAGTTGTTGAGCTTTGCAAAAGTCCTTGGTTCTATCTAGATAGAAACGCAGAGCTCTTTTAACGTCCAAGGAATGAAGGGATCATTCTCCTTCATTTTGGAAGTCCGCAAAGTAAGAGGGAAGGACCAAAGGTTGGTTTAGATGAAACTCTGACACAACCTTACGAAGAAATTTTGGATGAGTCCTAAGGACTACTTTGTCCTTATGGAACACAGTATACGGAGGGTCTGTGACCAGGGCATATATCTCAGAGACCCTGCGGGCTGAGGTAATGGCCACTAGGAAGGCCATCTTCCAGGTGAGAAATTTTAGCTCACAGGTAGCCAGAGATTCGAAAGGTTTCCGAGTGAGCATGTCTAGCACAAGATTGATGTCCCAGGCTGCAACTGGACGTCTTGTAGGAGGTCTGGTATACAGAATTCCTTTAAGAAACCTCTTAACCACAGGTAACTGAGCCAGAGATAAGGAAAAAACTGGCTCATGATATGCTGAAATGGCACTAAGGTGAACTTTGACTGCAGAGTACTGAAGACCTGAATTTGAGAGGTCTAAGAGGTACTCCAGAACTTTATCTGGTGGGCAGGAAAAAGGATTCAAAGAGGACTTTGCACACCAAAGCGAGAAATGCTTTCATTTGGCTGTGTAAGTTTTCCTAGTGGCTGGTTTCCGTGCAGCCAGAAGAATATCTGAAACCCTTCAAGACACATTGAATCGGTTTACTTCTACCTCTTCAGGAGCCAAACGGGAAGGTGAAGCGATCTCAGGTTGGGAAGGACCACAGGCCCCTGAGTCAAGAGGTTCGTCTGAAGGGGGAGTGGTTTCGGAGGAACTGCCAACATATTGTTGAGTAGTGGAAACCACAGTTGTCGAGGCCAGAAGGGAGCAATGAGGATCATTTTGTCCCCTTGGGATTCGAACTTGAGGAGTACCCTCTGAATTAGAGGAAGAGGTGGAAAGGCTTAAAGAAAGCGTTTTGTCCATTGCAGTCTGAACGCATCCTGACAGAAAATGCCAGGCCCTGGATTTCTGGAGCAGAAGAGAGGCAGTTTTGCGTTGAGTGAGGATGCAAAAAGGTCCAGGTCTGGAGTTCCCCACTCTCTGAATAGTGACTGAACTACGGTTGAGTCGAGGGACCATTCGTGAGGGTCTGTCTCTGTTCTGCTGAGACGGTCTGCCAATTCGTTCTGTACTCCCGGTAGGTAGACCGCTTGAATTAGAGCCTTGTGCTGTAAGCACCATTCCTACACTCTTATCACTTCCTGCATAAGGGTAAGTGAGCACCACCCTGTTTGTTGATGTAGTACATCATTGCTTTGTTGTCTGTTTGAAGGAGAATGTTCTTGTGACAGAGAATGTCCTTCAACGCTCGGACCATAAAGGACGGCTCTCATCTCTAGGACATTTATATGAAGCTGGGACTCGACCCGAGTCCACGTACCCTGAGTATGGAGAGACTGACAGTGAGCTCCCCACCCCATTAGGGACGCGTCTGTGGTAATGGAAATTTGATGATCCAGAGGAGCAAAGGGGTACCCTTCCAGGAGATTGCTCTTGAGTCCACCAGGTGAGCGACCTCTTTAGAGGTTCTGTCACTTTGATGGGAGAGGACTGCGGGTGAGTGGTTGGGGACCACTGAGTACTGAGCATCCACTGAGTAGTTCTCATGTGCAGACGTGCTAGGGTATAGTGAACACCGAGGATGCCATGAGTCCTAGCATCCATTGGATTGAGAGAGCTGGGACTGAGTTGTTTTCCCCAATGTGATGGGCCATCTGAAGGATATCGTTCCTTCTGTTCTCTGGAAGAAAAGCCTTCGCACAGGAGGTGTCCAGAAGAGTCCCTATAAAAAGGAGCCTCTGGGAGGGCTGCAACTGTGATTTTTTGAGGTTTAGCAGAACTCCCATGGACGTGAGAAAGCGAGAGGTCATCTCTACGGCATCCAGAGTTCCCTGTCTGGAAGGGCTTGCCAGAAGCCAATCGTCCAGATAAGGGAACACCTGTATTCCGACCTTTCTGAGGTGCGTTGCGAGAACTGCACAACACTTTGTAAAAACCCGTGGCGCCGAGGATAGCCCAAAGGGCAGGACTCTGAACTGATAATGTTGTCCCAGAGCCACAAACCTCAGGAATCTGTGGTGCCTTGGGTAAATAGAAATGTGCTGGTAAGCATCCTGCATGTCTAGGGAGGCTAGCCAGTCATGTTGATGAAGCAAAGGTAACAAGGTTCCTAGAGAAATCATTTTGAATTTCTCCTTGGGGAGAAATTTGTTTAGCTTTCTGAGATCCAAAATGGGGCGCATGCCCCCAGACTTCTTTGGAACCAGAAAATAATGGGAGTAGAACCCTGTGTTCCGTTGATGCAGCGGCACTACTTCTACTGCCCTGTTGTTCAGAAGGCCCTGAATCTCGGTGATGAGGAGGTCTGACTGAAGGGTTGACAGCCTGGGCTGTTTGGGAGGACGATCCGAAGGGGTCTCCACAAGACTGAGTGAATACCCCTTTCGAATTATCCAAAGGGCCCATTTGTCTGAGGTTATGGACTTCCATTGGTTGTAGAAGTGCATCAGACAACCTTCCACCGGTGAGGAAAAGTCAAAAACGGGCAGTTGAGATGGGACTTGGGCCAGCAACTCATAAGTTGGCGCTGGGCGCTTTGGGGCCTTGCGCTTTCTGTTGTGTCTTCTTTTGAGGTTGGGCAGGTTGATTTTTATGGAAACCTCCTCTGCCTCGAAAGGACTGACGGTTATGAAACTGCCGTTTATTGACACTCCCTCGAGAGGGGACAGGAGGAGGTCGAGCCAACTTAATGGTTGACCTAGTCTTTTGCGTAGCTTCGAGAGCTTGTTCTACCTGAGGACCGAAAAGACATGCACCATCAAAGGGCAACGCCATTACCTGCTGCTGTGCGTCATTCATGAAGCCTGATGTGCGCAGCCAGGAATGACGGTGGGTACAAATACCAGCAGCCGCCGCACGGCAAGCAGTGTCGAAAGCATCCATGGCTGCTTTAACATGCTGGTTATTAGATTCGATACCTCTGATAATGGTTTGGAGAAGCTCTGACTTTGTATCCGATTCCGGTAGAGCTTCAACCATCTGTTTGATAGAGTTCCACAAGATATACTTATATTAGGAGAAATAGCCTTGGTAGCTGGCAATACGCATACTTAGGGTGGAAGCAGCAAAGACTCTCTTACCTAAGGTGTCTATCTTATGAGATTCTTTGTTAATAGGTCGAGCTGTAGTAGTTTGAGGAAGAACAACCTTATCATTCTCTGCCAGGACTACAATAGGATCCGCAAAGGCTTGAGACGCCAAAATGGGTCGATCCTTGGGGGCTGAATATTTCCTGTCTATGGATTTAGCCACCGAAGGGTGAGAGCAGGATTATTCCATACCATTTGAGACAGCGTCTCAAGGAAGGCTGAACCGAGGAGTCAAATCTGTAGGGATCCCGAGCATGAAGGTATTGAGTCTTAACAATTTCCCAGGATCGATGTCTGTAGTCTGGAGAGAAAGAGGAAATCAAATTTTTCAGCAGAGACTTAAAGGACAGGTCCTCGACCACAGGCTCTGCAGCAGTATTAGATCCTGCTTCTCCACTTCATCACCCAGTCCAAGGTCTGGGTCAGGCTCAATGTCATCTCCTGACAGTCAAGGAGGGACTGTACGGACAGGAAAGGAGGAAAATCGGAGGAAAAGGATGAAGGAAAGAGTGAAAGGAGGAGTCCTAAAAGCTGAAGACGCCCTGAGAGCCTCGCGGCCAGTGGAGACGTACGGCGCTAAAGAAGCGGCACGGCACCGAGAATGGCGCCGAGGACCCATACGGCACCAAAATGGCACCGAGGACACACACGGCACCAAAACAGCACTGAGATGATTGATGGTACCGGCGCCGAGACGGGCGCCAACAGATGCACCAGCGCTAAAAGATGGCGCTGAGTGTGCCATCACACTAAGGCCGAAACACCCAAGACCAAAAACAGGATTTGAAGGTAAGGAGGAAGAAGAGCAGGAGATAAAGGCACCGTGTGGCCTGCGCCGCAGCCATGTGAGGGGGAAACACCAAGCACGGAGTCGATGGCATCAAGATGGTGCTGCGCGACCAGGGAAACTCAACCACCCTACCTGGTCTCCCAAGAAGCCCGAAGGCCCCTGAGTGACCGAGCCAGGTAGCTGAACCAACCTCCGAGCCCACTGCTGCATAAGAGCGGCCCACTGATGAAACTGCTCATCTGAAGACCTACCTGCGGGCAGGGTAGGACTCCAATGTTGAAGACGTCGGCTACCAGAAACAGAAGCTGGCGACTCCGAAGGAGGAGACCGGCAACTAGCCCCAATAACCGACCGTCTGCGCGCAGACATAGTAGAGGGTGACCTCGAGTGATGCCTTCTTTTGACCTGTGAACCAAGAAGAGCTCGAGGCTCGAACAGTGCCGAGAATGCCACTGTTTATTTTATGCTCAAGAGAGCACCCCATCCTCGGCATTGGACTGACCGTTGTCAGACCCCCTTCCGGAGAAAGCGGCAGACCGGACCCAGCCCGACTGACTGAACAGCTTTCATACTGAAGTCTCTACCGTCACCTGACCGCTCATGGTGGCTCCATCCAAAGTAGGCTGAGACTTTTATTTTTAAAATAAGAATAAACTTAAGCGATACTATCGAGATATTACTACAAAATAACAAAACTGAAAACTATGCTGCTAGTTTGAAGTTTGACTCCGATGGTTATGTCATCACTGGGAAGCGCACCGACGGTGGGAAAAGGAACTGAGGTGGTTGGAGGTCAAGCGAGACAGTCATTATCGCACGAAGCGCCAAGGCTCATGGTGCTGCTCCTCGCGGCTCCATCTCTGGCGCCGACCTCCAGCAAAAGTTGCTCTCTCGCTGGGTCCCAATGCCTCCAGCGCAGATCCCAATAGTGTGAATGAGTGGTGAGACTTATGTCCAGGAAGATCTCAACCCTGCACAGTGATACTGGTGGCTCCAGATTGGGCCAGACAACCCTGGCATCCTCTACTGCTGTCCTTGGCTGTCTCATCTCCCTGTCTCTTCCCAGAGATACAATCTCTCCTTCTCCCAGGGGCGGATCTGGTACCCCAATCTCCAGTCTCTCAACCTCAAGGCCTGGCTCTTGAAGAGTTAGAATATGCAGTTCTACATCTCTCTCAAGGAGTTCTGGATATTCTGAAGGTCTCCGGGAAACCTTCCACTAGAAAAACTTACAATTCCAAATGGAAGAGGTTCAGTATTTGGTGCTCTCAGAAAGGTATTGTGCCCAATTCTGCAGGCATTTCCACAACCTTAGATTATCTAGCTCATCTGAATAGTCTAGGCCTTAGGCCTGCCACTCTGAAGGTTCATCTAGCAGCTGTCTCTGCATTCCTTTCAAGCAGGAAGGGCTCTTCCCTGGCATCTCATCCTGTTTTCAGGAAGTTTTTCAAAGGCCTAGTTCACATTAACCCTCCCTTTTGGGAGCCTGCTCCACCATGGGATCTTAATGTCTGCATTGCTCAGCTTATGCAACCACCCTTTGAGCCTATGCCTTCGGCTGAATTGAAGTACTTGACCTGGACAACTGTGTTCCTGGTAGCTATTACTTCTGCAAGGAGGATTAGCGAATTACAGGCCCTGTCAGTTGAACCTGACTTCATATCCTTCCATAGGGATAAAATGGTCCTAAGAACTAATAGAAGGCTCTTGCCTAAAGTGGTATCAGATTTTCACCTAAACCAGTCTATGTCTCTTCCTGTATTTATAACTGACCATTCTTCCCAAGGGGAAAGAAGATTACACAGTTTGGATGTTAAAAGGGCACTTAGCTACTACATAGAGCATACTAAGGCACACAGAAATGGCTGTCTTCAATTGTTCCTCACTTTTGGTGAAGTGGGAAAAGGTAAGCCTGCCACTAAGAGAACTATTGCCAGGTGGATTGCTTCCTGTATACAATTTTGCTATGACAAATTGGGTAGAACACACCCTTCAGGCCTGAGGGCTCACTCGACTAGGGGTACAGCTGCTACTCTAGCTGCGGCCAGAGATATACCCTTGTTAGAAATCTGTAAAGCAGCCACTTGGAAAACAGTACATACATTCACCGAGCATTACTCTCTGGACATCCAGTCTAGGAGTGACTCTAGGTTTGGCACAGCAGTACTGCAGAGCCTGTTCCCAAAGTAGGTTCTGCATTCCCTCTTCCATAGGGAACTGCTTGGTAGTCTGCATTATGTCAGAATACAGCAAGACTTCATGTTGTTTGAAGAAAAAATTACTCACCATAGTAATGTTTTTTCTAATGGAGTCTTGTTGTATTCGAACCTCCCCCCCCCCTCTCAGAACCTGTTTTTGGGAAGTGGGTTGGCAAGCACAGTGTTGCACCTCAGGGGTGTACCTTGTACCCTCCCTCTTGGTGGGTAACTTATGTTTTTCCTTCTTGTGTTGCATAGTTTGAATTGTCACTACCTTATTTTTTCTTGGATTCTCAACTTGAGTCTTTTTCGGACCCCAAAAAAGTATTTTGCCTGTTGGCTATGTGTTCAAACAATTTCCACATTTTAGTGTCAAGTTAGTTAGTTGCTCGTAAGAATCTGACAGTTGCACTGGTAAGTACCACAGACAGGTTTGAAAACCGAGCTCGAGCTTAACGTTCCATGCTTCTGCATAGAGTTAACTCTTTCCTCTCCAGGGCAGTTCAAGTGCTGGGGCTAACTGCATTATGTCTAAATACAGCAGGACTCCATTAGAAGAAACAACATTACTATGATGAGTAATTGTTTCTGCTGTCCCAAAGCCACAAACCTTAGGTATTTGCGATGCTTTGGATGAACAGGAATATGTTGGTAAGCATCCTGCACGTCCAGGAAGGCTAACCAGTTGTGCTGATGAAGCAAGGGTAACAGGGTCCCTAGCGATATCATCTTGGATTTCACTTTGGGAATAAACTTGTTTAATTTTCTGAGGTCCAAAATGGGGCGCATGCCCCCGGTTTTCTTTGGAACTAGAAAGTAATGGGAGTAGAACCCTGTATTGCGTTGATCCAGCGGAACTACTTCCATTGCCCTGTTGTTCAGAAGGCCTAGTATTTCAGAGGCAAGAAGCTCTGACTGAAGAAGTAACAGCTTTGTCTGCCGCTTGGGGAGACAATCCAGAGGGTTCTCCAAAATATTGAGGAATATCCTCACGGATTATCAAAGGACCAATTTGTCCGAAGTTATGGACTTCCACTGGTTGTAGAATTGAGTCCGATGGCCTTCCACCGCTAAAGAGTCCCCCTCGGGCAGCTGAGGTGGGACTTGGGCCAGAAACTCAGAAGGCGGTACTGGGCGCTTTGGTCCTTGCACCTTCTGTTGTGTTTTCTTTTGTGGCTGGGGGGGCTTGATTTTTATTAAAACCTCCCCTGCCTTTGCCTCGAAAGGACTGATGGTTAAGAAACTGGCATTTGTTAACACCCCCTCTAGAGGGGGCGGGAGGAGGTTGAGCCAATTTAATGGCTGACCTAGTCTTTTGTGTGGCCTCTAGAGCCTGTTCTACTTGAGGGCTGAAGAGATACACACCATCGAATGGCAACGCCTTGACCTGTTGCTGGGCATCATTCGTGAAACCTGAAGTGCGCAGCCAGGAATGGCAGCAGGTACAAATGCCAGCCGCCACTGCTCCAAGAAGCAGTATCGAAGGCGTCCTTAGCTGCTTTAACCTGCTGGTTGTTGGACTCAATACCCCTGGTTATGGTTTGAAGAAGCTCTGAATTACCGTCCAAGTCGTAGAGCTTCAACCATTTGCTTGAGCGAATGCCACAGTACTCATATTGAGGAAACAGCCCTGGTAACTGGTGATACACATACCCAGGGTGGATGCAGCAAAGGCTCTCTTACCTAAAGTATCTATCTTACGAGATTCTTTGTTTATAGGTCGAACTGTAGTAGTCTGTGGAAGGACGACCTTATCATTCTCTGCCAAGACTACAACAGGATCCGCAAAGGCTTGGAAGGACAAAATAGGTCGATCCTTGGGAGCAGCATACTTCCTATCTATGGACTTAGACACAGAAGGAACGAGAGCAGGATTATTCCATACCATTTGAGACAACGTGTCAAAGGAGGGTTGCACGGGGAGTTAAATCCATAGGATGTCCGGAACATGAAGGTATTGGAGTCTTAAAACCTTCCAGGATCAATGTCCATAGTCTGGAGAGAAAGAGTGGAATTCAAATTTCTCAACAGAGACTTAAAAGACAGGTCCTTGACCACAGGCTCTGTAACAGGATTAGATCCTGCTCCTTCCACATCATCACAGTCTAAGATCTGGGTCAGGCTCAATATCATCTCCTGACAGTCTAGGAGGGACTGTATGGACAGGAAAGGAATGAAAATCAGTAGGAAAGAGGAAGGAAAAGAATTCGGAGAGGAGAAGCCCTGAAGATTGGCTGAAGAAAAGCCCGGCCTCAGTGTCGAAGAAGAACAAGGCGCCAATAGGCTGCATGGCACTGACAAAACAGACGGCGCGGAACGGCCACATGGCACCGAGACACTCAACAGTGCCGAAAAACCAGACGGCACCGACAGGCGTGTCAACGCCGAAATCGGTGCTGAGTGACCCATCAAATCAGACGCCTCCAACACCACCCCAGGGCCCCGAAAATTTGGATTTAAGGGTAAAGAAGAAAGAATAACAGGAGATAAAGGCATCGATGTAGCCCCCTGTGCCACAGCCATGTGAGGGGGGAAAACACCTGAGTGCAGAAACGACGGCACCGGAGAGGGTGCTACATGACCAGAAAGGCCCAATCGCCCTGTCTGATCTCCTGAAGAACCTGAAGGCCCCAGAGAGACCAGGCCAGGCAGCTGGACCAACCTCAGAGCCCACTGCTCCATAAGAGCAGCCCACTGATGAAAATGCTCATCAGAAGCCCTACCAGAAGGCAGGGAAGGGCTCCGATGTCTAAGAGGTCGGTGACCAGAAACAGAAACCGGCGACCCCAAATGAGGAGACCGGCAACTGGCTCCAATGACTATCAACGCGCAGACATATCAGAAGGCGACCTCGAATGATGCCTTCTCTTTCTTGACCTACGGGCCAAAGAAGAGCTCAAGGCCGGATGGTGCTGAGAATGCAACTGTTTTCTTTTATGCTTCCGAGGGGACCGCCCTCCCCATCGGGCACTGGACCGTCCGTTGTCAGACCCCGCCTTCGGATAAGGCTGCAGACCGGACCCAGCCTGTCTGACTGAACAGCTTTCATAGGAAGTCTCATTACTGTGACCTGACCCGCTCATGGTCGACTCCGTCAATGTAGGCTGAGACTTCTTTCTTTAATAAGAATAAATTATCGTAAGCGATACTTTATTCAAAAAATACTACAAAATAATAAATTGAAAACTATGCTGCTAGTTTGAAGTTTGACTCCCTCCGCGCGAGCGACGTCATCACTGAAGCGCACTTGACGGCGGGAAAAAAGGAACTGAGGCAGTTGGAGGTTTGATCTGAGATAGTCATTGCCCAACAAGCACAGGCTCACGGCGCCACTCCTCGCAGCTCCATCTCTGGCGCCGGCCCTCCTACAAAAAAGTTGGCTCCCGCTGGGTCCTAGCGCCTCCAGCATAGATCCCATTAGTGTGAATGAGTGGTGGAGACTTTATGTCCAGGAAGATCAGCGGTTGTGTAGGTCAGAAATGGTCATGGAGCTGCCACAGGACACCGACACATGAGGGCAATTCCTGCTTTGTTACAGACTTTTCTGCTCAAAGCTGATATCACTGCTGATGGAAATAAAATGACATACAGGAAAAAAAACTCAATGCCTCACTCCCAAAACTAGTAAAATAAAGAAAAGAAAAGAATCGGTGCCACCAACCAGTGCCGAAACTTATGGCATTGGTTAGGTATACTGCATCGAGTAGGCCCAAAATAGCGGAACACAACTGATGCAGTTTTCTGAGTATTCCTAGCAGAGATCCTTCCTCGATGGCAGGAAAAACACACTGAGGAGATGGGGGTGGAGGGCAGCGTCAGTTCACGGGCCAGTCCACGAATGCCACGTAATACATCAGCCTCATTGGTGGTGCCGTCTCTTATGTCAGCCCCCTGACTCCAAAATTCTTAAAGAAACATGCTCCTGTGAGAGTGCAGTCCTCTGGCCAAGCTCCAATCATGATGAATGGTGAAGACTGACTTGGGTAGGACCAGACTTGAGGAGGACGGTGGCATTGGTTATTGACTGGCTCATGGGCAGTGTTGGCCCCCTTCATAGACTGAAAAAGACTTTGCTCCCATGGGATCCTAGTGCCTGCAGCTTAGACCCATCAGTGTGACCGAAGGTGAAGACTGATTCTTGGAAGATCTGGTGTTGACAGGTCCAATACAAAGAATGAAGCTCTACAGAAAAGAAATCCTCAAAAATATCACACATCAGTACAAAAAATTATTCCAGATAAACAACTTGAATTCAAATACCTTATCAGTTCCGCACACTGTTCCATCTTTAACCATTCCAATATTAGGAACATCACTCTCTTCCATAGTTTCTATACCGCTGCAAACTGTATCTCCTACAGGGAGGCTAACAACAGCTGGGGTAACACCATTATCACTGGACGGTTTCGCATTATTGCATTGAAGTTTTCCACACATGACACTCCTAGAAAGCAAAGTTAACATAAACTGTAACATATAATTATGACTTATGGATGACATGTAATTCATTATTCCTGTGGATTAATGGCAATCACAATGAAGCTACATACTTGTAACAATTTTCTTGTAATGGTTTTCATTCACAGCAACACACTATTTTTATGTTCGCTCAGCATGTGCAGGAAGCAAACATATTATTAGAGCAGTGGGCTTAAGAGGTGTATCACTGTTGGATCTGATGCATTTCAGGCTGCAGGAGGCTCGACAGTAACAGGCCAATGATCAGCAAGGCTGATCATGATGCTGTCCTGCTAGATGATGGGCAGAAACTTCAAGTAGTTAAAAGGATGGAGCCACACCTATCACAGTGTGACTGGATCCTTTCAATTACAAGATGCTGCCCTGCAGCCAGCTGAGCAGCATTATTATCAGTCTGATCCCAAGTAGCCAGCTAAACGGCATCATTATCAGCCTGATCCCAAACACCTCACAATCGCTGCCCAGTCTTTACCAATTACTATTCCAGTCAGAATAAATCACTCCCTTTCTCTTTCTCTTTCTCTGTGTGCTGCCTGGCCCCCAACCCCTGTAAATGAAAATTACATACCTACCATAATTCTTGATCTTCTTGGACGAGTCACCACCACTCATTCACACTATTGGGATCTGCACCGGAGGCACCAGGACCCATCGGGAGCAAACTTTTTGCTGGGGAGTCGACGCCAGAGATGGCGCCACGAGGAATGGTGTCGCAAGCCCCAGTCAGGCGGCACGACTATCTCGCGTTGATTCCCAACCGCCAGTACCTTTTTACCAAGGAGGTGCGCGTAACTAACCTAGAAGGGTAGCCTAACCTAAAAAAACCCGGACATAAAATAGTCTGGACGACCCGTGTAAGAAGGGTCAATAAAGAAGTCTTCAAGGCCTAAAGATTTGAGGGAGTGAAGACCAACAAGAGAGGTGAGCTCGGGGGATGGAGGGTGGGCGTGTGAATGAGTGGTGGAGACTCGTCCAAGAAGATCAAGAATTACGGTAGGTACGTAATTTTCATATCTTCCTGGACATAAGTCTCCACCACTCATTCACACTATTGGGAGAGTACTGAGCTAATAATCCCCCGAGGCGGCGGGAGGAAAAACCAAAGAGCTCACGTTTGTTAAGACAGAAGTCCATTAAAGATGGCTCTGCCAAAGGAAGAATGTCGTCTGGCATGGACATCGAGTGCATAATGCTTAATGAAAGTATGCACTGAGCTCCAGGTGGCTGCATTGCAGATGTCTGCAATGGGCACGTTGCGGATTTCAGCTAGGGAAGCTGCTACTGCTCTGGTAGAGTGAGCGTAAACTCTACCCTCCAATTTAACCTGCGCCATGGAATAGCAGTGACGAAGACACACCACTGGCCATGCTGAGATACATCTAATGGCGACAGGTTGACCCAGCGAGACCCTCACTGAAGGAAACCAACAGTTGCTGGGTTTACGAAAATCCTTGGTTCTATCTAAATAGAACATAAGGACCTCTTAACATCCAGAGAATGAAGAGTGCATTCCCTTCATTTTGGAAGTCCGCAAAATAAGAGGAAGGACCAAAGGTTGGTTAAGATGAAATTCTGACACAACCTTAGGAAGAAATTTAGGATGAGTATGAAGGACTACTTTGTCCTTATGGAACACAGTATACAGAGGGTCTGTGACCAGGGCATGTATCTCAGAGACCCTACGGGCTGAGGTAATCGCCACTAGGAAGGCAGTCTTCCAGGTGAGAAACTTTAGTTCACAGGTAGCTAGAGGCTCAAAAGTTTTCCAAGTGAACATGTCTAGCACAAGATTAATGTCTCAGGCTGCAACTGGACGTCTTGTAGGGGGTCTGGTGTGCAGAATGCCCTTAAGAAATCTCTTAACCATAGGTAACTGAGCCAGTGAAAGAGAAAAAAACGGCTCATGATATGCTGAGATGGCACTAAGGTGAACCTTAACTGTAGAGTACTGCAGACCTGAATTTGAGAGGTCCAAAAGGTACTCTAAGACTTTATCTGGAGGGCAGGAAAAGGGATTCAAAGAGGACTTTGCACCAGAGGGAAAACCTTCCCACTTAGCCGTGTAAGTTTTCCAGTGGCGGCTTCCAGCGCAGCCAGGAGAACATCAGAAACTCTTGAGACATTGAACGATTTACTTCTACCTCTTCAGAAGCCAAGCGTGAAGGTGAAGAGATGTCAGATTGGGATGGACCACCGGTCTCTGAGTTAAAAGGTTCATCTGCAGGGGAAGTGGTTTCGGAGGAACTGCCAACATACTGTTGAGAAGTGGAAACCACAGTTGTCGAGGCCAAAAGGGAGCAGTGAGAATCATCTTGTCTCCCTGAGACTCGAACTTGAGGAGTACCCTCTGAATTAGAGGAAGAGGAGGAAAGGCGTAAAGAAAGAGTTTTGTCAACCGCAGCCTGAACGCATCCTGACAAAAAATGCCAGGCCCTGGATTTCTGGAGCAGAAGAGAGGCAGTTTTGCGTTGAGTGGGGACGCAAAAAGGTCCAGGTCCGGAGTTCCCCACTCTTCGAATAGTGACTGAACTATGGTTGAGTCGAGAGACCACTCATGAGGATCTGTCTCTGTTCTGCTGAGACGGTCTGCCAAGTCGTTCTGTACACCTGGCAGGTAGATTTCTTGAATTAGAGCCTTGTGCTCCAAGCACCATTCCCAGACCCTCATTGCTTCTCTGCATAAGGGGTAAGAATGAGCACCGCCCTACTTGTTGATGTAATACATCACTGCTTTGTTGTCCGTTTGGAGGAGAATATTCTTGTGACGGAGAATGTCCTTCAAAGCTCGGACCGCATAAAGGATGGCTCTCATTTCTAGGACATTTATGTGAAGCTGGGACTCAAGTTGAGTCCACACACCCTGAATGTGGAGAGCCTGACAGTGAGCTTCCCACCCCAATAGTGAGGCGTCTGTGATAATGGAGATCTGATGGTCCAGAGGGGCAAAGGGCTATCCCTGCAGGAGATTGTCCTCTTGAGACCACCAGGTGAGAGACCTCCATAGGGGTTCTGTCACCTTGATGAGATAGGACTGCGGGTGAGTGGTTGGAGACCACTGAGTACTGAGCATCCACTGGGTGGTTTCTCATGTGCAGGACAGACCAGAGGTACAGTGAACACTGAGGATGCCATGAGGCCCAGCATCCGTTGCATCAAGAGCTGTAACTGACCTGTTCTCTCTGATGTAATGGGCCATCTGAAGGATATCATTCCTTCTGTCCTCTGGAAGAAAAGCCTTTGCACAGGATGTGTCCAGAAGGGTCCCTATGAAAAGGAGCCTCTGGGAGGGCTGCAGCTGTGATTTCTTGAGGTTCAGCAGGACTCCCATGGACGTAAGGAGGTGAGAGGCCATCTCTATGGCATCCAGAGTCCCTTGCCTGGAAGGACTTGCCAGAAGCCAATCGTCCAGATAAGGGAACACCTGTATTCCGAGTTTTCTGAGGTGCGCTGAGAGAACTGCACAACACTTTGTAAAAACTCGCGCCGAGGATAGCCCAAAAGGCAGGACTCTGAACTGATAATGTTGTCCCAGAGCCACAAACCTCAGGAATTTGTGATGCCTCGGGTGAATGGGAATGTGCTGGTAAGCATCCTGCACGTCTAGGGAAGCTAACCAGTCGTGCTGATGAAGCAAGGGTAACAGGGTTCCTAGAGAAATCATTTGAATTTCTCCTTGGGAAGGAATTTGTTAAGCTTTCTGAGATCTAGAATGGAGCGCATTCCCCCAGACTTCAGACTTCTTTGGAACCAGAAAGTAATGAGAGTAGAACCCCGTGTTTCGTTGATGCAGCGGCACAAGTTCTACTGCCCTGTTGTTTAGAAGGCCCTGAATCTCGGCGGTGAGAAGGTCTGACTGAAGGGCAGACAGCCTGGGCTGTCATTTGGGAGGACAATCCGGAGGGGTTTCCACAAAATTGAGTGAGTACCCCTCGCGGATTATCCGAAGGACCCATTGTCTGAGGTTATGGACTTCCACTGGCTGTAGAAGTGCATCAGCTGACCTCCACCGGAGAGGAAAAGTCCACCTCGGGCAGTTGAGGTGGGACTTGAGCCAGCAATTCATAAGGTGGTGCTGGGCACTTTGGGCCCCTGCGCTTGCTGCTTCTTCTTTTGAGGTTGGGCAGGTTGGTTCTTATGGAAATTTCCTCTGCCTCGAAAGGACTAGCCCGGTTATGAAATTAGCGTTTACTGGCATGCCCTCGAGGCGGGCAGGAAGGGTCTAGCCAACTTAATGGCTGACCTAGTCTTTTGTGTAGCTTCTAGAGCTTGCTCGACCTGAGGACCAAAAAGATATGCACCATCAAAGGGCAATGCCATTACTTGCTGTTGCGCATCATTGGTGAAGCCTGAAGTGCGCAGCCAGGAATGGCGGCGGGTGCAAATACCAGCAGCTGCTGAACGGGAAGTGGAGTTGAAAGCATCCATGGCTGCTTTAACCTGTTGGTTGTTAGATTCAATACCCCTGATAATGGTTTGGAGAAGCTCTGATTTTGAATCCGACTCCGGAAGAGCTTCAACCATTTGCTTGAGAGAGTGCCACAGGATATACTCGTACTGAGAAAAATAGCCCTGGTAACTGGCAATATGCATACTTAGGGTAGAAGCAGCAAAGACTCTCTTACCTAAGGTGTCTGTCTTACGAGATTCCTTGTTAATAGGTCGAGCTGTAGTGGTTTGAGGAAGGACGACCTTATCATTCTCTGCCAGGACTACAATAGGATCCGCAAAGGCTTGAGATGCCAAAATGGGACGATCCTTGAGGGCTGAATAATTCCTATCTATGGATTTAGCCACCGAAGGGGTGAGAGCAGGATTATTCCATACCATTTGAGACAGCGCCTCGAAGGAAGGCTGAACCGGAGCATTCAAATCCGTAGGGATCTCCGGAACATGAAGGTATTGGAGTCTTAACAATTTCCCAGGATCGATGCCTGTAGTCTGGAGAGAAAGAGTGGAACTCAGATTTTTCAGCAGAGACTTAAATGACAGGTCCTCGACCACAGGCTCTGTAGCAGTGATAGATCCTGCTTCGTCCACTTCATCACCCAACCGAAGGTCTAGGACAGGCTCAATGTCATCTCCTGACAGTCCAGGAGGGACTATATGGACAGGAAAGGAATGAAAATCAGAAGAGAGGGAAGAAGGAAATGAGTGAAAAGAGGAGTCCTGAAAGGCAGAGGGGCCCGAGCCCTGGCGCCGAGGAGGTGCACCGAGCCGATGCCGAGGACCACCTTGACACCAACGACACCGAGGGACCACACTGCACTGAGGACGGTGCCGAGAAGCCGCACTCACCAAAGACGGCACCAAGAAGCCGTGACGGCGCTGAGAGAGGCTGCACGGCATCAAGACGCGCCAAGGCACCGTATCAGCCGAAACACACCATAGACTCCGAAAAACAGGTTTTGAAGGAAGAAGAGGAGGAGATAAGGGCATCGGTGTGGCCCCCTGCGCTGCAGCCATGTGAGGGGGAACACCTAAGCGCGGGGTCGACGGCACCGAAGAAGGTGCAGCGTGACCAGGAAAATCCAACCGCCCTACCTGGTCTCTCAATGAACCCGAAAGCCCACGAGTGACCAAGCCAGGTAGCTGAACTAACCTCCGAGCCCATTGCTCCATAAGAGCGGCCCACTGATGAAACTGCTCATCTGAAGACCTACCTGCGGGTGGGGTAGGACTTCGATGTCGAAGCCGTTGGCTACCAGAAGCAGAGGTTGGCGACTCTGAAGGAGGAGGAGACAGCTAGCCCCGATAACCGACGTCTACGCAGACATATTAGAGGCTGACCTCGGTGATGCCTTCTCTTTTAGACCTGTTGGCGAAGAAGAGCTCGAGGCTGAGCAGGTGCCGAGAATCACGACCGTTTTTTTATGCTTCCATGAGGACCGCCTCTCCCCCGGCATTGGACTGACCGTTGTCAGACCCCCCCCTCTGGAGAAGGCGGCGGACCGGACCCAGTCCGACTAACTGAACAGCTTTCATACGAAGTCTCCCTACCGTCACCTGACCTGCTCATGGTCGACTCCGTCAATGTAGGCTGAGACTTCTTTATTTTTAAAATAAGAATAAGCGATACTGTATCGAGATAATACTACAAAATAACAAAACTGAAAACTATGCTGCTAGTTTGAAGTTTGACTCCCGGCGAGCGAGCGATGTCGTCACTGAAGCGCACTCGACGGCGGGAAAAAAGGAACTGAGGCGGTTGGAGGGTCGACACCGAGATAGTCATTACAGCGTGAGCTGAGGCTCGCGGTGCCGTGCCTCGCGGAGCCATCTCTGGCGCCGACCCTCCAGCAAAAAGTTTGCTCCCGATGGGTCCTAGTGCCTCCAGCGCAGATCCCAATAGTGTGAATGAGTGGTGGAGACTTATGTCCAGGAAGATCACAGTTTTCCAAGTCAAGTACTTAAGCTCTGCTGAGGACAAAGGCTCAAAAGGAGGTTGCATAAGCTGAGCAATGCAAACATTAAGGTCCCAAGCAGGGGCAGGGTCCCTGAATGGGGATTGGTATGAAGCAATCCCTTGAAAAACTTGGAGAATACAGGGTGAGCTGAAGAGAGAGGCTTACCTGCTGAAAGAAAAGCAGAGACAGCTGCCAGATGCACCCTTAGTGTAGCTGGTCTGAGTCCCAAGCTATTCAGATGAACCATATAGTCAAGGACTGTGGGCAGGTCAGCAGACTCTGGGGAAATATGCTTCCCAGAGCACCATATGGAGAATCTTTTCCATTTGGAATTATAAGTAGTTTCTGGTGGAAGGCTTCCTAGAAGCCTTTAGAATATCCATAACACCCTGAGAAGGTGTAAATCAACAAACTCTAACTCTTCAAGAGCCAGGCCTTGAGATTGAGAGATTTGAGATTGGGTACCAAACCCTCCCCTGAGCACAGGTTAACAGGTTGTAATTCCTGGGAAGAGATAAGGGAAGGTGGACTGCTAAGGACAATGGGGAAGGGTACCAGGGCTGTCTGGCCCAGTCTGGAGCAATCAGAATCACCTTGCAGGGTTGAGACCTGATTTTGACTAGCACCTTGAACAGGAGAGGGAAGGGGGGGAAAAGCATACAGGAACTTCCCTTCCCAATTGAGAAACAGGGCATCCAGGGGACTGAGCCTGAACTGGTGATTGTCTAAGGGCTACAAAAGATCTATCTGTGGGGTGCCCCATCTGAGAAGATCACCTCAAAACCAGGGATCCAGTAACCATTCGTGATGGCCCTGAGATATCCTGCTGAGAGCATCTGCCAGGACATTGTCCTTGCCTGGGAGGTGTACTGCTGTGAGGGAGGTGTTCAGGGAATAAGCCAGAGACCACAACTTCATTGCTTCTGTGCACAAGGCCAAAGACCGAGTGCCCTCTTGCTTGCTGATATACCACATTGTGGTGGTATTGTCTGTCCTGATCTGAACAACTTTGTTCTGAACAGACTTGGAAAAAGCTTGAAGTGCTAGAAACACTGCTCTGAGTTCCAACAGATCGATGTGATGCACAGATTCCTGAGGGGACCACAACCCTTCGGTGGTCACATCTCCCAAGTGAGCCCCCCACCCCAAGAGGGAGGCATCTGTAGTAAGGATTAAAGAGTGAGACTGAGTGACAAAAGGAACTCCCTGTCTTAGATTGTCCTGATCCTGCCACCACTGCAAAGCCTGGATCAGGGTTTGAGTCACTGGTATCAGTTTGGTCACAGGGTCCTTTTTCTGAGACCAAAAGGCTCTCAAGTGGAACTGAATGTCCCTCATCTGAAATCTTGCTCCCTGCACCACTGCTGTAGAAGCAGCCATGTGCCCCAGGAGCTGCAGAAATGTCTTGCTGGTCGAGACACCTGTAGGGTGAATGAAGAGGCCAGTGTGATAAGGGTCCTTGCCCTGTCCAGGGGAAGGAAGGCTCTTGCCTTTTCTGTATCTAGCTCTGCGCCTATGAAGGTGAGGAGCTGAACAGGATCTAGAACTGACTTTGAAAGATTCAGAAGGAAACCTAGAGAGGTGAGCAGTTGCTGAGTTATCTGTAGGTGTAACTTGACTTGGTCTTGGGACTGGCCTACTATGAGCCAGTCGTCCAGGTATGGGAAGATGGCAATCCTTTGCCTTCTTAGGAAGCAACTACTACTGCCAGGCATTTTGTGAACACCCTTGGAGCAGAGGTTAGGCCAAGGGCATTGCTCTGAATTGGTAATGGCCTGAGGGCAGCTCGAACCTGAGGTATTTTCGATGGGAGCTTCTGATGAGAATATGGAAATAGGCATCCTTGAGGTCCAGGGAGACTAGCCAGTCCCCTGGCCTTAGAGAGGTAGAATTATTCCCAGAGTCACCATTTTGAACTTTGGCTTTAAAAGGTGCTTGTTTAAATATCTGAGATCCAGGAAGGGCTGCCATTCTCCTGTTTTTGTGGGGTGAGGAAGTACCTGGAGTACAATCCTTTCCCTTGGTGTAGTGGTAGAACCCTTTCTACAGCTCTGAGAGCCAGGAGGAAGAGACCTCTGCCTCTAGGGCAAGTGCCTCTGAGGATTTGCAGGTGGAAAGGATCTGGTTCTCATCTTTGGAAAATTTTGAAGCTGAGAACCAGTCCCTGACTTACTACTTCCAGGACCCATTTGTCTGATGTTAAAGACTTCCAGTCCTGGACAAAGTAAGCCAGCCTCCTACGGTGGTGGAGAATCGCCCTGGCAAACCCATCAGGGTGCCTGTTTGGCAGGGGTTTAGGCTGAGGGGTGGAAGCAGGCCTGCTTGTACCCTTCTGCCTCTCTCCTCTAAAGAACCCCTCTGAGCACAGACAGAAGGAGGCCTGGGCTTGGTAAAAGGCCTATGAAAGGCCTGCCCCTGCCCTGGGATGCTGCCTCTGAGGTGGCTTGCCTTTCCTGAGCCTGAGCACTCCTATAGGTGGTCCTGTATTCATCCATTTTCTTCATGTAGTTCTCTGTTTGCTCCCCAAACAGAAATTACCCTAACAGGAAAATCCATGGCCTTAGTCTGGGTATCCTGAGACAGGCTAGTACATCTGAGCCAGCCATCCTCTGAAGGGCCACAGATGTAGCCATGACTCTAGATGAAACATCATTGGAGTCCACTGCAGCATGGAATTGCACCTTGGATGCCTCAATACCATCAGCAGCCACCTGCTCCAGCTCCTTGGCAAGCTGGCCAGGGACCTGTTTAGCTAAAGCCATGACAGTGTCCCATCTAGATTTCTGATATCTAGCTGTATAGGCCATATAATTGGCCTGCCTGAGTCTCAAGGATGCTGCCATGTACTGTTTCTTTGCCATGGCATCAATCCTCCTGGAGTCCTTATCTGGGGGTGAAGCCAAGGGTATATTAGCCTTATCACAGGCTGCAGCCTGCACTACTAACATGGCTGCATTGCTGGGTAGGAACTCCATATCTGAGCCTGACAGAGTATACCTCTTGTCCATTCTTTTATCCACGGAGGTATAGAATTAGGAGTCTTTAAAATTTTAAATGTCTGTTTCCCAAAAGACTTCTGTAAGGAATAGACAGCCTAGTGGACTCTGGGATATCCATCATTTCCACATAGTCAGACTCCTCCTGGTCATCCACAGCTTCTTCCATAGGAAGCTGAAGGGTTTCGCCACTTTCTTGTAAAACATGAAATGGGAGGGGGACTCAGAAAGCCTAGGAGGAGACACTCCTGAAGGTCTGTCTGGGGAGATGTCCGGGTCAATGGGCACATCCAGACTTTCATAATCACATTCACTTTCCTCATACTCTCCTTCCTCCTCCTCCGGTTCATAAAATTCTTCCAAATCATAATCCGGAACCGGTGGAACCGGCCGAACTGAGCACCTTCCTGATGGTGCCGGTTCGATCGGAAGGGAAAGCGACTGCACAATTTTTATCGCTTTAGCTATTTCATCAGCAGTTGGAGAAGAAACTTTTGGATCCACACTGGCTGATTTTTCCCTTCTTGTTCTCTTAACCGGAACCGACTCCTCGGAATCGGTTCTCCTTTTGCCCAACGAAGTTTCGCCCTGGTCAGAGGGCACTACTTCTGGTTCGGTTTGAACCGAACCGGGCTAGCCATCCGGGTCAGCGGACTTTTTGGCCTCCCTTTCCCTGAGCCTACCAACTCTCTTTTCTAGGATAGCTGCAGGAAAATGTTTACAAATCTGGCAGTCTGAATCGAGGTGGTCAAACCCCAGACAATAAACACAGGTGGTGTGGGGGTCAGCCTTAGCAAAGACTTCCCCACATACACACTACAGTGTTGAAACCCAGTGGGCCGGTTTTCTTTGGGTTTCTCAGACATGGTGCCAGTCCTAACAAAACTTACCCTTTTAATGGCAATCTGCCAGGCAAGACACTCTTATCGGTTCCTGACCGTGTTACGGGTCGTGGAAAAAAACGTAGTAAAATCCGTTTTTTTTAGAACCGATAAGAACCGGTAACCACACTCTAAAAGTAGAAATAAAGATTTTTAAACAACCTGATCGGTTCAAACCGAACCGATGAAACGTTTACAAGTTCCACACAGAATAGAAAATCAATATAAACCTATCTAGTACTCACGAATACCACAGACAGAGACTGAACCGACAGGTTGCGGTTTAAATTCGGTTGAAAACCGAGAAAAATGGACTTTAACCGACAAATTCACTAAAAATACCACCAACAGCTTAATCTGGTTCAAGGTCAGTTGGCATTCATCTGTATCCCCTCCCCGTGTCGTGCCTGAAAATAGGCAGGATTTGTCTAGTGCACTTACCGGTCAACAAAAGCTAAATAAATAAATAAATAAAATTGAACCGAGCAAAGGAGAAATCTCCGGAGGCGACTGTTCAGTGAGACGGAGTAAAGAATCTGACGGTTTGAGTTCAAACAGCAACAGACAGAGTCTCAACCGAGCTCGAGCTCAGCGTTCCATGCCTGGCATGGAAAGTTAACTTTTTCATTTCCGGGGCAGTTCGAAGGTTGGGACTCACTGCTATTGTCAGTATACAGCAAGACTTCATGTTGTTTGAAGAACCTGTCATAGGCTGCATAGTGGGCCTGATGTGCAGAGATAGATAGAAAAATAACCATGCCAGTAGAAAGTCCTCCGCCAGAAATCAAAATCCAGGAGTCTTGCTCTGGGGCCGGTCATGGTGAAGGGCACGAAGTCCATCAGGAGTATCCAACTGCATCAATCCAGACTGTGGATGAAGCATGGAACCTGGAGACTCTGGGGTGTGCAATACCTCTGGCTGAGATCCCTTGGGGCAGGAACTCCGGAGAGGGCCTCTGCCAGGAGCATAATGGCGCCTCCCAAAAGGGAGCCAGCCAGGCGGCACCACAAGGATGCCTCACCAAAATCGCCCAGAAGGCGTGTGCAGTGTTCAGGATTGCTGGTAGTGGAAAGAGTTAGGTGCAAGTCCTCCAACATCCTCATGAGGAATCGCTGATACTCAGAGATCAGCAGCTGGAGAGATGTGGACAGAGGTTTCCTCTCCCTCAGAAGAGGGGGATGAGGAGCTGGAGGTCACTGGCTGTTTAGTGGGTGGCTGCATGGGGGGAGGTTGAAAAACCTGGCTGTCCATTCCCCTAAAGTAAGCAGGGAACCAAGCAGCCACCACTCTGAACTGTTCCCAGGTGAGAGCCCGCTAGGACCGAGGATGCCTGGGAGCGCAGGAGTGTGTGGCAGAGGGATGGGGACAGAGCCGAGAAGAGATGTCGGCTGACCTCCGCCTGGGCTAAGGAGCGGACCGTGGGCACCCGCGGAAGAAGGTACCCTGGAAGACCCCACAGCCAACAGCTGAACAACCACATCGGTACTGCCTTGGCTGCGCCCGGAAGAATCCCCCGTGAGGCGACCGGGCCGTTACAGGTCCAGAAGGACGGTCCCCTACCTCAAAAGAAGGGACTCTCTCACAGAGACTGAGGAGGAAGAGCAGAGATCCGCACTGGCTTCTCCCAGGGCCTGGGTGGACCCCAGAAAAGGCTGACATGCCGACCCCACACCCCTCGACCCCTCAGAGTCTGAAACAGTCCATCTCCTCCGAGAGGGCCAGCCTAGGTAGCTAGCATCTCTGGGCAGCCCCGAGGGTTATCCAGGGTGCAGTACCCTCCCCTCTGTAGGTGCTCGATCGGCCCAAAGTTGGGCGATCTAGGCACACCACTGGAGGGGTACCACAACTGAGGGGTCAGTGAAACCACAAGACCAGGCTGCAGAGCTATGGTGGCCCGCACCACTGCCTGCTGGTCAGCACCCTGACTCTAGTCTCGTAGCCACCGACCTCACCTCAGAAGAGGGCTGACTCTGACTTGTCGAGGAGCCCACCACGCTACCCACCTCAACAGCCAACCCCAAAGGGTCAGACTGCACGCCTGACTCAGAGCTCGACTCCGTCTCCAAGGAGGTAGAGTCCGAGGCCCTGTGCCAAACCGTGGGAGGGCGGGCAGTGCCATCCTTGCCAACAGGCCCAGAGACCAAAGCTGTGTCTGAGCCACTGCCAGTGCCTTCTGCAGCCCCCATGAGCGGAATCTACAGGAGGCACGCCCAGCCCAACAAGAGATCCAGAGCCGGAAAAGTCACGGCACCATCCGAGTCACAGACGCGAGCAGCGTAAGGGCGGAGACAGGCGCTGATGACAGCCCGGTGGCACCATCGGCACCGCCCAGCTCCCCGGCGCGCAAACTGCGCCGACGGGCAGGGGCGGCCTCAGAGGATGGCACCGACAGAGAAACCGAAGGCCTCACGACGAGCCTCGAGCCGAGGTGAGACATGGAAAAGGACGGTGCCGTAGTAGTTCTCACGGCACCACTAGCAATGTCGGCACCGTGAACAGCTCTGACAGAGGTCACAGCACCGCCACGAAGTGGCGCCCGGCGACAACTCCGTCAGGGCCTACAGCGTCGAGTCCTCCAATGGCGCCAGCCGACAGCGTCAAGGATGGTGCTGACCCGGGCCTTGCGACCTGCAGGACAGACACAGGGGGAGCCTTGACCCCCGAAGGGGGGACAGCCATGGCGACACCTCCCGCCTGCCCCCGGAAAGGAGCGGGACGGGTCTCCTGCATCGCGGAAGAAGCCTCAGCAATGGCTAGACTACAAGTAGCCAAGGCTCCCTCCTCCTCGGTCCATATAGAACTGGGAAGGGACCCGGATGAAAGGCCAAGAGAGCATGGCTTGGACTGACGAGTGCGCACCAGACTCCCGAAAGTCGGCGGAGCTCGCCTCACTTTCCACGCACATTGCTCGATGACCCGGCGGTCCATTGAGAAACAGGTGTCACACGAATCCATGTCATGAAGCGGGCCAAGACATGAAAGACACCAGTCGTGCTGGTCGGTGACGGAAAACTTTCGGCCGCATGGGCACCGTCGCATGGGGGGCCGACCCGTCTTGGAAGATTTCTTGCCCTCCGACCGAGACATGACCTACGGGAAAAAACCACCAAAAACAGACTCGACGTTGCAGAAAAATATAATAATGGAAAGATCTTACTGGGCGACGTCGAGTAAGGCAACACAGAACCGGCAGGTGGAACCGACGGACTTCAGCACGAGAATATCGTAGGGAGAGAAACTGTGAAGCAGGCCTCAAACTTTCCTCAGCTTCCACACGAGGTGACCTCTATGGCAGGAGGCGAAGAACTGGCAGACGAGCTGGTCGACGACACAGCCTACTTGACCCAATCGAGCCTTGACGCAGTCGCATTTGGCCCGAAGGGCGCAATGGTGTGTCAGCTCCGCCTACCCTAAAAAAAAAAGCTCCCGCGGAGTACTGACCTCCAGCAGATACCCATCTGTGATGAATGGTGAAGACTGACACAGATAAGATCGCTGAGCTTTACATAGTCTCCTTTAAATAAAACTCCCTCTATGGTTTCATTACCATGAACTGAGTTTAGTAAAGGCTCCAGAGTCAAAATAAATAACGTTGGGGAGAGGGGGCATCCTTGTCTCACTCCGTTACTCATAACAAGCTCTTCTGAAACAAAATCATTAATTTGCAGTGTAATAGTAGTGTTCTGATATCGTTTTTTTAATGGTAGTAATAATTTCTTCAGGAAAGCCCTAATATTGCAAGGTTTCAATCATAAAAACTCTGTCCACAATGTCAGATGCCTTAGTTGCATCTATTGCTATTGTGTAGTATATACCTTTTTCTATAATCTTCAATTGTATTGATTCATTGGATAACTGCTTGTAGTTTATTGTTTGCTTGTGACATTTTACATCCTGATATAAATCCATATTGGTTCCAGTGTATAACATTTTGAGTTTGTTCCTGTAATCTATTGTTTAATTACTTTTGCAACTAATTTATAATCAGTATTACGAAGTGCTATTGGTCTGTAACTGTCTGGAAATTCTGTGAGTTTGTCAGGTTTTTCTATCTGTATTACCCCGACCTGTTGTACTGTGGATGGTAACACTTTGTCCTCACTTTCTATTATTTCTGTTATTATTCTTCCCAACCATAGAGCCAGTTCTGAAGAAAAGGCCATAATGAACTCATTTGTAAAGCCGTCAAAACCTGGTGGTTTTTTTTGGGAAGGGATTTTATTGTATTTGTTTAATTTTTTGTTATCTTATAAAATTCAAAATGGAAGGGCTTGATATTTGATCTAAGTAAATAACTATCAATTTCCTCTGTATTCGGATTCAAGTTTTTTTAATATATTTCTTTGTAAAAGTCCACAAAGGTTTCTGCAATTTCTTTATCAGAGGTCTGCATATCTCCATGCTTATTTTGATCCCTGTGGTTATATATTTTGTCTTTCCTGTCTTAATAAGGATGTTACTATTTCCCCTGACTTATCTGAGTGAAAATATTTGGTTTTCCTGTTAGTTTTACTATTTTAATAGTTTCTTGATGGATTAAAGTACAGTTACGTAAGAACTTACCATAACAGTAGATCTTCGAGAGAGAGCTCTTGCAGTAGAGTAATTACACATAGGACATTGGCGCGGCAGGCGCACCGGACCTGGAAAAATTTCTAGCTAGCAGTCCTGGCGGGGACCGCCCCCCCCCTCAGGTGACCGGCATCAGGAGACGTCAGTATAAAGGGGCGGTCCCGGATGCCCGCCTTCCAGTTCTTTCCCGCCACAGGCCAAAAGAGGCCGGATGAGAGAGAGAGCGGATATTTCCCTCAATGGAAAAGGAGCTGAAAAAGCCTAGGGGAATGGAGGGCGGGAAGGTATTACCTACTGCAAGAGCTTCTCTTGAAGATCTACTGTTACGGTAAGTTCTTGCGTAACTGTACTATCTTACTTTGAGAGGGGTCTTGCAGTACGTAATTACATATAGGACTGAATCCCAAGCAGTCTGAAACAAAGAGAGGCACCAGGAGGAGGAGGAAAACTACTCCAAAAAGCAGTTCTGGTTGTGCAAGTCTCAAGATAGGAGGCCTTGCAAAACAGCCAGCCTGAAGCCTGCTCTAAGGCGAGAGGCAATATCCAAACTGTAGTGTTTAGTAAAGGTATGGACGGAAGTCCAGGTGATGGCAGCGCAGATGTCTGCCACAGACACATTCTTGAAACAAGCCGCTGAGGCAGCTACTCCTCTTGTGGAGTGGCCTCTGACTTGACCCGGGAGGGTCTTGTATTTGTCATAACAGAAAGTGATGCAATGAGCCAACCACTTAGGCAGGCATTGCTTGGAAACAGCATTACCTTCCCTTTTGTGAGCAAAAGAGACGAACAATTGATCAGTCTTTCTGAGATCCTTCGTCCTCTTGGTGTAGTATCTCAGAATCCGGTGAACATCCATAGTATGGAGTAAATATTCCCCTTGATTAGAGTACTGCGTAAAAAAGGCAGGTAACTCTATGGATTGATTTAGAGTAGACTCAGCTACTACTTTAGGGAGAAACTTAGGATTTGTGCGAAGAGCAACACGTTCCTTGTGAAAAATCAAGTACGGGATTTTACACATCAGGGCATGGAGCTCGGAAATTCTCCGAGCAGAAGTAATGGCCACCAAGAAGAGAGTCTTCCATGAATGGAACTTTAAATCCGCAGAAGCTGCAGGTTAGAAGGGAGGGAGAGTAAGTTTCTCGAGAACAAAATTCAAGTCCCAAGGGGGAGCAGGAGTACGGATGGGGGGCCTCAGATGGAGGACCCCTCTGAGAAAGGTCTTCGAGACCTCCAGTTGAGCAAATGCTTTGTCTGCGAAGGGAACATGATAGGCTGAAATGACTGCCATGTGTACCTTCAGAGAAGAATGGCTGAGACCCAGGTCAAACAGATGACATAGATACTCCAGCAGAAGCTCCGCTGAACAGGAGAAGGGTTCAGGTTCTTGAAGCGGACCAGATAGTGAATCTTTCCACTTCATGGCATAAGCGGATCTGGTGGAGGTTTTCTGGCTCCACCAAAATCTCCGCCACTTTGGGAGATCCTCCAAAACGGGATTGGGCTAAGTCTGCAGGAGCCATGCATGCAGTTGAAGGGATTTGAGGCCTGGATGGACCAGGGTCCCCTGATCCTGGGTCAACAAACCTCGAGATAGAGGAAGAGGAAGATCCTCTGAGTATTGTAGAAGAGAGAACCAAACTTGCCTGGACCAGAAAGGAGGCGATTAGAATCATGCACTCCTTCCAAAGCTAGTTTCTGCAAGACTCGTGGGATAAGTGGAATTGGGGAAGGCATAGATAAATCTGTCCTTCCAGTTAAAGACAGAGCGTCGCTCCAAAAAGTGCCTCACTCTGCAGCAAGCAAGCAGAAGACGGGAAGTTTTGCGTTTAGGGGTGAGGCGAACAGGTCGACCTGTGGTGTTCCCCAAAGTTGGAAGATATTGTCTAGGACCCCTTGGTCCAGTTCCCACTCATGAGTCAGAGCAGAAGAGCGACTTAGCTTGTCTGCCAGGGTGTTGTTGACTCCCGGAATGTGAATTTCCATGAGGTGAAGGTCGTGTTGTGTTGCCCAATCCCAAACCCTCATTGCCTCCCTGCAAAGAGGGTAGGACCAAGTCCCTCCCTGTTTGTTGATGTACCACACCACGCACATGTTGTCTGTCTGGACGGCTAGGTGGCCGGGAAGGATGTATCGGTGAAGGGTATGGAGAGCATACAACGCTGCCCGAAGCTCAAGCACATTGATGTGGAGAGCTTGTTCTAGCTTGGACCAGGAGCCCTGGGTCCGATGAGGACCTAGATGGGCTCCCCAACCTTCGCCTGAAGCGTCTGTGGTTAGAGTCTGGGGGGGATGAAAGAAAGGAACTCCCCGAAACAGGTTCTCTCGAACCATCCACCACTGCAAGTCTCAAATCATCGGCGAGGAGATCAGAACTGGGTGATCTAGGTCGTCCACTAGCTGATGCCATTGAGAGCATAGAGTCCACTGAGAAATCCTCATGTGGAGTCGAGCACAAGGCATCGTTGGGATAGCAGCCACCATGAGCCCGAGAAGGCGAAGGACCGACCTCACAGAGACCATCCTGTGGTCAGACAACAGAGTTATTTGGGTCTGAAGGGTGGACGCCCTGTCCGGAGGTAGGAAGGCCTTGCCCGTGGTCATATTGAGAATCGCCCCAATAAAATGTAGCCTCTGGGATGGGTCCAGATGAGACTTGGAATGGTTGATGGTAATACCCAGGCAGGCAAAAACCTGCTGGGTAATGGAGAGGTAACGCAGGAGATCCTCCCTGGATGAAGCCGCCAGGAGCCAGTCGTCCAGGTACGGGAAAACCTGCACTCCCCTGGTACGCAGGTGGGCCGCCACCACTGCCAGGCATTTGGTAAACACTTGGGGGGCTGAGGATAGACCAAACGGGAGCATCTTGAACTGGTAGTGGTCCCCCTGGAACGCAAAACGAAGGTATTTGCAATGAGATGGGCGAATGGGAATGTACAGATAAGCATCCTGCATATCCAGAGCACAAAGCCATTGACCCGGCTGGAGTAGGGGCTGAAGGCTCTGCAAAGAGAGCATCCTGAACCTTTTGTATTCTACGTAAAGATTCAGGGAACTGAGATCAAAAGTGGTCTGAGATCTCCTGTCTTCTTTGGGACCAGGAAGAAATGGGAATAGTAACCCGTCCCTCGCAGATGAAGGGGGGTAGCCTCTATTGCTTGTTTCAGCAGGAGAGCCGAAATTTCCTCCTGGACCAAGAGAAGATGTTCCCATGAATATGACGACTTCAGAGGGGGGTGGCAGGGTGGTTTCTGAAGAAACTCTATGGAGTGTCCTTCTGCTATGAGCTGGAGCGCTCAAGAATCTGTGGTTATCCTCTCCCTTCCAGGAAGGTGGAGGGAAAACCTCCATCCTACCGGTTCCTCCGGGGAGTCTGGAGGCAGTGGGAGAGGAAAGGAGTCAGGTGGTGTGGGGCAGCGCTGCAGCTGAAGCACCCGCTGCTTTTTTGGAAGGGGGCTTAGCAGCTGTGGGGGCCAGGTGTTTTGTGGCCCACCTTCCCTGGGGTTTCGCCTTTGGCCGATTCTGTCTGCGAGGGGCGGCACTGCTGCTGATGGGACGGTACATGGAATCAACTGACTTCAGTGCCGTCCTTCTCTACAAATCGGTGATGATGTCCTTGACATCACCCCAACGCACCGACCGGAAGGGTGCTTCCTGGATAGCAGATTGCACCTCCGGGACCAACCCTGACACAGGAGTCAAGCATGATGCCGTAGGCTTACAGCAAAAGCTGAGCTCCACCCAGCAGTGTCCACTGCATCGTATGTTGTATGTAGCATGTGTCGACTGGCCGAACGAGCAGAGCAGACGAGATCAGCCAACTCCTGCTTGACTTGGGAGTCAGGCAAGGAGTCCAATCTGGCTTCCACCTGAGTCAGAATGGCCTTCTGATAGTCCCCCATATGGCTGGCATAGTTCAGGGCCCTGATCCCCAGCGTGGAGGAAGCATAAATCTTTCTCCCATACTGGTCCAGAAGGCGTGATTCCTTATCAGGTGGTGATAAGCTAAGATGTTTGGGGTTCGCCGACCGGCCGTGAGTGGCACTAATCACAACCGAGTCGGCAAGAGGGTGAGAATCCAGAAAATCAACACCCTCTGGAGCCTGATATAGCCGGTTCGACTTCCTAGGAAGTGGGGCTAAGAGCAACGGCTGTTTCCATATTGTGGTATCGAGGTCGGCGTGTGGCTCTATCCAGGGTGGCACCAAGGTAGGAGCTCTCACGGGCAGATCCAGATGTTCAGCGAGTTTCAGATGCTGAGGATCTGGTTCCAGAGAGTGCCACTGATGAACTTCCTGGATTTTCCTAAGCAACTCCGTAAAAGAAGGATCCTCCAGAGGAGACTTTGGAGGAGTCCTTGGCCTGGGCTTCGACAGAGAGCGTGGCTCATCGTCTCTCTCGGAGCAACCGTCGGAAGAGTCTGAGGATGAAGAAGAGAAGACTCCCATTCCCGACCGAGGAGGAATGGATCCGTTAGGAAGTCCCGAGGAGCGTGTCCTGCCTTCTCTGGATCCAGATGGAAGAACCCTGGAGTCCGGAGGTGGTGAGGGAGAGTGCTGCCTTGGACATACAGGAACCTGGGATGGCACTGTCGCTGGAAGGTGGCTCTCGACCTTTTTGGTGAGCTGAGCCTTGGCCTCAGCCCAACAGGAGGCCAGAGTCTCCTGCAGGTCCATCGGCAGCCACGAGGGCGGTAGAGGAGGAGGAGGCAGGGGATAAGGATACGGGTTGTAACCGTATGGAGCATATACAAAACCCGGCTACGAGTAGCTCGGCGTCGGGTATTGTGGTGTCGAGTACTGCGGCGTCGGGAAGCCCGGTGTGGGGTACTGTGGCGCCGGATACTGTGGTCCCAGGTACGCCGGCGTCGGATAGGACTGGAGGTACCTGGGAGCCGGGGCTGCTGGCAGGCAGACAGCCTGGCCGGTGGCCTCACGGGCAGGTCCATAGTGGAGAGCCTGGGGGCGGAGGGCCCGATGTAGCGGAATGTGTCCCTGAGTGGTAAGGCCGACATCAGGGCCGAAGGTGGAGGCCTGGCGTCGGAGGTACCAATGTCGGAGGGCGGCATCAGAGGCAGCGCTCACGGGGACCAACGTCAGGTCCGGCACACCAGGTGGCGGAAGAACTGCGGAGGAAAAGATCCCCAGCTTCGCCCGGGGATGGAGGGGAAAAATCCCAGGGGTCGAGTTGGGGAGACTCTGGTTCCCCTGACAGCAGTGAAGGCTGTGGGGCCGATACGGGTACGACGGACGTGGGGGGTCTGTCGTTGGTTCCTTCACCAGCCGGACATCGGATGAGCCGACATGAGGCTTAGAGGCGAGCTCCCGGCAGGTGCCGGAGGAGCCGGCGTCCAACTTATGAGAGCCATCACCGGAGGTGGGCCGAGTAGAGTAATCGGCCTGGTCCAGTGGAGTGGAGGCCGCACGCCGCCCAGCTGCAGAGTCACCCACAGTGGTAGGCCGAGCCTGAAGCCAAACCAGAAGCCCGGAGGAGCCTCCCTACTGCCCTGAGGCCCATAGGGCCGAGGCGAGCCAGGCAGGCTGGCGCCCCTCGGAAACCTCTGAGGTGGCCGTCGAGGAGCGATCTCCTGGAGGGGATGTTACCTGCGTCCCAGCGACTCCTAAGGGAGACACAGTGGAGGAGCTCTTGTCCCGGTGCCTCTCCTTCTCCTTCTCCTTCTTCTTCCTATGGCCTTCGGAGGAAGTGGACGCCTGCCTCAGTTTTTTGAGCTCCTTCTCCATAGAACTCATTTTCTTCTTCAGAATATGGGCTTCCAGGGATTGCTGTCGCCTTTTCCGGGTAGCTGCGTTGAAACTGAGGCAGTGCTGGCACTTTTCAACCAGGTGATCGGGACCTAGGCAGAACAGGCACAGGGAGTGGCTGTCCTTGTGTGGTAGTTGGGCACCACAGGAATCTCACTTATTCTTGTGCTCGGAGGGTGTAGGGGACTGACATACACCGACAATTGTACCCAGCGTGAGTAGAAAAACAATTATTTTCGGTAAAAAAGCAGCGAAGGTAGGGCTGACGAAGCACAAACTTTCCAGCGAGGCACTGCACGAGCTAACAGTGAGAAAGAACTGGTAGGCGGTCATCGGGACGCCCTTTATACGGCGTCTCCTGATGCGGTCACCTGACGTGGGGGCGGTCCCTCGCCAGGGACTGCTAGCTAGAAATTTTTCTGTGGGGTCCTGCCGCCCGCCGGCGTCAGTCCTATATGTAATTACCTACTGCAAGAGCCCTCTCGAAGTAAGATCTCTTGTTTCTTAGCTTTCTAGATTTCCCATTCTTTCTGATATGTGTCAAAGTCTTTTAACATTAATTTATCTAGCTGTTTTAGTCTAGACTCTGTTGAGTTTTTAGTGCTATAGACTTCTTTTGTTTAATTTCATGATATTATATGGTACTGATGGTAGCCTTAAAAGCATCCCAAATACTTGACACCAATGTCTGGTTGTTATAGTTGAACTACCAAAATTCCTAGATTTTTTTTATTAGTTTGATAAAGGGATCCTTTCACAGACTATTATTAAATCTCCACTGAAAAGTTCTCTGCCAGTCTAGGTTTCTTAACTCTTAGGCTGCCAACAGAATTAAAATGTATAGGAATTTTGGACTGATATAGAAGTCCGCAGCCCTGCAAGAGTTAAGCTTAATTCCAAACCAACCATTGCATGGTCAGATAGACATAAAGGGCTGGATATTCAAAGTCGCTATTTTGTGGTGCAAGCCCTTAAGCTGCACAAAATAGTTCTTGACTGAGGTATGGCAGGGGTGGTATTCAAGGTTTAGCTATTGAGCAACTCCTTTGAATATCACCCAACCCAACCACTATGCATGCGCCAGTGGAACTTGCCACCGCAAGTGGTCAGAGTGGAGCATTCAAGTTGCAGTGGCGAGTACCATTGCGCCATGCGCCAAATTCACATTTTCAAAGGTGACATGCAAATGGGGCCATAATTCATGCAAGGCGCAGGGGACCATTTGCATCCATTTATATTCATTTGCATGCCATTAGCATGCAGGTGCACGATCCCTGAGGACTTGCGCTGGCGCCTGCCGAGCAGCAGCGTGGGACCGGCTCCCCTGCAGCCCGATCATGGGCAAAGTGTAAAAATCCCCCACCCCGACTGGCCCGATCGCGGGCAAAGTGAAAAATAAAACCCATCCCCACCAGCCCGATCGCGGCACCAAAGTGTCAATCCCCCAAGACCATATCTCTGGTGGTCCAGTGGACGCTAAGCCCGATCGCAGGCTGCATAATGTTTAACCCCAAGAACATAGCCCTGGTGGTCCAGTGGACGCTAAGCCCGATCGCGGGCTGCATAATGTTTAAACCCCCAAGACCATATCCCTGGTGGTCCAGTGGACTGCTAAGCCCGATCGCGGGCTGCATAATGTTTAAACCCCCAAAGAACATAGCCCTGGTGGTCCAGTGGACCACTAAGCCTGATCACGGGCTGCATAATGTTTAAACCCCACCCAGGAACATATCCCTGGTGCTCTAGGTGTCCCCACCCCACCCACCCGAAGCCCCTACCCCTCGCTCCCCTGACAGCCGGCAGCATCCCACCCGCCTGCGCCCACTGCCCACCGACTGACTGCCGGTAAGGCTGCACACCCATTGGTGCAGAGCAAGAGCCAATAGGCGTAGAAGCCAGGTTTATAGCAGTTCAGATATGTGAATGAATGAATTCATTCACAAATCTGACCGCTCACGGTATATGGGTATGCAGCCCGCGATCGGGCTTAGCGGTCCACTGGACCACCAGGGCTATGTTCTTGGGGGTTTAAACATTGTGCAGCCAGCGATCGGGCTTAGTGGTCCACTGGACCACCAGGGCTGTGTTGGGGGATGTTTAAACATATGCAGCCAGCGATCGGCTTAGCGATCTGCTGGACCACTGGAAACTATGTTCTTGAAGATTAAACATTATGCAGCCAGCGATCAACAACGATCCACTGGACCGCAAGACTGGTCTTGAGAGACTAAGCGATATGCGGCCAGCGATCAGGCTTAGCGGTCACTGGACTACCGAAGTTCAGTCGCCCAGAGGGATTGAACTGCCCCAGTGCCATGTCCGGCGGGCTGGTGGGGTGGGTTTTTATTTTTCACTTTGCCCGCGATCGGGCCAGTTGAGGAAGGTATTTTCGACATCTGCCCGTGATCGGGCCAGTCAGGGAGGGGTTACTATATGCCCGATTGGGCTGTGGGGGGCACAGGGAGTAGGTTGAGGGCCACCCACAGGTGGCAGCTGCTGTGTTGTGCCCTGCAATGCGGTAGCTCACCTGTGGGTGGCCCTCAACTTACTCCTTTTTTTGGGCTTAAAGTTGTGCAGGCGCAGGTTGGGGGTTGCACCTGCACAACTCTGCACAGCCCGCTGAATATCGGGCTGTGCAGTTTATGCATGGTTCCTCCCCCTCCAGTTCAGCATGCATTCATTTGCATTGCGCTGTTGCTCAGCTGGACTTGGGGGGCGCAACTGCCTCCTGCTGAATATGGCAGAATGGCGCAATTTCGGACTTACGCAGGCGCAACCCTTTTGAATATCCAGCCCAGTGAGTCTATTTGTATGTTTTCCACATGTTTTATAAGGTTGTTAGAGATGAAGAAATAATCCAACCTGGAAAAAACCTTGAGTTTTTTTATCGTAGTGTGTAAAGTCTCTAGTGTTCATATTTTTTAATCTCCAAGGATCTACTAACTGTTCTGATTGCTTAAAACTAGTAACTTCTTTTGCTAGATTAATGTTTCCTGGGGTGGGGTTAGATGATTTATCCATATATGTTAAGCACCATGTTCATATATCCTGCCATTAAGATATCTTCGGTTTGTAAAGCTTAAAGTCCTTCACTTATATTAGCTAGAAATTCACCATATTTTGTAAATGGGGCATATACTGAGCCTACCGTAAAGGTGATAAGAGCTTACTTCTATTTTAACCATACTAATTCTTCCTTCCTTATCTTTATAAGTATCTAATATTTTAACGTCCATACCTTTCTTAATTAAGAAAGCCACCCTTTACTCTTATTAGTTCCAGTGCTATAAAAACAGTGGCTACACCATCTCTTTCTTAACTTTATTACTTTGTTTTATTTTAGTCTTTGATAACCGGGTAAGGCCCACTAGGCACAAGTGCCTGTTTTTAGGGGTGACCTGGGAGCACTGGGTGGTTAAATGACTTGCTCAGAGTCACACAGTATGCAAGTGGAGGTTGTGAGAATCAAACTCAGGTCTGGTCTGCTGGATCTATCAAGCTCGCTCACAGCTCATCACTCTAACCTCTAGGCTATACTGTCAGCCCAATCTTCTTTATATGTCAAATGAGTTTCTTGTAACCAGATAGAATGAGCCATAGATTTTTTACTGTACATCAGGATTTTGTTCCTCTTCATTGGAGTACTCAAGCGGTATCCTGTGATAACAGCAACTCAATAATAGCAACTAATAAAAAGCGACTACAAATGCACGAAAACCAAATAAGCGACCAGTACATTTAAATGACTCAGCAGAAATCACGACTTCATTTTCAAAAATAGCGACTGTGTAATAGTATACCCTACTAGTTATTTTTGTGCTTACCTTACCTCCGTGCGTTCTGACATTATATATGTTCCCTTGAATTCCATTTCCCGTTTCCTGTTGTACTTCATAAAACCTCCACCCCAAGCATCATAGTCATTCACAATGCAAAACATCTAAATTGCTATGGCAGTCAATTTCTCACCAGCCAAAGGTAAGCCATTTGCGCTATATATGAGCTACCTTTATCACAGAGATAAGGAGAAGTCTGAAAAAGTATACTGGAGATGTGCAGGCGCTCAAAAATATAGTTGCCTAGCGCGACTGCACACCTCAGGGAAAACTGTTGTTACTGTTGTCAAGCAACATACCCACGTCCCTGATGCTGCAGAAATTGGTGTTAGGCGTGTGATGGGTAACATTAGGACAAGAGCATGCTCTACAGTTGAGGCAACTGCTTAGGTTGTGGTCGAGTGTACTGCATCTGCACCTGAGGCAGTGACTGGTAGGCTACCAGGTATTAGTTTAATTAAATGTACTGTGCAGCGTATTCGGCAACAGGAGCGTGGTTGCCCTGCAACTCCTACCATGGTGGAGGACTTAATTATCCCTCCTGAATTCTCTATTCTAAGCTGTGGAGAACAGTTTCTACTTTATGACAGTGGTCCTGAGAAAGATCGAGTTCTATTGTTTTCTACAGAAAACAATCTCAAATTTTTGAAGGAATGTGGGGACTGGATGCTTGACGGTACATTCAAGTCGTGTCCTGCTTTATTCGATCAACTGTACTCTGTGCATGGCATTCATTCGGGTATGCTTTTAACTTCAGTCTATGTATTGATGAGCTCCCGCAAAATAGCTTCCTATGAGAGAGTCTTTGCTAAGATTCGAACACTCATTGCAATCTCTAGCCCAGCAAATTCAATAATGGATTTCGAGAGGGCTTCATGGAAAGCATTTACCATAGTTTTCCCTGAAACACAACTTCGTGGTTGCTTTTTTCATTTTGCCCAAGCTGTGTGGAGGAAAATCGCAGCACCCCTGAGGTGGAAACCAGGTATTGCAATGACCCAGACTTTGCCCTTCACTTACAAATGCTGTTGTCATTGGCTTTTGTGCCCCTAGTGATGTTATAAAGAATTCGAGAAATGAAAGAAATGGAATTTTTGTTAAGCATGACGACTTGTTATAGCCAATGCTTGACTACTTCGAAGACACCTGGCTTGGACGTCCAAGAGGTAGAACGGGGTGCAGAACAGCACATTTTCCTATACAGCAATGAAACTGCTACACAACAACTCATATGGGCCTAGCAAGAACTAACAACACCGTTGAGGGATGGCACAGGGGATTTAACTGTAGGCTAGGCGCATGTTATCCTAGTATTTGGAAACTGATCGATGGGCTCAGAGAAGAACAAAAGCTTTGTGAAATTAAAATGCAGCAGCTAATTTCTGGAGCTGCATCTAGTGGCACTAAATGGAAATACAAGGACCAAAATATCCGTATAGCTGCAATTGTGGGGCAATACGAGTCTCGTACTACATATGAGTATTTAAAAGGACTTGCCTACAATTTTCAGTTTAAACAGTAAGAAGCATTAAAGAAACAAGGCGATTACAGTGGGCAGCATGAAGAAGCCTTGAAGAAATAAAGGAAGAAAGTGCAGCGCAGTGCTGTGAAGACTCGCAAGACAGCAATAAAGGATTTCCTGGCCTTGCCAGTTTTTTTCAAAGTTTAGCAGCAGCTGTTTTGACGCTTCTCATCCTTGACAGTTGCAGGTCGTTTGTTAACTGGGCAGGCTTTTATTCAGACTGAGCACAAGTTCTGTCAGTGCGAATGTGATGCTTAGGATAGTACCAATCCTTGCTGATTTGTGTAATGAGTGTTACTGGGAAAGCAATAGCATTGATATCAGGCGTTTTTGGCGGGTTTGCTTCTGATCCTACTGATCACTGCCGATTTGTGTAACGAGTGTTATTGGGAAATCAGTAAAATTTAAATCTGGAGTTTTGGCAGGTTTGCTGGAAGTTGTGTTTTTGGAAGGGTTGCAGCATATAACACTGATTTATGAGTTATTCTGAAATTAGAAGCCAGAATGAAATCAAGCGTTGTTCGTTAACTTTGGGCATGCCATTGATGACTTAACTCAGGCAGAACACATTTCAATGCGCCGTTTTCCCAATCACGATTTTGTAATGTCGCCTAAACTGTGGTCGCCGTTGTGTAGTCGCCCACATTAACGTCGCAATTTTTTAGTTGCAATTTTAACATAGAACCATTCAAGCCATTTACATTCAATGTAACTAGTTTCATTTTGTCTGAAGCTATCTTTATCTTTCTTTGTACTATTTCTCATCTTACATGTCCCTTTTCCTACAACATATGTATAACTAATTCTAATTATTTTTTCCCTAGTCCCTTTAGTATATGTCTTAACAAGAAGTGAACTTTTGTCTGACCATAATTTAATACTCCTATAATCCCCCCTCATCCCTAGAATACAACAAAATTCCCTCTTTTTTCCCCCTACCTAATATCTCCTTCTTTATAACTACATAAGAAAACATAATTTTTACCTTTTTTGTTATTCACAGAAAGGTCTTTTTGAATTGTTAAACAAAGAAAGTTACAGGGAAAACAACAAACTTGCTCTAGGAAGCATATCCCAATCTTGGAATGTCTGCACTCCACCCCGCACATCATATTAACTAGATGCCCTTTTCTTTACCTAGTGACCTCCTGACAAATCTGTTGCTCAATGTTTCCCGTTTCTACAGTAATTCACAAGTTCTTCCGATTTCAAAATGTAGTCATCTTTTCTTTACTTCTGTTTTAAACCTTTCTAGTTTGTAAATATAATCTCACATCCACAGTTAAAGAAATCACAATAAGTGTCATCTTTAAAAGAAAAAAGTTTCTAAAAGACCCATTTTTCTTCATGTAAAGACATTTGTATGTATTACATAAATAAATCAGGAATTACAGATTTTAACTCTTTTACTGCTTGTTCCACTATGTCAAAGGTATATCTTTGCACTTTGAGTATTACTTTTCATTTTTGCTGGCATGATCGTTGTGGCACGGTAGCCTTTAGACCACAGTTTTGACCTTAAGTCATCACATTTTTTCCTTTGTTGCAACAGCTCATATGGTAGGTCATTATAAACTGCCACCTGGGCACCCAAAATGTTTTTATTTATTTATTAAATTTTGGTGACCGGTAGGCCCACTGAGCCTCGAAGGTCCCTTTTCAGGGGCAACCGGGATAACAATACATGTTTTGATGCAGAGAAAAGACATTAAGTTACAGAAAACATTTTCAGGTTTGCACGGAGGTTAAAGCCATGGTTATCAACATGACACAGTTTTTACCAAGTAACTACCTGGCATGGATATAAACATGACTAACAATTTTCAGTTTTCAGATGAGCTATCTACAAGACAAAAGCTATCTATGGGACAATAACAGGACCAAGGTGCCTTGGATCTTGAAATTGCCAGGTAGGCTCACTTCGGGAGGTTGATGTGGGTGAGGGAGGCAACTTGAGCTGTGGCATTGGCATGTGCTGCAGTCAATCATATGAGCCTTAAGTCTGGTGTGAAGTTCCTAAGTGAGGAAGCCTCCTGCACCAGAGGAGGGAGCTTGTTCCACAGATAAGGGGCTAGGTAGGAGAAAGATCTGCCACCAGCATTAGTCCTGACTCTGGGGACTTCCACTGGAGTTCCCCTGATGTCCGTAGGCTCCTGGGGTTATGTTTAATTGCTATAGTTCCCACTATGCTGGGTGGAGCAGGCAGCCTGAGTAGCCTGAATGCCTGGCCGAGCAAGGGGTATTGTAGGCGCGCGATCAGTGAGGGCCACCGTAGCTGGGCCAGTGTGTCACACTGGTGACTTCACTGGTGGTCCTGGGGAGCAAACCGGGCTACCTGTGTACAAAAATTTGCATCCTGGAGACCTCTTGCTTAGCCATGCCCTGTATAATCGGTGCAGCATAGGTCAGGGTAGGGAGCAGGACACTTGTGGCAATTGAGAGCCTGGCCTTAGGGATGAGCTGGTCCTTGAGTCGGTACAGGGGTATCAAGTTTCTGATGTAAGGTCTTGGTAACCTGATCCAGGTGGTTCTTGAAGGTGAGACATTGGTCAAGTGTTAGACCTAAGTATTTTGGGGAGGGTACTACTTCGATACCACTTCCAGAGAGTGTGGTGAGTTGCAAGGATGAAGTCCTGTCATGACCCAGGGATCTGTGCCCAAATAGCACCACCTTGGTTTTGTCTGCATTTAGTACCATTCTGTTTTCACTCAGCCATGCCTCAAGTGATGTAAGGTCACCTTGGAGGAGGGGACCAATAGCTGCCACATTGCCCAAGGATCGGTAGATGACGGTGTCATCCGCATACTGAACGACCAAGCTATCCCCACAGTGGGTATTTAGGTCATTGGTAAACAAGGAGAAAAGGAGGGGGCCGAGGACTGAACCCTGTGGTACACCCTGTTTTAGGGGTTGTGGACCTGATATGGCTCCCTTCCAGGTGACCCTCTGTGTCCGGCCAGATAAGTAGCTCCCAAACCACTTGAGGACAAGGGGGTCTGAGCCCACATTGTTCAACTTCTGTAGTTGGAGTCTGTGGTCAACAAGGTCAAATGCCTTGGACAGGTGTATAAAGACAGCACCTGTGGGTATCCCGTTATCCACTGCTCTGAGTACTTCGTTCGAGAAGTTGATAAGGGTTGAGTAAGTCCCGTGGTTAGATCTAAATCCATATTGTGAGGGAGCTAGGAGCTGATGAGCCTCCAAGTAGTCACGGACTTGGTCATAGACTAGCCTTTCTTGTAGCTTAGCAAGTGTGCAGAGCAAGGAGATAGGCCTGTAAATGGAAATTACGTACTTACCGTAATTATTGATCTTCTTGGACAGTCTCCATCACTCATTCACACTAGTGGGATAGCGCTGGAGGCGCTAGGACCAAGCGGGAGCCAAAATTTTCAGAAGGGCGGGCGCGGTAGGACCAACATGCGCGGCACCGCGAGACTGACTCGCGCCTGTATAGGCTATCTCGGCGTCGACCCTCCAACCGCCTCAGTACCTTTTCGACCAAGGAGGTGCAGCGTAACTAATGAGAATAACTTATTCTGAGTGTCTGGGCCTGAGAGGGCCCAGATGGCCTTTGTAAGAAAGGTCAAAGAACAATGTCTTCACAGTCCGAACCATAGGCCATGAAGACCAGGAAAGAAAAACGAGTGAACCCAGGGGATGGTGGGTGGGCGTGTGAATGAGTGATGGAGACTGTCCAAGAAGATCAATAATTACGGTAAGTACGTAATTCCATATCTTCCTGGACTAAGTCTCCATCACTCATCACACTAGTGGAGAGTACCAGTTAAAATCAACAACCCTGAGTAGGGTGGTAGGAGATAGGGTTCACTCCAGAAAGGACAGCCAAGGACTGTCCTGTTAATAAAAGAGCTGTCTTGTAAGAGCATCTATAACATAGTGTCTACAAGATAAGCCTGAGTTGTAACTCGTCACCTTGCCGACAACTACAATGGGCAAAAAATTAAAGTCTGCCAGGCAGCCACAACTATTCTAGGAGAGCGGCAAGAACCTGGCCTCACAATTTGATCTAGGACCAAAATTAATAGTGTCAAAGACATGCACTAATCTAATGTAAAGGACCTCCAGGAACTGCAAGAGCCAGAGGTAAAGTGTACAGGTTTAGGGTAGTAAGGACTGTATGTGAATATTTATGCAGCTACCTTAGAAAAGAACCTACTGACCAATGGTCAAGAAAGAAGCACGTCATCTGTTGCTGGAGCAAACATGGAAGTAGGAATCTAAGTTACGACTTGCTGAAGAGTCACTTCTGTTGCTGCAAGGCGCTGATCAGGAGAAGAAAGCCTGATTAAAACACAAAAAGGGGACTAACAGACTGGTTAGATGTCAAGGTTTTGGAAATATCTCGGAATAAGAGAAATTCTCTTAGAGAAAAGAGGTGAGCTATACCACAGCTGGATTGGACTGCCCCCTAGGGGTAGAAGAAAACAGGTACCCTTTACTGAGGTTTAGAGATGACCGCCTCAGGGTTGAGTGGAACACATTCAGATCAAGTGTGGTATCAGGAAATTCCAACTAGGCCCTGTGCTGTGATAATTCCCAGCCCCCATCATTAGTCCGAGGCCTGACAAGGTTGCTGGCTGCTATTTGGCAAGTATGCCCGATACAGAAATGACAAGGATGTCATCCTCTGAGGAGCAGGAGGAGCCTGAAGATCCATAACTGAACCCTGACTGGACTAATAATAGCTAGACAGATGTTAACTACCTGTGGCGAAGCAGCCACCAGAGGGGCAGCATCAAAAAATGGGCTGTATACCCCTATCAAAGGAGCGGGACAGTCTGTGCAGCTCCCGACCATTGAATTAAAATGTTCCAAAGAGTGTAATTGTCTTGACCACTTAAAAAGTATAGACGCAGAGGTATATAGTCCACAGATCCAGTCTGAACACTATGGTGGACCCCATAAAAGAGGAACTACTAAAAGAGCTTGCATCACAGACTCTGATGATAGAAAGGGCATTCAGTATATAAAATGAGTCATCCGCTGTATCACTGACCAGAAGGACAGGAAAGACTCATCAAGGCCTTTCTACCACAGAAGGACCCCAAAGAGGTCTCGTTAGAGCCACTAGAGACTTCGCCACCAGGAAGGGTGTCGAAGCTTGGCACCACGGGGGGCTGAGAAAGTGCTGAGCGGAATGAGAGATTCCGCTGACAGAAACAGAACAGAAGAGTCCCATCAGCGGAAAATCGCTGGATGAGGAGATCAATGCAGACCGCCACCCACTAAATGTGTGGAAATAATCCGAGAATAGAATTCATTCCATGGAAACATCTCAACACAAGTCCTCGGGAAGAGAGGTCTGCAAACACAGATCTTTCCCTAGTTCTGTCAGACAGCACCAACTGGCACCCCTGCGGCACTAGCATCACTCCTGGCACAGGAAGGCACCAAGCAGTAACCATGCCAACCTGAGAGACACCAGAGGGCACCCACGGCAGAACCCGCAGGTATCCTCTGTACCAACGGCAGCAATAGCATGCAAGGCAGCTTCGACGCCCATGGCACCCACGGGTGCCAGGTGCCCCCGCTGGTGCCCGTGCCACCACGTGGGTGTCGCCATTGCCCGCAGCACCCACGGGTGCCCGGCACTGCCCGCGAGTGCTTGGCATCGCCCACGGCACCTGCGGGTGTCAGGCGCCACCTGCGGGTGCACGGCATCGCCCGCGCTACCCGTGGGTGCCTGGCATCACCCACAGCACCCACGAGTGCCCGCGGGCATCAGTGGCACCATGAGACACCCACAGCACCGCTAGCGGTGCCGACAAAGAAGCACCCACGGCGCCAAGCACGGCGCCGAGCACAGCGTGAGCCACAGAGCCGATCCATGGCACCGAGCATGGCGCCGACTGCAGCACAGAGCCGAGCATGGTGCTGAGACACGGAGCCGAGCATGGCACCGAGCAAGCCACCGGCGCTGACTGCAGCACAGAGCATGGTGCCGAGCATGGCACGAGCCATGGAGCCAACTGCATCCAGTACAGCGCCAAGCATGGCACCGAGCCGCAGGCGCCAACTGCATCCAGTACAGCCAAGCATGGCACCGAGCCACGGTGCCGAGTCCCGGCACCAACCCAAACACCAGCGGTGCCGCCTATGGCACCCATGCCAAACCAGGGGCATGGCACCAGACCTGCGGCGCCACCAAGGTATTGGGCACAATGCCAGGAAAAACACCATGGAAAAGAAGAGAAAGGTGGTGCCCGTGCCGGCCCCTGCATGGAAAAGGAAGAGGGGGGTAGGCACGAGGGGCTGACAAGATGGCGAAGGCACCAAGAGGGCACCGTGCTCATTCAGATCCAATTGACCCGGCTCCGGTCCAACGGCTCCGTGGCCCGGAGGCCCAGAAACCAGGAACACAACCAGGAAAAAAGGAGTCACACCCCCTGCTCCACAGGAGCGGCCCAGAGGTGGAACTGCTCACCGGAACTCCAACGAGGACAGAGATGGAGTCCGGAGTCGAGAAAAGCAGCCATTAGGAGCAGGGCCAAGGGGGAACCCACAAAAGTCGGTTCAGGCCTATCGCCCCTACCAACGAACAATCCTCGTGCAGACATACCAACGGGCAACCTCGACTACACGATTCCTTCCCCAAACAGAAGAAGAGCTCCCGAGGCTAAGCGGAGCTGATCCCGCACCACTTGATTTGGTGCTTTGGTGGACTGTCCTCCCCGCCGAGCACAGGACTGTCCGTAGTCAGACCCCCCCATTACTTAAGGGTGGTGGACCGGGCACAGCCCCTCTGCCATAACAACTTTCAAATGAAGTCTTCCTACCGTCATCGCTACCGTCTAAGGACGACTCCATGGATGGCAGGAAAGAATTTCTTCATAATCTCCTTATTCGTAAAATAAAAAATTACTACTAAATAGTTAAATTAAAACTTTTAAATTAAACACTAAATGCTGCTGTCGTATAGACGAAAACTTTGACTCCGACGAGCAATGACGTCCGACATCCAGCGCACTCGATGGTGGGAGAAAAGGAACTGAGGCGGTTGGATGGTTGACGCCGAGATAGCCTATACAGGCGCGAAGTCAGTCTCAGAAAGGCTGCATGCGGGTCCTACTCGCACGGGCCCTTCAGAAAATTTTTGGCTCCCGCTTGGTCCTAGTGCCTCCGGCGCTATCCCACTAGTGTGAATGAGTGATGGAGACTTAGTCCAGGAAGATTTGCTTATATTTTCCCTGGGGCCACCTTTGTGGATTGGGACCACGTTGGCCTGTTTCCACTGGTCAGGAATGATTCCTTCCTGTAGAGATCTGTTTAAGAGACGGATCAAGGGTCTGGAGATGGAAGGGGTTCCAGCCTTGAGTAGCCAGATTTATCTCATCTGGTCCCCTGAGCCTCTGACTTTCAGTGCCATTAGGAGGTTAGGACCTCTTTCACTTTACCAGTCTTAGGTGGAAAGAGGGTCATTCGCCAGCATGTAGGCTCACCTGCGTTGGAGCCAAGGTCAGGGGGACAGGCCAGTCTTGTGTGCCTCGAGGTCTGTGAAGTGATTGTTAAGGAAGGTGGCTATTTGAGTGGAGTCACTAACAAGCTGACCATTGACATCAATGGGACCAGGTTCAGTCTTCTTGTTGCCCCTGATCAGGTCATTAACATGATTCCAGAATAGCTTAGGGTTACCTAAGTTGGTTTTCTGGAGGTGAGTGACATACTCCCTTTTCGCAAGTTTAATGGCTCTCTTGCTTTTGTTTCTTAAGGTTTCTAAATTCTGCCAGAAGGGAGGAGAGCATGAACTTCTTCCAGGCCTTATCCTGACTTATCATGAGGGTTTTAAGGGATGGAGAGATCCACTTGTAGCAGCTGCCTTTTTGCTCTCAGTCTTTTCAGAGGGCTGAAGAGGTTAGCTGCTGTACATAATAAGTCCTGGAAGTATTCCAGGGCCTCTATCAGAGTAGGGAGGGCGTGATTGGGCTCCATTCCTGGCTGCATGGAAGTAGTGTTGAATTGCACTTCAGAGGAAATTGTAGTCCGTGAATGGTAAGGATTCTGGGCTGGACCTTGGGTGCTCTGTTTCTCCAGATACAGAATATTGGGAATGGTCACTCAAGGAGTCCCGCCATTATTCTGGCAATCTGGATGTTGGCAGGGTTGGACACTAGAGCCCAGTTGAGGGTGGTGGATTCCCCATTTTGTAATTAAGTCTTGTTCGGTTCAGAGATAACCTGTGCCAGACCTGCCTCTTGGGTCAGTGCCATTAACTCATTCACACCACAAGAGCTCTATGAGACTTCCACCACTTGTGCCCTGTATACTCTTAGCACTGCATCCTGGGCCTTTCTAAGCAAAATCAAGCCATAATCAGCATGCCACAAACAAATGTGAATACCTCTTGAACCGTAAGTGCTACACACAAAGTATCAGTGGCAGAGTTGTTCAGCACAACGTTACCTTACCAATGGTGCTATGCAATCAGTTGTAATCAATTTAGTTTTTATTTTATACTAGCTGAAATACCAAACAACTGATTTTTTTTCAAGTTGCATGAGAGACAAATGTCAGCCATGCACACCATCCCTTAAACAAATGCAAATAACTCCTAAAGTATATGTGGTAGACATAAAGTGTCAGTGGCAAAATTGTTCAGCACAAAATAACCTTTCTAATGGTGCTATGCAATCAATTGTAATCCATTTAGTTTTTATTTTATAGTAGCTGAAATACCAAACAACTGTTTTTTTGTCAGATTTATTCAAGGTGCTTAAGTGAGACTTGACAGACAAATGTTAGCCATGCACACCTATATGTAAACAAATATGAATAACTCTAAAAGTATACATGATAGACACAGTATCTGCAGCAAAATTGTTCAGAGCAAAATAACCTTTCTAACGGTGCTATGCATTCAATTCTAAGCAATTTGGTTTGCTTAATAGTTAGGTAAAAACTGCTGACTTCCTCAGACGTTTCTAGGCCTGAGTGAAAGTCAGTTGAATACGTCTTCAGGCATTATTGTCCTGAGTGGCTATGCTTTCAGACACCACTTACAGACGTCTCTAGGCCTGAATGAGTTAAGGCATGGCTAGGGTCCTGGTCCCAGTTCAGGTTCAAGTCTCCCAAAATGAGGAGCTCTGAAGAGAAGTCGTGGGCCGTAACATTTGTGATGGCCTTGAGGGATTGGAGGGCCGACTTGGGAGGGTGGTAGGCACAGCCTATTGTGTGTTGTTTGGAGTGCCCTAGGGTAATGCGGATGAATACAGATTCTCCGTCAGAGAGGGAGCTTTGCTGCAGGCTTAGGAGTGATGCAGTAAGGGCTTCCTTGGCATAGATGAGCACCACCCCTTTTTGGACTCCTGTCCTTCAGGTAGGTACTGTAACCCAGTGCCTGTATCTCATAATCGAGGATGTGGGCCTTTAGCCAGGTTTCTGGGATGGCTAGGACATCAGGCTTGTAGAAGTCAAGCCAGGCTTGAACTTCTTGCATTTTAGTCTGAGGCTACATACATTCATATGTGCTATCTTCAGCCCCTCTTGACGGACACCAGCGAGGGTCCCGGGATGTAATTGAGATATTGGTGGTATTAGGGTCAGGGTTGGGTTGAATATCTCTGTACAAGAGTAGTAGCACTGCTACTAGGCAGAGAAGCTAGGGGCTGGCTTAAGGGATTAGGTTTTGTCGACGCATCCTGCTAGCAAAGTAGAACAAGTCATAGCATATACACTTTCTTACCATCTCGTGAGCTGAAGAGAGGGCAAGTATACTAGAGATAGGCATTCCATTGCAGAAGTTGTGGGGGGGGTCATTGTGCAGATGACTCCAAATTCCTGGATACCCTGAATCTATGAGCCTGTCCACACAGAGAAGGGACAGTGCATTGACTATTGTCAGGAGTACCCCCCCATTGGGGAGAGGGATGCTAAGGTCACATGAACCTAGGGGCGCATGGACTAGGGCACATATTTGGTGAGGCATATTTGTATGCTCTCGGTAGGGTCAGCTGTAGGAGGGTAGCACCAAGTCCAATTGGTATTGGGTATAGCAGGGGTCAGCTTCCCCCTTTTAGACTTGCTTTTTCAGTCAAGAAGCAATCCCTGGTCCTGGTTAAAGGCTACAGCAGAGAATGTAGTTATTTTCTCTTGAGCAGAGCCATTGACACACCAATTGTAGAAATGTTACCACTTGGCTAGACAGGCAAAGACACAAAGGGAATACACGTATGCTACTGCTGCCCTGGGCTGGATCTGTTCAGCTGTAACATTTGCATGCCCTAGCCCAAAAATGTGGTAAAATTAGCTTAAGTCAGCAGGTTTCCCCTAGCTAGTGTACAACATAAAATACCTTCAGTACAGCAAGAGATTCCTTAGCACAGTATTTGGGTATTAACAGTTTGAGAGGAGGTACAATTTATTACAGATTTTAAGGTCCCTTTCAAGTAGTTAGTCAGAGTGACCTTGTGTACTCTGAAGAGAAGCAGGTACAGATTAAGAATACCTTTAACTCAGTATGCGATACCTTAGCACAAAATGTAGGCTCACACAAATACAGGGGAGGCACGAATTGATACAGTGCTAAAGACCAGAGCTCTTAGCACACATACGAATTGATACAGTATTGCGATCCAGAGCACTTAGCTTTACATACACTGAAGAGAGGCGGGTTCATAGAGGCAAACGTTGCCAGCCTTATCCTCAGGTGAATGGCTCAGTAAGCCAAGTGGGCGTGGCAGCCAAGCATTTAGGGAAGGAGGAATGCGGCGGGTGGGTGGGAAGAAAAACCCGGCGAAGGATGGTCCAAAGGAATCCGGTAAACTTGTCGCCTGCTCAGGTACAGGGAGGAAAAGTCTTGTTGCTAGCGTGGAGGTCTGCCCAGCCCGACTATTCAGTCGGGTGCCTCTGCCACAAGCCGCGTTGTTGCTAAAGGGAGGGGAGGCCCTCTTGCAGTGAGGTCTCCCTCACCACCCCAGCAAGGAATTGGCAGTACAGTACAGTCCTGTGAGCCACAGGGCTTAGTTCAGGCTTTCTGAATGGCCTGAGGCAGTGCATCACTGCAGGCGGGGGTCCAATCAGGCGCTGCGAGTTTTCTTTTGAATTTGGTGCCCAAACTGTTGGCTACAGGTGCTGCAGCTGCTGTTACATCAGGAGGGCACTGCTGACTCTTTTACCCCCGCATCAGCACTGCAGCGTAGTTGGGTCTGAGCACAGTCCAGTCTTGTGTGCCGCGTAATCCTCTTTTTTTTTTAATAACAGCTGCCATTGTCGCGCTTTGTATAAGGAACACATACATTTGATTACTATGGGTCTAGGAGGGGCTGTATCTTCTGGGTGTGGACATAGACCTCTGTGAATCCTATCTATTTCCATATTTATGTTTTCTGGCATTGTATACAGATAAGCTGCAGCAATTAGTTTAAATGTGCCCTTTAAAGATGTTGATGTTATACCTTTCTCTCCATGCTGTCAAGCATCCTGGAGTCCTATCTGGAGGCTGGGTAGAGAGGGGAACTTTTAACTTGTCACAGGCTGTACCACTCCTTCACAGTCAGGATAGGAGTAAGGTAAATCAGCACCCTGTTTATCAGCTGGTATTTCTTTTATTTTCTTGTCAATACCAGGGGTTTGCAGCTTGCCTTCTTGAGGGGCTTATGAACCAGCAGAAGCAGCCTCTTGGTCAGGGTTAACCCCATCATATCTAGAAATTCTACTTCATCCTCATCCTCTGCAGTCTCCAGTGTGGAGAGGTTGTGGGTGTTTACCATTTACCTCACAAAAGAATTGTGTGAGAAGAAGTCATCCTGGGCTGGGGGGGGCCAGATTCTTCTCAGGGGAACTATCAGGATCAATAGGTTCCCCCTCCTCTTCCTCATAATAAAATTCAGTCCCTTATTCCTCCAGAACCAGGGAAGGAACCGGAATCGGGGAGGTGGAACTGGCATTCCTATGAATGATCCTATGACCTGGAAAGTCTGCAAAAATTGCCATGCCTTAGTCATGTCCTCCACAGAGGGCATTTTCCTCTTGTATACTGATGACTATTGTCCTTCTTTAGGAGGAGGGGCAGTGACATGTTTTCTTTTGTTTTTCTTGCAGACACCATCTCCAGTACTTGCTCAAAGGGTCTCTTGTGTTTACTGGTTTCAAGGTTCCCTGTTCAGACACCTGACTCGAGCCATTTTTAGTAGATATGTCCTTCTGTTTACTGTGAGGCTGAACCCTCTTATGAGTGCTTTGGTGATGTAGAGGCAGATGAGAAGCCATCATGTCTTCTAATTTTGTAGCCCTTTTAAGAGTTTTAGGGCAAACGTGATACAATGGTCACAGTCAGAGAAAAGGTGATCTGGACCCAGGCCCCTCAAACACAACTCGTGGCAGTCTGCTTTAGCCAGGAGGTTAAAACAATTTTTAAAATTTTTGAAGCCTGTAGGTCTTGTTTCTTCTTTGGGTCTGCCAGACATGACAACTGTGGCAAACCCAATTCTATTCCATTCCAAAATAAAGAAAAAAGGTTGTTTGTAGTCCAGTTCCAAAAGTATCACAAACTGCACCCCAAAAAAAGAAGATTTGAGTAAAAATTGGATAAAAAATACCAATTGCGTCTCAGGTCCCAGAAAGGGGAACTGGATCAAATAACAGCCGCTAAATGGAAAAACAGAGCTTTCTAATTGTTGTTGTTTTTTTTAAACACAAATTGAAGTTTCATAGTTTCCAATGGAGAAGAAGTGAGAAAGAAGAAACAAATTATGTATCATAGTAATTTTGTTTCTTCCCGGGGATCCTTTAGGAGTAGCTGTTAGGAGGACAACATTATTTCTTCGCTGGCTTAGCAAGACACCCTGGAGATCATGCTTCCTCATAAACATGCAGAAATCTCAAGTACAGCCAGTGGAATTACTGGAATTCATAGGAGCAGAATTGGACACAGAGAGGGGCAAACCTTTTCTGTCAAAGAACAGTCTGGCAAACTCTTTTGTGTTCAGTCAACCCAGGCCTGCAAGGCATTTTCTCTGCCTCCTAGGTCATATGGCATCTACCATGGCTGTGGTTTCAGGAGCCTGGTTCCAGATGAGAGACATGGCATTGGTCCCAAGGAGAGATTCTCTCCAAGTTGGTCCCAGTTACAAGAACTCTGCTACAGGCCCTTGAGTGGTGGAAGCAGGTGGACAATCCCAGAGAAGGTGTCCCTTCCACCTGGAATCTCCATCATTCATCCTCACAACAGATGCCTCCCTGTTAGGCTGGGGAGCACATCTGAACAACCAGTCTATAGCGGGATCTGGTCACCACAAGAGTCAAGACAAAACATCAACCTGCTAAAGTTAAGGGTAATCTTTCTGGCCCTACAGGCCCTCGCCCCTCAGCAGAGGTCACTCATTAAAATCAGAACAGTCAACACCACTACAATGTACTACATAATCAAACGGGGGTACCAGATCCACAAAGCTCTGCACAGAGGCCATGAGGCTCTGATCACTAGCCTACTCATTATAAGTCCAGCTGTCTGCAATTCACTTGCCAGGGAAGGACAACATCCTCTGGACACCCTCAGTTGCACCACCTGGAGTTCCCATGAGTGGACCTTGAACAAGCAGGTTCTGTCCATGATTGTCAGGAGGTGAGGCATCCCACAAATAGATCTCTTTGCCTCTGAAGAGAACAACCAACTCCCTCTCTTTTGCTACAGGCATCCAGCTGTAGGGACAGTGCCCCTGGAGGCCCTAGCCCTGGATTGGTCAGGAAGGTTTTTGTATGCCTTCCCTCAACTCCCCCTGCTTCAAAGGGTCCTCCTGAAGCTGAGGAGCCAATCCGCTTCAATGATGCTGACTGCTCAAGACTGGGCCAGGCAACCATGGTGCACCTTGCTACCAGCCATGTCCATGAGGCGGCCCATTCAGCTTTCAAATGTAACCCTCCCTTTGGGGACTTACTTTAACTGCTGGGGTCCTCCCATTTTCCTGGTATGCCTCCTGGGATTCACTGTTTTCATGAGTCCCTCTTACCCCACAGATCCTCCAAGTAGCTCCCATGTTTGTTTAGCCCAGTTTGGGCTTGAAGCTGGGTTGTGAGTTGCGGTGGTATGGTTTGCTCTACTGAGCTGTTGATATCGTGCAAGCACGTGGAAGTGCCTTTGATTAATTCAATTCGTGTTATTTGATAAAGCCTTTCAGAATCATACATGTACATGACAATAAAATCAAGACAATAAAATCAAGATCAACAAAAACAAATAAACTATAAAGAAAAAGCCAAGTTAAAAAGATAAGTTTTTAAAGCAGTTTTAAAACTATCGACGGTCGGTTGATCCACCAACTACTGTTTTTGCTGTCCATCGGGTGGCATCTTCAAGGTCCTGACCCCCTTGTCAACCAGAATGGGGGCTGGTGACCTCAGCAAAGTGGTGGAGAAGCCGCTGTAAGGATTAAAACTTGAGTTTGAATGGGACATGATAGCGAGGGATCATACATAGTAATGAGCTCTCATGAATATTAATGAGGGATCTGTCTGCTGCTAAGGGCACTGTATTGTGGTGGCAGTGACAGATTGTGGGGGGGAGATAAGCATTTAAGAATGGGCTTGCTTAAAAGTGTATAGGGACTGCTATGAATCAAAGGGGACAGTTATATGTAAATAAGTTTATTTAGGCTGCCTGGACTCTCAGAACTGGAATACTATGTGGGACTGCATACAGACTGAATTAGGGCTGACATGTTGTTGAAGCTTTGACCCCAATGCAGCAGTCAATCAGTGGTCTAGGTGTCTAAAACTGTGACAAAGGGACTACTGGGAAAAGGAGGGGACTAATTCAGGCACCTAGATCATGCCTCAATAGACGACCAGGAAATGAAAATTGCGTACCTACTGTAATTCTTGATCTTCTCTTGTATCTTCACCATTCATTACTGCTTGGGTTAGTGCCGGAGATGCGCACCCGCCACGGGAGTTTTTTTTTTGGAGTCGGCTCCAGCGCCGCGCCCTCGACATCAATGCACTGCATCATGCGGGCGGGCGGCGTTGGAGTGCAATCATCCTCTATCTCAGTTCTGGTAGCGGAGAGGCGGAAATAAAGGGTAAGGAAAAAGGAAAGCAAGGCAAGAGAGCCGAGGGACAGAAAAAGGAAAGGATATAAACTGAAAAGGCATGTCGGGTAGAGGATAGACAGAGGAGAGAGAATTCCTACCCTAAGGGAACGAGGGCCTCCTTCCGGGCAGCTCTAGGGGAGAAACAGAGAGAGGAAAAGAAGAAGGAAGCATGTTGAGAGGGAGAACAGTGCCCATCGAGCATTGGTTGAGAGGCTGATAAGCTCGAGACTAACAAAGGAGCAAGAATCCTTGTTGATAGGACCGAGAGAAGGTCCAACCGAACCACCTGCACAGATCCGATACAAGGGCAGATTCTCTGACCTCTCAACATGCCAAGTCCCTACATCCTAGCTGAGAGCTCACAGAGTACCCGGGCAGAAATCTGTTCCGGAGAGAGAGCGCCCACCCAGGAAGGGGAGTATGCTCCTTAGCACCTTGTTAAGTGCTAACACAGAAGTGTATGGGAAAAGATTATGCCTTACTGAAGGCAGCTTTGTATGAAAGGATAGAGTGGGAACTCAATCAGACTCCCTAAGGCAAGGCAAGAGCAGTCGCTCAAGGCTGAAAAGTGCAAAGCACCAGCTAGAATGAGCTTAAAGATAATACCTGCCAGGGGAATCTAAATTTTTGTTGAGGCCGAGCCAGGGCACGGTCTCTTAAGCTGTGAAACTGCGTAACATGCTCAAGGTACCTAGAAGTCACACCCTAGGGGCAGTCAGAAAGAGTTCCCTCAGAATAAGAGAAAAATACAGACTGTGCTCGTTCCTCTTTACCTTGAGGAAAAAAGGAACCATTCACTAAGAATGGAAAACAGAAAGTATTTTTTTTTGGCATAAAGGCCAAAGGAAGGAAGAGGAACGAGACGGGAGGGGGAGACGCCACAGTAGGAGGCCACTGAGGGGAAGGTGGGTGGGTATCAGTAATGAATGGTGAAGATACAAGAGAAGATCAAGAATTACGATAGGTACGTAATTTTCATATCTTCTTGTCAATCTTCACCATTCATTACTGCTTGGGTGAGTACCAAGCCCCCCCTAAAAAAGGGGGGTAGAAACCCTGAGGGAACAAGACCCCCAGCCTCCTGTTGGTGAGAAACAGAAGGGGAAGACCCTGGGTTAATCCAGAGAGAAGTCTATGGGGGAGAAGAGCTAGGAGGTGCCCCCCGAGGACCGGGAGATGGAGGAAGCCTCTGCAGTAGTCTCCTAGCTCTGGAGGAAAAGAGATGGGTCCCCCGGAAAGCGGAGCGAATCACCCTACGCCGGGCCAGGGGTGACAACCTTGATAGATGAAGCCATGCCATCCGTCTAATGCAGATCGCTGTCCCCGCAAGCCTGGAAGCCACCTCATTGGCGTTATAAGATGCCCTTGCTTGGTGTCTTGCCAGCTCCAGGCCTATAGCAGAGAGGGCAATAGCTTGTCTGGTTTGCTCCATATCAGGCATTGATGCTAAGATCTGAGAGAGCATCGACCACAAATGCCTACTGTAGGCAGCGTGATGAGCCTGATGAGATGCAATGCAAGACATCGCACGAGAGGAAGAGAACACTCTTCGCCCCCACCGGTCAAATTGTAGGGAATCCGAGTCCGGTGGGATCGTCGCACCAGGCGGCGCCTGGAGGAGTCTCTAGGTATGCCAAACCCGGAGGGTGGGAGAGTACCCAGGGATCCAAGGGGCACAATACCTATGTTGGCAATCCGCCGGGGCTGGAGAAAGGGCGGCTGGCGACTGCCAGGAACGGATAGATGCCGCCTGGAAGGGAATAGGCCAGGATAGTACCACCAGGTGCTGGGCACTGAATTCGCCAAGGAATTCATGCGCCTCCCATTCAGTATTGTCTCGCCTAATGTAGGAAATTCGAAGATCCCTCACCATCCTCAAAATTCAGTGAAATCAGCATCGGAGGAGAGATGAGCAGAGGGTTCCGCTCCCTCAGAGGAGGGAGACGAGGATGATGGAGAGCTCGAGTGTCCAGGGGATTCTTGTGGCGGTGGGGATAGGCAAAAAACCTGCTCATTCATGCACCTGACATATGAGGAGAATGCTGCCGCAGAACCTCTGAACGCCTCCCAGGATAACGGGCCAGTGGGACCGACATGGCCTGGGAGAGTGGGGGGGTGGCTGCAGAGGAATGGGAGATGGGCACCTACTGAGAGGCAACTGTCCTCTGCTAGGGCTCTGAAATCCGGGGAACAGAGCCCGAGTTGGCGGGTTCCCGGACAACAGACCAGGTCGCAAAACGGAACCCTGGGGATGCGAAGCCTGGAAGAGCCCAGAAGGGGATCCTCCCTGTGATGAACCTGGGACTGCATTGATCCAGAAGGGCAGCCCACAGCAACGCCACAGAGGGGACCCGGGTCCAAGAGGAAGGCGGGCCCGCGCCACGGCTCCTAGCCACAGCCCGAGGGTGGCCGACAGAGACCGAGACACCTGAACCCTGCCCTCGACCCCTCGGACTCTGAGAATGCCTTCCTCCTCGACTCCAGTGATCTCCCACCCTGAGGGGGTGCAGCAGCACCAGGGTCGGTAGCTGCCACAAGCCCCACAGGAGGGAGAGTCCCTCCCTCCACCCCCGCTCCATCGCCCCCCAGGGACCCCAGACCACCCCCTAGCCTGGGGTGCCTCAGGGGAGGACAGCAGCAGGGACAGAGGAATAGGCCCGCTGGGCTGCCTAGCACCTCGTGCCACCGGGGACCCTGACTCCGAAGAATCAGGTTGCCAGGACGGGTCCACATCTGAATCATCAGCCTCTGAAGAGGAAGAGATCAGCTGGACCACAATACTAGCAACCCCAGGGGTCCCGGTGAAACAGCACCGTAGGCGCCCGGACTACCTCAGACCCCCCGTGCCAGCTAAGCCCGGCCTGGCTCCCACACCGTGCCCGGCCAGGCCCACGGCACTGCCATTGGCACTGGGACCCAACCGGCGCCTATCAGGAAAGTGAACCGGGCCTGCGGCGCCGAAAGCCAGAATGGTGCTGCTAGTGGCGCCGTCTCGATCACCAGCGCCGGGATCCGAAACGGCACAGGAAAGGCAGCATTGAGGGTCCACCGGTGCTGGGCCCAGCAGGTGTGGGCCTCGACACTGGGGAGCCTGCACCTCAGAGGAGGTGACTGCCGAGGCAGTGTCTCCGCAGCGGCCCCAGGAGGGACCTCGACGTTCCTCCGACACCGCAAAAGAAGCTTCCTCTTCGGCAAGAGAAGATGAGGAAGCCTCTTCCTTTACAGACCGTATAGGCCCAAGAGAGGACCCGGAGGAAGGGCCTAGAAACCTTACCTGGGAATCCCTGGAGCGACGCCGTGCCCCGAAAGTTGGCGGGGCCTTGCTGATCTTGAACGCGCGGACTTCGAAGACACGACGGTCCATGGAGAAACAGGTGCTGCACGCATCCATATCGTGGTTGGGTCCCAGGCAATGAAGACAAACATCATGCTGATCCGTGACGGAAAAATGCCGGCCACAGGAGCACCGATGCATAGAGGCACGTCCCGCCTTCAACTTACATTTTACCCCCGAACCTGACATGATGTGAACGAAAAGAGACCAAAATTAGCAAAAAAGCGCTCGTCGCCGTCGACAGAAGAAATAAACAGAAACGGTCTTACCGGGAGATGGCGTCGAGAGAAATACGAGAAATGAAAATTACGTACCTACCGTAATTCTTGATCTTCTTGGACGAGTCTCCACCACTCATTCACACTATTGGGACTGCGCCGGAGGCACTAGGACCCATCGGGAGCAAACTTTTTGCTGGAGGGTGGACACCAGAGATGGCGCCGTGAGGGGGCACAACTGCAGCACTAGCTGGCGGCGCAATGACTATCTTGAGTCGCCCTCCAACCGCCTCAGTACCTTTTTTACCAAGGAGGTGCAGCGCAACTAGCATAAAGAGTAACCTAACCTTAAGACCGGACATAAGATAGTCCGGGCGACCCGTGTAAGAAGGGTCAACAAAGAAGTCTTCATGGCCTAAGATTTGAGGGAGTGAAGACCAACACACTGATGAGCTCGGGGATGGAGGGTGGGCGTGTGAATGGTGGTGGAGACTCGTCCCAGAGAGATCAAGGGCTGAGTAAATTTTCTATATCTTCCTGGACATAAGTCTCACCACTCATTCACTATTGGGGAGTATCCGAGCTAATAATCCCCAGAGGTGGCAGGAAGACCAAGAGCTCACGTTTCTAGGACAGAAGTCCATTAAGGATAGTTCTGCCGAAGGTGGAATGTCGCCTGGCATGAACATCCAGTGCATAATGCTTAAAGGTATGCACTGAGCCCAGGTGGTGGCATTGCAGATGTCTGCAATCGAGACATTCACAATTTCCGCTAGGGATGCGCGACCGCTCTGGTAGAGTGAGGCGTAAACCTACCTTCCAATTTAACCTGTGCCATGGAATAGCAATGTCGAAGACATGCCACTAGCCATGATGAGATGCATCTGATAGCGACAGGTTGACCCAGCCAGGTCTCGCTGAAGGAAACAAACAGTTGTTGGGCTTTGCAAAAACCCTTGGTTCTATCTAGATAGAAACGCAAGGCTCTCTTAACATCCAAGGAATGAAGAGATCGTCCCCTTCATTTTGGAAGTCCTAAAGTAAGAGGAAGGACCAAAGGTTGGTTTAGATGGAATTCGACACAACCTTGGAAGAAATTTAGGATGAGTCTGAATAACTACTTTGTCCTTATGGAACACAGTATACGGAGGATCCGTAACCAGGCATGTATCTCAGAGACCCTGCGTGGCTGAGGTAATGGCCACTAGGAAAACCGTCTTCAGGTGAGAAACTTTAGCTCACAGGTAGCCAGAGGTTCGAAGGTTTCCAGTGAGCATATCTAGCACAAGGTTAATGTCCCAGGCTGCAACTGGATGTCTTATAGGGGTCGGTATGCAGAATTCCTTTGAAATCTCTTAACCATAGGTAACTGAGCCAGAGACAAAGAAGAAAATGGCTCATGATACGCTGAAATGGCACTAAGGTGAACTTGACTGTAGAGTACTGAAGACCTGAATTTGAGAGGTCCAAAAGGTACTCAAAACCTTGTCTGGTGGACAGGAAAAGGGATTCAAGAGGACTTTGCACCAGGAGAGAAAAACACTTCCATTAGGCAGTACAGGTTTTCCGGGTAGCTGGCTTCCGAGGCAGCCAGAAGAATGTCTGAAACTCTTAGAGACATTGAACACGGTTCACTTCTACCTCTTCCAGGAGCCAGGCGTGAAGGTGAGCGATCTCAGGTTGGGATGGACCACCGGACCCTGAGTCAACAGGTTCATCTGCAGGGAGTGGTCTCGGAGGGGCTGCCAACATATTGTGGAGTGAGAAACCACAGTTGACGAGGGCCAAGAGGGGGCAATGAGAATCATCTTGGTCCCCTGGGACTCAATTTGAGAAGTACTCTCTGAATTAGAGGAAGTGGCGGAAAGGCGTAAAGAAAGCGTTTTGTCCACCGCAGCCTGAACGCATCCTGACAGAAAATGCCAGGCCCTGGATTTCTGAAGCAGAAGAGAGGCAGTTTTGCGTTGAGTGGGGATGCAAAAAGTTCTAGGTCTGGAGTTCCCCACTCTTCGAATAGTGATTGAACTATGGTTGGATCGAGAGACTACTCGTGAGGATCTGCCTCTGTTCTGCTGAGACGGTCCGCCAAGTCGTTTTGTACACCTAGCAGGTAGATCACTTGAATTAGAGATTTGTGTTCCAAGCACCATTCCCACACCCTCATCGCTTCCCTGCATAAGGGGTAAGAGTGAGCACCGCCCTGCTTGTTGATGTAATACATCACAGCTTTGTTGTCCGTTTGAAGGAGAATGTTCTTGTGACAGAGGATGTCCTTCAAAGCCCGGACCGCATAAAGGACGGCTCTCATCTCTAGGACATTTATGTGAAGCTGGGCCTCGAGTTGAGTCCATACACCTTGAGTGTGGAGAGAGCGACAATGGGCTCCCCATCCCGTTAGCGATGCGTCTGTGGTGATGGAGATTTGATGATCCAGAGGAGCAAAGGGAAATCCTTCCAGGAGATTGCTCTCTTGAGACCACCAGGTGAGAGACCTCTGTAAGGGTTCTGTCACCTTGATGGGATAAGACTGTGGGTGAGTGGTTGGGGACCACTGAGCACTGAGCATCCATTGGGTGGTTCTCATGTGTAGCCGAGCTGGGGTACAGTGAACACTGAGGATACCATGAGGGCCTAACATACGTTGCATTGAGCTGTAACTGATCTGTTCTCCCCTAATGTAACGGGCCAGCTGAAGGATCTCGAGCCTTCTGTCCTCTGGAAGGAAAGCCTTGGCGCAAGAGGTGTCCAGTAGAGTCCCTATGAAAAGGAGTCTCTGAGAGGGCTGCAACTGTGACTTCTTTAGATTCAGCAGAACTCCCATGGACGTAAGAAGGCGAGAGGCCGTCTGAACGGCTTCCAGGGTCCCCTATCTGGAAGGGCTTGCTAGGAGCCAGTCGTCCAGGTAGGGAAACACTCGGATTCTGAGCTTCCTGAGATGCGCTGCGAGAACTGCACAACACTTTGTAAAGACTTGCGGGCGCGAGGATAGCCAAAGGCAGGACTCTGAACTGATAGTGTTGACCCAGAGCCACAAACCTCAGGATCTGTGATGCCTCGGGTGAATAGGAATGTGCTGGTAAGTGTCCTGCATGTCCAGGGAGGCTAATGAGTCGTGTTGATGAAGCAAAGGTAATAGGGTTCCTAGAGAATCATTTTGAATTTCTCCCTGGGGAGAAATTTGTTTAGCTTCTGAGGTCTAGAATGGGGCGCATACCCCAGACTCTTTGGAACCAGAAAGTAGTGGGAGTAGAACCCTGTGTTTCGCTGATGCAGAGGCACCAGTTCTACTGCCCTGTTGTTCAGAAGTCCCTGAATCTCAGCGGCGAGAAGGTCTGACTGAAGGATTGACAGCCTGGGTTGTCGTTTGGGAGGACGATTCAGAGGGGTCTCCAGAAAATTGAGAGAATACCCCTCGCGAATTATCCGAAGGACCCAGTTGTCTGAGGTTATGGACTTCCACTGGTTGTAGAAGTACATCAGACGACCTCCCACCGGAGAAGAAAAGTCCACCTTGGGCAGTGGAGATGAAACTTGGGCCAGCAACTCATAAGGTAGCACTGGGCGCTTTGGGCCCTTGCGCTTTCTGTTGCATCTTCTTTTGAGGTTGGGCAGGTTGGTTCTTATGGAAACTTCCTCTGCCCCTGCCTCGAAAGGACTGACGATTATGAAACTGACGTTTACCGAAATGCCCTCGAGAGGAGGTAGGAGGGGGTCGAGCCAGCTTAATGGCCGACCTAGTCTTCTGAGTAGCCTCTAGAGCTTGCTCTACCTGAGGACCGAAAAGATACAGCGAGCCATCAAGGGCAACGCCATCACCTGCTGCTGTGCATCATTCAGTGAAGCCCAGTGCCGCAGCCAGGTGACGACGAATACAAATACCAGCGGCTGCTGAACGAGGCAGGCGTTGAAAGCATCCATGGCTGCTTTGACCTGTTGGTTATTAGATTCAATACCTCTGGTAATGGTCAGAAGAAGCTCTGACTTAGAGCCCGAGTCCGGAAGAGCTTCAACCATTTGCTTAATAGAGTGCCACAGGATATACTCATACTGAGAAAAATAGCCCTGGTAACTGGCAATCGCATACTTAAGTGGACGCAGCAAAGACCTCTTACTAATGTATCAATCTTACGAGACTCTTTGTTAATAGGTCGAGCTGTAGTAGCTGAGGAAGAACGACCTTATCATTCCTGCCAGGACTACAATAGGATCCGCAAAGGCTTGAGATGCCAAAATGGGACGATCCTTGGGGGCTGAATATTTCCTGTCAATGGATTTAGCCACCGAAGGGGTAAGAGCAGGATTATTCCATACCATTTGAGACAGCGTCTCGAAGGAAGGTTGAGTCGGAGGAGTCAAATCCGAAGGGATCTCCGAAGCATGAAGATATTGGAGTCTTAACCGCTTCCCAGGATCGATGTCTGTAGTCTGGAGAGAAAGAGTGGAACTCAGGTTCTTCAACAGAGACTTAAAGGACAGGTCCTCGACCACAGGCTCTAGCAGTGAAAGATCCTGCTTCGTCCACTTCATCACCCAACCGAAGGTCTGGGTCCAGGCTCAATGTCATCTCCTGAAAGTCCAGGAGGACTGTTTGGACAGGAAGGAGTGAAATACAGGAGAGGAAGGAAGAATTGAGAGGAAAGAGGAGTCCTCGAGAGCTCCTGGCGCCGAGGAGGCAAACGGGACCGAAAACGGTGCCAAAGAACAGCCGCCGAGAAACGGCCCGGCACCACAGACGGCGCCGAGAAGGCACATGGCACCGAAGACGGCGCCGAGAAGCCCTGCGACACCATGGACGGCGCCGAGGAGGCGCACGGCACCGCAGAAGGCGCCGAGAAGCTCTGCAACACTGTGGATGGCGCCGAAGCTCGGGCGCCGCCGACAAGCCCGCAATGCCACGGATGGCGCCAAAGCATTCCAGGACCCTGAAAACATGGTTAGAAGGGAAAATAGCAGGAGATAAGGGCATCGGTGTGGCCCCTGCGCGCAGCCATGTGAGGGGAAACACCTAAGTTGCGTGGGAGCTGCGGCACCGAGGAGGGTGCCGCGCGACCAGGAAAGTCCAACCGCCCTACCCTGGTCGCCTGACAAGCCCGGCGTCTGCGGGCAACCGAGCCAGGTAGCAGAACCAACCTCCGAGCCCATTGCTCCATAAGAGCGCCCACTGATGAAACTGCTCATCTGAAGACCTACCTATAGGCGGGTGGGACTCCGATGCCGAGAGGCGGCTACGGAAGCAGAAGTTGGCGACTCAAGGAGGAGACCGGCAACTAACCACGATAACAGACCGTCGGCAGACGCCAGACATACAGAGGGAGACCTCGAGTGATGCCTTCTCTTTTTAGACCTGTGGGCCGAAGAAGAGCTCGAGGCCGAACGGTGCCGAGAATGTGACCGTTTGTTTTTATGCCTCTGGAGGGACCGCCCATCCCCCCGGGCATCGGACTGACCGTTGTCAGACTCCCGTTCGGGAGAAGGAGGCGGACCGGACCCAGCCCGACTGACTGAACAGCTTTCATACGAAGTATCCCTACTGTCACCTGACCTGCTCATGGTCGACTCCGTCAAGTAGGCTGAGACTTCTTTATTGTATATTAAAATAGAATAAATTTAAGCGATACTATATCGAGATAATACTACAAAAAATAAACTGAAAACTATGCTGCTAGTTTGAAGTTTGACTCCGACAGGCGTGACGTATGGTGCTGAAGCGCACTGACGGGAGAAAAAGGAACTGAGGCAGTTGGAGGGTCGACGCCGAGATAGTCATTGCCGCTAGAGCTAGTGTCTGATGCACCTGCCTCATGGCGCCACTCTGGTGTCGACCTCCAGCAAAAGGTTTGTTCTCGATGGGTCCTAGTGCCCGGCGCAGTCCCAATAGTGTGAATGAGTGGTGGAGACTTATGTCCAGGAAGATTACGAGGAGTCTGGCTTGAGTGACGCAGAAGGCCTAGTTCAACTACCGCACAGCAGGTGTAGCCTCGACGGCGGGAGGAACAGAACTGAGATAGAGGAGGAGTCCACGGCACCTAACGGCCACCCCTCGCGCATGACGCAGTGCGTTGCTCTCGAGGGCGGCGCCGTTGGAGCCGACTCCCAAAAAAAAATAAATAAAAAAATCCCGTGGCAGGTGTGCGCCTCCGGCACTAACCCAAGCAGTAATGAATGGTGAAGATTGACAAGGGAAGATATATTGATCTCTATGGATATAGCTTATTGATAGGATTCATCAGTCAATCAGAACCCTTAATTCTCGGCTGAAACTGTGTGGACTTTATGGGATTTCTTCACTCTTTTGCTGGGCTCTGTACAAGTCAGGAAGACCCTGTGAGAGTGGACTTTGGACTGCAGGCGGTTTTCCCAGGCCCTATCTGGAGACTGCTGTCACAGAACTGGATTAAGAAGGGGAAAGAAAGAAAGAGACTGAACTGTGATCGTGATTCCCCAGGTACTGAGAAGTTGTTTAACATTGTTGGGGAAAAATTAGATGCTGCAGAAACCCTACACTAGTTTGGCAGAATTGGCTGACAGGACTGTGCAAATTATCTGAAGGCTACAGTTGCTATTGAGAGTTTGTTTGCTTATGTGGGACTGCAATTGCTAATTTGAAGAGGCAAAAGTATCTCTAGTCGCCGAGGGTGCTACATATCTACATATGAACTGGTTAAAGTTGGCTGAGAGCTGCGGTCTAGCTGCAGCTGAAGACAAGGTTGTGGACATTGTTTAACTGGGAAGTGCGGACAGGTGTGCAGGGGTTTGTTGTTTTTGAATTCCCCCTGTTGGACTGCACTGGAGCTTCTTGGAACTAAGGCTAGCAACCACTTCAGTTGGCACTGGACTTTACTGGAATAACTGTCTGTGAACATTTCATGCTGTGATCTCAGTGCAGTAACTGCAGGAGGACTCCCACCATTTGGGAAGAGCCAAGGAGGGAACCTGCTAACATCTTCCAAGTGGGACTCAATGTCTCAGGAGGTCACAGGCACTTGCTGGGGTGCTACAGCACCTAAGACCCATTGGGGAAGCCGGTCTGAGGAGCCACTTCCGGGTCTGGGCCTTCTGGGGCTGGTGCTGTCCTGCCACAGAGCTCTGTAATGGGCTAGAAGTAGCTGAAGGTGACAAGCGGCCAGATCTACAATCAAGGTGACCAGCTGCAAGATCTTTGAGCAAGTCCATCCTGCCCGAGGGACCAAGGCTGGCCTTTCTTCTGCCCTGTTTGCCCTGAACGAGAAGCTCCATCCTCCCGGTTTTTGAGGTCAACAGTGAGTACCCAGGACCTGGTTCCCGGAAAGGAAAAATGGAAATTTGTGTTGTTTTCTTAAACCATGTCCTTTTCAAATATTTTCAGGGCCCAACAGCAGGCCAACCTGCGGCACCATACCAGGCCTGCACCTAGTGGGTACCCCGAAGAACATCCTGGGAAACACTGGTACCAGTGGGGGTGGGTTTGGCCTGTGGGCCCCAAATGTTTATTGTATTCAAAATTGTTTCACTAACCATTTATTTTTCTATCCACAGCCATCCTTTGTCACGGTATCCCTTCCCTAGTCCTTACCCCAAATAAAGCTGTGGTTTACCATTTGAAATTGTGTGTGTGCAGGAATTCTTTGAGCCTGACAAAGCATTACTGCTCATGGTTTATGGTGGTACTGAATTGTTGGGCATCCAGTGTGTGTGTGTGTGTGTGTGTGTGTGTGTGTGTGTGGTGGTTGGTAGGAGAGGCAGGTGGGTAGGTACAGCATCCCAGGGGCCGTGCCAGCCAGTCACTTGACCCACTTCTAATTCTCTCTGGGTGGAGGCACCGCACTGTTTTTATTATCTGTGGGATAGGACCCCCGAACACCACTGTAGCACGACCCAGGCCCCTTAACCTGTTAGAGGGCCAACAGGCAGGGGTAGTAGCCCACTGGCACACAGCACCTAGGCTACATCTTTGGAGGCACCGCTGGGATCTCCTGTTCACCAGCCATGCCCATCATAGAGGACCCAACTGTAAAGAACCCTATGGGGTCCCCAGCACCCAAGTCTACCTCCCTCAAGAAAAGGATAAAGTGAGTTTGGTGAAATGGAGTGGGGGTATGAGGATGGACCCCCAGATGTCCTTTCTATTGTTAGGAGTACCCCCCAAGATGGACAAGGGAAAAACAGAAAAACACTTGTCCACCATAAAGAAACTGGATAAAGTGAAAGTGCGGGGACAGATGCTTGATTCAAGTACTGTGAAGATAATTATATTGATGGAATGCCTAAATACCACATAGGCTGCCTGGGTGCTGAAGGCAATAGAGACAGAGGGCAAGGCAGAGGCCTGGGCTATAGTGACAATGTTCAGTGTGGTTTCCATGGTGGAGGAGAGCCTGACCCTTTATGGGCCCCTGTGCCAGATGTGAGGTTTAGGCCCGGACAGAAGCCCACCCCCAAGGAATCTTATAGCAAGCTGAGGATGTCTTTTGAGGTAAAGCCTACTCCTGTGGGGAGGAAGATTATAAGTCTTTGATAAAAGTACAGTTATTTAAGAACTTACCGTAACAGTAGATCTTCCAGGGAGGCTCTTGCAGTAGAGTAATTACATATAGGAATCAAAGCGGCGGCGTCAAGGACCCCCTAGGAAAAAATTTCTAGCCAGCAGTCTCTGGCGGGGGACCGCCCACTTCAGGTGACCAGCGTCCAGGTGACGTCAGTAAAAGAGGCGGTCCCCACGCCCTGGCCTCCAGTTCTTTCCCGCCAAGGGTCAAAAAGGCAAGACAAAGAGAAGAGAATATTTCCTTCCTGGAAAAGAGGCTGAAAATGTTAAGGGGATGGAGGCGGGAGGCATTACCTACTGCAAGAGCCTCTCTCGAAGATCTACCGTTACGGTAAGTTCTTACGTAACTGTACTAGCTAACTTCAAGAGGGCTCTTGCAGTAGGTAATTACATATTGGACTGAATCCCAAGCAGTCTGGAACAAAGAAAAGCACTCGGGAGGAGGAAAAAGAAAAATTACGTACCTACCGTAATTCTTGATCTTCTTGGACGAGTCTCCACCACTCATTCACACTAGTGGGATTGGCGCCGGAGGCACTAAGACCCATCGGGAGCAAACTTTTTGCTGGAGGTCGGATACGAGACGCGCCATGACACGGCGTCATGGTAGCGGCTCTGAGCAGTAATGACCATCTCGACGACGACCTCCAACCGCCTCAGTACCTTTTTACCAAGGAGGTGCAGTGCAACTAACGAAGAGTAAACCCAACATTAAAAAACGGACATAAGATAGTCCGTGATGACCCGTGTAAGAAGGGTCAGCAAAGAAAGTCTTCACGGCCTAAAGATTTGAGGAGTGAAGACCAATACAACAGTGAGCTCGGGGATGGAGGGTGGGCGTGTGTGAATGAGTGGGTGGAGACTCGTCCAAGAAGATCAAAAATTACGGTAGAGTGCGTAATTTTCCTATCTTCCTGGACATAAGTCTCCACCACTCATTCACACTGAGTGGGAGGTACCAAGCTGATAATCCCCAAAAGGCGGCAGAGAGCCAGAGCTCACGTCTAAGATAGAAGCCCATTAAGGATAGTTCTGCGAATGCGGAATGTCGCCTGGCATGAACATCAGTGCATAGTGCTTAGCAGTATGCACTGAGCTCAGGTGGCGGCGTTGCATATATCTGCAATTGGAACATTTGCAATTTCCGCTAGGGATGCCGACTGCCCTAGTAGAGTGAGCGTACACTCTACCTTCTAATTTAACTTGAGCCATGGAATAGCAATGACGAAGGCATGCCACTAACCATGAAGAGATGCATCTAATAGCGACAGGTTGACCCAGCGGGTGTCGCTGAAAAAGCCAACAGTTGCTGAGTCTTGCGAACATCCTTGGTTCTATCTAAATAGAACCGCAAGCTCTCTTAACATCCAAGGAATGAAGAGCTGTTCCCCTTCATTTTGGAAATTAGCGAAGTAAGCGGGAAGTACCAGAGGTTGGTTCAGATGGAATTCTGACACAACCTTGGGAAGAAATTTAGGATGAGTACGGAGAACTACCTTGTCCTTATGGAATACAGTATGGAGGGTCCGTAATCAGGGCATGTGATCTCAGAGACCCTGCGGGCTGAGGTAATGGCCACCAGGAAGGCAGTCTTCCAGGGAAGAAATTTTAGCTCACAGGTAGCTAAGGGTTCAAAGGCTTCCAGTGAGCATGTCCAGCACCAGGTTAATGTCCCAGGCTGCAACTGGACGCTTAACAGGGGTCTGGTATGGAGAATCATAAGAAATCTCTTCACCATAGGTAACTGGAGCCAGAGTTAAGGAAGAAATCGCTCATGGGAACGCTGAGATGGCACTAAGGTGAACTTTAACTGTGGAGTACAAGACCTAAGTTTGATAGGTCCAAAGATACTCCAGAACCTTGCAGGAGGACAGGAAAAGGGATTCCAGAGGATTTTGCACACCAAGAGAGAAAAAGCGTTTCCATTTGAGGCGTGCGTTTCGGGTGGCTGGCCTCCGAGCAGCCAGAAGGATGTCTGAGACTCACGAGAGACGTTGAACCGATTCACTTCTATCTCTTCAGGAGCCAAGCATGAAGGTGAAGTGATTTCAGGTTGGGATGGACCAACGAACCCTGAGTCAAAAGACTGATTTGTAAAGGAAGTGGTCTCGGAGAGGCTGCCAACATACTGTTGAGTAGAGGAAACCATAGTTGCCGAGGCCAGGAAGGAGCAATGAGAATCATCTTGGTCCCTGAGACTCGAACTTAAGGAGTACTCTCTGGATTAGAGGAAGTGGTGGAAAGAGGCGTAAAAGCGTTTTGTCCACCGCAGCCTGAACGCATCCTGACAGAAAATGCCAGGCCCTGGATTTCTGGAGCAGAAGAGAGGCAGTTTTGCGTTGAGTGGGGATGCAAAAAGGTCCAGGTCTGGAGTCCCCCACTCTTTGAACAGAGACCGAGCTACGGCTGGATCAAGAGACCACTCGTGAGGGTCTGCCTCCGTTCTGCTGAGGTGATCTGCTAGGTCGTTTTGTATACCTGGCAGATAAACCGCTTGAATCAGAGACTTGTGCTCCAAGCACCACTCCCACACCCTCATTGCTTCCTGCAAAGGGAGATAGAATAAAAGCACCGCCTTGCTTGTTGATGTAATACATCACTGCTTTGTTGTCCGTTTGAAGGAGAATGTTCTTGTGACAAAGGACATCCTTCAGAGCTCGATTGCATAGAGGACCGCTCTCATCTCCAGGACATTTATGTGGAGATGAGTTTGAACTAGTCATACACCTTGAGTGTGGAGGAGAGAGACAGTGAGCTCCCATCCCATTAGCGATGCATCTGTGGTGATGGAGATCTGATGATCCGGGGAGCAAAGGGGAATCCTTCCAGGAGATTGCTCTCTTGAGACCACCAGGTGAGACCTTCAAGGGGCTCCGTCACCTTGATGGGATAAGACTGGGGTGAGAGGTCGGGACCACTGGTGGAGAGCATCCATTGGGTGGTTCTCATGTGCAGTCGGGCCAGAGGGACAGTGAAGACCGAGGGGCAGCCACTGAGACCCAACATCGTTGCATCGAGAGCTGTAACCGATTGGTTCTCCCTGATGTAACGGGCCATACGAGGATGTCGAGTCTTCTGTCCTCTGGAAGGAAAGCCTTCGCTGAGGAGGTGTCTAGAAGCGTCCCTATGAAAGGAGCCTCTGGGAGGGTTGCAGTTGAGATTTTTTCAAATTCAGCAGAACTCCCATGGACGTGAGAAGGCGAGTCGTTTGCACGGCTTCAAAAGTCCCTTGGCGGAAGGGCTTGCTAGAAGCCAATCGTCCAGGTGAGGAAACACTCTGATCCGACTTTCCTGAGATGCCTGCCAAGAACTGCACAACACTTTGTAAAAATCAAGGGCGCCGAGGATAGCCCAAAGGGCAGGACTCTGAACTGATAATGCTGACCCAAAGCTACAAACCTGAGGAATTTGGTGGGTGGGTGGACAGGAGATATGCTGGTAAGCATCCTGCATATCGAGAGAGGCCAGCCAGTTGTGCTGATGCAGCAAGGGTAACAGGGTACCTAGGAAATCATCTTGAATTTTTCCTGGGGAGGAATTTGTTTAACTTTCTGGAGGGTCTAGAATGAGGCATCCCCAGATTTCTTTGGAACCAGAAGTAATGAGATCAGAACCCTGTGTTTACTTGAATCATGCAGAGGCACCAGTTCTATTACTCTGTTGTTCAGAAGGCCCTGGATCTCCGCGGTGAGGAGGTCTGACTGAGAGCCGACAACCTGGGTTAATGTATGGGAGGACAATTCGGGGGTTTCCAAGAAATTGAGAGAATAACCCTCATGAATTATCCAAGACCCATTGTCTGGTTATGGACTTCCACTGGTTGGAAAGTACATCAGACGACCTCCACCGGAGGAGAAGTTCCACCTCGGGCAGAGTGGATGGAACTGGGCCAACGACTCATAAGGTGGCGCTGGGAGCTTTAGGTCCCTCTTGGCTTTCTGCTACGTCTTCTTTTGAGGTTGGGCAGGTTGGCTTTATGGCACTTCCCCTGCCTCTGCCTCGAAAGGACTGACGACTATGAAACTGACGTCTGTTCACATGCCCCGAGAGGGGGCAGGCGGAGGTCTGGCCAACTAATGGCCGATCTAGTCTTCTGAGTGGCCTCTAAGGCTTGCTCCACCTGAGGGCCAAAAGAAAGGAGCCATCAAAGGCAGCGCCATCACCTGCTGCTGAGCATCATTCGTGACCAAGTACGCAGCCAGGAATGGCGGCCGGTACAAATCCGTGCGGCTGCTGGCGAGAAGCAGTGTCGAGGCGTCCATGGCGGCTTTGACCTGTTGGTTATTGGACTCAATACCTCTAATAACGGTCAGAAGAAGCTCTGACTTGGAATCCGAATCTGGAAGAGCTTCAACCATTCTTTTCATAGAGTGCCACAGGATATACTCATACTGAGAAAAATAGCCTTGATAACTGCACGCATACTTAGAGTGGAGGCAGCAAAGACTCTCTTACCTAATGTATCAATCTTACGAGACTCTTTGTTAATAGGTTGAGCTGTAGTAGTTTGAGGAAGAACGACCTTGTCATTCTCTGCCAGGACTACAATAGGATCCGCAAGGCTTGGGATGCCAAAATAGGACGATCCTTGGGGGCTGAATACTTTATCAATGGATTTAGCCACTGGGGAATAAGAGCAGGGTTATTCCATACCATTTGAGACAGCGTCTGAAGGAAGCTGAATCGGAGGAGTCAAATCGTGAGGGATCTCCGAAGCATGAAGATACTGAGTCTTAATATCTTCCCAGGATCGATGTCTGTAGTCTGAGAGAAGAGTGGATCCCAGGTTCTTCAACAGAGACTTAAAGGACAGGTCCTCGACCACAGGCTCTGTAGAAGAAGATCCTGTTTCTCCACTTCATCACCCAACAGAGGTCTGGGTCAGGCTCAACATCATCTCCTGATGGTCCAGAAAGGACTGTTTGGACAGGAAAGGAGTGAAAATTAGGGAGGGAGGAAATGGCAGAAAAACAAGGAGAGTCCCCAAAAGGGCTGCAGGCGCGAGGGCAGCAAAGCAGATGAAAGCGGCACCGAGGCGCCTGGCGCCCGAAGAGGCACCGCAACCCCATAAGCGCCCGGCGGCCGCACACCGAATAACGCCGCAGGCGCCGCCCGGCAGGAGCCCGCGGCCGGCGCCCAGCAATGGCGCCACGGGCAGCGCCATGAGCAGCGCGCGGGCAGCGCCCCAGCGAGCGGCGCCACCCGATCAGCAGCACCACCAGCGCCCGCTGAACCGCCGCAGCACGCCAACAGCGCCTTGAGACCGCAGCGGGCACCGCAAGCTCAGCGGCCCGCAGCAGCGCCGACCACGGCCTGAACCCCGCAGAAGGCGCGGAAAGCCCGGGAACCTGGAAAGCAGAAGGAAAAAAACCAGGAGATAAGGGCATGGGGTGGGCCCCTCGCGCAGCCATGTGAGGCACACTAAGCGCGGTCGCTAGCGCACCGAAGAAGGCGCCGTGCGACTAAGGAGGAATCAGCACGCTCTACCTGATGCGCGGCCGAGGGCTCCAAGGTAACGAGCCAGGCAGAAGAACCAACCTCCGAGGCCCGCATCGCTCCATAAGGCGGCCCACTGATGAAACTGCTCATCTGGAGCGCTACCTATAGGGGGAGGGCTCCGATGTCGAGGGCGATGATTAGCCGGAAGTTGGCGACTCCGAAGAAGGAGACCGGCAACACAACGCGATAACCACGACCGTCGCGCGCAGACATACAGAAGGCGACCTCGGTGATACCTTCTCTTTTGACCTGTGGGCGAAGAAGAAGAGCTCGAGGCAGGCAGGCGCGAGAATCGACCGTTTATTTTTATGCCGTGAGGACCGCCCATCCCGGGCATCGGACTGACCGTGGTCGGACCCGCTGAGGAGGAAGGAGGCTGACCCGGTTGACCGAGCTGACTGAACAGCTTTCATCGGTCTCTCCCTACACAAATCACCCTGACCTGCTCATGAGTGGAAGCTCCCGTCCAGTAGGCCGAGACTTCAAGTAAGTTAAATTTAAATATTAGAAAAATTTTACGAAAAATAGGAATAAAACTAAAGCGATACTACTATAGTGATAATGTTACAAAAAACAAAACTGAAAACTATCGCTAGTTTGAAGTTACGACTCCATTCAAGCGGCGGCGTAAATCACTGAAAGCGCACTTTCGGCGGTAGAAAAAGAACTGAAAGGCGGTTGGAGGGTCGTCGTCGAGATGGTCATTACCGCTCGGAGCCTGCCTTTCATGCGGCGCTGTGTCTCGTGGCGCCGTCTCCGCCGACCCTCCAGCAAAAGTTTGCTCCGATGGGTCTTAGTGCCTCCGGCGTAAAATCCCACTAGTGTGAATGAGTGGTGGAGACTTATGTCCAGGAAGATCTACCAAACAATAGAACCTCCAGCTGAAGGGTCATGGAGAGAAGACCTTGCAGAACAGCCAACCAGAAGTCTGCTCTGGCGAGAGCAATGTCCAAACTATAGTGTTTCATAAAGGTATGGACAGAAGTCCAAGATGTGGCTGTGCAGCTATCTGCCGCTGGCACATTCTTGAAACAAGCTGCAGAGGCAGCTACTCCTCTGGAGGAGTGACCCCTGACCTGACCTGGAAGGGTCTTGTTGTACTTGTAAAAGAAAGTGATACAATGAGCCAACCATTCGGATAGGCATTGCTTGGAAACAGCGTTGCCCTCTCTTTTGTGAGAAAAAGAGACAAAAAGCTGATCAGATTTCCTGCGATCCTTAGTCCAAGAGGTGTAGTATCTCAGTATTCTATGAACATCCAGAGTATGCAGGAGATGCTCCCCTTGATTGGAGTGTTGCATAAAGAAAGCAGGTAGCTCAATAAATTGATTCAGCGTAGAATCCACCACCGCCTTAGGGAGAAACTTAGGGTTGGTGCGCAGAGCCACACATTCCTTGTGGAAAATTAAGTAAGGGATTTTGCATATCACGACCTGAGCTCGAAATTCAACAGGCTGAGTAATAGCCACTAGGAAAGAGTCTTCCAAGAAAGGAACTTGAGTGTGCTGAAGCTGCGGCTCAAAGGGAGGCAGAGTAAACTATTAAGGACAAAGTTCAAATCCAAGGAGGAACAGGAACGCATGATGGGAGTCTTAAATGGAGGACCCTCTAAGGCAAGTCTTAGAGATTCCAACTCTGTGAAAGACCTGTCTCCAAAGGTACATGGTATGCTGAGATAGGAGCCATGTGGACCTTCAAAGAGGAATGACTGAGACCCAGGTAAAGAGATGGCATGTAGTCCTGAACTCTCGACAGAGAAGAGATAGGTCTAGAAACAAAGTCCTTTGAAGAGCCCAAATTGAAAAAACGTTTCCACTTCATGGCGTATGTGGACCTAGTGGACAGCTTCCTGGCCTCCACCAGAATATCTGCGACGAGCTGAGGAACCCCAAAGTGGGCTTGAGCTACGTCTGCAGGAGCCATGCAAGCAACTGAAGGGATCTGAGACCTGGATGCACCAGGGTCCCCTGATTCTGGGTCAGCAAATGCTGTGACAGAGGAAGAAGAAGTGGAGGTTCTTCTGAAAACTGTTGCAGAAGAGAGAACCAAACTTGCCTGGGCCAGAATGGAGCGATGGGAATCATCCGGGCTCCTTCTGAACTGAGTTTGTGTAAGACCCTCTGAATTAAGGGAATTGGAGGGAAGGCATAGATGAATCTGTCCTTCCAGTCAAGAGACAGAGCGTCCCAACAGAAAATGCCTCGCCCTGGAGCGAGCGAGCAAATGGCGGGAAGTTTTGCATTTAGAGGGGACGTGAACAGGTCTACCCGAGGGGCTCCCCAGTGCAGGAAGATATCGCCTGCTACCTCTTCATCCAGTTCCCATTCGTGTGCCTTGGCTGACGACCGACTGATGTGATCTGCCAGCATCTTTTCCACTCTCGGGACATTAACTGCCATCAGGTGAAGGTTGTGTCGAACCGCCCAATTCCAAACTCTCATTGCTTCCCTGCACAGACGGTAGGAACAAGTTCCTCCTTGTCTGTTGATGTACCAGACTATGCACATGTTGTCCGTCTGGATTGCCAGATGGCTGGGAAGAATGCAAGAGTTTAGAGCCTGGAGAGCATACAAAACTGCCCTGAGATCAAGCACACTGATATGAAGAGTCTGCTTTAGACTGGACCAGGAGCCCCAAGTCCTGTGAGACCCTAGATGGGCTCCCCAACCTTCTCCCGAGGCATCTGTTGTCAATGTTTGGGATGGGGGTTCGAAGCAGAAGGGAACCCCTGGCAAAGGTTCTCTTGCACCATCCACCATTGCAAGTCCCGGACCATGGGATCGGAGACCAGAAATGGAAATTACATACTTACCGTAATTATTGATCTTCTTGGACAGTCTCCATCACTCATTCACACTAGAGGGATAGCGCCAGAGGCACTAGGACCAAGCGGGAGCCTATCATTTTCTGAAGGGTCAGCGCCGAGACAGGACCACGCATGCACGGCACCATGAGACTAGCTCGCGCCTGTGTAGGCTATCTCGGCATCGACCCTCCAACTGCCTCAGTACCTTTTCGACCGAGGAGGTGCAGCGTAACTAATGAGAATAACTCATCCTGAGTTTCTGGGCCTGAGAGGGCCCAGATGTCCTTTGCAAGAAAGGTCAAAGAATAATGCCCTCACAGTCTGAACCATAGGACCATGAAGACCAGGAAAGAAAATGAGTGAACCCAGGGGATGGTGGGAGGGTGTGTGAATGAGTGATGGAGACTGTCCAAGAAGATCAATAATTACGGTGAGTACGTAATTTCCATATCTTCCTGGACTAAGTCTCCATCACTCATTCACACTAGTGAGAGAGTACCGAGCTAAAACCAACAACCCTGAGTAGGGTGGTTGGAGATAGGGTTCACTCAGAAAGGACAGCCAAGGACTGTCCTGCTAATATAATGAGTTGTCTTGTAAAGAACAACTAGAACACAGTGCCTACAAGATAAGCGCTCGAGTTGTAACTCACCACTTTGCAGACGACTGCAATGGACACAAAATGAAAGTCTGCCAGGAAGTCGCAACTACTCTAGGAGAGTGGCAAGAACCTGGCCTCACGATTTGGTCTAGGACCAAAATTAATCATGTCAAAGACATGTACTAATGTAACGTAAAGGGACCTCAGGAACTGAAAGAGTCGGAGGTAAAGTCTACTGGTTCAGGGTAGCCTGGAAAGTGCATATGGAAACCCCCACTATCAAGTATGGCTGACCTGTAAACAATAGGTCCAGGAGCACTTGAACCCCTTACTTGGTGAGCAAGGGGGTCCAGGTGGGGTTAGCCCATCAAAGAGAATGGTCTCCACTTAGTCACAGGAACCTTCCTGATGGAAGGCCAAACACAACTTAGAAGCCTCTTGTGGTGGTCTAGTAGAACCAGATCCTACCCACTACATATTCCAAAGGAATCATCCTGCCCCAGTGTGAACAACTGTAGTAGCAGTCTCTGAACTCAGGAAAGAAAGGAAAAGTGTACAGGAGGACGTGTCCATTGCGGAAAAAAACATTCCTACAGAAAAAAACAGGGGCTGGATTTCTAAGGCAAATAGAGGCAGATGTGCATTGAGGAGGGACACATCAGGACCAAGTTAGGGTTAACCCATTTGTTGAAGTGACTGAAAGAGGCAGTGACTCAATGCGGTGAGGCACTACCCACTCTGGCCTCCCTGAAGGGAGCAGGAAAGGATTCTAGTTTGTTTGCTGAAAAACAAACATCACAACTCCATCACGCACTTGAAGAGGATAGCTTCGTGAGCGACTGGCAAGGACCAGTGCGCAGGAACCAAAGGTGTGAATATTTGAGAAGCTACCTCAGAAAAAAGACCTACTTGACCTTCCATCAAGAAGGAGAAAAATGCCTGTTAAGTTAATCAAGCAAGGAACTAGGAACCTGAGTTCCGACTCGGTGGAGAGTCGCTTCTGCTGCTGCAAGGCTCTGCTCAAGAGAAGAAAGCCCGATAAAAGAAAGGGGAATTAACAGACTGGGCAGTTGCCTAGGTCTAGGAAATGTCTCTGAATGAGAGAAATCTCTCTTAGAGAAAGAGATGACCCATACCGCCGCCGGATCGGACTCCCCAAGGGGAAGAAGTCAGGTACTCTTTTCCATACTCTGGAGACGAGCGCCTCAGGGACTGAGGCGGAACCTGACCAGATCCAAAAAGGGGGGCATCAGGTAATTTCAGCTAGGCCCTGTGCTGTGATAAAAATGTTTGTTTTTTTTTTAGCCCGAGCCTAACAAGGCTTTCAGGCTGCTATTTCGCAAGGATTGTCTTGATACAAAATAATGAAGATGTTCTTCATCTCAGTGCAGAAGGAGTCTGAGCGTCCATACTGAAATCATGACCGGACTAATAATCACAGCTGGAGAGATGTTAACCACCTGTGCCAAAGAAGCCACTGAAGGGGCAATATCACAAGGGAGCATATACCCCTATCAAAGGGTGGAAGAGCCAGAGCAGCTCACAACCATTAAATTAGAATGTTACACAGAGTGTAACTGTCTTGATGATTGAAAAGTCTAGACATAGAAGTGTATGGTCCACAGACGAGTGTGAAATACTACAGTGGACCCCATTACTGAAGAACTACTGAAAAGATTTTCCATCACAGACTCTGATGATAGAGAGGATGTGCCCTTCACTATAAAAAATGAGTCGTCCACTGTATTACTGACCAGAAGGAGAGTGAAAGACCCATCTAGATGCACTTCTACCCTAGAAGAACCTCCAAGAGAGGTCTAGGTCAGAGCCACTAGAGACTCCGCCATCAGGAAGGATGCCGAGGAGCTTGGTACCATGAAGGGAGCCGAGAAAGTGCTGAGCAGAATGAGATTCTGCTGGCAGAGCAGTACAGCAGTGTCCCATCAGCAGAAAACGCTGGATGACACAAGATCTCACATAGACCGCCACTCACTAAGATGTGTGGAAAAATAATCCAGCAGAACAGGAGTTCATTCTGTGATAAATATCCCGCACAAGTTCTGTGGAAAGGAAGTCGAAAAGGAAAAATGCGTCACTAATTCTGCCGTACAGCACCCACTAGCACCTGTGCGGCACCAGCATCACTCGTGGCACAGGAGGGCACCAAGCAGTGCTTATGCCAACCTGGGCGATACCCGAGGGCAGCCGCGGCAGTACCCGCAGGCACCCACGGCACCCATGTAGCAATGGCACCCGAGGGCACCCCTGGCACCCATGACACCCACGGCAAGAATGGCACCGGAGGGCACTAGTGACACCCATGGTACCCAAGGGAACCAGTGGCATGCATGGGCACCTGTGATGCCACCCACAGCACCCACAGATGCCCCCTGGCATCACCCATGGTACTCATGGCACCAGTGGCACCTGTGGCACCCGTGGGCGCTCACAGTGCCACCTGCGGCACCAACGGGTACTACCGGTGCCACACATGGCACTCATGGGTGCGACCCACAGCACCCGCAGGTGCCCGCGGCGCCATCTGCGGCACCCATAGGTGCACAGCACCGCCTGCGGTGCACGGTGCCATCCGCAGGTGCTTGATGCCACTCGCTGCACGGCACCACCAGACACCCGGCCACCACTGACGGCACCAACAACCAACAGCAGCAAACAAGAGCACCCACAGCACCGCACAGAGCAATGGCGCCAACCAACGGCACCAATTAAGGCACGGCGCTGACCAAGGCAACAAGGCTCAGCGTCGACTAAGGCACCGAGCCATGGCGCTAACCAAGACATCTAGCCACGGTGATGAACCACGGTGCCGAAGGAAAATGCCAATGGAAATCCTGAGAAGAGAAGAGGAGAAGGAAAAAGGTGGTGCCCGTGCCGGCCCCTCCATGGAAAAGGGAGAGGGGGTAGGCATGAGCGGTCGACACGATGGCAAAGACACCAAGAGGGCACCTCGCCCATCGTGATCCAATCAACCCAGCTCCAGTCCAATGGCTCCGAGGTCCCGAAATCAGGAACAGAGCCAGGAAAAACTGGAAAGTCAAACCCAATGCTCCATAGGAGCGGCCCAGAGGTGAAACTGCCCACCGGAGCTCCAATGAGGACAGAGATGGAGCTCAGAGTCGAGAATGAAGCTGTTAGGAGCGGGGCCAAGAGGAACACATCAAAGTCGGTTCAGGCCCATTGCCCCTCCCAACGAACAACCTTGTGCAGACGTACCAACGAGCAATCTCAAACGGCACCGATTCTTCTTCCCCCAACGAGGCAGAGGAGCTCGATATTAAGCGGAGCTGGATCCCCGGAACCACTAGATTTGTGCTTCGGAGGACTGTCCTCCCCCTGAGCACAGGACTGTCTGTAGTTGGACCCCCCCCCGTTAATTAAGGGCGGCGGACTGGACACAGCCCCTGTGCCATAAAAAAGTACAGTTACGTAAGAACTTACCGCAACAGTAGATCTTCGAGAGAGGCTCTTGCAGTAGGTAATTACATATAGGACTGACACCGGCAGGCGGCAGGACCCCACAGAAAATTTCTATTAGCAGTCCTTGGCTAGGACCGCCACATCAGGGTGACCGCGCCAGAGACGCTCGGTATAAAGGGCAGTCCCTGATGCCCGCCTTCCAGTTCTTTCCGCCACAGGCCAAAAGAGGCGGACAAGAGGAGGCGGATATTCCCCAATGGAAAAGGAGCTGAAAAAGCCTAGGGGATGGAGGGGGCGGGAAGGTATTACCTACTGCAAGAGCCTCTCTCGAAGATCTACTGTTACGGTAAGTTCTTACGTAACTGTACTATCTTACTTCGAGAGGGCTCTTGCAATAGGTAATTACATATGGGACTGAATCCCAAGCAGTCTGGAACAAAGAGAGGCACTGGGAGGAGGAGGAAAACTACTCCAAAGCAGTTCTGGTTGTGCAAGCCTCAAGATAGGAGGCCTTGCAAAACAGCCAGCCCGAAGCCTGCTCTACGGCGAGAGGCAACATCCAAACTGTAGTGTTTAGTAAAGGTATGGATGGAGGTCCAGGTGGTGGCAGCGCAGATGTCTGCCGCAGACACATTCTTGAAAGAAGCCGCTGAGACAGCTACTCCTCTTGTGGAGTGGCCTCTGACTTGACCCGGGAAGGTCTTGTTGTATTTGTCATAACACAAAGTGATGCAATGAGCCAACCACTTCGACAGGCATTGCTTGGAAACAGCATTGCCTTCCCTTTTATGAGCAAAAGAGACGAACAATTGATCAGTCTTTCTGAGATCCTTCCTCCTGTTGGTGTAGTAGCTCAGAATCCGGTGAACATCCATAGTATGGAGTAAATACTCCCCTTGATTAGAGTACTGCGTAAAAAAGGCAGGTAACTTTATGGACTGATTTAGAGTAGACTCAGCTACTACTTTAGGGAGAAACTTAAGATATGTGTGAAGAGCAACACGTTCCTTGTGAAAAATCAAGTATGGGAGTTTACACTTCAGGGCCTGGAGCTCGGAAATTCTCCGAGCAGAAGTGATGGCCACCAGGAAGAGAGTCTTCCATGAAAGGAACTTCGAATCCGTAGAAGCTGCAGGTTCGAAGGGAGGGAGAGTAAGTTTCTTGAGAACAAAGTTCAAGTCCCAAGGGGGAGCAGGAGTACGGATGGGGGGGCCTCAGATGGAGGACCCCTCTGAGAAAGGTCATAGAGACCCGGGAGGGTCTTGTTGTATTTGTCATAACAGAAAGTGATGCAATGAGCCAACCACTTCGACAGGCATTGCTTGGAAACAGCATTGCCTTCCTTTTATGAGCAAAGAGACGTAACAATTGATCAGTCTTTCTGAGATCCTTCCTCCTGTTGGTGTAGTAGCTCAGAATCCGGTGAACATCCATAGTATGGAGTAAATACTCCCCTTGATTAGAGTACTGTGTAAAAAAGGCAGGTAACTTTATGGACTGATTTAGAGTAGACTCAGCTACTACTTTAGGGAGAAACTTAAGATTTGTGTGAAGAGCAACACGTTCCTTGTGAAAAATCAAGTATGGGAGTTTACACTTCAGGGCCTGGAGCTCGGAAATTCTCCGAGCAGAAGTGATGGCCACCAGGAAGAGAGTCTTCCATGAAAGGAACTTCAAATCCGCAGAAGCTGCAGGTTCGAAGGGAGGGAGAGTAAGTTTCTCGAGAACAAAGTTCAAGTCCCAAGGGGGAGCAGGAGTACGGATGGGGGGCCTCAGATGGAGGACCCCTCTGAGAAAGGTCATAGAGACCTCCAATTGAGCGAAAGCTTTGTCTGCGAAGGGAACATGATAGGCCGAGATGGCTGCCATGTGTACCTTCAGAGAAGAATGGCTGAGACCCATCAAACAGACAACGTGAGGTACTCCAGCAAGCTCCACTGAACAGGAGAAGGGTTCCACATTCTTGAAAGCGGCCCAGATAGTGAATCTCTTCCACTTTATGGCATAAGTGGATCAGGTAGAGGGTTTTCTGGCTTCCACCAAAATCTCGCCACTTTGGCAGACCCTCCAAAACGAGACTGGGCTAAGTCTGCAGGAGTCATGCATGCAGTTGAAGGGATTTGAGGCCTGGATGGACCAGGGTCCCTGATCCTGGGTCAGTAAACCTCGAGATAGAGGAAGAGGAGGATCCTCTGAGTATTGTTGTAGAAGAGAGAACCAAACTTGTCTGGGCCAGAAAGAGCGATCAGAATCATTCACGCTCCTTCTGAAGCTAGTTTCTGCAAGACTCGTGGTATAAGTGGAATTGGGGGAAGGCATGGACGAATCTGTCCTTCCAGTCTAGAGACAGAGCGTCGCTCCAAAAAGCGCCTCACTCTGGAACGAGCGAGCAGAAGACGGGAAATTTTGCATTTTGGGGGGGATGCGAACAGGTCGACCTGTGGTATTCCCCAAAGTCGGAGGACATTGTCCAGGACCCCTTGGTCCAGTTCCCACTCATGAGTCAGAGCAGAAGAGTGACTTAGCTTGTCTGCCAGGCTGTTGTTGACTCCCGGAACGTGAATTGCCATGAGGTGAAGGTCGTGTTGTGTTGCTCAATCCAAAACCCTCATTGCCTCCCTGCAGAGAGGGTAGGACCGAGTCCCTCCCTGTTTGTTGATGTATCACACCACACACACATGTTGTCTGTCTGGACGGCTAGGTGGCCGGGAAGGATGTATTGGAGAAGGGCTTGGAGAGCGTACAACACTGCCCGAAGCTCGAGCACATTGATGTGGAGAGCTTGTTCTAGCTTGGACCAGGAGCCCTGGGTCCGATGAGGGCCTAGATGGGCTCCCCAACCTTCGCCTGAGGCGTCTGTGGTTAGAGTCTGGGAGGGGGGGGAGGATGAAAGAAAGGAATTCCCTGAAACAGGTTCTCTCGAACCATCCACCATTGCAAGTCTCGAAGCATCGGCGAGGAGATCAGAACTGGGTGATCTAGGTCATCCACTAGCTGATCCCATTGAGAGTGTAGAGTCCACTGAGAAATCCTCATATGGAGTTGAGCACGAGGAACCATCGGGATAGCAGCCACCATGAGCCCGAGAAGGCGAAGGACCGACATCGCAGAGACCGTCCTGTGGTCGGACAACAGACTTATTTGGGTCTGAAGGGTGGACGCCCTGTCCGGAGGCAGGAAGGCCTTGCCCATGGTCGTATTGAGAATCTCCCCAATAAACTGTAGCCTCTGGGACGGCTCCAGATGAGACTTGGAATGGTTGATGGTAATACCCAGGCAGGCAAAAACCTGCTGGGTAAGGGAGAGGTAATGCAGGAGTTCCTCCCTGGATGAGGCCACCAGGAGCCAATTGTCCAGGTACGGGAAAACCTGCACACCCCTGGTATGCAGGTGGCCTGCCACCACTGCCAGGCATTTGGTAAACACTCGGGGAGCCGAGGATAGACCAAACAGGAGCGCCTTGAACTGGTAGTGGTCCCCCTGGAACACAAAACAAAGGTATTTGCGATGAGACAGGTGAATGGGAATGTGCAGATAAGCATCCTGCATATCCAGAGCACAAAGCCATTGACCCGACCGGAGTAGGGGCAGAAGGCTCTGCAAAGAGAGCGTCCTGAACCTTTTGTATTCTACGAAAAGATTCAGGGAACTGAGATCTAAAATTGGTCTGAGGTCTCCTGTCTTCTTTGGGACCAGGAAGAAATGGGAATAGTAACCCGTCCCTCGCAGATGAAGGGGACGGGCTCTATTGCTTGTTTCAGCAGGAGAGCCGAAATTTCCTCCTGGACCAAGAGAAGATGTTCCCGTGAATACGATGACTTCAGAGGGGGGTGGTGGGGTGGTTTCTGAAGAAACTCTATGGAGTGTCCTTCTGCTATGAGCTGGAGCACCCAAGAATCTGTGGTTATCCTCTCCCATCCCGGAAGGTGGAGGGAAAACCTCCCTCCTACCGGTTCCTCCGGGGAGTCCGGAGGCAGTGGGAGAGGAAAGGAGTCAGGTGGTGTGGGGCAGCGCCGCAGCTGAAGCACCCGCTGCTTTTTGGGGGGGCTTGGCAGCTGTGGGGGCCCGGTGTTTTGTGGCCCGCCTTCCCTGGGGTTTCGCCTTTGGCCAATTCCGTCTGCGAAAGGGACGGCGCTGCTGCTGATGGGGACGGTACATGGAATCAACTGACTTCAGTGCTGTCCCCTTCTCTTGCAAATCGGTGATGATGTCCTTGACATCACCCCCGAAAAGCGCCGACCCCAGAAGGGTGCTTCCTGGATAGCAGATTGCACCTCCGGGACCAACCCTGACACACAGAGCCAAGCATGATGCTGTAGGCCTACAGCGAAAGCTGAGCTCCGCCCAGCAGTGTCCACTGCATTATATGTCAGCACGTAGCATGTGTCGACTGGCCGAACGAGCAGAGTGGACAAGATCAGCCAACTCCTGCTTGACTTGGGAGTCAGGCAAGGAGTCCAATTTGGCTTCCGCCTGAGTCAGAATGGCCTTCTGGTAGTCCCCCATATGGCCGACATAGTTCAGGGCCCTGATCCCCAGCGTGGAGGAAGCATAAATCTTTCTCCCATACTGGCCCAGAAGGCGTGACTCCTTATCAGGTGGTGACGAGCTAAGACGTTTGGGGTTCGCTGACCGGCCATGAGCGGCGCTAACCACAACCGACTTGGCACGAGGGTGGGAATCCAGAAAATCAACACCCTCTGGAGCCTGATATAGCCTATTCGACTTCCAAGGAAGTGGGGCTAAGGCCGACGGCTGTTTCCATATTGTGGTAATGAGGTCGGCGTGAGGCTCTATTCAGGGTGGCACCAAGGTAGGAGTTGTCACAGGCAGATCCAGATATTCAGTGAGTTTCAGACACTAAGGATCTGGTTCCAGGCAGTGCCACTGATGAACCTCCTGGATTTTCCTAAGTAACTCCATAAAAGAAGGAACCTCCAGAGGAGACTTCGGTGGAGTCCTTGGCCTGGTCTTCGACAGAGAGCGTGGCTCATCGTCTCTCTGGGAGCAACCATCAGAAGAATCCGAGGAGTCCGAGGGTGAAGAGGAGGATGAAGAGGAAAAAGACTCCCTTTCCCGACCCGAGGGAGGAACGGACCCCTTGGGAAGTCACCGGGGAAGCGTGTCCTGCCCTTGTCTGGATCCAGATGGAAGAACTCTGGAATCAGGAGGTGGTGAGGGAGTGTGCCACCTCGGACGTACGGGAACCCGGGACGGCACCATCATCTGAAGGTGGCTCTCTACCTCTTTGGTGAGCTGAGCCTTGGCCTCAGCCCACCAGGCCAGAGTTTCCTGCAGGTCCACTGGTGGCCACGAGGGCGGTGGAGGAGGAGGAGGAGGAGGCGGGGATAAGAATACGGGTTGTAACCGTATGGAGCGTATCCAAAACCCGGCTGCGGGTAGCCCGGCATCGGGTACTGTGGTGTTAGGAAGCCCGTCGGGTACTGTGGTGCTGGATACTGCGGTCCGGGTACTCCAGTGCGGATAGAGGCGGAGGGTACCGGGAGCGGGGGCTGCGAACAGATGGCCCGGCCAGTGGCCTCATGGGCGGGTCCATGATGGAGGCCGGAGGGGCAGGATGTCTCGGAGTTAGTAAGGCGGCGTTAGGGCCGATGGCGGAGGCCCTGCGCTGGAGGTACCAACGCCGGAGGGGCCAGCGCCGGAGCCAGCATCCGGGGAGCTGACGTCAGGTCCGGCGCACCAGGTGGCGGAAGGACTGACGGAGACGGAAGATCCCCAGCTTCGCCCCGGGATGGAGGGGAAAAATCCCAGGGTTGAGTTGGGGAGACTCTGGTTCCCCAGGCGGCAGTGAAGGCTGCGGGAACTGGAGTGCGATGGATGTGGGGGGTCCGTCGTCGGTTCCTTTGCCAGCGGACGTCGGACAAGCCGATGTGGCTTAGGGGCAAGCTCCCAGCGGGCACCAGAGGAGCCGGCGTCCAACTTATGAGAGCCATCACCGGAGGCAGGCCGAGTAGAGTGATCGGCCTGGTCAGGTGAAGTAGAGGCCGCACGCCGCCCCGAAGGGTCAGATGTCTTACCGGCCCTCTCCGGGCGGACGTCGGAGGAGCCGATGCCCAGCTTACCAGAGTCGCCTGCAGTGGCAGGCCGCCAGCCTGTGGTTGAACCAGGGACGGAGGCCTCCAACTGCTCGGAGGCGCCCGCAAGGCCCGCGCGCGAACCAGATGGACGGGCCGATGCCCCCTCGGAAACCTCCGAGGGCAACCCGTGGAGGAGGCGGTCCCCAGAGGATGTTACCTGCGTCCCAGCGGCTCCCGAGGGAGACTCGGTGGAGGAGTCCTTGTCCCGGTGCCTCTACTTCTCCTTCTTCTTCCGATGGCCTTCGGGGGAAGTGGACGCCTGCTTCAGTTTTTTGAGCTCCTTCTCCATTGAACTCATTTTCGTCTTCAGAATTTGGGCTTCCAGGGATTGCTGCCACCTTTTCCAGGTAGCCGCGCTGAAACTGAGGCAGTGCTGTCACTTCTCGACCGGGTGATCGGGGCCTAGGCAGAATAGGCACAGGGAGTGGCCGTCCTTGTGCGGTAGTTGGATGCCCGCACAAATCGCGCCAATCACTTGTGCTCGGGAGATTGTGAGGGTGACATACACCGGCGATTGTACTAGCGTTAGTCGAAAAAGCAGTGTTTTGGTAAAAACCGACAAGGTAGAAGCTGTGAAGCATGAACTTTTCAGGGCGCCTGCACGAGCTAACGGCGGGAAAGAACTGGAAGGTGGGCGTCAGGGACCGCCCCTTTATACCGACGTCTTCTGACGCCGGTCACCTGATGTGGGGGCGGTCCCTCGCCAGGGACTGCTAGCTAGAAATTTTTCCGTGGGGTCCAGCCGCCTGCCGGCATCAGTCCTATATGTAATTACCTACAGCAAGAGCCCTCTCGAAGTAAGATCTTTCAAACGAAGTCCTCCTACCGTCACCACTACCATCTAAGGACGGCTCCGTTGATGGCAGGAAAAATTTCTTTTCTTCTTCTTCATAATCTTCTTTTCTTGTTAGTAAAATAAGAAATTACTACTTAAAATATTTAAATTAAGCGTTAAAAGCTGCTGTCGTATGAAGCGAAAACTTAAGACTCCGGTGGGCAATGACGGACATCCAAGTGCATGGCGGGAAAAAAGGAACTGAGGCGGTTGGAGGGTCGACACGAGATAGACTACACAGGCGTGAGCCAGTGCCATGCATGGTCCTGTCTCGACGTGACCCTTCAGAAAATTTTAGGCTCCCGCTTGGTCCTAGCACCTCTGGCGCTATCCCACTAGTGTGAATGAGTAATGGAGACTTAGTCAGGAAGATTTAACTGGTCTAGGTCATCCAATGTCTGGTCCTACTAAGACTGGAAGCATACATTAAGAGATCCTCATATGGAGCAGAGTCCGAGGGACTGTCGGAATAGCAGCTGCCATGAGCCCGAAGGCGAAGGACTGACCTGGTGCTGACCCTTCTGCAACTGGACAACAGACTCGCTTGAGTCTGGAGGTGTCCACCCTCTCCGGAGGCAGAAAGGCCTTGCCAATGGCCATGTCCAGGATTGCCCCTATAAACTTGAGCCTTTGGCAGAGGACCAGATGAGACTTGGCCTGGCTGATGGCGATACCTAGGCTGGTGAAAACCTGCAGGGTAAGGGAAAGGGAGCACAGAAGTTACTCCCTGAAAGGTGTCACCAGGAGCCAATTGCCATGGTATGGGAGTACCTGCACCCGCTGGGTACACAGGTGGGCTGCCACCACAGACAGACATTTGGTGAACACTCGTGGAGCTGAGGAAAGTCCAAATGGGAGGGCCCAGAATTGGTAGTGGTCCCCATGGAATAAAAAACGAAGGAATTTGTAGTGGGAAGGGTAGATGGGGACATGCAGGTAGGCATCCTGCATATCCAGCATGCAAAGCCACTGTCCCTGCCAAAGGAGTGGCAGAAGGCTCTGCAGGGAGAGCATTCTGAAACGCTTGTACTCCACGAACATGTTCATGGAGCTGAGGTCTGAAATAGGCCTTACGTCTCCCATTTTCTTTGGAACTAGGAAACATAGAAACATAGAATTTGACGGCAGATAAGGACCGCTTGGCCCACCCAGTCTGCCCATTTCCCTACCTAATGGATAAGCTGCGGATCCTAGTTAACCAGCAGCCTACTTCTTCCTACCCCCACACCCTACAATTGCCTTATGACTGTCCCATGCATGCTTGAATTCCACCACTGTTTCTGACTCCACAACCTCCTCTGGAAGGCCTTTCCATGGATCCACAACCCTCTCTGTGAAAAAATACTTCCTTAAATTACCTCTGAGCCGCCCCCCCATCTTCAAATTGTGCCCCTTGTTCTTGCACACCTCTTTTTTGAAAGATGCTACCCTCTTGGACTTTGTTGATTCCCTTGAGGTACTTGAAAGTTTCTATCATATCCCCCCTCTCCCTCTTTTCCTCGAGGCTATACATATTAAGCTCCTTAAGTCTCTCTTCATTTGTGTTCCGGTGCAGACCCTGCACCATTTTAGTTGCCCTCCTCTGGACAGTTTCCATCCTGTCTATGTCTTTGCGGAGATTGGGTCTCCAGAACTGCACGCAGTACTCCAGATGGGATCTCACCAGCTATCTGTACAGAGGGATAATAACTTCCTGTTTTCTACTGGTGATGCCTCTCCCTATGCATCCCAGTATCCCCCAAGCCCTCCTTGCTGCCCTCTCACATTGCTTGCCCACCTTTAGGTCATCTGATATGACTACCCCCAGGTCCCTTTCCATTTTTGTTGTTGTTGGTATCTCATCCCCCATTGTGTACTCTTCCCTGGGTTTTTGTTTCCCAGGTGCATTACCTTGCACTTCTTAGCATTGAATCTAAGCTGCCATACATTTGACCATTCCTCTAACCTTGCCAAGTCCCTTCTCATCCTTTCCATGCCTCCTTGTGCACCAACTCTGTTGCAGATCTTTGTGTCATCTGCAAGAGACATACTTTCCTTCAATCCCTCTGCAGTATAAAGCATAAAGACATTGAGAGGACCAGTCTAATACTGAACCCTCGTGGTACCCCACTGTAACCCCTTTTTTCAGAGTGGACTCCATTTACTATTACTCTCTGTGTCCTATTCTCCAGCCAATTCTTTACCCAGGCTGTCATCTTGGGACCCACTCCCAGGCTGGCTAACTTGTATTAATCTTTTGTGTGGGACTGTGTCAAATGCCTTGCTAAAGTCTAGGTAGGCCATGTCCACAGCCCCTCCCTGATCTACTACTTTGGTCACCCAGTCAAAGAAATCTATCAGATTCGTCTGGCATGACCTTCCGCTGTGAATCCATGCTGCCTTGGGTCCTGTGCCCCTCTGGCCTCTAGATACTCGACTATTCTTTCCTTCAGAAGTGATTCCATCATTTTCCCTATCACTGAGGTTAAACTAACAGGTCTGTAGTTTCCTGCTTCTGCCCTGCTCCCACTTTTGTGAAGGGGAATCACATCTGCCCTCCTCCAGTCCTCAGGTACCACCCCATCCTCCCATGATTTGTTAGAGGGTAGTCAGTGGTGTCACTAGTTCTACCCTTAGTTCTTTTAGAATTCTGGGATGAATCCCATCAGGCCCCATTGCTTTGTCCACCTTCAGTTTTAAGAGTTCTTTCAGAACCCTTTCTTCTGTAAATGGGCTAGTATCAACTTCTGTATCCAGAGTGTTTCTACTGTTTGTTTTAGGTGCCTCCCCCTCTTCATTTGTAAATACTGAGCAAAAATATTTGTTTAGTATCTCTGCCTTTTCATAGTCACCCTCTGCCCACCCTCTCTCCCCTTTATTAAGCCTCACTATCCCTCCTTTGGTCTTCCTTCACTCCCTGATGCACCAATAAAAGGTTTTATCCCCCCTTCTTAACTGAGTTGGCTATCTTTTCCTCGGTTTGGACCTTTGCTGTTCTGACTGCCTTCCCAGCTTCCTTTTGCTTTAACTGATACAGTTCTCTGTCCTGCTCCTTCTGTGATTCCTTGTACTTCCTGAATGCTTTCTTTTTCTCTTGAACCTTCACTGCCACTTCCTTTGAGAACCATAGTGGTTTCTTACATCGTTTTGTTTTGTTTATTTGCTTCACACAAAGGTTTGTTACCTCTGTGATGGCAGTTTTTATTATTCCCCATTGTTCTTCCACCCCTCCTTAATGCCCATTTGCTAGTGCATTCATTAGGCACTCACCCATTTTGGCAAAGTCAGCCCTCCTAAAGTCCAGTACTTTTGTCTTTGTATGGCTTGACTCTATTGCTGTGTTTATTGTGAACCATACTGTTCGATGGTCGCTAGTTCCCAGATGGCTACCCACTTCTACATCTGTGATCCTCTCTCTCCATCTCCATTTGAGAGAACCAGGTCTAAGATTGCTCCCTCTCAAGTGGGCTCCAATACTAGTTGTCTAAGGCATGCCCCCTGTAGGGCATCTAGAATAACCCAACTCTTCGAAGTGACTGCTGCAACTGCACTCCAGTTAACATCTGGCATATTCAGATAACCCATCAGCAATATCTCCCCTTTTTCTGCCATTCTAAGTATACTTTCTATCATTTCCTTGTACATTTCCTCCCCCTGACAAGGGGGTCTGTATACAACCCCTGTGCGGATTGTGGTGCCATTGCCCGTCTCCAAATTTACTCACAGTGGTTCTTCTCCTCTGTTTACCCTTTTGTTCTGTCGCTTTGATTCCTTCCCTTATGTAAAGAGCTACTCCTCCTCCTCTTTTACCCCTCCGTCCCTCCTGTAGATAGTGTATCCTGGTATGTTTATGTCCCAGTCATGGTTTTGTGTGTACCATGTTTCTGTGACTGCCACAATATCCAGATGTTCCTCCTCCATCAAGGCCAATAATTCAGGAAGCTTGTTACCCAGACTACGGGCATTGGTACTCATTGCTCTCCATTTTTTGATGGCTTTACCTTCTGTTGCAGCATCCCCCACTGACCTTTCTACCTCGGTCTTTTTCTCATTTAGTACCCTGTTTTGTAGGGAGAGGCTGGGATTTTCCTGCTGCTTATCAGTGCCTCCCCTTGACTAGTTTAAAAGCTTGCCAATGAAGCATTTAAACCGATTGCTCAAAAGACTTGTTCCCTTCCTGAACAGATGCAGACCATCCTGCCAGTATAGGCTGGTGTCCCTCAGGTGGAACCCCAGTCCCCAATGAAGCCAAACCCCTGTGCTCCACACCATTTTTCAACCATTCATTAAACTGCATGGTGCAAAGTACCCTCGCCTCACCCATGCCATTGACAGGCAGCACCTCTGAGAAGAGTACTGTGTGTACTACTTGTCTTATGCCCCTCCCCAGCTCTACAAAGTCCTCCTGCACTGCTCTAATCTCATGATGAGCCAAGTCATTTGTCCCTAGGTGGACAATGACATCCAGCTCAGACTCCTGTGCAGCTGTTCTCGTGATCCTGAGGATGCGCTTCCTGTCCCTCCAAGCCATGGCACCAGGCAGGCACCTTACTTCAGTTTTGCCTGCTTCCCCTAGTTCTATCCCCCTAATAATTGAGTCCCCCATCAGGAGCTGCTTTCTTTCCCTGTGGTGTCCTCTGCCTCCTTCCTGTGGGCCTCCCTTGTGACAGTTGTCCTCAGCCTCCTTAGTCTCCACTGCGGGTGCATCCATAGGGGAGCTATTCTCCCCCAGAATGGTGTATGGATTGTGGAGTGGAACAACTGACTGGATGTGCCTCTGTTCCACCATCCTCACCTCCCTGAGCCCACTGTGGTCCAACTGCTGTGCTTTCTTGCACCCTCTGAGGTAGTGGTGGTGGCTCTGGTGCTCCCTGAATAGGGAGGTCCCTTCCTACTGTCCAGTGTGGCCTGGGAAAAGGTTCCTTACTACTGTCCAGTGTGGTCTGAAGACAGGCAACTTCCTCCCTCAGGGCAGAGGTTGTCTGCAAATAGGGCAGCATCTCAGCCTCCAGAAAGACTCCTGGAAGACTGCTGCCCACAGCCATTACACTTGTCTCTCCACATGTTTATCTACCTTTTTTGTGTGTGTGTGATTGGTTTGTTATATAGAAATACATATATTATACGATGTGTATGCTTATATTGTCAGTGCAGTGTGTAGAGAGGATATGACAGTGATATACCTTGCACTCTTGAGAAATGATGTCAGAACCCCAGGTATAAAGGAACTATTTCCAGGGGTGGGTGGGGTGAGGGTGGGCAGGGTTGGCCTAAACTGTGCCCACATGAAACAATCAGCTAAAAGCTCTGACCCACCGCTGCGATGAGTGCCTTCCTGTCAGCAAGATGCCCTACATGACAATTTGACAGAGAAAATACCCTGCTAATCAAACAGAGAAAAATCCAGACATCCAAGTCAGACACAGGTAAACCTCCCCAGCCCCAAAACAGCCTGGTGGTTTGTAATCAGAAAGCAGTCGGCCCCAAAATAAGTCATTTGTGCTTTAAACTCTTCCTGCACTGAAAATCTTAAGAATTGTAACAAAAGTAAAGCTAGATCCACCTCCCTCTGTTGCTTGAAAGACTGTCTTTCCTGATAATTCTAAGTTCCTTATTTCACCTTTCAGTTAGAAGTAGCCTCCACCTGCAGAATATCTGCTACAAACCAAAGACAATTGTAAGGTTCACCTCCCTCTGTTGTGAGCACAACTTGCTTTGTTGCAAATCCTATGTTCAGTATTGCAGCTTCCAGCCAGAGGTAGCTTCACCTGAAGAATATTAGCTGGAAGAAATGGGAATAGTAACCTGTGCCCCAAAGGTGGGTCGGGAGAGGCTCTATCGCCACCTGAGAGATGGAAGAAATTTCTTCTAGGACCAGAGGAAGATGTTCCGGGAGTAAGATGACCTGGGGGTTGGTTTTCTGGGTGGTTTCTGGAGAAACTCGATTGAGTGTCCTGCTGCTATCAGTTGGAGCACCCAAGCATCTGATGTAATCCTCTCCCAACCTGACAGATGGAAGGAGAACCTCCTCTTACTAGTTTCTCTGGGAGGTCCAGAGGCTGTGGGAGAGGAAAGAGTCAGAAGGTGTGAGGCAACATCATGGCTGAAGCTCCTGATGCTTTTTGGGTGGGGGCTTTGCAGCCGGAGGGGCCCGGCGTTTGTTGCCCACTTGTCCTGATTTACGCTTTAGGCCGAGATGGGTCTCGCGAAAAGGGCAATACTGTCCCTGAAGGGGCCTGTACAAAGAGTCAACAGACTTAAGTGCAGTGCCCTCCTCTTTCAGGTTGGTGATGATGTCCTTGACATCTCCACCAAACAGCACAGAACCCCTGAAGGGTGCATCCTGGATAGTGGATTGCACCTCCGGGACCAATCCTGACATCTGGAGCCAGGCATAATGCCAAAGAAATGAAAATTATGAACCTACCGTAATTCTTGATCTTTTTGGATGAGTCTCCACCACTCATTCACACTAATGGGATCTGCGCCGGAGGCACTAGGACCCAGCGGGAGCAAACTTTTTTGCTGGAGGGCCGGCGTCAGAGATGGGGCCACGAGGAGCGGCACCACGAGCCTCAGCTCGTGTGGTAATGACCATCTCGGCGTCAATCCTCCAACCACCTCAGTACCTTTTTTCCAAGGAGGTGCAGCGTGACTAACCTAGAAGGATAGCTTAACCAAAAACCGGACGTAAGATAGTCCGGACGACCCGTATAAGAAGGGAAAACAAAGAAGTCTTCACAGCCTAAAGATTTGAGGGAGTGAAGACCAACAACAGAGGTGAGCTCGGGGGATGGAGGGTGGGTGTGTGAATGAGTGGTGGAGACTCGTCCAAGAAGATCAAGAATTACGGTAGGTACGTAATTTTCATATCTTCCTGGACATAAGTCTCCACCACTCATTCACACTAATGGGAGAGTACCGAGCTAATAATTCCCCGAGAGGGCGGCAGGAGAGACCAAGAGCTCACAGTTTTAGGACAGAAGCCCATTAAGGATGGTTCTGCCAAAGGAAAGATGTCGTCTGGCATGGACATCCAGGGCATAGTGTTTAACGAAAGTATGCACTGAGCTCCAGGTAGCCGCACGTTGCAAATATCTGCAATGGGCATCATTGCAGATTTCCGCCAGAGATACGCGACGCCCTAGTAGAGTGAGAAACTCTGCCTTCCAGCTTAACCTGCGCCATGGAATAACAGTGCGAAGGCATGCCACTAGCCATGCTGAGATACATCTGATAGCGACAGGTTGACCCAGCTGGTCTCACTGAAGGAAACAAACAGTTGTTGAGCTTAACGAAAGTCTTTTGTTCTATCTAGATAGAAACGTAAAGCTCTCTTAACGTCCAAGGAATGAAGAGAATGTTCTCCTTCATTTTGGAAGTCCGCAAAGTAAGAGGGAAGGACCAAAGGCTGGTTTAGATGGAATTCCGAAACAACCTTAGGAAGAAATTTAGGATGGGTTCTAAGGACTACTTTGTCTTTATGAAACACAGTATACAGAGGGTCTGTGACCAAGGCATGTATTTCAGAGACCCTGCGGGCTGAGGTAATGGCTACCAGGAAAGCCGTTTTCCAGGTGAAAAATTTTAGCTCACAGGTAGCCAGAGGTTCGAAAGGTTTCCGAGTAAGCATGTCTAGCACAAGATTAATGTCCCAAGCTGTGACTGGACGTCTTGTAGGAGGTCTGGTATGCAGAATTCCCTAAAGAAACCTCTTAACCACAGGTAACTGAGCCAGTGACAAGGAAAGTACTGGCTCATGATAAGCTGAAATGGCACAAAGGTGAACTTTGACTGTAGAGTACTGCAGACCTGAATTTGAGAGGTCTAACAGGTACTCCAAAATTTTATCTGGTGGGCAGGAAAAGGGATTCAAAGAGGAATTTGCACACCAGAGCGAAAAACGCTTCCATTTGGCTGTGTAAGTTTTCCTAGTGGCTGGCTTCCGCGTAGACAGAAGAATATCTGAAACCCTGCGAGAGACATTGAACCTGTTCACTTCTACCTCTTCAGGAGCCAAGTGTGAAGGTGAAGCGACCTCAGGTTGGGATGAACAACAGGCCCCTGATTCAAGAGGTTCGTCTGAAGGGGGAGTGGTTTCGGCGGGGCTGCCGACATATTGTTGAGTAGTGGAAACCACATCTGTCGAGGCCAGAAGGGAGCAATGAGGATCATTTTGTCCCCCTGGGATTCGAACTTGAGAAGTACCCTCTGATTCAGAGGAAGAGGTGGAAAGGCGTATAGAAAGCGTTTTGTCCACTGCAGTCTGAATGCATCCTGACAGAAAATGCCAGGCCCTGGATTTCTGGAGCAGAAGAGAGGCAGTTTTGTGTTGAGTGGGGATGCAAAAAGGTCCAGGTCTGGAGTTCCCCACTCTTCGAATAGTGACTGAACTATGGTTGAGTTGAGAGACCATTCGTGAGGATCTGTCTCTGTTCTGCTGAGACGGTCTGCCAGTTCGTTCTGCACTCCCGGCAGGTAGACCGCTTGAATTAGAGCCTTGTGCTGCAAGCACCATTCCCACACTCTCATCGCTTCCCTGCATAAAGTGTAAGAGTGAGCACCGCCCTGCTTGTTGATGTAATACATCACTGCTTTGTTGTCCATTTGAAGGAGAATGTTCTTGTGACAGAGAATGTCCTTCAACGCCTGGACAGCATAAAGGATGGCTCTCATTTCTAAGACATTTATGTGAAGCTGGGACTTGACCTGAGTCCACGTACCTTGAGTGTGGAGAGCCTGACAGTGAGCTCCCAACCCCATCAGGGACGCATCTGTGGTAATGGAAATCTGATGATCCAGAGGAGCAAAGGGATACCCTTCTAGGAGATTGTTCTCTTGTGACCACCAGGTGAGCGACCTCTTTAGAGGTTCTATCACCTTGATGGGATAGGACTGCTGGTGAGTGGTTGGGGACCACTGAGTATTGAGCATCCACTGAGAAGTTCTCATGTGAAGGTGTGCTAGGGGTACAGTGAACACCGAGGATGCCATGAGACCGAGCATCCGTTGCATCGAGAGAGCTGGAACAGAGTTGCTCTCCCCGATGTGATGGGCCATCTGAAGGATATCGCTCCTCCTGTCCTCTGGAAGAAAAGTCTTTGCACAGGAGGTGTCCAGAAGAGTTCCTATAAAAAGGAGCCTCTGGGAGGGCTGCAACTGCGATTTTTTGAGGTTTAGCAGGACTCCCATGGACATGAGAAAGTGAGAAGCTGTGTCAGCGGTGTCAGAGTTCCCTGCCTGGAAGGACTTGCCAGAAGCCAGTCGTTCAGATAAGAGAACACTGAATTCCAACCTTTCTGAGATGTGCTGCGAGAACTGCACAACACTTTGTAAAAACTCGAGGCGCCGAGTATAGCCCAAAGGCAGGACTCTGAACTGATAATGCTGTCCCAGAGCCACAAACCTCAGAATTTGTGATGCTTCAGGTGAATAGAGATGTGCTGGTAAGCATCCTGCATGTCTAGGGAGGCTAGCCAGTCATGCTGATGAAGCAAAGGTAACAAGGTTCCTAGTGAAATCATCTTGAATTTCTCCTGGGCAGAAATTTGTTTAGCTTTCTGAGATCAAAATGGGCGCATGCCCCCGGTTTTCTTTGGAACCAGAAAGCAATGGGAGTAGAACCCTGTGTTCTGTTGATGCAGCGGAACTACTTCTACTGCCCTGTTGTTAAAAAGGCCCTGAATCTCGGAGGCAAGAAGGTCTGACTGAAGTGTTGACACCCTGGGCTGTCGTTTGGGAGGACGATCCGGAGGGGTCTCCATAAGATTGAGTGAATATCCCTCGTGGATTATTCGGAGGACCCATTTGTCCGAGGTTATGGACTTCCATTGATTGTAGAAGTGCGTCAGATGACCTCCCACCGCTGAGGAAGAGTCCACCTTGGGCAGCTGAGGTGGGACTTCTGTTGCGTTTTCTTTTGAGGCTGGGGGGCCTGGTTTTTATGAAAACTTCCTCTGCCTTTGCCTCGAAAGGACTGACGGTTATGGAAATAAAAATTACGTACCTACCGTAATTATGATCTTTCTGTGTATCTTCACCATTCATCACAGATGGGTACTGGCCGGAGATCAGGACCCCGTGGGAGCCTTTTTTTTTAAAAGGATAGGCGGAGCCGACGCAGTATCGGCGCGCGCTGCCCTCGAGGCCGACGTACTACGTGGCGCTGGAGGATTAGCCGTTAAACTGCGTCGACTCCGCCTGCCTACCAGTTCTGAGTCACCGGAGAGGTAAGAGGAAGGGATGGAGGGTGGGACAAGAGAGTCCAAGGGACAGAAAAAGGAAGAGAAAAACTGAACTAAAAGGAGAAATAACGACTGAGAGGACAGCATAGAAGAAGTAAGACTAAGAGGATTGGGTAGGGGCCCCAATCTCTGGAAAAGGAAGAAGGGAGGGAAGGGGGAGAGAGAATTTAGGAGAGAGTGAGAGGTAACAAGGATCCAGGACCCTTGTCCGTCACAGGACTGTATAGGCACTGCAAGGAGTAGCAAAGCTCATTTGCCAGAATTCAAGGCACAGAATAACTGGCAATACCCCAAAAGCAGAGTCGGCTATTCTGGAGAAGGACAGGGTACAGGGACTCAGTACTCTCTCTGTAAAGATATTTGGTGAAAAAGGAAATTCTTTTTTTTAAAAGTTAGATGGATAACAGAAGGAGTGCAACCACCAACTCTCACCCCGTAGGAGTGAAGATATGTAGTAGAGAAGGAGTGCCACTCGAACTGTACCCCTTAGGGAAGAAACTACCCCCTGTGTGTCCCAACTTTATCCCGCTCAAAGAGGGGGTAGGCACAGAGGGAGGAGGATCAGAGACTGAAGCCCCAGGGGGATGGCTGGTGGGATTGTGATGAATGGTGAAGATACACAGAAAGATCATAATTACGGTGGGTACGTAATTTTATATCTTATCTGTGTCAATCTTCACCATTCATCACTGATAAATGATACCAAGCCCCGAAGAGGTTGATTCATTGCACCCTAAGGGACAGAGTCCCTTAGCCCTCAGTGGGTGACACACTAAGGGGAACCTTCTGGGCCTGAAGAGGCCGAGGTGGGAGGCGAGGCAGGGTCCCCTGGAGGGAAGGAAGTTGCCCCGACAAACGTCGTCTCGCCCTACGGGAAAAGAGATAGGTTCCCTGGTGAGCGGAGCAAATCACCCTACGCCGGGCCAAGGGTGACAACCGGGAAAGGCAAAGCCACGCCGATCTCCTGGTGCAGATCGCTGTCCCTACGACCCTGGTAGCTACCTCATTGGCGTCGTAAGATGCCCTTGCTTGGTGCCTTGCTAGCTCCAGGCCACGTGCAGAGAGTGCGATGGCTTGCCTGGTTTGCTCCGAGTCAGGCAAAGCAGCTAGGATCTGACCTAGCGCTGACCACAAGAACCTGTTGTAGGCTGCATAGTGGGCCTGATGAGCAGAGATGGAGAGAAGCAACCATGCCGAGTAGAAAGTCCTCCTCCCCCAGAAGTCAAAATCCAAGGAGTCTTGATCTGGGGGCCGGTCACGGTGGAGGGCACGAAGCCCGTCAGGGGTGTCCAGGTGCATCAATCCGGACTGCGGATGAGGCATAGAACCTGGAGACTCCGGGGGAGCGCAATACCTCTGGCTGAGGTCCCTAGGGGCAGGAACTCCGGAGAAGGGCCTCTGCCAGAAACGCATGGACGCCTCCCGAAAGGGAGCAGGCCAGGGGGGCACCACAAGGGTGGCCGCACAATCGCCTAGAAAGGCATGCGCTGCATGTTCAGGATTGCTCACAGACAGGGAGAAAGGTGAAGGTCCTCCATCATCCTCACGAGAAGCCTGATACTCGGAGAGATCAGCGGCAGGAAGATATGGACAGATGGTTCCTCTCCCCCAGAAGAAGGGGATGACGAGCTGGAGGTCACCATCCATTCTGAGGGTGGCTGCTCGGGGGGAGGTTGAAAAACCTGGCTGTCCATGGCCCTAACATAGGCAGGGAACCGAGAAGCCACCGCTCTGAACTGCTCCCAGGTGAGAGGGCCGCTAGGACCAAGAATGCCTGGGAGCACTGGAGAATGCGGCAGAGGGATAGGGGCAGAGCCAAGAGAAGAAGTCGGCTGACCTCTGCCAGGGCTAGGGAGCGGACCATGGACACCCGAGGAGGGTGTCCGTGAACTCCGCAGCCGACAGCTGTACAACCACGTTGGTACTGCCTAGGCTGCACCCAGAAGAATCCCCCCAGTGAGGCGACCGGGGCCGTATAGATCCAGAAGGATGGTCCCCTGCCTCCAAAGAATGGGATCCCCTCAAGGAACCGGAAGGGAAGGGCAGATCCGCACTTGACCCGTCCAGGGCCGGGGACCCCAGAGAAAGAGCCGATCTGACCCCACCCCTCGACCCTCAGAGTCCAAGAGGGTCCTGGTCCTCGAGAGGGCCAGCCTAGGTAGCTGGCAGCTCTGGGCTGCCCCGAAGGGAGACCCAGGAGCAGCACCTCCCTCCTGTAGACTTCCCGATGGGCCCCAAAGTTGGGCGATCAGACACACCACCGGGAGGGGTACCACCACCGAGGGGTCAAGGAATCCTCCAAGGCCAGGTTGCATGGCAATGCTGGCACGCACCATAGCCTGCTGGTCAGTACCACTGACCCTAACTTCGGGGAGAACCTGACACTCCTCAGAAGGGGACTGGCTGTGACTCGTTGTGGAGACCACTGGCTCGCCCTCCTCTGCAGACAACCCCAAAGGGTGTGACTGCCCGTCCGACTCTGAGCCCGACTCCAATGAGGTAGAGTCTGAGGCCCTAAGCCAAACAGTAGGAGGGCGAGGGAAGACAACCTTTCCAAAAGGCCCAGTAGTCAAAGCAGTGGCCGAGGCAGCAACCGTGCCATCCACAGCCCCGCTAGCGGGGCTGACAGATGGTGACAGGGCAGCTCGGGCCAAAGGTCCTGAGCCAGGGCCAGCTGTGGCGCCGTCAAGTCCACTGGTACCGGGGGCAGTATCAGGAACAGAGACGGTGCAGACGGCAGCCCCAGCAACAGCCTCAGCACTGACGACACCGCCAGGCCCCTCGGCGCCACGAGCGGCACCGAGGACCCAGCGGCGCCCGACGTCTGGCGCGGCACCCAGCGCTGAACACGGCACCGCTTAGGCTCCTTGACGCCGCGAGCGGCACCGAGAGCACCAGCGGCACTGAGGGCGGCACCGACAGGCGACTCCAAGGCCTCATGATGCCGTGCTCAACCTCGGCACCAAGGGCGGCAGCCAAGGTGAGACATGGCGAAGGCGATGCGAGATCCAGGGTCCATGACTTTCGCGAGCAAGCGTCGGCACTGGACAGTGCCGACAAGCCTACGGCACCGAGAGGCAATCCGGGCCATTATCGGTGCCGACAGGGTCCGCAACATGAAGCGGCGCCGAAGGCCTTGCACGGCAGCGACCCGGCAGCATCGACCGGGCCTTCAGACCCGACACCAGGGGAGCCTTCACCCCCAAGGGGTGATTGCCATAAGCGGCCTCCTGCCCGCTCCGGGAGGAAGTGGGATGGGCCTCCTGCGCCACGGGAGGAGCCTCGACCAGGCTGAGGCTACAGAAGCCGAGGCTCCCTCCTCCTCGGATCCGTATAGAACCGGGAGGGACGAGGAGGAAGGCCGAGGCGGTGGCTTGGCCCGGCGAGTGCGAACCCCTACCCCGAAGTCGGTGGAGCTCGTCCTACTTTAAGCAGCTGTTCTAGGGCAGCGGTGGTCCATGGAGAAGCAGGCGTCGCACGCGAATCCATGTCATGAAGCGGGCCAAGACCGCGAGACACCGGTCATGCTGGTCGATGGCGGAGTACTGACGCATGGGCGCAGCGCCTGAGGGGCCGACCCGCCTTGAGAGGTTTCTTGCCCTCTGACCGTGACATGACCTACGGAAAAAACACCAAAACAGACTCGACATCGCTGTACTTTAAAATAAATGGAAAGATCTTACGCGGCGTCGAGTGGAGGCAGAACCAGAACTAGCAGGAGACCGGACGGACTGTCGAGCGAACAACACGCGAAAGGCTAAGGCCTAAAACTCTTCAAATTTCTTCAGATGGCTTCCACGAGGTGACCTCGACAGCGGGAGATGAAGAACTAGTAGGCAGGTGGAGTCGGCGCAGCCCTACGGGCTAATCCTCGGCGCCACGTAGTATATCGGCCTCGGAGGCGAGAAGCTCTAGTCAGCTCCGCCTATCCTTTTAAAAAAAAAAAGGCTCCCTGAGGATCCTGATCTCGGCCAGTACCCATCTGTGATGAATGGTGAAGATTGACACAGATAAGATCTATGCCATTAACACCCCTCGAGAGGGGACAGGAGGAGGTCGAGCCAACTTAATAGCTGACCTAGTTTTTTGTGTAGCTTCTAGAGCCTGTTCTACTTGAGGGCTGAAGAGATACACACCATCAAAAGGCAACGCCATTACCTGCTCCTGTGTGTCACTCATGAAACCTAAAGTGCACAGCCAGGAATGACTGCAGGTACAAATGCTGGCCGCCGCCACTCTGGAAGCAGTATCGAAAGCATCCATTGCCGCTTTAACCTGCTGGTTTTTGGATTTGATACCCCTGGTAATGGTATGAAGAAGCTCCGACTTTGTATCCGATTCCAGTAGAGCTTCAACCATCTGTTTGAGCGAATGCCAAAGGATATACTCATATTGAGAAAAATAGCCCCGATAGCTGGCAATGCGCATACCCAGGGTGGAAGCAGCAAAGACTCTCTTACCTAAAGTGTCTATCTTATGAGATTCTTTGTTAATAGGTCAAGCTGTAGCAGTTTGGGGGGAGGACGACCTTATCATTCTCTGCCAAAACTACAACAGGATCCGCAAAGGCTTGGGACGCCAAAATGGGTCGATCCTTGGGGGCTGAGTATTTCCTATCTATGGATTTAGCCACCGAAGGAATGAGAGCAGGATTACTCCATACCGTTTGAGACAGTGTCTCAAAGGATGGCTGTACCGGAGGAGTCAAATCCGTAGGGATGTCCGGAACATGGAGATATTGGAGTCTTAGCAATTTTCCAGGATCGATGTCTGTAGATTGGAGAGAAAGGGTGGAAAGAAAAAATTACTCACCTTAGTAATGTTGTTTCTTCTAATAGAGTCTTGCTGTATTCTGACTAATTGCAGTGATCTCCAACCTTTGAACTGCCCCCGGAGAGGAAAGAGTTAACTTTCCATGCAAGGCATGGAATGCTGAGCTCGAGCTCGGTTGAGCATCTGTTTGCTGTTGTTTGAACCCCAACCGCCAGATCTTTACGAGCTATACTCACTGGGCATCCTGTGTGGAAACTGTAAACTCACACTAGCCAACTGGCAACTAAATTTAATGAAAAGGGTTTTTTGGTTTCAAAGCAAAGACTCAAGTCAGGAAACCCAAAAAACAAAACACAACACACACCCAAAAGTAAAGAGGGTGAGATAAAGGAGGCACCTCTATGATGATAACACTGCTCCTGCCCACCCACATCCCAAAATTGGTTCTGAGAGGGGAGGCGGGGGTCAGAATACAGCAAGACTCCATTAGAAGAAACAACATTACTAAGGTGAGTAATTTTTCTTCAAACAACATGAAGTCTTGCTGTATTCTGACTAATTGCAGACTACCAAGCAGTACCTCCATGGAAGAGGGCCAGAACCTACTTTGGTAACAGGCTCTGAAGTACTGCTGTGCCAAACCGAGCATCACTCCTAGCCAGGATATCCAGAGAGTAATGCTTGGTAAAAGTATGGACTGTTTTCCAGGTGGCTGCTTGACATATCTCTAAGATAGGAATATCCCTGGCAGCAGCCAGGGAAGCAGCTGTACCTCTAGTAGAGTGAGCCCTCAGGCCTTAGGGTGGAGTCCTACCCAATTTTTCATATCAGAATTGTATACAAGAGACAATCCACCCGGCAAAAGATCTTTTAGTGGCTGGTTTTCCCTTACCAACCTCACCATAAGTGAGAACAATTGGAGGGAGTCAAACCTGTGACCCTTGGTGCGCTTTATGTAGTAGCTAAGGGCCCTTTTCACGTCCAGGCTGTGCAGCCTCCTCTCTCCAGAGGAGGAATGGTCAGTGAAGAAGACAGGAAGAGACATAGATTGATTAAGGTGGAAATCTGAGACCACCTTGGGCAAAAACTTCCTATTAGTTCCTAGGACCACCTTATCTCTATGAAAAGAGATAAAATCAGGCTCCACTGACAGGGTCTGTAACTCACTGATGCGTCTGGCAGAAGTAATGGCTACCAAGAACACAGTTTTCCAAGTCAAGTACTTGAGCTCTGCTGAGGACAAAGGCTCAAAAAGGGGTTGCATAAGCTGAGCAATACAAACATTTAGGTCCCAAGCAGGAGCAGGGTCCCTGAAGGGAGGATTGGTGTGTAACAATCCCCTGAAGAATTTGCAAAATATAGGATAAGCTGAAAGAGAAGAGGGCTTACCTACTGACAAAAAAGCAGAAACAGCTGCTAAATGCACTTTGAGACTAGCTGGTCTGAGCCCCAAGCTACTGAGATGAACCATATAGTCCAGAACTGTAGGCAACCCAGCAGACTCTGGAGAAATATGTTACCAGAGCACCAAATAGTGAACCTTTTCCATTTGGAATTGTAAGTCTTTCTGGTGGAAGGCTTTCGAGAAGCCTTTAGAATATCCAGAACACCTTGAGAGAGATGCAGATCAGCAAACTCTAACTCTTCAAGAGCCAGGCCTTGAGATTGAGAGATTTGAGATTCGGTACCAAACCCTCCCTGAGAGGATGTCAACAGGTTGTAATTCCTGGGAAGAGGCAGGGGAGCTGGACTGTTAAGGACAGCAACAGTGGGTACCAGGGCTATCTGGCCCAGTCTGGAGCAATCAGAATCACTTTGCATGGTTGAGACCTGATTTTGACTAGTACCTTGAACGGGGGCATACAAAAATGAAAATTACATACCTACGTAATTCTTGATCTTCTTGGACGAGTCTCCACCACTCATTCACACTATTGGGATCTGCGCCGGAGGCACTAGGACCCAGCGAGAGCAAACTTTTTGCTGGAGGGTGGCGCCAGAGATGGAGCCGCAGGAAGCTGACACCGCAAGCCTCAGCTCGTCTGTGATATCACTATCTCGCGTCGACCCTCCAACCGCCTCAGTACCTTTTTACCGAGAAGGTGCAGCATAACTAACCTAGAAGGACGGCCTAACCAAAACCAGACATAAGATAGTCCGGACGACCCATATAAGAAGGGTCAACAAAAGGCGTCTTCACAGCCTAAAGATTTGAGGTGAAGACCAACAATAGAAGGTGAGCTTGGGGGATGGAGGGTGGGCGTGTGAATGAGTGGTGGAGACTCGTTCAAGGAGATCAAGAATTACAGTAGGTACGTAATTTTCATATCTTCCTGGACATAAGTCTCCACCACTCATTCACACTATTGGGAGAGTACCGAGCTAAAAATCCCCGAGAGGGCGTGCAGGAGAGACCAAGAGCTCACTGCTTCTAGGACAGAAGTCCATTAAGGATGGCTCTGTCAAAGGAAGAATGTTGTCTGGCATGGACATCCAGTACATAATGTTCAACAAAAGTATGCACTGAGCTCCAGGTGGCCGCATTGCAAATATCTGCAATGGGCACGTTGTGAATTTCCGCCAGGGATGCCACGACTGCTCTAGTAGAGTGAGCGTAAGCCCTGCCCTCCAACTTAACCTGCACCATGGAATAGCAGTGGAGAAGGCATGCCACTAACCATGCTGAGATACATCTGATAGCGACAGGTTGACCCAGCCGGGTCTCGCTGAAGGAAACAAACAGTTGTTGAGCTTTGCGAAAGTCCTTGGTTCTATCTAGATAGAAACGCAAAGCTCTCTTAACGTCCAAGGAATGAAGAGATCGTTCTCCTTCATTTTGGAAGTCCGCAAAGTAAGAGGGAAGGACCAAAGGTTGGTTTAGATGAAATTCTGACACAACCTTAGGGAGAAATTTAGGATGAGTCCTGAGGACTACTTTGTCCTTATGGAACACAGTATACAGAGGGTCTGTGACCAGGGCATGTATCTCAGAGACCCTGCGGGCTGAGGTAATGGCCACTAGGAAGGCTGTCTTCCAGGTGAGTAATTTTAGCTCAGGTAGCCAGAGGTTCAAAGGTTATCAGTGAGCATGTCTAGCACCAGATTAATGTCCCAGGCTGCAACTGGACGTCTTGTAGGAGATCTGGTATGCAGAACTCCTTTAAGAAACCTCTTAACCACAGGTAACTGAGCCAGAGATAAGGAAAGTACTGGCTCATGATAAGCTGAAGTGGCACAATGGTGAACCTTAACTGTAGAGTATTGCAGACCTGAATTTGAGAGGTCTAAATGGTACTCCAGAACTTTATCTTGTGGGCACAAAAAAGGATTCAAAGAGTATTTTGCACACCAGAGTGAAAAACGCTTCCATTTGGCTGTCTAAGTTTTCCTAGTGGCTGGCTTGTGTGCAGCCAGAAGAATATCTGAAACCCTACGAAAGACATTGAACCTGTTCACATCCTGCATGTCCAGGGGAGGCTAACCAGTCGTGCTGATGAAGCAAAGGTAACAGAGTTCCTAGCGATATCATTTTGAATTTCTCTTTGGGTAGGAATTTGTTTAATTTTCTGAGGTCCAAAATGGGGCGCATGCCCCTGGTTTTCTTCGGAACCAGAAAGTAATGGGAGTAGAACCCTGTGTTCTGTTGATCCAGCGGTCCTACTTCCACTGCCCTGTTATTCAGAAGGCCTTGTATCTCGGAGGCGAGAAGTTCTGACTTGAAGAACTGACAGCCTGGACTGTCATCTGGGGGGACGATCCGGAGGGGTGTCCAAAAGACTGAGGGAATACCCCTCGCGGATTATCCAGAGGACCCATTTGTCCAAGGTTATGGACTTCCACTGATTGTAGAAGTGAGTTAGACAACCTCCCACCACTGAGGAAGAGTCCCCCTCGGGCAGCTGAGGTGGGACGTGGGCCAACAACTCAGAAGGCGGCACTGGGCACTTTGGGTTCTTGCGCCTTCTGCTGCGTTTTCTTTTGAGGCTGAGGGGCTTGGTTTTTATTAAAACCTCTCCTACTTTTGCCTCGAAAGGACTGACGGTTATGAAATTGGCGCTTGTTAACACCCCCTCGAGAGGGAGCGGGAGGAGGTCGAGCCAGTTTAATGGCTGACCTAGTCTTTTGTGTGGCCTCTAGAGCTTGTTCTACTGAGGCAGAAGAGGTACACACCATCGAAAGGCAACGCCATTACCTGCTGCTGTGCATCATTCGTGAAACCTGGAAGTGCGCAGCCAGGAATGGCGGCGGTACAATGCCCACCGCTGCCACTTGGGAGGCAGCATCAAAGGCATCCATAGTTGCTTTAACCTACTGGTTGTTGGACTCGATACCCTGGTTATGGTTTGAAGAAGCTCTGAATTAGTATCTGACTCCGTGGAGAGCTTCAACCATTTGTTTAAGTGAATGCCAAAGGATATACAGTACTGTATTGACAGAAATAGCCTTGGTAGTGGCAATAGCGATACCTAGGGTGGAAGCAGCAAAGACTGTCTTACCCAAAGTGTCTATCTTACGAGATTCTTTGTTAATAGGTCGAGCTGTAGTAGTCTGGGAAGGGACAACCTTATCATTCTCTGCCAAGACTACAATAGGATCCGCAAAGGCTTGGAATGCCAAAGTGGGTCGATCCTTGGGAGCAGCATATTTCCTATCTATGGACTTAGCCACCGAAGGAATGAGAGCAGGATTATTCCATACCATTTGAGACAGCGTCTCAAAGAAGGGTTGTACCGGAGGAGTCAAATCCATAGGGATCTCTGGAACATGGAGGTATTGGAGTCTTAATAATTTCCCAGGATCAATATCTGTAGTTTGGAGAGAAAGAGTGGAATTCAAGTTTTTCAGCAGAGACTTAAAAGACAGGTCCTCAACCACAGGCTCTGCAGCAGGAACAGATCCTGTTCCTTCCACATCATCACCCAGCCTAAGGTCTGGGTCAGGCTCAATGTCATCTCCAGACAGTCCAGGAGGGACTGTATAGACAGGAAAGGAGTGAAATTCAGAAGGAAATGAGGAAGGAAAAGGATTAAAGAGGAGGAGTCCTGGAGGCTGGATGATGCCCCAACAGGTGTCAGTGTCGGAAGAACGCACAGCGCCGAAATACGCACGCAGGTGCCGAGAGCCACATGGTGCCAAAGATGGCACCCAGGAAGCCACAAGACGCTGATGAAGTGCACGGTGCCGAGGACAGCGCCGACGAGTGGTGCACGGCACCCAGGACGGCATGACAGACTTATCAGTGCCGAAAACAGGATTCGAGGAGAAAGAAGGATGAATACCAGGAGATAGAGGCAACGCCAGTGGCCCCTGCGCCACAGCCGTGTGAGGGGAGAAACACCTAAGCACGGAGTCGATGGCACTGAAGATGGCGCCGCATGACTAGGGAGGCTCAACCGCCCTACCTGATCTCCCGAAAAGCCCGAAGGCCCCTGAGTGACCGGGCCAGGCAGCTGGACCAACCTCCGAGCCATTGCTGCACAAGAGCAGCCCACTAATGAAACTACTCATCTGAAGACCTACCAGAGGGCGGGGTAGGGCTCCGATGTCAGACGTCAGCTACCAGAAACAGAAACCACGACTCCGAAGGAGGACCAGCAACTAGCCCCAATAACTAACTGTCTATGCGCAGACATATCAGAGGGTGACCTCAAGTGATGCCTTCTCTTTCTCGACCTGTGGGCCGAAGAAGAGCTCGAGGTTGAACGGTGCCGAGTGTGCGACCGTTTACTTTTATGCTTTCGAGGGGACCGCCCATCCCCTCGGGCATTGGACTGTCCGTTGTCAGACCCCTCCTCAGGAGAAGGCGGCGGACCGAACCCAGCCTGGCTGACTGAACAGCTTTCATATGTAGTCTCCCTACCGTCACCTGACCCACTCATGGTCGACTCTGTCAGTGTAGGCTGAAACTTCTTTTAACAAGAATAAATAAACTAAGTGATACTTATTCAAAATATTACTACAAAACAATAAAACTGAAAAACTAAACTGCTAGTTTGAAGTTTGACTCTTGGCGGGCGAGCGACGTCGTCACTGAAGCGCACTCGACGGTGGGAAAAAAGGAACTGAGGCGGTTGAAGGTCGACACCGAGATAATCATTACCACATGAGCTGGGGCTCACGGTGCTGCACCTCATGGCTCCATCTCTGGCGCCGACCCTCTAGCAAAAAAAGTTTGCTCCCGCTGAGTCCTAGTGCCTCCGGTGCAGTTCCAATTAGTGTGAACGAGTGGTGGAGACTTTATGTCCAGGAAGATCTTATCTAACTAAGCACTACTACTATTAACAACTAATACTCTGTTTTAACAAATAAACATTTTGTCCCTTAAAGGTTTGAACTGGCACCACTAAGACTCAAGTCACACAAGCCCAAGAGAAAAAACATACCCAGAGGCTTGCAACACACTAGTACAGCTAGAGTGCAGTGACCCTAGGTTCATAGAAGGAGGAAGGAAGGTGCTCAGAATACAGTAAGATTCCCTTGGAAGAAACAAGATTACTATGGTGAGTAATTTTGTCTTCAAACCCCAGGAAATCTTACAGTATTCTGACTTATGCAGACTACCCAAGCAGTACTTTTGGAGGTGGTCTAGAACCTACCTAGGAAACAGGCTTTGCAGGACTGCTGTGCCAAACCTGGCATCCCCTCTGGCCTGAACATCCAAACAATAATGCTTGGTGAAGATATGGACCATTTTCCAAGTAGCTGCTTTGCATATATCAGTTGGGGATATCTCTAGCAGCTGCTAAAGTGCTGCTTGTGCCCCTAGTGGAATGGGCCTTGAGGCCTGCAGGTGGCTGCTTGCCCACTTTGCTGTAACAGAACTGAATACAGGCTACAATCCATCTTGCAATGGATCTTTTTGTGGCTGTTTTTTTCCCCCACCTCTCTATAGGTGAGGAAGAGCTGAGATTGTTCCTGTCTATGAGTCTTTGTGTGGTCAAGATAATAGCTAATTGCCCTTTTTACATCTAGGCTATGCAATCTGCGTTCACCTGGAGTAGAGTGATCAGTGAAAAAGACTGGTAGTTTGATGGACTGGTTAAGGTGGAACTCTGATACCACCTTAGGTAGGAATTTCTATTAGTCCTCAGGTCAGCTTTGTCTCTGTGGATGGCAATGTAACCAGGCTCTGCAGACAAGGCCTGAAGCTCACTGATCCTTCTGGCAGAAGTCATGGCAACTAGGAATACTGTCTTCCAAGTCACATATTTGAGGTCTGCCAAAGACATGGGTTCAAAGTGAGCTGCATAGGCTGAGCAATGCAAATATTGAGGCCCCACATAGGGTTGGTTCCCTATGTAGAGGATGCAAATGCAGCAATCCTTTAAAAATTTTTTAAATATCGGGTTAGAGGCTAGGAAAACCTCTTACCTGCAGACAAATAAGCTGAGACAGCTGCCAAGTGCACTCTCAAAGTAGAGGCCCTTAAGCCAGAAGAATGGAGATGTGCTAATTAATCCAGAACTATACCAAACTGGCTTGATTGTGTAATATTCAAAGGAACTGAGAACTGAGGAGGAACCAGGACCCTGAACTGAGGGTTGTGAACCAGGTCGCTGAACCAGAAGCGTGGTACCGGTTTACAGCGCCTGGATAATCCTGATACCATTAGCTATCTCCCCAGCAGTAGGAACTGACATACTTGTTCAGGTTGCGGTTGCTTAACCGAGTGCATCTCCTTCTTTCTTTTCTTAGCAGAACTTGCCGGTTCAATGGCAGTATCTACGGTTTGTTTTAAACTGAGGAACCCTCACCCTGGTTAGAGGGTTGATTTCTCGGTTCCTAGGTCTTCTCTTTTGTCAGAGAAGAAAAAATTACTCACCTTAGTAATGTTGTTTCTTCTAATGGAGTCTTGCTATATTATGACATATGCAGTGAGTCCCAACCTTCGAACTGCTCCGGAGGTGAAAGAGTTAACTTTCCATGCCAGGCATGGAACGCTGAGCTCGAGCTCAGTTGTAAACTCTGTCTGTTGTTCTTCAAACTCAAACTGTCAGATCTTTATGAGCTAAACTCACTAAGGTCCTCTGTGGAAGCTGTAAACCTACACTAGCCAACTGGCTACTAAATATAAGAACACATTTTTTGGTCCCAAAACAAAGACTCAAGTCAGGAGACCCAAAAAATGAAAAACACTAACACAGACACCCCAAAAGGATGTGTGAAAAAACAAGATGAGCATCTACTAAGTGCCACAAAACACTGACCCACCCAAAACAGAGGTGAGGGGTAGGCAGGGGGAGGTCATAATATAGCAAGACTCCATTAGAAGAAACAACATTACTAAGGTGAGTAATTTTTTCTTCAAACAACAAGAAGTCTTGCTATATTATGACATATGCAGACTACACAGCAGTACCTCCATGGAGGAGGGACAGAACCTACTTAGGAAATAGGCTCTGAAGCACAGCTGTGCCAAACCGAGCATCACTCCTAGCCTGGATGTCCAGAGAGTAATGCTTGGTAAAAGTGTGACCTGTTTTCCAGGTAGCTGCTTGACAAATCTCTAGAATGGGGATGTCCCTGGCAGCAGCCAGGGAAGCAGCTGTACCTCTAGTAGAGTGAGCCCTCAGGCCTGAGGGAGGAACCTTACCCAGCTTTTGATAACAGAACTGGATACAAGAGACAATCCACCTGGCAATGGATCTTTTAGTGGCAGGTTTCCCTTTACCAACCTCACCATAAGTGAGGAACAGTTGGAGGGGAGTCAAACCTGTGACCCTTGGTACGCTCAATGTAGTAACTAAGGGCTCTCTTCACATCTAAGCTGTGCAACCTCCTCTCACCAGAGGAGGAATGGTCAGTGAAGTACACTGGAAGAGAAATAGATTGATTAAGGTGGAAATCTGAAACCACCTTAGGCAAGAACTTCCTGTTAGTCCTGAGGACCACCTTATCTCTATGAAAGGAGATAAAATCAGGCTCCACTGACAAAGCTTGTAATTCACTTATGCGTCTGACAGAAGTGATGGCTACCAGAAACACAGTCTTCCAAGTCACATACTTAAGCTCTGCTGAAGACAAGGGCTCAAAGGGAGGTTGCATAAGCTGAGCAATGCAAACATTAAGATCCCAGGCAGGGGCAGGGTCCCTGAATGGAGGGTTGGTGTGAAGCAATCCCTTGAAAAACTTAGAAAATACAGGATGAGCTGAAAGAGAAGAGGGTTTACCTGCTGAAATAAAAGCAGACACAGCTGCCAAATGCACCTTTAGGGGTAGCTGGTCTCAGCCCCAAAGTGTTTAAATGGACCATATAATCCAGGACTGTGGGTAAATCAGCAGAATCTGGGGAAATATGCTTCCCAGAGCACCATATGGAAAACCTCTTCCATTTGGAATTGTAAGTAGCCCTGGTAGAAGGCTTCCTAGAAGCCTTCAATATATCCATTACACCTTGGGAGAGGTGTAGATCAGCAAACTCTAACTCTTCAAGAGCCAGGCCTTGAGATTGAGAGATTTGAGGTTCGGGTACCAAACCCTTCCCTGAGCACAGGTTAACAGATTGTGATTCCTGGGAAGACACAGGGGAAGATGGACTGCTAAGGACAGTAGGAGTGGATACCAGGGTTGTCTGGCCCAATCTGGAGCAATCAGAATCACTCTGCAGTATTGAGATCTGATTTTGACTAACACTTGAACAGGAGAGGAAGGGGGAAAACATACAGAAACTTCCTTCCCAATTGAGAACTAAGGCATCCAGAGGACTGAGCCTAACACTGGGGCCTGCAGCAAAAAGGGAAGTTGGTGATTGTCTGGGGCTGCAAAAGATCTATCTGTGGGTGCCCCATCTGGCAAATATTACCCCAGGACTAGGGGATTCAGTGACCATTCGTGATGGCCCTGGGAAATCCTACTGAGAGCATCTGCCAGGACATTGTCCTTGCCTGGGAGGTGAACTGCTGTAAGGGAGGTGTTCAGGCAGTAAGCCAGAGACCACAACTTCATTGCTTCGGTGCACAAGGCCGTAGACCGAGTGCCTCCTTGCTTGTTGATGTACCACATTGTAGTGGTGTTGTCTGTTCTGACCTGTACAACCTTGTTCTGAACAGATTTGGAAAAAGCTTGAAGTGCTAGAAAAACTGTTCTGAGCTCCAACAGGTTGATGTGGAGCAGAGATTCCTGAGGGGACTACAGTCCCTGGGTAGTGAGGTCGCCCATGTGAGCTCCCCACCCCAAGAGGGATGCATCTGTAGTAAGGATTAAAGAGTGAGACTGAGTGACATGAGGACCCCTTGTCTCAGGTTGTTCTGATCCTGCCACCACTGTAGGGCTTGGATCAGGGTTCGAGTTACTAGGATCAACTTGGTTAGAGGTCCTTTCTTTGAGACAAAAGGCTCTCAAATGGAACTAGATGTCCCTCATCTGAAATCTGGCTCCTTGCACTACTGCTGTAGAAGCAGCCATGTGTCCCAGGAGCTGCAGAAAATGCCTTGCTGGTCGAGAGACCTGCAGGGTGAATGAGGAGGCCAGAGAGACCAGGGTCCTTGCCTGTCCAAGGAAGGAAGGCTCTGGCTTCCTCTGTGTTCAGTTCTGCGCCTATGAAGGTGAGAAGCTGGACAGGCTCTAGAACTGACTTTGGAAGATTTAGAAGGAAACCTAGAGAGGTATGCAGTTGCTGAGTTATTTGAAGATGTAACTTGACTTGGTCTGGAGACTGGCCTACTATGAGCCAGTCGTCCAGGTGAGGAAAGATGGCAATTTTTTGCCTTCTTAGGTAGGCAACTGCTACTGCCAGGCATTTTGTGAATACCCTTGGAGCAGAGGTGAGGCAAAGGGCATTGCTCTGAACTGGTAATGGCCTGAGGGCAGCTCGAACCGGAGGTACTTTCGATGGGAGCTTCTGATGAGAATATGGAAGTAGGCATCCATGAGGTCCAGGGATGCTAGCCAGTCCCCTGGCCTTAGAGAGAGTAAAAAATTCCCAGAGTCACCATTTTGAATTTTGGTTTTAAAAGGTGCTTGTTTAGGTATCTGAGATCCAGGATGGGCCGCCATTCTCCTGTCTTTTTGGGGTAAGGAAGTACCTGGAGTACAATCCTTTGCCCTGGTGTAGGGTGGAACCCTTTCTATGGCTCTGAGAGCCAGGAGGGTAGAGACTTCTGCCGCTAGGGCAAGTGCCTCTGATGGATTTGCAGGTGGAAAGGATCTGGTTCTCATCTTTGGAAATTTTTTGAAGCTGAGAACCAGTCCCTGGCTTACTACTTCCAGGACCCACTTGTCTGATGTTAGAGACTTCCAGTCCTGGACACAGTAAGCCAGCCTGCCCCCTACAGGTAGTCGAGAATTGGCCTGGCCACCCCATCAGGGTGCCTGCTTGGCAGGGGCTTTAGGCTGAGGGGTGAAAGCAGGTCTGCTTGTACCCCGTCTGCCTCTCCCTCTAAAGAACCCCCTCTGGGCATAAGCTGAAGAGGAGGCCTGGGCTTGTTAAAAAGGCCTGCCCCTGCTCCTGGAAGGCTGCCTTTGAGGAGTGGCCTGCCTTTCCTTGGCCTGTGCACTCCTATAGGTGGTCCTATACTCATCCATTTTCTTCATGTAATTCTCTGTCTGCTCCCCAAACAGAGAATTACCCACAACAGGAAAATCCATGGCCTTAGTCTGGGTATCCTGTGACAGGCTAGTACATCTGAGCCAAGCCATTCTGCGAAGTGCCACAGATGTAGCCATGACTCTTAATGACACATCATTAGAGTCCACTGCAGCATGGAATTGAACCTTAGATGCCTCAATACCATCAGCAGCCACCTGCTCCAGCTCCTTGGCAAGCTGGCCAGGGACCTGTTTTGCTAGAGCCATAACAGTATCCCATCTGGATTTCTGGTATCTAACAACATAAGCCATATAATTTGCCTGTCTGAGTCCCAAGGATGCTGGCATGTACTGTTTCTTTGCCATGGCATCAATCCTCCTGGAGTCCTTGTCAGGGGGGTGTGAAGCCAAGGGAATATTTGCCTTGTCACAGGCTGCAGCCTGCACTACCCCAACATGGCTACATTGTTGTGTAGGAACTCCATATCAGAGCCTGACAATGTGTACCTCTTTGTCCATTCTCTTATCCACAGGAGGTATAGTGTGAGTTTTTAGAATTTTACTCTGTTTCCCAAAAGATTTATGCAAAGGAATAGACAGTCTCCAGACTCTGGGATATCCATCATTTCTACTTAGTCAGGCTCCTCTTGATCATCCACAGATTCCTCCATAGGAGCTAGAGGGTTTCAGCCACTTTTATAAAACATAAAATGATAAGGAACACTCTTGAAGGTCTGTCTGGGGAGATGTCCGGTTCAATGGGCACATCCAGACTTTCAAATCCACATTCACTCTCCTCATACTCCTCTTCCCTCCTCCGTTCATAAAATTCCTCTAAATCATACTCTTGAACCGTGGAACCGCCGAACCGAGCGCCCTTGATGGTGGCCGGGTTCGCCGGAACCGTGAAAGTGACTGCACAATTTTAATCGCTTTATTATTTCTTCAGCGTTGGAGAGGAAAGTTTTGGCTCACACCAGCTGATTTTCTAGTCCTTTTGCTGGAACCGACTCCTCTGAGTCGGCTCTTTGTTCCGAGAAGTCTCGCCTGGTCAGAGGCACTCCTCCAGTTCGGTTGAAACCGAACCGGCTGGCCATCCGGTCAGCGGACTTTTGGCCTCCCTTTCCCTGAGCCTACCAACTCTCTTTTCCAGGGTAGCTGCAGGAAAATTTTTGCAAATCTGGCAGTCTGCATTGAGGTGGTCAAACCCCAGACAATAAACACAGGTGGTGTGGGGGTCAGCCTTAGCAAAGACTTCCCCACAGACACTGCAGTGTTGAAACCCAGTGGGCCCAGTTTTTCTTTTGGGTTTCTCAGACATAGTGCCAGTCCTAACCAAACTTGCCTGTTTATGGCAATCCGCCAAGCAAGACTCTCTTATCGGTTTCCAACCGTGTCATGGGTCGTGGAAAAAACCATAACAAAATTCGTTTTTTTTAGAACCGATAAGAACCGGTAACCACACTCTAAAGGACAGATTAATATATTTTAAACAACCTGATCGGTTCAAACCAAACCGATAAACCGTTTACAAGTTCCACACAGAAAGTAAATGTAAAACCTATCTAGTACTCACAAATACCACAGACAGAGCTTGAACCGACCGGTTGCGGTTTAAATTCGGTCAAAAAAAATGAGAAAATAATACTTTGACAAAATGAACCGAGCAGAAGGAGAAATCTCCGGAGCGACTGTTCAGTGAGGCGGAGTAAAGAATCTGACAGTTTGAGTTTGAAGAACAACAGACAGAGTTTTCAACCAAGCTCGAGCTCAGCGTTCCATGCCTGGCATGGAAAGTTAACTCTTTCACCTCCGGAGCAGTTCGAAGGTTGGGACTCACTGCATATGTCATAATATAGCAAGACTTCATGTTGTTTGAAGAAAACAATTTATCCGAAGCCAGTTCAGTGGCCTTATCGGACATTCTTTCCTTCAGTCGGTTTAATAGCCTATCAAGTGTCGACTGAGCAAAATCCTTACAAATTTCACAATCTGCTTTCAGGTGGTGAAACCCTAAGCAGAAAACACAGACTAAGTGCGGATCAGCTTTAGCAAATGATTCACCACACTCTGTACAATGCTGAAAACCCATTGGGCTGGTTCTTTTCTTGGTTAGTGACATACCAGTAGAAAACCCTTATAAATGGGCATTCTGTGAGTAGAAACTACACAATAAACAAAAGGCTCTTTATTTTGCGGTCGGTTTAGTGACCGATGAAAGAAGCGAGAGTTATCCCGGTTGTCACAAGAAATGCTTTGGAAAGAGACAACTGGCCCAGGGAGAGAGTGAAAATATATAAAAACATATAAAAATATATAAAAATTACCTTTTAAAATGTAAATAAATGTTCAGTTCCGTCCCGGTTAGACAAACCGAGACGAAACCGAAAAACATACCAGAATAACACTAAACCTAAATTAGTCTACCTGTAAACTCAAGGACAGTGCTTCAAAAATGAACAGAAAAGTACAGTTACGTAAGAACTTACCGTAACAGTAGATCTTAGAGAGAGCTCTTGCAGTAGGTAATTACATATAGGACTGACGTCGGCAGGCGGCAGGACCCCATGGAAAATTTCTAGCTAGCAGTCCCTGGCGAGGACCTTCCATCGCCAGGAGACCGGCGTCAGACTACGTCAATATAAAGGGGTGGTCCCGGACACCCGCCTTCCAGTTCTTTCCTGCCACAGGCCCGGAAGGCCCGGACGAGAGAGAAGCAGATATTTCCTTCAATGGAAAAGGAGCTGAAAAAGCCTAGGGGGATGGAGGGCAGGACAGGAAATACCTACTGCAAAAGCCTCTCTTGAAGATCTACTGTTATGGTAAGTTCTTATGTAACTGTACTATCTTACTTCGAGAGGGCTCTTGCAGTAGGTAATTATATATAGGACAGAATCCCAAGCAGTCTGGAACAAATGAAAGGCACCAGGAGGAGGAACTACTCCAAGAAGTAGCAAAAACCTTGCAAACCTCAAGACAGGAGGCGTTGCAAGACCGCTAACCCGAAGTCTGCTCTACGGCGAGAGGCAATGTCCAAACTGTAATGTTTCGTAAAGGTATGGATGGAAGTCCAAGTGGTGGCAGCACAGATGTCTGCCACAGACACATTCTTGAAACAAGCCACAGGGGCTGCTACTCCACGAGTGGAGTGACCTCTGACTTGACCCGGAAGGGTCTTGTTGTACTTGTCATAACAGAAAGTGATGCAATCAGCCAACCACTTTGACAGGCATTGCTTGGAAACAGCATTGCCTTCCCTTTTGTGAGCAAAAGAGACGAACAACTGATCAGTCTTTCTGAGATCCTTTGTCCTATCGGTGTAGTATCTCAGAATCCTGTGAACATCCATGGTATGGAGCAAATATTCTCCCTGGTTGGAGTACTGTGTGAAAAAGGCAGGTAACTCTATAGACTGATTTAACATAGACTCTGCTACCACTTTCGGTAGAAACTTAGGGTTCGTGCGAAGAGCTACTCGTTCCTTGTGAAAAATCAGATAGGGGATTTTACACATAAGGGCCTGGAGCTCGGAAATTTTTTGGAGCAGAAGTAATGGCCACCAAGAAGAGCGTCTTCCACGACAGAAACTTCAGATTCTTGGAGACCGTCAGGCTCAAGGGAGGAAGGGTAAGTTTCTCGAGAACAAAGTTCAAATCCCAAGGGGGAGCAGGAGTCTGGACAGGGGGCCTGAGATGAAGGACCCCTCTGAGAAAAGTCTTGGATACCTCTAATTGGGCAAAGGCTTTATCAGCGAAAGGAACATGGTAGGCTGAAATAGCGGCCATGTGAACTTTCAAAGAGGAATGACTGAGATCCAGGTCGAAAAGGTGACGTAAATGATCAAGCAGAATGGCCACAGGACAGGAGAAAGGCTTCACATTCCTAGAGGCAGCCCAAATAGAAAATCTCTTCCATTTCATGGCATAAGTGGACCTAGTGGAGGGTTTTCTAGCCTCCATCAGAATCTCGGTCACCTTTGGAGAGACGCCAAAGCGATATTGAGCTAGGTCTGCAGGAGCCATGCATGAAGTTGTAGGGACTTGAGTCCCGGATGGACCAGGGTCCCCTGATCCTGGGTCAGCAATCCTCGAGATAAAGGAAGAGGAAGGGGAGGAACCTCTGAGTATTGTTGTAGAAGACAGAACTAGATTTGCCTGGGCCAGAAAAGAGCGATCAGAATCATTCTCGCTCCTTCCGTTGCAAGTTTCTGCAGTACACGAGGGACCAGAGGAATTGGGGGAAAAGCATAGACGAATCTGCCCTTCCAGTTTAGAGACAGGGCGTCGCTCCACAAAGCGCCTCGCTCTGGAGTGAGCGAGCAAAAGGTGGGAAGTTTTGCGTTTTGGGAAGAGGCGAACAGGTCTACCTGTGGAGTCCCCCAAAACTGGAAGATGTCGTCTAGAACTTTTTGGTCCAACTTCCACTCGTGTGGCAGAGCCGAGGAGCGACTTAGCTTGTCTGCTAGGGTATTGTCGACTCCTGGAACATGGATCGCCGTGAGGTGAAGGTTGTGAAGCGTCGCCCAGTCCCAAACCCTCATTGCTTCCCTGCATAGCGGGTAGGATTGAGTCCCTCCCTGCTTGTTGATGTATCACACAATGCACATGTTGTCCGTCTGGACAGCTAGGTGACCGGGAAGGATGTACTGGTGAAGGGCCTGGAGAGCATAAAGTACTGCTCGGAGCACGAGCACATTGATGTGGAGAGCTAGTTCCAATCTAGACCATAAACCCTGGGTTTGGTGAGGACCCAGATGGGCTCCCCAACCTTCGCCTGAAGCGTCTGTGGTCAGAGTCTGGAAGGGGGGAGGATGACAAAAGGGGACCCCCCCAAAACAGGTTCTCTCAAACCATCCACCATTGCAAGTCTCTTGTCATCGGTGAGGAGATCAGAACCAGATGATCTAGGTCATCTACGAGTTGATCCCTCTGGGAGAGGAGGGTCCACTGAGAAATCCTCATGTGGAGCCGCACGCGGGGAACCATCGGGATGGTGGCCACCATGAGCCCCAAGAGACGGGGAACCGACCTTGCCAGAACCTTCCTGCATTCTGATAGCAGGGAAATCTGTGACTGGAGGGAGGACACCCTGTCCGGAGGAAGGAAGGAAGGCCTTGCTCACCGTTGTATCGAGGATAGCCCCGATGAACTGGAGTCTCTGGGAGGGGTCCAGATGAGACTTGGAATGGCTGATGGTAATACCCAGGCCAGTGAAAACCTGCTGGTTGAGGGAGAGAAAATGCAGGAGCTCCTCCCTGGACGAGGCCGCCAGGAGCCAGTCGTTCAGGTAGGGAACACCTGAACTCCCATAATGACGAGGTGGCCGCTACCACTGCCAGGCATTTGGTGAAAACTCGGGGAGCCGAGGAAAGACCAAACGGAAGTGCCCGGAATTGGTAATGGTCCTCCTGGAAAGAAAACCGGAGGTACTTGTGATGCAAGGGACAAATGGAAATGTGCAGATATGCGTCCTGCATATCCAGCTCACAAAGCCATTGACCCGGCCGAAGAAGGGGCAGAAGGGTTTGAAGGGAAAGCATCCTGAACTTTTTGTATTCCACGGAGAAGTTCAGGAACTGAGATCGAGAATGGGTCTGGATCTCCCGCTCTTTTGGGACCAGAAGAAATGGGAATAGTAACCGTCCCCTGAAGGTGAGGAAGAACGGGTTCTATGGGCTCGCTTCGTGCAAGAAGGGCAGATATTTCTCCTGACCAAAGGAAGATGGTCCCTTGCGTAAGAGGACTCAGAGGGGTGGGGTGGAGGTTTTCAGAAACTCTATGGAGTGCCCTCTGCACAATCTGAAGCACCCATGAACTGTTGTTATCGCCTCCCAACCCAGAAGGTGGAGGAGAATCCCTCCTACCGGTTCCTCCAGAAAGTCCGGAGGCGGTGGGAGAGGGAGGAGTCAGGTGGTGGGGCATGGCAGCAGCTGGGGCACCTGCTGCTTTTTGGGCGGTGGGCCTGGCAGCCGCAGGGCCCGCGCTAGTGGCCCGGCTTCCTTCGGTTTTGCTTGAGGCCGCCAGCTCTCATGAAAGGACGGCGCTGCGGGAGATGGGGACGGTACATGGAATCCACAGATTTCAGAGCCATCCCCTTCTCCTGAAAATCGGTGATGATGTCCTTGACATCACCGCCAAAAAGCACTGAACCCCTGAAAGGTGCTTCCTGGATTGCTACTGCACCTCCAGGACCAAACCTGACACGCAGAGCTAGGCATGACGCCAAAGACGTACGGTGAACGCGGAGCTCCGCCTGGCAGTGTCCATTGCATCATAGGTCATCCTCAGGATGTGACAACTGGCCGAACGAGCAGAACGGACTAGGTCAGCTAACTCCTGTTTGACTTGGGAGTCAGGTAAGGAGTCAATCTTAGATTCCGCCTGGTAGGATAGCCTTCAGTAATCTCCATATGTGCTACATAATTCAGACCCAATTCCCAGTGTGGAAGAAGCGTATATTTTTCTTCCTTACTGGTCCAGAAGGCGAGATTCCTTATCCGGGGGAGATGAGCTTAAATGTTTGGGGTGTGCTGGCCGGCTGTGAGTGGCGCTAATCATGACCGAGTCTGCACGGGGCTGAGAATCCCAAAAATCTACACCCTGCAGAGCCTGGTATAGCCTGTTGACTTCCTAGAAGTGGCCTAAAGCCGACAGTTGTTTACAAAGGGGAAACAAGGTGGCGTGAGGCTCGATCCAGGGTGGCCCAGAGAAATGAGGGCAGGTCTAGATGTTCGGTAGTTTAACTCGTTGAGGATCTGGTTCCAGAGAACGCCACTGAAGTACTTCCGGATCTTACTGAGCAACTCGGGTGAAGGAAGGATCTCCAGAGGAGACTTCCGAGGAGTCCCTCGGCCGGGCTTGAAGGAGAGTGAGGTTCATCTGCCTGTCTTGAGCATCCATCGGAGGAATCCGAGAGGAGGAAGAAGAAGAATTAGAAGCAGGAGTAAGACCTTGACCCATCTAGGGGAGGAATGGGTTCCTTAGGGGGAATCCCTTTGACGCCTGTCCTGCCCCTCTCTGATCCAGAGGAAGAGCTGGGAACCGGAGGCGGAGAGGAGTGTGCCGCCTCGGCGACGGGGGCTGGGGAGGCACTGTCGCCATATAGCAGCTCGATTTCTTGGTGAGCTGAGCCTTGGCCTCAGCCCACCAGGAAGCCAGTCTCCTGAAGATCCACTGCTGCCTGGGGGCGGTGGAGGAGGAGGTGGACAATCATGGATTATATCTGTGAAGTGAGTATCCGTAACAGGCTGTGGAAATGAAAATTTACGTATCTACCGTAATTCTTGATCTTCTTGGACCAGTCTCCACCACTCATTCACACTTGTTGGGATCTGTGCCAGAGGCACTAGGACCCATCGGAGCAAACTTTGCTGGGGGTCGAGCGCCAGAGATGGCGCCGTGAGCTAGCTCTTTCGTCACGGTAACATTTATCTCGGCGTCACGACCCTCCAACAGCCTCAGTACCTTTTTTACCAAGGAGGCAGCGTAACTAACCTAGAAGGATAGCCTAACCTAAAACCGGACATAAGATAGTCCGGGCGACCCTGTGTAGAAGAGTCAACAAAGGAGTCTTCACGGCCTAAAGATTTGAGGGAGTGAGACCAGTAAGAAAGGTGAGCTCTGGGGATGGAGGGGTGGGGTAGGATGAGTGGTGGAGACTTGTCCAAGAAGATCAGGAATTACGGGTAGTGCTGTAATTTTCATATCTTACTGGTTATAAGTCTCCACCACTCATTCCACACTATTGGGAGTACCTGAGCTAATAATTCCCGAGGCGGCAGGAGGAGACCAAGAGCTCCACGCTTTCTGGGACAAAAGTCCATTGAGGATGGCTCTGCCAAAGGAAGAATAATGTCGTTGGCATGGACATCTAGTGCATAATCGTTTAACGAAGATATGCACTGAGCTCCCAGGTGGCCGCATTGCAGATGTCTGCAATGGGCGCATTGAGGTTTCCGCTAGGGATGCGCGACCACTCTGTTAAGTGTGAGCGATCAACTCTTCTCTCAACTTAACCTGTGCCATAGAATAGCAGTGACTAAGGCACGCCATAGCCATGATGAGATACATCTGATAGCTGACAGGTTGATCCAGCCTGGTCTCACTGAAGGAAGCGAAGAGTTGCTGAGCTTTGAAATCCCTTTGTTCTATCTAGATAGATACATGAGGCCTCTTAACATCAAAGTGAAGTGATTGCCCCTTCATTGTGAAAGTCCTAAAATAAGAGGAAGGACCAAAGGTTGGTTTAGATGAAATTCTGACACAACCTTAGGAAGAAATTTAGATGAGTCTGAAGAACTACTTTGTCCTTATGGAACACAGTATATGGAGGGCCTGTGACCAGGGCATGTATCTCAGGACCCTGCGGGCTGAGGTAATGGCCACTAGGAAGGCAGTCTTCCAGGTGAGAAATTTTAGCTCACAGGTAGCCAGAGGTCTGTAGGCTTTCAGTGAGCATATCTAGCCCAAATTAATGTCCCAGGCTGCAACTGGACGTCTTGTAGGAGGTCTGGTATGCAGAATACCCTAAGAAATCTCTTTAACCATAGGTAACTGAGCCAGAGTTAAGGAAATAACGAGGCTATGATACTGAAATGGCACTAAGATGAACTTTGACTGTAGAGTACTGAAGACCTGAATTTGAGAGGTCCAAAATGTCCCAAAACCTTATCTGGTGGACAGGAAAAGGGATTCAAACAGGACTTTGCACACCACAGCGACAACGCTTCCACTTAGCTGTGTAAGTTTTCCAGTGGCTGGCTTCCGTGCAAGAAGAATATCTGAAACTCTTGAGAGACATTGAACCGGGTTTACTTCACCTTCTTCTGTAGCTTTCAAGCGTGAAGGTGAAGTGATCCTAGGTTGGGCGACCACCGTCCCTGAGTCAAAAGGTTCATCTGCAGGAAGTGGTCTTGGAGTGAATCACATATTGTTGATAGTGGAAACCACAGCTGCCAAGGCCAAAAGGGAGCAATGAATCATTTTGTCCCCTGGGATTCGAACTTGAGGGTACCCTCTGAATTAGAGGAAGAGGTGGAAAGGCGTAAAAGCATTTTGTCCAATCGCAACCTGAACACATCCTGACAGAAAATGCCAGGCCCTGGATTTCTGGAGCAGAAGAGGCAGTTTCATTGGTGGGGATGCAAAAGGTACAGGTCTGGGTTCCCCTCTTGAATAGTGACTGAACTATGGTTGAGTCGAGACACCACCGTGAGGGTCTGTCTCTGTTCTGCTGAGACGGTCTGCCGAGTTCGTTCTGAACACCTGGCAGGTAGACTGTAATTAGAGCCTAGTGCTCAGAAAGCACATTCCCACCACCCTCATTTGCTTCCTGCTGATAAGGGGAAGAGTGAGCACCACCCTGGTTGTTGATGTAATACATCACTGCTTTGTTGTCCGTTTGAAGGAGAATGTTCTGTGACACAGAATGTCCTTCAAAGCTCGGACCGCATAAAGGACGGCTCATTTCTAGGACATTTATGTGGAGTTGGACTCAACTTGAGTCTGACGCGCTTGAGTGTGGAGAGCCTGACAGTGAGCTCCCACCCCATTAGGGATGCATCCGTGGTGAATGAAGATCTGATGGTCCAGAGGAGCAAAGGGATACCTTCCAGGAGATTGCCTCTTGAGACCACCAGGTGAGATACTCCTTAAAGGTTCTGTCACTTTGATGAGATAGGACTGCGGGTGAGTGGTTGGGACCACTGAGTACTGAGCATCCACTGGGTGGTTCTCATGTGCAGGCGTGCTAGGGTACAGTGAACACTGGGGATGCCATGATGTGAGGCCTAGCATCCGTTTGCATCGAGAGAGCTGTGATTGAGCTGTTTTTCCCGATGCTGACGGGCCATCTGAAGGATATCATTCCTCCTGTCTTCTGGAAAAAAGCCTTCAGACAGGAGGTGTCCAGAAGAGTCCCTATAAAAGGAGCCTCTGGGAGGGCTGCAGTTCGATTTCTTGAGAGAGCAGAACTCCCATGGATGTAAGGAGGCGAGGCCGCTCTCCAGTGCTCAGAGTTCCTTACCTGGAAGGGCTTGCTAGAAGCCAATCGTCCAGATAAGGAAACACCTGAATTCAAGTTTTCTGAGGTGCGCTGAGAGAACTGCACAACATTTTGTAAAAACTCATGGGCGCCGAGTAGCCCAAAGGGCAGGACTCTGAACTGATAATGCTGTCCCAGGAGCCACAAACCTCAGGAATTTGTGATACCTCGGTGAATAGAATGTGTTGAAGCGTCCTGCATATCTAGGAGGCTAACCAGTCGGTTGATGGAGTAGAGGTAACAGGGTTCCCAGAGAAATCATTTTGAATTTCTCCTTGGGGAGAAATTTGTTTAGCTTTCTGAGATCTAGAATGGGGCGCATTCCCCCGGACTTCTTTGGAACCAGAAAGTAATGGGAGTAGAACCCCATGTTTCGTTGGTGCAGCGGCACCACTTCTACTGCCCTGTTGTTCAGAAGGCCCTGAATCTCGGCGGCGAGAAGGTCTGACCGGAGGGTTGACAGCCTGGGCTGCCGTTTGGGGGGACGATCCAGAGGGGTCTCCACAAAATTGAGTGAATACCCCTCGCAAATTATCCGAAGGATCCATTTGTCTGAGGTTATGGACTTCCACTGGTTGTAGAAGTGTATCAGACGACCTCCAACCGGAGAGGAAAAGTCCATCTCGGGCAGCTGAGATGGAGCTTGGGCTGGCAATTCATAAGGTAGCGCTGGGTGCTTTGGGCCCTTGCACTTTCTGTTGCGCCTCCTTTTGAGGTTGGGCAGGTTGGTTCTTGGAAACTTCTCTGCCTCTGCCTCGAAGGACTGGCGATTATGAAACTGTCGTTTACTGGTATGCCCTGAGGGGCAGGAGAGGCCGAGCCAACCTAATGGCTGACCTAGTCTTTGTGTAGCTTCTAGAGCTTGCTCTACCTGAGGACCAAAAAGATTGCACCGTCAGCGGCAATGCCATCACCTGCTGCCGCGCGTCATTCGTAAAGCCTGGCGTGCGCAGCCAGGAATGATGCTGTGCAAATACCAGCAGCCGAGAGAATGGGAAGTAGTGTCAAAAGCATCCATGGCTGCTTTAACCTGCTGGTTATTAGATTCAGTACCTCTGGTAATGGTTTGAAGAAGCTCTGCTTTGAATCCGGATTCGATAGGGCTTCAACAATCTGTTTAATAGAATGCCACAGGATATACTCATACTGAGAAAAATAGCCTTGGTAACTGGCAATACACATACTTTGAGGTAGAAGCAGCAAAGACTCTCTTACCTAAGGTGTCTATCTTATGAGACTTTGTTAATAGGTCGAGCTGTAGTAGTTTGAGGAAGAACGACCTTATCATTCTCTGCCAGGACTACAATAGGATCCGCAAAGGCTTGAGATGCCAAAATGGGATGATCCTTGGGGGCTGAATATTTCCTGTCAATGGATTTAGCCACCGAAGGGGTAAGAGCAGGATTATTCCATACCATTTGAGACAGCCGCTCGAAGGAAGGCTTGAATCGGAGGAGTCAAACCGTAGGGATCTCCGGCATGAAGATATTGGAGTCTCAACAATTTCCCAGGATCGGCGTCTGGTAGTCTGAGAGAAAGTGTGGAATTCAGATTTTCAACAGAGACTTAAAGGATAGGTCCTCAACCACAGGCTCTGTAGCAGTAATAGATCCTGCTTTGTCCACTTCATCACCCAACCAAAGGTCTGGGTCAGGCTCAACGTCATCTCCTGACAGTCCAGGAGGGACTGTATGGACAGGAAAGGAATGAAATCTAGAAGAGGAAGAAGGAACAAGAGAAAAGAGGAGTCCCGAGGCCGGAAGCGAGGAGGCGACGGCACTGGAGAACGACGTCAAGAGCCACGCGGCACCGCAAACGCGCCCGAGAAGCCGCAGACGGGCACTGGAGGATGGCACCGTAGCCGCGACGGTGCTGAGGTGATGGTGCCGAGAAGCCGCACAGCGCCGAAAGTGCAGCACCAAAGCCGAGGACGGCAGCCGAGAGGCCACACGACGTCGAGGGCACCAAAACACTCCCGACTCGAAAAACAGGTTTTGAAGGAAGAAGAGCAGGAGATAAGGGCATCGGTGTGGCCCACTGCGCAGCAGCCATGTGAGGGGGGGAACACCTAAGCGCGGAGTCGACGGCACCGAAGAAGTTGCCGCACGACCAGTAAGGTCCAACCACCCTACCCAGTCACCCAGAGAGCCCGAAGGCCCACAAGCGACCGAGCCAGGTAGCTGAACCAACCTCCGAGCCCATTGCTCCATAAGAGTGGCCCACTGAGGAAACTGCTCATCTGAAGACCTACCTGCGGGCGTGGGTAGGCTCAATGTCAAGCCGCCGGCTACCAGAAGCAGAGGTTGGCGACCAAGGAGGAGACCGCAATCAGCCCCGATATCCCGCGCTCACGCCGCAGACATATCAAAGGGCTACTTCAAGTGATGCCTTCTCTTTAGACCTGCGGGCTGAAGAAGAGCTCGAGGTCGAACGGTGCGAGAATGCGACCGTTTATTTTATGTTTCATGAGGACCTCCTCCCCCTGGGCACTGGACTGACCATTGTCAGACCCTCCTCCGAGAAGGTGAGGACGGACCCAGCCCCACTGACTGAACAGCTTTACACGAGTCTCCTACCGCCACCTGACCTGCTCATGGTCGACTCCGTCAAGGTAGGTTGAGACTTTATTGTATTTATTTTAAAATAAGAATAAATTTAAGCGATACTGTATCGAGATAATACTACAAAAAAATTAAAAACTGAAAACTAAGCTGCCAGTTTGAAGTTTGACTCCCGACAGTCGAGCGACGTCGTCACTGAAGTGCACTCGACGGCAGGAAAAAAGGAACTGAGGCTGTTGGAGGGTCGACACCGAGATAGTTGTTACCGCATGAGCTAGGGCTCGCGCGCCGTTCCTCGTGGCGCCATCTCTGGCACTGACCCTCCAGCAAAAAGTTTGCTCCCGATGGGTCCTAGTGCCTCCGGCGCAGATCCCAATAGTGTGAATGAGTGGTGGAGACTTATGTCCAGGAAGATCACCGGTGCTGGGTATTGCGGCGTCGGGTACTGCGGCGCCGGTGGAGCCAGCATCGGTACTGCGGCGCTGGATACTGTGGACCAGGTAAGACGCCGGCCGGATAGGACAGCGGATACCCAGGTATCGGAGGAGCTGCTGGAGCAGACGGCCCAGTAGGGGGCCTATGTGGCGGAGTCGACATTGATAGGCCCATGGGGGTCAGGCTTCCCGATGGAGGGGGAATCCTCCGCCAGGCGTCATTGGGGCCGCGCCGGAACCGCGTCCGTGGGCCGGTTGTCGAGCCGTGTCGGGCGGGCCGCGCCCGATCTGGTTCTGTAGGAGGAGGGTCTGACAGCAGAGGAATATCCCCAAGTTCACCCAGGGATGGAGGAGAAAAGTCCCCGGGGTCAGGCTGGGGCAACTCGGGCTTTCCGGACGGCAGCGAAGGCTGTGGGGAACCTGGGACGACAGACGATGGAGGGTCTGTCGTAGGTTCCGACACCCGGCGCACATCGGAGGAGCCGCCGTGCGACTTAGGGGCTGGATCCCAGCGGGCGCCAGAGGAGCCAGCGTTCGGCTTATGGGGTCCTTCATTGGAGGCGGGCCGAGGGTGGGAAGCGGCCCGTTCCGAGGGGGACGCAACCGTGCACTGCCCCGAAGGGTCGGGCGTCTTATTGGTCTTCTCCTGGTGGACATCGGAGGAGCCGACGTCCGACTTATGGGAGGTGCCAGCAGTGAGCATAAGCCTGCAGTGGTACTGGGGCAGAGGCCTCCTTTACTGAGCATACAGGACTGACGCTGAAACCAACAGGCGAACCCGACCGCCTCTCAAAACCTGGAGGTTGCCTTGACACATCCCCTGAGGACGTTATTCTGAACCGCGACTCAGCCGGAGTCACAGACGAGGAGGCCTTCTCCATGTGACTTTCTTTGTCCCACTTCTTGTGGTGTCCTTCAGGAGAGGTCGACGCCTGCCAAAGCTTCTTTAATTCCTTCTCCATTGACGACATCTTCTTTTTGAGCAGATGGGCTTCCAGGGACTGTTGGCGTCGTCTGCGGGTAGCCGCATTGATGTGCAGGCAATGCAGGCACTTGTCGACCGTGTGGTTGGGGCCTAGACAAAAAAGGCAGAGAGAGTGGCCGTCCTTGTGAAGCAGTTGGGCGCCGCATGAGCCGCACTTATTTTTGGAAGGGGATGACATACACCGACGTTAACCTGATGATATGATATGAAAATACTGATAATTTTCAGTAAAAATCGATGAAAGAACAGGGTGCTGAGCACGAACTTTACCGCGAGGCGCTGCACGAGCTAACGGCGGGAAAGAAATAAAAATTACGTACCTACCGTAATTATGATCTTTCTGTGTATCTTCACCATTCATCACAGATGGGTACTGGCCGGAGATCAGATCAAGGAGCCTTTTTTTTTTTTTAAAGGATAGGGCGTAGTCGATGCAGCATCAGGCGCCCCCTTGGAGGGCCGACATACTACGTGGCGCTCAAGGATTAGCCGTTAAGCTGTGTCGACTCCACCTGCCTACCAGTTCTGAGTCGCCGGAGAGGTAAGAGGAAGGGATGGAGGGTGGGACAAGAGAGTCCAAGGGACAGAAAAAGGAAGATAAAAACTGAACTAAAAGGAGAAATAACGACTGAGAGGACAGCATAGAGGAAGTAAGACTAAGGGGATTGGGTAGGGGCCCCAATCTCTGGAAAAGGAAGAAGGGAGGGGGAGAGAGAATTTAGGAGAGAGTGAGAGGTAACAAGGATCCAGGACCCTTGTCCGTCACCAGACTGTATAGGAACTGCAAGGAGTAGCAAAGCTCATTTGCCAGAATTCAAGGCACAGAATAACTGGCAATACCCCAAAAGCAGAGTCAGCTATTCTGGAGAAGGACAGGGTACAGGGACTCAGTACTCTCTCTGTAAAGATATTTGGTGAAACAAAGGGAGTTCTTTTTTTTTTTTTTTAAATAGATGGATAACAGAAGGAGGCAACCACCAGCTCTCACCCCGTAGGGGTGAAGATATGTAGTAGAGAAGGAGTGCCACTCGAACCGTACCCCTTAGGGAAGAAACTACCCCCCATGTGTCCCAACTTTACCCCACTCAAAAAGAGGGGTAGGCACAGAGGGAGGAGGATCCAGAGACTGGAGCCCCAGGGGATGGCGGGCGGGATTGTGATGAATGGTGAAGATACACAGAAAGATCATAATTATGGTAGGTACGTAATTTTTATATGTTATCTGTGTCAATCTTCACCATTCATCACAGATGGTGATACCAAGTCCCGAGGAGGTTGATTAATTGCACCCTAAGGACGGCGTCCCTTAGCCTCAGTGGGTGACACACTAAGGGGAACCTTTCTGGGCCTGAGGAGGCCCGAGAGTGAGAGCGAGACGGGTCTCCGGAGGGGAAGGAATTTTCCCGACAAACGTCGTCTCGCCCTACAGGAAAAGAGATAGGTTCCCTGGTGAGCGGAGCAAATCACCCTACGCTGGGCCAAGGGTGACAACCGGGAAAGGTGAAGCCACGCCGATCTCCTGGTGCAGATCGCTGTCCCTACTACCCTGGTATCTACCTCATTGGCATCGTAAGATGCCCTTGATTGGTGCCTTGCTAGCTCCAGGCCATGTGCAGAGAGTGCGATGGCTTGCCTGGTTTGCGCCGAGTCAGGCAAAGCAGCTAGGATCTGACCTAGCGCTGACCACAAGAACCTGTTGTAGGCTGCATAGTGGGCCTGATGAGCAGAGATGGAGAGAATCAACCGTGCCGAGTAGAAAGTCCTCCTCCCCCAGAAATCAAAATCCGAAGAGTCCTAATCTGGGGGCCGGTCACGGTGGAGGGCGCGAAGCCCGTCAGGAGTGTCCAGGTGCGTCAATCCGGACTGTGGATGAGGCATAGAACCTGGAGACTCCAGGGGAGCGCAATACCTCTGGCTGAGGTCCCTAGGGGCAGGAACTCCGGAGAAGGGCCTCTGCCAGAAACGCATGGATGCCTCCCGAAAGGGAGCAGGCCAGGGCGGCACCACAAGGGTGGCTGCACCGAAATTGCCTAGAAAGGCGTGCGCCGCATGCTCAGGATTGCTGACCGACAGGGGAGAAAGGTGAAGGTCCTCCATCATCCATGAGGGAAGCGCTGATACTCGGAGAGATCAGCTTGCAGGAGAGATATGGACAGATGGTTCCTCTCCCCCAGAAGAGGGGGATGAGGAGCTGGAGGTCACCATACATTCCGAGGGTGGTTGCTCGGGGGGAGGTTGAAAACCTGGCTGTCCATGGCCCTAACGTAGGCAGGGAACCGAGCAGCCACCGCTCTGAACTGCTCCCAGGTGAGAGGGCCGCTAGGACCAAGAATGCCTGGGAGCGCTGGAGAATGTGGCAGAGGGACAGGGGCAGAGCCAAGAGAAGAAGTTGGCTGACCTCTGCCAGGGCTAGGGAGCGGACCATGGACACCCGGGGAGGGTATCCCGGAAGACTCCGCAGCCGACAGCTGTACAACCACGTTGGTGCTGCCTAGGCTGCACCCAGAAGAATCCCCCCAGTGAGGCGACCGGGGCCATATAGATCCAGAAGGACAGTCCCCTGCCTCCAAAGAATGGGACCCCCTCAAGGAACCGGAAGGGGAAGGGCGGAAGTCCGCACTTTCGGCTTCGTCCAGGGCAGGGGTGGACCCCAGAGAAAGGCCGGTGCTCCGACCCCACACCCCTCGACCCCTCAGAGTCTGAGAGGGTCCTGGTCCTCGAGAGGGCCAACCTATGTAGCTGGCAGCTCTGGGCTGCCCCCGAAGGGGAGACCCAGGGAGCAGCACCCTCCCCTCCTGTAGACTTCCTGATGGGCCCCAAAGTTGGGCGATCGATACACACTATGGGAGGGGGTACCACCGCCGAGGGGTCAAGGAACCCTCCAAGGCCAGGTTGCATGGCAATGGTGGCTCGCACCATAGCCCGCTGGTCAGTACCACTGACCCCAACCTCAGGGAGAACCTGATGCTCCTCAGAAGGGGGCTGGCTGTGACTCATCGTCCAGACCACCGGCTCGCCCTCCTCTGCAGACAACCCCAAAGGGTGTGACTGCTCGTCCGACTCCGAGCCCGACTCCGACGAGGTAGAGTCTGAGGCCCTAAGCCAAATGGTAGGAGGGCGAGGAAAGGCGACCTTACCAAGAAGCCCGGAAGCCAAAGCAGTGGCTGAGGCGGCCCCCGTGCCCTCCACAGCCCCGCAAGTGGGGCTGACAGAAGACGGCAGGGCAGCTCGGGCCAAAGGTCCTGAGCCAGGGCCAGCCGTGGCGCCGTCAAGTCCACTGGCACTGGGGGCGGTACCAGGAACAGAGACGGTGCCGATGGCAGCCCCAGCAACGGCCTCGATGATGCCGCCAGGCCCCTCGGCACCGCGAACGGCACCAAGGACCGAAGTGGCGCTGACGGCCCCGAAAGCGGACTCGGCCACCGAACACGGCACCGTCAAGCCCCTCGGCACCGCGAATGGCACTGAAAGCACCAATGGCGCCGAGGACGGCGCCGACAGACGGCTCCGAAGGCCACACGGTGCCATGCTCAACCTCAGCACCGAGGACGGCGCAGAGGTGAGACATAGAAAAAGGCGACGCCGAAACCAAGGGTCACGATGCCGACAGGGCCGGCACCTCGAGCAGGCCAAAGGCCCCAACGGCCAGCGACACGGCGTTGACCCGGGCCTTCCGGACCGCGAGCGACACCGGGAGCCTTCACCTCGGCGGGCGATTGCCATAGTGGGCTCCCGCCCGCCTCCCGGAGGAAGCGGACGGGCCTCCTGCGCCCGGAAGGAGCCTCGGCCAAGGCTAGGCTGCAAGAAGCCGAGGCTCCCTCCTCCTCGGTCCGTATAGAACCGGAAGGGGACCCGGAGGAAAGGCCGAGAGAGCGCGGCTTGGCCCGACGAGTGCGAACCCTACCCCCAAAAGTCGGCGGAGCTCACCCTACTTTGAATGCGTGCTGTTCTAGGATGCGGCGGTCCATGGAGAAGCAGGCGTCGCACGAATCCATGTCGTGAAATGTGCCAAGACACGCGAGACACCGGTCATGCTGGTCGGTAACAGAGTACTTGCGGCCACACGGGCACCGATGCATAGGGGGCCACCCAGCCTTAGAAGTTTTCTTGCCCTCCGACCGCGACATGACCTGCGGAAAAAAACCACCAAAAATAGACTCGACATCGCTATACTTTAAAATAAATGGAAAGATCTTACCGGCGACGTCGAGTGGAGGCAGAACCCAGAACTAGCAGGAGACTGACGGACTGTCGAACACACAAATTTGAAGGCTAAGGCCTAAAAACTGTCAAAAACTTCTTCAGTGGCTTCCCACGAGGTCACCTCGATGGCAGGAGATGAAGAACTGGTAGGCAGGCAGAGTCGACACAGCTTAACGGCTAATCCTCGCGCGCCACGTAGTACGTCGGCCTCGAGGGCGGCGCCGATGCTGCGTCGACTCCGCCTATCCTTTTTAAAAAAGCCCCGGGTCCTAATCTCCGCCAGTACCCATCTGTGATGAATGGTGAAGATTGACACAGATAAGATCTGGAAGGCGAGCTCCGGGACCACCCCTTTATACCGACGTCGTCTTGACGCCGGTCACCTGACGTGGGGGCGGTCTCTCGCCAGGGACTGCTAGCTAGAAATTTTTCTGTGGGGTCCTGCCGCCTGCTGACGTCAGTCCTATATGTAATTACCTACTGCAAGAGCCCTCTCGAAGTAAGATTAAATTTTACTACAAAAAAAAGAGATAATAAAATCTTCAAGAAAGATGAAGGAGAGCTCTCCGAGGTGTCTGTTTTGAAAACGAAGCATGAGCTTAGCATTCCATCATTAGCATTGGTTCTATTAACCTTTTCAGCTCCGGGGCAGTACAATGGAAGGACAATACTGCATATGTCAGAATACAATAAGATTTCTTGGGGCTTGAAACTTTATTTTACCACATTAGGTTATAAAAATAACATTGCTCAAATGTTTGCTTCTTTTTCATTTCGAGACCACAATACACCATGGCAATGATGAATGCGAGTAAAGTACAGTTACATAAGAACTTACGTAACAGCAGATCTTCGAGAACAGCTCTTGCAGCAGGTTACACCATTAGGACTGAAGCCGGCAGGCGCCAGGACCCCATGGAAATTTTCTAGCTAGCAGTATTCAGCGGGGACCGCCTCCGAACGTCGGTCCCGCCCCCAACGTCAGGCATAGTACATAAGGAGGCGGTCCCCCAGAATCCCCAGTTCTCCCGCCAGATACTCCCCGGCCGCTGGATGACATCAGAAGAGGAGACTGAGGATCCGCTATCAAATGGCAATCAGAGTAGTGTTGAGAACACCCGATCCTTGGAGAAGGATACTGGAACTAAAAAATCTACCTCCAGCAAGGATGGTGGGAGAGAAAGTACCTGCAGCAAGAGCTGTTCTCGAAGATCTACTGTTACGGTAAGTTCTTACGTAACTGTACTATCCACCGAAACAGCTCTTGCAAGCAGGTTACACCATTAGGAGTGATTCCCAAGCAATAGTGGAAATCCCACACCATCGGGAGGAGGGAAGGTAGAAATCCTTTAATGAAACCTAAGCCTAGGACAGAAGTCCTTGAAGGACTGCTAGACCAAAACCTGCTTTTCGCCTCGATGCAAGATCCAGGCTATAATGCCTGATAAAGGTATGCACAGTGCTCCAAGTCGCTGCTGCACAGATAGCTGAGAAGGACACTTTCTTTAATGCCGCAAAGGAGGTAGCCACCCCCCTTGTGGAATGACCCTTAATCGTGCCCGGTAAGGGTTTGCTGTGCTTCTGGTAACAGAACGTGATACAATGAATAAACCACCTGGACAGCGACTGTTTGAAAATGGGAGCTCCCAGCATCCTGTGGGCGAAAGAGACAAAAAGCTGATCAGATTTTTGGTGGTTTTTGGTCCTGTTCAGGTAATATCGCAAACACCTATGCACATCTAAAGTGTGCAACAGGGCCTCTCCTCGATTTGAATATTTAGGGAAGTACACTGGTAGATCGATATCCTGACTAAGAGTGAGAGCTGAGACCACCTTAGGCAGAAACTTCGGATTAGTCCATAAGGATACCCTGTCCTGGTGGAAAACCAAATAAGGTTCTTTGCACATCACTGCATGAAGCTCCGAAATTCTTCTGGCAGAAGTAACGGCGACCAAAAAAAACGTCTTTCATGTAAGGAGACGTAGCTCGCAATCCGCGGCTGGTTCAAAAGGTGGCAGCTTAAGCTGTTTCAGGACAAAAGGTAAATCTCAAGGCAGAATAGGATCCTTAATCGGAGGTCTAAGGTACAGAACACCTCTCAGGAAGACTTGTGCCATGTCCAACTGAGAGATAGGATGTTGGCCTATAGAAGTGTGATAGGCCAAGATGGCACAAAGGTGTACTTTTATCGAGGAGTAGGCCAAGCCTGTCTGAAAAAGACACAGAAGGTAGTCCAAGACCGACTTTTATGGACAATCTAGAGGCTAAAAACCCCGTGCTTGAGCCCATAGGCAAAAACGGCGTCATTTCATGGCAAAAGTAGCATGAGTGGCCGGTTTTCCAGCGGCCACTAGAACGTCAGCTACCTCTTGCGAGACCCCGTGTTACATAATGGCTGTGTCTCTAGGAGCCAAGCGTGCAGGTTCAGTGAATGAAGGTCCGGATGGACCAAGGAGCCCACCTCCTGAGACAACAAGTGAGAGTTGATTGGCAGAGGCACCGGAGGTTCCCGGGATAGCTGATGTAGTAGAGGGAACCAGATTTGCTTAGGCCAGAATGGCACAATAAGTATCAGCGTCGTTTGCTCTCTGCAAAGTTTCAGAAGAACCCTCTGGATCAACAGAAAGGGGGGGAAGGCATAGAGGAATCTGCCCGCCCAGGAGAGGGACAACACGTTTCGACAGAAAACACCAGGCCCTGGATCTAGTGAGCAAAAATTGGGCAGTTTTCCGTTGGATGGGGGCGCAAAAAGGTCTAATTCTGGTGTACCCCCAGCTGTGAAACAGATCCTCTACAACTTCCTGGAGTAGTTCCCATTTCTGGACTCTGGTCTGAGAGCGACTCAGGGCATCTGCGATGACATTGTCCACTCCTGGTACATGAACAGCAATAAGGTTTGCGCTGTGTTGTAAAACCCAATCCCACACCCTCATGGCCTCCCTGCAAAGCTGGTAGGAATGGGTGCCTCCTTGTTTGTTGAGGTAATACATCACCGCGGAGTTGTCTGTTTGTAACAGAAGAGTACCCGGTGGAATCTCTGACTGGAAAGCCTGCAGGGTGTAAAGAAATGAAAATTACGTACTCACCGTAATTTTTGATCTCTTGGACGAGTCCCCACCACTCATTCACACTATTGGGCGCAGCCGGAGGCACTAGGACCCATCGGAGCAAACTTTTGCTGGAGGTCGACACCAGAGATGGCGCCAGATTTATGGCATGGCGCCGCAAGCACTAGCTCGCGGGCAAATGACTATCTCAAGGCCGACCTCCAACCGCATCAGCACTTTTTACCAAGGAGGCAGCGCAACTAACTAGAGAGTAACCTAACCCTAAGACCGGACATAAGATAGTCCGGCGACCCGTGTAAGAAGGTTCAACAAAGAAGTCTTCACTGCCAAAGATTTGAGGGAGTGAAGACCAATACAGTGGTGAGCTCCGGGGATGGAGGGGGGGAGGTAGATCGAGTGGTGGAGACTCGTCCAAGAAGATCAAGAATTACGTAGGTACGAATTTCAAATCTCCTGGACATAAGTCTCCACCCACTTATTCACACCATTGGGGAGAGTAACAGCTAATAATCCTCTCGAGAGGACGTGCAGGAAGACCAAGAGCTCACGCTTCTAGGACAGAAGTCCATTATGATAGTTCTGTCGAAGGTGGAATGTCGCCTGAGCATGAACATCCAGTGCATAATGCTTAACAAAGGTATGCACTGAGCTCCAGGTGGCGTATTGCAGATGTCTGCAATCGAACATTACGAATTTCTGCTAGGGTGTGACATCGACTTCTGGTAGAGTGAGCATAAACCTCTACCTTCCAATTTAACCATGTGCCATGGAATAGCAATGTCGAAGACATGCCACTTAGCCACGATGAGATGCATCTGATAGCTACAGGTTGACCCAGCCAGTTCTCGCTGAAGGAAACAAACAGTTGTTGGCTTTGCGAAAAACTCGGTTCTTATTCTAGATAGAAACGAAGGCCTCTTAACATCCAAGGAATGAAGAGATCATTCCTCTTCATTTTGGAAGTCCCAGATTAAGAGGGAAGGACCAAAGGTTGGTTTAGATGGAATTACTTACACAACCTTGGGAAGAAATTTAGATGAGTGCGAAGAACTACTTTGTCCTATGGAACACAGTATACAGAGGTCCGTAATCAGGGCATGTATCTCAGAGACCCTGCATGGCTGAGGTAATGGCTACTAGGAAGGCCATCTTCCAGGTGAGAAATTTTAGCTCACAGGTAGCCAGAGGTTCGAAAGCTTTCCTAGCAAGCATGTCTAGCACAAGGTTAATGTCCCAGGGCTGCAACCGGACATCTTATAGGAGGTCTGTGATGTAGAATTCCTTTAAGAAATCTCTTAACCATAGGTAACTGAGCCAGAGACAAAGAAGAAAACGGCTCATGATACCTGAAATGGCACTCAAGGGTGAACTTTGACTGTAGAGTACTTGAAGACCTGAATTTGAGAGGTCCAAAAGGTACTCCAAAACCTTTGTCTAGTGGACAGGAAAAGGATTCAAGAGGACTTTGAACACCAGAGCGAAAAACACTTCCACTTAGACGAAAGCTCGATATTGGCTTCCGAAAGAGCCAGAAGAATGTCTGAAACTCTTCGAGAGACATTGAACCGTTCACTTCACCTCTTCAGGAGCCAAGCGTGAAGGAGCGATCTGAGTTGGGATGGACCACTGGACCCTGAGTCAACAGGTTCATCTGCAGGGGAGGGTCTCAGAGGGCTGCCAACATATTGTTGAGTAGAGGAAACTATAGTTGTCGAGACCAAGAGGAGCAATGAGAATCATCTGGTCCCCTGGGACTCGAATTTGAGAAGTACTTTGAATTAGAGGGAAGAGGTGGAAGGCGAAGAAAGCTGCTTTATTCACCGCAGCCTGAACGCATCCTGACAGAAAATGCCAGGCCCTGGATTTCTGGAGCAGAAGAGAGGCAGTTTATCTGAGTGGGGATGCAAAGGTCCAGGTCTGGAGTTTCCCACCTTCGAGATAGTCATTGAACTATGGTTGAGTCGAGACCACTCGTGAGGATCTGCCTCTGTTCTGCTGAGACGGTCTGCCAAGTCGTTTTGTACACCTGGCAGGTAAACCGCTTGAATTAGATTTGTGTTCAAGCACCATTCTACACCCTCATCAGCTCCCCGGTATAAGGGGTAAGAGGAGTACTTCGTTTGTTGATGTAATACATCACAGCTTTGTTGTCCACTTGAAGGAGAATGTTCTTGGATAGAGGATGTCCTTCAAAGTCTGGACCGCATAAAAGGACGGGGTTCTGCATTTTGACATTAATGTGAAGCTGGGCTCGAGTTGAGTCCATACACCTTGAGTGTGGGAGAGAGCGTATAACGGGCCCCCATCCTGCTAGCGATGCGTCTGTGGTGATGGAGATTTGATGACCTGGAGAGTGGCAGTCCTCCAGAGATTGTTTCTTGAGACCACCAGGAGAGACCCCAAGGGTTCTGTCACCTTGGATGGGATAAGACTGAGGAGTGGTTGGGGACCAGCTGAGCATCCATTGGGTGGTTCTCATGTAGTTTAGCTAGGGTACAGTGAATACTGAGGATGCTATGAGACCTAACACACGTTGCATTGAGAAAGCTGTAACTGATCTGTTCTCCCCAATGTAACGGGCCGTCTGGAGGATATCGAGCTTCTGTCCTCTGGAAGGAAAGCCTTCATGCAAGAGAGTGTCCAGTAGAGTCCCGATAGTGAGTCTGTGGGAGGCTGCAACTGTGACTTCTTTAGATTCAGCAGAACTCCCATGACGTAAGAAGCGAGAGGCTGTCTGAACGGCTTCCAGGATCCCCTGTCTGGAAGGGCTTGCTAGGAAGCCAGTCGTCCAGGTGGAAACACTCGGATTCCGAAGCTCTGAGATGCACTACGTAGAACTGCACAACACTTTGTGAAGATCATGGCAGCCGAGGATAGCCCAAAGGGCAGGACTCTGAACTGATAGTGTTGACCCAGAGCCACAAACCTCAGGAATTTGTGATGCCTCGGGTGAATAGGAATGTGCTGGCAAGCTGGCCCTGCATGTCCAGGGAGGCTAGCTAGTCGTGTTGATGAAGCAAAGGTAACAGGGTTCCTAGAGAATTATTTTAATTTCTCCTGGGAGAAATTTGTTTAGCTTGAGGTTTCAGAATGGGGGTGACAATTTCAGACTTCTTTGGAACCAGAAAGTAGTGGAGTAGAATCCTGTGTTTCGTTGATTCAGAGGCACCAGTTCTACTGTCTGTTGTTCAGAAGGCCCTGGATCTCGGCAAGCAGAAGGTCTCGACTCGAAGGATTGACAACCTGGGTTGTCGCTTTGGGAGGAACTTTATCGGAGGGTCTCCAGAAAATTGAGAGAATACCCTGCAATTATCCGGTGACCCATTTGTCTGAGGTTGTGGACTCCACTGTGTTGTAGAAGCATCAGACGACCTCCCACTGGAAAGGAAAAGTCCACCTCGGCAGTGGAGATGGAACTTGGGCCGCACTCATAAGGTAGCACTGGGCACTTTTGGCCCTTTAGAAGCTTTCTGTTGGCGCCTTCTTTTTGAGGTTGGGGCAGGCTGGTTCTGCGGAAACTCTCCTGCCCCTGCCCGAAAGGACCGGACGATTATGAAACTGACGCTACTCAACATGCCTCTGGAGAGGGGTAGGAGGGTCTAGCCAGCTTAATGGCTGACCTAGTCTTCTGAGTAGCCCTAGAGCCCGCTCACCTGAGGACCAAAAGATACGAGCCAAAGGGCAACGCCATCATCCGCTGCTGCATCATTCGTGAAGTTCGGGCACGCAGCCAGAGGACGAAGCAGTACAAATACCAGTGGCTGTTGAACGAAGTAAAGTGTTGAAAGCATCTGTAATAAGCTTTGACCTGTTGGTTATTAGATTCAATCATCTGTAATGGTCTTAGTGAAGCTCTGACTGAGAGTCCAAGTCCGGAAGAGCTTCTAACCATTTGGTTTGATAGAGTGCCACAGACATACTCTGTACTGAAAAAGAATTCTGTAACTGCAACACGATAATTTCGAAAGTGACTCAGCAAAGACTCTCTGCCTAATGTAATAATCTTACTAAACTCTTGTTAATAGGTTGAGCTGTAGTAGCTGAGGAAGAAATGAAAATTCATCTACCGTAATTCTTTGATCTTCTGACGAGTCTCTACCACTCATTCATACTGAGTGATTAGTGCTGGAGGCACTAGGACCCATCGGGAGCAAACTTTGCTGGAGGGTCGGCGCGTGAGAGACGCACAAGCAGCTGCTTGAGCGGCAGCCGACTATCTCGACGATTTACCCTCCAACCGCCCCCTGTACCTTTTACCAAGGAGGCAGCGTAACTAACGTAAAGAGTAAATCCAACCTAAAAAACGACATAAGATAGTCCGTGATGGACCCGTAAGAAGGGTTGCCAAGAAGTCCTCACGGCCTAAAGATTTGAGGGAGTGAAGACCAACACATGTGAGCTCGGGATGGAGGGAGATGGACGAGTGGTGGAGACTCCAAGAAGATCAAAATTACAGTAGGCAATGCAATTTCATATCTTCCTTGACATGTCTCCACCACCATTCACACTCAGTGGGAGAGTACTGCTGATAATCCTCAAAAGGGCTGCAGGAGAGCCAGAGCTCACGCCGCAAGATAGAAGCTCATTGGCGATAGTTCTGCCTAACGCGGAATGTCGCCTGGCATGAACATCCAGTGCATAATGCTTAACTAACGTATGCACTGAGCTCCAGGTGGCGGCGTTGCAGATACCGCACTGGAACATCATGGACCGCTAAAGATGTCATGGACTCACTTGTGTAGAGTGAGAGCGACACTACCCTCCAATTTAACTTGAGCCATGGAGTAGCAATGTCGAAAGCATGCCACTACCATGATGAGATGCATCTGATATAGCGACAGGTTGACCTAGCTGGGTGTCGCTTGAAAGAAACAAACAGTTGCTGAGTCTTGTGAAAATTTTGGTTCTATCTAAACAGAATCAGCAAGGCTCTTAAGATCCAAGGAATGAAGAGATCGTTCTCATTTTGGAAATTAGCCGGTAAGAGGGAAGTACCAGGAGGTTGGTTTAGATGGAATCTGACACAACCTTGGGAAGAAATTTAGATGAGTAATGAGAACTACCTTGTCTTTATGGAACACACAGAGGGTCCGGTCACCAAGGCATGGTCTCCTAGAGACCCTCATGGCAGAGGTACAATACCAGGAAGGCAGGCAGTCTGTGTAAGAAATTTTAGTTCACAGGTAGCTAGGGGGCCCGAAGGCTCCAGTGAGCATGTCCAGCACCAGGTTAATGTCCCAGGCTGCAACTGACGCTAACAGGGTCTGGTATGAAGAATCCTTAAGAAATTTCTTCTCTATAGGAAGCTGAGCCAGAGTCAAGGAAGAACTGCTCATGGAACGCTGAGATGGCACTAAGGTGAACTTTAATCAGAGTACTGGAGAATTGAGTTTGATAGGTCCAAAAGATACTCCAGAACTTTGTCAGGAGGACAGGAAAAGGGATTCCAAGAGGACTTGCACACCAGAGAGAAAAGTGTTTCCATTTGGAAGTGCATGTTTTTCGTGGCTGGCTTCCGCAGCCAGAAGGATGTCCGAGACTCTACGAGACGTTGGAACCATCTACTTCACTCTTCAGGAGCCAAGCATGAAGGTGAAGTGATTTCAGGTTGGATGGACCAACGAACCCTGAGTCAAAGATTGATTTGCAGGGAAGTGGTTCGAGAGGCTGCCAAATATACGTTGAGTAGAGGAAACTGTAGAGTTGCCGAAAGGCCAGGAGGGAGAAGGAGAATCATCTTGGTCCCTGAGACTAACTGAGGAGAACTCTGGATTAGGAGGAAGCGGAAGAAAGGCGTAAATAAAGGCTGGTCCACCGCAGCCTGAACGCATCCCGACAGAAAATGCCAGGCCCTGGATTTCGGAGCAAGAGAGGCAGTCGGCGTTGAGTGGGATGCAGGTCCAGGTCTGAGTCCCCACTCTTCAATAGTGACCGAGCTACGGCTGGATCGAGACCACCGTGAGGGTCTGCCTCTGTTCTTCTTGGAGGTGGTCTGCTAGGTCGTTTGTATACCTGGCAGATAAAACCGCTTGAATCAGAGACTTGTGCTCCAAGCACTTTCCCCACCACTTTCATTGCTTCCCCGCAAAGGGGTAAGAATGAGCACTGCTTGCTTGTTGATGTAATACATCACAGCTTGTGTTGTCCGCTTGAAGGAGAAATGTTCTTGTGACAAAGGATATCCTTCAGAGCTCGGATCATGCGAGGACCGCCTCATCTCCAGGACATTTATGTGAGATGAGTTTCGAACTGAGTCCATACACCTTGAGTGTGGCGATGCTACAGTGAGCTCCCATCCCATTAGCTTATGCATCTGTGGTGATGGAGATCTGATGATCCGGGAGCAAAGGGGAACCTTCCAGAGATTGCTCTCTCGAGTCCACCAGGTGAGAGACCTTCAAGGGCCCGCCACCTTGATGGATAAGATCAGTTGAGAGGTCAGAGACCACTGAGTGAGTATCCATTGGGTGGTTCTCGTGCAACTGGGCCAGGGTAAGGTGACCGAGGATGCCATGAGACCCAACATGTGTTGCATCGAGAGCTGTAACCGAATAATTCTCCCCATGTAACGGGGTCATCCTCAAGGATGTCGAGTCTTCTGTCCTTGGAAGGAAAGCCTCATGGAAGAGGTGTCTGGAGCATCCCTGGTGAAAAGGAGTTCTGGGAGGGCTGCAGTTGTGATTTTTTCAAATTCAGTGAATTCCAAGTGGACGAAGAAGACGAAGTCATTGTACGCTTCCAAAGTCCCTTTGGCTGGAAGGGCTTGCTAGAAGTCAATCGCCCAGGTAGGAAACACCGAGTCCTATCTTTCCTGAGATGCTTATGAGAACCGGTACAACACTTTGTAAAACTCACGCGCTTGGAGGATAGCCCAAAGGCAGGACTTGAATTGATAATGCCGACCCAGAGCTACAAACCTGAGGAACTCATGTGGGTCGGTGTGGATGGGGATATGCTGGTAAGCCCCTGCATATCCAGGAGGCTACAGCCAGTCGTTGATGAGCAGGGTAATAGGTACCTAGGAATTATTTTGAATTTCTCCTGGGGGGAGAAATTTGTTTAACTTTCTGAGGTCTAGAATGGGGTATTCCCCCAGATTTCTTTGAACCAGGAAGTAATGGGAGAACCTGTGTCAGGATGCGGGGCACTAGTTCTATTGCCCTGTTGCTTAGAAGGCCCTGATCCGCGAGGAGGTCTGATTGAGAGGCGACAACCTGGGTTGTTTGCCTGGGAGGACAATTCGGGGGTTTCAAAATATTGAGAGAATAACTCTTTCATTATCCAAGACCGATTGTCTGAAGTGGACTCACTGCTAGAAGATCGACTCACTTCCATCGAGGAGAAATCCACCGGCAATGGATGGAATTGGGCCAGCACGATAGGCGCTTGGGGCTAGGCCCCGCTTTCTGCTTTCTTTGGGGTGTGTGGTTGGCTTTGCGGAAGCTTCCCTGCCTCTGCCTTTAAAGGACTGACGACTATGAAACTGACGTCTGTTCATGCCCCGAGGAGCAGGCGGAGGTCTGGCCAACTTAATGGCCGACCTAGTCTCTGAGTGGTCAAGGTTTGTTCACCTGAGGCCGAAAGAAAGAGCTATCAAAGGGCAGCGCCATTATCTGCTGCTGAGCATCATTCGGAAGCCAGAAGTACGCAGCCAGGAATGGTTTCGAGCAATACCTGCTGCGCGAGGCTAAAAAGTTTGTGCCCATAGCGGCTTCTTGGACCTGTTGGTTATTGACCCAATAATTTAGTAATAAAGTGAGAAGAAGCCTGACCTGAGTCCTAGAACCGAAGAGTTTCAACCATTCTTTTCAAAGAGTGCCATATATACTCATACTGAGAAAATAGCCTTGATAACTGGCAATACGATACTAGAGTGAGGGTGCAAGACTGTTTACCTAATGTATCAATCTTGAGACTCTTTGTTAATAGGTCGGCTAGTAGTTTGAGGAAGAATCGACCTTGTTGCCTCGCCAGGACTACAACAGGATCCGCAGGCTTGGGATGCCAAAGCCTCGACAAGTTCAAGGCCCATGGGCAACCGAGCCAGGTAGCAGAACCAACCTCCGAGCCTCATTGCTCCATAAAAGCGGCCCACTGATGAAACTGCTCATCTGAAGACCTACCAATAGGCGGGGGTAGGACTCCGATGCCGAAGATGGCGGCTACCGAGGCAGAAGTTGGCGATCTGAAGAGGAGACCGGCAACTAGCCACGACCTAACAGAGCGTTGATGCCAGACATATCAGCGGGCAACCTCGAGTGATGCCTTCTTTAGACCCGTGGGTCAAGAAGAGTCGAGGCCGAACGATGCCGAGAATGCGACTGCTTTGTTTTATGCCTCCGGGACCGCCCATCCCCCGGCATTGGCTGACCCTGTCAGACCCCTGCTCAGGAGAAGGAGGCGGACCGGACCCAGCCCGACTGACTGAACAGTTTTCATATCGAAGTCTCCCTACCGTCACCTGACCTGCTCATGGTCGACTCCGCTAAGTAGGCTGAGACTCTTTATTGTATATTAAAATAGAATAAACTTAAGCGATACTATATCGAGATAATACTACAAAAAATAAACTGAAAACTATGCTAGTTTGAAGTTTGGCTCCCCGACAGGCGAGCGACGGCCGTTACTGAAGCACACTCGACGGGGCGAAAAAAGGAACTGAGAGCGTGTTGGAGGGTCGACGTAGATAGTTTATTGCCGCGCTTAGCCATTGCTCGGTGAATACTGCAGGTTTCTTACCGCGCCATCTCTGTGTCGCACCCTCCAGCAAAAGGTTTGCTCCCGATGGGTCCTAGTGCCTCCGGCGCAGATCTCAATAGTGTGAATGAGTGGTGGAGACTTATGTCCAGGAAGATCTGCTCTCATTTCCAGGTTATTTATGTGGAGATGAGACTCTTGGGCTGTCCACGGGCCCTGAGACTGGACACCATCTAGGTGTGCTCCCCATCCGAGCCCTGAGGCGTCTGTGGAGAGTGTCACAACTGGAGACGGTGCAGAAAAGGGAACCCCCACCGAAAGGTTCTTCGGATCTAGCCACCATTGCCAATCCCGGATTACAGTCTTCGTGATTCGAATTGGGAGCTGCAGATAGTCTTGCTTTTGATCCCATTGGACCTCTAACATCCACTGGGTAACCTGCATGTGGAGACGGACTAGCGGGACCATTGCAATGGCTGCAGCCATGTGTCCGAGCAGGTAAAGGACCAGTCTGGCTGGGACGGTCTTCCTTGACAATATGTCCCTGATGGGGGATCTGATGTGTTCCACTCGGTCCTGGGGTAGAAAAGCTTTCCCCTGGATGGTGTCCAGAACTGTGCCTATGAACTGCAGAATCTGAGACAGAACCAGGTGTGGCTTCTCTTGATTGATAATGATGCCCAGTGTCTCAAACAGAGACCGAGTACAATAAATAGAGGACATCAGGGCCTCCCAAGAGGGCGCCATGAGAAGCCAGTCATCCAGGTAGGGGAACACGTAGTGGCCTTGCCTCCTCAGAGTCGCCGATACTACCACCATGCACTTCGTGAATACCCGAAGTGCCGATGACAGTCCGAAGGGGAGGGCTCAGAACTGATAATGGTGACCCTGGAACTCGAAGCGCAAAAACTTCCTGTGGGCTTGAGCTAAGGGTATATGCAGGTAAGCATCCTGCATGTCCAAGGACACTAGAAAAGCGCCCTGCTTGAGCATGGGAATCAGACCTGGAAGGGTCACCATGTGGAAGCGTTTGTACAGGACCAACACGTTGAGGTCGCTGAGGTCCAGTATCGGACGGAGGTCCCCTGTTTTCTTGGGAACCAGAAAGAAGTGGAAATAGTAACCTGCACCCTTTTGGTTCCGTGGTACGTGATCTATAGCGTCTTTTCACAGAAGTGCGAACACTTCCTGCTGTATGAGCAGGGCATGCTGACCGGAGTAACAGGAAAGCAGGGGAGGTCTTGACAGTGGGTGGTCAAGAAATTCTATGAAGTGGCCTTTCTTGACCAACTGGAGAACCCACCAGTTGGTGGTAATCGACTGCCACCCTGAAAAGTGGTGAGCGATGTGCCCCCTGACCTTCTGTGCCCGTTGATCCAGAGGAGGGGCAGGGGCTGGGAAGAAGTCATGCTGTGGAAGCACTAGTCCCTACGGGCTGGGCCAGTTTTGTGTAACGCTGGCCTCCGCCTGGGGACGACTTAGCCTGGGCTTTATGTTGAAAAGTGCCCCTTTGTTGCTGGCCGGAACTTGACTGCTGCCTTTGTTGCCGGCTGTGAAAATGGCTCTGGTTCCTATGAAAGGAACCAGGCCTCGATCTGTACATGACCTGTACAGACCTGACTGCCTTCCCAGCATCCTGGAGTTTAGTGATAACCTTCTCCAAGGGTTCACCAAAAAGTACTTCACCATTATAAGGGACGTCAAGAATGTTCTTTTGTACGTCCGGTTAAAACCGGAGACACGGAGCCAAGAGCGTCTCCGGAGACAGATGCCTGAAGCTGTAGCTCTGGCAGATGAGTCCGCAGAATCGTATGCAGCTCGTAGCACTTGGGTACCCACATCAGACCCTATGCGGAGGAGGTTTAGGAGCTCCGACTTCTGATCACCATCCGGTAACTTATCAACCAGGTCCTGGCCCTGTTCCCACAGGGCATTCTGAAACTGTACCATGTGAGACAGGTAGTTCAGGGACCTGATGGAGCATGTCACAGCCACATACATGCGCCTCCCCAGGGCATCCAGCTGTTTGGATTCCTGGTCCGGTGGCTGTGTGCTCATGTGCTACAGTCTTTGGGACTGGTCATGCGAGGCCGTAATGTCCAGGGAGTCAGCCAGAGGTTGTTGAGCCAAGTACTGGTCCTCTTTCGGGGCCTTGTACAGGCAGTCAGCATTCTTCAGCACAGCGGGAGTGGAGTACGGATGCTTCCACGCAGCCTTGGTGATGTCCGTGAATGTGTCCACCAAGGGTGGCACTACCACAGGCTTTGAATCTTTTTGCTGAAGATAACGGGCAAGGCGCTGTCTTTTGGGATCGAGGTCTTCAGCATCCCATCCCATGTTGTCCTGGATATGCCTCATAACCTCAGAGAAAGAGGGATCATCTGGAGGAGACCTGGGTAGGTCATGTGGGTCAGGCGATGGAATACTGAGTGAAGAAGGAGATCTATAGTATTCCGAGGTATCCGATCTGGAGTCCTCCCCTGACGGAGTATACCGACGTCTGGGTCGCTTGGGGATGGGAGACCCTGATGGAGATCTTGAGGGAGGTCTTATCTGATCCTTGGATCTACCCCTAGGAGGTGCAGTCTGCTCCTTAGGGGTTGGTGGTCGTCCTGCTGGCCCCTGTGGTGGAGGAGGGGGTCAGGCGATGGAATACTGAGTGGAGAAGGAGATCTATAGTATTCCGAGGTATCCGATCTGGAGTCTTCCCCTGACGGAGTATACCGACGTCTGGGTCACTTGGGGCTGGGAGACCCTGATGGAGATCTTGAGGGAGGCCTTATCTGATCCTTGGATCTACCCCTAGGAGGTGGAGTCTGCTCCTTAGGGGTTGGTGGTCGTCCTGCTGGCCCCTGTGGTGGAGGAGGGGGCATAGAAGGTGAAGGAGTAGGAGGAGGAGGAGGAAGTTTTACTGGGACTACGTCTATTCGGATGGTGTCCCACCAGAAAGTAAAGAGATCCTTTACCTCTTGTAAATTCATGTCCAACGACCGGCCTGGCGCCGGTGGGCTGTCGCAGGGGTCAGGCGTTGGGTCTGCGGGTGTCTCCGGGGTGGGCGAAGGTTCCCTTGGAAGCCTGGCATCCTCTATATTGCCCGCCTGGTCTTGAGGCAATGTCGTATCCTCCTCCGTGGAATCCCTGCACCCGGTGCCCACTGGTGACTAGGGGGAGGTCTTCAGCTCTGGCGAATGTGAAGCCGACATCAGTCGCTTGGCCGACGACTTCGGGTCCGGCTAACACCCGGCCGGCGCCTGTTGCTTAGCCACTGTCCTCGGCTCCAGTGAACGCCTGGCCAACTCCGGGTGCTTGGCTGACATCGGGTACTTGGCCGACGTCGGGTCCGTTGTCCGCTTTAGGGACGTCAGGTCCTTTGTCTTCCTGGGTGGTGGATCCAGGCCCCTGGGGGGGCTGGGAGACTGACCTGGAGTCGGGGTCCCGACGTTGGGTGGATGACGAAGACTTGTGGCATTCGGAGGACTTAGAAGAGGCCCGAGAGGGAGTGGAGGAAGCCGAGTGCTTAGACGTCTTGATGGGCTGAAGAGTCGAAGAACCACCTGAAGCCCGGACTTTGACCAGAAGGGGCTGAGATCTAACCCTGGAGGGAGAGCGGTCCGATCAGGTGGAACCTGAGCTACACGAGTCCAAGGCCCAGTTCGGGGATCTGGATCTTGCTTTCTCCCAGTGCTTGTCCCGGTGTTTATGGGCCTTGGAAGAAGAATCACCCCTAGAGGAAGGTTCTTTGTCCATCCTGCTAAGTTTTTCCTCTAACAGGTAAGCCTGACGTGCCTTCTGACAGCGGATCCAGGTGTGGCTGTTGAACCCTTAGCAAAAGGTGCAGGTCTTGGGGTCATGGTCCGGGCCTAAGCACCGCAACGGGATCTGTTTTCCACAGGCACACTTTGAAAGGTGTCCCTCAGATGAAGGAGTTAGAGAGGACATTAGTTTTGTAGAAACTCTTGAAGTTCTAAGTCATCGTGCGCTAGGTAGAGACCGATGCTGGCGAGTCGACAGCGGGAAAAGAAAGTACAGTTACGTAAGAACTTACCGTAACAGTAGATCTTCGAGAGAGGCTCTTGCAGTAGGTAATTACATATAGGACTGACGCCGCAGGCGGCAGGACCCCACGGAAAAATCTATAGCTAGTAGTCCTGGCGTAGGGACCGCCCCCACGCCAGGTTACCGGCGCTTACACGATGCTGTATAAAGGGGTGTCCCAGACCCCCGCCCAGCGTTCTTTTCCCGCCACAGGCCCGGACGAGAGAGAAGCGGATGTTTCCACCCTGGAAAAGGAGCGAGTTTAGGGAAGGAGGGCGGGAAGGGTTTGATGCAGAGCCTCTCAAGATCTACTGTTACGGTAAGTTCTTACGTATCTGTACTATCTTACTCAAGAGGGCTCTTGCAGTAGGTAATTACATATAGGACAGAATCCCAAGTAGTCTGGAACAAATGAAAAGGCACTGGGAGGAGGAACTACTCCAATAAGTAGTACGAAAGCTTGCAAACCTCAAGAAAGGAGGCCCTGCAAGACCGCTAACCCGAAGCCTGCTCTACGGCAAGAGGCAATGTCCAAACTGTAATGTTTAGTAAATGTATGGACAAAAGTCCAAGTGGCGGCAGCACAGATGTCTGCTGCACACACGTTCTTGAAACAAGCCGCAGAGGCTGCAACTCCACGAGTGGAGTGACCTCTGACTTGACCTGGGAGGGTTCTGTTGTACTTGTCATAGCAGAAGGTGATGCAATACATAGATATATAGACAGTGTCAGCAGATAAGGGCCTATGGCCCACCCAGTCTTCCCATTTGAGCTTGTAAGTTCAGTTTGTTTTCCTAGAAGTCTGTTGCACCTTACCCGTGACCTCCAGAATTCCTTTATGTCTATCCCATGCATTCTTAAATCCCGTGATTGTTTCAGCCCCCACCACTTCCTCTGGCAGGGTGTTCCACTTGTCCGCCACCGTTCTGTGAAGAAATTCTTTCTCATGTTTCCTCTGAATCGTCCTCCTTCAACTCATCCATGCCCTCTAGTCCTGGAACATCTTTATCGCTTAAAAATAGTGTTTTCCTGCACCCTGTTCCTCCTTGTAAGATACTTCGTATGTCTCTATCATATCCTCTCTCCTCCTTCCAGGGAGTACATGTTCAGTTCCTTCAACCTGTCTTCATAGGACTTGTGATGCAACCCATGCACCATCTTTGTTGCCCTCCTCTGAACCTTCTCTACCCTGTCTATGTCCTTACGTAGGTATGGTCTCCAGAACTGTACACTGTACTCCAGGTGGGGCCTCACTAGTGTCTTGATAGCGGAATTATGACCTCCCTTTCCTGCTGGTAATGCCCCTGCCTATACATCCCAGCATCCTATTTGCTTACCTGCTGCCTTGTCACACTTTTTCTCTTCCTGAGGTCATCAGAGATGATAACTCTAAGATCCTTTCCTGCTTGGTTCATGCTATATCCTCACTCCCCCAACTGATATATTGTGCCAGGGTTTTGTGCCCCGTATGCATTATCTTGCACTTTGCATTGAATTTCAACTGCCAAACCCTGACCATTCTTCAAGTTTCTGCAGGTTCTTCTCATTCTGTCTACACCCTCTGGTGTGTCTACTCTGTTACAGAGCTTTGTGTCATCAGTGAACAGTGAAATTCTGCCTTCTAGGTCCTCGCCATGTCACTGATGAAGATGTTGAATAGGACCGTCCCAGCACTGATCCCTGTGGTACCCCACTGGTCACTCTTCCCTCTGTGGAGTGACAGCCATTTACCACCACCCTCTGTGTCCTGCCACCCAGCCAGTTACCTACCCACCACACTACTGTCCTGCCCACACCCATATTCCCCAGTTTGTGTAATAGTCTTCTATGTGGCACAGTGTCAAAGGCCTTGCTGAAGTCCAGATAGGCCATGTCCACTGCCCTCCCTGATCCACCTCCCTAGTCACCCAGTCAAAAAATTCAACGAGGTTGGTCTGACATGACCTCCCCTGGTGAAACCATGCTGCCTTGGGTCCTGTAGTCCATTGACAACCAGATGTTCCACCAATCTCTCCTTCAGTAGTGCTTCCATGATCTTCCCCACTACCGAGGTGGAGGCTGACTGGTCTGTAGTTCCCTTGCTTCTTTGTTCCCACTTTTGTATAAGGGGACTACATCTGCTGTCCTCCAGTCTTTGGGTACCTCCCTGTTTCCAGTGATCGGCTAAACAGGATAGCCAGAGGTTCAGCCACCACCTCTCTTAGTTCTTATGACCCTGGGCACCCTCATCTGGCCCCATTGTTTTACCAACTCTTATTATCCAGTTCCTCAGGACCCTTTCGTAAAGGGACTGTGTCCATTTCTGCACCATTCTCACCCTTGTACCCTTCAGACCCATTACCCTCCTTCTTCCTCAGTAAAGACTGAGCAGAAATACCTGTTCAGTATGTCAGTTTTACTGTTGTCATCCTCCACGCAGCCCCATCCTCCCCTTCAGTCTCACTATCCCTCCCTTTGTCTTTCTTTTTTTTCATATGTACCTGTAAAAGGTTTTGTCCCCCTACCCACTGATTTTGCAATGTGTTCTTCTGTCTGAGCTTTTGCTTCCTTACTTGACCTCCCTGCCTCCCTTGCTTCTCCTGGTACTTCTCCCTATCCCTTCTGCCTGTGTCTTTTTGTATTGCCTGAATGCAATCTTTTGGCTTTAACTTTCTTTGCTACCTCTTTGAAAACCATAATGGTCTCCTCTTCCTTTCCTCTTGCTAACCTGCTTAATATATAATTCTGTTGTTCTTGTAACTCCCATTTTAAATACTGCCCACTGTTCTTCAACCGATTCCTGTCCCATTCCCTTAATGCCTCTTTCAAGTATCTCCCCATTTTCCCAAAGTCTGCCCACCTAAAATCCAGGATACATGTTTTTGTGTGGTTTGTTCTGCTCTTTCTGTGATTTCAAACCACAATGAATGGTGGTCACTGTTTCCAGGTGCTCCCCACTGTTACCCCATCACACTATCCTGTTTGTGAGCACAAGGTCCAGTATTGCCTTCTGCCGAGTTGGTTCCATGACCAGTTGCTTGAGGAAGGCACCTGAAGGGAGTCCAGGATAAATCTGTTCTTAGTTGATGCTGCTGCTGGATGCTCCAGTCCACGCCTGAATATTGAAGTCTCCAACCAGTACTACCTCACTCCTTGTCTGCCATCCTTTGGATGGCTAGCATCAGCTTCCTATCTGTTTCTTCCTCCTGGGCTGGTGGTCTATAGACCACACCTGTGCGGATGGCTGTCCCCATTTTCTATTCCAGCTTAACCCACAGTATCTCTCCCCCATTTTGTTCCTCCTGGATCTCTGTGGCCCTTATGTCATTTTTCACATACAGTGCCACTCCTCCTCCCTTCCTGCCTGCTCTGTCTCTTCTGAATATGTTGTAGCCAGGTATGGCCATCTCCCAATCGTGCAATGTGCCAACCACTTTGATAGGCATTGTTTAGAGACAGCATTGCCTTCTCTTTTGTGAGCAAAAGAGACGAACTGATCAGTCTTTCTGAGATCCTTCATCCTATCGGTGTAGTATCTCAGAATCCTGTGAACATCCATGGTATGAAGCAGATATTCTCCTTGATTGGAGTATTGCGTGAAAAAAGCAGGTAATTCAATAGACTGATCTAACGTAGATTCCGCTACTACCTTCGGGAGAAACTTAGGATTCGCATGAAGAGCTACCTGCTCTTGTGAAAAATCAGATAAGGGATTTTGCACATCAGGGCCTGCAGCTCGAAATTCTGGCGAGCTGAAGTAATGGCCACTAAGAAGAGCGCCTTCCATGATAAAACTTCAAGTTCATGGAGGCCGCAGGGCTCAAAGGGAGGAAGGGTAAGTTTCTCGAGGACAAAGTTTAAGTCCCAAGGGGAGCTGGAATCTGGACAGGGGCCTGAGATGAAGGACCCTCTGAGAAAGGTTTGGATACCTCCAGCTGGGCAAAGCCTTATCAGTGAAAAGGGACATGGTAGGCTGAAATAGCCGCCATATGGACTTTCAAAGAGGAGTGACTGAGACCCAGGTCGAAAAGATGACGCATGTACTCAAGTAGAATGGTCACAGGACAGGAAAAGGGCTCCATGTTCCTGGACGCAGCCCAGATGGAAAATCTTTTCCATTTCATGGCGTAGGTGGACCTAGTGGAGGGTTTTCTAGCCTCCACCAGAATCTCAGCCTCCTTAGGAGAAACGCCAAAACGAGATTGAGCTAGGTCTGCAGGAGCCATGCATGGAGTTGAAGGGACTTGAGTCCTGGATGGACCAGGGTCCCCTGATCCTGGGTCAGCAATCCTGGAGATAAAGGAAGAGGAAGAGGAGGAGCCTCTGAGTATTGTTGTAGAAGTGAGAAATGAAAATTACGTACCTACCGTAATTCTTGATCTTCTTGGACGAGTCTCCACCACTCATTCACACTATTGGGTATAGCGCCGGAGGCGCTAGGACCCATCAGGAGCAAACATTTTGCTGAAGGGTCGGCGCCAGAGATGGCGCCACGAGGCACGGCACCGCGAGCCCTAGCTCACGCGGCAATGACTATCTCGGTGTCGACCCTCCAACTGCCTCAGTATCTTTTTTACCAAGGAGGTGCAGTGCAACTAAACTGAAGATAACCTAACTTTAGGACCGGACATAAGATAGTCCGGGCAACCCGTGTAAGAAGGGTCAACAAAGAAGTCTTCACGGCCTAAAGATTTGAGGGAGTGAAGACCAACACAGTGGTGAGCTCGGGGCATGGAGGGTGGGCGTGTGAATGAGTGGTGGAGACTGTCCAGGAAGATCAAGAATTACGGCAGGCACGTGCACTTTTCATATCTTCCTGAACATAAGTCTCCACCACTCATTCACACTATTGGAGAGTACGAAGCTAATAATCCCCTAAGAGGGCGGCAGGATAGACCAAGAGCTCACGCTTCTAGGACAGGAGTCCATTAAGGATAGTTCTGCCAAAGGTGGAATGTCGCCTGGCATGAACATCCAGTGCATAATGCTTAACGAAAGTATGCACTGAGCTCCAGGTGGCGGCATTGCAGATGTCTGCAATAGGCACGTTGCAAATTTCTGCTAGGGATGCCGCGACCACTCTGGTAGAGTGAGCGTAAACCCTACCTTCCAATTTAACCCGTGCCATGGAATAGCAGTGTCGAAGACATGCCACTAGCCATGATGAGATACATCTGATAGCGACAGGTTGACCCAGCCAGGTCTCACTGAAGAAAACGAAAAGTTGTTGGGCCTTGCGAAAATTCTTGGTTCTATCAAGATAGAAACGCAAAGCCCTCTTAACATCCAAAGAATGAAGAGAACGTTCTCCTTCATTTTGGAAGTTCGCAAAGTAAGAGGGAAGGACCAAAGGTTGGTTTAGATGGAATTCTGACACAACCTTGGGAAGAAATTTAGGATGAGTACGAAGAACTACTTTGTCCTTATGGAACACAGTATACGGAGGGTCTGTGACCAGGGCATGTATCTCTGTGAGACCCTACGGGCTGAGGTAATGGCCACTAGGAAGGCAGTCTTCCAGGTGAGAAATTTTAGCTCACAGGTAGCCAGAGGATTCGAAGGTTTCCTGAAAGTGAGCATGTTCAGCACAAGGTTAATGTCCCAGACTGCAACTGGACGCCTTTATAGGAGGTCTGGTGTCAGAATTCCTTTAAGAAATCTCTTAACTATAGGTAACTGAGCCAGAGACAAAGAAGAGACTGGCTCATGATACGCTGAAATGGCACTAAGGTGAACTTTGGCTGTACAGTACTGAAGACCTGAATTTGAGAGGTCCAAAAGGTACTCTAAAACCTTGTCTGGTGGACAGGAAAAGGGATTCAAAGAGGACTTTGCACACCAGAGCGAAAAACACTTCCACTTAGATGTGTAAGTTTTCCCAGTGGCTGGCTCCGAGCAGCCAGAAGAATGTCTGAAACCTTCTGACAAGGCGTTGAACGGTTCACTTCTACCTCTTCAGGAGCCAAGCGTGAAGGTGAAGCAATCTCAGGTTGGGATGGACCACCGGACCCTGAGTCAACAGGTTCACCTGCAAGGGAGTGGTCTCGGAGGAACTGCCAACATATTGTTGAGTAGTGGAAACCAGAGTTGTCGAGGCCAAAAGGGAGCAATGAGAATCATCTTGGTCCCCTGAGAGTTGAGGAGTACTCTCTGAATTAGAGGAAGGGGCAGAAAGGCGTATAGAAAGCATTTTGTCCACTGCAGCCTGAACGCATCCTGACAGAAAATGCCAGGCCCTGGAATTCTGGAGCAGAAGAGAGGCAGTTTTGCGATGAGTGGGGATGCAAAAAGGTCCAGGTCTGGAGTTCCCCAGTCTTCGAATAGCAACTGAACTATGACTGAGTCGAGAGACCACTCGTGAGGATCTGCTTCTGTTCTGCTGAGACGGTCTGCCAAGTCGTTTTGTACACCTAGCAGGTAAACCGCTTGAATTAGAGCTTTGTGTTCCAAGCACCATTCCCACACCCTCATCGCTTCCCTGCATAAGGGGTAAGAGTGAGCACCGCCCTGCTTGTTGATGTAGTACATCACTGCTTTGTTGTCCGTTTGAAGGAGAATGGTCTTGTGACAGAGAATGTCCTTCAACGCTCGGACCGCATAAAGGACGGCTCTCATCTCTAGGACATTTATGTGAAGCTGGGACTCGAGTTGAGTCCACACCCCTTGAGTGTGGAGAGCGCAACAGTGAGCTCCCCACCCCATTAGCGATGCGTCCGTGGTAATGGAGATCTGATGATCCAGAGGAGCAAAGGGAAATCCCTCCAGGAGATTGCTCTCCTGAGACCACCAGGTGAGGGACCTCTGTAAGGGTTCTGTCACCTTGATGGGATAAGACTGTGGGTGAGTGGTTGGAGACCACTGAGTACTGAGCATCCACTGAGTGGTTCTCATGTGCAGACGTGCTAGGGGTACAGTGAACACTGAGGATGCCATGAGGCCTAACATACGTTGCATCGAGAGAGCTGTGATTGATCTGTTCTCTCCAATGTAACGAGCCATCTGAAGGATATCGTTCCTTCTGTCCTCTGGAAGGAAAGCCTTCGCACAAGGTGTCCAGAAGAGTCCCTATGAAAAGGAGTCTCTGGGAGGGCTGCAACTGAGACTTTTTGAGGTTCAGCAGAACTCCCATGGATGTAAGAAGGTGAGAGGCCATCTGTACTGGCGTCCAGAGTCCCTTGTCTGGAAGGGCTTGCTAGGAGCCAGTCGTCCAGGTAGGGAAACACCTGGATACCGAGTTTCCTGAGATGCGCTGCGAGAACTGCACAACACTTTGTAAAGACTTGCGGCGCCGAGGATAGCCCAAAGGGCAGGACTCTGAACTGATAGTGTTGACCCAGAGCCACAAACCTCAGGAATTTGTGATGCCTCGGGTGAATAGGAATGTGCTGGTAAGCATCCTGCATGTCCAGGGAGGCTAGCCAGTCATGTTGATGAAGCAAGGGTAACAGGGTTCCCAGAGAAATCATTTTGAATTTCTCCTTGGGGAGAAATTTGTTTAGCTTTCTGAGGTCTAGAATGGGGCGCATTCCCCCGGACTTCTTTGGAACCAGAAAGTAGTGGGAGTAGAACCCCGTGTTTCGCTGATGCAGAGGCACCACTTCTACTGCCCTGTTGTTCAGAAGGCCCTGAATCTCGGCGGCGAGAAGGTCTGACTGAAGGGTTGACAGCCTGGGCTGTCGCTTGGGAGGACAATCCGAGGGGTCTCCAGAAAATTGAGAGAATACCCCTCGCGAATTATCCGAAGGACCCATTTGTCTGAGGTTATGGACTTCCACTGGCTGTAGAAGTGCATCAGACGACCTCCCACCGGAGAGGAAAAGTCCACCTCGGGCAGTTGAGATGGGACTTGGGCCGGCAACTCATAAGGTAGCGCTGGGCGCTTTGGGCCCTTGCGCTTTCTGTTGCGCCTTCTTTTGAGGTTGGGCAGGTTGGTTCTTATGGAAACTCTACCTCTGCCTCAAAGGACTGACGATTATGAAACTGCCGTCTTACCGACATGCCCTCGAGAAGGGCAGGAGGGGTCGAGCCAGCAATGGCTGACCTAGTCTTTTGTGTAGCCTCTAGAGCTTGCTCTACCTGAGGACCAAAGATAAGAGCCGTCAAAGGGCACGCCATCACCTGCTGCTGCGCATCATTTGTGAAACCCGAAGTACGCAGCAGGAGTGGCGCAGTACAAATACCAGCAGCTGCTGAACGAGAAGCAGTGTCAAGCATCCATGGCTGCTTTGACCTGTTGGTTATTAGATTCAATACCTCTGGTAATGGTTTGAAGAAGCTCTGGCTTGAGTCCGAGTCCGAAGAGCTTCAACCATTTGCTTGATAGAATGCCACAGGATATACTCATACTGGAAAAAATAACCTGTTAACTGGCAATACGCATACTTAGAGTGGACGCAGCAAAGACTCTCTTACCTAATGTATCTATCTTACGAGACTCTTTGTTGATAGGTCGAGCTGTAGTAGTTTGAGGAAGAACTACCTTGTCATTTTCTGCCAGGACTACAATAGGATCTGCAAAGGCTTGGGATGCCAAGATAGGACGATCCTTGGGAGCCGAGTATTTCCTATCAATGGATTTAACCACGAAGGGTAAGAGCAGGATTATTCCATACCATTTGAGACAGCGTCTCGAAGGAAGGTTGAATCGGAGGAGTCAAATCCGTAGGGATCTCCGAAGCATGAAGATATTGGAGTCTTAACAGCTTCCCAGGATCGATGTCTGTAGTCTGGAAAGAAAGAGTGGAGCTCAGATTCTTCAACAGAGACTTAAAGGACAGGTCCTTGACCACAGGCTCTGTAGCAATAAAAGATCCTGTTTCGTCCACTTCATCACCCAGCTGAAGGTCTGGGTCAGGCTCAACGTCATCTCCTGACAGTCCAGGAGGGACTGTATGGACAGGAAAGGGATGAAAGCTAGAAGAGGAAGGAGGAAAAGAGACAAAAGGGAAGTCCCTGAGCCCCGGGCACCGAGGAGGCACAGGCGCCGAGAGCGACACTGAGGAACCGCAGAGCGCTGAAAATGGCGCCGAAGCCGCCGCCCGGCCTGCGGCCGCCCAGGCGCAGCAGGCGGCGCCGAGAGCGCACAGTGACGCAGGCGGCGCCAAGGATGGCGCGCCAGGAGGCCAGACGGCGCGAAGAAACTCCCAGAGACCGAAAAACAGGCTTTGAAGGAAAGAGACGGGAGATAAGGGCATCGGTGTGGCCCCTGCACCGCAGCCATGTGAGGGGGACACCTAAGCCCGGTCGACGGCACCGAAGAAGGTGCCGAGCGACCAGGAAAGTCAACCGCCTACCCCGTCCGCAGAGAGGCCGAGAGCCCACAGTGACCGAGCCAGGTAGCCAAACCAACCTCCGAGCCCATTGCTCCCAAAGAGCTGACCCACTGATGAAACTGCTCATCTAAAGACCTACCTGCGGCGCGGTAGGACTCCGATGTCGAAGTGTCGGTCATCAGAAGCCGCTGCCGGTGACTCGAAGGAGGACCGGCAACAGCAATAACCCGAGCATGCAGCGCGGGCGTATCGAAGGCGACCTCGGTGATGCCTTCTCTTTTAGACCTGCGGTGAAGAAGAAGCTCGAGGCGAATGATGCCGAGAATCACGACCGTTTGGCATTATGCTTCCTCGGGGACCGCCCATCCCCACGGGCATTGGACTGCCCGTTGTCAGACCCCCCTTCCGGAGAAGGCGGCGGACCGGACCCAGCCTGACTGACTAAATAGCTTTCATATGAAGTCTCCCTACCGTCACCTGACCTGCTCATGGTCGACTCCCGTCAAAGTAGGCCGAGACTTCTTTATTGTTTTAATTTAAAAATAAGAATAACTTAGGCGATACTGTATCGTGATAATACTATAAAAATAATAAAAACTGAAAACTATGCTGCAGTTTGAAGTTTGACTCCCGACAGGCGAGCGACGTCGTCACTGAAGCGCACTCGACGGCGGGAAAAAAGGAACTGAGGCGGTTGGAGGATCGACGCCGAGATAGTCATTGCCGCGCGAGCTAGGGCTTGCGGTGCCGTGCCTCGCGGCGCCATCTCTGGCACCGACCCTCCAGCAAAAAGTTTGCTCCCGATGGTTCCTAGCGCCTCCGGCGCTATACCCAATAGTGTGAATGAGTGGTGGAGACTTATGTCCAGGAAGATCCAGATTTGTCTGGGCCAGAAAGGAGCGATTAGAATCATTCTCGCTCCTTCCAAGGCAAGCTTCTGTAGCACACGAGTGACCAGAGGAATTGGGGGAAAAGCACAGACGAATCTGTCCTTCCAGATTAGAGACAGAGCGTCGCTCCAGAAAGCACCTAGCTCTGGAGCGAGCGAGCAAAAGATTGGAAGCTTTGCATTTTGGGAGGAGGCGAACAGGTCTATCTGAGGAGTCCCCCAAATCTGGAAGATGCTTTTCAGAACTTTTTCATCCAGTTGCCACTCGTGTGGTAGAGCCGACGAACGACTTTGTCTGCCAGGACATTGTCGACTCCCGGAACATGGATTGCCATGAGGTGAAGGTTGTGAAGCGTTGCCCATTCCCAAACTCTCATCCCTTCCCTGCACAGCAGGTAGGACCGAGTCCCTCCCTGCTTGTTGATGTACCACACCACACACATGTTGTCCGGTTTGGACAGCTAGGTGACCGGGAAGGATGAATTGGTGAAGGGCCTGGACAGCATACAGCACTGCTCGAAGCTCGAGCACGTTGATGTGGAGAACTATCTCCAAGTTTGACCAAAGGCCCTGGGTTCGGTGAGAACTCAGGTGGGCTCCCCAACCTTGGCCTGAAGCATCCGTGGTCAGAGTCTGATCGGGGGGAGGATGAAAAAAGGGGACCCCCCGGAAAAGGTTCTCTCGGACCATCCACCATTGCAAGTCTCTTACCATCGGCGAGGAGATCAGAACGTGATGATCTAGGTCGTCTATCCATTGATCCCACTGAGATCGGAGAGTCCACTGAGAGATTCTCATGTGGAGGCGCGCGCGCGAAACCGTCGGGATGGCCGCCACCATAAGCCCCAGGAGACGGAGCACTGACCTCGCCGGAACCTTCCTGTTTTCCGACAAGCTGAAAATCTTGGACTGGAGGGAGGCACCCCTGTCCGGAGGCAGGAAGGCCCTGCACATTGTCGTGTTGAGGATTGCCTCGATGAACTGGAGCCTCTGTGAGGGATCCAGGTGAGACTTGGAATGGTTGATGGTAATACCCAGGCCAGAGAAAACCTGCTGGGTGAGGGAGAGAAATTGCAGGAGCTCCTCCCTGGATGGGGCTGCCAGGAGTCAGTCGTCCAGGTAGGGAAAAACCTGAACTCCCAGAGTACGCAGGTGGGCCGCTACCACCGCCAGGCATTTGGTAAAGACTCGGGGAGCCAAGGAGAGACCAAAAGGGAGCGCCCGGAATTGGTAGTGTTCCCCCGGAACGCAAATTTGAAGTACTTTCGGTGCGAAGGGCGAATGGGGATGTGCAAGTACACATCCTGCATATCCAGTGCGCAAAGCCATTGGCCCGGCCGAAGCAGGGGCAAGAGGGTTTGAAGGGAGAGCATCCTGAACCTCTTGTATTCCACATATAGGTTCAAGGAGCTGAGATCGAGAATGGGTCTGAGATCTCTCGTCTTCTTTGGTACGAGGAAGAAATGGGAATAATAACCCGTCCCAAGAAGGTGAGGGGGGACGGGCTCTATAGCCTGCTTCGCAAGGAGAGCAGAGATTTCTTCCCTTACCAAAGGAAGATGGTCCCTTGAGTAAGAGGAGTTCAGAGGGGGTGACGTGGAGGTTTCTGCAGAAACTCTATGGAGTGCCCCTCTGCTATGATCTGAAGCACCCATGAATCTGATGTTATCCTCTCCCAACCCGGAAGGTGGAGGGAGAACCTCCCTCCTACCGGTTCCTCCGGGCGTCGGAGGCGGTGGGAGAGGGAAGGAGTCAGGTGGTGTGAGGCAGCGCCGCAGCTGGGGCACCCGTTGCTTTTGGGGCGGGGCCTGGCAGCTGTGGGGACCCGACGTTTAGTGGCCCGCCTTCCCTGAGGTTTCGCTTGAGGCTGGCTGCGTCTGCGAAAGGGACGGCGCTGTGGGGGATGGGGACAGTACATTGAATCAACAGATTTAAGTGTCGTCTCCTTCTCCTGCAAGTCAGTGATGATGTCCTTGACGTCACCACTGAAAAGCACAGAACCCCTGAAAGGTGCTTCTTGAATTGCTGACTGCACCTCCGGGACCAGACCTGACACACGGAGCCATGCGTGACGTCGAAGGCTTACGGCGAATGCAGAGCTCCATCCTGCGGTGTCCACTGCGTCGCAGGTCATCCTCAGAATGTGACGACTGGCCGAACGAGCAGAATGGACCAGGTCAGCTAACTCTTGCTTGACTTGGGAGTCAGGCAAGGAGTCAATCTTAGATTCCGCCTGGGTAAGGACAGCCTTCTGGTAATCCCCCATATGTGCTACATAATTCAGGGCCCTAATCCCCAGTGTGGAAGAAGCATAGATCTTCCTTCCATACTGATCCAGAAGGCGGGATTCCTTATCCGGGGGAGACGAGCTCAAGTGTTTCGGGTGTGCGGACCGGCCGTGAGCGGCTCTAATCACAACCGAGTCTGCACGGGGGTGACAGTCTAAGAAGTCTACACCCTCCGGAGCCTGGTATAGCCTCTTCAACTTCCTAGGAAGTGGGGCTAATGCCGACGGTTGCTTCCAAATAGTGGAAACAAGGTGGGCGTGAGGCTCTATCCAGGGTGGCACTAGGGTAGGAGACGTTAGGGGTAAGTCCAGATGTTCGGCGAGTTTAACCTGTTGAGGATCTGGCTCTAAGGAGTGCCACTGATGGACTTCCTGGATCTTACTGAGCAACTCCGTGAAGGAAGGATCCTCCGGAGGAGACTTCGGAGGAGTCCTCGGCCGGGGCTTGGACGGAGAGCGCTGCTCGTTGTCTTTCTCGGAACACCCATCGGAGGCCTCCGAGGAGTCCGAGAGAGAAGAAGAAGAGGAATTTGAAGCAGAGTAATACTCCCTAGCTCATCCAGGGGAGGAGCGGTTCCTTAGGGGAATCCCAGGAGCGTTCCTGCCTCTCTGGATCCGAGGCAAAGCCGGGAATCCGGAGGTGGAGGGAGTATGCCATCTGGGGCGTCACGGGACCGGTGGTGGCACCGTCACCGTGAAGCGGCTCGACTTCCTTGGTGAGCTGAGCCTTGGCCTCAGCCCACCAGGAGGCAAGAGTCTCCTGGAGATCCACCGGCGGCCTATGGGGCGGTGGAGGAGGAGGAGGGGGATAGTTGTACGGATTAAATCCGTAGGGAGAGTATCCGTAACCTGGCTGTGGGAATACCGGAGCCGGGTACTGCGGCGTCGGAGGAGTCGGCGCCGGGTACTGCGGCGCAGGATACTGAGGACCTGGGAAAACCAGTGTCGGATAGGACAGCGGATACCCAGGCACTGGAGGAGCTGCCAGAGCAGACGGCCCAGCCGGGTACTCCACGGGCGGATCCGTTGGGATAGGCCCGTGGGGTGGAGAGCCTGATGGAAGAGGTATATCCCCTGCCAGCGTCGGAGGGGCCGGTGTCAGAACCAGTGTCGGCGGGGCCAGTGTCGGAACTGGCGTCGGAGGAGCTGGCGCGGGGCTGGCGTTGGAGCCGGCGTCAGGGGGGCCAGCGTCAGATCCGGCTCTGCAGGAAGAGGATTGGACGGGAGCCCAGGATCCCGAGCCTCGTCCAGGGATGGAGGAAAAATCCCGGGGTCAGGCAGGGGGCTCGGGCTCCCCGGCGGCAGAAGCTGCGGGAACCTGAGTGCGACAGGTGAAGCAGGGTCTGCCGTAGGCTCTGAGGGCCGGCGCGTCATTGGCGATGTAATGAGGCCGTAGGTCGGCCGGACGCCAGAGGAGCGGCATCCGACTTCGGGGGTCCCTCGTCGGAGACGGGCCTAGGGTGGGAAGAGGCCCGGTCCGAGGTGAACACTGCTGTGCGCAGCCCCGAGGGGTCGAGCGTCTTAGCGGTCTTCTCCCGGCGGACGTTGGAGGAGCCGACATCTGGCTTATGGGAGGTGCCCGCACCAGTAGGCCGCAAGTCTGTGGTGGTACCGGGGGCTGGAGCCTCCTTTTGCCCGGAGGCACCCGGCGGGCTCAAGCATGAACCCGACGGGCGGGCCGGCGCCTCCTCAAAGCCTTGGAGGCTGCAGTCGGCGTCCCGGAGGGAATGTTACCTTGCCCGCTACTCCGGCCGGAGTCGCGGAGGAGGCCTTCTCCCGGTGCCTTTCCTTGTCCCGCTTCTTGTGCCCTTCAGGGGAGGTCGACGCTTGCCTAAGTTTCTTCAACTCCTTCTCCATCGCGGACATCTTCTTTTTGAGGAGATGGGCCTCGAGGGACTGCTGGCGTCATTTGCAGGTGGCCGCGCTGAATCGAAGGCAGTGCGGACACTTGTCGACCGTGTGGTAGAGGCCTAAGCAGAAAAGGCAGAGGAGTGACGTCTTTGTGCCAGGGCAGTTGGGCGCCCGCTGCAGTCGCACTTATTCTTTGAAGGGGACGACATAAACCGACGTTCACCTGACGAAAGAAGAATAAAATTCTACACTGAAAACTGTTTTGGAACAACCGACGAAGTAACAGGACTGAGCGATAAGAACTTAAACACGAGGCGCTGCACGAGCTGACGGCGGGAAAGAACTGGAAGGTGGGGGTCTGGGACTGCCCCTTTATACCGACGTCGTATGACACCGGTCACCTGACGTGGGGGCGGTCCCTCGCCAGGGACTGCTAGCTAAAGATTTTTCCATGGGGTCCTGCCGCCGGCCGGCATCAGTCCTATATGTAATTACCTACCGCAAGAGCCCTCTCGAAGTAAGATCTGGGGATTCTGGGGGACTGCCTCCTTATGTACTTGCCTGATGTCAGGCGCAGGACCGACATCGGAGGCGGTCCCTGCTGAATACTGCTAGCTAGAAAATTTCCATGGGGTCCTGGCACCTGCCGACTTCAGTACTAATGGTGTAACCTGCTGCAAGAACTGTTTCTCGAAGTAAGATCGTGGGTGACTCGGCCATGGCAGAAGAAGAAGGGCACTTACTATGGCCCAGTATAGGAATGGAACAACAAGATGTGCTGGTGAATGGAGGACATGGAGGGTGGCGGATAAACGAGGGATTTAACATGGCAGCACATCAGAACAAGAGGTGAGGCTGTCAGTAATGGAGGGTGGCAGATAACTGAGTGGTGGATAATCGAGGGAGCACTGTATATTAATTTAAAACTGAAGAACTGAACACTGTTGCCGTATAGATGCTGATGTTCTGGCCTCGACTTGAAGACTGGTGACTCTACTGCTGCACACTCGATGGCAGGAAAAAGAGAACTGAAGCAGTTGGGGGTTGGCGCCACTGTATACCAGCGGGTCAGTCTGGTTACTTGCACATGGTGCCTACTTATGGTGATCGACCTCCAGAACATTTCTGGCTCCTGCGGGGTCCAGACACCTCCAGCTCAGACCGATTATTGGGAATCTATGGAGAAGATTAATTCTTAGAAGAGCAATAAAAGTTGTGAGAACAGAACATCAGATGACGAGTTCCTGAATAATGCTGCTACCACTAGCACACTGGCACAGAATATTGACCACTGGCCTGCTGGAGCAGACATAGATCTACCACTCATGACACTGGTGACCTAGGTTCGGGAGCAGACTCTAGTTGTTAGAGGGATGGCATGGAGGAGGTGGATTGAGTGACATATGCAGGCTCTCCACCTCCTGGGGGGAGGGATGCGTCTGAGGTACAGGGCTCCTGGGTGGCCACAGGATGACCCGTTACTGGGTGACTGAGCTAGAACTAGTAACAGGAGGTGTGTCGAATGTATGGATGTACATGACACCATGTCATTGCCTGCCGCATTTCCTGCAGTACAAGAAATGAAAAACCAGTGCGTAGCTGACCTGGGGGTCCCTGCCTGAATCCATGCTAGAGATCCAACAAGGAAAGCAGGGAGTCCCGGAAGCCTTACCCTGGGGGCGCTTTGGGTGGGGATACCCTCGGCGATGCCACTGATGGAGGTCGCATGTGGTAAGGCTGATGATGAGCCATCCAGGTGGAAGAAAAAGTAAAATAAATAAGAAAAATACTGACCAAATCTTAGCAGTAGAATACTCACGATAGCATTCTGTGCTACTAGGTTCAGCTCTTAAATTGATACTGTAGATATACCAGTAAGCTCCAGGTTGGAGTGCACATTACCCCTACTGTAAGTAATTCCTAGTCACAACTGTAACCCCCCTGCAAATGGGGGTTCCCAAAAGTCTTTCAGGAGCTTGCCTGAATGCTCCAAGTCTGGAGGTGTTTGGCATTTAAGCCACTTAAGTGTGAGTGCTTTTAGAGCCTCTAGCACTGTCTCTTTAAGAGCTGCCTGCTTGTAACCATTATTAATTGAAATGGGGGGACTGTGTGTTCTAATGCCTGAATCCCACCCGGGCTGCTGTCAATTCGCTCCGTTTCTACCATCACTGCATGTGCAAAGGGAGCCTTGTTGAAAGATATAACTGTTTGCCAGAAATCATTTAGAGTGACAGAGAAAATGTAGTTTGTCTAATCTGTCTTTATTGCAGCACAAACTGTTTCAGTGTAGCTCTTTCATTTTGGTCCTGGACTGCTGACTTGGAACAATCAGTGTAAAGGGAGACCTTAAAATGGAGCCTGTGGAAGAATCAGAACTTCGACTCTCATCTGGAGCCTGCTGAAAGGGGATTATATGCAGAGAGCCTCTAGGAAATGTAGTTTGGATCTTGGCCCCTTTTTGCACCAACAGAGGGAGCCCTACTGTGATGGACAGCTGAACCAGCCAACCGAAATGGGAGGAACTCAAAGGAAATGCCCTGCACTGTTGCTGGCAAGCCAGATCAGTAGTGACAGTGAAGAGAGAAGGAGCCCTGCTCTTGCTGCGGCGTGTAGTTTTGCGCGGGAAGCGAGTGTGAGGCCCTGAGTTTCGGCCAGCAGCTGTTGTGAGTGCCAGTTTGGACTGAATCCGAGTTGTGAGGAGAAAGAAGGACCAGAAGTGTGGAAGCCAGGCCTAACCTGTAGAAGACCGAAGTTTATGCTGAATTGCGATCGGCCTGTCAGGAACTGAAGTTGCTATGTGTACCCCCGGGTATTTAGCAGTAATTGTGATCTGGACCGAGGAGCAGCCTGCCTGGTATAGTACTTTCCTTTTACATATGAATGTGCATAGTGCTTGTGGGGAATCGCAATTTCATTTTCCCTTTACTGTGAGCTGTGTGCTGAAAGTGGAAGCAGATCCCAGTATGAGTCAGACTAAATCCGCTTGCTATCAACTACAGTTGGGTCCAACCACAAGGACCCTGTCTCCGTACCCTGTTGTTTCTGGCAATCCAGCAAGAACATCCACCATCCAGTTCTTAGCTTTGGGTATTGTGAGTACAAATCAGGGTATCCCCCTGCAGCCTGTTATCAATTACAAGTGTGTAATCTGATTATTGCTGCTTCATTTCTTCACGAACTGAGCCATCCGGTTCCGGATTACAAGTGTGTGTTGTGTTTATATTTTCTTCCTACAGGGCCCATCTATCTGCACCAGCCGTCCAACCCCGGCCAACGGACCTGGTTAGCCCCTGCCATCCTGGGTACCAAGAGTGTGACTTTTTGGACCCCATATGTATGCACAGTACTGTGATTTGACCATTGCCAAACCAAATCAACCTGATTGCCCCTTCCCGTGTTACTGTCCCCTAAATAAATCAGATTTGTTGTTATTAAACTATATACTGTCTGTGGTGTCAGTACACATAGTGCCAGCATTGCACTGTGTTGTGTATGTTGCTTAACCTTGTTTTACAGGGGGTCCTCAGAGACGTGCTGCAGAATCAGCCTCGAGGGTAAGTGGTATCTATATGTGTAAAAGGTGTGTATCTATGGGGTATTGGGAAAGTAACTCCCATGTATTGTGTGGGCCACTAGTGGGAACAAAGGGGGGTCACAGTGTCCCAGAGGGCTGTACCTGAGCTAGATTAACCACTACTAACTCTGACCTTTGGGTGGAGGCACCCGTCATAGAACCTAGGCCCCTCAACCTGTCTCTAGCCAGACAGGCAGGGGTAGTAGCCCTTGGGATAGCGCCACTTAGGGGTTACACAACATGGAGCGGCACAGAAACAATTTTATTTATATGATGCTGTATAAATGGTATCACAAAGTCATAGCTCGTTCATGTGCCTATGGTGTGGGTGGCTTAAGATTGGAATGCTTCCTCAGGGTCCAGGTGCAAGCAGCACTAGTCCAATGAGAGAGGTTTTATGAAAGAGATATCCTCTACAATCTTAGATTGCATGCACTAGAGTTCTGCAAACCAAAAAGCAATCAAAGAGAATTCCAATGTGAAGAAAGAAGATACTGTACCTGTTCACGCATGAGGTGTAATTACCATCCAAAGCGCCGCAGTGTCCAAATGTATCAGTTCTTGAATTTAGTGCTTCATAACATTTTGTTGAAGCAGCTGTTGCACCTGCAAGAAAAAGAAAGCCAAAATAAAGCAGTTACACAACTGTAACTGTCCCACCAAGAGTTATTCATCTGTTACACAAACATTATATTATTTTTGGAATTGGATTCAAACCAAAATGTTCATGCCACCATCTCTGGCATGAAGTTTCCTCCAGCTGCCTTTTCTACTGGAGTGAGAAGCACATTCAAGTACTTTAACAGCATACCAAAGAACCAAAGAAGTGCAGGAAGAGTGGGTGGTGTGTGGCTATAGAGGAATAACTTTAGAACACAGTTACATGTGACTACCTAATTTGTCTTAATTACAGTCAGATCTGGTTAATCTGTAAACATTTGTTTTTTGCCCATTTTGTTATGTAAGAAAACTATTTAGAAACATAGACTTTGATGGCAAATAAGGACCGCTTGGTCCACCTAGTCTGCCCACTTCCCTACCTTTTGGATAAGCTACAGGTCCTGGTTAACCAACAGCCTACTTCTTCCTACCCCTCCCCCACCAGAATTGCCGTATGTCTGTCCCATGCATTCTTCCACTATTTTTGATCCCACAATCTCCTCAGGAAGGCCGTTCCTTGCGTCCACCACCCTCTCTGTGAAAAAAATACTTCCTCTCGTTGCCCCTGAGCCGTCCCCCCTCTATCTTCAAATAGTGTCCCCTTGTTCTTGCACATCTCTTTTTCTGAAAGATGCTGCCCTCTTGGACTTTGTGGATTCCCTTGAGGTACTTGAACGTTTTTATCATGTCCCCCCTCTCCCCTCCTTTCCTCAAAGGTATACATATTAAGCTTCTTTAATCACTCTTTGTATGTCTTCTGGTGCAGACCCTGCACCATTTTAGTTGCCCTCCTCTGGACTGTCTCCATCCCGTCTATGTCCTTGCAGAGATGGGGTCTCCAGAACTGCACGCAGTTCTCCAGATAGGGTCTCACCAACTGTCTGTAGAGGATATCAACTTTAAGTTTTCTACTGGTGATGCATATCCTATACATCCCAGTATCCCCCAACCATCCTTACTGCCTTCTCACATTGCTTGCTTACCTTTAGGTCATCTAATATGACTACCCCAGGTCCCTTTCCATTGATGTTGTTGTTAATACTTCCCCCCACCACAGTGTACTCTCCCCGTAGGTTTTTGTTTCCCAGGTGCATTACTTTGCACTTCTTTGCACTGAATCTAAGCTGCCATACTTTGACTATGCCTCCAGCCTTGCCAAGTCCCTTCTCATCCTTTCCACCCCCTTGTGCATCAACCCGGTTGCAAATCTTTGTGTCGTCTGCAAAGAGACATACTTTTCCTTCCAGTCCCTCTGAAATGTCACTTATAAAGACATTAAAAAGGGCCGGACCCAGTACTGAACCCTGCTGTACCCCACTAGTAACTCCCTTCTTCAGAGTAGACTCCGTTTACTATTACCCTCTGTGTCTTGTTGTCCAGTCAATTTTTTACCCAGGCTACCACCCTGGGACCCACTCCTAGACTGGCTAATTTTTTTTATTAATCTTTTGTGTGAGACTGTGTCAAATGCCTTGCTAAAGTCTAGGTATTCCATGTCCACAGCCCATCCCTGGTCTGCTATTTTGGTCACCCAGTCAAACAAATCTATTAAGATTCATCTCACATGACCTTCCCGCTGTGAATCCATGCTGCCTTGGGTCCTGTGCCCTGCTGGCCTCTAGGTACTCAACAATTCTTTCTTTCAGAAGTAATACCATCTTTTTCCCTATCACTTAGTCAAGCTAACATTTCTGTAGTTTCCTGCCTCTGCTTTGCTCCCACTTTTGTGACGGAGAATCATATCCACCCTACTCCATTCCTTAGGTACCACACCATCATCCCATGATTTGTTAAAAAGGGTAGTCAGTGGTGTCACTAGTTCTCCCCTTAGTTCTTTCAGAATTCTGGGATGAATCCCTTCAGGCCCCATTGCTTTGTCCACCTTCAGTTGTAGGAGTTCTTTCAGAACCCTTTCTGCTGTGAAAGGACTGGTATTGCCCCCATCCAGAGTGCTTCTACTGATCGGATTAGGTACATCCCTTCCCTCTTCTTTTGTGAATACTGAGCAGAAGTATTCAGTCAGTATCCCTGCTTTGTCACTGTCCTTCTCTGCCTACTCAACCTCCCCTTTATTAAACCTCACTATCCCTCCCTTGGTCTTTCCTTGCTCCCTAATGTACCTATAAAAAGTTTTATCCCCCTTCTTAACCAAGCTGGTTATCTTTTCCTTGGTTTGGGCATTTGCTACTCTGACTGCCTTCCCAGCTTCCTTCTGCTTTAATTGGTACAGTTCTCTGTCCTGCTCCTTCTGTGTTTCCTTATACTTTCTGAATGTTATCTTTTTCTCCCTAAAGGAGCTTTCTTAAGGCGGAAGTTAACATCCCGTATTTGTATTTAATTTCTAGAGACTATTAAGGGTTAAATGTTGTTCAGGGACTATTGTACCACTCATAATATATTTTATAAACACTGGAGTGAGTCTAAATTGTGAATAATTCAGAAAATGGATTAATTATATTTATGTGTTGTACTGTATATTGAATTAATTAATAAAAAACATTTTTATTCATTTGACAGTTCCCCAGAAGAAGCCACTGTATGGTGAAATGGTGGGACCTATTGACTGATGGACACAAATAAAAAAAATGTGTGTATGGTTTCAACCAGAGTGGATGCTCCAGTTTGTTTTGCTTTCACTTTACACACCTTGAAAACCAAGCTCCATGATACCTATACTGGAATAAATAAGAAGATTACTCTACGACAACCCCTTTCCTGAGCCTGGAATAAGGCCACCTGATGGAAGCCCCTCATCTCCCACCCCCTCAGTCGACAAGCGAGAGAGAGGGGACCAGTTCTAGTGGAGAGGGTGAGGCCCAGTGGGGAGAGTCCTCCAGGGAAGGCTGAGGTAAATCCAGCAGCTGGGAATGGTTGGGGCCACCTCCAGACCCCGATACCAGGTCACCTGGGCGACATCAGCCGAGATGACCGGGTGGACGTTGGACAGGCCAACGCCCGACTTAACAGCCAAAGCAGGGCAGGCTTCGGAACGTCCAGAGCCCGACACCACAGCCTGAACTGGGCACTCATTGGAGGGTCTGACAAATGACTTGGCGGATCCTTTTAGCATGGTAGACCCCCCATGGAGATGGGTCTATGCGCAGCCGAGGCCTCAGCCAAGGTTCCTGAGGCCACCAGGACCAGTGGCAGTTGGGGGCCTGAGGACTGCTCCTTAGGTGGGGCAGGTTGGATCGTGGTGGCCAACTTCCCAGAGGAAGAAGACCGCTGCTTGTCTAAAAAGGCCTGCAGGCAGCTTCAGACGTGTGGGGGACCGGTCCTGGTCCCAATGCTTCTCTCTCTCTCTTCCTCTCCTTCTTATGCCTGGACTCTGTGGGCAAGGTGGAAGCACTGCACAATTTCTGGAGCTCTTTCTCCATGGTGGCCATTCATTGCTGAAGTAAATGAGCCTTGATGGCCTGCTGGCAGCACTTCCATGTGGCTGGGTTAAAGCTGGAACAGGCCTCACAGTCTTCAGCCTTGTGCTCTGGGCCTAAGCAGAAGACTACCGCACAAAGCACACTTATTCTTGTGCTCGATGTTTGAAGACAACGACGTGCACAGATTAAATGAAAAATACTGAAAAAAGAAATGAAGAAATGGATACTCATCTGATAAAGCGGTTGAACTGCATCGTATGATCTCCACAAGGTCTGACTGTTCAGATCGATGGTGGGAAAGAACTGGAAGGTGGGCGTCGGCACCGCTATATAGGGTCACACTGATATCAGCCATGTGACATCTGGTGGGCGGTCCCCTGTCAGATACTGCTGTCTATAATTTCCATGTGGTCCTGATGCCGGGGGCACTCAGTCCTCAAGGTGATTACCTACTGCAAGAGCCCTCTCGAAGTAAGATCAGTTTGTTCCAGTCTATCATAAGCTACATCAATATCTTCTTTATCAGTTTCTGGTAAAACTAGCAAAACAGCTTTTGGTGGTTTTTTAACCCATTTCTTGAGGAGGTTAGCATGGTATATTTTACTAGGATTTTTCCTATCAGGGGTCTCAATCTCAGTGAACTGTGCCAGAACATCTAAACACTTTATAAGGCCCTTGCTACTTCATTAACAGTTTCTTTTTTGTAGTGGGCAACAGTAGCAAGACGTTTTCACCTGGCTCAAAAATGTTTTATCTTACCCCATGGTCATTCATAATACACCTTCTGCTGGTTTTGGGCCTCTTCCAGATTACTATGGGCGATTTCAACATATTTTGCTAGCTTCTTTCTCAGGGTGCACATATAAGATGTAATAGATTGTTTCTGCTGGGGGTTATCTTCCCATGTTTCTTTTACTACATCTAGTGGCCCTCTAGGTTGTCTACTATACAGCATTTCAAATGGTGAAACACCTGTAGATGCCTGTGGCACTTCTCTGTAAGCAAAAAGCAGGCAAGGTAAGTATTGGTCCCAGTCTTTCCCTTTTACAGAGCTTTTTAACATGCATCTTAAGGTTTGATTAAAACGCTCAGCAAGACGGTCTGTCTGAGGGTGATAAGAAAAAAATTACTCACTTTAGTAATTAATGTTTCTTAATAAATAAAAAAGTAATACTGGATAACAAGGCCAGCTCATCCAAACAAAAAATCAAGAAGTCTTGGATTCAAATCTAAATATTTTATTAAAATCTCTTCCAGTTAAATATCAACGTTTCGGGAATACCCTTCATCAGGAAACTGGTCATATTCTAAAAAGTAATAATACATAAATATATAAACCCGAGAAATATGGTACTCGGTGCCATTTAGAGGCGCGTCCAGCACACAGATGAGCACGTATGTGCTCACGTTGATGATTGTCGCTGGGTGCTGGATTCGGGGGTGGAGCTCCCCTCCCTTTAAAACCCAGGTATCTTTTCCCCCGCGCTTTACTCCCACTGAGATCAGATGCCAGACGTTTTGCTACCTGAGGACCTGTTTAAGTGAGTTATTTCGTTACTTTTAAATGAAGAGATTTAGCTGTATATCTATCAGTTGAACTAACTAGTCCAGAGTGTATAATCTGAAATGTGCTTACTACTGTATGTTTTCCCCTCGCGTCAAATGATGTATTTCCCACATGTTTGTTTACTGTGACAAAAAAACTGTACTGTCTTTGCCATGTCTCCTTTGTTCCTCATGTTGTACTCTCCCGGGTCATTCCTGAAAATAGGCATAATACTTGTCTAGTGTACTTACCTGGTAAACAAAAGCTAAATAAATTAACGGCACTGGTAAAATCTTTCTTTATTTTTTCATTAAGCAAATAAGCCGATAACGTACAGAGTACAAATCTGGTAGAAGGAAACAGCGGACAGTTTAAAGTAAGAAAACAGGTTAGCGTCATTTGCTATTCTCTTTGTTTGAATAATACTTTTATGGTTGAGTACTTATATTCAGCATAGCAAAAATGAGGACTGGGGTCCAGATATTCAAACTGCGCTCAAAACGAGCGCAACAGCAGGAGCAAGCACAAACCAGTTGCGCAAATGCGCAACAGGTGCGATATTCAAACATGGAGCAGAGCAAATTGCGCAAGCAACCAACGTCTGAATATCGCACATACTGCGCCATCGCGCAACCAGGAAAGAGAAGCTGAGCCAAAATGTGCTATGGAGCAACCAGGGAAGCTCAGCTGAGCAATCCAGAGCTGCCATAGCGCAAGCACAGCCTCCCCCAGAGCAATGGAACTGCACATCCAGGGAGGCAGGCTGGGGCCCACCTCCAGCCATGCCACATGGGCACAGGAACACACTGCAGAACCCACACCACACAGCTGCACCCAAGAACAGCATCACTGGGGTGGGACAGATGATCTACTTGCCCATGGGGACAACCAGCAAAGCATAGCAGAGCCATGACACCCCAGCACAACCACTGGCAGGCGGAGAGTGCCACACACAGGGGGTTGACAACCACAGTGCACATCAGCCCCCTCGTACGCACAGCACACCCTGCACTGTGACCCCAAGACACCACCCATGTGCAGTGACTGGCACTGCAGGAAACCATGCAGTCCCCCCAGCACCCATCAGCCCCGTGCAACACAGAAGTCTATAAGCCAGACACACCCTGTGCACCCAGCAGTGGGTGGCAGCAGACGGCAAGACCAACCGAAAGGCACTGCCATGCTGGAGATACCTCCCCATGCACACACACACACACACACACACACATACCCAGGACCATACCAGCCCAGATGGCATGTACACCCCTGCAACTGAGCACCCATAGCCAGCTGCAAATCAGAGACCAACACAGTATTCATATCAAAATAGAAATGTATATTTAAAGACTAATCACAAAACCAAGTGAAACTATGTACAAGTGGGGCGTGTTAAAAGGCAAGGTGTTCAAGGGAGGAATAAAAACTTGGAGAGGAAGGCAGGGTGATAGGGATGGGAGAAGTGGGAAGGAATGTGGCTATCGCCCAGCTGGCTGTGTCCTCCTGCTGGCGCCCCTCCTGTGCCTCCCTTCGCCGATCACCATGGCGCTGTATGGCCTGCAGGATCTCCTGGTTCTGAAGTCCAATCTGGGTGAGGCGCCTAAGATCCTGGGACATCCTCCTGAGTACCTCGAGGCCTAGGAAAATGGGAACACAGTCAATGGCTGAGACTGACCACAACCCTGAACACCACCAACCTGCAAGCCATATAGCCCAATGTCCCGCACCTGTGATGGCATACACCCACCCACAGTGAACATGCACATGGCCATCACAAACTGGCGCACCAGCTATGTGCACCACTGGCCACACACACTGCCCACGTCCATCACAGTACAAACAAGGCTGGCAAGTGACGTAGCAGCGTGGTGCGATGCCAGTTACACAGCTATGTGCCCAGTGCATCCTGGACCACCAGTGCGCGCATACACAGACGTGCTGTGATACTGCACAGTGATGCATGTCACCTGTCGCGCTGCATACATAGATACATAGACAGTGTCATCGGATAAGGGCCTATGGCAAACCCAGTCTGTCCATATGAGCTTGTAAGTTCACGTTGTTTCCCTAGAAGTCTGTTGCCCCTTACCCCTGATCTCCAGAATTCCTTCATGTCTGTCCCCTGCAGTCTGAAATCCCGTGATTGTGTCAGCCCCCACCACGTCCTCTGGCAGGGTGTTCCACCTGTCCACCACCCGCTCTGTGAAGACAGTCCATCACCATGTATCCTCTGAATCGTCCTCCCTCCAACGCCATCCCATGCACTCTAGTCCTGGAACATCTTTTTCACTTCAAAAAGTGTGTCCTGCACCCTGATCCTCCCTGTAAGATACTTGTATGTCTCTATCATATCCCCTCTCTCCCTCCTCTCCTCCAGGGAGTACATGTTCAGTTCCTTCAACCTGTCATCATAGGACCCGTGATGCAAGCCATGCACCATCTTTGTTGCCCTCCTCTGAACCTTCCCTGGCCACTCTACGTCCTTACGTAGGTATGGTCTCCGGAAATGTACACTGCACTCCAGGTGGGGCCTCACTAGTGTCTTGTATAGTGGAATTATGACCTCTCCTTTCCTGCATGGTTGTATTGTGCAGGGCTAATGGACTCCCCCCCCCCCCAGCATGCAATAGCATCCATGAAGTCATGATACTCACATTGCTCAAGCAGCTCTGTCTGCCGCTGTTGCCCCTGCTGCTGTTGCTGCGGCTGCTGCTGCTCTCTCGGTGCCGACCTGCTGCCACGGGGCCCTGGCACGCCCCCTCCTCATCCTGGCCCCGCATCCTCAGATCCCGCCTGTGGGAGACATATGTTGAGGACAAACATCAGTGTGACTCAAAAGCAGAGTGCCCCCTGCCCCAGTGAGAGTGCCCGCCCACACAGCCATAACCATCCATCGCACAGCTGCACACACTGACACAGCCAACCGTGGTCAAGCTGTCACCTATGCACAGCCACACAAGCACACACACACCCTACAGAGAATATAGGTGCATAGATGGTACACTCACCTGGCCTAGGCACCATGCCCCACCTGGCACGTGCCCGCAGCCTGGCCAACAAGTTCGGCTCCCTCCGGCAGAGGTCACCGTACCAGTGCCGGCACTGTTCAGCAGACCGGCCCCGTCCAGTGACCTCCACCAGGTCAGTGGCCACTTGCTGCCACACGTGCGTCCTAGGCTTGGTGAGGGGGGCCTCACCACAGAGTGCCTCACAGTGGGGCTCCACCAGGTTGGCCACCTCCAGTGGGCTCCAACTCACTGCCCTCCTCCTAGCCATCTCAGCCAGTTTACAGCAGGCAATATGTCGCTCCGCTGCACTGTAACCCCACGTGGAGATGTTGCGCAATAGACCACCACAGGCTCCAATCGCGCTGTTCAAACAGCGCCGTCACTTCACATAGCGCTGTCACCAGACAGCGCAATAGGGACGTACACATGGCATGCGAACAGCGGCAGGGGGCAAAGGGCATACACAAGGTCACGGCAATGGCGCAAGTCTCGCTAGCGCCGTCGGACGTATAGGCATCCTGCGCGACTGCCAAGCTGCGTACCAGTGCCACAGTGGACTATTGCGCAGTACTGCCACAGCGCCATATAGTGCCCAGTGCTGTAGCGCCACTGGCACAATGGTGGCCATCGCCTGAATTGCCTATCACGCTCAGCAGGTCTGCAGCGCGATAGACGCATGCGTAAGCTGTCTGGGCATGCGCAATGCAGTGTAGCATGCAGGCACAAATCTGCGCCATTGGCTCAGCCGGCCCTTCCATATTGCGCAAAGCACAAATCCGCGATATTCAGCTGACATATGCAAATCATTCGATCAGCCATTCAAAGGCGCAGTGGCGCGATTAGCATGTCATTAAAGTTGCGCCACTCCTCATTTGCACGTGTTGCGCTATAAAAATGCGACAGTGGGTAGTGCTGGCCAGATTTGGTTACTGCAGGTGAGAGGTGAGTTACATGCTGTGTGATGCTCAGGACAATGCTCATGGGCAGGGGTGCCGGAGGATGATAAAGGCTGAGGGGCTGAGAATCAAGGGCGCATAGAAAGGGACAAAGGGCACCTTTCTATCAGTATCTGCCATACGGAGAAGAAACGTGGGGCTTCCGCCTCGGAACGGCACCTATGCTCATGGGGAAATGCTGTCGACTGCACAGTGACAGGTGTCCACTTCCACCCACAGATCACCATGACTGACCAGAGCCAAGCTGAGGGTGAGGGCGGCGGGCGTAGGAGGAGGCCGAACTTCACAGCGGCAGAGACGGAGGCCTTCTTCCAGGCCTACCTGGAGGATGAGCCACTATTGAGTGGACGGAGGGCACCCCTCAGGGAACGTGCAGCTGCATGGGAGGGGTAGCTCGGGCCGTCAACCTGCATGGATTCCACTGGCGCTCCGTGCAGGAATGCAAGAAAGAAGATGGGGAGTGACGCGCGGGAGGCTGAAGGAGAAGGTGGCAGCCTTCAGGCGGCAGCGTGCTGGCACTGGTGGGGCCCGCCAGTGGTGTTGCAGCTGACCCCAGCGGAGGAGACACTGGTCGCGACCATGCAGCCAAGTGCCACTGCGGGCGTACCAGGCGGAGGATTCCAGACAGGTGGAAGCCCATCACTGCATGGTATGACATGGTGGTGGTGTTGGGGGCTGTTGTTCACATGCACTCACATGTACTCTCTTTCTGTTACAGATCCTGTTCGTCTTCAGGAGACAGTGGTGGTGGTGGGTCCAGACAGTGATGCAGACCTGCTGGACGTGGAGGAGGGACCATCCACCTCCGCCACCAGCCAGCAGGCAGTGCAGCAGCATGCACGCTGGGCCAACAACTCTGGTGTCAGTGATACGGGTGCGGGGGGTGCACAGCCTGTGTCTCAGCAGTCCGGCATGCAGGTATGCCAGCATGCTGTGCCTATGGCAGTGGCACCTACCTGCACCATTGATGATAGCAGGCCTGCAATGGGCAGTGATAGGTGTGTGTCCCATGAGCGGACACATGGCAGGCCAGCACGTGCCCTGGGCCTTCCTGGTTCACACCTGTGTACCAGCATGCTGGCACAGTCCCAGGCTGTACCTGTCAGCACGGTGGGGCAGCACTGGTGGCTGTGCAGGTGTCCGGCACTGTTGCCAGCGGAGGTGGAACAGGTGGACCTGGGGCTCACCAGTTGGAGCGGCAGCAGCAGTGAACACCAGGTCTGGGGTACAGTGTCAAGCAGTGGCACATGTCCACCGCCCTTTGATCCGCCCATACCTGGTCCTGGCGAACAGCGCCCACCCTCAGGGTGCTGTGCACGGGACCGTCCACACCCTGGGGGTCACGATGCCATTGGGGCACAGTACCCATTGGATGCGCACACCCGCCTGCTGCAGGAATCAGTACAGCTGCAGGGGCGGGTTGCAAGGTCCGTGGAGGCACTGTCTGTGTCCATGGAGCGGCACAGCAGGGAGTGTGCTCGGGACCGAGCCAAGCTGGTCCTTATGTGGACGGCTGTGACCGCCGCCATTGACAGGCTGACCCAGGCAGTGGTCTCTGTCGCTGACGCATTGGGCACACTGTCAGGTGCCCCTGTACTGCACACCCCACACAGTGCGCTCTCCACTCCCCGTTCCCGCGTCGTGCGACACCAGGCCTGTCGACGCCGGGTTCTGCTGTGGGCATCCCGAGCACCCCTGGTGCATGTTTGTTCGGCATGATGCAGACCCCTGTGCGGGCAAGGTCGCGTTCGCGCAGTGGGACCCCTGGTGGTGCAACAGCGCCACCCCATGTGGCCCCTGCTCAGCCTGCCAGTGCTGCTGGGCCACGGCGGGGCCGCCCATGCATCTGTGGTGGCCGTGGGACAGTGCTACATGACTGAGCTGTCTCCCAGTGCGGGCCCTGTCTGGTGCTGCCCTGTGTGCAATGTGTGTCATGGTGGGCAGTGCACTGCTGGGTGCTCTGCTCACTGCGCTGACACACGGACCACCTGCACACTCTCCCAACTGCTGTCCACAGGTGCGTATGCATGATGATGCCTGCATTGCACTGTACACCAAGGTGCAAGGGGTGCCCAGGTCCTGACACACGTACTTGGACAGTACAGGTGGTGGGGTGGTCGGTGGTGCTGTGTGTTGGCAATGTCATTTCCGAGAGTGCTGTGCTTCTGCCCATGTATGCTGCCTGGTGTGTGTGTGTGTCCATATGAGTGCTCACCCCTCCCTGATGGTGTGTTGGTATGCCTGGAACCTTCAACTCCCCTGACCTTCATGCACGGTGTGTTCCCCTGTGTGCCTGTGGTTTGCGCATGGACAGTGTTGCCTGCACATGTCCCCTTGACTTACCTGTGTTGGGTGTAGTGCTCTTCTGCAATGGTGTCCCGGTGCAGCTGGGCCTGCCGGGTCAGTCGGGGGTCCCTCCGTCCTAGGGGGCTGCTCATCCACCAACATCACTGGGCGCCACTGGCGTCCCATCGCTGTCCCCTCTTGACCTGTATGGCTATCCTGGTCTTTGGCCATGTTGTGCAGGATGCAACAGGCCAGGAATATCCACAGGCCTTTTGGGGGCTGTACTGTAGGGCACCGCCAGAGGTGTCTAGGCATTGGAAGCATGCCTTGAGCATCCCAAACACCCGCTCTATGATGTTACGTGTTGCGGCATGTGCCTCATTGCAGCATAGCTGCTGGGGTCATGGGCGCGATGCAGTGTGAGCAGCCAGGGAGGGTGGGTATCCAGTCACCTGTGTGGAGATAGTGGAGAGCAGTGTCATGTCAGGTCCATATTGCCCATATCCTTGTGTGCCACTACCATGGCACCTGTGTCATTCCACCCTTGCCCAGAGTTTGCATTCCATACATGTGTACTCACCCACTAGATGACCCGTGGGGATGTCCCCACTCTCGAATCGATGGCACAGTGCAGACAGGTGCCATATGAAGGCATCATGTGCTCCGCCAGGGTGTGTGGCACAGACATTGATAATGCGCCCAGTGGCATCACACACCACCTGGCAGTTGACACTGGAAAACCCCTTTCGGTTCCGATATGCCTGGCCGTCGGGGCCAGGTGGCGTGCGAATGGCCACATGGGTGCAGTCTATGGCCCCTAGCACGCCAGGCATACGTGCTACCCTGTGGAACTCCTGCATGTTTGCTGTACGCTCTGCCGCGGTGCTGGGGAAATGGATGTACTCCGCAGCATGAGGCAGCAGTGCGCTGAGGAATTGGGTGAGGATGCGTGACGTGGCCGACTGTGTAATGCCTGTGGTGTCCCCTGTCGGCCTCTGGAAGGTGCCCGTGGCGAGCAGGCACATGCAGGCTGTCACCTTGGTCTCCACAGACAGGCGTGACTCCGTCGTGAGGGTGCCTGCATCACATCACTGCACAGCTCACAGAGCCGTCTCAGTATTGCCCTGTTCAGGGCGGTGCCGGGCCACGATCTCGGCGTGTGTACGGCTCGGAAGCTGGGCGGGCAGATACCGCCTGTCGGGGGCATGCCGCCGGCCGGGCCCTCAGCGACCCGTCCCCTGCAGCATGGTGTCTCACCCCCTCATTACAGCTTCCATGTGGAAGCTGGCACTATCCATCTCCTGGCTTCTGCCCCCGGCTGCTGTTCCTGTGTTACCCCCGCTGCCCCCACTGCTGCTTCCACTGCACCAGGCACCCCACTGGCCTCTCTGTCCTCCTGGACCCACTGTCCCTGTCTGCCCTTCCAGCTTCTGTCTCTCTCTCTCTCTCTGTCTCTCTCCCCCAGTTTGCGGCCTGCTAGGGTTCTTGCGCCGCTTCCTTGAGCCTTTTTATTTTGGCTCAATTCCGCTACTGCGCAACTTCCGGCTGAGCCACTCTTGCGCATTGCGCAAGTGTTCGAATATCGCATTGCGCACTTTATGCATGGACCCGCCCCCTTCGGTTGCGCATGCCTTCATTTCCATTGCGCTGTTGCTCAGCATGTTTTCGGTGGCGCAACTGGCCCCTTCTGAATATCGCAGAATGGCGCATTTTTGGAGTTGCGCACGCACAACCCTGTTGCGCATGGCGCAACCCTTTTGAATATCTGGGCCTGAGTGTTCAGAATGACTAAACTTAGCTAGTTAGCACTGATTTGTGGACTGGAAATGATAGAATTAACTGTTGTTCTATTACTTAGTGAGATATAGGAAAAATGATATTGATGGTCATTTGTTACACAGAAGTGTTGAATTTAAAGTGACAAAATGATTTATGTGAGTTGATATGGTATATAATATATGTTAAGTAGAGAACCTGTAAGAACATTTGTTCACTGTTCAATTTCGTATTTATTATGATTGTCTATAGGAGTACAGTGTTTAAGTTTATTGAATAAACAACTTATTTTTTGCATATATGTGTTAACAATCAATCTTGTGAAGGAATTGTTTTGACAAAATGATTGGAAGCAGAATGTTTAAAGCCCTTGTGTCTGACTTCTGTTAACAGTGACTGTAAGGGGGAGTCAAACCTGAAACCTAGTGTTCTTGTGCAAGAAGATAGAAAGTTATGAATTGAGAATTTAAAACGTAAGGACATTTCTGATACATTATTGGCATTTATCTGAAAGGTTTTATATTTATAACCATGAGTTTTTGTTATACAACATGTTTATATATTTATGTATTATTACTTTTTAGAATATGACCAGTTTCCTGATGAAGGGTACTACCTGAAACGTTATTTAGTTTAGTTTAGTTTAGTTTAGTTTATTGGTCTAGGAATTAATACCTTTGATCCAAGGCTCTTTTACAAAGGTTCCATGTCACATAGAACATAAACAAAAACAAGAAGAAGAAGAAGAAGAATCAGCATTTATATAGTGCTTTTCATACATCCAAAGCGCTTTACAAGCAATGCCAGACTGGTAGTGAAGTGACTGAATGTGTAGTGGCGGCCATATCGCACACCATCACCCACACACAGCCTGGATAATTGCATGAACCGGTTTATGGGAAGGGGAATGTTGGCCAGGACACCGGGAATGTTCCCTACTCTTTGCGAAGAGTGCCCTAGGTTCTTTTACTTCCACCTGGACACCCACCAGGACAACCAGAAGGGACCTCGGTTTAACGTCTCATCCGAAGGACGGCACACCCCAGCAGTACAGCACCCCCCAATACTGCACTCGGATGCCAGCGATTTTTAGGTGCAAGTCCAATCCCGGTGTGGGACGAGAACCCACGACCTTCTGGTCAAGAGGTGGATGTGCTACCAACTGAGCCACACTGACACAAAAACAAGACATGTAATAACAAAAATGTTACATAAAAAATTTGTTCAGCAATTTACAAAGGCAGTAATAAATCAATAACTATTTTTCTAAGACAGAAAGATACTTAGAGGCATTTGAGGAAAAGTAGGGAGGGAAAAGTAGAAGGAGATAGAGGGAGAGGGAGAAGAAAGAGAGAAAATAGAAAAGAGATTCAGTAGCAGACAGGACCAGTTAGTGGTATTCCAAGTGTCTTAGCCAAAATGACGGGCCATGGTGAGGGGTGGACAATGGAGGGATAAGCCTTTAGTCAAAGCAGTCACAGGAGCTGGAGGCAGAGAGGTGGGCGTAGACCATGGATTTGAAAGCTCCCAGTGATGTGGAGGATAGAGTAGGTAAGCTAAGGGCATTGTACCAGGTTGGGGCCCTGTGGGCAAACAATCTTTGTCCCTGAGCAGTCCTGCATCTGGGAACCTGAAAAGGTTGGTGCTCAGATCTTCTGGTGGGACGCGTGCCGTTTTTCAGACAGAGTAGGTCTTGGATACACGGTGGAGTCAGTCCCAGGATTTATTTTTTTGCCATCAAGCAGGTGAGATACACGAGGTGATTGGAGAGTTGTAACCAGCCGGTTTCAGAGTAGAGCTCACAGGTGTGGGTCCGTCTCTGTGCACCAGTGAGGAGTCGACATGCCTTGGTTAGTGCTATTTAGTGCGTTGATATTTAACTGGAAGAGATTTGAATAAATTATTTAGATTTGAATCCAAGACTTCTTAATTTTTTGTTTGGGTGAGCAGGCCTTGTTATCCAGTATTACTTTTTTGTTAAGAGTCAGCTTTATACTGGTATTAGCCCTCTCCCCTAGAATATGTTTATTAACACTTGTTCCTTGCATTCTTTTGAGGAATTTGGCTGTACTGGATGATTCCTTTTTCCTAATTATGTTTCTTCTAGTGGAGTCTTGCTGAATTCTGACAAATGCAGTTAGGTCCTGCCTTTCAACTGCCCCAGAGAACATAAGGGTTAACTTTTCTATGCATGGCATAGAATGTTCATCTTGAGCTCGGTTGAAGCCTTTGCCTGCTGTTATTCGAACTGCAACCGTCAGATCTTTAAAAGCAAAAACTCACTAGGTGTTCTGTGTGGAAACGGTAACATTTTTAACTAGCCAGCAGGCAGAAATATAATGTTTTTGGTTCTCAAAGGAAGACTCAAGTCAGGAAACCCAAAAACAAAAACCAATCAAATGAACAACATTCCACCCAAAGAAAAAGGAGGGTGTAAAAGGGGGGGCACATCTTGGGTGCCAACACTGCACCTGCCCAGCCACATCCCAAAAATCTAGGTTCTGAGAGGGGAAGTGGGGGGAGGTCAGAATACAGCAAGACTCCACTAGAAGAAACATAATTACTAAGGTGAGTAATTTTTTCTTCAAACAACATGAAGTCTTGCTGTATTCTGACAAATGCAGACTACCAAGCAGTACCTCCATGGAGGAGGGACAGAACCTACTTTGGAAACAAGCTCTGAAGTACTGCTGTGCCAAACCGAGCATCACTCCTAGGCTGGCTATCCAGAGAGTAATGCTTGGTAAAAGTATGGACTGTTTTCCAGGTGGCTGCTTGACAAATTTCTAAGAGAGGGATATCCCTGGCAGCAGGCAGGGAAGCAGCTGTACCTCTTGTGGAATGAGCCCTCAGGCCTGAGGGTGGAATTCTAACCAGTTTTTCATAGCAGAATTGTATACAAGAAACAGTCCACCTGGCAATAGATCTTTTAGTGGCAGGTTTGCCCTTACCAACTTCTCCATAAGTGAGGAACAACTGGAGGGATTCAAACCTGTGACCCTTAGTACGCTCTATGTAGTAGCTAAGGGCTCTTTTAACATCCAAACTGTTTAGCCTCCTCTCTCCGCCGAGGAAGAATGATCAATGAAGAAAACAGGGAGAGATATAGACTGATTGAGGTGGAAATCTGAAACCACTTTAGGCAAGAACTTTCTGTTAGTTCTAAGGACCACTTTATCTCTGTGAAAAGAGATGAAATCAGATTCCACTGACAAAGCTTGCAATTCACTGATATGTCTGGCAGAAGTAATGGCTACCAAAAACACAGTTTTCCAAGTCAAGTACTTAAGCTCTGCTGACAACAAAGGCTCAGACGCGGGTTGCACATTCTGAGCAATGCAAACATTAAGATCCCAAGCAGGAGCAGGATCCCTAAAGGGGGGATTGGAGTGAAGCAATCCCTTGAAGAACTTACAGAATACAGGATGGGATGACAGAGAGGAAGACTTGCCTACAGACAGGAAAGCAGAAACAGCTGTCAATTGTACCTTGAGAGCAGCTGGTCTGAGACCTAAACCATTAAGATGGACCATATAATCTAGAAATGGAAATTACGTACCTACTGTAATTCATGATCTTCTTGGATGAGTCTCCACCACTCATTCACACTATTGGGATCTGCACCGGAGGCACTAGGACCAGCAGAGACAAACTTTTGCTGGAGGGCCAAAGATGGAGCCGCGAGGAGGCGTGTGAAACAGCTAGATGGTAATGATTATCTCAAATCAATCCTCCAACCGCCTCAGTGATCCTTTTTTCCGAGGAGGTGCAGCGTAACTAACCTAGAAGGACAGCCCTAACCAAAATCGGACATAAGATAGTCCGGACGACCATTAAAGAAGGGTCAACAAAAGTCTTCACAGCCTAAAGATTCGAGGTAGAAGACCAACAACAGAAGGTGAGCTCGGGGGATGGAGGGTGGCGTGTGAATGAGTGGTGAAGACTCATCCAAGAAGATCAAGAATTATGGTAGGTACGTAATTTCCATATCTTCCTGGACATAAGTCTCCACCACTCATTCACACTAATGGGAGGGCACCGAGCTAATAATTCCCCGAGAGGGCGGCTGGAGAGACCAAGAGCTCACAGTTTTAGGACAGAAGTCCATTAAGGATGGTTCTGCCAAAGGAAAGATGTCGTCTGGCATGGACATCCAGGGCATAGTGTTTAACAAAAGTATGCACTGAGCTCCAGGTAGCCACGTTGCAAATATCTGCAATGGGCACGTTGCGGATTTCCGCCAGAGATGCCGCGACCGCCCTAGTAGAGTGAGCGTAAACTCTGCCCTCAAAGCTAACTGCACCATGGAATAACGTAGTGAAGGCATGCCACTAGCCATGCTGAGATACATCTGATAGCGACAGGTTGACCTAGCCGGTCTCGCTGAAGGAAACAAACAGTTGTTGAGCTTACGAAAGTCTTTTGTTCTATCTAGATAGAACGCATAGGCTCTCTTAACGTCCAAGGAATGAAGAACATTCTCCTTCATTTTGGAAGTCCGCAAAGTAAGAGGGAAGGACCAAAGGTTGGTTTAGATGGAGTTCCGAAACAACCTTAGGAAGAAATTTAGGATGGGTTCTAAGGACTACTTTGTCTTTATGGAACACAGTATACAGAGGGTCTATGACCAAGGCATGTATCTCAGAGACCCTGTGGGCTGAGGTAATGCCCACCAGGAAGGCCGTTTTCCAGGTGAGAAATTTTAGCTCACAGGTTGCCAGAGGTTCGAAAGGTTTCCGAGTGAGCATGTCTAGCACAAGATTAATGTCCCAGGCTACAACTGGACGTCTTGTAGGAGGTCTGGTATGCAGAATTCCCTTAAGAAACCGCTTAACCACAGGTAACTGAGCCAGTGACAAGGAAAGTACCGGCTCATGATAAGCTGAAATGGCACAAAGGTGAACTTTGACTGTAGAGTACTGTAGACCTGAATTTGAGAGGTCTAAGAGGTACTCAAAATTTTATCTGGTGGGCAGGAAAAGGATTTAAAGAGGATTTTGCACACCAGAGCGAAAACGCCCATTTGGCTGTGCAAGTTTTCTAGTGGCTGGCTTCAGCCAAGAGCCAGAGAATATCTGAAACCCTGTGAGAGACATTGAACCTGTTCACTTCTACCTCTTCAGGAGCCAAGCGTGAAGGTGAAGCGACCTCAGGTTGGGATGAACAACAGGCCCCTGAGTCAAGAGGTTCATCTGAAGGGGGAGTGGTTTCAGCGGAGCTGCCGACATATTGTTGATTAGTGGAAACCACAACTGTCGAGGCCAGAAAGGAGCATTGAGGATCATTTTGTCCTCCTGGGATTCGAACTTGAGAAGTACCCTCTGAATTTGAGGAAGAGGCAGAAAGGCGTATAGAAAGCGTTTTGTCCATTGCAGCCTGAACGCATCCTGACAGAAAATGCCATGCCCTGGATTTCTGGAGCAGAAGAAAGGCAGTTTGTGTTGAGTGGGGATGCAAAAGGTCCAGGTCTGGAGTTCCCCACTCTGCGAATATTACTGAAACTACGGCTGAGTCGAGAGACCATTCGAGGATCTGTCTCTGTTCTGCTGAGGTGATCTGCCAGTTCAGTCTGCACCCTGGCAGGTAGACCGCTTGAATTAGACACTTGTGCTGCAAGCACCATTCTACACCTCATCGCTTCTCTGCATTAAGGGGTGGGAGTGAGCACCGCCCTGTTTGTTGATGTAATACATCACTGCTTTGTTGTCCGTTAGAAGGAGAATGTTCTTGTGACAAAGAATGTCTTTCAACGCCCGGACCGCATAAAGGACGGCTCTCATTTCTAAGACATTTATGTGAAGCCGGGACTTGATCTGAGTCCACGTACCTTGAGTGTGGAGAGTCTGACAGTGAGCTCCCCACCCCATCAGGGATGCATCTGTGGAAATGGAAATCTGATGATCCAGAGGAGCAAAGGGATACCCTTCTAGGAGATTGTTCTCTTGCGACCACCAGGTGAGCAACCTCTTTAGAGATTCTGTCACCTTGATGAGAAAGGACTGCGGGTGAGTGGTTGGGGACCACTGAGTGCTGAGCATCCTCTGAGAAGTTCTCATGTGAAGGCGTGCTGGGGGTACAGTGAACACCGAGGATGCCATGAGACCTAGCATCCGTTGCATCGAGAGAGCTGGAACAGAGTTGCTCTCCCCGATGTGATGGGCCATCTGAAGGATATCGCTCCTCCTGTCCTCTGGAAGAAAAGCCTTTGCACAGGAGGTGTCCAGAAGAGTTCCTATAAAAAGGAGCTCTGGGAGGGCTGCAACTGCGATTTTTTGAGGTTCAGCAGGACTCCCATGGACATGAGAAAGCATGAAGCCATGTCTATGGCGTCCAGAGTTCCCTGCCTGGAAGGACTTGCCAGAAGCCAATCGTCCAGATAAGGGAACACCTGTATTCCGATCTTTCTGAGATGCACTGCGAGAACTGCACAACACTATGTAAAAACTTGTGGCACCGAAGATAGCCCAAAGGGCAGGACTCTGAACTGATAATGCTGTCCCAGAGCCACAAACCTTAGGAATTTGTGATGCTTTGGGTGAATAGAAATGTGCTGGTAAGCATCCTGCATGTCTAGGGAGGCTAGCCAGTCATGTTGATGAAGCAAAGGTAACAAGGTTCCTAGTGAAATCATTTTGAATTTCTCCTTGGGCAGAAATTTGTTTAGTTTTCTGAGGTCCAAAATGGGGCGCATGCCCCGGTTTTCTTTGGGACAAGAAAGTAATGGGAGTAGAACCCTGTGTTCCATTGATGCAGAGAAACTACTTCTACTGCCCTGTTGTTCAGAAGGCCCTGTATCTCGGCAGCGAGAAGGTCTGACTGATGGGTTGACAGCTTGGGCTGTCGTTTGGGAGGACGATCCAGAGGGGTCTCCACAAGATTGAGTGAATACCCCTCTCGGATTATCCTGAGGACCCATTTGTCTGAGGTTATCGATTTCCGTTGATTGTAGAAGAGTGTCAGATGACCTCCCACTGCTGAAGAAGAGTCCACCTCGGGCAGTTGAGGTGGGACTTGGGCCAAGAACTCAGAAGGCGGCGCTAGGCGCTTTGGGTGCTTCCACCTTCTGTTGCGTTTTCTTTTGAGGCTGGGGGGCTTGATTTTTATGAAAACTTCCTCTGCCTTTGCCTCAAAAGGACTGACAGTTGTGGAACTGGCGTTTATCAACACCCCGTCAAGAGGGGACAGGAGGAGGTCGAGCTAACTTAATGGCTGACCTAGTCTTTTGTGTAGCTTCTAGAGCCTGTTCTACTTGAAGGCCGAAGATACGCACCATCAAAAGGAAACGCCATTACCTGCTGCTGTGCGTCATTTGTGAAACCTGAAGTGCGCAGCCAGGAATGACGCCGGGTACAAATACCAGCCGCCACCGCCCGGGAAGCAGTATCGAAAGCATCCATAGCCACTTTAACCAGTGGGCTGTTAGATTCGACACCCCTGGAAATGGTTTGAAGTAGCTCTGACTTCATGTCCGATTCTGGTAGAGCTTCAACCATCTGTTTGAGTGAGTGCCAAAGGATATACTCATATTGAGAGAAATAGCCTTGGTAGCTGGCAATCACGCATACCCAGGGTGGAGCAGCAAAGACTCTCTTACCTAAAGTGTTTATCTTATGAGATTCTTTGTTAGTAGGTCGAGCTGTAGTAGTCTGGGGAGGACGACCTTATCATTCTCCTGCAAAACTACAATAGGATCCGCAAAGGCTTGGAATGCCAAAATGGGTCGATCCTTGGGGGCTGAGTATTTCCTATCTATGGATTTAGCCACCGAAGGAATGAGAGCAGGATTATTCCATACCATTTGAGACAGCATCTCAAAGGAGGGCTGTACCGGAGGAGTCAAATCCATAGGGATCTCCGGAACATGGAGGTATTGGAGTCTTAGCAATTTCCCAGGATTGATGTCTGTAGTTTGGAGCGAAAGAGTGGAAATCGTTTTTCAGCAGAGACTTAAAAGACAGGTCCTCGACCGCAGGCTCTGCAGCAGGAATAGATCCTGTTTCTTCCACTTCATCACCCAGCCTAAGGTCTGGGTCAGGCTCAATGTCATCTCCTGACAGTCCAGGAGGGACTGCATGGACAGGAAAGGAGTGAAAATCAGAGGGAAATAAGGAAGGAAAAGGGTTAAAGGAGGAGTCCTGAAAGGTGGATGATGCCCTAAGAACCCCCGGCGCCACAGAAACGCACAGCGCCGATGAAGCGCACGGCACAGAGGACAACACCGAGAAGCCACACGGTGTCGAAGATGGCGGCGAGAGGCTGTACGGCGCCGCAATGCCACGCAGCACCAATGATGCGCACGGCGCTGAGGACGGCGCCAACAAACACATCGGCGCCGAAGACAGCACCGAGCATGCCATCGATGCCGAGTGCCAAAACACCCTAAGACCAAAGCAGGATTTGAGGAGAAGGAGGAAGAAGAGCAGGAGATAGAGGGCATCGGTCTCCCTGTGCCACATCCATATGAGAGGGGACACCTAAGCGCAGTCGTCGACGGCACCGAAGACGGTGCTGCGCGACCAAGGAGGCTCAACCACCCTACCTGGTCTCCCAAGAAGCCCGAAGACCCCTGAGTGACCAGGCCAGGCAGCTGAACCAACCTCCGAACCCATTGCTCTATAAGAGTGGCCCACTGATGAAACTGCTCATCTGAAGACCTACCAGAGGGCGGGGTAGGGCTCCGATGTCCAAGACGCTGGCTACCAGAAACAGAAGCAGGTGACTCCGAAGGAGGAGACCGGCAACTAGCCCCAATAACTGACTGTCTGCGCGCAGACATATCAGAGGGTGACCTCGAGTGATGCTTTCTCTTTTTTGACCTGTGGGCCGAAGAAGAGCTCGAGGCCGAACGGTGCCGAGAATGCGACCGTTTATTTTTACGCTTTCGAGGTGACTGCCCGCCCACTCGGGCATTGGACTGACCGTTGTCAGACCCCCCTCCGGAGAACGGCGGCGGACTGGACCCAGCCCGACTGACTGAACAGCTTTCATACGAAGTCTCCCTACCGTCACCTGACCCGCTCATGGTCGACTCCGTCAAAGTAGGCTGAGACTTCTTTGTAAATAAGAATAAACTAAGCGATACTTATCGAGATATTACTACAAAACAACAAAACTGAAAACTATGCTGCTAGTTTTGAAGTTTCACCTCCGAATGACGAGCCTACGCTTTCACTGAAGCGCACTCGACGGCGGGAAAAAGGAACTGAGGCAGTTGAGGTCGACTGAGATAGTCATTACCGCATCGAGCTGAGGCTGCGGTGCTGCTTCTCGCTCCATCTCTGGCGCCGCCTCCAGCAAAAAGTTTGCTCCGCTGGGTCCTAGTGCCTCGACGCAGATCCCATTAGTGTGAATGAGTGGTGGAGACTTATGTCCAGAAAGATCCGTACGCAATTCAGCAGAGTCTGGAGAAATATTTTTCTTAGAACACCAAATGCTGAATCTTTTCCATTTGGAGTTGCATGTCTTTCTGGTGGAAGGCTTTCGAGAAGACTTAAAGATATCCAGAACCCCTTGGGAAAGATGCAGATCTGCAATCTCTAACTCTTCAAGAGCCAAGCCTTGAGATTGAGAGACTGAAGATTTGGGTACCAAATCCTCCCCTGAGAGGATGTTAACAAGTTGTAATTCCAGGGAAGAGACAGGGGAAGATGGACTGCTAGGGACAGCAACAAGGGATACCATGGCTGCCTGGTCCAGTCTGGAGCAATCAGAATCACTTTGCATGGTTGTGACCTTATCTTGACAAGCACTTTGAACAGGAGAGGGAAGGGGGGAAAAGCATACAGAAATTTCCCTTCTGAGTTCAGGATCAGAGCATCCAGGATGACTAAGCCCAAGACTGGGAGTCTGCAACAAAAAGAGAACGTTGGTGAATGACTGGGGCTGCAAAAAGATCTATCTCTGGAGTGCCACATCTTGAGAAAATCACTTTCAACATCAGAGGATCTAGGGCCCATTCATGATGGCCCTGGGATATTCTGCTCAGTGCATCTGCTAGGACATTGTCCTTCCCTGGGAGGTGAACTGCTATCAGAGAGGTTTGCAGGGAATAGGCCAGGGACCACAACTTATTGCTTCCTGTGCACAAGGCTGTGAACCGAGTGCCTCCTTGCTGATGTACCACATGGTGGTGGTGTTGTCTGTTCTGACCTGAACCACCTTGTTCACCAATACAGATTTGGAAAAAGCTTGCAGTGCAGAAATGAGTGCATCTACTTCGTAATTCTTGAGTCTTCTTGGGCGAGTCTCCACCTCATTCCACACGAATGGGAACAGCACCAGAGGCACTAGGACTCAGGCGGGAGCAAACTTTTTGCTGGAGGTCGGCGTGGAGGGTGGAGCTCTGCGAGGCGGCACAGCGAGCCTCTTCTCGTGTAGTAGAGCTATCTTGGCGCGACCCTCCAACCGCCTCAGTACCTTTTTCCAAGGAGGTGGCATAACATACCTAGAAGGACAGCCTAACCAAAACCGACATAAGATAGTCTGGAAGACCCAGATAAGAAGGGTCAACAAAGAAGTCTTCACAGCCTAAAGATTGAGGAATGAAGACCAACAACAGAGGTGAGCTCGGGGGATGGAGGGTGGGAGCCAGATGAGTGTTGGAGACTTGTCGAAGATCAAGAATTAAGGCAGTGCGTAATTTCCTTATCTTCCTGGACATAGTCTCCACCTCATTCACACTAATGGGAGAGTCCGAGCTAATAATCCCCGAGAGGGTGGCAGGAGAGACCAAGCTCAAAGCTGTGGGACAGAAGTCCATAAGGATGGTTCTGCCAAAGGAAAGATATCGTCTGGCATGGACATCCAGGGCATAGTGTTTAACGAAAGTATGCACTGAGCTCCAGGTAGCCGTATTGCAAATATCTGCAATGGATACGTTGGGGATTTCTGCCAGAGATGCTGTGACCGCACTAATAGAGTGAGTGTACACTCTGCCCTCAAGCTTAACCAGCACCATGGAATAACAGTGGTGAAGGCATGCCACTAGCCATGCTAAGATACATCTGATAGCGACAGGTTGACCCAGCCGGGTCTCGCTGAAGGAAACAAACAGTTGTTGAGCTTTACAAAAGTCTTTTGATCTATCTAGATAAGACATAAAGCTCTCTTGACGCCAAGGAATGAAGAGAAACGTTCTCCTTCATTTTGGAAGTCTGCAAAATAAGACGGTAGGACCAAAGGTTGGTTAAGATGGAATTCCGAAACAACCTTAGGAAGAAATTTAGAATGGGTTCTAAGGACTACTTTGTCTTTATGGAACACAGTATATGGAGGGTCTGTGACCAAGGCATGTATCTCAGAGACCCTGCAGGCTGAGGTAATGGCCACCAGGAAGGCCGTTTTCCAGGTCAAAAATTTTAGCTCACAGGTAGTATGAGGTTCGAAAGGTTTCCGAGTGAGCATGTCTAGTACAAGATTAATGTCCCAGGCTGCGACTGGACGTCTTGTAGGTGGTCTGGTATGCAGAATTCCCTTAAGAAACCGCTTAACCACAGGTAACTGAGCCAGTGACAAGGAAAGTACCAGCACATGATAAGCTGAAATGGCACAAAGGTGAACTTTGACTGTAGAGTACTGCAGACCTGAATTTGAGAGGCCTAAGAGTACTCCAAAATTTTATCTGGTGGGCAGGAAAAGGGATTTAAAGAGGATTTTGCACACCAGAGTGAAAAACGCTTCCAATTGGCTGTGTAAGTTTTCCTAGTGGCTGGCTTCCGCGCAGCCAGAAGAATATCTGAAACCCTACGGGAGACATTGAACCTGTTCACTTCTATCTCTTCAGGAGCCAAGCGTGAAGGTGAAGCAACCTCAGGTTGGGATGAACAACAGGCCTTTGAGTCAAGAGGTTCGTCTGAAGGGGAAGTGGTTTTGGCGGAGCTGCTGACATACTGTTGAGTAGTGCAAACCACATTTGTCGAGGCCAGAAGGGAGCAGTGAGGATCAGTTTGTCCCCCTGGGATTCGAACTTGAGAAGTACCCTCTGAATTAGAGGAAGAGGCAGAAAAGCGTACAGAAAGCGTTTTGTCCATTGCAGCCTGAACGCATCCTGACAGAAAACGCCAGGCCCTGGATTTCTGGAGCAGAAGAGAGGCAGTTTTGTGTTGAGTGGGGATGCAAAAAGGTCCAGATCTGGAGTTCCCACTCTGCAAATATTGACTGAACTACGGTTGAGTCGAGAGACCATTTGTGAGATCTGTCTCTGTTCTGCTGAGGATCTGCCGGATAGATTCTACCCTCCTGGCAGGTGAGCCGCTTGAATTAGACACTTGTGTTACCAAGCTTTCATTCCACCTCTCATCGCTTCTCTGCATAAGGGGCAAGAGGCAGGACCACCCTGCTTGTTGATGTAATACATCACTGCTTTGTTGTCCGTTTGAAGGAGAATGTTCTTGTGACAGAGAATGTCCTTCAATACTCGGACCGCATAAAGGACGGCTCTCATTTCTAAGACATTTACGTGAAGCTGAGACTCAACCGGAGTCTGCGTACCTTGAGTGTAGAGAGCCTGACAGTGAGCTCCCCACCCCGTCAGGGACGCGTCTCCGGTAATGGAAATCTGATGATCCAGAGGAGTAAAGGGATATTCTTCTAGGAGATTGTTCTCCTGCGACCACCAGGGGAGCGACCTCTTTTGAGGTTCCATCACCTGGATGAGAAAGGACTGCGGGTGAGTGGTTGGGGACCACTGGGTACTGAGCATCCACTGAGAAGTTCTCATGTGAAGACGAGCTAGGGGTACAGTGAACAACGAGGATGCCATGAGAACTAGCATCCGTTGCATCGAGAGAGCCGAAACCGAGTTGCTTTCCCCGATGTGATGGGCCATCTGAAGGATATCACTCCTCCTGTCCTCTGGAAGAAAAGCCTTCACACAGGAGGTGTCCAGAAGAGTTCCTATAAAAAGGAGCTTCTTGAAGGGCTGCAGCTGCGATTGTTTGAGTTTAGCAGGACTCCCATGGATGTGAGAAATCGAGAAGCTGTGGCTACAGTGTCCAGAGTTCCCTGCCTGGAAGGGCTTGCCAGAAGCCAATTGTCCAGATAAGGGAACACATGTATTCTGATCTCTCTGAGATGCGCTGTGAGAAATGAAAATTACGTACCTACCATAATTCTTGATCTTCTTGGACGAGTCTCCACCACTCATTCACACTATTGGGATCTGCGCCGGAGGCACTAGGACCCATTGGGAGCAAACTTTTTTGCTGGAGGGTCGGCGCCGCAGATGGCACCGCGAGGCACAGCACCGTGAGCCTCAGCTCGCGCTATAATGACTATCTCGGCGTCGACCCTCCAACCGCCTCAGTACCGTTTTTACCAAAGAGGTGCAGCGTAACTAACCTAGAAGGGTAGCTTTAACCTAAAAACTGGACATAAGATATTCCGGACAACCCGTATAAGAAGGGTCAACAAAGAAGTCTTCACAGCCTAAAGATTTGAGGGAGTGAAGACCAAAAACAGAGGTGAGCTCGGGGGACGGAGGGTGGGCATGTGAATGAGTGGTGGAGACTCGTCCAAGAAGATCAAGAATTATGGTAGGTACGTAATTTTCATATCTTCCTGGACATAAGTCTCCACCACTCATTCACACTATTAGGAGACTACCGAGCTAATAATCCCCCGAGAGGGCGGCAGGACAGACCAAGAGCTCACGTTTCTAAGACAGAAGTCCATTAAGGATGGCTCTGCCAAAGGAAGAATGTCGTCTGGCATGGACATCTAGTGCATAATGTTTAACAAAAGTATGCACTGAGCTCCAGGTGGCAGCGTTGCAAATATCTGCAACGGGCACGTTGCGAATTTCCGCTAGGGATGCTGCGACCGCTCTAGTTGAGTGAGCGTAAACCCTGCCCTCCAACTTAACCTGTGCCATGGAATAGCAGTGGCGAAGGCATGCCACTAGCCATGCTGAGATGCATCTGATAGCGACAGGTTGACCCAGCCGGGTCTCGCTGAAGGAAACGAACACTTGCTGAGCTTTGCGAAAGTCCTTGGTTCTATCCAGATAGAAACGCAAGGCCCTCTTAACATCCAAAGAATGAAGAGAACGGTCTCCTTCATTTTGGAAGTTCTCAAAGTAAGAGGGAAGGACCAAAGGTTGGTTTAGATGAAATTCTGACACAACCTTAGGAAGAAATTTAGGATGAGTATGAAGAAATACTTTGTCCCTATGGAGCACAGTATACGGAGGGTCTGTGACCAGGGCATGTATCTCAGAGACCCTACAAGCTGAGGTAATGGCCACTAGGAAGGCAGTCTTCCAAGTGAAAAATTTTAGCTCACAGGTAGCCAGAGGTTCAAAAGGTTTCTGAGTGAGCATATCTAGCACAAGATTGATGTCCCAGGCTGCAACTGGACGTCTGGTAGGAAGTCTGGTATGCAGAATTCCTTTAAGAAACCTCTTAACCACAGGTAACTGAGCCAGTGACAAGGAAAGTACTGGCTCATGATAAGCTGAAATGGACAAAGGTGAACTTTGACTGTAGAGTACTGTAGGCCTGAATTTGAGGGTCTAAGAGGTACTCCATAACTTTATCTGGTGGGCAGGAAAAAGTTCAAAGAGGACTTTTGCGCCCAGAGTGAGAAAACCTTCCATTTGGCTGTATAAGTTTTCCTAGTGGCTGGTTTCCGCAGCCAGAAGAATATCTGAAACTCTTAGACACATTAGACAATTTATTTCTACCTCTTCAGGAGCCAAGCGTGAAGGTGAAGCGATCTCAGGTTGGGGTGGACCACAGGTCCCTGAGTCAAAAGGTTCATCTGTAGGGGAAGTGGTCTCGGAGGAACTGCCAACATATTGTTGAGAAGTGGAAACCACAGCTGTCGAGGCCAGAAGGGAGCAATGAGGATCATGTTGTCCCCCTGGGATTCGAACTTGAGGAGTACCCTCTGAATTAGAGGAAGAGGTGGAAAGGCGTAAAGAAAGCGTTTTGTCCACCACAGCCTGAACGCATCCTGACAGAAAATGCCAGGCCCTGGATTTCTGGAGCAGAAGAGAGGCAGTTTTGCGTTGAGTGGGGATGCAAAAAGGTCCAGGTCTGGAGTTCCCCACTCTTCGAATAGTGACTGAACTATGGTTGAGTCGAGAGACCACTCGTGAGGGTCTGTCTCTGTTCTGCTGAGACGGTCTGCCAGTCCATTCTGAATACCTGGCAGGTAGACCGCTTGAATTAGATCCTCGTGCTCCAAGCACCATTTCCCATACCCTCATTGCTTCCCTGCATAAGGGGTAAGAATGAGCACCGCCCTGCTTGTTGATGTAATACATCACTGCTTTGTTGTCCGTTTGAAGGAGAATGTTCTTGTGATACAGAATGTCCTTCAAAGCTCGGACAGCATAAAGGATGGCTCTCATTTCCAGGACGTTTATGTGGAGCTGGGACTCGACCTGAGTCCACACACCTTGAGTGTGGAGAGCCTGACAGTGAGCTCCCACCCCATTAGGGATGCGTCCGTGGTAATGGAATCTGATGGTCCAGAGGAGCAAGGATACCTCAGGAGATTGCTCTCTTGAGACCACCAGGTGAGTGACCTCTTTAAAGGTTCTGTCACCTTGATGAGATAGGACTCTTGGGTGAATGGTTGGGGACCACTGAGTACTGAGCATCCATTGAGCAGTTCTCATGTGCAGACGTGCTAGGGAACAGTGAACACTAGGAAGCCATGAGGCCTAGCATCCGTTGCATCAGAGAGCAGTAACTGAGGTGTTCTCCCGATGTGACGGGCCATTTGAAAGGATATCGTCCTTCTGTCTTCTGGAAGAAAAGCCTTCGCACAGGAGGTGTCCAGAAGAGTCCCTATAAAGAGGAGTCTCTGGGAGGGCTGCAGTTGCAATTTCTTGAGGTTCAGCAGAACTCCCATGGACGTAAGGAGGCGGGAAGCCATCTCTACGGCATCTAGAGTCCCTTGCCTGGAAGGGCTTGCTAGAAGCCAATCGTCCAGATAAGGGAACACCTGTATCCCGGTCTTTCTGAGGTGCACTGCGAGAACTGCACAACACTTTGTAAAACACCGCGGCACCGAGGATAGCTCAAACGGCAGGACTCTGAACTGATAATGTTATCCCAGAGTCACAAACCTCAGGAATTTGTGATGCCTCGGGTGAATGGGAATGTGCTGGTAAGCATCCTGCATGTCTAGGGAGGCTAGCCAGTCGTGTTGATGAAGCAAAGGTAACAGGGTTCCCAGAGAAATCATTTTGAATTTCTCCTTGGGGAGAAATTTGTTTAGCTTTCTGAGATCCAGAATGGGGCGCATACCCCCAGACTTCTTTGGAACCAGAAAGTAATGGGAGTAGAAACCCATGTTCCGTTGAAGCAGCGGCACCACTTCTACTGCCCTGTTGCTCAGAAGGCCCTGAATCTTGGTGGCAAGAAGGTCTGACTGAAGGGTCGACAGCCTGGGCTGCCGTTTGGGAAGATGATCCGGGGGGGTCTCCAGAAGATTGAGTGAATACCCCTCGCGAATTATCCGAAGGACCCATTTGTCTGAGGTTATGGACTTCCACTGGTTGTAGAAGTGCATCAGACGACCTCCCACCGGAGTGGAAAATTCCACCTCGGGCAGCTGAGATGGGACTTGGGCCCAGACATTCATAAGGTAGCTAGGCGCTTTGGGCCTGCTTTCTGTTGCGTCTTCTTTTGAGGTTGGGCAGGTTGGTTTTATGAAACGCCTCTGCCTCGAAAGGACTGACTATTATGAAACTGACGTTTATTGACATGCCCCCTCGGAGGGGGCAGGAGGGGTCGAGCCAACAATGGCTGACCTGGTCTTTGAGTAGCTTCTAGAGCTCGCTCTACCTGAGGACCAAAAAGATACGCACCATCAAAGGGCAACGCCATTACCTGCTGCTGCGCATCATTCGTGAAACCCGAAGTGCGCAGCCAGGAATGATGTCGGGTGCAAATACCAGCAGCCGCTGAACGGGAAGCAGTGTCGTAAGCATCCTTGGCTGCTTTAACCTGCTGGTTGTTAGATTCGATACCTCTGGTGATGGTTTGAAGAAGCTCCGGCTTTGCATCCAACTCCGGAAGAGCTTCAACCATCTGCTTGATAGAGTGCCACAGGATATACTCATACTGTGAGAAATAGCCCTGGTAGCTGGCAATACGCATACTTAGGGTAGAAGCAGCAAAGACTCTCTTACCTAAGGTGTCTATCTTACGAGATTCTTTGTTAGTAGGTCGAGCTGTAGTGGTTTGAGGAAGGACGACCTGATCATTCTCTGCCAGGACTACAATAGGATCCGCAAAGGCTTGGGATGCCAAAATGGGACGATCCTTGGGGGCTGAATATTTTCTATCAATTGATTTAGCCACAGATGAAGAGAGAGCAGGATTATTCCATACCACTTGAAACAGCGTCTCGAAGGAAGGCTGAATCGGAGGAGTCAAATCCGTAGGGATCTCCGAGGCATGAAGGTATTGGAGTCTTAGCAATTTCCCAAGATCGATGTCTGTAGTCTGGAGAGAAAGTGTGGAAATCATATTCTTCAGCAGAGACTTAAATGACAGTTCCTCGACCACAGGCTCTGCAGCAGTAAAAGATCCTGCTTCGTCCACCTCATCGCCCAGCCGAAGGTCTGGGTCAGGCTCAACGTCATCTCCTGACAGTCCAGGAGGGACTGTATGGACAGGAAAGGGATGAAAGCCAGAAGAGGAAGGAGGAAAGAGCAAAAGAAAGTCCCGAGCCCAGCGGGCGCCGGCGCATGGCGCCGGGCGCGTAAGGAACCACGCGAGTGCCGCAAACAGCGCAGAAGCCGCACAGGCTGAGGATTCAGCGCCGTTGATGAAAAAATAAGAACGGTCTTACGGTATACGCGTCGAGCAAGACACTGAGGAAAAAGCGAGGAGTCTTGAAGGATTACGAGGAACCATTAAACTATTTCACTACAGGCAGCAGGTACAGCCTCGACGGCGGGAAGCAGAACTGAGATAGAGGAGGTCTGCGGCACCTAACAGCCACCACAAGATGACGCAGTATCGCGGTCGAGGGCAGCGCGCTGGAGCCGACTCCAAAAAAAAAAAAAAAAAAAAACTCCCGTAGCGGATGCACTCCTCTGGCTTAACCCAAGCAGTAATGAATGGTGAAGATTGACAAGGGAAGATTTAGTTTGGTAAGGGAATCCTTTCTTTGGGACCAAAAAGCTCTTAACTGGAATTGAATGTCCCTCATTTGGAATCTTGCTCCTTGGACCACTGCTGTAAAAGCTGCCATGTGGTCCAGTAACTGAAGGAAATTCCTTGCTGGTTGAGACACCTGAAGGCTGAATGAAGAGGCCAGTTCCATGAGGGTCCTTGCCCTTTCCAGGGGAAGGAAGGCTCTTGCTTTCACCATATCCAGCTCTGCCCCTATAATGGTGAGGAGCTGCACTGGTTCGAGAACTGACTTTGGTAGGCTGAGAAGAAATCCTAAAGAAGTGAGCACTTGCTGGGTCACTTGCAGGTGTGACTTGACTTGGTCTGGAGACTGGCCTACTATGAGCCAGTCGTCCAAGTATGGGAAAATGGAAATCTCTGTCTTCTTAGGAAGGCAACAAAGGAAAATTACGTACCTACCGTAATTCTTGATCTTCTTGGACGAGTCTCCACCACTCATTCACACTAGTGGGATTAGCGCCGGAGGCACTAAGACCCATCGGGAGCAAACTTTGCTGGAGGATTCGTGCGAGAGCGGCGCCCGAGACAAAGCGCCCGCGGTAGCGGCTCGGCGGTAATGCCATCGTGACGACCACTCCAACACACCTCAAGTACCTTTTTACCAAGGAGGTGCAGCGCAACTAACGAAAGAGTAAACCCAACATTAAAAAACGGACATAAGATAGTCCGTATGACCCGTGTAAGAAGGGTCAGTAAAGAAGTCCTCACGGCCTAAAGATTTGAGGGAGTGAAGACCAATACAGCAGTGAGCTCGGGGGATGGAGGGTGGGCGTGTGAATGAGTGGTGGAGACTCGTCCAAGAAGATCAAGAATTACGGTAGGTACGTAATTTCCTATCTTCCTGGACATAAGTCTCCACCACTCATTCACACTAGTGGGAGAGTACCAAGCTGATAATCCCCCAAAAGGGCGGCAGGAGAGCCAGAGCTCACCCGTCTAAGATAGAAGCCCATTAAGGATAGTTCTGCCGAATGCGGAATGTCGCCTAGCATGAACATCCAGTGCATAGTGTCTAAGAAGGTATGCACTGAGCTCCAGGTGGCGGCGTTGCATATATCTGCAATGGAACATTGCGAATTTCCGCTAGGGATGCCGACGCGCCCTAGTAGAGTGAGGCGTACCTCTACCTTCTAATTTAACTTGAGCCATGGAATAGCAATGACGAAGGCATGCCACTAACCATGAAGAGATGCATCTAATAGCGACAGGTTGACCGAGCCGGGTGTCGCTGAAAAAACGAACAGTTGCTGAGTCTTGCGAACATCCTTGGTTCTATCTAAATAGAACATAAGGCTCTCTTAACATCAAGGAATGGCGCTCGTTCCCCTTCATTTGGAAATTAGCGATAAGCGGGAAGTACCAGAGGTTGGTTTAGATGGAATTCTGACACAACCTTGGGAAGAAATTTAGGATGAGTACGGAGAACTACCTTGTCTTTATGGAATACAGTATACGGAGGGTCCGTAACCAGGGCATGTATCTCAGAGACCCTGCGGGCTGAGGTAATGGCCACCAGGAAGCAGTCTTCCAGGTAAAATTTTAGCTCACAGGTAGCTAAGGGTTGAGAAGGCTTCAGTGAGCATGTCCAGCACCAGGTTAATGTCCCAGGCTGCAACTGGACACTTAACAGGGGGTCTGGTATGGAGAATCCCTTAGAAATCTCTTCACTATAGTAACTGAGCAGGTTAAGGAAGAAACGGCTCATGGAGCTGAGATGGCACTAAATGAACTTTAACTGTGAATTACTGAGACTAAGTTTGACAGGTCCAAAATCCCAGAACCCCGCACAAGGGAGGAAAGGAAAGGATTCCAAGTTTTGCACACCAGAGAAACGTTTCATTTGGGCGTCGTTTTCGGTGGCTGGCTTCGACAGCCAGAGGATGTCTGGACTCTGAGAAGTGGAACGATTCACTATCTCTTCAGGGCCAAGCATGAAGGTAGTGATTTCAGGTGGATGGACCAACAACCCTGAGTCAAAGACTGATTTGCAAAGGAAGTGGTCTCGGGCTGCCAACACTGTTGATGAGAAACCATAGTTGCGAGGCCAGGAAGAGCAATGAGAATCATCTTGGTCTGGACTCAACTTGAGTACTCTCTGGATTGAAAGCGGTGGAAAGGCATAAGCGTTTGTCCCGCAGCCTGAACGCATCCTGACAGAAAATGAGCCCTGGATTCCTGGAGCAGAGAGACAGTTTGCGTTGGTGGGGATGCAAGGTCCAGGTCTGGCGTCCCCACTCTTTGAACAGGGACGACTACAGCTGGATCGAGACCACTCGAGGTCTGCCTCCAGGCCTGCTGAGGTGATCTATAGATCGTTTGTTAACAGATAAACCCGCAGATAGAACATGCTCAAGCACCCTCCCCACTCACTGCTTCCTACAAAGAGATAAATAGACACCGCCTTGTTGATGTAATACATCACTGCTTTGTCCGTTTGAGAGAATGTTCTTGTGACAAGGACATCCTTCAGGCTCGGATTATAGGACCGCTCTCATCTCAGACATTTGTGGAGATGAGTTTAGAACAATCCATACACCCCAGGTGGAGGAGACAGTGGCTCCCATCCAATGCGATCGTCTGGTGATGGAGTCGATGATCCGGGGGCAAGGGATCCTTCAGGAGATTGCTCTTGAGACCACCAGGTGAAGACCTTGAAGGCTCCGTCACCTTGATGGGACCAACTGAAATTGGTCGAGGACCACTAGTGAAGCATCCAGTGGGTGGTTCTCATGTGCAGTCGGGCAAGGGACAGTGAAGACCGAGGCGCATAAGAGACCAACATGCGTTACATCGAGAGGCTGTAACCCGATGGTTCTCCTGATGTAAGACCTTGAAGGATATCAGTCTTCTGTCCTCTGGAGAAGCCGCTGAAGAGGTATCAGGCGTCCTTGAAAAGGCCTCTGGGAGGTTGCAGTTGAGATTTTCAAATTGCAGAACTCCCAGGGCGTGAGAAAGGCGAGAAGTACATGACTTCAAAGTCCCGAAGGAGGAAGGGCTTGCTAAACCATCGTCCAGGTAAGGAAAACCCAGAATCGACTTTCCTGAGATCGCATTGAGAACACAACACTTGCAAAACTCGGCGAGAGAACCAGAGGCAGGACTCTGAACAGTAATGCTGACAGCTACAAACCTGAAGACTGCGATGGGTGGGTGGACGGATATGCTGGTAGCATCCTGCATATCAGAGGCCAGCCAATCGGTGCTGATACAACAGGGTAACAAGGTACCTAGAATCATCTTGAATTTCTCCTGAGGAGAACATTTAACACTCTGAGGTCTAGAATGGGGGCTCCCAGATTTCTTTGGACCAGAAAGTAAGAAGGGAACCCTGTGTTTATGATCGAGGCACAGTTCTGTGCCCTGTTCGAAGGCCTGGATCTCCAGGAGGAGGTCTGACTGAGAGGCAGAAACCTGGGTTGTCGTCTGGGAGAACAATTAGGTTTCAAAGAAATTGAGAATAACCCTCGCAAATATCCAGAGAACATTTGTCAGTATGGACTTCCACTGGTGTGAAGGACATGGCGACCTCCACCAGGAGAAGTTCCACCTCGGGCAGAGTGGATGGAACAGAACCACGACTCATAGGTAGCACAGGAGCTTTGGCCCTAAACTCTGCTAAATCTTCTTTTGAGGTTGGGCAGGTTGAAATGGGAGGCTTCCTGCCTCTGCCTCGAAGGACCTGACGATAAGAAACTGGCATTGTTCATGCCCGAGAGACAGTGAGTCTGGCCAACAATAGCCGATCTAGTCTTCCAAGTGGCCTCTAAGGCTTGCTCACCTGAGGCCAAAAGAAGGCCATCAAAAGCAGCGCCATCACTGCTGCTGAGCACCATTCATTGAAACGAAATCGCAGCCAGGAATGGCGCAGTACAAATCGCGGCTGCTGAGGGAGAAGCAGTGTCAGCGTCCATAGCGGCTTTGATATTGTTATTGGACTCAATACCTCTAATACGGTCAGAAGCTCTGACGGAATCGAATCTGGAAGAGCTACCATTCTTTTCATAAGTGCCACAGGATATACTCATACTGAGAAAAATAGCCTTGATAACTGGCAATCGCATACTTAAGTGGAAGCAGCAAAGACTCTCTTACTAATGTCAATCTTAGACTCTTTGTTAATAGGTAGAGCTGTAGTAGAGGAGAAAACATTGGCATTCTGCCAGGACTACAATAGGATCCATAAAGGCTTGGGATGCCAAAATGGGGCGATCACTTGAGGCTAGATACTTCTTATCAATGGATTTAGCCACTGAGGAAAAAAGGATTATCCATACCATTTGAGACAGCGTCTGAAGGAAGCTGGATCGGAGGAACAAATCGGGGATCTCCGAGCATGAGATACTGGAATATCTTCCGGATCGATGTCTGTAGTCTGGAGAAGAGTGGATCCCAGGTTCTTCAACAGAGACTTAAACAGACCTCGACAAAAACTCTGTAACAAAGAAGATCCTGTTTCCTCACTTCATCACCAACCGAAGGTCTAGGTCAGGCTCCCTATCATCCTGATAGTCCAAGAAAGGACTGTTGGACAGGAAAGAATAGAAAATGAGGAAAATGCGAAAAACAAGGAGAGTCAAGGGCTGCAGGCAAAAGGGCAAAAGCAGACTGAAAACGGCACCAAGGAGGCGCCACAGTGCCGAAGCCTGTACCCACTAAGCCCCAGTGGCGCCCGAGAGCAGAGCAACACCTGCCCAGCCCGAGGGCGCCCGCATAACACCAGCGACGCCATGATCAGCCCTTGACAGCACCGCGGGCGACACCGAAGCGGCGCCGCCCTATCAAGCAGCACCACCGGCGCCCGCCGAGACCAGCGGCACAGCGGACAGCGCGCAAGACCCCAGCCAGCAGGCTGACAAGCTAACAGACCCTGCGAAAGCACCGGAAAAGCAGGAACCTGGAAGCTGAAGAAAAAAACCAGGAGATAAGGGCATCGGTGAGGCCCCTGGCGCAACCATGTGAGGAAACACCTACTGCAGTCGCTGGCACCGAAGAAGGCGCCCGCGACTAGGAAGGTCCAACACGCCCTACCTGATCGCCGGAGGCCCCAGGGCTCGAGGCACCTGAACCAGGCAGAAGAACCAACCTCCGGGCCCACTGCTCCATAAGAGCAGCCCACTGATGAAACTGCTCATCTGGAGTCCTACCTATAAGCGAGGAGGACTCCGATCTCGAGGCAGCGATTACGGAAGTTGGCGGCTCCGAAGAAGGAGACGGCAACTAACAGCGATAACCGGCATCGGCAGCGCGAGACACACCAGAGGCGACCTCGGTGATACCTTCTCTTTTGACCTGTGGGCGAAGAAGAGCTCGAGGCCGAGCGGTGCCGAGAATGCGACCGTTTATTTTATGCCGGTGGGGGACCGCCCATCCCCAGACATCGGTTCGGCCGTTAGTCGGAACCCGCTGAGGAAGGAGGCTGACCGGACCCAGCCGGCTGACTGAACAGCTTTCATCACGAAGTCTCTACAAATCACCTGACCTGCTCATGGTCGACTCCGTCAATAGGCCGAGACTTCTTCAAGTAAAATTTAAATATTAGAAAATTTAGCGAAAATAGAATAAAATTAAGCGATACTACTTATCGTGATAAAGTTACAAAAACAAACTGAAACTATCGCTGGTTTGAAGTTTGACTCCCATTTCAATGACCGTCGTCACTGAAGCGCACTCGGCGGCGGAAAAAAAGGAACTGAGCGGTTGGAGAGTGCGATAGCGAGATGGTCATTACCGATCGAGCCCCGCTGCTTGGCGTGTCCGGTATCTCATGGCGCGACCCTCAACAAAAGATTGCTCGATGGGTCTTAAGTGCCTCGGCGCTAATCCCACTAGTGTGAATGATAGTGGGATGAGACTTATGTCCAGGAAGATCTGCCAGGCACTGTGAAGACCCTTGGAGCTGATGTTAGGCCAAGGCATTACTCTGGAGCTGACAGTGGCCTGAGGGCAACTGGAACCTGAGGTACTTTCTATGGGGTACCTGATAGGAATATAGTAGGCATCTTTGGGGTCCAGGAAGCTAGCCAGTCCCTGGCCTTAGAGGAAGGATAATTCCCAGATGTATCTTGAACTTTGGTTTTTAAAGATGTTTGTTCAGGTATCTTAGGTCAGGATGGGTCACCACTCTCCTGTCTTTAAAGAGGTTAGGAAGTACCTGGGAATCATCTCCCAGTGTGGGTAGGTACTCTCTTTGTAGCTCTGAGAGCTGGGAGAAAAACCTCTGCCTCTGGGGCAAGGGTCTCTGAGAGATTTGCAGGTGGAAAACATCTGGCTCTCAGCTTGGGAAATATTTTTGAAGCTGAGAACAGACCCAGCTTACCTACTTCCAGGACCCACTTGTCTGATGTAGAGACATCCAGTCCTGGACAAAAGTAAGCAGCCTGCCCCCTACTGGGATAGGAGAATCGACCCAGGCAGACCCATCAGGGTGTCTGCTTGGCAGAGGCTTTAGGCTGAGGGGTGGATGCAGGCCTGCTCATCCTCCTTCTGCTTCTCCCTCTGAAGAACCCCCTCTGTGAAAAAGAAGACGAGGCCTGTGCTTGGTAAAAAGGCCTTTGGAAAGGCCTGCCCTTGCCCCTAGACTGCTGCCTTTGAGGAGTTGCTTGCCTTTCCTTGGCCTAGGCACTCCTGTAAAGTGGTCCTGTATTCATCTATTTTCTTCATGTAATTCTCTGTCTGCTCCCAAACAGAGAATTACCTACTACAGGAAAATCTATGACCTTAGCCTGGGTATCCTGTGAGAGGTTAGTACATCTGAGCCAAGCCATTCTCCGAAGAGCCACAGATGTAGCCATGACTCTTGATGATACATCATTGGAGTCTACAGCAGCATGAAACTGAACTTTTGATGTCTCAATCCCATCTGCAGCCACCTGCTCCAGCTCCTTGGCAAGCTGGGGAGGAGCCTGTTTAGCCAGTGCCAGTACAGTGTCCCACCTGGACTTCTGGTACCTGGCTGCATAGGCCATATAATTAGCCTGCCTGAGTCCTAGGATGATGCCATGTGCTGCTTCTTCCATGGCATCAATCTTCCTGGAGTCCTTGTCTGGGGGGTGTGATGCCAAGGGAATGCTTGCCTTATCACAGGCAGCAGCCTGTACAACTCCAACATGGCTGCATTGCTGATAAAGGAACTCTGTATCTGAGCCTGAAAGAGTATACCGCTTGCCCATTCTTCTGACCACAGGAGGTATGAAATTGGGAGACTAAAAAATGTTTTCTGTCTGTTTCCCAAAAGATTTGTGGAGGGGAACAGACAGTCTCCTGGACTCTGGGATGTCCATCATCTCTACATAGTCAGGCTCTTCCTGATCTTCACTGCCTGCTCCACAGGAAGCTGGAGGTATCAACACACCTACTGTAAAACATGTAGTGTAGAAGAAACTCAGAGAGCCTGGGAGGAGAAACACCTGAAGGGTCTGTCTGGGGAGATGTCCGGGGTCAATAGGCACATCCAGACTTTCACCAGCCTCCATAATCATCCTCAAACTCTCCTCCTCCTCAAACTCAAGTTCATAAAATTCTTCCAGAAAGGTATAATCCGGAACCAGAGAGCCAACTAGACTTGAGCCCCTGCCAAATGGTGCGGTTCAGTGGAACCCGATAAAGCAGTTCCACAATTCCTAATGCGCTTTGGCTATCTCATGGCGGTCGGATTATAAGATTCTGGATCCCGAACCAGTCGACTTGTCTTCTCTTTTCTTTTATCGTGAACCGATTTCTGGAATCAGCTCTCCCTTTGCCCGAAAATATCGCCCTGGTCAGGGCACTCCTTCTGGTTTGGTCGGACCGAACCGGGCAGCCCATCGAGGTCAGGACTTCCAGCCTCCTTTCCTCAGTCTACCTAATGTCTTTTCCAGGGTAGATTTGGGAACATTTTGCAAATTTGGCAGTCTGAATCGAGGTGGTCAAACCCCAGACAATAAACACAGGTGGTGTGGGGATCAGCCTTAGCAAAGGCTTCCCCACACGAACTGCAGTGTTGAAACCCAGTGGGCCGGTTTTTTTTCTTGGGTTTCTCAGACATGGTCAACCTAACCAAACGTACCCTTTTTTTGGCAATCCGCCAGGCAAGACTCCCCTATCGGTTCCTGACCGTGTCATGGGTCTTGGAAAATAAAGTACTAAAACCTGTTTTTTTTTTAAGAACTGATACGGACCGGTAACCACACTCTAAAGTAAACTACAAATTTTACCTCAAAATGATTGGTTCAGCCGAACCGATCCACAGCTTTACAAGTTCCACACAGAAAACAGAACAAAACCTATCTAGTACTCACGGTACCACAGACAGAGACTTGAACTGACTATGCGGAAACAACAATTTCAGAAGAAAACCGACCGAAAACCGACACTTCAACCGACTTTGAACTGAGCAGCAGGTGAAATCTCCGGAGCGACTGTTCAGTGAAGTGGAGTAAAGAATCTGACGGTTGCAGTTTGAATAACAACAGGCAGAGGCTTCAACCGAGCTCGAGATGAACATTCTATGCCATACATAGAAAAGTTAACCCTATGTTCTCCGGGGCAGTTGAAAGGCAGGACCTAACTGCATTTTGTTTGAAGGGGATGTTCTTATGGCAGTAATACCTAGTAGTCAGTACAGCTCCTTTAGTAATGCAGCACCAAAATTAATACCCTGATCAGTAATAATCTATTTTGGTATGCCCACCCTGCTGAAAATTTTGGCAAAGCTCTGCCACTTTAGGGGCTGTGACAGAACGTATTGGAACTGCCTCTGGGTATCAAGTAGCATAGTCACATACTACCAAAATGAATTGACTTTCCTTTTTACTTTTCTAGGAGCTAATGACATCCATTGTAATTCTCTCAAAAGGCACATCTCTCAAGGGTAGAGGCACATGGGCACCTTGTATTTTTTAGTCACTGAGGCTACTTTCAGACACTCAACAGAAGAACTGCAATAGGTAGCAACATCTTCATGAATTGCAGACCAGTAAAATCTATACAGCAATCTGGCAAGGGTGCGATCCCTCCCTGAGTGACCAGCCATAGGACTATCATGTGCTATCTGTAACAACTCAGATCTATACTTGTCAGGGTAATCAGGACAATGAGGGTCAAGAGAAACCTCCAGTTCTACCAGTTCTCCATAGTCGTCGTCTTCTTCCTCCTCTCCAAACCCATAGCCCCACTCCTCTTCTATAAACTCAGAACCAGGATCGAGTGGACTGGAACCAGAGGGAGAACTTGGGGGCACAACCATAGGGAATTTAACAGAGGACCATGGAACCTGAACTGGAGGAGACTGGAGGGATTTAATAATCTGAATAACGTTAGCTATTTCCTCTGTGGTAGGAACCAACAGTTTCACCGGTTGCGGTTCTGTGTATTTTTCCTTTTTCTTGCCCACGGTTGCCGGTTCAGCGGCCTGATCAGCGGTGCATTTCTTAGGCTGTGAACCAATACCCTGGTCAGAGGGCGTTTCACCCAGTTCAGCAGCATTTTTGATTTAGAGGATTTGTTTGTAACCAGGTCAGCGGTTGTTGTAGACATTTTCTCCTTCAGTCGGTTCAATCGCCTGTCCACATGGACTGAGGGAAATTTTTACAAATTTCACAATCTGTCTCTAATTGTTGAACCTCAAGACAGAGAACACACATCAAATGGGGATCAGCTTTTGCAAATGTTTCCCCACCCTCAGTGCAGTGTTGGAAATCAGTCAGGCCAGTTCTTTTCTTTGGTGTCTGAGACATGGGCAACTATCCCAAAGTAAAATCTTTTTTTTTTTGGTCGTTTAAGGACCAGAGAATGAACTGGGGTTTAGCCCAGTAACGTCTCAAAAAGAGAAATTTGAGTCAAGAAAATATACGTACAGGAAAAAATAAGAAATTATATTGGTTCCTGACCGGAGAACTGGACAGAAACCGAGGACTTACCTAACTCTTTCTATCTATACTAGTTTACCTACAGTACAGTATGTGAACCAGAGACAGCAGTTTAAAATTCGAACTAAAAAGCGGTTATAAAACCGAGAAAAATAAACGCGAGTTTAGTCAAGATGCAGAGGATTCTCCGAAGCATCTGACTAGTCAAGCGAAGTGAAGAATCTGACGGTTGATGGATTGTTTACAAGGGACGGTGGTTTGAAAACCGACCTTGAGCCTAGCATTCTCTCATTTGCATGTTTTCTATTAACCTTTTCAGCTCCGGGGCAGTACTATGGTGGTACAATATTGCATATGTCAGAATGCATTAAAGATTTCCTGGGGTCAGAAGAAAAAATTACTCACCTTAGTAATCTTGTTTCTTCCAAGGCATTCTTCAAAATGATTAACTATAGCAGTCAGCCTCCAGCATTGAAATGCCCTGGAGAAATTTAGAATGATATGCTAATGATGGAACATCTCTTGGCTCATGATACCATTAAAATCTGCTGCCTTCACTAACTGCTGCATTCTATAATACTCAGATAAACTTGCAGCCTGCTTGTAGAGATTCCTAACTTCAGCTATCCTAACTATGCTAAATATCTATTGTAAACAAGCACACATTTTGCCTATTCTCTGGGAATGTCAGATAGGACTAACTAGAGGAACAAGAGCCATCTGGCTTTGAAGATTAGTAAAACCCAGGATGATCAAAGAATTTAAACCAGCTGTGATGCAGAGGAACTGGTTCTGGAAGAGGAGGTAGGGAGGGAGCGTTAATCATACTGAAGAATACCTTGGAAGAAACAAGATTACTAAGGTTAATAATTGTTTCATCTAACACCAGGAATTCTTCAATATGATTAACTACAGCAGACTATGAAGCAGTACCTTTGGAGGTGGGCACAGAAATCGAAATTACGTACTTACCGTAATTATTGATCTTCTTGGACAGTCTCCATCACTCATTCACATTAGTGGGATAGCGCCAGAGGCGCTAGGACTAGCCAGAACAAAAATTTTCTGAAGGGCCGGCGCCGAGGTAGGACCACGCCTCGCGACACCGTGAGACTGACTCGTGCCTGTGTAGGCTATCTAAGGCGTCAACCCTCCAATCGCCTCAATGACCTTTTCTACCAGGAGGTGCAGCGTAACTAATGAGAATAACTCATTCTGAGTTTCTGGGCCTGAGAGGGCCCAGATGGCCTTTGTAAGAAAGGTCAAAGAACAATGTCTTCACAGTCCGAACCACAGGTCATGAAGACCAGGAAAGAAAAATGAGCGAACCCAGGGGATGGTGGGTGGGCGTGTGAATGAGTGATGGAGACTGTCCAAGAAGATCAATAATTACGGTAAGTATGTCATTTCCATATCTTCCTGGACTAAGTCTCCATCACTCATTCACACTAGTGGGAGAGTACCAAGCTAAAATCAACAACCCTGAGCAGGGTGGTATGAGATAGGGTTCACTCAGAAAGGACAGCCAAGGACTGCCCTGTTAAAAAAAAGAGAGCTGTCTATGGAAAGCATCTATATGCATAGTGCCTACAAAATTAATCTCGAGTTGTAATAAGTCACCTTGCCGACCAACTACAATGGGCAAAAAATTAAAGTCTGCCAGGCAGCCGCAACTACTCTAGAGAGTGGCAAGAACCTGGCCTCACGATTTGATCTAGGACCAAAATTAATAGTGTCAAAGACATGCACTAATCTAATGTAAAGGACCTCCAGGAACTGCAAGAGCCGGAGGTAAAGTGTACAGGTTCAGGGTAGTATGGAAATATGTGAATATTTGCAGAGCTACCTTAGAAAGAACCTACTTGACCAATGGTCAAGAAAAGCATGTCATCTGTTAAGTTGAAGCAAACATGGAAGTAGGAATCTAAGTTCCGACTTGCTGAAGAGTCACTTCTGTTGCTGCAAGGCTCTGATCAGGAGAAGAAAGCCTGATTAAAAAACAAAAAGGGGACTAACAGACTGGTTAGATGCCTAGGTTTTGAAAATATCTCAGAATAAGAGAAATTCTCTAGAGAAAAGAGGTGAGCTATACCACTGCTGGATCGGACTGCCCTAGGGGTAGAAAACAGGTACTCTTTACTGAGGTTTAGGCGACCGCCTCAGGGTTGAGGCGAACCTGATCAGATCAAGTGTGCTATCGGAAGAATTCCAACACTGGGCCCTGTGCTGTGATAATTCTCAGTCCCCCCTTTTTTAAATACCATTAGTCCGAGCCTGACAAGGTTGCTGGCTGCTATTGGCAAGGATTGCCTGATACAGAAATGACAAGGATGTCATCCCTCTGAGGAGCAGGAGGGCCTGAAGATCCATAACAGACCCCTGACTGGACTAATAATAGCTAGAACAGATGTTAACTACCTGTGAAGCAGCCACCAGAGGGCAGCATCAAAACAGGCTGTATACCCCTATCAAGGCAGGGACAGTCTGTACAGCTCCCGACCATAAATTAAAATGTTCCAAGTGTAATTGTCTTGACCACTGAAAAGTCTAGAGCATTGAGGTATATAAGTCACAGATCCAGTCTGAACACCATAGGTGGACCCCATAAATGAGGAACTACTAAAGAGCTTGCATCACAGACTCTGATGATAGAGAGGCATGTCTTTCAGTATATAAAATGAGTCATCCACTGTATCACTGACCAGAAGGACAGGAGAAACTCATCAGATGCCTTTCTACACAGAAGGACCCAAAAGAGGTCTCAGTTAGAGCCACTAGAGACTCCATACCAGGAAGGGTGTCGAGGAGCTTGGCACCACAAAGGGGGCTGAGAAAGTGCTGAGCGGAATGAGAGATTCCGCTGACAGAAACAGAACAGAAGAGTCCCATCAGCGGAAAATCACTGGGTGAGGAGATCCGATGCAGACCGCCAACCACTAAAATGTGTGGAAATAATCCGCAGAATAGGAATTAATTCCATGGAAACATCCCAACACAAGTCCTGCGGAAGAGAGGTCTGCAAACACAGATCTTTCCCTAGTTCTGTCAGACAGCACCAACTGGCACCCCTGCGGCACTAGCATCACTCGTGGCACAGGAGGGCACCAAGCAGTAACCATGCCAACCTGAGAGACACCAGAGGGCACCCACGGCAGAACCCACAGGTATCCTTGGTGCCAACGGCAGCAATGACACGCAAGGGCACCTCCGACGCCCATGGCACCCATAGTACCATGGCACCCAAGAAACCCATGGCACCTATGCCACCCACGGGTGCCCAGCGCCACACGCGGGTGCCAGCACCACCCAGCACCAGCAGGTACTCAGGTGCTATCCACGGTGCACACCTGCAGGATTGCACGGCATCTCCGCCAGCACCAGCGAGGTGCATGACACCACCCGCAGGTGCCACCTGTGGGTGCCAGCCGTAGCACTTATAAGTTAGCGCGGGCATCAGTGGCACCGTGAGACACCCACAGCACCACAAGCGGCGCTGACAATGAAGCACCCACGGCGCCAAGCACGGTGCCGAGCACAGCGTGAGCCACGGCGCCAACCCACGGCACCGAGCATGGCGCCGAGCCACGGCGCTGACTGCAGCACAGAGCACGGTGCCGACCATGGTGCCGAGCCACGGTGCCGACTGCAGCACAGAGTACGGAGCCGACCACGGCACCGAGCAAGCCACGGCGCCGACTGCGGCACCCAGTACGGTGTCAACCACGGTGCCGAGTGCAGCACTGAGCCACGGCGCCGACTGCAGCACCCAGTATGGTGCCAAGCACGGCACCGAGCCACAGCACCGAGTCCCGGCGCCAACCCAAACACCAGCAGTGCTGCCTATGGCACCCATGCCAAACCAGCGGCACGGCACCGGACCTGCGGCGCCACCAAGGTGTCAGGCACAACGCCAGGAAAAACACCATGGAAAACCAATGGAAAAGAAGAGAAAGGTGGTGCCCATGCCGGCCCCTGCATGGAAAAGGAAGAGGAAGAGGGGGGTAGGCACGAGGGGCTGACAGTATGGCGAAGGCACCAAGAGGGCACCATGCTCATTCAGATCCAATTGACCCGGCTCCAGTCCAACGGCTCTGAGGCCCAGAGGCCCCGAAACCAGGAACACAACCAGGAAAAAAGGAGTCAAACCCCCTGCTCCACAGGAGCGGCCCAGAGGTGAAACTGCTCACCGGAACTCCAACGAGGACAGAGATGGAGTCCGGAGTCGAGAATGCAGCCATTAGGAGCGGGGCCAAGGGGGAACCCACGAAAGTTGGTTCAGGCCTATCGCCTCCCAACGAACAATCCTCGTTGCAGACATACTCCAAGGGCAACCTCGAAGGCACCGCATTCTTCTTCCCAAACGAAGAAGAAGAGCTCGAGGCTAAGCAGAGCTGGATCCCCGGCACCGCCAGATTCGTGCTTAAGGGTGGCGAACCGGGCACAGCCCCTCTGCCATAACAACTTTCAAATGAAGTCTTCCTACCGTCACCGCTACCGTCTAAGGACGACTCCGTGGATGGCAGGAAAGAATTTCTTCATAATCTTCTTATTCATAAAATAAAAAATTAATACTAAATAGTTAAATTAAAACGTTTAAATTAAACACTAAAAGCTGCTGTCGTATAGACGAAAACTTTGACTCCGAGCAGGCAGGCGGCGTCGACATTCAGCGCACTCGACGGCGGGAGAAAAGGAACTGAGGCGGTGAAGGGTCGACAGGCGAGATAGCCTGGTAGCAAAGTCAGTCTCGCAGTGCGCGGCGTAGTCTTACCTCGCGCCGCCCTTCAGAAAATTTTTGGCTCCCGCTAGGTCCTAGCGCCTCCGGCGCTATCCCACTAGTGTGAATGAGTGATGGAGACTTAGTCCAGGAAGATTCTTACTTGGGAAACAGGATCTGCAGCACTGCTGTACCAAATCTGGCATCCCCACTAGACTGAATGTCCAGACTGTAGTGCTTGGTAAAGGTGTGTACTGTTCTCCATGTACAGTAGCTGCTTTATAGATTTCCAGAAAGGGAATATCCCTGGCTGCTGCAATTCTGGCAGCTGTCCCTCTTGTGAAATGTGCCCTCAGGCCTACTGGGGGCTTACCAGGTTTGCTGTAACAAAACAGGATACATACTATCCATCATGAGATGATTCTTTTAGTAGCTGGTTTTCCCTTTTGCCACATCTCCATAAGTCAGCAACAGCTGTTGTCTGTCCTGCCAATGGTCCTTAGTGTGGTCCATATAGTACCTGAGAGCTCCTTTAATGTCCAGGCTGAGGAGTATATGCTCCCCTGAACTGGAATGGTCAGTGAAGAAGACTGGCAAAGTGACAGACTGGTTCAGATGAAAATCTGAGACTAATTTAAGGAGAAACTTCCTGTTCGTCCTGACGACCACCTTATCACTGTGGAAGGATATGTAGTCCTGTTCTATACATAGAGCTTGTAGCTCGCTTATCCTTCTAGCTGAAGTGATGGCCACTAGGAATATAGTTTTCCAAGTGAGAAACCTCAGGTGTGCTGTAGCCATGGGCTCAATGGGGAGTCCCATGAGAGTAGCGATGCAGACATTAAGGTCCCAGGTGGGCACTGGTTCCCTATGAGGAGTGGTATAAGTGTGCCAACCATTTGAAAAAAAAAAAAAATTGAATTAGCTGCTAGAGAAGTGCCCTTGCCAGCTGAGAGACAGGTTGAGACCCATGCCAGGTGGACCTTAAGGGTCGAGGGATGTAGGCCCAGAGTGCAAATGGGTAAGATAGTCCAGAAGGACTGACAGGCCTGACTTGCAGTGCACCAAGAAGAAATCATTCACCATAGTAATGTTGTTTCTTCTAATGGAGTCTTGCTGTATTCAGACATAATGCAGTTAGCCCCAACACTTGAACTGCCCCGGAGAGGAAAGAGTTAACTCTATGCAGAAGCATAGAACGTTGAGCTCGAGCTCGGTTTTCAAACCTCTGTCTGTGGTACTTCCCAGTGTAACCGTCAGATTCTTACGAGCACACTAACATACTATAGTATGGAAATTGTTCAACATATAGCCAAAGGACAAACAATTCTTTTTGGGCCCAAAAGACTCAAGTTGAGAACCCAAGAAGGAAAGGTAGTGACAATATTTAAGCATAAAACACCAGAAAAATAATAACATCCACCCCACCCAAGAGGGAGGGTACAAGGTACACCCCTGAGGTGCAACACTGTACCTGCCAGCCCACTTCCCAAAAACCCAGGTTCTGAGAGGGGAGGTCTGAATACAGCAAGACTCCATTAGAAGAAACAACATTACTATGGTGGGTAATTTTTTCTTCAAACAACATGAAGTCTTGCTGTATTCAGACATAATGCAGACTACTAAGCAGTTCCCTATAGAGGAGGGAATGTAGAACCTACTTTGGGAAGAGGCTCTGCAGTACTGCTGTGCCAAGCCTAGCATCACTCCTAGCCTGGATGTCCAGGAAGTAATGCTTGGTAAAAGTATATACTGTTTTCCAGGTGGCTGCTTTACAGCTCTCTAACAAAGGTATATCTCTGGCCACAGCTAGACAAGCAGCTGAAGGGGGCGTTCTACCCAACTTGTCATAACAGAATTGTATACAAGAAACAATCCACCTGGCAATAGATCTTTTAGTGGCAGGCTTACTTTTCCCCACTTCACCATAAGTGAGAAACAATTGAAGACAGTCATTTCTATGTGCTTTAGTATTCTCAATGTAGTAGCTAAGGGCCCTCTTAACGTCCAGACTGGGTAACCTTCTTTCACCTGAAGAAGAATGATCAGTGTAAAACACAGGGAGAGATATAGACTGGTTCAGATGGAAATCCAATACCACTTTGGGCAAGCACCTCCTATTGGTTCTTAGGACCACTTTGTCCTTATGAAAGGAGATGAAGTCAGGTTCAACTGACAGATTCTATAACTCACTAATCCGCCTGGCTGAAGTAATAGCTACCAGCAACACAGTTTTCCAGGTCAAGTACTGCAATTCGGCCGAAGTCAGAGGTTCGAAAGGTGGCTGTATTAGCTGAGCTATGCAGACATTAAGATCCCAAGGCGGAGTGGGCTCCTTAAAGGGAGGGTTAATGTGAACCAGTCCTTTGAAAAACTTTCTGAAAACAGGATGAGATGCCAGGGAAGAGCCCTTCCCTGCTGAGAGGAATGCAGAGACAGCTGCAAGATAAACCTTCAGAGTGGCAGGCCTAAGGCCTACACTATTCAGATGAACTAGATAGTCTAAGGTTGTGGAAATGTCTGCAGAATCAGGCAGGATGCCTTTCTGAGAGCACCAAATACTGCACCTTTTCCATTTGGAGTTGTAAGTTTTTCTAGTGGAAGGTTTCCTGGAGATCTTCAGAATATCCAGAACTCCCTGAGAAAGATGCAGTGCTGCATATTTTAACTCTTCAAGAGCCAGGCCTTGAGATTGAGAGATTGGAGATTGGGGTACCAGATCCACCCCTGGGAGGAGGACAGGAGATTGTATGTCCTGGGCAGAGACAGGGGACGTGACACTGACAAGGACAGCAGTGGAGAACACCACGGCTGTCTGACCCAATCTGGACTCACTAGTATCATTGTGCAGGGTTGAGTCCTGATCGTGATCAGAACTCTGAACAGCAGAGGGAAGGGAGGGAAGGCATAGAGAAACATGCCCTTCCAGTCCAAAATGAGAGCATCCTGGGTAACCGCCCCTAGGACTGGAGGTCTGCAACAAAACAGAGGAAGTTGATGATTGTCTGGTGCTGCAAAGAAATCTATCTCTGGAGTGCCCCACCTGGAGAAAATGACCTTCAGTATGTGAGGATCCAGGGACCATTTGTGGTGTCCCTGTGAAATTCTGCTCAAAGCATTTGCTAGTATGTTGTCCTTCCCAGGAAGGTGAACTGCTACCAGAGAAGTCTGAAGAGAAAAGGCCAGAGACCACAGCTTCATGGCTTCTGTGCACAAGGCAGAGGAACAAGTGCCTCCCTGCTTGTTGATGTACCACATTGTGGTGGTGTTGTCAGTTCTGACTTGGACCACCTTGCCCCTGACTGAATCCGAGAAGCTCTGCAGGGCTAGGAAAACTGCCCTGAGTTCCAGGAGATTGATATAAAGGAGAGACTCTTGTGGGGACCAGACTCCTTGAGCTGTCAGGGCTCCCAGGTGGGCTCCCCCACCCTAGGAGAGAAGCATCCGTAGTTAGAACTACTGATGGGACTTGAGGGACAAATGGAACCCCTTGTCTGAGGTTGTTCTGGTCCAGCCACCACTGGAGAGCTTGGACCAGAGTCTGAGTCACTGGGATCAGTTTGGTAAGTGAATCCTTCTTTTGAGACCAAAAAGACCTTAGATGAAACTGAATGTCCCTCATCTGGAACCTTGCTCCCTGTACCACTGCCGTGGAAGCTGCCATGTGGCCCAGGAGCTGGAGGAACTGTCCTGCTGGGCGGGAGACCTGAGGTCGAAAAGAGGAAGCGAGATCCACTATGGCCTTCAACCTTGTCAGGGGAAGGAAGGCTTTTTGCTTGTACAGTGTCCAACTCTATGCCTATAAAGGTGAGAAGTTGAACTGGTTCGAGGACAGACTTTGGAAGACTGAGAAGAAACCCCAAGGAGCTGAGTAGGTCCTGGGTTGTTTGAAGAGCTGACTTGACCTGTAAAGGTGACTGACCCACTAAGAGCCAATCATTCAGATACGGGAAGATGGTGATACCCTGTCTTCTGAGGTTAGCCACCACTACTGCAAGGCACTTTGTGAACACCCTTGGAGCTGATGTTAGGCCGAATGGCATAGCTCTGAAGTGGTAATAGTCTGAAGGCAACTCGAATCTGAGGTATTTTTTGTGGGAGCACCTGATAGGAATATGGAAGTAGGCATCCTTGAGGTCCAGAGATGTTAGCCAGTCCCCTGGCCTTAGAGAGGGAAGGATCATTCCCAGAGTTACCATTTTGAATTTGGGCTTTAAAATGTGTTTGTTGAAATACCTTAGGTCTAGGATGGGTCGCCACTCCCCTGTTTTCTTTGGGGTAAGGAAGTACCTGGAGTACAGTCCTTTTCCCCTGTGTTGAGTAGGAACCTTCTCTATAGTTCTGAGAGCTAGAAGAGAGGAATCCTCTGCCACTAGGGCAATGGTTTCTGAGAGTACTGCAGGTGGAAAAGACTTGGCCCTCTTTTTTGGAAATGTTTTGAAGCTGAGGGCCAGTCCCTGGCTTAGTACTTCCAGGACCCACTTGTCTGAGGTCACAGACTTCCAGGCCTGGAAGTAGTAAGCCAGCCTGCCTCCTACTGGAAATTGGGAGTCGACCCGGGCTGACACATCAGGGTGTCTGCCTGGCAGGAGCCTTAGACTGAGAGGAGGAGGGAGCAGCTCTGCTCATCCCCCTCCTGCCCCTCCCTCTGAAGAAACCCTTCTGTGGGAAGGGAGAGGAGGCCCGGACTTGGTAAAAAGGCCTTTGAAAGGGCCTGCCCCTAGACTGCTGCTTGTGTGGAGTGGCCTGCCTTTCTTTGGCCTGTGCACTGCTGTATGTGGTCCTGTATTCATCCATTTTCTTCATGTAAGCCTCTGTCTGCCCTCCAGAGAGTTACCTACTACAGGAAAATCCATAGCCTTAGCCTGGGTATCCTGTAAAAGACTAGTACATCTGAGCCAAGCATGTCTTCTGAGAGACATAGATGTAACCATGATTCTAGATACCACATCATTGGAGTCCACAGCAGCATGAAACTGCATTTTGGATGCCTCAATTCCATCAGCAGCTACCTCCTCCAGCTCCTTGGCTAACTGGGGAGAGGCCTGTTTAGCCAGTTCCAGAACCGTATTCCATCTGGATTTCTGGTACCTGGCTGTGTAGGCCATATAAGTAGCCTGCCTGAGTCCCAAAGAGGATGCCAAATACTGTTTTTTGGCCATGGCATCCATTTTCCTGGTGTCCTTATCCGGGGGGGTATGAAGCCAAATGAATGTTAGCCCTGTCACAGGCTGCAGCCTGCACTTCCCCAACATGGCTGCAATGACTATAAAGGAACTCCGCAGCTGAGCCCGATAACAAATACCTCCTGTCCATTCTCTTATCCACAGGAGGTACTGAATTAGGGGTTTGTAAAATGTTGTGTGTCTGTTTCCCCAAGGATTTATGAAGAGGGATAGACAGTCTTTTGGACTCTGGGATGTCCATCATTTCCACAAAATCAGGCTCTTCATCCTCCTCTGCAGTTTCAACCAAGGGAAGCTGCAGGGTTTCTGCCACCTTTTTGTAGAACAAAAAATGTGAAGGGGACTCTGAGACACCTGAGGGCCTGTCTGGGGAGATGACCAGTTCAATGGGGACATCCAGACCCCCCTGGTCATCGTCATTATCATCATCCTCAGGATAGTCTTCATCTCCCTCCCACTTCTCATAAAAAGTGTCTGGATCATAATCCGGAGGAGACAGATCCGACCGAACTGACCGCCTAACCAGTGGTACCGGTTCGGACGGAACCCGTCTAAGTGACTGAACAATGCTAATCGCTTTGGCTATTTCATCCGTGGTTGGAGAGTGCGATACCGGATCCGAACCGGCAGACTTCCGCTTCTTTTTTGATGGAACCGACCCCTCAGGGTCGGCTCTCCTTTTGCCCAAGGAGGTATCGCCTATGTCAGTAAGCACCTCCTCAGGTTCAGCCGCAACCGAACCGGGCTGGCCATCTGGATCTACGGACTTCTCGGCCTCCCTTTCCTTCAGCCTACTCAGTCTTTTGTCTAGAGTGGATTTAGGAAAGTTTTTACAGATTTGGCAGTCTGACTTGAGGTGGTCCGACCGGAAAGAAACCGAAGAAAAGAACAATTTCCAACTTTTTCACAGAATAAAACACAGTCACTACCTATCTACACACTACCTGTACCATAGACAGAGGCTGGAAATCCAAAAAATTATACAGTTTAAACCGAACGCTTTACTTTTACTGAACCGAGCAGAGGAAATCTCCGGAGCGACTTCACTGTTAGGCGGAGTAAAGAATCTGACGGTTACACTGGGAAGTACCGCAGACAGAGGTTTGAAAACCGAGCTCGAGCTCAACACACTATGCTTCAGCACAGAGTTAACTCTTTCCTGTCCGGGGCAGTTCAAGTGCTGGGGCTAACTGCATTATGTCTGAATACAGCTAGACTCCATTACTATGGTTCAAGTTGTTTGAAGTCCTTGGTGCCACACCAGATAGAAAACCTTTTCCATTGCAGCATAGGTTTTCTTTGTAGTAGGTTTCCTGGAGCCCCTAAGTAGCCTAAGAACACTTTCAGAGAGTTTCAAGTTAGCACACTCTAACTCCTCAAGAGCCAGGTCTTGAGCCTGAGTGACAGGTTCAGGTACAGGATCCTGCTCTGAGAGGAGGTCAGGAGGTTGTGTCTCTGACGAAGGCCGATTGGCTGAACTACTGACAGAGAGAGAAGAAGAGAATACCACGGTTGCCTGGTCCAATCTGGGGCTATCAGAATCATGGTTGCTGATTGAGATCTGAGTTTTATTGGCACCCTGAGAAGTAATGGGAATGGAGGGAAAGTGTAAAAGTGCATCCCCATCCAATCCAATGCCAGAGCATCCAGGGGCACTGTGCCTGGGGTTCCCCATCTCCAAAACACCACTTCTAGTACTTGTCTGTTGAGGGATCACTCGTGGTGGTTTTGGTTGATTCTGCTGAGGGCATCTGCCAGAGTGCTGTCTTTCCCCTGGCAGGTGAATAGCCATCAGGGACACATGCAAGGAGTAGGTCAGTCCCCATATCTTCACTGCTTCTGTGCACAAGAGGTCAGCCCTTGTTCCTCCCTGCTTGCTGATGTAGTACATAGTGGTGGTGGTGTCTGTTCCGACATGTACTACCTTGCCCCCTATTAAAGTGGTGAAGAACTGGCTTGCTAGCAGTACTGTTCTGAGTTCAAACAAGTTTATGTGTAACAGTGATTCTGTTGGGGACCATGTACCATGCAATGGGTGTTGTCCCAGATGTGCCCCAACCTAGTAGGGAGGCATCTGTAGTGAGGACCAGTGAGGGGGATTTTGTCTTGAAGGGAACCCCCACCCTGAGATTGCCTTTGTCTTGCCACCATTGCAAGGCCTGCAGAAGTGTGCTTGTTACTGGAACTAGCTTTGCCAAGGAGTCCCTTCTTTGGCACCAGTGTGCCCTGAGACGGAACTGAATGTCTCTCAACTGGAACCTGCAACCCTGGACTGTTCACGTTGCAGCTGCCATGTGTCCCAATAACTTTAGGAAGTGCCTTGCTGGCTCAGGCTTGCAGTTTGAGATGTGTTGTCCACTTTTTTCCTTGTTGAGTGTCCAGCTCTTCTCCTATGAAGGGCAGGACCTGAGTGGGCTGGAAGATGGACTTTTGGATATTGATGATGAACCCCAGTGACTCCAGGGTGTCCTGGGTGAATTTGAGGGTATCTCTTACCTGCTGTGGGGACTGACCCATGATCAGTCAGTCGTCCAGGTATGGAAGCACTGTTATGCCCTGCCTTCTCAGGTGTGCCACCACCACCTCCAGGCACTTTGTGATAACCCTGGGGACAGAGGTTAGGACGAAAGGCAGAGCTGCAAACTGATAATACCCTGAGTGAAGTCTGAACCTGAGGTATTTTCTGTGAGATCACCTGACTGGGATATGGAAATAGGCGTCCTTGAGACCCAGGGATGCCAGCCAGTCTCCTTGTAGAGTAGAGAGAATCATCGCCAGAGCCACCATTCGGAACTTTGACTTTGTCGGGTGCTTGTTTAGCTCTCTTAGATCCAAGATGGGTTGCCACTCCCCATTCTTTTTTAGTGTGAGGAAGTATCCTGAATAGAATCCTTTTCCCCTCTGTGAGGCTGGGACAGGTACCACTACCCAAGCTGTCAGCAGGCCTAACATCCCTTTTTTCAAGTTTCCTTTCTGTGATAGATGCTGGTCTAAAGGATCTTGACCTTAGCTTGAGGAAGGATTCACTCAGACCTGTGCGGCGGCCAAAAGCTGAGAGAAAGGCAACTGGGTTAATTTGGTGTTCCACAAGAATGAGGGTTCTGATTCTAAATTCCAACTGTATGAGTGCGATTTACCGGACAGGAGCACTAAGAGAGTACACTCCTTACATAGAAGGAAGGGGAGGATCTGGTAGTTCATGCCCTTGATCTGGGGGAATACAACACTGTGTAAAGGGATTTGTTTATTTTAAATATAAGTGCTGTATAGTGTATTAGAGTTTTTAAATACTTTTTGTGAGACAGAGATTGATTTCTGCATAGCGGTATTTTAGAACTGCAGGCAGACGTCGGAAACAAGTTCCGGGACACGCAGGACACTTAAACGCACCTCTCTGAGAGTGGGGCGAGCAGAGTGGGGCATGCTCGTCACTGTTTGCAGAGACGTGTGCTGAGATACGCGCGTACCATGTGTGTCAGGCGTGTCCAATGTGTAGAAGGCAGGAGGAGATAGGTGTAATAAGTGCAGCAGCGTCTGATTACAGCGCTGTGTAGAAATTGTTTAATACGGTATTTACAACGTGCAGTAATGGAAACAAAGGGTGAGCAGCGGATCCAGTGTATAATTTGTAATTTGTGAGATGTTTATTAAAGGGGATTAGGTGGCACCATTTACATGTAGAGATGTCTCTATGTGCAAAAAGTGGAAGAGAAACTTAAGCAGTTAAAAATTGCATGTGAAATTAACAAAGAGATAAGAGTACTTGAAACGTTTGTTATAAACAATGAAAAAATATTGCATCTGACAGCTGAGCAGTCAGCGGTAGGTAGGACTACTCGAGTTACAAGTAAAGACGGGGGTGGGGGTAAAAAAGGAAACATGATCCACCAGAAGTAAGTATTAATGACAGCAGAGAGGAAGAAGGTGGGGAATGGTACCAAGTGAGCCATAGAAAGCAAACTAAAAGACGGAAAACGGAGGGGCATGCACCAGTTTCTACATCAAACCAGTTTCAATTGTTGGGACATTTGAATAAGGAAACAAACGAATTATCACAGAATTTTGAAGACAGGGAAAGTAAAGGGAGAGTACATCAAGAAAGGAGGGACAAAATGATGTCACCTAGTGTAACAACAGTACTTGTAACAGAAAAGAAGATAACAGTTCCTGAGAGGCACATACAATCTCAAAGCACGAATAGTGACACTGTAAAGAATAGTCATATTTTGGAAAGGGGAGAGTGAGTAAACAATACTCAGCAGGGTGAAATAGCAGGTGGTCGGGGTATTAACAGGCAAAACACAATCTAATAGGGATATAGTAGTAATAGGGGATTCTCTATTGAAGTATACAGATACCAATATATGTCAGGGTAGGAAAAGTACCACCAGTGTCAGTAGTTTATCGGGAGCTGAAGTTAATAACATATGGTCAGGAATAAATAGTTATCTAAGTAACACAACAGAGCCTTTAGTAATTTTGCACATAGGGACTAATGATATTAGTAAAACAAAGATTCCTGAAGTGCACAAAGCGTTTCAAAATATTTCTGCTGAAATTAAAAGGAGGAAAGGGGATTTAATTATCTCAGAAATATTACCAGTTTTAAGGGCAGGAGAGACAAGGAATCGGGGAATACGGAGTGTAAATGAATGGTTGAAAAATTGGAGTCAGCAGGAGGGGCACCATTTTTTGAAGCATTGGGAGGCATTTAATGGAAAATACCATTTGTACAGATACAATAGATTGCACTTGAATAGAGCAGGGACAAGACTGTTGGCTCACAGCATAAATCTTGAAATATCTAAGCATTTAAACTGGGAGATAAGGGGGTGTAATTGAGACAAAACTTTTGAATGGAAAGGGGAGAACAAAGCAGGCAGAAACCCTGAAAATACTCCTATTGAACGCCCGAAGTATAGGAAATAAAATACAAGAATTGGAATATATATTAATGAAGGAGAGGTTTGATCTCTGCTGTATCACTGAAACATGGTGGGAAGCATGTGATTGGGACAGGAATATTACTACTTTTCATGTAATGAGTAAAGACAGGGACTTTAATAAAGGAGGTGGCTTGGAAGTTTATGTTAAACAAGGGATCAGGACCAGGATGATCACTGATGAAGCTTTAATGAGGCAAGAACAAATATGGTTTTGAAATCTTACCTCACAAATCATGTAAGATAAAGGTAGGGTTATGTTACAAGGCACCATCTAGGAGTATATATCAGGGACAGGATTTTCTAAGAGTAGTAAGGGAACGGAGTGACAAGAGGCCATTGCTCTTACTCTGAGACTTCAACTTCCCAGGGATGGGAGGTCACGTGATGCAGGGTAGCTAGAGGCAGCACTTCTGTGGAGCTCCCATTCACAACCCTTTTATATAATGTTTTTTTTCCTCCCTACTTAGCTAAAAGTGAGCAGTGGTGTTATTGTATGCTTAATTATTATAACTGCAGTCGCGGAGTGCTGGTTTGGGCTTAATTGACCGTCTTTACTGGCCCGTATTGATGATGGAAGCAGAGATGAAGCCAGTCGGTATTAACCACACCCCGCCATCAATTCCTGAAAAATCTACTAAAAAAACTAAAAGCCAAAGTTTGGGGACCACACCTAAAGCAACCTCAGCCAGTGATTCCCCGATTCCTCTTACCGAGGACCAATTTCTCCAGGAGTTGCTACCTTTCAAAGAAGCGTTGGAGGATATCTCGGCGGAGTTAAAGTCATTGCGAGGGGATCTCAGCACGCTTACGACCTGAATGGGAGATTCGGAGGCAAGAACCTCCTCATTAGAAAGGTGGAAGGAGAAAGCAGATCCAGAGCTTGTCCAGATGAGGCAGCAAACTGTGAAGCTTCAGTTAAAAATGGAGGACTTAGAGGGGAGAAGTCGGAGAAACAATTTGCTGATACTGGGCCTCCCAAAGGCTGAAGAAGGAGCCGACATTGTCCTCTTCCTGCAAAAGTTCCTGACTAAGGTGGTTGGCCTGTCTCCCCTTAACCCCCAATATCATATAGAGCGAATGCATCACTCCCTCCGACCAAAACCTGCAGCTGGTACACCTCCAAGACCTATTATTGTAAAATTCTTGAGCTTTTTGGAGAAGCAACACGTCCTGACCAAGGCAAGGGAGCTGCAAGCAATTGCATGGAGTGGTTCTAAACTACGAATTACCCAAGACCTCTCCTATGAAACAAGGCAGAAGCGAGCAGCTTTTCATCCGACAGTCAGCAAGCTGATTGCTGCTGGCATCCGATTTAGAATGAATTATCAAGCCAAACTACAGGTGTCCATTGATGGAACCTGGCATACCTACGATGCCCCGGAGGAAGCCTCAAAGGATCTCAAGATTAAGCTGCCCAATTTGTTCAAATCGGGCTGACCAGTTACTGCATTGTTGGACTGACAAAAGTCACTTGTGGTGGAGAGGTTAAATCCCTACCTGTTTGCTGGTTGAATTTTCTTTTTTCTTTCTCTTGGCTTTTCGTCAGTGGGGGACAGGGTCGGACAGGTTGGGGAGTGGCCTAGCAGGCCATGGGGCTGTTTAGAGAAGCACGGGCTGCGTTTACAGGGAAGGGGGAAGAACCTCTGTCCTGGTTGGTGTTCCCAGGGGACGTTAAATAAACCGGACATTCTGGTCCGCCCAACTTTTCCCCTCCGATTGTATTCCCTGTTTCTATATGCGCAGTGGGGAGCCCCGAGACCTTTGGGAAGGCATTGCCTCGAAGAGGAGTTTTGGAGGGGCTCACCCTCTAATCTCAATCCGGGCTGAATACAGCAGTTTTAGCTGGAACTCTCCGCATTAATCCTTCCTGGGCTCAAGTAGGTTCAACAGCTAACTCACAAGTTTCCTCTGCTCGGCTATACTTGAAAGTAAAGGGTTATTACCCAATATTTTGACCTCCATTGTCTCACTTCTGGTTCTCTGATCTCTCGATAAATAGTAGGGTTATTCTTTGCTATCTGGGGGGTTGGGAGGAATGGGGTCTCCGGGTTGGAGCTCGCTCTGGAGGGTCAGTATCACGCACTAAAGCATGGGGGGGGGCACCTGCTTTGGGGGGCCTTTTATTATAAATGTTTTGAAGTTATGGTCCGGGCTGGAGAAGTATTCAGGTTACTTGCATTGCTTCTGGTTCACAGGAGGTGCCTCCCACAGGTTTGTTTTTCCGATTCAGGATTTATGGGAACATCTATACTTCAGGTACTGATTGGGAATCTTTTTGTATATAGTTCAAAGGGATTGGGGGGAGGGGGGTCTCGAGACACTGATGTCCTTCCTTCTTGTGACTCTGTTTGGAGACGCTACTGCAAAGTTGAGGACATTTGGGCACGTATTAGTTTGTACAAGTAATCGGGCGGTCCTAGATGTGTATTCCTTAAGATTTCGATTGGGGGAGGGAGGATGTGCCTCTTGGGATGGATTTCTCTTGTTTAGATGTTCATATATGGATTCCTCAAATACAAATTAAATGGTAATGGTGTCATTTAAAATCGCCACATGGAATGTCAGAGGTGCTAGAGAATTGCGTAAGAGATACCAGGTTCTCAAAAACTCCGCCCTGTTGAATATTGATATCCTTCTGCTACAGGAAACTCACTTAATGACTTCAGAAATCAGTGGGTTATGTCGGCAGGGATACTCTCAGATTTTTGCTTCTCAGGATCATCGGGGAGTAGAGGGGTGGCCATATTGATGAAAAGACATGTCCCATTTCTGGCAGAAGAGGGCCTAGTAGACCAAGAAGGTAGATTTGTCATAGTTATGGGCACCCTCAATAGTATTAAGTTGGTACTGGGTGCTATTTATGGCCATGTGGGAAGGGATTCGGATTTTCTCATGAGACTAGCTGACACACCCAAGGGCAGTGACGAGCGGTGTTCCACAGTGCTCAGTGTTGGGACCAGTGTTGTTTGGGATATTCATTGCAGACATATCATGGGACATCAAGAGCAAGATCAGTCTGTTTGCTGATTATACCAAGGTAGGCGCGGTGGCGGATGACCTAGGGGGATGGCAGGGGTTGCAGGATGATCTGACAAAGCTTGAAACCTGGTCAGACACCTGGCAACTGGGCTTTAATGCCAAAAAGTGCAGGTGCTGCATTTTAGGATGAAGAACCCAGGAGGAGTTACCAGCTAGGGGAGTGCAGCTAGCCCAGACAGAGGAGGAGAAGGATCTGGGTGTGCTCATTACAGGGTCAATGAACAACTCGGCACAATGTGGGAAGGCAGCTGCAAGGGCCAACAAAATGCTGGGTTGTATTGCAAAGGTATATCCTCGGGAGGAGGAGGTGATTCTGCCACTGTATAGGTCATTAGTTAGACAACACCTGGAGTACTGCATGCAGTAGTGGCGTCCGTATCTGAAGAGGGACATTAAGTTACTGGAGGGGGCAGGCGTAGGCGACAAAGATGATCAAGGGGCTGGGGACTTATCATACGAGGAGTTTGAAGGAGTTGAACATGTACTCACTGGAGGAGAGGAGAGACAGGGTGACATGACTGAAACCTCTATATACATGAATGGAATAAACAAGACAGGTACAGAGGGCTGTTCAAAGTAAGGAGGGAGGGCCACCAGGGGCCATGATATGAGACTGGAGGCGAGGAAGGTTCAGGAGGAGTTGAGGAGACACTTTTTACAGAGAGGGTGGTGGCTGGGTGGAATGCGTTACCTGCTGAAGTGGTATGCAGTAGAACAGTGGACTGCTTCAAATGAGGATGGGACAGGACAAGGGGGAGGGTTAATGAAGGGGAAGGGTGGAAGGGAGGGGCAACTGCAGAATAAGGGGTGCTAGCTGCACATTCAAGCAGACTTGATAGACCTCTAGGCCTTTATCTGCTGGCAAATTTCGTATGTTCATATGTTCGTAAATTGAGTGGCTTCCTGCCCTCTCCGATAATACTCAGAGGGGACTGGAATATTGCTCCGTCTCAAGATTTAGACAGATCCTATCGACCTCTAAAACCACTTTCCCCTTCACAGCTTGCTCTACGAGATTTCATGGACTTATTGGGGCTATGCGACCCATGGCGTTTGCTTAACCCCTCTGGTCAACTTTTTTCCTTTTACTCCCAAGTCCATCGGTCATGGTCCAGAAGAAAAATTACTCACCTTAGTAATGTTGTTTTCTTCTAATGGAGTCTTCTATATTATAGACATTAGCAGTTTGATCCAGCTCTAGAATTGCCCGTGCAATGGTTAAAACCATTCAAAATAGAATTTTGGCACGAGCAACTCTATCTGTGTCATTTCAAACTTGAACTGTCAGATCTTTACGAAGCCAAACTCACTAAGGCCTGTGTGGAAGCTGTAACCTACACTAGCCAAATGGCTACCTAAATAGTAACAACCATTGATGGTCCCAACACCCAAGACTCAAGTCAGGGACCAGAAATACTAACACCATTCTAATAATATGAAAATGGAGCATTAAGTATAATAAAACACACACACGCGTACACATACACACCCCCAAAGTCCCAAAGGGGACAAAATGCTAACAGGACATAAGTAGTGCCCACACTAAGTTGCCCGCACCCCACCAAGTAGAGGTTCTGAGAGGGGCAGGTTGGGGAGGTCTATAATATAGCAAGACTCCATTAGAAGAAACAACATTACTAAGGTGAGTAATTTTTTCTTCAAACAACATGAAGTCTTGCTATATTATAGACATTAGCAGAATACACAGCAGTACCTCAATGGAGGAGGGCAGAACCTACTTAGGAATAGGCTCTGAAGAACAGCTGTGCCAAACCGAGCATCTCTCCTGGCCTGGACATCCAGGGAGTAATGCTTGGTAAAAGTGTGTACCGTTTTCCAAGTAGCAGCCTGGCAAATCTCTAATAAAGGGATATCTCTGGCAGCAGCTAGAGACGCAGCTGTACCCCTGGTAGAATGAGCCCTCAAACCGGGGGGGGGTCTGCCCACTTTCTGATAACAAAATTGGATACAAGAGACAATCCACCTGGCTATGATCTCTTAGTGGCAGGTTTGCCTTTCCCAACTTCACCATAGGTAAGGAAAAGTTGGAGGATTGAGACCTGTGACCTTTAGTACGCTCTATATAATAACTAAGAGCTCTCTTAACATCCAGGCTGTGCAACCTCCTCTCACCGAAGAGAAGTGATCAGTGAAAAATACTGGAAGGAGATAGATTGATTAAGATGGAAATCTGAAACCACCTTAGGCAAAACTTCCTATTAGTCCTAGGACTACCTTATCCCTGTGGAAAGAAATAAAGTCAGTCTCCACTGACAAGGCTTGCAATTCACTTATGCGTCTGGCAGAAGTGATAGCCACTAGAAAACAGTTTTCCAAGTTAGGTACTTAAGCTCTGCAGAAGACAGAGGTTCAAAAGGGGGTTGCATTAACTGGGCAATGCAAACATTAAGGTCCCAAGCAGGGGCCGGTTCCTGAAAGGGAGGATTAGTATGGAGTAATCCCTTAAAAAACTTGGAAAACATAGGATGAGAGGAAAGAGGGGATGACTTTCCTGCTGACACAAAAGCAGACACAGCTGCCAAATGAACTCTCGGGTAGCTGGTCTGAGACCCAAGGAATTAAGATGTACCATGTAATCTAACAAAATGGGCAATTCAGCAGATTCTGGGAAATATTTTTCCCAGCACACAAATGAAAACCTTTTCCATTTGGAACTATAAGTAGCCTAGTGGAAGGCTTTCTGGAAGCCTTTAGGATCTCAAGAACACCCTGAGAGAGGTGTAAATCAGCAAACTCTAACTCCTCAAGAGCCAGGCCTTGAGGCTGAGGGATTGAGGTCCGGATACCAAACCCTTCCCTGGGCACAAGTCAACAGATTGTGATTCCTGGGAGGCACAGGGAAGATGGACTGTCAGAGACAGAAGGAGTGGGTACCAGGGCTGCCTGGCCCAATCCGGCAATCAGAATCACCCTGCAAGGCTGAGATCTGATTTGACTAGTACTTTGAATAGGAGAGGAAAGGGAGCATAGAGGAACTTCCTCCCAATCCAGAAGAAGGCATCCAGGGAACTGAGCCAGCACTGAGGCCTGCAACAGAACAGAGAAAGTCTGTGATTGTCTGGGGCTGCAAAAGATCTATCTGAGGATGCCCCACCTGGCAAAAACTATCCCCAGCACTTGAGGATCCAGGGACCATTCGTGATGGCCCTGGGAAATCCTGCTGAGGGCATCCGCTAGGACACTGTCCTTCCCTGGAAGATGAACTGCTATGAGGGAAGTGTTCAGGGAATAGGCCAGAGACCACAAATGAAAATGACGTACCTACCGTAATTCTTGATCTTCTCTTGTATCTTCACCATTCATTACTTCCTGGGTGTAAGCCGGAGGCACGCACTTGTCACGGGAGCTTTTTTTTTTTTTAAAGCATAACTGACGCGCCCTCGGAGTGACATCATGCGTCATGCTGGGGACGTTAGTAGCGACGACTCTCCTCCAACTCAGTTCTGTGGAGCCGGAGGCAAAAGCCAAAGCATAGAAAAGAGATAGCAAGGCAAGATAGCCAAGGGATAGCAAAGTAAGGAAGAATGAACTGAAAAGGAATAATAGCCGATGGAGAAGGACAGAGAATGAGCATTCTAACCTAGGGATTGGCAGGCTTCCTTACCTGAGCACTCTAGGAGGAGAGAGAAGGAAGGTAATGAGGAAGAAGAAGAAGAAGAAGAGAGAAAGATGGGATGTTGAAGGAACCAGAATGCCCAACGAGCATAGTTAGCTGAAAGCTTAGGCTCGATTAGCAGGGAAGCAAGAATCCCGGTGATAGAGCTGAAGAGAAGGTTCACCGAACCCGCTAGACAGATTCAGGAGGGCATAGTCCTCGTCCTCAACATGCCATGGTCCTTGATTCCACTCGGCTTCTAGCCGAAAAGGCCTTTAACTGGAGGACACCGAGTAGGAAAGGATAAATCCCAGGCAGCATAAGCTGCTCAAGGGTTTAGAAATGGAAAATCTAGGCCTTTCAGGCGGTTTATAGGTATTGAAATGGAACTCAGTCGGACTTGCCAAGGCAGGGCCAGAGGCTTGGGCTGGCAAGATTGGTCATAGTCACATTTCTTCTCTGCAAAACTGTCCAGGAAGGACACTTGAAGGAAAAACAATCATCAATATTATTATAAGAAAAAATTTCTTTCCTTTGCTTTTTTTTTTTTTTGATAGAGCATAACTTGCAGGCTTAGGAGCATGACCCTAAAAGCCAGAGATTGCCTTACAGCAGTCGGAGAGAGTTCCCTCAGTTTTTCCTTTTTTTTTGAAGGAAAAATAATCGTACCCGTTCCTCTGCTCTGCAAGGCAAGAATAAAGGGGGGGTTTGTGATTCTTGAGCTTAACAGCTGGTAGCAGAGGTGTGATTAAAACTGTATAGACAGAGTCAGGCAAAAAACCCCAGAAGTATCTCGCCAGAAGGTATGGCAAGAGATAGTTGTGCAGCCTGATCACCACACCGCAATTCTAGGAAAACGGCCCAAGAATCTTAGAGTAAATAAATTTTCTGGATAGAAATAAGGGCCCCCCCTAAAAAATATATATATATTTCTTTTTTTTTTTTGTAAAAATTGGAGTAATTTTTCCTCTTTTTTTTGGCAGAGAGAGAGGAAGGAGACGGAAGGGGGAGAAGCCACAGGGGGAGGCCACTGAGGGGACGGTGGGTGGGGGTAAGTAATGAATGGTGAAGATACAAGAGAAGATCAAGAATTACGGTAGGTACGTAATTTTCATATCTTCCCTTGTCAATCTTCACCATTCATTATTCTGGGTGAGTACCAAGCTCCTCTCCCCGGGGGGGAAGAGGTAAAATACCCTGAGGGAACAAGACCCCCAGCCTCCTGTTGGTGAGAAACAGAAGGAGAAGACCCTGGCTTATTCAGAAAAGCCTAAGTGGGAGAAGATCTAGGAGGTGCTTCCTGAGGATGAGGAGACAGAGACAGCCCCTGCAAAAGTCTCCTAGCTCTAGAGGAGAAGAGACGGGTCCCCCGGAAGGCGGAGCGAATCACCCTACGCCGGGCCTGGGGTGACAACCTAGAGAGACGAAGCCATGCTGTCCGCCTGATGCAGATCGCTGTCCCCGCAAGCCTGGAATCCACCTCATTGGCGTCGTAAGATGCCCTTGCTTGGTGTCTTGCCAGCTCCAGGCCTACCGCGGAGAGGGCAACGGCTTGTCTGGTTTGCTCCGTATCAGGCATTGATGCCAACAGCTGGGACATCATTGACCACAAATGCCGGTTGTAGGCAGCGGGTGAGCCTGATGAGATGCAATACAGGCAACGCACGAGAAGAAGAACACTCTTAGCACCCAACGGCCGAACTGGAGAGAGTCCGGATCGGTGGGTGGTCGGCGCCAGGCAGTGGCGCCCGGAAGGAATGTCCAGTAAGACCAAACCAGAGGGGTTGGAAGGGTACCTAGAGACTCTGAGGGTGCACAATACTCGCTGACAGTCAGCCGGGCTGGAGAAGAGCGGCTGGGGACTGCCAGGACGGACAGACGCCTCCTGGAAGAGGATAGGGCAGGATGGTACCACCAAATGCTGGGGAGAGAATTCACGAGGAATTCCGCATCTCCCGTTCGGTATTGTCTCTCCGAACATAGGAAATCCGAAGATCCCTCACCATCCTCGAAAGGAAACGCTGATATTCCGTGAAATCAGCATCGGAGGAAAGATGAGCAGGGGGTTCCTCTCCCTCAGAGGAGGAGACGAGATGATGGGGAGCTGGAATGTCAAGAGGACTCTTGCGTGAGTGGGGAGAGTCAAGAACCAGCTCATGCATGCATCTAACATGAGGGAAGGCCGCGCAGAACCCTGAACTGCTCCCAGGATAGCGGACCCGTGGGACCACATGGCCTGGGGCGGGGGTGGTGGAGGCAGAGATGGAAAGGGCACCTCCGAGGCAGCAGCTCTCTGCCAGGGCTCTGGAATCCGAGGCAGGCCCTAGCTGGAGGGTCCCGGACAACAGACCAGGCCGCAGAATGGAACTCTGGGGAAGCGGAGCCTGGAAGAGCCAGGGAGAACCTCCCTGTGACGGCCGTCCGAGACTGCATGGATCAGAAGGGCAGCCATGAAGCACGCCCGGAGGGCACCCAGAGCACGGCGGGAGGGCGAGGTCAGGCTTATCCGGCTCCTAGCCACCCCGTGGCCAAAGAACGAGCGCCAGACCCTCTGCCCCTCAACCCCTCGGACTCTGAGAGGACCCTCCTCCTCGACAGCAGCGTCCCCTGTCTCCAAAGGGCAACAGCACCAGGGGGCTATCACCGGCCCTCGGAGGGGGCTCCCCTCCGTCACCCCACGCCTGCCCCTGGGACCCTGGCCACCCCAGCCGGGAGCCCTCAGGAGACGACGGAAGGGGACAGAGGAGAGGGCCGCTCGCAGACCTGGTACCTCTAGCCACAGGGGACCCAGGCGCGAAGAGTGGGGTGCCAGGATGGGTCCACGTCTGAGTCATCGTCCTCCGAGGAGGCGAGACCAACTGGACCTCAATGCTGGCCACCCCAGGGTCCCAGAGGCCACGGCCCTGACGAGCACCGGTACCAACGGCGGCGCCGCCGCCCCCAACGCCGGCAGCAGCCAGGCCCGATTCCCAACCCCACGCCAGGCGCAGGATAAAGCGGCACCGCTCTCGGTGCCGACACTGACCGGTGCAGTGAGGAGGCAAGACCAGGCCGCGGTGCGCCAGCGGTGCGGGGAGGCGGGCGGGCGCCGCTGGCCAGCGCCCGCCATGACATCGGCACCATGAGCGGCGCTGAGGCTCAGGCGGCACCGCCAGCGGTGCCGTCATGATCACCGTGCCGCAAAGGCGCTGGGATCCAAAGCGGCGCCAAGGCGGCGTCGAGGTCCACGGGTGCCAGGCCCAAAGTCAAGGGCCTCGACACGGAGCCTGCACCTCTGAGGAGGTGACTGCCAGGCGAGTGTCGCGTCGCGGCCCCAGGAGGACTCTGACGTTCCCCGACACCATGAAGGGCCTCCTCCTCGGCAGAAAAGGCGAGAGACCCCCCTCCTCCCGGACCGTATAGGCCGGGGAGGACCGGGGAAGGGCCTAGAGACCTTACCTGAGAATCCCTTGGCCTCGTCCCGAAGGTTCGGCGAGGTCTTGCCGAGACAAGGCAGCGGACCCGAGGGACACGGTGGTCCATAGAGAAACAGGCGTTAGCAGATCCATGTCATGGGTTGGGTCCCAGCAAGAAGACAAGCGTCATGCCGGTCGAGATGGAGAAATGCCCGCCACAGGAGCACCCGGACGCATAGGGTGGCCCGTCTTAGAAACAGCATTAGCTCGGAACCGGACATAATCGAAACTAATGAGAAAAACAGTATGAAAACACACCAGCGCCGCTTTGAAAGAAAGGAACAGTCTTACGGTTGGCGTCGGTGTGTGGAAAAAGAGAGTCGTGGCGCAGTCTAAAACAAGCTCCGATGAGCAGGTGCTGCCTCGGCGGCGGAGAAACAGAACTGAGTTGGAGGAGGTAAATTCGCTACTAATGGCGCCCCTGCGCGCATGGCGATCACTCGAGGCGCGCCCGTTGGTGCAAGCTTTTTTAAAAAAAAAAAAGCTCCCGTGACGAGTGCGCGCCTCTGGCTTACACCCAGGAAGTAATGAATGGTGAAGATTGACAAGGGAAGATCTTCATTGCCTCGGTGCACATGGCCGAAGACCGAGTGCCCCCCTGTTTGTTGATGTACCACATTGTTGTGGTGTTGTCTGTTCTGACTTGTATCACCTTGTCGTGGACAGATGCAGAAAAAGCTTGAAGAGCTAAAAAGACAGCTCTGAGTTCCAGCAAATTGATGTGGAGCAGAGATTCCTGGGGGGACCAAACTCCCTGAGTGGAAAGGTCGCCATGCGCTCCCAACCCAGAAGGGAAGCATCTGTAGTGAGAGTCAAAGTCGTGAGAAGGGGAAATGAGGGGACCCCGCTCTAAATTGCTCTAGTTGCCACCACTGGAGAGCTAGGATCAAGGTTGAGTCACTGGGACCAACTTGGAAGGGGTCTCTTCTCTGAGACCAAAAGGTTCTCAAGTGAAACTGAATGTCTCTCATCTGAAATCTGGCTCCTGCACAACAGCTGTGGATGCAGCCATGTGCCCCAGGAGCTGCAGAAAGTGTCTTGCTGGTCAGTGACCTGCAGAGTGAAGGAAGAGGCCAAGAGCCACTAAATTCTTACCTTTCTGGGGAAGAAGGCTCTGGCTAGCTTTGTGTCCAATTCTTCCCTATAAAGGTGAGTACCTGGACTGGTTCCAGAACGCGACTTGTAGAGTTTAGCAGAAAACCAGGGGTGAGAAGCTGCTGGGTGACCTGCAGGTGATTTTACCTGTTCTGGGGACTGGCTCTACAAGAGCCAGTCGTCTAGATGAGAAAACAACAATCCTCTGCCTCCTTGAGTGGGCCACTGCCACTGCTAGACACTTTGTGAATACCCTTGGAGCAGAGGTAAGGCAGAAGGGCATTGCTCTGAACTGGAAATGACCTGAGGGCAGATTCGAATCTAAGGTACTTTCGATGGGATCTTCAGATTAGGACATGGAAATAGCATCCTTGAGGTCCAGGAGGCTAGCCAGTCCCTGGCCTTAGGAAAAGGTAAAATCATTGCCAGAGTTACCATTTTGAACTTTGGTTTCAAAAGATGCTTGTTCAGATATCTGAGATCTAAAATGGGCCACCATTCTCCTGTCTTTTAGGGTAGAAGTATCTGGAATACAGACCCTGCCCTGATGCAGGGGAGAACCCTTTCTACTGCTCTGAGAGCTAACAGGATGAGACCTCTGTTTCCAGAGCGAGGTCTCTGAAGCACTTGCAGGTAGAAAAAGTCTGCTTCTCAGCTTGGGAAACTTTTTGAAGCCGAGAACCAGACCCTGGCTTACTACTTCAGAACCCACTTGCCTGAGGATAAAGAAGCCCAATTCTGACTGAAGTAAGCCAGCCTGCCCCCCACTGGTACAGGAGAATCGGCCCTGGGCACCCATCAGGTGCCTGTTTCAGGAGCTTTGAGGCTGGGGGTGGGAGCAGGTCTGCCACCCCTCGTCCTGCCTCCTCTGAAGAAACCCCTCTGAGCATAGGCAGAGGCCTGAGTCCTGGTAGAAGGCCTGTGAAAACTACCCCCCCCTGGGGGCATGCCTTTGAGGGTGGCTTGCAGCTGCTTAGCCTGGGCACTCTTGCAAGTAGTCCTATATTCATCCATCTTCTTCATGTAGTTCTCTGTCTGCTCTCCAAACAGAGAATTTCCCCACAGGAAAATCCATAGCCTTGAGTCTGGGTGTCACATGACAAACTAATACACCTGGCCAGGCCAACCTTCGAAAAGCTACAGATGTGGCCCATGACCCTAGAAACATCATTAACATCCACAGCAGCAGAAACTGAACCTTAGAGCTTCAATGCCATCAGCAGCCACCTGTTCTAGTTCACTAGCCAGCTGGCCATGGGCCTGCTTGGACAATTGCATAACAGTATCCATCTAGATTTCTGATACCTAGCTACATAAGCCATATCATTTGCTTGCCTGGAGTCCCAGAGAGGCTGCCATATACTGTTTTTTGCCATGGCACCAATCTTCCTGGAATCCTTGTCAGGAGGATGTGGAAGCCAAGAGAATATTAGCTTTATCACAGGCAGCAGCCTGAACTACCTAACATGACTGCATTGCTGAGAAAGAATTCTGTATCAGGGCCTGACAATGTATACCTTCTGTCCATCTTTTTATCTACAGGAGGCACAGAATTGGGCGTTTAAAATTTTAATTGTTTGTTTCCTAAAAGACTTATGTAAAGGAATAGACAATCTCCTAGACTCTGGAATATCCATCATTTCTACAAAATCAGGCTCCTCTTGCTCATCCAAAGCCTCTTCTAAAGGAAGCTGGAGGTTTCAGCAACTTTTTATAAAACATAAAATGAGATGAGGACTCAGACAGCTAGGGGAGATTCTAAAAGGTCTGTCTGGGGAGCGTCCGGTTCAATGGGCACACCCAGACCTTCCCAGCCACATTCATACTGTTCATAATCCTCCTCCCCGCCTCTGGTTCATAAAATTCCTCAATATCATAATCCTGAACCACTGGGACCGGACGAACCGACCTTTTACCAGATAGTGGTGGTTCGGACGGACCCTGAGACAGTGACTGGACAATTTGTATGGCTTTTGCTATGTCTGCAGCAGTTGGAGAAGGAATTTTGGACTCCAGACCTGCTGATTTTCTTGTTTTCTTTACTGGAATTGGTTCCTCAGAACCAGCTTTTCTTTGCCGAGGAAGTCTGGCCTGGTCAGGGCACTGCCTCTGGATTCGGTTGGCACCGAACCGGCTGGCCATCGGGTCAGTGGACTTTTGGCCTCTCGTTCCCTGAGCCTGCCCAATCTTTTTTTCAGGGTGGCTGCAGAAAGTCTTATACCTGGCAGTCTGACTGGAGGTGGTCAAACCCCAGACAATAAACACATGGTGTGTGGGTCAGCCTTGCAAAAGACTTCCCACAAAAATCACAGTGTTGAAACCCAGTGGACCGGTTTTTCTTTTTGGGTTTCTCAGACATAATGCCAGCCTAACCAAAACTTGCCATTTTAACGACAGTGCCAGGCAAGACACCATTATCGGTTCCTAACCGTGTCACGGGTATTGGAAAACGTAATAAATCCGTTTTTTTAGAACCAAGTAAGAACAGGAACCGCACTCTAAAATAGTAACTTTTAGTTTTAAATGAGTTTTAAACCCACTGATCGGTTCAAAACCGAACCGATAACACAAGTTCCACACAGACAAACCTTCATTTGCTTACAGGTTTACCACAGATGGAAGCTTGAACCGAGCGGTTTCGCGGTTAAATAAAACTATTGGATTAAATCAACCGAGAAAACACTTTTCATCGAAATGAGCCGAGCAGAGGAGAAATCTCCGGGAGGCGACTGTTCACTAGTAAGGTAAAAAATCTGACAGTTCAAGTTTGAAATGACACAGAAAAGCTGCTCTCGTGCAAAATTCTATTTTGGAATGGTTTTAACCATTGCACTCCGGGGCAGTTCTAGAGCTGGATCAAACTGCTAATGTCTATAATATAGCAAGACTTCATGTTGTTTGAATTGACTTTATTTTGGTCAGTAACACCCTCATGTCGGATATTTTACAGACGGAAATAGAGCCAATTGTTATATTCGACCATTCGGTAGCATGAATCTTGATCTCACCAGACTCACAGGTCCAAAGGGATTCCTCCTGGAAACTAAATACACAACTTTTGAAGGAGGAAATGAAAATTATGTACCTACCGTAATTCTTGATCTTCTTGGACGAGTCTCCACCACTCATTCACACTATTGGGATCTGCGCCGGAGGCACTAGGACCCATCGGGAGCAAACTTTTTGCTGGGGAGTCGATGCCAGAGATGGCGCCAGCGAGGCAGTGGCGGGAGCTCGCTCGGCGGCAATGACTATCTCAGGCTCTAACCGCCTCAGTACCTTTTTACAAGGGTGCAGCGTGGCTAACCTAGAAGGGGTAGACTAACCTAAAAAGCGGACATAAAATAGTCCAGATGACCCGTGTGAGAAGGGTCAATAAAGTCTTCAAGGCCTAAAGATTTGAGGGGTGAAGACCAGCAAGAGGTGAGCTCGGGGGATGGAGGGTGGGCGTGTGAATGAGTGGTGGAGACTCGTCCAAGAAGATCAAGAATTACGGTCAGTGCGTCAATTTCATATCTTCCTGGACATAGTCTCCACCACTCATTCACACTATGAGAATACCAGGCTAATAATCCCGAGAGCGGCAGGAAAACCCAAGAGCTCACGTTTGTTAAGACAGAAGTCCGTGGGATGGCTCTGCCAAAGAAGAATAATAGTCTGGCATGGACATCGAGTGCATAATGTACGAAGTATGCACTGAGCTCAGGTGGCTATATTGCAGATGTCTGCAATGGGCACGTGCAGTTCCGCTGGGGATGCGCTTTACGCTCTGGTAGAGTGGCGTAAACTCTACCTCAGCCAACCTGCGCCATGGAATAGCAGTGATGCAGGCACACGCCACTAGCCATGCAGAGATACATCTAATAGCGACAGGTTATTAACAGAGGCCTCGCTGAAGAAGCGAACAGTTGCTGGGCTCTACGGAATCATGGTTCTATCTAAGTAGAAGCATGAGGCCCTTTTCAACATCCAGAGAATAAGAAGGCGTTCCCCTTCATTTTTGAAGTCTACAAAATAAGAGGAAGGACCAAAGTTACAGATTAAGATGAAATTCGTGCAACAACAACACAGGAAGAAATTTAGGATGAAGTCTAGAAGGACTAGTTTGTCCTTATGGAACACAATACACGGAGGGTCTGTGACCAGGGCATGTATCTCAGAGACCCTATGGGCTGGGTATGGCTACTAGGAAGGCAGTCTTCCAGGTGAGGAACTTTAGTTCTACAGGTAGCTAGAGGCTGAAAAGGTTTCCAGTGAGCATGTCTAGCACAAGATTAATATCCAGGCTGCAACAGGACATCTTGGGGGGTCTGGTGTGCAGAATGCCCTAAGAAATCTCTTAACCATAGCTAACTGAGCCAGTGAAAGAAAAAACCGTGCTCATGATACGCTGAAATGGCACTAAGATTGAACTTTAACTGTAGAGTACTGGAGACCTGAATTTGAGAGGTCCAAAGGTACTCTAAAGCACTATATCTGGAGGCAGGAAAAGGGTTCAAGAGGACTTTGCACGCAGGAGGAAAACGCTCCACTTAATAGTGTAGCAAGCTTTCTGGTGGCTATTCCTGCGCAAAGCCAGAAGGATGGGGAAAACCCTTCAAGAGACATTGAACCGATTTACTTCTACCTCTTCAAGGAGCCAGCGTGAAGGTGAAGAGATGTCAGATTGGGATGGACCACTGGTCCCTGAGTTAAAGGTTCATCTGCGGGGAAGTGGTCTCGAGAATGCCAACATACTGTTGAGAAATGGAAACCACAGTTGTCAAGGCCAAAGAAACACAGAATCACCTTGTCTCCCTGAGACTCGAACAGAGGTACTCTCTGAATTAGAGGAAGACAGAAGAGGCGTAAAGCGTTTTATCACGCAGCCTGAATGCATCAACAAAAATGCAGAGCCTGGATTTCTGGGCAGAAGAGAGGCAGTTTTGCGTTGGTGGGGACGCAAAGGTCAGATCCGGGTTCCCACTCTTCGAATAATGACTGAACTATGGTTGAATTGAGATTACACTCTGGGGATCTGTCTCTGTTCTGCTGAGATGGTCATGAGTAGTTCTGTATACCTGGCAGGTAGATTGCTTGAATTAGAGCCTTGTGCTCCAGCACCATTCCCAGACCCTCATCGCTTCTCTGCATAAGGGGTAGAATGAGCACCGCCCTGCATGTGATGTAATACATCACTGCTTTGTTGTCCGTTTGGAGGAGAATATTCTTGTGACAAAGAATGTCCGTTAAAGCTCGGACCACATAAAGGATAGCTCTCATTTACTAGGACATTTATGTGAGCTGGGACTCGAGTTGAGTCCACACACACCAGTGTGGAGAGCCTGGCAGTGAGCTCATCCCATTAGTGAGCGTCTGTATTGGAGATCTGATGGGTCGAGGGCAAGAGGCCTCCTGCAGAAATTGTCCTCTTGAGAGACCACCGGGTGAGAGACCTCCGTGAGGGTTCTGTCACCTTGATGAGATAGGACTCCGGGTGAGTGGTTGGAGACCACTGAGTACTGAGCATCCACTGGGTGGTTCTCATGTGCAGAGCCAGAGCCAGAGGTACAGTGAACACTGAGGATGCCATGAGGCCCAGCATCCATTGCATCGAGAGACACTGTAACTGACCTGTTCTCTCCGATGTGAACCCATCTGAGAGATATACGTTCCTTCTGTCCTCTGGGAGAAAAACCTTCCCACTGGGATGTCCAGAAGGTCCTATGAAAAGGAGCCTCTGGGAGGGCTACAGCTGTGATTTCTTGAAGCCTTGGGACTCCATGGATGTAAGGAGGTGAGGCCATCTCTATGGCATCAGAGTCCCTTGCCTGGAAGGACTGCAGAAGCCAATCGTCCAGATAAAGAACACCTGTATTCCGAGTTTTCTGAGGTGCACTACGAGAACTGCACAACACTTTGTAAAACTTGCGGCGGAGGATAGCCCAGACGGGACTCCTGAACTGATAATGTTGTGCAGAGCCTGAGTACTCAGGAATTTGTGATGCCTCCAGGTGAATGGAATGTGCTGGTGGCATCCTGCATGTCTAGGGAGGCTAACCAGTCGTGCTGATGAAGCAGGGGTAACAGGGTTCCTAGAGAAATCATGTTGAATTTCTCCTTGAGGAGAAATTTGTTTAACTCTACGAGATCTAGAATCGGGAGCATTCCCCAAGACTCTTTGGAACCAGAAAGTAATAGAAACCCGTGTTTAGTTGATGCAGCAGCACAAGTTCCTATTGCCCTGTTGTTTAGAAGGCCCTGAATCTCGGCGGTGAGAAGGTCTGACTGAAGAGCAGACAGCCTGAGCTGTCGTTTGGGAGGACAATCCGGAGGGGTTTCCACAAAATTGAGTGAAGTACCCCATCGTAGTTATCTGAAGGACCCATTTGTCTGAGGTTATGGACTTCCACCAGCTGTAGAGGTGCATCAGCCGACCTCCACAGGGAGGAAAAGTCCACCTCGGGCAGTTGAGGTGGGACTTAGAGCAACAATTCATAAAGGTAGCGCTGGGCACTTTGGGCTCTTCAAGACTTTCTGCTGCTCCTTCTTTTTGAGGTTGGGCAGGTTGGTTCTTATAGAAACTTCCTCTGCCTCTGCCTCGAAAGGACTAGCCGATTATGAAACGACAGTTGCTGGCATGCCCTCGAGAAAGGGTAGGAGGGGTCTAGCCAACAATGGCTGACCTAGTCTTTTATTAATGACTTCTGGAGCTTGTACTCGACCTGAGGACCAAAAGATGTGCACCATCAAGGCAATCCATTACCTGCTGTTAGCGCATCATTGGTGAAGCCTGAGTGCGGAGCCAGGAATGGCGGTGGGTGCAAATACCAGCAGCTGCTGAACAGGAAGCTTAAGTCGAAAGCGTCCATGGCTGCTTCAACCTGTTGGTTGTTAGATTCAATACCCAGTGATGGTTTGAAGAAGCTCTGGTTTGAATCAAACTCGGGAGGCTTCAACCATTTGTGAGGAGGTGCCACAGGATATGCTCGTACTGGGAAAAACAGCCCTGGTAACTGCAATACGCATTCTTAGGGTAGAAGCAGCAAAGACTAAGCACCTAAGGTGTCTATCTTCGAGATTCCTTGTTAATAGGTCGAGCTGTAGTGGTTTGAGAAGGATGACCTTATCATTCTCTGCCAGGACTACAATAGGATCCATGAAGCTAGCATGCCAAAATGGGACGATTCTTGGGGCTGAATATTTGCCTATCAATGGATTTAGCCACCAATGAAGAAAACAGGATTATTCCATGCCATTTGAGACAGGCGTCTCGAAGGAAAGCTGAATCGGAGGAGTCAAATCCGTGGGATCTCCGGCGTGAGGTATTGGTCTTAGCAATTTCCCAGGATCGATGTCTGTAGTCTGGAGAGAAAGTGTGGAAATCATATTCTTCAGCAGAGACTTAAATGACAGGTCCTCGACCTGAGCTCTGCAGCAGTAAAGATCACTACGTATCACACCTCATACATGCGCGAGGTCTGGGTCCAGGCTCATCATGTCATCTCCTGACAGTCCAGGAGGGACTGTATGGACAGGAAGGGATGAGAAAGCCAGAGAGGAAGGAGGAAAAGAGACAAAGGAAAGTCCCGAGCCCCTGGTGCGGGCGCCTGATGCAGAGCGGACGTCGAGGAACCCTGCGGCAACAAAGCAGCGCGAAGATGCGCTAATCTGACATGCGGCTTTCTAAGTAGCCGAGAGCCACAGGCACTGTGGGCCGGGCTAAACCCCGCAGCACCGTGGATGGCCCCGAGGATGGCGCGCGGAGACACCTGCAGCGACAAGCGCTCAGAGACAGAAAAACAGGTTTGAAGGAAAAGAGCAGGAGATAAGGGCATTGCGTGGCCCCTCGCGAAAGCCATGTGAGGGGGACACCTAAGCACAGAGTGAGACGGCACAGAAGAAGGTGCAGCGTGACCAGGAAGTCCAACCGCCCTACCTGGTGCGCCCAGAGCCCAGGGCCCACGAACGACCGAGCCAGGAAGCCAAACCAACCTCGAGCCCATTGCTCCATAAGAAGCGGCCACTGATGAAACTGCTCATCTGAAGACCTACCTGCGGGTGGGGGTAGGACTCCGATACTCGAAGGCGTCTGCTGCAAGAACCGCTGTTGCGACTCGAGAAGGAGGAGACGGCAACTAATCCCGATAACCCGAACGTCGTGCAGATGTATCAGAGGGTGACATCAGGTGATGCCGCCTCTTTTGAACCTGCGGGCGAAGAAGAGCTCGAGGCCAAGCGGTGCCGAGAATCAGACCGTTTGGCTTTATGCTTCATGGGGACGCTCCACCAGAGCATTGGACTGACCATTGTCAGACCCCCTTCCAGAAAGCGGCGGACGGACAGCCGACTGACTGAACAACTTTCATCGAAGTCTCCCTACCGTCACCTGACCTGCTCACTTGGTCGACTCCGTCAGTGTAGGCTGAGACTTCTTTATCGTTTATTTAAAATAAGAATAACTTTAGCGATACTGATAGAGATAATACTACAAAATAATAAAAACTGAAAACTATGCTGCTGGTTGAAGTTTGACTCCGACAGGTGTTGACGTCGTCACTGAAGCGCTCTCGGCGGGAAAAAAGAAACTGAAGGCGGTTGAGAGTCGGCGCCAAGATAGTCATTGCAGCTGCGGCGGCCGTGACGTCGTTCCTAGCGGCGCCATCTCTGGCGTCGCTCACCACCAAAAAGTTTGCTCCCGATGGGTCCTAATGCCTCCGGCGCAGATCCCAATAGTGTGAATGAGTGGTGGAGACTTATGTCCAGGAAGATCGCACCGTTTCTCACATTAAGTCGCTGATCTCATCCTTCATGACTACCAATTCAGGTTCAATCAATCGGAAAGACCTGATTTGGCGCTCCTTTAAGTGTTTCATTAGAGGTGAATTTATTAAATTAGCGTCCAGGAGGAAAAAACAGAGAAGCTAGGATTCTGGCGCTCTTAAGTCAGATAAGACAGGCCGAAAATACCTTATTCTTGACATCTTCCCAGACAGATTTAGAGGCCCTAATGAAACTTAGGAATGAGTATTCAGACCTGTTAAGAGAGAAAGTAGAGTGTGCTATCCTCAAGACTAAGGCTCGCTATTTTGACCAAGGGGACAAACCAGGCAGGATGCTAGCCCTCCAATTGCATGAGGTAGAGGGCTTGAGATGGATCCCTGCTTTGTCTTCCCCGGACGACTCGCTCAAGACTTCCCCTCGGGACATTTCTCAAATCTTTGAGTCATTTTATCGGGACCTTTATAGTATAGGGCCCTCTCGGCCTTCCCTTTCCCAAATTGAACAATTTTTGGACGGGCTTCAACTCCCCTCCCTGCAGGCTCACCAGCATGAGTTCTTGGCCGAAGTGGAAGAGGTGATCCAGGGACTAGCTCCAGATAAATCCCCAGGTCCTGATGGTTTCCCCTCTAATTTTTATGAAGTTTTTTGCAAGGAGATTGCTCCTTTGCTTCTGAAGCTGTTTGAGTATATGTTCATTAGTGACCTCCTCGACCACTCTCTGTTGGAAGCCACGATTGTCTTGATTTTAAAGCCGGATAAACCCCAGAATGAACCAGCCAGTTATCGTCCAATTTCACTACTAAATTATGACATGAAAATTTTAACTAAAATCCTATCGCTTAGAATTAAGCAAGTCTGGGCTAATCTGTTGAGCCCTGAACAAGGGGGGTTTGTACAAGGCAGACCTTCTGCAGATCATTTATGTACCCTGTCACACATTTTTGAGTCTGCCCAAGATTCCCAAGCTCCCATGGTCTTAGTTTCATTAGACGCAGAAAAAGCCTTCTAACAGAGTTCACTGGGATTTCCTCTGGGTTACCCTCAAGAAAATGGGGTTCCCGGACATGTTTATCCAGTGGATTCAGAGGGTATATAAGTTCCCTACTGCCAGAATTTATTGTAATGGGGTCTTCTCATCCCGATTCCCTTTATTTTCGGGTACCAGACAGGGGTGTCCTCTTTCTCCTTTTTTGTTTAATCTATACTTAGAACCCCTTTTGCTCAGTATTAAAAGTTCTCCCCAGGTTAGAGGTTGCTCAGTACATCAACAAATTTTGACCCTTTCGGCCTATGCAGATGACATCTTTTATACTTAACTAATCGGATGTTCCTAGAATCCATTTACAAATTATTGCTTGTTTTGAGGTGGTCAACTATAAAGCAATCTATCCAAATCAGTTATTTTCCTGCTAAACAATAGCACACCTCGTTCCAACTTCACTCAGTTCGGTATAAGTGGGCCTCCTCTTCATTTAAATACTTAGGTATACATCTTACTAGAGACCCTAAGGTCTTTAGGAAACTTAACTTGGATGACCTAATCTCAAGGATACAACAAGACTTTCAGAGATGGTCTGCCCTCCCTTTATCACTGTGGGGTCGCATAAGTATCATTAAGATGTATGTGCTACCTTGGGTTTTTTACCCGCTAAATAGGAAAATTACGTACCTACCGTAATTCTTGATCTTCTCTTGTATCTTCACCATTCATTACTTACTGGGTGTAAGCCGGAGGCGCGCACCCGCCACGGGAGCTTTTTTTTTTTTTAAAAAAGTCTAGCTAACGGCACCACCCTCGACAGTGACGTCATGCGCGAGGGGCGGCCGTTAGTAGCGACCGACTCCTCCTCCAACTCAGTTCTGTGAGCCGGAGAGGCAAAAGAGAAGCAGAGAATATAGATAGTGAGGCAAGATAGCCGAGGGATAGCAAAGCAAGGAAGAATGAACTGAAAAAGGAATAAGCCAATGGAGGAAGGACAGAGGAGATAGAGTATCCCTAGCCTAGGGACTGCAGGGCCTCCTTACCTGGGCGACTCTAGGAGGAGAGATAAGTAAGGAAATGAGAAAATAGAAGAAAAGAAGAAGAAGAGAGATGGGATGTTGAAGGGACCAGAATGCCCAACGAGCATAGTTAGCTTACAGCTGAAGGCTCGACTAAAGGAAGCAAGAATCCGGAGATGGAGGCTGAAGAGAGGTTCACGAACCCACTAGACAGACTCAGGAGGGCATAGTCCTCATCTTCAACATGCCATTGTTCTTGATACCCACCTCGGGCTCCTGGCAGCGGAAGGCTACAACTGGAGGACACCCGAGGAGGAAGAATAAAACCAGGCAGCATGGAGGCGCTGCTCAGGGGTTTAGAAATGGAAAATGTAAAGCCTTTCAGGCGTTTTAAGATAGAAATGGGACTCAGACTGACTGGCCAAGGCAGGCCAAGACTTAGCTGGCTGGGATTGGATATGGTCAGCACTGCTCTTCTGCAAAAATTGTCAGGAGGACACTTAAAAGGAAAACCAATAAGCAAACTAGCGGAAGGATAGCCTATCTTCTCATTGCCTTCTTGTTTGTTTTCCTTTTTTACAGATAAAATTTTGTAGACTAGATCATGACCCGATACCAAGATGCCTATAGCAGTCAAGAGAGTTCCCTCAGCATTTTTTTTTTTTGCAAAAAGAAAAAGGAATAGACATGCCGTTCCTCTGCTCTGCAAGGCAAGAATGAAGTTTTGATTTCAGGGCAACTATCTGGAACACGGAATTGCAGGATCAAAACTGAATAGCCTGAGCCAGGCAAAAACCCAGAGGTATCTTGCCAGAAGAATGGCAAGAGATAGTTGTGCAGTCTGATCGCCAATGCAATCACGAGATGGCCCATGAATCTTAGAGTAAGTAATTTTCTGGAAAATTGAAACCCCCTCCCAAAAGAAAGATTTTTTCCCCGGAAAAATTAAGCAATTTTCCTATATTTTAGAAAAAAAGTTTTTTTTTTTTTTTGTTTTATATGCAGAGAGGGAAGGAGGCGGGAGGAAGCCACAGGAAGAGGCCACTGTGAGGGGATGGTGGGCGGGTGTAAGTAATGAATGGTGAAGATACAAGAAGATCAAGATTACAGTGAGTACGTAATTTTCTATTTCCATGTCAATCTTCACCATTCATTACCTCATGTGAAATACAAGCTCCTCTTCCCCGGAGAAAGAAGCCATACCCTGAGGAACAAGACCCCCAGCCTTCTGCTGGTGAGAAACAGAAGGAGAAGACCCTGGCTTATTCAGAAAGCCTAAGTGGGAGAAAGAGCTAGGAGGTGCCTCCCGAGGGAGAGGAGACGGAGGAGCCCCTGTAAAAGTCTCCTAGCTCTGGAAGAAAAAACGGGTCCCCGGAGGAGGCGAATCACCCTATGCGGGCCAGGGGTGACAGCCTGGAAAAGCGAAGCCATGCAGTCTGCCTGATGCAGATCACTGTCCCATAAGCCTGGAAGCCACCTCATTGGCGTCAAGATTGCTGCTTGGCAGTGTCTTGCCAGCTCCCAGGCCTACGCCCGGAGAGAGCAGCAGCTTGTCTGGTTTTGCTCCGTGTCAGGCATAGATGCCAGCAACTGGGACATCATCGACCACAGATGCGGCTGTGAGCAGGGTGGTGAGCCTGATGTGATGCAATACATGCACTCGCCATGCGAAGAAGAGCACTCTTCCTGCTAGAGGTCGAACTGGAGAGTCTGAATCCAATGGTGTGCGGTCGGCATCAGCAGCCGCAGAAGGAGTATCCAGGTATGCAAACCTGAGAGCAGGTTGGGAAGGGAACCTAGAGACTCAGAGGGGCACAATACCCTCGCTGGCAGTCCGCCGGGGCTGGGAAGAAAGCGGCAGGAACTGCCAGGACGGATAGAACGCCTTCTGGAAGGGGATAGCCAGAGGTACCACCAGATGCTGGGCACTGAATTCACCAAGGAATTCACGCGTCTCCGTTCGGTATTGTCTCTTTGAGCGTGGGAAATCCAGTCCCTCACCATCCTCAGGGAAATGCTGATATTCTGTGAAATCAGCGCCGGAGGACAGATGAGCAGGGGTTCCTCTCCCTCAGAGAGAGACGAGGATGATGGGAACTGGAATGCCAGAGGATTCCTGCGGCGGTGGGGAGAGTCGAAGACCCGCTCATGCATGTATCTAACATATGAGGGAAGGCCGCATGGAACCTCGAACTGCTCCCAGGATAGCGGACCCGTGGGACCGACATGGCCGGGAGGCGGGGTGGTGAAGGCAGAGAGAGATGGGAGGGGCACCTCCGAGAGGCAACTGCTCTCTGAGGGGCTCTGGAATCCAGGGAAAGGAGCCTAGCAGGGGATCCCGGATATCAAACCAGGCCGCAGAGCAGACTCTGGGAAAAGCAGAGCCTGGAAGAGCTCTGGGGAGAAACTCCTGTGACGGCCGCCGGGACTGCATGGATCCAGAGGCAGTCTGCACTGGCGCGCGGAGGACACCCTAGAACCCAGGGGAGGGGCAGGGCTCTGCACTCGCTCCTGGCCACCCCTGAGGTGGCCAAGAGACCAGGCAGCAGGCCGCCTGCCCTCAACCTCTCGGTTCGAGGGCCCTCCTCCTCGACCTGGCGTCCCCTGTCCTAGAGGCAACAGCACCCAGGGGTAGCTGTCACCGAGACCTCAGAGGGCCTCCCCTCCATCACCCCCCGTCTGCCCGGGACTCGGCCACCCCAGCCAGGAACCCTCAGGAGGCGATGGTAGAGGGACAGAGGAGGCGCCTCTCGCGCTTGGTACCTAGCCACCGAGGACCCAGATCCTGAAGAATGGGGGTGCCAGGATGGGTCCACATCTGATGCGTCGTCCTCCGGGGAGGGCGAGACCAACTGAGACCTCGATGCTGGCCACCCAGGAGTCCCAGGTCACAGCGGCCCCAGTACCAAGTCTTGACGCGCTTCATGCGCGGCAGCAGGCTAACCCACACCCCCCAGCTCCATGCAGGCCAGCACCGCCAGCGGAAGAGGCCCAGTGCCACCGGCGCGTCGGAAGGCGAGCCGGCACGTCAGCAGCGCCGCCATGTCCACAGCACATGACGGTGCGAGGCCAAAGCAACACCGCCAATGGCGCCCGCCCGATCACGGCGCGGGATCCAAATAGCGGGAGCAGCGCCGCCCAATCACCGGCGCCAGGATCCAAAAGCAGCGCCATAAGCGGCGTCGAGGTCCGAGCCGGACCCAAAGCCAAGAAGCCTCGACACGAGAGAGCCTGCACCTCCCGAAGAGGTGACAGCCCGATCACGGTGTCAGCGCTGCGACCCGGAGAAGACTCAGCTCCCCAACACTGCGGAAGGGCCTCCTCCTCGGCAAGATAGGATGAGGAGACCCCCTCCTCCTTGGACCCGTATAGGCCGAGGAGGACCGGAGGAAGAGCCTAGAGATCTCGCCCGAGATTCCGTGGGCCGTCCCGAGTCGTGAGGCCTTGCCACCGCAGCCCTAGCCGGACTTCGAGCTGATGACGGTCCATGAGAAACAGGCGTCTACAGTCCATATCATGGTTGGGTCCCAGGCAGCAGAATGAAGTAGTACCTACCGTAATTCTTGATCTTCTTGGCGGGTCTCCACCACTCATTCACACACTAGTGGGATTAGCGCCGGAGGCACTAGGACCCATCGAGAACAAACTTTTTGCTGGAGGTGGTAGCGAGAGATGGCGCCCGTGAGCAGCGGCAGTAATGACCATCTCGGCGACGACCCTCCAACCCGCCTCAATGCCTTTTACCAGGGTGCAGCGCAACTAACGTAAAGTAAATCTAACCTTAAAAACGGACATAAGATAGTCCAATGCGACCCGTGTAGAAGGGTCAGCAAAAGAAGTCCTCACGGCCTAAGATTTGAGGGGTGAAGACCAACACAGCGGTGAGCTCGGGGATGGAGGGTGGGCGTGTGAATGAGTGGTGGAGACCCGTCCAAGAAGATCAAGAATGCAGTGAGGTCGTAATTTTGTCCTCTTCCTGGACATAAGTCTCCACCACTCATTCACACTAGTGGGAGAGTACAAGCTGATAATCCCCAAAAGAGGCGGCAGGAGCCAGAGCTCACGCGTCTAAGATAGAAGACCATGAGGATAGTTCTGCGAATCGCGGAATGTCACCTGGCATGAACATCCAGTGCATAATGTAATGAAGGTATGCACTGAGCTCCAGGTGGCGGCGTTGCAGATATCCATAATTGGAACATTGCGAATCTCCGCTAAAGATGCGCGACCGCCTAGTAGAGTGAGCGTACCTCTACCCTCCAATTTAACTTGAGCCATGGAGTAGCAATGTCGAAGGCATGCCACTAACCATGATAAGATGCATCTAATAGCGACGGGTTGACCCAGCGGTGTCGCTGAAAGAAACAAACAGTTGCTGAGTCTTGGAAAATTCTTGGTTCTATCTAAATAGAACCCAAGGCTCTCTTAACATCAAGGAATGAAGAGATCGTTCCTTCATTTTGGAAATTAGCGAAGTAAGAGAAGTACCAGAGGTTGGTTTAGATGGAATTCTGACACAACCTTGGGAAGAAATTTAGGATAGCAGGGAGAACTACCTTGTCTTTATGGAATACAGTATCACGGAGGGTCCGTCACCAAGGCATGAATCTCCGAGACCCTGCGGGCTGAGGTAATGGCCACCAGGAAGGCAGTCTTCCAGGTAAGAAATTTTAGCTCACAGGTAGCTAAGGGCTCGAAAGGCTTCCGAGTGAGCATGTCCAGCACCAGGTTAATGTCCCAGGTTGCAACTGGACACCTAACAGGGGGTCTGGTATGAAGAATCCCTTAAGAAATCTCTTCACCATAGGAAGCTGAGCCAAGAGTCAAGGAAGAAACCCGGCTCATGGAGCTGAGATGGCACTAAGGTGAACTTTAACTGTGGAGTACTGGAGACCTGAGTTTGATAGGTCCAAAAGATACTCCAGAACCTTGTCAGGAGGACAGGAAAAGGGATTCAAGAGGACTTTGCACCAGAGAGAAAAAGCGTTTCCATTTGGGCGTCGTTTTCAGAGTGGCTGGCTTCAGCGCAGCCAGAAGGATATCAGAGACTCTCGAGAGGCGTTGAATCGATTCACTTCTACCTCTTCAGGAGCCAAGCATGAAGGTGAAGTGATTTCAGGTTAGGATGGACCAACGAACCCTGAGTCAAAGGTTGATTTGCAGGGAAGTGGTCTCGGAGGCTGCCAACATACTGTTGAGCAGAGGAAACCATAGTTGCCGAGGCCAGGAGGAGCAATGAGAATCATTTTGGTCCCCTGAGACTCGAACTTGAGGAGAACTCTCTGGATTAGAGGATCGGTGGAAGGCGTAAAAACGTTTTGTACACCGCAGCCTGAACGCATCCTGACAGAAATGCCAGGCCCTGGATTTCTGGAGCAGAAGAGAGGCAGTTTCGTTGGTGGGGATGCAAAGGTCCAGGTCTGGAGTCCCCCACTCTTTGAATAGTGACAGAGCTACGGCTGGATCGAGACCACTCGTGAGGTCTGCCTCGTTCTGCTGAGGTGAACTGCTGGGTCGTTTTGTATACCTGGCAGATAAACCGCCTGAATCAGAGACTATGCTCCAAGCACCACTACACCCTCATTGCTTCCCTGCAAAGAGGGTAAGAATAGCACCGCTTGCTGTGGATATAATACATCACAGCTTTGTTGTCCGTTTGAAGGAGAATGTTCTTGTGACAAAGGATATCCTTCAGGCTCGGATCGCGTGAGGACCGCTCTCATCTCCAGGACATTTATGTGGAAAGAGTTTCGAACTGAGTCCATACACCTTGAGTGTGGAGGGGGCGACAGTGAGCTCCCCATCCCATGTAGCGATGCGTCTGTGGTGATGGAGATCTGATGATCTGGGGGGAGCAAAGGGAACCCTTCAGGGAGATGCTCTCTTGAGTCCACCAGGTGAGAGACCTTGAAGGGGCTCCGTCACCTTGATGGGATAAGACTGGGGTGAGAGGTCGGAGACCACTGAGTGGAAGCATCCATTGGGTGGTTCTCATGTGCAACGGGCCAGAGGGTACAGTGAACACTGAGGGACGCCATGAGACCCAACATGCGTTGCATCGAGAGACCTGTAACCGATTGGTTCTCCCGATGTAACAGGCCATCCGGAAGGATGTCAGAGTCTTCTGTCCTCTGGAAGGAAAGCCTTCGTGGAAGAGGTGTCTAGAAAGCGTCCCTATGAAAAGGAGCCTCTGGGAGGGCTGCAGTTGTGATTTTTCAAATTCAGCAGAATTCCCATGGACGTAGAAGACGAAGTCATTACGGCTTCCAAAGTCCCTTGGCTGGAAGACTTGCTAGAAGCCAATCATCCAGGTAGGAAACACTCGGAGTCGATCTTCCTGAGATGCGCTGCGAGAACTGCACAACACTTCATGAGCTACATGGCCGAGGGATAACCAAGGGCAGGACTCTGAACTGATAATGCTTACCCAGAGCTACAAACCTGAGGAACTTGCGGTGGGTCGGGTGGATGGGGATATGCTGGTAAGCGTCCTGCATATCCAGGGAGGCCAGCCAGTCGTGCTGATGCAGCAAGGGTAACAGGGTACCTAGGGAAATCATTTTGAATTTCTCCCTGAGGAGAAATTTGTTTAACTTTCTGAGGTCTAGAATGGGTGCATTCCCCCAGACTTCTTTGGAACCAGGAAGTAATGGAGTAGAACCCTGTGCTCGAGAATGCGGGGCACCAGTTCTATTGCCCTGTTGCTTAGAAGGCCCTGGATCTCAGCGGTGAGAAGGTCTGACTGAGAGGCCGACAACCTGGGTTGTCATCTGGGAGGACAATTGAGGGTTCCAAAAATTGAGAGAATAACCCTCGCGAATTATCAAGGACCCATTGTCTGAAGTTATGGACTTCCCACTGGTTGTAGAAGTACATCAAACGACCTCCACCGGAGGAGAAGTTCCACCTCGGGCAATGTGGATGGAACTTGGGCCAGCAATTCATAAGGTGGCGCTGGGGGCTTTAGGCCTCACGCTCTGTCTTGGCTGCTTTTGAGGTTGGGCAGGTTGGCTTTTATGGAAGCTTCCTGCCTCTGCCTCGAAGGACCCAGCGAGTATGAAACTGGCGTCTGTTCACATGCCCCGAGGAGGGAGCAGGCGGAGGTCTGGCCAACAATGGCAGACCCTGGTCTTCTGAGTGGCCTCTAAGGCTTGTTCCACCTGAGGGCCGAAGAAAAAGAAGCCATCAAGGGCAGGCGCCATTACCTGCTGCTGGAGCATCATTCGTGAAGCCAGAAGTCGCAGCCAGGAATGGCGCGGTACAAATACCTGCGGCTGCTGAGCGAGAAGCAGTGTCAAAAGCGATCCATAGAGGCTTTGACCTGTTGGTTATTGGACTCAATACCTAATACCGGTCGGAAGAAGCTCTGACTTGGAGTCCGAATCCGGAAGAGCTTCAACCATTCTTTTCAAGAGTGCCACAGGATATACTCATACTGAGAAAATAGCCTTGGTAACTGGCAATCGCATACTTAAGAGTGGAGGCAGCAAAGACTCTCTTACCTAATGTATCAATCTTCTGAGACTCTTTGTTAATAGGTCGAGCTGTAGTAATTTGAGGAAAAACGACCTTATCATTCTCTGCCAGGACTACAATAGGATCCATAAAGGCTTGGGATGCCAAAATGGGGACGATCCTTGGGAGCTGAATACTTCTTATCAATGGATTTAGCCACTGAGGGAATAAGAGCAGGATTATTCCATACCATTTGAGACAGCGTCTCAAGAGGAAAGCTGGATCGGAGGGTCAAATCAGTAGGGATCTCGAGCATGAAGGTACTGGAGTCTTAATATCTTCCCAGGATCGATGTCTGTAGTCTGGAGAGAAGAGTGGATCTCAGGTTCTTCAACAGAGACTTAAAGGACAGGTCCTCGACCACAGGCTCTGTAGCAAAGAAAGATCCTGTTTCCTCCACTTCATCACCCAACCGAAGGTCTGGGTCGAGCTCAACATCATCTCCTGATGGTCCAGAAAGGACTGATTGGACAGGAAGAGTGAAAATTAGGAGGAGGAAATAGCAGAGAAACAAGGAGGTCCCGAGGGCCCCAGCGCCGAGAAGGCAAAATGGGTTGAAAGCAGCACACGCAGAGGGCCTGGCGCCGAAGAGGCACAGCGGCACCTGGGCGCGCCGCGGTCCATGGCGCCACTAGCAAACGCCCGAACCAAAGCGGCGCCCGCCGGCCGCGCCGCCAGACCGCAGGCGCGCAGGTATCGCGCGAGATCACGCGGCGCTGCGGGCGCTGGCGCCGCAAGGCCGAGCGGCACCAGCAGCACCGACAAATAGCCGACCCTGGCGGAAGGCGCGAGAACGCCCAGGAACCTGGAAAGCTAGAAGGAAAAACAGGAGATAAGGGCATCGGGTGTGGCCCCTGGCGCGCAGCCATGTGAGGGGGAAACACCGCGAGTCACCGGCACCGAAGAAGGCGCCATGCGACTAGGAAGGTCCAACACCCTACCCGATCACTGGAGGAGCCGGGGCTCCATGGCAACCAGAGCCAGGCAGGAGGAACCAACCTCCAGGCCCATCGCTCCATAAGAGCGGCCCACTGATGAAACTGCTCATCTGGAGCCCTACCTACAGGCGGGGAGGGGCTCCGATGTCGTGGACGATGGTCACCAGCAGTTGGCGACTCCGAAGAAGGAGAACGGCAACTAGCTACGATAACCGACCGTCGACGCGCAGACATACCAGAGGGCGACCTCGAGTGATGCCTTCTCTTTTTTGACCTGTGGGCGGAAGAAGAGCTCGAGGCCGAACGGTGCCGAGAATGCCACTGTTTATTTTTATGCCGACGGGGGGACCGCCCATCCCCCCGGGCATTGGACTGACCGTTAGTCGGAACCCGCTGAGGAGAAGTAGGCTGACGGACCCAGCCGGCTGACTGAACAGCTTTCATCTGAAAGTCTCCTACCGTCACCTGACCTGCTCATGGTCGACTCCGTCCAGTAGGCCGAGACTTCTTCAAGTAAGTTAAATTTAAAATATTAGAAAATAGAATAAAATTAAGCGATACTACTATCGAGATAATGTTACAAAAAAATAAACTGAAAACTATGCGCTAGTTTGAAGTTTGACTCCCGACAGTCGAGCGACGTCGTCACTGAAGCGCACTCGACGGCGGGAAAAAAGGAACTGAGGCGGTTGGAGGGTCGTCGCCGAGATGGTCATTGCCGCTCGAGCCGCTGATCGCGGCGCCATGCCTCGCGGCGCCATCTCTCGCGCCGACTCTCCAGCAAAAAGTTTGCTCCCGATGGGTCCTAGTGCCTCTGGCGCTAATCCCACTAGTGTGAATGAGTGGTGGAGACTTATGTCCAGGAAGATAGGCAAACGTCATGCCGGTCCAAGATGGAGAAATGCCGGCCACAGGAGCACCGACGCATAGGGGCGCGGCCCGTCTTCGACGAACGCTTAGTTCCAGAACCGGACATAACGTGAAACCAACGAGATTAAAACACAGTAGGAAAAACACCCGGCGCGGAAAGAAGGAAAAAGAACAGTCTTACCGTATCGGCGTCGAGTGTCAGGAAAAACGGAGTCGGAAACTACTACAACTACCAGCGCTCTGGCGTGGACAGGTGCTGCCTCGGCGGCGGAAGAAATAGAACTGAGTTGGAGGAGGAGTCGGTCGCTACTAACGGCCCCCCGCGCATGACGTCTACTCTTGAGGGCAGTGCTGCTAGCTAGACTTTAAAAAAAAAAAAAAAGCTCCCGTGGCGGGTGCGGCCTCTTGGCTTACACCCAGTAAGTAATGAATGGTGAAGATTGACAAGGGAAGATCTACTGAATATTTATCTTCCCGTTCTACTTCCAGCAGCTTCATTCTGCTATTATTAAATTCATTTGGCAGGGTAAACTTCTAAATGAGCCTTCTCTAAACTTAACCTACCTAAAAAAAAGGAGGCCTCCGCCTTCCTAACTTTATGTTATATTATTGGGCAAGTCATTTGTCCAAGATGGGGAGGTGGTACGAGGCAAGAGTTAAGGGATATCTTCCGTTTGGCTACAGCTGGAAAAGAGGATGCTGGACAAATATAAACTTCAGTCATCAAGGTCTTCTATTATTCCTCTTCCGCTCTACCCCTCAATTACAAAGTAGTGTCATAGGGGTTTCTATTAGGGTGCTGACTCAGTGCTGGAACTTCCTTAATATTTCAGTTAAGAAAGATATGGCTCAGCCCTTACTTTAAACCTAATATCAGGATTGGCGGTTATTAATTCCTCCAGACTGACTCCATGATTACAGGACTTTGTGCGGAGAGTCTCTTCTCTCAGGTATCCCTCTTTCCTCGGTAGAGATTATGACCAAGTTTAACATATCTCGGAAATTTATATTCAAAGTCTTCCAATTGAGACACCTCATGGCTTCCCTTTTTGGCCCTATATTTACTCCATCCAGAGTTAGGCCTATTCTAAAACAGATACAGGACAATGCGAATAACCCTCATAGTATATCTAGGGTTTACTCTTATCTACTGGATGCCAAGTACCTGAATCCTCTGAAAGGATCCATGATCTGGGACGCTCTTCTGCCAGACTCTCCCGTGACTTGGGGTTGGATATAGGGAGACATGCATAAATACCTCACCCAAGATAGACATAGGCTTACTCAGTATCACATTCTAAATAATTTATATTATACACCGGTCAAACTGGCCAGACTAGGTAGATTGCCTTTGAACACCTGTACAAGGTGCGGTATTGCTGAAGAAATCCTGGTACACATTCTTTGGCACTGTGACAAAGTGGCTCCTTTATGGTCTTTAATTCAACTAAGTTGGAGCCTCTTCTGGGATTAAGTGATTTGTTTACTATAGAAATCTGTATTCTACGACAGTTCACTAATATTCAGGTTCAGGAACGTAGATTGCATTTGGCCTTAATTTCGATTGCAGTGAAAAGACTGGTTCTTAGACATTGGATGGACCAATTAGTTATATCATATGAGGAATGGATCAAAGAAATGTCTCTTTATTTTAAGACTGAGAAGCTAATAGCAAGTACTCGGAACTGTTTGACATCTTTTAGCAGGAGATGGGGCAAATTGTATGCTCTTTACTTGCATTAAGTCTCATATGGGAACACCTGATGTGTATTAAGTTTCCCTTGATGTTTGGTTACTGTATACTGAATAGTTCTTGATGTATTTCTGAACAGGTTTTCTCCAACAAGGCACATCCTGGGTGGGGGTGAGAGATCTGCATGGGGGAGGTTCTCTTTTTTCTTTCTTTTGGGGTATTAAGAAGGAGGGGGTATGTTTTGATATTGCTTCAGATCACGGGGCATGACACATCTCAATTGTAACTTTGAAATTGGGGTGGTTCCTGTAAGTAGCCTACGCTCTCAGTTCTTACTGTGAGTATATTTTGCTTATGTTTCAAAAATTCAATAAAAGTTTGAATTTCAAAAAAAAAAAATTCCTAGGGATAGATTGGTCACAAACAAAAGGAAGTACAACTATAGGGAAGCAGTTTCTTGAAATACTAGAGGATATGGGTTGTACAAACTTTCTCAGGGACAAGACAAGAGCTTATAATGTCCTAGATCTTGTGATAACAAATATGGTGGAGTCAGTAGATGGATGCCAGGTTAGGGAACCACTTCTTCTTGGATCTGACCACAGTATGATAGAATTTAAATTGTATTTTAAACATGAACAAGCATTTGTCAATGCCGAATGTTTGCTTGCTGGCATTGGCATTGGTAGTGTAGAAGTTACAGAGCTGCGTAACAGTAATGGCAGTGAAGTATTGAAGTGAAGCCAACCCACCACCACCCTGCAGAGAGTGACAGGCATTGTGGTGTGCCTTTGGGTAAATCAGGCTCTTAATGGCCATTTCACCACCCCAACCTGCAGACACTGACAAGTGTTACGGTGTTCCTTGGGTGTTTAGCCCTTCTAGCACTCCATTTCATTGTAGAAATATGGTGAGATGGGTGCCATATAGAGAATGGGGTGAAGTTTGGGGCCAAAGAGTCCAAGGCATACCGATGCCTCTCACTGACTGCTGGGTGTGGAATGGTATGAGCATCACAGGCAAGAATCCCAAGTCACACCCCTGATGCCTGTCATTCTCTACAGGGTTGGGCGTTATAGTTGAAACCCTAATACCTCAGGCATTCGTTGGTATTTTCACTCCAAATCTTCAACATGTTTGTTTTGTGACCCCACCTCATGAACAGGGAATATCAGTTTGTTGGCTAGCTTATGCACAGTGATTACGGCATTTAGCGAACTACAGGTGCAAAAACATTAAGAACAGGATGTAATAAATGACAGCTGTACTGTTCATGGGGAGGTGTAAAAAATGGCAATGTTGCAAATCTGTAGTAAAAATATTTTAAAAAAAGGTGAAGTCACAAGCGTACATAGAAACTGTGCAACGCACACCTGTAATATTATTAGGTTGGGGATTTTTTACAGCAGATTGTCAACTCAGGCATTTTGGTGCCTCTGATCATGAACAGTGTCACTGTGTTTTTCTTTATCTGTGCCGAACAATGATTTCCCACAGTGACCACGCATCTCTGTGCTGAAACTGTGAAAAATAGAAATTACGTACTTACCGTAATTATGATCTTTCTGTGTATCTTCACCATTCATCACAGATGGGTACTGGCCGGAGGTCAGGACCCCGTGGGAGCCTTTTTTTTTTTTTTTAAAAAGGATAGGCGGAGCCGACGCAGCATCAGCGCCGCCCTGAGGCAGGCGTGCTACATGGCGCTCGAGGATTAGCCCGTTAAGCTGTGTCGACTCCGCCTGACTACCAGTTCTGAGTCACCGGACAGGTAAGAGAAGGGATGGAGGGTGGGACAAGAGGTCCAAGGGACAGAAAAGGAGGAAGAACTGAACCAAAAGGAGAAATAACGACTGAGAGGACAGCAGAAGAGATGAGACTAAGGGATTGGGTAGGGGCCCCAATCTCTGGAAGCGAATAAGGAGGGAAGGGAGGGAGAAAATTTGGAGAGAGTGAGGTAACAAGGGTCCAGGACCCTTGCCCGTCACCAGACTGTATAGGAACTGCAAGGAGTAGCAAAGCTTACTTGCCAGAATTCAAGGCACAGAATATGTGGCAATACCCCAAAAAGCAGAGTTGGCTATACTGAGAAGGACAGGGTACAGGGATTAGTACTCTCTCTAACAAGATTTGGTGAAAAAAGGGGTTCCCTTTTTTTTTTAAAACAGTTGGACGACAGGAGGAGGGCAACACAACCTCCACCCTGATAGGGTGGAGATATAGCAATGAGAGAAGGAATGCCACTCAATCTGTACCCTTTAAAGGGAAGAAATTACACCTCCTGTGTGTCCTACTTTACCCTGCTCCAAAGAGGAGAGGCACAGAGGGAGGGGACCAGAGACTGAGGCCCCAGGGGACGGTGGGCGGGATTGTGATGAATGGTGAAGATACACAGAAAGATCATAATTACGGTGAAATCATTTCTATATCTTATCTGTGTCAATCTTCACCATTCATCACAGATGGGTGAGTACAAGCCCCGAAGGGGTTGACTAATGCACCCTAAGGGACAGTGTCCCTAGCCCTCAGTGGGTGACACACTAAGGGGAAACCTTCTGGGCCTGGGGAGGCCCGAGAGTGGGGAGAGCGAGACGGTATCCCCCCGGAGGGGGAAGGAAGTTGCCCCAACAAGCCCGCCTCGCCCCTACGGGAAAACAGATAGGTTCCCTGGTGAGCGGAGCAAATCACCCTACGCCGCCAAGGTGACAACCGGAAAGGCGAAGCCACGCCGATCTTCTGGTGCAGATCGCTGTCCCTACCACTCTGGTAGCTACCTTGTTGGCGTCATTAGACGCCCTTGCTTGGTGCCTAGCTAGCTCCAGGCCATGTGCAGAGAGAGCGATGGCTTGCCTGGTCTGCTCCGAGTCAGGCAAAGCAGCTAGGAATTAACCCAGCGCTGACCACAAGAACCTGTTGTAGGCTGCAAAGTGGGCCTAATGAGCGGAGATGGAGAGAAGCAACCGTGCCGAGTAGAAAGTCCTCCTCCCCCAGAAATCAAAATCCGAAGAGTCCTGATCTGGGGGCCAGTCACGGTGGAGGGCGCTAAGCCCTTCGGGAGTGTCCAGGTGCATCAATCCGCACTCGGATGAGGCACAGACCTGGGAGGCTCCGGGGTCGCATAATACCTCTGGCTGAGGTCCCTAGGGGCAGGAACTTCAGAGAAGGCCTCTGCCAGAAAGCATGGACGCCTCCCGAAGGGAGCAGGCCAGGGGGCACCAGGGTGACCACCCTGAAATCGCCTAGAAAGGCGTCGCCCGCCATGCTCTAGATTGCTCTGCGGATAGGTGAAGGTCCTCAACATCCTCGCGAGGAAGCCTGATACTCCGTGAGATCAGCGGCAGGAGAGATGTGACAGATGGTTCCTCATCCCCAGAAGAGGGGATGAGGAGCTGGAGGTCACCATATGCTCGAGGGTGGCTGCTCAGGGAGGTTGAAAACCTGACTGTTCAAGGCCCTAACGTAAGCAGGGAACCAGAAGCCACCGCTCCTGAACTGCTCCCAAGAGAGGCCAGTGGGACCAAGAATGCCGGGAGCGCTGGAGAATCTGGCAGAGGGGTAGGGGCAGAGCAAAGGAAGGAATCGGCTGGCCTCTGCCAGGAGCTGGGAGGCGGACCATGGACACCAGCGGAAGGTGTCCCGGAGACTCCGTGGCCAACAGCTGTACAACCACATTGGTACTGCCTAGGCTAGCCAGAAGAATCCCAGTGAGGTGTGCCAGGGCCGTATAGGTCAGAAGGACGGTCCCCTGCCACCAAAGAATAGGACCCTCTCAAGGATCCCGAAGGGGAAGGGCGGAAGTCCGCCCTCGCTCCATCCAGGCCCGGTGGACCCCAGAGAAAGGCCGACGCGCCGACCCCACACCTCGACCCTCAGAGTCCAAGAAGGTCCTGGTCCTCGGAAGGGTCAGCCTAGGTAGCTGACAGCTCTGGGCTGCCCAGGGGAAATCAGGCGCAGCACCCTCCCCAGCCGTAGGGCTTCCGATGGCCCCAAAGTTGGGCGATCGAGACACACGGAAGGGGGTACCTCCGCTGAAGGGTCAAGGAACCCCCAGACCAGGTTGCATGGCATGGTGGCACGCACCACAGCCTGCTGGTCAGTGCCACTGACCCCGATCTGGAGGACCCGCGCTCCTCAGCAGGGGCTGACTCTGACTTCGTCGAAGAGACCACTGACTCACTCTCCTGTGCAGAGCAACCCAGAGGTGTGACTGCCCGTCCGACTCTGAGCTGGACTCCGGCCGAGGTGGAATCCGAGGCCCTAAGCCAGAACAGTAGGAGGGGCAGCCTCACATGAGGGCTCAGAAATCGTGGCAGTGGTCAAAGCCACCCCACACCTCCACGGCCCCCGGGCTGGCAGAAAGGCGATAAGGCAGTGAGACCAAGGACGGAGCTAGGGCCAGCCCGCAGCCCGTCAAGCCCACAGCGCTGGGGAGCAGCGTCGGGAACAGAGAGCGGCGCCGGCAGCCCGTAACAGTGGCCTGAGACGCAAACACCACCAGGCCCCCGGCACCGTGGCGGCACCGAGTCGAGGCGGCGCGAGCGTCTCGAGGATCAGGCTCGGCGCCCGATAGCGCCGCAAACCCTGCGGCGCGCTTGAGCCTTCGAGAACCAAAGTGGCGTCGATGGCACGAACGGACCAGCGCGACAGCGGCACCACCCGGCCCTGACACCACCGAGAGAGAGGCGGGCGCGGCGACGCGACCAGCGACTCGAGGAACCCGCCAGCGCCGTGCTCAACCTCGGCGAGGCGGGCTATAGCAAAGGGTGATGCCGGATCCAGGGTCGCGGTGCTGCGAGCAGAGCCGACACCCACAGCGCGCTGACAGGGCCCACGACGCCGAGAGCGAGCGCCGCCGCCGGTGCCACCAGCCTCGGCACCGCCGAAGGCGCCGAAGGCCTCGACGACACCGACGGACGGCGTTGAGGGCGGCGCCGACCGAACCTTCCAGACGCGGGAGGCGACACGAGGGGCCTTCACCCCGAAGGAGGTGATTGCCATAAGCGGCCTCCCGCCCACTCCCAGGAGGCGGGATGGGCCTCCTGCGCCACGGGAGAAGCCTCGACCAAGGCTAGGCTACGGGAGGTCGAGGCTCCCTCCTCCACGGTCCGTATAGAACCGGGAGGGGACCCAGAGGAAAGGCTGAGAGAGCGCGGCTTGGCCCGACGAGTGCGAATCCATCCCCTGAAAGTCGGCGGAGCTCGTCCAACTTTCCACGCGCACTGTTCGAGGACGCGGCGGTCCATGGAGAAGCAGGCATCACACGAATCCATGTCGTGAAGCGGGCCAAGACACGCGAGACACCGGTCATGCTGGTCGGTCATGGAGAAATTGCGGCCGCACAGGCACCGACGCATAGGGGGCCGCCCCGCCTTAGAGAACTTCTGGCCTTCCGACCGCAGCATGACCTACGGAAAACAACACCAAAAAAGACTCGACGTCGCTTAAATGTTAATAAAAAGGAAAGATCTTACCGGCGACGTTGAGTGGAGGCAGAACCCAGAACTAGTAGACTGCGGACTGGCGACGGAAATATCGCAGACTTAAAACTGACAATACTTCTTCAGGCTTCACGCGAGGCGACCTCGGCGGCGGGGCGGGCATGTAGTCAGGTGGAGTCGACACAGCTAACGGCTAATCCTCGACGCCCACGTAAGATGCGTCTTCCTCAAGGCGGCGCCTAATGCTGCGTCGGCTCGCCTATCCTTTTAAAAAAAAAAAGGCTCCTGCGGGGTCCTGACCTCCGGCCAGTACCCATCTGTGATGAATGGTGAACTGACACAGATAAGATCACACTTCAGCCATGTTGTGAAAAATGACAGCTGTACTGTTCATAAGGAAGTGTGGAAAAATGTCACTGGTGAAAATCTGGACTGAAAATATTACAAAGTCATGAAGTAACGAGGGTGCGTGGAAACTGCGCAATGCTCACTCGTATCACAGTCATTTTATGGACTTTTGTCACCAAATTTTCAATATAGCCATTTTAAGACTTCTGCTCATGAACAGTGTAACTGTATTTTCTTAATCTGTCCTAAACATTGCTTTCGCACACCAACAGCACCATTGTGCGCTACATGTGCGAAAACATTTTGGGCAACATATGAAAAATTGCAGCTGCACTGTTCATATGAAGGTAATAAAATGGCAATGTTGAAAATCTGGAGTGAAAATAATGAAAATTCGCCAACTTACAAGCGCGCAGAATTGTACACAACGACGCCAGAAACAGTCATTTTTGGAATTTTTCACCAAATTTTCAACATAGCCATTTTAAGAGCCTTTGCTCATGAACAGTGTCACTGTGATTTTCTCAATGTATCGATACATTGATTTCCTATACGACTAACGCCATTTATGCGCTACATGGCGGAAACACATTTTGGGTGAGATGTGAAAATGACAGCTATACTACTCATAAGAAGGCATGGTAAAATGGCAATGTTGAAAATCTGGAGTGAAAATATTGAAAATTGCGACCTTACGGAAAGCGTAGGAACTGCGAGCTGACTTCGTAAAAAGTCATTTTAGGAATTTTTCACCAAATTTCAACATAGCCATTTTAAGACCTCTGCTCATGAACAGTGTCACTGTGAGTTTCTTAATTTGTCCCATACATTGATTTAGCATACCGACTCTGCGCCATTATTAAGCTACATGGTAGGAAACACATTTGGGTGAGATGTGAAAAATGACAGCTGTACTACTCATAAGAAGGTGTGGTAAAATGGCAATGTTGAAAATCTGGAGTGAAAATATTGAAAATTCACGACCTTACTAGCGTGCGTAGGAACTGCGCAACGCACGCTCGTAAAACAGTCATTTTGAGGAATTTTTTCACCAAATTTTCAACATAGCCATTTTAAGACCTCTGCTCATGAATAATGTCACTGTGATTTTTTTAATTTGTCCCGTACATTGATTTCACATACCGAGGAGGTGCAGCGTAACTAACCTAGAAGCATAGCTTAACTAAAAATAGGACATAAGATAGTCCGAAAGACCCGTATAAGAAGGGTTAAACAAGAAGTCTTCACAGCCTAAAGATCGAGGGAGTGAAGACCAAAACAGAGGTGAGCTCAGGGGATGGTGGGTGGGCGTGTGAATGAGTGGTGGAGACTTCGTCCAAGAAGATCAAGAATTACAGTAGGTACGTAATTTCCATATCTTCCCGGACATAAAGGGTGGGATATTCAGAGCAGATGTGCCATGCGCAACAGGGATGCACCAGCGCAAGTGCGGAAGTGTGCCATGGTGCGATATTCAGCAGGAGCAGCAGCGCAGCACAACATGCAATGCGCCATAGCATAACAGTAATGAATGCATGCGCAACTGCAGGGGGTGGAACCAGGTATAACATGCGCAGTGCGATATTCATCAGTATGTGACATGCGCAGTAGCAGAGCAGAAGTGGAGATGTGCGACACGAAATGAGCCAAAATAAAAGAAGAGCAGGAGGGAGGAAGAATGTGCACAGGGAGCCATAGGTGGTAGCGTGGAGACAGAGTGGCAGGAAGGCAAGACAGGAAGAGGGGGCAGGTATGGCCAGAGTTGGACAGGGCCCACTGGAGGTGTGCCTGAGTGAGAAAAGGACTGGTGTGCCGTGCTGAGTGTATGCAAGAGGCCTGAGGTGCCACAGTGGACGGAGGCAGTGGCAAGAGGCAGGGCAGCCAGGGTGAACAGCCAGAGGTGAACCCGTGCAGGGGCAACACACAGAGGGGAGAAAAGGAGGACAGCCGCCGGAGAGGCATCAGCCAGGACATGGCCAGTGCCACCTTCAAGATGGAGGTGGTAATGAAGGGTGTGAGAAGGCAGGCAGCAGGGAGGCGTGGCCGTGAAAGGGCCCGTCAGCGGTACGCCCAGAACAGGCAGTACCAAGTCTGGACCACCTTCAAACAGTACAGTGACACTGAGATTGTGAGCCGGTACCACCTAAACTGGGTGATTCTGAGGCAGCTCTGTGAGCTGTGCAGTGATGAGATGCAGGCACCCACACGACGGAGCCATGCGCTGTCAGTGGAGACGATGGTCACAGCCATCATGTGCCTGCATGCCACGGGCACCTTCCAGAGACCAACAGGGGACATGACAGGCAGAAACCAGTTGGCCACATCACGCCTACTCACACAATTCCTCAGCACACTGCTGCCACATGCTGCAGAGTACATCCGTTTCCCCAGCACACAGGCGGAGCGCACAGCACACATACAGTAGTTCCACAGGGTAGCACGGTTGCCTGGTGTGCTCAGGGCCTTAGACTGCACCCTTGCAGGCATCCACATGCCATTTGACCCAGTTGGGAAGAGGCGAAAGGCGTAAAGCGTCACGCAGCCTGAACGCATCCTGACAAAAAACCAGAGCCCTGGTTCTGGAGCAGAGAGGCAGTTTCGCGTTGGTGGGGGCCCAAAGGTCAGGTCAGGTTCCCACTCTTCAATAGTGACTGAACTATGGTTGAGCGAGACCACTAACGAGGATCTGTCTCTGTTCTGCTGAGACGTGCCAAATGAGTTCTACACCTGGCAGATAGATTGCAGATTGAGCCTTGTGCTCAAGCACCATTCCCAGACCCTCATAGCTTCTCTGCATAAGGGTAAGAATGAGCACCGCCCTGCTTATTGATGTAATACATCACTGCTTTGTTGTCCGTTTGGAGAATATTCTTGAGACAGAATGTTAAAGCTCGGACCGCAAAAGGACAAATCTCATTCTAGGACATTTATGTGAGCTGGGACTCGAGTTGAGTCCCACACCCTGATGTGGAGAGCCTGACAGTGAGCTCCCACCCCATTAGTGAGGCATCTGTGGTAATGGAATCTGATGGTAGAGGGGCAAGGGGTATCCCTGCAGGAGATTGGCCTCTTGAGACCACCAGGTGAGAGACCTCCGTAAACGGTTCCTCACCTTGATGAGATAGGACTACGGGTGAGTGGTTGGACACCACTGAGTACTGAGCATCCACAAGGTGGTTCTCATGTGCAGGCAGACCAGAGGTACAGTGAACACTGAGGATGACATGAGGCCCAGCATCCACTGCATCGAGGCACTGCAACAGCATGTTCTCTCCGATGTAAGACCCATCTGAAGGATCTCGTTCCTTCACTCCTCTGGGAAAAACCCACCGCGGGATGTGTCCAGAAGGTCCCTGAAAAGGAGCCTCTGGGGGGCTGCAGCTGCGATTTCTTGACGTTGACAGGACTCCCATGGACGTGGGAGGAGAGGCCATCTCTATGGCATCAGAGTCCTGCCTGGAAGGACTACCAGAAGCCAATCATCCAGATAAAGACACCTGTATCGAGTTCTAGGTGCACTCACGAGAACTGCCAACACTTTGTAAAAACACAGCGAGGACAGCCAAAACAGGACTCTGAACTGATAATGTTGTCCAGAGCCACAAACCTCAATTTATGATGCCTCGGGTGAATAGAATGTGCTGGTAACATCCTGCATGTCTAGGAGGCTAACAGTCATACTCATAAACCAAGGGTAACAGGGTTCCTAGAAATCATTTTGAATTTCTCATGGGGAGAAATTTGTTAGCTCCGAGATCTAGAATGGAAACATTCCCCAGACTGCTTCGAACCAAGTAATGATGAACCCGTGTTTCATTGATGCAGCAGCACAAGTTCTACTGCCTGTTGTCTAGAGGCCCTGAATCTCGCGGTGAGAAGGTCTGACTGAAGGCGACAGCCAGGGCTGTTTGGGAGGACAATCGGAGGGTTTCACAAAACTGGTGAGTACCCCGCGGTTATCCGAGACCCATTTGTCTGAGTTATGGACTTCCACTGTGTAAGGCATCAACCGACCTCCACGGAGAAAATCCACCTCGGGCAGTTGAGGGTGGGACTTGGGCCAGCAATTCCAAGTAGCGCTGGGCACTTTGAGCCCTGCGCACCTGCTGCGCCTTCTTTTGAGGTTGGGCAGGTTGGTTCTTATGAAACTTCCTCTGCCTTGAAAGGACAACGATTATGAAACAGCATTTACTGGCATGCCTCGAGAGAGAGCAGGAGGGTCAGCAACAATAGCTGACCTAGTCTTTATGTGCTACAGAGCATGAGACACAGACCAAAGATATGCACCATCAAAGAGCAATGCAATTACCTGTAGATGCGCATCATTGGTGAAGCCTGAAGATGCGGAGCCAGGAATGGCGGAGAGTGCAAATACCAGCAGCTGCTGAACAGGAAGCACAGTCGAAAGCGTCCATGGCTGCTTCAACCTGTTGGTTGTTAGATTCAATACCCAGTAATGGTTTGAAGAAGCTCTGGTTTGAATCCGACTCAGAGAGCTTCAACCATTTGCTTGAGAGAGGTGCCACAGGATATACTACGTACTGAGAAAAAACCAGCCCTGGTAACTGGCAATATCGCATTCTTAGGACAGAAGCAGCAAAGACTAAGCTTACCTAAGGTGTCTATCTTCTGAATTCCTTGTTAATAAGTCGAGCTGTAATGGGTTTGAGGAAGAATGACCTTATCATTCTCTGCCAGGACACAATAGGATCCGCAAAGCTAGCATGCCAAAATGGGGCGTTCTTGAGGCTGAATATTTTCTATCAATGGTTATACCAACATGAAGAAAACAGGATTATTCCATACCATTTGAGACAAGCGTCTCAGAAGGAAGCTGAATCGGAGGAGTCAAATCCGTAGGGATCTCCGAGCGTGAAAGGTATTGAGTCTAGCAATTTCCAGGATCGATGTCTGTAGTCTGGAGAAAGTGTGGAAATCATATTCTTCAGCAGACTTAACATGACGGGTCCTCGACCACAGGCTCTGCAGCAGTAAAGGTCCTGCTTAGTCCACCTCATCGCCCTAGCGAAGGTCTGGGTCAGGGCTCAATATCATCTCCTGACAGTCCAGGAGGGACTGTATGGACAGAAGGGATGAAAGCCAGAGGGAAGGAGGAAAAGAGACAAGGAAAGTCCCGAGAGCCCCTGGTGCCCAGGAGGCGCCTGATGCGAGCGAGTAGAGACCAAGCACAGCAGCGCGAAATGGCGACTCTGACGCCACGGCCTGGAGACGCCCCGAGAAGCCACGCGGCACTGTCGGCGAGCTGAGAAGCCGCAGCACCGTGGATGGCCTTGAGGATGGCGCGCAGATCTGAGCCAGGCTCCCAGGAACCGAAAAACAGGTTTGAAGGAAAAGAGCAGGAGATAAGGGCATTGACGTGCCCTGCGAGCCATGCATGAGGGGGACACCTAAGCACAGAGTGAAGCGGCACCGAAGAAGGTGCAGTGACAGGAAGATCAACCGCCCTACCTGTGGTGCACCAGAGAGCCCAGAAGGCCCACGAGCGACCGAGCCAGGAAGCCAAACCAACCTCAGACCATTGCTCCATAAGAAGCGGCCCACTGATGAAACTGCTCATCTGAAGACCTACCTGCGGGTGGGGTAGGACTCCGATGTCGAAGACGTCTGCTACCAGAAGCCGCTGTTGGCGACTCAGAAGGAGGAGACGGCAACTAGCCCGATAACCCGAGCGTCTCGTGCAGATGTATCAGAGGTGACATTGGTGATGCACCTCTTTTTAGACCTGCGAGGGCAGAAGAAGAGCTCGAGGCCAAGCGGTTGCCGAGAATCGACGTTGGCTTTATGCTTCATGAGGACGCCATCCCCCAGGCATTGGACTGACCATTGTCAGACCCCCTTCCAGAAGCGGCGGACGGACAACCCGACTGACTGAACAACTTTCATCGAAGTCACCCTACCGTCACCTGACCTGCTCGCTGGTCGACTCCGTCAGTGTAGGCTACGAGACTTCTTTATCGTTTTATTTCAAAATAAGAACTTTAGCGATACTGATCGAGATAATACTACAAAATAATAAAACTGAAAACTATGCTGCTAGTTTGAAGTTTGACTCCCGACAGGTGGCGTCGTCACTGAAGCGCCTTTCGGCGGGCGGAAAAAAAACTGAGGCGGTTGCAGTCGGCGCCAAGATAGTCATTGCAGCGAGCTGAGGCTGTGACGTTCCCTACAGCGCCATCTCTGGCGTCGGCTCCCCAACAAAAGTTTGCTCCCGATGGGTCCTAATGCCTCGAGCGCAGATCCCAATAGTGTGAATGAGTGGTGGAGACTTATGTCAGGAAGATCGCACGTTTCTCACATTAAGTCGCTGATCTCATCCTTCATGACTACCAATTGAGGTTCAATCAATCGGAAAGACCTGATTTGGCGCTCCTTTAAGTGTTTCATTAGAGGTGAATTTATTAAATTAGCGTCCAGGAGGAAAAAACAGAGAAGCTAGGATTCTGGCGCTCTTAAGTCAGATAAGACAGGCCGAAAATACCTTATTCTTGACATCTTCCCAGACAGATTTAGAGGCCCTAATGAAACTTAGGAATGAGTATTCAGACCTGTTAAGAGAGAAAGTAGAGTGTGCTATCCTCAAGACTAAGGCTCGCTATTTTGACCAAGGGGACAAACCAGGCAGGATGCTAGCCCTCAATTGCATGGGGTAGGGGCTTGAGATGGATCCTACTTTGTCTTCCCGGACGACTCGCTCAAGACTTCCCTGGGACATTTCTCAAATCTTTGAGTCATTTATACGGGACCTTTATAGTATAGGGCCCTCTCAGTCTCCCTTTCCCAAATTGAACAATTTTGGACCAGGCTTCAACTCCCCTCCCTGCAGGCTCACCAGCATGAGTTCTTGGCAGTGGAAGAGGTGATCCAGGGACTAGCTCAGATAAATCCCAGGTCCTGATGGTTTCCCCTCTAATTTTTATGAAGTTTTTGCAAGGAAGTTGCTCCTTTGCTTCTGAAGCTGTTTGAGTATATGTTCATTGAGTGACCTCCTCGACCACTCTCTGTTGGAAGCCACGATTGTCTTGAGTTTTAAAGCCGGATAAACCCCAGAATGAACCAGCCAGTTATCGTCCAATTTCACTACTAAATTATGACATGAAAATTTTAACTAAAATCCTATCGCTTAGAATTAAGCAAGTCTGGGCTAATCTGTTGGAGCCCTGAACAGGGGAGTTTGTACAGAGCAGACCTTCTGCAGATCATTTATGTACCCTCACACATTTTGAGTCTCCCAAGATTCCCAAGCTCCCATGGTCTTAGTTTCATTAGGCATGAAAAAGCCTTCTAACAGAGTTCACTAGGATTTCCTCTGGGTTACCCTCAAGAAAATGAGGTTCCCGGACATGTTTATCAGTGGATTCAGAGAGTATATAAGTTCCCTACTGCCAGAATTTATTGTAATGGGGTCTTCTCATCCCGATTCCCTATTTCTGAGTACCAGACAGGGGTGTCCTCTTTCTCCTTTTTGTTTAATCTATACTTAGAACCCCTTTTGCTCCAGTATTAAAGTTCTCCCAGGTTAGAGGTTGCTCAGTACATCAACAAATTTTGACCCTTTTCAGCCTATACAGATGACATCTTTTTACTTAACTTAATCGGATGTTCCTAGAATCCATTTTACAAATTATTGCTTGTTTTGGGTGAAGGTGGTCAACTATAAAGCAATCTATCCAAATCAGTTATTTTCCTGCTAAACAATAGCACACCTCGTGCCAACTTCACTCAGTTCGGTATGTGAAGTGGGCCTCTCTTCATTTAAATGCTAGGTATACATCTTACAAGAGACCCTAAGGTCTTTAGGAAACTACAGGATGACCTAATCTCAAGGATACAACAAGACTTTCAGAGATGGTCTGCCCTCCCTTTATCACTATAAGTCGCATAAGTATCATTAAGATGTATGTGCTACCTTGGGTTTTACCCGCTAAATAGGAAAAGTCAATTACCTACAGTAATTCTTGATCTTCTCTTGTATCTTCACCATTCATTACTTACTGGGTGTAAGCCGGACGCACTTTCCATACAGGAAACTTTTTTTTTTTTTTTTTTTAAAAAGTCTAGCTAACGGCACCACCCTCGAGAGTGACGTCATGCGCGAGGCGGCCGTTAGTAGCGACCGACTCCTCCTCCAACTCAGTTCTGTGAGCCGGAGAGGCAAAAGAGAAAGCAGAGAATATGAATAGTGAGGCAAGATGGCGAGGGATAGCAAAGCAAGGAAGAATGAACTGAAAAGGAATAAAGCCAATGGAGGAAGGACAGAGGAGATAGAGTATCCCTAGCCTAGGGACTGCAGGGCCTCCTTACCTGGGCGACTCTAGGAGGAGAGATAAGTAAGGAAATTGAGAAAATAGAAAGAAAAGAAGAAGAAGAGAGATGGGATGTTGAAGGGACCCAGAATGCCCAAGCAGGCATAGTTGAAACTTACAGCTGAAGGCTGGAAAGACTAAGGGGAAGCAAGAATCCCGGAGATGGAGCTGAGAGAAGGTTCACGAACCCACTAGACAGACTCAGGAGGCATAGTCCTCATCTTCAACATGCCATTGTTCTTGACTACCCACCTGGGGCTCCTGGCAGGAAGGCCAGCTAACTGGAGGACACCGAGGAGGAAGAATAAAACCCAGGCAGCATGGAGGCGCTGCTCAGGGGTTTAGAAATGGAAAATGTAAAGCCTTTCAGGCGTTTTAAGATAGAAATGGGACTCAGACTGACTGGCCAAGGCAGGCCAAAGCTTAGGCTGGCTGGGATTGGATATGGTCAGCACTGCTCTTCTGCAAAAATTGTCAGGAGGACACTTAAAGGGAGAAACCAATAAGCAAACTAAGCGGAAGGATAGCCTATCTTCTCATTGCCTTCTTGTTTGTTTTCCTTTTTTTACAGATAAAATTTTGTAGACTAGATGCATGACCCCGATACCAAGATGCCTATAGCAGTCAAGAGAGTTCCCTCAGCATTTTTTTTTTTTGCAAAAAGAAAAAGGAATAGGCATGCTCGTTCCTCTGCTCTGCAAGGCAAGAATGAAGAGTTTTGATTTCAGGGCAACTATCTGGAACACGGAATTGCAGGATCAAAACTGAATAGCCTGAGCCAGGCCAAAAACCCAGGAGGTATCTTGCCAGAAGAATGGCAAGAGATAGTTGTGCAGTCTGATAGCCAATGCAATCACGAGATGGCCCATGAATCTTAGAGTAAGTAATTTTTCTGGAAAATAGAAACCCCCTCCCCAAAAGAAAGATTTTTCCCCGGAAAAATTAAGCAATTTTCCTATATTTTAGAAAAAAAGTTTTTTTTTTGTTTTGTTTTATATGCAGAGAGGGAGGAGGCGGAGGTGGAGAAGCCACAGGAAGAGGCCACTGAGGGGATGGTGGGCGGGTGTAAGTAATGAATGGTGAAGATACAAGAAGATCAAAAGTACGGTGAGTGCGTAATTTTCCTATTCCTTGTCAATCTTCACCATTCATCACTCCCTGAGTAAACACAAGCTCCTCTTCCCCGGAGAAGGAAGGAAAGGCCATACCCTGAGGTCAAGACCCCCAGCCTTCTGCTGGTGAGAAACAGAAGGAAGACCCTGAAAAGCATTCAGAAAGCCTAAGTGGGAGAAAGAGCTAGGAGGTGCCTCCCGAGGATGAGGAGACGGAGGGCCCCTGTAAAAGTCTCCTAGCTCTGGAAGAAAAAACGGGTCCCCGGAGGCGGAGGCGAATCACCCTATGCCGGGCCAGGGGTGACAACCTGGAAAAGCGAAGCCATGCCGTCTGCCTGATGCAGAATCACTGTCCCCACAAGCCTGGAAGCCACCTCATTGGCGTCAAGATATGCTGCTTGGCAGTGTCTTGCCAGCTCCAGGCCTACCATGAGAGGGCAGCAGCTTGTCTGGTTTTGCTCCGTGTCAGGCATAGATGCCAGCAGCTGGGACATCATCGACCACAGATGCGGCTGTAGGCAGCGGGTGAGCCTGATGTGATGCAATACATGCACTCGCCACGCGAAGAAGGGACACTCTTAGCTTCAGAGGTCGAACTGGAGAGTCTGAATCCGGTGGTGGTCGTGCATCAGCAAGCAGCATGAAGGAGTATCCAGGTATGCAAACCTGAGAGCAGGTTGGGAAGGGAACCTAGAGACTCAGAGGGCACAATCCTCGCTGGCAGTCCGCGGGGCTGGGAAGAGCGGCAGGAACTGCCAGGACCGGATAAACGCCTTCTGGAAGGGGATAGGCCAGGAGGTACCACCAGATGCTGGGCACTGAATTCACCAAGGAATTCACGCGTCTCCGTTCGGTATTGTCTCTTTGAGCGTGGAAATCCAGTCCCTCACCATCCTCGGGAGAAATGCTGATATTCTGTGAAATCAGCGCCGGAGGACAGATGAGCAGGGGTTCCTCTCCCTCAGAGGAGAGCGAGGATGATGGGAACTGGAATGCCCAGAGGATTCCTGCGGCGGTGGAGAAGTCGAAGACCCGCTCATGCATGTATCTAACATATGAGGGAAGGCCGCATAGAGACCTCGAACTGCTCCCAGGATAGCGGACCCGTGGGACCGACATGGCCGGGAGGCGGGGTGGTGAAAGCAGAGAGATGGGAGGGGCACCTCCGGGAGGCAACTGCTCTCTGTGAGGCTCTGGAATCCAGGAAAGGAGCCCTAGCAGGGGATCCCGGATATCAAACCAGGCCGCAGCAGACTCTGGGAAAAGCAGAGCCTGGAAGAGCTCTGGGGAACTCCTGTGACGGCCGCCGGGACTGCATGGATCCAGAGGGCAGTCTGCACTGGCGCGCGGAGGACACCTAGAACCCCAGGGGAGGGGCAGGGCTCTGCACTCCGCCCCCGCCACCCCTGAGGTGGCCAAGAGACCAGGCAGCAGGCCGCCTGCCTCCTCAACCTCTCGGTTCGAGGGGGCCCTCCTCCTCGACTGCGCGTCCCCCTGTCCTAGAGGCAAAGCACCCAGGTAGCTGTCACCAGACCTCAGAGGGGCCTCCCCTCCATCACCCCGTCTGCCCGGGACTCGGCCACCCCAGCCGAGAACCCTCAGGAGGCGATGGTAGAGGGACAGAGGAGGGCCCTGCGCGCTTGGTACTAGCCACCGAGGACCCAGATCCTGAAGAATGGGGGTGCCAGGATGGGTCCCATCTGAGTCGTCGTCCTCCGAGGAGGGCGAGACCAACTGAGACCTCGATGCTGGCACCCAAGGGTCCCAGTCACTGGCAGCCCCAGTACCAAGTCTTGACGCGCTTCACGCGCGGCAGCAAGGCTAACCCACACCCCCAAGCGCCTCAGCCCGGCCAGCACGCCAGCTGGAAGAGGCCAGCGGTGCCACCGGCGCGTCGGAAGGCGGAGCGGCACCACAGAACGCCGCCATGTCCACGGCACATGACGGTGCGAGGCCACAAGCTACCGCCAATGGCGCCCGCCCGATCACAGGCGCGGGATCCAAATAGCGCGGGAGCAGCGCCGCCCGATCACTGGCGCCAGGATCCAAAAGCAGCGCCAAAGCGGCGTCGAGGTCCCCAGCCGGACCCAAAGCCAAGAACCTCGACACGAGAGGCCTGCACCTCCCGAAGAGGTGACAGCCCGATCACGGTGTCAGCGCTTCTTGACCCGGAGAATACGGCAGCTCCCCAACACTGCGGAAGGGCCTCCTCCTCGGCAAGATAGGATGAGGAGCCCCCTCCTCCTTGGACCGTATAGGCCGGGAGGACCGGAGGAAGAGCCTAGAGATCTCGCCCGAGATTCCGTGGCCGTCCCGAGTCGTGAGGGCCTTGCCAGCGAGCCCAGCGGGACTTCGAGGGCTGACGGTCCATCGAAAACAGGCGTCTACAGATCCATATCATGGTTGGGTCCCAGGCAGCGAATGAAAGTAGTACCTACCGTGATTCTTGATCTTCTTGGACGGGTCTCCACCACTCATTCACACTAGTGGGATTAGCGCGGAGGCACTAGGACCATCGAAACAAACTTTTGCTGGAGGTGGTAGCGAGAGATGGCGCCCGTGAGCAGCGGCAGTAATGACCATCTCGGCGACGACCCTCCAACCCGCCTCAATGCCTTTTACCAGGGTGCAGCGCAACTAACGTAAAGTAAATCTAACCTTAAAAGCGGACATAAGATAGTCCGTGCGACCCGTGTAGAAGGGTCAGCAAAAGAAGTCCTCACGGCCTAAGATTTGAGGGTGAGAGACCAACACAGGTGAGCTCGGGGGATGGAGGGTGGGCGTGTGAATGAGTGGTGGAGACCCGTCCAAGAAGATCAAGATGCAGGTGAGTGCGTAATTTTCGCTTCTTCCTGGACATAAGTCTCCACCACTCATCCAACTAGTAGGAGAGTCCAAGCTGATAATCCCCAAAAGAGGCGGCAGAGCCAGAGCTCACGCGTCTAAGATAGAAGACCATTAGGATAGTTCTGCCGAATGCGGAATGTCACCTGGCATGAACATCCAGTGCATAATGTAATGAAGGTATGCACTGAGCTCCAGGTGGCGGCGTTGCAGATATCCATAATTGGAACATTGCGAATCCTTCTAAAGATGCGCGACCGCCTAGTAGAGTGAGCGTACCTCTACCCTCAATTTAACTTGAGCCATGGGTAGCAATGTCGAAGGCATGCCACTAACCATGATAAGATGCATCTAATAGCGACGGGTTGACCCAGCCGGTGTCGCTGAAAAAAACAAAACAGTTGCTGAGTCTTGCGAAAATTCTTGGTTCTATCTAAATAGAACCCATAAGGCTCTTAACATCAAGGAATGAAGAGATCGTTCCCTTCATTTTGGAAATTAAACTAGTAGGAAGTACCAGAGGTTGGTTTAGATGGAATTCTGACACAACCTTGGGAAGAAATTTAGGATAGTCACGGAGACACCTTGTCTTTATGGAATACAGTATAACGGAGGGTCCGTCACAAGGCATGAATCTCCGAGACCCTGCAGGGCTGAGTAATAGCCACCGGAAGGCAGTCTTCCAGGTAAGAAATTTTAGCTCACAGGTAGCTAAAGGGCTCGAAGGCTTCCAGTGAGCATGTCCAGCACCAGGTTAATGTCCCCAGGTTGCAACTGGACACCTAACAGGGGTCTGGTATGGAAGAATCCCTTAAGAAATCTCTCACCATAGGAAGCTGAGCCAGAGTCAAGGAAGAAACCGGCTCATGGAGCTGAGATGGCACTAAGGTGAACTTTAACTGTAGAGTACTGGAGACCTGAGTTTGATAGGTCCAAAAGATACTCCAGAACCTTGTCAGGAGGAGACAGGAAAAGGGATTCAAGAGGACTTTGCACACCAGAGAGAAAAGCGTTTCCATTTGAAGCGTCGTTTTCAGGTGGCTGGCTTCCGCAGCCAGAAGGATATCGAGACTCTCGAGAGGCGTTGAATCGATTCACTTCTACCTCTTAGGAGCCAAGCATGAAGGTGAAGTGATTTCAGGTTAGGATGGACCAACGAACCCTGAGTCAAAAGGTTGATTTGCAAAGGAAGTGGTCTCGGAGAGCTGCCAACATACTGTTGAGCAGAGAAACCATAGTTGCCGAGGCCAGGAGGGAGCAATGAGAATCATTTTGGTCCCCTGAGACTCGAACAGGGAGAACTCTCTGGATTAGAGGATCGGTGGAAGGCGTAAAGCGTTTTGTACACAGCCTGAGCAGCATCTGACAGAAAATGCAGGCCCTGTTTCTGGAGCAGAAGAGACAGTTTTGCGTTGAGTGGGGATGCAAAAGGTCCAGGTCTAGAGTCCCCACTCTTTGAATAGTGACCAAAGCTACGGCTGGATGAGAGACCACTCGTGAGGTCTGCCTCCGTTCTGCTGAGGTGACTGCTGGGTCGTTTTGTATACCTGAATAAACCGCTGAATCAGAGACTCCAGCTCCAAGCACCACCCACACCTCATTGCTTCCAGCAAAGAGGGTAAGAATAAACACCGCCTTGCTTGTTGATGTAATACATCACAGCTTTGTTGTCCGTTTGAAGGAGAATGTTCTTGTGACAAGGATATCCTTCAGGCTCGGATCATAGGAGGACCGCTCTCATCTCAGGACATTTATGTGGAAAGAGTTTCGAACTGGTCCATACACCTTGAGTGTGGAGGGGGCGACAGTGAGCTCCCCATCCCATTAGCGATCGTCTGTGGTGATGGAGATCTGATGATCTGGGGAGCAAAGGGAACCCTTCCAGGAGATTGCTCTCTTGAGTCCACCAGGGAGAGACCTTGAAAGGGGCTCCGTCACCTTGATGGGATAAGACTGGGTGGTGGTCGGGAGACCACTGGTGGAGGCATCCATTGGGTGGTTCTCATGTGCAACGGGCCAGGGGGTACAGTGAACACTGAGGAGCCATGAGACCCAACATGCGTTGCATCGAGAGAGCTGTAACCGATTGGTTCTCCCGATGTAACAGGCCATCCGAAGGATGTCAGTCTTCTGTCCTCTGGGAGAAAGCCTTCGTGGAAGAGGTGTCTAGAAGCTCCCTATGAAAGGAGCCTCTGGGAGGGCTGCAGTTGTGATTTTTCAAATTCAGCAGAATTCCCATGGACGTCAGAAGACATATTGCACGGCTCCAAAGTCCCCTTGGCTGGAAAAGGGCTTATAGAAGCCAATCATCCAGGTAGGAAACACTCGGTCCGATCTTCCTGAGATGCGCTGCGAGAACTGCACACAACACTTCATAAGACTACATGGCGCGGGATAACAAAGGGCAGGACTCTGAACTGATAATGCTTACCCAGGCTACAAACCTGAGGAACTTGCGGTGGGTCGGGTGGATGGGAGATATGCTGGTAAGCGTCCTGCATATCAGGGAGGCCAGCCAGTCGTGCTGATGCAGCAAGGGTAACAGGGTACCTAGAAATCATTTTAATTTCTCCTGAGGAGAAATTTGTTTAACTTTCTGAGGTCTAGGAAGGGGTGCATTCCCCAGACTTCTTTGGAACCAGGAAGTAATGAGGGAGAACCTTGTGCTCGGAGATCTGAGGGGCACCAGTTCTATTGCCTCAGTTGCTTAGAGGCCCTGGATCTCGCGGTGAGAAGGTCTGACTGAGAGGCCGACAACCTGGGTTATCATCTGGGAGGACAATTGGGGTTTCCAAAAATTGAGAAAAACCTCGCGAATTATCCGAGGACCCATTTGTCTGAATTATGGACTTCCACTGGTTGTAGAAACGTCAAGCGAGCCTCCACGGAGAGAGTTCCACCTCGGGCAGTGTGGATGGAACTTGGGCCCAGCAATTCATAAGGTGGCGCTGGGGGCTTTGGGCCCCACGCTCTGCTCGCGCTGCTTTTGAGGTTGGGCAGGTTAGGCTTTTATGGGAGCTTCCTGCCTCTGCCTCGAAGGACCCAGCGAGTAATGAAACAGCGTCTGTTCACATGCCCCGAGGAGGGAGCAGGCGGAGGTCTGGCCAACAATGGCGACCCTGGTCTTCTGAGTGGCCTCTGGGCTTGTTCCACCTGAGGGCCGAAGAAAAAGAGCCATCAAGGGCAGGCGCCATTACCTGCTGCTGAGAGCATCATTAGTGAAGCCAGAAGTCGCAGCCAGGAATGGCGCGGTACAAATACCTGCGGCTGCTGAGCGAGAAGCAGTGTCAAAAGCGATCCATAGAGGCTGACCTGTTGGTTATTGGACTCAATACCTAATAGCGGTCGGAAGAAGCTCTGACTTGGAGTCGAATCCGGAAGAGCTTCAACCATTCTTTTCAAAGAGTGCCACAGGATATACTCATACTGAGAAAAAGCCTTGGTAACTGGCAATACGCATACTTAAGAGTGGAGGCAGCAAAGACTCTCTTACCTAATGTATCAATCTTACGAGATTCTTTGTTAATAGGTCGAGCTGTAGTAATTTAGGAAAACGACCTTATCATTCTTCTGCCAGGACTACAATAGGATCCACAAAGGCTTGGGATGCCAAAATGGGACGATCATTGGGAGCTGAATACTTCTTATCAATGGATTTAGCCACTGAGGGAATAAGAGCAGGATATTCCATACCATTTGAGACAGCGTCTCAAAGGAAGAGCTGGATAGGAGGGTCAAATCCGTAGGGATCTCGAAGCATGAAGGTACTGAGTCTTAATATCTTCCCAGGATCGATGTCTGTAGTCTGAGAGAAAAAGTGGATCTCAGGTTCTTCAACAGAGACTTAAAGGACAGGTCCTCGACCACAGGCTCTGTAGCAAAGAAAGATCCTGTTTCCTCCACTTCATCGCAACCGAAGGTCTGGGTCAGGCTCAACATCATCTCCTGATGGTCCAGAAAGGACTGATTGGACAGGAAAGGTGAAAATTAGGAGGAGGAAATAGCAGAGAAACAAGGAGGGTCCCGAGGGCCCCAGCGCCGAGAAGGCAAAATGGGTTGAAAGCAGCACACGCAGAGGGCCTGGCGCCGAAGAGGCACGCGGCACCGCAAGCGCGCCGCGGATCATGGCGCCACTAGCAAACGCCCGAACCAAAGCGGCGCCCGCCGGCAGCGCCGCCAGACCGCAGGCGCGCAGGTATCGCGCGAGATCACGCGGCGCTGCGGGCGCGGCGCCGCAAGGCCGGCGGCACCAGCGGCACCGACAAATAGCCGACCCTGCGGGCGCGAGCGCCCCAGGAACCTGGAAAGCTAGAAGGAAAAACAGGAGATAAGGGCATCGGGTGTGGCCCCTGGCGCGCAGCCATGTGAGGGGGAAACACCTAAGCGCGGAGTCACCGGCACCGAAGAAGGCGCCGCGCGACTAGGAAGGTCCAACCGCCCTACCCGATCACTGGAGGAGCCCGGGGGCTCCATGGCAACCGAGCCAGGCAGGAGAACCAACCTCCGAGCCCATCGCTCCATAAGAACGGCCCACTGATGAAACTGCTCATCTGGAGCCCTACCTACAGGCGGGGAGGGGCTCCGATGTCGTGGACGATGGTCACCAGCAGTTGGCGACTCCGAAGAAGGAGAACGGCAACTAGCTACGATAACCGACCGTCGACGCGCAGACATACCAGAGGACGACCTCGAGTGATGCCTTCTCTTTTTTGACCTGTGGGCGGAAGAAGAGCTCGAGGCCGAACGGTGCCGAGAATGCCACTGTTTATTTTTATGCCGACGGGGACCGCCCATCCCCGGGCATTGACTGACCGTTAGTCGGAACCCGCTGAGGAGAAGTAGGCTGACCGGACCCAGCCCGGCTGACTGAACAGCTTTCATACGAAGTCTCCCTACCGTCACCTGACCTGCTCATGGTCGACTCCGTCCAGTAGGCCGAGACTTCTTCAAGTAAGTTAAATTTAAAATATTAGAAAATAGAATAAAATTAAGCGATACTACTATCGAGATAATGTTACAAAAAAATAAACTGAAAACTATGCGCTAGTTTGAAGTTTGACTCCCGACAGGCGAGCGACGTCGTCACTGAAGCGCACTCGACGGCGGGAAAAAAGGAACTGAGGCGGTTGGAGGGTCGTCGCCGAGATGGTCATTGCCGCTCGAGCCGCTGATCGCGGCGCCATGCCTCGCGGCGCCATCTCTCGCGCCGACTCTCCAGCAAAAAGTTTGCTCCCGATGGGTCCTAGTGCCTCTGGCGCTAATCCCACTAGTGTGAATGAGTGGTGGAGACTTATGTCCAGGAAGATAGGCAAGCGTCATGCCGGTCCAAGATGGAGAAATGCCGGCCACAGGAGCACCGACGCATAGGCGCGCCTGGCCTCTTCGAATTTAACGCTTTAGTTCCAGAACCGGACATAACGTGAAACCAACGAGATTAAAACACAGTAGGAAAACACCAGCGCGAAGAAGAAAAAGAACAGTCTTACGTGTCGGTGTCAGGAAAGGAGTCGGAAACTACTACAACTACCAGCGCTGGACGCTGGACAGGTGCTGCCTCGGCGGCGGAAGAAATAGAACTGAGTTGGAGGAGGAGTCGGTCGCTACTAACGGCCGCCCCTCGCGCATGACGTCACTCTTGAGGGCAGTGCCGTTAGCTAGACTTTAAAAAAAAAAAAAAAGCTCCCGTGGCGGGTGCGCGCCTCTGGCTTACACCCAGTAAGTAATGAATGGTGAAGATTGACAAGGGAAGATCTACTGAATATTTATCTTCCCACGTCCTACTTCCAGCAGCTTCATTCTGCTATTATTAAATTCATTTGGCAGGGTAAACACCCCAGGCGAGCCTTCTCTAAACTTAACCTACCTAAAGAAAAAGGAGGCCTCCGCCTTCCTAACTTTATGTTATATTATTGGGCAAGTCATTTGTCCAAGATGGGGAGGTGGTACGAGGCAAGAGTTAAGGGATATCTTCCCGTTTGGCTACAGCTGGAAAAGAGGATGCTGGACAAATATAAACTTCAGTCATCAAGGTCTTCTATTATTCCTCTTCCGCTCTACCCTCAATTACAAAGTAGTGTCATAGGGGTTTCTATTAGGGTGCTGACTCAGTGCTGGAACTTCCTAATATTTCAGTTAAGAAAGATCTGGCTCAGCCTTACTTTAAACCCCAATATCAGGATTGGCGGTTCGCCAATTCCTCCAGACTGGCTCCCGCAGTTACAGGACTTTTGTGCGGAGAGTCTCTTCTCTCAGGTATCCCTCTTTCCTCGGTAGAGATTATGACCAAGTTTAACATATCTCGGAAATTTATATTCAAAGTCTTCCAATTGAGACACCTCATGGCTTCCCTTTTTGGCCCTATATTTACTCCATCCAGAGTTAGGCCTATTCTAAAACAGATACAGGACAATGCGAATAACCCTCATAGTATATCTAGGGTTTACTCTTATCTACTGGATGCCAAGTACCTGAATCCTCTGAAAGGATCCATGATCTGGGACGCTCTTCTGCCAGACTCTCCCGTGACTTGGGGTTGGATATAGGGAGACATGCATAAATACCTCACCCAAGATAGACATAGGCTTACTCAGTATCACATTCTAAATAATTTATATTATACACCGGTCAAACTGGCCAGACTAGGTAGATTGCCTTTGAACACCTGTACAAGGTGCGGTATTGCTGAAGGTAACCTGGTACACATTCTTTGGCACTGTGACAAAGTGGCTCCTTTATGGTCTTTAATTCAACTAAGTTGGAGCCTCTTCTGGGATTAAGTGATTTGTTTACTATAGAAATCTGTATTCTACGACAGTTCACTAATATTCAGGTTCAGGAACGTAGATTGCATTTGGCCTTAATTTCGATTGCAGTGAAAAGACTGGTTCTTAGACATTGGATGGACCAATTAGTTATATCATATATGAGGAATGGATCAAAGAAATGTCTCTTTATTTTAAGACTGAGAAGCTAATAGCAAGTACTAGGAACTGTTTGACATCTTTTAGCAGGAGATGGGGCAAATTGTATGCTCTTTACTTGCATTAAGTCTCATATAGGAACACCTGATGTGTATTAAGTTTCCCTTGATGTTTGGTTACTGTATACTGAATAGTTCTTGATGTATTTCTGAACAGGTTTCTCCAACAAGGCACATCCTGGGTGGGGGTAGAGATCTGCATGGGGGAGGTTCTCTTTTTCTTTTTCTTTTTGGGGTATTAAGAAGGAGGGGGGTATGTTTTTGATATTGCTTCAGATCACGGGGGCATGACACATCTCAATTGTAACTTTGAAATTGGGGTGGTTCCTGTAAGTAGCCTACGCTCTCAGTTCTTACTGTGAGTATATTTTGCTTATGTTTCAAAAATTCAATAAAAGTTTGAATTTCAAAAAAAAAAAATTCCTAGGGATAGATTGGTCACAAACAAAAGGAAGTACAACTATAGGGAAGCAGTTTCTTGAAATACTAGAGGATATGGGTTGTACAAACTTTCTCAGGGACAAGACAAGAGCTTATAATGTCCTAGATCTTGTGATAACAAATATGGTGGAGTCAGTAGATGGATGCCAGGTTAGGGAACCACTTCTTCTTGGATCTGACCACAGTATGATAGAATTTAAATTGTATTTTAAACATGAACAAGCATTTGTCAATGCCGAATGTTTGCTTGCTGGCATTGGCATTGGTAGTGTAGAAGTTACAGAGCTGCGTAACAGTAATGGCAGTGAAGTATTGAAGTGAAGCCAACCCCACCACCACCCTGCAGAGAGTGACAGGCATTGTGGTGTGCCTTTGGGTCGTCAGGCATAACGGCGCCATTTCACCACACCCAACCTGCAGACACTGACAAGTGTTCAGGTGTTCCTTGGGGTGTTTAGTCCTTACGCCAAGCACTTCATTTCATTGTAGAAATATGGTGAGATGGGTGCCATATAGAGAATGGGGTGAAGTTTGGGGCCAAAGAGTCCAAGGCATACCTCGATGCCTCTCACTGACTGCTGGGTGTGGAATGGTATGAGCATCACAGGCAAGAATCCCAAGTCACACCCCTGATGCCTGTCATTCTCTACAGGGTTGGGCGTTATAGTTGGAAACCCTAATACCTCAGGCATTCGTTGGTATTTTCACTCCAAATCTTCAACATGTTTGTTTTGTGACCCCACCTCATGAACAGGGGGAATATCAGTTTGTTAGCCGAAAGCTGCTTATGCACAGTGACTACGGCATTTAGCACCACAGGTGCAAAAACATTAAGAACAGGATGTAATAAATGACAGCTGTACTGTTCATGGGGAGGTGTAAAAAATGGCAATGTTGCAAATCTGTAGTAAAAATATTTTAAAAAAAGGTGAAGTCACAAGCGTACATAGAAACTGTGCAACGCACACCAGTAATATTATTAGGTTGGGGATTTTTTACAGCAGATTGTCAACTCAGGCATTTTGGTGCCTCTGATCATGAACAGTGTCACTGTGTTTTTCTTTATCTGTGCCGAACAATGATTTCCCACAGTGACCACGCATCTCTGTGCTGAAACTGTGAAAAATAGAAATTACGTACTTACCGTAATTATGATCTTTCTGTGTATCTTCACCATTCATCACAGATGGGTACTGGCCGGAGGTCAGGACCCGTGAGGCTACTTTTTTTAAAAGGATAAGTAGAGCGAGCAGCATCAGCGCCGCCCTGAGGCAGACGTACTACATGGCGCTCGAGGATTAGCCGTTAAGCTGTGTCGACTCCGCCTGACTACCAGTTCTGAGTCACCGGACAGGTAAGAGAAAGGGATGGAGGGTGGGACAAGAGAGTCCAAGGGACAGAAAAAGGAGGGAAGAACTGAACCAAAAGGAGAAATAACGACTGAGAGGACAGCAGAAGAGAGATGAGACTAAGGGGATTGGGTAGGGGCCCCAATCTCTGGAAGCGGAATAAGGGAGGGAAGGGAGGGAGAAAATTTTGGAGAGAGTGAGAGGTAACAAGGGTCCAGGACCCTTGCCCGTCACCAGACTGTATAGGAACTGCAAGGAGTAGCAAAGCTTACTTGCCAGAATTCAAGGCACAGAATATGTGGCAATACCCCAAAAGCAGAGTTGGCTATACTGGAGAAGGACAGGGTACAGGGATTAGTACTCTCTCTGTAACAAGATTTGGTGAAAAAAAGGGGGTTCCCTTTTTTTTGAAACAGTTGGACGACAGGAGGAGGGCAACCAACAACTCCCACCCTGATAGGGTGGAGATATGCAGTAGAGAAGGAATGCCACTCAATCTGTACCCTTTAAAGGGGAAGAAATTACACCTCCCTGTGTGTCCCTACTTTACCCTGCTCCAAAGAGAGGGAGAGGCACAGAGGGAGGGGGACCCAGAGACTGAGGCCCCAGGGGGACGGTGGGCGGGATTGTGATGAATGGTGAAGATACACAGAAAGATCATAATTACGGTAAGTACGTAATTTCTATATCTTATCTGTGTCAATCTTCACCATTCATCACAGATGGGTGAGTACCAAGCCCGAAGGGGTTGACTAATGCACCCTAAGGGACAGTGTCCCTAGCCCCTCAGTGGGTGACACACTAAGGGGAAACCTTCTGGGCCTGGGGAGGCCCGAGAGTGAGGCAGAGGACAGGTATCCCCGGAGGGGAAGGAAGTTGCCCCAACAACGCCGCCTCGCCCCTACGGAAAACAGATAGGTTCCCTGGTGAGCGGAGCAAATCACCCCACGCCGCCAAGGTGACAACCGGAAAGGCGAAGCCACGCCCGATCTTCTCTGGTGCAGATCGCTGTCCCTACCACTCTGGTAGCTACCTTGTTGGCGCCATTAGACGCCTTGCTTGGTGCCCACTAGCTCCAGGCCATGCAGAGAGAGCGATGGCTTGCCTGGTCTGCTCCGAGTCAGGCAAAGCAGCTAGGAATTAACCCAGCGCTGACCACAAGAACCTGTTGTAGGCTGCAAAGTGGGCCTAATGAGCGGAGATGGAGAGAAGCAACCGTGCCGAGTAGAAAGTCCTCCTCCCCAGAAATCAAATCAGAAGAGTCCTGATCTGGGGGCCAGTCACGGTGGAGGGCGCTAAGCCCTTCGGGAGTGTCCAGGTGCATCAATCCGCACTGCGGATGAGGCACAGAGCCTGGAGGCTCCGGGGGTGCGCAATACCTCTGGCTGAGGTCCCTAGGGGCAGGAACTTCAGAGAAGGGCCTCTGCCAGAAACGCATGGACGCCTCCCGAAAGGGAGCAGGCAAGGGGGGCACCACAAGGGTGACCACCCTGAAATCGCCTAGAAAGGCGTGCGCCGCATGCTCTAGATTGCTCGCGGATAGGTGAAGGTCCTCCAACATCCTCGCGAGGAAACGCTGATACTCCGTGAGATCAGCGGCAGGAGAGATGTGGACAGATGGTTCCTCATCCCCAGAAGAGGGGGATGAGGAGCTGGAGGTCACCATATGCTCCGAGGGTGGCTGCTCAGGGGGAGGTTGAAAAACCTGACTGTTCAAGGCCCTAACGTAAGCAGGGAACAGAAGCCACCGCTCCTGAACTGCTCCCAAGAGAGGCCAGTGGGACCAAGAATGCCCGGAGCGCTGGAGAATGCGGCAGAGGGGTAGGGGCAGAGCAAGGGAAGGAATCGGCTGGCCTCTGCCAGGGCTAGGAGGCGGACCATGGACACCGGCGAAGGTGTCCCGGAGACTCCGTAGCCAACAGCTGTACAACCACATTGGTACTGCCTAGGCTACGCCCAGAAGAATCCCAGTGAGGTGACCAGGGCCGTATAGGTCCAGAAGGACGGTCCCCTGCCACCAAAGAATAGGACCCTCTCAAGGATCCCGGGAAGGGCGGAAGTCCACTCTCGCTCCATCCAGGCCCGGTGGACCCCAGAGAAAGGCCGACCGCGACCCCACACCCTCGACCCCTCAGAGTCCAAGAAGGTCCTGGTCCTCGGAAGGGTCAGCCTAGGTAGCTGACAGCCTGGGCTGCCCCAGGGGAAATCAGGCGCAGCACCCTCCCAGCCGTAGGGCTTCCCGATGGCCCCAAAGTTGGGCGATCGAGACACACCACGGAAGGGGTACCTCCGCTGAAGGGTCAAGGAACCCCCAGACCAGGTTGCATGGCCTGGTGGCACGCACCACAGCCTGCTGGTCAGTGCCACTGACCCCGATCTGGAGGGGAACCCGCGCCTCCTCAGCAGGGGCTGACTCTGATGACTCGTCGAAGAGACCACTGACTCACTCTCCTGTGCAGAGCAACGAAGGGTGTGACTGCCCGTCCGACTCTGAGCTGGACTCCGGCCGAGGTGGAATCAGGGGCCCTAAGCCAGAACAGTAGGAGGGGCAGCACACAACCTTAAGAGGGCTCCAGAAATCGTGGCAGTGGTCAAGCCACCCCACACCTCCACGGCCCCACGGACGGAGCTGGCAGAAAGGCGGAAGGCAGTGAGACCAAAGGACGGAGCTAGGGCCAACCAGCGCGCCGTCAAGCCCACCGCGCTGGGAGCAGCGCCGAACAGAGAGACGGCGCCGACGGCAACCCTAACAGTGGCCCTGAGACGCAAACACCACCAGGCCCCCGGCACCGTGGCGGCACCGAGTCGAGCGGCGCCGGCGTCTCGGGATCAGGCTCGGCGCCCGATGCGCCGCTAACCCTGCGGCGCGCTTGAGCCTCGAGAACCAAGGTGGCGTCGATGGCACGGAACGGACCCGCGCCGACAGCGGCACCACCCGGCCCTGACACCACCGAGAGAGAGGCGGGCGCGGCGCGCGACCAGCGACTCGAGGAACCCGCAGCGCCGTGCTCAACCTCGCGCTGAGGCGACATAGCAAAGGGTGATGCCGGATCCAGGGTCGCGTGCTGCGAGCAGAGCCGACACCACAAGCGGCGCCTGACAGGGCCCACGACGCCGAGAGACGGCGCGCGCCGCCGGTGCCACCAGCCTCGGCACCGCCGAACGCCGAAGGCCTCGACGACACCGACGGACGGCGTTGAGGGCGGCGCCGACCGAAGCCTTCCAGACGGGGAGCGACACCGAGGGGCCTTCACCCCGAAGGGGGTGATTGCCATGGCGGCCTCCCGCCCACTCCCAGGGAAGGGATGGGCCTCCTGCGCCAGGAGAAGCCTCGACCAAGGCTGGGCTACGGGAGGTCGAGGCTCCCTCCTCCACGGTCCGTATAGAACCGGAGGGGACCCAGAGGAAAGGCTGAGAGAGCGGCTTGGCCCGACGAGAGCGTAATCCATCCCTGAAAGTCGGGCGGAGCTCGCCCAACTTTCCACGCCAGGACTGTTCGAGGACGCGCGGTCCATGGAGAAGCAGGCATCGCACGAATCCATGTCGTGAAGCGGGCCAAGACACGCGAGACACCGGTCATGCTGGTCGGTCATGGAGAAATTGGCGCCGCACAGGCACCGACGCATAGGGGCCGCCCGCCTTAGAGAACTTCTGCTTCCGACCGCAGCATGACCCTACGAAAACAACACCAAAAAGACTCCGACGTCGGCTTAAATGTTAATAAAAGGAAAGATCTTACGGCGGCGTTGGTGGAGGCAGAACAGAACTAGTAGACTGCGGACTGGCGGCGGAAATACGCAGAACTTAAAACTGACAATACTTCTCAGGCTTCACGGGCGACCTCGGCGGCGGGGAGTGGCGAAGTAGTAGTCAGGCGGAGTCGACACAGCTTAACGGCTAATCCTCGAGCCCACGTAGACGCCTTCCTCAAGGGCGCGCCTAATGCCAAGGTCGGTTCGCCTATCCTTTTAAAAAAAAAAAAAGCCCTATGGGGTCCTGACCTCCGGCCAGTACCCATCTGTGATGAATGGTGAAGACTGACACAGATAAGATCACACTTCAGCCATGTTGTGAAAAATGACAGCTGTACTGTTCATAAGGAAGTGTGGAAAAATGTCACTGGTGAAAATCTGGACTGAAAATATTACAAAGTCATGAAGTAACGAGGGTGCGTGGAAACTGCGCAATGCTCACTCGTATCACAGTCATTTTATGGACTTTTGTCACCAAATTTTCAATATAGCCATTTTAAGACTTCTGCTCATGAACAGTGTAACTGTATTTTCTTAATCTGTCCTAAACATTGCTTTCACACCAACAGCACCATTGTGCGCTACATGTGCGAAAACATTTTGGGCAACATATGAAAAATTGCAGCTGCACTGTTCATATGAAGGTAATAAAATGGCAATGTTGAAAATCTGGAGTGAAAAATAATGAAAATTCGCCAACTTACAAGCGCGCAGAATTGTACACAACGACGCCAGAAACAGTCATTTTTGGAATTTTTCACCAAATTTTCAACATAGCCATTTTAAGAGCCTTTGCTCATGAACAGTGTCACTGTGATTTTCTCAATGTATCCGACATTGATTTCAAGACATCCGACTGCGCCATTGTGCGCTACATAGGCGGAAACACATTTTGGGTGAGATGTGAAAATGACAGCTATACTACTCATAAGAAGGCATGGTAAAATGGCAATGTTGAAAATCTGGAGTGAAAATATTGAAAATTGCGACCTTACGGAAAGGAGGAACTGCGAGCTTACTTCGTAAAAAGTCATTTTTAGGAATTTTTTCACCAAATTTCAACATAGCCATTTTAAGACCTCTGCTCATGAACAGTGTCACTGTGAGTTTCTTAATTTGTCCCATACATTGATTTAGCATACCGACCTGCAGCCATTATTAATGCTACATGGTAGGAAACACATTTTGGGTGAGATGGAAAAATGACAGCTGTACTACTCCTATAAGAAGGTGTGGTAAAATGGCAATGTTGAAAATCTGGAGTGAAAATATTGAAAATTCACGACCTTACTAGCGCAGTAGGAACGCGCATAACGCACGCTCGTAAAACAGTCATTTTGAGGAATTTTTCACCAAATTTTCAACATAGCCATTTTAAGACCTCTGCTCATGAATAATGTCACTGTGATTTTTAATTTGTCCGTACATTGATTTCACATACCGAGGAGGTGCAGCGAACTAACCTAGAAGCATAAGCTTAACTAAAATAGGACATAAGATAGTCCGAAAGACCCGTGATAAGAAGGATTAAACAGAAGTCTTCACAGCCTAAAGATCGAGGGAGTGAAGACCAAAACAGAAGGTGAGCTCAGGGGATGGTGGGTGGGCGTGTGAATGAGTGGTGGAGACTTCGTCCAAGAGGATCAAGAATTACAGTAGGTCACGTAATTTCCATATCTTCCCGGACATAAAGGGTGGGATATTCAGAGCAGATGTGCCATGCGCAACAGGGATGCACCAGCGCAAGTGCGAAGTGTGCCATGGTGCGATATTCAGCAGGAGAGCAGCGCAGCACAACATGCAATGCGCCATAGCATAACAGTAATGAATGCATGCGCAACTGCAGGGGGTGGAACCAGGTACTTATAACATGCGCGGTCACGATATTCATCAGTATGTGACATGCGCAGTAGCAGAGCAAGTGGAAGTTGCGCGACATCGGAAATGAGCCAAAATAAAAAGGAGCATGAGAGGGGAGGAAGAATGTGCCACAGGGGAGCCATAGGTGGTAGCGTGGAGACAGAGTGGCAGGAAGGCAAGACAGGAAGCAGGGGGCAGGTATGGCCAGGAGTTGGACAGGGCCCACTGGAGGTGTGCCTGAGTGAGAAAAGGACTGGGTGTGCCCGTGCTAGTGTATGCAAGAGGGCCTGAGAGTGCCACAGTGGACGGAGGGCAGTGGCAAGAGGCAGGGCAGCCAGAGGTGAACAGCCAGAGGTGAACCCGGTGCAGGGGCAACACACAGAGGGGAGAAAAGGAGGACAGCCGCCCGGGGGGGGCATCAGCCAGGGACATGGCCAGTGCCACCTTCAAGATGGAGGTGGTAATGAAGGGTGTGAGAAGGCAGGCAGCAGGGAGGCGTGGCCGTGAAAGGGCCCGTCAGCGGTACGCCCAGAACAGGCAGTACCAAGTCTGGACCACCTTCAAACAGTACAGTGACACTGAGATTGTGAGCCGGTACCACCTAAACTGGGTGATTCTGAGGCAGCTCTGTGAGCTGTGCAGTGATGAGATGCAGGCACCCACACGACGGGCCATGCGCTGTCAGTGGAGACGATGGTCACAGCCATCATGTGCTGCTGCATGCCACGGGCACCTTCCAGAGACCAACAGGGGACATGACAGGCAGAAACCAGTTGGCCACATCACGCCTACTCACACAATTCCTCAGCACACTGCTGCCACATGCTGCAGAGTACATCCGTTTCCCCAGCACACAGGCGGAGCGCACAGCACACATACAGTAGTTCCACAGGGTAGCACGGTTGCCTGGTGTGCTCAGGGCCTTAGACTGCACCCTTGTAGGCATCCACATGCCATTTGACCCAGAGGGGGTGGCGCACATCAACCGCAAGGGCTACCTGAGTGTCAACTGCCAGATGGTGTGCGATGCCAGGGGGCGCATAATCAATGTCTGTGCCACTTACCCTTACCCTGGGGGAGCACATGATGCCTACATCTGGCACCAGTCTGCACTGTGCCACAGGTTCAACAGTGGGGACATCCCCACTGGCCATCTGGTAGGTGAGTATGCACAGCACGCTGGACGATGTGTGCAGACATGGGGGTGGGGTGGGGCATTGTCAGGGGTGCCATGGGTATTGGTCATGATGGCCCATGACACAGTGGCGCAGACCACCATGCTAATGACTCCCCTCCACACGCAGGTGACAGTGGTTACCCGCTACGGCCCTGGCTGCTCACACCATACCGGCACCCCATGACCCCAGCGCAGCAACAGTACAATGAGGCACACGCCACAACACGGAATGTCAATGAGCGGATGTTCGGGCTGGAGAAGGCACAGTTCCGCTGCCTGCACTCGTCAGGCGGTGCCCTACAGTACAGCCCCTCGAAGGCCTGTGGGCTATTCCTGGCCTGCTGTATCCTGCACAACATGGCCACCGACTGTGGGATAGCTATTGAGGTCAAGGAGGGGGATACGGGTGGGGACAATGAGGACGCAGGTCCAGCTGGTGTAAGGCAGCTACCCCTTGGGCGACAGGACCCCCGGCTGGCCCAGATGGCACAGCAGCACCGGGACACCATCGCAGAGGAGCACAATGGACAACACAGGTAGGCAACGGGGCCATGTGCAACCACCAAGGGCAAGAGCACAGCCCACAGACAGGCAGAGGTGGACATCAGGGGCAGACAGCGTAAAGGGAATGGGAGGGGGTCCGCACACGGCGGCAGGGATGGGCAGGGCTGCATACGTCACGTGCACACGCATGCACACACACCACAACACATGCCCAAAGGGTAACAGGCACGCCCACCCCCAACAGGCACCACCACACCCTCACAGGACCACACACAACCTTGCCCAGTGGCTGGAACTGTGCGTGCCTCAGACACTGAGCACCATTGCACAGTGGCGGACAGCGTTATGCAGGCATCATCATGCACACGCCACAGTGGCCAGCAGCCGGGAGGGTGTGCACAAGGACCATGTGTGTTCAGGGCTGGGAAGAAAAAATTACTCACCTTAGTAATGTTGTTTCTTCTAATGGAGTCTTGCTGTATTCAGACTATTCCAGTGATCACCAACCTTTGAACTGCCCCGGAGAACAAAGAGTTAACTTTCCATGCAGGGCATGGAACGCTGAGCTCGAGCTTGGTTGAAGCCTCTGTCTGCTGTTGTTTAAACTCCAACTGTCAGATCTTTTCGAGCTATACTCACTAGGTGTTCTGTGTGGAAACTGTAAAACTCACACTAGCCAACTGGCAACTAAATTTATTAAAAAAGGTTTTTTTTGGTTTCAAAGTAAGGACTCAAGTCAGGAAACCCAAAAAACAAAACAACACACAGCCAAAATAAAGGAGGGTGAGAAAGGGGCACCTCTAGGTGCCAACATCACCTCCTGCCCACCCACATCCCAAAACCAGGTTCTGAGAGGGAGGTCGGGGTCAGAATACAGCAAGACTCCATTAGAAGAAACAACATTACTAAGGTGAGTCATTTTTCTTCAAACAACATGAAGTCTTGCTGTATTCTGACTATCTGAATTACCAAACAGTACCTCCATGGAGGAGGAAAGAACCTACTTGGGAAAAGGCTCTGAAGTACTGCTGTGCCAAACCGAGCATCACTCCTAGCCTGGATATCCAGAGAGTAATGCTTGGTGAATGTGTGGACTGTTTTCCAGGTGGCTGCTTGACAGATTTTTAAGATAGGAATATCCCTGGCAGCAGCCAGGGAAGCAGCTGTACCTCTAGTAGAGTAAGCCCTCAGGCCTGAGGGTGGGGTTCTACCCAATTTTTCACAGAAGAATTGTATACAAGAGACAATCCACCTGGCAATAAATCTTTTAGTGGCAGGTTTGCCCTTACTGACCTCTCTGTAAGTGAGGAACAACTGGAGGAACTCAAACCTGTGACCCTTGGTGCGCTCTATGTAGTAGCTAAGGGCCCTTTAGGTCCCAGGTTGTGGAACCTCTCTACAGAGGAGGAATGGTCAAGAAGAAAACAGGAGAGACACAGACTGATTAAGAGAAGTCTGAGACCACCTTAGGCAAAACTTCCTGTTAGTTCTTAGGACCACTTATCTTCTATGGAAAGAGATGAAATCCGGCTCCACTGACAGGGCTTCCAATTCACTGATACGCCAGGCAGAGGTAATGGCCACCAAAAACACAGTTTTCCAAGTCAAGTACTTAAGCTCAGCAGAGGACAAAGGCTCAAAGGGGGGTTGCATAAACTGAGCAATGCAAACATTAAGGTCCCAAGCAGGAGCAGGGTCCCTGAAGGGGGGATTAGTGTGAAACAATCCCTTGAAGAACTTACAAAATACAGGATGGGCTGATAGAGGAGAGGGCTTGCCTACTGACAAGAAGGCAGAAACAGCTGCCAGATGCACTTTAAGTGTAGCTGGTCTAAGTCCCAAGCCATTAAGATGAACCATATAGTCCAGGACTGTAGGTAACCCAGCAGATTCTGGATAAATATGCTTATTAGAGCACCAAATAGTGAACCTTTTCCATTTGGAGTTGTAAGTCTTTCTGGTGGAAGGCTTTAGAGAAGCCTTAAGGATATCCAGAACCCCTTGAGAGAGGTGCAGATCAGCAAACTCTAACTCTTCAAGAGCCAGGCCTTGAGATTGAGAGATTTGAGGTTCGGATACCAAATCCTTTCCTGAGAGGATGTCAACAGATTGAAATTCCTGGGAAGAGACAGGGGAAGGTGGACTGCTAAGGACAGCAACAGTGGGTACCAGGGCTGTCTGGCCCAGTCTGGAGCAATCAGAATCACTTTGCATGGTTGAGACCTGATCTTGACTAGCACTTTGAACAGGAGAGGAAGGGGGAAGCATACAGGAACTTCCTTCCCAGTTCAGAACCAGAGCATCCAGGACTGAGCCCAAGACTGGGGTCTGCAACAGAAGAGGAAGTTGGTGATTGTCTGGGGCTGCAAAAGATCTATCTGTGGAGTGCCCCATCTGGAAAAATCACTTTCAAATTAGGGGATCTAAGGACCATTAATGGTGGCCCTGAGATATCCTGCTGAGAGCATCTGCTAGGACATTGTCCTTCCTGGGAGGTGAACTGCTATCACAGAGAGGTTTGCAGGAATAGGCCAGAGACCACAACTTCATTGCTTCTGTGCACAAGACCGTAGACCGAGTGCCTCCTTGCTTGTTGATGTACCACATTGTGGTGGTATTGTCTGTCTTGATCTGGACCACCTTGTTCTGTACAGATTTGGAAAAGGCTTGCAGTGCCAGAAACACTGCTCTGAGTTCTAAGAGATTGATGTGAAGCAGAGACTCTTGAGGTGACCACAACCCTTGGATGGTAAGATCCCCCAAGTGGGCTCCCCAGCCCAAGAGGGAGGCGTCTGTGGTGAGGATTAGAGAATGAGACTGAGTGACAAAGGGAACTCCCTGTCTTAAATTATCCTGATCCTGCCACCATTGCAAAGCCTGGATCAGGGTTCGAGTCATTGGGACTAGTTTGGTAAGGTAATCCTTTCTTTGGGACCAGAAGGCTCTCAAGTGGAACCGAATGTCCCTCATCTGGAATCTTGCCCCCTGGACCTCTGCTGTAGAGGCTGCCATGTGGCCCAGGAGCTGCAGGAAGTGCCTTGCTGGTCGAGACACCTGAAGGGTGAACGAAGAGGCCAGTTCTATAAGGGTCCTTGCCCTGTCCAGGGGAAGGAAGGCTTTTGCCCCTATTGTATCCAGCTCTGCCCCTATGAAGGTGAGGAGCTGTACTGGCTCGAGAACTGACTTTGGAAGGTAGAGGAGGAATCCTAAGGAAGGGAGCACTTGCTGAGTTATTTGAAGATGTGACTTGACTTGGTCTGGAGACTGACCCACTATGAGCCAGTCGTCTAAGTATGGAAAGATGGAGATCTTTTTTCTCCTTAGGAAAGCAACCACTACTGCCAGGAACTTTGTGAACACCCTTGGGGCTGATGTTAGGCCAAAAGGCATTGCTCTGAATTGATAGTGGCCTGAGGGCAACTCGAACCTGAGGTACTTTCTGTGGGAGCACCTGATGGGAATGTGAAAATAGGCATCTTTGAGGTCCAGGGAGGTTAGCCAGTCCCCTGGCCTTAGAGAGAGCAAAATTATTCCCAGAGTCACCATTTTGAATTTTGGCTTTAAAAGGTGCTTGTTTAGATATCTCAGATCCAGGATGGGCCGCCATACTCCTGTCTTTTTGGGGGTTAGGAAGTACCTGGAGTACAATCCCTTGTCCTGTGTAGGGTAGGAACCCTTTTTATGGCTCTGAGAGCCAAGAGGAAAGAAACCTCTGCCTCTACGGCAAGGGTCTCTGATGGATTTGCAGGTGGAAAGGATCTGGTTCTCATCTTGGGAAATCTTTTGAAGCTGAGAACCAGTCCCTGGCTTACTACTTCTAGGACCCACTTGTCTGATGTTAAAGACTTCCAGTCCTGGACAAAGTAAGCCAGCCTGCCCCCTACAGGTATTGCAGAATTGACCCGGGCAGACCCATCAGGGTGTCTGCTTGGCAGGGGCTTTAGGCTGAGGGGTGGAAGCAGGCCTGCTCATACCCCATCTGCCTCTCCCTCTAAAGAACCCCCTCTTAGCATAAGCAGAAGAGGAGGCCTGGGCTTGTTAAAAAGGCCTTTGAAAGGGCCTGCCCCTGCCCCTGGAATGCTGCCTCTGAGGAGTGGCTTGCCTTTCTTTGGCCTGAGCACTCATGTAGGTGGTCTTGTACTCGTCCATCTTCTTCATGTAGTTCTCTGTCTGCTCCCCAAACAGAGAATTACCAATGACAGGAAAATCCATGGCCTTAGTCTGGGTATCCTGTGATGGGCTAGTACATCTGAGCCAAGCCATCCTCCGAAGGGCCACAGATGTAGCCATGACTCTAGATGAAACATCATTGGAGTCCACAGCAGCATGAAATTGCACCTTGGATGCCTCAATCCCATCTGCAGCCACCCGCTCCAGCTCCTTGGCCAGCTGGTCAGGGGCCTGTTTAGCTAGAGCCAGCACAGTGTCCCATCTGGACTTCTGGTATCTAGCTGTGTAGGCCATATAGTTAGCCTGCCTGAGTCCCAAAGATGCTGCCATGTACTGTTTCTTTGCCATGGCATCAGTCCTCCTGGAGTCCTTATCTGGGGGGTGTGAAGCCAAGGGAATATTTGCCTTATCACAGGCAGCAGCCTGCACTACTAACATGGCTGCATTGTTGGAAAGGAACTCCGTGTCCAAGCCTGAAAGGGTATACCTCTTGTCCATTCTTCTGTCCACAGGAGGTATGTAATTAGGAGTTTTAAATTTTAAATGTCTGTTTCCCAAAAGATTTATGGAGGAATAGACAATCTCCTAGACTCTGGGATGTCCATCATCTCCAACAAAATCAGGCTCCTCCTGATCCTCTACTGCTTCTTCCATAGGAAGCTGGAGGGTTTCAGCCACTTTCTTGTAAAACATAAAGTGGGAAGGGGACTCAGAAAGCCTAGGAGGAGAAACACCTGAAGGTCTGTCTAGGGAGATGTCCGGGTCAATAGGCACATCCAGACTGTCATAATCACCATCATCATCATTATCTTCATACTCTCCCTCCTCTTCCTCCGGTTCATAAAATTCTTCTAAAGTATAATCCGGAACTGGGGGAACCGACCAAACCAAGCCCCTGACAGATGGTGCCGGTTCGGCCGGAACTGAAGTTAGCGTTTGAACTATCCTTATCGCTTTGGCTATTTCATCAGCGGTCGGAGAAAGAACTTGTGGATCCGAACCAGATGATTTCTCCCTTTTCTTTCTTTTAACTGGAACCGACTCCTCAGAATCGGTTCTCCTTTTGCCTGAAGAAGTTTCACCCTGGTCAGAGGGCACTCTTTCTGGTTCGGTCAGAACCGAACCGGGCTTGCCATCCAGGTCAGCGGACTTCTCAGCCTTCCTTTCCCGCAGTCTACCTACTCTTTTATCCAGGATAGCTTTGGGAAAACTTTTACAAATTTTGAAGTCTGAATTGAGGTGGTCAAACCCCAGACAATAAACACAGGTGGTGTGGGGATCACCCTTAGCAAAGGCTTCCCCACACACACTACAGTGTTGAAACCCAGTGGGCCCGGTTTTTTTCTTGGGTTTCTCAGACATGGCCAATCCTAAACACAGCTTACCCTTTTTTCAGCAATCCACCAGGCAAGACACCCCTATCGGTTCCTGACCGTGTTACGGGTCTTGGAAAAAAATGTAATCAAATCCGTTTTTTTTAGAACCGATACGGACCGGTTACCACACTCTAATAAAGACAGAAGTTTTTTAACACAAATCTGATCGGTTCAAACCAAACCGATTCAATGTTTACAAGTTCCACAGAGAAAACTAATACAAAACTTATCTAGTACTCACGGTACCACAGACAGAGACTTAAACCAACAGGTTCAGTAGCAGAAATTCGGTAGAAACTGAACGAAAAAATGACACTTTAACCGACTTTTTTGAACCGAGCGAAGGAGAAATCTCCGGAGCGACTGTTCAGTGAGGCGAAGTAAAGAATCTGACGGTTGGAGTTTAAACAACAGCAGACAGAGGCTTCAACTGAGCTCAAGCTCAGCGTTCCACGCCCTGCATGGAAAGTTAACTCTTTGTTCTCTGGGGCAGTTCAAAGGTTGGTGATCACTGCAATAGTCAGAATACAGCAAGACTTCATGTTGTTTGAACCTCACCCATGCGTCACACAAAGAACACCACAGTGCACACAGGGCAGCAGCAGACAGTGGCCATGTTGGGACACGAGTCAGTCATGCGGCACAGTACCACAGCTGCGTGGGTGGCCCCGTCGAGACCTGCCACCCTGATGCTGCATGAACGCGACCGTGTCCACACAGGGGTCTGCAGGCCACCAAACATGTCCTCACCAGGCGTGTTTGGAATGCTGACAGCCGAACCCGGTGTCGACATAGCAGTGGTCGCACGACGCTGGGAACGGGGGTGGACATAGCACTGTGCGAGGACTGCAGCGGCTGGGCACCCAACTGGGTGGCCAGTGTAGCCATGACAGTCGCCATTGCAGTGGTCTGTCTGTCAATGGCAGCAGTCACATCTGCCCACTGCTGGGCCAACTCTGCCAGGAGCAAGCCATGGTCCCTGCTGCACCGCTCCTCTGCCTGGCGCAGAACCGCACTGAACACATCCACCGCCGACACGAGCTGCATCTGCTGATCTATTGAGGCCTGCAGAAGACGGCTGTGGTCGTCCAAGGGGTCATCTGCATGTCCAGCATGCTGTCCCCCGTGGTGTTCCTGGCTCTGCTGCCCAGCACTCCCTGACGATGGGCACTGCACAGCACTGCAAATCTGCGGTACGTCCGCACGCGGTGCACTGCCACTGCCCCCCCGTTGACATTGGCCAACTGCTGGCTCTGTCCCTCCGGCTGCCGATTGCCAGGGGACACTGGTGCGGCCGCAGCAGCCCCACCACCCTGGATGCACACCAGTGCTGCCCCACTGGAGCATGCAGACACAGGCTGGGAATGGGCTGTTGTGCAGGCAGCAATGACAGCATCACCCGCGGAACCACCCGGGTGGTTGCCTTCTGTGGGACCATCCTGTGTCCCATATGCAACACTGTCCGGGAAGTGTGTCACGTCATCATCAGTGCTGGATCTGGCCATGATCCATGTCTCAGCACACTGGACACTGAGGGCGGTGTCACGCTGGGACACAGGCAGGGCCAGGTCTGCACCCGCACCACCGGCATCAGTCCGGACAGACTTGCAGGTATGCAGTTGGAAGGTCCCATGGACACCTGTGGAGATGGATGGGCGTTCCTACGTATCCAGGGCCACCCCTTCGGTGGACACACCCACCACCGCTACCCCAAGCAGACGCTCAGGAGCTTTAAAGGAACACAGTACCGTTAGTGGCTCCGCCTGGCCCTGTGGCATGCCCTCCTACCACCCATATACTGACAGCACCGGACCTACCATGCAGTGATGGGCTGCCACCCATCTGGAAGCCACTGCCAGGAACCCCCTCGATGGCACTACGCCGCATGCTGCTGGCCACCCACTCCTCCTGTGGCATCAGGTGAGGTACATCCTGCTGGCCCCCACCGGTGGCAGCAGGTGCCACCCTGATGGCGGCCACCTTGTCCTTAATCCGCCTCCTCTCTGTGCAAACCTTCTTTTTGCACTCCTGTACGGACCGCTGGTGGCTGCCCTGCTGGTTTACGGCACATGCCACCTCACCCCACGCCGCAGCATGGGCCTGTGGCGTTCCCCGCTATCCGCTAAGCAGCAGTTCTCTGTCGAGGTATGCCTCGAACAGGGCATCATATTCAGCCCTGGTAAAGTTGGGCCTCCTCCTCTTCCTCTCGCTCAGTCATGCTCATGCCTGGGGGATAGACAGGTGTTACCTTGGACTGTGCAGTCCCATACAGCCCTCCCAGACCACTGTCCCCACATCTCAACAGCATGCAACCTACCTCAAAGGACTACAGTACTGATCCATGGCCTATGCAGCCTCAGGTCGCGTACTTATAGTGCAACGCATGCAAATGAGAGCAGGCGCATCTGTAACTGGATGCTAATGCAGTGGATGCACCATGGAATGGCTCATGAGCTGATTTGCATATCCTGGCTGAATATCACATTGCGCCTTGCACAATGGTGTTGAGCGTGCTCAGGCTATGGCGCGCCACTGTGATGTGTGCAATCGGCACCACACACCACACATGCCCGGGGTGCTGATGCCAATGCTAGCGACACTGCTGACATGCTGTGCACGGGAGGCAGTACAGGGCACAGCCACCACTGTGCTGCTTAGGGGGCGCTTGTGCCATGGTGCGCCATAGGCGCCATAGCGCGGAAGGCCACTGCAAGGCGTCACACACATGCACCCTACAACACTACATGCAGGGCTTCCCAATAGCACTGTGGCGCTCCGTGCACGGACAGACCCTTGACTGTGCGGCCGACCTTTGCCCCCTAGGGGCCATGCATACGCATGGCTGCACCCCTATTGCGCAGTCCGGAGACAGTGCGATAGCGACTGACAGCGCAGTACCACGCTGCCTCCGCATGTGAGGCATGTGCGCTACAGGGCGCCATTTTGTTGCCGATTACCACTGCACCATGCCGCGCACCAGAGCGCCCGTCTGGACGGCAGTTGAGCTGGCAAACCTGGTGGCCTTGGTAGAGCGAAAATGTTATAAAAAAGTAAGATATAATCCAAAGTCCATCAAAACTCATATATTTATTAAACTCTTTTTCTTCACACCCATATACATGAGGCAACAGTTTTGTGGCTTAATGTCACTTCCTCAGGCCAATCGTATATGAACAGTGTTGACACTAAATTAGAAACAAATAAATCCATTCAGATACACAGTTTTTTAAATTTCTGCTCCTTTTACATTAATATGTCATATTGGTATATACTGCCAATAGTTCTTTATAATAACATATTGAATTAAGTCAAATTTTCAATTAAAATTTCAGTTGGAAACTTATTATAAAACATCTTCTCTTTCTTAGTTAAATCCCAATACATTCTACATTATTGTCCCCATATTATAAAATGGGCCAGAGTGTGACCAGGTGACTGGCAATATGATGTTTAAATAATAACTATACAAGATTTAAAGATATTAACATTTGAAATAAATATGTTTTTTCTAATAGATGGTAATAGGAACAGGGCGGCATGGTACTCGTTTTGAGAGTAATATATCAGGACTTCCAGGTCAGTGGAGTTCAAATAAATGAAAATTAAGGTATTTTTTTGCATATTTGAAAATAATACAAAGTTTATACTACATTGAACTAAAATTTGACTTTAATATGGTGACAATAATATAAACTGGATTGGGATTTAACTAAGAAAGAGAAGATGTTTTATAATAAGTTTCCAAATGAAAGTGAGACTGAGGGGTGAAGGGGACCCCCTGTCTCAGATTGCTCTGGTCCTGCCACCACTGAAGGGCTTGGATCAGGGTTCGAGTCACTGGGATCAATTTGGTTAGAGGGTCTCTCCTTTGAGACCAAAAAGCTCTCAAATGGAACTGGATGTCCCTCATCTGAAATCTTGCTCCCTGCACCACTGCTGTAGAAGCAGCCATGTGCCCCAGAAGCTGCAGAAAATGCCTTGCTGGTTGAGAGACCTGCAGGGTGAAGGAGGAGGCCAGAGAGACCAGGGTCCTTGCTCTTTCTAGAGGAAGGAAGGCTCTGGCCTCTTTTGTGTTCAGTTCTGCACCTATGAAGTTGAGAAGCTGGACAGGCTCTAGAACTGACTTTGGAAGATTGAGAAGAAAACCTAGAGATGTGAACAGTTGCTGAGTTACCTAAAGGTGTAGTTTGACTTGGTCTGGAGACTGGCCTACTATGAGCCAGTCGTCCAGGTAAGGAAAGATGGCAATCTTTTGCCTCCTTAAGTGGACAACTGCTACTGCCAGGCATTTTGTGAATACCCTCGGGGCAGAGGTGAGACATGAAAATTACGTACCTACCGTAATTCTTGATCTTCTTGGACGAGTCTCCACCACTCATTCACACTATTGGGATCTGCGCCAGAGGCACTAGGACCCATCGGGAGCAAACTTTTTGCTGGAGGGTCGGCGCCATCTGGAACGGCGCCGCGAGCCCTAGCTCGCGCGGTAATGCCTATCTTGGTGTCGACCGTCCAACCGCCTCAGTACCTTTTTTACCAAGGAAGTGCAGCGTAACTAACCTAGAAGGGTAGCCTAACCTAAAGACCGGACATAAGATAGTCCGGGCGACCTGTGTAAGAAGGGTCAACAAAGAAGTCTTCACGGCCTAAAGATTTGAGGGAGTGAAGACCAACAACAGAGGTGAGCTCGGGGGACGGAGGGTGGGCGTGAGAATGAGTGGTGGAGACTCGTCCAAGAAGATCAAGAATTACGGTAGGTACGTAATTTTCATATCTTCCTGGACATAAGTCTTCACCACTCATTCACACTATTGGGAGAGTACCGAGCTAATAATCCCCTGAGAGGGCGGCAGGAGAGACCAAGAGTTCACGTTTCTAGGACAGAAGTCCACTGAGGATGGCTCTGCCAAAGGAAGAATGTCGTCTGGCATGGACATCTAGTGCATAATGTTTAACGAAAGTATGCACTGAGCTCCAGGTGGCTGCATTGCAGATGTCTGCAATGGGCACATTGCGGATTTCCGCTAGGGATGCCGAGACCGCTCTAGTAGAGTGAGCTAAACTCTACCCTCCACCTTAACCTGCACCATGGAATAGCAGTGGCAAACGCACGCCACTAGCCATGATGAGATACATCTGATAGCGACAGGTTGACCCAGCCGGGTCTCACTGAAGGAAACGAATAGTTGCTGAGCCTTGCGAAAATCCTTGGTTCTATCTAGACAGAAATGCAAGGCCCTCTTAACATCCAAAGAATGAAGAGAACGTTCCCCTTCATTTTGGAAGTCCGTAAAATAAGAGGGAAGGACCAAAGGTTGGTTTAGATGAAATTCTGACACAACCTTTAGTAAGAAATTTAGGATGAGTACGAAGAACTACTTTGTCCTTATGGAACACAGTATACGAAGGGTCTGTGACCAGGGCATGTATCTCAGAGACCCTGCGGGCTGAGGTAATGGCCACTAGGAAGGCAGTCTTCCAGGTGAGAAATCTTAGCTCACAGGTAGCCAGAGGTTTGAAAGGTTTCCGAGTGAGCATATCTAGCACAAGATTGATGTCCCAGGCTGCAACTGTAGGAGGTCTGGTATGCAGAATTCCTTTAAGAAACCTCTTAACCACAGGTAACTGAGCCAGATAAAGAAAAAATCGGCTCATGAAATGCTGAAATGGCACTAAGGTGAACTTTGACTGTAGAGTACTGTAGGCCTGAATTTGAGAGGTCTAAGAGGTACTCCAGAACTTTATCTGGTGGGCAGGAAAAGGATTCAAAGAGGACTTTGCACACCAGAGCGAGAAATGCTTCCATTTGGCTGTGTAAGTTTCCCTAGTGGCTGGTTTCCGTGCAGCCAGAAGAACATCTGAAACTCTTCGAGACACATTGAACCGGTTTATTTCGACCTCTTCAGGAGCCAAGTGTGAAGATGAAGCAATCTCAGGTTGGGATGGACCACAGGCCCCTGAGTAAAAAGGTTCATCTGTAGGGGAAGTGGGCTCGGAGGAACTGCCAACATATTGTTGAGTAGTGGAAACCACAGCTGTCCCCCTGGGATTCGAACTTGAGGAGTACCCTCTGAATTAGAGGAAGAGGTGGAAAGGCATAAATAAAGCATTTTGTCCACCGCAGTCTGAATGCATCCTGACAGAAAATGCCAGGCCCTGGATTTCTGGAGCAGAAGAGATGCAGTTTTGCGTTGAGTGGGGATGCAAAAAGGTCCAGGTCTGGAGTTCCCCACTCTTCGAATAGTGACTGAACTATGGTTGAGTCAAGAGACCACTCGTGAGGGTCTGTCTCTGTTCTGCTGAGATGGTCTGCCAGTTCGTTCTGAATACCTGGCAGGTAGACCGCTTGAATTAGAGCCTTGTGCTCCAAGCACCATTCCCATACCCTCATTTCTTCCCTGCATAAGGGGTAAGAATGAGCACCGCCCTGCTTGTTGATGTAATACATCACTGCTTTGTTGTCCATTTGAAGGAGAATATTCTTGTGACACAGAATGTCCTTCAACGCTCGGACTGCATAAAGGACGGCTCTCATTTCTAGGACGTTTATATGAAGCTGGGACTCGACTTGAGCTCCCCACCCCATTAGGGATGCGTCCATGGTAATGGAGATCTGATGGTCCAGAGGAGCAAAGGGATATCCTTCCAGGAGATTGCTCTCTTGAGACCACCAGGTGAGAGACCTCTTTAAAGGTTCTGTTACCTTGATGAGATAGGACTGCAGGTGAGTGGTTGGGGACCACTGAGTACTGAGCATCCACTGAGTGGTTCTCATGTGCAGACATGCTAGGGGTACAGTGAGCACTGAGGAAGCCATGAGGCCTAGCATCCGTTGCATCGAGAGAGCTGTAACTGAGGTGTTCTCCCCGATGTGACGGGCCATTTGAAGGATATCGTTCCTTCTGTCTTCTGGAAGAAAAGCCTTCGCACAGGAGGTGTCCAGAAGAGTCCTATAAAGAGGACCTCTGGGAAGGCTGCAGTTGTGATTTCTTGAGGTTCAGCAGAACTCCCATGGACGTAAGGAGGCGAGAAGCCGTCTCTATGGCGTCCAGGGTCCCTTGTCTAGAAGGACTTGCTAGAAGCCAATTGTCCAGATAAGGGAACACCTGTATCCCGACCTTTCTGAGGTGCGCTGCGAGAACTGCACAACACTTTGTAAAAACCCGCGGCGCCGAGGATAACCCAAAGGGCAGGACTCTGAACTGATAATGCTGTCCCAGAGCCACAAACCTCAGGAATTTGTGATGCCTCAGGTGAACAGAAATGTGCTGGTAAGCATCCTGCACGTCTAGGGAGGCTAGCCAGTCGTGTTGATGAAGCAAAGGTAACAGGGTTCCTAGAGAAATCATTCTGAATTTCTCCTTGGGGAGAAATTTGTTTAGTTTTCTGAGATCTAGAATGGGGCGCATACCCCCGGACTTCTTTGGAACCAGAAAGTAATGGGAGTAGAAACCCGTGTTCCGTTGATGCAGCGGCACCACTTCTACTGCCCTGTTGTTCAGAAGGCCCTGAATCTCGGCGGTGAGAAGGTCTGATTGAAGGGTTGACAGCCTGGGCTGCCGTTTGGGAGGACGATCCGGAGGGGTCTCCAGAAGATTGAGTGAATACCCCTTACAAATTATCCAAAGGACCCATTTGTCTGAGGTTATGGACTTCCACTGGTTGTAGAAGTACATCAGACGACCTCCCACCGGAGAGGAAACGTCCACCTCGGGCAGCTGAGATGGGACTTGGGCCAGCCATTCATAAGGTAGCGCTGGGTGCTTTGGGCCCTTGCGCTTTCTGTTGCGTCTTCTTTTGAGGTTGGGCAGGTTGGTTTTTATGGAAACCTCCTCTGCCTCTGCCTCGAAAAGACTGACGATTATGAAACTGACGTTTATTGACATGCCCTCGAGAGGGGGCAGGAGGGGGTTAAGCCAACTTAATGGCTGACCTAGTCTTTTGAGTAGCTTCTAGAGCTTGCTTTACCTGAGGACGAAAAAGATATGCACCATCAAAGGGCAACGCCATTACCTGCTGCTGCATGTCATTCGTGAAACCCGAAGTGCGCAGCCAGGAATGACAGCGGGTGCAAATACCAGCAGCCGCTGAATGGGAAGCAGTGCCGAAAGCATCCATGGCTGCTTTAACCTGCTAGTTGTTAGATTCGATCCCTCTGGTAATGGTTTGAAGAAGCTCTGGCTTTGCATCCAACTCCAGAAGAGCTTCAACCATCTGCTTAATAGAGTGCCACGGGATATACTCATACTGTGAGAAATAGCCCTGGTAGCTGGCAATACGCATACTTAGGGTAGAAGCATTAAAGACTCTCTTACCTAAGGTGTCTATCTTATGAGATTCTTTGTTAATAGGTCGAGCTGTAGTAGTTTGAGGAAGAACGACCTTATCATTCTCTGCCAGGACTACAATAGGATCCGCAAAGGCTTGAGATGCCAAAATGGGATGATCCTTGGGGGCTGAATATTTCCTATCTATGGATTTAGCCACCGAAGGGGTGAGAGCAGGATTATTCCATACCATTTGAGACAGCGTCTCGAAGGAAGGCTGAACCGGAGGAGTCAAATCCGTAGGGATCTCCGGAACATGAAGGTACTGGAGTCTTAACAATTTCCCAGGATCGATGTCTGTAGTCTGGAGAGAAAGAGTGGAACTCAGATTTTTCAGCAGAGACTTAAATGACAGGTCCTCGACCACAGGCTCTGTAGCAGTGATAGTTCCTGCTTCGTCCACTTCATCACCCAACCGAAGGTCTGTGTCAGGCTCAAAGTCATCTCCTGACAGTCCAGGAGGGACTGTATGGACAGGAAAGGAATGAAAATCAGAAGGAGAGGAAGAAGGAACAGTGAAAGAGGAGTCCTGAAAAGCAGAGAGCCCTGAGGCCCGGTGCCAAGAGGCACACAGCACCGAGAATGCAGCCAGGGACCATGCGACTGGCTAGATGCCGAGGACCTTTCAGCGCCAGAAGCTGCATCGGCGCGAGGACAGTCTGCCGAAGCGCACCACCGGCGCCGAGTGCCACCGGGCACGGGACGCACGGAAACCCCCAGACTCCGAAAAACAGGTTTGTAAAGGAAGAAGAGCAGGAGATAAGGGCATCGGTGTGGCCCCCTCGCCGCAGCCATGTGGGGGGACACCTAAGCGCCGGAGTAGTGGACGAAGGTGCGCTGTCACCAGGAAAGTCCAACCGCCTACCTGGTCTCTCAATGAGCCCAAAAGCCATGAGTGACTGAGCCAGGTAGCTAGACTAACCTCTGAGCCCATTGCTCCATAAGAGCGGCCCCTGATGAAACTGCTCATCTGAAGACCTACCTGCGGGCGGGGTAGGGCTCCAATGTCGAAGCCGTTCGCTACCAGAAGCAGAGGTTGGCGACTCGAAAGAGGAGACCGACAACTAGCCCCGATAACCGAACGTCTACGCGCAGACATATCGGAGGGCGACCTCGGGTGATGCCTTCTCTTTTTAGACCTGTGGGCCGAAGAAGAGCTCGAGGCCGAACGGTGCCGAGAATGCGACCATTTATTTTTATGCTTCCACGGGGACCGCCTGTCCCCTCAGGCATTGGACTGACCATTGTCAGACTCCCCTTCCGGAGAAGGTGGCGGACCCGACCCAGCCCGACTGACCGAACAGCTTTCATATGAAGTCTCCCTACCGTCACCTGACCTGCTCATGGTTGACTCCGTCAAAGTAGGCTGAGACTTTTTAATTTTTTTTGTAAGAATAAACTTAAGCGATACTTATCGAGATATTACTACAAAATAACAAAACTGAAAACTATGCTACTAGTTTGAAGTTTGACTCCCGGCGGGCGAGCGTCGTCGTCACTGAAGTGCACTTGACGGCGGGGAAAAAAGGAACTGAGGCAGTTGGAGGGTCGACGCCGAGATAGTCATTACTGCACGAGCTGAGGCTCGCGGTGCCGCTCCTCGTGGCTCCATCTCTGGCGCCGGCCCTCCAGCTAAAAAGTTTGCTCCCGCTGGGTCCTAGTGCCTCCGGCGCAGATCCCAATAGTGTGAATGAGTGGTGGAGACATATGTCCAGGAAGATCCTGCATTCTGTCGATCCAGCGGAACTACTTCTACTGCCCTGTTATTTAGAAGGCCTTGAATCTCAGAAGCAAGAAGGTCTGACAGAGACAGCTTGGGCTGTCGTTTGGGTGGATGATCCGGAGGGATTTCTGAAAGGTTTAGAGAGTAACCCTCATGGATTATCCTGAGCACCCATTTGTCTGATGTGACTGACTTCCATTTGTAAATTGAGTTAGACGCCCTCCTACTGCTGAGGAAGAGTCCCCTTCGGACAGCTGAGGTGAGACTTGGGCTGGAATCTCAGAGGGCGGCACTAGGTGCTTTAGGGCCCTGTGCCTACTGTTGCATTTTCTTCTGTGGCTGGGGGGCTTGATTTTTGTTAAAGCCCCCTCTGCCTTTGCCATGAAAGGACTGACGGTGATGAAACTGCCACCAGTTACCACCCTGTTGAGGGGGAGCAGAGGGCGGCCAAACTGTTTTGACAGCCGCTCTAGTTTTCTGTGTGGCCTCGAGTGCCTGCTCGAATGGAGGGCCAAACAGATAAGTTCCATCAAATAGCAAACTCATAACTCTTTGTTGGGCATCATTTGTGAAGCCCAATGTACATAACCACAAGTGGCATCAGGTGCACACACCAGCCGCTGCTGCTCTAGAAGCAGTGTCAAAGGTGTCCATAGCAGCCTTAAGTTGCTGATTGTTGGACTCAATGCCTCTAGTAATGGTCTGGAGAAGCTCTGGGCTAACTTCCGACTCTGCAAGAGCTTCCACAGTGGCTTTGAGTGAATCCCAGAGGGTATATTCATACTGAGAGAAATAACCCTGGTAGCTAGCAATGCACATACCCATGGTAGAGGCAGTGGAAACTCACTTCCACAATGTGTCAGTCTTATAAGATTCCTTGTTTACTGGATGGGAAGTAGATTCCTGAGGGAGGACAGCTTTGCCATTCTCTGACAAGACAACTATGGCATCAGCAAAAGCTTGAGAGGCAAAGATTGGTCGATCCTTAGTGGGTGCATACTTCCTGTCTATGGATTTCGCCACAGAAGGAATAAGCACCAGATTATCCCACATCATTTGTGAGAGTGTCTCAAGAAGAAGGCTGCACAGGAGGAGTCAATTCAATAGGAATATCTGGAAAGTGCAGATACTACAGGTGCAGCAATTTCCCCAGATCAATCTCTTAAGTCTGGAGAGCGAGAGAGAGAGAGAGAGAGAAAGAGTGGAATTCATGTTCTTTAGCAGATAATTAAAGGAAAGGTCCTTGACCAGAGGTTCTGCTGAAGTAGAGGGTTTATTTGCCACTCCGAGAGAAGAATCATTGTCAAAGTCATCTCCTAATCGAAGATCAGGGTCATCTCAGTATTGTCTCCTACCAGGCCCAGAGGGATAGTATATATAGGAAAGGAAGGAAAAAGAGGAGGAGGTGCTCCACGAATCGGAGTAGAAAACCCTGGTGCTTTAGGCGGCGTTGAATGTGCAGACAACGCCGGCACAGGTTGTGGCGCCGAAAGAGAAGATGGCACCGGCCCAGGGACTGGTGCAGCGCATGGTGCTGCCTAGACAGAAGGCGAAGGCCAAACCGCCCTAGGTGCCACACAAATGCCAGAGGACCCCAACCCTACTCACGGAGTCAAGGAGGAAGATCTGTCAAAATTAGAAGGAGAAAATGGTATCAGTACTGGCCCCTGCGCCACAGCCATATGAGGAGGAAAAGCACCACAGCGCAGTGTCGACGGCATTGCAGAAGGCGCCACATGACTAGGAAGCCCCAACTGCCCTGCTCGCAGGATCAAAACCCCTAGGCCCAAAGGCCCCAGAGATGGTCCCGCAGGCTCAGACAAATGGGACAACTGCCAAACCCATTGCTCCACAAGAGCGGCCCAATGGTGAAACTGCTCAGGGTAAGACCCCTCAGGGGGCGAGGATGGACTATAGAGTCGAGGATGTCAGTCGCCAGGAACAGAGGCTGTAGGAGACCCCAGAGAAGTCAGAGTTGTACTCCTACCCCTCACCACCGATGATCGATGTACAGACATACCAGAGGGCGATGTGGAGGGGTTGTGGGATAACAGACGGACCAGACACCGAACTTCAGGTTCAACACACAATTTCTGTGTAATGTTTATTCAAAATACAGGAAATAAGCTTCTGCAATGCTATATTCCTTCTTCAGTACATCAGTTTGCAGCAACAGACTATGTATGTCCTTTCTCTGCACTGAGCCAGCACTTACTGACACTGATCTCTGATCTAACCATGTTTCAGTGAAAACCTTTCATTCCTATGTGGGCCCCATTTGCTTGGGTAGTGGGTCTCAAAAGAAAAGAAAAACAGGCTAAAACAAAGAACCTCAGTGCAGAAACACTGAAAAAATGGTTACCCCAAAGGGCAGTGGCAACAAATCAAGTTTCAAAGAAATACAACATCATACATACTTCCATAATGCAAAGCATCATGGGATATATGCAAATCACCATGGGATTTCAGACTTGTTCAGTTTACAGCAATTTACATGCATTTTAAATATCACAGCTAACTTAATTTCTATATATAATCACCTAGTACTTTTTACCATTATCAAAAATACCTAGTGCCATGGTATTTACAACATTTACAGGTTTCGTAAACATAAGGTATATTATGACATAGTGCTATTACACACTAAATCCAACAATGATAAACACAACTTGTTTTGCATACGTTTGGAGGTCACCACAATAACCTCCCTGTATAAGGACCTGAGAGAGAAAAGGAAAATTAAAGAGGATACTATAGCATAATCAAGAAAGAGATGGGGGTGCCCATAGGTGGCCAACCTTATGGACTAGAAATTGTAAAGGACAGATTAGGCTAAGAAAATAGAAGAACTGCTGCAATAGATTTAGGTTGGTCCTCAAGAGTGGCAGGAGCTTCCTGTCATAGGCAACCTCAAGCAGTACCATTTCTTCTTTGAACAGGGGTAGAAGAAGAACTCAATGCCGAGCGTTGCTGAGTCCTCGTCGAAGATCAAGAATGGGACCGCTTCTTTTTGTGCTTTCGGAAGGACCTCACATCCCCCTGGAGCATCGGACTGCCTGTAATCAGACCCTCCCCGTAGAGGGCGGCGGACCTGACCCAGCCCTGCTGAATACACAGCTCTCATGCAAATTCTCTCTACCGTCACTGGTCCCGTTCATGACTGACTCAGTCAAGGTGGGCTGAAGAAGAATTTTCGTTGATGAAAACTGAGTTTTTTGTTTTGTTTTTTTACACGAATTACTAAATAAATAAAACTAATCAATACTGAATGACTATAACTGCTGTTCTATAAATGTGAAGATTTGACATCATCACTGAGCGCACTTTCGGCCGAGGGGAAAAAAGCAAAGCGACTGGAGGTTGGCCTTGATAGTGTGCATGCAGCACGAGCGAGCTGCGTGTGCATTTCCATGAGGCCGTACCTCTGGTGCCGCCCTCCTGAAGATTTTGGCTCCCACTCGGTCCTAACGTCTCCGGCATAGTTCCCATCAGTGTGAATGAGAGGTGGAGACTTTATGTCCAGGAAGATCACACCTCACGGGTGTCGTTTCAAAAAACTTTTCTCTGCACTCACAGTACCGGAAGAGCGAAGGTTTCGGCGGCATACAGAGGTGGCAAGAAGACAGAGAAAAGTAGAAAATAAATGACAATGGCTATGTGGTCGATGTTTGTTTTGTAGTAGGTCCAACAAGGCTGAGCAATGGTGGGAAAAGAAATGAGGAGAGATACGGCCGCCCACATTGATATACACACTGATGTGCAATGTTGTCATTGGGCGGCCCCATCTAGGAAAAGTTTCTGTTCGGTTCTAGTGCCTGATGGCTGTAGTTCCAAAGGAGTGGCCAAAGAGAACAGATATCCTTGAAGAAGATTACAGGTTTTGCAACACTTAGAAGCTATGAGCTCAGATCAGTTTATTGCCAACCAATAGTTAACAATGAACTAATAAATTTAAATTAAACATAGAAACATAGATTTTGACGGCAGATAAGAACCGCTTGGCCCACCCAGTCTGCCCATTTCCCTACCTAATGGATAAGCTGCAGATCCTAGTTAACTAGCAGCCTACTTCTTCCTACTCCCACCCCCTAGAATTGCCTTATGACTGTCCCATGCATGCATGCTTGAATTCCACCACTGTTTTTGACTCCACAACCTCCTCCGGAAGGCCGTTCCATGCATCCACAACCCTCTCTGTGAAACTGAAAGGTATAAAGGTAAAAGAATATGTAGAATTGTAATTCAGTGTGCAAGCAATAAAATCACAAAATGTTTGCACTCCATTATTTATTCTTTCATGACTTTCTGTTTTTTTACTGCCCTATAAATGTCATTGCAGTACCATGAAGAAACTAGTACTATTCTTACCTGACCCATAATAGTTCTTGCACTGTTGATCATTAGTGAAACAGCTTCTGTGGTAGCAGTAGGCAGTGTCCCTCATGCAGCGAGTTCCATCTCCCTTATATACATCGACAGGGCAGTACTGGGAAAGCCCATCACAATATTCAGGAAGGTCACAGAAACTTATATTTGCTCTGCATACAGTACCTGCTGGAAGAAACTGTCAGAAAAACAAAAGACAGGTTACAATTTTGGTTGCTTAAAATAAGAATTTGTCAATGCCAAAAGTTCACCACTGGTACTGTTACTGTACCGAGAAGGGCAAGACTACAGTTCCCAGCAGCCTCGGGTGGTGGCTTATTTACACGCACTTGACCAGCAGCATTTCTCACTAACCATACAAGGTTCTTATTTATTCACAACTTACAGGAGCGATATACTGTATACAGTAGATGGGTAGGCCATGTAGCCTTATGATATACCACACAACAATTAACCAAGAGGTCGAAGTTCAAATCTCATGTGCCATTTTCTGTGTGGCCCTAAACAAGACAATGCTAATTGGAAAGCTTAGCCTGGAGTTCAATGGACAATCAGCCAGCCACTCCCACTTCCTGAGCTATATAAGCAGTTCCTCTCAGCCTCCTTCTGAAGCATTTATTTCTTTGTGGCCAGAGGCTCTGTTGGTCTGTCCTCTGAGCTGGATACCCTCCCCCACACACCTGCTGTTTTGTTTATCTCTGCTGGACCTCAGTGTTTGTTTTTTTGCTTCTGATGTGTATCTGACCTCCAGCTACGTGCTTCTTTCTGTCCTTCCTTTCTGTGTGTGTCTTTTGTTTTGGGCCTTGTTCCCTATTTTCCATGTTTATGTATTTTAATTTTGTCTTTTGGGGCTTTTTTTCCTCTGCTCCTAGCATACTGCTGCTCCAGAGCTCATACTACTTACTTTCAGTTAATCACAACTCTCAAATTACGTGCAATGCAACTGCAAACATAATCTGTGTGTTTCAGCTCAACCAAAGCTGCTCTCGATGTTGCATACTCAATTGTTTTCACCTGATTCAGACTCACTCTGAATCCTAGTTATGCAGCTCAGGAAAAAAATACTCACCTTAGTAATGTTGTTTCTTCTAATGGAGTCTTGCTGTATTCTGACATTATGCAGTTAGCCCCAGCACTTGAACTGCCCCGGAGAGGAAACAGTTAACTCTATGCAGCAGCATAGAACGTTGAGCTAGAGCTCGGTTTTCAAACCTCTGTCTCTCGTACTTACCAGTGTAACCATCAGATTCTTACGAGCAAACTAACTACTAGCTATGGAAATTGTTTACTTTATAGCCAAAGGGCAACAATTTTTGGGTCCCAAAGACTCAAGTCGAGAACCCAAGGAAAAAAGGTAGTGACAATATATGTATATATATATATATATATATATATATATATATATAGAAAACATAGAAACATAGAAGTTGACTGAAGATAAGGACCGCAAGGCCCATCCAGTCTGCCCATTTCTTTTCTACCTTATAAATGTGCCATCGGCCTTTGCTCTGTCAGTGACCTATCTATTCATAGTCATTTGTATTGCTCCTTATGCCTATCCATGCCTGTTTGAAGCCCTGCACTGTATTCATAGCCACCACTTCTTGTGGTAAGCCATTCCATGCATCTACCACCCTTTCTGAAAAAGAATTTCCTCACATTCCCCTTAATCGCCTCCCTCTAATCTCATGCTGTGTCCTCTTGTCCTGCTATTTTTCTTATATTTAAACATGTTAGACTCTTTCACCTTGTTTATGCCCTTAAGGTGTTTAAATGTCTCGATCATATCACCTCTCTCCTCCTTTGCTCAAGGGTATACATATTGAGCTCCGTTAATCTGTCCTTATATGTCTTCTGATGCAGTCCCTGCACCATTTTGGTTGCCCTTCTCTGGACTGCCTCAATTTGTTAATGTCCTTGTGAAGGTGTGGCCTCCAATACTGCCGCAGTACTCCAGATGGGGCCTAACCAATGTCTTGTACAGAGGATTATTACCTCCCTCTTACGACTTGTGATACCCCTACTAATACACCCTAACACCCCCTAGCCTACCTACTGCTTTAGAGGTCTGCTTGGATGATTTTAGGTCATCAGTGATGATGATGCCCAAGTCTCTTTCTTCCTTTGTGACTGCTAGCAACTCCTCCCAGCCTATAAGTGGCTTCAGGGTTTCTCTTCCCTATGTGCATGATTTTGCACTTCTTTGCATTAAATCCCAGTTGCCACTCTTCTGACCATTCTGCTAGTTTATCCAGATCTCTTCTCATTCTGCCCACCCCATCTGGATCATCTACTCTGTTGCAGATCTTGGTGTCATCTGCAAACAGACAAGCCTTACCCTCTAGTCCATCTGCGAGGTCACTAATGAAGATGTTGAATAGGACTGGCCCCAGGACTGATCCCTGAGGTACCCCACTTGTGACTTGCATCTCTTCTGACTGTATACCATTTACCACCACTCTCTGTTTTCTGCCAGTCAACCAGTTTGCCACCCAGTTGACCAACTTCTGACCCACCCCGAGCCTACCTAGCTTATTTATCAATCTTCTATGTGGAACAGTGTCAAAAGCTTTGCTGAAGTCAAGGTGGCGACATCAACTGCTCCCCTTGGTCCACCACTCTGGTTACCCAGTCAAAGAAATCTATGAGATTAGTTTGACAGGACCTTCCTTTGTAAACCCATGCTGTCTTGGATCCTGTGCCCTATGGTTCCAGGTGTTGCACTATCCTTTCCTTAAGAGTGCCTCCATAATCTTGCCCACTACTGAGGTAAGACTGACCGGTCTGTAGTTCCCCGCCTCCTCCCTGCTACCACTCTTGTGGAGTGGGATCACATGAGCCTTCTCCAGTCTTCTGGGACCTCTCCTGTGCTCAGAGACTCACTAAACAATTCTGCTAATGGCTCTGCTAGTTCCTCCTTTAGCTCCTTAAGTACCCTGGGATGTATGCCATCAGGTCCCATTGCCTTATCCACCCTGAGCTTAGCAAGCTCTTGTAGGACCCTTTCTTTTGTGAAGGGAGTAGTGCTCACCTCCCTCCCCCCTGTGTCCATGATGCTGAGCTGTGGGCCCTGCCCTACCTTCTCTTCAGTAAATACTGAGCAAAAGTATCTATTTAGGATAGATGCCTTTACAGGGTCCTCCTCCTCACATGCTCCCTTTTCTCCATTAAGCTTAGCAATACCCCCTCTGGACTTTCTCCTTTCACTAATGTATCTATAGAAAGTCTTGTCACCTTCTTTTACTGTTCGTGCTAGTGTTTCCTCAGTTTGGGACTTTGCCTGCCTTACTGCCTTACCTGCTTCCCTTAGGGCAGTTTGGTATGCTTCCCTATCTTCATCCCGCTGTGTTCCCTTATATTTCCTGAAGGCCAGCCTTTTGGCTCTGACCTTTTCTGCTACTATATTTGAGAACCAAAGTGGTTTCCTTCTTCTTTTGCACTTCCTTTTCTGTCTAACACAATGGGATGTTGCTTCAAGTATTGTATCCTTAATGCTTGCCCACTTTGCCTGTACCTCCTCACCTGTGTTTCTTTTTGCCAGGGCTAGCTTAACTCTGTTGGCCATCTTATCAAAGTCAGCTCCTCTGAAGTCCCATATTTTTGCCTTGGAATGGGATGATTTAGATGTAGTAGCCAAATTGAACCATACCATGTGATGGTCACTGGCCCCCAGGTGACCTTCTACCTGGAGATCTGTGATCCCTTCTTTGTTAGTCAGTACTAGATCTAGGATAGCCCTGTCTCTTGTGGGTTGCTGTACCAGTTGTTTGAGGCCCTCCCTGCAGGAATCCACTATGAGTCTAGTTCTGGCAGATGTTCCTGCTGGTATTGACCAATCTGTATCTGGCATGTTGAAGTCTCCCATTATCAGAACCTCCCTTTAGCTGTCATGTTTGTATATCTTCTAACAGTAATGTGTCTATGTCCTCCCTCTGGTCTGGGGGCCTGTAGACAACCCCAGTTCTTATAGCTGTCCCATTACCTGTTTCCAGGGTGACCCACAGTTCTTCTGGCTCCTTATGTGTATTCTGAATTTCTGTAGCTTTGATATTTTCATTAACATACAGGGCCACTCCTCCCCCTTTTGCACCTCGGTCTCTTCTGAACAATACATAGCCAGGTACTGAAGTCTCCCAAGTGTGGTTACTGGTAAACCGTCTCACTAATTGCTACTATGTCCAGTTTAGCCTCTGACATTATTGCCTGCAGGTCTGGGATCTTATTTCCCAGGCTGTGAGCATTTGTGTACATGATTTTCCATTGGCCAGATTTTGGTGTGTTAGTTGTTGGGTGAAGTTTGGCATTACCCTGTGCATCGTATGGGGAGACAAACCTTTTTCTTACCTGGTGATGCAAATGAATGGCAAACACGCTGAATTCCTGTTTGACCACTAGCTGAGGGGAGGGTGTTCTTTCCATTCGACGTATGGGGTGCTGCACCCTCTCCCCATTGCTAGTTTAAATATTCTGCAAAGGCGTCAAACTTCTGCCCCAATGCACTGACTCCTCTTTAGTCAGATGCAGTCCATCAAATTTAAAGAACTTTCGCTCCCAGAACTGTTGCCAGTTCCTACAAATCTGTGTCCTTTTCCTGGCACCAGTCCTTGAGCCACGTGTTTAGCTCCCTATCTCCCCTTCTCTGACCTTCCGTCCATCTGCTCCCTTCTCCCAGACTGGCAGGATCTCAGAGAAGGAGATGCCAGACGAAATAGATGATAGTTTGTCACCCAGCCTAGTCAGGTGTTCCTTGGTCTCCCAACTGACCGGCTGGAGATCATTAGTCCCTATGTGTACTAGGACATCAATGTTTTCTCCTGCTTTGTGAACAATTTTAGCAATGCGGTCAGTGTCTCTCCATGCTGATGTACCTGGGAGACATCTGACCATCACCCCTGGCTGGAGATGGGTATCAACTCCCGAATCATGGAGTCTCCTATGATCAAGTTTTTGGATTTCCTTTGTGCTTGTTTAGTTTTGGTTCCTGATTTGGGTGAGTATTGTTGTGCTAGCTCCTGTGCCGCAGTGTCCTGCTCTGCAGTGTCTTCTGCCTCTTTATTTGATTTCAGAGATAGAGGCAGATACCTGTTTGTAGTGTTTATATGGTTTTGGAGGTAATGTGTTGGAGAGCAGAGAGTGATGGGGCACCTGATTTGCTCCCTAACCACCTGCCAACCTCCTGGACCAACTACCCTCTGCGGTCGAGGTTTTTCTGTTGGATGCTGGGGAAATGGCGGGTGGTTCTTATAATGTATTTCCTCTTCAATATGAAATTTGGGCGTGCAATCTCTGCCCATGCTGCCCGGAGCTGAGACCTAAGATCTCCAAAGGCCCAGCATGTAGGACAGTGTCCTAAATCCTGTAAGACTGTCCTTCTGAAAATTGTTCCACAGTACCTGCAGTTAATGAAATCCATTCCAAATAAGTTGCTGGGTTTGTAACCTAGTCAGAGTAATTAGAAGGAAAAAAATGCAAGTAATGGTTTAATTGTGCTTTGTTTAACTTGTTATAACAAGTTAAATTACTAGTGCCCTGTAAATGAGATCACCTTGTGGAGGCCCACTGATCCGCCCCTTCCTGTTCTGCCACAGGAAATGTTACAACTGTGGTACCCTATAAAAGGAGTGTAGTGTGGGTGGTTAGATGGGGTGGGTGGCTGGGCCTTCCCTGCCAAAAAGAAGAACCACGGACGAAAGAACAAGGAGGTAAGAGCAGAAACAATCAGTCAACAACAAATGCAGTAACCTGAAAGCTTATCCTAATGTTAGATAAAACTGTAAAACCTGTAAAGCACCACCTGTAATAATTTCAGAGAAGATATACCCTGTAAGAAACACTTTGCTCCAGAAAAATAAAGCAGTAACAGAAGATATACCTTGCAAAGACAATTTGAATCAGAAGATTACAGCAGTAATCTGTTAGCAACCTGTAGGCACACCTTGTAATAATGCAGAAGAAGGTATACCAGCAACAACAATTTGAATCAGAGAAAAATAAAGCAATGAAATGTTAGCAACAAACAGTAGCAATCCTGTGAGTAAAAAATAAAAACACCACCACACAGTAAATCTGCTAGCCAAACTAAGTCTTAATCCTTCTCCCTTGCTCTGGTAAGTTTCTCTACTCTGCCTTTCAAGCAGTCTTAGAAGGAAAGAGCTCAGGTGAAGCTAGGTGCCTTGGCCAGCAAACCAAGTCTTCTACCTCAAGATATCAACTAACCTGACTTTTTAACCCTTCTTTCTGTTGGAAATTACTGACAGTTTGCCAGCTCCACCCCACATACACACCTAATCCTTTGGAAGAGCTGTGGGAGGAAAAGCAATTAGCTCCTTCAATGTGAGAAGGAGACTGAAACACCTCTGAGACAACAAACCTTTTCAACAAACAAGAATAAAATAAAACACAGTGTCAAACAGTAATTTTGCTTAGCCCAATGATAAAAAAGTCACAAAAATGTAAGCTCCACCTGTAATACAGTAATTTCAGAAGATATACCCTGTAAAACACTTTGCTCCAGAGAAAAATAAAGCAGTAACAGAAGATATACCTTGCAAAAGACAATTTGAATCAGAAGATTACAGCAGTAATCTGTTAGCACACACCTGTAGGCACACCTTGTAATAATGCAGAAGAAGGTATACCAGCAACAACAATTTGAATCAGAGAAAAAATAAAGCAATGAAATGTTAGCAACAAACAGTAGCAATCCCTGTGAGTAAAAAATAAAAACACCACCACACAGTAAATCTGCTTAGCCAAACTAAGTCTTAATCCTTCTCCCTTGCTCTGGTAAGTTTCTCTACTCTGCCTTTCAAGCAGTCTTAGAAGGAAAGAGCTCAGGTGAAGCTAGGTGCCTTGGCCAGCAAACCAAGTCTTCTACCTCCAAGATATCAACTAACCTGACTTTTTAACCCTTCTTTCTGTTGGAAATTACTGACAGTTTGCCAGCTCCACCCCCCACATACACACCTAATCCTTTGGAAGAGCTGTGGGAGGAAAAGCAATTAGCTCCTTCAATGTGAGAAGGAGACTGAAACACCTCTGAGACAACAAACCTTTCAACAAACAAGAATAAAAAAACCAGTGTCAAACAGTAATTTTGCTTAGCCCAATGATAAAAAGTCACAAAAATGTAAGCTCCACCTGTAATACAGTAATTTCAGAGAAGATATACCCTGTAAGAAACACTTTGCTCCAGAGAAAAATAAAGCAGTAACAGAAGATATACCTTGCAAAGACAATTTGAATCAGAAGATTACAGCAGTAATCTGTTAGCACACCTGTAGGCACACCTTGTAATAATGCAGAAGAAGGTATACCAGCAACAACAATTTGAATCAGAGAAAAATAAAGCAATGAAATGTTAGCAACAAACAGTAGCAATCCCTGTGAGTAAAAAATAAAAACACCACCACACAGTAAATCTGCTTAGCCAAACTAAGTCTTAATCCTTCTCCCTTGCTCTGGTAAGTTTCTCTACTCTGCCTTTCAAGCAGTCTTAGAAGGAAAGAGCTCAGGTGAAGCTAGGTGCCTTGGCCTTATATATATATAATTTATCTGAATTTTGTTGACCGGGTAAGACCACTGAGACAATTACAGTCCCTTTTCAGGGTCGACCCGGGGACACATATTACATAGTAGTACAACAAATATCACATAGCAGTACAGCGTACAGACAAGTAAAATGCAAGACATCAGTGAAGCATCATCAACTCCATGTACAATTGGTATATAGCCATATAGAGCTATTCACAGACATAAATGCTACATAGAATGAGTGCTATGACACGTGGATATGGGCATAGTGCTATAGATGTATAAAGGGAGAGAGTTAGAGGGAAGGGAAGAGGAGTAGGATAGGGTGGCAGGGACTGGAGAAGTACAAGGGAGGAATACAGGTGCATCAGCGCAGACAGAAGCAGGAGGTGGGGGAAACAAGGGAGGCATATAGGCTGGACTTAAATAGAGGAAGAGAGGTACTGTTCAGGACACGTGGAGGAAGAGAGTTCCAGCTAGAGATAACAGCAAATGAGAAGGACCTCCTAGTGGTGGTTAGGAGCAGTTTGGGTATATCTAGGAGGGGTAGGGATGCTGAGCGGAGAGTGCGAGGAGTTTGTCTTAAGCTTATTATATCCCTGAGGCAGGGAGGTGTGAAATAGTGGACACATTTATAAATAAGGCACATGGAGAAGTACTTCAATATAGATTCGTAAGTTAACCAGCATAGAGAGGAGAGGACTTCGTAGTGGTGCAAACGGGAGATGGCTCCCAGAGCGAATCTCCCGATCCTATGGTAGGCCTGGGAAAGGAGAGAGAGAGAGGAGGGGTTAGTAGTCAGCAGCAGAGGGTCTCCAGAGGTCAGGAGGGGAGTGAGCAACGCGGAAGCAATTCTTAGGCTGGAGGCAGAGGTGAGAAATGGGCGAATTCGATACAGCAACCCAAGCTTCTGGTTCATATTTTGGACAATGTTGGAGACATGGAGATTGAAAAAGAGCACAGTGTCCAGGGTGAAGCCCAGATATTTGAAGGACATGACTGTCTCCAGGGTGTCACCCTTGTTTGATACGATATTAATGGAGGGTGGAAGATCCTTTGTAGAAGGGTGTTTGAAGAACAGCATGCATTTAGTTTTCTTAGTGTTGAGGACCAGCTGACGACAGCTGAACCAGTCCTCAAGGGAAGCAAAGTCATTGGCAAGATCCTTATTAATTTTGTCAGTATTTGATGAGGAGCAATAGATAATGGCATCATCCGCATAAGGGTGCACTAAGGCACCACCACAAGAGCGGGTGAGGTCATTAATGAAAAGGGAAAATAGAAGTGGACCTAAGATGGATCCCTGCAGTACTCCATGTGTTGTATGCCTGGGTTCAGAGAAGAGGCCATTCCATTTGACTCTCTGAGAGCGGCAGGACAGGTAACTTTTTACCCAGTTCCAGGCATTGTTATCCAGACCTAGAGTATGCAGCTGGTGGAGCAGAAGATCATGGTTTATCAGATCGAATGCTTTAGTAAGGTCAACAAAAATGGCACCTGTAGCATGGCCCTCATCCATAGCATGATAAATGTCTGTTGTTACTTTTATCAGAGCAGTTTGGGTGCTGTGATTCCTTCTGAATCCATGCTGATAGGGGGATAGTAGGTTGTGTGATTCAAGGTATTCTTGGAGGTGGTTGTAGACCATGCGCTCCTGTATTTTTGCCAGGTGGCAGAGGAGGAATATAGGTCTACAGTTGTCGACAACAGTATTGGATCCCCTCTTATGTATAGGTACTACCACTGCTATCTTCCACTTATCAGGTACTATGTTGGACAAGAAGGATAGAGTGAAGAGATCTTGGACCGAGAGAGCAAGGGCTGATGCTCCCAACTTGAGAAATGTTGCTTCTAGAGAGTCATGTCTAGCCGAACTGTCAGGATTCAGGTTTAGGAGGAGCTTCTGGACCTCTTTCAGCGTGCCAAGTTTCAGGTGGAACTCCGGGCGCCCATCAAGAGCCACATTATAAGGTGGGGGTGAGTTAGGGGTGGAAGAATTATGGAAAGGTGAGGTGTATTTGTCAAGATCTGTGAAGAAGTTATTAAATCCTCTTGCTATGGATACAGAGTCGATGAGGGTAGAGCCTTTGGCGAGAAATGAAAATTACGTACCTACCGTAATTCTGATCTTTCTGTGTATCTTCACCATTCATCACATATGGGTACTGGCTGGAGATCAGGACCCCGCGGGATTTTTTTTTTTTTAAAGGGTAGGCGGAGCTGACACAGCATCGGCGCTGCCCTCGAGGCCGACGTACTGCGTGGCGCTCGAGGGTTGGCCATTAGGCTGTGTCGACTCTGCCTGCCTACCAGTTCTGAGTCGCCGGAGAGGTAAGAGGAAGGGATGGAGGGTGGGACAAGAGAGGTCCAAGGGACAGAAAAGGAAGGAAAACTGAACTAAAAGGAGAAATAACGACTGAGAGGACAGCAAAGAAGAGATGAGACTAAGGGGATTGGGTAGGGGCCCCAATCTCTGGAAGTGAAAGAAGGGAGGGTAGGGAGGGAAGAAAATTTGGGAGAGAGTGAGAGGTAACAAGGTATCCGAGACCCTTGTCCGTCACCAGGTTGTATAGGAACTGCAAAGAGTAGCAAAGCACTCTGCCAAAATTCAAGGCACAGAATAACTGGCAAATACCCCAGAAGCAGAGTCGGCTATTCTGGAGGAAGGACAGGGTACAAGGATTTAATACTCTCTCAGGAAAGATGTTTGGTGAAAAAAAAGGGATTTTTTTTTAACAGTTGGATGGAAACCAGAAGGAGAACAAGAGGAGGGCAACCACCAACTCCCACCCCACCAGGGTGGAGACATGAAGTAGAGAAGGAGTGCCGCTCGAGCTGAACCCTTTGATGGAGAATACTGCCCTGTGTGTCCCTACTTTACCCCACTCCAAAAAAGGAGAGGGGGAGCCACAGAGGGAGGGGGGCCCAGAGACTGAGGCCCCAGGGGATGGTGGGCGGGGTTGTGATGAATGGTGAAGATACACAGAAAGATCAGAATTACGGTAGGTACGTAATTTTCATATCTTATCTGTGTCAATCTTCACCATTCATCACATATGGGTGAGTACCAAGCCCCCGAAGGGGGTTGTTTCTTTACACCCTAAGGGACAGAGTCCCTTAGCCCTCAGTGGGTGACACACTAAGGGGGAACCTTCCGGGCCTGGGGAGGCCCGAGAGTGGGGAGAGCGAGACAGGGGTCCCCCCGGAGGGAAGGAAGTTGCCCCGACAAGCGCCATCTCGCTCTACGGGAGAAAAGGTAGGTTCCCTGGTGGGCGGAGCAAATCACCCTACGCCGGGCCAAGGGTGACAACCGGGAAAGACGTAGCCACGCCGATCTCCTGGTGCAGATCGCTGTCCCTACGACCCTGGTAGCTACCTTGTTGGCGTCATAAGATGCCCTCGCTTGGTGCCTTTCTAGCTCCAGGCCACGTGCAGACAGCGTGATGGCTTGTCTGGTTTGCTCCGAGTCAGGCAAAGCAGCTAGGACTTGACCTAGCGTGGACCACAAGAACCTGTTGTAGGCTGCATAGTGGGCCTGGTGTGCGGAAATAGAAAGGAGCAACCGTGCCGAGTAGAAGGTCCTCCTCCCCCAAAAATAAAAATCCGAGGAGTCTTGATCCGGGGACCGGTCACGGTGGAGGGCGCGAAGCCCATCAGGGGTGTCCAGACATGTTAAACCAGACTGCGGATGAGGCATAGAACCTGGAGACTCCGGGGGAGTGCAATACCTCTGACTGAGGTCCCTAGGGGCAGGAACTCCGGAGAAGGGCCTCTGCCAGAAACGCAAGGACGCCTCCCGAAAGGGAGCAGGCCAGGGCGGCACCACAAGGGTGGCCTCACCATAGTCGCCTAGAAAGGCATGCGCCGCATGCTCAGGATTGTTAACAGAAGAGGGAGAAAGGTGCAGGTCCTCCAACATCCTCACGAGGAAGCGCGGATACTCAGAGAGATCAGCAGCCGGAGAGATGTGGACAGAGGGTTCCTCTCCCCTGTAAGAGGGGGATGAGGAGCTGGAGGTCACCATACGTTCCGAGGGTGGCTGCACGGGGAACGGTTGAAAAACCTGGCTGTCCATAACCCTAACGTAGGCAGGGAACTGGGCAGCCACCACTCTGAACTGCTCCCAGGTGAGAGGGCCACTAGGACCAAGAATGCCAAGGAGCGCTGGAGAAAGTGGCAGAGGGATATGGACAGAGCCGAGAAAAGAAGTCAGCTGACCTCTGCCAGGGCTAGGGAGTGGACCATGAGCACCCGAAGAGGGTGCCTTGGAAAACTCCACAGCCGACAGCTGTACAACCACGTTGGTACTGCCTTGGCTGCACCCAGAAGAATCCCAGTGAGAGAGGGGCGAAAGTCAGAAGCATGGTTCCCTGCCCGAGGAGGCCCAGAGAAAGGTAGCCGACGTGTCGACTCCCACACCCCTCGACTCCCTCAGAGTCCGAGAGAGTCCTCCTCCCCGAGAGGGCCAGCCGAGGTAGCTGGCATCTCTGGGTGGCCCCCGAAGGGGAGACCCAGGGAGCAGCACCTTCCCCTCCTGTAGGTTTCTCGATGGGCCCCAAAGTTGGGTGATCAAGACACACCACTGGAGGGGGTACCACCACCGAGGGGTCGATGAAACCCCCAAGGCCAGGCTGCAGAGCAATGGTGGCACGCACCACTACCTGCTGGTCAGCCCCACTAACCCTAGTCTCGGGGGCCACCTGACTCTCCTCAGTAGAGGGCTGGCTTCGACTCGTCGACGAGACCACGGGAGTGCCCTCCTCCGCAGACAACCCCAAAGGGTGTGACTGCCCGTCAGACTCTGAGCTTGACTCCGAAGAGGTAGAGTCCGAGGCTCTGAGCCAAACAGTAGGAGGCTGGGCGAAATCAAGTTTGCCAGAGGGCCTGGCAGCCAGAGCTGTGCCCGAGACAGCACCCATGCCCTCTGCAACCCCACAGGCGGGACGTGCAGAAGACACCAGGGCAGCTCGGGCCAAAGGTCCAGAGCCAGGGCCACACGCGGCGCTGTCAAATCCACCAGCACCGGGGGCGGTACCAAGGACAGAAACGGCACCGACAGCAGCCCCAGCAGCAACCTCAGCACCGAAAATGGCACCGCCAGGCCCCACGGTGCCGCGAAAGGCACCAAGGACCGAAGCAGCGCCGACGACGGCCCTGAGGGCAGACTCGGCGCCGAACACGGCACCGACCGGCCCCACGGCACCACGAACGGCACTGAGGACCGAAGTGGCACCGACGGCAGACTCAGCGCCGAACATGGCACCAACCGGCCCCTCGGCGCTGTGAGCGGCACTGAGAGCGTGGACTGTGCCGAGGATGGCACCGACAGTCGGAGCTGAAGGCCCTACGGCGCCGAGCCACGCAGGCACGATGCCGTGCTCAACCTCAGCGCTGAAGATGGCACCAAGGCGAGACACGGCAAAAGAGGACGCCGGATCTTGTCCTATGGCACCGTGAGCAGCGTCAGCGCTGCGAGTGGTGTCGACAGGGCCCATGGCGCCGCAAATGTCGCCGACCGATGGCGTCGAGGACAGCGCCGACCCGGGCCTTCAAACCCGCGGAGCACGACACGGTAGCCTTCACCCGGAGAGGCGACTGCCGTGGCGGCGCCTCCGCCCGCTCCGGAGGAAGCGGGGACGGGACTCCTGCGCTGCGGAAGGAGCCTCGGCAATGGCCAGGCTACAAGTAGCCGAGTCGCCCTCCTCCTCAGTCCTTATAGAACCGGGAGGAGACCCGGAGGAAGGGCTGAGAGAGCGCGGCTTGGCCCGACGAGTGCGAACCCTACCCCCGAAAGTCGGCAGAGCTCGCCCCACTTTCAACGCATGCTGTTCGAGGATGCGGCGGTCCAAGGAGAAGCAGGCATTGCACGAATCCATGTCGTGAAGCGGGCCAAGACACGCAAGACACCGGTCGTGCTGGTAGGTGACAGAATATTTTCGGCCGCACGAGCACTGACGCATGGGGGCCGACCCATCTTTGAAGACTTTTTGCCCTCCGACCGAGACATGACCTATGGAAAAAAACACCAAAACAGACTCGACGTCGCAAAATTCAAATAAAAAGGAAGGATCTTACCGGGCGACGTCGAGTGGAGGCAGAACACAAAACCGGCAGGCAACCGACGGACTGAAAACACCGAAGGCGAAGGGCTGAAAGGCCTAAAATTCTTGCTGAAGCTTCCCACGTTGCGACCTCGACGGTGGGAGATGAAGAACTGGTAGGCAGGCGGAGTCGACACAGCCTAACGGCCAACTGTCGAGCGCCACGCAGTACGTCAGCCTCAAGGGCGGCGCCGATGCTGGGTCGGCTCAGCCTACCCTTTAAAAAAAAAAAAAACGCTCCCGCGGGGTCCTGATCTCCGGCCAGTACCCATATGTGATGAATGGTGAAGATTGACACAGACAAGATCTGAGCTGGGAGTGGAAACAGTTGTCCCTTTCAACAGTGAGTTAATTTGACACCAGAACTTCTTTGGATTGCAGAGATTTTCCATTTGGAGAGATTTAAAGTGTGAGCGCTTGGCCTTGTGAAGGGACTGTTTGCATTTGTTCCTGAGGTGTCAGTATGCTTGCCAGTCAGAGGGTAGGTCACTCTTTTTGTAGGCTCGCCAGCCTTGGCCCTAAAGGACATAAGCATCCTGATCTCCCTAGTGAGCCATGGTGCCTTAATACCCTTTGACCTGCATTTTTTCAGGGGTGCATTTTGGTTGATTATGTGTGTAAAAGTTGTGATGAAGAAGTCTAGGGCATGATTTAAGTCTGGAAGGGCATTCATGGATGTCCAGTCCGTGTTAGTGATGGAGGTGACAAAAGTGGCTTGCGTCAAATTTAGATATGTCACAGACTAACGATATCTTTGGAGGGGGGTTAGGGTAGTTGTTTCTCCACACACAAAAGGTAGGCGAGTGATCACTTAGGCAGTCAGGGAGTACACTAGCTGCTTTTATCCTCGTTGGGCAGTTTGTAACTATCCAGTCAAGTAATGTATGCTTCCCCGATTTAGTGTTGACGCATGTGGGGGCTTGTATGAGCTGGGTAAGGCATGAGTCAGCCAGTGTAGCATGCAGTTTCACTTCATCTGGGTGTAGCCAGTCCTGGTTAAAGTCTCCACGGAGTATGAGGTCAGCTTGTCTATGGAATCTAGGAAGGAGGGCAGACTGGAGGAGGCTGTACTAGGGGGCATATAGACACATCCAATGATCAGTTTCTTGACATTTCCAAGTGTTAGAGAGGCAAAGATTGAGTCAGCTATGGGCGTATCCCCACCCGGATTAGGAAGTTCAGTGACATACAGATTAGACCTGAAGTATAGTAGGACACCACTGCCCCTTTTTCCTATCCTATCTTCTAAGACAGCAGTAGCCATGTATGGCCACCTCAAGCTGCTTTATGGCTGGCTTGAGCCAGGATTCAGAAATACAAAGAACATCCGGTGCCATCTGTGTGACCCAGGCTTCCAGTTCCGCCATCTTGGGGTGAATACTGTGGGTATTAATATGAGCAATTTTTAGTCCCTTAATCTGAGGTATAGACAATGAAGTGTGTGGGGAAGGAGTAAGACAGGCAGGCCCAGGGTTGGTTTCAATGTCTCCTGCACAAGCAAGCAGGAGGAGGACTGCGAAAAACCAACAGTAATGACAATAATAACACAACTATCCCAACCTTAAGAGGGAGGGTATAAAGTACACCCCTGAGGTGCAACACTGTACCTGCCAGCCCACCTCCCAAAAACTAGGTTCTGAGAGGGGAGGCAGGGAGGGAGGGAGGTCAGAATACAGCAAGACTCCATTAGAAGAAATAACACTACTATGGTAATTTTTTCTTCAAACAACATGAAGTCTTGCTGTATTCTGACATTATGCAGACTACCAAGCAGTTCCCCCTGGAGGAGGGAATGCAGAACCTATTTTGGGAACAGGCTCTGCAGTACTGCTGTGCCAAACCTAGCATCACTCCTAGCCTGGATCTCCAGAGAATAATGCTTGGTGAATGTATGGACCGTTTTCCAGGTGGCTGCTTTATAGATTTCTAGCAAGGGAATATCTCTGGCTGCAGCCAGAGTAGCATCTGTACCCCTAGTTGAGTGAGCCCTCAGGCCTGTAGGTTTTTTTTTGCCCAATTTGTCATAGCAGAATTGTATACAAGAGACAATCCACCTGGCAATAGTCCTTTTAGTTGCAGGCTTAACTTTCCCCACTTCACCATACGTGAGAAACAATTGAAGACAGTCATTTCTGTGTGCCTCAGTATGCTCTATGTAGTAGCTAAGAGCCCTTTTAACATCCAAACTGTGTAATCTTCTTTCTCCTGAAGAAGAATGGTCAGTGAAAAACACAAAGAGACATAGACTGGTTCAGATGAAAGTCTGATACCACTTTAGGCAAGAATCTCCTATTGGTTCTTAGGGCCACTTTATCCCTATGGAAGGAGATGAAGTCAGGTTTGACTGACAGGGCCTGTAATTCACTAATCTGCTTGGCAGAAGTTATAGCTACCAGGAACACCTTTTTCCAGGTCAAATACTTCAGCTCGGCTGAAGCCAGAGGTTCAAAGGGTGGCTGCATAAGCTGAGCAATGCAGACATTAAGATCCCAGGCCAGAGAGGGCACTCTAAAGGGAGGGTTAATATGAACAAGACCTTTGAAAAACTTACTGAAAACAGGATGAGATGCCAGGTAAGAAAAAAATTACTCACCATAGTAATGTTGTTTCTTCTAATGGAGTCTTGCTATATTCTGACATAATGCAGTTAGTCCCAGCACTTGAACTGCCCTAAAGAGGAAAGAGTTAACTCTATGCAGAAGCATAGAACGTTGACCTCGAGCTCGGTTTTCAAACCCCTTTTCTACCCCTTTGTGGTACTTCCCAGTGTAACCATCAGATTCTTACGAGCAAACCAAGTACTATAGTATGGAAATTGTTCAAAACATATAGCCAAAGGGCAAAAGATTCTTGGGGTCCAAAAAGACTCAAGTTGAGAACCCAAGAAGGAAAGGTAGTGACGATATTTAACTATAACAATGCAAGAAAGTAACAATAACAGCTACCCCACCCAAGAGGGAGGGTACAAGGTACACCCCTGAGGTGCAACACTGTACCTGCCAGCCCACTTCCCAAAAACTAGGTTCTAAGAGGGGAGGCGGGGGGAGGTCAGAATACTGCAAAACTCCATTAGAAGAAACAACATTACTATGGTGAGTAATTTTTTCTTCAAACAACATGAAGTCTTGTTGTATTCTGACATAATGCAGACTACCAAGCAGTTCCCTGTGGAAGAGGGACTGCAGAACCAACTTTGGGAATAGGCTCTGCAGTACTGCTGTGCCAAACCTAGCATCACTCCTAGCCTGGATGTCCAGGGAGTAATGCTTGGTGAATGTATGGACTGTTTTCCAGGTGGCTGCTTTACAGATCTCTAACAAGGGTATATCTCTGGCAGCCGCCAGAGTAGCAGCTGTACCCCTAGTCAAGTGAGCCCTCAGGCCTGAAGGGGGTGTTCTACCCAATTTGTCATAGCAGAATTGTATACAAGAGACAATCCACCTGGCAATAGTTCTTTTAGTGGCAGGCTTACCTTCCCCCACTTCACCATAAGTGAGAAACAATCGAAGACAGTCATTGCTGTGTGTCTTAATATGCTCTATGTAGTAGCTAAGAGCCCTTTTAACATCCAAACTGTGTAATCTTCTTTTTCCTGAATAAGAATGGTCAGTGAAAAACACAGGAAGAGATACAGACTGGTTCAGATGAAAATCCGATACCACTGTGGGCAAGAACCTCCTATTGGTTCTTAGGACCACTTTATCCCTATGGAAGGATATGAAGTCAGGTTCAACTGACAGGGCCTGTAATTCACTAATCCGCCTGGCAGAAGTAATAGCTACCAGGACTACAGTTTTCCAGGTCAGGTACTTCAACTCGGCCGAAGCCAGAGGTTCAAAGGGTGGCTGCATAAGCTGAGCAATGCAAATATTAAGATCCCAAGGTGGAGTAGGCTCCCTAAAGGGAGGGTTAATGTGAACAAGACCTTTGAAAAACTTCCTGAAAACAGGATGAGATGCCAGGGAAGAGCCATTCCCTGCTGAGAGGAATGCAGAGACAGCAGCTAGATGAACTTTCAGAGTGGCAGGCCTAAGGCCTAGACTATTCAGATGAACTAGATAATCTAAGGCTGTGGAAATGTTTGCAGAATCAGGCACAATGCCTTTCTGAGAACACCAAATACTGAACCTTTTCCATTTGGAATAGTACGTTTTTCTAGTAGAAGGTTTCCTGGAGACCTTCAGAATATCCAGAACTCCCTGAGAGAGATGTAATGCTGCATATTCTAACTCTTCAAGAGCCAAGCCTTGAGATTGAGAGACTAGATAATGGAGTACCAGATCTGCCCCTGGAAGGAGGACAGGAGATTGTATTTCCTGGGAAGAGACAAGGGACATGACACTGTCAAGGACAGCAGTAGGGGATACCAAGGCTGTTTGGCCCAATCTGGAGCCACTAGTATCACTGTGCAGGGTTGAGTTCTTATCTTGACCAGAACTCTGAACAGCAGAGGAAAGGGAGAGAAGGCATAGAGAAACCTGCCCTTCCAGTCCAAAATGAGAGCATCCAGGGGTACCGTCCCCAGGACTGGAGGTCTGCAACAAAACAGAGGAAGTTGATGATTGTCCGGTGCTGCAAAGAGATCCATCTCTGGAGTGCCCAACCTAGAGAAGATTACCTTCGGGATGTGAGGATCCAGGGACCATTCGTGATGTCCCTGTGAAATTCAGCTCAGAGCATCTGCTAGTACATTGTCCTTTCCTGGAAGGTGAACTGCCACCAGGGAAGTCTGAATAGAATAGGCCAGAGATCACAGCTTCATGGCTTCTGTGCACAAGGCCATGGACTGAGTGCCTCCCTGCTTGTTGATGTACCACATTGTGATGGTGTTGTCTGTTCTGACTTGGACCACCTTGCCCTTGACTGCCTCTGAGAAGCTCTGAAAGGCTAGGAAAACTGCCCTGAGTTCTGGGAGGTTGATATGAAGGAGAGACTCCTGTGGAGACCAGACCCTTTGAGCTGTCACGGCTCCCAGGTGGGCTCCCCAACCTAGGAGAGAAGCATCCATAGTTAGAACTACTGATGGAACTTGAGGGAGAAATGGAACCCCTTGTCTGAGGTTGACCTGGTCCAGCCACCACTGGAGAGCTTGGGCCAGAATCTGGGTCACTGGAATTAGTTTGGTGAGAGAGTCCTTTCTCTGTGACCAAAAGGACCTTAGGTGGAACTGAATGTCCCTCATCTGAAATCTGGCTCCCTGTACCACTGCAGTGGAGGCTGCCATGTGGCCCAGGAGTTGGAGGAACTGTCTCGCTAGATGAGAAACCTGAGGTCAAAAAGAGGAAGCAAGATCTACTAGGACCTTCACCCTTGCCAGAGGAAGGAAAGCTTTTGCTTGGATAGTATCCAATTCTATCCCTATGAAGGTGAGAAGTTGTACTGGTTCGAGGACAGATTTTGGCAGATTAAGAAGAAAGCCCAGAGAACTGAGCAAGTCCTGGATGGTTTGCAGAGCTGACCTGACCTGGTCTGATGACTGACCTATGATTAGCCAGTCATTCAAATATGGAAAAATGGTGATACCCTGTCTTCTGAGGTAAGCCACCACCGCTAATCTAAGGCACTTTGTGAACACCCTTGGAGCTGATGTTAGGCCAAATGGCATGGCCAGAACTGATAATGGCCTGAAGGCAACTCGAACCTGAGGTATTTTCTATGGGAGTACCTGACAGGGATATGGAAGTAGTCATCCTTGAGGTCCAGGGATGCTAGCTAATCCCCCTGGCCTTAAAAAGGGAAGGATTATTCCCAGAGTTACCATTCTGAATTTGGGTTTTGACATGTGTTTGTTCAAATACCTTAGGTCCAGGATGGGTCACCACTCCCGTTTTCTTTGGGGGTAAGGAAGTACCTGGAGTACAGGCCTTTTCCCCTGTGTTGAGTAGGAATCTGCTCTACGGCTCTGAGAGCCAAGAGAGAGAAACCCTCTACCTCTAGGGCAAGGGTTCCTGAGACTGATGCAGGTGGAAGAAAAAATTACTCACCTTAGTAATGTTTCTTCTAATGGAGTCTTGCTATATTATGACATATGCAGTGAGTCCCCACCTTCAAACTGCTCCAGAGGTGAAAGAGTTAACTTTCCATGCCAGGCATGGAACCTTGAGCGCAAGCTCAGTTGAAAACTCAGTCTGTTGTTCTTCAAACTCAAACTGTCAGATCTTTATGAGCAAAACTCACTAAGGTTCTGTGTGGAAGCCGTAAACCTACACTAGCCCACTGGCTACTAAATACAAGAACACATTTTTCTTGGTCCCAAAACAAAGACTCAAGTCAGGGGATCCAAGAAAGAAAATTAAAAACATAACACCCAAACACCCCAAAAAGAAGGGTGAAAAAATAAGGTGGGCATCTACTAAGTGCCAACATTACACTGCCCACCCACATCCCAAAAGTAGAGGTTCTGAGAGGGGCAGGCAGGGGGGGAGGTCATAATATAGCAAGACTCCATTAGAAGAAACAACATTACTAAGGTGAGTAATTTTTTCTTCAAACAACATGAAGTCTTGCTATATTATGACATATGCAGACTACACAGCAGTATCTCCATGGAGGAGGGACAGAACCTACTTAGGAAATAGGCTCTGAAGCACAGCTGTGCCAAACCGAGCATCATTCCTAGCCTGGATGTCCAGGGAGTAATGCTTGGTAAAAGCGTGAACTGTTTTCCAGGTTGCTGCTCGACATATCTCTAGGATAGGGATGTCCCTGGCAGCAGCCAAAGACGCAGCTGTACCTCTGGTAGAGTGAGCCCTCGGCCTGAGGGAGGAACCTACCCAGTTTTTCATAGCAAATTGGATACAAGAGACAATCCACCTGGCAATGGATCTTTAGTGGCAGGTTTCCTTTACCAACCTCACCATAAGTGAGGAACAGTTGGAGGGAGTCAAACCTGTGACCCTTGGTACGTTCTATGTAGTAACTAAGGGCTCTTTTGACATCTAAACTGTGTAATCTCCTCTTGCCAGAGGAGGAATGGTCAGTGAAGTACACAGGAAGAGACATAGATTGATTAAGGTGGAAGTCTGAAACCACCTCAGGCAAAAACTTTCTGTTAGTTCTGAGGACCACCTTATCTCTATGAAATTCATTTATGCGCCTGGCAGAAGTGATGGCTACCAAAAGCACAGTTTTCCAAGTCAAGTACTTAAGCTCTGCTGAAGACAAGGGCTCAAAAGGGGGGTTGCATAAGCTGGGCAATGCAAATATTAAGATCCCAAGCAAGGGCAGGGTCCCTGAATGGAGGGTTGGTGTGAAGCAACCCCTTGAAAAACTTGGAGAATACAGGATGAGCTGAAAGAGAAGAGCGTTTACCTGCTGATAAGAAAGCAGACACGGCTGCCAGGTGCACTTTAGGGTAGCTGGTCTCAGCCTCAAAGTATTCAAATGCACCATATAATCCAGGACTGTGGGCAAGTCAGCAGATTCTGGGGAATATACTTTCAGACACCATATGGAAAATCTCTTCCATTTGGAATTATAAGTAGCCCTAGTGGAAGGCTTCCTAGAAGCCTTCAAGATAATCACAATACCTTGGGAGGGTGTAGGTCAGCAAACTCTAACTCTTCAAGAGCCAGGCCTTGAGATTGAGAGATTTGAGGTTGGTACCAAACTCTCCCTGGGCACAGGTTAACAGGTTGTGATTCCTGGGAAGACACAGGGAAGGTGGACTGCTAAGGACATAAGGAGTGGGTACAAAGGCTGTCAACCCAATCTGGAGCAATCAGGATCATCTTGCAGGGTTGAGATCTGATTTGACTAACACCTTGAAAAGAAGAGGGCAGGGGAAAGCATAGAAAACTTCCTTCCAACTGAGAAGGAAGGCATCCAGAGGGACTGAGCCCAACACTGGGGCCTGCAGCAAAAAGGAAGTTAGTGATTGTGGGGCTGCAAAAGATCTATCTGGGGTGCCCCATCTGGCAGATACTACCTCAGTACTAGGGGATCCAGAGACCATTCGTGATGGCCCTGGGAAATCCTGCTGAGAGCATCTGCCAGGACATTGTCCTTGCCTGGGAGGTGAACTGCTGTAAGGGAGGCGTTCAGGGAATAAGCCAGAGACCACAACTTCATTACTTCAGTGCACAAGGCCGTAGACCGCATGCCTCCTTGCTTGTTGATGTACCACATTGTAGTGGTGTTGTCTGTTTTGACCTGTACAACTTTGTTCTGAACAGGTGTGGAAAAAACTTGAAGTGCTAGAAAAACTGCTCTGAGTTCCAACAGATTGATGCGGAGCAGAGATTCCTGTGGGGACCACAATCCCTGGGTAGTGAGGTCGCCCATGTGAGCTCCCCACCCCAAGAGGGATGCATCTGTAGAAGGATTAAGGAGTGAGACTGAGGGGTGAAGGGGACCCCCTGTCTCAGATTGCTCTGGTCCTGCCACCACTGAAGGGCCTGGATCAGGGTTCAAGTCACTGGGATCAATTTGGTTAGAGGGTCCCTTCTTTGAGACCAAAAGGCTCTCAAATGGAACTGGACGTCCCTCATCTGAAATCTTGCTCCCTGCACCACTGCTGTAGAAGCAGCCATGTGCCCCGGGAGCTGCAGAAAATGCCTTGCTGGTCGAGAGACCTGCAGGGTGAAAGAGGAGGCCAGAGAGACCAGGGTCCTTGCTCTTTCCAGAGGAAGGAAGGCTCTGGCCTCTTTTGTGTTCAGTTCTGCACCTATGAAGGTGAGGAGCTGGACAGGCTCTAGAACTGACTTTGGAAGATTGAGAAGGAAACCTAGAGATGTGAGCAGTTGCTGAGTTACCTGAAGGTGTAGTTTGACTTGGTCTGGGGACTGGCCTACTATGAGCCAGTCGTCCAGGTAAGAAAAGATGGCAATCTTTTGCCTTCTTAGTGGGCAACTGCTACTGCCAGGCATTTTGTGAATACCTCGGGGCCGAGGTGAGGCGAGGCATTGCTCTGAACTGGTAATGGCCTGAGGGCAGTTCGAGATCTAAGTACTTTCGATGGGAGCTTCTGATAAGAACATGGAAGTAGAGCATCCTTGAGGTCCAGGGATGCTAGCCAGTCCCTGGCCTTAGAGAGGGTAAAATAATTCCCAGACTCACCATTTTGAATTTTGGTTTTAAAAGGTGCTTGTTTAGGTATCTGAGATCCAGGATGGGCCGCCATTCTCCTGTCTTTTTTGGGGTAAGGAAGTACCTGGAGTACAACCCCTTGCCCTGGTGTAGGGGTGGAACCCTTTCCACAGCTCTGAGAGCCAGGAGGGTAGAAACTTCTGTCTCTAGGACAAATGCCTCTGATGGATTTGCAGGTGGAAAGGACCTGGCTCTCATCTTTGGAAATTTTTTGAAGCTGAGAACCAGTCCCTGGCTTACTACTTCCAGGACCCACCTGTCTGACGTTAAAGACTTCCAGTCCTGGACAAAGTAAGCCAGCCTGCCCCCTACAGGTAGTGGAGAATCGGCCCTGGCCACCCCATCAGGGAGCCTGCTTGGCAGGGGCTTTGGGCTGAGGGGTGAAAGCAGGCTTGCTTGTACCCCATCTGCCTCTCCCTCTAAAGAACCCCCTCTGGGCATAAGCAGAAGAGGAGGCCTGGGCTTGGTAAAAAGGCCTATGAAAAGGCCTGCCCCTGCCCCTGAGATGCTGCCTTTGAGGTGTGGCTTGCCTTTCCTTGGCCTGTGCACTCCTATAGGTGGTCCTATATTCATCCATTTTCTTCATGTAATTCTCTGTCTGCTCCCCAAACAGAGAATTGCCCACAACAGGAAAATCCATGGCCTCAGACTGGGTATCCTGTGACAGGGTAGTACATCTGAGCCAAGCCATTCTGCGAAGTGCCACAGATGTAGCCATGACCCTTGATGACACATCATTAGAGTCTACTGCAGCATGAAATTGCACCTTGGATGCCTCAATACCATCCAGCCACCCTGTTCCAGCTCCCTGACAAGCTGGTCAGGGACCTGTTTACTAGGGCCAGCACAGTATCTCATCTGGATTTCTGGTACCTAGCAGCATAAAGCCATATAATTTGCCTGTCTGAGTCCCAAGGATGCTGCCATGTACTGTTTCTTTGCCATGGCATCAATCCTCCTGGAGTCCTTTTCAGGAGGGTGTGAGGCTAGAGGAATATTTGCCTTGTCACAGGCTGCAGCCTGCACTACCCCCACATGGCTGCATTGCTGTGTGAGGAACTCCGTATCAGAGCCTGATAATGTATATCTCTTGTCCATCCTTTTATCAACAGGAAGTATAGAGTGAGGAGTTTTTAGAATTTTTACTGTCTGTTTCCTAAAAGATTTATGCAAGGGAATAGACAGTCTCCTAGACTCTGGAATATCCATCATTTCTACATAATCAGGCTCCTCTTGATCATCAACAGCTTCCTCAACAGGGAGCTGGAGTTTCAACAACTTTCTTATAGAACATAAAATGGAAGGGACTCAGATAGCCTGGGGAGAAACCCTGATGGTCTGTCTGGAGAGATGTCCGGTTCAATGGGCACATCCAGACCTTCAAAACCACATTCCTCTCCTCATACTCCTCCTCCCTTCCTCCGGTTCATAAAAATCCTCAAAATCATAATCTTGAACCGGTGGAACCGGCCGAACCGAGCGCTTCCCTGATGGTGTCGGTACGGACAGAACCTGGGAAAGTGACTGGACAATTTGAATTGCTTTAGCTATTTCCTCAGCGGTTGGAGAAAGAACTTTTGGCTGCACATTAGCTGACTTTCTAGTCCTTTTAGTTGGAACCAGCTCCTCAGAGCTGGCTCTTCATTTGCCTGAGGAAGTATCACCCTGGTCAGAGAGCACTCCCTCCGGTTCGGTTGAAACCGAACCAGGCTGGCCATTCGGGTCAGCGGACTTTTTGGCCTCCCTTTCCCTGAGCCTACCAACTCTCTTTTCCACGGTGGCAGCAGGAAAATTCTTACAAATCTGGCAGTCTGCATTGAGGTGGTCAAACCCCAGACAATATACACAGGTGGTGTGTGGGTCAGCCTTAGCAAAGACTTCCCCACAAACACCACAGTGCTGAAACCCAGTGGGCCCGGTTTTTCTTTTGGGTTTCTCAGACATAGTGCCAGCCTAACCAAACTTGCCCGTTTATGGCAATCCGCCAAGCAAGACTCTCTTATCGGTTCCCAACCGTGTCACGGGTCATGGAAAAAACCGTAATGAAATCCATTTTTTTTTTAGAACCGATAAGAACCGGGAACTGCACTCTAAATAAGGATTAGAAAGTTTTAAAAAACAACCTGATCGGTTCAAACCGAACCGAAAAACGTTTTCAAGTTCCACACAGAATAAAATAAATGTAAGCCTCTCTATTACTTACAATACCACAGACAGAACTTGAACTGACCGGTTGCGGTTTAATTTCGGTCAAAAAACCGATAAAATAACACTTTAACCGACAAAATGAACCGAGCAGAAGGAGAAATCTCTGGAGTGACTGTTCAGTGAGGTGGAGTAAAGAATCTGACAGTTTGAGTTTGAAGAACAACAGATAGAGTTTTCAACCAAGCTCACGCTCAAGGTTCCATGCCTGGCATGGAAAGTTAACTCTTTCACCTCCGGAGCAGTTCGAAGGTTGGGACTCACTGCATATGTCATAATATAGCAAGACTTCATGTTGTTTGAAAAGACCTGGCCCTCCTTTTTGGGAACCTTTTGAAGCTGAGGGCAAATCCTTGGCTTACTACTTCCAGGACCCACTTGTCTGAGGTCACAGACTTCCAGGCCTGAAAGTATTAAGCCAGCCTGCCTCCTACTGGGACTGGGCAGTCGACCCGGGCTGACACCTCAGGGTGTCTGCTTGGCAGGAGCCTTAGACTGGGAGGAGGAAGCAGTCCTGCTCATCCCACTCCTGCCCCTCCCTTGGGAAAAAACCCTCTGTGGGAAAGGAGGAGGCCTGGGTTTGGTAAAAGGCCTGTTAAAGGGCCTGCCCTGCCTCTGGACTGCTGCTTCTGTGGAGTGGCCTGCCTTTCCTTGGCTTGGCACTCCTGTAAGTGGTCCTGTATTCATCCATTTTCTTCATGTAAGCCTCTGTCTGCTCCCCAAACAGAGAGTTACCAACTACAGGAAAATCCATAGCCTAAGTCTGGGTATCCTGTGATAGGGCTAGTACATCTGAGCCAAGCATGTCTTCTGAGAGACACAGATGTAGCCATGACTCTTGATGGCACATCACTGGAGTCCACAGCAGCATGAAATTGTACTTTAGATGCCTCAATTCCATCCGCAGCCACCTCCTCCAGCTCCTTGGCTAGCTGCTGAAGACCTGTTCAGCCAGTTCCAAAACAGTATCCCACCTAGACTTTTGGTACCTGGCTGTGTAGGTCATATAGTTTGCCTTCCTGAGTCCCAGAGAGGATGCCAAATATTGTTTTTTGGCCATGGCATCAACTTTCCTGGAGTCCTTGTTCGGGGGGGTGTGAAGTCAAAGGAATGTTAGCCCTGTCACAGGCTGCAGCCTGCACTACCCCAATGTGGCTGCTATGAATATAAAGGAACTCCGTACCTGAGCCTGATAACATATACCTCTTGTCCATTCTCTTATCCACAGGAGGTAATGAGTTAGGAGTTCATAAAATCTTTTGTGTCTATATCCCCAAGGACTTAGGAAGGGGGATAGACAATCTTTTGGACTCTGGGATGTCTATCATTTCCACAAAATCAGGCTCTTCTTCCTCCTCCTCAGCAGCTTCAACCATAGGGAGCTGGAGGGTTTTGGACACCTTCTTGTAAAACAAGAAGTGTGAAGGGAACTCAGAAAGCCTGGGAGGGGAGACATTAGAGGGCCTGTCTGGGGAGATGTCCAGTTCAATGGGCACATTCAGACCCCCAGGTCGTCATCTTCATCTTCATCATCGGGATAGTCTTCTTCTCCTCCCTCCCACTCCTCATAAAAAGCATCTGGATCATAATCCGAAGGAGATGGATCCGACCGAACCGACTGCCTAACCGTTGGTACCGGTTCAAACGGAACCGGGAAAAGTGATTGAACAATGCTGATCACTTTGGCTATCTCGTCTGCGGTTGGAGTATGCGGTACTGGATCCAAACCGGCAGACTTTCGTTTCCTTTTTGATGGAACTGGCCCCTCAGAGTCAGTTCTCCTTCTGCCCAAGGAGGTATCACCTAGGTCAGTAAGCACTTCCTCAAGTTTGGCCGCAACCGAACCTGGCTGGCCATCCAGATCTATGGACTTCTCGGCCTCCCTTTCCTTCAACCTACCTACTCAGTCTTTTTTCTAGAGTGGTTTTGGGAAAGTGTTTGCAAATTTGGCAGTCTGACTTGAGGTGGTCAAACCCCAGACAATAAACACAGATGAGGTGGGGGTTGGCCTTGATAAAGGCCCCCCCACACTCAGTACAGTGTTGAAACCCAGTGGGACCGGTTTTCTTCTTGGGTTTCTCAGACATGGCCAACCTACTAATTACCCTATAGCAGCTTTCAAGCCAGGTAATAACTAACTGGTTGGTTACAAACCGTGTCACGGGTTTCAACACAGAACCAGAAAAGGCCCGGTTCTTTTGAAACCGATCGGTACCAGAACACCACTCTAATCCCAGAAAAATTAAAATTTTAAACAAAGTTGAAATAAGGTCAGTTCCTAACCGGACCGACCGATAAGAAACCGAAAAAGGAACAATTTCCACACTCTTACCATAATAAAACACAGTCACTACCTATCCACTACATTACCTGTACCGTAGACAGAGGCTGGAATCCAAAAAATAACAAACAGAATTGGTTTAAAACTGAAAGCTTTACTTTTATCGAACCGAGCAGAGAAATCTCGGGTGACTTCACTGTTAAGCGGAGTAAAGAATAGAACGATTACGTAAGAACTTACGTAACAGTAGATCTTCAGAGAGGTTCCTTCAGTAGGTCATCACAAGTAGGTCATCACATATTGGACTGGCGCCACCTGGCGTCGGGCTGCATAACAGACTTTTCTAGCAATCTCTGACGGGGACCGCCCACTCGACATCACGTGACTAGCGTCAAGCGTGACTGCTATATAGTGGGTGGTCCCCACCACTCCCTCAGTTCTCCGCTTGGAGCCAGGAAGAGGCCTGACAACAGGAGGCGAACAGGATTTGGAGACCACTGTAAAACATAAAATGAGGGAAGGAGGGAGGAGGGAGGAAAAATATGACCTACTGAAGGAACCTCTCTCCAAGATCTACTGTTATAGTAAGTACTATGTAACTACTAAGCTACCGACAGGGGTTCCTTCAGTAAGTCATCACATATAGGACTGAGTCCCAAGCAGTCCCTCCGAGGAGACCGAGAGAAACTAGGGAGATGGAAAACAAACTCCAACAGAAATAACTGAAGTCCAGAAAGGACCCAGTCTAGGACAGAAGGCCCTGCAGGATGGCTAGACCAAAGCCAGCCCTCCGTCTAGAAGCAATGTCCAGACTATAGTGTTTGGTAAAGGTATGGACGGAACTCCAAGTAGGGGCAGCACAAATGTCAGCTGCGGAAATGCTCCAAAGGGAGGCCGCGGAAGCAACCATGCCCTAGTAGAATGACCTCTGATGAAACCTGGCAGAGGTTTATCATACTTCTGGTAACAGAATTGGATGCAGTTGCCCAGCCATTTGGAAAGACCCTGCTTAGAAACCAGTTTGCCCTTCGATTTCGGGGCGAAGGAGACAAACAACTGGTCACAAGAGCAAAACTCCTTAGACTGGTGTGTATAACACCCGAGAACCGATGGACATCCATCATGAAAAGTGCCTCACCTATGTTAGAAGGGATGGGTAATACACGAGCGCTACCGACTGATTCAGCGTGGCTTCCGACATCACCTTTGGGAGGAACCTCAGATGGGTTCTAAGGACCACCCTGTCCCGATGTAAAATCAAGTAAGACTCCTTGCAGACTAGAGCGTGAAGCTCCAAAATCCTTCGCTGATGTGATGGCCACCAGAAAAAGCACCTTCCAAGACAGGAAGCACAGATCACTGCTCATAGCCAGCTCGAAAGGAGGAAGGGTGAGCTTTTCCTGGACAAAGTTCAAGCCCCAAGGTGGGGTTGGGCTGCAGATGGGGGGTTTCAGATGGAGAATCCCTTTCAGAAAGGTTTTAGAAACATCCAACTGAGCCACAGGTTTACCATCCACTAGCTCGTGGTATGCTGGAAATAGCTGATAGATGTACCTTTAAGGAAGAGTAGGACAGACCGAGTCTGACAAGTGAAGGAGGTATTCCATGACTTGTGGGTCCGAGCAAGAGAAGGGTTCAGCCCTTGGTGGTTGCCCATATGGAAATCTGCTTCCACTTCATGGTGTAAAGTGGAATGGGTAGAAGGTTTCCTGGCCTCAATTAGGACCTGTGCAACCCGACAGGAAATCCCAAAGCAGGATATTGTTATGTCTGCAGGGGCCATGCACGAAGATGCAGGGGTCCTGAGCCCGCAGGTGAACCAGGCGGCCTTGATCCTGAAGTAAGGAGGTCATGAGTCACTGGAAGTGGAACCGGTGGTTCTCTGAAAGCTACTGAAGCAGTGGGAACCAGACCTGTCTCGGCCAGTGAGGGGTGATGAGGATCATCCTCACCCTCTCCACCTGAAGCTTGAGAAGAACCCTCTGCAGAATGGAGAACGGAGGGAAAGCGTACAAAAATTTCCCTGTTCAAGATAGAGACAATGAGTCGCTCCAGAAAGCACCTTGCTCTGGAATGAGCAAGCAAAACTTGTGAAGTTTTTCATCGGATTGGGAGGTGAAGAGGTCGATTTCCAGACACCCCAACTTCAGAAGATGGAATCCATCACTTCCTGATGCAGTTCCCACTCATGAGCTAGGGTCCGCGATCTACTGACTACAGTCTGCCAGGACATTTAGAACGCCTGGCATACACAGCCACTAGGGCCAGATGGTGCTGGACTACCCAGTTCCACACCCTTGTCGCCTCCCTGCAAAGAGGGCGACCGGGTTCCTCTTTGTTTGTTGATGTACTGAACTACCGACATATTATCCATTTGGATCAGCAGTGTTCCCTTCGGAAGGAGGGTCTGAAAGGCCTGTAATGCAAACAGGACCACCCTAAGCTCCAGAACACTGATGTGGAGAGAAATCTCCAAGCCGGACCAAAGTCCCTGGGCTTGATGTTCCCCCAGGTGAGCATCCCATCTCATGTTTGAGGCATCCATGTGAGGGTAGCTGCTGGTGCAGGGTTCCGAAATGGAAGTCCCAAGGTAAGATTGCGGGAATCCATCCACCATTGCAAATCCTTCTGAATCACTGAGGAGATGAGGAGCGGATGGTCCCAGATAGTCCAGAAGCTGGTCCCACTGCACCGCAAGGACCACTGAATGATCCATGTGCAGCCTTGCTAGGAGCAGTAGTGCTGGAGGCCATAACAGGCTCAGAGGCGGGAGGGACTTCCCGGCCGAGATAGTCCTGTTGAAAGCCACTTGAGGCCTGACGGATGAGGGTCTCCAAACTGTCTGGAGGAGGAAGACTCTGCACTGGACCATATCCAGGACTGCCTGATAAGCTGGAGATTCTGGGCAGGCATAAGGAATGACTTGGGCACATTGACTGTGATCCCTAACCCGTGAACAAGTTCAGTGAAAAGGAAAGAGACTCCAGCAAGGAACCCCCCAGGGCAGCAATCAGCCAGTCATCCAAGTAAGGGAATATTGCAATACCCCGGCGGCGCAGGAACACCTCAACCACTGCCAGGCACTTGGTAAAAACCCGAGGTGCTGAAGACAGACCAAAGGGGAGCACCCGAAAATGGAAGTGTTCCCCTTGGAAACAGAAACGCAGGAATCGGTGGTGGCTGAGGAAATTAGGAATATGTAGGTAGGCATCCTGCATATCCAGGGCGCAGAGCCAGTGGTTCTCCATGAGGAGAGGAAGAGAGGCTCTGGAGAGTCAGCATTCAAAATTTTGTACTAGACAAGCCGGGTTGAGCTGACTCAGGTTGAGTATGGGTCGGAAGTCCCCGGTCTTTTGGAACCAAGAAAAATGGGTAGAATCCTTTTCCCTTTGCCCTGAGGGACACGCACGTCGCTTCTTTGAGCAAGAGCGAATTTACCTCCTCGTGAACGAGAAGTGCCTGGTCCCGAGAGTACGAGGACTTTTGCGGAGAATTTCCTGGGGGAAGCTCCAAGAGCTCTATGGTGTGCCCGGTGGACACTAGTTGCAGGACCCACTCATCAGAGGTAATCGCCCTCCACTCCTGCGCGTGGCGGGCAACCCCCCCACCTGCTCCCCATCGCAAGACTGAGGAGGCAGTGGGGCCAGGGAATCAAGAAGAGTAGAAGGCGTTCAGGGAGGGCCTCCTGAACGTCTCTGATTCTTGGAGGCAGGAGGGGTGGCTGTACCCATGGCCTTACACTTCCCTTGGCAGCATGCCTGAGCATTCTTCCTCTGCCTCTAGGTCCTTTTCCAAAAGGGCTGCTGCTGCTGTTGTTGAGTGCCGATCAGTACATAGACCTAACAGACCGCAGAGCAACTCCTTTGTCCTGTAGGTCCGTTATGATATCTTTGGTGTCCCCTCCGAAAGGGACGGAGCCCCTGAAAGGGGTGTCCTGAATCGCCGACTGGACCTAATTAGCGAGGCCCAAAAGGCGAAGCCATGAGTACCATCTAAGGGCAATGGCAGTTGCCGAGGTATGGGCCACAGCATCGACAGAATCACAAGTGGCCTGCAGAGCATGCCTACAGGAGCTCTTGGAGAGGAGGAGATCCTTGTCAAGTTTCTCCTTGAGAGGTGAAGGATCCATGGATTGGACATTCATCTCCAACCTGGCCATAGTCACTTTTGGTAGGGACACCATATGGGCCCACGTAACTGAGGGAGTGAAGGTGCGTGGCGAGGAGTAGACCTTTTCCCGAACTAGTCCATCTGCCTCAACTCCTTGTCCGGAGGGAGTAGTGCTCATGTGCTTAGGAGCACAGGAGCGTCATGAGCCGCTAGAATGACTACAGTCAGCCTTAGGATGAGACTTTAAGAAAGGAGCATCCTTCAGCATCCAGTGGAAGTCTGTCCGCATGTTTGAATACAGCGGAATAAATTGAAACATCTGCCAGATGGTCATGGTAAGGTCTTGATGGGGGCCCATCCATGGGGGAACTGGGATAGGAGACAGAGACTTCAAGTCCAGGTGTTCCGCAAGTCTCTGTCTCATCAGGTCCTGTTCCTCCGATGCCCAGTCGAAGTAGTCTCTCAAGGCCCTCAAGAGGTCCAAGAAGGAAGTGTCCTCCAGCGGTGACTTCGGCGAGGCCTTACCCTTCAGTTCCACGGGGTTCTCCAGGATCTCCTCCTCTGAGGAATCTTCCCTCCCATCTGAGCTGTCATCATCTACCCCCTCAACAGGACGATGAGAAAAATCTGGAAGGGAAATGTCCTGCCGAGTCTTCTCCGAGATGTGGACAGTCGGAAGCAAGCTGCTCAGGGAAGGGGACCTAGGAAGCTGCAGTTGTGGGAGTTTAGTTTCCTGGTCCGAAACCAGCTTTGACCTAGCCCCTGTCACCAAGACTGTATTAGGTCTTAAAATCTGGAACAACTGGGGGAGGTGGAGCCGGCTGAGGTTGGGGGAGGAGGAGGAGGAAAAGGCAACTCTGGGGAGAATAACCTGAGGGTCCCATGTAGTGGAATACAGGTTAAATCCAGGTGGGAACTGTCCATATGACTCCAGTCAGAGTGGAACCCCAGGTAAGGATCCCAGGATACCAATAAGGGTAATGTGGGACAGTTCGGGGTCGAGTGTAAATTCCCGTCATCAGTCCTGATGTTGGGGGAACCCACGTCGGACCCGCCGTGGTATACATCAGAGGAGGGTCCAGCGTCGGGACAGTCCACACCGGAGGAACCCGGTCGGCACAGGCAGCTACCTGATCTGGTGCTGGAAGGGATCCTGCGTCGGAGGGGCGGCGGTCGGCGCACCAGACGAAGATGCCTGACATCGGGTCAGGTCCAGCATCGGGGCCAAAGGTAGAGGCTTGACAGCCAGTTCTGGCACAGGGACTGTTGTCAGGATGGTCAGCACCTAGGGAGGCCGGCAGTCTGCCATCAGGCTACGAGGGGCCTCCACTAAAAGGCATATCTGACCAAAGAGCATCCAGCATCTGGACCCCGGCAGGCGTGAAGAAGGAACCCAACATATCCACAGGTTCAAGACGTCTCCATTGCCATTTGCGGACATAGTCCGGCGGGAGAATACGAGGACAAGGCGAAGAAGAAAGGGGAGAGAGGGTTTCTGAGAGACTTGCAGGTGGAAAAGATCTGGCTCTCACCTTCAGAAATTTTTTGAAGCTGAGAATCAGTCCCTGGCTTACCACTTCCAGGACCCACTTGTCTGAAGTAACAGACACCCAGTCCTGGATGAAGTAAGCCAGCCAGCCCCCTACAGGGATAGGAGAGTCGACCTGGGCAGACCAATCAGGGTGTCTGCTTGGCAGGGGCCTTAGGCTGAGGAGTGGATACAGCCCTACTCATCCCCCTTCTGCCTCACTCTCTGAAGAATCCCCTCTGTGAAAAGGGAGAACAGGCCTGTGCTTGGTAGAAATGCCTATGGAAAGGCCCCTAGAATGCTGCCTTTGAGGAGTTGCCTGCCTCTCCTTGGCCTGTGCACTCCTGTAAGTGGTCCTATATTCCTCCATTTTCTTCATGTAATTCTCTGTCTGCTCCCCAAACGAAGTACCTTCCACAGAGGAAATCCATGGCCTTAGCCTGGGTGTCCCTATGAGAGGTTATCACATCTAGGCAAAACCATCCTCTGAAGAGCCACAGATGTAGCTATGGCTCTTGATGACACATCATTAAAGTCACAGCAGCATGAAATTGTACCTTAGATGCCTCAATCCCATCTGTAGCCACCTCCTCCAGCTCCTTGGCTGGCTGGGAGACCTATTTAGCCAGTGCCAGTACAGTGTCCCACCTGAATTCTGGTACCTGGCTATATATCAAACCATAATTAGCCTGCCTGAGACCCAAGAGGATGCCATGTGCTGTTTCTTTGCCAAGGCATCCATTCTCCTGGAGTCTTTATCTGGGGGTGTGAAGCCAAGGGACATTAGCCCTGTCACAGGCTGCAGCCTACACGACCCCAACATGACTGCGTTGTTGGTAGAAAAAACTCTGTGTCTGAGCCTGATAAGTGTACTCTTATCCATCCTGCTATCAACAGGAGGTACAAATTAGGGAGACTTTAACATTTTTCAGTCTGTTTCCCAAAAAGATTTGTGCAAGGAATAGACAGCCTCCTGGACTCTGGGATGTCCATCATCATCATCTCTACAAAATCAGGCTCCTCTTTATCCTCTGCAGCTTCCTCCCGAGGAAGCTGAAAGTTCAGCCACTTTCCTGTAAAACAAATAGTGGGAGGGACTCCAGAAAGGCTAGGAGGAAACACCAGGCGGTCTGTCTGGGAGATATCAGTTCAATGGGCACATCCAGACTTTCTACTCCATCATAATCATCATCCTGTTCAAAATCCCTCCTCCTCAAATTCCAGTTCATAAAAATCTTCAAGAGCATACTCCTGAACCGGTTGGAACTGATCGAGCCGAGCCCCTAGCTACTTGAGCGGATCGGACGGAAGCAGGTGAAGCGATTTAACAATCCGAATACGCTCCGGCAATCTCATCAGCGGTCGGAACAGTTGAACCTCTGGATCCAAACCAGCTGACTTGTCTTTCTTTTGGTAGGAACTGATCCCTCAGGATGCGTCTCTCCTGTTGCAAGAAGTATCACCCTGGTCAGAGGGCACTCCTTCTGGTTTGGTCAGAACCGAACTGGGCTGGCCATCCGGGTCAGCGGACATCTCGGCTTCCTTTTCCCCAAGTCTATCTAATGTCTTTTTTAAGGTAGTTTTAGGAAAATTTTGACAAATTTGGCAGCCCGTATTGATATGTTCAATCCCCAGACAATAAACACAGGTGGTGTGGGGGTCGGCCTTGGCAAAGACTTCCCCACACTCATTACAGTGCTGAAACCCAGTGGGCCCGGTTTTTTTCTTGGGTTTCTCAGACATGGCCAACCTACTCAAACTTACCCTCTTTTCAGCAACCGCCAGGCAAGACTCCCTTATCGGTTCTTAACCGTGTCACGACTGTTGGAAAAAAACATCTAAAATATGTTTTTTTTAGAACCGATAAGGACCGGTAACCACACACTAAAGTTACAGAAAATCAATATAAGGGATTGGTTCAGCCGAACCAATCGTACAAACTTACAGTTTCCACACAATAATCAGAAACCACTATCTAGTACTCCCGGTAACGCAGACAGAGCCTGAATCGACTAAGAGGATTAAATTCGGACTAATTTCAGCTTAAAACCGACACTTTAATTGAACTGAAGGAGAAATCTCTGAAGCGACTGTTCAGTGAGGTGGAGTAAAGAATCTGATAGTTGGGTTTCAAAGGGCTGCAGACAGAGACATCAACTGAGCTCGAGCTCAAATTCTACACACTGCATAGAAAGTTAACCTTTGTTCTCCGGGGCAGTTTAAAGGCTGAGCTAACTGCAGATAGTCAGAATACAGCAAGACTTCATGTTGTTTGAAAGATGGGTTCTCTGGTAGGGAAGAAAGAAAAAATACTCACCTTAGTAATGTTGTTTCTTCTATTGGAGTCTTGCTATATTATGACATATGCAGTGAGTCCCAACCTTCGAATTGCTCCGGAGGTGAAAGAGTTAACTTTCCATGCCAGTCATGGAACGCTGAGCTCAAGCTCAGTTGAAAACTCTGTCTGTTGTTCTTCACACTCAAACCGTCAGATCTTTCTGAGCTAAACTCACTGAGGTCCATGTGGAAGCTGTAAACCTACACTAGCCAACTGGCTACTAAATATAATAACACATTTTTTGGTCCAAAACAAAGACTCAAGTCAGGAGCCCAAAAATGAAAACACAACCTAAGTCACCCCAAAAGGAGGGTGAAAAACAACAAGGTGAGCACCTACTAAGTGCCAACACTGCACTGCCCACCCACATCCCAAAAACAGAGGTTCTAGAGGGCAAGCGGGGGTGTCATAATATAGCATGACTCCAATAGAAGAAACAATATTACTAAGGTGAGTAATTTTTGTTTCAAACAACATGAAGTCTTGCTATATTATGACATATACAGAACTTACAAAGCAGGACCTCCATGGAGGAGGGACAGAACCTACTTGGGAAATAGGCTCTGAAGCACAGCCGTACCAAACCGGCATCACTCCAAGCCTGGATATCCAGGGGTAATGCTTGGTAAAAGTATGAACTGTTTTCCAGGTAGCTGCTTGCATATAGCTCTAGAATAGGGATGTCCCTGGCAGCAGCCAGGGAAGCAGCAATACCTCTAGTAGAGTGAGCCCTCAGGTCTGAGGGAGGAACCTTACCCAGTTTTTCACAACAAAATTGGATACAAGAGACAATCCACCTGGCAATGGATCTCTTAGTGGCAGGTTTCCCCTTACCAACCTCACCATAAGTGAGGAATAGTTGGAGGGAGTCAAACCTGTGAGCCTTGGTATGCTCTATGTAGTAGCCAAGGGCTCTTTTGACATCTAAACTGTGCAGCCCCCTCTCGCCGGAGGAGGAATGGTCAGTGAAGTACACAGGAAGAGACATAGATTGATTAAGGTGGAAATCTGAAACCACCTTAGGCAAGAACTTCCTGTTAGTCCTGAGGACCACCTTATCTCTATGAAAGGAGTTAAAATCAGGCTCCACTGACAAAGCTTGTAATTCACTTATCGTCTGGCCCAGAAGTGATGCTTCTCAGAAACACAGTTTTCAAAGTCAAGTGCCAAGCTCTACTTGAAGACAAAGGCTCAAAGGGGGTTGCATAAGTGGAGCAATGCAAACATTAAGGTCCCAGGCAGGGGCAGGGTCACTGAATAGAGGGTTGGTGTGAAGCAATCCTTGAAAAACTTGGAGAATACAGGGTGAGCTGAAAGAAGAGAGGGCTTACCTGCTGAAATAAAAGGCAGACACAGCTGCCTAGATGCAATTTAGGGTAGCTGGTCTCAGCCCAAAGGTATTTAGATCAATCAATCAATCAATCAATCAAAATCTTTATTTAGTCAGTGCAACATCATTGACCATAGCTCATTTACAGATGGACCTGAGTGGTCATACAAATAAGAGTACAAGTATTTTTACATAGACAAGAATAACATAAACAGTAGTACAATGACATAAAATGATAATATACAACAATTTACATATATACAAGGCACAGTAAAACCATTTAACCTGTAAGAAAAAGGAGACAATGGGTATAGCAGGCATAATATATAAATTATAGGGCCTAATTGGCTTTTATGAAAGTATATCAGGTGACTGGAAAATAGAAGTAGAACTAACATAATGGAACTTACGGAAAGGGGTGGGAGGATAGGTAGGAGTAGAATTAGGCCTTATAAAAGCAATTACAGAGCTCTGGAAATAGGGTGAAATAATCTTTTGAAGGATGTTAAAGGTAGAGGCTATTTAGCTTCATGGATTTTTGGGTGAGTTCCATGCAACTGCTAGTGAGTAGCTGATAGCGGCCCTCCCAAACCAGAGTGCAGGCATTGGGGACCTTTAGTATGATGAGAGTTTACTGATCCTTAAGGTGTATGGCCTAGAAGTAATTGAGTAAAACAGTCTGTGATATAGGTGGGTAGTTTGCCTGATAAAACTTTGAAATATCCAGATTGCCAGCATTCCTATTTCTTCAATGTTGTAGTGATGTCAGTTGACTGCCATATAAAGAGCAATGATGAGTGCTGGAGGGAAGTCAGTAATAAATCTGATGGATCTATGATACAGGATGTCCAGCTTGTTTAAGAGGGAGTGAACAATGGCCATAGAAAGTCAGCATAATCAATGAGGGATAGGAATGATGCCTGGATTAATCTTTTTGAGTCTCTGTTAAGGTAGTGTTTTATTCTAAAAATAGACCAAGCCTTTGTCTCAGTTTTTAGTAGCTCTTCAATATGGACAGAATAGTCAAGCTATTATCAATCAGACTCCAAGGTATTTGAAGTTATCAACAAATTCCAGCTTCTCTCAAGTGGGTGGATAATTGTAGGGTGGTGGGTGATGAGGTAGTGGCAGAGCAACTCTTTGTGGCAAAGAACATAGCTTTTGTTTTTGGCATTTAGAAGTAGTTTTACAATAGATTGTGTTGCAGGATGGAGAATTCAGATTGTATCAGCTCACAGGCTTTAGGTAATGAGGGTTGCCACATATAATACAGTATCATCAGCAAACAGATGAATGTTAGATTAAGTAAGAGTTGGCATCGTTATTATTAATATAAATGGCAAAGAGGATGGGGCCAAGAATAGAGCCGGGTACACATCTTAACTGAGTGGTTTTAAGGTGGATAGGTAATTTCCATTTTTACCAGTTGTGACCTATCAGTAAGTAGCACTGAAACCAGTTGAGTGAGAAAATCAGTCCTAGTAGAGCTAAGGGAGGTGATTAAGATTCATGATCCACTGTGTCCTAATGCTCAAATCCAGGAACACAGCACAGGTACTGTTCTTCTTATCCAAAGAGCAATCTGCCAATCATTGAATTACTTTAGCTAGGAGCAGAAATGGTGCTATGCCTTGATCTAAATCACAATTGTGCTGAATTTAGGAGGTTATGTTATCAGATAGTCCCTTAATTGTGAGTTTACTAATTTTTCCGAGCATCTTGGATAGTACTGATAGGATGGAAATGGGCCTGTAATTGTTGAGGTCCATGGGATCACCAGATTTAAGTGGTGGAACTACTTGAGCTGTTTTCAAGTGGAGGAATGGATCAGTAGTTAGGGAAAGATTGAAGAGATGAGTGAGGGGCAGATAAGGCGTGTGATGCAATTTTAAGGAAGCAGGGATCCAGGGAGTCTGTACCTGCACTCTTAGAAGTATCTAAATTAGAGAGGAGGTCTTCTACTTCTTTCAAGGATATTAGGTTGAAGGAAAAGTTGAAGTAGCCTTTTGTCCACAGTGGATTGAAGGTTCAAGGAAGATCTCAGGAGATTTGCAGGTGATGAGTCAAATACTAGACCAGCTGTGGTGAAGTGATCATTGAAGGTGTTAAGTTTCTTGTTTGCTGCGTAATTTCTGTATCATTTAGTAGCAGTTTGGAGGATTAAGGCAGAAGTAGATTTTGGCCCAAAATTCCTTTTATAGTACCCAGAGTCTGGTTGGGTTATTGTAGGAGGCATCCAATTCAACTCTATAGTAGGCAGCTTTAGCAGTTCTTATTTATTTCGTACATAAATTCCTTGCTTTTCTGAAATTTAGCCAGTCTCTAGTATCCTTTGTTCTTGCCTTTTCCACAGTTTGTCTCTAGTTAACAAGGCTGCTTTAAGATCCAGTAGTAGAACCATAGGCAGGATCTTGCTTTAGTTCTGATACTGGTGATTGGTGCATGAATATTGAGAAACATTAGTGATAATGTCCTTCTAAGGTCTGGAGAGCTGTTTCAACTGAGGTTGTAAAGGTAGAAATCTTGCCAATATATTGTATTACTCAAGTCATGAAGTATCCTGAGATATTGAATTTCTTTTGACCTTTTGAGGACAAATTCTGCAGGATTAGAGTGGTTTAGTGTAGATCTTATGCCAGCTATAGGACAATGATCACTTACATCACTCAGTAGTACTCCTGCATGTGAATATAAGTGAGACTTGTTTACCAACATAATATCAGGAGTGAGCTGTTGCTAGAGTGTTTTAGGTTAACCTGGTTGGGTCTTTAATTAGTTGTGTAAATCCATAGGTGTCACAAAAGGTTACCAATGGTGCAGATACATTAGATAGCCAGTTTAAATTCAAATCACCAAGGATGATGGTATCTTCAGGGCCTAGATTGATGACCCTAGGTGAGATAGTAGTTTGAGGCCTGCAGAGGGGGCCTATAGCAGCCAATCAATTTAAATGAAGACAAGTTAGGAAGGATATTTTGATTGACAAACATTCAAATTTCTTTGGTTCGGATGTATTGATGAGGCAGGTTACAGAGATGGTGTCCTTAATGTATATGGCCACCCCACCACCCCTGGAAGGGCGATCTGCTCTGAAGAGCTGATAGTTGGGAAGGTTTACAACACTGTCTTTTATTTGAGTCTGGCAAGATTCCAGAGACCAGGAAGTCAGGTAGAGTATGTGCCACCAAGCCTGTAGGAGAACTTTTAAGGGCTGCAAGCATTGAAATGTACCAAGCTTACGCCATTTATGGAGGATAGATCAGCAGGGGAAAAAGAAACTTTCAATGGGACCATATTTATTTCAATAGTACCAATGCAGATCAGAAGGAAGAAAGATTAATTTGAGGAGGCACCAAGGGACAGGGATAGTGGTAGTCAGCGTTTCCTCTTCTTCCCAGGTGCCAGCTATGTAATAGGAGAAAGGTCCTGTTATATAGATATGAATTTATCAAATAATAATCTGATGGACAGGCATAGTAGGTTAATATAAAGCCAGGATCAAGTTCCACACAGAATAAAATAAATGTATTCCCTCATTACTTACAATACCACAGACAGAATCTTGAACTGACCGTTATGTTTAATTTCGGTCAAAACCGATAAAATAACACTTTTAACCGACAAAATGAACGAGAGCAGAAGGAGAAATCTCTGGAGTGACTGTTCAGTGAGGTGGAGTAAAGAATCTGACAGTTTGAGTTTGAAAATAGATAGAGTTTTCAACCAAGCTCACGCCAGGTTCCATGCCTGGCATGGAAAGTTAACTCTTTCACCTCGGAGCAGTTCAAGGTTGGGACTCACTGCATATGTCATAATATAGCAAGACTTCATGTTGTTTGAAAAGACCTGGCCTCCTTTTGGGAACCTTTGAAGCTGAGGGCAATCTTGCATTACTACTTCCAGGACCCACTTGTCTGAGGTCACAGACTTCCAGGCCTGAAAGTATTAAGCCAGCCTGCCTCCTACTGGGACTGGGCAGTCGACCCGGGCTGACACCTCAGGGTGTCTGCTTGGCAGGAGCCTTAGACTGGGAGGAGGAAGCAGTCCTGCTCATCCCACTCCTGCCCCTCCCTTGGGAAAAAACCCTCTGTGGGAAAGGAGAGGAGGCCTGGGTTTGGTAAAAAGGCCTGTTAAAGGGCCTGCCCTGCCTCTGGACTGCTGCTTCTGTGGAGTGGCCTGCCTTTCCTTGGCTTGGCACTCCTGTAAGTGGTCCTGTATTCATCCATTTTCTTCATGTAAGCCTCTGTCTGCTCCCCAAACAGAGAGTTACCAACTACAGGAAAATCCATAGCCTAAGTCTGGGTATCCTGTGATAGGGCTAGTACATCTGAGCCAAGCATGTCTTCTGAGAGACACAGATGTAGCCATGACTCTTGATGGCACATCACTGGAGTCCACAGCAGCATGAAATTGTACTTTAGATGCCTCAATTCCATCCGCAGCCACCTCCTCCAGCTCCTTGGCTAGCTGCTGAAGACCTGTTCAGCCAGTTCCAAAACAGTATCCCACCTAGACTTTTGGTACCTGGCTGTGTAGGTCATATAGTTTGCCTTCCTGAGTCCCAGAGAGATGCCAATATTGTTTTTGCCATGGCATCAACTTTCCTGGAGTCCTTGTTCGGGGTGTGGAAGTCAAAGGAATGTTAGCCCTGTCACAGGCTGCAGCCTCACTACCCCAATGTGGCTGCTATGAATATAAAGGAACTCCGCATCTGAGCCTGATAACATATACCTCTTGTCCATTCTCTTATCCACAGGAGGTAATGAGTTAGAGTTCATAAAATCTTTGTGTCTATATCCCCAAGGACTTAGGAAGGGATAGACAATCTTTTGGACTCTGGATGTCTATCATTTCCACAAAATCAGGCTCTTCTTCCTCCTCCTCAGCAGCTTCAACCATAGGGAGCTGGAGGGTTTTGGACACCTTCTTGTAAAACAAGAAGTGTGAAGGGAACTCAGAAAGCCTGGGAGGGGAGACATTAGAGGGCCTGTCTGGGGAGATGTCCAGTTCAATGGGCACATTCAGACCCCCAGGTCGTCATCTTCATCTTCATCATCGGGATAGTCTTCTTCTCCTCCCTCCCACTCCTCATAAAAGCATCTGGATCATAATCCAAGGAGATGGATCCGACCGAACCGACTGCCTAACTGTTGGTACCGTTTAAGACGGAACCGGAAAAGTGATTGAACAATGCTGATCACTTTGGCTTATCTCGTCTGCATGGTTGGAGTATGCGGTACTGGATCCAAACCGCAGACTTTCGCTTTTTGATGGAACTGGCCTCAGAGTCAGTTCTCCTTCTGCCAAGGAGGTATCACCTAGGTCAGTAAGCACTTCCTCAAGTTTGGCCGCAACCGGACCTGGCTGGCCATCCAGATCTATGGACTCTGGCCTCCCTTTCTTTCAACCTACCTACTAGTCTTTTTCTAGAGTGGTTTTGGGAAAGTGTTTGCAAATTTGGCAGTCTGACTTGAGGTCAAACCCAGACAATAAACACAGATGAGGTGGGGGTTGGCCTTGATAAAAGCCCCCACACTCAGCCAGTGTTGAAACCCAGTGGGACCGGTTTCTTCTTGGGTTTCTCAGACCTGGCCAACCTACTAATTACCCTATAGCAGCTTTCAAGCCAGGTAATAACTAACTGGTTGGTTACAACCGTGTCACGGGTTTCAACACAGAAAGTAGAGTGCCTCGGTTCTTTTGAAACCGACGGTACCAGAACACCACTCTAATCCCAGAAAAATTAAAATTTTAAACAAAGTTGAAATAAGGTCGTTCTTAACTGGACCGACTCGATAAGAAACCGAAAAGGAACAATTTCCACACTCTTACCATAATAAAACACAGTCACTACCTATCCACTACATTACCTGTACCGTAGACAGAGGCTGGAATCCAAAAAATAACAAACAGAATTGGTTTAAAACTGAAAGCTTTACTTTTTATCGAACCGAGCAGAGGAAATCTCCGGAGTGACTTCACTGTTAGGCGGAGTAAAGAATAGAACAGTTACGTAAGAACTTACCGTAACAGTAGATCTTCGAGAGAGGTTCCTTCAGTAGGTCATCACAAGTAGGTCATCACATATTGGACTGGCGCCACCTGGCGTCGGGCTGCACAACAGACTTTTCTAGCAATCTCTGACGGGGGACCGCCCACTCGACATCACGTGACTGACGTCAGCGTGACTGTATATAGTGGGTGGTCCCCACACCCGCCCTCCAGTTCTCCCGACGGAGCCAGGAAGAGGCCTGACAGCAGGAGCGAACAGGATTTGGAGACCCTGTAAAACATAAAATGAGGGGAAGGAGGGAAGGAGGGAGGGAAAAATATGACCTACTGAAGGAACCTCTCTCCAAGATCTACTGTTATGGTAAGTTCTTATGTAACTGTACTAGCTTACTTCGACAGGGTTCCTTCAGTAAGTCATCACATATAGGACTGAGTCCCAAGCAGTCCCTCCGAGGAGAGACCGAGAGAAACTAGGGAGATGGAAAACAAACTCCAACAGAAATAACTGAAGTCCAGAAAGGACCCAGTCTAGGACAGAAGGCCCTGCAGGATGGCTAGACCAAAGCCAGCCCTCCGTCTAGAAGCAATGTCCAGACTATAGTGTTTGGTAAAGGTATGGACGGAACTCCAAGTAGGGGCAGCACAAATGTCAGCTGTGAAATGCTCCAAAGGGAGGCCGCGAAGCAACCATGCCCTAGTAGAATGACCTCTGATGAAACCTGGCAGAGGTTTATCATACTTCTGGTAACAGAATTGGATGCAGTTGCCCAGCCATTTGGAAAGACCCTGCTTAGAAACCAGTTTGCCCTTCGATTTCGGGGCGAAGGAGACAAACAACTGGTCACAAGAGCAAAACTCCTTAGACTGGTGTGTATAACACCCGAGAATCCGATGGACATCCATCATGTGAAGGAGTGCCTCACCTATGTTAGAAGGGGATGGGTAATACACCGAAAGCGCTACCGACTGATTCAGCGTGGCTTCCGACATCACCTTTGGGAGGAACCTCAGATGGGTTCTAAGGACCACCCTGTCCCGATGTAAAATCAAGTAAGACTCCTTGCAGACTAGAGCGTGAAGCTCCAAAATCCTTTGCGCTGATGTGATGGCCACCAGAAAAAGCACCTTCCAAGACAGGAAGCACAGATCACTGCTCATAGCCAGCTCGAAAGGAGGAAGGGTGAGCTTTTCCTGGACAAAGTTCAAGCCCCAAGGTGGGGTTGGGCTGCAGATGGGGGGTTTCAGATGGAGAATCCCTTTCAGAAAGGTTTTAGAAACATCCAACTGAGCCACAGGTTTACCATCCACTAGCTCGTGGTATGCTGAAATAGCTGATAGATGTACCTTTAAGGAAGAGTAGGACAGACCGGAGTCTGACAAGTGAAGGAGGTATTCCATGACTTGTGGGTCCGAGCAAGAGAAGGGGTTCCAGCCCTTGGTGGTTGCCCATATGGAAATCTGCTTCCACTTCATGGTGTAAGTGGAATGGGTAGAAGGTTTCCTGGCCTCAATTAGGACCTGTGCAACCCGACAGGAAATCCCAAAACGGGATATTGTTATGTCTGCAGGAGCCATGCATGAAGATGCAGGGTCCTGAGCCACGGGTGAACCAGGCGGCCTTGATCCTGAGTAAGGAGGTCATGAGTCACTGGAAGTGGAACCGGTGGTTCTCTGGAAAGCTGCTGAAGCAGTGGGAACCAGACCTGTCTCGGCCAGTGAGGGGTGATGAGGATCATCCTCACCCTCTCCACCTGAAGCTTGAGAAGAACCCTCTGCAGAATGGAAAACGGAGGGAAAGCGTACAAAAATTTCCCTGTTCAAGATAGAGACAATGAGTCGCTCCAGAAAGCACCTTGCTCTGGAATGAGCAAGCAAAACTTGTGAAGTTTTTCATCGGATTGGGAGGTGAAGAGGTCGATTTCCAGACACCCCAACTTCAGAAGATGGAATCCATCACTTCCTGATGCAGTTCCCACTCATGAGCTAGGGTCCGCGATCTGCTGACACAGTCTGCCAGGACATTTAGAACGCCTGGCACATGCACAGCCACTAGGGCCAGATGGTGCTGGACTACCCAGTTCCACACCCTTGTCGCCTCCCTGCAAAGAGGGCACGACCGGGTTCCTCTTTGTTTGTTGATGTACTGAACTACCGACATATTATCCATTTGGATCAGCAGTGTTCCCTTCGGAAGGAGGGTCTGAAAGGCCTGTAATGCAAACAGGACCACCCTAAGCTCCAGAACACTGATGTGGAGAAATCTCCAAGCCGGACCAAAGTCCCTGGGCTTGATGTTCCCCCAGGTGAGCATCCCATCTCATGTTTGAGGCATCCATGTGAGGGTAGCTGCTGGTGCAGGGTTCCGAAATGGAAGTCCCAAGGTAAGATTGCGGGAATCCATCCACCATTGCAAATCCTTCTGAATCACTGAGGAGATGAGGAACGGATGGTCCAGATAGTCCAGAAGCTGGTCCCACTGCACCCGCAAGGACCACTGAATGATCCTCATGTGCAGCCTTGCTAGGGGAACGGTAGTGCTGGAGGCCGCCATCAGGCTCAGAAGGCGGAGGACTTCCCGGGCCGGGATAGTCCTGTTGAAAGCCACTTTGGAGGCCTGACGGATAAGGGTCTCCAAACTGTCTGGAGGGAGGAAGACTCTGCACTGGACCATATCCAGGACTGCCCTGATAAACTGGAGATTCTGGGCAGGCATAAGGGATGACTTGGGCACATTGACTGTGATCCCTAACCGGCTGAACAAGTTCAGTGGAAAGGAAAGAGCCTCCAGCAAGGAATCCCCCGCCAGGGCAGCAATCAGCCAGTCATCCAAGTAAGGGAATATTGCAATACCCCGGCGGCGCAGGAACACCGCAACCACTGCCAGGCACTTGGTAAAAACCCGAGGTGCTGAAGACAGACCAAAGGGGAGCACCCGAAAATGGAAGTGTTCCCCTTGGAAACAGAAACGCAGGAATCGGTGGTGGCTGAGGAAATTAGGAATATGTAGGTAGGCATCCTGCATATCCAGGGCGCAGAGCCAGTGGTTCTCCATGAGGAGAGGAAGGAGGCTCTGGAGAGTCAGCATTCAAAATTTTTTGTACTCGACAAACCGGTTGAGCTGACTCAGGTTGAGTATGGGTCGGAAGTCCCCGGTCTTTTTTGGAACCAAGAAAAAATGGGAGTAGAATCCCTTTTCCCTTTGCCCTGAGGGGACACGCTCGATCGCTTCTTTGAGCAAGAGCGAATTTACCTCCTCGTGAACGAGAAGTGCCTGGTCCCGAGAGTACGAGGACTTTTGCGGAGAATTTCCTGGGGGAAGCTCCAAGAGCTCTATGGTGTGCCCGGTGGACACTAGTTGCAGGACCCACTCATCAGAGGTAATCGCCCTCCACTCCTGCGCGTGGCGGGCAACCCCCCCACCTGCTCCCCATCGCAAGACTGAGGAGGCAGTGGGGCCAGGGAATCAAGAAGAGGAAGGACGTTCAGGGGGAGGGCCTCCTGAACGTCTCTGATTCTTGGAGGCAGGAGGGGTGGCTGTACCCATGGCCTTACACTTCCCTTGGCAGCATGCCTGAGCATTCTTCCTCTGCCTCTAGGTCCTTTTCCAAAAGGGCTGCTGCTGCTGTTGTTGAGTGCCGATCAGTACATAGACCTAACAGACCAGCGAGCAATCCTTTGTCCTGTAGGTCCGTTATGATATCTTGGTGTCCCTCCGAAGGGACGGAGCCCCTGAAAGGGTGTCCTGAATCGCGACTGGACCTAATTAGCGAGGCCCAAAAGGCGAAGCCATGAGTACCATCTAAGGGCAATGGCAGTTGCCGAGGTATGGGCCACAGCATCGACAGAATCACAAGTGGCCTGCAGAGCATGCCTACAGGAGCTCTTGGAGAGGAGGAGATCCTTGTCAAGTTTCTCCTTGAGAGGTGAAGGATCCATGGATTGGACATTCATCTCCAACCTGGCCATAGTCACTTTTTGGTAGGACACCATATGGGCCACGTAACTGAGGGAGTGAAGGGCGCACGTGGCCGAGGAGTAGACCTTTTTCCCGAACTAGTCCATCTGCCTCAACTCCTTGTCCGGAGGAGTAGTGCTCATGTGCTTAGGAGCACAGGAGCGATCATGAGCCGCTAGAATGACTACAGTCAGCCTTAGGATGAGACTTTAAGAAAGGAGCATCCTTCAGCATCCGGTAGAGTCTGTCCGCATGTTTGAATACAGCCGGAATAAATTGAAACATCTGCCAGATGGTCATGGTAAGGTCTTGATGGGGGCCCATCCATGGGGGAACTGGGATAGGAGACAGAGACTTCAAGTCCAGGTGTTCCGCAAGTCTCTGTCTCATCAGGTCCTGTTCCTCCGATGCCCAGTCGAAGTAGTCTCTCAAGGCCCTCAAGAGGTCCAAGAAGGAAGTGTCCTCCAGCGGTGACTTCGGCGAGGCCTTAACCTTCAGTTCCACGGGGTTCTCCAGGATCTCCTCCTCTGAGGAATCTTCCCTCCCATCTGAGCTGTCATCATCTACCCCCTCAACAGGACGATGAGAAAAATCTGGAAGGGAAATGTCCTGCCGAGTCTTCTCCGAGATGTGGACAGTCGGAAGCAAGCTGCTCAGGGAAGGGGACCTAGGAAGCTGCAGTTGTGGGAGTTTAGTTTCCTGGTCCGAAACCAGCTTTGACCTAGCCCCCTGTCACCAAGACTGTATTAGGGTCTTAAAATCTGGAACAACTGGGGAGGTGGAGCCGGCTGAGGTTGGGGGGGAGGAGGAGGAGGAAAGGCAACCGGTGGGGGATAATAACCCTGAGGTCCCATGTAGTGGGAATACGGGTTAAATCCCGGGTAGAACTGTCCCATATGACTCCAGTCAGGAGTGGAACCCCCCCCGGGTAAGGATCCCCAGGATACCAATAAGGGTAATGTGGGACAGTTCGGGGTCGAGTGTAAATTCCCGTCATCAGTCCTGATGTTGGGGGAACCCACGTCGGACCCGCCGTGGTATACATCAGAGGAGGGTCCAGCGTCGGGACAGTCCACATCGGAGGAACCGACGTCGGCACCGGCGCTACCTGATCTGGTGCTGGAAGGGGATCCTGCGTCGGAGGGGCCGACGTCGGCACCAGACGAAGATGCCCTGACATCGGAGTCGGGTCCAGCATCGGGGCCAAAGGTAGAGGCTTGACAGCCAGTTCTGGCACAGGGACTGTTGTCAGGATGGTCAGCACCTGGGGAGGGGCCGGCAGTCTGCCATCAGGCTACAGAGGGGCCTCCACTAAAAGGCATACGGCCAAGGAGCATCCAGCATCTGGACCCCGGCAGGGGAGCGTGAAGAGGAACCCAACATATCCACAGGTTCAAGGGCGTCTCCATTGCCATTGCCGGACATGTCCGCGGGAGAATGCGAGGACAAGGGCGAAGAAGAAGGGGGAGAGAGAGGGTTTCTGAGAGACTTGCAGGTGGAAAAGATCTGGCTCTCACCTTCAGAAATTTTTTGAAGCTGAGAATCAGTCCCTGGCTTACCACTTCCAGGACCCACTTGTCTGAAGTAACAGACACCCAGTCCTGGATGAAGTAAGCCAGCCTGCCCCTCAGGATAGGGAGAAGTCGACCTGGGCAGTCAATCAGGGTGTCTGCTTGGCAGGGGCCTTTAGGCTGAGGAGTGGATACAGCCCTACTCATCCCCCTTCTGCCTCACTCTCTGAAGAATCCCCTCTGTGAAAAGGGAGAACAGGCCTGTGCTTGGTAGAAATGCCTATGGAAAGGCCCCTAGAATGCTGCCTTTGAGGAGTTGCCTGCCTCTCCTTGGCCTGTGCACTCCTGTAAGTGGTCCTATATTCCTCCATTTTCTTCATGTAATTCTCTGTCTGCTCCCCAAACAGAGAATTACCTTCCACAGGGAAATCCATGGCCTTAGCCTGGGTGTCCTATGAGAGGTTATCACATCTGAGCCAAACCATCCTCTGAAGAGCCACAGATGTAGCCATGGCTCTTGATGACACATCATTAGAGTCCACAGCAGCATGAAATTGTACCTTAGATGCCTCAATCCCATCTGTAGCCACCTCCTCCAGCTCCTTGGCTAGCTGGGGGGAGACCTGTTTAGCCAGTGCCAGTACAGTGTCCCACCTGGAATTCTGGTACCTGGCTATATAGGCCATATAATTAGCCTGCCTGAGACCCAAAGAGGATGCCATGTACTGTTTCTTTGCCAAGGCATCCATTCTCCTGGAGTCTTTATCTGGGGGGTGTGAAGCCAAGGGGACATTAGCCCTGTCACAGGCTGCAGCCTACACGACCCCAACATGACTGCGTTGTTGGTAGAAAAACTCTGTGTCTGAGCCTGATAAGGTGTACCTCTTATCCATCCTGCTATCAACAGGAGGTACAGAATTAGGAGACTTTAACATTTTTTCAGTCTGTTTCCCAAAAGATTTGTGCAAGGGAATAGACAGCCTCCTGGACTCTGGGATGTCCATCATCATCATCTCTACAAAATCAGGCTCCTCTTTATCCTCTGCAGCTTCCTCCCGAGGAAGCTGAAGAGTTTCAGCCACTTTCCTGTAAAACAAATAGTGGGGAGGGGACTCAGAAAGGCTAGGAGGGGAAACACCAGACGGTCTGTCTGGGGAGATGTCCGGTTCAATGGGCACATCCAGACTTTCTGCTCCATCATAATCATCATCCTGTTCAAAATCCCACTCCTCCTCAAATTCCAGTTCATAAAAATCTTCAAGAGCATACTCCTGAACCGGTGGAACTGATCGAACCGAGCCCCTAGCTAACGGAGCCGGATCGGACGGAAACGGGTGAAGCGATTTAACAATCCGAATCGCTCGGGCAATCTCATCAGCGGTCGGAACATGAACCTCTGGATCCAAACCAGCTGACTTGTCTTTTCTTTTGGTAGGAACTGATCCCTCAGGATCGTCTCTCCTGTTGCACGAGGAAGTATCACCCTGGTCAGAGGGCACTCCTTCTGGTTTGGTCAGAACCGAACTGGGCTGGCCATCCGGGTCAGCGGACATCTCGGCTTCCTTTTCCCCAAGTCTATCTAATGTCTTTTTTAAGGTAGTTTTAGGAAAATTTTGACAAATTTGGCAGCCCGTATTGATATGTTCAATCCCCAGACAATAAACACAGGTGGTGTGGGTCGGCCTTGGCAAAGACTTCCCCACACTCATTACAGTGCTGGAAACCAGTGGGCTCGGTTTTTTTCTTGGGTTTCTCAGACATGGCCAACCTACTCAAACTTACCCTCTTTTCGGCAACCGCCAGGCAAGACTCCCTTATCGGTTCTTAACCGTGTCACGACTGTTGGAAAAAAACATCTAAAATATGTTTTTTTTAGAACCGATAAGGACCGGTAACCACACATTAAAGTTACAGAAAATCAATATAAGGGATTGGTTCAGCCGAACCAATCGTACAAACTTACAGTTTCCACACAATAATCAGAAACCACTATCTAGTACTCACGGTAACGCAGACAGAGCCTGAATCGACTAAGAGGATTAAATTCGGACTAATTTCAGCTTAAAACCGACACTTTAATTGAACTGAAGGAGAAATCTCTGAAGCGACTGTTCAGTGAGGTGGAGTAAAGAATCTGATAGTTGGGTTTCAAAGGGCTGCAGACAGAGACCTCAACTGAGCTCGAGCTCAGAATTCTATACACTGCATAGAAAGTTAACCCTTTGTTCTCCGGGGCAGTTTAAAGGCTGGAGCTAACTGCAGATAGTCAGAATACAGCAAGACTTCATGTTGTTTGAAAGATGGGTTCTCTGGTAGGGGGAAGAAGAAAAAAATACTCACCTTAGTAATGTTGTTTCTTCTATTGGAGTCTTGCTATATTATGACATATGCAGTGAGTCCCAACCTTCGAATTGCTCCGGAGGTGAAAGAGTTAACTTTCCATGCCAGTCATGGAACGCTGAGCTCAAGCTCAGTTGAAAACTCTGTCTGTTGTTCTTCACACTCAAACCGTCAGATCTTTACGAGCTAAACTCACTGAGGTCCTATGTGGAAGCTGTAAACCTACACTAGCCAACTGGCTACTAAATATAATAACACATTTTTTGGTCCCAAAACAAAGACTCAAGTCAGGAGACCCAAAAATGAAAAACACAACACCAAGTCACCCCAAAAAAGGAGGGGTGAAAAACAACAAGGTGAGCACCTACTAAGTGCCAACACTGCACTGCCCACCCACATCCCAAAAACAGAGGTTCTGAGAGGGGCAGGCGGGGGGGTGTCATAATATAGCATGACTCCAATAGAAGAAACAATATTACTAAGGTGAGTAATTTTTTGTTCAAACAACATGAAGTCTTGCTATATTATGACATATGCAGACTACAAAGCAGGACCTCCATGGAGGAGGGACAGAACCTACTTGGGAAATAGGCTCTGAAGCACAGCCGTGCCAAACCGGGCATCACTCCAAGCCTGGATATCCAGGAGTAATGCTTGGTAAAAGTATGAACTGGTTTTCCAGGTAGCTGCTTGACATAGCTCTAGAATAGGATGTCCCTGGCAGCCAGGAAGCAGCTGCACCTCTAGTAGAGTGAGCCCCTCAGGTCTGAGGAGGAACCTACCCAGTTTTTCACAACAAAATTGGATACAAGAGACAATCCACCTGGCAATGGATCTCTTAGTGGCGGGTTCCCTTACCAACCTCACCATAAGTGAGGAATAGTTGGAGGAGTCAAACCTGTGAGCCTTGGTATGCTCTATGTAGTAGCCAAGGGCTTCCTTTGACATCTAAACTGTGCAGCCCCTCTCCCGAGAGGAGGAATGGTCAGTGAAGTACACAGGAAGAGACATAGATTGATTAAGGTGGAAATCTGAAACCACCTTAGGCAAGAACTTCCTGTTAGTCCTGAGGACCACCTTATCTCTATGAAAGGAGTTAAAATCAGGCTCCACTGACAAAGCTTGTAATTCACTTATGCGTCTGGCAGAAGTGATGGCTACCAGAAACACAGTTTTCCAAGTCAAGTACTTAAGCTCTGCTGAAGACAAAGGCTCAAAAGGGGGTTGCATAAGTGGAGCAATGCAAACATTAAGGTCCCAGGCAGGGGCAGGGTCACTGAATAGAGGGTTGGTGTGAAGCAATCCCTTGGAAAACTTGGAGAATACAGGGTGAGCTGAAAGAGAAGAGGGCTTACCTGCTGAAATAAAGGCAGACACAGCTGCCAGATGCACTTTTAGGGTAGCTGGTCTCAGCCCCAAGGTATTTAGATCAATCAATCAATCAATCAATCAATCAAAATCTTTATTTAGTCAGGCGAACATCATTGACCATAGCTCATTTACAAGATGGACCTGAGTGGTCATACAAATAAGAGTACAAGTATTTTACATAGACAAGAATAATATAAACAGTAGTACAATGACATAAATGATATATATAAAAATTTACATATATACAAGGTACAGTAAACCATTTAACCTGTAAGAAAAGGAGACAATGGGTATAGCAGGTATAATATATAAATTATAGGGCCTAATTGGCTTTTATGAGAGTATATCAGGTGACTGGAAAATAGAAGTAGAACTAACATAATGGAACACGGAAAAAGGGGTGGGAGGATAGGTAGGGTAGGGATTAGGCCTTATAAAAGCAATTGCAGAGCTCTGGAAATAGGGTGGAGAATAATCTTTGAAGGATGTTAAAGGTAAGAGGCTATTTAGCTTCATGGATTTTGGAGTGAGTTCCATGCAACTGCTAGTGAGTGGCTGATAGCGGCCCTCCCAAACCGGGTGCAGGCATTGGGGACCTTTAGTATGATGAGTTTACTGATCCTTAAGGTGTATGGCCTAGAAGTAATTCGGGTAAAACAGTCTGTGATATAGGTGGGTAGTTTGCCTGATAAAGCTTTGAATATCCAGATTGCAGCATTCCTATTTCTTCTGTGTTGTAGTGATGTCCAGTTGACTGCCATATAAAGAGAGCAATGATGGGTGCTGGAGGAAGGTCAGTAATAAATCTGATGGATCTATGATACAGGATGTCCAGCTTTGTTTAAGAGGGGAGTGAACAATGGCCATAGAGAAAGTCAGCATAATCAATGAGGGATAGGAATGATGCCTGGATTAATCTTTTTGGAGTCTCTGTTAAGGTAGTGTTTTATTCTAAAAATAGACCAAGCCTTTGTCTCAGTTTTTAGTAGCTCTTCAATATGGACAGAATAGTCAAGCCTATTATCAATCCAGACTCCAAGGTATTTGAGTATCAACAAATTCCAGCTTCTTCCAAGTAGGTGGATAATTGTAAGGTGGTGGGTGATGAGGTAGTGGCAGAGCAACTTCTTGTGGCAAAGAACATAGCTTTTGTTTTTGGCATTTAGAAGTAGTTTTTTTTCCAATAGATTGTGTTGCAGGATGGAGAATTCAGATTGTAACAGCTCACAGGCTTTAGGTAATGAAGGATTGCTTACATATAATACAGTATCATCAGCAAACAGATGAATGTTAGATTGAGTGAGGTTGGCATCGTTATTATTAATATAAATGGCAAAGAGGATGGGGCCAAGAATAGAGCCTTGCGGTACACCTCTTAGCAGTGGTTTTAAGGTGGATAGGTAATTTCCATTTTTACCAGTTGTGACCTATCTGATAGGTAGCACTTAAACCAGTTGAGTGAGAGAGAATCCAGTCCTAGTGAGCTAAGGGAGGTGATTAAAGATTCATGATCCACTGTGTCAAATGCTTTACTCAAATCCAGGAACACAGCACAGGTACTGTTCTTCTTATCCAAGGAAATCTGCCAATCGTTAGTTACTTTGGCTAGGGCAGAAATGGTGCTATGCCTTGATCTAAATCCTGATTGTGCTGAATTTAGGAGGTTATTGTTATCCAGATAGTCCCTTAATTGTGAGTTTACTAATTTTTTGAGCATCTTGATAGTACTGATAGGATGGAAATGGGCCTGTAATTGTTGAGGTCCATGGGATCACCAGATTTAGTAGTGGAACTACTTGAGCTGTTTTCCAAGTGGAGGGAATGGATCCAGTAGTTAGGAAAGATTGAAGAGATGAGTGAGGGGCAGATAAGACGTGTGATGCAATTTTAAGGAAGCAGGATCCAGGGAGTCTGTACCTGCACTTTTAGAAGTATCTAAATTAGAGAGGAGGTCTTCTACTTTTCAAGGATATTGGGTTGAAGGAAAAGTTGAAGTAGCCTTTTGTCCCACAGTGGATTGAAGGTTCAAGGAAGATCTCAGGAGATTTGCAGGTGATGAGTCAAATGCTAGGCCAGCTGTGGTGAAGTGATCATTGAAGGTATTTAGGATTTCTTGTTTGCTCGTAATTTCTGTATCATTTAGTAGCAGTTTGGAGGTTAAGGCAGGAGTAGAGTTTTGGCCCAGAATTCCTTTTATAGTACCCCAGAGTCTGGTTGGGTTATTGTAGGAGGCATCCAATTCAGCTCTATAGTAGGCAGCTTTGGCAGTTCTTATTTGTTTCGTACATGAATTCCTTGCTTTTCTGAAATTTAGCCGTCTCTGTATCCTTTGTTTTTCTTGCCTTTTCCACAGTTTGTCTCTGGTTAACAAGGCTGCTTTAAGATCAGTAGTGAACCATGGGCAGGATCTTGCTTTAGTTCTGATACTGGTGATTGGTGCATGAATATTGAGAGCATTAGTGATAATGTCCTTTAAGGTCTGGAGAGCTGTTTCAACTGAGGTTGTAAGGTAGAAATCTTGCTAATATATTGTATTACTCAAGTCATGGAGGTATCCTGAGATGTTGAATTTCTTTTGACCTTTTGAGGACAAATTCTGCAGGATTGGGTGGTTTGAGTGTAGATCTTATGCCAGCTATAGGACAATGATCACTTACATCACTCGGTAGTACTCCTGCATGTGAATATAAGTGAGGCTTGTTTACCAACATAATATCCAGGAGTGAGCTGTTGCTAGAGTGTTTTAGGTTAACCCTGGTTGGGTCTTTTAATTAGTTGTGTAAATCCATAGGTGTCACAAAGGTTACCAATGGTGCAGATACATTAGATAGCCAGTTTAAATTCAAATCACCAAGGATGATGGTATCTTCAGGGCCTAGATTGAGTATTGACCCTAGGTGAGATAGTAGTTTGAGGCCTGCAGAGGGGGCCTATAAGCAGCCAATCAATTTAAAATGAAGACATGTTAGGAAGGGATATTTTGATTGACAAACATTCAAATTTCTTTGGTTCTGATTATTGATGAGGCAGGTTGCAGAGATGGTGTCCTTAATGTATATGGCACCCCCCACCCCTGGAAGGGGGATCTGCTCTGAAGAGCTGATAGTTGGGAAGGTTTACAACACTGTCTTTTGTTGTAGGTCTGAGCCAAGATTCAGAGATGACCAGGAAGTCAGGTAGAGTATGTGCCACCCAAGCCTGTATTAAGGAGAACTTTTAAGAGGCTGCAAGCATTGAAATGTCGGAAGCTTACGCCATTTATGGAGGATAGATCAGCAGGAAAGAAAACTTTCAATGGGGCCAGTATTTATTTCAATAGTACCAATGCAGATCAGAAGGAAGAAGATTAATTTGAGGAGGGCACCAGGGACAGGGATAGTGAGTGGTCAGAGCTGCTTCTCTTCTTCCTGGGTGCCCGCTGTGATGTGGGAGAAGGTCCTGTTATATAGATGTGAATTTTATCATAACATAATAATCTGATGGACAGGCATAGTGGGTTAATATAAAGCAGATACATGTAAGGTGCTAGGGAGTGTTGAATTGTTAGAGAGGCTTTATGTGGGATACCCCAGGGTTGCAGTAAAAGTGGTTCAAATGAATAAGGAATAGGTGGTTGTCCATTGTGGATGGCAGGGTGGGCAGATCAGTTTCACTAACTTATTCATCATGACAGGGGGTATATCATAATTATCATAAGGGATTGGGGAGAAGAGAGGCTCAGGAGCAAAAGGAAGCAAAGTAGCATTGTGGAGGTTAGGTATGGGTTAAGAGAGGAAGGGAAATAGATGTGGGCGTGGATTAGAGAAATGGCGGGGGAAAGTGTATAAAAAGAATCAACCGAGAGGGGGGGGCGGGCAAAAATTTGTGGCTTTGCCCGTACCTTCTGCCTGCTTCTCCCGGCCTCCTGGATCCCTCGGTCGGCTAGACGGACGCCGCCAGCCCGCTGGCGGCTTGGAGTCCCTCCGGTCTCTGGATCTCGAGGGCTGTGCCGGCTGCAAGGTAGGGGACAGAGGAGAAGGCAGTGAGCAAGGTACTTTAATGCAGGCAATCTGCAAAAAGGTGCTAAAGATCTGAATCTGCACAACAAAAGACTGGGAGGGTATGGGGGTTAGGCCTAACCTAGCCCACACAGAACACAAAAAAGGCTGTAATCACAAGCTAACAAGATATCAATACAACCCTCAAATCGGGCACATTAAAGAGTAAAACAGCTCTTTGTGGGTGAATTTAAGACTAAAATAAAAATAACAGAAATCCCGGCCAGAATAGTGTTGCAAACGTCCAGCTAAAGTCTAGGGGAAAGGCGCACCAATCGGAAGCAAGGCAGAGTCAACGGTCACTTTCTGATTGGTTTGTGGCTTTGCCCGTACCTTCTGCCTGCTTCTCCCGGCCTCCTGGATCCCTCGGTCGGCTAGACGGACGCCGCTGGCCCACTGGCGGCTCGGAGCCCCTCCGGTCTCTGGATCTCGAGGGCTGTGCCGGCTTCTGCCTGCTTCTCCCGGCCTCCTGGATCCCTCGGTCGGCTAGACGGACGCGGCCGGCCCGCTGGCGGCTTGGAGCCCCTCCGGTCTCTGGATCTCGAGGGCTGAGCCAGCTTCTGCCTGCTTCTCCCGGCCTCCTGGATCCCTCGGTCGGCTAGACGGACGCCGCCGGCCCGCTGGCGGCTCGGAGCCCCTCCGGTCTCTGGATCTCGAGGGCTGGGCCAGCTTCTGCCTGCTTCTCCCGGCCTCCTGGATCCCTTGGTCGGCTAGACGGACGCCGCCGGCCCGCTGATGGACCATGAAATCCAAGACTGTGGGTAAATCAGCAGATTCTGGGGAAATATGCTTTCCAGAGCACCATATGGAAAATCTCTTCCATTTGGAATTATAAGTAGCCCTGGTAGAAGGTTTCTAGAAGCTTTCAGGATATCCATTACACCTTGGGAGAGGTGTAAATCAGCAAACTCTAACTCTTCAAGAGCCAGGCCTTGAGATTGAGAGATTTGAAGTTCGGGTACCAAACCCTCCCCTGAGCACAGGTTAACAGGTTGTGATTCCTAGGAAGACAGAGGGGAAGATGGACTGCTAAGGACAGCAGGAGTGGATACCAGGGTTGTCTGGGCCAATCTGGAGCACTCAGGATCATCTTGCAGGGTTGAGATCTGATTTTGACTAACACTTTGAACAGCAGAGGGAAGTGGGGGAAAGCATAGAGAAACTTCCCTTCCCAACTGAGGACTAAGTTATCCAGAGGGACTGAGCCCAACACTGGGGGCCTGCAGCAAAAAAGGGGGAAGTTGGTGATTGTCTGGGGCTGCAAAAAGATCTATCTGTGGGGTGCCCCATCTGGCAAATACCACCTCCAGGACCATGGGGTCCAGTGACCATTCGTGATGGCCCTGGGAAATCCTGCTGAGAGCATCTGCCAGGACATTGTCCTTGCCTGGGAGGTGAACTGCCGTAAGGGAGGTGTTATGGGAGTAAGCCAGAGACCACAACTTCATTGCTTCGGTGCACAAGGCCGTAGACTGAGTGCCCCCTTGCTTGTTGATGTACCACATTGTGGTGGTGTTGTCTGTTCTGACCTGAACAACTTTGTTCTGAACAGATTTGGAAAAAGCTTGAAGTGCTAGAAAAACTGCTCTGAGTTCCAACAGATTGATGTGGAGCAGAGATTCCTGAGGGGACCACAATCCCTGGGTAGTGAGGTCGCCCATGTGAGCTCCCCATCCCAAGAGGGATGCATCTGTAGTAAGGATTAAGGAGTTAGACTGAGTGACAAAATGAACCCCTTGTCTGAGATTGCTCTGATCCTGCCACCACTGTAGGGCCTGGATCAGGGTTCGAGTCACTGAGATCAATTTGGTTAGAGGGTCTTTCCTTTGAGACCAAAAGTCTCTCAAATGGAACTGAATGTCCCTCATCTGAAATCTTGCTCCCTGCACCACTGCTGTAGAAGCAGCCATGTGCCCCAGGAGCTGCAGAAAATGCCTTGCAGGCCGAGACACCTGCAGGGTGAATGAGGGGACCAGAGAGACCAGGGTCCTTGCCCTGTCCAAAGGGAGGAAGGCTCTGGCTTTCTCTGTGTTCAGTTCTGCGCCTATGAAGGTGAGGAGCTGGACAGGCTCTAGAACTGGCTTTGAAAGATTCAGAAGGAAACCTAGAGAGGTGAGCAGTTGTTGAGTTATCTGTAGGTGTAACTTGACTTGGTCTGGGAATGGCCTACTATGAGCCAGTTGTCCAGGTAAGGGAAGATGGCAATTTCTTGCCTTCTTAGAGAAGCAACTGCTACTGCCAGGCATTTTGTGAATACCCTTGGAGCACAGGTGAGGCCAAAGGGCATTGCTCTGAACTGGTAATGGCCTGAGGGCAGCTCGAACCTGAGGTACTTTTGATGGGAGCTTCTGATGAGAATATGGAAGTAGGCATCCTTGAGGTCCAGGGACGCTAGCCAGTCCCCTGGCCTTAAAGAGGGTAGAATAATTCTCAGAGTCACCATTTTGAATTTTGGTTTTAAAAGGTGCTTGTTTAAGTATCTGAGATCCAGGATGGGCCGCCATTTTCCTGTCTTTTTTTTGGGGGTAAGAAAGTACCTGGAGTACAACCCTTTGCCCTGGTGTAGGGGTGGTGGAACCCTTTCCACAGCTCTGAGAGCCAGGAGGAAAGAGACCTCTGCCTCTAGGGCAAGTGCCTCTGGAGGATTTGCAGGTGGAAAGGATCTGGTTCTTATCTTTGGAAACTTTTTGAAGCTGAGAACCAGTCCCTGGCTTACTACTTCCAGGACCCACTTGTCTGATGTCAGAGACTCCCAGTCCTGGACAAAGTAAGCCAGCCTGCCCCCCTACAGGTAGTTGAGAATCAGCCCTGACAACCCCATCAGGGTGCCTGCTTGGCAGGGGCTTTGGGCTGAGGGGTGGAAGCAGGCCTGCTTGTACCCCATCTGCCTCTCCCTCTAAAGAACCCCCTCTGGGCAAAAGCAGAAGAGGAGGCCTGGGCTTGGTAAAAAGGCCTATGAAAAAGCTTGCCCCTGCCCCGGGAAGCTGCCTGTGAGGAGTGGCCTGCCTTTCCTTGGCCTGTGCACTCCTATAGGTGGTCCTATACTCATCCATTTTCTTCATGTAATTCTCTGTCTGCTCCCAAACAGAGATATACCTACAACAGGAAAATCCATGGTCTTAGTCTGGGTATCCTGTGACAGGCTAGTACATCTGAGCCAAGCCATCCTGCGAAGTGCCACAGATGTAGCCATGACTCTTGATGACACATCATTAGAGTCCACTGCAGCATGGAATTGCACCTTGGATGCCTCAATACCATCAGCAGCCACCTGCTCCAGGTCCTTGGCTAGCTGGCCAGGGACCTGTTTTGCTAGAGCCATAACAGTATCCCATCTAGATTTCTGATATCTAGCAACATAAGCCATATAATTTGCCTGTCTGAGTCCCAAGGATGCTGCCATGTCCTGTTTCTTTGCCATGGCATCAATCTTCCTGGAGTCCTTGTCCGGGGGGTGTGAGGCCAAGGGGATATTTGCCTTGTCACAGGCTGCAGCCTGCACTACCCCAACATGGCTGCATTGTTGTGTAAGGAACTCTGTATCAGAGCCTGACAATGTGTACCTCTTGTCCATTTTCTTATCCACAGGAGGTATAGTGTGAGGAGTTTTAGAATTTTAAAAGTCTGTTTCCCAAAAGATTTATGCAAGGGAATAGACAGTCTTCTAGACTCTGGGATATCCATCATTTCCACATAGTCAGGCTCCTCTTGATCATCCACAGCTTCCTCCATAGGAAGCTGGAGGGTTTCAGCCACTTTTTTATAGAAAATAAAATGAGAAGGGGACTCAGAAAGCCTAGGAGGGGACACTCCTGAAGGTCTGTCTGGGGAGATGTCCGGGTCGATGGGCACATCCAGACTTTCAAATCCACATTCATTCTCCTCATACTCCTCTTCCCCCTCCTCCAGTTCATAAAATTCCTCTAAATCATAGTCTTGAACCGGTGGAACAGGCCGAACCGGGCGCTTACCTGATGGCACCGGTTCGGTCGGAACCGGAGAAAGCGACTGGACAATTTGAATCGCTTTGGCTATCTCTTCAGCTGTGGGAGAGGAAAGTTTTGGCTCCACACCAGCTGATTCTCTAGTCCTTTTTGCTGGAACCGACCCCTCAGAGTAGGCTCTCCTTTTGCCCGAGGAAGTCTCGCCCTGGTCAGAGGGCACTCCCTCCGGTTCGGTTAGAACCGAACCGGGCTGGCCATCCGGGTCAGCGGACTTCTTGGCCTCCCTTTCCCTGAGCCTACCGACTCTCTTTTCCAGGGTAGCTGCAGGGAAATTTTTACAAATCTGGCAGTCTACATTGAGGTGGTCAAACCCCAGACAATAAACACAGGTGGTGTGGGGGGTCAGCCTTGGCAAAGGCTTCCCATACACACTGCAGTGTTGAAACCCAGTGGGCCCGGTTTTTCCTTTGGGTTTCTCAGACATAGTGCCAGTCCTAACCAAACTTACCCGTTTATGGCAATCCGCCAGGCAAGACCCTCTTATCGGTTCCCAACCATGTCACGGGTCGTGGAAAAAAACGTAAGAAATTCCATTTTTTTTAGAACCGGTAACCACACTCTAAATGATAGAATAAAATATTTCAAACAACCTGATCGGTTCAAAGCGAACCGATAAAGTTTACAAGTTCCACACAGAAGAGAAATAATGTAAACCTATCTAGTACTCACAAATACCACAGACAGAGCTTGAACCGACCGGTTACGGTTTAAATTCGGTCAAAAAACTGAGACAATAATACTTTAACTGACAAAATGAACCGAGCAGAAGGAGAAATCTCCGGAGTGACTGTTCAGTGAGGCGGAGTAAAGAATCTGATGGTTTGAGTTTGAAGAACAACAGACAGAGTTTTCAACCGAGCTCGAGCTCAGCGTTCCATGCCTGGCATGGAAAGTTAACTCTTTCACCTCCGGAGCAGTTCAAAGGTTGGGACTCACTGCATATGTCATAATATAGCAAGACTTCATGTTGTTTGAAAGAAAAAATTACTCACCTTAGTAATGTTGTTTCTTCTAATGGAATCTTGCTGTATTCTGACTATTGCAGTGATCACTAACCTTTGAACTGCCCCGGAGAACAAACAGTTAACTTTCCATACAGGGCATGGAATGTTGAGCTCAAGCTCAGTTGAAGCCTCTGTCTGCTTTTGTTTAAAATCCAACCATCAGATCTTTACGAGCTATACTCACTAGTCGTTCTGTGTGCAAACTGTAAAACTCACACTAGCCAACTGGCAACTAAATTTGTTAAAAAAGTTTTTTTGGGTTTCAAAGCAAAGACTCAAGTCAGGAAACCCTAAAAACAAAACACAACACACACCCAAAATAAAAGAGGGTGAGAAAGGGGCACCTCTAGGTGCCAACACTGCTCCTGCCCACCCACATCCCAAAAACCAGGTTCTGAGAAGGGAGGTGGGGGGGGAGGTCAGAATACAGCAAGACTCCACTAGAAGAAACAACATTACTAACGTGAGTAATTTTTTCTTTAAACAACATGAAGTCTTGCTATATTCTGACTATTGCAGACTACCAAGCAGTACCTCCATGGAGGAGGGACAGAACCTACTTTGGGAAAAGGCTCTGATGTGCTCCCCCAGGGTGCGTGGCACAGACATTGGTTATGCGCCCCCTAGCATCGCACACCACCTGGCAGTTGATGCTGGCATAGCCCTTTTGGTTGATGTAAGCGGCACCTTCCAGGTCAGGTGGCGTGTGGATGGCCACATGGGTGCAGTCAATGGCTCTGAGCATGCCAGGCATTCGTGCTACCCTGTGGAACTCTAGTATGTGTGCTGTGCACTCCACCGGTGTGCTGGGGAAACAGATATACTCCGCAGCATGTGGCAGCAGTGTGCTGAGGAACTGTGTAAGTAGGCATGACACGGCCGACTGGGTTATGCCTGTTGTGTCCGCCGTTGGTCTCTGGAAGGTGCCCATGGTGAGCAGGCACATGACAGCTGTCACCTTTGTCTTCACTGACAGAGCAAGGCTCCGTCGTGTGGGTGTCTGCATCTCATCACTGCACAGCTCACAGAGCCACCTCAGGATCACCCGGTTTAGGCAGTACCGGCCCACAATCTCTGTGTCACTGTAGTGCTTGAAGCTGGTGCGGGATTGGTACCGCCTGTTGGGGGCATACCACTGATGGGCCCCTTCCATGGCCGCGCCCCCCCTGCTGTCTGCCTTCTCACACCCCTTATTACCACCTCCATCTGAAAGGTGGCACTGGCCATGTCCCTGGCTAGTGTTCCCCCCCGGCAGCTGTTATCCCATTCCCCCCACTGTCCTTTGTGTTGCTCCCTCCTGCACCGGGTACACCTCCAACCTTTGGCTGTCTTGCCCACTACCACTGCCCTCAGTCCACTGTGGCACTTCCCCTGTCTCTCCTGCACAGTGGCACAGGCTCCCCAATCCTGTCCTGTTGCTGTTTGTTCCCAGGTGTGCCCTGTTCTGCTCCTTTCTAGTCCCACTCACTGCTACCCTTTTTTCTGCTGCTGTCACCTTGCTCCCACCTCTGGCTTTCCTATAACATTTTTGCGCGACTCTCTCTTGTTCCTTTTTATTTTGGATCATTTCCGCTATTGCGCAACTGCCACTTGCTCCCCTACTATGCATGGTGCATGCTGTTGAATATCGCACTGTGCCATTTATTCATGGTTCCTCCCCCTACGGTTGCGCATGCATTCATTACCATTGCATTCTTGCGCATTGCTATTTGAGCGGCGCAGCTGCCTCCCACTGAATATTGTGGAAAGGCGCATTTTTGAACTTGCGCAGGGGCATTTCTGTTGCGCATGGCGCAACCCTTTTGGATATCTGGGCCATAGAATATAAGAAAAAATTACTCACCTTAGTAATTTTGTTTTTTCTAATGGAGTCTTGCTGTATTCTGACTATTGCAGTTAGGTCCTGCCTTTCAACTGCCCCGGAGAACAAAGAAATGGAAATTACGTACTTACCGTAATTATTGATCTTCTTGGACAGTCTCCATCACTCATTCACACTAGTGGGATAGTGCTGGAGGCGCTAGGACTAGCGGGGAGCCAAAATTTCTGAAGGGCCGAGGCGCGAGTAGGACCACGCCACCGCGTGGCACATGTGAAGACTGACTCGTGCCTGTGTAGGCTATCCTCAAGCGCCAACCCTCCAACTGCCTCAGTACCTTTTCAACCGATGAGGTACAGCGTAATTAATGAGAATAACTCATTCTGAGTTTCTGGGCCTGAGAGGGCCCAGATGGCCTTTGAAAAAAAGTTCAAAGAATAATGTCTTCACAGTCCGAACCACAGGCCATGAAGACCAGGAAAGAAAAACGAGTGAACCCAGGGGATGGTGGGTGGGCATGTGAATGAATGATGGAGACTGTCCAAGAAGATCAATAATTACGGTAAGTACGTAATTTCCATATCTTCCTGGACTAAGTCTCCATCACTCATTCACACTAGTGGGAGAGTACCAAGCTAAAATCAACAATCCTAAGTAGGGTGGTAGGAGATAGGTTTCACTCAGAAAGGACAGCCACGGACTGTCCAATTAATAAAAAGAGCTGTCTTGTAAGAGCATCTATAACATAGTGCCTACAAGATAAACGCTCGAGTTGTAACTCGTCACCTTGCTGACGACTACAATGGGCAAAAAAAAAAATGAAAGTCTGCCAGGCAGCTGCAACTACTCTAGGAGAGCGGCAAGAACCTGGCCTCACAATTTGATCTAGGACCAAAATTAATAGTGTCAAAGACATGCACTAATCTAATGTAAAGGACCTCAGGAACTGCAAGAGCCGGAGGTAAAGTGTACAGGTTCAGGGTAGTATGACTGTATGTGAATATTTATGGTTACCTGAAAAGACCTACTTGACCAATGGTCAAGAAAGAAGCATGTCATCTGTTAAGTTGAAGCAAACATGGAAGTAGGAATCTAAGTTCCGACTTGCTGAAGAGTCACTTTTGTTGCTGCAAGGCTGTGATCAAGCGAAGAAAGCCTGATTTAAAAAAAAGGGCAAACAGACTGGTTAGCCACCTAGGTTTTGGAAATATCTCGGAATAAGAGAAATTCTCTAGAGAAAAGAGGTGAGCTATACCACTGCTGGATCGGACTGCCCCCTAGGGGTAGAAGAAAACAGGTACTCTTAACTGAGGTTTAGAGACGACTGCCTCAGGGTTGAGGCAGAACCTGATCAGATCCAAGCGTGGTATCGGGAAATTCCAACTAGGCCCTGTCCTGTGATAATTCTGACCCCCCTTTTTTTTTCATTAGTCCGAGCCTGTCAAGGTTGCTGGCTGCTATTTGGCAAGGATTGCCTGATACAGCAATGACAAGGATGTCATCCCTCTGAGGAGCAGGAGGAGCCTGAGGATCCATAACTGAACCCCTGACCAGACTAATAATAGCTAGACAGATGTTAACTACCTGTGACGAAGCAGCCACCAGAGGGGCAGCATCAAAAAAAAAATGGGCTGTATACCCCTATCAAAGGAGCAGAACAGTCTGTGCGGCTCCCGACCATTGAATTAAAATGTTCCAAAGAGTGTAATTGTCTTGACCACTGAAAAAGTCTAGACACAGAGGTATATAGTCCACAGATCCAGTCTGAACACTATGGTGGACCCCATAAATGAGGAACTACTAAAAGAGCTTGCATCACAGACTCTTATGATAGAGAGGGCATGTCTTTCAGTATATAAAATGAGTCATCCGCTGTATTACTGACCAGAAGGACAGGGAGAGACTCATCTAGATGCCTTTCTACCACAGAAGGACCCCAAAAAGAGGTCTCGGTTAGAGCCACTAGAGACTCCGCCACCAGGAGGGGTGTCGAGGAGCTTGGCACCATGTAGGAGGCTGAGAAAGTGCTGAGCGGAATGAGAGATTCCGCTGACAGAACAGAACAGAAGAGTCCCATCAGCGGAAAACCGCTGGATGAGGAGATCCGATGCAGACCGCCACCCACTAAAATGTGTGGAAATAATCCACAGAATAGGAATTCATTCCACAGAAACATCCCAACACAAGTCCTGCGGAAGAGAGGTCTGCAAACAGAGATCTTTCCCTAGTTCTGTCAGACAGCACCAACTGACACCCCTGCGGCACAGGAGGGCACCAAGCAGTACCTATGCCAACCTGAGAGGCACCAGAGGACACCCACGGCGGAACCCAAAGGTATCCTCAGTACCAATGGCAGCAATGGCACGCAAGGGCACCCCGATGCCCATGGCACCCATGGCATCCAAGAAACTCATGGCACCCATGGAACCCGCAGGTGCCAGGCGCCACCCGCAGGTGCCCGGTGCCACCCGCGGGTGCCCGGCGCCATCCACGGTACCACCCGTGGGTACACAGCATCGCCCACGGCACCCGCGGGTGCACGGCGTCACCTGTGGCACCACGGGTGCCCAGCATCACCCATGGTGCCACCCGCAGGTGCCCATCACTGCCCGCGGGGCATCAGTGGCACCGTGGCACTGGCAAGAGCACCCACGGCACCAAGCACGGGCGCGAAGCATAACGTGAGCCATGGCGCCGATCCACGGCACCAGCGCAGGCGCCGACGCGGCACTGGGCAATGCGCCGACCACGGCACAGAGCACGTGTGCCGCGCGCAGTACCGAGCCACGGCACCCCACCGTAGCACCGGTATGCCGTACCATGGCACCGAAAGATGAGCACACCCACGGGCGCCAAGTCCCGTGTTGACCTAAACACCAGCGGCGCCGCTTATGGAACCAATGCCAAACAGAGGCACGGCACCGAACCTCGCGGTGCCACCAAGGTGTCGGGCACAGCGCCAGGAAAAACACGGTGGAAAGCCAATGGAAAAGATGGAGAAAGGTGGTTCCCGTGCCAGCCCCAGCATGGAAAAGTAAGAGGGGGGTAGGCACGAGGGGTTGACACAATGGCGAAGGCACCAAGAGCACATCACTATTCAGATCCAGCTGACCCGGCTCGTCCAACGGCTCGAGGCCTGGAGGCCCCAAAACAGGAACACAACCAGGAAAAAGGAGTCAAACCCCCTGCTCCACAGGAGCGGCCCAGAGGTGAAACTGCTCACCGGAACTCCAACGAGGGCAGAGATGGAGTCCGGAGTCGAGTATGCAGCTGTTAGGAGCGGTGCCAAGGGGTAACCCACGAAAGTCAGTTCAGGCCTATTGCTCCTACCAACGAACAATCCTCGTGCAGACATACCAACGGGCAACCTCGAGCGGCACCAATTCTTCTTCCCCAAACAAAGAAGAAGAGCTCGAGGCTAAGCGGAGCCGGATCCCCGGCACCGCCAGATTCGTGCTTCAGTGGACTGCCCTCCCCGCCGAGCACAGGACTGTCCGTAGTCAGACCCCCGTTACTTAAGGGTGGCGGACCGGGCACAGCCCCTCTGCCATAACAACTTTCAAACAAAGTCTTCCTACCGTCACCGCTACCGTCTAAGGATGACTCCGTGGATGGCAGGAAAGAATTTCTTCATAATCTTCTTATTCGTAAAATAAAAAATTACTACTAAATAGTTAAATTAAAACGTTTAAATTAAACATTAAAAGCTGCTGTTGTATAGATGAAAACTTTGACTCCGGCAGATGAGCGACATCGACATCCAAATGCACTCAACGGTGGGAGAAAAGGAACTAAGGCGGTTGGAGGGTTGACGCCGAGATAGCCTACACAGGCGTAGTCCAGGTGCCGCTGCAGGGTCCTCACCGGGCGCCTCGGCCTCAGAAAATTTTTGGCTCCCACTTGGTCCTAGTGCCTCCGGCGCTATCCCACTAGTGTGAATGAGTGATGGAGACTTAGTCCAGGAAGATTTAAGTTTTCATAGCCAGCATGGAACGCTCAGCGCGAGCTCGGTTGAAGCCTCTGTCTGCTGTTTAAACTCCAACCGTCAGATCTTTATGAGCAATACTCACTAGAAGTTCTGTGTGGAAACTGTAAGACTCGTACTAGCCAATTGGCAACTAAATTTATTTAAAAAAAAAAAGGTTTTTTGGTTTCAAAGCAAAGTCTCAAGTCAGGAAACCCAAAAAACAAAACACAACACACACCCAAAATGAAGGAGGGTGAAAAGGGGAACCTCTAGGATGCCACCACTGCTCCTGCCCACCCACATGCCAAAAAACAGGTTCTGAGAGGGGAGGCAGAGGGGAGGTCAGAATACAGCAAGACTCCATTAGAAGAAACAACATTACTAAGGTGAGTAATTTTTTCTTCAAACAACATGAAGTCTTGCTGTATTCTGACTATTGCAGACTACCAAGCAGTACCTCCATGGAGGAGGGACAGAACCTACTTTGGGAATAGGCTCTGAAGTACTGCTGTGCCAAACCGAGCATCACTCCTAGCCTGGATATCCAGAGAGTAATGCCTGGTGAATGTATGAACTGTTTTCCAGGTGGCTGCTTGACAAATTTCTAAGATAGGAATATCCCTGGCAGCAGCCAGGGAAGCAGCTGTACCTCTAGTAGAGTGAGCCCTTAGGCCTGAGGGTGGGGTTCTACCCAGTTTTTCATAGCAGAATTGTATACAAGAGACAATCCACCTGGCAATAGATCTTTTAGTGGCAGGTTTGCTCTTACCGACCTCTCCATATGTGAAGAACAACTGGAGGGACTCAAACCTGTGACCCTTGGTGAGCTCTATGTAGTAGCTGAGGGCCTTTTTAACATCCAAGCTGTGCAGCCTCCTCTCTCCAGAGGAGGAATGGTCAGTGAAGAAAACAGGGAGAGACAAAGACTGATTAAGGTGGAAATCTGAAACCACCTTAGGCAAAAACTTCCTGTTAGTTCTTAGGACCACTTTATCTCTATGGACAGAGATGAAATCAGGCTCCACTGACAGGGCTTGCAATCCACTGATATGCCTGGCAGAGGTAATGGTTACCAAAAACACAGTTTTCCAAGTGAAGTACTTAAGCTCTGCAGAGGACAAAGGCTCAAAGGGTGGTTGCATAAGCTGAGCAATGCAAACATTAAGGTCCCAAGCAGGAGCAGGGTCCCTAAAGGGGGGATTAGTGTGCAGCAATCCCTTCAAGAACTTACAGAACACAGGATGGGCTGACAGAGGAGAGGGCTTGCCTACTGACAAGAAGGCAGAAACAGCTGCCAGATGCACTTTAAGTGTAGCTGGCCTAAGTCCCAAGCCATTAAGATGAACCACATAGTCCAGGACTGTAGGCAACCCAGCAGATTCTGGAGAAATATGCTTACTAGAGCACCAAATGGTGAACCTTTTCCATTTGGAGTTGTAAGTCTTTCTGGTGGAAGGCGTTCGAGAAGCCTTAAGGATATCCAGAATCCCTTGAGAAAGGTGTAAATCAGCAAACTCTTAACTCTTCAAGAGCCATGCCTTGAGATTGAAAGATTTGAGGTTAGGATACCAAATCCTCCCCTGAGAGGATGTCAACAGGTTGTAATTGCTGGGAAGAGACAGGGGAAGGTGAACTGTTAAGGACAGCAATAGTGGGTACCAGGGCTGTCTGGCCCAGTCTGGAGCAATCAGAATCACTTTCCATGGTTGAGACCTGATCTTGACTAGCACTTTGAACAGGAGAGGGAAGGGGGGAAAGCATACAGGAACTTCCCTTCCCAATTCAGAATCAGAGCACGCAAGGGGACTGAGCCCAAGACTAGGGGTCTGCAACAAAAGAGAGGAAGTTGGTGATTGTCTGGGGCTGCAAAAAGATCTATCTGTGGAGTGCCCCATCTCAAGAAAATCATTTCCAAAACTAGGGGATCTAGGGTTCAATCGTGATGGCCCTGGGACATCCTGCTGAGAGCATCTGCTAGAACACTGTCCTTCCCTGGGAGGTGAACTGCTATCAAAGAGATTTTCAGGGAATAGACCAGAGACCATAACCTCACTGCTTCTGTACACAAGGCCGTAGACCAAGTGCCTCCTTGCTTGTTGATGTACCACACTGTGGTTGTATTGTCTGTTCTGATCTGGACCACCTTGTTCTGTACAGATTTGGAAAAGGCTTGCAGTGCCAGAAACACTGCTCTGAGTTACAAGAGATTGATGTGAAGCAGAGATTATTGAGGTGACCACAGTCCTTGGGTGGTAAGATCCCCCAAGTGGGCTCCTCAGCCCAGCAGGGAGGCATCTGTGGTGAGGATCACTGAATGAGACTGAGTGATAAAAGGAACTCCCTGTCTCAAATTGTCCTGATCCTGCCACCATTGCAGATCCTGGATCAGGGTTCGAGTCCCCTGGATCACTGCTGTAGAGGCTGCCATGTGGCCCAGGAGATGCAAGAAATGCCTTGCTGGTCGAGACACCTGAAGGGTGAATGAAGAGGCCAGTTCTATGAGGGTCCTTCCCTCTCCAGGGGAAGGAAGGCTTTTGCTCTTATTGTATCCAGCTCTGCCCCTATAAAGGTGAGGAGCTGTACTGGCTCGAGAACTGGCTTTGGAAGGTTGAGGAGGAATCCTAAGGAACTGAGCACTTGCTGAGTTATTTGCAGATGTGACTTGACTTGGTCTGGAGACTGACCCACTATGAGCCAGTCGTCCAAGTATGGAAAGATGGAGATCTTTTTCTCCTTAGGAAAGCAACCACTACTGCCAGGCACATTGTGACCTTACAGGACCTCCTTGTGAATGAGCTTGCTCAATGGAGTTTTCCTGCAATAAACTTGAACTTGAACCCCCTTGGGGCTGATGTTAGGCCAAAGGGCATTGCTCTGAATTGATAGTGGCCTGAGGGCAACTCGAACCTGAGGTACTTTCTGTGGGAGCACCTGAAGGGAATGTGAAAATAGGCATCTTTGAGGTCCAGGGAGGCTAGCCAGTCCCCTGGCCTTAGAGAGGGCAGAATTATTCCCAGAGTCACCATTTTGAATTTTGGTTTTAAAAGGTGCTTGTTCAGATATCTTAGATCCAGGATGGGCCGCCATTCTCCTGTCTTTTTGGGGGTTAGGAAGTACCTGGAGTACAATCTTTTGCCCCGTGTAGGGTAGGAACCATTTCTATGGCTCTGAGAGCCAGGAGGGAAGAAACCTCTGCCTCTAGGGCAAGGGTCTCTGATGGATTTGCTGGTGGAAAGGATCTGGTTCTCATCTTGGGAAATTTTTTGAAGCTGAGAACCAGTCCCTGGCTTACTACTTCCAGGATCCACTTGTCTGATGTCAAAGACTTCCAGTCCTGGACAAAGTAAGCCAGCCTGCCTCCTACAGGTATTGGAGAATCGGCTCGGGCAGTGAAAGGGCCTGTCCCTGGAATGCTGTCTCTGAGGAGTGGCTTGCCTTTCTTTGGCCTGAGCACTCCTGTAGGTGGTCCTGTACTCGTCCATCTTCTTCATGTAGTTCTGTCTGCTCCCCAAACAGAGAATTACCAATGACAGGGAAATCCATGGCCTTAGCCTGGGTATCCTGTGATAGGCTAGTACATCTGAGCCAAGCCATCCTCTGAAGGGCCACAGATGTAGCCATGACTCTAGATGAAACATCACTGGAGTCCACAGCAGCATGAAATTGCAGCTTGGATGCCTCAATCCCATCCGCAGCCACCTGCTCCAGCTCCTTGGCCAGCTGGTCCGGGGCCTGTTTACCCAGAGCCAGCACAGTGTCCCACCTGGACTTCTGGTATCTAGCTGTGTAGGCCAAATAGTTAGCCTGCCTGAGTCCCAAAGATGCTGCCATGTACTGCTTCTTTGCCATGGCATCAATCCTCCTGGAGTCCTTATCTGGGGGGTGTGAAGCCAAGGGAATATTTGCCTTATCACAGGCAGCAGCCTGCACTACCCCAACATGGCTGCATTGCTGGGAAAGGAACTCCGTGTCCGAGCCTGAAAGGGTATACCTCTTGTCCACTCTTCTGTCCACAGGAGGTATGGAATTAGGAGTCTTTAGAATTTTAAATGTCTGTTTCCCAAAAGATTTATGGAGGGGAATAGACAATCTCCTGAACTCTGGGATGTCCATCATCTCAACAAAATTAGGCTCCTCCTGATCCTCTACTGCTTCTTCCATTGGAAGCTGGAGGGTTTCAGCCACTTTCTTGTAAAACATAAAGTGGGAAGGGGACTCAGAAAGCCTAGGAGGAGAAACACCTGAAGGTCTGTCTGGGGAGATGTCCAGGTCAATAGGCACATCCAGACTTTCATAATCACCATCATCATCATTATCCTCATACTCTCCTCCCTCCTCCTCCTCCGGTTCATAAAATTCTTCTAAAGTATAATCCGGAACTGGGGGAACCGACCGAACCGAGCCCCTGACAGATGGTGCCGGATCAGCCGGAATCAAAGTTAGTGATTGAACTATCCCTATTGCTTTGGCTATTTCATCAGCGGTCGGAGAAAGAATTTGTGGATCCGAACCGGATGATTTTTCCCTTCTCTTTCTTTTAACCGGAACCAACTCCTCAGAATCGGTTCTCCTTTTGCCCGAAGAAGTTTCGCCCTGGTCAGAGGGCACTCCTTCTGGTTCGGTTGGAACCGAACTGGGCTGGCCATCCGGGTAAGCGGACTTCTCGGCCTCCCTTTCCCTCAGTCTACCTACTCTCTTATCCAGGGTAGCTTTGGGAAAACTTTTTACAAATTTGGCAGTCTGAATTGAGGTGGTCAAACCCCAGACAATAAACACAGGTGGTTTGGGGATCAGCCATAGCAAAGGCTTCCCCACACACACTACAGTGTTGAAATGCAGTGGGCCAAATTTTTTTCTTGGGTTTCTCAGACATAGCCCAATCCCTATCCAAAAGCATTACCTTTTTGGCAATCCCGTGAGCAAGACACCTATCGGTTCCTAACACGTGTTCTGGGTCTTGGAAAAAACGTAATTAAATCCGTTTTTTTAGAACCGAGCACGGACCGTTACCACACTCTAATAAATTCAAAAGTTTTTAAAACCAATCTGATTGGTTCAAACGAACCGATCCAATGTTTACAAGTTCCACACAGAAACTAAATGCAAAACCTATCTAGTACTCACGGTACCACAGACAGAGACTTAAACTGACAGGTTCAGTAGCAGAAATTGGTAGAAACCGGTGAAAAAAGCGACACTTTGACTGACTTTTGAACCGAGCAAAGGAGAAATCTCCAGAGCGACTGTTCGGTGAGCGGGTAAAGAATCTGACCGGTTGGAGTTTAAACAACAGCAGACAGAGGCTTCAACCGAGCTCGCGCTGAACGTTCCATGCTGGCCATGGAAAGTTAACTCTTCGTTCTCCGGGGCAGTTGAAAGGCAGGACCTAACTGCAATAGTCAGAATACAGCAAGACTTCATGTTGTTTGAATCAGAACTTCGAAATAAAACTACAAAATAACAAACTGAACTATTGCTGCTAGTGAAGTTTAACTCCCGGCTGGCGAGTGACGTTGTCACTGGTAGCACACCCGACGGCAGGAAAAAAAGAACTGAGGCAGTTGGAGGGTCGACGCCAAGGTAGTCATTACCGCATGAGTTGGGGCTCACGGTGCCGCTTCCTTGCGGCTCCATCTCAGGCACCGACCGTCTTGAAAAAGTTTGCTCCCGCTGGGTCATAGTGCCTCCAGCGAACTCACATTATTGTGAATGAGTGATGGAGATTTTATGTCCAGGAAGATCTTTCACAAGCCGACTGCAGAAAAGAACTGGAAGGCGGGTGTGGGGGACCACCGCTTTATACCGACATCACATGACACTGGTCACCTAATGTGGGGGTGGTCCCCACCAGAGACTGCTAGCTAGAAATTTTTCCATGGGGTTCTGACGCCTGGCAGGTCAGTCCTATATGTGAATACCTACTGCCAGACCCCTCTCGAAGTAAGATCTATTTTTTTTTTTCCACAAAGGTGTTTATGTTCCACAGACAAGGGATGGCTAATCAACCCTGTTCCCACCTCCAACAGCCAGTATCATGTTATATGAGCGAGTTTTATTGAGCTACTCAATAAGAGCGACTCAGTAAAACTGTTCGTCAGAAGACCTACCGGTGTAATATACCGAAGAACAGATAACAGCGAGTGTATCCATGATACACACTCGCTTGACGATGATAAGGGGGCAGTGTGGCCAACCTCCACTGTGCTGGTTGTTTGGTGTAGTGGTTAGAGCCACCACCTGTGAAGCTGAAGGACCTGGGTTTGGATTCTGGGGCAGAATAAAGACTTTTTGTGCGTCCTTGGTTTCTTTTTTTTTTTCCAAAGTCCCTCACCCAGGAGCTGAGAATCTGTTAATTTGGGGTGGGGGTGGGAGAGTGCGAGGGAAGTCATCCCCACATAAAATGTTTAATTGTTTTGTTAATAACTGAATGTATTGACTATCACTGTTTGTGGCAGTCGATCTGTTTTGTTAACTCACTTTTTGTGATTTGGGGTGGTTGCTTAGTGGCACATTTATTAGTGCGGCCTGATAGCTTCGCCCATATCACATAAAACCCCATCAGCCAGTTATTGTCACCTCCAGGACTCACCTCAGTCTTGTAGTTTACCCCTGAATTACCCTCATGGCAGGGCCAGAGGTAGAAGAGTCATTCTCCTCCTTGTGCAATCAATCCAGAGCAGACTGAAGTAATTTCCTTAGTGACAGTGAGGACTCAGAGACAAGGCTTTATTAAACCCATGACTCTCCATTTTCTTGGTTTTCTTTCTGCCTCTGCTGCAGGATGTCAAGTGTGTAAGTAGAGGAGGACACACATAACGTTCCCACAGCCCCCTTCCTCCATGCCTCCTGTGCTGCACCACCACACCAGGCCTTCACCTGGTAGCAGTCTAAGGCCGGGCCGACATCACTCCCCTCCCCAAAAGAGGAGAGCAGTCCATCAGATGCTCAGTGCTCTCCCTTCCCAGCAACCAGACTTTGCTTCTGAACCTGGTGTCACTGGCATGGCAGGAGGTAAGGCGCCAGTGCCTCAGCCCAACACACCACCGAGCCGGCCACTTGCACCAGTATTTATACTCTTGGTGTGCGTGGCACCAAGCTCTGTGCTGTGTGCTTGGTTAGTGTTGGGCCCAAAAGTTCTAACTTCTACAGGGCACTACTGCCTTCAGCTCCAAAGCCAAGTGGGACTGTATGGAAAAAATTTATTTTTGAAAGGTCAGTCTCATAACCCATCCTGCCGTCCTAAATAAATCACTACCTACTGACTTTGAAAGGACATATTTATGCCCAATGGACATCATGGGCCAGATATTCAAAACTTTGCGCTGGGCAAAAATCATTTGCGCAGGTTTAGCGCGGGATTAGCGCGGGTCTGCCACATTCAAAAGGCCAGATAGCGCAGGCAAACTGCATTAGCGCCAGGCAAAAGTATAATGTATGCAAGGGGCAAACTGACATGAATACAAGCGCAATGCTATATTCAGTGGCTAGCCGGCCTAAGTGGTTAATAGCGACCTGTAGCGACAGTTAGCGGTGTAGATTACCGCCAGAAAAAAGCTGGTCTTAATCCTGGGCAATCAGCTTTCTTGCCAACATAAATGGCTGTCGCGTAGAGGATTTGCTGGGGTTAGCGGCGTCTTCGCGACCCTAATACATAAATATAACACATAGATAAAGCCAAACATAGTGGAAGCTTGCTGCTAACAATGGCATCTACAATGATGCCATCATCTGCCACCAGTCCCAGCCATGCCAGGCAGTAAGTGGTGACCCTGCCGCCAGTGGACAGCATGGCAGTGTAGCCATACAGCACACACCTGCTGACCACACATATCTGTGGACAAAACAGATGCCAGCACACACATGCAGCACTGTGGGCATGGAGGATGTTGAGGGGGTGTGTATGGGTGGCCAGGCTGTGCCACAGACCAGTGTGTGGCCACAGGCTGGGACTCAGCATGCAGTGCACATGGGCCAGTATTAGGAATACCCCCAACACTAGTGTGCCTTTCGGATACTATATGCCCCCCCCCAGCCACATACCACACAGCTGTACAACTGCCACAACACACAAAGCCAGATATGTACATGTCACTGTGGGCATCACATGCCACAGGTACAGCATCTGTGGGTCACACAACAGTGTAACAGTAATGTCGACTGTCAGTAAACACCTGCAGGTTGGGCCTGTCACTGTGTACAGTGCAATCAGCATCACTTGCCCTACACACCATAGGCAGTGCTCGTCCCTCACACTACTGTCTCCCTTGCTACTGTAGTGTCTGCTGTGCACTGTAGCATGCCCTACAGTGTGACAGTTGCATGCAGCACCACCACCACCTGTGCCTATGCTGTCCTGTCCCCTGGGGTACAATATGCTATGCTATGCTATGCTGTACTGTTTACCTGTAGCCTGTAGCTATCATCGTGCACTGCCAGACTGACCTACAGATGGAGCTGCGGTTGGACCTTGTCTGCCCTGTACTTCCAGACTGACCTACAGGTGGCTCTATGGGACCCTGCAGTAACGCTAGGCAAACTGTGTGCAAATCAGGGTATAATGAGATGCTAATCTGGTTGTTTGCCCAGAGACTACCAAGTAGGCTCATTTGCATAGCACTTTTGAATATGGCACATTTTAGCTCCGACAAGCGTGTTTGCTCCAGGCTAACTGCTTAGCTCAGCGCTAATGTGTTGAGCCGCTAATGAGTACAGGGAATATTGTAAAGTTTTGATCACTGTTCTTTCTCATCTGCTGCTTCCTGCAACTGTACTGAGTCCATGCATTTGCTGGCACACATTAGCCACGTAGTTCGTCTGTACCTGCCCTCACGTTGCTGTGTACTGTGTTGTTGTTGTGGGTTGCACTTCCTGGTTGTTTTATTCAGTGCTGTCTTATTCCAGGGCAATGTTTGCCCTGCACTCCCAGCCCAGTTTGCATGGCCTCATTACCATGCTATATTCAGAAGCTGTTTGCCCTGGGCTAGTCCGTTTGAATATGGCTTGCTTTGTGCTCCGGGCTCAGTTTGCCCACTGGGCAGTGCTAATTTTGCCCCTGGGCAAAGTTTTGAATATCTGGCCCCATATTTGCAAAGCCAATGAAAAGCTCTTTTAAAACAAGACTCTCTGTGGGGGTCGACATTGTTATTTTCATGGTTAAGTTGTAATTAATCTGTGATTTCTTGTAAGACTGTATTCACCTTGTCTATTGGAAGCCTGTAATTATTAAATGTTTGTACCTGTTTTGTGATGGGTTCATTGTATACTGTACTCTCCATGCTTGAAAACAGGCAGGATTATTGCCTAATGCACTTACCCGGTGACCAAAAGCTAATAAATAAATAAATGAATAAACAAGGTACTGGACTTACCTGTAGCTGGAAGCACTTCAGAGATAAAGACAACAGAGTCTGTTCAAAATACTTCAGTGCACCCATTTTTAGAAGACTGTGATGTCAGTGGAGAATCAGATGTGCCTAATTACACTGAGTCAAGCACAGTGTGTTTCTAAATTACATCACAATGTTCTGCTGCAATGCAGTATTAATGTTGAACAGACTCAGCTGTCTATATCTCTGGTGTACTCCAGCTACAGGTGAGTCCTATAAAGTCCAAAACACACCCAACACTCACCAGTTAGTTACTTGGATGCAAAAACTTTCAAGGCTGCATTCTGCAAAAAAGAAAATGTTTTTATTTGCCTTACAACATCCAAGCATCCAGTGTACAATCTGTGAGTCAGACCATTCCAACACTGAGAAATTCATTCTTACCACAATTTCCTTTTCTGTTAACTCTGACATTGCCAATAGGGAGTTAATAAATATGAGTAATGAACACCCCTACTGGGGCAGTGGCACAGCCCAAAGCTGCCAAGTGGCACAAAACTTTTGGCACATGAACATTCTAAGAGCAGTGATTCTCCAATCTTTGCTGGGCCACTAGAGGGGTAGGACTGCATAGGAGTGCTCTCTCAGAACGTCTCCCCGTCTACAATTTATTTATTATTTTTCTGTCAGGACTGTGCAACTGTGAGGCAGATTGGGGCTGCCTGGTAACAGGGAACTCCCTCAAATTTAGAAGTTGAGCCCATTAAGATGCAGGTTCAAATTGCCTAACCTGCTATTTTCTATACCATTTTCAGTGCTTTCTTCTTATGAATTGGGGTCCATATGCCATTGCACTATTTTTTTGGGTGTTCTCCAGGTCTTCGATCCCCTTAGACTGGTGCCTTCAGGTAAGTAAATTATTTTAAGGGTGGGGAGAGGCACAGTTAGTTAGATAGCCTTGAAGCAGTGACTAAATTGAGTGGAAAGGTCAAGTGGAAATTTGAGAATGTTTGTTTTATTTACTGAAGGTATGGGCCATTGGTTTTGGCTGCAGGGGAAGGGGTACAGTTTAAAATTAAGTGGCTAATATGGAGCAAGCATTGAGTAGTGGTTGATACATCAGTCATATTGTCTTGTACATCTGATGTTACAGTGCCTTACCTGACAGTTTTCGCAACATTGTCCAAAACTGCATTGAGACCCTGGACGTAACATGCACGTACCAAATGTACAACAAGGGTCATTTTCACACTCCTAAAAAAAGAGAATATTTTCTCTGATCATTTATTAGCAAATGATTGTGCAGTTTCATATAGCTGCTGTCTGACACTTCTGCTGATTCACATTGTGCTAACCCGAATTATGATCTACTAGCTGCTACGGTGGAACATTTTTACTTTGCTTTCACACAGAGACTTTGTTCTACCCCAACTCCTCACTGCATCCAGGTCAAGAATTTCCCAGTGTCCACTGTAAACTTCTCATTTGTGTCAAACCTTTCATGGGTTTAATGGCACCCCTGTGCCCCAACTTCATCCCACGTCAAGCAATCTATGGTGTCCAGTGGCATGCACTGTCAGCACACTATCAGTGTTGAGCACTCTCTGGTGTCCAGTGGTATTCCTGCCCTCACCTTGCTCCAGTAAAGCACTCCCTAGTGTTCAGAGGTCCCTCTGTACTTACTCTGTCCCAGTAGAGCACTTACTGGTATCCACTGCTCTGACATCCTCACCATGTCCCATACAAAACATTCTCTGATGTCAAGTAGTTACCCTGTCCTCCCTCCATCCCAGTCAACCACTTCCTGTTCAGTGTTACCCCAAATTCCATGACCTCAATTTGTCCCAGTCAAGATCCCCATTGTTTCCAGTGGTCTTCCCTGCCAGCACCCAATGACAGTGTCCCGTGATCCCCTCCCTTTTACCCCATTCCACTCAAGTACTCCTGGTGTCCATCAATTCTCCCCGTCACCCCATCCCCAGCAAGCATTCTCCCATGTCCAGTGATCCCCAATCTTCACCCAAGCCACAGACTCCTTGGAGTCCAGTGATCCCCAGGCTATCACTACAACCAGACCAAGCATGTTTTGGTGCTCAGTAGCCACCACAGATAACTAATAACTATACCTGGGTTTCCACAGGTTTCTTAGCTCCACCCAGTCTTGCATTTCATGTTGTCTAGTAGTCCACGGTCCAAACAGAAGAAATTTCTTCATACTTGCCATCATTTCCTTTTCTGTTAGCTCTAACACTGTCAATGGGCAATCAGAATAGATGGGAAATGTGCACTCCTACTAGGGCAAATGGCACAGTCCAATGCTGTAATCAGCATAGCATTTTGGGCACCTGAACATTCTGGACAGCAGCAACTCTCCAGTCACTTCTGTCCTCGCAGTGCCCCCAATTATGTGAAAGTAGATCCATACAGGTTATACTGTTAGTCTTGTAATGAACCAACACATACAAGACGTTTACATACTGAAACCTTCAACTAAAATAAAATACAGGCAACACTTCCCTACCGCATCAGAAGAGGAGGAGGAGGAGGCTGGAAAAGGCTCACCGTCTGCTTCTCTGATGTGGTGGAACTTCTTTATGATAATGAGCAGTTCTACTGGAAAATTGCGCCCCACAATTTTTTTGCAGAATTCACAATTTTCACCATTCTCCGAAAAAACTGCATGTTCCACAATTTCTTGCAATTTTTGAGTTTTTATATTGAACTGTGTAAAAAGTATTACCATTTTTAATAAAATACTCTTCAAATATATTGACAATTTTGCATGCAGACTTGGGTTTGGCCGAAACAATGCAGTGCAAGGTAGGGCAAGGGTTTTATGTGACACTGATTTTTTTTGAATCCTTGTCTTGTTTGGTTTCAAAATCCACTGGCCAAGCGCAAGTACACTTAAACACTTAACATTTGTTTTGTGTTGAAGTAGTCTATCAGAAAACTTTTTGTTGCCACACAGACTGAAACAAAAGAACTATGAAGCCTTTTTGTAAGTGGCAGGGCAAGCTTTTCCTTGTGAGCATAATTTCATTCAGACTAGTTTTGATTCAAACAGCTGAGGATTTGTGGATGGCCCTGCCAATTTTAAACTTGAATAAGCTAGTTGCTAACAGTGATCTCACTCTTAGCAACTACCCGCTAGATGCTCACTAGCAAAGACTACAATAACAAGCATTTGTCAATGCTGAATGTTTGCTTGCTGGCATTGGCAGTGGTAGTGTAGGAGTTACAGAGCTGCATTATAGGAATGGCAGTGAAGTATTGAACTGAAGCCAACCCCACCACCACCCTGCAGAGAGTGACAGGCATTGGGGTGTGCCTTTGGGTCATCAGGCATAACGGCTATGGCATTTCACCACACCCTACCCTGCAGACACCGACAGGTGTCACGGGGTGCCTTAGGGGTCTTTGGCCCTTATGTTGACCCATTCTATTAGGAAATATGGTGAGATGGGTGCAGTATAGGAGAATGGGGTGAACTTTGAGGCGAAGAGTCCAAGGCACAACTCGATGCCTCTCACTGGCTGCAGGGTGTGGGTGGGGGTGGAATGGTATGAGCATTACAGGCGACAATCCCAAGTCACACCCCTGAGACCTGTCAGTCTCTACAGGGAACGCCTCAGACGTTCATTGGTATTTTCGCTCCAAATTTTCAGCATTGTTTTTTTGTGACCCCCACCTTATGAACAGTGGCAATATCAGTTTGTTAGCTGAAAGCTGATTTTGCACAGTGACTATGCCATTTGGCGCCACAGTTGTGAAAACACATTTCGAACAGGATGTGAAAAATGACAGCTGTACTGTTCATGGGGAGGTGTAAAACAAGCATTTGTCAATGCCGAATGTTTTCTTGCTGGCATTGGGCTTGGTAGTGTAGGAGTTAGACAGCTGCATAATAGGAATGGCAGTGAAGTATTGAACTGAAGCCAACCCCGCCACCACCCTGCAGATACGGACAGGCATTGGGGTGTGCCTTTGGGTCATCAGGCATAATGGCCACACCATTTCACCACACCCCACCCTGCAGACACTGACAAGTGTCACGGTGTGCTGTAGGATCTTTGGCCCTTATGCACACCCATTCCATTAGGAAATGCGGTGAGATGGGTGCGGTATGGGAGAATGGGGTGAACTTTGGGGCCGAAGGAGTCCAAGGCATACCTCGATGCCTCTCAGTGACTGCAGGGTGTGGAATGGTATGAACATCACAGGCAAGAATCCCAAGTCACACCCTGATGCTTGTCATTCTCTATAGGGTTAGGCGTTATAGTTGAAAAGCCTAATACATGAGCATTCGTTGGTATTTTCACTCCAAATTTTCACATGTTTGTGACCCCACCTCATGAGCAGGGGAATATCAGTTTGTTAGCAGCTGCTTATGCACAGTGACTACGGCATTTAGCACCACAGGTGCAAAAATATTCGAACAGGATGTAAAAAATGACAGCTGTACTCTTTCATAGGGAGGTGTAAAATATGGCTATGTTGCAAATGTGTAGTAAAAATATTTAAAAAAATGGTGAAGTCACGAGCGTACATAGAAACTGTGCAACGCACACCCGTAATATAATTAGGTTGGGGTTTCTTACAGCAGATTGTCAACTCAGGCATTTTGGTGCCTCCGATCATGAACAGTGTCACTGTGATTTTCTTTATCTGTGCCGAACAATGATTTCCCACAGCGACCATGCATCTCTGCACTGAAAGTGTGAAAACACACTTCGGCCATGTTGTGAAAAATGGCAGCTGTACTGCTCATAAGGAAGTGTGGAAAAATGCCACTGGTGAAAATCTGGACTGAAAATATTACAAAGTCATGAACTAACAGTGCGTGGAAACTGTGCAATGCTCACTGTAATACAGTCATTTTATGGACTTTTGTCACCAAATTTTCAACATAGCCATTTTAAGACCTCTGCTCATGAACAGTGTAACTATGATTTTCTTAATCTGTCCTAAACATTGCTTTACGCTTTTCAACAGCACCATTATGCGCTACATGTCTGAGAAACACATTTAGGCGACATATGAAAAATTGCAGCTGTACTGTTCATAAGGAAGTTTAATAAAATGGACATGTTGAAAATCTGGAGTGAAAATATTAAATTTGCAAACTTACGAGCATGCATAGGAACTGTGCAACGCCGCTCGTAAAAAGTCATTTTGGAATTTTCACCAGATTCTCAACATAGCCATTTAAGACCTCTGCTCATGAACAGTGTCACTGTGATTTTCTTAATTTGTCCTGTACATTGATTTGCACACACGACTGCGCCATTGTTGCGCTACATGAGGAAACACATTTTAGGTGAGATGTGAAAATGACAGCTGTACTACTCATAGAAGGTGTGGCACAATGGCAATGTTGAAAATCTGGAGTGAAAATATTGAAAATTTGCGAACTAACGAGCGTGCGTAGGAACTGTACAATGCACGCTCGTAAAACAGTCATTTTTTGAAATTTTTTCACCAAATTTTCAAAATAGCCATTTTAAAATGTCTACTCATGAACAGTGTCACTGTGATTTTCTTAATTTGTCCCCTACATTGATTTCGCATACTGACTGCGCCATTGTGCGCTACATGGGCAGAAACACATTTTGGGTGAGATGTGAAAAATGACAGCTATACTGCTCATAAGAAGGTGTGGTAAAATGGAAATGTTGAAAATCTGGAGTAAAATATTGAAAATTCGCGAACTTCACGAGCCTGCGTAGGAACTGCACAATGCTGCGCTCGTAAAACAGTCATTTTGGGAATTTTGGTACCAAATTTTCAACATGGGGTTTTGAGACCCTTCTCATGATTGATGTCACTGTCATGGTGTTATTCAGGTCCGAGGGTGATTTCGCAGTCACTGCACGGTCACTGCGAAATCACCGCCGGACCATCGCCATGACAGTGACATCAATCATGAAGGAGTCCAAAACCATGTTAAAGGTAGTGCAAATTCAAAAAATAGCCTGAGATATGCAATAAAGTTGAAACCCCTATCTAGTCCATTATACAGCTTACGGCATTTCCTCAGTTCGCGGTCGCCTTTGAAGAGTGCAGGCGTGTTCCTGGTCCACGAAGATCGTCGAGGTCCGAGTAAGTATGGGGTGAGGGAGTGGGGAGGCTGGGTGCGCAGTGGGTGGGTGCGGGTGGGCTGGGAGACTCACAGTGGGACCGGTTTTTCTTCACAGGTAAAAAAAAAAACAGGCGGCGTGGAGCGTTTGCCACACTGGGGTGGGCTCCCAGCGTGGCACAAGGACTGTGGGGGTGGCGTTCAGCCGGCGGAGTTAGGCACCCCGTCGGCTCTGGTGCTTCCACGCTGGGGTGGGCTCCCAGCGTGGCACTCCTCTGGGGGAGGACAGTGCAGCCCGGCGAGGTTGGGCACCCCGTCGGTTATATGATTAGCTGCCACGCTGGGGTGGGCACCCAGCGTGGCATTATGGCGTTTGAGGGGAGGCGGAGGGGCGCAGCACAGCCCGGCGGGATTGGGCACCCGTCGGCTGACAATGCGTGTGTCTGGAGCGCCGCGGCTGCAGGCGTCTGTGGGGGAGCTGCACGTGAGCAGCCTTATCTTATCACTGCTCACTCAAGCGTAGCTCCTTCTTTCAACTGTATGCCACTGCATTTTGGAGCGTGTCATAGACAGCTCCAAAATGCATTGGCCTACAGGGGCCATGCCTGCCAGCATACTGACTGAATTGGAGGAGGAGGTGACACACCTCCGAAATGTCCGATGATGGCACTATGTTTCTTGCACATGCGTGCAAGCAAACATAAAAATGGCAATATTGAAAATCTGGAGTGAAAATATCAGAAAAACTGGTGAAGTCATGAGTGCGCATAGAAACTGCACAACGCACACACGTAATGTAATTAGTTTGGGGATTTTTTTACAGCAGATTGTTAACACAGGCATTTTGGGCCTCCACTCATGAACAGTGTCATGGTGATTTTCTTAATCTGTCCCAAACAGTGATTTCCCACAGTGACCATGCATTTCTTAGCTGGAAGTGCGAAAACACATTTTGGCCATGGTGTGAAAAATGACAGCTGTACTGTTCATAAGGAATGTGGAAAAATGCCAGTGGTGGAAATCTGGACTGAAAATATTACAGATTCATGAACTTATGAGGGTGCATGGAAACTGCGCAATGCTAGCTCGTAATACAGTCATTTTATGAACTTTTGTCACCAAATTTTAAAATAGCCATTTTAAGACCTCTGCTCATGAGCGGTGTCACTGTGATTTTCTTAATCTGTCCCAAACATTGATTTAGCACACCAACTGTGCCATTGTGCGCTACATCTGCGGAAACACATTTTGGGCGAGATATGAAAATGACAACTAAAATAGTCTCTGTTCATTTTGTGGCTGTGGAGGAGCTGCCAACCATTGAATTATGTACAGCAGACACTTGGTAAAAGGTATGAGGGAATTATTGTGAAACTATTTACAGGATATTTAAAAAAAATCCCCCCTTTAAAACAGCAATTAAAAGCAGGTGAATTCAGGTAGCTGCTTTACTGTTGTTGTCTTTTGACATGACAACAATGCCTTCACATGTGCGCGTTGATTTCATTTATATATCCTGCATTATCCTAAGTTATTTAATTGCTGTTTTTTTTAAGTTTAGTGGCATAGTTGAAACCATTGTCACACAGGCTAGAACATCCCTTGTAAGTTTACTCATGTAAGCTTCAGAAGAAGACCTTGTTGGGCCAAACACTTAGACACTTTGTTCTTTTTGTAACATCCATGTATGTTGGTTCAGTAAAAGGCAACAAACCATTTGCTTCAGTTTAATTTTTTTGAATGCACTGCATTAAAATAAGAACTATATTGTAAGACCCTGGCAGACTATATATATACAGCAGGGCTCCCAGATCTATAGGGAGTCATTTACAGGGAAATTGTTCCCATTGACTTGCATTAGTTACAGGGCATCAGACATAAGCCATTTTACTCAGGATTTCATGACAAGTTGAATTCCTTTGGGGAACAATTGCAGTGACTGAAGTGAATATAGGTTCACTAGGAGAGAGTGAGTGTGTGCGTGTGTGTGTGTGTGTGTGTGTCTGTGGGGAGAGAGAGAGAGACAACATCTCCTTAAAGCTATGTATCTCCCCCACCCACATTATGGTGATGTGGGGTGGGTTAGGGTGTATTGTTTGTATGAAGAGGAGGAGAGAAATTACATTTTTCTCTTTTTCAGATTCCTTAGACACTTGTGGTACATCAAGTTGTTACATTCTCAGTGTATATTGACATCAGTACATATCAGGCTATGTGGTCTTAATTCCTTGAGGTTCCTCAACTAGAGTTTTTTGTTTGACACTAATATTATCAATTTATATATAAATTATCATTTATATAGTCCTGAGGTTTTGAAATTTCTTGGGCCTTATATCTAGCTGGAGAGTACAGCTGGGTGACAGGTCCAGCTAGGTTTACATCACACAGTGTGCAGTTATGTCTTTAAGACAACTTTACTGGTAAATTCTTGTCTATAATGCAGACATTGAAACTTCATGATCCCTATAACAATCTTAGTTTGTCTTTAATCTGGGTGGGGGTTGCCTTTCAGTAATCACATCCTTATACTAACTGTGACATTCACAGCTTGATTTAGGAGTTATCTGCTTCAGCAGTGTTATCTTATGTCAATTAAATTTATATGCAGTAGGATTCTTTGTATGTGTGTTCCACCAAGCATGTTTAACCCAAGGTTGCTTCTGGCTGAAGGCAGTATAGTACTGTTAAACTTCTCTGACATCATCTTCTGTTTTTTTTTTTTTAAATGAGTATTTTAAACCTATGGGGAATTTTTCTGTTTTCTCTGCATTATCTAGCTGTTGTAAGTATTGTATTTTCTAAACAACTGCCATGAGCTTCTGAAGAGGACTGGTTGGTCCGACTAAAGACACGTTGTTCTTGTTGTTACATCTATGTTGGTCCAGTAAAGGTAAATAATCATTTGCTTCAGGGCATCAGAGCAATTTTGCTTCATGTGAAATAATGAAATGTACGGGGAGGAAAATTTGCACTAGAGTTACAGGAAAATGCAAAATCAATGTGATAGCACTGCTACTGTGTCCTCTAAAGTCCATCATTTGTTTTGTTTTTACGTTACTTGCGCTCATGCATGAAAGCGTCTTCGGAAGAATGGGACACTTTGGAGGTGTGCCTGCCCTGTACAATCCCTGCTCTGTTGAGCAGGCGTGGCAGTCCTGCACCAATCGCTGCGGTGCTGTGTGTGACAGCAGTGGTCTTCTCTCAAAGAAACCACCGCTGTGAGCTTGCAACCGTCACGCCCCAAATCTTTGCTGTCATGCTGGGCCCACCCAGCATGGCAAACATCTAATGTCGTCTGCGGACGGGGTGCCCAATCACGTCAGCTCCACCTCCCCAAACAGCTTTCTCTGCTGCCACGCTGGGAGCCCACCCCAGCGTGGCAAACGTTCTGTGTCATCTGCCGATGGGGGTGCCCAATCCCCCGTCAGCTCCACGGCCCCCCCAGCCATCCTTCTGCCATGCTGGGAGCCCACCCCAGCGTGGCAAACGTCCCGCGTCATCAATTATAGAAAAAAGGAAACTTGTAAATTAAAAACGGTCCCACGCAGTCTCCCCACCCTCCTCCCACAACCAGCACCCACCCACTGTGCACCCTGCCTCCCCACACCCCCCCTCACCCCATACTTACCTCCAGAGCTTGGCGCGATGATCATCACTGGACCGGGAACACGTCTACACTCTTCAAAGCCGACCGCGAACTGAGGAAATGCCGGTAAGCTGTATAATGGGCTAGATGGGTTTCTTCAACTTTGTTGCATATCTTAGGCATTTTTTGGAATTTTTGCACCAAATTTTCAACATGGGGTTTTTGGGACACCTTCTCATGAATTATGTCACTGTCATGGCGTTATTCAGGCCCGAAAGGTGATTTCGCAGTCACTGCGTGAAATCACCTTTTGGGCCTGATTAATGAAACAACAGTGCCAGCATTCATAAGGTGGGCTCTCAAAAAGCCTATTTTGAAAATTTGGTGGAAAAATTCCTAAAAATGACCGTTTTACGAGCGTGCATTGCACAATTCCTACGCAGGCTTGTAAGTTCATGAATTTTCAATATTTTCACTCCAGATTTTCAACATTGCCATTTTACCACACCTCCTCATGAGCAGTATAGCTGTCATTTTTCACATCCTGCCCAAAACGTGTTTCCGCCCATGTAGCGCACAATGGTGCAGTCAGTGTGCGAACTCAATGTATGGGACACATTAAGAAAATCACAGTGACACTGTTCATGAGCAGAGGTCTTAAAATGGCTATGTTGAAAATTTGGTGAAAATCCTAAAAATGACTGTTTCTAAGTGTGCATTTAGCGTTCCTTGCCTCTCGTAAGTTCGCTAACTTTTCAATATTTGCACTCCAACGAGATCAAATACCAAACAGCACATAGAAGCAAGCAAACATTCAGCATTGACAAATGCTCGTATTTCTTGCCACTGATTTTTTTAAGCCATGTCCAAGTGCCAAATACCACTGCAAATACCTGCAAGCGAACATTCGGCATTGACAAATGCTTGTTTTCATAGTGTAATAGACCAACAACATACCTTTCCATGATTTGAAAGGAAGTGTGAATTATTAAGTATCTGAATGTGCTAGTGTGAACTAGCCTTCATGCTTTGCCCAAGAGAAGTGGGGGTGGAGGGTTGAAACAAAGAGAGTGGATGAGGCAATGTGCAGTGTATCTGGCACAACTTCTGAAATCCATGTAACTCTTCTCAATTCAGTAAGCACCAGTGGCTTTGTTTGAGAGGTGTGAGGGGATGAGTGTGGGAATGCAGACACATGGCTGACATACAGTATCTTGTTTCTGCAGTCACATAAAAATGCCAGCTCATGGCAATTCCGAGAAAATAAAAATTTTGAAGCTGCATTACCAGACTAAGTGTGAAGTTTAGTGAATTACCACACAGGGGTGTGTATATGACAGCACTAAAAGGCGCATTAAAGTGCTTCAGTCATGAAAACCTCCCCCCACTGGCTGCTGCTGAAATGTATAGCAGTATGTTCTCCTTTGTGCATTCTGGCTGTTCTTTGCTTCAGCTGCAGGTAGTACAATACGCTCAAGTTCATGTGCATAGGTTTTAGCAGCGGGGAGTTCACATTGACAGAGTTTAGTAAGAGAAAATGCTTGGAATTACACATACAACAAAGTCTGAGTTTTCACATCAAATGCTGAGGTATTTTTTTTCTGGAGGATTAGAACCCATGGAGTCCATGAAGGTGTGCTTTGGAGAGCTGGTGTGTGTGTAAGGACTGTTACACACCCACACATTTTGGTGGTCCTGCTGTGGCAGGGAACAGTTTATTAAAGTAATGATGTGTGGCTTGTCTCTCTAAGCTAGACAAGACTACAGCAATCTATCAGGTAACCAACACAGTTGATCTGTGTGTGTGTGGGGGGGAGGAGCTGCTCACTGAAGCGTAGCTCCCTCTTTCAACTGTATGCCACTGCATTTTCAACTGCTGTCATAGACAGCTCCAGCAGTGATTGGAGAACTGTGACCACGCCTGCAAACACACTGACTGAATTGGCAGCTGCTGACACACCTCTGAAAAACTCAGATGATGGCACTATGTTTCTTGCACATGCGTGCAAGCAAACATAAAAACCTGACAAGTCTAAAAACAAGCTTATAAAACATAAAATGTATCAGAACATTTATCTTTAACTAAACAAAATCATTTCAGCCAGAGTAAAACAAAGGCAAATTACAGGGTACCCTGACTACTGTATGATGCAGTAAAAATATACTGGTATTTTTTTTTACATTTTTTGGTAACCGTGTAAGGCCCACTAGGCACAAGTGCCTGTTTTTAGGTACAACCCAGGAGCTCTGAGGAGGTTAAGTGACTTGCTCAGAATCCCACAGTATGCAAGTGGAGGTTGTGGGAATCAAACCCAGGTCTGCTAGCTGTCGTCAACTCATTCACAGTTTATTACTCTAACCTCTAGATTATACTGCCAGCCCCAATAACCCCCAGATTTAATGTTTAAATACAGTATGTGATTTTAAAAATAGTGTACAGTACCTACAGTACAAATATGACCATTAAACACTTTTAACAACATTTTACTAAAAAACTATTCACCACTCTATCTGCTTATTTTTTCTTATACCAAAGTGGGTGAATAGCTGGCAGAGCACTGTAAACAGCTGTTGATTAGGCTTCATTATTCTACAGCCAGAAACAAAAAAAATATTTCTTCTGGCTTTATTTAATATTGATTTGCTGTGGCTCATTTTATAGGATCTATTTAGCACTGTATGAGGCAGATACTTTTAAATTTTGGAAAACAGGCAACACTTATGATAGCTTATCAGTTTAGTATTCATTTTTATGAATATAAACTTTTCTATATGTGTTAAACATATTCAGGTGTCAGTGTATTCATTTAGCAAGTTCTACTGACCAATATATGCTGCAGAAAACAAAGCTTTATTGTGAAGCACTCAGGGTCTATAGTAGTTTCCCGAAATTTTTGCAAAATGCTCTGCAATTTTGGGTAACCTTTTCCGAAATTTTCCAGTAGCCCTGGTAATGAACCAGCTAGAAGGGACTTGCCAAAGGAATTAATGAAAACAGCTAACACTGGAAAGAAAACAGCAAACAGTATAAGCACTTACCTGTAACAAGGAATGCACCTTTACTGATCATAAAAATTGAACCTGTTAATCTACGTACCAAAACAATTAAAATTATACTCACCATAATTCTCTATCTTCTAGGGACATATTCACCATTAATTTACACCAATGGATTCTGAACCAGAGGCGCAAGGACCCTGTGAGAGCCAGAACTTTCAAGAGACCTGGCATCGAAGTACGCTGCCTGCGTGCCCAGCACTGCGAGACTAGCTCACGTGTCATGGCAGCACACACAGCCATGGAAGCCTGCACACAGCAGGGGTAGTGAGGTCCACCAGAGCCCTTAAAGGTAACTTCTCTCCTCCTGCAGCTGAACTCTGTGAGGGGTGTTCATCTGCGATGCTGTACATCAACACCCCGCCCACCCTCCCTCCCACCCAGGCGGCCCTCAATTAACTGTCCCTTCACTTCCTGCTAATCGCTTTGGCTATCTCGTCCGCATCTGGAGTATGCAGTACTGGATCCGAACCGGCAGACTTACGCTTTCTATTTGACAGAACCGACCCCTCAGAGTCGGATCTCCTTTTGCCTGCGGTGGTATCGCCTAGGTTAGTAGGCACTTCCTTAGGTTCGGCCGTAACCGAACCGGGCTGGTCATCCGGATCTACAGACTTCTTGGCCTCCCTTTCCTTCAGCCTACTCAATCTTTTTTCTAGAGTGGCTTTGGGAAAGGTTTTGCAAATTTGGCAGTCTGACTTGAGGTGGTCAAACCCCAGACAATAAACACAGATGAGGTGGGGGTCGGCCTTGGCAAAGGCCTCCCCCACTCAGTACAGTGTTTAAACCTGTGTGGGACCAGTTTTCTCCTTGGGTTTCTCAGACATGGCCAACCTACCAAATTACCCTTAACGGCTTTCAAGTCAGGTAATAAATAACCTATCGGTTACAAACCGTGTCACGGGTTTTGAAAAAGAACCAGAAAAGGCCCAGTTCTTTTGAAACCGATCAGCACCAGAATACCACTCTAATCCCAGAAAAATTCAGTTTTTAAACAAAGTAGAAATAAGGTCGGTTCCTAACTGGACTGACTGATAAGAAACTGAAGAAAAGAACAATTTCCACAGTTTTACCAAAATAGAACACATTCACAATACAGCAAGACTTAATGTTGTTTGAAGCAATCCTTTGAAAAACATCCTGAAAATTGGATTGAAAGCCAAAGAAGTGCCCTTACCCGCTGAGATGTAGGCCGAGACAGCTGCCAAGTGTACCCTGAGGGTAGATAGCATAAGGCCAAGGGAATGAAGATGGACTAAGTAGTCCAACAGAACTGCAAGTCCAGCCTGATAAGGTTCTATGACCTCCTGTTGGCACCATATGGAAAACCTCTTCCATTTAGAGGTGTAAGTTTTCCTGGTAAAGGGTTTCTGAGAGACCCTTAGGACTTCAAGGACTCCTTCAGAAAGGTGCAGATTAGCATACTTACTCTAAGTCCTCAAGAATCAGGCCATGAGCTTGAGGGACTTTAGGTTGGGGTTAAGGATCCTCCACGGGGAGGATGTCAGCAGGTTGTGCCTCCTGGAGAAGCAAATCGGTCTGGAGATTGACAGGGACAAAAACAGGGAGTAGCAAGGCTGCCTGGCCCAATTAAGAGCTATGAGGATCATTGTTTCTAGCTAGGATTTGAGCTTGTTCAACACCCTGAGCAACAGGGGAAATGGAGGGAAGGTGTACAGGAACTTCCCTGTCCAATCCAGTATTCGTGTATCTTGTGGTACTGTGCCCACTGCAGGTGGCCTGCAGCAAAACTGTGGCAGCTGGTGATTGTCTGGGGCTGCAAAGAGGTCTATCTCTGATGTGCCTCATCTTCTGAAGATGGCCTGCAGGATCTGTTTATGCAGAGATCACTCGTGGTGGTTTTGATTGATCCTGCTCAGTGCATCTGCTAGGACGTTGTCCTTCCCTGGAAGATGAACTGTTGAGAGGGAGACCCTGAGGGAATATGCTAGGCACCAAATTTTCATAGCCTCTGTACACAGTAGAGTGGATCTTGTGCCCCCTTCCCTGTTTATGTTTATTTATTTATTACTAGGAAAACACCTTTGAGCTAAGAGCTCATTTACAAAGGTTCCGCATCATTACAAGGAATAAACTACAAAAATGTACAGTTACATATAGAGAAATTGAACAACTATTAAGGCAACAGTGAGAAACAGTAAATGGAAATTACGTACCTACTGTAATTCTTGATCTTCTTGGACGAAGTCTCCACCACTCATTCACACTAATGGGATCTTCTCCGGAGGTGCTAGGACCCAACAGAAGCAAACTTTTTTTGCAGGAGGGTTGGTGCCAGAGATGGAGCCACGAGGAGCGGCACCGCGAGCCTCGGCTCGTGCAGCAATGACTGTCTCAGCGTCAACCCTCCAACTGCCTCAGTACATTTTTTCTGAGGAGGTGCAGCGTAACTAACCTAGAAGGATAGCCTAACAAAACAAAATGGACATAAAGATAGTCCAGAAGACCCGTATAAGAAGGGTCAAAAAAGAAGTCTTCACAGCCTAAAGATTGAGGGAGAGAAGACCAACCACAGAGGTGAGCTCAAGGGATGGTGGGTGGGCGTGTGAATGAGTAGTGGAGACTTCGTCCAAGAAGATCAAGAATTACGGTAGGTACGTAATTTCCATATCTTCCTGGACATAAAGTCTCCACCACTCATTCACACTAATGGGAGAGTACTGAGCTAATAATCCCCCCGAGAGGATGGCAGGAGAGAACAAGAGCTCACAAATTTAGGACAGAAGTCCATTAAGGATGGTTCTGCCAGACAAAATATGTCGTCTGGCATGGACATCCAGGGCACAGTGTTTGACAAAAGTATGCACCGAGCTCCAGGTAGCCGCATTGCAAATATCTGCAATGGGTACGTTGAGCATTTCCGCCAGGGATGCCGCAACCGCTCTAGTAGAGTAAGCAAACACTCTGCCTTCCAGCTTAACCTGCACCATGGAATAACAGTGGCGAAGGCATGCCACCAGCCATGCCGAAATGCATCTGCTAGCAACAGGGTGACCCAGCCGGGTCTCACTGAAGGAACCAAACAGTTGTTGAGATTTGCAAAATTCTTTTGTTCTATCTAAATGGAAATGCAAAGCTCTTTTTATGTCCAAAGAATGAAGAGAACACTCCCCTTCATTTTGGAAGTTTGCAAAGTAAGTAGGAAGGACCAAAGGTTGGTTTACTAGATGGAATTCTGAAACAACCTTAGAGAGAAACTTAGGATGGGTCCTAAGAACTACTTTGTCCTTATGAAACACAGTATACAGAGGGTCTGTGACCAAGGCATGTATCTCAGAGACCCTGCAGGCCGAGGTGATGGCCACCAGGAAGACCATTTTCCAAGTGAGAAATTTCAACTCACAGGTAGCTAGATGCTCGAAAGGTCTTCGAGTGAGCATGTCTAGCACAAGATTAATGTCCCAGGCTGTGACTGGACGTGTGATAGGAGGTCTGGTATGCAGAATTTCCTTAAGAAACCTCTTAACCTCAGGTAACTGAGCCAGTGACAAGAAAAGTACTGGCTCATGATAAGCTGAAATAGCACAAAGGTGAACCTTGACTGTAGAGTATTGCAGACCTGAATTTGAGAGGTCTAAAAGGTACTCTAGAACTTTATTTGATGGCCAGGAAATAGGATTCAAAGAGGATTTTCCACATCAGAGCAAAAAACGCTTCCATTTGGCTGTGTAAGTTTTCCTAGTGGCTGACTTCTGCACAGCCAGAAGAATATCTGAAACTCTGCAAGAGACATTGAACCTGTTCACTTCTATCTCTTCAGGAACCAAGCATGAAGGGGAAACGATCTCAGATTCGGATGGACCACAGGCCCCTGAGTCAGAAGGTTCGTCTGAAGGGGAAGTGCTTTTGGAGGGGTTTCCGACATACTGTTGAGTAACGGAAACCATATCTGTCGAGGCCAGAAGGGAGCAATGAGGATCATTTTGTCCCCCTGGGACTCGAACTTGAGAAGTACCCTCTGAATTAGAGGAAGAGGCGGAAAGGCGTATAGGAAGCGTTTTGTCCACTGCAGCCTGAACGCATCATGACAGAAAATGCCAGGCCCTGGATTTCTGGAGCAGAAGAGAGGCAGTTTTGTGTTGAGTGGGGAAGCAAAAAGCTCCAGGTATGGAGTTCCCCACTCTGCGAACAGTGACTGAACTACGGTTGAGTCGAGAGACCATTCGTGAGGATCTGTCTCTGTTCTGCTGAGACGGTCTGCCAGTTCATTCTGCACTCCCAGCAGGTAGAGCGTTTGAATTAGAGTCTTGTGCTCCAAGCACCATTCCCCACACTCTCATCGCTTCCCTGCATAAGGGGTAAGAGTGAGCATCGCCCTGCTTGTTGATGTAATACATCACTGCTTTGTTGTCCGTTTGAAGGAGAATGTTCTTGTGACAGAGAATGTCCTTCAAAGCCCGGACTGCATAAAGGACAGCTCTCATTTCTAAGACATTTATGTGAAGCTGGGACTCATCCTGAGTCCAGATACCTTGAGTGTGGAGAGTCTGACAGTGAGCTCCCTATCCCATCGGGGATGCATCCGTGGTAATGGAAATCTGATGATCTAGAGGAGCAAAGGGATACTCTTCCAGAAGATTGTCCTCTTGCAACCACCAGGTGAGTGACTTCTTCAGAGGTTCTGTCACCTTGATGAGAAAGGACTGAGGGTGAGTGGTTGGGGACCACTGAGTACTGAGCATCCATTGAGAGGTTCTCATGTGATGAAGGCATGCTAGGGGTACAGTGAACACGGAGGATCCCATGAGACCTAGCATCTGTTGCATTGAGATAGCTCGAACTGAGCTGTTCTCTCTGATGTATCTGGCCATCTGTAGGATATCGCTCCTTCTGTCCACTGGTAGAAAAGCTTTCGCACAGGAGGTGTCCAGAAGAGTTTCTATGAAAAGGAGCCTCTGGGAGGGCTGCAGCTGCAATTTCTTGAGATTTAGCAGGACTCCCATGAACGTGAGAAAGTCTGAGGCCGTGGCAACAGCATCAAGAGTTCCTTGCCTGGAAGGGCTTGCTAGGAGCCAGTTGTCCAGATATGGGAACACTTGTATTCCGATTTTTCTGAGATGTGCTGTGAGGATTGCACAACATTTTGTAAAAACTTGGGGCACCGAGGATAGCCCAAAGGGCAGGACTCGGAACTGATAGTGCTGGCCCAAAGCCACAAACCTTAGGTATTTGTGATGCCTTGGGTGAATAGGAATATGTTGGTAAGCATCCTGCATTTCCAAGGAGGCTAACCAATCTCCTCGAGGAGGCCCAGTCCTTGGACTGGTCCATGCTTGTTTCCCTTTCCAATGTAGCCATGGCAGTTTCCACATTTACCCAGACTCTACTAACACTCCAGGACCGCTTTTTCCCCCCTGTCACTACCAGACGGGTCAGAGGCAGGTGCTCGCGCTGGGTCTCTAAAGACCTCCTAACCCTTATGAAGGCCAGAGACCACGCCTGGTCCACTTTCAAAGCAACCCCCTTTCCTGCTCTCTGGGATGCTTACAGGCACATGAGGAACAAATGTAAACAGGCCAAATTTTTGAAACAGACCCACTTCCGCAACCTGCAAAAGGCCAACCTTGGAGACCCTAGAAAATTTTGGGACTCAGTCAGCTCCCTCCTAAACCCCACTCCAGCTACGCTGCACCACATCTCAACTCCCAGGATAGGCTGCTGACCGACCCTCACGATGTGGCCAGTGTCTTCAACTGTAAGTTCACCAACTTATCCATGTACCTAAATAAGCTGCCAACTGCCCAACCTCAAAGCCTGGCCCTAATACCTGACACACTGCCATCCTCCTCCAGCTCTGCCACTCACCTGCAAATACCCCCATTCTATTTTAAAGCCCTCTCCATACATGATACAGTGAAGCTACTCAAACATCTACCTAACCACGGCTCCTCCGGATCTGATGGCCTATCTCCAGTCTTTCTTAAGCTGATCTCTTCGGCGATTGCCAAGCCACTCACCTTCATCTTTAACCTTGCCCCTTCCACCTCCTCCATGCCTGACCCATGGAAGATAGCTAAGTTTATCCCCATTCTTAAATCTGGTGACCCCAAATCCTCCGACAATTACAGTCCAATATCCATCCTCCCTCATCTCAGTAAACTACTCAAGAGAGCAGTCCACAATCAGCTCACTGAGTACATAAGCAGATACACCCTCTTATGCAACCAAAAGCATGGCTTTCGCAAGAATCATTCCACCGCCACTGTCCTCGCTCAACTGACCGACCACATCCTCTCTAACATGGATAATGGTAAAGCCACCGGGGGCTGTCTTCATTGACCTCTCAAAGGCTTTTGACATGGTTAACCATGCTGTCCTTACCTCCAAGCTTAGCCTCCTTGGTTGTTCTCAGAAAGTTAAAAGCTGGTTCACTAGCTACCTTACTGATTACTCACAATTCATGTGTATTGGTCAAACCTGCTCCCCCACCCTGCCAGTCTCTGTGGGGGTCCCTCAAGGCTCAATCCTGGGTCCCCTCCTTTTCTCCTTACTCATTAATGCACTTCCCTTCGACTGCCTCAAGTGTAACTCTCTCCAGTATGCCGATGACCTTGTCCTCTTCCACAGTGACAAATCCACGGCCGCAATTTCCTCAGTTCTCTCACACAACTATGTTGCAGCCCACAGCTGGTTCTCAAAAAACCTCCTCTTAGTAAATGCCAAAAAAATCTAAATCCATGCTGTTTGGATCTAAGCCCTTCCTGGCCAAAACTAAAAGCCATGCCCCCTTACGCATTCTCACCCCAGATGGTACAGCCCTGGAGGATGTCAACATCTACAAATACTTAGGAATACTGCTCAACCCCTCCTTCACCTTCACTGAGCATGCAAATTCCCTTGTCAGAAGATTCCATCAAAAGTTAGGTGCCGCCTATAGATTCAGGCAATACCTTACCCCTGAAGCTAGACTAGCCATTGTCCAGGGTAATCTTCTCCCTATTCTTGACTACTGCTCCCCTATTTATGCAAGGATCTCAGCTACTGCTATGGCTAAACTCTCCACTGCCTACAAAAGCGCCTGCCGCTTTGCTTTAATGGCCCCGTTCTCCACCCACCACTGTACCCTCTATAATACCCTTGAATGGCTTACGCTGCAAGGTCGCTTTGACCTAGCCCTCTGCTGCATGGTGGACAATGTCATCTGCACGGCTCCAGAATCCCCCCTAACTGCCCTTCTGAAAACTCGAACACTCCTCCGCAAACTCCACTCAAATGGTACTTCCCCTCTAGCTGTTCCTAGGGTATCCACCAACATGGGTAGCAGAGCTTGGTCTGCAGCTGCCCCCTTGCAGTGGAACAAACTACCTGCTGAACTCTGTTCCACTGACACACACTCCAGTTTCAAGTCCCACCTTAAAGTCTGGTTCCTGGAAAACTCATCCTGCTGATGCTCCCAGGAGTCTCAAACCAACCCACACTAGTCAACTCCCCCACCCAGGGGTTACCCACCTACCCACACTAGTCAACTCTTTTGCCTACAACTGTTATATTGCATTTTTCACAGTAATATTTGACTTCCTTGCCTGTACGTATTGTATATACATTGGCCCAGATATTCAAAAGGGTTGCACATGGCGCAACAGTGTTGCACCATGCGTAACCCACTGATGCGCCCCGCCATGGTATTTAAAAGATTTAAAAGGGAAAATTGCACGGCACAAATCCTGATGCGCTGGAGCGCATCAGTAATGTATGCAGGCACAGGTGGGGGGGCGTGCCCATGCATAACCTGCACAGCCTGATATTCAGCCCGGGATGTGCAGAGCCATGCATGCGCACCCCCTACCTGCGCCAGCACAAAGTTAAGCCCCCCAAAAAAGGAACAACTGATGGCCATCCACAGGTGAGCTGCCGCATTGCAGGGCACAACACGGCAGCTGCCACCTGTGGCTGGCCACACAAGTTCCAGCTGCACCTGGTGACACCTCCCATGCCCGATCGTGGGCATTTGTAAAAAAATAGAAGAATCCCATCCTATATCCCTGGTGGTCCAGTGGACCGCTCTCCGCCCGATCTCGGGCATCTGTAAAACATAGAATAAGTTCTATATCCCTGGTAGTCCAGTGGACCGCTCTTTGCCCAATCGCGGGCATCTGTAAAAAGCAGAGTAAGTCCTATATTCCTGGTGGTCCAGTGGACGCTCTCTGCCGATCAGGCATCTTTAAAACTTTCTATATCCCTGGTGGTCTCGAGTGCCCCCTCCCCACTGAGCCCACCCACCCCGCCCCCTTGGTCAGCCGGCGGAGCCAGCACCACACCCGCCTGCCGCCCCCGACACCCGGTAGAGCTGCACCTATTGGTTCACAGTGTGAGCCGATGGGCGAGTTTGTCAGATAGATAGTCCAGATATGTGAATGATTCATCTGCATATCTGGACTGTGTATGTACGGTTACACACCCATTGGCTCACGCTCAGAACCAATGGGCGGCAGCCCATCGAGGTGTCATTGTGGCGGCGCGGGCAGCAGGCGGGTGGGGTGCTGCCGCCTGCCGCTGACCGAGGGGGGAGCGGGCGGTGGGGCTCAGTGGGTGGTGAGGGGGGGCACCCTGACCACCAGGGATAGGAAGGTTTTTTAAAGATGTCCCCATGATCGGCAGAAAGCGTCCACTGACCACCAGGATATTGGACTTATTCTATTTTATACAGATGCTCTGATACGGCAGACAGCGTCCACTGGACCACCAGAGATATTGGACGCGGATCTTTTTAACACAAATGCCGCGATTGGGCTGCTTGACGTCGGTCCCGGCTGGCTGCTGCCTGGCAAGCGCCAGGTGCAAGTCGTCGGGATCAGTAGCACCTGCATGCAAATGGAGCATAATGACATGCAAATGGCCCCATGTGCACCTTGCATAAATTATGGCCACATTTGCATGTCAACTTTTGAATATTGCGGTTGCTGTGCATGGCGCAATGGAACGTACGCTAGCGAATCTCCATGCTCCACTCTGGCCACTTGCGCTGGCGCAGTGCCACTGCACCATGCACACCGGGGGTGGCCAGGGTGCGATATTCAAAGCTGCTAAGCCATGGCACAGCTCCTTTGAATATTGCTTAGTCCACACCCCTGCGCAGCCAAGCTGAGCTGCGCCAAAGCTTGCGCCACAGCTGGGTGCAGTTTGAATATCTGGGCCATAGTATATACATTTTTTTTACTGAGTATTCTGTGTATTACTTGCTCACTGGATGATGCAGTCTCACACTGTACACTGTGCCTATGATTTGTTTGTTTGTACCAAGTCTTCTCATGTCTGATATTGAAGCCTTGTATTCACTGTTCTCAAATGGACCTATGCATCAAACCTGTATATTGTGTCTACTATTGTTGCTTGTATCAAATCTGTTTCATGTGTATTACAGTTACCTTGTACTCCACTGTCACCCTGCGCCATGTGTTATGGCCTGGGTCGTGCCTGAAAATGGTCCCTGGGATCAGTGCACTCAACTGGTTATCAAAGTCATAAATAAATAAATAAATAATAAAAAAAATTGATGAAGCAAAGGCAACAGGGTTCCTAGCGATATCATTTTGAATTTCTCTTTGGGAAGAAATTTGTTTAATTTTCTGAGGTCCAAAATGGGGAGCATGCCCCCGGTTTTCTTTGGAACTAGAGAGTAATGGAAGTAGAACCCTGTGTTCTGTTGATTCAGTGGAAAGTACAGTTAAGTAAGAACTTACCGTAACAGTAGATCTTCGAGAACAGCTCTTGCAGCAGGTTACACCATTAGGACTGAAGCCAGCAGGCATCAGGACCCCATGGAAATTTTATAGCTAGCAGTCTTCAGCAGGGACTGCATCCGACATCGGTCCCGCCCCCGATGTCAGGCGTAGTACATAAGGAGGCGGTCCCCCCATAATCCTCAGTTCTCCCGCCGGAGACTCCCGGCCGCTGGATGACATCAGGAGACCGAGCATCCGCCACCAGATGGCCAAGACTATAGAATAGGAACGTCCCATCCCGTAAGATGGGTGTTTAACTATGACCTACCTCCAAAAGAAGGGGGATGGTGGGCGGGAAGGTACGTGCTGCAAGAGCTGTTCTCGAAGATCTATTGTTACAGCAAGTTCTTACGTAACTGTACCACCTTACTTCGAGATACAGCTCTTGCAGCAGGTTACACCATTAGGACTGATTTCCAAGCAATAGTGGCAATCATGCGCCACTGGGAGGAGGAAAGGCAGAGATCTCGATATTACTTGAGCCTAGGACAGAAGTCCCTGAAGGACGGGCTAGACCAAACCCTGCTGTTCGCCTTGATGCAATGTCCAGACTGTAATGCCTGATAAAGGTATGCACAGAGCTCCAAGTAGCTGCAGCACAAATAGCTAAGGTGGAGATGTTCTTTAACGCCACAAAAGAATTGGCCACCCCTCTTGTGGAATGACCCTTGACCGCGCCCAGTAAGGGTTTATTGCATTTGTCATAACAAAAAAATTATGCACTGGATGAGCCACCTCAAGAATGACTGTTTGGAGACAGGAGCTCCTTTCATCCTGTGAGCAACGGAGATGAAAAGTTGGTCTGCCTTTCAAAACTGTTTGGTTCTGGTCAGATAGTATCTGAGGCACCGATGCACGTCGAGGGTATGCAGAAGGGCTTCTCCTTGATTAGTGTACCTTGGGAAATACACTTGTAAATCAATATCCTGGTTAAGGGTGAGGGCTGAAGCCACCTTAGGCAAAAACTTTGGGTTTGTCCTTAGGGATACCCTGTCCTGATGGAAAACCAAATAAGGCTCTTTGCACATAAGAGTATGCAATTCTGACATCCTTCTCACCGAAGTAACAGTAACTAAAAATAATGTTTTCCAAGAGAGAAAACATAGCTCGCAATCCGCGGCTGGTTCAAAAGGTGGCAGCGTAATCTGCTTCAGGATGAAGGGTAAGTCCCAAAGAGGAACTGGATCCTTGATGGGCGGCCTAAGGTGGAGGACTCCCCATAAGAAGGCATGAGTAGTGTCCAGCTGGGCCACCGTCCGATGGCCTACGGGGGCATGGTAAGCAGAAATTGCACAAAGGGGCACTTTAACCAAGGAGTAAGCCAGTCAGGAGTGGAAGAGGGAAACCAGATAGTCCAGAACCAGCTTTTCAGGACAGTCTAACAGCGAAAAACCGCACGTTTGAGCCCACAAACAGAATCTACACCATTTCATGGCGTACGTTGTGTGGGTTGATGGTTTTCTGGCGGTAGAGAGTAGGTCTGCCACTTCTTACGAGACCCCATATCGCATCATGGCTATGTCTCTAGGAGCCAAGCGTGCAGGTTCAATGAACGTAAGTCTGGGTGGACCAATGAACCCGCCTCCTGAGACAATAGATGGGAGCTGATTGGCAAAGGAACTGGAGGTTCCCAGGATAGCTGGTGCAGAAAAGGGAACCAAATTTGTCTGGGCCAGAAAGGTACGATCAAAATGAGCGTCGCTTGTTCCCTGCGAAGTTTTAAGAGAACTCTCTGGATCAACAGGAAAGGAGGGAAGGCATAGAGGAATCTGCCCACCCAGGAGAGGGACAACGCATCTTGCCAGAAAACACCAGGCCCTGGATCTAGAGAGCAAAAATTGGGCAGTTTTGCATTGGATGGGGACGTGAAAAGGTCTAACTCTGGAGTGCCCCATCTGTGAAACAGATCCTCTGCCACCTCCTGTAGAAGTTCCCACTCGTGGACTCTGGCCTGAGAGTGTCTCAGACTGTCTGCGACGGTGTTGTCCACTCCCGGGGGACATGTACTGCAATTAGGTTTGCGCCGTGTTGCAATATCCACTCCCACACTCTCATGGCCTCCCTGCAAAGCGGGTAGGAGTGAGTGCCCCCTTGTTTGTTGAGGTAATACATCACCACGGTATTGTCTGTTTGTAACAGGAGTGTACCCGATGGAATCTCCGACTGGAAGGCTTGCAGAGCATAAAGGACTGCCCTCATTTCCAAAATGTTTATGTGGAGATGAGACTCCTGTGCTGTCCAAAGGCCCTGAGACCGAACACCGTCCAGGTGTGCTCCCCACCTGAGCCCTGAAGCATCTGTGGAGAGTGTCACAGTCGGAGACGGCGCTATGAAGGGAACCCCTACGGAGAGGTTCCCCGGATTTAGCCACCATTGCCAATCCTGAATCACGGCATTAGTGATTCGGATTGGTTGCTGCAGATGGTCTTGCCTTTGGTCCCATTGCACCCTTAGCATCCACTGGGTTACCCGCATGTGGAGACGTGCCAGTGGGACTGTTGCAATGGCCGCAGACATGTGTCCGAGCAGGCGAAGGACCCATCTGTCCGGGACAGTCTTCTTCACCGACAGGTCCCTGATGAGGGATCTGATGTGTTCCGCTCTGTCCAAGGGAAGAAAAGATTTCCCTCTGATGGTGTCCAGAACTGCTCCTATAAACTGCAGTTTCTGGGATGGCACCAGGAGTGACTTCTCATAGTTGATGAGAATACCCAGTGATTGATAAAGGGACTGGGTGCAGTGAATGGCCATCATCAGTGCCTCCCTGGAGGGTGCCATGAGAAGCCAGTCATCCGGGTATGGCAACACGTAGTGGCCTTGTCTCCTCGGAGACGCCACTACGACCGCCATGCACTTCGAAAATACGCGAGGTGCCGATGACAGCCCGAAGGGAAGAGCTCGGAACTGATAATGGCAGCTCTGAAACTCGAAGCACAGGAACCTCCAGTGTGCTTGAGCAATCAGAATATGCAGGTAGGCGTCCTGCATCTCCAAAGACACCAGAAAGGCGTCTCGCTTCCGCATGGGAATTAGGTCCGGAAGGGTCACCATGCAGAATCATTTGTAAACGACCGACAGGTTGAGGTCGCTGAGGTCCAGTATTGGACGGAGGGCCACTGTTTTCTTTGGAACCAGGAAGAAGTGAGAATAGTACCCTAGTCATCTCTGGTTCTCTGGAATGTGCTCTAAGGCTTCTTTTTCCAGAAGCGTGAGCACTTCCTGCTGTATGAGCAGGGCATGCTGACCCGAATATCGGGAAAGCAGGGGAGGTCTTGTGGGTGGACTGCCTACAAATTCTATACAGTGGCCTTTTTTGACCAGTTGCAGAACAAACCTGTCGGTGGTGATCGACTGCCACCCTGGCAAGTGGCGTGCAATGCGACCCCCGACTTTCATTTCCCATTGATTCTGAGAAGGGGCAGGAGCTGGGAAGGAGTCATGCTGCAGCAGCGTTTGATCCGGCGGGCTGTGCCGACTTTGCAAATCGTTGGCCTCTGCCTAGGCATGACTTGGCCTGCACTTTGCAGGTGAAAGTGCCCCTCTGCTGTTGGCTGGAACGTGGCTGTTGCCTTTGTAGCCGGCTACGGAAGTGGCTCTGGTTCCTACGAAAGGAACTGGGCCGAGACCTGTACATGGCCTGTACAGATCGGACTGCCTTCCCTGCGTCCTGAAGTTTGGTGATTACTCTCTCGGAGGCTTCACCAAATAGGACCTCACCATTATAAGGGACACCTAAGATGTTCTTCTGGACGTCCGGGGTAAAACTGGAGACACATGCCTGAGGCTGCAGCTCTGGCTGAGGAGTCCGCAGAATCGTATTCGGCTCTGAGCACCTGGGTCCCCACATCTGAACCCGTGTGGAGGAGGTTCAAGATCTCCTCCTTTTGGTTGCCATTGGGCATTTTCTCGACCAGGTCCTGTCCCTGTTCCCACAGTGCGTTCTGGAATTGAACCATGTGGGTGAGGTAATTCAGTGACCTGATGGCGCAAGTTGCAGAGGCGTACGTGCGCCTACCCAGGACATCCAATTGCTTGGATTCCTGGTCCGGTGGCTGTGTGCTCAAATGCTGAGGTCTCTGAGACCGGTCATGCGAGGCAGTGATGACCAGGGAGTCAGTCAGAGGATGGTTCGCCAGATACTGGTCCTCCATAGCGGCCTTGTATAGGCGGTCAGCCTTCTTTGGCACTGCTGGAGTGGAATGCGGACATTTCCAGGCAGCCTTGGTGATGTCCACAAAGGTATCCACCAAGGGCAGCACTACCACAGGCTTCGGGACTTTCTGCCGAAGGTAGCAGGCAAGGCGTTGTCTCTCACGGTCGAGCTCTTCAGCATCCCACCCCATATTCTCCTGGATGTGCCTCATGATCTCTGCGAAAGAGGGATCATCTGGAGGAGACCTGGGTAGGTTGTGTGGGTCCGGAGAGGGAATGCTGATGGGAGAAGGAGATCTGGAGAGCCCTGAGGTGTCAGATCTAGAATCCTCCCCAGATGGAGTGTACCAGCGTCATCTGGGTCTCTTGAGACTGGGTGACCCTGAGGTGGATCTGGAGGGAGGTCTTCTCCTTTCTGAGGATCTGCCCCAAGGAGGTGGTGTTTGCTCCTTGGGGGTTGGCTACCGTCCTACGGGCCCCTTGGGTGGAGGAGGGGGCATAAGCGGTGAAGGAGTAGGAGGAGGCGGAGTCAGAGTAGGAAGAGGACGTGTGGCGACCACATCTTTTCTGATGGTGTCCCACCAGAAGGTAAAGAGCTCCTTTACCTCTGCCAAGTTCATGCCCGATGATGGGCCCGGTGCCGGTGGCCTGTCGCCGGGGTCGGACGTCAGGTCCCCGGGGGTCTCCTGCTCTGGGGAAGGTTCTCGTGGGAGCCCAGCATCTCCGGTGTCACCCGCCTGGTCCTCGGGCTGTGTGGTATCCTCCTCCGACGAGTCCTTCCGACCAGCATTAGCCGGCGACGGTGGTGCGGTCCTCTTCTCTGGGGTAGCCGATGATGTTCCCCTGGCCGACGCCCTTGGAGGCGAATGCCTGGCCGGCAACGGGTGTTTTGGTGTCGCCGGCTCCTGGGAGCACCGATGATGCTTGGCCGACGTCGGGTGGGCTGACGTCGGGTCCGATATCCGTTTGAGGGATGTCAGGGCCTTGGTCTTGCGAGGAACTGGATCCGACCCAAGCGGAGACTGGGAAACCGACCTGGCGTCGGAGTCCCACCAGCGGAAAGAAGATTTATGGCACTCCCCGGACTTCGACGAGGCCTTAGATGGAGTGGAAGATGCCGACGGCCTGGAAGTCTTCAGGGGCTGCAAAGAAGGGGAACCACTGGAGGATCTGACCTGAACCAGGGGAGGTTGCGATTGAGCTCTGGAAGGAGAGCGGTCCAATCACGAGCCAGAGCTTCAGGAGTCTGGGGCCCTCACAGGGGACCTGGGCCTTTCCTTTTCCCGGTGTTTATCCTGGTGCTTGTGGGTTTACCCGACGACTCCCCCCTGGAGGAAGGTTCTTTGTTCATGGTTTTCAGTTTCTCCTCTAAGAGAAATGCTTGAAGGGCCTTCTGGTGGCAGATCCTTGTGCGACTGTTGAAGCCCTGGCAGAAGGAGCAGGCCTTAGTGTCATGCTATGGGCCTAGGCAGCGCATGCAGGCCGAATGTGGATCCTTGAAGGGGATCTGTTTGCCGCAGGCACACTTCGATTGGTGACCCTCCAGAGAAGTAGTTGGAGAGGACATCAGTTGAATCCAAAGTTGTGAAGGAAGATGAAATCATCGTAGCTCTAAAGGTCGTCGCACGCTAGAAAACGGACCGAGAGGCCGATACTTGCGATGTTGACGGCGGTAAAAGAACTGGGGATTATGGGGGGACTGGCCTCTTTATGTACTATGCCTGACGTCGGGGGCAGGACCAACGTCGGAGGCGGTCCCCGCTGAAGACTGCTAGCTAGAAAATTTCCGTGGAGTCCTGATGCCTGCTGGCTTCAGTCCTAATGGTGTAACCTGCTGCAAGAGCTATATCTCCAAGTAAGATCTACTTCTACTGCCCTGATGTTCAGAAGGCCTTGTAACTTGGAGGCCAGAAGTTCTGACTGAAGTATTGACAGTTTTGGCTGCCATTTGGGGGAACAATCCAGAGGGTTCTCTGAAAAATTGAGGGAATATCCCTCGAGGATTATCCAGAGGACCCATTTGTCTGAAGTTATGGACTTCCACCGGTTGTAGATTTGAGTCAGACAACCTCCCACCGCTAAGGAGTCCCCCTCAAGCAGTTGAGGTGGGACTTTGGGTCAGAAACTCAGAAGGCGGCACTGGGCGCTTTCGGTCCTTGCGTCTTCTGTTGTATTTTCTTTTGAGGCTGAGGGGCTTGATTTTTATTAAAACCTCCTGTGCCTTTGCCTTGAAAGGACTGACGGTTATGAAACTGGCGTTTGTTAACACCCCCCGAGAGGGGGCCGGAGAAGGTCGAGCCAATTAAATGGCTGACCTAGTCTTTTGCGTGGCCTCTAGAGCCTGTTCTACTTGAGGGCCGAAGAGATACACACCATCGAAGGGCAATGCCATGTCCTGTTGCTGGGCATCATTCATGAAACCTGAAGTGCGCAGCCAGGAATGGTGGCGGCTACAAATGCCTGCCACCGCCGCTCGGGAGGCAGTATCGAAGGCATCCATAGCTGCTTTAACCAGTTGGTTGTTGGACTTGATACCCCTGATTATGGTTTGAAGAAGCTCTGAATTAGTGTCCGACTCCGGTAGAGCTTCAACCATTTGTCTGAGTAAATGCCAAAGAATATACTCATATTGAGAGAAATAGCCCCGGTAGCTGGCAATACGCATACCCAGGGTGGATGCATCAAAGACTCCCTTATCTAAAGGATCTATCTTATGAGATTCTTTGTTTATACGTCGAGCTGTAGAAGTCTGAGGAAAGACGACCTTATCATTCTCTGAAAAGACTACAATAGGATCCACAAAGGCTTGGGAGACCAAAATAGGTGGATTCTTGGGAGCAGCATACTTCCTATCTATGGACTTAGCCACAGAAGGAATGAGGGCAGGATTATTCCATACCATTTGAGAAAGCGTCTCAAAGGAGGGTTGTACCGGGGGAGTTAAATCCATAGGGATGTCCGTAACATGAAGGTATTGGAGTCTTAAAAGCTTCCCAGGATCGATGTCCATAGTCTGGAGAGAAAGAGTGAATTCAAATTTTCAGCAGAGACTTAAATGACAGGTCCTCAAGCACAGGCTCTTCAACAGGATTAGGTCCTGGTCCCTCCACAACATCACCCAGTCTAAGATCTGGGTCAGGCTCAATATCATCTCCTGACAGTCCAGGAAGGACTTCATGGACAGGAAAGGAATGAAAATCAGCAGGAAAACAGGAAGGAAAAGAATTCGGAGATGAGAAACCCTGAAGCTTGACAGATGAAAATCCAGGCCTCGGTGCCGAAAGGCCGCACGGCACTGACAAATCAGAAGGCGCCGAAGAGGAACACGGCACCAAAAGGCCGCACGACACCAAAGACGGCGCCAAAATGCCACACGACGCCGAAGAAAAAATTACTCACCTTAGTAATGTTGTTTCTTCTAATGGAGTCTTGCTGTATTCTGACAATAGCAGTGAGTCCCAACCTTCGAACTGCTCCGGAGGTGAAAGAGTTAACTTTCCATGCTAGGCATGGAACGCTGAGCTCGAGCTCGGTTGAAAACTCTGTCTGTTGTTCTTCAAACATAAACTGTCAGATCTTTACAAGCTAAACTCACTAAGGTCCTGTGTGGAAGCTGTAAACCTACGCTAGCCAACTGGCTACTAAATATAAGAACACATTTTTTGGTCCCAAAACAAAGACTCAAGTCAGGAGACCCAAAAATGAAAAACACAACCCAAGTCACCCCAAAAAGGGAAGGGTGAAAAAACAACAAAGTGGGCATCTAGTAAGTGCCAACACTGCACTGCCCACCCACATCCCAAAAAAGTACAGTTACGTAAGAACTTACCGTAAACAGTAGATCTTCAAGAACAGCTCTTGCAGCAGGTTACACCATTAGGACTGAAGCCGCAGGCGCCAGGACCCCACTGGAAAAATTCTAGCTAGCTATCTTCAGAGGGACCGCCCGACGCCGGGTCCCGCCCAGACATCAGGCGGGTACAAAGGGGCGGCCCGGCCAGATTCCCCAGTCTCCCGCCCGGAGACTTCCGCCGCAGGCTGACATCAAAATGGGAGACCGAGGATTCGCCAGAAGACAGAAAGGTATAAATCCCTGCTCAGAAAAAACTGAGCCATGCCTCCTCCAAGGGGGAAGGTGGGCGGGAAGGTACCTGCTGCAAGAGCTGTTCTCGAAGATCTACTGTTACGGTAAGTTCTTACGTAACTGTACTATCTTACTTTGAGACACAGCTCTTGCAGCAGGTTACACCATTAGGACTGATTCCCAAGCAGTAACGCTGCCAGAAATTCCGGGAGGAGGAAAAGGGAAATTAATTCCAGGTCCTGAACCTAGGACAGGAGACCCTGTAGCACCGCCAGGCCGAAACCAGCCCTTCGCTGAGAGGCGATGTCCAGGCTATAATGCCTGATAAAGGTATGCACAGAACTCAAAGTGGCGGCAGCACAAATAGCAGAGGTGGAGACATTTCTGAGAGCTGCAAAGGAGGTGGCCACACCGCTAGTAGAATGACCCCGGACTGCCCGGGAGGGGCTTTTGTTTTATATCATAACAGTAAGAAATACACTGGACAAGCCAGAGAGAAAGGGACTGTTTGGATACGGGTTGGCCCATCATTCTCTCAGAGAAGGAAACGAAAAGCTGCTCAGAACTATGAAAAGACTTAGTTCTGTTGAGGTAAAACCTCAGGCTGCAGTGAACATCCAGGGTGTGAAGCAGAGCCTCTCTCTATTCGAGTAACTCGAAGTAGACAGGAAGGTCAATATCCTGGTTCAGAGGAGTGAAGAGACCACCTTAGGCAAAAATTTGGGGTTCGCCCTCAGGAATACTCTGTCCCGTGGAAAACTAAATAAGGCTCTTGCACATAAGAGCGTGAAGTTCGATATTCTTCTCGCCAAGTAACAGCACTAAAACAACGCTTTCCACGACAGAAAACGAGCTCATGACCATGCAGGTTCAAAGGGGAGCGTAAGCTGTTCCAGGACAAAGAGCAGATCCCATGGAGGCACAGGGTCCTTAATAGGAGGCCTAAGGTGTAACACTCCCCTAAGAAATTCCCGAGAGGCGTCCAACTGAGCCACTGTACGATGTCCCACCGGGAGGTGATAGGCCGAAATGGCACAGAGGTGCACCTTAATAGAGGAGTAGGCTAGACCCGAATGAAAGAGGGAGAGCAGATAATCCAAAATTACTCCCACAGGACAACCTAAAGGGAGAAAATCACGTGCTCGCGACCATAAACTAAAACGGCGCCATTTCATGGCGTACGTCGCATGCGTTGCTGGCTTTCTGGCTGCAGAAAGGACCTCTTGACGACCCGTGACGAAGATGGCTATGTCTCTAGGAGCCAAGCATGCAGGTTCAACGAACGAGGGTCCGGATGGACAAGGAACCTTTCTCCTGAGACAGCAGGTGGGAGCTGAGCGGCACGGAGCGGGGTTCCCAAGATAGTTGCACCAACAAAGGAACCAGATCTGTCTGGGCCAGAACGGAGCCACCAGGATCATGAGTGTGTCTCCTGCGCAGTTTGAGAAGGACTCTGGATCAACGGAAGGGAGGGAAAGCTTAGAGGAATCTGTTCACCAGGAGAGGGATAACGGTCTCACCAGAAAACACCAGGCCCTGGATCTAGCGAGCAAAATTGGGCAGTTTTATGCTGGATGGGGATGCAAACAAGTCTAGTTCTGGAATTCCCCATCAAGAAACAGATCCTCTGCTACCTCTTGAAGAAGTTCCCATTCGTGGACTCTGGCCTGGGAGCGACTCAGGCCGTCTGCAATCGTGTTGTCCACCCCGGGGACGTGCTCAGTGATCAGATTTGCGCCGTGTCCAATTAACCAATACCACACCCTCATGGCCTCCCTGCAAAGGGTAAGAGTGTGTGCCTTGTTTGTTGAGGTAATACATCACCGCCGTGTTGTCTGTCTGAAGCAGAAGAGTACACGGTGGGATTACAGACTGAAAGGCCTGCAGGGCATAGAGAACCGCTCTCATCTCTAGGACATTGATATGAAGATAAGCTTCCATCTGGGTCCACATACCCTGGGACTTTACCCCGTCCAGGTGTGCCCCCCACCCAAGACCTGAGGCGTCCGTGGTGAGGGTTACCTCCGGGGACGACGCTACGAACGGGACGCCCGAGGAGAGCGACCCTGGGACTAGCCACCACTGCCAGTCTCGAATCACGGAATTCGTGATTCTGACCGGATGCTGCAAGTGGTCTTGCCTTTGGTCCCATTGCACTTTGAGCATCCACTGAGTTACCCGCCTGTGGAGCCTTGCGAAAGGGACAGTAGGAATGGCCGCAGCCATGTGTCCGAGCAAGCGAAGGACCGACCTGGCAGGTACGATCTTGTTCGATGATAAATCCCTTATGAGGGATCTGATGCGCTCCGCTCTGTTGGCCGGAAGAAAAGCTCTTCCCTGAACAGTGTCCAGTACTGCGCCTATAAACTGCAGTTTCTGCGACGGTACCAGGAGAGACTTCTCGTAATTTATGAGGATGCCCAGAGACCGGAACAGGTCCTGGGTGCTCTGAATCGCATGTAGCAACGCCTCTCTGGAGGCGGCCATGAGAAGCCAGTCGTCCAGGTACGGGAACACATAATGGCCCTGTCTCCTCAGAGACGCTGCCACAACTGCCATGCACTTGGTAAAACCCTTGGTGCGGAGGACAGTCCGAACGGAAGGGCTCGGAACTGAAGGTGGTGGTCGAGAAACTCGAAGCGCAGGAACCTCATGTGCACCTGAGCCATAGGGATATGCAGGTATGCGTCCTGCATGTCTAGAGACGCTAAAAAGGCATCCTGTTTCAGCATGGGAATAAGACCCGGAAGAGTCACCATGCGGAATCTCTTGTAGGCGACCGACACGTTGAGGTCGCTGAGGTCCAGAATCGGATGGCGGTCCCCTGTTTTCTTTGGAACCAGGAAGAAGTGGGAATAATATCCTTGTCCTCTCTGGTTCTCCGGGACATACTCTATCGCTCCCTTTCGCAGAAGCGCGAGTACTTCTTGCCAGATCAAAGCTTTATGTTGACCCGGATACCGGGAGAGCAAAGGAGGCCTCGAGGGTGGCTTTTCTGCAAATTCTATAAAGTGGCCTAGACTGACCAATTGAAGAACCCACCTGTCGGTGGTTATAGCCTGCCATTCCGGCAGGAAGTTCGCAATGCGACCCCCGACCATGATTTCCTGTTGATCCTGAGGGGCCGGGGCCGGAAAGGAGTCAGGCTGTGGCGGCAGATGGGCCCGCTGGCTGGGCCTGCTTAGGAGAACGCTGACCTCGGCTGGTGGGCTGCTTCCCCTCGGCTCTACAGAAGCCGGAGCCCCTCTGATGTGCAGCGGAGCGGGGCTGCTGCCTCTGCGTCCGCCCACGAAAACGGCTTTGGTTCCTACGAAAGGAACCAAGCTTGGGTCGGTACATGGCCTGAACCGACCTTACCGCCTTCCCGGCCTCTTGAAGTCTGGTAATGATTTTCTCTGAAGGATTACCAAACAAGACTTCTCCCTCAAAAGGAGCGTCCATAATATTCTTCTGGACGTCCGGGGTAAAACCAGAGACGTGTAACCAGGAGTGTCTCCGGAGGCATACGCCAGAAGCTGCTGCTCGGGCCGATGAGTCCGCGGAGTCGTACGCGGCTCGTAGCACTTGGGTCCCCACGCCTGAACCTGCACGGAGGAGCCAGCATCTCCTCCTTCTGCTCACCTCAGGCAATTTTTCAGCCGCTTCCAGACCCTGTTCCCACAAAGCGCTCTGGAACTGAACCATATGGGTTAGATAGTTTAAGGATCTGATGGCGAGGTAGGAGGCATACGGCGCTTACCCACTGGGCCCAACTGCTTGGACTCTGGGTCCGTGGCAGGTGCTCAAATGTTGCGCCTCTCTGACCGGTCATGTGAGGCTGTGATGACCAGAGAATTGGCCTGAGGCTGCTGCGTCCAGTACTGGTCATCCTTAGGAGCCTTGTACAGATGATCAGCTTTTTTCGGCATCGCCGGGAGCGAGTGTGGACGCTTCCACGCTGCCTTGGTGACGTCCACAAAAGTGTCCACCAAGGGTGGTACCACCACAGGCTTGGGGTCCTTCTGCCGAAGATATTTGGTGAGGCGTAACCTTTCGGGGTCTAGGTCTTCTGCATCCCATCCCACGTTCTCTTGCATGTGTCTCATAATATCAAGGAACGAAGGGTCATCCGGAGGAGATTTGGGCATCTCACGTGGGTCCGGAGAAGGGATGGAGAGTGGAGATGGGGATCTAGAGGCAGAGTAGTCTGATCCCGTGTCCTCTGTTGAAGGCGAACGTCGATGTCTCCTAGATCTCTTGGGGCTGGGTGATCCAGAAGATTTCGACGGAGGTCTCCATTTTTCTGTTCTCCCCCTGGGTGGGGATCTAGGCTCCCGGGGGGAAGGTAAACAGCCTGCCGACCCCGATGGTGAAGGGGGTGCAGGAACCGGAGGAGGAGGAGAAGGAGGAACAGTGGGAACCATGTCCTTCTTTATGGTGTCCCACCAGGAGGTGAAGAGGTCCTTCACTTCCGCTAAAGAAAGGCCTGATGATGGCCCGGGCGCCGGTGGGCGGTCGTCGGGTCCCGGCGTCGGCTCCGCAGGGGGCTCAGGTAACAGCGAGGGTTCCCTGGGAGTTTCGACGAAACTGGGGTCGCCCGTCTGGTCCTCGGGCTGCGATAGGTCCTCCTCAGTTAAAGTCTCCTGACCGACGTCGGTCGGAGGCGACAGGGCCCTCTTCTCAGGAGGAGCGGACGTCGGTCCCCCTGCCGGCGTCCGCTGAGGTGATGGTTTGGCCGGCGATGGTCGTCTGGCCAATGGCGGCTCCAGGGAGGTATGACGTGCAGCCGATGACGGTCGCGCCGGCGTCGGGTCCACAGGTCTCTTTAAGGGCGTGAGCTCCAGCGTCTTGCGAGGAGGCACAGAAGAAGACCTGACATTGGGTACCGAGGAGCGGGAACCCGACTTGTGGTGATGGTGGTGGCGCTCCCCGGACTTCGCCAAGGCCTTGGAGGAAGACGAGGACGGCCTGGCGGACTTGGCCTGAGAAGAAGGTTTCCTTACCGCAGCCAGGGGAGGCTGAGAGCTGGCCCTGGAGGGAGAGCGGTCGGACCTAGAACCGGAGCTGCATGACTCTGAAGCCCTGGAGGGGGACCTGGAAGGGGCCTTCTCCCTTCTTTTCTCCGCGTGCTTGTGGGATTTTTGAGAAGCAGATTCCCCCTTGGAGGACATAGTCTTCAGCTTTTCCTCCAACAAAAAGGCCTGAAGAGCCTTCTGACATCGGATCCGAGTACGACTGTTGAACCCCTGGCAGGACGGGCAGGCCCGGGTATCGTGGTCTGGGCCCAGGCACCTAACGCAGGCTGTATGAGGGTTCTTAAAGGGGATCTGTTTCCCGCAAGCACACTTGTAGAAGTGACCAGAGGTCGGTGAGGACATCAGCAAAAGTCTTGCTTGAAGAAATTCGAATTTTCTCGGAGAGAAGCACTTAAACCACGCGTCGTGTGCTAGACTGTAACCGAAGGGTCGAGACAAGGTAAGTCGACGGCGGGAAAGAACTGGGGAATCTGGCGGGACCACCCCCTTTTGTACCACGCCTGACATCGGAGGCGGGACCGACATCGGGGGCGGTCCCCGCTGAAGATAGCTAGCTAGAATTTTTCCATGGGGTCCTGACGCCTGCCGGCTTCAGTCCTAATGGTGTAACCTGCTGCAAGAGCTGTGTCTCGAAGTAAGATCAGAGGTTCTGAGAGGGGCAGGCAGGGAGGGAGGTCAGAATACAGCAAGACTCCATTAGAAGAAACAACATTACTAAGTAATTTTTTCTTCAAACGACATGAAGTCTTGCTGTATTCTAACAATAGCAGACTACAAAGCAGTACCTCCATGGAGGAGGGACAGAACCTACCTAGGTAATAGGCTCTGAAGCACGGCTGTGCCAAACCGAGCATAACTCCTAGTCTGGATATCCAGGGAGTAATGCTTGGTAAAAGTGTGAACTGTTTTGAAAGTAGCTGCTTGACATATATCTAGAATAGGGATGTCCCTGGCAGCAGCCAGGGAAGCAGCTGTACCGCTGGTAGAATGAGCCCTCAGGCCTGAGGGTGGAATCTTACCCAGTTTTTCATAACAAAATTGGATACAAGAGACAATCCACCTGGAAATGGATCTTTTAGTGGCGGGTTTCCCTTTACCAACCTCGCCATAAGTGAGGAACAGTTGGAGGGAGTCAAACCTATGACCCTTGGTATGCTCTATGTAGTAGCCAAGGGCCCTTTTCACGTCCAAACTGTGTAACCTCCTCTCGCCAGAGGAGGAATGGTCAGTGAAGTACACAGGAAGAGAAATAGACTGATTTAGGTGGAAATCTGAAACCACCTTAGGCAAGAACTTCCTGTTAGTCCTGAGGACCACCTTATCTCTATGAAAGGAGATAAAATCCGGCTCCACTGACAAGGCTTGTAATTCACTTATGCGTCTGGCAGAAGTGATGGCCACCAGAAACACAGTTTTCCAAGTCAAGTACTTGAGCTCTGCTGAAGACAAAGGCTCAAAAGGGTTGCATAAGCTGAGCAATGCAAACATTAAGGTCCCAGGCAGGGGCAGGGTCCCTGAATGGAGGGTTGGTATGAAGCAATCCCTTGAAAAACTTGGAGAATACAGGGTGAGCTGAAATAGAAGAGGGCTTACCTGCTGAAATAAAGGCAGACACAGCTGCCAGATGCACTTTTAGGGTAGCTGGTCTCAGACCCTAGGTATTTAAGTGGACCATGTAATCCAAGACTGTGGGTAAACCAGCAGATTCTGGGGAAATATGCTTTCCAGAGCACCATATGGAAAATCTCTTCCATTTGGAATTATAAGTAGCCCTGGTAGAAGGTTTCCTAGAAGCCTTCAGGATATCCATTACACCTTGGGAAAGGTGTAAATCAGCAAACTCTAACTCTTCAAGAGCCAGGCCTTGAGATTGAGAGATTTGAGGTTCGGGTACCAAACCCTGCCCTGGGCACATGTTAACAGGTTGTGATTCCTGGGAAGACAGAGGGGAAGATGGACTGCTAAGGACAGCAGGAGTGGATACCAGGGTTGTCTGGGCCAATCCGGAGCAATCAGGATCATCTTGCAGGGTTGAGATCTGATTTTGAGTAGCACTTTGAACAGTAGAGGGAAGGGGGGAAAAGCATAGAGAAACTTCCCTTCCCAATTGAGGACTAAGGCATCCAGAGGGACTGAGCCCAACACTGGGGGCCTGCAGCAAAAAAGGGGAAGTTGGTGATTGTCTGGGGCTGCAAAAAAATCTATCTGTGGGGTGCCCCATCTGGCAAATACCACCTCCAGGACCAGAGGATCCAGTGACCATTCGTGATGGCCCTGGGAAATCCTGCTGAGAGCATCTGCCAGGACATTGTCCTTGCCTGGGGGGTGAACTGCTGTAAGGGAGGTGTTCAGTGAATAAACCAGAGACCACAACTTCATTGCTTCGGTGCACAAGGCCGTAGACCGAGTGCCCCCTTGCTTGTTGATGTACCACATTGTTGTGGTGTTGTCTGTTCTGACCTGCACAACCTTGTTCTGAACAGATTTGGAGAAAGCTTGAAGTGCTAGAAAAACTGCTCTGAGTTCCAACAGATTGATGTGGAGCAGAGATTCCTGAGGGGACCACAACCCCTTGGTAGTGAGGTCACCCATGTGAGCTCCCCACCCCAGGAGGGATGCATCTGTAGTAAGGATTAAGGAGTGAGACTGAGTGACAAAAGGAACCCCTTGTCTCAGATTGTTCTGATCCTGCCACCACTGTGGGACCTGGATCAGGGTTCGAGTCACTGGGATCAATTTGGTTAGAGGGTCTTTCCTTTGAGACCAAAAGGCTCTCAAATGGAACTGAATGTCCCTCATCCGAAATCTTGCTCCCTGCACTACTGCTGTGGAAGCAGCCATGTGCCCCAGGAGCTGTAGAAAATGCCTTGCAGGCCGAGACACCTGCAGGGTGAATGAGGAGGCCAGAGAGACCAGGGTCCTTGCCCTGTCCAAAGGGAGGAAGGCTCTGGCTTTCTCTGTGTTTAGTTCTGCGCCTATGAAGGTGAGAAGCTGGACAGGCTCTAGAACTGACTTTGAAAGATTCAGAATGAAACCTAGAGAGGTGAGCAATTGCTGAGTTACTTGTAGATGTAACCTGACTTGATCTGGGGACTGGCCTACTATGAGCCAGTCGTCCAGGTAAGGGAAGATGGCAATTTTTGCCTTCTTAGAGCAGCAACTGCTACTGCCTGGCATTTTGTGAATACCCTTGGAGCAGAGGTGAGGCCAAAAGGCATTGCTCTGAACTGGTAATGGCCTGAGGGCAGCTCGAACCTGAGGTACTTTCGATGGGAGCTTCTGATGAGAATATGGAAGTAGGCATCCTTGAGGTCCAGGGACGCTAGCCAGTCCCCTGGCCTTAGAGAGGGTAGAATAATTCCCAGAGTCACCATTTTGAATTTTGGTTTTAAAAGGTGCTTGTTTAAGTATCTGAGATCCAGGATGGGCCGCCATTCACCTGTTTGTTTTTTTTTTTTTTGGGGTAAGGAAGTACCTGGAGTACAACCCTTTGCCCTGATGTTGGGGTGGAACCCTTTCCACAGCTCTGAGAGCCCAGGAGGGAAGAGACCTCTGCCTCTAGGGCAAGTGTCTCTGAAGGATTTGCAGGTGGAAATGATCTAGTTCTATCTTTGGAAACTTTTTGAAGCTGAGAACCAGTCCCTGGCTTACTACTTCCAGGACTCACTTGTCTGATGTCAGAGACTGCCAGTCCTGGACAAAGTAAGCCAGCCTGCCCCCGACAGGAAGTTGAGAATCGGCCCTGGCAACCCCATCAGGGTGCCTACTTGGCAGGGGCTTTAGGCTGAGGGGTGGAAGCAGGCCTGCTTGTACCCCATCTGCCTCTCCCTCTAAAGAACCCCCTCTGGGTGTAAGCTGAAGAGGAGGCCTAGGCTTGGTAAAAAGGCCTATGAAAGGGCCTGCCCCTGCCCCTGGAAGGCTGCCTTTGAGGAGTGGCCTGCCCTTCTTTGGCCTGTGCACTCCTATAGGTGGTCCTATACTCATCCATTTTCTTCATGTAATTCCCTGTCTGCTCCCCAAACAGAGAATTACGCACAACAGGAAAATCCATGGCCTTAGTCTGGGTATCCTGTGACAGGCTAGTACATCTGAGCCAAGCCATTCTGCGAAGTGCCACAGATGTAGCCATGACTCTTGATGACACATCATTAGAGTCCACTGCAGCACGGAATTGCACCTTGGATGCCTCAATACCATCAGCGGCCACCTGCTCCAGCTCCTTGGCAAGCTGGCCAGGGACCTGCTTTGCTAGAGCCAAAACAGTATCCCATCTAGATTTCTGGTACCTAGCAACATAAGCCATATAGTTTGCCTGTCTGAGTCCCAAGGATGCTGCCATGTACTGTTTCTTTGCCATGGCATCAATCCTCCTGGAGTCCTTGTCAGGGGGGTGTGAGGCCAAGGGAATATTTGCCTTGTCACAGGCTGCAGTCTGCACTACCCCAACATGGCTGCATTGTTGTGTAAGGAACTCCATATCAGAGCCTGACAAAGTGTACCTCTTGTCCATTCTCTTATAAACAGGAGGTATAGTGTGAGGAGTTTTTAGAATTTTTACTGTCTGCTTCCCAAAAGATTTATGCAAAGGAATAGATAGTCTCCTAGACTCTGGGATATCCATCATTTCCACATAGTCAGGCTCCTCTTGATCATCCACAGCTTCCTCCATAGCGAGCTGGAGGGTTTCAGCCACTTTTTGATAAAAAACAAAATGAGAACGGGACTCAGAAAGCCTAGGAGGAGACACTCCTGAAGGTCTGTCTGGGGAGATGTCCGGTTCAATGGGCACATCCAGACTCTCAAATCCACATTCACTCTCCTCATACTCCTCTTCCTCCTCCGGTCATAAAATTCCTCTAAATCATACTTTGAACCGTGGAACCGGGTCAACCGTGACGCTATTCTGATGGTGCCGTTCGTCGGAACCGGAGAAAGCGACTGGACAATTTTAATCGCTTTGACTATTTTTTCAGCAGTTGGAGAGGAAAGTTTTGACTCCACACCAGCTGATTTCCTAGTCCTTTTTGCTGGAACCGACTCCTCCGAGTCGGCTCTCCTTTTGCCCGAGGAAGTCTCGCCCTGGTCAGAGAGCACTCCCTCTGGTTCGGTTGGAACCGAACCGGGCTGGCCATCCGGGTCAGCGGACTTCTTGGCCTCCCTTTCCCTGAGCCTACCAACTCTCTTATCCAGGGTAGCTGCAGGAAAATGTTTACAAATCTGGCAGTCTGCATTGAGGTGGTCAAACCCCAGACAATAAACACAGGTGGTGTGGGGGTCAGCCTTGGCAAAGGCTTCCCCACACACACTGCAGTGTTGAAACCCAGTGGGCCCGGTTTTTCTTTTGGGTTTCTCAGACATAGTGCCAGTCCTAACCAAACTTGCCCATTTATGGCAATCCGCCAAGCAAGACTCTCTTATTGGTTCCCAACCATGTCACGGGTCGTGGAAATAACCGTAAGAAATTCCGTGTTTTTTAGAACCGGTAACCACACTCTAAAAGACAAATTAGTATATTTTAAACCAACCTGATCGGTTCAAACCGAACTGATAACCGTTTACAAGTTCCACACAGAAGAATTAATATAAAACCTATCTAGTACTTACAATACCACAGACAGAGCTTGAACCGACCGGTTGCGGTTTAAATTCGGTCAAAAAAATGAGAAAATAATACTTTAACCGACAAAATGAACCGAGCAGAAGGAGAAAATCTCCAGAGCAACTGTTCAGTGAGGCGGAGTAAAGAATCTGACAGTTTATGTTTGAAGAACAACAGACAGAGTTTTCAACCGAGCTCGAGCTCAGCGTTCCATGCCTAGCATGGAAAGTCAACTCTTTCACCTCCGGAGCAGTTTTGAAGGTTGGGACTCACTGCTATTGTCAGAATACAGCAAGACTACATGCTGTTTGAAAAGTCACACGGTACTGAGGATGACGCCAGCAGGTGCATCTGCGCCGAAAATGGCGCCAAGCAACCCACCAATGCCAACGGCGCAAACCAAGCCAGTGCCCCGAAAATTAGGATTTGAGGGAAAAGAAGGAAGAATACCAGGAGATAGAGGCATTGGTGTGGCCTCCTGCACCACAGCCATGTGAGGGGGGGGGAACACCTGAGCACGGAGTCGACGGCACCGAAGAGGGAGCCACGCGAACAGGGAGGCCCAATCGCCCTGCCCGATCCCCCAAAGAGCCAGAGGGCTCCGGAGTGACCAGGCCAGGCAGCTGGACCAGTCTCCGAGTCTATTGCTCCATCAGAGCGGCCCACTGATGAAACTGCTCATCGGAAGCCCTACCAGAAGGCAGGGAAGGGCTCCGATGTCAAAGATGTCGGTGACCAGAACCAGAAACTGGCGACTTCAAACGAGGAGACCAGCAACTGACCCCAATGACCGACCGTCGACGCGCAGACATATCAGAGGGCGACCTCAAGTGATGCCTTCTCTTTTTTGACCTACGGGCCGATGAAGAGCTCGAGGCCGAACGGTGCCAAGAATGCGACCGTTTACTTTTATGCTTCCGGGGGAACCACCCATCCCCTCGGGCACTGGACCATCCGTTGTCAGACCCCCCCCTCCGGAGAAGGTGGCGGACCGGACCCAGCCCGGCTGACTGAACAGCTTTCATATGAAGTCTCCCTACCATTACCTGACCCGCTCATGGTCAACTCCGTCAATGTAGGCTGAGACTTCTTTCTTTGATAAGAATAAATTATCATAAGCAGAAATTTATTTGAAAAATACTACAAAATAATAAACTGAAAACTATGCTGCTAGTTTGAAGTTTGAATCCTGGCGGGCGAGTGATGTCGTCACTGAAGTGCACTCGACGGCGGGAAAAAAGGAACTCAGGCGGTTGGAGAGTCGACGCCGAGCTAGTCAATGCTGCACAAGCTGAGGCTCGCGGCTCCATCTCTGGCGCCAAACCTCCTGCAAAAAAGTTTGCTCCTGCTGGGTCCTAGCGCCTCCGGCGAAGAACCCATTAGTGTGAATGAGTGGTGGAGGCTTTATGTCCAGGAAGATCAAGGGTACTACAGTCAATTAGGCATATCAATATGTAACCCCCCTACAAACGGGGGTTCCCAAAAAACTCTTCCTTGAGCTTGCCTAAATGCTCATTGCCAGGCTGGTGTCCTGTGTTTTAGCAGTTTAAACTTATTGCCAGAGTGCCTGTAAAGCCACTGTGTACTGTCTCTTTAAGGGCTGCCTGGATTGCAGTCATAATTAACTTGGGAGGGGGCTGAGTGTTTCTATGCTCGAGTCCCACCTGGGCTGCCAAATAATCGCTCCGTTCTGCCATTGCTATTAGCACAGAGGGAGTTCTGTTAGAAGATGTACTTGTTTGCCGATCATTTATTAGAATAGTAATAATATTGCAGTTTGTCTAACCTGCCTTCTTTGCAGCATGGACATTTCTGTTTATCTACCCCATCTTGGTCCTGGACTGCCGAAATGGGCCAATCAGTACCTCTGGGGACTCTAAAATGGAGCCTGTCCCCAGGGGCTTTGTGGGAGCAAAATTCTGTAGGAATTGTAGTTTTGGACATTTGGCACCTAAATGAACCTGGAAGGGGAGCCCTTGCTGTGACTGACAGAGAAATCAGCCAACTGAACCTTTTGGATTTTAGGGAAAGTCCCAGACTGCTTGCAGTTTCAGTCAGATCTGAGTTGGGAAGTGAAGGAGTAACAGCTCAAGATAGTCAAGCAGTAATTCTGCATAGATTCATGCAGGAGAACTGTGAAAGGGCTGAGTTTTGGCCTGCCTTTCTGCCTGCTGTCGCGAGAGGAAAATTGAAGTTTATTCAGATTGAATCCGAATTGTGAGGACGATTTAAGCCACAGAACTGTGACCACGCTTTAACCTGAAGAAGTACGAAGATTTGCTGAATGCGATCGGCCTGTCAGGATTTCCAGCCACCTTTGAACTCCTGATTTGTGCAGAGACTCTGTAATTGCGACCGGATAGCAATCTGCCTAGTACAGTAGAATTTCTTACATGTAAATGTGCTGTGTACTGTTAGTGGGTCGTGATTTGGTTCCTCACTGCATGCTGAACTGTGTTCTGCTTGCTGGAGGATGCATCCAGCTCCAACGGACTAAATCCGTTTGCATCTCCATTTGGCCTGGGCCTTGCCACACTGGCCCAGCCAGACTACCTGTTACACAGAGAAAGCCATCGACGAGAGACCTGCGTGGGGATCAGCCCCCTGCTCAACGCCTTGAACAGGAATGATGGCTCGGTGATTTATGTGGGCCCTGCTTCTCCTGGCACTCCAGCTCAACAACCTGCAGTCTTGATTTCATACTGCCTGTGTCCTGTATTGGGTATCATGAGTAAACAGCAGGGTAGCTCCCGGCAACAACAGCTAAATCTAAAGTGTTGTCATCTGATTGCTTTGTTGTCTTTTCCTTCATGAACTGAGCTCTCCGGCTCCAGATTACAAATAGTGTGTGTTGTGTATGTTGCTTTCTTCCATCACAGGGCCCCAACCAGCTGTGACCCCAGCTTACCCCGGGCAACAGTCCTGGCTAGCCCACCTTTTTCCTAGCTGGGTACCCAGAGTGTGTGACTGCATAGGGACTGTGAAGTGCATGCATAACTGTCTGATTTATTTAGCCTTTAAGCCAATCAACATAATTATGCCCCTCCCTTTTTCAAGTCCCTAAATAAATCAGATCTAAATTTTTTTGCATTTAACCTGACTGTGGTTCCAGTTTGTGCCAAGAGTATTCTACTGTTGCTATTTGCAGTTCATAACCTTCTTTTATAGGAGGTCCCCAGGATCGAGCTAGAGGAACCAGCCCTGGTGGTAAGTGCAAACAGTGTTGGTAACTGCATTATGAATAAGGGTAATTGTGAAAGTGATTATTGTATATTGTTCAGGCCAGTAGAAGGGAAAGAGGGTGGTTACAGTGTCCCGGAGGGCTGTGCCCAGGTTAGCTTGACCACTAACAACCCTGACCTCCAGGTGGAGGCACCCGTTTCAGTACCCAGGCCCCTGAACCTGCTACTAGCCAAGCAGGCAGGGGTAGTAGCCCTTGGGATAGCGCCACCTAGGGGTTACATCTTGGACTCTCACTGCTGGGATTTTGTGTCTTCTAGTGGCCGAAATTACGAATTACCGTCAAACATAAATGGCTACTCCAACAGAAGTGGCTGTGCACCAGTTGATGGGATGGTGTACGGGGCAAGAGATTGACCCCCATAATGCTTTGCTAATACTTGATATACCTATGGGCATTAGTAAGAACACTGTTGAAGGGGCACTTTCTAAAGCTGAATGTTTGAAAAAAAGCAATAGTGGTGGGTTGACAGGCTGATTTAACTGCCCAAACTCTCATGGCCTTGGTGGAGTGTAGCGACCCCCTGGACAGTTCAAAGGTGCCCCAGACTATCTCTCCAGAAGGTTCCCAGCTGCCTGGAGGGTGATAACCAAAGATAGCAAGGATCCCTTAGAGGATGAGCCCCACTGTTATCTGAGTCTTTTGAGGAGAATTTTGCCAAGTTGTTACTGTAGGAGGGCAAAACTCTGGAGGAGATAAAACATTTTTTACTGCCACCTGGGAGTGTCACCTCCCCACTGTCCACACCTGCCCCAGCACCTGTTCTTTCACCAACTTCTGTATCTGCCTCTGACCTAGCAAGTAGTCATGGCCCTTACCACAAGCTCAAAGTATTCTCTGGCATCCGCCCTACTCCTAATGGGGAAATCAATGTGGAGACCTGGATAGACTCTGTTACTCTTGCAGTACAAGACTGGCAATGCTTAGAGGCCAAAAAAAGGGCCCACCTCGGGGAAAGCCTCAAGGGACCTGCCCCACATATATTTCACTCCCTGAGGTCCTCTGACCCTGACACCAAAGCCCAAGAGTACATAGTCGCTCCTGGAAAAGTGTTTGGGGGCACCACTAGCGTTGAGGTCTTGAAATGGAAACTTAAAGATGTTAGACCACAGCTAGGGGAATTGTCATCTGCCTACATGGATCGATTAGAGGGAATCCTACAAACCATTTTTCGGAAAGGAGGCTGGGACTCTAGTGAATTGGACTGGGTAAGACTGGATCATATACTCTGCTCTGCCCGGCACTCCACCTGGGTATTGCTCAAATTGCAACTGCATGAAAGAAAATCTGGTCCCTTGCCCTTCCATATGTTGATGAAGGAGGTACGGGAAGTAGAGGAGGAGGAGAAAGGCTTTTCGAGCCCTGCGCAGTCGTAGCTGCTGTAACCCCTGCTGCACAGGGTCAGTTGCTGATGGCCTGGAAGAAAAAATTACTCACCTTAGTAATGTTGTTTCTTCTAATGGAGTCTTGCTGTATTCTGACAATAGCAGTGAGTCCCAACCTTCGAACTGCTCCAGAGGTGAAAGAGTTAACTTTCCATGCCAGGCATGGAACGCTGAGCTCGAGCTCAGTTGAAAACTCTGTCTGTTGTTCTTCAAACTCAAACTGTCAGATCTTTAGGAGCTAAACTCACTAAGGCCCTGTGTAAGCTGTAAACCCACACTAGCCAACTGGCTACTAAACCTAAAACACATTTGTTGGTCCCAAACAAAGACTCAAGTCAGGAGACCCAAAAATGAAAACACATAACACCAACTCACCCCAAGAAAAAAGGGGGTGAAGAGAACAAGGTGGGCACCTACTGAGTGCCAACACTGCACTGCCCACCCACATTCCAAAAACAGGTTCTGAGAGGGGCAGGCAGGGGGGAGGACAGAATACAGCAAGACTCCATTAGAAGAAACAACATTACTAAGGTGAGTAATTTTTTCTTCAAACAACATGAAGTCTTGCTGTATTCTGACAATAGCAGACTACAAAACAGTACCTCCATGGAGGAGGGACAGAACCTACTTGGGAAATAGGCTCTGAAGCACAGCCGTGCCAAACCGGGCATCACTCCTAGCCAGGATGTCCAGGGAGTAATGCTTGGTAAAAGTATGAACTGTTTTCCAGGTAGCTGCTTGACATATCTCTAGAATAGGGATGTCCCTGGCAGCAGCCAGGAAAGCAGCTGTACCTCTGGAGAGTGAGCCCTCAGGCCTGAGGGAGGAACCACCCAGTTTTTCATAACAAAATTGGATACAAGAAACAATCCACCTGGAAATGGATCTCTTAGTGGCAGGTTTCCCCTTACCAACCTCACCATAAGTGAGGAACAGTTGGATGGAGTCAAACCTGTGACCCTTGGTACGCTCTATGTAGAAGCTAAGGACTCATTTGACATCTAAACTGTGCAGCCTCCTCTTGCCAGAGGAGGAATGGTCAGTGAAGTACACAGGAAGAGACATAGATTGATTAAGGTGGAAATCTGAAACCACCTTAGGCAAGAACTTCCTGTTAGTCCTGAGGACCACCTTACCTCTATGAAAGGAGATAAAATCAGGCTCCACTGACAAAGATGGTAATTCACTTATGCATCTGACAGAAGTGATGGCTACCAGAAACACAGTTTTCCAAGTCAAGTACTTAAGCTCTGCTGAAGACAAAGGCTCAAAAGGAGGTTGCATAAGCTGAGCAATGCAAACATTAAGGTAACAGGCAGGGGCAGGGTCCCTCAATGGAGGGTTGGTATGAAGCATTCCCTTGAAAAACTTGGAGAATACAGGGTGAGCTGAAAGAGAAGAGGGCTTACCTGCTGAAATAAAGGTAGACACAGCTGTCAGATGCACTTTTAGGGTAGCTGGTCTCAGCCCCAGGGTATTTAGATGGACCATGTAATCCAGGACTGTGGGTAAATCAGCAGATTCTGGGGAAATATGCTTTCCAGAGCACCATATGGAAAATCTCTTCCATTTGGAATTATAAGTAGCCCTGGTAGAAGGATTTCTAGAAGCCTTCAGAATATCCATTACACCTTGGGAAAGGTGTAAATCAGCAAACTCTAACTGTTCAAGAGCCAGGCCTTGAGATTGAGAGATTTGAGATTCAGGTACCAAACCCTCCCTGAGCACAGGTTAACAGGTTGTGATTCCTGGGAAGACAGAGGGAAGATGGACTGCTAAGGACAGCAGGAGGATACCAGGTTGTCTGGCCAATCTGGGGCAATCAGGATCATCTTGCAGGGTTGAGACCTGATTTTGACTAGCACTTTGAACAGCAGAGGGAAGGGGGAAGCATAGAGAAACTTCCTTCCCAATTGAGAACTAAGGCATCCAGAGGGACTGAGCCCAACACTGGGGGCCTGCAGCAAAAAAGGGGAAGTTGGTGATTGTCTGGGGCTGCAAAAAGATCTATCTGTGGGGTGCCCCATCTGGCAAATACCACCTCCAGGACCAGGGGATCCAATGACCATTCGTGATGGCCCAGCAAAATCCTGCTGAGAGCATCTGCCAAGACATTGTCCTTGCCAGGGAGGTGAACTGCTGTAAGGGAGGTGTTCAGGGAGTAAGCCAGAGACCACAACTTCATTGCTTCGGTGCACAAGGCCGTAGACCAAGTGCCCCCTTGCTTGTTGATGTACCACATTGTAGTGGTGTTGTCTGTTCTGACCTGTACAACTTTGTTCTGAACAGACTTGGAAAAAGCTTGAAGTGCTAGAAAAACTGCTCTGAGTTCCAACAGATTGATGTGGAGCAGGGATTCCTGAGGGGACCATAACCCCTTGGTAGTGAGGTCGCCCAGGTGAGCTCCCCATTCCAAGAGGGATGCATCTGTAGTAAGGATTAAGGAGTGAGACTCGGTGACAAAGGGAACCCCCTTTCTGAGATTGCTCTGATCCTGCCACCATTGTAGGTCCTGGATCAGGGTTCGAGTCACTGGGATCAATTTGGTTAGAGGGTCTTTCCTTTGAGACCAAAAGGCTCTCAAATGGAACTGAATGTCCCTCATCTGAACTCATGCTCCCTGCACCACTGCTGTAGAAGCAGTCATGTGCCCCAGGAGCTGTAAAAAATGCCTTGCTGGTCGAGACACCTGCAGGGTGAATGAGGGGGCCAGAGAGACCAGGGTCCTTGCCCTGTCCAAAGGGAGGAAGGCTCTAGCTTTCTCTGTGTTCAGTTCTGCGCCTATGAAGGTGAGGAGCTGGACAGGCTCAAGAACTGACTTTGAAAGATTCAGAAGGAAACCTAGAGAGGTGAGCAGTTGCTGAGTTATCTGTAGATGTAACTTGACTTGGTCTGGGGACTGGCCTACTATAAGCCAGTTGTCCAGGTAAGGGAAGATGGCAATTTTTTGCCTTCTTAGAGAAGCAACTGCTACTGCCAGGCATTTTATGAACACCCTTGGAGCAGAGGCGAGGCCAAAGGGCATTGCTCTGAACTGATAATGGCCTGAGGGCAGCTCGAACCTGAGGTACTTTCGGTGGGAGCTTCTGATGAGAATATGGAAGAAGGCATCCTTGAGGTCCAGGGACGCTAGCCAGTCCCCTGGCCTTAAAGAGGGTAGAATAATTCCCAGAGTCACCATTTTGAATTTTGGTTTTAAAAGGTACTTGTTTAAGTATCTGATATCCAGGATGGGCCTGCATTCTCCTGTCTTTTTTGGGGTAAGGAAGTACCTGGAGTACAACCCTTTGCCCTGGTGTAGGGGTGGAACCCTTTCCACGGTTCTGAGAGCCAGGAGGGAAGAGACCTCAGCCTCTAGGGCAAGTGCCTCTGGATGATTTGCAAGTGGAAAGGATCTGGTTCTCGTCTTTGGAAACTTTTTGAAGCTGAGAACCAGTCCCTGGCTTACTACTTCCAGGACCCACTTGTCTGATGTCGGAGACTCCCAGTCCTGGACAAAGTAAGCCAGCCTGCCCCCTAGAGGTAATTGAGAATTGGCCCTGGCAACCCCATCAGGGTGCCTGCTTGGCAGGGGCTTTGAGCTGAGGGGTGGAAGCAGGCCTGGCTGCACCCCGTCTGCCTCTCCCTCTAAAGAACCCCCTCTGGGCAAAAGCTGAAGAGGAGGCCTGGGCTTGGTAAAGGCCATGAAAAGGCCTGCCTCGCCACTGGGAATCTGCCTTTGAGGAGTGGCCTGCCTTCTTGGACCTGTGCAATTCTATAGGTGGTCCTATACTCATCCATTTTCTTCATGTAATTCTCTGTCTGCTCCCCAAACAGAGAATTACCCACAACAGGAAAATCCATGGCCTTAGTCTGGGTATCCTGTGACAGGCTAGTACAGCTGAGCCAAGCCATCCTGCGAAGAGCCACCGATGTAGCCATGACTCTAGATGACACATCATTTGAGTCCACTGCAGCATGGAATTGCACCTTGGATGCCAACCATCAGCAGCCACCTGCTCCAGCTCCTGGCAAGCTGGCTAGGGACCTGTTTTGCTAGAGCCATAACAGTATCCCATCTGGATTTCTGATATCTAGCAACATAAGCCATATAATTTGCCTGTATGAGTCCCAAGGATGCTGCCATGTACTGTTTCTTTGCCATGGCATCAATCTTCCTGGAGTCCTTGTCCGGGGGGTGTGAGGCCAAGGGAATATTTGCCTTATCACAGGCTGCAGCCTGCACTACCCCAACATGGCTGCATTGTTGTGTAAGGAACTCCGTATCAGAGCCTGACAATGTGTACCTCTTGTCCATTCTCTTATCCACAGGAGGTATAGTGTGAGGAGTTTTTAGAATTTTAAAAGTCTGTTTCTCAAAAGATATATGCAAGGGAATAGACAATCTCCTGGACTCTGGGATATCCATCATTTCCACATAGTCAGGCTCTTTTTGATCATCCACAGCTTCCTCCATAGGGAGCTTGAGGGTTTCAGCCACTTTTTTATAGAAAATAAAATGAGAAGGGGACTCAGAAAGCCTAGGAGGGGACACTCCTGAAGGTCTGTCTGGGGAGATGTCCGGGTCGATGGGCACATACAGACTTTCAAATCCACATTCACTCTCCTCATACTCCTCTTCCCCCTACTCCGGTTCATAATATTCCTCTAAATCGTAGTCTTGAACCGGTGGAACCGGCCAAACCGGGTGCTTACCTGATGGCACCGGTTCAGTCGGAACCGGAGAAAGCGACTGGACAATCTGAATTGCTTTGGCTATCTCTTCAGCGGTTGGAGAGGAAAGTTTTGGCTCCACACTAGCTGATTTTCTAGTCCTTTTTGCTGGAACCGACCCCTTCGAGTCGGCTCTCCTTTTGCCTGAGGAAGTCTCGCCCTGGTCAGAGGGCACTCCCGCTGGTTTGGTTGGAACCGAACTGGGCTGGCCATCCGGGTCAGCGGACTTCTTGTCCTCCCTTTCCCTGAGCCTACCGACTCTCTTATCCAGGGTAGCTGCAGGAAAATTTTGACAAATCTGGCAGTCTGCATTGAGGTGGTCAAACCCCAGACAATAAACACAGGTGGTGTGGGGGTCAGCCTTGGCAAAGGCTTCCCACACACACTGCAGTGTTGAAACCAGTGGGCCTGGTTTTTCTTTTGGTTTCTCAGACATAGTGCCAGTCCTAACCAAACTTGCCGCTTATGGCAATCCTCCAAGCAAGACCCTCTTATCGGTTCCCAACCGTATTATGGTCATGGAAAACGTAAGAAATCCGTTTTTTTTTAGAACCGATAAGAACCGGTAACCACACTCTAAATGACAGATTAATATATTTTTAAACAACCTGAATGGTTCAAGAGTGAACCGATAACAATTTACAAGTTCCACACAGAAGAGAAATAATGTAAACCTATCTAGTACTCACAATACCACAGCCAGAGCTTGAACCGACCGGTTGCGGTTTAAATTCGGTCAAAAAACCGAGAAATTAATACTTTAAACGACAAAATGAACCGAGCAGAAGGAGAAATCTCCGGAGCGACTGTTCAGTGAGGCAGAGTAAAGAATCTGACGGTTTGAGTTTGAAGAACAACAGACAGAGTTTTCAACCGAGTTCGAGCTCAGCGTTCCATGCCTTGCATGGAAAGTTAACTCTTTCATCTCCAGAGCAGTTCGAAGGTTGGGACTCACTGCTATTGTCAGAATACAGCAAGACTTCATGTTGTTTGAATCACCGCAATCACATGATGGAATCCGAGAACTAAATGTCAGCCCCAGGGGGCCCAGCCAGAGAGGGACTGCTATGGATGCTCTGCCATGGGATGAACTGCTGAGGGAGTTCAGAGAAATTAAAAAACAGTCTCTTTATGAAGGCCACTCCTGCGAGTACAGCCCCCGATCCTTATCTGACTTAATCTGCTATAGGGGTTGGGGTGCACACCCAGGCATCTCCTGCTAACAGCAGCTCAAAAATTGATGTCTTGACTATGGAAGTGAGAGAATTGATGACATGTCTCCAAATGCTCGCCACACTGCAGACAGAAGTGGAACCAAGGTTTTCTCTTGGTAGGACCTCTGCCTCAGCTCCCAATGTGATGTCTCGGCCATACCAGACCCCAGAAAGCATATTTTGCCATAACTGTGGGAAGGATGGGCACATGAAGAGAAAATGCTGGTCCCCAAAGAAAAACTTATTCACCTTAGTAATTATGTTTCTTCTAATGGAGTCTTGCTGTATTCTGACAAGTGCAGTGATTCCCAACCTTTGAATTGCCCTGGAGAACAAAGAGATAACTTTCTATGCAGGGCATAGAAGAAAAAATTACTCACCTTAGTAATGTTGTTTCTTCTTATGGAGTCTTGCTGTATTCTGACTATTGCAGTTAGGTCCTGCCTTTCAACTGCCCCGGAGAACAAAGAGTTAACTTCCCATGGCCAGCACGGAATGTTCAGCGTAAGCTCGGTTGAAGCCTCTGTCTGCTATTGTTTAAACTCCAACCGACAAATCTTTACGAGCAATACTCATTAGAAGTTCTGTGTGGAAACTGTAAAACTCACACTAGCCAACTGGCAACTAGATTTATTAAAAAGGGGGTTTTTGGTTTCAAAGCAAAGACTTAAGTCAGGAAACCCAAAAAACAAAACACTACACACACCCAAATACAAGGAGGGTGAAAAAGGGGCACCTCTAGGGTGCCAACACTGCTCCTGTCCACCCACATCCCAAAAAACAGGTTTTGAGAGGGGAGGCGGTGGGGAGGTCAGAATACAGCAAGACTCCATTAGAAGAAACAACATTACTAAGGTGTCATTTTTTCTTCAAACAACATGAAGTCTTGCTGTATTCTGACTATTGCAGACTACCAAGCAGTACCTCCATGGAGGAGGGACAAAACCTACTTTGGGAACAGGCTCTGAAGTACTGCTGTGCCAAACCGAGCATCACTCCTAGCCTGGATATTCAGAGAGTAATGCTTGGTGAATGTATGGACTGTTTTCCAGGTGGCTGCTTGACAAATTTCTAAGATAGGATTATCCCTGGCAGCAGCCAGGGAAACAGCTGTACCTCTAGTAGAGTGAGCCCTCAGGCCTGAGGGTGGGATTCTACCCAGTTTTTCATAGCAGAATTGTATACAAGAGACAATCCACCTGGCAATAGATCTTTTAGTGGCAGGTTTGACCTTACCGACCTCTCCATATGTGAGGAACAACTGGAGGGACTCAAATCTGTGACCCTTGGTGCGCTCTATGTAGTAGCTGAGGGCCCTTTAACATACAACTGTGCAGCCTCCTCTTCCAGAGGAGGAATGGTCAGTGAAGAAAACAGGGAGAGACATAGACTGATTAAGGTGGAAATCTGAAACCACTTTAGGCAAAAACTTCCTGTTAGTTCTTAGGACCACTTTATCTCTATGGAAAGAGATGAAATCAGGCTCCACTGACAGGGCTTGCAATTCACTGATACACCTGACAGAGGTAATGGCTACCAAAAACACAGTTTTCCAAGTCAAGTACTTAAACTCTGCAGAGGACAAAGGCTCAAAGGGTGGTTGCATAAGCTGAGCAACGCAAACATTAAGGTCCCAAGCAGAAGCAGGGTCCCAAAAGGGGGGAATTGGTGTGCAGCAATCCCTTGAAGAACTTACAAAACACAGGATGGGCTGACAGAGGAGAAGGCTTGTTTACTGACAAGAAGGCAGAAACAGCTGCCAGATGCACTTTAATGTAGCTGGCCTAAGTCCCAAGCCATTAAGATGAACCATATAGTCCAGGACTGTAGGCAACCCAGCAGATTCTGGAGAAATATGCTTATTAGAGCACCAAATAGTGAACCTTTTCCATTTGGAGTTGTAAGTCTTTCTGGTGGAAGACTTTCGAGAAGCCTTAAGGATATCCAGAACCCCTTGAGAAAGGTGTAGATCAGCAAACTCTAACTCTTCATGAGCCATGCCTTGAGATTGAGAGATTTGAGGTTCGGATACCAAATTCGTCCCTGAGAGGATGTCAACTGGTTGTAATTCCTGGGAAGAGACAGGGGAAGGTGGACTGTTAAGGACAGCAACAGTGGGTACCAGGGCTGTCTGGCCCAGTCAGGAGCAATCAGAATCACTCTACATGGTTGAGACCTGATCTTCAATAACACTTTGAACAGGAGAGGGAAGGAGGGAAGCATACAAGAACTTGCCTTCCCAATTCAGAATCAGAGCATCCAGGGGGACTGAGCCCAAGACTGGGGGTCTGCAACAAAAGAGAGGAAGTTGGTGATTGTCTGGGGCTGCAAAAAGATCTATCTGTGGAATGCCCCATCTCGAGAAAATCACTTCCAAAACTAGGGGATCTAGGGTCCATTCGTGATGGCCCTGGGATATCCTGCAGAGAGCATCTGCTAGGACATTGTCCTTCCCTGGGAGGTGAACTGCTATCAGAGAGTTTTCAGGGAATACGCCAGAGACCACAACTTCATTGCTTCTGTGCACAAGGCCGAAGACTGAGTGCCCCCTTGCTTGTTGGTGTACCACATTGTGGTGGTATTGTCTGTTCTGATCTGTATCACCTTGCTTTGTACAGATTTGGAAAAGGCTTGCAGTGCCAGAAACACTGCTCTGAGTTCCAAGAGATTGATGTGAAGCAGAGATTCTTGAAGTGACCACAGCCCTTGGGTGGTAAGATCCCCCAAGTGGGCTCCTCAGCCCAGCAGGTAGGCATCTGTGGTGAGTATCACTGAATGAGACTGAGTGACAAAAGTGAGAAAAGGAACTCCCTGTCTCAAATTGTCCTGATCCTGCCACTATTCCAAAGCTTGGATCAGGGTTCGAGTCACTGGGACTAGTTTGGTCAGGGAATCCTTTCTTTGGGACCAGAAGGCTCTTAAGCGGAGCTGAATGTCCCTCATCTGGAATCTTGCCCCTGGACCACTGCTGTAGAGGCTGCCATGTGGCCCAGGAGCTGCAGGAAATGCCTTGCTGGTCAAGACACCTGAAAGGTGAATGAAGAGGCCAGTTCCATAAGGGTCCTTGCCCTGTCCAGGGGAAGGAAGGCTTTTGCCCTTATTGTATCCAGCTCTGCCCCTATAAAGGTGAGGAGCTGTACTGGCTCGAGAACTGACTTTGGAAGGTTGAGGAGGAATCCTAAGGAAGTGAGCACTTGCTGAGTTATTTGCAGATGTGACTTGACTTGGTCTGGAGACTGACCCACTATGAGCCAGTCATCCAAGTATGGAAAGATGGAGATCTTTTTTCTCCTTAGGAAAGCAACCACTACTGCCAGGCACTTTGTGAACACCCTTGGGGCTGATGTTAGGCCAAAGGACATTGCTCTGAATTGATAGTGGCCTGAGGACAACTCGAACCTGAGGTACTTTCTGTGGTAGCACCTGATGGGAATGTGAAAATAGGCATCTCTGAGGTCCAGGGAGGCTAGCCAGTCCACTGGCCTTAGAGAGGACAAAATTATTCCCAGAGTCACCACTTTGAATTTTGATTTTAAAAGGTGCTTCTTCAGATATCTTAGATCCAGGATGGGCCACCATTCTCCTGTTTTTTGGGGGGTTAGGAAGTACCTGGAGTACAATCCTTTGCCCCTGTGTAGGGCAGGAACCCGTTCTATGGCTCTGAGAGCCAGGAGAAAGGAAACCTCTGCCTCTAGGGTAAGGGTCTCTGATGGATTTGCAGGTGGAAAGGATCTGGTTCTCATCTTGGGAAATTTTTTGAAGCTGAGAACCAGTCCCTGGCTTACTACTTCCAGGACCCACTTGTCTGATGTCAAGACTTCCAGTCCTGGACAAAGTAAGCCAGCCTGCCCCCTACAGGTATTGGAGAATCGGCCCGGGCAGACCCATCAGGGTGTCTGCTTAGCAGGGGCTTTAGGCTGAGGGGTGGAAGCAGGCCTGCTCATTCCCCGTCTGCCTCTCCCTCTGAAGAACCCCCTCTGAGCAAAAGCAGAAGAGGAGGCCTGGGCTTGGTAAAAAGGCCTTTGAAAGGGCCTGCCCCTGCCCCTGAAATGCTGTCTCTGAGGAGTGGCTTGCCTTTCTTTGGCCTGAGCACTCCTGTAGGTGGTCCTGTACTCATCCATCTTTTCATGTAGTTCTCTGTCTGCTCCCCAAACAGAGAATTACCAATGACAGGGAAATCCATGGCCTTAGCCTGTGTATCCTGTGATAGGCTAGTACATCTGAGCCAAGCCATCCTCCGAAGGGCCACAGATGTAGCCGTGACTCTAGATGAAACATCATTGGAGTCCACAGCAGCATGAAATTGCACCTTGGATGCCTCAATCCCATCCGCAGCCACCTGCTCCAGCTCCTTGGCAAGCTGGTCAGGGGCCTGTTTAGCCAGAGCTAGCACAGTGTCCCACCTGGACTTCTGGTATCTAGCTGTGTAGGCCATATAGTTAGCCTGCCTGAGTCCCAAAGATGCTGCCATGTACTGCTTCTTTGCCATGGCATCAATCCTCCTGGAGTCCTTATCTGGGGGTGTGATGCCATGGGAATATTTGCCTTATCACAGGCAGCAGCCTGCACTACCCCAACATGGCTGCATTGCTGGGAAAGGAACTCAGTGTCCGAGCCTGAGAAGGTATACCTCTTGTCCATTCTTCTCTCCACAGGAGGTATGGAATTAGGAGTCTTTAGAATTTTAAATGTCTGTTTTCCAAAAGATTTATGGAGGGGAATAGACAATCTCCTGGACTCTGGGATGTCCATCATCTCAACAAAGAAAAATTACTCACCTTAGTAATGTTGTTTCTTCTAATGGATTCTTGCTATATTATGACAATCGCAGTGAGTCCCCATCTTCGAACTGCCCCGGAGGTGAAATAGTTAACTTTTCCATGAAGCGCAAGCTCGGTTAGAAAGCTCTGTCTGTTGTGCTTCAAACATAAACTGTCAGATCTTTATGAGCTAAAACTCACTAAGGTTCTGTGTGGAAGCTGTAGACCTACACTAGCCAACTGGCTACTAACCTAAACACACATTTCCTGGTCTCAACAAAGACTCAAGTCAGGAGACCAGAAAAAGAAAACACAACACCAATTCACCCCAAAAGAGGGTGAAAAACAATAAGGTGGGCATAAATGAGTGCCAACCTGTAAGGCCCACCACATCCCCAAAACAGAGGTTCTGAGAGGGCAGGCAGGGGAGGTCATAATATAGCAAGACTCCATTAGAAGAAACAACATTACTAAGGTGAGTAATTTTTCTTCAAACAACATGAAGTCTTGCTATATTATGACACTGCAGACTACACAGCAGTACCCCCATGGAGGAGGGACAGAACCTACTTAGGGAATAGGCTCTGAAGAACAGCTGTGTTAAACCGAGCATCACTCCTAGCCTGGATGTCCAGGAGTAATGCTTAGTAAAAGTGTGAACTGTTTTCAGGTAGCTGCTTGACATATTTCTAGAATAGGAATGTCTCTGGCAGCAGCCAGAGAAGCAGCTGTACCTCTGGTAGAGTGAGCCCTCAGGCCTGAGGGGAACCACCCAACTTTTCATAGCAGAATTGGATACAAGAGACAATCCACCTGGCAATGGATCTTTAGTGGCAGGCTTCCTTTACCAACCTCGCCATAAGTGAGGAACAGTTGGAGGGAGTCAAACCTGTGACCCTTGGCATCTATGTAGTAACTAAGGGCTCTTCACATCTAAGCTGTGCAGCCTCTCTCACCAGAGGAGGAATGGTCAGTGAAGTACACTGGAAGAGAAATAGATTGATTAAGGTGGAAATCTGAAACCACCTTAGGCAAGAACTTCCTGTTAGTCCTGAGGACCACCTTATCTCTGTGAAAGGAGATAAAATCCGCTCCACTGACAACGCTTGTAATTCACTTATGCATCTGGCAGAGTGATGGCTACCAGAAACACAGTCTTCCAAGTCAAGTACTTAAGCTCAGCTGAAGACAAGGGCTCAAAGGGGGTTGCATAAGCTGAGCAATGCAAACATTAAGATCCCAGGCAGGGCAGGGTCCCTGAATGGAGGGTTGGTGTGAAAACCCTTAAAAAACTTGGAAAATACAGGATGAGCTGAAAGAGAAGAGGATTTACCTGCTGAAATAAAAGCAGACACAGCTGCCAAATGCACCTTCAGGGTAGCTGGTCTCAGCCCCAAGAGAATTCAGATGGACCATATAATCCAGGACTGTGGGTAGATCAGCAGAGTCTGGGGAAATATGCTTTCTGAGCACCATATGGAAAACCTTTTCCATTTGGAATTGTAAGTAGCCCTGGTGGAAGGCTTCCTGAGGCCTTCAATATATCCATTACACCTTGGGAAAGGTGTAAATCAGCAAACTCTAACTCTTCAAGAACCAAGCCTTGAGATTGAGAGATTTGAGATTCGGATACCAAACCCTTCCCTGGGCACAGGTTAACAGATTGTGATTCCTGGAAGGCACAGGGAGGATGGACTGCTAAGGACAGTAGGAGGGATACCAGGGTTGTCTGGCCCAATCCGAGCTATCAGAATGACTTTGCAGGATTGGGATCTGATTTTGACTAGCACTTTGAACAGGAGAGGAAAGGGAGGAAGGCATAGAGAATTTCCTCCCAACTGAGGGCTAAGGCATCCAGAGGAGTGAGCCCAACACTGGGGCCTGCAGCAAAAAGGGAAGTTGGTGATTGTCTGGGGCTGCAAAAGATCTATCTGGGGTGCCCCATCTGGCAAATACTACTCCCAAGACCAGGGGATCCAGTGACCATTCGTGATGGCCCTGAGAAATCCTGCTGAGAGCATCTGCCAGGACATTGTCCTTGCCTGGGAGGTGAACTGCCTAAGGGAGGTGTTCAGGGAGTAAGCCAGAGACCACAACTTCATCGCTCTGCACAAGGCCAGGACCGAGTGCCCCCTTGCTTGTTGATGTACCACATTGTAGTGGTGTTGTCTGTTCTGACCTGTACACTCTTGTTCTGAACAGATTTGGAAAAACTTGAGTGCTAGAAAACTGCTCTGAGCTCCAACAGGTTGATGTGAGCAGAGATTCCTGGGAGACCACAGACCCTGGGTGGTGAGGTCGCCCATGTGAGCTCCCCAACCCAAGAGGGATGCATCTGTAGTAAGATTAAGGAGTGAGACTGAGTGACAAAAGGAACCCTTGTCTCAGGTTGCTCTGATCCTGCCACCACTGTAGGGCTTGGATCAGGGTTCGAGTTACTGGGATCAACTTGGTCAGAGGATCCTTTCTTTGAGACCAAAAGCTCTCAAATGGAACTGGATGTCCCTCATCTGAAATCTTGCTCCCTGCACTACTGCTGTGGAAGCAGCCATGTGTCCAGGAGCTGCAGAAAATGCCTTGCTGGTCGAGGGACCTGCAGGGTGAATGAGGAGGCCAGGGAGACTAGGGTCTTTGCCCTGTCCAGAGGAAGGCTCTGGCCTCCTGTGTGTTCAGTTCTGCCCTATGAAGGTAAGAAGCTGGACAGGCTCTAGAACTGACTTTGAAGAGATTCAGAAGGAAACCTAGAGAGGTAAGCAGTTGCTGCGTTATCTGAAGATGTAAATTGACCTGTTCTGGGGACTGGCCTACTATGAGCCAATCGTCCAGGTAAGGAAAGATGGCAATCTTTTGCCTTCTTAGGTAGGCAACTGCTACTGCCAGGCATTTGGTGAATACCCTTGGAGCAGAAGTGAGGCCAAAGGGCATTGCTCTGAACTGGTAGATGGCCTGAGGGCAGCTCGAACCTGAGGTACTTTCGATGGGAGCTTCTGATGAGAATATGGAAGTAGGCATCCTTGAGGTCCAGGGAAGCTAGCCAGTCCCCTGGCCTTAGAGAGGGTAAGATAATTCCCAGAGTCACCATTTTGAATTTTGGTTTTAAAAGGTGCTTGTTTAAGTATCTGAGATCCAGGATGGGCCGCCATTCTCCTGTCTTTTTTGGGGTAAGGAAGTACCTGGAGTACAAACCTTTGCCCTGGTGTAGGGGAGGAACCTTTCCACGGCTCTGAGAGCCAGGAGGTAGAGACCTCTGCCTCTAGGGAAGTGCCTCTGATGGATTGATGGTGGAAAGATCTGTGTTCTCATCTTGGAAATTTTTGAAGCTGAGAACCAGTCCCTGGCTTACTACTTCCAGGACCCACTTGTCTGATGTTAGAGACTTCCAGTCCTGGACAAAGTAAGCCAGCCTGCCCCTACAGGTAGAGAAGAATCGGCCCTGGCAACCCATCAGGGTGCCTGCTTGCAGGGCTGGGCTGAGGGGTGGAAGCAGGCTTGCTTGTACCCCGTCTGCCTCTCCCTCTAAAGAACCCCCTCTGGGCATAAGCAGAAGAGGAGGCCTTGGCTTGGTAAAAAGGCCTATGAAAAGGCCTGCCCCTGACCTTTAGGAAGCTGCCTTTGAGGAGTGGCCTGCCTTTCCTTGGCCTGTGCACTCCTATAGGTGGTCCTATATTCATCCATTTTTCATGTAATTCTCTGTCTGCTCCCCAAACAGAGAATTCCCACAACAGGAAAATCCATGGCCTTAGACTGGGTATCCGAGACAGGGTAGTACATCTGAGCCAAGCCATTCTGCGAAGTGCCACAGATGTAGCCATGACTCTTGATGAAACATCATTAGAGTCCACTGCAGCATGAAATTGCACCTTGGATGCCTCAATACCATCCATAGCCACCTGTTCCAAGCTGGCTCAGGGACTTGTTTTGCTAGAGCCAGCACAGTATCCCATCTGGATTTCTGGTACCTAGCAGCATAAGCCATATAATTTGCCTGTCTGAGTCCCAAAGATGCTGCCATGTACTGTTTCTTTGCCATAGCATCAATCTTCCTGGAGTCCTTCTCAGGGGGGTGTGAAGCTAGGGGAATATTAGCCTTGTCACAGGCTGCAGCCTGCACTACCCCCACATGGCTGCATTGTTGAGTGAGGAAATCAGTGTTGGAGCCTGATAAGGTATACCCTTGTCCATCCTTTTATCCACAGGAGGTATAGTGTGAGGAGTTTTTAAAACTTTTACTGTCTGTTTCCGAAAAGATTTATGCAAAGGAATAGACAGTCTCCTAGACTCTGGAATATCCATGATTTCTACATAGTCTGGCTCCTCTTGGTCATCAACAGCTTCCTCAACAGGGAGCTGCAGAGTATCAGCAACTTTCTTATAAAAAATGAAATGAGAAGGGGACTCAGAAAGCCTGGGAGGAGAAACCCCTCAGGGTCTATCTGGAGAGATGTCCGGTTCAATGGGCACATCCAGATCTTCAAAACCATATTCACTCACCTCATATTCCCCTTCCCCTTCCTCCAGTTCATAAAAATCCTCACAATCATAGACTTGAACCGGCCGAACCGCACGCCTACCTGATGGTGAGAGTTCAGTCGGATGGGAAAGAGACTGGACAATTTGAATTGCTTTAGCTATTTCTTCAGCAGTTGGGGAGAGAACTTTTGGCTCTACGCTAGCTGACTTTCTAGTCCTTTTTGCTGGGACCGGCTCCTCAGAACCGGCTCTTCGTTTGCCCAAGGAAGTATCGCCCTGGTCAGAGGGCACTCCCTCCGGTTCAGTTGGTACCGAACTGGGCTGGCCATCTGGGTCAGTGGACTTTTTGGCCTCCCTTTCCCTGAGCCTACCAACTCTCTTTTCTATGGTGGCTGCAGGGAAATTCCTACAAATCTGGCAATCTGAATTGAGGTGGTCAAACCCCAGACAATAGACACATGTGGTGTGTGGGTCAGCCTTAGCAAAAGCTTCCCCACAAACACTACAGAGCTGAAACCCAGTGGGTCCGGTTTTTCTTTTGGGTTTCTCAGACATAATGCCAGCCTAACCAAACTTGCCCGTTTATGGCAATCCACCAAGCAAGACACCCTTATCGGTTCCCAACCATGTCACGGGTCGTGGAAAAAAACGTAATGAAATCCATTTTTTTTAGAACCGATAAGAACCGGGAACCGCACTCTAAAAAAGGACTAGCAATTTTTCAAACAACCTGATCGGTTCAAACTGAACCGATAAATGTGTACAAGTTCCACATAGAAATTTCAATGTAAAACCTATCTATTACTTACGTTACCACAGACAGAGCTTGAACCGACCGGTTGCGGTTTAATTTCGGTTAATTTTCACTAAAAACCGATAAAATAACACTTTTTAAACCGACAAATGAACCGAGCAGAAGGAGAAATCTCCGGAGCGACTGTTCAGTGAGGCAGAGTAAAGAATCTGACAGCTTATGTTTGAAGCACAACAGACAGAGCTTTCTAACCAAGCTCGCGCTCAGAGTTCCATGCTTCATGGAAAAGTTAACTATTTCACCTCCGGGGCAATTCGAAGATGGGGACTCACTGCGATTGTCATAATATAGCAAGACTTCATGTTGTTTGAAATATGAAAATTACGTACCTACCGTAATTCTTGATCTTCTCTTGTATCTTCACCATTCATTACTGCTTGGGTTAGTGCCGGGGGCGCGCACCCGCTACAGGAGTTTTTATTTTTTTTTTTTGAGTTGGCTCCAACGGCGCCACCCTCGAGCACTACGTACTGCGTCATGTGCGAGGGGCTGCCATTAGGTGCCATAGACTCCTCCTCCTCTATCTCAGTTCTGGTAGCCGGAGAGGCGAAAATAAAGGGTAAGAAAAAAGGAAAGCGAGGCAAGAGAGCCGAGGGACAGAAAAAGGAAAGGATATAAACTGAAAAAGAAATAAGCCGGTAGAGAAAGACAGAGGAGAGAGAATTCCTTCGCTAAGGAACCGTAGGGCCTCCTTTCCGAGGCGGCTCTAGGGGAGGAACAGAGAGAAGGAAGAGAAAGTAGAAGAAGAAAAAGAGGCATGTTGAGAGGGAGAACAGTGCCCATCGAGCATTGGTTGAGAGGCTTATAGGCTCGAAACTAACAAGGGAGCAAGAATCCCAGTTGCTAGGACTGAGGGGAGGTTCAACTGAACCACCTGAACGAATCCGAATGAGGGCAGACTCTCTGAACTCACAACATGCCGAGTCCCTTCATCCTAGCTGAGGGCTTCTAGACTGCCCAGGCAGAACCTGTTCTGGGTAGAGCGCCCACCCAGAAAGGGGACTAAGTCCCTTAGCACCTTGTTAAGTGCTAACACAGTAGTGTATGGGAAAGACTATGCCTTCTCGAAGGCAGTTTTGTATGAAAGATAGAGTGGAACTCAATCAGACTCCCTAAGGCAAGGCAAGCAGACGCTCAGAGCTGACAAGTTCAATCAGCAGCTGGAAGAGCTCAAAATAATACCTGCCAGGAGGATTCTAGACTTTGCCGAGGCCAAGTCAGAGCATGACCTCTTGGGCTGTGAAACTGCATAACCTGAAGAAGGTATTTAGGAATCGCACCCTAAGGGCAGTCAGAAAGAGTTCCCTCAGAATTTAGAGAAAAGTACAACCGTGTTCGTTCCTCTTTACCTTGAGGGAAAAAAAAAAAAAGGAACCATTCATTAAGAATGGAAAACAAAGTTTTTTTTATTTTTTTGGCATAAAGGCCAAGGGAAGGAAGAGGAACGAGATGGGAGGGGGAGACGCCACAGGAGGAGGCCACTGAGGGGAAGGTGGGTGGGTATCAGTAATGAATGGTGAAAATACAAGAAAAGATCAAGAATTATGGTAGGTATGTAATTTTCATATCTTCTCTTGTCAATCTTCACCATTCATTACTGCTTGGGTGAGTAGCAAGCCCCCTAGAAAAAAGGGGGGGTAGAACCCTGAGGGAACAAGACCCCCAGCCTCCTGCTGGTGAGAAACAGAGGGGAAGATCCTGGGCTAATCAAAAGAGAAGCCTATGGGGGAGAAGAGCTAGGAGGTGTCCCCCGAGGATGAGGAGATGGAGGAAGCCCCTGCAGTAATCTCCTAGCTCTGGAGGAAAAGAGACGGGTCCCCCGGAAGGCGGAGCGAATCACCCTACGCCGGGCCAGGGGTGACAACCTTGATAGATGAAGCCATGCCGTCCACCTAATGCAGATCGCTGTCCCCGCAAGCCTGGAAGCCACCTCATTGGCGTCATAAGATGCCCTTGCTTGGTGTCTTGCCAGCTCCAGGCCTATAGCAGAGAGGGCAATAGCTTGTCTGGTTTGCTCCATATCAGGCATTGATGCTAAGAGCTGAGAGAGCATCGACCACAAGTGCTTACTGTAGGCAGCGTGATGAGCCTGATGTGACGCAATGTAAGCCATCGCACGAGAGGAAGAGAACACTCTTCACCCCCACCGGTCGAATTGTAGGGAATCCGAATCCGGTGGATGGTCATGCGCCAGGCAGCAGCGCCCAGAGGGAGTCTCCAGGTATACCAAACCTGAGGGCGGGTTGGGGAAGAGTACCCAGGGATTCCAAAGGGGCACAATACCTTCGTCGACAGTCTGCCGGGGCTGGAGAAGGGACGGCTGGCGACTGCCAGGAACGGATAGATGCCTCCTGGAAGGGGATAGGTCAGGAAGGTAAAACCAGGTGCTGGGCACTGAATTCTCCAAGGAATTCACGCGTCTCCCATTTGGTATTGTCTCACCTAACGTGGGAGATTAGAAGATCCCTCACCATCCTCGAAAGGAATCGCTGATATTCAGTGAAATCAGCATCGGAGGAGACATGAGCAGAGGGTTCCTCTCCCTCAGAGGAGGGAGATGAGGATGATGGAGAGCTTGAGTGTCCAGAAGATTCTTGCAGCGGTGGGGATAGGCGAAAGACCTGCTCATTCATACAGCTGACAAATGAGGGGAAGACCGCTGCAGAACCTCTGAACTGCTCCCAGGATAACAGGCCCGTAGGACCGACATGGCCTGGAAGAGCTGGGGGTGGCTGCAGAGGAATGGGAGATGGGCACCTACGAAGAGGCAACTGTCCTCTGCTAGGGCTCTGAAATCCGGAGAACGGAGCCCGAGCTGGCGGGATTCCAGACAACAGACCAGGTCGTGAAACGGAACCCTAGGAAAGCAAAACCTGGAAGAGCCCAGAAGGGGATCCTCCCCGTGACAAACCTGGGACTGCATGGATCCAGAAGGGCAGTCCGCAGTAACGCCACTGGAGGGGACCCCGGGGTCCAAGAGGGAAAGGCAGGGCCCAGCGCTACAGCTCCTAGCCACCCCCTGAGGGGTGGCCGGGAGAGACCGCGATGACTGCACCCCGGCCCTCGACCCCTCGGACTCTGAGAGCGCCCTCCTCCTTGACCGCAGCATTCTCCCACCCCAAGTGGCCACAACAGCACTAGGGAGGGTAGCTGTCACAGGCCCCCAGGAGGAGCCTCCCTCCGCTCACCCCATCACCCCCAGGGACCCAGGACCACCCCTAGCCCGGCCTCAGGGAGAACAGCAGCAGGGACAGCGGGAGAGGCCCGCTGTGCCGCCTAGCACCACGTGCCACCGGGGACCCCAACTTCGAAGAGTCAGGTTGCCAGGATGGGTCCACGTCTGAGTCATCATCCTCCGAAGAGGAAGAGACCAGCTGGACCACAATACTAGCAACCCCGGGGGTCCCCGGAGAAACGGCACCGTGAACGGCACTGGTGCCGGAGGCGGCACCGGACGACCTTGGCCCACCCGCTAGGCCCGGCCCCAGCTCCCCAGCGGCACTGCGCAAGGAGCCGGCGCCGCTCCGGCATCAGAACCCAACCTGCCACTGCCGGGAAGGCGGGCAGGGCCTGTGGCACCATGGCCCGGCGCGCCCGAGGCCAGGCCCGGCACTGCCAATGGTGCCGTCTTGATCACTGGTGCATAGCGGCTCAGGATCCAAAGCAGCGCTGAGGGTCCACGGTGCCGGCCCAGCAGGAGCAGGCCTCGACACTGGGGAGCCTGCACCTCGAGGAGGTGACTGCTGAGGCGGTGTCCCCACCGTGGCCCCGGAAGGGACCACGACGTTCCTCTGACACCGCAAAAGAAGCTTCCTCTTTGGCAAGAGAAGATGAGGAAGCCTCCTCCTCCACGGACCGTATAGGCTCGAGAGGGGAACCGGAGGAAAGGCCTAGAGACCTTACCTGGGAATCCCTGGAGTGATGCCGTCCCCCAAAGGTCGGTGGGGCCTTGCCGATCTTGAATGCATGGACTTCAAGGACACAACAGTCCATGGAGAAACAGGCATCGCACGCGTCCATATCGTGGTTGGGTCCCAGGCAATGGAGACAGGCATCATGACGGTCCGAGATGGAGAATTGCCGGCCACAGGAGCACCGATGCATAGGGGCACGGCCCGCCTTTGACTTACGTTTTGCCGAACCTGATATGATGCAAACTAAATAAGGCAAAAAACAACAATAAAGCACTCGGCGCCATCAACAGAAAATAAAGGAATGGTCTTACCGGGAGACGGCGTCGAGCGAGAGTCACTGGAGAAAAAATGAGGAGTCTTGACGCAGAAACACTTGAACTACCCAGCAGCAAGTTGCAGCCTCGGCGACGGGAGAAACAGAACTAAGATAGAGGAGAGTCTCGGCACTAACAGCTGCCCTCACGCATGACACTATTGCATGCTTGAGGGATGCACCATTGGAGCCGACCTAAAAACAACTCCCATATGGGGTGCTACCTCCGCACTAACCCAAGCAGTAATGAATGGTGAAGATTGACAAGGAAGATCAGGCTCCTCCTGATCCTCTACTGCTTCTTCCATTGGAAGCTGGACGGTTTCAGCCACTTTCTTGTAAAACATAAAGTGGGAAGGGGACTCAGAAAGCCTAGGAGGATAAACACCTGAAGGTCTGTCTGGGGAGATGTCCGGGTCAATAGGCACATCCAGACTTTCATAATCACCATCATAATCATTATCCTTATACTCTCCCTCCTCCTCCTCTGGTTCATAAAATTCTTCTAAAGTAAAATCCAGAACCAGGGGAACCGACCGAACCGAGCCCCTGCCAGATGGTGCCAGTTCGGCCCGAACCGAAGTTAGCGATTGAACTATCCTTATCGCTTTGGCTATTTCATCAGCGGTCAGAGAAAGAATTTGTGGATCCGAACCGGATGATTTTTCTCTTCTCTTTCTTTTAACCGGAACTGACTCCTCAGAATCGGCTCTCCTTTTGACCGAAGAAGTTTCGCCCTGGTCAGAGGGCACTCCTTCTGGTTCAGTCGGAACCGAACCGGGCTGGCTATCCGGGTCAGCGGACTTCTCTGCCTCCCTTTCCCTCAGTCTACCTACTCTCTTATCCAGGGTAGCTTTGGGAAAACTTTTACAAATTTGGCAGTCTGAATCGAGGTGGTCAAACCCCAGACAATAAACACAGGTGGTGTGGGGATCAGCCTTAGCAAAGGCTTCCCCACACACACTACAATATTGAAACCCAGTGGCCCAGTTTTTTCTTGGGTTTCTCAGGCATGAGTCAATCCTATCCAAAACTTACCATTTTTGAAGCAATCCACCAGGCGAACACCCCTATTGGTTCCTGGCCGTATTCTGAGTCTTGAAAAAAAAGCAGTAATTAAATGTGTTTTTTTTTAGAACCGATACGGACCGGTTACCACACTCTAATAAATTCCAAACTTTTTTAAGACCAATCTGATCGGTTCAAACCAAACCGATCCAATATTTACAAGTTCCACACAGAAACTAAATGCAAAACCTATCTAGTACTCACGATACCACAGACAGAGACTTAAACTGACAAGTTCAGTAGCAGAAATTTGGTAGAAACCGAGCGAAAAAACGACACTTTAACCGACATTTTTGAACCGAGCACAGGAGAAATCTCCGGAGCGACTGTTCAGTGAGGCGGAGTAAAGAATCTGACGGTTGGAGTTTAAACAACAGCAGACAGAGGCTTCAACCGAGCTCGCGCTGAATGTTCCATGCTGGCCATGGAAAGTTAACTCTTTGTTCTCCGAGGCAGTTGAAAGGCAGGACTTAACTGCAATAGTCAGAATACAGCAAGACTTCATGTTGTTTGAATGCAGAGCTCGAGCTCGGTTGAAGTCTCTGTCTGGAGTGTCTCAAACTTAAACCGTCAGATTCTTTTTTTTTTTCCATTCAAATTTTATTGAAATTTCCAACACGGAGAATACATCCATACCATTCAATACGAAGCAATTACTACATCAGAACTAATACATGAGTTACCCAGGATGTATTCACCCCCCCAGGCCCCTTCCTACCCCCTTCCCTCCTCCCTCTAACACCCTGCACAGCACACATGTTCTCTAACTACGAGTGGAGAAAATCACTCCTGAGCTGCTAACGAATGCAATGTGTGTAGGGGACCCCAGATCCGGTTAAACTTAGGTAACCTATTCTGGAGACTAGCAATAACTCTTTCTGTCCTAAGATTAGCAAGTAACTCTTGTAACCATTCGCCATAACTAATTTCTGAGGCATCTTTCCAATGCCTTAGTATCACCTTCTTGACTGAAGCGGATATCAAACAAATATGATATTTCCTATTCTGCACCGAAATAGTGGAAACATCCCCTAGTACACATATCTCTGCTGTAAAAAGATCATCTAACCCCAGCAAAGGATTCAATTTTTGTCTGATCTTAGACCAAAGTGGAGCAACCTTGGAACAAAACCAGAAAATATGAAGCAAATCCCCACAACCCTGCTGGCATCTGTAACAGGTAGAGGAGGACACAATGCCTAATTTGGGCAGTTTTAAGGGGGAATAATAAATATTGTGTAATAACTTGAATTGCATTAACCTAAGCCTATCTTGAGACAGAAATGTATGACATGTACGCCAGATACACGCCCAATCTAGCACAGTGTCTGGGAAAAGTGGAGACCAGTAATTCACTGGTGCCAGATTTAGAGAATGTATCCAGGTGAAAATTATCCTATATATAGAGGAGACAGCATGAGCCTTTCCAACTAAAGGACCTATCTCTGAATAGAAATCCAGATCTGGATCAGTAGGGAAACTTGTGCCAATCTTATTAACCAGCATATGCCGAAGTTGAAAAACTTTAAATATATCAGCTTGTGGGATTGAAAATTTATTCAAAATATCAGCTGATGATAGCCATCGCCCTTCTGCAGAAATTAAATCCTTAACTAAGCTTTCCTCTAACTGTGGAAGCCAACTACTCCTAATGGGTTTACCATCCAATTGGAGGTTGAGATTGCCTTTTAATGGCTGCGATCGGTCTTTGTTATGATTATATTTTAAGAATGTACATAACTACGAGTGAACTCTAATGGATATCTCAATAGGAGAATTCCGAAGAGACATGGGTAATGAACTTGGGAGTACAAAACAACAGGGCCATGGGGACTAAGCCCAGCTCTGATATACGGGATACTTCTACCTTCAGCCAAAATGGGACATAAATATTTTGAGCCTGAGAATCACTCACTATCGCCCACCTGAGATACTTATTTGCATGACTAGCCCAGTAGTACAGCCCTATGAGAGACAATCTCAAACCCCCAATCTCCTTGGGAGCAGCTAGTTTACAATAAGCCAGTCTGGGTTTCTTGTAATTCCAAATAAACCCGGTAAATATACCATGAACTTTCCTGAACCATTTAAAGGGGAGCCATGCATTTAACATATTTATAGGGTAGAACAAGCAAGGAAATATGTTCATCTTGATTAAATTAATTTTCCCCCACATTGATAATGGAAGCAAGGCCCACCTTTTGAGGTCTGCCTCGATTCCATGCAATACTGAATCTAGATTTAACTGTAGTGTACGAACAGGTGATCTCGTTAAGGTGAGCCCTAGGTATTTGATTGCCTCTGCACTCCAAGCTAACCCAAAAGGGGCAATCTCCTGTTTAAAAGTTTTATGATTCAAGGGGAATACCAATGTTTTCCCAACATTAAGCTTGTAACTGGCAACTTCACTAAATCCCTGAATAATATCTAGTAAAGCAGGAATAGAAGAATTTGGGTAGGAGAGTTGCAATAATAAGTCATCCGCATACGCTAGTAGTTTAGTAGTATGTCCCCACACCTGAATACCCTGCACCTCCTGTGTTTGCAAAATCCGCCTGATAAGGGGCTCTAAATATAAAAGGGAAAGGAGCGGAGACAGTGGACAACCCTGCCTGGTGCCCACATGCAAGCTAAAAGGATCTGAGACAAGACCACTGCAGGCAATTCGTGCAGAGGGAAATTTATAAATGGAGCCAATCCATGAGCGGAATTCCTGAGGGAAACCGAATGATTCCATCGCAGTATAAAGGTATTTACACTGGACCCTATCAAAAGCCTTCTTGGCATCCAGGGAGACCAACACCATAGGCTGGTCAGCCTTCCTGGAGGCAGAGAAAACATGAGCCAAAGTCCTCAAGTAGTCCACTGAAGATCTCCCCTTCATAAATCCCACCTGTTCAACCCCCAATTAGCTCAGGGAGGACTTCACTAACACGGTCTGCTAGTAATTTCGTAAGAATTTTAATATCATGATTGAGAAGTGAAATAGGTCTATAACTAGCTACATAATCAAGAGGTTTATCTGGTTTGGGCAGAAGTACTATTAAGGCCTCACACAAAGAAACATCTGTTGCAGACCCTTCTAAAATGAATTGAAACAGGCTCAACAGTGAAGGGATTCATTCTTTAGAGAAAACTTTATAAAAATTAGCAGTAAACCCGTCTGGGCCTGGCATTTTATCCGAAGGGAGGGATTTAATAACCCGTTCTAATTCACCCTGTGTGATTGGTGCAATAGGCTTAGACTGATGATGCTCCCCCAAAGAGGGCAGGTCCAGTCCTCCCAGATAAAGCTGCAACTTTTCCTCTGATGGTGGATCACTCATAGCCCCATACAGCTCCTCAAAATATTTTCTAAATTCCCCCACAATATCCTTGGAGGATGTTTTAATGGAGCCATCCTCCATTGAACGGATAGCCGCCACTAATCTGGCGGACTCCAGTTGCTTTACATGCCTAGCCAACATACGACCAGCTTTCTCCCCTTGGTCAGAGTATACAGCCCCTGTTTTAATAATGGCCCACTCAACCTGTTCACCTAACACACTAAGATATGAATCTCGCAACTTAGCTGGCTCCTGCCTATATTCCTCTGATGAGAAAGGAGAGAGCCCAATCTCCTTTTCTCAAATCTGAGCAAGTAATTCAGTAACCCGCATCCGTCTTTCTTGCTTCCTCCAGGAGGCCAACCCTATAAGGATTCCTCTTAAATAAGCCTTAAGTGCACCTCACTCCATATCAGGTCGGCTGGTAGAGTTATGATTAAGGGAAATAAATTCCGTTATCTGAGAAGAAATAAACTTAACTACCTTCGGATCGTTTAGCAACTGATTATTCAGTTTCCATCTACCCCCTATTTTAGGAAGAGAAGGAAAAGATATTAAGCAAGTAACAACAAAATGAACGGAAGGTGATCCTGCCATTATACTCACACCCAATACACCTGGTATGAGAGTATTCGAAATCAGGACATAATCAATCTTGGACATGATACCATGCACCTGGGATGTAAAGGTGAACTCCCAGACATTTGGATGGAGAATCCTCCACACATCGTAAAGGCCAATTTGGTCCAGCAATTCTCTAACCGCTCTTTGGGCAGGAGATAGACCCTTCCTAGCACACCCTGACCTATCTGCCGAGGGGAAAATCGTCAGATTTTACGAGGCCCAACTAATAAACATTCTATGTGAAATTGTAAAAATTCCTACTAGCCAACTGGCTGAAAAAGTTTTGGATTCCCAGGGAAGACTCAAGTCAGAAATCCAAAACCAAAAAGCAATCTACTACAAATAACAATAATAAATCAGCACCCAAACAAAAAGGAGGAGGTGCAAGCAAAAACACCCTAGGGTGCATTGACTGCACCTGCCCACCCACTTCCCAAAAACAGGTTCTGAGAGGGAGGCAGGAGGGAATCAGAATACAGCAAGACTCCATTAGAAGAAACATAATTACTAAGGTGAGTAATTTTTCTTCAAACAACATGAAGTCTTGCTGTATTCTGACTAAGTGCTGAACTACCAAGCAGTACCCCAAGGAGGAGGAGGACAGAACCTACTTTGGGAATGGCTCTGAAGTACTGCTGTGCAAACCAATCATCACTCCTAGCCTGGATATCAGAGAGGTAATGCTTGGTAAAGGTATGGACTGTTTTCCAGGTGGCTGCTTGACAAATTTCTAAGAGAGGATATCCCTGGCAGCAGTCAGGAAGCAGCTGTACCTTTTGTGGAATGACCCTCAGGCCGAGGGTGGAGTTTTTCAGTTTTTCATAGCAGAATTGTATACAAGACACAACCCACCTGGCAACAGATCTTTTGGTGGCAGGTCTGCCTTTTCCCAGTTCTCCATAAGTGAGGAACAACTGGAGGGAGTCAAACCTGTGACCCTTGGTACGCTCTATGTAGTAACTAAGGGCTCTTTTAACATCTAAACTGTGTAGCCTCCTCTCTCCTGAGGAAGAATGATCAGTGAAGAAAACAGGAAGAGACATAGACTGGTTTAAATGGACGTCTGAAACCACTTTGGGCAAGAGCCTTCTATTGGTTCTAAGGACCACTTTATCCCTGTGAAATGAGATAAAATCAGGTTCCACTGACAGGGCTTGCAATTCATTGATATGCCTGGCAGAGGTAATGGCTACCAGGAACACAGTTTTCCAAGTCAAGTACTTAAGCTTTGCTGAAGACATAGGGTTCAAAGGGGTTGCATAAGTTGAGCAATGCAAACATTCAAATCCCAGGCAGGGGCATGTTCTCTAAAAGGAGGATTGGTGTGAAAGCAATCCTTTAAAAATTACAGAACACAGGATGGGAAGATAGTGAGGAAGACTTCCCCACAGACAAAAACACAGAAACAGCTGACAAGTGTACCTTGAGAGTAGCTGGTCTGAGGCCTATGCCATTAAGATGGACCACATAATCCAGAACCGTAGGCAATCCAGCAGTGTCTGGAGAAATATGATTCTCAGAACACCAAATGTTGAATTGCTTCCATTTGGAGTTACTAGTCTTTCTGGTGGAGGGCCTTCGAGAAACCTTGAGGATATCCAGAACCCCTTGGGAAAGATCCAGATCTGCAAACTCTTAACTCTTCAAGACCCATGCCTTGAGATTGAGAGACTGAAGATTGGGGTACCAAATCCTTCCCCGACAGGATGTTAATAGGTTGTAATTCCTGGGAAGAGACAGGGGAAGATGGACTGCTAGGGACAGCAACAGGGGGTACCAGGGCTGTCTGGCCCAATCTGGAGAAATCAGAATCACCTTGCAAGGTTGAGACCTTATTTTGACCAAAACTTTGAACAGGAGTGGGAAGAGGGAAAGGCATACAGAAAAGTACAGTTATGTAAGAACTTACCGTAACAGTAGATCTTCGAGCAAGGCTCTTGCAGTAGGTAATTACATATAGGACTGGCGTAGCAGCGGGACTTAAAGGAAAAATTTCTAGCTAGCAGTCCTGGCGGGACTGCCTCCACATCAGGTGACCGGCGCCAGGAGGCGTCGGTACAAAGCGGCGGTCCCGGATGCCGCCTTCCAGTTCTTTCCAGCCACAGGCCAGGAAGGCCCAGGCGAAGAAAGCGGATGTTTCCATTCCTGGAAAAGGAGCTGAAAAAGCCTAGAGAGATGGAGGGCGGGAAGGTATTACCTACTGCAAGAGCCTCTCTCGAAGATCTACTGTTAGGGTAAGTTCTTACGTAACTGTACTATCTTACTTCGAGAGGGCTCTTGCAGTAGGTAATTACATATAGGACTGAATCCCAAGCAGTCTGGAACAAGGAAAAAGGCACCGGGAGGAGGGAACTACTCTAAAAAGTAACCCTAGCCATGCAAGCCTCAAGACAGGAGGCCTTGCAAAACAGCCAGACCGAAGCCTGCTCTACGTCGAGAAGCAATGTCCAAACTGTAGTATTTTGTAAAGGTATGGATGGAAGTCCAGGTGGTGGCAGCACATATGTCTGCCGTAGACACATTCTTGAAACAAGCCGCAGAGGCAGCTACTCCTCTTGTGGAGTGGCCTCTGACTTGACCCAGAAGGGTCTTGTTGTACTTGTCATAACAGAAAGTGATGCAATGAGCCAACCACTGAGACAGGTATTGCTTGGAAACAGCATTGCCTTCCCTTTTGTGAGCAAAGGAGATGAACAACTGATCAGTCTTTCTGAGATCCTTCGTCCTGTTGGTGTAGTATCTCAGAATCCGGTGAACACCCATAGTACGGAGTAAATATTCCCCTTGGTTAGAGTACAGCGTAAAAAAGGCAGGTAGCTCTATGGACTGATTAAAAGTAGACTCTACTACTACTTTAGGTAGAAACTTAGGATTTGTGCGAAGAGCAACTCGTTCTTCTCTGAAAAATCAAGTTGGGATTTTAGCATCAGGGCTTGAGCTTCGGGAGATTCTTGAGGCGAGTAATAGACCACCAAGAAGGCGTCTTCCACGAAATAAATTTAAATCTTCAGAAGCTGCAGGTTCGAAGGGAGGAAGAGTAAGTTTCTCGAGAACAAAATTCAAGTCCCAAGGGGCAGGAGTATGGATTGGAGGCCTCAGATCGAGGACCCCTCTGAGAAAGGTCTTAGAGACCTCCAGTTGAAAGCTTTATCTGCGAAGGGAACATGGTAGGCTGAGATAGCTGCCATGTGAACCTGCAAGGAGGAATGGCTGAGACCCAGGTCGAACAAATGACGTAAGTACTCCAGCAGAAAAGCCACTGAACAGGAGAAAGGCTCCACGTTCTTGGAGGCTGCCCAAATAGAGAATCTCTTCCACTTCCAGGCATAAGTGGACCTGGTGGATGGCTTTCTAGCCTCCACTAAAATCTCCGCTACTTTTGGAGACACTCCAAAACAGGATTGGGCTAGGTCTGCAGGAGGCATGCATGTACTTGAAGGGATTTGAGGCCTGGATGAAACAGGGTCCCCTGATCCTGGGTCAGCAAATCTACGAGACAGAGGAAGAGGAGGATCCTCTGAATATTGTTGTAGAAGAGAGAAATGAAAATTACGTACCTACCAAATTCTTGATCTTCCTGGACGAGTCTCCACCACTCATTCACACTATTGGGATCTGCTTGAGGAGCATTAGGACCATCGAGAACAAACTTTTTGCTGGAGGTCGGGCGCCAAGAGATGGCGCCCGAGGAACTGAACATGCCCCGAGCTCGGCGGTAATGAGCTATCTCGGCATCGACCCTCCAACCGCCTCAGTACCTTTTTACCAAGGAGTGCAGCTAACTAACCTAGAAGGGTAGCCTAACCTTAAAACGGACATAAGATAGTCCGGGCGACCCACAATGAAGGGTCAATAAAGAAGTCTTCATGGCCTAAAGATTTGAGGGTGAAGATCAACAAGAAAAGGTGAGCTCGGGGATGGAGGGTGGGCGTGTGAATGAGTGGTGGAGACTCGTCCAAGAAGATCAAGAATTACGGTAGGTACGTAATTTTCATATCTTCCTGGACATAAGTCTCCACCACTCATTCACACTATTGGGAGAGTAATGAGCTAATAATCCCCCAAGAGGGCGGCAGGAGAGACCAAGAACTCACGTTTTTAGGACAGAAGTCCATTGAGGATGGCTCTGCCAAAGGAAGAATGTCATCTGGCATGGGCATCTAGTGCATAATGTTTAACGAAAGTATGCACTGAGCTCCAGGTGGCCGCATTGCAGATGTCTGCAATGGGCATGTTGCGGATTTCCGCTAGGGATGCCGCAACCGCTCCTGGTAGAGTGGCGTAAACTCTGCCCTCCAACAACCTGCGCCATGGAATAGCAGTGGCGAAGGCACGCCACTAGCCATGATGAGATACATCTGATAGCGACAGGTTGACCCAGCGGGTCTCACTGAAGAAATGAACAGTTGCTGAGCTGCGAAAATCCTTGGTTCTATCTAGATAGAAAGCATAAGGCCTTCTTAACATCAAGAATGAAGAGAACGTTTCCCTTCATTTGGAAGTCCACAAAATAAGAGGAAGGACCAAAGGTTGGTTTAGATGAAATTCTGACACAACCTTAGGAAGAAATTTAGGATGAGTACAAGAACTACTTTGTCCTTATGGAACACAGTATACGGAGGGTCTGTGACCAGGGCATGTATCTCAGAGACCCTGCGGGCTGAGGTAATGGCCACTAGGAAGGCAGTCTTCCAAGTGAGAAATTTTAGCTCACAGGTAGCCAGAGGTTCGAAAGGTTTCCGAGTGAGCATGTCTAGCACAAGATTAATGTCCCAGGCTGCAACTGGATGTCTTGTAGGAGGTCTGGTATGCAGAATTCCTTTAAAAACCTCTTAACCATAGGTAACTGAGCTAGAGTTAGGGAATACTTGAACTCTTGATCACTGAAATGGCACTAAGATGAACTTTGACTGAAGATGCTGCAGACCTGAATTCGAGAGGTCAAAAAGGTACTCCAAAACTTTATCTGGTGGACAGGAAAAGGTTCAAAGAGACTTTGCACACCAGAGCGGTAACAACTTCCCACTTGGCTGTGTAAGTTTTCTGGTGGCTGGCTTCGTGCAGCCAGAAGAATATCTGAAACTCTTGAGAGACATTGAACCGTTTACTTCGGCCTCTTCAGGAGCCAAGCGTGAAGGTGAAGTGATCTCAGGTTGGGATGGACCACGGTCCCTGAGTCAAGGTTCATCTGCAGGGAAGTGGTCTCGGAGGAACTGCCAACATATTGTTGAGCAGTGGAAACCACAGCTGCGAGGCCAAAGGGAGCAATGAGAATCATTTTGTCTCCTGGGATTCGAACTGAGGAGTACCCTCTGAATTGGAGGAAGAGGCGGAAAGGTGAAAGAAAGCATTTGTCCACGCAGCCTGAGCAGCATCCTGACAGAAAATGCCAGGCCCTGGATTTCTGGAGCAGAGAGAGAGGCAGTTTTCGTTGGTGGGGATGCAAAAAGGTCCAGGTCTGGAGTTCCCCACTCTTTGAATAGTGACTGAACTATGGATTTGAGTCGAGAGACCACTCGTGAGGGTCTGTCTCTGTTCTGCTGAGACGGTCTGCCAGTTCATTCTGAACACATGGCAGATACACAGCTTGAATTAGAGCCTCGTGCTCAAGCACCATTCCATACCTCATTGCTTCTCTGCATAAGAAATTGAGTGAGCCCCGCCCTGCTTGTTGATGTAATACATCACTGCTTTGTTGTGCATTTGAAGGAGAATATTCTTGTGACACAGAATGTCGCTTAGAAAGCTCGGACCCATAAGGGCGGCTCTCTCATTCCTAGGACGCTTATGTGGAGCTGGGACCTCGACTTGAGACCACGCACTGACTTTGAGTGTGGAGAGCCTGACAGTGAGCTCCCCACCCCGTAGGGATGCGTCCATGGTAATGGAGATCTGATGGTCCAGAGGAGCAAAGGGATACCCCTCCAGGAATTGCTCTCTTGAGAAGACCACCAGGTGAGTGACCTCCTTAAAGGTTCTGTCACCTTGATGAGATAGGACTGCAGTGAGTGGTTGGGGACCACTGAGTACTGAGCATCCACTGGGTGGTTCTCATGTGCAGGCGTGCTGAGGTACAGTGGTAACACTGAGGATGCCATGAGCCTAGCATCCGTTGCATCGAGATAAGCTGTGACTGAGTTGTTTTCTTTGATGTGGACAGGTCATCAAAAGGATATCATTCCTCCTGTCTTCTAGAAGAAAGCCTTCTCACAGGAGGTGTCGAAGAGTCCCTATAAAAAGGAGCCTCTGGGAGGCTGCAGTTGCGATTTCTTGGTTGACAGCACTCCCATGGATGTAGAAACATGAGGCCGTCTCACGACATCAAGAGTCCTTACCTGGAAGGGACTTGCTAGAAGCCAATTGTCCAGAAAGGAAAGCACCTGAATTCCGACCTTTCTGAGGTGCGCTGCAAGAACTGCACAACATTTTGTAAAAACCATCGACACGAGGATAGCCAAGGCAGGACTCTGAACAATAGTGCTGTCCCAGAGCCACAAAACCTCAGGAATTTGTGATCCTCGGGTGAGCAGGGAATGTGCTAGGGAACGTCCTGCATATCTAGGAGGCCCCAACAGTCGTGTTGGTGGAGCAGAAGTAACAGGGTTCCAGAGAAATCATTTGAATTTCTCCTTGGGGAGAAATTTGTTTAGCTTTCTGAGATCTAGAATGGGCGCATTCCGGCGGACTTCTTTGGAACAAGAAAGTAATAGGAGTAGAACCCGTGTTTGTTGGTGCAGTGGCACACTTCTACTGCCCTGTTGTTCCAGAAGGCCAAATCTCGGCAGTGAAAGATCTGACTGAGGGTTGACAGCCTGGGCTGTCATTTGAGAGAACCGATCGGAGAGGTCTCCACAAGATTGGCACAATACCCTCACGAATTATCTGAAGGACCCATTTGTCTGAGGTGGACTTCACTGGTTGTAGAAGTGCATCAGACGACCTACCACCGGAAGAAAAAGTCCACAGGCAGCTGAGATGGAACTTGGGCTGGCAGATTCATAAAAGATGGTGCAAAGCGCTTTGGACCACTTGAAGCTACTGTACCACCTTCTAAGTTGGGCAGGTTGGTTCTTGTGAGCTTCCTCTTCCTCTGCCTCAAAAGGACAAGATTATGAACATACGTTTACTGGCATGCCCTCGAGAGGGGGCAGGAGGGCGAGCCAACAATAGCTGACCCTGGTCTTTTGTGTAACTTCTAGAGCTTGCTCTACTGAGGACAAAAAGATATGCACTGTCAAGGGCAATGCCATCACCTGCTGCTAATCGTCGTTAAGTAAAGCCAGTGCATACCGGGAATGGCAGCAGTGCAAATACCAGCAGCCGCTGGATGAACAGTGTCAAAAGCATCCAAAACAGCTTTAACCTGCTGGTTATTAGATTCAATACCTCTGGTAATGGTTTGAAGAAGCTAGCCTTTGACTCTGACTCGGCAGGGCTTCAACCATCTATTTAATAGAATCCACAGAATATACTCATACTGAGAAAAATAGCCTTGTTAACTGGCATACATACTTAGAGTAGAGCAGCAAAAGACTCTCTTACCTAAAAATTGTCCTATCTTATAAATTCTTTATTAATAGGTCGAACTGTAGTAACTTGAGGAAAAACGACCTTATCATTCTCTGCACTAAGACTACAATAGGATCTGCAAAGGCGAGATACCAAAAATGAGACGATCCTTGAGGGGCTGAATATTTCCTATCTATGGATTTAGCCACGAAGGGGAAGTAAGAGCAAGATTATTCATACCATTTGAGACAAGCGTCTCGAATGGAAAAACGCTAGATCGGAGGAAGTCAAAATCCGTGCAAGGATCTCAAAGGCATGAAAATATTGAGTCTCAACAATTTCCAGGATCGATGTCACATGGTCTGGAGAAAGTGTGGAACTCAGATTTTCAACAGAGACTTAAAGGTGGGTCACCGACCACAGGCTCTGTAGCAGTAATAGATCCTGATTAAGTCCACTTCATCACCCAACTGAAGGTCTAGGTAAGGCTTAAACTCATCTCTGACAGTCCAGGAGGACAACATGGACAGGAGAAGGAATGAAATTCAAAGAGGAGGAAGAAGGAAACAAGTGAAAAGAGGTCCCGAGGCGCGGCACGAGGACACACGGCAAGAAACAGCCCCAGGATACAGCAAAAGCGCCGAGGACAACTGAAAGAACGGACAGCGCAACACAATGCGGATGGCGTAGAGGCCACCACACAAAGGTAGAAAACCTCCCAGACTCGAAAACAGGTTTGAAGAAGAGGCAGAGATAAGGGCATGGTGTGGCCCCTGTGCATAACCATGTGAGGGGACACAAAAGCAGCGGCACGAAGAAGGTGCTGCGCAACCAGGAAGGTCAACTGCCTACTGGTCACAAAGCCAGCCATGACGACAGGCCAGATGCCGACCAACCTCAAGCCCATTGCTCCATAAAAAGTAGCCCACTGATGAAACTACTCATCTGAGACCTACCTACCGGGCAGGGTAGGGCTCGATGAAACCGTCGGCTACCAGGAGCAGAGGTTAGCAACTCGAAGGAGGAGGCCGACAACTAGCTCCGATAACCGTCTGGCGCAGACATATCAGGCGACCTCGGTGATGCCTTCTCTTTTAAGCCTATGGGCGAAGAACTCGAGGCAGCGGTGCCCAAGTGCAACGTTTATTTTATACTTCAGAGGACATCCCCCAGGCATTAGACAACTGTTATCAGACCCTCCCTCTGGAAAAGGAAGCGGACTGGACCCAGCCTCAGCTGAACAGCTTTCATCTAAATCTCCTAAATCACCTGACCTGCTCATGGTCGCTCTGTCAGGTAAGCTGAGACTTCTTTATTATGTTATTTGAAATAAAGAACATTTAGCGTACTGTATCAGATAATACTACAAAATAATAAAACTGAAACTATTATAGTTTTGAAGTTTGACTCCGACAAGCGACATAAATCACTGAAAGTGCACCAAAGGAAAAAAAGGAATTGAAAGGGGTTGGGTCGACACGAGATAGTCGTTACTGCGACAACTTACGCCTGCACCCGTTCTCAGCGCCATCTGGCGCCACCTCCAACAAAGTTTGCTCCCAATGGGTCCTAGTGCCCGTGCAGTCCAATAAAGTGTGAATGAGTGGGAGAACTTATGTCCAGGAAGATCCAGATTGCCTTGGCCAGAAGAAGCGATCAGAATCATTCTACTCATACAGGCTAGTTCTACAATATTAGGTAGGATGGGGAGGGGGGAAAAAGCATGAATAATCTGTCCTTCCAGTACAGAGACAGAGATAGCTCCCAGAAAGCGCCTAAAACGAGTGAGCAAAAAGGGAAAGTTTGTGTTTAGGAAAGGCGAACAGGTCTACCACGGAGTCCCCCAAAGCTGAAAGATATTGTCTAGACCCCTTGGTCCAGTTCCACTCGTGTGCAGAGCAGAAAACGACAGCTTGTCTGCCAAAGTGTTGTCGACTCCTGGAACATGAATACGCGTTAAAGTGAAGGTTGTGTTAATGACCCAATCCCAAACCTCAATGCCTCCACCATAGAGACAGGACTGAGTTCCTCATTTGTTGATGCACCACGCATGTTGTCTGTCTGGATGGCTAGGTGGCCCAGAAGATGTATTAGTGAAGGGCTTGGGCGTACAACAGCTCAAGCTAAGGCATTGATGTAGAAGCAATACCCCAGGACCATGAGGCCTAGGTCCATGAACCTGATGGGCTCCAAAACCCGCCTGACGTCTGTAGTCAGAGTCTGTGAGGAGGATGAAGAAAGGACCCCAGAGCAGGTTCTCTCAAACCATGCACCATTGCAAGTCTCTTGATGAGATCAGAACTAATTGATTAGGTCATCCACAAGTTGATCCACTGAGGCGAAGAGTCACTGAGATCCTCATGTGGTCGGCTTGGGGGAAATCAGAACATGACCACCAAAGACCCAAAGATGGAGGACAGACTTGCTGAGACCTACTGCATTCTGATAGCACAGAAATCTGGGTTTGAAAGCAGCCCTGTCCGGGCAGGAGGCCTTGCTCATAGTCGTATCTGGATAGCCAATGAACTGTAGCCTCAGGAGGATCCCGATGAGACATGGAATGGATGTAATCCAGGCAAGTGAAAACCTGCTGGGTGAGGGAGAGAAAGGGGAGTTCCTCATGGATGGGGCCGCCAGGAGCAATCGTCTGATAGGAACACCTGTACACCATATGCAGGTGGGCGCTACCACAGCCAGGCATTTGGTAAATACTCAGAGACCAAGGATAGACCAAGGGGCGCCTTAATTGGTAGTGATCCCCCTGAAATGCAAAACAGAAGATCTTGCGGTGAGAAAGGCGATGGGAATAACAGATAGGCATCCTGCATATCAGTGCACAAAGCCATGATCCGGCGAAGGAGGGCAGAAGGCTCTGAGCATCCTGAACCTTTTGTATTCACGTAAGATTCAGACTGAGATCTAGAATAGGTCTGAGATCTCCGTCTTCTTTGGACCAGAAGAAATAGAATAATAACCATGAAGATGAAGAAGAACGGGTTCTATCACCTGCTTCAAGGAAAAGTGAGATTTCTTCCGAACCAAGGAAGATGTTCCTTGAATAGGATGACTTCAGAGGTGGGTGAAGGGTGGTTTCAGTGAAACTCTATGGAATACCTTCAGCTATGAGCAAGACACCAACATCTAGTTATCCTCTCCCATCCCGGAAGGTGGAGGAAAACCTCCCTCCTACCGGTTCCTCTGGGAAGTCCAGAGGCAGTGGGAGAGGAAAAGAGTCAGGTGGTGTGGGGCAGCACCGCAGCTGAGTCACCACTGTTTTTTTTGGGCAGGGGCCCTAGCAGCTCTTGGGGGCCCGATGTTTGAGTAGCCCTCTGCCTGTGGTTTCGCCTTTGGCGAATTCATCTGTGAAAGGGGCAGTGCTGCTGTTGTTTGGGGCACAGTACATGGAATCACTGATTTCAGAGCTGTCCCCTTCTCCTCTAAAATTGGTGATGATGTCCTTGACATCACCCCAACACACGACCCCGGAAAGGTGCCTCTTGCATTACTTCCAGGACCAACCCTGACCACGCGGAGCCAGGGATGGCCGTAGACCCATGGCAAAAGCGGAGCTCTGCCCGGCAGTGTCCACTGCATCATATGTCGTCCGCAAAATGTGGCGACTGGCCGAACGAGCAGAACGGATGAGGTTGGCTAACTCCTGTTTGACTTGGGAGTCAGGCAAGGATTCCAGCTTGGATTCCACCTGAGTAAAGACAGCCTTCTGGTAATCCCCCATGTGGCCGACGTAGTTCAGGGCCCGAATTCCCAGTGTGGAGGAGGCGTAAATCTTTTTCCCATACTGGTCCAGAAGTCAAGATTCCTTATCAGGAGGAGACAAGCTAAGATGCTTTGGGTGTGCCGACCAGCCATGGCGGGCGCTAGTAAACCAGCGAGTCAGCCAGAGGGTGAGAGTCCAGATAGTCCAATGCCCTCGGGAGCCTGGCGCATAGCCTGTTGACTTCCTTGGAAGTGGGGCTAACATTAACGGCTGTTTCCATACTCGTGGAGACAAGGTCGGCTGGAGGCTCAGTCCAGGGTGGCACTAATGTAGGAGCTGTCACGGGTAGATCCAGATGTTCAACGAGTTTCAGTCACTGAGGATCTGGTTCCAAAGAGTGCCACTGATGCACCTCCTGGATTTTCTAAGCAACTCCGTAAAGATGGATCCTCCGGAGGAGACTTCGGAGGAGTCCTCGGCCAGGGCTTCGATGGGACTCCAGGCCAGGGATTCCGTGAAGACACCGACCAAAGCTACACAGACAGTGTTAGACGAATCTCGGATCTGATATAATGCGACAACCTTATTACGCAAAGGAATTGACGATCTCATCACTCGCACATGAAAGGCTCAGCAGACTGGAGACAGGCTGGGTTGCACAGCCTGTCACAGTTCGAAAACTGGCGATCGATTCTGAGCAACAGAGATCTCCTGGACAGAATTCTGCCTTCTTATAAATCTCTGATTGGTAGAGCTAATATGCTCCTCAAACTAAAACGTTGACATCAAAGCGATTTCCTCAACGATGCTCAACCATCATCCCACGTCGCAGCTCCCTCAGGACCCATTGAACCATGGGAAACGGACTGAAGAGAGAGAGAGACAACACAGACAGGAGCAGTGAGTCCAGACAAGAAATGGCCTGAAAACCAAGATCATAGCCTCTGGACCCAAGCTCAATTGGAAACTCTGAGGTTCAACACCGCCATCGGTCTTCAGGGCCCCGGCTATCCGTAAAAAGGCGGTGTCGAACCCTCTCCTGAGGGCAGACCCTACGAAGAAGGTCACAAAAATTGAAGCTCACGAGGTGTAATTGGACACTGACAGGTTCACCAGCAATCAGAGGCCTCAATCCCAGGAGAAAAACAAAATCAAGAGTGACCGTGATTATAAGTGGCCGCATGATCTGTATAGGCCAGTGATGTCATCAACTGGAGGTGTGACCAAAGGCAGTTGATCGTCGACCAGGCATTGATCGCCAGAATCAGTCAGGCGACTCAATCCACTGTCGCAACAATCACTGCTACAAGGCCGTCTCGTCTCCTAGTGGAGATGAGCGAGGCTATCCTGCAACCCACACCAGCCACGACAGTACCTCAAAGATTCAACCTCAACTGGTATACCCGTGACCCCAACCTGGTCTTGAAACAGACGCTACTCCCCAGCAGTCCAATCTCCGAGCCGGTGAATCACTAGTACCCAGCTGGAACAGTCGCCTCTAAAATAAGGCCCAGCATTCCATCCAGCCAGGTCTCAGTGATGCAAGCCAGATCTGCTCTCCCAACAAAATCAGAAATAATAGCTGATTTGTTATTAACGATCTGGCATTACAGCACCGCCCGAGTTGGACGAGCTCGAAGCCGTCCGACTACTTGCCCATCCAGGCAGGTGGAGCCCTTGGGTATAGAACTAGACACTTGGATTGACCATTCAGGCTCCATTTCGGCCAGAGGCGTTTTCAAACTAACCACCCCTATGCGAGAGTCCGTTCATTACGCCCCTACGCATCACGACCCCGTCATACCCCTCCCACGAGAGCAATCTGAAGCACCCGACAAGCGCTGGTAGGTGAAAAATGGGAGGGAGGAGAGACGAAAGAGCGGCAGGCATGAAGTGGGAAGGCGAATAATGCCGCGACGGGTTAACTAAACAACACATAACAAAAGTGGGAAACAAACTAGCTGCAAACAAATAAATAAAAATCCTAAAACCTCTAAAATAAAATACCCGCGATTACACTCAAGCTAAAAAACACCCAATAACATAATCAAAACCTACAATCTACACAACCATAAATAATCTATAAACAATTATTAGAGAATCAAATAATATAGGACAGGAGGCCTCTCACTACACCACTGTCCTTCATATGATAAAACAGAAACAAAAAGAAATTGCAATTAATTTTGGCACTCTCATTACGCAATAAGTATGATGTTAAAAAATCCAGACATGTAAGGACAGTGAGGCCCTCTCACTGTCACACTGTCCATCCAATAAAAACAGTAATATTGAAATAAACCAAAACAAAATCCAAACTATTCCAAATATACATTCAAAAACAACAATATACAAACAAGGTACAAACTCATGAACAAAAAAGGAAAAATGTCTCTTATAAGGGTTGGAAATAGTTATCGATTTAGCTGTGAGGCACAGGAGACTGCCCTCCCCACACACCCCAAACTGCCTAATAAGGCCCAGTTATACCACTGAAACCCACTGCTTCAGATACCCCAGACCAGCCAAATGAGGCCGGCCTAGAGTAACTTAGAAGGAGCTTTGTCAGTCCTCTCCACGATGGGAGAAGGGCCATCGGGACATTCCAGTCGGTCCAGAAGAAGGACTGTAAAGGTAAGATCCCACGAATCAACGTTAGGTAGGAGGCCGGGAGAGATCCCCTTCACTGGACCGTCGACTCTTGACTTCAGTCGAGGTTGAAGCTGCTGACTCACGGTGTCCCCGTCAGGTCAGCGGCCGAGACATCTGTCGACGAGTCGAGATTCTTCTCGACCTGGTCGGACGATTTGTCACCTGGAGATGTCAACAACCCTTCTTCACCAGTTCCCCAATGATTACCTAGGACTCGCCTGTGCCGAGTCCCAGTTAAGAGTCCCTGCACCGGGAGGTGTTCTCCCATTCCCTCTTGCCACCCTCAAGTCCCCAAAGGTCTCAGTCTCGGTCCTCTTTCCAGGTCCAGCTGATCCCGCCAACGTTAGCGGTCTCGGTCTTAGCACCATGAAAGCGTCGCCGCTCATCCTCTTCGGAGGATAGGCTCGAGAGCAAGTTGTGCCGGCAGTACGAGGACTTGATGAGGCAGCAACTTTTGCCCACTGGTAACAAGCCGACTCCGTTGCCTTGTCCGGCCATTAAGTGACGGTCACTGGAGTGGCGAAACAACCCTCATGGCTGGTTAGAACGTCCCTGGCGCCAGTTGTTCATCGAGCAGCTCTTCCGCCCATTATGGTGGAACCTCAGCCTCCACAACGAAGACTGGGGCCCGACAAGGATTCTCGGTTGGGTCAAAAAGCTTGCCACATAGGTTGTCGGTCACCCTCACTCGATTGACCTCAGCAGGTGGAGGGTGGCTCCAGGCAATGTGGCAGCTGTTTGCAGACTCCTCGGGTCTGATGATGACTCCTCCGTTCTCCAGGCCAATTGACCTGGAGTCTACAGAGCCAGTCGGTGGACGAGCCCATCCTTGTTTCTGGGTATGCTTGACTCATCTCAGAGTCTACCTGGGATGCAGCTCAACCCGTCCAAAATGGGCCAAGTATCCTGCCACGGAGACACCAGACCGAGGATTCCCCTACTGAAGGCCTTTCTGGTGGCCGAAGCCATTGTTGCCCAGCCCTGGAGTTGTGGCAGTGGCCAGCATCTTGTCCCACGCTTCGACCAGGATGGCTCGAAAAGTATGCCCACCTGTTCACTGCTGGTTTCGGAGCACCCCTGCGGAGGATTAGTGACTGATAGCGTTTTCGGCTTTACTGCTTTCAGGAGCGCTCGTGATGTGGACAAACCCCCGATAAGGAATCCCAAAGTTGGATTACTCAGGTTGGAAGGTTTACACTGCTTCCTCCCTAGGCCTTCAAGAGGCTAGCTTGGCCATTCTGATGGCACATTTCTCACACGCCTTATGGGCTCCTGGATGAGTGATTTCTCATCTCCGGCTGACCTTCAGGCGGCAGTCCAAAGCAGGTGCAGTGCCAGGGAAGAGTGGTGGCTAAACAACAGCTCCAGACTTCTTTGGACATTGGTGACTCTTGGGCCCGATAAGTAGCAGCTGCAGTGGCCATGCGCGCCAGAGCTTGGCAGTGGATCTCCACCTTCACGGTGGACACCAGCACAAGCTGGCAGACTTTCACTTCAGGGCACCGACTTGTTCGGGCCCAGAATGGAAGAGCCATCTCCAGAGGATCAAGAAGTCCAATGCCACCTTGGACTCGGTCACGTTTGCCCAGAAGGACAAAGGCTGCCCACAGCAGCGTAAGCCGTTTCACCCTTCCACTCCTGCGGCACGTCCAGCCCAGCAACACCAGCATCAGGGCCAGCAGGCTCATACTTGCCACTGTAAGGCCAAGTCTGCCGCTTCCTCTAGTAGGAAGCCTGGAGGCAAGGGCCCAGGAGGTCCCTCAGCGGGCCCTTCCTCCAAGCCTGCCCAGTGATGGGTTGAGGGGTGTCGGCCCAGCCTCGTCACTCCTCCCCGAGGATTCCCCATGGGGGAACGGCTCCACCACTTCTTTTCCGCCTTGCCCACTATCACCACGAGCCGCTGGGTGCTAGAAGTGGTCAGCAGGGGTCTGCCTCTGGAATTAGAGGAGTTCCCCCCATCGAGCCGTTGCTCCATGGTGGGCTACGGGTTTTGCAGCCTCTCTGTTGGCACGTCAAGCCGACATTGCCTTGCTCCTCCAGAAGGAGGTGATCAGCGAGGTGGCGGACCCTCCTCAGACCCATGGTTTGTGTCCAGGTACTTCCTGGTCCCAAAACGGACAGAGGCTGGCGCCCCAGTCTCAACCTGCACAAATTCCTAAGGCCTCGCACCTTCAAGATGGTCACTCTGGCTCAGATCATTCCATCCTTGGAACGAGACATGTGGTTCTGTTCTCTGGACCTTCAGGATGCACTCTTTCATGTCCCAATCCGTCCATCTCATCAGTGATTCCTCCGCTTCCGAGCAGAGGGATCTCTCTACCAGTTCCGGGCCATACCCTTCAGCCTCTCTCCAACTCCCAGGGTCTTCACCAAATGCATGACAGTGGTGACAGCATTTCTGTGGCACCGAGGGGTCCGGGTGTATCCTTACCTGGATGACTGGCTGATTGCAGCCCCCTTCAGGTTGGAGGTGGAACGGTCCAGGGATCTGGCCCTCCAGGTTTGCTCTCAGATTGGCCTCCTCATCAACGAGGCCAAATCGGAACTCGTGACATCGCAGGTGATTCAGTTCACTGGGGCAGAGCTTGACTGTCTTCAAGCCAGAGCCTGGCTCCTGGCGGAAAGGGCTGAGGTCCTTTCCTCCTTTGCCCAATCATTTCTGGTTGGGCAATTGCGCTCTGCCCGGGACTTCCTGCGCCTCCTGGGCCTCATGGCAACCTGCACCAGCGTGGTCCATTGGGCCCGCTGGCATATGCGTCTTCTGCAATGGGGGCTGGGCAGCCAGTGGTCACAGCGCTCTGGTCCTCTGGAAAGGCCGGTGACAGTGACCCAGGAGATGTGAGATGGCCTGCAGTGGTGGCTTGTCCCAGTTCACCTGCAGGAGGGTATCCCGTTCGTCTGCCTCGAGCTGACGGTCACTCTAACGACCGATGCCTCTCTGATGGGTTGGGGTGCCCATCTGGGGGAGCTCAGAGCCCACGGTCTCTGGTCCCCTCAGGAGTCTCGATGACACATCAACCTGCTGGAGCTTCGGGCGATTCGACTAGCCCTCACCGCCTTGGCTCCATTTGATGCGGGGTCAGGTGGTTCCGCCCAGACGGACAACACCACGACCATGTACTATCTTCAACTGTCAGGGCAGACGCACTCCTTGCCTCTGTGCAAGGCTCTCTGCATCTGGTCTCTCGTGATCAGCCTGGAGGTGGATCTCCTAGCCATCCATGTGGCAGGAGCCTCCAACAGTCTGGCCGATGCCCTCAGCCGGATAGGTGCTGCTTCTCACGAGTGGTCTCTCCTGCCGGAGGTAGTACAAGACCTGTTCTCCCACTGGGGCTACCCTCAGGTGGACCTGTTTGCCTCCAGGGAGAATGCAAAGCTGAGGCTGTTTCATGCCCACCCCCCTCAGCAGGGCTCGCTGCAGGGGGATGCCTTCTCGAGGCCATGGACCCTGGGCCTCTTCTATGTCTTCTCTCCATTTCCCTTGATCCGCAAGGTATTTCTCAAGGTGAAGAAGGACACGGCACAGGTGATTCTGGTAGCCCCAGACTGGCCCCGCCAGTTCTGGTACCCAGATCACCTCAGTCTCAGCTCCAGGCTCTTGAGGCGGCTTCCAGCCTGCCCAGACCTGCTCTCAGTCGACAAGGGGAAGGTTCTCCACCCAGAACATCAATCCCTGCCCCTGATGGCCTGGTTCTTGAGCAGCTAGAGTTCCAGGCCTTGGGTCTTTCCGACGAGGTCCTCAACGTCGTTGAGGCGTCCTGTAAGGAGTCGACCAGAAAATGCTATGCCTTCAGATGGAAGAGATTCTCCATGTGGTGTCAGGACAAGGGGTTGGACCCTTCTTTCTTTCCCTTGGCTAACATTCTGGACTACCTGTGGTCCCTTTCTCAGCTAGGGCTTAGGTCGACGACCCTTAAGTGTGCACCTGGAGCCATCTCTGCTTACCGAGTGTGGCCCGGCAAGCAGTCTGTGGGTAGGAGAAGGTGGTCGGACACTTTTTCAAAGGTCTAGACCGCATATCCCCTCCGGTGCAAGAACTTCCACCTCCATGGGATCTACTGCTGGTACTGGCTAAGCTCATGGGCAAGCCATTTGAACCGATGCACAGGTGTGACATCTCTCACCTGTCATGGAAGACCGCCTCTTGGTGGCTATCACGTCAGCCAGAAAGATGTGAGAGCTCCAGCTGCTTTCCATTGAGTCTCCTTATCTGGTCTTCCACAGGGATAAGGTTGTCCTTCTCCCCCACCCGAAATTCCTTCTGAAGGTGGTGTCGGAGTTTCACCTTAACCAGGTGTTGACTCTGCTGGTGTTCTACCCCAATCATATCAGATGACCTTAAGGTTAGCAAGCAATGTGAGAAGGCAGTAGGGAGTGCCGGGGGTATACTGGGATGTATAGGGAGAGGCATTAGCAGCAGAAAACAGGAAGTTGTTATCCCTCTGTACAGACAGTTGGTGAGACCCCATCTGGAATACTGTGTCCAGTTCTGGAGACCCCATCTCCGCAAGGACATAGACAGGATAGAGGCAGTCCAGAGGAGGGCAACTAAAATGGTGCAGGGTCTGCAAGAGAAGCCGTATGAGGAGAGACTAAAGGAGCTTAATATGTATACCCTTGAGGAAAGAAGGGAGAGGGGGACATGATAGAAACTTTCAAGTACCTCAAGGGAATCAACAAAGTCCAAGAGGGTAGCATCTTTCAGAAAAAGAGACTTGCAAGAACAAGGGGACACAATTTAAAGATAGAAGGAGGGCGGTTTAGGGGCAATGTGAGGAAGTATTATTTCACAGAGAGGGTAGTGGATGCATGGAACAGCCTTCCTGAGGAAGTTGTGGGGTCTAAAACTGTGGGAGAATTCAAGAATGCATGGGACAGACATAAGGCAATTCTTGTGGGGGGCAGGAAGATAAAAGCTGTTGGTTAACTAGGATCTGCGGCCTATCCTGTAGGTAGGGAAATGGGCAGACTAGATGGGCCTAGCGGTCCTTATCTGCCGTCAAAGTCTATGTTTCTATGTTTCAATCACACCTCGGAGGCTGAATACAGACTCCATACTTTAGACCGTAGAAGAGGACTCTCATTGTAAGGAGTGAACTGCTGAAGTCTGGGGAGAGGTTCGCCAGCTGTTTGTCACCTACGCTGAAGTCACACCTGGCAGACCTGCAGCCAAGTGGACTATAGGCAGGTGGGTCACCTCCTGCATAGATTTCTGCTATAGGTTGATGGGCATGGAGCCTCCCAAAGGGATAAGAGCTCATTCTACCTGCCATACCGCTGCTTTGGTGGCTGCTTCTAGGGATGTCCCTATCCAGGATATCTGCAGGGCTGCTACCTGGAAGTCAGCACCCACCTTCATTTCCCATTACCACATTGACCTAGAGTCACGCTGGGATGCTGGTTTTGGGACCTCTGTTCTCCAGTCCTTATTCCCTAAGTAGGGGGTGCACACCTTGCCTCCCTCCTCCCGGAGAACTGCTAGGAGTCTGCCAACAAGTGTGGATTGAACAACATATCACATCCCTAGAAATACAAGTTCTAGGGACATGGATATGTTGTTCATCCACACTATCTGACAGGTTCCTTGTCGCTTTAAATCTTGCCAGAAGGTCTTCAAGCTGGCTCCTCCCACCCACCGGGTGGTAAAACTCAGCTCGCCTATGATGCCAGATCTTCCTTACAGCTTGGAAGCTCAGGTTCCCTCATAGCGCTCTGCGATTAAGATTTGGTGCCTAACTCTTCAAAACTTTGAAACTCGTTTCAATTTTACAAAACATTTTGGTCTTCTTCTCCTCTGGCTGCGATGGATACATCGACTCCCGGTTTCGGAGATGCCCTGCGAATCGAAATGTCTCGGACAGACCCGCACTCCGCGATAAATCTGCCTAGGCCGCCGAGCCACGAACTGCAGGCTTGCGACCTGTGCTCTTCCTATTCGGTCTATGTCCTCGAAGATCGTGCTGCCCGTTTGCAGTTGGGTGTCCCGAGAAGAGATTTCCTCGGTCAAGTCGAAGGAGGCCCGATTGGCGGTTATGTGACTGCGGGCTCTGCGAACAGCTTTCGAGCAGATGATCGCCCTCGAAGAGGAGGCCAGGCATGAGCCCTCCATCTTCGGCCACGGCATTCGTCCCGCTCTCTCTCGGCGCCTCATATTCAGCTTCTTTTAAGGAGCTTTGCCTGACCCTCTCGACTAAGGGCGAGGGTCCAACCTCTTCTGGACCGTTTTCTTGGTCAAAAAAGAGTAAGGGTAAGTCCCATCGTCGACACTCTTGGGAGCGGGAAAGATCTCCCTCCCCTAGTCGACTTCGGTCGACCCTTCAGCTTCGGCCACTGGCTTCACGGTGTCCCCGTCAGGCCAGTTGACCGAGACACCCGACGACGCAGTCGAAATTTTTCTCGACCCGTTAGACGGGTTGTCGGCTGGTGAAGCTGATATTTCCCCTCTCCCCGGTTCCCCCGGTGAGAGTTGAGGATCCCGTCGGCTCGACTGTGCCTCCGGTTCCGGAGCACGTCGGTGCAATCTTCAAGCCCGAAGGGAGTACGATCCTCGGTACCTCCGTGCACGACCTCGGCCCTAGCAAGTTCTCGATCTCGGACCTCCTCGCGGTCCAGCCGATCGCCCGTCATAAGCGGTCTAAAACCTGTATAGCGGGCCGCCACCGCTCTTCCTCTTCTTCCTCCTCCTCGGACGAGGCTTCTAACAAAGTTGCGTCGGAAATAGCATGAAGAGCTTATGTGGCAACAGCTTCTGTTGGCTGGGAATAAACCGACCCAGTCGTCTTCACCGACCATTAGTGGCTGTCACTGGAAGCGGCCAGAAACAACCCTCGTGGTGGTGGGAGCCTGTTCCCAGGCCAGTTGTTCAGCCTATTACTGCTGCCCCCAATTTTGGTGGAACCACCGCCTCCTCAGCTGGTAGTTGGGGCTCCGACCAAGAGTTCTCGGTGCGGCTCAGGGGCTCCCCACATAGGCTGTCGGTCACTCTCACTCCCGATAAACCTTGGCAGGTGGAGGGTGTCTCAGGCTTGAGGCAGCTCTTCGAAGACTCGTCGGAGTCTGAAGATGACTCCTCCTTGTTCTCCAGGTGGATGGACTTGGAGTCCTCATATGGGCAGTCAGTGGACGATAGCCCTTCGTCCTTCCTTGGCCTACTCCGACTCATCTCAGAGTCCACCGGGATGAAGCTCGAACCCGTTTCCAAACGGGCCAGATATCCCCTCACGGAGATTCTGGACCGAGGGGATTCTCCGACGGAGGCCTTTCCGGTGGCCGAAGCCATTGTTGGTCCGGCCTTGGAACTATGGCAGCGTCCTGCCTCCTGCCCTGCGCCTTCGGCCAGAATGGCTAGGAAGTACGCGGTCCCTACCGGTTCCCTGTCCGGTTTCTCGGAACACCCCTCTGCCGAGGGGCTGGTTACCGACAGCGTTTTCCGGCGTGCCGGGAACGCCAGGGACGTGGACAAACCACCCGACAAGGAGTCCAAGAAATTGGATTATGCCGGGCGGAAAAGTCTATGCTGCATCTCCTCTCAGCCTTCGTCAGGCCAGTTGAGCCGTCCTGATGGCACACTTCTCCCATGCCCTGTTGGGCTCCCTGGATGAGGTCGTTCCCATCTTCCGCGGACCTGCAGACCATGGTCAAGCGAGGTCGCGGATCAGAAACAGGAGCAGTGGCAAGCAGCAGCTCAGACTGCTCTCGACATCGTAGACTCTTGTGCTAGATCAGTGGCGACCACAGTGGCCATGCGCCGGCGGGCTTGGCTGAGGATATCCACCTTCACCTCCCGGATACCCAGCACAAGTTGGCGGATGTTCCCTTTTGAGACTGACCTCTGCGGCCCTGGGTGGAAGGTCACCTCAAAGGATCGAAAAGTCCAATGCCACCTTGGACTCGGTCTCTTCCACGCAGAAGGACAAAGGCCGTGAAGCCTCAGCCTAAGCCATTTAGCCCCTTCTGACCTGGCAGGCGCACCCGGCCCAACAACGTCCAGGGCCAGCAGGCTCGACCTTGGTACCCCAAACCCAAACCCGTGACTTCCTCCAATAGGAAGCAAGGAGGAGAAAGGCCCAGGAGGTCCCTCGGCTGGTCCCTCCTCCAAGCCTGCTCAGTGACGGGCCGAGGGGTGTCGCCCCCATCCCCGTCTCCTCACCCCTGGTTCCCCTGTGGGGGGACGGCTCCGGCACTTCCTTTCCGCCTGGTCCACTGTTACCATGGACAGGTGGGTCTTGGAGGTGGTGGGAAGAGGCCTGCCTCTAGAGTTCAAGCAGGCACCGCCCTACAGAGCCGTCGCCCCTCGGGGGGCTTCGGGGTCCCCAGCCTCACTGGCGGCTCATCGAGCCAACATCGATCTCCTCCTCCAGAAGGAGGTGATAAGAGAAGGTGGAGGACCCTCCCTTAGACCCGGGGTTTGTGTCCAGGTACTTCCTGGTCCCAGAACGAGGGGCTGGCACCCCATTCTCGACCTACACGACCTAAACAAGTTTCTAAGGTCTCGAACCTTCAGAATGGTCACTGGCTCGGAAATGGACCATCTGGAACACGACATGTGGCTTTGCTCTCTGGACTTGAATGACGTTTTTCACGTACTTATCCGTCCGTCTCACGGTTCCTCCGCTTCAGCGGAGGATCCCCTATTCGAGTTCAAAGCCATGCCCTTCGGCCTTTCTCTAGCTCCCAGGGTCTTCACCAAATGCGCAACAGTGACAGCATTTCTGCGACGCCGAGGGTCCAGGTATTACCCTTACCTGGATGACTGGCTTCATAGCAGCCCCCCTCAAGACAGGAGGTGGAGCAGCCAGAGATCTGGCCCTCAGGTTTGCTCTCAGGTCGGCCTCTTTATCAACGCCAAATTGAACTCTTTGAGCTGAAGTAGGTGATACTGTTCATCGGGGCAGAGCTCGACTTCTATGAGCCAGAGCATCGGCCCCAGCGGACAGGGCCGAGGTTCTCACCTCCTTTGCCCAATCATTTCTGGTTGGGCAACTGCGCCCCTGCCCGACTTCTGCTCTCCTGGTCTCATGGCGTCCTGTACCACGTAGTCTGTTGGGCACGCTATGGCTACGCGCCTCCTTCATGTGGGGCTGGCCAACTGTGGTCACAACGCTGCATCCCTTGGACCAGCTTGTGATGATGACTCCAGGAGATGTGGAATGCCTCCAGTGGTGGACCATTCCATCTCATCTGTAGGAGGGCATCCCATTTCGTCTCCCCGAGCCGACGGCTCCCCATCGCCTCTTGATGGGCTAGTGCCCATCTGGGGAACATTGAGTACACGGCCTCTGGTCCCGCTGGAGTCCCCATGCCATGTCAACCTGTTGAGTCTCGAGCGGTCCGCCTAGCTCTCACCGCCTTTGCTCCGCTTCTCCGGGTCAAGTGGTCCGGTCCAGAGGACAATACCACTGCCATGTACTACCTAAACCGCTCAGGGGCTGGACGCCTCCATGCTTCTATGCAAGGAAGCTCTCCGCATCTGGTCACTTGTGCGCAGTCTGGAGGCGGATCTCCCAGTATTCATGTGGCAGAGCCTCCAACACCCTGGCCAATGCCCTGAGCCGGATAGCTGCATCGCGACGAGGGTCTCTCCTGCCGGAGGTAGCATAAGATCTGTTCTCCTCTGGAGTACACCTCTGGTGGATCTGTTTGCCTCCAGGGAGAACGCGGGTTGAGGCTGTGTTTATGCCTGCCCCTCAGCAGGGTTCGCTGCAGGGATGGATGCTCTCGAGGCCGTGGACCCCGGCTCTTTTACGCCCTTCCTCCCCCTGATTCACAGAGTCCTGCCCAAAGGAGGAGGGACAAGGCGCAGGTGATTCTGATAGCCCCAGACTGGCCCCCGCCAGTTCTGGTACCCAGATCTCCTCAGCCTCAGCTCCAGGCTCCCGAGGCAGCTTCCAGCTCGCCTCGACCTGCTCTCAGTCAATCAGGGAAGGTGTTCCATCCGACCTTCAATCTTTGCACCTGACGGCCTGGTTCCTGAGCTGCCAGAGTTCCAGGCCTTGGGTCTTTCCGACGAGGTCCTCAACGCCATTGAGGCATCCCATAAGGAGTCGATCAGAAAAATGTTACTCAAATGGAAGAGATTTTCCATTTGGTGTCGGGGTAAGGGCTTGACCTTCCTCTTGTTCTGTGGGTTGCATTTTGACTATCTATGGTCCCTATCTAGTCAAGGGCTTAGGTCAACGACTCTAAAGGTGCACTTGGCAGCCATCTCTGCTTGTCAGGCGCTGGGCCGTGAGCAGTCAGTGGCGAGGAGAAGGTGGTCGGGCGCTTTTCAAAGTCTTGATCACATTTCCAGTGCGGGAACCCCACCTCCGTGGGATTTACTGGTTGATATTGGCAAAGCTTATGGGCAAGCCATTCGAACTAATGCACAGGTGTGGTCTCTCCACCTGTCGTGGAAGACTGCTCTTCTTGGTGGCTATCACGCCAGCCAGAAGGATGAGAACCCAGGCGCTTGAGCACGAGTCTCCTTACCTGGTCTTCATAGGGACAAGGTTGTTCTACACCCCACCAAATTCCTTCCAAGGTGGTGTTGGAGTTTCACCTTAACTAGGTGTTGACTTGCCGGTGTTCTACCCCAATCACACCTCAGAGGGTCGAATATAGGCTCCATACTTTGGACTCTAGAAGGGCGCCGCTTATTACAAGGAGCGACGGCTGGGATTGGGAGAGGTTCGCCAGCTGTTTGTCACCTACGCTGAAGCCGCATTCTGGCAGACCTGCAGCAAGCCGGATGATAAGCAGATGGGTCACCTCCTGCATAGATCTCTGTTATGAGTTGGCGGGCATGGAGCCTCCCAGAGGGATAAGAGCCATTCACCCGCTTATACTGCTGCATCGGTGGCTGCTTCCAGGGACGCCCCTATCCAGGAAATCTGCAGGGCTGCTACCTGATGTCAGCAAACACCTTCATTACCCACTACCACATCGACCTTGAGTCACGGGATGCTGGTTTTGGGGCCTCGGTCTCCAATCCCTTATTTCCAAGTAAGTATAGGGTGTGCGTCGCCTCCTCCCTCCGGAGAACTGCTAGGAGTCTGTTAGATAGTGTGGGATGAACATATCCATGTCCCTAGAAATACAGGTTACCACCTGTGTCAGGGAGTTCTAGGAATGGTATATGTTGTTCATCCACGACTCCACCTCGGACCTCCCCCGGCTCGGACAAGACAACCTGAGCTTCCAGCGGCCAGATCTGCATCTTATGGGCGAGCTGAGAGTTTTACCACCCGGTGGGTGGGAGGAGCCAGCTTGAAGACCTTCCGGCAAGATTTAAAGCAGCAAGGAACCTGCCAGATAGTGTGGATGAACAACATATACCATTCCTAGAACTCCTGTGACAGGTGAGTAACCTGTATTTACTCACTAGTCACAGGAGTTCTAGGTGTGGTATATCTTGTTCATCCACACGACCCACCCGACCTCTCTGGCTTCGACACGCAACCTGGCTTCCAGCAGGCTAGATCTGGCATCATGGGGTGGAGCCGAGGGTTTTACCACCCGGGTGGGTGGGAGGAGCCAGCTTGAAGGCAACATTTAAAGTGGCAAGGAACCTGACAACAAGTGTGGATGAACAACATATACCACTCCTAGAACTCCTGTTACAGGTGAGTAACCTGCATTTCTTGACTTCCACCCCCCCCATACACACAGAGAGAGCATTTCTTTGATTAGCCTACTTTCAAAGTCTCTGCCTTGGTCAGTGTGGATCCGCTAGGGGCTCCATAGTGGATGAAGACTTTTTCCACAAGCACCTTGGCCAAGGTAGAGGCTTTTTGATCTTTAGTTGGAAAAGCTTGTGCATACCATGTGAAATGATCCCGTAACCACTAACACATTGCCAATATTCCATTGATTACGTTCTAAACACAAAAAGATCTATGCAGACCAATTCCATGGGGACGCTGGTAATGATATTGACAAGGGGGGCAGCCCTCTGAGGCAGGACTTTTCTTTGGAGGCAATGACTACAGGTCTTTACATGGTGCTCAACATCAGCTCCCATCTTGGGCCAGTAGAATCGAGATCGTACCAGGTCGAGAGTCCTGTCAATTCTGAGGTGCCCCATGTGATTGTGAAGAGACCTCAGTACCAAGTGTTTAAAGGCCGTCGGTAGGACCAATTGTTGCTTGTCTACTTGACCACTATGATCCACTGGCTCTCTGTATAACAGCTGATTGAATAAGTTCAACCTGGGGCCTTCTTTAAACAATAGGGCAATTCGCAAGTCAGGGGAACACAACTTAGACACATCTTTCCCCGCATGGAGGGCATCAAGTGCGGGTTGACTCATAGGATCTTGGGATTGAGCCCACTGAATACTGCCATTGTCAAGTTGAGGTAGTGCACTAATATCTAGAGCAGAGAAATGGCAGTAGGCAGCCTGTATGCAGATATCAGGAGGGCCCAAGCAATCTACTAGACAGTCTGCTGTGTCCGCAGACATCTGTTCATCTCTGTCAAACTTTTGACACAGTGCTCAGATGTCAGGTTCAGACAGCCTGACCCAATCACTCTTGGAAGCAGGCCATCGTGACAGGACGTCAGCATCAATATGGTTCAGTCCCGGTCTGTATTCAACAGCATAATCATAGGTTGATAAGGCAGAGAGCCACTGGTGTCCAGTGGCGTCTAACTTATCTGAAGTCTGTACATAGGTCAACGGGTTATTATCAGTCTTCACCAATATCTTTGCCCCATAGAGGTACTCATGAAACTGCTCTACGATGGCCCATTTTAGAGCAAAGAACTCCAGCTTGTGCACAGGATAGTTTTGCTCCTACGGGGTCACACTCCTGCTGGCGAAAGCTATATCCTCATGGTCTTGATACAGCACAGCTCCTAGGCCGTCCAGACTAGCATCCGTATGCAGCACATGGGGCTTGGTAGGGTCAGCATAGGCGAGAACGGGGGCGTGGGTGAGCTGGTATATGACTTCGTGGAAGGCTGCTTCACATTGGGGTGTCCATCGGGTCCCAAAATGTTCACCTGTGCAGAAGTACACTTTCTCGGGTTCTTTGACAGCCCCTTTCTTGTATTTATGGTTGGTAGGGGGGTAACCCTGGGTAAGATTCAGAAGCGGGCGATTCACCTTTGAAAAGTCTTTTATGAACCTGCGGTAGTAGCCACAGAACCCCAGAAAATGTAATTCTTTCAAGTTATGGGGCTGGGGCCAAGTAGTCAAATGATTCAACCTTACTGGGATCGGTCTATATTCCTTCTGCAGATACTATGTGCTCCACATACTTCACAGAGGTTTGAATAAACTGGCACTTGTCACTGGACAGCTTGAGGCCAAAGTGTTCCAATTGGTCCAACACTTTAAACAGTTGGGTCTCATGCTCCTCTAATGTGCGTCCGAACACAGTGACATCATCTAGGTACACTAGTCATTCCAGCAAGTTCGTATCTCCCACCGCACATTCCATCAGTCACTGAAAGGTGGCCGGGCACCTGAAATCCCCTGTGGCATTCTCAGGAATTTGTAGAACCCCAAAGGACAGATGAATGCTGTATGTTTATCTGTCAGTCTTCACCATTCATCACAGATGGGTACTGGCTGGAGATCAGACCTGTGAGGAGCTTTTTTTTTTTTTTTTTTTTTGGGTGGAGCCACAGCACGCCGCCCTTGACGCCGACGTACTGTGTGGCGCTCGAGGGTTGGCCGTTAGGCTGTGTCAACTCCGCCTGCCTACCAGTTCTTCATCTCCCGCCGTTGAGGTTGCCTCGTGGGAAGTTTCTCTGCAATTTTAGACCTTCAGCCTGTTCGAAAAAAATCGATGTTCAGTCCGTCGGTCGTCTACCGGTTCTGGGTTCTGCCTCCACTCGACATCGCTGGTAAGATCTTTCCTTTTATTTGAAATTCTGCGACGTCGAGTCTGTTTGTGGTGTTTTTTTCTCCGTAGGTCATGTCTCGGTCGGAGGGCAAAAAGTCTTCAAAGACGGGTCGACCCCCCATGCGTCGGTGCCCCTGCGGCTGAAAATATTCCGTCACCGACCAGCACGACCGGTGTCTTGGCCCGCTTCATGACATGGATTCATGCGATGCCTGCTTCTCCATGGACCGCCGCATCCTCGAACAGCACGAGTTGAAAGTGGGGCGAGCTCCGCCGACTTTTTGGGGTAGGGTTCGCACTCGTCGGGCCAAGCTGCGCTCTCTCGGCCCTTCCTCCGGGTCCCCTCCTGGTTCTATACGGACCGAGGAGGAGGGAGCCTCAGCTACTTGTAGCCTGGCCGTTGCCGAGGCTCCTCCCACGACGCAGGAGGCCCGTCCCGCTTCCTCCCGGGAGCGGGCAGGAGGTGCCGCCACGGCAATCGCCCCTTTGGGGGTGAAGGCTCCCCTGGTGTTGTTCCCGCGGCTCGGAAGGCCCGGGTCGGCACCATCCTCGATGCCGCTGGTCGGCGTGCTCGTCGCTGCACCGATGCTGCTCGGCGCCGTGGGCCCTGTCGACGCAGTTCTCAGCACCAACGCTGCTCGTGGTGCCGTGGGACAAGATCCCGCATCTCTTTTCGCCATGTCTCGCCTCGGGCGCTGATTGAGCACGGCGCCATGCCTGCGCAGCTTGGGCGCCGAGGGGCCTTCGGCTCCGCTGTTGGTGCCACCTTTGCACTGCCCACGCCTCGGTGCCGTGGTTTGGCGCCGAGTTCGTCCTCAGGCCGCCGCCGGCGCCGCTGGTCTCGGTGCCGCGAGCGGCACCGTGGGGCCTGTGTGCTACTGCACTGAGGTTGCTGCTGGGGCTGCTGTCGTGCTGCCTCTGTCCCTGGTACCGTCCCCGGTCTGGTGGATTTGATGGCACTGCGTCTGGCCCTGGCTCTGGACCTTTGGCCCGAGCTGCCCTGGTGCCTTCTGCAGGTCCCGCCCGGGGGGTTGCGGAGGGCATGGGTGCCATCTCGGGCACAGCTCTGGCTGCCGGGCCCTTTGGCAAAGTTGGTTTCACCCGCCCTCCTACTGTTTGGCTCAGAGCTTCGGACTCTACCTCTTCGGAGTCGGAGTCGGGCTCGGAGTCAGATGGGCAGTCACACCCTTCGGCGTTGTCTGCGGAGGAGGGCGCTCCCGTGGTCTCGTCGACGAGTTGAAGCCAGCCCCCTACTGAGGAGAGTCAGGTGGCCCCCGCGGCTAGGGTCAGTGGTCCTGACCAGCAGGCAGTGGTGTGAGCTACCATTGCTCTGCAGCCTGGCCTTGGGGGTTTCATCGACCCCTTGGTGGTGGTACCCCCTCCAGTGGTGTGTCTTGATTGCCCAACTTTGGGGCCCATCGAGAAACCTACAGGAGGGGAGGGTGCAGTTCCCTGGGTCTCCCCTTCGGGGGCCGCCCAGAGGTGCCAGCTACCTAGGCTGTCCCTCTCGAGGAGGAGGACTCTCTCAAACTCTGAGGGGTTGAGGGATGTGGGGTCGGCACGTCGGCCTTTCTCTGGGGTCGACCCGGGCCTTGGGTGAAGCCGAAGTGCGGATTCCCACCCTTCCCCCTCGGGTTCCTTGAGGGAGTCCCATTCTTTTGAGGCAGGGGACCATCCTTCTGGACTTTTACAGCCCCGGTTGCCTCACTGGGGGGATTCTTCTGGGCACAGCCAAGGCAGTACCAACGTGGTTGTACAGCTGTCAGCTGTGGAGTCTTCCAGGGCACCCTCCTCGAGTGCTCATGGTCCACTCCCTAGCCCTGGCAGAGCTTAGCCAACTTCTTTTCTTGGCTCTGCCCCTATCCCTCTGCTACATTCTCCAGCGCTCCCAGGCATTCTTGGTCCTAGCAGCCCTCTCACCTGGGAGCAGTTCAGAGCGGTGGCTGCCCGGTTCCCTGCCTACATTAGGGCTATGGACAGCCAGGTTTTTCAACCTCCCCCCGTGCAGCCACCCTCGGAACATATGGTGACCTCCAGCTCCTCATCCCCCTCATCTGGGGGAGAGGAACCCTCTGTCCACATCTCTCCGGCTGCCGATCTCTCCGAGTATCAGCGCTTTCTCGTGAGGATGTTGGAGGACTTGCACCTTTCTCCCTCTTCTGTTAGCAGTCCTGAGCATGCGGCGCACGCCCTTCTAGGCAATTATGGCGAGGCCACCCTTGTGGTGCCGCCCTGGCCTGCTCCCTTTCGGGAGGCGTCCTTGCTTCTGGCAGAGGCCCTTCTCCAGAGTTCCTGCCCCCTAGAGACCTCAGCCAGAGGTATTGCGCCCCCCAGAGTCTCCAGGTTCTATGCCTCATCCGCAGTCTGGCTTGACGATCTGGACACCCCTGATGGGCTTTGCGCCCTCCACCGTGACCGGCCCCCGGATCAAGACTCCTTGGATTTTGATTTTTGGGAGGAGGACCTTCTACTCGGCACGGTTGCTCCTTTCTATTTCTGCTCACCAGGCCCACTATCGCAGCCTACAGCAGGTTCTTGTGGTCCACGCTAGGTCAGGTCCTAGCTGCTTTGCCTGACTCGGAGCAAACCAGACTAGCCATCGCGCTCTCTGCACGTGGCCTGGAGCTAGCAAGGCACCAAGCGAGGGCATCTTACGACGCCAACGAGGTAGCTACCAGGGTCATAGGGACAGCGATCTGCACCAGGAGATCGGCGTGGCTACGTCTTTCCCGGTTGTCACCCTTGGCCCGGCGTAGGGTGATTTGCTCCGCCCACCAGGGAACCTACCTTTTCTCCTGTAGAGCGAGACGGTGCTTGTCGGGGCAGCTTCCTTCCCCCTCTGGGGGGACCCTGTCTCTCTCTCCCCACTCTCGGGCCTCCCCAGGCCCAGAAGGTTCTCCCCCTTAGTGTGTCACCCACTAAGGGCTAAGGGACTTTGTCCCTTAGGGTGTAAAGAAACAACCCCCTTCGGGGGGGGCTTGGTACTCACCCATCTGTGATGAATGGTGAAGACTGACACAGATAATATATGAATATTACGTACTACCAGTAATTCTAATCTTCTGTGTATCTTCACCATTCATCACAACCCTACCACATCCCCCTGGGGCCTCAGTCTCTGGGCCCCCTCCCTCTGTGGCTCCCCTCTCCTTTGGAGGGGGTAAAGTAGGGACACACGGGGGTATTCTACCTTATAGGGTACAGCTGGGTGGCACTCCTTCTCACTACATGTCTCCACCCCGATGGGGTGGGAGTTGGTGGTTGCCCTCCTCCTGTTCTCCTTCTGGTTTCCATCCAACTGTTTCAAAAAAAAATCCCTGTTTTTCACCAAACATCTTTCCTGAGAGAATACTAAATCCCTGTACCCTGTCCTTCTCCAGAATAGCCGACTCTGCTTCGGGGGTATTTGCCAGTTATTCTGTGCCTTGAATTCTGGCAGTGAGCTTTGCTACTCCTTGCAGTTCCTATACAATCTGGTGACGGACAAGGGTCTCGGATACCTCGTTACCGCTCACTGTCTCCTAAAATTTTCTCTCCTCCCTACCCTCCCTTCTTCCGCTTCCAGAGATTGGGGCCCCTACCCAATCCCCTTAATCTCATCTCTTCTTTGCTGTCCTCTCAGTCATTATTTCTCCTTTTAGTTCAGTTTTCCTTTCCTTTTTCTGTCCCTTGGACTCTCTTGTCCCACCCTCTATCCCTTCCTCTTACCTCTCCGGTGACTCAGAACTGGTAGGCAGGCAGAGTCGACACAGCCTAACGGCCAACCCTCGAGCGCCACGCGTATGCAATGGGCCTCGAGGCACGCCGATGCTGTGTTGGCTTCGCCACCCTTTTAAAGAAAAAAAAAAAGCTCCCACGGGGTCCTGATCTCCGGCCAGTACCCATCTGTGATGAATGGTGAAGATACACAGAAAGATCAGAATTACGGTAGGTACGTAATTTTCATTTTCTCGTGGTCCTCCGGGGCTATTGGAATCTGGTAATATCCACTGTGAAGATCCAATACCGAGAATCATTTGCTCCCATTCAAGCAATCCGGGGCATCTTGTATACGGGGCATGGTGTACTGATCTGGGATGGTCTGCCGGTTCATGATTCGATAATCAACACACATCCTTGTGGACCCATTCTTCTTATGCACAACCACAATGGGAGAGGCATATGGGCTCCTTGATTCTTGTATAACGCAAGTAGTGAGCATTTCCTGCAGGTGCTTCCTAACATCATCTATGTCTGCTGGGGCAAGGCGTCGGGATCTCTCTCGAAGTGGCCAGTCATCATGCAGACATATGTGATGCTCTGCACCCTGGACACACCCCATGTCCCGTTCTTTAATTAAATCACTTGGTCTCTCTGGTTGAGTTTCTTGCTAATTCTAGCCTTCCATTCAGCTGTCAACGGGGAATCACCAAGGTCAAATAAGTCCGGGGTCACTCTCTCCTTCTCGATTTAAGCACTTGTTACTGGGTACTGGCTGGCCGTATAGCCTAGAGGTTAGAGTAACAAGCTGTGAACGAGCTTGGTACATCCAGAAGACCAGATCTGGGTTTGATTCTCTCAACCTCCACTTGCATACTGTGTGACTCTGAGCAAGTCATTTAACTGCCCAGTGGTCCCAGGTCACCCCTGAAAACAGGCAAGTGTGCCTAGTGGGCCTTACCTGGTTACCAAAGACTAAAGACTAAAAAAACAAAGACTAATATTGCAGTGTCTGCACAGTGTACTGTAGCTAGAGTGCACCCTCTGTTCACCCGGATCTCCTGATCTGACACATTCTGAATCTGGACCATCACTCATTGTGCATAGGTGCGTGCACGAGCAGGCAAAATGCTGGGCATAACCAATAATCCTTCTGTTAACTTTCCATCACCTGGTGCATCGGACATTAATATTTTGATCTTTACATCTTTTCTAATGTGATCCTCTCCATGAATGGTGTACTAAGCATTGGGAGGTAGTACCAGAGAATCAGGATCTTTCTTCCACACCATCCCCACCCGGCTCATCTCTGTCTACTTCGGTAGTCCGTTTTTTCAGATCATAGACTCCCATTATCAGGGCTGGGATTCTCAGTGCCTGCCCTATCCGTTTCCCTTGTTTCTTTTGACACAACTGTGCTAGTCTTCTGAACATGTGGGCGTTGGTTCCAGTGAGCAAGGGGATCCCATCATACAATTCTGTAGGAGGGCACACCAGTGCTAGGATCTCTACTTGTTCATCTACACCAGTTACAGTCGCAGGGAAAGATATCCGGAGCCGGACATATCCTAGGTAGGGATAAGACTTGTCGCTCAGGCCCCACATGTGCAAAGCTTCCAAAGTTGTAATAACACATCAGATAAATGCTAATTATACCAGTCCTGGAATACAATGGTCACTTGCGACCCGCTATTGAGCACAGCCCGAGCATGGATACCATTGACAGTCACAGAAGTCTCCATCGAAGGGCACACTGTTTTGGACCATTTTGGACAGGCAGTAGCAGAGGCCTGGACAGATGATTTAGCCACAAGGAAATTTGTGTTAGGATTTCTCAGTCCTGCATTACGGTCATTTCCGGCGCTCCTCGGCCATCTTCTCGCTTTCGAAAGCTCCCCTTGAAATCTGTATACAACTTTATCTAGGTCTTTCAAACAACATGAAGTCTTGCTCTATTCTGACAATTGCAGTGATTCCCAATCTTTGAACTGCCCTGGAGAACAAAGAGTTAACTTTCTGTGCAGGGCATAGAGCTTGAGCTCGGTTGAAGTCTCTGTCTGGAGTGTTTCAAACTTAAACCGTCAGATTCTTTACTCCGCCTCACTGAATGGTCGCTCCGGAGATTTCTCCTTCAGCTCGGTTTGAAAGTCGGTTAAAGTTTCAGTTTTCGTCAGTTTTTTAAACTGAAAAAGTTATCTGCATAGTCTGTTCAGTCTCTGTCTGTGGTGCCATTAGTACTAGATAGAAATTGTTCTGTTTTTTTCTGTGTGGCACTTGTAAAAGTGCTGCTTGGTTCGGCTGAACCAGCCATTTGATAGTGAAATATTGTGTTTTGTGTTGTTTTACTTAGAGTGTGGTTACTGGTTCTTATAGGTTCTAAAAAAACGTGTTTTAGTGCGTTTTTTTCCAGTACCCGTGACACGGTTAGGAACCGATAAGGGAGTCTTGCCTGGTGGTTGCCATAAAAAGGGTAAGTTGGTTAGGTTGGCCATGTCTGAGAAACCCAAGAAAAAACCGGGCCCACTGGGTTTCAACTGTAGTGAATGTGGGGAGGTCTTTGTTAAGGCCGATCCCCACACCACCTGTGTTTATCGTCTGGGGTTTGACCCCCTCGATTCAGACTGCCAAATATGTAAAAACTTTCCCAAATCTACCCTTGAGAAGAGATTAGGTAGACTGAGGGAAAAGGAGGACGAGAAGTCTGCTGACCCGGATGGCCAGCCCGGTTCGGTTTCGACCAAACAAGAAGGAGTGCCCTCTGACCAGGGCGATACTTCTTCGGGCAAAAGGAGAGCCGATTCCGAGGGATCAGTTCCGACAAAAAGAAAACGCAAAGACAAATAGACCGGTTCGGATCCAGAGGTTCATGTTCCGACCACCAAAGAGATAGCCAGAGCGATTCAGATTGTGGAATCGCTCCGTCCATTTCCAACCGATCTGGCTCCTTCTGGCAGGGGTTCGGTTCGGTTGGTTCCCCCGGTTCAAGATTATACCCTCGAAGATTTTTATGAACTGGAATTTGAAGAGGAAGGAGAATTTGAGGATGATGATGGAAGTGAGGGTCTGGTTGTGCCTGTGGAACTGGACATCTCCCCAGACAGACCTTCAGGTGTTTCCCCTCCTAGGCTTTCTGAGTCCCCTTCTCATTTTATGTTCTATAGAAAAGTGGCTGAAACCCTTCAGCTTCCTATGGAGGAGGCTGTGGAAGATCAAGAGGAGCCTGATTATGTAGAGATGATGGACATCCCAGAGTCCAGGAGACTGTCTATTCTCCTCCACAAATCTTTTGGGAAACAGACACAAAAAATCCTAAAGTCTCCTAACACTATACCTCCTGTGGATAGAAGAATGGACAAGAGGTATACACTTTCAGGCTCAGACATGGAGTTCTTATATCAGCAATGCAGCCATGTTGGGGTAGTGCAGGCTGCTGCCTGTGACAAGGCAAATATTCCCTTGGCTTCACACCCCCCCCAGACAAGGACTCCAGGAAGATTGATGCCATGGCAAAGAAGCAGTACATGGCATCTTCTTTGGGACTCAGGCAGGCGAATTACATGGCCTATACAGCCAGGTACCAGAAGTCTAGGTGGGACACTGTACTGGCACTGGCTAAACAGGCCTCCCCCCATCTAGCCAAGGAGCTGGAGGCGGTGGCTGCAGATGGGATTGGGGCATATAAGGTTCAGTTTCATGCTGCTGCTGTGGACTCTAATGATGTGTCATCAAGAGTCATGGCTACGTCTGTGGCTCTTCGGAGGATGGCTTGACTCAGATGTACTAGCCTCTCGCACGACACCTAGGCTAAGGCCATGGATTTTCCTGTAGTGTGTAATTCTCTGTTTGGGGAGCAGACAGAGAATTACATGAAGAAAATGGATGAGTACAGGACCACTTACAGGAGTGCTCAGGCCAAGGAGAGGCAGGCAGCTCCTCAAAGGCAGCAGTCTAGGGGCAGGGGCAGGCCTTTTCAAAGGCCTTTTTACCAAGCACAGGCCTCTTCTTCCTTTTCTCAGAGGGGGTTCTTCAGAGGGAGAGGCAGAAGGGGGATGAGCAGGCCTGCATCCACTCCTCAACCAAAAGCCCCTGCCAAGCAGACACCCTGATGGGCCTGCCCGGGTCGACTCTCCTATTCCAGTAGGGGGCAGGCTAGCTTACGTTGTCCAGGACTGGATGTCTATTACATCAGACAAGTGGGTCCTGGAAGTAGTAAGCCAGGGACTGGTTCTCAGCTTCAGAAAATTTCCAAAGATGAGAGCCAGATCTTTTCCACCTGCAAATCTCTCAGAAACCCTTGCCCTAGAGGCAGAGGTTTCTTCTCTCCTAGTTTTAAGCGCCATAGAGAGAGTACCTACCCTACACTGGGGCAAAGGACTGTACTCCAGGTACTTCCTGACCCCCAAAAAGACAGAGGAGTGGCGACCTATCCTAGACCTAAGATATCTAAACAAACATCTCTTAAAACAAAAGTTCAAGATGATAGCTCTGGGAATAATCCTTCCCTCTCTAAGGCCAGGGGACTGGCTAGCCTCCCTGGACCTCAAAGATGCCTACTTTCACATTCCCATCAGGTGCTCCCACAGAAAGTACCTCAGGTTCGAGTTGCCCTCAGGCCACTATCAGTTCAGAGCAGTGCCCTTTGGCCTAACCTCAGCCCCAAGGGTTTTCACAAAGTGCCTGGCAGTAGTAGTTGCCTTTCTAAAAAGGTAAAGGATTTCCATTTTTCCATATCTGGACGATTGGCTAATAGTGGGTCAGTCTCCAGACCAAGTCAAGTCTCACCTGCAAGTGACCCAGCAAGTGCTCACTTCTCTAGGATTTCTTCTCAACCTTCCCAAGTCAGTTCTCGAACCAGTCCAGCTTCTTACCTTTATTGAGGCAGAACTGGACATTTCTTCCTCTAGAAAGGGCAAGGGTTCTTATGGAACTAGTCTCTTCTTTCAGCCTTCAGGTATCTCGGTCAGCAAGGCATTTCCTCCAGCTCTTGGCCACATGGCAGCTTCAACAGCAGTGGTCCAAGGGGCAAGATTCCAGATGAGGGATATTCAGTTCCACCTGAGAGCTTTTTGGTCTCAGAGGAAGGATTCCCTTACCAAAGTGATCCCAGTGACTCTGACCTTGATCCAAGCCTTCCAATGGTGGTAAAATCAGGACAATTTAAGACAAGGTGTTTCTTTTGTTACTCAGCCTTGTTCAGTGGTCCTTACCACGGATGCTTCTCTTCTGGGCTGGGGAGCCCATCTGGGGTCCCTCACTGCCCAGAGGCTGTGGTCCCCCCAAGAATCCCTTCTTCACATCAGTCTCCTAGAGTTCACAGCAGTTTTTCTGGCCATAAAAGCTTTCTCTCAGTCAGTACTGAACAAGGTGGTTCAAGTCAGAATGGACCCCACCACCACCATGTGGTACATCAACATGCAGGGAGGTACTCATCCATGGCCTTGTGCACAGAAGCCATGAAGCTGTGGTCCCTGGCTTATTCCCTGCAAACCTCTCTGGTAGCAGTTCACTTTCCAGGCAAGGACAATGTGCTAGCAGATGCACTGAGCAGGATCTCGCAGGGCCATCACGAATGGTCCCTGGACCCTCAGGTGTTGAAAGTGATTTTTTCAAGGTGGGGCACTCCAGAGATAGATCTCTTTGCAGCCCCAGACAACCACCAACTCCCTCTCTTTTTTTGCAGACCTCCAGTCTTGGGCTCAGTCCCTCTGGGCGCCCTGATTCTGAATTGGGAAGGGAAGATCTTACTTCGAGAGGGCTCTTGCAGTAGGTGATTACATATAGGACTGACGCCAGCTGGCGGCAGGACCCCACGGAAAAATTTCTAGCTAGCAGTCCCTGGTGAGGGACTGCCCCCATGTCAGGTGGCCGGCGTCAGGAGACGGTATAAAGGGGCGGTCCCAGACGCCCACCTTCCAGTTCTTTCCTGACGTTAGCTCGTGCAGCGCCTCGCGGTAAAGTTCGTGCTTCATCAGCCCATATCTTTTGTTGGTTTTACCGAAAATTGGTTATTTTTTTCCTATAACATCAGGTCATCGTCGGTGTATGTCGTCCCCTTCACCCTCCGAGCACAAAAACAAGTGCGACTCGTGTGGCGCCCAACTGCCACACAAGGATGGCCATTCCCTGTGCCTTTTCTGCCTAGGCCCTGATCACCCGGTCGAGAAGTGCCAACACTGCCTCAACTTCAAAGCGGCTACCCGAAAACGGCGCCAACAATCCCTGAAAGCCCATCTTCTCAAGAAAAAGATGAGTTCTATGGAAAAGGAACTAAAAATGCTGAGGCAGGCGTCCACTTTCCCCGAAGGACATCGGAAAAAGAAAGACAAGGAGAGGCACCGGGAGAAGACCTCCTCTACTGCGTCTCCCTCGGGAGATGCAGGGACTCAGAGTAACGTCCCGGGGACTGCTCCTCGGCGGCGCCCGAAGGCCTTCGGAGGTGACGCCGCCCCGCCCCTCTGGCCTGGCCTTGCGAGTGCCTCCGGGCTATTGGAGGCCTCCGCCCCCGGTTTAGCCGCAGGCTTGCGGCCTACTGGCGTGAACGACTCCTCTAAGTCAGGCATCGGCTCCTCCGACGTCCGCATGGAGAGGGTTGGTAAGACGCCTGACCCTTTGGGGCGGCATGCAGCCTGTACCCCACCGGACTGGGCCGACCTTTCCCCTCAGCCCGCCTCTGGTGATGGCTCCCGTAAGCCGGACGCCTGCTCCTCTGGCGCCCGCCGAAAGCTCACCCTCAAACCGCACGTCGGCTCCTCTAACACTCGGCGGGCGACGGAACCGACGACAGCCCCCCCCCACGTCTGTCGTACCCAGTTCCCCGCAGCCTTCGCTGCTGTCCGGGGACCCAGAGTCACCCCAGCCTGACCCCAGGGATTTCTATCCTCCATCCCCGGGTGATGTGGGGGATCTTCCTCCTCCATCAGACCCCTCTCCGTTGGAACCGGATCTGACTTCGTCCCCCCGGGCACTGGCCCCGACGCCGGGATCTCTGCCGGTACCTCCGATGCAGACCCCAATGCCAGTACCTCCGACGCCGGTTCTACCAGCCCCAGGAGACATCCCACGTCCGGATGTCCCCCCCTCCGACGGGCCCTCCGCCTTCCAGGCATTCCAATGTGGACCCGCCTGTGAGGCCGCCGGCCGGGCCGTCTGCTCTCCATGTCCGGACTCCAGGGTTCTCCCATCTCGGTCCAGAGAAGGGCAGGATACGCGTTTATGGATACTACCCAAGGAACCCGTTCCTCCCCCTAGTCAGGTCAGGGAGTCTTCTTCTTCTTCTTCTTCTTCTTCTTCTTCTTCACTCTTGGATTCCTTGGACTCTTCTGAAGGATACTCCTAGAGAGAGACGACGAGCCCCGCTCTCCATCGAAGCCCTGGCCGAGGACTCCTCCGAAGTCTCCTCCGGAGGATCCATCTTTTACGGAGTTGCTTAGAAAAATCCAGGAGGTGCATCAGTGGCACTCTTTGGAACCAGATCCTCAGTGACTGAAACTCGTTGAACATCTGGATCTACCCGTGACAGCTCCTACATTAGTGCCACCCTGGACTGAGCCTCACGCCGACCTTGTCTCCACGATATGGAAACAGCCGTTAATGTTAGCCCCACTTCCAAGGAAGTCGAACAGGCTATGCCAGGCTCCCGAGGGCATTGACTATCTGGACTCTCACCCTCTGGCTGACTCGGTCGTGATTAGCGCCGCTCATGGCTGGTCGGCACACCCAAAGCATCTTAGCTTGTCTCCTCCTGATAAGGAATCTTGACTTCTGGACCAGTATGGGAAAAAGATTTACGCCTCCTCCACACTGGGAATTCGGGCCCTGAACTACGTCGGCCACATGGGGGATTACCAGAAGGCTGTCTTTACTCAGGTGGAATCCAAGCTGGAATCCTTGCCTGACTCCCAAGTCAAACAGGAGTTAGCCAACCTCATCCGTTCTGCTCGTTCGGCCAGTCGCCACATTTTGCGGACGACATATGATGCAGTGGACACTGCCGGGCAGAGCTCCGCTTTTGCCATGGGTCTACGGCGTCATCCCTGGCTCCGCGTGTCAGGGTTGGTCCTGGAAGTGCAATGCAAGAGGCACCTTTCCGGGGGTCGGTGCTTTTCGGGGGTGATGTCAAGGACATCATCACCAATTTGCAGGAGAAGGGGACAGCTCTGAAATCAGTGGATTCCATGTACCGTCCCAAACAACAGCAGCACCGTCCCTTTCACAGATGAATTCGGCCAAAGGCGAAACCACAGGGCAGGAGGGCCACCAAACATCGGGCCCCCGCAGCTGCTAGGCCCGCCCTGCCCAAAAAAACAGTGGGTGCATCAGCTGCGGTGCTGCCCCACACCACCTGACTCTTTTCCTCTCCCACTGCCTCTGGACTTCCCAGAGGAACCGGTAGGAGGGAGGTTTTCCCTCCACCTTCCGGGATGGGAGAGGATAACCACAGATTCTTGGGTGCTCCAGCTCATAGCGGAAGGGTATTCCATAGAGTTTCATCAGAAACCACCCTGCCACCCACCTCTGAAGTCATCCTATTCAAGGGAACATCTTCCTTTGGTTCGGGAAGAAATCTCAGCTCTTCTCACGAAGCAGGTGATAGAACCCGTCCTTCTTCATCTTCAAGGGGCGGGTTACTATTCCCATTTCTTCCTGGTCCCAAAGAAGACGGGAGATCTCAGACCTATTCTAGATCTCAGTTCCCTGAATCTTTACGTAGAATACAAAAGGTTCAGGATGCTCTCTCTGCAGAGCCTTCTGCCCCTCCTTCGGCCGGATCAATGGCTTTGTGCACTGGATATGCAGGATGCCTATCTGCACATTCCCATTCGCCTTTCTCACCGCAAGTATCTCCGTTTTGCATTTCAGGGGGACCACTACCAATTCAAGGCGCTCCCCTTTGGTCTATCCTTGGCCCCCTGAGTATTTACCAAATGCCTGGCTGTGGTAGCGGCCCACCTGCGTACAATGGTAGTACAGGTGTTCCCTTACCTAGACGACTGGCTCCTGGCGGCCTCATCCAAGGAGGAACTCCTGCGTTTTCTCTCCCTCACCCAGCAGGTTTTCACTTGCCTGGGTATTACCATCAACCATTCCATGTCTCATCGGGATCCTTCCCAGAGGCTACAGTTCATTGGGGCTATCCTAGATACGACCATGAGCAAGGCCTTCCTGCCTCCGGACAGGGCGGCCTCTCTTCAAACCCAGATTTCTGTGCTATCAGAATGCAGGAGGGTCTCAGCAAGGTCAGTCCTCCATCTTCTGGGGCTCATGGTGGCCGCTATTCTGACGGTCCCCCATGCTCGACTCCACATGAGGATCTCTCAGTGGACTCTTCGCTCTCAGTGGGATCAACTTGTGGATGACCTAGATCAATTAGTTCTGATCTCATCGCCGATGGTAAGAGACTTGCAATGGTGCATGGTTTGAGAGAACCTGTTTCGGGGGGGTTCCTTTCTTTCATCCTCCCCCCTCACAGACTCTGACTACAGACGCGTCAGGCGAAGGTTGGGGAGCCCATCTAGGTCCTCATCGGACCCAGGCCTCATGGTCCTGGCTGTAATAAGCTCTCCACATCAATGTGCTCGAGCTTTGAGCTGTGTTGTACGCTCTCCAAGCCCTTCACCAATACATTCTTCTGGGCCACCTAGCCATCCAGACAGACAACATGTGCATAGTGTGGTACATCAACAAACATGGAGGAACTCAGTCCTACCCTCTATGCAGGGAGGCAATGAGGGTTTGGGATTGGGCAACACAACACAACCTTCACCTAACGGCGATTCATGTTCCAGGAGTCGACAACACTTTGGCAGACAAGCTAAGCCGCTCTTCTGCTCTGGCACACGAGTGGGAACTGGACCAAGGGGTACTAGACAATATCTTTCAGCTTTGGGGGACTCCGCAGGTAGACCTGTTCGCCTCTTCCCTAAACACAAACTTTCCCACTTTTTGCTCACTCGTTCCAGAGCGAGGCGCTTTCTGGAGCGACCCTCTGTCTATAGACTGGAAGGACAGATTCATCTATGCTTTTCCCCCAATTCCTCTCATCCCACGAATATTGCAGAAACTAGCCTCAGAAGGAGTGAGAATGATTCTGATCGCTCCTTTCTGGCCAAGGCAAATCTGGATCTTCCTGGACATAAGTCTCCACCACTCATTCACACTATTGGGATCTGCACCGGGGGCACTAGGACCCATTGGGAGCAAACTTTTTGCTGGAGGGTCGGCGCCAGAGATGGCGCCGTGAGGAACGAGTGTTGCAGGCCTAGCTTGTCGCAGTAACGACTATCTCGGTGTCGACCCTCCAACCGCCTCAATTCCTTTTTTCCCGCCGAGTGCACTTCACAGTGACGACATCCTCGCTTGAAATGGAGTCAAACTTCAAACTAGCAGCATAGTTTTCAGTTTTTATTATTTTGTAGTATTATCTCGATACAGTATCGCTTTAAATTTATTCTTATTTTTTAAAATAATGAGCAATAAAGAAGTCTCAGCCTACCTTGACAGAGCTCCACTATGAGCAGGTCAGGTGACGGTAGGAGACTTCTGATGAAAGCTGTTCAGTCAGAGGGCTGGGTCCAGTCCGCTGCCTTCTCCAGAGGGAGGGTCTGACAACAGTCAGGCTCAATGCCTGGGGATGGGCGGTCCCTCGAAGCATAAAATAAACGGGTTACCCTGGGCACAACTGCTCGCCTCGAGCTCTTCTTCGCCCACAGGTCTAAAAAAGAGAAGGCATCACTCGAGGTCGCCCTCTGATATGTCTGCGCGCAGACGCTCGGTTATCGGAGCTAGTTGCCGGCCTCCTCCTTCGGAGTTGCCAACCTCTGCTCCTGGTAGCCGACGGCTTCATCATCGGAGCCCTACCCTGCCCGCAGGTAGGTCTTCAGATGAGTAGTTTCATCAGTGGGCCACTCTTATGGAGCAATGGGCTTGGAGGTTGGTTCGGCTACCTGGCTCGGTCGCTCATGGGCCTTCGGCTTTGGGTGACCAGTAGGGCAGTTGACCTTCCTGGTTGCGCAGCACCTTCTTCGTGCCGTCGACTAGCTTAGGTGTCCCCTCACATGGCTGCGGCACAGGGGCCACACCGTGCCCTTATCTCCTGCTCTTCTTCCTTCAAAACCTGTTTTTCGGAGTCTGGGAGGTTTTCTGCACCCTTGGTGTCGTGGTGCCTTGGCGCCATCCTCGGCATTGGTGTTGCGCTGTGCTGCCCTCGGCACTGTCCTCGGCGCCGCTTTTTGGCGCCTGTGGCTCATGAGGCGCTTCTCGGTGCCGGCGCCTCGGTGAAGGGCCTCTGGGACCCTCTTTCACTTGTTTCTCTTCCTCCTCTTTGAATTTCATTCCTTTCCTGTCCATACAGTCCTCCTGGACTGTCAGGAGATGACGTTAAGCCTTACCCAGACCTTCAGTTGGGTGATGAAGTGGCTGAACTAGGATCTATTACTGCTATAGAGCCTGTGGTCGAGGACCTACCTTTAAGTCTCTGTTGAAAAATCTGAGTTCCACATTTCTCCAGACTACAGACATCGATCCTGGGAAATTGTTGAGACTCAATATTTTCATGCCTCGGAGATCCCTCACGGATTTGACTCCTCCGATTCAGCTTTCATTCGAGAGACGCTGTCTCAAATGGTATGGAATAATCCTGTTTCTTACCCCTTCGGTGGCTAAATCCATAGATAGGAAATATTCAGCCCCCAAGGATCGTCCCATTTTGGCATCTCAAGCCTTTGCAGATCCTATTGTAGTCCTAGCAGAGAATGATAAGGTCGTTCTTCCTCAAGCTACTACAGCTCGACCTATTAACAAAGAATTTCATAAGATAGACACCTTAGGTAAGAGAGTCTTTGCTGCTTCTACTCTAAGTATGCGTATTGCCAGTTAACAAGGCTATTTTTCTCAGTATGAGTATATTCTGTGGATTCTATTAAACAGATGGTTGAAGCCCTGCTGAGTCAGAGTCAAAGCCAGAGCTTCTTCAAACCATTACCAGAGGTATTGAATCTAATAACCAGCAGTGCTAGCTGTTATGGATGCTTTTGACATCTGCTTCCCATTCAGCTTGTGCTGGTATTTGCAATCTCGCGCCATTCCTGGCCGCACTGTCTTTTACTTAATGACGACAGCAGCAGGTGGTGGCATTGCCCTTGACAGTGCATATCTTTTGGTCCTCAGGTAGAGCAAGCTCTAGCTACAGACAAAGACCAGGGTCAGCCATTGTTGGCTCGCCCCCTCCTGCCCCCTCCCGAGGGCATGCCAGTAAACCATAGTTTCATAATCGCCAGTCCTTTCTGGAGGCAGAGGAAGAGGAAGCTCCATAAGAACCAACCTGCCCAACCAGAAGGTGCAACAGAAAGCCGCAAGTGCCCCAAAGCGCTTGGCACCATCTTTATGAACTGCCAGCCCAAGTCTCCATCTCAGCTGCCCAAGGTGACTTTTCTCTCCGGTGGAAGTCGTCTGATGCACTTCTACAAACCAGTAAGTCCATAACCTCAGACAAATGGGTCCTTCAGATAATCTGTGAGGGTATTGGTCAATCTTGTGGAGACCCCTCCGGATCGCTCCTCAAATGACAGCCCAGGCTGTCAACCCTTCAGTCAGACCTTCTCACTGCCGAGATCTGGGCCTTCTGAACAACAGGGCAGAGAAGTGGTGCCACTGCACCAACAAAACACGGGTTCTACTCTCCTACTTTCTGGTTCCAAAGAAGTCCGTGGAATGCGCCCATTCTAGATCTCAGAGAGCTAAACAAATTTCTCCCCAAGGAGAAATTCTAAAATGATTTCTCTGGGAACCCTGTTACCTCTGCTCCACCAACACGACTGGTTAGCTCTCCCTAGATATGCAGGACGCTTACCAGCACATTCCTCTGTTCACCCGAGGCATCACAAATTCTGAGGCTCTGTGGTTCTGGGACAGCACTATCAGTTCAGAGTCCTGCCTTGGCTATCCTCGTGCCAGCGAGTTTTTACAAAATGTTGTGCAGTTCTTGCAGCGCACCTCAGAAAGGTCGGAATTCAGTGTTTCCTTTTCTGGCAATTGGCTTCTAGCAAGTCCTTCCAGGTAAGTGGACTCTGATGCCTGGAGACGGCCTCTCTGTTTCCTGACATCCATGGAGTGCTGCTCAACTCAAGAAATCGCAACTGCAGCCCTCCCAGAGGCTCCTTTTTATAGGGACTCTTCTGGACACCTCCTGTGAGAAGGCTTTTCTTCTAGAAGACAGGAGGAATGATATCCTTTGGATGACCCGTCACATCAAAGAAAACAACTCAGTCACAGCTATCTCGATGCAACGGATGCTAGGCCTCATGGCATCCCTCAGTGTTCACTGTACCCGTAGCACGCCTGCACATGAGAACCACCCAGTGGATGCTCAGTACCCAGTGGTCCCTTAACCACTCACCGCAGTCCTATCTCATCAAGGTGACAGAACCTTAAGGAGGTTTCACTCACCTGGTGGTCTCAAGAGAGCAACTTCCTGAGGGGTATCCCTTGTTCTCTGACCATCAGATCTCCATTACCACGGACGTATCCCTAATGGGGTGGGGAGCTCACTGTCAGGCTCTCCACACTCAAGGTGCGGTCTCAAGTCGAGTCCCAAAGCTCCATACAACGCCCTAGAAATGAGAGTCAGCCTTTATGCGGGTCCTGAGCTGTAGGACATTCTGTGTCACAAGAACATTCTCCTCTCAAATGCACAACAAAGCAGTGATGTATTACATCAACAAGCAGGGCTGCTCACTCTCACCCTTATGCAGAGAAGCAATGAGGTTATGGAATGGTGCTTGGAGCACTGTGGGCTCTCATCTGCTTGTGTATCTGCCATGTGTTCAGAATGAACTGGCAGACCGCCTCAGCAGAACAGAGACAGACCACTCTAGTGGTCTCTCGACTCAACCATAGTTCAGTTACTATTCAAAGAGTGGGGAACCCAGACCTGACCTTTTGCATCCCCACCAACGTTAAACTGCTCTCTCTCTGCTCCAGAAATCCAGGGCCTGGCATTTTCTGTCAGGATGCTGCTCAGGCTGCGTGGACAAAGTTGCTTTACACCTTCCGCCTCTTCCTCTAATTCAGAGGGCACTCAAGTTCTAATCCCAGGAGACAAAATGATTCTCATTGCTCCCTTTGGCCTCGGGTAGCTGTGGTTTCCACTGCCAACATGTTGGCAGTTCCTCCTAGACCACTTCCTGCAGATGAACCTTTTGACCTTAGGGACCGTGGTCCATCCCAACCTGAGATCACTTCACCTTCACGCTTGGCTCCTGAAGAGGCCAAGTAAACCGGGTTCAATGTCTCTCAAGAGTTTCAGATATTCTTCTGGCTGCACGAAGTCAGCCACTCAGAAAACTTACACAGCCAAGTGGAAGCTGCCGCTCTGGTGTGCAAAGTCCTTTGAACCTTTTCCTGTCCACCAGATACAAAGTTTTGGAGTACCTTTGACCTCTCGAATCATTGGGGTCTGCAGCACTCTTGGCCAGTCAAAGTTCATCTAGTGCCATTTCAGCGCATCATGAGCCCGCTATTTCCTAACTCTAGCCTGCTAGTTACCTATGGTTAAGAGGTTTTTGGAAGGGATTTCGCATACCAGACCTCCTACAAGACATCCAGTTGCAGCCTGGGACATTAATCTTGTTAGACATGCTCACTGAAACCTTTCAACCTCTGGCTACCTGTGAGCTAAAATTTCTCACTGGAAGACTGCCTCCTAGTGGCTATTTACCTCAGCCCGCAGGGTCTCTGAGATACATGCCCTGGGTCACAGACCCTCTGTACTGTGTTCCATATGGACAGTAGTTCTTGTACTTATCCTAAATTTCTTCCTAAGGTTGTGTCAGAATTTCATCTAAACCAATCCTTTGGTCCTTCCTCTTATTTTATGGACTTCCAAATGAAGAATGTTTCTTCATTCTTTGATGTTGAAGGTCATGCTTCATTCAGATAGAACCAAGATTTTAAAGCTCAGCAACTGTTCATTTCTTGAGTGAGACCTGCCACACCTGTTGTACCAGATGTATCTCATCATGGTTAGTATGCTTTCTGCCACTGCTATTCCATGGCGAGGTTGCTGAGGTGAGTTTACGTCATCACCAGAGCTTATGGGCATCCCCATGGAAATTCCATGCCCATTGCACATCTGCAATGCGGCCACCTGAGCTTAGTATACTGTTAAACATTACACTAGATGCCTGCCAGATGACATTCTTCCTTTGCGAGCCATCCTTAATGACTTGTCCTAAAACTTGAGTTCTGGTCCTCCTGCCGCCTCTTGGGGATTATTAGCTCATTACTTCCCAATAGTGTGAATGAGTGGTGGAGACTTATGTCCAGGAAGATATGAAAGTGCCGCACTCCGTGAATTCTTGATCTTCTTGACGAGTCTCCACCACTCATTCACACGCCCACCCTCCATCCCCCGAGCTCACCTTTTCTTGTTGATCTTCACCCTCAAATCTTTAGGCCATGAAGACTTCTTTATTGACCCTTCTAGACGTGGTCGCCTCGGACTATCTTATGTCCGGTTTTTAGGTTAGCTACCCTTCTAGGTTAGTTACGCTGCACCTTGGTAAAAAGGTACTGAGGCGGTTGGAGGGTCGATGCGAGATAGCTATTACCGCATTGAGCCAGGGCTCGTGCACTGTTCCTCGGGCGCCAATCCTGGCGCCGACCCTCCAGCAAAAAGTTTGTTCTCGATGGTCCTAATGCCTCCGGCGCAGATCCCAATAGTGTGAATGAGTGGTGGAGACTCGTCCAGGAAGATCAAGAATTACGGTAGGTACGTAATTTTCATTTCTCTCTTCTACAACAATATTCAGAGGATCCTCCTCTTCCTCTGTCTCGAGATTTGCTGACCCAGGATCAGGGGACCCTGTTTCATCCAGGCCTCAAATCCCTTCAAGTACATGCATGCCTCCTGCAGACCTAGCCCAATCCTGTTTTGGAGTGTCTCCAAAAGTAGCGGAGATTTTAGTGGAGGCTAGAAAGCCATCCACCAGGTCCACTTATGCCTGGAAGTGGAAGAGATTCTCTATTTGGGCAGCCTCCAAGAACGTGGAGCCTTTCTCCTGTTCAGTGGCTTTTCTGCTGGAGTACTTACGCTATTTGTCTCGACCTGGGTCTCAGCCATTCCTCCTTGCAGGTTCACATGGCAGCTATCTCAGCCTACCATGTTCCTTCAGAGATAAAGCTACCAACTGGAGGTCTCTAAGACCTTTCTCAGAGGGGTCCTCGATCTGAGGCCTCCAATCCATACTCCTGCCCCCCCTTGGGACTTGAATTTTGTTCTCGAGAAACTTACTCTTCCTCCCTTCGAACCTGCAGCTTCTGAAGATTTAAAATTTATTTCGTGGAAGACGCTCTTCTTGGTGGCCATTACTTCGGCTCGAAGAATCTCCGAGCTTCAAGCCCTGATGTGCAAAATCCCAACTTGATTTTTCGCAAAGAACGAGTTGCTCTTCGCACAAATCCTAAGTTTCTACCTAAAGTAGTAGTAGAGTCTACTTTTAATCAGTCCACAGAGCTACCTGCCTTTTTACGCCTGTACTCTAACCAAGGGAATATTTATCTGTCAGCCATGGTGTTCACCGGATTCTGAGATACTACACCAACAGACGAAGGATCTCAGAAAGACTGATCAGTTGTTCATCTCCTTGTTCACAAAAGGAAGGCAATGCTGTTTTCAAGCAATACCTGTCTCAGTGGTTGGCTCATTGCATCACTTTCTGTTATGACAAGTACAACAGACCCTTCTGGGTCAAGTCAGAGGCCACTCCACAAGAGGAGTAGCTGCCTCTGCGGCTTGTTTCAAGAATGTGCTCTACGGCAGACATATGTGCTGCCACCACCTGGACTTCCATCCATACCTTTACAAATACTACAGTTTGACATTGCTTCTCGCCGAGCAGGCTTCGGTTGGTTGTTTTGCAAGGCCTCCTGTCTTGAGGCTTGCATGGCTAGGGGTTACTTTTTAGAGTAGTTCCTCCTCCCGTGCCTTTTTCCTTGTTCCAGACTGCTTGGGATTCAGTCCTATGTAATTATTACTGCAAGAGCCCCTCAAGTAAGATAGTACAGTTACGTAAGAACTTACCAACAGTAGATCTTAGAGAGGCTCTTGCAGTGGTAATACCTTCCCGCCTCCATCTCTCTAGGCTTTTCAGCTCCTTTTCCAGGAATGGAAACATCCGCTTCTCTTCGCCTGGGCCTTCCTGGCCTGTGGCGGAAAGAACTGGAAGGCGGCATCCGGGACCGCCTTTGTACCGACGCCTCCTGACGCCGGTCACCTGATGTGAGCAGTCCGCCAGGACTGCTAGCTAGAAATTTTTCCTTTAGATCCCGCCGCTACGCCAGTCCTATATGTATTACTCTACTGCAAGAGCCTTGCTCGAAGATCTACTGTTACGGTAAGTTCTTACATAACTGTACTTTTCTGTATGCCTTTCCTCTTCCCACTCCTGTTCAAAGTTTTGTCAAAATAAGGTCTCAACCTTGCAAGGTGATTCTGATTTCTCCAGATTGGGCCAGACAGCCTGGTACCCCTGTTGCTGTCCCTAGCAGTCCATCTTCCCCTGTCTCTTCCCAGGAATTACAACCTATTAACATCCTGTCGGGGAAGGATTTGGTACCCCAATCTTCAGTCTCTCAATCTCAAGGCATGGGTCTTGAAGAGTTAAGAGTTTGCAGATCTGGATCTTTCCCAAGGGGTTCTGGATATCCTCAAGGTTTCTGAAAGCTCCACCAGAAAGACTAGTAACTCCAAATGGAAGCAATTCAACATTTGGTGTTCTGAGAATCATATTTCTCCAGACACTGCTGGATTGCCTACGGTTCTGGATTATGTGGTCCATCTTAATGGCATAGGCCTCAGACCAGCTACTCTCAAGGTACACTTGTCAGCTGTTTCTGTGTTTTTGTCTGTGGGGAAGTCTTCCTCACTATCTTCCCATCCTGTGTTCTGTAAATTTTTTAAAGGATTGCTTCACACCAATCCTCCTTTTAGAGAACATGCCCCTGCCTGGGATTTGAATGTTTGCATTGCTCAACTTATGCAACCCCCCTTTGAACCTATGTCTTCAGCAAAGCTTAAGTACTTGACTTGGAAAACTGTGTTCCTGGTAGCTATTACCTCTGCCAGGCATATCAATGAATTGCAAGCCCTGTCAGTGGAACCTGATTTTATCTCATTTCACAGGGATAAAGTGGTCCTTAGAACCAATAGAAGGCTCTTGCCCAAAGTGGTTTCAGACGTCCATTTAAACCAGTCTATGTCTCTTCCTGTTTTCTTCACTGATCATTCTTCCTCAGGAGAGAGGAGGCTACACAGTTTAGATGTTAAAAGAGCCCTTAGTTACTACATAGAGCGTACCAAGGGTCACAGGTTTGACTCCCTCCAGTTGTTCCTCACTTATGGAGAACTGGGAAAAGGCAGACCTGCCACCAAAAGATCTGTTGCCAGGTGGGTTGTGTCTTGTATACAATTCTGCTATGAAAAACTGGGAAAAACTCCACCCTCAGGCCTGAGGGCTCATTCCACAAAAGGTACAGCTGCTTCCCTGACTGCTGCCAGGGATATCCTCTCTTAGAAATTTGTCAAGCAGCCACCTGGAAAACAGTCCATACCTTTACCAAGCATTATCTCTGGATATCCAGGCTAGGAGTGATGATTGGTTTGCACAGCAGTACTTCAGAGCCATTCCCAAAGTAGGTTCTGTCCTCCTCCTCCTTGGGGTACTGCTTGGTAGTTCAGACTTAGTCAGAATACAGCAAGACTTCATGTTGTTTGAAGAAAATTACTCACCTTAGTAATTATGTTTCTTCTAATGGAGTCTTGCTGTATTCTGACCTCCCTTCCTGCCTCCCCTCTCAGAACCTGTTTTTGGGAAGTGGGTGGGCAGGTGCAGTGTTGCACCCTAGGGGTGTGTTTTTGCTTGCACCCTCCTCCTTTTTGTTTGGGTGCTGATTTATTATTGTTATTTGTAGTAGATTGCTTTTTGGTTTTTGGATTTCCTGACTTGAGTCTTCCCTGGGAATCCAAAACTTTTTTCAGCCAGTTGGCTAGTAGGAATTTTTACAATTTCCACATAGAATGTTTAGTTAGTTGGGCTCGTAAAAATCTGACGATTTTCCCCTCGGCAGATAGGTCAGGGTGTGCTAGGAAGGGTCTATCTCCTGCCCAAAGAGCGGTTAGAGAATTGCTGGACCAAATTGGCCTTTACGATGTGTGGAGGATTCTCCATCCAAATGTCTGGGAGTTCACCTTTACATCCCAGGTGCATGGTATCATGTCCAAGATTGATTATGTCCTGATTTCTAATACTCTCATACCAGGTGTGTGTGTGTGAGTATAATGGCAGGATCACCTTCCGCTCATTTTGTTGTTACTTGCTTAATATCTTTCCTTCTCTTCCTAAAATAGGGGGTAGATGGAAACTGAATAATCAGTTGCTAAACGATCCAAGGTAGTTAAGTTTATTTCTTCTCAGATAACGGAATTTATTTCCTTAATCATAACTCTACCAGCCGACCTGATATGGAGTGAGGTGACTTAAGGCTTATTTAAGAGGAATCCTTATAGGGTTGGCCTCCTGGAGGAAGCAAGAAAGACGGATGCGGGTTACTGAATTACTTGCTCAGATTTGAGAAAAGGAGATTGGGCTCTCTCCTTTCTCATCAGAGGAATATAGGCAGGAGCCAGCTAAGTTGCGAGATTCATATCTTAGTGTGTTAGGTGAACAGGTTGAGTGGGCCATTATTAAAACAGGGGCTGTATACTCTGACCAAGGGGAGAAAGCTGGTCGTATGTTGGCTAGGCATGTAAAGCAACTGGAGTCCGCAGATTAGTGGGTGGCTATCCGCTCAATGGAGGATGGTTCCATTAAAACATCCTCCAAGGATATTGTGGGGGAATTTAGAAAATATTTTGAGGAGCTGTATGGGGCTATGAGTGATCCACCATCAGAGGAAAAGTTGCAGCTTTATCTGGGAGGACTGGACCTGCCCTCTTTGGGGAGCATCATCAGTCTAAGCTTATTGCACCAATCACACAGGGTGAATTAGAACGGGTTATTAAACTCTCTCCTTCGGATAAAATGCCAGGCCCAGACGGGTTTACTGCTAATTTTATAAAGTTTTCTAAAGAATGAATCCTTCACTGTTGAGCCTGTTTCAATTCATTTTAGAAGGGTCTGCACAGATGTTTCTTTGTGTGAGGCCTTTATAGTACTTCTGCCAAACCAGATAAACCTCCTTGATTATGTAGCTAGTTATAGACCTATTTCACTTCTCAATCATGATATTAAAATTCTTACGAAATTACTAGCAGACCGTGTTAGTGAAGTCCTCCTGAGCTAATTGGGGTTGAACAGGTGGGATTTATGAAGGAGATCTTCAGTGGACTACTTGAGGACTTTGGCTCATGTTTTCTGCTTCCAGGAAGGCTGACCAGCCTATGGTGTTGGTCTCCCTGGATGCCAAGAGGCTTTTGATAGGGTCCAGTGTAAATACCTTTTATACTGCGATGGAATATTCGGTTTCCTCAGGAATTCCGCCATGGATTGGCTCCATTTATAAATTTCCTCTGCACGAATTGCCTGCAGTGGTCTTGTCTCAGATCCTTTTAGCTTGCATGTGGGCACCAGGCAGGGTTGTCCACTGTCTCCGCCTCCTTTCCTTTTATATTTAGAGCCCCTTATCAGGCGGATTTTGCAAACACAGGAGGTGTAGGGTATTCAGGTGTGGGACATACTACTAAACTACTAGCGATGCGGATGACTTATTATTGCAACTCTCCTACCCAAATTCTTCTATTCCTGCTTTACTAGATATTATTCAGGATTTAGTGAAGTTGCCAGTTACAAGCTTAATGTTGGGAAAACATTGGTATTCCCTTGAATCATAAAACTTTTAAACAGGAGATTGCCCTTTGGTTAGCTTGGAGTGCAGAGGCAATCAAATACCTAGGGCTCACCTTAACGAGATCACCTGTTACGACACTACAGTTAAATCTAGATTCAGTATTGCATGGAATCGAGGCAGACCTCAAAAGGTGGGCCTTGCTTCCATTATCAATGTGGGGAAAATTAATTTAATCAAGATGAACATATTTCCTTGCTTGTTCTACCTCTATAAATATGTTAAATGCATGGCTCCTTTAAATGGTTCAGGAAAGTTCATGGTATATTTCGGTTTATTTGGAATTACAAAGAACCCAGACTGGCTTATTGTAAACTAGCTGCTCCCAAGGAGATTGGGGGTTGAGATTGTCTCTCCTTAGGGCTGTACTACTGGGCTAGTCATGCAAATAAGTATCTCAGGTGGGCGATAGTAGTGATTCTCAGGCTCAAAATATTTATGTCCCATTTTGGCTGAAGGTAGAAGTATCCCTGATATCAGAGCTGGGCTTAGTCCCCATGGCCTTGTTGTTTTGTACTCCCAAGTTCATTACCCATGTCTCAGAAGACCAAAATGTTTGGTAAAATTGAAACGAGTTTCAAAGTTTTGAAGAGTTAGGCACCAAATCTTAATCGCAGAGCGCTATGAGGGAACCTGAGCTTCCAAGCGTGTAAGGAAGATCTGGCATCATGGGGCGGAGCCGAGTTTTACCACCGGGTGGGTGGGAGGAGCCAGCTTGAAGACCTTCTGGCAAGATTTAAAGCGACAAGGAACCCTGCCAGATAGTGTGGATGAACAACATATCCATGTCCCAGAACTTGTATTTCTAGGGATGTGGATATGTTATTCAATCCACACTTGTTAACGAACTCCTAGCAGTTCTCCGGGAGGAGGGAGGCAGAGTGTGCACCCCTACTTAGGGAATAAGGACTGGAGAACAGAGGTCCCAAAACCAGCATCCCAGCGTGACTCTAGGTCAATGTGGTAATGGGAAATGAAGGTGGGTGCTGACTTCCAGGTAGCAGCCCTGCAGATATCCTGGATAGGGACATCCCTAGAAGCAGCCACCAAAGCAGCGGTATGGCAGGTAGAATGAGCTCTTATCCCTTTGGGAGGCTCCATGCCCATCAACCTATAGCAGAAATCTATGCAGGAGGTGACCCACCTGCCTATAGTCCACTTGGCTGCAGGTCTGCCAGGTGTGACTTCAGCGTAGGTGACAAACAGCTGGCGAACCTCTCCCCAGACTTCAGCAGTTCACTCCTTACAATGAGAGTCCTCTTCTACGGTCTAAAGTATGGAGTCTGTATTCAGCCTCCGAGGTGTGATTGAAACATAGAAACATAGACTTTGACGGCAGATAAGGACCGCTAGGCCCATCTAGTCTGCCCATTTCCCTACCTACAGGATAGGCCGCAGATCCTAGTTAACCAACAGCTTTTATCTTCCTGCCCCCCACAAGAATTGCCTTATGTCTGTCCCATGCATTCTTGAATTCTCCCACAGTTTTGGACCGCTTCACTTCCCAGAAGGCTGTTCCATGCATCCACTACCCTCTCTGTGAAATAATACTTCCTCACATTGCCCCTAAACCGCCCTCCTTCTATCTTTAAATTGTGTCCCCTTGTTCTTGCAAGTCTCTTTTCTGAAAGATGCTGCCCTCTTGGACTTTGTTGATTCCCTTGAGGTACTTGAAAGTTTCTATCATGTCCCCCTCTCCCTTCTTTCCTCAAGGGTATACATATTAAGCCCTTTAGTCTCTCCTCATCTGGCTTCTCTTGCAGACCCTGCACCATTTAGTTGCCCTCCTCTGGACTGCCTCTATCCTGTCTATGTCCTTGGAGATGGGGTCTCCAGAACTGGACACAGTATTCAGATGGGGTCTCACCAACTGTCTGTACAGAGGATAACAACTTCCTGTTTTCTGCTGCTAATGCCTCTCCCTATACATCCCAGTATACCCCCGCACTCCTACTGCCTTCTCACATTGCTTGCTAACCTTAAGGTCATCTGATATGATTGGGGAGAACACCAGCAGAGTCAACACCTGGTTAAGGTGAAACCTCGACACCACCTTCAGAAGGAATTTCGGTGGGGGAGAAGGACAACCTTATCCTGTGGAAGACCAGATAAGGAGACTCAATGGAAAGCAGCTGGAGCTCTCACATCTTTCTGGCTGGCGTATAGCCACCAAGAGGCGGTCTTCCATGACAGGTGAGAGATGTCACACCTGTGCATCGGTTCAAATGGCTTGCCCATGAGCTTAGCCAGTACCAGCAGTAGATCCCATGGAGGTGGAAGTTCTTGCACCGGAGGGGATATGCGGTCTAGACCTTTGAAAAAGTGTCCGACCACCTTCTCCTGCGCCACAGACTGCTTGCCGGGCCACACTCGGTAAGCAGAGATGGCTGCCAGGTGCACCTTAAGGGTCGTCGACCTAAGCCCTAGCTGAGAAAGGGACCACAGGTAGTCCAGAATGTTAGCCAAGGGAAAGAAAGAAGGGTCCAACCCCTTGTCCTGACACCACATGGAGAATCTCTTCCATCTGAAGGCATAGCATTTTCTGGTCGACTCCTTACAGGACGCCTCAACGACGTTGAGGACCTCGTCGGAAAGACCCAAGGCCTGGAACTCTAGCTGCTCAAGAACCAGGCCATCAGGGGCAGGGATTGATGTTCTGGGTGGAGAACCTTCCCCTTGTCGACTGAGAGCAGGTCTGGGCAGGCTGGAAGCCGCCTCAAGAGCCTGGAGCTGAGACTGAGGTGATCTGGGTACCAGAACTGGCGGGGCCAGTCTGGGGCTACCAGAATCACCTGTGCCGTGTCCTTCTTCACCTTGAGAAATACCTTGCGGATCAAGGGAAATGGAGAGAAGACATAGAAGAGGCCCAGGGTCCATGGCCTCGAGAAGGCATCCCCCTGCAGCGAGCCCTGCTGAGGGGGGTGGGCATGAAACAGCCTCAGCTTTGCATTCTCCCTGGAGGCAAACAGGTCCACCTGAGGGTAGCCCCAGTGGGAGAACAGGTCTTGTACTACCTCCGGCAGGAGAGACCACTCGTGAGAAGCAGCACCTATCCGGCTGAGGGCATCGGCCAGACTGTTGGAGGCTCCTGCCACATGGATGGCTAGGAGATCCACCTCCAGGCTGATCACGAGAGACCAGATGCAGAGAGCCTCCTTGCACAGAGGCAAGGAGTGCGTCCCGCCCTGACAGTTGAGATAGTACATGGTCGTGGTGTTGTCCGTCTGGACGTGAACCACCTGACCCCGTACAAATGGAGCGAAGGCGGTGAGGGCTAGTCGAATCGCTCGAAGCTCCAGCAGGTTGATGTGTCATCGAGACTCCTGAGGGGACCAGAGACCGTGGGCTCTGAGCTCCCCCAGATGGGCACCCCAACCCATCAGAGAGGCATCGGTCGTTAGAGTGACCGTCAGCTCGAGGCAGACGAACGGACACCCCTCCTGCAGGTGAACTGGGACAAGCCACCTGCAGGCCATCTCACATCTCCTGGGTCACTGTCACCGGCCTTTCCAGAGGACCAGAGCGCTGTGACCACTGGCTGCCCAGCCCCCATTGCAGAAGACGCATATGCCAGCGGGCCCAATGGACCACGCTGGTGCAGGTTGCCATGAGGCCCAGGAGGCGCAGGAAGTCCCGGGCAGATCGCAATTGCCCAACCAGAAATGATTGGGCAAAGGAGGAAAGGACCTCAGCCCTTTCCGCCAGGAGCCAGGCTCTGGCTTGAAGACAGTCAAGCTCTGCCCCAGTGAACTGAATCACCTGCGATGGCACGAGTTCCGATTTGGCCTCGTTGATGAGGAGGCCAATCTGAGAGCAAACCTGGAGGGCCAGATCCCTGGACCGTTCCACCTCCAACCTGGAGGGGGCTGCAATCAGCCAGTCATCCAGGTAAGGATACACCCGGACCCCTCGGTGCCACAGAAATGCTGTCACCACTGTCATGCATTTGGTGAAGACCCTGGGAGTTGGAGAGAGGCTGAAGGCTATGGCCCGGAACTGGTAGAGAGATCCCTCTGCTCGGAAGCGGAGGAATCACTGATGAGATGGACAGTTGGGACATGAAAGAGTGCATCCTGAAGGTCCAGAGAACAGAACCACATGTCTCGTTCCAAGGATGGAATGATCTGAGCCAGAGTGACCATCTTGAAGGTGAGAGCCTTGAGGAATTTGTGCAGGTTGAGATCGGCGCCAGCCTCTGTCCGTTTGGGACCAGGAAGTACCTGGACACAACCATGCGTCTGAGGAGGGTCCGCCACCTCGCTGATCACCTCCTTCTGGAGGAGCAAGGCAATGTCGGCTTGACGTGCCAACAGAGAGGCTGCAAAACCCGTAGCCCACCATGGAGCAACGGCTCGATGGGGGGAACTCCTCTAATTCCAGAGGCAGACCCCTGCTGACCACTTCTAGCACCCAGCGGCTCGTGGTGATAGTGGGCAAGGCGGAAAAGAAGTGGTGGAGCCGTTCCCCCATGGGGGGAACTCGGGGAGGAGTGACGAGGTTGGGGCGACACCCCTCAACCCATCACTGGGCAGGCTTGGAGGAAGGGCCCGCTGAGGGACCTCCTGGGCCCTTGCCTCCAGGCTTCCTACTAGAGGAAGCGGCAGACTTGGCCTTACAGTGGCAAGTATGAGCCTGCTGGCCCTGATGCTGGTGTTGCTGGGCTGGACGTGCCGCAGGAGTGGAAGGGTGAAACGGCTTACGCTGCTGTGGGCAGCCTTTGTCCTTCTGGGCAAACGTGACCGAGTCCAAGGTGGCATTGGACTTCTTGATCCTCTGGAGATGGCCTTCCATTCTGGGCCCGAACAAGTCGGTGCCCTGGAAGTGAAAGTCTGCCAGCTTGTGCTGGGTGTCCACCGTGAAGGTGGAGATCCACAGCCAAGCTCTGCGGCGCATGGCCACTGCAGCTGCTACTTATCGGGCACAAGAGTCACCAATGTCCAAAGAAGTCTGGAGCTGTTGTTTAGCCACCACTCTTCCCTGGCACTGCACCTGCTTGACTGCCGTCTGAAGGTCAGCCGGGAGATGAGAAATCACCTCATCCAGGGAGCCCATAAGGGCGTGTGAGAAATGTGCCATCAGAATGGCCAAGCTAGCCTCTTGAAGGCCTAGGGAGGAAGCAGTGTAAACCTTCCACCCTGAGTAATCCAACTTTTTGGATTCCTTATCGGGTGGTTTGTCCACATCACGAGCGTTCCTGGAAAGCAGTAAAGCCGGAAAACGCTATCAGTCACTAATCCCTCCGCAGAGGGGTGCTCCGAGAAACCAGCGAGTGAACAGGTGGGGACCGCATACTTTCGAGCCATCCTGGTCGAAGGCGTGGGACAAGATGCTGGCCACTGCCACAACTCCAGGGCTGGGCCAACAATGGCTTCGGCCACCAGAAAGGCCTTCGTAGGGGAATCCCCTCGGTCTGGTGTCTCCGTAAGGGGATACTTGGCCCATTTTTGGACGGGTTCGAGCTGCATCCCAGTAGACTCTGAGATGAGTCGAAGCATACCCAGAAACAAGGATGGGCTCTCGTCCACCGACTGGCCTCCTGTAGACTCCAGGTCAATTGGCCTGGAGAACGGAGGAGTCATCATCAGACTCCGAGGAGTCTGCAAACAGCTGCCAATTGCCTGAGCCACCCTCCACCTGCTGAGGTCAATCGGGAGTGAGGGTGACCGACAACCTATGTGGCAAGCCTTGACCCAACCGAGAATCCTTGGTCGGGGCCCCAGTCTTCGGTTGTGGAGGCTGAGGTTCCACCACAATGGGTGGAGCAGCCAGTTTCGGATGAACAACTGGCGCCAGGGACGGCTCCTCAACTACCATGAGGGGTTGTTTCGGCCACTCCAGTGACTGTCACTTAATGGCCGGACAAGGCAACGGAGTCGGCTTGTTACCAGTAAGTAAAAGTTGCTGCCTCATCAAGTCCTCGTACTGCCGACACAACTTGCCCCGGAGCCTATCCTCCGAAGAGGATGAGCGGCGACGCCGCTTTCCATGGTGCCAAGACCGAGACCGCCAACGTTGGCGGGATCAGCTGGACCTGGAAGAGGACCGAGACTGAGACCTTTGGGGATTCTGAGGGTGGGTCAAAGAGGGAATGGGAGAAACCCGCCCCTCCCTCGGTGCAGGGACCTTAACCGGGGACTTCGGCACAGGCGAGTCCTAGGTAATCATTGGGGGAACTGGTGAAGAAGGGTTGTCGACATCTCCAGGTGACAAACCGTCCGACAGGTCGAGAAGAATCTCGACCGTGTCAACAGATGTCTCGGCCGGCTGACCTGACGGGGACACCGTGAAGTCAGCAGCCGCAACCTCGACTGAAGTCAAGAGTCGACGGTCCAGTGAAGGGGATCTCTCCCGCTCCCACGAACGTTGACGGTGGGACTTACCTTTACAGTCCTTCTTCCTGGACCGACTGGAATGTCCCGATGGCCCTTCTCCCATCGTGGAGAGGGACTGACAAAGCTCCTTCTAAGTTACTCTAGGGCCGGCCTCATTTGGCTGGTCTGGGGGTATCTGAAGCAGTGGGTTTCAGTGGTATAACTGGGCCTTATTAGGCAGTTTGGGGGTGTGGTGGGGAGGGCAGCCTCCTGTGCCTCACAGCTAAATCGATAACTATTTCCAACCTTATAAGAGACATTTTTCCTTTTTGTTCATGAGTTTGCACTGCGTTTGTATATTGTTGTTTTTTGAATGTATATTTGGAATAGTTTGGATTTTGTTTTGGTTTATTTCAATATTACTGTTTTTTATTGGATGGACAGTGTGCACAGTGAGAGGGCCTCACTGTCCTTACATGTCTGGATTTTTTAACATCATACTTATTGGCAATGAGAGTGCCAAAATTAATTGCAATTTCTTTTTTGGTTTCTGTTTTATCATATGAAGGACAGTGGGTGTAGTGAGAGGGCCTCCCTGTCCTTATATATTTGGATTCTCTAATAATTGTTTATAGATTATTTATGGTTGTGTAGATTGTAGGTTTTGGATTATGTTATTGGGTGGTTTTTTAGCTTGAGTGTAATCGTGGGTATTTTATTTTAGAGGTATTTAGGATTTTTATTTATTTGTTTGCAGCTAGTTTGTTTCCCACTTTTGTTATGTGTTGTTTAGTTAACCCGGTCGTGCATTATTCGTCTTCAACCTCCATGCCCTCCGCCCTTTCTGCCTCCTCCTCCCATTTTCACCTACCAGCGCTGTCGGGTGCTTCGTGATTGCTCGTGGGAGGGGGGTGGGCGTGACGGGGGTCGTGGATGCGGTAGGGCGAATGAACGGACCTCTCGCATAGGGGTGGTTAAGCCCAGAAGACGCCCTGGGCCGAAATGGAGCCTGGAATGTGGTCATCCATGTCTAGTCTCCATACCCAAGGGCTCCACCTACTCGGATGGGCAAGTAGTCGGGACGGCTTCGGAGCCCTGTCCAACTCGGGCGGTGCTGTGCAATGCCAGATCTGTTAATAACAAATCAGCTATTATTTCTGATTTTGTTGGGAGAGCAGATCTGGCTTGCATCACTGAGACCTGGCTGGATGGAAATGCTGGCCCTATTTTAGAGGCGACTGTTCCAGCTGGGTACTCAGTGATTCACCGCCCGAGATTGGATCCCGGGGGGGGGGAGTAGCGGTCTGTTTCAAGACCAGGTTGGGGCTCACGGGTATACCAGTTGAGGAAGCTGAATCCTTTGAGTGTACTGTCGTGGCTGGTGTGGGTTGCAGGATAGCCTACGTCTACCGTCCACCAGGAGGCGAGAGCGATTCCTGCAGGAAGTGGCAGACTTAAATCGCCCGATATGGCATTGGAGTCGCCCAGACTGATGGTTCTGACGACTTCAATGCCTGGAGTCGACGACGAACTTTCTGCCTTTGGTCAGCACTTCCTCCAGTTGATGACATCACTGGGCCTTACACAGATCGTTTTCTCGGCCACGCATAATCACGGTCACTCTTTGGATTTTGTTTTTCTCCTGGGGATTGAGGCCTCTGATTTGCTGGTGGAACCTGTCAGTTGGTCCAATCACTACACCGTGAGCTTCAATTTTTGTGATCCTCTTCGTAGGTCTGCCCCTGTGGAGATGGTTCGATACCGCCCTTTACGGGATGTGGGCCCTGAAGACCCGATGGCGGTGTTGAACCTCTCAGAGTTTCCAATTGCCAGCTTGGGTCCAGAGGCTATGATCTTGGCTTATAATCAGGCCATTTCCTTGGCCCTGGACTCAATTGCTCCCGTCTGTGTTCGTCCCCTCTCTCTCCGCCTCGGGCCCCATGGTTCAATGGGTCCTTGAGGGAGCTGCGACGTGTGGGATGATGGTTAGAGCATCGTTGGAGGAAATCTGCTTTGGATGCCGACCGCCTTAGTTTGGAGGAGCATTATCAGCTCTACCAATCAGAGATTTCCCATAAGAAGGCAGAATTCCTGTCCAGGGAGATCTCTGTTGCTCAGAATCGACCGGCTCAGCTCTTCAGAACTGTGGACAGGCTATGCAACCCAGCCTGTCTCCAGCTCCGTCGAGCCTTTTCATAAAAGGAGTGTGATGAGATCGCTCAATTCTTTGCGAATAAGGTTGCCGACATCAGATCCGAGATTCGTCCAACACACTCTAAGGGGGAAGCTTTGGTCGGTGTCTTCTCACGGAATCCTCTGGCTCCTGGAGTTCCTTTGACCTGCCGACATTCAGTGATATTATGCGGATCATGCAGGGGATGCGCCCTACGTGCTGTAGTTTAGATCCAGGTCCTACCTCCCTAATCTTGGGTTGTGTTGAGATCGTCGGCCCATTTCTGGTTCAAATAATCTGGTGCTCCCTAGAATTGGGTGAGTTTCCTAGCTCCCTAAAGGAAGCTGTGGTGACTCCCCTTTTGAAGAAGGCTTCTTTGGACCCAGATATTTTTTCCAACTACAGACCTATCTCTAACCTTCCCTTTATTGGGAAGGTTATTGAGAAGGTAGTGGCAAACCAGCTGGAGGACCATTTGACCATCCATAATATCTATGAACCTCTCCAGTCTGGTTTTCGTAAGAGGCATAGTACTGAGACTGCTCTGGTTCGGGTGCTCAATGATCTCTTTATGACGAGAGATCAAAGGAACCGCTCTATCTTGGTCCTCCTTGATCTCTCTTCAGCCTTTGACACTGTAGACCATGGGGTTCTGCTCGAGCATCTGGAGTCCATCTGTGGACTGTCTTCTACAGTGCTCAGATGGTTTTCATCTTTTCTATCTGGGAGAACGCAGAGAGTTGTGTCGGGGATTTTTTCCTCTGACCCTTTTCCCCTGCAGTGTGGTGTCCCCCAGGGCTCGGTGCTTTCCCCCATGTTGTTTGCAGTGTATATGCTGCCCCTCGGAGACATTGTAAGAAGGTATGGACTGAGGTTTCACTGCTATGCTGATGATACCGAGCTCTACCTGTCTTTTGCCCCCGACCAGGTTAGTGCTCTCTCAGTATTTAATAGCTGCCTCGCTGAAATCCAGGACTGGATGAATGTGAACTGGTTAAAGCTGAACGCTGGTAAGAATGAGGTTATGGGTGTGGACCCGGGTCGTGGGACAGGGGGGTTGGGTCCTGGTCAGCCCTCTGGCGTATTGCTGGGGGGGATCTGATCCTTACCTCTGAACGGGTGCGTAACCTGGGAGTGGTACTTGATGACGGGCTGACTCTTCGTCATCAGGTGTCAGCAGTCGTTAAGTCCGCATTTTACCATCTTAGGAACATTGCCAGGGTGAAACACCTTGATCCATCCAGAGATTTACCCGTGTTGGTCCATGCTTTCGTGACATCTTGCCTTGACTATTGCAACTCCCTTTACTTGGGGCTTCCTGGGGTTGATATCCACCGCTTGCAGCTAGTGCAGAACGCTGCTGCAAGGTTAATGACAGGGGTGACTAGAAGGACACATATTACTCCTATGCTGCACGATCTGCACTGGCTGCCTATACAGTGGCGGATCACCTTTAAAGTAGGTCTTTTGACCTTGAATGCCCTGCACGGACTCGGCCCTGACTACTTGAAAGAGCTTCTGACTCCGTACCGCCCCACGCGACAGTCCCGTTCAGCTGATGAGGGGTTGCTAGAGGTTCCGAGGGTTATATTGAAGTCTTCTGGGGCTAGGGCTTTTGGGTTTGCGGCCCCAACCCTCTGGAATTCTCTGCCTCGCTGGCTTAGAGAATGCACGACCGTGGAATCCTTTAAGTGGGATTTTAAGACTTTTTTGTGGAGCAAGGCTTTTGTGGATTGATGCTGCTGTGAATTCTGATTTTATATGTATAATTTGATTTTATGATTTATCTGTACAGCGCCTTGGTGCCTGAAAGGCGCTAAATAAATAAAGCTTTATTATTCATTATTATTATTATTATTTAAAGAAGCAGTGTAGGAGGAGCCCAAGGAGAGCGGGATAAATGCCACGGCTGAGGAGGAAGAAGAAGTGGCCTGAGCTGCTTCCTCTTCGAGGGCGATCATCTGCTCCAACTGCTCCACGGAGCCTGCCACCGCAGACACCGCCCAATGGGCCTCCTCAGACTTGACCGACAGGTACCATTTCTCGGGGCGCCCAAGAAGTAGTCTGGCAGCGCGCGATCCTCCAAGACCAAAGCCAAGAAAGACCTGCACAATTTGCAGGCCTGCAAATCATGTCCAAGCCCTAGACAGTAGATGCACATGGAGTGCGGATCGGTCCGGGACATCTTCTGCCTACAAGGGCTCCGACAGAAGATGGGAGTCAATTTGTCCATCGCAGCCACGAGGGAAGATGAAGACCGTAGTCTTGTAAATTTTAAAATTAGTTTTGGAAATTCCGAAGAGTGTGGATCCAGGCATAAAACGTAGAGCGCAAAGGAGGGAACCTGAGCTTCCAAGCGGTAAGGAAGATCTGGCGTCATAGGGCGGAGACGAGGGTTTTACCACCCGGGTGGGTGGAGCCAGCTTGAAAACCTTCTGGCAATATTTAAAGCGGCAAGGAACCTGCCGACAAGTGTGGATTGAACAACATATCCATGTCCCTAGAACCACCCCTTATCACCCGCAGTGGGACCCTCAACGAGAATGTTTTAACGGCACCCTTCTAGACAAGCTGGGCACCCTCCATCCAAAACACAACCATAAGTGGAGCCAGCAGATTAGCACCTTGGTACACGCGTACAATTACACCAAAAATTATGCTACTGGGTTCTCCCCCTACTGCCTCATGTTCGGGAGGGAGGCCCGACTGCCAGTTGATGTCTGCTTTGCGGTCTCTCCAGATGGGGTCCAAGCCAAAAACTACCTGCAGTATGTACAGAAACTGAAAGCTCAATTGAACCATGCATATCAACTGGCACAATGGGCACCAAGAGAAATCTTGCCGACAAAGAGAAGCACGATAAGAAAGTAAAGGCTCAAGAGCTATGGCCCGGAGACCGTGTGTTGTTACGCAATTTGGGACTACATGGCAAGCACAAAATTGCTTATAGGTGGCACCATCTTCCTCATGCAGTAGTTGGAAAGTTGGATGATATACCAGTGTACAAGGTATGCCCAGAGAATAACTCCAAAGCTGTCAAAACCATGCACCGTAACCACCTGCTACCTATCGACCAAGTTATTATTGAAGCTGAGCCAACAGACATTGCCTCCCCTGGGCAGGTGACTCGTGCTGCTGCAAAAAAAGAGACAGAGTCAACCTACCCCAGTAGTTACAGATTTTCGGTTTCCCCCACAGCAGGCCCAGAATGATAGTGACTGTCAGTCTGATGAAAGTGACTATGGTAGTGCCTATTATCCCTCCTATGAACTGAGTCAGTTGTTTTCGTGGAAATCCTATGCAGAATCGTGGGGATGAAGCTGGGTCTTCTGGACTGCCTAACCCCACAGCTTCATCCTTGGAGCCAGTGCTCCCTGAAAGTGAAGTGCAAAGTATCACGTCTGAGGCTGCAGATTCCCTGTGTTTAGTGGAACTGTGTGACTTGCCCAAAGAAGGGGCTGATGGTCTGAGTCTCTCACACCAGAAATTGAACAACAGTATGAGAGTGCTGACAGCCCTTCTTCAGTGCCACAAAGCCTAACTATGCCAGAACCTTCTCTAAATGAGCCAAGTGTTGTGGAAACAGAGCCTACAGAGCAAGGAGCTGACAGTGCTCCCAGTTTGGACATTTCTGTCTGTGCCGAGGCACCCCTCACAAATGATGAAAGCTCCAAAGTTAGTGCTGAAAGTACAGAGATTGTGGCTGTTCCCCCCCCAGAAAGACTGGCCAAGCTGTTAAACCAGTATTGCACTTCAGTTATGATTCTCCTGGGAGGCCAGTGGATTTGCCTCTCAATGTGGTTCACAAAGGTGTTTATATTTCTCAGAGCTCACTACCCAAACTGAGCTTAATGGCCAATTCCAGGTTAGTTGTTCTTCCTTCAGAACATGGTGTCCCTGTCCCATCAAGCCCCAAGTTAGCTGATAGGGAAGGGCTCCCTCTTACACTGTTTAATGTACAAGAAGTTAGTATATGAATCAGTATAGTGGTGTTCAAAGTATGTTAATCATAGTGAAATCAGTATTACCTGTATGAAACATGCATAAACATTGTCAGTACGGACATAGTATTGTGAAGTATGTTGAAATGTACAGTAATGTGACACATTTATGTTAATTGATGTATCAGATAGTATTTGCATAGCATGTTAATGTCATATATGTCTCGTTTATATTGCATTTTCAGTAGTGAGATGGTACAGACTTGACGCGGATGCCAAGTTTTCTCCAGGCAGGGAAGAGTGTAACCCCCCTACAAATGGGGGTTCCCAAAAAGTATTCCTTGAGCTTGCCTAAATGCTCACTGCCAGGCTGGTATCCTGCGTTTTAGCAGTTTAAATGTACTGCCAGAGAGTGCCTGAATAGCCTCTGTGTACTATCTCTTTAAGGGCTGCCTGGATTGCAGCCATAATTAATCTGGGAGGGGGTTAAGTGTTTCTACGCTCAAGTCCTGCCCGGCCTGCTAAATAATGGCTCTGTTCTGCCATCGCTATTAGCGCAGAGGGAGCTCTGTTAGAAGATGTACTTGTTTGCTGATCATTTATTAGAATAGTAATAATATTGCAGTTTGTCTAACCTGCCTTCTTTTTTTTCAAACTTTATTTACGATTTTTGCATTGCACATAGACAAAACATACATACATAGAGGTAGGGAACATAAATACAGGTATCGCTTAGTTCACAAGTTGATGTCCATTTGGCTGGTTAAAATATAATAAATAACTTATAAGTATTATAAAAGAATAGGAAAGTTATCGTCAGTAGAGAAGAAAAAAATTACTCACCTTAGTAATGTTGTTTCTTCTAATGGAGTCTTGCTGTATTCTGACTACTGCAGTTAGGTCCTGCCTTTCAACTGCCCCGGAGAACAAAGAGTTAAACTTTCCATGGCCAGCATGGAATGTTCACCGTAACTTCGGCTGAAGCCCCTGTCTGCAGTTGTTTAAACTCCAACTGTCAGACCTTTACCAGCAATACTCACTAGAAGTTCTGTGTGGAAACTGTAAAACTCACACTAGCCAACTGGCAACTAAATTTATATAAAAGGATTTTTTGATTTCAAAACAAAGACGTAAGTCAGGAAACCCAAAAAAAAAAACACATCCCAAAACACAACACTCACCCAATATAAAGGAGGGTGAAAAAGGGACACCCCTAGGGTGCTAACACTGCTCCTGCCCACCCATATCCCAAAAACCAGGTTCTGAGAGGGGAGGCGGGGGGGGAGGTCAGAATACATAAGACTCCATTAGAAGAAACAACATTACTAAGGTGAGTAATTTTTTCTTCAAACAACATGAAGTCTTGCTGTATTCTGACTATTGCAGACTACCAAGCAGTACCTCCATGGAGGAGGGACAGAACCTACTTTGGAAACAGGCTCTGAAGTACTGCTGTGCCAAACTGAGCATCACTCATAGCCTGGATATCCAGAGAGTAATGCTTGGTGAATGTATGAACTGTTTTCCAGGTGGCTGCTTGACAAATTTAAAAGATAGGAATATCCCTGGCAGCAGCCAGGGAAGCAGCTGTACCTCTAGTAGAGTGAGCCCTCAGGCCTGAGGGTGGAGTTCTACATAGCAGAACTGTATACAAGAAACAATCCACCTGGCACTAGATCTCTTAGTGGCAGGTTTGCCTTACCAACCTTCCTATATGTGAAGAACAACTGGAAGGACTCAAACCTGTGACCCTTGGTGCACTCTGTGTAGTAGCTGAGGGCCCTTTTAACATCCAAGCTGTGCAGCCTCCTCTCTCCAGAGGAGGAATGGTCAGTGAAGAAAACAGAAAGAGACACAGACTGGTTAAGGTGGAAATCTGAAACCACCTTAGGCAAAAACTTCCTGTTAGTTCTTAGGACCACTTTATCTCTATGGAAAGAGATGAAATCAGGCTCCACTGACAGGGCTTGCAATTCACTAATACGCATGGCAGAGGTAATGGCTACCAAAAACACAGTTTTCCAAGTCAAGTACTTAAGCTCTGCAGAGGACAAAGGCTCAAAGGGTGGTTGCATAAGTGGAGCAATGCAAACATTAAGGTCCCAAGCAGGAGCAGGATCCCTAAAGTGGGGATTGGTGTGCAGCAATCCCTTGAAGAACTTACTAAACACAGGATGAGCTGACACAGGAGAGGGCTTGCCTACTAACAAGAAGGCAGAAACAGCTGCCAAATGCACTTTAAGTGTGGCTGGCCTAAGGTCTAGGCATTGAGTTGGACCATATAGTCCAGAACCGTAGGCAACTCAGCAGATTCTGGAGAAATATCCTTATTAGAACACCAAATAGTGAACCTCTTCCATTTGGAGTTGTAAGTCTTTCTAGTGGAAGGCTTTCGAGAACCCCTTGAGAAAGATGCAGATCAGTAAACTCTAACTCTTCAAGAGCCATGCTTTGAGATTGAGAGACCTGAGGTTTGGGTACCAAATCCTCCCCTGAGAGGATGCTAACAGGTTGAAATTCCTGGGAAGAGACACGGGAAAGTGGACTGCTAAGGACAGCAACAGACGGTACCAGGGTTGTCTGGCCCAGTCTGGAGCAATCAGAATCACTTTGCATGGTTGTGACCTTATCTTGACTAGCACCTTGAACAGGAGAGGAAGGGGGAAAGCACAGAAATTTCCTCCCAATTCAGAATCAGAGCATCCAGGGGAATGACTGGGGTCTGCAACAAAGAGAGGAAGTTGGTGATTGTCTGGGGCTGCAAAGATCTATCTGTGGAGTGCCCCATCTCGAGAAAATCACTTTCAAAACTAGGGGATCTAGGGTCCATTCGTGATGGCCCTGGATATCCAGCTGAGAGCATCTGCTAGGACATTGTCCTTCCCTGGGAGGTGAACTGCTATCACAGAGGTTTGCAGGGAATAGGCCAGGGACCACAACTTCATTGCCTCTGTGCACAAGGCCGTAGACCGAGTGCCTCCTTGCTTGTTGATGTACCACATTGTGGTGGCGTTGTCTGTTCTGATCTGGACCACCTTCTTCTGTACAGATTAGGAAAAGGCTTGCAGTGCCAAAAACACTGCTCTGAGTTCCAAGAGACTGATGTGAAGCAGAGATTCTTGAGGTGACCACAGCCCTTGGGTGGAAAGATCCCACAGGTGGGCTCCCCAGCCCAGCAGGGAGGCATCTGTGGTGAGTATCACTGAATGAGACCGAGTGCCAAAATGAACTCCTTGTCTTAAATTGTCCTGTTCCTGCCACCATTGCAAAGCCTGGATCAGGGTTCAAGTCACTAGGACTAGTTTGGTAAGGGAATCCTTTCTTTGAGACCAGAAGGCTCTTAAGTAGGAACTGAATGTCCCTCATCTGGAATCTTGCTCCCTGGACCACTGCTGTGGAGGCTGCTATGTGGCCCAGAAGCTGAAGCAAATGCCTTGCTGGTCCAGACACCTGTAGGGTGAAATAAGAGGCTAGTTCCAAAAGGGTCCTTGCCCTGTCCAGGGGAAGGAAGGCTCTTGCCCCTACTGTATCCAGCTCCGCACCTATTAAGGTGAGGAGCTGTACTGGCTCGAGAACTGACTTTGAAAGGTTGAGGAGGAATCTTAAGGAAGTGAGCACTTGCTGAGTTATTTGCAAATGTGACTTGACTTGGTCTGGAGACTGACCTACTATGAGCCAGTTGTCCAAGTATGGGAAGATGGAGATCTTTTTTCTGCTTAGGAAAGCAACCACTACTACCAGACACTTTGTGAAAACCCATGGGGCTGATGTTAGGCCAAAGGGCATTGCTCTGAATTGATAGTGGCCTGAGGGCAACTTGAACCTGAGGTACTTTCTGTGGGAGCACCTGATGGGAATGTGAAAATAGGCATCTTTCAGTTCCAGGGAGGCTTGCCAGTTCCCTGGCCTTAGAGAGGGCAAGATTATTCCCAGAGTCACCATTTTGAATTTTGGTTTTAAAAGGTGCTTGTTCAGATATCTTAGGTCCAGGATGGGCCACCATTCTCCTGTCTTTTTTGGGATTAGGAAGTACCTGGAGTACAATTCTTTTCCATTGTGTAGGGAGGGAACCCTCTCTATGGCTCTGAGAGCCAGGAGGGAAGAAATCTCTGCCTCTAGGGCAAGGGTCTGTGATGGATTTGCACGAGGAAAGGATCTGGTTCTCATTTTGGGAAATTTCTTCAAGCTGAGAACCAGTCCCTGGCTTACTACTTCCAGGACCCACTTGTCTGATGTCAGAGACTTCCAGTCCTGGACAGAGTAAGCCAGCCTGCCCCCTACAGGTAGTGGAGAATCGGCCCGGGCAGACCCATCAGGGTGTCTGCTTGGCAGGGACTTTAGGCTGAGGTGAGAAAGCAGGCCTGCTCATACCCCATCTGCCTCTCCCTCTGAAGAACCCCCTCTGAGCATAAGAAGAAGAAGAGGCCTGGGCTTGGTAAAAAGGCCTTTGAAAAGGCCTGCCCCTGCCCCTGGACTGCTGCCTTTGAGGAGTGGCTTGCCTTTCTTTGGCCTGTGCACTCTTGTACGTGGTCCTGTACTCATCCATCTTTTTCATGTAGTTCTTTGTCTTCTCCCCAAATAGAGAATTACCAATAACAGGTAAATCCATGGCCTTAGCATGGGTATCCTGTGATAGGCTAGTACATCTGAGCCAAGCCATCCTCCGAAGAGCCACAGATGTAGCCATGACTCTAGATGAAACATCATTGAAGTCCACAGCAGCATGAAATTGCACCTTGGATGCCTTAATCCCATCCGCAGCCACCTGCTCCAGCTCCTTGGCAAGCTGGTCAGGGGCCTGTTTAGCCAGAGCCAGTACAGTGTCCCATATGGACTTCTGGTACCTAGCTGTGTATGCCATATAGTTAGTCTGCCTGAGTCCCAAAGATGCTGCCATGTACTGTTTCTTTACCATGGCATCAATCCTCCTGGAGTCCTTATCTGGGGGGTGTGATGCCAAGGGGATATTTGCCTTATCACAGGCAGCAGCCTGCACTACCCCAACATGGCTGCATTGCTGAGAAAGGAACTCCATGTCTGAGCCTGAAAGAGTGTACCTCTTGTCCATTCGTCTGTCCACAGGAGGTATGGAGTTACGAGTCTTAAGAATTTTGTTTGTCTGTTTCCCAAAAGATTTATGGATGAGAAGAAAAAATTACTCACCTTAGTAATGTTGTTTCTTCTAATGGAGTCTTACTGTATTCTGACATATGCAGTGATGTCCAACCTTTGAACTGCCCCGGAAAGGAAAGAGTTAACTTTCCATGCAAGGCATGAAACGCTGAACTCGAGCTCGGTTGAGACTCTGTCTGTTGTTGTTTGAACTCAAACCGCCAGATCTTTATGAGCTATACTCACTGGGTGTCCTGGGTGGAAACTGTAAATTTACACTAGCCAACTGGCTACTAAATATAATAAAAAGATAATTTGGTCCCAAGGCAAAGACTCAAGTCAGGAAACCCAAAAAATGAAACAAAACACAACACACACACACACCCAAATTAAAAGGGTGAGAAAAAGGGGGCACCTCCAGAGTGCAAACACTGTTGCTGCCCACCCACATCCCAAAACCCAGGTTCTGAGAGGGGAGGCGGGGGGGTCAGAATACAGCAAGACTCCATTAGAAGAAACAACATTACTAAGGTGAGTAATTTTTTCTTCAAACAACATGAAGTCTTGCTGTATTCTGACATATGCAGACTACCAAGCAGTACCTCCATGGAGGAGGGACAGAACCTACTGGAATAGGCTCTGAAGCACTGCTGTGCCAAACCAAGCATCACTCCTAGCCTGGATCTCCAGAGAGTAATGCTTGGTAAAAGTATGTACTGTTTTCCAGGTGGCTGCTTGACAAATCTCTAAGATAGGAATATTCCTGGCAGCAGCCAGGGAAGCAGCTGTACCTCTGGTAGAATGAGCCCTCAGGCCTGAGGGTGGGATCCTACCTAATTTTTCATAGCAAAATTGTATGCAAGAGACAATACACCTGGCAATAGATCTCTTAGTGGCAGGTTTTCCCTTACCAACCTCACCATAAGTGAGGAACAGTTGGGGGGAGTCAAACCTGTGACCCTTGGTGCACTCAATGTAGTAGCTAAGGGCCCTTTTCACATCCAAGCTGTGCAGCCTCCTCTCCCCAGAGGAGGAATGGTCAGTGAAGAAAACAGGAAGAGACATAGACTGGTTAAGGTGGAAATCTGAAACCATCTTAGGCAAAAACTTCCTATTAGTCCTGAGGACCACCTTATCTCTATGGAAGGAGATAAAATCAGGCTCCACTGACAGGGCCTGTAACTCACTTATGTATCTGGCAGAAGTAATGGCTACCAAGAAAATAGTTTTCCAAGTCAAGTACTTAAGCTCTGCTGAGGACAAAGGCTCAAAGGGGTTGCATAAGCTGAGCAATGCAAACATTAAGGTCCCAAGCAGGGGCAGGGTCCCTGAAGGGAGGATTGGTATGCAGCAATCCCTTGAAGAACTTACAGAATACAGGATGAGCTGAAAGGGAAGAGTGCTTGCCTGCTGACAAGAAAGCAGAGACAGCTGCCAGATGCACTCTAAGTGTAGCTGGTCTGAGTCCCAAGCTATTGAGATGAACAATATAGTCAAGGACTGCAGGCAACCCAGCAGAAACTGGAGAAATATGCTTCCCAGAGCACCAAATAGTAAACCTTTTCCATTTTGAGTTGTAAGTCTTTCTGGTGGAAGGCTTTCGAGAAGCCTTTAAAATATCCAGAACACCTTGAGAGAGATGCAAATCCACAAATTCTAACTCTTCAAGAGCCAGGCCTTGAGATTGAGAGATTTGAGATTCAGATACCAGACCCTCCTGAGAACATGTTAACAGGTTGTAATTCCTGGGAAGAGACAGGGGAAGGTGGACTGTTAAGGACAGCAAGAGGGGGTACCAGGGCTGTCTGGCCCAGTCTGGAGCAATCAGAATCACTTTGCAGGGTTGAGACCTGATTTTGACTAGTACCTTGAACAGGAGAGGGAAGGGGTGAAAAGCATGCAGGAACTTCCCTTCCCAATTGAGAACTAGGGCATCCAGGGGGACTGAGCCCAACACTGGGGGCCTGCAGCAAAAAAGGGGAAGTTGGCGATTGTCTGGGGCTGCAAAAAGATCTATCTGTGGGGTGCCCCATCTGGAGAAGATCACCTTCAAAATCAGGAGATCTAGGGACCATTCATGATGGCCCTGAGATATCCTGCTGAGAGCATCTGCCAGGACATTGTCCTTCCCTGGGAGGTGCACTGCTATGAGAGAGGTATTCAGAGAATAGGCCAGAGACCACAACTTTATTGCCTCTGTGCACAAGGCCATAGACCAAGTGCCCCCTTGCTTGTTGATGTACCACATTGTGGTGGTATTGTCTGTCCTGATCTGAACTACTTTGTTCTGGACAGACTTGGAAAAGGCTTGAAGTGCTAGAAACACTGCTCTGAGTTCTAAGAGATTGATGTGAAGCAGAGATTCATGAGGTGACCACAACCCTTGGGTGGTCAGGTCCCCCAGGTGGGCTCCCCATCTCAAGAGGGAGGCATCTGTAGGAGGGATTAGAGAATGAGATTGAGTAAGAAAGGGAACTCCTTGTCTTAGGTTGTCCTGATCCTGCCACCACTGCAAAGCCTGGATCAGGGTTCGAGTCACTGGGATTAGTTTGGTCAGAGGATCCTTTCTCTGAAACCAGAAGGCTCTTAAGTGGGACTGAATGTCCCTCATCTGAAATCTTGCTCCTTGGACCACTGCTGTAGAGGCAGCCAAGTGGCCCAGGAGCTGCAGAAAATGCCTTGCTGGTCGAGACACCTGGAGGGTGAATGAAGAGGCCAGTGAAACAAGGGTCCTTGCCCTGTCCAGGGGAAGGAAGGCTCTCGCCTTTAATGTATCCAGCTCTGCCCTATGAAGGTGAGGAGCTGCACGGGCTCTAGAACTGACTTTGAAAGATTCAGAAGGAATCCTAAAGAAGTGAGCAGTTGCTGAGTTATCTGTAGGTGTGACCTGACTTGGTCAGGAGACTGACCTACTATGAGCCAGTCGTCCAGGTATGGAAAGATGGAGATCGTTTTTCTCCTTAGGAAAGCAACCACTATTGCCAGGCATCTTGTGAACACCCTTGGAGCTGAAGTTAGGCCAAAGGGCATTGCTCTGAATTGATAGTGGCCTGAGGGCAACTCGAACCTGAGGTACTTTCGGTGGGAGCTTCTAATGAGAATGTGGAAATAGGCATCCTTGAGGTCCAGGGAAACTAGCCAGTCTCCTGGTCTTAGAGAGGGTAGAATTATTCCCAGAGTCACCATTTTGAACTTTGGCTTTAAAAGGTGATTGTTTAAATATCTGAGATCCAGGATGGGCCACCATTCTCCTGTCTTTTTGGAGTTTAGGAAGTACCTGGAGTACAATCCTTTTCCATTGTATAGGGGTGGAACCCTTTCTATGGCTCTCAGAGCCAAGAGGGAAGAGACCTCTGCCTCTAGGGCAAGTGCCTCTGAAGGATCTGCAGGTGGAAAGGATCTGGTTCTCATCTTGGGAAATTTTTTGAAGCTGAGAACCAGTCCCTGGCTCACTACTTCCAGGACCCATTTGTCTGATGTTAAAGACATCCAGTCCTGGACAAAGTAAGCCAGCTTGCCCCCTACAGGGGGTGGAGAATCGGCCCTGGCAAACCCATCAGGGTGCCTGTTTGGCAGGGGCTTTAGGCTGAGGGGTGGTACCAGGCCTGCTTGTACCCCGTCTGCCTCTGCCTCTGAAGAACCCCCTCTGGGCAAAGGTGGAAGAGGAGGCCTGGGCTTGGTAGAAAGGCCTATGTAAAGGCCTGCCCCTGCCCCTGGAATGCTGCCTCTGGGCAGTGGCTTGCCTTTCCTTGGCCTGAGCACTCCTATAGGTGGTCCTGTATTCATCCATTTTCTTCATGTAGTTCTCTGTTTGCTCCCCAAACAGAGAAACCCACAACAGGAAAATCCATGGCCTTAGTCTGGGTATCCTGAGACAGGCTAGTACATCTGAGCCAAGCCATCCTACGAAGGGCCACAGATGTAGCCATGACTCTAGATGAAACATCATTGGAGTCCACTGCAGCATGAAATTGCACCTTGGATGCCTCAATACCATCTGCAGCCACCTGGTCCAGCTCCTTGGCAAGCTGGTCAGGGACCTGTTTAGTCAGAGTCATTACAGTGTCCCATCTAGACTTCTGATATCTAGCTGTATAGGCCATATAATTAGCCTGCCTGAGTCCCAAAGATGCTGCCATGTACTGTTTCTTTGCCATGGCATCAATCCTCCTGGAGTCCTTATTTGGGGGGTGTGAAGCCAAGGGTATATTTGCCTTATCACAGGCAGCAGCCTACGCTACCCCAACATGGCTGCATTGTTGGGTGAGGGAACTCCGTATCTCAGCTTGCGAGAGTATACCTCTTGTCCATTCTCTTGTCCACAGGAGGTATAGAATTAGGAGTCTTTAAAATTGTCATTGTCTGTTTCCCAAAAGACTTATGGAGGGGAATAGACAGCCTCCTGGACTCTGGGATGTCCATCATCTCAACGTAATCAGGCTTCTCCTGATCCTCTAGTGCTTCCTTCATAGGAAGCTGAAGAGTTTCAGCCACTTTTTTGTAAAACATAAACTTGGAAGGGGACTCAGAAAGCCTAGGAGTAGAAACCCCTGAAGGTCTGTCTGGGGAGATGTCTGGGTCAATGGGCACATCCAGACTTTCATAATCACCATCACTATCCTCATACTCTCACTCTAAAAGTAGAACAAACTTTTTTTGAACAAATCTGATCGGTTCAAACTGTACCGATCCAACGTTTACAAGTTCCACACAGAAGAAACAATAATAAACCTATCTAGTACTCATGATACCACAGACAGAGACTGAACCGACAGGTTAAATGGATTAAATTTGGTTGAAACCGAGGAAAAACGGCACTTTAACCAACTAAATTGAACCGAGCAAAGGAGAAATCTCCGGAGCGACGGTTCAGTGAGGCGGAGTAAAGAATCTGGCAGTTTGAGTTCAAACAACAACAGACAGAGTCTCAACCGAGCTCGAGCTCAACATTCCATGCCTTGCATGGAAAGGTAACTCTTTCCTCTCCGGGGCAGTTCAAAGGTTGGACATCACTGCATATGTCAGAATACAGCAAGACTTCATGTTGTTTGAATAGACAGTCTCCTGGACTCAGGGATGTCCATCATTTCAACAAAATCAGGCTCCTCCTGATCCTGTACTGCTTCTTCCATTGGAAGCTGGAGGGTTTCAGCCACTCCTTTGTAAAACATAAAGTGGGAAGGAGACTCAGAAAGCCTAGAACGAGAAACACCTGAAGGTCTGTCTGGGGAGATGTCCGGGACAATAGGCACATCTAGACTTTCATAATCGCCATCATCATCCTCCTCATACTCTCCCTCCTCCTCATCTAGTTCATAAAATTCTTCTGAGGTGTAATCTGGAACTGGGGGAACCGACCGAACCGAACCCCTGCCAGGCGGTAGCCAGTTCGGCCGGAACCGAAGTAAGCGATTGCACTATTCTTATCGCCTTGGCTATCTCATCAGCGGTCGGAGTATGAATTTCTGGATCCAAACCAGATGATTTATCTTTTCTTTTCCTTTTAACAGGAACCAACTCCTCAGAATCGGCTCTCCTCTTGCCCGAAGAAGTATCGCCCTGGTCAGAGGGCATTCCTTCTGGTTCGGTCGGAACCGAACCGGGCTGGCCACCCGGGTCAGCAGGCTTCTCGGCCTCCCTTTCCCTCAGTCTACCTACTCTCTTATCCAGGGTAGCTTTGGGAAAATTCTTACAAATTTGGCAGTCTGAATCGAGGTGGTCAAACCCCAGACAATAAACACAGGTGGTGTGTGGATCAGCCTTAGCAAAGGCTTCCCCATACACACTGCAGTGTTGAAACCCAGTGGGCCCATTTTTTTCTTGGGTTTCTCAGACGTGGCCAATCCTATCCAAAACTTACCCTTTTTTCAGCAATCCGCCAGGCAAGACACCCCTATCGGTTCTTGACCATGTTACGGGTCTTGGAAAAACACGTAATAAAATCGGTTTTTTTTTTAGAACCGATATGGACTGGTTACCACACTCTAAGTAAATTCACAAACTTTTTTTTCCTAAACCGATCGGTTCAGCTGAACCGATCCGATATTTACAAGTTCCACACAGAAACAAAATGCAAAACCTATCTAGTACTCACAGTACCACAGACAGAGACTTAAACCGACAGATTCGGTAGCAGAAATTCGGTAGAAACCAAGCGAAAAACGACACTTTAACCGACTTTTTTGAACCGAGCAAAGGAGAAATCTCCGGAACGACTGTTCAGTGAAGTGAGTAAAGAATCTGACAGTTGGAGTTTAAACAACAGCAGACAGGGGCTTCAACCGAGCTCGCGGTGAACATTCCATTTTGGCAATGGAAAGTTTAACTCTTTGTTCTCGGGGCAGTTGAAAGGCAGGACCTAACTGCAATAGTCAGAATACAGCAAGACTTCATGTTGTTTGAATACACTATTGCCTAAAAGAATTACATTTTACAAGCAAATTTTCTGTTTGGAGAACCTCAGGATTCCATTATGAAGTTTCTATTAACTCATATCATTCCACACCTCAACAAAGGGTGGTACAGTCAGGTACTCAGTTCTGGATGGTGATCTGCTCAGCACTAAAAAGGTAATACTATGTAAGGAGTTCAGGGCATTAGCCTCTGTATGCCCAATCATGGAATAAAAGAAACAAGAATTTGTCAATGCTGAATGTTGCTTGCTTGTATGTGCTGTTTAAGTATTTGGAAGTGATAGTTCCATGCCTTCCTCCCAAGACATCCACTGTGTCTTTCCGTTCAGTATTCACAGAACAGTGGGAGGGGCAAGGGCCACAGCAGTACAGCAGTTGCCAAGGGGGTGAAGAGGTGGATAATAGTCCATTCAAAGGCAAAAGAGTCCTGCAGGAGCACACTAAATTGAAGGTGGACAAAGCGATGGAACCAGATGGCATACGCCCAAGGATATTAAGAAAACTGCAAAGGGAGATAGCAGTACCTCTAGCAGCCATGTTCACTGAGTCATTCAGCGCGAATGAATTGCAGGAGGGCACATGTGGTCCCTCTACACAAGTCCGGCAGTAGGGAGGAGGCAGGGAACAATAGGCCGTTCAGCCTCACCTCAGTAGTGGGGAAGATCATGGGGACATTGCTTAAAGAAAGGATAGTGGGGCATCTAGAAGCCATTGGAGCCAAGGACCGTAGACAACATGGATTCACAGTGGGGACATCATGTCAGACAAATCTGGTTGATTTGTTTGACTGAGTGACAAAGGAAGTGAATCAGGGTGGGGCAGTGGACAACGCTTACCTTGATGTCAGCAAAGCCTTTGACACCATCCCATATAGGAGGCTGATAAATTAGCTGGGTAGGCTGGGCATGGGGGAAAGGGTGGTAAACTGGGTTAGAAACTGGCTAACAGACAAGAGGCAGAGAGTGGTGGTAAATGGTGTGCAGTCTAGGGAAAGGGGGTCACTAGTGGGGTGCTGCAGGGATCGGTCCTGGGGCCAGTCCTGTTCAATGTCTTCATTAGTAACACTGCAGAATGTCTGAAGGGAATTTTTTCACCAAATTTTCAACAGAGCCATTTTAAGACCTCTGTTCATGAACAGAGTCACTGTGATTTTCTTAATCTGTCCCAAACATTGACTGCGCACACCGAATGCGCCATTGTGCGCTACTTGCATGGAAACACATTTTGGGTGACATGTGAAAAATGACAGCTGTACTGCTCATAAGGAGGTGTGGTAAAACAGCAATGTTGAAAATATGGAGTGCAAATATTAAATTTCAGAACATTTAGGCGCATGAGAACAGCTTAACGCAGACGCCAGAAACAGTCATTTTAGGAATTTTTCACCAAATTTTCAAACCAGCCATTTTAAGACCTCTGCTCATGAACAGTGTCACTGTGATTTTCTTACTGTATCCCATACAATGATTTCGCTTTACGACTGTGTCATTGTCGCTTCATGGAAGCAGAAACATGTTTTGGGCAAGATGTGAAAATAGAAATTACGTACCTACCATAATTCTTGATCTTCTCTTGTATCTTCACCATTCATTACTGCTTGGGTTAAGCGGAGGCGGCGCACCCGCTACGGGGTTTTTTTGAGTCGGCAAATGGCGCTGCCTCGAGATGACATACTGCGTACATGAGGGGCGGCCGCCGTTAGGTGCCGAGAGAGACTCCCTCCCATATCTCAGTTCTGGTTCTGGTAGTCGGAGAGGCGAAAAATAAAGGGTAAGAAAAAAGAAAGCGAGGCAAGAGAGCCGAGGGATATAAAAAGGAAAGGAAATAAACTGAAAAAGGAAAAAGCCGGTGGAGAGTAGACAGAGGAGAGAGAATTCCTACCCTAAGGGACCGCAGGGCCTCCTTTCCGGGGCGGCTTTAAGGGAGGAACAGAGAGGAGGAACAGGGAAGAAGAGGAAGAGAAAGAAAGAAAGAAAGAAAGAAAGAAAGAAAGAAAGAAAGAAAGAAAGAAAGAAAGAAAGAAAGATGTTGAGAGGGAGGACAGTGCCCATCGAGCATTGGTTGAGAGGCTTGAAGGCTCGAAACTGACCAGGGAGGAAGAATCCCAGTTGGCAGGACCGAGGGGAGGTTCAACCGAACCACCTGAACAGATCTGAAGAGGGCAGACTCCCTGAACTCTCAACATGCAAGTCCCTTCATCCTAGTTGAGGGCCCTTAGACTGTCCGGGCAGAAACTGTTCCGGGTAGAGCGCCCATCCAGGAAGGGGACTAAATCCCTTAGCATCTTGCTAAGTGCTAACACAGAAGTGTATGGGAAAGACTATGCCTTCTCGAAGGCAGTTTTGTATGAAAAGTAGAGTGGAACTCAATCAGACTTTCCAGGGCAAGGCAGACAGATGCTCAGAGCTGACAAGTTCAGTCAGCAGCTAGAAGAGCTTGAAATAAGACCTGCCAGGGGGATTCCAGACTTTACGGAGGCCAAGACAGGGCGTGGCCACCTGGGCTGTGAAACTGCATGACCTGAAGAGGGTAAGGAATCGCACCATAGGGCAGTCAGAAAGAGTTCCCTCAGAATTAGAGAAATTTGGACCATGCTCGTTCCCCTGTACCTTGAGGAAAAAAGGAGATCCATTCACAAGAATGGGGAAAAAGAGCAGAAAAGTTTTTTTTTTTTTGGCATAAAGGCCAAGGGGAGTAAGAGGAATGAGACGGCAGGGGGAGACACCACAGAAGGAGGCCACTGAGGGGAAGGTGGGTGGGTATCAGTAATGAATGGTGAAGATACAAGAGAAGATCAAGAATTACGGTAGGTACGTAATTTTCATATCTTCCCTTGTCAATCTTCACCATTCATTACTGCTTGGGTGAGTACCAAACCCCCTTCCCCCTTAAAAAGGGGGGATAGAACCCTGAGGGAACAAGACCCCCAGCCTCCTGTTGGTGAGAAACAAAAGGGGAAGACCCTGGCTAATACAGAGAGAAGCCTAAGTGGGAGAAAAGCTAGGAGGTGCCCCCCGAGGACGGGAGATGGAGAAAGCCCTGCAGATGTCTCCAGCTCTGGAGGAAAAAGACGGTCCCCAGAAAGCGGAGCACATCACCCTATGTTGGGCCAGGGGTGACAACCTTGATAGACGAAGCCATGCCGTCCACCTAATGTAGATCACTGTCCCTGCAAGCCTGGAAGCCACCTCATTGGCGTCATAAGATGCCCTTGCTTGGTGTCTTGCCAGCTCCAGGCCTATAGCAGAGAGGGCAATAGCCTGTCTGGTGTGCTCCGTATCAGGCATTGATACTAAGAGCTGGGAGAGCATCGACCACAGATGCCGATTGTAGGCAGCGTGGTGAGCTTGATGTGATGCAATGCAAGCCACTGCACGAGAAGAAGAGAACACTCTTCACCCCCACCGGTCAAACTGTAGGGATTCCAAATCCGGTGGATGGTCGTGCGCCAGGCGGCGACGCCCGGAAGGAGTCTCTAGGTAGACCAAACCCGAGGACGGGTTGGGAAGGGTACCCAGGGATTCTGAGGGGGCACAATACCTTCGACGACAGTCTGCCGGGGCTGGAGAAAGGGCGGCTGGTGACTGCCAGGAACGGATAGACGCCTCCTGGAAGGGGATAGGCCAGGAAGGTACCACCAGGTGCTGGGCACTGAATTCTCCAAGGAATTCACGCGTCTCCTGTTCAGTATTGTCTTGCCTAACGTAAGAGATTCGAAGATCCCTCACCATCCTCGAAAGGAATCGCTGATATTCAGTGAAATCAGCGTCGGAAGAAAGGTGAGCAAGGGGTTCCTCTCCCTCAGAGGAGGAAGACGAGGATGATGGAGAGCTCGAATGTCCAGAAGATTCCTGCGGCGGTGGGGAGAGTCGAAAGACCCACTCATGCATATGTCTAACGTATGAGGGGAAGGCCGCCGCAGAACCTCTGAACTGCTCCCAGGATAACGGACCCGTAGGACCGACATGGCCTGGAAGAGCGGGGGTGGTAGCAGAGGTACTGGAGAAGGGCACCTGCGAAGAGGCAACTGACATCTGCTAGGGCTCTGAAATCCGGGGAATGGAGCCCGAGCTGGCGGGATCCCGGACAACAAACCAGGCCGCAAGACGAGACCCTGGGGATGCGATGCCTGGAAGAGCCCAGGGGGGGATCCTCCCCTGTGACAAACCCAGGACTGCATGGATCCAGAAGGGCAGTCCACAGCAATGCCACGGAGGAACCAGGGCCCAAGAGGGAAGAGGCGGGGCTGCGCCTCTGACTCTAGCCACCCCACAGGGGTGGCCGGCCGAGAGACTGACGACCGTCCCCGCCCTCGGACTCAGAGAGCCCTCCCCCTCGACTCCAGCTCCCCCACCCCGAGGGTGGCAACAGCACCGGGAGGGTAGCTGTCACAGACCCCCAGAGGAGGAGCACCCTCAGTCCCTACCACATCACCCCCGGGACCCGGGCCACCCTAGCCCGAGAGCCCTCAGGGGAGGACAGGAGGGACAGCGGAGGGGCCCATGTGCACGCCTAGCACCCGTGGCCACGGGGACCCCACCCCAACAGTCAGGTAGCCAGGATGGGTCCTCATCTGAGCCATCGACCTCAAGAGGACGACCAGCAGAACTCGATGCTGGCAGCCCCAGGGGTCCCCGGAGGAATGGTGCCGCGAACGGCGCGGTGCTAGGATGGCGCCGGACAACCCTAGCCCACCACGACAGCTAGGCCGGTCCTGGCTCCCCTGCCCGCGCCAGTTAGGCCCACGGCGCCGCCCCCGCGTCAGAACCCAACCCGCGCCGGAAGGCGCCAGAGCAGGCGCCGAAGGCGCGCGCAAGGATCCACCGGTGCCAGGCCCAGCAGGCGGGCCTCGACACTGGGAGCCTGCACCTCCGGAGGAGGTGACTGCCAAGGCGGTGTCCCCGACGCGCCCCGATGGGACTAAGGACGCTCTCCCGACACCGCGAGAAATCCTCTTTGGCAAGAGAAGAGGAGGAAGCCTCTCCTCCACGGACCGTGATAGGCCCAGGAGGGGACCCGGGGAAGGGCCTAGAGATCTTACCTTGGGAGTCCCTGAGCGACGCCTCCTCAAGGTTGGCGGGGCCTTGCCGAGCTTGAACGCGCGGACTTCGAGGACACGACGGTCCATGGAGAAACAAGCGTCGCACGCGTCCATGTTGTGGTTGGGTCCCAGGCAACGGAGACAGACATCATGCCGGTCCGAGACGGAAAAATGCCAGCCACAGGAGCACCGACGCATAGGGGCGCCCGCCTTCGACTTACGCCTTGCTCCCGAACCGGACATGATGCGAACTAAACAAGGAAAAGCAAAAAGCACCTGGCCGTAGGAATAGAAAACAAAAGGAACGGTCTTACCGGTGTACGCAAGGCCGAGGAGTCGTGAGAAACCTTCTGAGAAAACGAGGAGTCTTGAAGAAACCGAAAACACTATATGCTACCGCGACAGCAGGTGCAGCCTCGACAGCTGGAGAAACAGAACTGAGATATAGGAGGAGTTCTACGGCACCTAACGGCCGCCGCGCATGATGCAGTATGTAAGTCCTCGAGGACGGCGCCAATGGAGCCGACTCAAAAAAAACAAAAAAAACCCTCAGAAGTGGCGCGCATCAAGCTTAACCAAGCAAAATGAATGGTGAAGATTGACAAGGGAAGATATGACAGCTGTACTGCTTATAAGGAGGTGTGGTAAAATGGCAATGTTGAAAATTTGGAGTGAAAATATTAAAAATTTGCGAACTTACGAGCGTGCGTAGGATCAGCGCAACAAATGCTCATAAAACAGTCATTTTTGGGAATTTTTTCACCCAGTTTGCAAACATAGCCATTTTAAGACCTCTGCTTATGAACACTGTCACTGTGATTTTCTTAATCTGTCCCAAACATTGATTGCGCACACCGACTGCGCCATTGCGCGCTACATGCATGCAAACACATTTTGGGTGACATGTGAAAAATGACAGCTGTACTGCTCATAAGCAGGTGTAGTAAATGGCAATGCTGAAAATTTGGAGTGAAAATATTAAAAATTAGCGAACTTACGAAAGCATGGGAACTGCGCAATGCGTGCTACATAAAACAGTCATTTTAGGAACTTTTTTCACCAAAGCTTACAACATAGGCTTTTTGAGAGCCCACCTTATGAACACTGGCACTGTCATTTCGTTACTCTGTCCCGAAAGGTGATTTTGCGCAGTGACCGCGAAATCACCCTTCAGGCCCGACTAACACCATGACAGTGACTGAATTCATGAGGAGGGGTCCCAAAAACCCTATGTTGAAAATTTGGTGCCAAAATTCCAAAAAATGCTGGAGATATACAGCAAACTTGAAAAAACCCTATCTATTCCCATTATACAGCTTACCGGCATTTCTTCAGTTCGTGGTCGGCTTTGAAGAGTGCAGACGTGTTCCCGGTCCACCGAAGATCGTCGCGCTGAGGTTCGGAGGTAAGTATGGGGTGAGGGGGGTGTGGGGAGGCAGGGTGCACAGTGGGTGGGTGCGGGTTGTGGAAGGGGGCAGGGAGACAGTATAGCGCAGTGGTTTAAGGCTCTGAACTGCAAATCTGGAGACCTGGGTTTGAATCCCACAGCCCCCACTCGCATATACTGTGTGACCCTGAGCAATTCACTTAACTTCCCTGTGCTCCCAGGTTGCACCTGTAAAAAAGCTTTCAGCGTAGTGTGTCTCACCTGGTTAAACAATTGGAAATTGGAGAAGCGCAGAGGGCCAGTTTCTGTATTTACATTTTTTTAATAAGACGACGAGTGACGCTTGCCACGCTGGGTGGGCCTCAGCGGCAGCTGGAAGGCAGTATGGGGGCTGGAGCCTGATGGGGATTGGGCACCCCTGCTGCCATAACACATTTTGCCATGCTGGGTGGGCTCCCAGTGTGGCACCTAGACTTTGGGGGGTGTGGAGCCAACGGGATTGGGCACCCCCGCCGGCCAAACAAATTTTGACATCGCTAGTGGGCTCCCAGCATGGCACCTGGAAGCTTTGGGGGAGCTGGAGCTGACGGGGATTGGGCACCCTGCCGGGCTGTACAGCATGTGCATGGGGAGGGGGAAGGCATGAGCACGAGTGTGCATGCATGCATGAGTGGGAAGGGGGAGCTCTGCTCACTGGAAGCGAGCCTCTCCTTTCAACTGTACGACCACTGCGTTTTCAACTGCTGTCACAGACAGCTGCAGCAGTGACTGGGGAACTGGGGCCATGCCTGCAAACACACTGACTGAATTGGCAGATGGGTGCCACACCTCAGAAAAATGAAAATTATGTATCTACCGTAATACTTGATTTTCTCTTGTATCTTCACCATTCATTACTGCTTGGGTTAGTGCCAGAGGCACGCACCCGCTACGGGAGATTATTTTTTTCGAGTCAGCTCCAATGGCGCCGCCTCGAGAGGACGCTGGGCCAAGGCCATGGTATGAGGGAGCAGCCGAGAGACCTCTCCTCCATCTCAGTTCAGGTAGCCGGAGAGGCGAAAACAAAGGGTAAGGAAAAAGGAGAGCGAGGCAAGAGAGCCAAGGGACTTAAAAAGGAAAAGATATAAACTGAAAAAGGAATAAGCCGGTAGAGAACAGACAGAGGAGAGAGAATTCCTACCCTAAGGGACCGCAGGGCCTCCCTTCTGGGGCGGCTCCAAGGGAGGAACAGATAGAGAGAAAGAGAAAAGGAAGAAGAAGAAGAAGAAAGGGAATAAAAGAAAAAATTATTCACCTTAGTAATGTTGTTTCTTCTAATGGAGTCTTGCTGTATTCTGACTATTGCAGTTAGGTCCTGCCTTTCAACTCCCCGGAGAACAGGGAGTTAACTTTCCATGGCCAGCATGGAACGTTCAGCGCGAGCTCGGTTGAAGCCCCTGTCTGCTGTTGTTTAAACTCCAAACATCGGATCTTTATGAGCAATACTCACTAGAAGTTCTGTGTGGTAACTGTAAAAACTCACACTAGCCAACTGGCAACTAAATTTATTAAAAGAGTTTTTTTTGGTTTCAAAGCAAGGACTCAAGTCAGGAAACCCAAAAAAACAAAACACAACACACACCCAAACTAAAGGAAAGTGAAAAGGGGGGCACCCCTAGGGTGCCAACACTGCTCCTGCCCACATCCCAAAAACCAGGTTCTGAGAGGGAAGGCGGGGGGGAGGTCAGAATACAACAAGACTCCATTAGGAGAAACAACATTACTAAGGTGAGTAATTTTTTCTTCAAACAACATGAAGTCTTGCTGTATTCTGACATATGCAGACCACCAAGCAGTATCTCCAAGGAGGAGGGACAGAACCTACTTTGGGAATAGGCTCTGAAGTACTGCTGTGCCAAACCGAGCATCACTCCTAGCCTGGATATCCAGAGAGTAATACTTGGTGAATGTATGGACTGTTTTCCAGGTGGCTGCTTCACAAATTTCTAAGATAGGAATATCCGTGGCACCAGACAGGGAAGCAGCTGTACCTCTAGTAGAGTGAGCCCTTAGGCCTGAGGGTGGGGTTCTACCCAGTTTTTCATAGCAGAATTGTATACAAGAGACAATCCACCTGGCAATAGATCTCTTAGTAGTAGGTTTGCCATTACCGACCTCTCCATATGTGAGGAACAACTGGTGGAACTCAAACCTGTGACCCTTGGTGCGCTCTATGTAGTAGCTGAGGGCCCTCTCAACATCCAAGCTGTGCAGCCTCCTCTCTCCAGAGGAGGAATGGTCAGTGAAGAAAACAGGGAGAGACAGACTGATTATGGTGGAAATCCGAAACCACCTTAGGCAAAAAATGAAAATTATGTACCTACCGTAATTCTTGATCTTCTTGGACGAGTCTCCACCACTCATTCACACTACTGGGAATCTGCACTGGAGGCACTAGGACCCATCGGGAGCAAACTTTTTGCTGGAGGGTCGGCGCCAGATTAGGCGCCTACGAGCTCTAGCTCATGCGGTAACGACTATCTCGCCGACCCTCCAACTGCCCCCAGTACCTTTTTAACCAAGGAGGTGTAGAAGGAACCAACCTAGAAGGGTAGCCTAACCTAAAACCAGACGAAGATAGTCCCGGCGACCCTGCAAGAAGGGTCAATAAAGAAGTCTTCATGGCCTAAAGATTTGAGGGAGTGAAGACCAACAAGAAAGGTGAGCTCGGGATGAGAGAGCAAGGAATGAGTGGTGGAGACGTCCAAAGATCAAGAATTACTGTAGATACGTAATTTTCATATCTTTCTGGACATAAGTCTCCACCACTCATTCACACTATTGGGAGAGTACAGAGCTAATAATCCCCGAGAGGCAGGAGAGAGACCAAGAGCTCACGTTTTAGGACAGAAGTCCACTGAGGATGGCTCTGCCAAAGGAAGAATGTCGCCTGGCATGGACATCCAGTGCATAATGTTTAACAGTATGCACTGAGCTCCAGGGTGGCCGCATTGCAGATGTCTGCAATGAGCACGCCATGGATTTCCTCACTGGCGGTGACCGCCTCCTGGTAGAGTGAGGAACTCTACCCTCCAACCTAACCTGCGCCATGGAATAGCAGTGATGAAGGCACGCCACTAGCCATGATGAGAAGCATCTGATAGCGACAGGTTGACCGCAGCCGGGTCTCACTGAAGGAAACGAACAGTTGCTGAGCTTTGCGAAAATCCTTGGTTCTATCTGGATAGAAATGCAAGGCCCTCTTAACATTCTAAAGAATGAAGAGAACGCCCCTTCATTTTGAAGTCCGCAAATAAGAGGGAAGGACTCAAAGGTTGGTTTAGATGAAATTCTGACACAACCTTAGGAAGAAATTTAGGATGAGTACGAAGAACTACTTTGTCCTTATGGAACACAGTATACGGAGGGTCTGTGACCAGGGCATGTCTCTCAGAGACCCTGCTGGCTGAGGTAATGGCCACTAGGAAGGCAGTCTTCCAAATGAGAAATTTTAGCTCACAGGTAGCCAGAGGTTCGAAAGGTTTTCAAGTGAGCATGTCTAGCATAAGATTAATGTCCCAGGCTGCAACCGGACATCTTGTAGGAGGTCTGGTATGCAGAATCCCCTTAAGAAACCTCTTAACCATAGGTAACTGAGCTAGAGTTAAGGAAATAACGGGCTCATGATACACTGAAATGGCACTAAGATGAACTTTGACTGTAGAGTGCTGCAGACCCGAATTTGAGAGGTCCAAAAGGTACTTCAAAACTTTATCTAGTGGACAGGAAAAGGGATTCAAAGAGGACTGCACAGAGTGAAAAACTTCCACTTGGCTGTAGCAGTTTTCCAGAGTGGCTGGCCTGCAGCCAGAAGAATATCTGAAACTCTTCGAGACATTGAACCAGTTTATTTCGACCTCTTCAGGAGCCAAGCGTAAGGTGAAGTGATCTCAGGTTGGATGGACCACCAGTCCCTGAGTGAAAAGGTTCATCTGCAGGGAAGTGGTCTCGGAGGAACTGCCAACATATTGTTGAGCAGTGGAAACCACAGCTGCCGAGGCCAAAAGGGAGCAATGAGAATCATTTGTCCCTGGATCTGAACTTGAGGAGTACCTCTGAATTAGAGGAAGAGGCGGAAAGGTGTAAAGAAAGCGCTTTGTCCACCGCAGCCTGAACGCATCCTGACAGAAAATGCCAGGCCCTGGATTTCTGGAGCAGAAGAGAGGCAGTTTTAGCCTGGAGTGGGGATGCAAAAAGGTCCAGGTCTGGAGTTCCCCACTCTTCAATAATAGTGACTGAACTATGGTTGAGTCGAGAGACCATCTGCGTGAGGGTCTGTCTCTGTTCTGCTGAGACGGTCTGCCAGTTCGCTCTGAACACCTGGCAGATACACGCTTGAATTAGAGCCTCGTGCTCCAAGCACCATTCCCATACCTTCATTGCTTCTCTGCATAAGGGTAAGAGTGAGCACCCCCTGCTTGTTGATGTAATACATCACTGCTTTGTTGTCCGCTTGAAGGAGAAGTGCTTGTGACACAGAATGTCCTTCAAAGCTCGGACCGCATAAAGGATGCTCTCATTTCTAGGACGCTTATGTGGAGTTGGGACTCGACTTGAGTCCACGCACCTTGAGTGTGGAGAGCCTGACAGTGAGCTCCTCACCCCATTAGGGATGCATCCGTGGTAATGGAGATCTGATGGTCCAGAGGAGCAAAGGGATACCCCTCCAGGAGATTGCTCTCTTGAGACCACCAGGTGAGTGACCTCCTTAAAGGTTCTGTCACCTTGATGAGATAGACTGTGGGTGAGTGGATGGGGACCACTGAGTACTGAGCATCCACTGGGTGGTTCTCATGTGCAGACGTGCTAGGGGTACAGTGAACACTGAGGATGCCATGAGGCCTAGCATCCGTTGCATCGAGAGAGCTGTGACTGAGCTGTTTTCCCCGATGTGACGGGCCATCTGAAGCATATCGTTCCTCCTGTCTTCTGGAAGAAAAGCCTTGCAGAGGAGGAGGTGTCCAGAAGAGTCCCTATAAAAAGGAGCCTCTGGGAGGGCTGCAGTTGCGATTTCTTGAGGTTGAGCAAAACTCCCATGGACGTAAGGATGTGCGAGGCCGTCTCCACGGCGTCCAGAGTCCCTTGCCTGGAAGGACTTGCTAGAAGCCAATCGTCCAGATAAGGAAACACCTGAATTCTGACCTTTCTGAGGTGCGCCGCGAGAACTGCCCAACATTTTGTAAAAACTCGCGGCGAGGATAGCCCAAAGGGCAGGACTCTGAACTGATAGTGCTGTCCCAGAGCCACAAACCTCAGAGATTTGTGATGCCTCGGTGAACAGGAATGTGCTGGTAAGCGCCCTGCATATCTAGGGAGGCTAACCAGTCGTGTTGATGGAGCAGAGGTAACAGGGTTCCCAGAGAAATCATTTTGAATTTCTCCTTGGGGAGAAATTTGTTTAGCTTGGAGATCTAGAATGGGGCGATTCTGCCGGACTTCTTTGGAACCAGAAAGTAATGGAAGTAGAACTCCGTGGTTTCCCTTGCTGCAGTGGCACCACTTCTACTGCCCCGCTGTTCAGAAGGCCCTGAATTTGGCGTGCTGAGAAGGTCTGACTGAAGGGTTGACAGCCTGGGCTGTCATTTGGGGACGATCCGGAGGGTCTCCACAAGATTGAGTGAATACCCTTGCAGATTATCCAGGAGACCCATTTGTCTGAGGTTATGGACTTCCACTGGTTGTAGAAGTGCATCAGACGACCTCCCACCAGAGAGAAAAGTCCACCTGGGCAGCTGAGATGGAACTTGGGTCGGCAATTCATAAAGAGTGGCGCTGGGTGCTTTGGGCCCTTTACGCTTGCGTGCCTTCTTTGAGGTTGGGCACATTGGTTCTTATGGAAACTTCCTCTGCCTCTGCCTCGAAAGGACTGGCGATTAAGAAACTGTCGTTTACTGGCATGCCCTCGAGGAGGGGGCAGGAGGGGCCGAGCCAACTTAATGGCTGACCTAGTCTTTTGTGTAGCTTCTAGAGCTTGCTCTATCTGAAGGAGCAAAAGTATGCACCGTCAGCGGGCAAAGCCATCGACCTGTTCCTGCGCCTTTCAGAAGCCCGGCGCAGCCAGGAATGACGCCGGATGCAAATACCAGCAGCCGCTGAACGGAAGCAGTGTCAAAGCATCCATGGCTGCTTTAACCTGCTGCTTATTAGATTCAATACACTCTGGTAATGGTTTGAAAAGCTCTGGCTTTGAATCCGACCTAAGTGAGGGCTTCAACCATCTGTTTAATAGAATGCTACAGATATACTCATACTCGAGAAAAATAGCCTTGGTAACTGGCAACACGCATACTTAGAGTAGAAGCAGCAAAGACTTCACCTAAGGTGTCTATCTTACAGAGATTCTTTGTTAATAGGTCGAGCTGTAGTAGCTTGAGAAAGAACGACCTTATCATTCTCTGCCAGGACTACAATAGGATCCGCAAAGGCTTGAGATGCCAAAATGGGACGATCCTTGGGGACTGAATATTTCCTATCAATGGATTTAGCCACCGAAGGGGTAAGAGCAGGATTATTCCATACCATTTGAGACAGCGTCTCGAATGAAGGCTGAATCGGAGGAGTCAAATCCGTAGGGATCTCCGAGGCATGAAGATATTGGAGTCTCAACAATTTCCCAGGATCGATGTCTGTAGTCTGGAGAGAAAGTGTGGAACTCAGATTTTTCAACAAGAGACTTAAGGATAGGTCCAGACCACAGGCTCTGTAGCAGTAATAGATCCTGCTTAGTCCACTTCATCACCCAACGAAGGTCTGGGTCAGGCTCAACGTCATCTCCTGACAGTCCAGGAGGGACTGTATGGACAGGAAAGGAATGAAATTCAGAAGAGGAGGAAGAAGGAAACAGTGAAAAGAGAGTCTCGAGCAGCTCGGCCGCCGAGGGAGGCGCGACGCACCGAGAACAACGCCATGTAGGCCACGGCACAGCAGCTGAGAAGCTACACCGGTGCAAGGCCCGGTGCCGAAAACCGCGACAGGAGCGCTGAGGACAGCGCCCGAGTGCAGCTATCGGACGAGGATGGCGCCGAGGCTACACGACGCCCGAGGGCGCCAAACTCCCAGACTCAGAAAACAGGTTTGAAGGAAGAAGAGCAGGAGATAAGGGCACCGGTGTGGCCCTGCGCCGCAGCCATGTGAGGGGGGACACCTAAGCCGCAGTGAGACCACCGAAGAAGGTGCAGTGCAGCAAAGGAAGTCCAACCACTTCCTACAGGTCGCCAGAGAAGCCTGAAGGCCTACATTTAGCGACTGAGCCAGGTAGCTGAAGCAACCTCCGAGCCCATTGCTCCAATAAGAACAGCCCACTGATGAAACTGCTCATCCCGAAGACCTACCCTGCCGGGCGGGGTAGGGCTCCCGATGTCGGAGTCGCTGGCTACCAGGGAGCAGAGGTTGGCGACTCAAGGAGGAGACCGCAACTAGCCCTGGAGAACCGGCGCCTACGCGCAGACATATCAGAGGGCGACCTCGTAGTGATGCCTTCTCTTTAGACCCTGCGGGCGAAGAAGAGCTTCGAGGCTGAACAGTGCCGAGTCACGATCGCTTATTTGTATAAGCCTGGGACCGAATCCCCCGGCATTGACTGACCGCTGTCAGACCCTCTCTCTGGACCCAGCCCGACTGACTGAACAGCTTTACACGCAGTCTCCACCATCACCTGACCTGCTGATGGTGCGACTCCGTCAAGGTAGGCTGAGACTTCTTTATTGTATTTATTTCAAAAATAAGAATAAATTTAAGCGATACTGTATCGAGATAATACTACAAAAATAGAAACTGAAAACCTTGCTAGTTTGAAGTTTGACTCCACAACCGGACAGCGTCGTCACTAAAGTGCCTTTCGGCCAGGCGTGAAAAAAAGGAACTGAGGCGGTTGGGTTGGCCTTGAGACAGTCGTTCACGCGCCAGGCTAGGGCTCATGGCGCCGTTCCTTGTAACACAAAATCTCTGGCACCGACCTCCAGCAAAAGTTTGCTCCCAATGGGTCCTAGTGCCTCCGGCGCAGATCCCCAATAGTTTGAATGAGTGATGGAGACTTATGTCCAGGAAGATCTTCCTGTTAGTTCTTAGGACCACTTTATCTCTATGGAAAGAGATGAAATCAAGCTCCACTGACAGGGCTTGCAATTCACTGATACGACTGGCAGAGGTAATAGCTACCAAAAACACAGTTTTCCAAGTCAAGTACTTAAGCTCTGCAGAGGACAAAGGCTCAAAGGGTGGTTGCATAAGCTGAGCAAGTACAAACATAAGGTCAAGCAGGCAGGATCCCTAAAGGGAATTGGTGTGCAGCAATCCCAAGAACACAAAACACAGGATGGGCTGACAGAGGAGAGGCTTGCCCTGCAGCAAGAAGGTAGAAACAGCTGCCAGATGCACTTTAAGTGTAGCTGGCACAGAATCCTAAGCCATTTAGATGGGACCATATAGTCCAGAACTATAGACAACCCAGCAGATTCCAGGACATATGCTCATTAGAGAACCAAATAGTGAACCTTTTCCATTTGGGTTGTAAGTCTTTCTGGTGGAAGGAATTACCGAAGCCTTAAAATATCGAGAACCCCTTGAGAAAGGTGCAGATCAGCAAACTCTAACTCTTCAAGAGCCATGCCTGAATTGAGAGATCAGATTCGGATACAAATCCTCCCCGAGGATGTCAACAGGTTGTAATTCTGGGAAGAGACAAGGAAGGTGGACTGCAAGGACAGCAACAGTGAGTACCAGAGGCCGTCTGGTCCAGTCTGGAGCAATCAGAATCACTTTACATGGTTGAGACCTGATCTTGACTAACACTTTGAGCAGAGCATACAGAAATTTCCTTCCCAATTCAAAATCAGAAACATCCAGGGGACTGAGCCCAAAACTGGGGTCTGCAACAAAGAGAAGTTGGTGATTGTCTGGGGCTGCAAAAGATTCTATCTGTGGAGTGCCCATCTTGAGAAAATCACCTTCAAAAATTAGGATCTAGAGTCCATCTGCAATGGCCCTTGGACATCCTGCTGAGAGCATCTGCTAGGACATTGTCCTTCTCTGGGAGGTGAACTGCTATCAGAGAATTTGCAGGGAATAGGCCAGGACACAACTTCGTACCTCTGTGCACAAGGCCGTGAACCGAGTGCCTGCACTTGTTGATGTACCACATGGTGGTGGTGTTGTCTATTCTGATCTAGACCACCTTGTTCTGTACAGATTTGGAAAAGGCTTGCAGTGCCAGAAACTACTCTGAGTTCCAAGAGATTGATGTGAAGCAGAGATTCTTGAGGTGACCACAGTCCTGGGTGGTAAGATCCCCAGGTGCGCTCCCACGAGCAGGGAAGCATCTGTGGTGAGTATCACCAGACTGAGACTGAGTGACAAAGGAAGTCATTGTCTCAAATTGTTCTGATCCTGCCACCATTGCAAAGCCTGGATCAGGGTTGAGTCACTGGGACTAGTTTAGTAAGAATCCTGTCTTTGGGACCAGAAGGCTCTTAAATGGACCTGATGTCCCTCATCAGAATCTTGCTCCTGGACCACTGCTGCTGTGGAAGCTGCCATGTGGCCCAGAAGCTGGAAAAGAAATACCTTGCTGGTGCGAGACATCTGTAGGGTGATGAGTGAGCCAGCAGCTCCATAAGGTCCTTGCCTGTCCAGGAAGGAATGCTCTTCCACCACTGTATCAGTTCGCCCCATGAAGGTGAGCAGCTGTACTGGCTTGAGAACTGACTTTGGAAGGTTGAGGAGGAACTCTAAGGAAGTGAGCACTTGCTGAGCTACTTGGCAGATGATTCTGACTGATCTGAGACTGACCCAGCATGAGCCAGTCGTCTGTGATACTGGAAAACTTAGTAATTTTCTCCTTAGGAAGACAACCACTACTGCAAGCACTTCGTGAACACCTTGGGCTGATGTTAGGTCAAAGGCATTGCTCTGAATTGATAGTGGCCTGAGGCAACTCCAGAACATCCAGGTACTTTCTGTGGGAGCACCTGATGGGAATGCAGTAGGCATCTTTGAGGTCCAGGGAGGCTAGCCAGTCCCTGGCCTAGAGGAGCAGAATTATTCCCAAGTCACCATTTTGAACTTTGGTTTTAAAGGTGCTTACTAGATATCTTAGATCACAGATGGGCCGCCATTCTCCTGTTTTGGGGGTTAGGAAGTACCTGGGTACAATCCTTTGCCCTGGTGTAGAGTAGAAACCCTTCTATGGCTCTGAGAGTTGTAGGGAGGCAGCTCTGCCTTAGGGCAAGGTCTCTGGTGGTTGCAGGTGGAAGGATCTGGTTCTCATCTTGGAAATTTTTGAGCTGAGAACCGGTCTAAGCTTCTTAGGTCACTTCTCTGATGTCAGAGACTTTGATCCTGGACAAAGTGGCCAGTGCCCCCTGGTGTTGGAGAAGTCGGCCGGGCAGACCCGTCAGGTTGTCTACTTGGCAGGGGCTTTGGGCTGGGGGTGGGCAGGTGCTCATTTCCCGTCTGCCTCCCCTCTGAAGAACCCCTCTGGCATAAGCAGAGGGAGGCCTGGGCTTGCAAAGGCCTTTGAAAGGCCTGCCCTGAGTGCTGCCTTTGAGGAGTGGTTGCCTTCTTGGCCTGGGCCCTTGTAGTCCTTCTGTATTCGTCCATCTTTTCATGTGGTTCTCAGTCTGCTCCCAAACAGAGAATTACCATTGACAGGGAACCATGGTCTAGCCTGGGTGTCCCAAGTAGAGGCTAGTACATCTGCTAGCCATCCTCCTCAAGAGCCACAGATGTAGCCATGTCTTGATGACACATCATTAGAGTCCACAGCAAGGATGAAACTGAACCTTAGATACCTCAATCCCATCTGCAGCCACTGCCTCCATCTCCTTGGCTAGCTGGGAGGCCTGTTTAGCCAGAGTCAGCACAGTGTCCCACCTGGACTTCTGGTACCTGGCTGTATATGGCCATGTAGTTGCCTGTCTGAGTCCCAAAGAAGATGCTATGTACTGCTTCTGCCATGGCATCAATCTTCCTGGAGTCCTTGTCAGGGTCGGAAGCCAAGGGAATATTTGCCTTGTCACAGGCAGGGCCTGCACTACCCCTAATATGGCTGCATTTTTGCTGATGTACAACTCCGTGTCTGAGCCTGAAAGTGTATACCTCTTGTCCATTCTCTATCCACAGGAGGTATAGTGTTAGGAGACTAAGATTTTTGTGTCTGTTTCCCAAAGATTTATGGAGGGGAATAGACAGTCTCCCGGACTCTGGGATGTCCATCATCTCTACATAATCGTCTCTTGATCTTCCAGCACAGCCTCCATAGAAGCTGGAGGAGCCCGCCACCTTCTGTAAAACATAAAGTATAAGGGAACGCAGAAAGCCCAGGGAGGGAAACACTGAAGGTCTGTCTGGGGAGATGTCTGTTCCACAGGCACATCCAGACCCTCACCGACATCATCATTCTCAAATTCTTCCTTCAGATTCGTTCATAAAAATCTTAAGGTATAATCTGAACCGGGGAACCAACCAAACTGAACCCCTGCCAGAAGGAGCCGGATCGGTCGGAACTGGGCGGAGCGATTCCATAATCTGAATCACTCTGGCTATCTCTTTGGCGGTCGGAACATGAACCTCTGGATCCGAACAGGTCGATTTATCTTTGCATTGTCTTTTTGTCGGAACCGATCCCTTGGAGTCGGCTCTCCTTTTGCCCGAAAAAGTATCGCCCTGGTCAGAGGGCACTCCTTCTGGTTCGGTTGAAACCGTACCGGGCTGGCCATCCGGGTCAGTGGACTTCTCGGCCTCCTTTTCCCTCAGTCTACCTACTCTCTTCTCAAGGGTAGATTTGGGAAAGTTTTTATTTGGCAGTCTGAATCGAGGTGGTCAAACCCAAGACTATAAACACAGGTGGTGTGGAGATCGGCCTTAGCAAAGACCTCCCCACACTCACTGCAGTGTTGAAACCCAGTGGGCCCGTTTTTTTTTCTTGGGTTTCTCAGACATGGCCAACCTAACTAAACTTACCCTTTTTTTGGCAACCGCCATGCAAGACTCCTTTATCAGTTCCTAACCATGTCACGGATGTTGGAAAAAAACATTTAAAACCCCTTTTTTTTTTAGAACCGATAAGAACCGGTAACCACACACTAAGTAAAACACACAAATTTCACTATCAAATGGCCGGTTCAGCCGAACGGAGCCACGCTTTTCCATGTTCCACATATAGAAAACACAGAACAATTCTTATCTAGTACTCACAGCACCACAGACAGAGACTGAACCGATTATATGGAAACTTTTCGGTTTAAAACCACTAAAACTTCAACCTACTTTCGGAACTGAGCTGAAAGAGAAATCTCGGAGCAACCTGTTCAGTGCGTAGTATGAAATCTGGCGGTTTAGGTTTGAATCATCCAGACAGAGACTTCAACTGAGCTCTAGCGCAGCATTCTATGCCCTGCATAGAAAGTTAACTCTTGGTTCCCCAGGGCAGTTCAAAGGTTGGGAATCACTGCAATTGTCAGAATACAGCAAGACTTCATGTTGTTTGAAAGGCTATCTCGGCATCGACCCTCCAACTGCCTCAGTACCTTTTCGACCAAGAAGGTGCAGCATAAACTAATGAAAGAAAACCTAACCCTAACTTTCAGGCATATGAAGGCCAAATGACCCATGTAAGAAGGGTCAATTCGGCAATGTCTTCACAGCCTGAACAACAAGGAAGTGAAGACTAAAGATGAACGAGTGAGGTGGTGGGTGGGAATGAAGCGGTGGAGACTTCGTCCAAGAAGATCAAGAATTACGTAGTGTACATTCTCTATATCTTCTGGACCAAAGTCTCCCCCACTTATTCACACTAGGTCGGAGAGTACTAAGCTAAAAATCAACCCCCCCCTCGAGTAGGGCAGTAGGAGACAGAGCTCACTCAGGATAGAAGTCCATAAGGACTGTCCTGCCGAGGAAAGTGAACTGTCTGGCATGGCTATCCAGAAAATAGTGCTTTACAAAGGTATGCTCTGAGCTTCAACTCGTTGCCTTGCAGATGTCTGCAACAGGTACATCACGAATCTCTGCCAAGAAAGCCGTAACCACAGTGAACGCGGTCAACTTAACCTGAGTCATGGATTAGTAGTACCGATGACATGCTACTAACCAAACAGAAAACATCTCCTGGCAACAGGCTGACCCAGCTGAGGCATGCTGAAAGATACAGTAGTTGCTCAGGTGCATATCTCTTCGGTCTGTCGATGACGAATCACAGAACTGTCAACATCCACAGAAGCAAAACTTGACTAACGGAAACTGAGCCAGTGACATGTTGTCTACTGGCTCAAGATAGACTAAAACACGCAGAGGTGTCCCTTCACTGCCAAATATTGCAGACCTGCGTTCGACAGGTCCAAGAGGTACCCCAACACCTTATTTGGTGGGCAAATGAAGGGTCCGGATGGCACTTGCACGCCAGAAGTAAAAGGGTTTCCACTTAGCCGCGTAAGCCCTCCTGGTGGAAGGCCTATGGATGACTTAAAGATATCTGCGATGGTCTTGAAACCTTAAACTTGCCCATTTCCATTTCCTCTCGAGCAAGGCAAGAGAGGAAGGGAGCACAGGCTAGTGAAGGATTAAGGGCCATGTGAGAGGGTCTGCTTGTAGAGGAGTCACCCAAAGGGAACTTCTGACAGATTGTAGATTATAGCAGATCATATTCTGCCGAGGCTAGTCTGGGATGATGAGAATCATCTGATTACTGAAGCAAAGAAAGGGCAGTTTTGTGTTGGGGATGTAAAAAGGACCAAGGTCCAGCACTGCCCCACTCATCAAAGGTGACTGCTCATAATATGAACTGATGCATCGTGCTCGAGGCATCTTCACTACTTCACAACCTTCCTGCAGAGAGGTAGGAGGATGCCTCACCCTGCTTGCTGATGTAATACATTACAGTCTTTGATGTCTGTCCAAAGTAGGATCACTTCGAGGCAGAGGGTATCCTTTCAGGAGTTTGCTTATAAGATAGCGCATCTCTAATAATTTTATGACAAGATGAGGTTCCTCCTGGCTCTACACCTGAGAGTGACGGTCTTGACAGTGACCCCCACCATTAGAGATTTTGTTGGAGGCTCTGTCATCTTGTACGGAGGATTGTGGATGCGTGGCCGGAGACCACTGCTTACTGCGGAGGATGCCCTGCGTCCCAGCATCTGCTCAACTGAAAAGGGCCTGAATAGAGATGTTCTCCAAGATGCAACGAGCCATCTGAAGATGTCATTTCTCCCGTCCTCTGGAATGAAAAATTGATGCCCTAGAGGTATCAAGGAGGGCTCCTAAGAAGAGGAGCTGCTGGCTAGATGAAACTGGCATCTTCCTTGGATCAGAAAACCCCTTGGAGAGAACTGAGAAGCTGTGGCAACTGCTTCCTGTGTCTCTTTGCCGAATGGGCTACAGAAGCCAAATGTTCAGGAAGTGAAGAATTGAATTAAGGTTTTAGTGAATTCCTCCGAATAGGTACTTGTTTAACCTTCCAAGGTCGACAAATGGACGCATGTCACTTATTATCTTGGAACCAGAAACAATGTAAATTGGAAGCTATGCTCCGTTCAGCTGTGGAACAACTTCTACTGCCCAGTTCCTGCAGAGGCTCTGTATCCCAGAAGCATGAGAGTGTGTCTGGGGGGGGGAGCGGATAAACTGGGCTGCTGCCTGGATGGAAGATCTGGGGAAATCTGCTAAAATTTGGAGCTTATTCCTCTCGGACAATCCTGATGACCCATATGTCCGTTGTACTGGGCTCATTGCTTGTAGAACCGAATTAGATGCTCCTCCCGCACTAGAAGAGGTGTCCTCAGATATCTGAGGTGGTACCTGGACTGGATCCACAGAGGTTGGTACAGGGACGATTTCCAGCCTTGTGTCCTAAACTGCATTCTCTTCATGGCTGAGGGGTTGGTTCCTGGTAAAGGCACCTAGGCTTCTACCTAGTAAGCACTGCCTGTTATGAGAACACTGATGGTTCTCATTCCTCTGAGAGGCAGCAGACACCGCCTGTTGTTTAAATGGCAGCCTTATTGTTCTGAGTCGCATCCAGAGCTAAACCTGAGGGCCAAACAGAGAAACACCATCAAGGAGACATTAACCACCTTCTGCCAGTGGCAGCTGCTGTACAGGCAGAGTTGTAGGCATCCATGAAAGTTTTCAGCTGATTACTGAGCTATATGCCCCTAGCAATGGAGCGTTTGGTAATGGGAGGTTCTCGACCATTGCATTGAGCGTGTTCCACAGGGTGTCTTGTACTGAGGAATGTAGGAACTCAAGACGTAGAAGTCTGCTTTGGTCCACAGATGAAGGCTGAAATGTTATGGTGGACATCATACCCTTGAGGTAAAAACTGGAAAGAAGATCTTCAATCACACAGATGCAGAAGGCTTGCATCATTCCAGCCCATAAAATGAGTCATCCACTTCGTCTTCAATAAAGAAGAATAGGGAGAGACTCATCCAGATCCACTTCTACCCCAGAATAACCTCTAAAAGGCAGGTCTAGGCCAGGAACACAGAAGACACCACCACCTGGAGCGGTGAAGAGTTCAGCGCCATCCCTACACCAGCACCACATTTAGCGTCTGCCACACACAGCATGCCAGATCCAGCATCAGACCCGGTGCCGGCACCGCTGCTGGGCCCAGACCTGAAGAAAAAGAGGGGTGAAGGAAAGCAGTCCCCGTACCGGCCACTGCAGGGAAAAAGAGGCGGGGTAGGGACGAGGCGTTGGTGTTGATGGCATTGGCAGTGGAGAGGGCACCACGCACATCCCAGCCCAACGAACCCGGCCCTGGTCCAGTGGCTCTGAGGCCCGAAGGCCCCAGAACCGGGTCCATTTGCAAGGACAACTGGGCAGACGCCATACCCCCTGCTCTTAAAAGGGCGGCCCAGAGGTGAAACTGCTCACCAGGACCCCATCAAGGACAGAGATTGGATCTGGTGTAGAGGATTGCTGCCATTAAGAGCGGAGCCACAGAGGAACCCACCGGAGTCGGTTCAGGCCTACTGCTCTCCACCACCAAAGACCCCGTGCAGACATACCAGAGGGTGACCTCAAGTGGTACTGATTCTTCTTCCACTGGCAGGAGGATGAAGGGCTCGAAGTCAAGCAGAGCCAGGTCCCCAACTGAGGTCAGGAACGGGACCGCTAATTTTGTGCTTTGGGCAGACTGTCCTTTCCCCTGAACACCAGACTGCCCATGGTCAGACCCTCCCTTTGCAAATGGCGGCGGACCGGACACAGCCCCACTGCTATTACAGCTTTCTAACGAAGTCTCCCTACCGTCACCGCTACCATCTAAGGTCAACTCTGTTGATGGCAGGCTGAGAATTTCTTCTTCTTCTCCATCTTTTTTTTTTTTTTTAGATAAGAAAAGAACACTAAGAATGGTAAGTTAATCGAATACTGAATGGCTATAGCTGCTGTTCTATAGACGAAGACTTGACTCCGGGCAGGTGACTGACGTCATTGAAGCACACTCAACGATGGGAGAAAAGGAACTGAGGCGGTAAGAGGGTCAATGCCGAGATAGCCTATATGGCGCAAGCTAGTATTGTGGCGCCACGCGTGCGCGGTCCTATCCTGGCAGAGGCCCTCCTGAAGATTTTTGGCTCCCTTAGGGTCCTAGCAACTCCAGCGTTGTCCCACTAGTATGAATGAGTGGTGGAGACTTTTAGTCCAGGAAGATCGTCTCAAAGATGTATCTCCCACGAAGTCACCTCAACAGCTGGAAAAACAGAACTGTGGTGTGCAGGGGGCTGGTGTCGGTTACTGGCCTGTCCACAAATGCCACGTCATATGTCTGCCTTGCGGATGTTGCTGTCACTGATGTCATCCCTCTAGCCTTAAGCTCAGAAAGTTTTGGTTCCAATGGGGTTCTAGTGCATCCGGCACAGGGCCAGACAGGGTAACAAATGGTGAAGATTGATTTTTGGAACATCTGTACACTGTTGTCATATAAATGTGAAGTTTTGACAGCTGGAAGGTGAGTGACATCATCACTGAAGTGCACTCGATGGCAGGAAAAAGGATCTGAGGTGACTGAAGGCTGGTGCCAATGTAAGCCTGGTGCCACGAGACACTCTTGCAGTGCCATGCAAGACCATAGCTTGCCTTGGCACCAGCCCTCCTGAAATTTTCTGGCTCCCACAGGGTTCTAGTGTATTCAGCATAGACCCATTAGTGTGACTTAAGGCTGAAGACTGATTCCCAAAAGATCATATGATCTCTGAAGTAATAGGTAATTGTTAGAAACAGAAATACCAAGACCTGTTATGATTAGGATTATTTCTGATTACCAACCTGAGCATTCCCACAGTCACACTCTTCACCAGCATCTATGATGTTGTTGCCACAAACTGGGGCACTGAACCTTGCATTGACTCTGGAAGGGTTCTTTAAGCATGATTTAGCATTCAAAGTCCTTACATAGGTAAATTTACTGCAGCTGCCAAAGCCTGTATGTGGTCTGTAATAAGAGAACAAAAAGAGAAGTTATTTATGTTAACTATACATCTTCAAGAATATGTTCTCCATAGAACACCACCATAGTCTTAGGGCTGGAGGCAGTGGGGACCCAGAGAAGCAAATCTTTTCAGCAAGGATGCCAACACCAGTTATTGGTGACAGCGCATGCATGACAATTGGTGATGCCTCACTTTCCACTAACAGTTGCTTACACCCTAACTTAGTTCTGTTACCAAGGAGGGTAAGGTCTGTGGTCCACAGGTGCATGCTTGTTCTATAAAAGAGAAGTAGCAGAAAAGGAAAGGATACTCACCATACTATCTGTCTTTCTTCAAAGTTATTAGAACAACCTGTACAACTCTTGCTTCATCTCCCTGCTGAGAATAATTACACTAAGTACATAACTTCCAGCAATCAGTCTTCTCCATAGATTCCCACTTGTGTGTCAGAGTACCAAGCTCAGAGAAAGTCCACAGGATTAGGAAGGCTGGAGCTCTGGGTTCATGCTGCCTTGCACTGACAGAGAGAGCACAGTGCTTAAAAAATTGTGCACTGTGCTCCAAGTTGCAGTTCTGTAAATATCACCAACAAGCTCAGGGCAGATTTCTGCTAGGAATCCATAACCATTCTGCTACAGTATGCTGCCTTCTAATTTAATTTGAGCCATAGCATAGCAGTGGTAAAAGCAGAACTTATAGGAATCAACCTTCGCAATTGAGTCACAAGAAGACATTACTTAACCATAGTAATCCTGTTTCTTCCAAGAGAATCTTATTGAATTCTGACATGCAGTATTGTCCCACCATAGTACTGCCCTGGAGCTGAAAAGATTAATAGAGCCTATGCAAATAAGAGAATGCTAGGCTCCAGCTCGGTTTTCAAACCACTGGCCCTGGTAAACGATCCATCAACTATCAGATTCTAATGAAGTTTGCCTAATAAACTAACTAATGCTAATCTGAAATAGGAATAATAATATTAATAATCGCAGACTCCCAACCCCTACATCTCCTCCAATAATAGGCCTTATCCCCAAGACTCAAGTCACAGATAGCCTAAGTAAAAAAACAGCCCAGAAGTTCCCCACAGTAAAGCTATAGTGCATTGCCCCCAGGTTCTAGAAGGGGAGGAAGGGTGGGAGCTTAGAATACAGTAAGATTCCCTTGGAAGAAACAGGATTACTATGGTAAGTAATGTCTTCTTATAACCTCAAGAAATCTTATTGTATTCTGACATATGCAGACTACCCATGCAGTGTCTTTGGAGGTGGGCACATAACCTACTTAGGAAACAAGCTCTGCAGTACTGCTGCGCCAAACTTAGCATCATGCCGGTCTGTAAATCCAGGCTATGATGTTTGATAAATGTGTGAACAGTTTTCCAGGTAGCTGCTTTGCAAATATCCAATAAGGGTATGTCTCTTGAGGCTGCTACGGAAGTAGCAGTGCCCTTGTGGAATGGGCTTGAAGGCCCACAGGAGGCTCTTTACCAGCTTTGTTATAGCAGAACTGGATGCAAGCCACAATCCAGCGAGCAATGGTCCTCTTCGAAGCTGGTTTGCCCTTTTCTACCTCTCCATAAGTAAGGGGCAGCTGGGTTCTGTTCTCCCTATGACCATTGGTGTGCTCCAGGTAGTAAGTGATAGCTCTTTTGACATCCAAGCTATGTAATCTGCGTTTTCCTGAGCATGAATGATCAGTAAAAAAGACAGGCAGGGTAATAGACTGATTTAAGGTGAAAATCAGACACCACCTTAGGAAGAAACTTCCTGTTTATTCTTAGGACTACCTTATCCTTATGGAAGGAAATGCAGTTCTGATCTGTATACATGGCCTGTAACTCACTGATCCTTCTGGCTGAAAAAATGGCTATTAAGAACACAGTTTTTCAAGTGACATACTTAAGCTCTGCTGATGACATAGGCTCAAAGGGTGGCTGCATCAGCTTACCAATATAGATGTTAAGATCTCACCCTGGGGTGGGCTGTCTGTGTGGGGGATCCAGGTGCAGAAGCCCCTTAAAGAATTTCTTGAACACCTGTTCAGAGGCCAAAGAAGGCCTTCTGCCAACTGAAAGGTAGGCCGACACTGCTGCTAGGTGAACCTTTAATGAAGAGGGACTTAATACCAAGGGAATGGAGGTGTACCAAGTAATCCAGTACCAGGGGCATACCTGCCTAGGTACTAATTACATCTTGTTGCTGGCACCTGCCTGAAAATCTCTTCCACTTTGAGGAATAGGTTAGCTATGTGGAAGGTTTTCTGGAGCTCCTTAGAAAGTACAGTTATGTAAGAACTTACCATAACAGTAGATCTTCGAGAACAGCTCTTGCAGCAGGTTACACCATTAGGACTGAAGCCGGCAGGCATCAGGACCCCACGGAATTCTTCTAGCTAGCTATCTTCAGCGGGGACAGCCCCCGACGTCAGTCCCACCCCGATGTCAGGCGTAGTACATAAGAGGCGGTCCTGCAGATTCCCAGTTCTCCTGCCGGAGACTCAGCCGCAGAATGACGTCAGAATGGGAGACGAGGATCCGTCATCAAAGACAAAGGGCGTGAAGCCCCCTGCCAAAACTCGATAAGCCATGCCTCCTCAAGGGAATGGGTAGGTAGGAAGGTACCTGCTGCAAGAGCTGTTCTAGAAGATCTACTGTTACGGTAAGTTCTTGCAGTAACTGTACTATCTTCTTTGAGAAACAGCTCTTGCAGGTTACACCATTAGGACTGATTTCGCCAATAGCGCCTGTAAGCATTCTGGGAGGAGGAAACTAGGAAAGATCTTTGACAAGTCCTGACTCTAGGACAGGAGACCCTGTAGCACGCAGGCGAAAGAAAAGATTACTGACCTTAGTAGTTGCTTTTCTTCTCATGGAGTCTTGCTATATTAGATCAGGCTGCAGTAAGCCCTTTATTCTGAACTGCCCGGAGATGAAATAGTTAACCCAGAGTAATCTGAGTTCCACGCCGCTTAGGCTTGTCCAAAGTTTATCTGGTCAGTTTCAAATGAAACTGCCAGTGTTCTTTACGGTTAAACTAACATAGCAAGTCTGTGTGGAAAAGCCCTACACTAGCCATTGGCTACCTACTAGTAGTAGAACAAACACACAACAACAACAAACACAGAATAAAACAACACACCTATTATTGTTAGGATCACCCTGACAAGCACTAATAGGCCCCTCTCCCCAAAAGACTCAAGTCCAGAGAGGGGCCATCTACTACTTAACAAAAACAGAATTACCTAGTTCCCTAACCCAAATGAAACACAAGGAACTAGAAGGCTAAATGGTATGACACAGTGCTTGCACCAAATTGCCAACCCCATACCTAAGTAGGAATTCTGAGAGGGGTAGGAGGTTGGTCCTAATATAGAGACTCCATGAGAAGAAAAGCAATTACTAAGGTGAGTAATTTTTCTTCAAACACCATCAATCTTACTATAATCAAGACTATATCAGATATACAGCAGTACCTCCATGGAGAGGCCAGAACTTACTTAGGGAATAGGCTCTGGAACACAATAGCTGTGCTAAAACGAAAGATCTCCTGGACTGACGCCCAGAGAATAATGCTTGTGAAAGTGTGGACTGTCTTCCAGGTAGCAGCTTGACAAATTTCCAAGATAGGAATATCTCTCAGCAGCCGCTAGAGATGCAGCTGTACCCTTGGTGGAATGAGCCCCTCAGACCTGAGGAGGCTCTTTACCTAGCTTTTAGTAACAGAACTGGATACAAGAGACAATCCACCTGCGTTGTCCTCCTAGTAGCAGGTCTCCCTTACCCACTTCTCCATAGGTAAGGAAGAGTTGGAGGGATTCGAACCTATGACCCTTGGTATGTTCCAAATAGTAGCTAAAAGCTCTTTTAACGTCCAAACTGTGCAGTCTCCTCTCACCAGAGGAAGAGTGTTCAGTAAAAAATACTGGAAGAGAGATGGATTGGTTAAGATGGAAATCTGAAACCACTTTAGGTAAAAACTTTCTGTTAGTCCGGAGGACCACTTTATCTCTGTGGAAAGAAATAAAATCCTTTTCCACTGACAAGGCTTGTAATTCACTTATACGCCTAGTGAAGTGATAGCCACTAGAAAAACAGTTTTCCAAGTTATAAACTTGAGGTCTGCGCAAGCCAGAGGCTCAAAGGGGTTGCATTAGCTGGGCAATGCAAACATTCAGGTCCTATGCAGGAGCTGGTTCTCAAAGGGAGGGTTAGAGGAAGTAACCCTTGAAAAACTTGAAAACACAGGGTGAGAGGAGAGGGAAACCGGTTTCCCGCAGAAACAAAAACAGAAACAGCTGCCAAATGAACCTTCAAGGTAGCTGGTTTGAGTCCTAGGGATTTAAGTGACCAAATAGTCCAATAAAATAGGCAAGTCAGCAGATTCTGGTACAATCTGCCTCTCAGAACACTCAAAGGAAAATCTCTTCCCACTTAGAATTATAAGGGTTCTAGTGGAAGGCTTCCTAGAAGCCTTCGAATATCCAAGACACCTTGAGAAAGGTGTAAATCAGCAAATTTAGCTCCTCAAGAACCAGGCCTTGAGGTGGAGGGAATTGAGGTCCGATACCACACCTCCCTGTGCACAGGTCAGCAGGTTGTGGGTCCTGGACAAGGTCAGGAGGGCTAAATGAGAGGGACAGGAGAAGAGGGCACCAGGGTTGCCTGGCCCAGTCTGGAGCAATCAGAACTCACTTGCAGGGCTGAGTTCTGATTTTTACCAGTACCCTGAAGAGGAGGGGAAAGGGGAGGCATAGAAGAACTTCCTTCCCAATTGAACTGAAAGGCATCCAGAGGAACTGATCCCAGCACTGGAGGCCTGCAACAAACAGGGGAAGTTGGTGGTTGTCTGGGCCTGCAAAGATCCATCTGAGGGGTGCCCCACCTGGCAAAGTACTGACCTCAGCACCTGAGGATTCAGAGCCCATTCTCCGTGATGGCCCTGAGGAATCCTGCTGAGGGCATCCGCTAGACATTGTCCTTCCCTGGGAGGTGAACTGCTATCAGGGAGGTGTTCAGGAGTAGGCCAGGGACCACAACTTCATTGTCTCGGTGCACAAGGCAGCACAGTGCCCCTTGCTTGTTGATGTACCACATTGTTGTGGTGTTGTCTGTCCTGACTTGACTACCTTGTCCTGACAGCCTCCGAAAAACTTGAAGAGCTAAGAAACAGCTCTGAGTTCCAATAGGTTGATGTGGGAGCAGAGATTCCTGAGGGGCCACCCTCCTTAGTGGCAAGGTCGCCTAGGGTGAGCCCCCCCCACCCCAACAGGGAGGCATCCGTGGTGAGGGTGAGGGAATGAAGAACAGGTAAGAATGGACCCCTGAGTTAGGTTGCTTTGATCCTGCCACCACTGCAGGGCTAGGATCAGGGTTTTGGTCACTGGGACTAATTTGGTAAGGGGTCCTTCCCTTTGAGACCAGTAGGACCTCAAGTGGAACTGGATGTCCCTCATCTGAAATCTTGCTCTTTGCACGACAGCTGCAGACACAGCCATGTGCCCTAGGGAGTTGTGGTAGAAAATGCCCTTATTGGTCAGAGAGACCCGCAGGGTGAAGGAAGGAAGATGCCAGGGCAATGATTCTGTCCACTCTTCCGGGAGGGAGAAATGCCCTGCTGACTTCTGTGTTCAACTCTGCCCCATGAAAGTTAGGGTACCTGAACTGGTTTTGAGAACTGACCTTGGAAAGTTCAACAGGAACCCCAGAGATGAGACGTTTTCTGGGTGACTGCAAGTGGGATTTACCTGCTCTGGTGACTGACCCAACAATGAGCCAGTCGTCCAAGTTGGGGAAACACAGCTACCCCTTGCCTTCTTAAATGGGCCACTACTACCAGCTAGACATTTTGTGAAAACCCTAAGGAAGAGAGACCCCAGGCTATTGCCCTGAACTGGTAGTGGCCAGAGGGCAGTTCAACTCTGAGGTACTTTCGGTGAGAGGCCCTGATTAAGATATGGAAATAGGAAGGCCTTGAGGTCACAGGGAAGCTAACCAGTCCCTGGTCTCAAGGAAGGCAAAATCATTGCCAGAGTTAACATTTTGAACTTTGGTTTTACAAGATGTTTGTTCAGAAATCTTAAATCCAGAAATGGGCTGCCAGTCTCCTGTTTTTTGGGGTCAGGAAGTACTGGAGTACAGACCCTTGCCCCTGATGGCAAGGAGAACTTCTTCCACTGCTTCTAGCAGTTCAGGAAGAGAAGAAACCTCTGCTTCTGTGCCAAGCAATTTCTGAAGGACTTGAGGGGGGAAGTGCCTGACTCTCATCTTGGGAAATTGTTTGAAGTTGAGAACCAGGACCCTGGTTTACCGCCTTGTAGAACCCATTTGTCCGAGGTTAGGGACAACCAGTTCTGGCTGAAAGCCAGCCTGCCCCTACCAGTACAGGAGAGTCGGCCCTGGACACCCCATCAGGGTGCCTGCTTGGCAGGAGCAGCTTTAGGCTGGAGGAGAGGGAGAGGGGCCTGCCTGTGCCTCCAGTCTGCCTCTGCCTCTGAAAAACCTCCTCTGCGCAAAGGCAGAAGAGGCCTGAATTGGTAAAAAGGCTCATGGTAAGGCCTGCCCCTACCCCTGGGGGCATGCCTTTGAGGAGTGGCATGCCTCTCCTTAGCTTGGGCACTTTTGTAGGTAGTTCTGTATTCATCCATTTTTTTCATGTAATTTTCCGTGTGATCCTCAAACAGAGAATTTCCTATCACAGGAAAATCTATAGCCTTTGACTGGGTATCTTGGGACAGATTAGTGCATCTGAGCCATGCCAACCTATGGAGAGCTACAGAAGTGGCCATGACCCTAGAAGAAACATCATTAACATCAACAGCAGTATGAAATTGAACTTTAGAGGCTTCAATGCCATCAGCAGCCACCTGTTCCAACTCACTAGCCATAGCTGGCCCTGGGCCTGCTTGGCCAACTGCAATATAGTGTCCCATCTAGATTTCTGATATCTAGCCACATAAGCCATATAATTAGCTTGTCTGAGTCCCAAAGTAGCTGCCACATACTGTTTTTTCATGGCATCAATCTTCCTGGAATCTTTATCTGTGAGGATGTGAGGCCAGGGGAATATTAGCCTTGTCACAGGCTGCAGCTTGAACAACACCTACATGACTACACTGCTCAGTGAGGAAGTCTGTATTAGGGCCTGACAAAGTATACCTTCTGTCCATTTTTTTATCTACAGGAGGGACAGAGAAAGGATTTTTTTAAATCTTCGTAGTTTGCCTCCTAAATGACTTATGCAAAGGAATAGACAACCTTCTAGACTCTGAATATCCATCATTTCTACACATAATCAGGCTCCTTGCTCTTCGCTACAGCCTCTAAAGGGAGCTGGAGGGTTTCGCTACCTTCTTATAAAACCTGAAATGAGAAGGACTCAGACAACAAAGGGGAGACTTCAGAGGGTCTGTCTGGAGAAATGTCTGGCTCCTATGGGCACTTTCCAGACCTTCCCAGTCACAATTACAATCATCAAAATCTTGATCCCCTCCTGTGGTTCATAAAAATCCTCAACATCATAATCCTGAACCACTGGACCTGAACGAGACCCCTTTTCCAACTATAGGGTTCAACAAGTCCCTGAGACAAAGACTGGACAATCTGAATGGCTTTAGCTATCTCTGCAGCAGAAGGGAGAGACAAAACTGGACCTCACACTTGCTGATTTCTTTGTCTTTTACTTTGACTGGTTCCTCAGAATCAGCCTTTCTTTGCCCGAGGAAGTCTCGCCTGGTCAGAGGGCACTCCTCTGGTCCAGCCAAGCTGGACCGGCTGGCCATCTGGGTCAGCGGACTTTGGCCTCTCGCCCCTAAGCCGCCCAATCTCTTTCCAGGGTGGCTGCAGGGAATTTTACACACCTGGCAGTCTGACAGGAGGTGGTCAGCCCCCAGACAATAGACACAAGTGGTGTGTGGGTCAGCCTTGGCAAAGGCTTCCCCACAGACATCACAGTGTTGAAACCCAGTGGGCCCGGATTTTCTTTTGGGTTTCTCAGACATAATGCCAGCCTATCCAAAACTTGCCCTTCTTTTGGCCATGCCAGGCAAGACACCCTTATCGGTTCCTAACCGTGTCACGGGTATTGGAAAAAAAACCCAGAAATGTAAAGGTTTTTTTAGAACCGATAAGAACCGGGTACCTCACTCTAAAGACAGAAAACAATTTTTAAGAAACCGATCGGTTCAAGAGGAACTGATAATGAGTTTCCACACAGACTTTAAATTTTGTACTTACGGTTACCAGATAGAGCTTGAACCAAAACGCGGGTAATTTTAAAATACTTGCCGTTCAAATGAACCGAATAAAACCGCATGAACCGCAAAACGAACCTAGCTGAAGGAGCTGATCTCCGGAGCGACTGTTCAGTGAAAGCGGAGTAAAGAATCTGGCAGTTTCATTTGAAACTGACCAGATAGAGCTTTGGATAGCGCCCTCGCGCTGTGGAACTCCAGATTACTCTGGAGTTAACTATTTCATCTCCGGGGCAGTTCAGAGCCAAGGGCTTACTGCATACAGTCCTAATTATAGTAAGACTTCATGGTGTTTGAACTGGCTCTCCGCCGTGATGCAATATCCAGGCTATAGTGCCTAATGAATGTGTGCACAGAGCTCCAAGTAGCTGCGGCACAAATGGCAGAGGTGGAGATGTTACGAAGTGCTGCAAACGAGGTAGCCACCCCCCTTGTCAAATGGCCCTGGACTGTACCCGGGAGGGGCTTCTGTTTGCTGTCGTAGCAGAATGAGATACACTGGACAAGCTGGAGAGAAAGAGACTCGTTTTGAGACTGGTTGGCCCAGCATCCTCAGCAAAGGAAATGAATAGTTGCTCCGACTTCATGGCTGTTTAGTTCTGTTCAGGTAATACCTTAGACAGCAGTGAACATCCAGGGTGTGAAGCAATGCCTCTCTCTATTGGAATATTTAGGAAAATATACAGGTAAATCGATGTCCTAGTTGAGAGTGAGGGCAGAGACCACCTTAGGCAAAAACTTAGGATTCATCCTCAGAGATACTCTGTCCTGGTGGAAAATTAAATAAGGCTCTTACACATGAGAGCATGGAGCTCGAAACTCTCCTTGCTGACGGACAGCAACCAAAAAAATAAATTTTCCATTTACAGAAAACGCAGCTCCCAATCCGTGGCAGGTTCAAAGGGGGGGAAGGTGAGTTGTTCCAGGACAAAGAGAGTCCCATGGAAGAACTGGATCCTTAATGGTGGCCTACGGGTAACACCCCTCTCAAGAAATCTTGAGAGTCACGTTGTGCCACTGTGTGCTGTCCCACTGGGAAGTGGTAAAGCAGAAATCGCAGAGATAGCAGCTTAATAGAGGAGTAAGCGAGACCCAAATGGAATAGGAAAGCAGGTATTCCAGCACCACTTTCACCGGCATCCTAGAGGAAGGCTGCGCGTTTATGACCACAAGCAAAAACAGCCATTTCATGGTGTACGCCACAGCGTGCTGTCGGCTTTCTGGTCGCTGGAAAGAACTTCCTACCTCTGCGAGACCCCGTGGTCACAAAATGGCTATGTCTCTAGGAGCCATGCATGCAGGTTCAGTGAGCCGTAAGTCCGGTGGACTAGAGAACCTTTCTCCTGAGACAAGAGATGGGAGCTGAAAGGCAACGGGATTGGAGGTTCCCGACAGCTGCGTAGGCAAGGAACCAGATTGTCTGGGCCAGAATGGGGCTACTAGGATCATTGTTGCATGCTCCTGCGCGGTTTGAGAGGTAACTCTCTGGATCAACGGGAAGGGAGGGAAGGTGTAGAGGAATCTGTCCACCCAGGAGAGGGACAACGCGTCTCACCAGAAAACACCAGGCCCTGGATCTAGCGAGCAAAAATTGGGCAGTTTTGCGTTGGATGGGGAAGCGAATAAGTCCAGTTCTGGAGTGCCCCATCGAAGAAACAGATCCTCTGCTACCCCTTGAAGAAGTTCCCACTCGTGGACCTTGGCCTGGGAACGACTCAGGCAGTCTGCGATTGTGTTGTCCATCCGTGGGACGTGAACTGCAATCAGGCTCGCAGCTGTGTTGGATTACCCAATCCACACTCTCATCGCTTTCCCTGCAAGGGGGTAAGAGTGTGCACCTCCTTGTTTGTTGGGGTATACGCCGCCCGTATTGTCTGTTTGAAGCAAAAAGAGTATTCGGTCGGATCTCTGACTGAAAGGCCTGCAGGGCGTAAGGACCGCCCTCATCTCCAGAATGTTGATGTGGAGATGAGCTCTTGAGGTCCACGCTCCTGGGACCTCACCCGCTCAGGTGTGCTCCCCACCCCAGCCCTAAGGCGTCTGTGGAAAGAATCGCCTCCGGGGACGGCGCTGTGAACGGAACACCCGCAGAGAGTGTTCCCGGGTCTAGCCACCACTGCCAGTCTCAAATCACGGCATTCATGATTCTGACTGGCTGCTGCATGTGGTCTTGCCTTTGGTCGCACTGCACCTTGAGCATCCACTGAGTTACCTGCATGTGGAGCCTTGCCAAAGGGATGGTTGGAATGGCCGCAGCCATGTGTCCGAGCAAACGAAGGACCAGCCTGGCAGGAGCAGTCTTCTTCGCCGAGAGGTCCTTGATGAGGATCTGATGCGTTCCGCTCTTTCATCAGGAAGAAATGCTTTCCCTTGGACGGTGTCCAGAAATGCGCCTATGAACTGCAGCTTCTGTGACGGTACGAGGAGAGACTTATCGTAGTTGATTAGGATGCCTAGAGACTGGAACAGGGCCTGGGTGCTCTGGATAGCCAGCAACAACGCCTCTCTGTGCCAATCGTCCAAGTACGGGAACACATAGTGGCCCTGTCTCCTTAAAGACACTGCCACAACTGCCATGCACTTGGTGAAGACCCTGGGGGCCGATGACAGTCCAAACGGAAGAGCTCGGAATTGAAAATGGTGGCCGAGAAACTCGAAGCGCAGGAACCTCCTGTGCGCTTGAGCCACAGGGATATGCAGGTAGGCATCCTGCATGTCTAGGGACGCTAAGAAGGTGTCCTGCCTTAGCATGGGAATGAGACCCTGAAGGGTCACCATGCGAAATCGTTTGTAGGCGACCGATGTATTTAGGTCGCTGAGGTCCAGGATTGGACGGAGGTCCCCTGTTTTCTTCGGAACCAGAAAGAAGTGGGAATAGTATCTGGATCCTATATGGTTCTCTGGAACATACTCCACAGCTCCCTTCTGCAGGAGCGCGAGTATTTCTTGCCTGATAAGCAATTTGTGCTGACCCGAATAACGGGAGAGCAGAGGAGGCCTCGAGGGTGGCTTGTCTGAGAATTCTATAAAGTGGCCTCTTTCGACCAACTGAAGGACCCACCTGTCATTATGGACTGCCACCCTGGCAGGTAGTCCGCAATGCGACCCCCGACCTTGATGTCCCGTTGATCCTGAGGGGCAGGGGCCGGGAAGGAGTCATGCTATGGCGGCTGAGGGTCCAGCGGGCTGGGCCGGCTTAGCTGGTCGCTGGCTTTGGCCTGCGGACGACTTGCCCTGGGCTCTGCGGGAGAAGGAGCCCCTCTGTTGCGGGCCGGCGCGGGACTGCTGTCTCTGCACCCGGCCTCGAAAATGGCTTTGGTTCCTACGAAAGGAACTAAGCTTGGGTCTGTACATAGCCTGGACAGACTGCACCGCGTTCCCAGCCTCTTGAAGTTTGGTGAGGACCTTCTCTGAGGACTCACCAAAAAGAACTTCTCCATGAAACGAGGCATCCAGGATGTTCTTCTGGACGTCCAGGATGAATCCGGAGACAAGGAGCCATGAGTGTCTCCGGAGGCATATGCCCGAAGCTGCCGCTCTGGCTGAGGAGTCCGCGGAATCATACGTGGCTCGCAGCACCTGGGTTCCTACGTCCGAACCCATACGGAGGAGTTGCAACATCTCCTCCTTCTGCTCACCATCTGGCAATTTGTCAGCCAGGTCTAGTCCCTGCTCCCACAAGGCATTTTGGAACTGTACCATGTGGGTTAAGTAGTTCAGGAATCTGATGGCGCAAGTAGCGGAAGGCCATATGTGCGCTACACCATAGGGTCCAGCTGCTTGGACTCCGGGTCCGGTGGCAGGGTGCTCAAATGTTGCGGTCTCTGGGATTGGTCATGAGAGACTGTGATGACCAGAGAGTCGGCCAGAGGATGTGAAGCCAGATACTGGTCCTCCCTAGGGGCCTTGTACAGGTGGTCAGCTTTCTTCGGCATCGCCGGGAGCGAGTGTGGATGCTTTCACGCTGCCTTGGTGACATCCACGAAAGTGTCCACCAAGGGTGGTACCACCACAGGCTTAGGATCTTTCTGCCGAGGATACCTGGCGAGGCATAGTCTCTCGGGGTCTAATTCTTCCGCATCCCAGCCCATGTTCTCTTGGATATGCCTTATGATCTCTGAGAACGATGGGTCATCCGGAGGAGATCTAAGAAGTTTACGTGGGTCCGGAGAAGGGATGTGGATCGGAGAGGGGGATCTGGATACTTCCGAGTATTCTCGATCCTGTCCTCCGTCAAGGCTTAACGGCTGCGTGCTTTTCTGGGTCTCTTAGGGCTGGGTGACCCTGAAAAGATCTGACGGAGGTCTCCTTTTGTCTGGTCTCCCCCTAGGAGGATCCGCTGGCTCCTGGGGGTAAGGTACTCGGCCTGCCACCCCGGACGGAGTAGGGGGCGAAGGGGCCGGTGGGGTCACAGGTGGAGGAGGAGGAGGAAGAGGAGGAGGGGTGGGAACCACATCCCTTTTTATGGTGTCCCACCAGACTGTATAGGAACTGCAAGGAGTAGCAAAGCTTTCTTGCCAGAATTCAAGGCACAGAATAACTGGCAATACCCCAAAAGCAGAGTCAGCTATTCTGGAGAAGGACAGGATACAGGGACTTAGTACTCTCTCTGTAAAGATATTTGGTGTTTTTAAACAGTTAGATGGATAACAGAAGGAGGGCAACCACCAGCTCCCACCCTGTAGGGGTGGACATATGTAGTAGAGAAGGAGTGCCACTTGAGCTGCAACCCTTAGGGAGAAACTACCCCCCTGTGTATCCCAACTTTACCCCGCTCAAGAAGAGGGGTAGGCACAGAGGGAGGAGGACCCAGAGACTGAGGCCCCAGGGGGATGGCGGGTGGGATTGTGATGAATGGTGAAGATACACAGAAAGATCATAATTACGGTAGGTACGTAATTTTTATATCTTATCTGTGTCAATCTTCACCATTCATCACAGATGGGTGAGTACCAAGCCCCCCTGAAGGGGGTTGATTCATTGCACCCTAAGGGACAGAGTCCCTTAGCCCTCAGTGGGTGACACACTAAGGGAGGAACCTTCTGGGCCTGATGAGGCCTGAGAATGGGGAGACCGAGACGGGTTCCCCCCGGAGGGGGAAGGAAGTTGCCCCGACAAACGTCGTCTCGCCCTATGGGAAAAGAGATAGGTTTCCTGATGAGTGGAGCAAATCACCCTACGCCGGGCCAAGGGTGACAACTGGGAAAGGCGAAGCCACGCCGATCTCCTGGTGCAGATCGCTGTCCCTACGACCCTGGTAGCTACCTCATTGGCATCGTAAGAGGCCCTTGCTTGGTGCCTTGCTAGATCCAGGCCGCGTGCAGAGAGTGCGATGGCTTGCCTGGTTTGCTCCGAGTCAGGCAAAGCAGCTAGGACCTGACCTAGCGCGGACCACAAGAACCTGTTGTAGGCTGCATAGTGGGCCTGATGAGCAGAGATGGAGAGAAGCAACCGTGCCGAGTAGAAGGTCCTCTTCCCCTAGAAGTCAAAACCCAAGGAGTCTTGATCTGGGGGCAGGTCACGGTGGTGGGCGCGAAGCCCATCAGTGGTGTCCAGGTGCGTCAATCCAGACTGCGGATGAGGCATAGAACCTGGAGACTCCAGGGGAGCGCAATACCTCTGGCTGAGGTCCCTAGGGGCAGGAACTCCAGAGAAGGGCCTCTGCCAGAAACGCATGGACGCCCGCCGAAAGGGAGCAGGCCAGGGCAGCACCACAAGGGTGGCTCTCGAAATCGCCTAGAAAGGCGTCGTCCGCGATGCTCAGGATTGCTCACAGACAGGGGAGAAAGGTGAAGGTCCTCCATCATCCTCACGAGGAAATGCTGATACTTGGAGAGATCAGCAGCAGGAGAGATATGGACAGATGGTTCCTCTCCCCCAGAAGAGGGGGATGAGGAGCTGGAGGTCACCATGCATTCTGAGGGTGGCTGCACGGCGGGAGGTTGAAAAACCTGGCTGTCCATGGCCCTAACATAGGCAGGGAACTGAGCAGCCACCGCTCTGAACTGCTCCCAGGTGAGAGGGCCGCTAAGACCAAAAATGCCTGGGAGCGCTGGAGAATGCAGCAGAGGGATAGGGGCAGAGCCAAGAGAAGATGTCGGCTGACCTCTGCCAGGGCTAGGGAGCGGACCATGGACACCTGAGGAGGGTGTCCCGGAAGACTCCACAGCCGACAGCTGTACTACCACGTTGGTACTGCCAAGGCTGCACCCAGAAGAATCCCCCCAGTGAGGTGACCGGGGCCGTAGAGGTCCAGAAGGACGGTCCCCTGCCTCCAAAGAATGGGACCCCCTCAAGAAACCGGAAGGGGAAGGGCGGAGGTCTGCACTGCGGCTTTGTCCAGGGCCCGGGTGTATCCCAGAGAAAGGCCGACGTGCCGACCCCACACCCCTCGACCCCTCAGAGTCTGAGAGGGTCCTGGTCCTTGAGAGGGCCAGCCTAGGTAGCTGGCAGCTCTGGGCTGCCCCCGAAGGGGAGACCCAGGGAGCAGCACCCTCCCCTCCTGTAGGCTTCTCGATGGGCCCCAAAGTTGGGCGATCGAGACATACTACCTGAGGGGGTACCACCACCGAGGGGTCGAGGAACCCCCCAAGGTCAGGTTGCATGGCAACGGTGGCACACACACCGTAGCCTGCTGGTCAGTACCACTGACCATAACCTCGGGAACTACCTGACGCTCCTCAGAAGGGGGCTGGCTATGACTCGTCGTGGAGACCACTGGCTCGCTCTCCTCTGTAGACAACCCTGAAGGGTGTGACTGCCCGTCCGCCTCCGAGCTCGACTCCGACTCTGAAGAGGTAGAGTCTGAGGCCCTAAGCCAAACGGTAGGAGGGCGGGGGAAGGCAACCTTACCAAAGGGCCCGGCAGTCAGAGCAGTGGCCGAGGTGGTACCCGTGCCCACCACAGCCCCACAAGCGGGGCTGGCAGAAAGCGCCAGGGCCACTCGGGCCAAAGGTCCAGAGCCGGGGCCAGCTGCGGCGCCATCAAGTCCACCAGCACTGAGGGCGGTACCAGGGACAGAGACGGCGCCGGCGGCAGCCCCAGCTTATGACCTGCACCAACACATCGTTAGGCCCCTCGGTGCCGGGCGGCACCGAAGGACCGCCGCGCCAATGGTTCCTGGGCGGATTTGGCGAGACGACACCGCCAGGCCCCTCGGCAGCCGCTGGAGGCACCGAGGACCGTGAAGCGCCCTGCCATGGATCTCCGGCATCAACACGACACCGCTTAGTTCTTCGCGCTTGCCAGAAAGGCGCCGAGCACCAACGGTGCCGAGGACGACACTGACCGACGACGCCGGCGTCTCTACAGCACTGATGCTCAACCTCGCACCGGGACAGCACCGGTGGGCAGACAAGATGAAAGGCGACGCCGACCAGGGTCACGGGCGCCGTGAACAGGCGCCGACAGGGCCCATGGCACGAGATGAGTCGGCCCTGACGGGCGCCGACCCGGCCTTCCGGACCTGGGAGTGACACCGAGGAGCTTCACCCCCAATAGCGACACATAGTGGCGCCCTGCCCGCTTCCCGGGGAAAGTGGACACCTCCCGCGCCACGGGAGGAGCCTCGACCAAGGCCAGGCTACAAGTAGCTGAGGCTCCCTCCTCCTCGGCCCGTATAGAACCGGGAGGGGACCCGGAGGAAAGGCTGAGAGAGCGCGGCTTGGCCCGACGAATGCGAACCCTTCCCCGGAAAGTCGGTGGAGCTCGCCCCACTTTAAATGCGCGCTGTTTGAGGACGTGGCGGTCCATGGAGAAGCAGGTGTCACATGAATCCATGTCGTGAAGTGGGCCAAGACACGCGAGACACCGGTCATGCTGGTCGGTAATGGAATACTTGTGGCTGCACAGGCACCGACGCATAGGGGGCCGACCCGCCTTGGAAAACTTCTTGCCCTCCGACCGAGACATGACCTATGGAAAAAAACACCAAAAACAGACTCGACGTCGCAAACTT